>JAQSUU010000307.1:2500000-5000000 GCA_038087645.1 Saccharum hybrid cultivar R570
GTACTCTCAATATCACATTGATACTATTATTACAGAGAGTGGGTGTGAGCCGTGGCGTTTGGCGTGTGTCTATGGTGAGGCGCATGTTGCGGAACACCACAAGACATGGGAGATGTTGAAGTTCATCGAGGCTTCTACTTGAGAAGAAGAAGCAATTAATCACTCATGCTGCTGTTGAAGAGAAGGTGGTGGAAGAGGTAGCAAGGCTGTGTTGCAATGCAGACAAAATCGATGGTCAAGTTCCCAGACGTCGTAGTCGTCCCTGCTTATATATCCCGGCCTCAATTAAGTTGAGTATGGATCAGCAGGATCAGATGCTGTCACTTGTTTGTTTGTATTGGATATTATATGACATGCCAGCATTCAGTTTTTTAAGTACGACGTCTTGCTGAATTGGGTGTTGAGCATCTCCAAGAGTTCCAAATCAACTTGTCATCCATCTATTTTTGGCAAAACAGGAAAAATTGTGCTCCAACAGTTTGACATCCAACTTGACAAATTTTAACAACTTAGCAAATCTCCCCCCTCCACGCGCATATTTGCGCGCTGAGCATGAGCACGCATCGCTCACGCATCCGGCTTCGCGTGCATATTTAAGCAGGGCTCTTCGTTATTTAGCGAGGCTCTTTGTTCGCTTAGCGGACCTCTTCTTATTTTACCAAGTCCAAATAGAAAACTCTTGGAGAGAATCTATTTTTTCACTTGCCATATATTTTAGCGAGTTACCAAATCACAATATTTGCCAAGTGAATTTTAGCAAACTCTTAGAGATGCTATGAACGAGCTTGGTGCTCCAATCCAGCCAGATATCCAAATAGCCAGGTGCCCAAGATAACACGTTTTCACATAAATAAAAGTGGTTTTCTAAAAAAACATAAATAAAAGTGGTGCAAAATGCATCAAACGGTGGTAAGATGCGATGGTTCGAGTAGTCGTCACCTTCGCTGAAAGGTATATAACCCTGCAAAATGTGCAAGATGGAACGTGTATATTTATTGTGCGTCTAATCTCTGGCATGCACAGGCATTGTAGCTACTGCATTTTTTTTTCAAGCATTTAAAAGGAAAAGCAAGATTAGCGTAGATGGTGCAAGCCAGTGAAATGTTTTCAGATCACTTAGCTACCAATCCAACATCATATCATGTCAGTTATATGCGGCTTGTCGCAAACCCACTCTGCAGCAGGTTCGCGGTACGAGCTGCTTCACACATTTATGTATTATCTTTGCTAAACTTGATCAGTCGCCCTCACCAAGGGGAAGCTAACTGTTATTTCCTGGTATGCCAGTTTATTATGAGGGAAAAAAAAAGGTAATAGGTCGGTCAATTTAAGAGTTCCAGAGAACAACGGAAGAAGTGGCTTCTTAAAAATTTGCCCCCAAGTTATTACAACCTACATAATGTTCATGGAACACAGCCAAGGAAAACTATCATGCACCAACTTCACGGTTTAAGTAGTCGACAAACATCCTCTTTGTGCTATCAGCATCTGTTGGTGGTGGTGGCCCACTTAGACTGTACTGCCCTGCCAGCTTGATGAAAGTTCGCCGCAGGCTTCGGAGCTCAGGCAGGCCAACAGATCTCTGAAGGTTGATGTGGCAATCAGTTAAGCATCCCAACTGCATCAGAAGAACCAAGCATACTATGTGCATGTAGAGAAGGCAGAAGAGGCAAATCCTTCAAGTTTTATATAATTTATACATCTAAAGTTGTGGAACTATATAGATTAACCATGTGGAGAACAAATAACAAAGTTATATATCAAAATTCAAAAAATAACCTATATTGACTCACTGTAAATTCACTTAATAAAGAAAACGACTAGAATACTTTTTCCACAAGTAAAGGATATAGTTGGCAAGTTAGGTCCAATAGAGATCTTATTCACAGCAAGCCCAAGACCGCATGATTGTGCTTCAACAATTGCATTGACCACCTCCTGCAAAGTGCAGCTCGTTACCAAGGCTTGTAGATTTCAAAAAAACACATTTCCAAAGACAGCTAACTAAAACAACTGGCATTACCTGTGTTGCTTTGTCCATCTCATAGAGGGAATTTGCCTCTGTTGTCCGCACCTGAAATATCAAGACATCATTAGCCACCAAAGATTCAGGATGACAATTATAACTGCCTTCTAGAACACACATAAGTCAATTTGGAAAGCATTCTATATTCTAGAGAAGCTGCCAGTTTTTTATTTCTTGTATTATTCCATTTTTCATTGGCAGCTGCAATAATCTTGTTATTTATTTCAACTTCAATTTTTCAACAACAACTTATACTTACCGTCTGAGTGGCTATTGTAGGCTGGAGAACTTTTACGTCTCTTGTTTTGGAATCCACTTTCTTTGTCAAATATGACACAGCCTCAGCAATAACAGGAGCCGTTTCCACTATTTCATCTATTAAAAACATTGGAGAAAACAGATTAGTCAGATCAAATTATTTGCCAAACCCAATGCAGGCAATATGCGGTGATGCAGTGTCCTGTGCTGAACATATTCTAAAGCTGCTGCACAGAAGCAGTTTATCAAAATCCAACGCTCTGTTAGGCAGAACAGCTTACTTTTTAAAAGAGTATCTAGCACAATTGTTGATCCTTCCCTATTTTTTTCTCATGAAAGTATCTTCAGATACAACTATCATATATTTCTCTTAATCGGGAGCTATGTTACACGGATACGTCACCGGGAGCGCGTATCGTGTATCTGATACGTATCGGATACGGATACTCCTCCGATACGATACGGATCCTCAGAGAATCCGATTTTTTCTTTTTTTCGAGAATATTGGATACGGCAGTCGATACGTATCTGGCTTGCGGATACGGCCCAGCCCAATAGCAGTCGACTCCCTTATCCCTCTGTCCCCAACGCCCTAGCCTCGGATGCCCGCACTCCCGCACGCCCGTGCCTCGTGCCGCATCCCCGCGCAGTGACGCCGCATCCCCGCTCGCCGGCGACGAGGCCTGCTCGCCCGCTCAGCACGGTGCCAGGAGGTGGCCACCCGCTGCGCCCTGACGTCGGGAGAGATATATGAAGGGGAGGAGGGCGGGCGGCGCGGAGGCAGCAGCATGGTGGGAGCGGCGGAGATGTCTAGGACCTAGGTACTGGAGGAGAAGTGTCTGGACTGGGAGGGAGGACGGGGGAGACATGCGCAGTCATTGGGAGGCTGGGAAGAGGATAAGGTCGACGGCAGAGTGGGGCAACCACAGGACACTTATGATTTGCGAATTTGATGTCCTGTTCGGTTGTTCCTGTGGGCTGTGGGCCTGTGGCTGTACCTGTACCTGTGCTCCTTTGTCCTCTTCCTCTCCTTTCTACTTCAGAGTTCAAGGTGATGTACTGAACTGCTATTTGTACTGATTAGTGGTTACTGAACTACTTTCACAATTTTAATATGTGCCATTATTTATTTATTTTAAAAAATAGTAAAACGTATCCGCGTATCGGGTTTTTTAGGAAATTGCCGTATCCGCGTATCCGTATCCTTCCGATAACGATACGCGTATCCGTATCCGTGCTGCATAGATTGGGAGGCAACAACCAATCAACCATCTTTTGCAACATAGTTTAGAAAAAAAAAACGGTAACCAGACACCACAATTTTAAAAAACAGTATACAGCTAATCATAATCCTCCTCAATAACAAATGGATCCGTAAAATTTTCTTTCTGTTTTCTTTGGCCTGTCATGGAGTCATATAGTTTTGAAAGCCAGAACACATATAGTTCAAATGTGCAGGGGTGGTAGATTTTCCTAAGGTAGGATTTGGATAATGCCTTTGATAAGATTGGAAGAGATGGAAGATGAGGTAGGTTAAAATACTGGAATATAAGATTTTGGTACCCTTGCCACATTTGGAAAAGTTGGCCTTGGGACAATGGCTAAGTTTCCATGACTGAAATTGCAGGTAAGCACCCATCCTATTCTTGGATAATAATAAACAGCAAGGCCAATAGCAATTAAGCCAATCACTTGCAAAGGTACAGCAAATGCCTCAATGGGACAGCAGGACAGCCATCGCTGGCTTGAGAGCAGCCACAGGATGAGGCTCAAGGACAATTCCAAAGGGGCTCTGATCTGGATGAGGACAAAAGGGGTACCAGTGGTAAAGGATGGCAAAGGCACTGGGTCGCTAGTAGAGAAAACCAGTCCCATCAATAATAATTAGTTAAGGGGCTCACAAAACTTCAATGACCATGAAACAATGGCAAGAAGGGAAAATGTCCTCATCCTAACACATGGGGATAGACCATGTCTGTTCTAAGACCTCATTCTCTTTCCAATCCCACAATTCACCAAGCATCCATTTCACACAATCCAAACATCACCTGATAAGTTACCTTGTGCAGTCAGCCGGTCAATCAAAATGCACAGAAAAAACAAAGATAACAAGAAACCAATAAGTACTGCTAGTAAGTTTCTAACCACAATAGACATGAATGTTGACCTTATCAGTCTCAATCACAAGTCATGAATACTGAGTTCAAACAGCATATCTTAAAATAACTAAAAAAAAGAAAAACAATTGGTACGGCCATACATGTTTGCTATTTGCTAGTCCTGAAGGCTATAGTGTCTTTCATCACAACTAACATAAGTAGTAATGGTTATGTTGTAATGGAACTCATGATGCTCTGAACCAACATTAGAACACATGAAAATGGGAACAGTCAAGAAACATATTATCAAGGAAGCAAACGATCGCATAGTTAAGAACTTAAGACTCAAAAGCAGGGCAGTGAAGTGGCTATAAAATTTGAGGGCATATGCAAATCCAGAAAAGGATTTCTGAGAAATTAACAGCAGACAATGGGGATAACTCATACAAGATCGTGTGAAGAAATTACAAATAATAATAATAAAAGAAACAAGTCTGTTTACCTCTAGATGGAAACAATTCAAAAAGAGGGGAATCCCAACGATTACGCCTATCTGGCTTCTCAAATCTCCTTACAAGATCTTCAAATCTGTCATCATTGAAGAAAAAGCCGATGAGAGGGCAATTGTAACTGACAGTAGACAGAGCAGTGCTTGAATAGAAATGCACAGCGGTGTTATTATTCCGACAACCCCAAAATTCAATACAGTAACTGAACTACTAAAGATTTATAACCTATGAAATACAAGTTTGTCTAAAATAAGAATGCCAACAACATCTAACCCCATTACTGTTTTAGATCAATGAGCTACGTACAGATTAGATCTGACTTACATATTACTATCATATGCTGGTTCTCCTTTCTCCTGGTGGTTGCTGTTCCATTCCCTACAATGGTCCACTTCTGTATCACAAAAAAGCTGAAACATAAAAGAGGAAGTATAAAAGAAATCACTTTCTAATGGATGATTTACTGTTCTAAACTGTTCAAAGCACAAAAATGTTTCCACTCTTTCCTAGAGGTGCACTTGGACAAAAGGATCATGCAGGACATAGTCATGAGTTCCAATTTGTCCTATTTGTTGAATTAAAAGAACGTTTGTAACTTTGTGTGAGGCTCTATCTTGTAGGTTTACTTAGGTAATCCTTTGATAAATAACAAAACTAGCCTAAAAAGGTAGCTCATCATGCAAACAATATTACCATCTAATTCGCGTTGTTAATAAAATCCATACTTTCAGAACATGTAATGTCGTCTACAACTCCAGTTTGTTTGTATTATGCTAGCAAAGCCATCATTCTAAGTACATAGTAAGTACATAATCAAGAGAGCAAGCGCCTACCACACAATATCTTACACCAGATGCACGCGCAAGACACCACAACTCATACCTGTACCCCTGCGTATTATCAAGTGAAAGTCAATTAATTGTATCCAAGACAAAGACACAGGTACGCAACAATATTGCAAGATCATAATGCATTTGAGGCATCATAAATGTAAAATTATGTAAGGCAAATTGCAGAATCTATTTTATATCACAACTAACGTGAGAGTTTATACAGAACAATACGGATGTAGCAATAACAAGAGCAGCACACATTTGCAGCTATGAGTGTCAAATCACTGATTCAATGAAAGTCAGCCAATAAAGATAGGAAGAAGCAACACTTCAAAGGCCTGGGAAACTTTTATGTCTTCTGGAACCCCGATAATCACAGCGATAAGGAGTAAAACTAAAAGATAGAATGACAGAAAATAGAGCAGCATTATATTATTGATCAAGAACCATCACTCAGTGCAAGTTTGAAAAAAAAAAGGATGAAGAACTTCATACTACCCTCACCTTAATATTATTCAACGAGTCAACGATAATTATGCTGTCGCGTGACACAGACCTGTCAACTTCTGATCTAAGAACTCCTCTCAGGTTTTTCTCCACAACCATATCTAAGAAGGAAACAACCAAAAACAACGAGAAAGAAACAAGCTCATCACAGGGTTATTAAAACAGAAGTGCATAACTAGCTAACTAAGACATGTAATAATAACCAATACCTTTGTAACAATCGTTGCGCCCAAGATGGAGGGATGACTCGTCAATGATACGGACAGTAAGGTCAGACGAGGAGGAGCGTAGTGCCGCAGCAAGGCAAGCAGCGGCTGCTGATTTGCCACTGCATGGCTGCCCACACATCACAACGAGTGCCATGGAAGACTTGGAAACCTTCAGAGATAAAAGGGGGGAAACCATTCAGCCTCATATAAACGTTGCACAGTAGATGCTCAGTGTCTTACATGAGGACCTAAGGAGCAGCAGAAAAGTGATGCATTCATGATGTCAATGTAACAGTAAGGGCATGTTTGGATACACATAGCTTGTTACTAGTTGGGCTAAAAATTAGCCCAGATTAGTTATTATTGGCTAGCTAGTTGGCTAACAACTAGTTGGAGACTTGGCTAAAAAATTAGCCCACTTATTAGCTCTCTTATTTGGATGCACTAGAGCTGATTTTTAGCTAGCTAGCAATTAGCTCATGTATGCAAACATGCCTAAATCATATAAACAACCTTGGCATGTACGGCGATGCTCAAGGTTGTAAGTGATTGATTACCCACAATCAACAAAGACACAAAATGCAACTGAAGAGGAATTAGGGGGCAAACTGCTTTACAACCTCACTAAGCCGAACCTCAGAGGCCAGGCCTCTAGTAGTGTCCATAACAATTTGGGAATCCACTAGAGCTTTAGGTTCTGCTCAAAAAAAAAACTAGAGCTTTAGGCATAAAAAACCACCGCAATCAATCTCAGTGATAACTCTAGCAGGGTATCGAACCTACGGCAGCGCCGCGCAGCCTGGGCACAAAGGATACAATTAACCGGATGGAGCGAGGGGAGGGAACACGCCGGCGGTGAGCACGGCGCAGATCCGGTAAGCGGATCAGCGAACCATCGTCCGTGCGCCATGGGAATCCGCCGGTGGTGGAGCGGGGTACGCGCCCAAAACTGAGTGAGAATCGGCCCGATGGGGAGGGTGAGGGGGAGGGATCGCGTATGGACTCACCTGGAGGAGCGGAGCGAGCTCGCCGGAGGGGATTCACTGAAGGGAGCACCGGAGCAGAGGTGGAGAGCAGGAGCGGAGAGGGGCGGGGCGGCGAGTGCGTCGTCGAGCGTGCCTGGGCGGTGCGGGAGGCCGAGAGTTTGGACTGCGGCATTGGTCACGCGGGGGAGCTAAGTGGGCCGTATCCAGATCAGCCCAGACGTGTCGGATACAGGTATCCAAAATTGTCAGTACGACCTATCCGAGGTGTATCTGTATCCAACACGTATCGGTACGGGAATCCCCTGAGTATCCGCGTGAAGCGGCCGGGCTAGTGCCCGGATGTCTATATGGACACCTACACACTATATTTTGTTTCGCGCGCTACACGAGAGGTGAAGGGGGCAGCACCTCCCACCGGAAGCTGTGACATCGTATGGATACTTGCTGATGCCGGGAGGAGGACGTACCAAGCTGATGCAGCAGAAAGCGAAGAGGAGAGATGCAACATTCGGTCTGCTTTTAAAACATTCAAATACAATAGTTGCAACATACTTCTGAAGGTAGATGAAACATTTAAAACATGATTTGGAAACACTTGAAAAAAAAACACCTGAAAAACATTTGAAAACCATTGCAACCATACGCAACATCCAAATAAAACCCCATGCAACGATGAGTGAAACATATGCAACATCCAGATAAACACACTTGCAATATGCGTCTGAAAAATGCCGATGAAACATTGATAACAGACATTTGCAACATAAATGTATAACCATTGCAACATATGCAACATCCCGATCTACTTTTGCAACATCCATTTGAAACACTTGTAACGTACCTCTGAAACACTCAAAAACATACGCTTGCAACATGCGCTTTCAGTAAAACATGGGCAGTTAGGCGGGTGAAGCATAGCACAGCGGGGTCCCAACTGTGCGGTCATGGTGGAGAAGGAGAATGACAGTAGGCGAGTGGCTGTGTGACCCCCGGCAATAGGGCGCATGCGGTGGAGGCGACAGCGGCAGTCAGGTGGTGTGGCCATGTGTGGCGAGCACACCGCGGTGGTGTGGGGCATGGTGTGGTGGAGAGAAAGGCCGGCGGGAGGCGCGGTAGAGAGGGACACGTGCGAGAGCCGCGGCAGAACTGGTCATGAAGCAAATGGGTGAATTTTTTTAATCTACGTTGACTGAAGGAGAATGGAGGAAACAAAATAGGAAGTTAGGAACGATGGTTTCTGGACGTCGAGTCCAGAGGCGTCCGGCGCGACGACGGGAGACGTACATAACTGATAACTCGGTGGGGTAGGAGCCGGACTGACGTGTGGGCCGTTATACTTTTTTTTAGGAAGGCCGCTATACCTAATTGGGGAACCCCTAATTGGGCAGGTCGAGCCGGGACAGGCCAGGCCTGGGAGTTACGGTGGAATCAGCCGTTTTCCACCTTAGTGAACCCAAAGGTCCAAACCAGAAAAAAAAAACACATGATCTGTAAGGCCAGGATGGCTACCAACAGTTTTGCATTTTTGGTTTGCCAATTCTTGATGTTTGCCAAGTCTCAAAACAATATGGTAAGTTGAAAAATAGTCCATCTCCAAGTGTTTAGCAAATTGGACTTGGCAAATCTAAAAAAGAGGCCACAAACTAATTTTTTCACCGGCCATGTACGTTTTCCGCGCGAATTCCATCTCCTTCGCACGAAGGAGGCCGCCGCCGCGCGAATTTGCATCTGGCGACGCGTTCTTTTATTTGTGTAACGAATAATTTATTTTTATTTAAGTGTTTACTAAAGCAGCTTGCTTCGTTCAGTTGTTATTTATTTGTGTACGTTCATGTTGGATCATATTATTTAATGTTACTTCTGGCGGAGGGAAGAGCTTGTTTAATTGTCTCGGTCACGTCTTGTCGGCCACCTGGAATGGATCAGCTTGCTTGTTGTCTCCGATACATATGGACTAAACAGGATGCCATCATTGATCAGTACAGGATGCAGCAATCAATGATCAGCTTTACCAGAACGCAGGATCGCAGATTGTCCACTCGCGGAAAAACGGCGGATGCAAGCGCGACCACGCACGCATATATGCGCGTCTACAGCCTGAAATTACCAACTCTCCAAAAATACCAAGTCCATATGGCAAACTGTTGGAGCCTCCATTTTAAGCTTTTCGCAAAAAAAAAAAAAAATGCCGAACAAGAATGAACTGTTAGAGTTGCTGTGAGGGCTTCTCAGCCCAACTAGTACATTATGTCTTTTTCTTTTGGTTTTTTAATCTCACACATATTTTCCTTTTCCTTTTTCTTTTTGGTTTATATAAAGCAGCACATCCTTCAGCGCCTGCTGGACAGACGCAGGAACGTGTCGTGCTTCGGCTCCACGGTTGTGCACGGGTTGTGGCACTGAGTGCTACACCACACGTGCATTGTTCACGTTTGACTGGGTGTGGAACATGATTTGGTGAACACAATGCTCGTCCCTGGATTGCACGTGCATTTCGCTTGGTCTTGGGCTTTGCTTCCTCGATACGTATATTGGATTTTTTTTCCCTATAACGGGAAAACCAAATTTTATTGGCAAAGAAATTACAGAGTTTAGAGTTTTGCAATGTGATTGTGACCATGATTTTTTACTTCCCCCACCTCTGAACACAAAGGGTTCAATAACACTTCACAGAACGATCTCTGTGTCTTAAGAAGCTATTTAGCCAAAAGCAGAGAAGAGGAGGGGTAGACGGGGGTACAAGCCATCCAAATCTCCCATGGCTGACCAATCATGCAAGTTGAAACAAATGTCGAGCCGTCACATCACTGCTTGATAATTGCCTTGACACACTCTCCGGTCTGTCCTTCTCGTTCTCGTCCTTCTATCATTGTGGTGGAAATGCAACGCCACTTCCTAAATTACCCAACACATCGCGGTATTTCAAGAAAGAACAGGTTACACAAGTAATCTCAGAATGAGACTTGATCCTTTTTCCTTCAAAACCTATCGAATTTCTTATTTCCTAAATTACCCAACACATCGTGGTAAGGCCAACAATGTACACTTGTTTTTCGTAAGGCAGGCTCCATTTTATCTAAATTAAAAAATGTACAAACGAAGAAGGTCTAACAGTGACCCCAATTCATCTTTTTATATTATATTATATATAAATGCTAAGAGTATCCTCGAGTCAAAATCTCTATTCCTATCCTTATTGTATCTATATGTTTTTGTTACATGTTTTCCTTAATAAGGCTACGTTTTGTGTGGCTCCAGGGAGCTCCGGCTCTGCTACTGTAGCGGAGGTAGGAGGAGCCACCAAACTGTGGGCCTGCTCGTTTCAGCTAACTGCAGCGATGGTGGGCTGTGGCAGCAGCAGCACTAGTATTATGCAACAGTGTTGGGCAGTTTTAAAACTATAGCCATAGCCAATAGCACAACCAAAATAGTTGAAGCGATTGTTGCATGCAACTTTTCTAGCTTCTTTCGGGTCTGTCGGAGCCGAAACCCTTTTTTTTCAACCGGCTTAGCAGTAACGTAGAGGAGCTGAAGCCAGAGCAAGATGAAGGGTGAAAAGATATAAAGCGTATTTTTTTATTCAAATACTAGCTCTCTACGAGAAACGTATAATAATATCGATATTTATGATATCAAACAAATACCATTAGATTAATTACGAAATGTATTTTTCTAATAAATTGATTTGGAGTCATAAATATAAAATTCATTGACTAGAAAATTGGTCAAGCGTGAACCACTTTAATTGTCACATAACCCATAATTGTATTTTTTTTTACAGAGGTAATACTGCTGTACTCGTATAATCGAATAGAGAAAAGCTGATCCGCACCTCATCATCAGGAACAACAAAAATTCGGATACGGAAAAAACGAGAGCCGGACTGGGCCCACGGTGACGGCACCCGTCGGGCGCAGATTCGCCCGAGAATCCGGCCATACCGCAATTGCTCTGTTCCTCCCCTCGGCCGGCAGCGTCAGCGACGACTTCTCCCCCTCCCTCTTTACCTCGCTTCATCACCCTTCTCCTGCCCGCGACGCCGACGGGGAGGCCGCCGTTCCGATCCCCACCCCCTCCGCGCCGTCGACCTCAGAGGAGGAGGGGCAGACATGAGGCTGCTGCCGAGGGAGGCGGACAAGCTGGCGCTGCACAATGCCGGCTTCCTCGCGCAGAAGCGCCTCGCCCTGGGCCTCCGCCTCAACTACACCGAAGCCGTCGCGCTCATCGCCGCGCAGGTCAGTCAGGACGCCGCCGCCCCTCCCACCTCTGCTGGACTTCTAGTCAAAACGGGATACAGTGTGTGTGTTTCGCTGCGCATGCCCGCCCGCCCGCAAAGTCAACGCGGAACTGACCCAGCTGATCAGTGCGGGCGTTCTGTTTCTGCTTGGATCCGACATTCCGCGCCTTCTCTTGAGCGGAATAACGGCGCGTTCCTGCCGTCCTGCTGCGTGCATAGTGGCAGTGGGACGGATTTCTCCTAATTTATGGAAGTAGCATGAGGGAGAGGGGCAAGTACTTGTCCGAGAAAGCAACGCAGAGACGTTCCCTTTTTATTATATCCTAATAATCAGTTCAGATTCTGGGTATTCATCAAACGGCAGTTACCTTTCCTGGAGAAGCCATTCAAAGGGGAATGGTGCCCACATGAAACGGAAGATGCTAACTGCATTTAGCCTCCTCTGCGAGGTGTTCCTGATTTTGCTGGCCTGGAGGCCACTTTGTTTTATTGGCATGTTTGGTTCGGTTCGCATGGTTGGCACCGCTGAATTAAGTCTGTCTCCCTCCCTGATGACACAGATTCTTGAGCTTATTCGCGATGGAGACAAAACTGTGACAGACCTCATGGACTTAGGGAAACAGCTCTTGGGCAGGTGGGTTTACCTTTTTGTGAATTCCTTGCTACGTTTCTTGCATCATTACATTTATATCCATAGTGTGTGTACCATCAAAACTTGGCATTGCTTCACTCATCAGATGATAACGGGAGAATTTATCCTCAGTTGCTTTCAAATTACTTTTACTGTCTGTCAAAAATTTTAATAGTACCTCACTTCTCAGTGGATAGAGTAAAATGCCTACATGCCTCATGAATACCTTCACATATATGTGCTTGACTGCTTGATTCAAATACGCAGGTTATTATGTGAGTTTATTTTTTTTTGGGGGGGGGGGGGCGGTGGGGATGGAATTTAGAAGACTGCCTGGACTATTTCATACATGCTCACAGCATTATTTTGAGATGAAATATATTTCAGACATGCCTTTTTATATGTCACAATCCGATGCTTGCGACTTCATTTCAATGAACGTGTCAGTTGTGCTGATCATCTACCTGAAGGGAAAAAAAAGGAACAAACCATTATGTCTTACTGAAATTAATTTATAACCTTTATCCCATGCTTTTTCAGACTGGGCATCTTGCGTTTCTGGCTACTGTCTTCATGTAGTTGTTCACTTTCTGTGATATAATCATATAACCCTTAATCTCTGACAGTTTTTTCTTTTCGTTTGCCTACCAGGAGACAAGTTCTTCCAGCTGTTCCATACCTTTTACATACTGTACAGGTGTTCTTTGCTCATACTCTATAATACTTACTATTTCCATCCATATGCATCCAGATTTCATTACTGAAGGATTACATGGGTTCACAGAGTAGTAGGCAATTATGTATGTTCTTAGAAAGATTTTTGAAAATATTTGTATCAATTTTCACAATGTGATCTAGGTTGAAGGAACGTTTGTGGATGGAACAAAACTAGTTACTGTACATGACCCCATTTCCTTGGATGACGGAAATTTGGAGCTAGCATTGCATGGTTCTTTTCTCCCAGGTCATTGATTCTGATCAGCATAACTGGTTCAGTTATGTTCATATTTTTTCTGAATTATATGGTTACAGACTTACTTGATTGATGTGGTTATGGAGTCTGGAGATCTACCTTTTTCAGAATGCTTTTTGAGGGCAGTTCTGTCCCTGAAAGTCTTTCATGTATTGTCCTATTCAGTAAGAGTTCATTATTGGGAAAAAGTAAATAAAAAAGAACTGTACACAATATCGTTTGAATGTTGCAGTGCCTTCACCTGAAAAGTTTTCCAGCGATGATGTTGAAGAATATCCTGGTGAAATACATTACAGTTCTAGTCGCATAGTTCTAAACCTTCATCGCAGGGCTGTAACTCTGAAGGTTGTTAACAAGGCAGACAGACCCATTCAGGTGAGCGCGCCTGGATATTTTTGTTTGGACCCTGGTGCAAACCTGCAAAGACTTCCTTTCCTACTTATCCTTTTGCTGTCATAATGAAAAATGCTAGTTTTTTTTTTGGTTAAATTTCTAAAGAGAAGATAGGTAGGCTTAAACTCATTCTTGAAAATTGAAATTGCATTCCTAATGGTTAAATTCAGTCTTACTCATTCAATGGCATGTTGGCATCCCATCTGGCTAATGTTTTAACACCCAATACCACTTGTGGCAAGACATGTTTTTGAAATGGCAGACATGTAATAATGTTGTTATATTACTACTAAATTCAAAGAACATTTGCCCTGTTCCACCATGTTAGGTTGAACTTGTATGGGTGTTTCGAACTACGTGCAGGTGATGGTATTTACTGAATGTGGTATTATGATCTTAGCATCTATGTCCATTTTAAATATAATTTGAAGAATAGGATTCTTTTAATATTACTATGAAAGTTTGCAGAAAAAGGAAATATTTTGCTCATCCATTAGATTGACGTCCCCCTCCCCTTCCTTTTTTTTTCAAGGAAACAGCCCTCTTTTCCTCTTTCGTTGAGTCAATAAATGTATTATTTTGGCCTTGTTGAAGTTAAAGTCCTCTTATCACTAAACTTTGTTTCTTGTGATCTTAATTTGATCCAACTAGCATTTTGGACATAATTTAAATACCATAATAAGTTCAATTTACATGGCATTACTCCCTCATTTACTATTTATTGAAGGTTTAAGCATTTTTTAAAATTACAATCCTCTTGTAACCCTCATGAAAAATTCCAAATATTGTTTGACCTTGCAGATTGGAAGCCATTACCATTTTATAGAGACCAATCCTTATCTGGTTTTTGATAGGAAAAGGGCCTACGGCATGAGGTTGAACATACTTGCTGGAACAGCTGTTCGGTTTGAGGTGCTTTCATTCCATCCATGCTTATAGCAATTTTCAGTTTAAAGATGCTAAGACTATATTCTTGTATTTGCCTTCCTACTTGTTTTAATAAATGTACTGCACATACTACTTTAAAACCTTCCAGAATCTGATATCTATTTTTTTTTCTCAGCCAGGGGATGCAAAAAGTGTTACACTTGTAAGCATTGGAGGTCATAAGGTAATCAGAGGTGGAAATGGCATTGCTGATGGTCCTATTGACAGTTCACGGCTTAATGAGGTGATGCAGAAGGTTAATGCAAATAGTTTTGGACATGAAGATTATCCAGATGCAAGGTTGATCCTTCCTATTTTATTGATGGCCAGTGACAAAATCATTTCATTTTTTTTTCCTAAATTTATCTTTCAAGTATGTATGCAGGGAAGGTCTTATTGGTGATGGTCCATTTGACTGTGCTGTTGATCGTGAGAAGTATGCGAGCATTTATGGACCTACCACTGGTGATAAGATTAGGCTTGGTGATACCAATCTTTATGCTGAGATTGAAAAGGACTTTGCCTTTTATGGTGATGAGTGCATATTTGGCGGTGGAAAAGTTCTGCGTGATGGCATGGGACAAGCTACAGGGTACCCAGAATCTTCCTGCCTAGATACAGTTATAACCAATGCTGTCATCATTGATTATACCGGAATATACAAGGCTGATATTGGTATAAAAGGCGGACTTATAGTTGCTATTGGAAAGGCTGGAAACCCTGATGTCATGGATGGTGTCCATAGCAACATGATTGTTGGGGTAACTAACTATTTCTTGAACGTTCCGTATTAATTTGATAAAGAAAAGAGATAAAATTTCATGAAATTGCAGGTCAATACTGAAGTTATTGCATCTGAAGGCATGATTGTAACTGCTGGTGGCATAGATTGCCATGTTCACTTCATATGTCCTCAGTTGGCAGAAGAGGCAATTGCAAGCGGTTAGGATTCTTGACTTCTACTATATATTAAGAGCAACCGAATACACATTGTTCGGTTATCATGGCAACTTCATCATTTTACAAACAAAGGGTATCAACACTGGCATAAATCATTCTGGCAGAACTTGGGTTGCTTGTAAATACTTGATGTTTACTTAAGTTCCAAATAGGATGTGTTTCTTATGTACAATGTGATCCGATTTAGTCAGCGATATACATGACAGCTTTAAGTTATATCTATATTTGTGTAGGCATCACGACATTGGTGGGTGGTGGAACAGGACCAGCACATGGAACTTGTGCCACAACTTGTACTCCCGCACCATCTCAAATGAAATTAATGTTGCAGTCCACTGATCAATTGCCAATTAACATGGGATTCACAGGCAAGGTATAAATTATTATGCTGTGAAATTAAACTATTAGAAAATTCAGTATTTGATACATAATATGCTATATTAAATTAGCTCTTGTTTCATACCAAACTTGTTTCAGAGTGGGCCTTGAGTAAATAGTCTCAATGATATAGTACAGTAAAAAATGTACATGCGAAAATGCTAATGTTTGATGTTGTAAAGCTTCATAGTTGGCGTTTCCTACAAATTATTTTTATGTTAATAGGAGAACAGTTGATTATTGTCTTCGAGGCATCTTGATATTAAAAAGGAAACCAAATACGTCCCAATAATGACTTGAGGATATCTGGCTACCAATAAATTCCTATATTGTTTCCCTTCTTGTAAAAAAAATCATTTAAAAAACAAGAATTTACTCGCTCCATTCATAATTATTAGTGATGGTTTTGGAATGTCTGGAGTCAACCATTCCGAATTCTGATTGGAAATTACTTTTTAGGTGCTGAGTTCCGAATTGTAAAGTTGTTTTTATAATAATGTAATTTGCTATGTCTGAAGAATATGTTATCAAAAAAATTAGTGGCCACGGTTATGTTTTTGGGAAATGTGTCAATGCCCAAAATGTCACCTATTTTTGACTGGAGGGAGTAGCTTGTTGAATGATACTTTAAAACATTTAAGGAAAGTGAATTTTCTATTGTTGTTCTAAATATGATTGTCCATGTTCCTCTTTTGTAAACTGAGCAGGGGAATACTTCAAAACCTGAAGGATTGGCTGAAATCATTAAAGCTGGAGCAATGGGTTTGAAGCTGCATGAAGATTGGGGAACTACCCCATCTGCGATAGATAATTGTTTATCTGTTGCAGAAGATTTTGATATTCAGGTAGATTCCTAATGTTATGTAGTCTTTCTGGTATACTGCAGTTTATCTGTTTCAATGCTGACCTGATTTTGACAGGTCAATATCCACACAGATACCTTAAATGAATCAGGCTGTGTGGAACATACCATAGCAGCTTTTAAAGATAGAGCCATACACACATATCACAGGTATGAAATGAACAATGAACTCGTTCTATTTTATTTGTATAGGTTGATTTGCATCTGAAACTCTCCTCAGCTTTTCAAAAGAAAATGTGGAAACTTTTAAACAAAAATCAAATTTTGTTGAAATTGTGACTACATGGCCAAGTACATGATCTGTCATATGCAGCTTACCTACCAAAGGAGGGAAAAGAGGATCAGCTGTAGGAAAGGCATCTAGGCTCCCTTCATATCTTAGTTTGTTGAAAACTGTCAAAGATACGTGTCCTTGGTTAGACATGATTCTGAAGACTGTTAGACTAGAGACAGTTCTACTGCCATTATAAATGGAGAGCAAATGGCACCAATTTTATTGATCATGCGGTTGATCTATCTATCTTCACAATCTCCTCTATCCCTGCAACCCAGCCTTACCAATGCTGTAGCCAACCACTACACCAGAGCTCCAGAACCACAAATCTGCACTATTTAGATAGACCTCTTATTTCTGAGAACATAAATTTTCTGTCAATAATGCTGTCTACTTTGTAGTGTCAATATTTACCTGTGATAGGTGTTAATGGATTATACCTGTCAATTTTCTCATCATGTTCTTACTGTTTTGTGGACACTGGACAGTGAAGGTGCAGGTGGCGGTCATGCTCCAGACATCATCAAAGTTTGTGGGGTAAAAAATGTGTTGCCCTCTTCAACAAATCCTACCCGGCCATTTACTTCAAACACTGTAGATGAGCACCTTGATATGCTGGTATGCAATTATCCAATCCAGTACTGTAGATACCGTGTACAATTTTGTTGGTGATATGTTGTGGTTATAGTGCAGATGGTTTGCCACCACCTTGATAAAAACATCCCAGAAGATGTAGCATTTGCTGAGTCTAGAATTCGAGCTGAAACTATTGCTGCTGAGGACATATTGCATGACATGGGAGCCATAAGTATTATATCATCTGATTCACAGGCCATGGGGCGCATTGGAGAGGTCTGTCACATGATTATCCTAAAATTTCCTTTCTTGTTATTAAGAAATTGCATAGCATTTTGGTACTGTTTGTGGAAAGCCTGGAGCTCATTGCCCATCAGTGCTGACATATTTACCTTAGACATACTAGCTTTGTACATGCTTTGCTAGTGCAAATTCACTGAACACAGCCAATATGATGATTGCTATGTCAACTTACCTTTCTCTTCTCTTTTGAGCTGATGTTGTAATGAGACTGCTTGTTTGGCAAGTGGCCTAGTACACAGAACAGGGAAATTACCTAGCAACTTTAGTTAACCAAAAGCAGAAAGGCCAATAGGGAGAATAACTCGAGGAGACTTTTTTTTCATGGGCCTCTTCTTTCTACCTGCCTTTGGGACGAACTCAAGATTCATAGCTGGAAGATGTTGAAGGAATGGCTGTACATGTTAAATGGTAGTTGTGTTGAGTTCAGAGTGCATGTTTGTTTTGAACACACAAAGGTAACTTGTGACCATCTGAATGCATCTGCGCCATGGATGGTAGTACTATTGGTCGATATATTGTGTGTTGCTTAAGCTGTAGATAGCCTGGCAGAACAACTTGATGTACCTGCTCTCATTCTAATGATTAGGGTGGTCATCATCACTGTCTAACATCTGGTTGTATCCTATTAGCAAGTTAGTTCTACCTTTTCTATACCTTGCTTCCAATGAACATGTTTGGGGCTTGTTCAGGCTTAGCCCAAGCTTAACAGTCTGACAAAAATTATTAACCCAGCGACTTTTTCTTTCTGGAGGAAGCCATAATGAAACAATTAGAGTAACTTGTACCTCTAGGTTGAGGAATAAGCTCCTCTAATGAGTAACTACTTTTTTGGTGACGATTACAGCTATATTGATTCAATTATGTTAGTTCATGTAACATTGGCTTTCTAGGTGATAACCCGGACATGGCAAACTGCAAACAAGATGAAGGTCCAAAGAGGTAGTTTACCTGGATCTGCTGATTCTAGTGCTGCCCAGGACAATGACAACCTCCGTATAAGAAGATACATAGCAAAATACACCATAAATCCAGCAATAGTGAATGGGTTTTCAGACTTTGTTGGTTCTGTTGAGGTATGTGCTTCTCTAGTTACTGAGAAAATTCTGTTATTTGCTCCTTATCACTGAAGAACTAAACTTTGACGGTGCTGTCTTGTGCCATGTACATTGAAACGATACTAGTAAAGATGAATGATTTGTCTACTTTGGTATTCCTTATGTAAGTTAAAAGAAACCAATGTGTAATTGTGCCTTATTTCCTCAGTGTACCAGATAGACTCATGCAGTGTAGAAAATAATATTTTGTTTAAATAAAATTTAGAAAATGTCTGTTGTATCAGTTTTGCAACTGTGTGAGTTGTCACTCTTAAAATACTTCTGCATCAGGAACAGGGCAAGAACTGTTTATGTCCGAAAGTCATGTTCTGCATAGATGCAACTTTCTGTCTTAATATAATGATGAAGCGCAGCTCTCCTGCGTTTTTGAGAAAAAAAATAGATGCAACTTTCTGTACCATTAATTGACATACTTCTATCTAATTAGTAATACCCAGTGAAATGATGGCTAAGCATTTCCTCTATTGGTATCTCAATTCAAGGTCTAACTGAACCTACATATTTTTGACAGGTGGGAAAATTAGCTGACCTTGTTCTTTGGAAACCTTCTTTCTTTGGTGCTAAACCAGAACTGGTCGTCAAGGGGGGCGCAATTGCATGGGCTAATATGGGTGATCCCAATGCTAGTATTCCAACACCTGAACCTGTATGGACTACTTTCAACGAGATACTCTGAACATAAAGAACCTGTCTACTTTTACCATGATGTTTCAATTTAGCCTAATTATAAAGAGAAGTCCATTTCACTACCCCAAACAATTCACATTTCCATTTGACCCTTTTAATAAAATTTCTACTTGTTTTACTGCCGCGAACTATTTTAGCTCAATCAATTCACCCCCAATGAAATGTGTATTACTTCCTGTACAAATTGGGTTTCAAGTTAATTGTGTGGGATGATGCATGGCATCATAACCTTTAGGAAAAAAAATCTTCTACAGTTTTTCGTGCATTTTGGTATAGGGTTACAGTAGCACACAGATGCTCCCAACTGATGAAAATAGTCGCAATAAATTGTAATATATTTTGAAGCATAGAGTATCTTGTCAACTAGCACCACACAAAATTTGAACCCAACACTTGGAGGAGAAACAAGAAGATAAATTTCATTAAGGGTTACATTGACAAGTTTGAATAGTTTTGGGGAGTTAAATGAGTCTGTATTTTATTTAGGGGGGAAGGGGTTTAAGTGGACAAATTGAATAGTTGAATGTAGTGAAATGGACCTTTTGTAAATGTGAAAAGTTTGTCCATTATAACCAAGTTTAGTTTGGTAAGAGCCTGAGAAGCATGGGTAGCACCTTATTTTAAAATATTTGAACATGTTGTGTATATAACTTGTTTGCTCAGGTTACAGCATCTATCTGTTTTCTCTTGATGCAGGTTGTGATGCGACCTATGTTTGGTGCATTTGGGAAGGCTGGAAGTTCCAATTCAATTGCATTTGTGAGCAAGGTAGTGTTTGGTTCTAACTCGACCCAGAAAAAATGACTTTCTTAACTTTTCAAAATATAACATATTGCACATCAAGGTATTAAAAAATAGATTTTTCGTTAAGAAATATGGCTACAGGAAACATACTGCGCATCAAGTAAAAGGAACAAAAAAAAAGCTTCAAACTTGTCATTTACTCTTGCCAAATTACAATGACTGAGCTCAATTTTCAATCCCTAGGCTGCTAAAGAAGCTGGTGTTGCAATGGAGTACAAATTAGAAAAGAGGGTGGAAGCTGTTGGTGGCGTTCGCCATTTGACAAAGCTTGACATGAAGCTCAATGACGCACTTCCGAAAATAGAAGTCGACCCTGAGACCTACACAGTGACCGCTGATGGAGAGGCTTTGACATGCCAACCAGCACCCACAGTACCACTGTCTCGGAATTACTTCCTATTCTGAAAGCCGCTGCATCAGTAAACTTCATTTTTCTTGAGAGGCTACATGGAGAAGACGCACACCACCACTACTCATGCCCTACGCATGTACATCATATACGACGTGTCCTATACACACGCTTCAGCAAATAAACTTGGAACAGTCTATTTCGCGTGTACTGCATTACTGCTAAATTTTGACTGCGTAAAGCATCGTCTTCACGTTCCCTGCTCCAAATGTGACTATACTCTGTGTATTTGCGATCACGTATCTTCTCCCACTAGTATAGTGCCCGTGCTAACGCGACGGCTTCATTTCAGGGATGCACATGAAAATACACAAAAGATGATATTTTTCCTTTGTGTACATCAACTAAAATTTAGACTGTTCAGACCTAGGGCTCTTCTTCCACTCTTATCCAGGAGTAGGGCCCGAAAGAATGTGTTTGGAATCTGAAAAGAAAACAACTATAGAGAAATGCAAATTGTCAAAAAAAAAACTATAGAGAAATGCTACGACCACTATTTTTTACTTAAAAAAACAGCTAAAACCGAACCTGAATAATGCCAATCAAGGTGGTCACAAGTTTTCCAGAATCCCTGAAGATTTTGGAAAGAGAGTGTAGACGGCTTGTTTTTCTAAAAGGAAAAAATATCTACCTTGGATACCTACAGAGGAATAAATAACTTTGATCTCAGTAGCTTCTTCGGAAATGTCAGAATATGTCACAGTAGGTGTGATAATTCTTCACTAAAAATATGTCACACATCTCCAAGGAGGAAATCAACAGATTGGACTGATTCATCAACAGATGTGTATGCAAACACTCCTTTAACTTCATCATAAGATGGTGGTGGTGGCATATAATTTTCAGCTGCTGGAGTCGTGTGCTTCGATTTTTTGGAGCTCAGACACCATCCATCAATCAGAACATAATCATCAAATGAATATACAAAAGATTCTGTATGCTTCAGAAGTTCAGAGTGCAGAAAAATCCCTCGAACAGAGTAGTCTAATATATAAATATCCTCAAATAATTAAGCTGGTAGCGTACATACTTCTTCCAACTGGTCAAGTATCTCCAGAACTCTGATGGTAAGCTCTCTCAGCCTCAACCTTAAAGCCAAAATAAGAATGATTACTAAACCTAAAAGAGACAAAAAGAAAAAGAGGGGGGAAAGTAAGATAAATATTACTGTTTTTATGTTAGAATATAGAATCAAGTTTCATCTTTGCAAGGAACTTTGTATAAGCTAATAAAGATGCTCACCTGTGCTTCAGCTTCTTGCCTCATTCTGTCATATCTCTGGGCCGGGATGTCTGGCATCCTCTACAGGTGCGCCCAGTACAAATTATGAGAAACAAAATTATGCTTCAATTAGTATCAGTAGATATTTACAAAATTTCTATGTTTATGTACAAGACAATTATATATGGCTTAAAAATCAAGATATTAATTAACAACTGCAAACAACAAAGAAAATCAGCAGATTAAGGAAAATCTATGTTAAGTGTCAAACGAAATAATTTCAATCTTGCAATTTCATTATGATTTAGTATGCAGGGTAAAGCAAATACAGCATTAGGAACAGAGAGCTGTGTGCCAAATGCTTTCAACATGTGGCCACGCTCCCGTGCTAACGCCACGTCTTTACTTCAGGAATGCACATGAAAATCATGCAAAACAAGAATCCGAAATTACATATAAATTGTTAATCAAATAAAAAATTGACAGAATTACATAGCCCTTGCACCAGACTGCTAGTTGTTAGGACTTATTAGTGTAGCACTATATATGATCACAATATTTAAGTAATTCACATGTGTACACCCTGGCCCATGTGCAATTTTCGAGCACCTAAATAAAACAACTTAAAAGCTATATGTCGACTTACGAACAGAGTTAGTAGTAGCTGCCCGGAGATCCCAGTTAGTAGTAGCTTCCAACAGCGGGTGTGCAAGCAGCCCCTCGAGCTGCAACAAAGGCCTGGCTGCTGCACAGCACTTGCATGAGCGTAGCGGATGGAGCCGGTGGAGATGACGAGCTCCTGTACACGGCCGGCACTGCCTGAGGACCCCATCATTGGCAGGGCCTGGTCGTTGGGGGTTGAGGACGCGACGAGTTTGCGGAGGAAGATGCAGCTCGTGGCAAGGACACAGCAGTCGGCCGCCAGCGCCTGATCCACGGCTAGCAGCGCCAGATCTGCAGCCGCCGGTGCCAATCCTGGCCTCCAGCGCCTTGAATCAGAGATGGAAGGGTGTCATGGCGGTCGCCGTAGACCTGTGTTTAATAAGAAATAGAGTGAGATTTAGGGATCTGGAGAAGTAGCACGCAAGCGTCGTTCCCTGTGATTTGATCGGGCGGTGAGGCCGCCTCCGCGTCCGTCGCTCGCTCCACTACCGCCGCCTCCACACCCGGGGTTTGCGCCGCTGCCGCCGCCTCCTCCGCGTCCGCCCGAGCCGCCGCCGCGTCCGGGGCTCGCTCTGCCGCCGACGCCGCCTACGTGTCTGGGGCTCCCACTACTGCCGCCGCTTCCATGTCGGGGCCGGAGCCGCCGCAGCCGCCTCCGCGCCCAGTGCCCCCAGCCACGGAGCCCACGGTGCTCGCCACGAGGAATCTGGATGTCATGCCCGAACCGATCGAGAGGAGAGAATGATGTTTCGGAAAAAATACGGCAGTGGATAGGAGTCGAACCGTGGCCGCATGCCGCGGGCGTGGGGGCTCTGGGCAGAGGAGTGGCGCGTGAGGGAGGAGGATGATACACGCAATCCTGGCCGTCAAATGGTGAGTGAGCAAGGAGAGAGAACAGTGAGAAGCAATCTGGATAGTTCATTTTTATGAGGTTATTTTTCTAGGTACAATTTGTTGGGTGTGTGGAGGAGGGCCATCTCAGCGGGGGACGCTTTTTTGTGTGGATTTAACAAAGAAAAAGTCGGTAAATTAGTAGGGTAGATGTATCAAGGCTGACTATAGTGTATTAGTTCAGCTCATCGCTCGAGCGTATATTATTCACAGATTGTCCATTGCTCGTAATCGTAACAGATTACCATGTTCGTGGGAAAGTGAACAAAGCCTACGCTACAGTAAGTATGCTGAGAGAGTCCTCTGCTTCTGGCAGGACTCTACGTGCCAAAATAGAACCTACCGAAAGCATTAAAAATAATCAGAAAAGCAAGATGTATTAGGTCTCATCAGTTCATTCATGTCATACTCGTCCAAACACTTGCGATGGACTGTTCTTATCTGAAAGAGGAATTAACAATTTTCCTACAAAGAAGTTTATAAAACATACAAAGAGATATACAAAGAATTAACTGATGTGGGACTCTTTTTCAGATCTGAAATATTATTACTCCCTTTCGGTCTTTCCATGTTTTGTCCCCCCTAAGTGAACTACTCTGTGTACCAATGTTCAGTACCTACAGCTAAGACCTGATCCTACTATAGAAATTTTAAAGGATATATATATATGTATGAATTCTATTCATTCATGGGAAATGCATATACTCCACATTGTGTCCAAATGATTTTCCCCATTGGTGCTTACCAAAAGCTTAACTGAGTCTTGGAGACTATCTAACTCCCTGGGATCATGATGGCACAAAAAGATGTGATGCATACCTAATTTCTTTCCCAGTTCTACTTATATTTCCTCAGTTCTCATGTTCAAGCCACAAGATAATGAACCAAGCTAAAACTGGGCAGGAATAATATGGCACATATGGGATTGTGGTGTTTTTAAATTCAAGTGCTCATTTTCTTGAGCACAGTTTTTTTTAACACGAGGGACACCATATGCATTCAACCATTCAAGGGTTTCATTAAAGCTAATGTTCAGGAGGAGTACACATACAATACAGGGTCTCAAGCAAACTTCACCGTGATGATCAAGATAACAGACATAAGCAATGCAATCCCTTACACAAAATGCAGAACCTGACCATGACTAAGTCACTCATGCTAAAGAGTTGTCCCACTTGAAATACATTATTAACCACTACAACGATCCCTTTTAATGTTGACCGACCAGCGTCAAGCCTGAAATGGAGAACCTTATTTTAATCAGGCATTGGTGCCTGTTCTTGATCCCTCGGCAGAGGCTGCTCCCAATGCTGCAGAAATGCAAAGTTTTGAAAATAACATTAGTTGGTTGATTTCCATCCATGAACATTCTGTTACTAACAAGCCACGAAAGCAACAAGTTGTTGGGTAACCAAATAGACAAATAACCACATAAAAACAAAGAGACAAACAGCGCAAACTAATCACCAACAGCTGAATTCATAACCCTTGAGAAACCCCTCTCTTTGTAAGTATAATATCATCATCCATGTGTATATATTGTTAAGTTACATTGGCAATAGATCACAGCCAAAGAATGCAAAGGTGTTAAGGATATGTGGGAGGTTGATATCTGGATGTGCAGAAGACCATGCAGGTTATGTCCTTTTGGTTTGTTCTCTGTTGGATACCTTAATGAAAACAGATGGAAGATAATGAAAACTCCTATGCATGTCTAGCCAATTTAATGGATCTGGTCCATAGAAAAAGTTTTTGTGGCGGACAGCAGGAGCATCACAGCTTTAAATGTAATTGGGATATCCCACTATCATTAACTCATTTTGGTTGAGTTGTTGAGCACAAATACCATCATCCAAAACCAAAACTTCATGAGCATCACAGCTTTAAATGTAATTGGGATATCCCACTATCATTAACTCATTTTGGTTGAGTTGTTGAGCACAAATACCATCATCCAAAACCAAAACTTCATGTTACTAAATGAAATAATAATGCTCAATCTGAATATTAGTAAATCACATAATAAGTAACGCTATATATCCATGTTAAAGAAAAGATGGGCATGATGCCTGGGTCTTACTCTAGTACCTGGAGTGTAGAAGCTCATGTAGGGGAACCAGAACTCCAAGCAATCTTCTCCGTGCACCTTTGTGGCCTGGAGGGACTTCAGGTCAATAGTGAAAGTCCCCTTACTTGACCCCACAAGAAAAACATCAAGGCCATGTGCGAAGCCAACCAGATGAAGTGAGCCTGGGGGGACATCAAGAAGTAATTTTCTAAGCTTAATTACTTTCCTTTGTGCCCATCCTACATCCTCGTCAGGACCAACCTCCCTTGACCATAGGTAAAGGTATAGTCCATCTGAGCTTATGTCAGCTCGTCCCAGTCGACCACCCTCTGTTGTTCTGAGTATAGTGCGCCCATAGACGCAATCCCATGGCATTTGTATCAGAGACATTTCTCGTGCAGCCAGGTCAAACTTGAGGACAGCAGCTGCACCACACACAAAGTAGAGAGCATTCCCTACGAGGGCACTTGGCAGCCTATACATATCATTCACAGGGAGGTGCTGAGCAGAGATCTCCTCGCTCCATGCAGCAGTCTCCGATGAGTAGACATAGGCAAACATCCCAGTCTCGGACTTGCACACATACACAACAAGGAAATGCCCGCGTCCACAGCCCACGTGGTCACAGGTGCCGTCGGTGGAGGCGCAGAGCACCGCCGCATTCCAGTTAACCGGGCGTTCGGACGTCGGCGGCAAGGGCAGTTCGCTACTATCACCCGTGATTGGATCCCAAACCATTAAGTCCTCGCTCAAGTGAATTTCATAACCAACATATTGGCGGCGCAAGTTCCAGAGGAGCGGCCATGGCGCGCGTCCATCAGGCGATGGCGGAGGACGCGGCCATGGCGCCTGTCGATCCGGCGGTAGAAGTTGAGGGCGGCAGGGGGGCGGCGGAAGGATGAGGTGGAGACGAAAGAGTTCCGGTTGCGGAAGAAGCCGAGCAATGGGGGATTCCGGTGGAACTCACGGAATCGGCGGCGGAAGCCGGGGTCGGAGACGATGCGGCCCCAGCGCTTGCAGACGAGCGCGGTGCGGAGGAGGCTCGCGGGGTCGTCCAGCGGGATGCGGAAGAGGATCTCCCCCACGAGGTCGTCCATCAGCGCCTCCACCGGCGCCGACCGCGGCGCCATGCAGCTCGCCGCGGATCGGAGCTAGGGTTTGGTCGGGGGAGCTGCGTGCGGTGGATTGGGCATTTGGGGCTGGGCTCAGTGAGAGTGGAGTGTGATCTGAGTGAGGGGCAGCTCTGACCCTGCCAGGTGGGGTCACGGGTGCAGCCACAGAAGATACAGTCGGCTGTCGCCACTGGCCACGTGGGGTGATTTCGACCTTTTTTTTTTTTTGGCGCATAGGGGTGATTTTGATCTTGTTGGGCTTGGAGAAATGTTTGCAACAGTGGCCGTGAACGAATGAAACACGAATAAAAATTCATGTCAAGCTACGTGATACAAATTCAATCTTATATGTATTATCTATACCTAATAATAAGGTATCTTCTGTGGCTCCGTCACGGGAGGCGCCCCACCCTCTTCTCAGGATGCGCCACCGCCCTCGTCCTCCTCTTCTCACACGGCCCCACCCTCTTCTCTTCTGCATGTGGCGCCAAGGCGAAGACTGCCGGCATCAAGGTGGAGCGGGCCAGCATTGGCACGGGCAGAAGCGGAGGTGGAGCGGCCTGACGCCGAGGCGAATACGTGGCGCATCCTGAGCGGGCCTGGCCCCCTTCCTTCTCTCCACCTCCCGCTCGCCGCCCTCTAGGACCTCCCCGACTACACTATTCTGCCCCCCTCTTCACATCCTCTACAGTGCACGGCGGTGTTGAGGTGTATCTCGTCGGCCCTGAGGTAGAGCACCCCCCTCCTCGACCCCTTCTTCTTCTCTGCCGGTGCCTGCCCTCCTCTACTCCTTCGCCGGAGCCGCGCCCGTTCCCACCCCTCCGCGCTCGGGATCTAGATCTAGAGTCGTTGGATGCGGTCGGGACGGGACAACAATTGGCGAGTGGGTCGGTGGTGCCTCCCTGGTGGCGCTCGACGTGGAGAGAACCAGTGCCGCGGACCACGGCCTCCTTGGCAGCGTCTGGGGCAGTGGCTAGGCAGGCGCGGGCACACCGATGGTGATGTGAACGGGAAAAAGAGAAAGGGGAGAGAATATAGGGGTACTCTAGTCTTTTGTCTCTTTCGTTGGCTTCCGTGTCCATCACTAGAACGTCAATAATTCTAGGTCAGAGGGAGTAGTTGTTAGTTAAGCATTTAGCTAACAATTTGCTAGTCTATTATACCTGTTTGGATACAAGAGAGCTAATTATTAATAGATAATTATTATCTGTAGGATCCAAACATACCCTAAGCATAACAATATTCCCTACAAACATGCCCTAAGCATAACAATATTCAGTACACACAGCCAACTAGCTAAGACTCTGTCCTACTATAGAAAATATAAAAGAAACTTGTATGAATCGTATTCATTCATGCAAAATTCATATACTCCACATGGGTTCCAAATGGTTTTAAACGATTCTTGCTTGCCGAATGATTAACGAGCCTGAGTATTTAGCTCCCCATGCTTAAGATGGTGCAAAATATGTCACCTCTACTTTCCTCCTCAATTTCCAGGCGCAAGCCACAAGATCATGAACCAAACTAAAATTAGGAATATATAACTCCCCCTGATCAAGATGGCGCAAAAGGAGTCATGCATACTTAATTTCTTTCCCAGATCTACTTATACATCCTCAGTTCTCATGTTCAAACCACAAGATAACAAAGTAATGAATCAAGCTAAAACTGGGCAAGAATAGTACGGCACATATGGAACTGTGGTGTATTTAAATTCAAATGCTCATTTTCTTGAGCAAAGGTTTTTTTTCATAAGGGAAACCATACGCATTCAACCATTCAAGGGTTTCATTAGCTAATGTTCAGGAGTACACGTAGAGCAAGATAATACAGGGTCCCAAGCAAACTTCATAGTGATGATCAAGATAACAGACATAGGAGATGTGATCCCTTGCACAAAATGAAGAACCCCTAAAGGCCAACAAACTAAGACCATCACTAATCTTATCTTACTAATGCTAAAGAGTTGTCCCACCTTCAAAATAAACCATTAACCACAACGATCATCCCTTTTAACCTTGACTGACAAGCCTGCAAATGGAGAACCTTCTGTTTATCAGGCATTTGAGGTGCCTGTTCTCGATCCCTCGGCAGAGGCTGCTCCCAATGCTGCAAAAATGCATAGTTTTGAAAATAACATCAGCTGGTCGATTTCCATAGGTGAACATTCTGTTACTAACCAGCTACGAAAGCAACAAGTTGCTGGGTAACCAAATAGACAAGTAACCACATAAAACAAAGAGATAAAGATCACGAACTAATCATGAACAACTGAATTCATAAATCATAACTCTTTTTTTTGAAATAAAGATAAATCATAACTCTTGAGAAACCCCTCTCTAAGTATAAAATCATCATCCATGCATTATATTGTTAAGTTACTTTGACAATAAATCACAGCCAAAAGCAAAGGTGTTAAGGATATGTAGGAGGTTGATATCTGGATGTGCAGGTTGTCTTTTTGGTTTCTTCCCTGTTGGATACCTTAATAGCCAATCTAAATCATTTTTCAAGACAAATGGAAGATAATGAAAGCTCCTATGCATGTCTAGCCAATTTCATGAATCTGGTTCATAAAAATAAGGTTGTTACATAGGACAGTAGAAGCATCACAACCTTAAATGTAATTGTGATATTCCACTTTTATGAACTCATTTTGCTTGAGCACAAATACCATCATCCAAAACTTAATGTTACTAAATGAAATAATAATGCCCAATCTGAATATTACTCAATCACAAAATAAGCGACGCTATATATCCATGTTAAAGTAAGACAGGCATGATACATAAGTCTCTTACTCTACTACTTTAGTACCTGGAGTGCAGAAGCTCATGTAGGGGAGACTGTCATCACACCAACTTTCTTCACACACCTTTGTAACACACATGGACTCAAGACCAATAGTGAAAATTCCCACACTTGTCCCCACAAGAATTACATCAAGGCCATGTGCAATCAGTGGCGGAGCCAGGATTCCAGAGTTGGGTATTCCTACTTTCACATCAACAAAACAAAATCAGCTGTTTTTTAATTGCAATGGATGAAAATACTATAAAATATGGTGGAGCCAGGCCGACAAGCTGTTTTTTTTACTATTTTCGACTGCAATGAGTGAAAATACTGCAAAATATAGCATTATACATATACATATATAAGTATATACATATTAGTGTATCAAAATAGTTGGGTATTCCCGGGAATACGGGGAATACCCTTTGTATCCGCCCATGTGTGCAATGCCAGTTGGTTTCAGCAGACCAAGTGAGCCAGGGGGGTCGTCAGCAGGAAGTAATGTCGTAAGCTTAATGACTTGGCCAGCCTTCCTCGAGCACAGGTACAATCTACGTGAGCATATGTAGGCAAGTCCAAGTCCACCGTCCTCTTGGCAAAAATCTTTAACTTCTTAAGCAGACAAGCAACTCCGAGACGAGCTCTGTTCGTTTCGCTGATAAGCCATGGCTAAAAGTACTGTTCGCTGATTTATTGTGAGAGAAAAATATTGTTCGCTGATTTATTGTGAGAGAAAAATATTGTTCGCTCGCTGAAAAAGTACGGCTTATAAGACAAGCGAACAAGCTTCCGGGTAACTTCCATAGGCTTCCATCCAGTCCAATATTAATGAGAGAGTATGCAGAATGTAAACATGCATTAAAATATCTATGGTGTGAGATTAACATATGCTTATATAACTTGATTAAGAAACTAGATGATTTAGATTAATATTATTTTTCTCGGTTGACTAAATAATAATTTAATAAAAAATTAACTATACTTAATAACTTAATTATACTTTGCAGTTTGCACGCTAATGATGCAAGTTTATAATAACAAAGTCACACATTTAATAATAGACTAACGGTGATAATTTAGTTTCTTCAAATAAAAAACATTGATTCAGTTTTGTTTCATTAAGCGACTAGCCACTGCCATTAGTCCAGGGCTCCAAGCAACGGGATATCTCTCAGCCACGTGCAACCTCTTCGTATAGGTGTAGGTCTAGCTTACGCATCAGGTGTGCATGCGTTCGTGTGTGGTGTTGCATGGTGGTGTGAGTTACTGCGTGAGTTCAGATACTACAACTTGTACTTGAAGGGTTGAGGCATCGAAAAAAAATTGCCTGGTCCAGGAACCTCATCAGGTCTCCATCCAAACCAGAGCACAGGCAAGATACAAGCAAGGTCTGAGCCAGGAAAAAGGCACCAGGGTCTCATCCAAACGAGCCCATTATGCATTCAACCATTCAGAGTATTTCATTAAAGCTACTGTTAAGGAATACACCTGGAGTAGAATAATACATATTCAAGGTCAGCTTAACAGACAAGCCCAGGCAAACTTCACAGAGACATAAGATGTGATCCCTTGCACAAAATGTAGAACCTGACAGCCAGCAAACTAAGACCATGACTAATCGAACTCATGCTAAAGAGTTGTCTCACCTTAAAAATACATTATTAATCATTACAATGGTCCCTTTTAACCTTAACTGACAAGGCCTCTGCAGTGGAGAATCTCATGTTCATCAGACATTTGAGGTGCTTGTTCTTGATCACTCGGCAGAGAAAGCCGCTCCCAATGCTGCAGAGATGCATAGTTATGAAAAAAAAAATCAGCTGAGTGATTTCCCTCGGTGAACATTTCTTACCAAGTTGCGGACTAACTAATAGAGAAACAAGCATATAAAACAAGCAGATAGACATCTCAAAGTAATCAGCGACAGCTGGTTTCATAGTTTGAGAGAAACGCCTCTATTTGTCAGTATAATATCATCATCCAACATCCATGCGTACATATTGTTAAGTAACATTGGCAATAGATCACAGCCAAAGAATGCAAAGGTGTTAAGGATATGTAGGAGGTTGACATCTGGATGTGCAGAAGGCCCTGCCGGTTATGTCTTTTTGGTTATGTATTTTTGGTTTCTTCCATACTGGATACCTTAATGGCCAATCTAAATCACATTTTTCAAGACAGATGGAAGACAATGAAAGGTCCTATACATGTGTAGCCAGTTTCATGAATCTGATCCATAAAAAAGGTTGTGACAGACGACAGCAGGAGCATCACAGCATTAAATGTATAGGTGTGATATCCCACTTTCATCAACTCATTTTGCTTGAGCAAAAATACCATCATCCAAAACTTGATGTTACTAAATGAAATAATAGTGCTCAATCTGAATATTAGTGACGCTATATATCCATGTTAAAGAAAGATAGACATGATGCCAGAGTCTTACTCTAGTACCTGGATTGCAGAAGCTCGTGTAGGGGAAAATGTCATAGCACCGACCTTCTTCGCACACCTTTGTGACCCGGACAGACTTCAGGTCAATAGTGAAAGTCCTCTCACTTGCCGCCACAAGAATAATATCAAGGCCATGTGCAAAGCCAGTCAGACGAAGTGAGCCTAGGGGTTCATCAGGAAGTAATTTTGTAAGCTTAATGACTTTGCTTTGTACCCATCCTGCATCCTCGATTGACCATAGGTGGAGGTATAGTCGATGTGAGCGGATGCTGGCGAGTCCCAGTCGACCGTCCTCTGTTGTTCCGACTATAGTGGACCTAAAGAAGCATTCTCTTGGCAGGTGAATCACAGACATTTCTCGTGCAGCCAGGTCATACTTGAGGATAATTGTGCTACACACAAAGCAGAGTGCATTCCCTGCGAGGGCACTTGGCAGCGAATGGATATCCTCTCGGAGGTGCTGAGCTGAGATACGCTTGCTCCATGTAGCAGCCTCCGATGAGTAGACACGGGCAAACCCGCCATTGCCCTTGCCCATGCCCACAAAGACGACAAGGAAAGGCCCGTGTTGACAGTCCAGGTGGTCACAGGCGCCGACGGCGGAGGCGGCGCAGAGCACCGCGGCATTCCAGGTATCAGACGCTAACGGTAGCAAGGGCAGTTTCGCACTCTCGCCCGTGATTGGATCCCAAACCACGAAAGCAATTGCCAAGGTATTTCGATAATAACGGTGGCACCAGAGGAGGACGCGGCCATGGCGCGCGTCGATCGCGCGGTACGAGTTGGGGCGGGCGGCAGGGTGCGGGCGGAAGGATGAGGTGGGGGCGAAAGAGTAGGAAAGCGGGTGGTTGTGGAGGAATCCGAGGATGGGGGGCGTGCGGTGGAACTCACGGAATCGGCGGCGGAAGCCGGCGGCGGAGACGATGCGGCACCAGCGCTTGCAGACGAGCGCGGCGCGGAGGAGGCGCGTGGGGTCGTCCGGCGGGACGCGGAGGAGGATCTCCTCCACGAGCTCGTCCATCAACTCCGCCAGCGGCGGCCGCGGAGCCATGCTGCTCGCCGCGGATCGGAGCAGAGCAGAGCGAGGGTCGGTCAGCGGAGGTGCGCGTGGTCAGGGTTTTTTTTACCGACCGGTTACCCAAACCGCCGGGGTCCGGTATTTACCGGTAACCGGCCGAATTCAAATTTAAATTCAAATGCTCCTTCAGTTCGGTTCGGCTCTGATTTACCGGCCGGTTTGGAGCGGTAACCGGCCAGTTTGAGCGGTTTACCGCTCCAAACCGTGTATTTTTTTTCATGAATAAAAAGAAATTTTGGTACTTCCTTTGCACAAATGAGGGACACGGTCGCAATGCAAGGTGTCCGCCCCGTGCCTAGCCAAATGCTGTTTAAATCTAGTGCAACCACCGCCTGCTTTCGTCACATGACAATAATTGCATCTCCATCCAGGAGCAACATTTTCACCATGCTCCCATACAACGTCTCTGTTTCTGCCTGACATTGTCTACCTGCATAAACGAACAACACAAAGTCACACCTAAATAAAATGTATCCTAAATCCTACCACAAATCCTCCACAATATATACCTAAAATATACCTAAAATCTATACCTAACATACACAAAGTCACAATATATACACAAAGTCACACAATATATACCTAAAATATACATCCTACCACAAATCCTACCTCTAATCCTAAATCCTAAAAAAACATCCTAAAATAAATCCTACCTAAAACCTAACCAAAAACCTATCCTAAATCCTAACACAAATTCTACCTAAATCCTAATACTACTCTAAATAAAAAAACAAAAAAAAACATACCTGGGCGGTTAGCCGCGGATCCGGTCGGTAAACCGCGCTAACCGAGCGGTTAGCCGTGGATCCGGTCGGTAAACCGCGCTAACCGAGCGGTTAGCCGCTGGATCCGGCCGGTTAGCCGACTGCGCGGCGGCCTCTCGGTAAACCGCCCAGACCGGGCGGTAAACCGAGGCTTCGGGTCGGTTAGCCGGCGGCGGCGGCCGGTCGGCGCGGGCGGGGGGCGGACGGGGGAGGATAAGACGCTCGGCGCGTTGACCCCCCCCCCCCCCCGCGAGCTCCCGGCTCGTTTTGTGCCCGTGGCGGCCTAATGGGCCTCATGGGCCTTAACGGGCCGGGACCGGTTTTTTTTTCTTTTTTTTCAAACTTCTATTCGTATAAATAAATACTAAACGAACTCCAATTTGAAAAATTTTTACACCATTGGCTTCTATAAATCATGAACTATTTTTAGGAATTTTTTCAGCATTTTTTTTCAAATTTTAAATTTGAATTTGGGGAATACCTAACCGGGCCGGACCGGAACCGGTCCGGCCCGGTAAGGGCGGTAACCGCGGTTTACCGCGGTAAACCGACCGGTTTATTTAACCCTGCGCGTGGTGACTGGTAAATGATCTGAGGAGCAGCTCTGACTCTGCCTGGTGGGGTCAGGGGTGCAGCCACAGAAGATACGGTCTCTGATTTTGGTTTTGAGATGCTGTGTTTAGATGGCGAAAAAACTTGCAAAATGTTACTGCAGTACTTTTCGTTATTATTTGGCAATTAGTGTCTAATTATGGACTAATTAGGCTTAAAAGATTCGTCTTGTGAATTACAGCTAAACTGTGTATTTAGTTTTATTTTTTATTTATATTTAATGCTTCATGCATGTGTTTAGAGATTCGAAGTGATGGAGAATCTTAAAAAATTTTGCAAAATTTTCTGGAACTAAACTGGGCCTCGGAGAAACGTTTGCAATGACCGTGAATGAATGAAATATACGAAAACAAATTCATCTCAAGCTACGTGATATATATAATCTAGATTTTTTTTATTATGTATTTAGAAAGCCAATATGTGTGTATGGTGTGAGAATATTTCTCAACCATTCAGAATTTCAGATCTGAAATATTAGCGCCCGATCAGTCTCTATGTTCAGGTAACGTGTCATTCTTTTCCATTTCCATGTGCTCTCTTCGGTACGTGAACTAGGCAGTATACCAACAGACAGCTAACTAGCCAAGACTCTGTCCTACTATAGAAAATTTAAAAGATATCCGTATGAATTGTGTTCATTCATGCAAAATTCATATACTCTACATGTGGTCCAAATTGTTTTCGCGATTGCCGCTTACCCAATGATTAAGAAGTCTTGGAGAACATTTAGCTCCCCATGATGTAGCTCTACTTTCATGTTCAAGCGGTCAAGCCACAAGATTATGGACCAAACTAAAACTGGGCTGGAGTATGGCACATATGGGCTTGCATTTTAGTTTCAAATGATCATTTTCTTGAGCGTAGATGTTTTTACATATAATAACGGGAAAACATATTACGCATTCAACCATTCAAAGGGCTTCATTAAAGCTACTGTTCAGGATTACACATGGAGTAGAATAATATACAATACAAGGTCAGCTTAACAGAGAAGCCAAAGCAAACTTCACAGGATGATCAAAAGAACAGACATAAGATGCGATCCCTTGCACAAAATCCAGAACCTGACGGCCAGCAAACTAAGACCATGAATAATAGCACTCATGTTAAAGAGTTGCCACACCTTAAAAACACATTATTAACCACTACCATGATCCCTTTTAACCTTAACTGACAAGGCTGCGCAGTGGAGAATCTTGTGTTCATCAGACATTTGAGATGCTTGTTCTTGATCACTCGGCAGAGGCGGCCACTCCCAATGCTGCAGAGATGCATAGTTTCGAAAATAACATCAGCTGAATGATTTCCCTCAGTGAACATTTGTTACCAAGTTGAGGGCTAAACAAATAGAGAAACAACAACATAAAACAAGCAGGAAAACATCACATCTCAAAGTAATCATCGACAGCTGGACACATGGCTTGAGAGAAACACATATATTTGTCAGTATAAGATCATCATCCATGCATATATACAATTATAAGTATTAAGTTACATTGGCAACAGATCAAAGCCAAAGAATGCAAAGGTGTTAAGCATATGTGGGAGGTTTATATCTGGATGTGCAGAAGGCCGTGCAGGTTATGTATTTTTGGTTTCTTCCCTGTTGGATACCTTAATGGCCAATCTAAACCATTTTTCAAGACTGTTGGAAGACAATGAAAGCTCCTATGCATGTCTAACCAATTTCATGAATCTAGTCGGAGGACTGCATCACAGCTTTAAATGTAATTGGGATATACACTTTCATGAACTCATTTTGCTTGAGCAGAAATACCATCATCCAAACTTCATGTTACTAAATGAAATAGTGCTCAATCTGAATATTAGTCAATCACAAAATAAGTGACACTATATATCCATGTTAAAGAATGATAGGCATGATGCTTGAGTGTCTCTTACCCACTCTAGTACCTGGAGTGTAGAAGCTCATGTACGGGAAAGTGAAACTGCCCAACCAGTCTTCAGATGAATAGTGAAAATCCCCACACTTGTGCACACAAGAATAATATCAAGGCCATGTGCAGAGCCAGTTAGAGGTGAGACCATGGGTTCATCAGGAATTACAGCAGGAAGTAACTCTGTAAGATTAATGACATTGCTTTGTGCCCATCCTACATCCTCGTCGGGACCAATCTCCCTTGACCACAGGTATAGTTCATTTGAGCACACGGTGGCGAGTCCCAGACCACCGTCCTCTGTTGCCCTGAGGATAGGGCGCCCAAAGGTTTGTTGTGGCAGGTCAATCAGAGACATTTCTCGTGTGGCCAGATCAAACTTGAGGACACTTTTGCGACACAAGAAGTACATCGAATTCCCTGCAAGCGCACTTGGCACCAATTGCAATTCCTCATCGAGGCGAGGAGCATAGATCCACTGGCTCCACGCAGCAGCCTCCGATGAGTAGACAAGGGCACACATCCCGGACCTGCCCCAGCCCTTGCCGCTGGCCACAAAGACAACCAGGAAGGGTTCGCTGTGGCACTCGAGATGGTCACAGGCGTCGGCGGAGGCGCAAAGCACTGCCGTATTCCAGGTACAGGAGGGGAAGTTGGACTCCTGGTACCAGGACCGCGGCAGCCAGGGAAGTCTCAAACACTCACCCCCCAGCGATTGGATCCCAAACCACGAAGGAATCGTCACAGAGGTTCCGCTCATGATTCCAGCTCACGCCGTGGAGGACGACGCGGCCATGGCGTGCGTCGACCGTCTTGTAGGAGAGGCGGGCGGGGGACGGGCGGAAGGAGGAGGTGGAGACGAAGGAGGTGCTGGGGACGTAGCTGGTCCATGGCCCGCGGCTGCAGAGGAAGCCGAGCATTGGGGGCGTCCGGTGGAACTCACGGAACCGGCGGCGGAATCCGGGGTCGGAGACGATGCGGCACCAGCGCTTGCAGACGAGCGCGGCGCGGAGGAGGTGCGCGGGGTCGTCCGGCGGAATGCGGAGGAGGATCTCCTCCACGAGCTCGTCCATCAGCGCCGCCCGCCGCGGCGCCACGCTGCTCGCCGCGGATCGGAGCTAGGGTTTGGTCGGCGGAGCTGCGCGCGGTGGATACTGATACTGAATCATATAGCTCAAATTGACCACATAGGAAATTAGGAATGCCAACATAATTCTTTTTTCTGTTTTTGTGAAGTTTACATATTCTGTAAACAAGTGCAAGGTTCGTAGCATATTTTCTTCGGTGGCTGAACATATATAGACACTATAAACGCTGAAACTATTGTCAACTTATTATAAAATTTTAAAGATATCTGTATGGATTGTATTCATTCATTCATGGAAAATTCATATACTCCACATGGGGTCCAGATGGTTTTCATGATTGGTGCTTACTGAATGATTAACAAATCTTAGAGAGTATTTAGCTCACCATGATTAAGATGGTGCAAAAGGCCTCTACTTTCCTCCTCAACTTTCATGCTTAAACCATAAGATAATGAACCAAACTAAAATCGGGCTGGAGAATGGCAGGTATGGGCTTGTAGCCTTTTAATTTCAAATGCTCATTTTCTTGAACGTAGATGCTTTTACATACAAGGGAAAAACATATTATGCATTCAACCATTCAAGGGTTTCATTAAAGCTCCTTTTCAGTATTACACGTGGAGTAGAATAATACAAGGTCAGCTTAACAGAGAAGCCCAAGCAAACTTCACAGGATTATCAAAAGAACAGACATAAGATGCGATCCCTTGCACAAAATCCAGAACCTGACGGCCAGCAAACTAAGACCATGACTAATAACCGCACTCATGCTAAAGAGTTGTCTGACCTTAAAAATACATTTTAACCACTACCATGGTCCCTTTTAACCTTAACTGACAAGACCGCAATGGAGAATCTTATGTTCATCAGACATTTGAGGTGCTTGTTCTTGATCACTCGGCAGAGACGGCCGCTCCCAATGCTGCAGAGATGCACAGTTTTGAAAATAGCATCAGTTGAATGATTTCCCTCGGTGAACATTTGTTACCAAGTTGCGGGCTAACCAAATAGAGAAACAACAGCAGAAAACAAGCAGGAAAACAAGTAATCATCCGCGGCTGGACCCATGGCTTGAGAGAAACACCTATATTTGTCAGTATAAGATCGTCATCCATGCATATATACCATTAAGTATTAAGTTACATTGGCAATAGATCACAGCCAAAGAATGCGAAGGTGTTAAGGATATGTGGGAGGTTGATATCTGGATGTGCAGAAGGCTGTGCAGGTTATGTATTTTTGGTTTCTTCCCTGTTGGATACATTAATGGCCAATCTAAACCATTTTTCAAGACTGTTGGAAGACAATGAAAGCTCCTATGCATGTCTAGCCAATTTCATGAATCCAGTCCATAAAAAAATTGTTATGGAGGACTTAGAAGCATCACAGCTTTAAATGTAATTGGCATATCCCACTTTCATGAACTCTTGCTTGAGCAGAAATACCATCATCCAAAACTTCATGTAACCAAATGAAATAGTGCTCAATCTGAATATTAGTCCAACACAAAATAAGTGACGCTATATATCAATGTTAAAGTAAGAAGGACATGATGCTTGAGTCTCTCTAGTACCTGGAGTGTAGAAGCTCATGTAGGGGAAAGTGAGGGCCAATGAACTTTCTTGGCTCACCTTTATGACCCGGACGGACTTCAGATCAATAGTGAAAATCCCCTCACTTGTGCACACAAGAATAACACCAAGGCCATGTGCAAAGCCAGTCAAAAGAAGTGAGCCTATGGGATCAGCGGGAGGTAATTCTGTAAGCTTAATGACTTTGCTTTGTGCCCATCCTACAACCTCGGTAGGACCAACCTCCATTGACCATAGGTGTAGTCCATCTGAGCACATGCTGGCGAGTCCCAGTGCAGAGTCCTCTGTTGTCCTGAGCATAGCGCGACCAAAGGTTTCTTGTGGCAGGTCAATCAGAGACATTTCTCGTGTGGTCAGATCAAACTTGAGGACACTTTTGCTACACAAGAAGTACATCGAATTCCCTGCAAGCGCGCTTGGCACCAATTGCATATGCTCTGCGAGGCGAGGAGCATAGATCCGCTGGCTCCACGCAGCAGCCTCGGATGAGTAGACATGGGCACACATCCCGGACCTGCCCCAGCGCCTGCCCCTAGCCACAAAGACAACCAGGAAGGGTCCGCTGTGGCAATCGAGGTGATCACAGGCGTCGTCAACGGCGGCGGAGGCGCAGAGCACGGCCGCATTCCAGGTACCAGAGGTGGAGTTGGACTCCTGGTGCCTGGACCGCGGCAGCAAGGGAAGTCTCGCACGCTCACCCCCCGTGATTGGATCCCAAACCACGAAGGAATCGTCCCAGTGCTTCCGCTCATGGTTCCAGCTCACGCCGTGGAGGAGGACGCGGCCATGGCGTGCGTCGACCGCCCTGTAGTTGAGGACGAAGGAAGTGGTGGAGACGAAGGAGGTGCTGGGGACGTAGCTGGTCCACGGCCCGCGGCTGCAGAGGAAGCCGAGTATCGGGGGCGTCCGGTGGAACTCACGGAACCGGCGGCGGAATCCGGGGTCGGAGACGATGCGGCACCAGCGCTTGCAGACGAGCGCGGCGCGGAGGAGGTGCGCGGGGTCGTCCGGTGGAATGCGGAGGAGGATCTCCTCCACGAGCTCGTCCATCAGCGCCGCCGCCTGCGCCGGCCGCGGCGCCATGCTGCTCGCCGCGGATCAGATCGGATTGGAGCCACGGGGCCGGTGCGCGCGGAGTGGAGTGGACTCCGTGGAGCGATCTGTGACTGAGGGGATGGACAAGTCTGACCCTGCCAAGTGGGGTCAGGGCAGCAGCCGCATCCAGCTGTTTCCATGGTCAGTTATGATCGATTTTTTTTTTCTAAACAAAATTATGATTTGAACTTGGAGAAACGTTTGCAGTGGCCATGGATAAATATTCTTGGGTACAAATTCATCATAGAGCACCAGAACATAATCTCAATCTATATATGTTTAAACAATGGAGATGCCCAAACAATGCATACATGTAATTTAAATTCACACTTAGTCAACAACTGTGTCTCAAACCGATAACAAATGTGATATCTACTACTTTAATTTTATATAGTTGACATCACATTGTATTGCCACTGAACTATCTATCTAGATAGTATTTGATTGAGAGGATGGGGTGGGATGGAGTGGGATGAACCCACTTTTTCTTGGTGTTTAGTTCGGGGTAAGAAGGGCAGAGTCATCCCACCCAAGGAATATTTCCACAATATGTACGGCAAACCCATCCCCTTGAAACGAGCGGACGTGAGCATCCCTTGGTGGGACGAGCATGCGCATGCCACGCAAGAAACGAGAGGAGCGCCTAGGATGTAAGAGGCAGCAAGCACCAGCGAGCGGGCGAACAAGCTCCGACGAGGAAGCGAGTTACGGCCCCTCTGGCGCGCGGGGAGCTCTAGCCCCATGACGCAGTGCCCATGAATAATACTCCAGGGTACAAATTCATCAATCATCACAATGGGGATGCGCTCCATAACAATGCATATATATAAATTCACACTTACTCAATAACTCTCAATGTCATAAACTGATTACAAACGTGATATCTGCTAGTACATTTATACAGTCATGGTGAGGGCGTGACACACTGACATCACACTGCAACTACATGCTATAGCTTGGAGCTGATACGCCGCAATGCTAGCTTCGCCAAGTCCTTGCGTAGAATCTTACCCGCCGCATTTTTGGGTATCGAATCCACAAGGAAAACATGGTGGATTCGCTTGTAGTGCACAACCTGCATGACAAACGATAGCGGTTATTAGGCCCAAGCTTATTGCTGAATCAACTCAACAAAGCTCCCTCTTTTCTTTTTGAAAAAAAAACACAATGGCTACAAAATTGTTGTGTTGAGCCAGCGGCAAACCTGTTTGGCGACGAATTCTTTGATGTGTGATTCGTGCAAGTGACTTCCTGGGAGTCTGACGATGAACGCTACCGGCAACTCTCCAGCCACGTCATCAGGGTATCTGTGCTATGAAGAATAGTTAGTGTCTTTCTTTTGAAGTAAATATTCCATTTGTGTGTCTTGCAAAGTTGATTTCTTATGTTTGCTAGGTGTATATATGTATATATACTTACGGGACAACTGCGGCTTCATCAATATCTGGGTGTGTCTGAAGCAGGTTTTCAAGTTCCGCAGGAGGCACCTGAATGAAACATATGCCATCAGGAATCAGGAGGGAAGGCAAGCTGACAGCATGTAACACCCCGGGTGTTATAGTGCTAATAAATCTGCCATGTCATCATAATGCATTGCAAAGCATCCATATTTAGGTCAACCTTGTTATGCATCAACTAAAACAAGTTTACTTATCTAGATTGGATGTGCTTCTCCGTGATGTGTCTCGAACCCGAAAACCCTAATTTCGAATGCCACCGCAAATACTTAGTCCATACCCTGCGTAATTTGAGGTGTGTGACCGTGTTACACACTAGTATCAAGTGTAGGGTATGAGCTCAAGTACAACACCTAAAATGAAGCTCCAAGTTTGAGTTTGAGTTGGAATCCAAAAGCTTGTCACGAGTTTTCCGATTCGAATTCAAATTCAAATTTGGGGAAAAATGTAAAAGAATTTCAAAAGCTAAATTGGTCAACCAAGAGTGACTTTTGGTCAACCATGTCATGTTGGTCCAAATGATGCCCTTGGATGATGATTTGATCACTAAGTAAACACTAATCAAAGTAGCAACAAATTCCAATTGAAAATTCCTCCGAAAACCCTAAATTTCAAAACCCTGTTTTACCCCTTTTGAAATAATTCAAAATAAAAGCAAAATTTGGGAAAAAGTTTAAAACCAAGTTTGTAGAACTTTTCAAGGGCTACAACTTTGGTGTTTTGAGTTTTCAAAGTTTTAATGTAAAATGTGGAGCAATTTTGAAAATAAACAAATTCCAAATTTAACTCATTTTTGTCCCCAAACTAAGATTTCAAAATGGAGGCAGAATTTGAAAATGTTTTGAACAGCAAAGTTGTAGGTCTTGTCAAGATGTACAACTTTGGTGTTTGGAGATTTTGAAGTTTCAATATGAAATCAAAAGTAATTTCTAAATTACCAAATCCCAAAAATGTGTCCCCTTTTGAATTTAAACTCAAATTTCAAAATCCAGTTAGAATTTGAAAAAGTGTTAAATACAAAACTTGTAGAGCTTGAAATTCTGAAGATTTCATAGATTGGAAGTTTTTCAAGTTTCCACATGAATTTGAGAGTAATTTGAGAAAACAGTTTGAAAATTCAAATTTGGGGGGGAGTGCTACAGTAGCCAGCCAATCACCGCCGACCACCGCGCGGTATGGGCGCCGGCGAGACGCCGGACGGCTTCGGCCGGCTTCCAGGCGCGCCCAGGATCGCCAGCGCGACGACGAGCGTCTTCCAACGCTGTAGCCGCAACCGTTGCCTATAAATACGACGAGGTCGTCGTGTTCTTCTTTTTCTTCTCCGTTTTCGCCACCGCCGCCACCGCAGCTCCGCTGCTCGCCGCTGCCGCCATCGAGCCACCTCCAGCCACGCAAAGCGCGTCATCGCGTTCACCTTGACTTTGTGCACCTCATGAACCCCTTGAGCTAGCCCAATTTGGTCTGAATCACCGCAGCCACCCACTCCCGTGTCCAACTCCGGTCGGAGCACCGCCACCGTCGCCTCCCGTGGCCAGGCCACTCCGGCTTCTCTCCGTCATCCCCGAGACCGCCATCGTCACCGCTGTGAGCTCCTGATCATTTTCCTCACGCTAATTTAGCTGCTACCGTGCTATACCGTCGAGTCGTCGGGCACCGTGGCCGTCGAGCCGCCACCGTCGTCGGTGAACTGTCACCGGAGCTCGAACCGTGGTGTTATCTAGCAAAATGGAATCGTGGGAAGGTGTAGATGGTGATGGTAGGGTCAGTTTGTTGACCGAAGCTCCGGTCACCGGCCGGCCACCGCGCGAGGGTGAGCGAGCGCGCGGGAGCGAGCGGGAGAGCGAGAGGAGGGTGATGACATGTGGGACAGGGTTGTCAGCGAGCGCAGAGCGAGAGAGCGCGCTCGCGGGCGAGCGAGCGGGCTGGGCCGCTTGCTGGGCCGCGTTGCCGGGCGCGAGCGCGAGCGCGGGCGCGCGCGAGCGGGCCGCTCGGCTGGGCCGGACCGCGGGAGAGAAGGGGATCGGCCCGGTTTGGTTTTTGTTTTTGTTTTTCTTTTTCAAATTAATGAATAGTGCAGTTATTTGTTTATTTCATTAAAAATTGTGTAGAGCTCCAAAATTCATGAAAATTTTTGTGTGAGTCTCTCATTATGTAAATTACCTAGAAAAAATGTTAAACCCTAAATTTGAGTACTTTGTGCAGTAGAATTAATTAGTTCCAATAAAGATTAAATGCAACTTTCAGAAATTTTAATAATTAGTTTATTAATCCAAAAATTATGAAATTTATTATGACACTGTTTTAAATCATTCTTAATCCATAGAAAAAGTTTGAACTTGTTTAGATAAAGTTTGATTAACTATTAATTATGCCCTAATTAATTAAATAGTAAATAAATGTTAATTTTAGAACTTTAAGTGTTGTGTGCCCTTTTGATTGAGTGATGTCCTTAGGTCACTACTCTTTGGTGATCTTTGGCACCTTAATTCCATGTTTGAGCTCGTTAGTAACTTACCTAGTGTTAAAAGCTGGTATCGCTAGAGTTGTCGCTTCTAGTTAGTAGGTTTTCTGTTTGCGACTGTACCGTGAAGGGAAGTTGTATTCAAGTCGTAACTCGTGGCATGTTATCATCAAGCATCATGTTTATCATCGAGCATCATGTTAAAGCATGTTATGTACTCGTGTAGTTCCCGCTTTCGAAGAAGTCGAAGTCGCCGAGCAAGCTTCCGGGGAGGAGCTATCGTCGGTGGGTTCCAGACCAGACGTTGGAGTCCTCGAGTCTGAGTCAGTCATCGTGTCAGAGCAAGGCAAGCCCCGGTGCATTTAAACCCTACCTTGAGTTTTACAAATGTTTTATTATTTATATTATGGTTTATTGCATTAAGTAATTAGGAGTTGAGTGATAACCTAATTGCTGCATTGTCATCCTTGATTATTGCGATATCAATCTTGATACCTGTTTTACTGAAAATGCGTAGTATGCTTCGCTATGCTTAGAAGTTAGGCTTTTAAATGAAATGTTTACATAGCCATGACGGCATACTTAATGAATATTAAAAGATGAGAATGAACTTGAAAGATCGGGCGGGTGGTTTGGCCACTGCTAACATGCATTGGGAAAGGAGTCTCAATGTAGTGTTTCCGCCTTGTCAGTTAAGGACCGTCCGCTGTAAGCCGGCCTATGTTTCGAGACTTTGCAACTAGCCTCATGCCTTGGGTAAGCCCAAAATGTTAGTGATTCCATTACGAGAACGTCTAACCTCGCACTGGGAGTGGAGAGATGGCGGGAGTAGCGTGTACCCTCGGGGCTAGAATTGGGCCGGGTTCGAGGAGTACTGTACTCTCGGGTGGCGATGGACACGTTCTGGTTTTGGGAGATCTAAATGAGGGTTGATATATGCAAGATTCGGTTCTACATATGTCGTGATGTTAGAGATCCCCAACTGGGTATAATCGGTTCGAATCGTCGTTGCTCTTCGGTTATGGAGACTTGATCACCTGATTTACAACGTAGTTAAGAACTGGAATGGAGGAAAGAATGAGAAGTGTTTTGATGATAATTACTTTGATCTAGATTAGGATCACCTAGAATTGGTTAATGAACCATCAATGGTAAAAGTAAAATATTGAAGATAAGGACTTACCTTAGTAAGCTTTTCTGCAAAAGAAAATTTGATTTTGGATTACCCGTACCTTGATTCCCTAAAGCTAGCATGCCCTTGGAGTCTTTGTCTTAGTCGGGTAAGTCTTGTTGAGTACTCTTGTACTCAGGGTTTGTTGAACCCCTTATTGCAGGTGCGGTTCATGAACAAGTCTGCTTCGAGCCTTGTTGCATGACCATCGTGGTTGAAGAAAGTGACGACGAGTAGACTGTGTGGCCTTTGGGCAAGGCATATCGCTTATGTGTTGTAATAAAGTTACTATCGATACTTCTCTACTACTGGTTTGTAATAATGTTACATAAGGTTTGAAGTTTGAAAACTGGTTTGTAACCCTAAGTTATTGTAAGACTTCCGCTACTTTACTCTGTTGAATATTTTGAATAAACTGTTGTAATATTGCAATACTCCTGTGATTGGATCCTGTTCGGAGGAAAGCAGGCCTTTTAAGTTATGGTGAACATAAGTACGGCTGTCAGAGGTCATTATGGCAATGACGGGTACTTGTGGACCATCATAATTAGGAGGTTCTGTGACTCAGCCTGACACTGCAAGTCTAACAGATGCTCTGATGGACTGGTACTCTGCTAGGACCTTGTTTAGATTGCCTCAAAATTCTAAGTTTTTTCACTCTCTCCATCACATCAATTTTTAGACACATGCATGAAGCATTAAATGTAGGTAAAAAAATAATTAATTGCACAGTTTGGTTGTACATCACGAGACAAATCTTTTGAGTCTAGTTAGTCCATGATTAGACAAAGTTTGTCAAATACAAATGAAACGTGCTATAGTGTCCAGATTACAAAAATTTGCAATCTAAACAAGGCCTAGGTCATGAGAATGCTGATTGGAAAAAATTCTGACACTAGAAGATACCTGGTAGCCTTTGTACTTAATTATCTCTTTCAGGCGATCCACAACGTAAACGAATCCGTCTTGGTCAATATAACAAAGGGCCTGTTTAGTTGCACCCTAAAATGCCAAATTTTTCAAGATTCTCCGTCACTTCGAATCTTTGGACGCATGCATGAAGCATTAAATATAGATAAAAAATAAAACTAATTACACAGTTTAGACGAAATAGACGAGACGAATCTTTTAAGCCTAATTAGACCATGATTAAATAATATTTGCCAAATAACAACGAAAACGCTACAGTAACGTTTTGCCAAAAATTTTGGCATCCAAACGGTGCCAAAGATCTCCTGTCCTCAGCCATCCTTCACTGTCCAAGATCTCAGAAGTAGAATCCTTCTCGCCAAGGTAACCTACGCTAGTGCTCAGAAGCGACAAAGTGTCTGAAGTTTCAGTTTAATGTCAGGGTGATGGTGAAAATAATAGAGTAACAACAGGCATCACGTTATGCACTAGCTAACTTAGAACACTGATACTGAATCATGCATATAGCTCAAATTGTCCACATAGGAAATTAGGAATGCCAACATAATTCCTTTTATTTTTAAACAAGTGCAAGGTTGGTAGCGTCTTTTCTTTGGTGGCTGAAGAAACAAACATAGACACTCTAAACGCTGAAACTCTTGTCAACTTATAAAACTATAGCTATCAGCAAGAAAAGGTCCTCTTAAAAGCAACGTTATTTTCTTATATGAGCAAAGTGAATTGTAGCATATTATTGTTTTACTACTAAACTGATCGAATGCTGATATGGAGCAACCTTTCATTACAAAAGGGCCTCGGATCCAAAACTCCCCAGGCACACCAGGAGGCTGGGCAGCTCCTGTTTCTGGATGAACAATCTTTGCTTCAGCGCCCCATAAAAGACAGCCCACGGATCCAACTCGTGCGCTCTCTTCCTCTCCAACAACACGGCAGAAACCGGATGTAGTCTCCGTGAGACCATACCCCTTTTGCCAATTGGAAATATGTAACAATTAGTATATATAATTCACAGATAATTCTAACTGATCAATTGAGCATCAGATTGCACTCTATGCTATGATGAACACAAGTACACAACTGCAATTGGAAACAAGTAACAATTAGTATAGTTCTAACTGACCAGTTGCGCACCAGCTTGCACTCTACGATGAACACACAATTGCAATTGCAAGTGATTTGTATGAACTAGTAGTTACGATAATCTCTGAACTAAGAATCGAAAGACATGAACTTGCAGGAGAGAAAGAAACCAACCTGGGCAAGGCTTACGGCGGGGAACTTGCGCGAGAAGCGCGCAATGAGGTCAGCCGCGACGGCCGAGCCGCCGCAGATCACCGCCTTCAGCGTGGCCACGCGAGTGGCCGCCGCGTCCTGCTCGGCGGCCCGCACGATGGCCAGCAGCGCTGGCGGCGCCAGCGCGAGGCGCGTCACTCCGAACCTCCCTACCGCAGCTAGCACCGCCGCGGCGTCGAACCTCCTCGTCGTGTGCAGCACCAGCGTGTGCGCCGCCGATGCCGCCATGAGGCAGACGATGAAGCCGTAGACATGGAAGAGTGGCACGGTGAGCATAATCACCTCTGGCCCCGGCGCCGGCGCCGGCGTGGCGGTGCAGGGCATGAGGTTGCGGTGGGTGAACACGACCGCCTTGGTGCGCCCGGTGGTGCCCGACGAGTACAGCACCGCCGCCGGGTCCGACTGGCGGACCACTACCACCGCGCCTTTACCATCCTGTTGGTGTGGCTCCGGCTCGGGCAGGAACGAGAGGAACGTCGGGGAGTCGAGGAGCACGGTGCGGAGGCCGGGAGGGAGCTTGCCCCTGGTGCCCGCGACGGCGAAGGCGACGCGGGGGTTGGAGAGAGTGAGCAGGCGGGAGACCTCGGCGGCGGTGAGGGCCGGGTTGGCGGGGGACACGACGGCGCCGACGGACATGAGCGCGTAGTAGAGCACGGGGACGTGGACACCCGCGGGCGCGAGCACGAATGCGACGTCGCCCGGGACGAGGCGGAGCCGGGCGCGTAGCGCTGCAGCGAGCGCGCGGACCCTGGACAGGAAGGCCGGGAACGGGACGGCCGCGCTGGTGCCGGCGTCGACGAGCGCCGGGCGGGACGACGGGGGCAGCGGGTCGGGGAGGAAGGACAGCGCGAAGGCCGGGAAGGAGAGCGGGAGGTCCGGCGGAGGTAGCGGCGCTGGCGAACGCAGGCTGTGGAACGTCCTCGTGGCCGCGCAGTAGCCGCTGCGCGGGTCGATGTCGGGGTCTGACGGAGACGACGGCATGGGTGCTGTGCTTCGCCGGAGCGGTTGGTGCAAGCGAGTACGACGGCGAGGTGGGCGGGGTGGCGCGGCTGGAAGCTGAAGCTGCTGAATTTTGAAGTCCAAGAGACCCACCCGCAGGGCTATGAAGGCAACTGGCCACCGGCCACGATGGCCAAAAATAAGAAAAAAAAAACTAGCATGACTAGACCGCGTGGAAATCGTGGTTAGCCACCTCAAACTAACAAAAAAGAAATAAAAAGGTAAAAGCTATCCCTCACTTGTGTGATTTGGAGAAATCCATCACTCGAATTTTCTCTTCTCTGAATCGGGCCTCTCCCCCTCTTTTTTCTCCAAGTCCGACGGCCTTAGAAGGGCCGGCCGGGGAAGGCAGGCAGGCCAGACAGTGAGGATGGAGGCAGACGGTTCGGGGCCTTAGCGGCGGTGGAGGTGGTCGGGCCAGGTCGAGGTGGAGGAGTCATGACCATTCACCAGAGTTAGAGAAGAAAGCAGCAGCGGGAGGGTGGAGGGAAGAGGGAGGCTACCGTGGGTGCGGTAAGGTCGCGCCGCGGCTGCGGAACTCCAGCGAGACCCTACCGCGCCACGGCGGGGTGGTGGGCAGTGGCGGGCTGTGGGAGGGCGAAGATGAATAGTAACTAGAGGGGAGAAGAATCGTGTGACGGCTCACACGGGTTAGCTATAGACAGATAAAAAAAAGTCTTCTGCTCATGGTTGGAAAATATCTAGGACACCCGGCCACTTTCAGCTTTTCTAGAAATTATGCTTTTGGGTTTAGTGGATTGAAAAGCTTAGGATCGACATATATTCTAAAGAGAATGCTGATTGCTTCTGTTTTCTTTTCTTGGAGTTGATGATTTACTGCTGCAGAGAATGCTGCTTGCTTATATTTTCTTGAAGGTCTTGATTTAATGGTAGATTTTCTCTCATGGAGAGATCTGTCAAATTTGGTTCGAGTCCAACCAATCGACTAATATGGTAGATATTTGAGTTTAATTTTTTTCTGTTTAGAGTTCCACTATTTAGTTGCCTATGCGCCTGCTAGTTTTTTTTTACGAAACGAGGAGAGGGGAAGAGTCCCCACCTAATATATTAAGCACAAATCCTAGCCAAAAACCAATGGCGGAAGGCAATAGCCTGCAGGACATGGTCCTGTGAGTTACCGTTTGTTTGGTTTGAGGTTTTTACTGGGTTGGAATAGGTTCAACCAAGATAGCCATACAATTGGTTGAGGAGTTGTGGGGGTTTGGGTCGGACCTAGGAGAGAATATACCCTCCTAGGTCCGGGTTAGAATGGTCCCCTCGATTCGAGCGGACGAGCTCAACCCACATCGACATCATTCTGCTCCGTCTCGCACGCGTCTTGCACAAGCGAGAACAACCTCGGGCAAGTGGCGGCCAGGGCGGGCGAGCACGAGCTCGGGGAGGTGGCGGCGGGCGCGTGTGAGCTCTAGATCGAGGAGGTGGTGCCATGTCATCTCCGTCTCGCGGGCTGCAAGCGTTGGAGCAAGGCAGCGTGGGGCGGCGTAGCACAGCCAGCCTGGGCTGCTGTCATGAGGCGGTGTGGCGGGGCCAGCTGAAAGGTCCTTGTTTGGTTTTGGTAATTGAGTGACAACTTAGGTGGACTAATATGTGGTTATGTGAGATACACAGGAGATTAGTCCACTTGTGATGGTGTCATGAAGGAGCTCATTGCATATGAGACATGACATGGAGTCATGTGGCCAAGGTGACGAAGATCATGATGAGGCTTGGCTCGACGGACCGGTTGCAAGTGTGAAGGGCGAGTCAGAGGCTTTGGAGTGAGGGACCGCGTGTGACGGTGAAGCTTGAGCATGACTTGGCGCCGATGGACCGACGCAACGGTGAAGAGCAAGTGAGGTCAAGATCGATGGACCAAGGTCACATGATGATATGAAGTGGATCATATCATTTGTGATATGGTTGGTGCATGTGTTGCATCAACATATGAGGAGATGGAGTGGAATGCGCAAGGCAAAGGTATAACCTAGGGCATTTCCATTTCACCGGTCATAGGTGTGTAGAGAAGTTTATGACCGGGTTTAGGATAGATGGCCGTACTATTAAGAGGGGCAAACTTGTTTGCATATCGGTCATCTAGTGCCACTCGAGTGATCTAACTATGCATCATTGCTAGGATCGAGTGGCGTGGCAAGTTGAGTGGTTAACTCTTTCGGTAAAATGATTTTTGAAAATGCTAACACACATGCACATGGTGGTGTTCACTTGTTGGTGTTGGCACATTTGCGAAGGCGTTGGAGTTTAAGCGGTAGAGAGGGTTTGGGGTCCTCTCTCCCTCCCGCCGAGCGTGCGAGCGCGGGATTCAGGCGATTTCGGGGAAATGAAATGCCTATTTTCTACTACGCCGAAAGTCGGAAATCAAACGGAAAAGAAACGGAAGCGAACGGAGGTCACAGTGGTGACCGGACGCTGCACCGGACGCTGCACCGGACGCGGTCACTGTTTGACCGGACGCGTCCGGTCAGCGTCCAGTGTCTGCGCGTTTTTCAGGTGTTCGATCGGACGCGAGGCGCGTCCGGTCACAGGCGACCGGACGCGTCCGGTCGTCCAGGGAGCTTACTGGACTCCGACCGGACGCGGTCTCTGTGGCGTCCGATCAGTTCTTCAGCGCGTCCGGTCGCTGGTTTGTTTTGCGCGACTCAGTGTTGACCGGCGCGTCCGGTCAGTCACGGGACCGGCGCGTCCGGTCGTGACCAGCGCGTCCGGTCGTTGCGACCGGCGCGTCCCGTCAGTAGATCGCGAAATAACCGTTGAGCGACCGGCGCGTCCGGTCGTTACGACCGGCGCGTCCGGTCGGTGTTTCGAAAAACTATCCGTTACGTGACCGGAGCGTCCGGTCGATCAGACCAGCGCGTCCGGTCAACGCTTGTTGTGCCCAGTGAAGGGGTACAACGGCTATTTTCGCAGAGGGGGTTATAAATAGCCCTTTGGCCGGTCTTGGCCGGCAGCTGAGCACACTTTGGCCTTGGTGGCTTATGTGGTAGTGCTTGGAAGCCCTCTAACTCACTCATGCTTGATAGTGTTCATCGGATCGAGTGAGAGAGCGATTCTAGTGCGATTGCATTGAGAGATTGCATCAAGCGGCACTAGGTGTTCGTGTTGCAAGCCGGTGGTGCTTGTTACTCTTGGAGGTTGCCACCTCCTAGACGGCTTGGTGGCTTGTGGCTCCGTCGAAGCTCGCAAGAAGATTGTGCGAGGCTCCGGAGAAGCTTTGTGAGGGGGATTGTGCTCACCCCGCGGGGATCGCGAAGAGCAACTCTAGTTGAGCGTGTCATTGAGCTACCACACTTTATGGTGGGTTCTTGCGGTGCCTTTTGAGAGGCTCGGTGTGTGACCGATTAGCCGCCGAACCACGAAGTGTTGGTCGACACAACGGGGACGTAGCTTGGTGGCAACCAAGTGAACCTCGGGAGAAAATCACCGTGTCAACATTGTCTACTCTTCTCGGTGGTTTGCCTTCGTGCAACACAAGCTTGTATTTACTTTCTTATATACTTGTGCTTGTGTAGTTGCTCTCGTAACTAGTTTGCTTGTGTAGCTTGCTAGTTGTCTTCTTGCTTGTGTAGCTAGAAGCTTCCCCTTGCGTGACTAATTTGGTTAGTGTAACCTTGTTAGTCACATTGCTTAGTTTGTGTAGCTAAGTAGTTTGCGCTCTCTAATTTGGCTTGTGTAGCCTTGTTATTGAGCATTGCTAGTGAGCTTAGGCTTTGTGCGCTTTGCTTACTAAAATTGTGTAGGAGCTCCCTCTTGTTTGCAAAGTACTAGTGCATAGGTTTGTGTGACCTTGCTCTAGAATTAAATAGGAGAGCTCTTGCTAAGGAAAGCACCTTAGTTGCTTAATTAGGATCTTTGCAAGGTGCTAGAGAACTTAGATAGAGGGGTGTAGTCTTGGCTAGACCGATAAGTTTAATTCCACATTTGTTTCGGTTAGCCAACGCGTTTAAGTTTTAGAAAGGACTATTCACCCCCCCTCTAGTCCGCCATCTCGACCCTTCAATTGGTATCGGAGCCGGGTCTCTCATTTGTGGTCTTCACCGACCCGAGAGGATGGCGGCTTATGGGCTAGATGTTGAGTGTCCACACATTTTTTATGGCACACACTTTGCACGGTGGAGAAATTGGATGACATGCAATTTTAAGTTTATTTCTCCTCAATTGTGGTGGATCGTAGATGTGGGCTTTTCCTTTGCAATTGATAAAAAGAATGCAACTCAAGCGCAAAGTAAATGCCTACATCTCGATAGCCAAGCTACTAATGTTTTCTATCGATCTATGGATAGTAGCATACTTTGTGAGATCATGGACTTCAAGTCCGCCCATGAGATTTGGGTGTTTCTAAATGAGAAATATGGGGCGATCTCCGATGATGATGAGCCCAAGAAGGAGGCGCATGAGGATGTTGAGCATGACCACAACAAGGTGGTTGTGGAGGATTGCTCCACCTCACGGTCAAGTGATGACAAAAATGATCATATCACAAGATCACTTGACAAGAAGAATGATAATGCCACAAGTGATGCAAGCAATGATTCTACTTCATGCACACTTGATGATGAAGATGATGGCTATGAGAGTGATGCTTCAACAAGCTCTTCAACATCATCACATGGTAACACTAAGATACATGTTGGTGGTTTTGTTGTGGATTGTGATGATCCAAATTTAGAGCTTTTATATAAACTCTCAAGAGCCTTGAAAAGGGAAATGGAAAGAGTAAGTAAATTGGAAAATGAAAACTCTTTTCTAAAGACCACATGTGAACAACAAAAGCATCTACTTTATGTTACTACTTGTTCACATGAGGAACTAAAATTGACTCATGAGAAACTAAGTGTTGCTCATGATAACTTGGTACAAGAACATGCTTTACTCACTAAGAAGCTTTCTAATGAAGAAACCAAAACTAGTGAGAGCTCATCATTTAGGTCAAATGATCAATCACATATTACTAACCTTTGTGATGTAGGCAAGAAGCATGTATCCACCTCTTGTGATGATTTATTAGATATGTCATGTTCTTCACAATTAAATGCTTGTTCTACTTCTATGTCTTGTGAGACTAACCTTTTGAAGGAGAACAATGAGCTCAAAAGTGAAGTGAAGAATTTGAGCAATAAGTTAGAGAGGTGCTACAACTCAAAAGTCACCTTTGAGCACATAATGAAGACTCAAAGAAACTTCGGTGACAAAAGTGGCCTTGGCTTCAAGAAAAAATTGACAAAGGGTGAAAGAAAGCAAGAAAAGAAAATGAAGAGACTACTCCAAAAGAAGCTCTCGCATTCCATGTGCTATCGATGCCATGAAGCGGGACATCTTGCTAATGGTTGCCCAAACATTGAGAAGCTCAAGAAAATGAAGGAAGAAGAGAGGCTAAAGCATGTCAAGTGCTTCAAGTGCCGCACTTGGGGTCATCTCACCTCAATGTGCCCAACCAAGCAATTGGTGAAGCAACAAGTAAAGCCTCAACCAAAGCCACTAGTTGAGCAAGAGAAGACACTCCAAGAACAAATCAAGATCAACCATGGAGATGATGGTGACTTGATAAAGAAGAAAAAGAAAACAAGAAGGGGTGGTAAAGCAAGGCATCCAATGCAAATTCAAGATGCCAAGATGATGAGCAAGAATCAAAATGAGAAAAGAAATTTGACTCACATCAAGTGCTTCAAATGTGAAGATATGGGACACTTTGTCTCGGGGTGTCCTACCAAGCTTGAGAAGAAGGCTCAAGCAACTCATAAGAGGCAAGGCATTGAGAAGCAACACATGAGCAAGGAAGAAAAGGCTCACTCTAAAAGAAGTTGCTACTTATGCCGGAAAAGGGGACACATGGCTCATTCATGTCCCCTAGGTAACAATTCTAAGCCTATTTCAATTGATGATACTAATATGCTTAGAAAGGATGGCAATGGTACCTCATTGGTTGGAATTGCAAAACATCCCGCTACTCATACTAAGGCTATGCCTAAGTATGTTGCACCTAATTTGAGAGGACCCAAACTAGTTTGGGTACCATCAAAGAGTGGATGATTGTTTGTAGGTACCATCGGTATTGGAGGCTTGATTCAATTGGTTTCATCTTGTTCATCATATATTGAGTCAAGTTATGAAGCTCAATGCATATCCGATCCCAATGCCAAGTCAAAATAAGTGAAGTCCAAGTGCTATAACATACAAGTGCAATGTTAAAGATTGTGGTGATTTATTGGATATATTTGATGGCTTGCAAATATTCAAGTTGAAAGCTTGCTATTGGATGATCATGTGCTAACCAAGGTATATCTCTAGTTGATCATTTTATTTGGGTGCATATGAGTTGATTGAATTGGATATATATGCAATGTTGTTTGCTATGAGATGATTGAATGGATTAAATGCTTAGCAATCAAGTTTGAATTGATTTGTGATGGATAAATTCATGAGATGACTTTTTAGTAAGTGGATTGAATGGATATATGTCCTGTGAAAGTATTCAAACAAGTTAGTTTCAAGTTTGATTCATATTTGTTGAAGAATAGCTCATGTATTGAAATCTGTCCAAAAGTTGAAAATATGAGCTAGCTGTGATCTTAGCCATGTTTGAGTGATCAAATCTATTTGGATTGGCTTGAAATTTGGTATACATGCTCTACACTTATGAAAGAAGATTCTGTAGAAATTTCATGAGAATTGGATAAGAGATGCTTCTGTTTTGGAGTGCATCTTGTCAGCTATAGTGCATCAGATTTCAGCATGTAGCAGTGGTGGAAGATTTGAAATCTGGTAGCAATCTAAAAGTCAAATGAAGCTCAAATTTTTACAGCTGCTAGATGACTTTGTAATGCACATCTCCACCAAATTTCATGGCATTTGGATTCGTACATTGGGAGATATGAATTATTCTTTGAAGGGTACAGAATCTGCCAGAAAAGTGACAATCATTGGATTAATCTAGAGTCACTTTGATTGAAAGGTCCTCAAGTTGGAAACATATTTATAAGTGTTTGAGGTACCTAAGTTTGGTTTTGAATTGATCTAGAAGCATGACAAGAAATGAGTACAAGGGCATTGATTGTGGAATGTACTTAGTGTACAAATTTGGTACTCAAATTTGAAAATAAAGATCAAACTCAAGATGAAGATGAGGTTCAAGTTCTAGTGATGATTGAAGATTATTTGGTAGAAAGAAAAGGACTTAAACATGTAGGAAGAGTTGGAGTCAAATGTAGATTCAAGAATTATTCATCAAGATTGAGTTCATCATTTGGATCAATCAAAATATATCATTTCAAGTGAGTATCAAGAGTGGTTCTTTGGAGAAAGGTCACTTCTCCCTAGTGAGGGGCTTGCCGCCGTGTGTAGGTGAAACCAAGTTTGGGACTTGGAAGGCTAACATGGAAGTGGTGATCCGAGGAACTTGTGATGCTTAGTTGAAGCAATCAAAAGGGTTGATCAAGAAAAGCAAGCAACACCCAAAAGAGAGCTAGTCATGGTTATAAAATTGGTATCATAAGTACTTCTCTCATGCAAGCATTGATCAAAGAGAAAAAGCAAGCCAACCACAACAAGAGATAATGCACTTGATTATAAGTGGTTTTCATCTCATATGGGTGAAGAATGGATTTATCTATGATGATTGGTCTTCACCAAGCTTATAAATTGGACTTCACATTGCTATTGGAGTAATGAATTGAAATCTATGTGACTATCCTCTACTCCAACATAGCAAAGGTATCATTGTAATGTGCATGATCATTCTCATTCCTTACTAGTATGCGGTTAGTGCATATAGTACATGTTTATTAGGTTCATGCATGACAAATGAAAATTTTAAATTCATAGCCTACCATTATTGCTTGATTGATTAATTGATCTAGTGGTATGGATATGAGTTTGTTCATGAGCTAGTGAACCCAAGTATTTGATCTAGTTTGGATTGCTAACAAGTGACAAGTACAACATTGGCAAGATAACCCTTAGCACAAGGTGTGAAGAAGCTTGTCATTGGATCAAACCGGACTTGGAATCTTAAGCAAATCAACATAGTTCAAGTCATACAAGAAGCTCATGACAATGATAAGAGTACAAGCACAAGACAACAATGAAAATGGATATCTAGTTTGTTTCAAGAAGTATCTAGACTCAAATTAATCTTCCAAGTGGTATTCACAAGTGGTGTCTAGATAATGATCTACAAGTGATATCTTACAAGTGGTACTCATGAAGATAGCAAATGTTCAAGAAGTGAATATTATTGCCAAATCCTTCAAAGTGGATCCGTACTAGAAAATTCTTTCAAATGGTATCACATTCCTACTCATGGTATCTTCACGTGGTATCATTCATGCAAGACGATGGTTTCACAAGTGATCCTCAACTTTAGGTGATCAAATCAAGAAATGCTACCCTCATCTTCAAGTGGTATCTCAAGTGAATGACACATGCTATGACATAGGGGGAGAAGCCCCACCGATTGGTATCAAGGTCAAAAATCCTATGTGGTATCTCAAAAGCAACCATAAAGTTTGTCATTCCAACATATGTGGTAATGTCCATCAAAAATGCAAGATTCAAGTCTCAACCATCTACCCAATGCTAGCCTTTGCATCAATAAGAAGCACACCTTTTATGGAAATTGATGACAAAGGGGGAGAGATTGGACAAAGATATGCAAGATTTCCTTTGGGGGAGAGATTGCTTTGGAGAGAGATGATATTGGACATGGATATGGACAAAGAGGGAGCAACATTGAAGAATGTAAGGGGATCAAACATTCTTGGATAAAGAAAGCACACAAGTAGGGGGAGCAAGCTCATGAACTTTGATTGATTACATTTGATATGTGCATAATTCATGTGCTTGCTTGCATTGCATAAGTTCTTAAATTCAATATGCATGCTTGTGTGGTGTATGCTAGTTATAGAACTTGAATGATGATTTGATAACTAGCATGCATAGGATGTTAGCTAGACTTGTGATTATCATGCAAAAACTAGAACCATGCTTATAATGTTGATCTCACGGGGTTTCTAGTGTTTTTGATGTCTAGCTACTCATGATGCTAAGGATGATGGCAAACTTGTGATTTTCAAATGGTATCAAGCTACCAATTGGTATCGAGCTACAAAGGTTTATTCTATACACCTTAGCATCACTTAGTAGTGCTAACCCTCCCACAAATTTCAAATTTATGCATATGTGCAAGCTTGAAACCAAACCATTTGAGCACATATGTAGGGGGAGTTATCACTACCAAGTCGGGTTTTATGGTGCTTATCCAAATCTTGACATAGAGCTTAAACGTTGGATAAGTAGCATAAAATCCAAAACAAGTTAGCAATTTACACTTTGTGTGAAGTGCTAGCTTGAAAAAGCTTAATTTCCATATCTTTGTAGAGTTGTCATCAATTACCAAAAAGGGGGAGATTGAAAGGTCCTTGTTTGGTTTTGGTAATTGAGTGACAACTTAGGTGGACTAATATGTGGTTATGTGAGATACACAGGAGATTAGTCCACTTGTGATGGTGTCATGAAGGAGCTCATTGCATATGAGACATGACATGGAGTCATGTGGCCAAGGTGACGAAGATCATGATGAGGCTTGGCTCGACGGACCGGTTGCAAGTGTGAAGGGCGAGTCAGAGGCTTTGGAGTGAGGGACCGCGTGTGACGGTGAAGCTTGAGCATGACTTGGCGCCGATGGACCGACGCAACGGTGAAGAGCAAGTGAGGTCAAGATCGATGGACCAAGGTCACATGATGATATGAAGTGGATCATATCATTTGTGATATGGTTGGTGCATGTGTTGCATCAACATATGAGGAGATGGAGTGGAATGCGCAAGGCAAAGGTATAACCTAGGGCATTTCCATTTCACCGGTCATAGGTGTGTAGAGAAGTTTATGACCGGGTTTAGGATAGATGGCCGTACTATTAAGAGGGGCAAACTTGTTTGCATATCGGTCATCTAGTGCCACTCGAGTGATCTAACTATGCATCATTGCTAGGATCGAGTGGCGTGGCAAGTTGAGTGGTTAACTCTTTCGGTAAAATGATTTTTGAAAATGCTAACACACATGCACATGGTGGTGTTCACTTGTTGGTGTTGGCACATTTGCGAAGGCGTTGGAGTTTAAGCGGTAGAGAGGGTTTGGGGTCCTCTCTCCCTCCCGCCGAGCGTGCGAGCGCGGGATTCAGGCGATTTCGGGGAAATGAAATGCCTATTTTCTACTACGCCGAAAGTCGGAAATCAAACGGAAAAGAAACGGAAGCGAACGGAGGTCACAGTGGTGACCGGACGCTGCACCGGACGCTGCACCGGACGCGGTCACTGTTTGACCGGACGCGTCCGGTCAGCGTCCAGTGTCTGCGCGTTTTTCAGGTGTTCGATCGGACGCGAGGCGCGTCCGGTCACAGGCGACCGGACGCGTCCGGTCGTCCAGGGAGCTTACTGGACTCCGACCGGACGCGGTCTCTGTGGCGTCCGATCAGTTCTTCAGCGCGTCCGGTCGCTGGTTTGTTTTGCGCGACTCAGTGTTGACCGGCGCGTCCGGTCAGTCACGGGACCGGCGCGTCCGGTCGTGACCAGCGCGTCCGGTCGTTGCGACCGGCGCGTCCCGTCAGTAGATCGCGAAATAACCGTTGAGCGACCGGCGCGTCCGGTCGTTACGACCGGCGCGTCCGGTCGGTGTTTCGAAAAACTATCCGTTACGTGACCGGAGCGTCCGGTCGATCAGACCAGCGCGTCCGGTCAACGCTTGTTGTGCCCAGTGAAGGGGTACAACGGCTATTTTCGCAGAGGGGGTTATAAATAGCCCTTTGGCCGGTCTTGGCCGGCAGCTGAGCACACTTTGGCCTTGGTGGCTTATGTGGTAGTGCTTGGAAGCCCTCTAACTCACTCATGCTTGATAGTGTTCATCGGATCGAGTGAGAGAGCGATTCTAGTGCGATTGCATTGAGAGATTGCATCAAGCGGCACTAGGTGTTCGTGTTGCAAGCCGGTGGTGCTTGTTACTCTTGGAGGTTGCCACCTCCTAGACGGCTTGGTGGCTTGTGGCTCCGTCGAAGCTCGCAAGAAGATTGTGCGAGGCTCCGGAGAAGCTTTGTGAGGGGGATTGTGCTCACCCCGCGGGGATCGCGAAGAGCAACTCTAGTTGAGCGTGTCATTGAGCTACCACACTTTATGGTGGGTTCTTGCGGTGCCTTTTGAGAGGCTCGGTGTGTGACCGATTAGCCGCCGAACCACGAAGTGTTGGTCGACACAACGGGGACGTAGCTTGGTGGCAACCAAGTGAACCTCGGGAGAAAATCACCGTGTCAACATTGTCTACTCTTCTCGGTGGTTTGCCTTCGTGCAACACAAGCTTGTATTTACTTTCTTATATACTTGTGCTTGTGTAGTTGCTCTCGTAACTAGTTTGCTTGTGTAGCTTGCTAGTTGTCTTCTTGCTTGTGTAGCTAGAAGCTTCCCCTTGCGTGACTAATTTGGTTAGTGTAACCTTGTTAGTCACATTGCTTAGTTTGTGTAGCTAAGTAGTTTGCGCTCTCTAATTTGGCTTGTGTAGCCTTGTTATTGAGCATTGCTAGTGAGCTTAGGCTTTGTGCGCTTTGCTTACTAAAATTGTGTAGGAGCTCCCTCTTGCTTGCAAAGTACTAGTGCATAGGTTTGTGTGACCTTGCTCTAGAATTAAATAGGAGAGCTCTTGCTAAGGAAAGCACCTTAGTTGCTTAATTAGGATCTTTGCAAGGTGCTAGAGAACTTAGATAGAGGGGTGTAGTCTTGGCTAGACCGATAAGTTTAATTCCGCATTTGTTTCGGTTAGCCAACGCGTTTAAGTTTTAGAATGGACTATTCACCCCCCCCTCTAGTCCGCCATCTCGACCCTTCACCAGCGCGGACCGTCGGAGCAGGGTAGCGCGCTGACCGCTGGGGGCAGGGTGGGGCACGTTGGTGGGGTGGTGTGGTGCGTTGCAACGTGAGGTGGAAGAAGGGAGAGAAGTCGCTGCTGGGTGCCACATACATAGCAACTAACAGAGTTTACAGCACCATCCATCCCAATCCGCTCCATCTTTCATACAAAACAAAAAACTGGAATGGTTCTAACCCTCAAACCAAACATGAGATGGGTTCATCTCATCTCAAAAAATAGGTTAGACCAAACCCAACCCACCTGATCCCCAAACCAAACACATGGAGTGTTGCATCGGTAGCAGAGGGGTAGAGGAGGTTCCTGTAACGCCCCGCATTTTCACTACCAAGGTAAAAATACCAACTTGTATTGTTACCCAACAAAGCGATGCCTTCTCGAGTAATGACCCTAAAATCAAAGTGTTGCAACAGAATAATAGTTATGACCTTACAAAATTTGTTACATTCAATGGACAAAAATTATTGAACATTACCTAATACAAAAATAATAGCCACACCATCACATTATACTCAAAATTTATTTTGTATCATGTATTTCTCCTGTGTGGCTTCCTTTAGGTCATGTGCTTGGCATATCTCATCATCATAGGTTATCTCTTTTCATCTGAAGGGGGAGGGTTAATAGCAAGAGTGAGTACAAAGTACTTAGCAAGCATATAATAAATCAATGAAATGCAGGCCTAGCCATCTGTCATCTATTTTCAATCATAGATCATTATCAAAAGTAGCATATTTTAGAAAATAGCTTAAGAAATCTATTATCACCCATATAGTGAGACAGAGCCTCCTATAAGCTACTGTAGCCTCCGTTCCAGGAGACATGACGTGAATTTGCGGTTTGACCCTGCGTAGGTTTGTATCACTTTACTTATGATTATCTTGACCAATTTTCCATCACACTTCGTTAGGTATGACTCATGGTCAAGATACTAGACTTTCCCCACTTCCATCCACATCTATCCACGCGCGCTAATATATGTGCCTAGGTATACTTCATTGACACCTGAATGGGGATTTCATCACCCAAACCTCTCCTCACTTACCATAGGGAGTATATAACAACATTCATGGGTACTGGACTCGGCCCGTTCCGAACGAGTTCACTTATCAACACGGTTTCATACGGCCCATATAATGAGTGAGAAGGGTGAGTCCTTATATATTCATAATCAATGTAGAGAGAGCTCGACCAACCCTAGTTCATCATCACATTCCATGAACTCTCTCTACACCGAATAATCAATTATCATCAATTAACCATTATTCATCATCATCATCATTGTTCACTCAATTTAATTTAGAAAATAGATTTTGACGCAAGTATTTTGGAAATATGTTCGTTTTATAAAAATCGATGTTTCATCTGCATGACTCGCCTGAATCTTAAAACGGGACACCGGATCCTTCCATTTTCTCCGTAGCAGATCCTTCCATTTGTTTAGCCTGGCTCCTGTGATAATTGCAATATTTATAATATATTGTTATTTAGCAAAAAGGATTACGTATAGATATAGATGGAGTATATACGTAGGACTGTGTCTTATCCTATCTATGGCCAAGGTACTTCATTAGTTCCCATAAATCTTAATTATTCTGTGTATATTATTGCCCAACAGGTGCTAATAATTAATTAATATCCCTAACATCACGTGAGCTAGAACCTAATAAACAATTACTGCCTGAACACCAAAAAAAAACAAACACACGCACTCACACAGTAGCAGTAGTACTAGCAGCACAGGAACAGACTCCCTCCCACTCTCTGGGCTTCGTTCCCCACTTCCTCAGCTCCTCTTTCTTCCTGTTGCACAGCGACAGCGGCCCCCGCTGCCCAAATCCCGAATCAGATCCTCCGAAGTCGGCAAAAACGACTTGTCTCTCCAGTCAAGAATCTGAGCCGTCCAATTCGAATCCAACCGTGACTCAAGCAAGCTGGAAACAAACAGGGGTAAATCTCACGGGCCTCCCATATCAGCCGAGTGACTAGCAACTCCCTTTCCCTAGGGACCGACTCGGACTCGTTCAGACTCCGCCACCGTCGCCGATAGCCGCGTCGTCCTTCGCCTTCCCAACCGGTCGCCGCCGCGACGCTTGGAGTGCCTCGCCGATGCGGCCCTCCCCTCCCTGATCCTACGGCGTGGCACGTTAGCAGGGCTGCCCCGCCCCTCCCCATCGCTCCCCTCCCTGGCTGGTTGTGATGGAGGCGTTCCTCACCTCGCCAGCTCTCTGTCCCACCGCGACGCTCCGGTTTCGCGGCCGCAGGCCTGCAGCCCCTGTCGCCCCATGGACAAGCTCGTCGGTGACTCAGTGATACAAGGAGACTGCAATGTGCTTGCATACTGTTATCAGTTCTGTAAATTGTTCAAGTGCTACCAAACACATTGTACTGTAAAAGTTGTAAAGATTGTCATTGTGTTGTAAATAGATCTGGAATGCCCTTATCAACTTCTGGGCAGGTCTGTTCGTTGATGATGAGAAGAAGCAGCTGGAATGCTCAAGATCGCAAACGAACTTCTGGCTGTCAAACGGAGTGGCGATGCTGACGGACGTCTGATGGGCCCTAGCGATCAACAGGAAGACGCTGATGACACTGCTTGATTGCCTTCCCTCATGGGCGATTTGTTTGCAGGACTCCAGTGTTTACATGTTTGTGTTCTGGAGGAGTAAACCTGTTCTACATTTTCCATTTTGGGTCTGTAATATAGCAAAGGCTTTTGTTGGTTCCTTTAGTTGGTTTGTAGCTTTTGTTTCTCCAAAAGGCATCTAGGCCTGATCCTTTACAATCTTAGCTCTGTTTCTGTCTATCTGCCTGATACTCTCAGTATTTCTGTTACAATGTTAATGGAAATGGGGCTGCCTCGAGTTGGAAAAAAAGGATCTAGAATGATATTTGTGAATGAAATCCACAAAAGATCTTGCCGATTACTGCAAGTTCAATTCATATGGCTGCACAAAATGATGCATATTACTGCAAGTTTGCAACTTGCTACTTTCATATGACTTATTACACAGAACTGGAAGCCAAAACTATCTGAACAGATGGCCAAGGAGGCTGTTGAGTCATGCTCGGATGCTCCTGAGTGCATATGGGATATAATCTGCACTGCTAAAATTCACCAATAACAACATCAGTCATTGCTCCCTGAAAATTAGAAAAACAATAATTCAGCATAATGGCCATGTATGATCCAGAGAAAATGTGTATTGCTTTGAAATATTACTGTCAATAGTTCAGAGAAGGTGTTGATGGCCGTGTAGGATTCAGAGATCCCTTCCTCAAGCACAAATGTATGATTCAGACATGTATTTTGTACCGTTGCGTCATCATCGACCACCACTTTTATAGTTTCTTGCTCCTTCAAATAAAAGAGAATTAAATAGTTAAATACAATTGAAACTTTTTGAAGAAAATATAACTAGAGAGGATCTGGTATATTTTGTGTTGTCATATACCTTTGAACAATTTCCTTTTTTCTTGTCACACACTTTTGAACTTTTTTCTTTTTTGTTTCCACCCTTTTTTGTAAACTTTCGCTTCTTGTCAAGCCAATTTCTTTTGCGCTTCAAGGTTTTTGTTTTCACATCCTTTTTCTTTAGGCTGGCTGCACTCAATAATTCAATGGGTGGAGTAACATAGGTGGAAACAGTGATTGGATCCATAGGACTTGTAACACCATTCATTTCTTCTTCAACTTGCTTACTGAGCATGTCAAGTGTGTTGTTTACTAATAAGGTGCATTTTGGATGGCTGGCAGCTCGATATGACAAATTGAGAAATTTGCGAGCCATATTTTTATAGCGAAGCATATCATCTAATTTTGGATTTTCTATTATATCTCGGCCTTGGTTGTCCTATACCGTTCCATTGCGTGCTTTCCGTGTCCATCTCTTCAGTACATATTGTGCAGGAAGTAATTTGATATTCATCAAATCAAGGACTTTTAGAGCATGGTCACATAGTATTCCGATTCTATTGAATTGCCCACAGCTGCATGTATTGATCTGCTCTACGGGATCACCAATAACTTTGTACTCTTTCTCAAAGGTAAAATTTTCATTTAGACTCCCATTTTCTACAAGATATTCATTTGTGCTTTCCAATGTTGTGGTGCATGCTACCATTGACCTCTCATATTCACCTTGAAAAGCTTAAAAAATAGTTGGTGTGTACAGCTTGCTAGCTTGGATTAACATAGGTGTCCTCATTTTGATTCTAGATAATTTTTCCTTGATTCAAATTCAGATTGCAGTTCCTTCTTTCTTTTATATTTCACAACTCTTTCAAAATGCTTAAGAAATCTGATTATATCAAAGTCAGATTTGAAATGTCGCTTTAGGTCGCTATTCAAACTCTCACTGAGTTGTGTACTTCTCATCCCTAAAGTGAACACGTCCTTCATATAACATTCGGCCCATTTTTCTCTTACCTTGTATATACTATCCAACCAAGTTTGCTTGCTTGCCTTTGATCTCATGGTGTTAAATGCTTCTTCAAATGTTGTTTCATCTTCATACTCATACATACAGGCACTAAAATCTGAAAGAATACTCGGTTCTTTATTGTTGTCTTCTACTTCTTGTTTGGGAGAAGCACCTGATTTTTCATCATCCAGTTCAGCTAGATGCTTGACAGCATTCTGCATAATGTGAAAAGTGCACAGACCATGCCATGCTTCTAAAAAGACTTCCTTAACTGCTTTTCCCATTGTATAATCTTGATTAGTATATATTGTTTTAGGTTGCTTGCCATTATGGGCTCTTAGGAAGGTCTCAAATAGCCATTTGAAGGATTCAAATGTCTCATCGTACATGAGAACAGCAAAAAAACCACTGTTTCTCTAAAATGATTGAACCCAACAAATACACCAAAAGACCTACTCTCCTTATTTGTACCAAAAGTAGTATCAAAACTGACAACATCACCAAAATATGCATAGTCAGTAAGCATTTTAGCATCAACCCAGAATATGTTTGCAATCTGTTCTTTCCGATCCATCTGCAATGCATATTGAAATGATGGGTTCTCAGCAATTTTTTCCCGAAAATACATAAGCATGATTCCTGCTTGACCATATGCCATCTCCCGTTGTCGCTTGCCCCGTAAATAGTTCTTGTGGTCTTGAAGAGTGTAACTAAGATTAGCTGAGCCACTAACTTGTATGCAAGCCAACTCATGTGCAGCTTTGGGTCCAATTCCTGCATCGTCAGCCATCTCAATTTCAAAACCTTGCAGCTCTGAAATTTTTCTTTGGGACGCCATCAAGTATGAGGTTTGTGGCAGGTGAAGGGCATGATTGTGCTCCAAAATCAGATCAGGTACTTTGTAATTTCCCTTATTCTTGTTCATCACAAGCCCCATGCGTACTTGACAATTAGTTCTAGATTTAGCTCTTGGACACTTTGTTAGGTGATCCCTTTTATTAGACCTTCTCTGGCCCTCATTTGCACAAACATATCCGTTGGACCGTACTTTCCCATCTAACTTTCTTTTGTTTGTGTACATTTTTCTAACCTCAAAGCCTTTTTGACCCCATAGCTAATCCAAAACATCCGGGCCTCATCTATGGTGCTGAACTTCATGCCAACTTGAGGTAAAAGACCAAAAAGCAAACCCTCCCTAGAAGAAAACAAATAAAGATGACATGATATTAGGCGGCGAATTGAACAACTAAAATCTATACCCTGATTAGATGGATAAAAAAAACAACCATGACATTACGCACCTGTTTTCCTCCATTTTAGATATGCAAATTTTAATTTGATGCAAGCAAGTTGGTGCTTTCTTCAGGCTTCCATATCAGGTTTCCTTCGGTCAATTCTAGCACAATCCAACAAGGGAGGGTAAAAAAACAATCAAATCAGAGGTACACTAGTTTAAGTACACCGCACTAGATGACATGAGTGCAGAGATTTTGGTACCAATCTGTGGATGGAGAGCACCGGCAAAGGGCGAATGGGCGATCGCCGCCGCAAAAAACGTGAGTCCGGCGCCAAAGCAACAAATATTCGCGCCAGAAATATTTTTTTTAGAATATTAGGGACGAGCCCCCGTCTATTAACCAAGGCCAACAGACAAAGTTATTACAGCACCGAAAAGGTGGTGAGTCCACCAAAGCATATAAGCAACAAAAAGAAAACTCCAAACTCCAGCCTTAGAGACTAAACCAAAAAGAAGCCAAACTGCTCGAAGGCAGACACCAGTAGCGAAAATGAGAAAATTTGAAGAACCCTCTCTGACAGAACACCTCTTCTAAACTTCTTCCATCACAAAGCTTCAGAAAGGTGCGTCAGAACGCCAAGGTCGAACCGTCGTTGTTCCCCCACCATGGATCCGTCACTTCCAACCTATCCAGCACACCCTGGACGCTTCTCTCTTGATCTTCACCGCCACATCCATCAAAGCTTCTTTCTTCTCCTCCGGGCAAAGAACAACCCAATTGTGTAGCAACACAGCCATGCTGCAGAGGAGCATAACCATACTCCTCCACGTCTTTCTCTGGAAACAAAGATCGTTTCTAAGTTTCCACAAACTCCAAAAAGCTACAGAAGTACAAATATTAAGAACACCATTCTTTTTACTGCTGAGCCAAAACTTTCCTATGTTATCTAGGGTACCACCTAACTGAACCCCTAAAATCTCCGATAAAGAGCCCTAGAGCTGTTTAGCTACCACACAGTCAAAGAAAAGGTGTTGAATGGACTCGTGCTCCTCACAGAAAAGACAAGTTGAATCATCTACTTTTCTCCTTTTACCTAGATTATCTCTAGTCAGCAACCTATTCTTACTAAGTAACCAAATGAAGTACTAAACTCTAGGTGGTACTCTAATGTCCCAGATAGAAGAGACTAGGACAGGCTGAATCCCCCTGAAATTGATGATCCTATATAAAGACTGAACATTATAAATCCCATTAGAAGAGAATTGCCAAATCATCTGATCCTCCTCTTCACTAAAAGTAATAGTAGCAGCAATCTGACAAACCTCCTCCCATAACTCTAACATCTGAACATCACCAGTTCTACTAAAAGTGCACTTAAGGTTAGTGCCATCCCAAAGGTTAGCCACAGTTTTATTTTTCTCATTGACACATCTGTACAGCTTCCAGTATTGAATAGCAAGACTAGAGTTTCCCATCCAGTTGTCTTCCCAAAATCTAACCTTTTTACCATCACCAATTTTCCACTTATACCCCATTTTTGCTACCTGAGCAGCCCACATAAAGCCTTTGAAAAAAGGGGAAGCACCCGCAACCTTAGTTTGCAGGATATTCACCCTATTTGTTTTGTATTTGTAATCTAACACCTCCTTCCAAAGTTTACCTCTATCTTGCTCATATCTTCTTAACCAAGAAGCTAAGAGACAAATATTCAGGTCTCTTAGATTAGGAAGATCCAAACCCCCATATTCTTTCCTAACAGAGACAAGTTCCCAATTGGCTAAATGATACTTATGAGCTCCTTCTAAATCATTCCATAAACAGTTACTCATATGTGTATTCAAGATCTTAACTACCCATTTAGGGAACTTGATAAAAGATAGAAGGTAAGTGGGGATGCTGGCTAAGCAAGTTTTAACCAACAAGGCTCTAGCAGCCACAGATAGGAGTTTACCCCTCCAACCAGCAATCCTATGTAGGAGCTTATCCACTAAAGGTTGCAGATCTTCTCTAGTTAGTTTGTCATAATGGAGAGGGATCCCCAGGTATTTTAACGGAAAGGAGCCAATGGGACAGTTGAAAATATTGGCAATCTTGACAGTATCTTCTAACTCTAGATTCAAGGTAATTATTTCACTTTTATGAAAGTTGACTCTCATCCCCGAAATCTGCTCAAACCACAAAATGACATGTTTCAAATTTGTTAGGTAAGTAAGATCTGCACTAGAGAACAAAATTGTGTCATCTGCATACTGCAGAGACACAATCCCCCCAATTCTAAAATCTTGTAAAACACCTTGGATAAGACCGCCCTGGACAGATTTGTCTAACATTCTAGAGAAGACATCTCCTACTAAGTTGAACAGAAGTGGAGACAAAGGATCCCCTTGCCTCAATCCTTTGCCAGGCTTGAAGTAGGGACTCTCTTCCCCATTTACTAAGATGCCCAGGGAGCCACCTTTAACTAGTAGCCTAATCCACTGTGTCCAAATGCTAGAGAACCCTCTAGACTCTAAAACTTCAAACAAAAAATCCCAGCTCACCCTGTCATAAGCTTTCTCATAATCTAATTTTAGCACTGCTCCTTTCTCTTTAGATTTATTTAGGCTATGGACTATTTCATGAGCTACAACTACACTTTCTAGTATGTACCTTCCTTTAATAAAAGCACTCTGATTAGTGGCCACTAACCTCTGAGCTACTACACCTAATCTGTTAGTCAATAGTTTAGAAAACATTTTGAAACTACAATTCAACAGACTAATAGGTCTAAACTGCTTCATATTACAAGCCTCATTGACTTTAGGAACCAAGGTGACTAAAGCAAAGTTTAATCTATAAACATCTAACTCTCCTTTGTAAAAGTCTTCAAACATAGCTAAAATATCCCCTTTAATAATCTCCCAGAACTTCTGATAAAAGAGGAAAGAGAGTCCATCAGGACCTGGAGCCCCTTCTGGGTAACAGCTAAAAATTGCTTCCTTAACTTCTTTTTCAGAGAAGGGAGCAGTTAAGAATTCATTCTCTTCACTACTCACTTTCTGAGTGATATCCCAGAAATCCTCACTAAGCCTAATCCCTCCTCTATCTTCTTTAGCAAACAGAATTTTATAAAAACCTACAGCAATATCCATCATCCCTTTTTGGTCAGATACATGACCCATAGGGCTTTCTAAAAAATCAATTCTTTTCTTTCTGCTCCTATAATTAGCTACAGCATGAAAGTATGTTGTATTCCTATCCCCTTCTAAGATATCCCTATCTCTAGATCTCTGTCTAATTTTAATTTCCTCCATTCTCCAAAACTTATCCAGCTCCTCCTCTAACTGTTTGTATCTATTCCACTCTACTTCTAAATCCCTTTCTTCCAAGGCTTTATCCAGAAGGTTGTACTCTCTAGAAAGAGAATCTTTGGTCCTATTGTTTAAAGCAATCTGATTAGCTGCCCATCCTCTAATTAATTTCCTAAATGACCTAACTCTAAATTGCCAGATGTCTATACTTTTAGTTTCACTACAAGGTAAGGACCAAGCCTTCTCCACCACCGCTCTAAAAGAATCCTCAAGGAGCCACCACTTCTCAAATCTGAACCTCTTCTTACCATAAAAGAGATTATCTCCTAAATCCACTGTTCGCCTAAACGGCCGTTTAGTCCGTTTAAACAACGTTTAAACGGTAAACAGAAGTCAGCCGTGTTGTTTAGGCCATAAACCGTGAATTAAACGGTTGGGCCGTTTAAACCCGTTTAAACCGTTCAATCCCGTCTAAACGATCTAGACAAAATCAGATTAAACATGATTAAATGAGCTAAACAACCATTTAATCCATAATTAAGTGAATTAAAGGACTACGTCTATCACAATCAACATGAAACTAAATAACATTGTAATTATATGAAGTGTTGTGGGATTTAGATTTCTTCCAACAAGATTATTTAGTAGAATATTTGATTTTTACATGTGTAAATATGCATGGATTCTAGCAAATTTTATTTTTACCTACATAAATATGTATATTTTATTGTTATTGTACAAAACCGTTTAGGCCGTTTAACTCTGTTTAAACACCGTTTAAACGGTCTAAACGCTAAACGACGGGTGACCGACTGTTTACCGTTTAGCGTTTAGGAAAACATTGCCTAAATCTACCAAAATGGGATTATGATCACTAGGAGCTCTATCCAGAGCTTTAATCCTAGCCAAAGGAAAGGCAGTTTCCAACTCAGTAGATACAAACACTCTATCCAATCTAGCCATGACCAAGTTATCTTGATTATTGGTCCAAGTGTATTTTCTATTTCTTAGATCCAACTCAATTAAACCCCAATTGTTAACCCAATCATTGAACATATCCATCCATTTGAAGTTAACAATACCATTATTTTTATCCAAAGTAGATCTAACTAAGTTGAAATCCCCTCCTAGCAAAATAGGACCTGTCCAAGAACCCATAATGTTGTGTAACTCATCAAAAAAAGATTGTTTCCCCTCCTCATATGGTGAACCATACACTACTACTAATTTGAAAGCAAAGCCAGAGGTCTTATTAGTTAACATGACACTAACGGTAAAATCTAAAAGCTCTCCTACTGACATTGTAAAAATATCGTCATTCACCCCTATTAAAATGCCCCCAGCTGAGCCCTTAGCCTTTAAGGAACACCAGTTGAATTTAACATTTCCAGTTAGAGATCTCAGCATACCACCTGTGTATTCTCCTTTTTTTTGTCTCAACTACACCTACAAAGTCAGCATGGTTCTCTCTAATTTTGTTAGCTAAAGCAGGTACTCTACCTTTTTGTCCTAAGCCTCTAATATTCCAAAATAGACCTTTCATTTCTTATTTTTTCCTTTTTTTTCTACCTACTTTGGCTGGAGTCCAACCCTCTTCAGAATCCTCAATTAGGATAGGTTGATCCTCAGAGCCATTAGAGGGTTTTGAGCAGCCATCCAAAAATCCCTCCACTACAACCTCCCCTAGTCTACTACTACTAGCTTTACCATTATTACAGCTAATAGAACCAGATTGCTCTTCTACACTACTGTTGTCTTTATCTTTGCTAAGTGCTTGAAAATTAGCAAATCTTTGCTCATCTAGACTAACCATGTTATCCAACATGTTTTGTGAAATAGGATTGCCATCCCTGGAAACTATTCCTATCTCATGAGCAATGCAAGACAAATTAATCTTATTAGTTTGCAAAGAGGTGTGATGTTTAGTATCTTTTTGTGTTTCTAGATTACACTGTTTCTTGAAATCTTGGGCTTTCTGAAGAGCAGTCCTGTTATCTTCAGAAAACCTTTTGCATTTTCTCTGAGCCAGAACCGGCCCCCACTGCTTCTTAGCTTTTCCTGTCTTGACACCATTATCTTCCTGCGTTACTGCCTTGGCCAGATCATCACTAGTTGGCTGAGTAGATTGAGAACCATTCTCTTCCTCCCGAGTATCGCCCATACTTAACAAGCCCTCATCTGATCCCTTGTTTGGTACACCATTAACCTCCAGATTACTCTTCTGTGACTTTAAAATGTCAATCCATTCTGTTGGGAGCTGACAAGCCTCCTCCTCATCATCCTGATCATCCCCCTATACAGTAACTCCCTCTGTGTCATCATCTAACTCCATAGCTCTTAGCAGATCAACATAGCTGTGCTATTCAAGGCAGAAATTTTCCAATTTATCCAGAAATCCCAAAGATCTTCTAGTGGCCTTCTTCCTTGGCTGAGACCGAGATGAGCTTGCCCCAGAATTCTGCTCTAGCTTTTTGCTAGAAAGCTGGCCACCTTTGTCATTGCCTTTCCCTACTTGACCATTGTTATCATGATTCTTCTCAGATTCTAGGAGATCATCATCCAACAGATCATCTTCATCAAGGTCCTCATCACTATTAGGTCCATCATCATCCCCTTTAGGATCCTTGTCATCACCATTAGCCCCATCATCATCACCCTTACCATCATCCTTCTCAGAGGGTTCCCCAGCTTGCTCTACACCTTCAGCTAAGAAAGAAATAGGATAACAAGAGCCCCCCATTTCATATACTCTCTCCTTTGGAATTCTTGCAGGATTCTTGCACTTGATCTTGATCCTGACATTGGAAAAGAAGCTAGAAAACAACACAGCCCAATCAACCTCTGTCAACAAACCCAAGCTTGAGGGCACATCCTTAATTGTTCACCAGTCAGCCCACTTTGGTGGTATGCCTTTGACTTGAACCCAAACATCTTCCAGTTGTCCAACATGTTCCACATCTCCATTCCAGGGTTTGATAGACGCTAGCACATTGGTCCCTTTAAGATAGAACAGTGTGGCCTGCCCCACCACAAAATCTTCAACTTTCTTCTGAGGAGGGAACCTAATGATGTAAGTGTAATCATCCTCCTGTCTCAGTTTCCAATCCCACTTATCATCAAACAGATCCCTCAGGTGATCATATATCTTAGCCTCCTCAATGTCACCTTGTTCGATAGTCAAGACCCCAAAATTTTCTAGACCCTTCCAATGCCTAAACCTGCCTTCTCTTGGTTCAACATCAATATGGTAGAAGCCCAGACCCTGACAAGCACTTCCATAAAACTGAGTAGCATTCTGATGTTTCTTCCATTCAGGACACTTGTCTACAACATGACCCTCCTGTTTACAGATAAAGCAGCACCTGGCTCTGTTACAGGCCGAACTGTAATGACCAACATCCCCACAGTTGAAACAAACCACATCCATGAACTTATCCTTTTGAGCAGAAACTACCTCATTTTTATCTTTATCTTTCTCTTTTTCCTCCACTTCCATAGCAACTTTCTGGGTCTCTTCTGAAGTCCGATCTGGTTCTACATTCTTCAAAGCCTGATCTGTTCTTGTTTGTTGTCTCCCCACCACACTTCTACCTCTACCAGCACCCTGTCTACCCCCACCCCTGGGTCTAGGCCCTGAGAATTGCTGACCAAAGTAGGGAGGAGGGGGATGTTGGACCTGATTGTGGTAGTAGCCGTATGGTGGTGGCGGAGGCATCTGATTGAAGAAGGGCGGCGGCGGCGGCTGCGGCTGGTGAGGTGGGTAGGGATGAGGAAGGGGTTGATTCCAGCTTCCCCCACCCCAATCCACCCACTCTCCCTCTGAGTTCCTCGGTCGCGGACCATGGCCTCGTCCCCGATTCGCCATCGCTAGCTTCACTGCGCTCAGAAAACTCTTCCTCTTGCCTTCCCCCCAGAAATCCTCCGCGAAGTTTAGGCGCTTGGGTTGAACATCCCAGATGTCTCCGTCTCCGATCGGGAAGCACTCACCCACATCAAACTCCTTCCTCTCCCATAGATCCTTCCTAACCCACACCAGGCTGGATTTCTCTTTCGTACGAACCCTAGGCGGCTGGAGGTGGTACTTGGGGTGGGGAATAAGCCACAATTGACCCCAGAACTCCTGGATCTCGTCCTCCCCCTTCAGGTCGCGGGTTTCGGGTTGTGGTCGATCCAGGCGCAACCCGCTCCGGAGATTCCCTGGTCGAGGAGGCGCCACCTGTCTCTCCCCCAGCACGCCGCGTCGACCATAGGAAGAGAGGCTGCTCGGTCGGCCCCTCGGAGCAACTTTTGACCAGTAATTTGACTCCCCGTCCCGCTGCGGGGAGCCCTGAAACCTCACCGGACTTGAAGCTGACGATCTCCTCTGCTTTGTGTGCGCTCTCTGCCCCTCCTCTCCTCCTCTCCCAATGTGAGTCACACCAACTGGAGGCCTCCAAACCCCCCGAGAATCCTCACGAACTCGGGAGGTGTGATGTTGGCTATATGCTCTCATCGGAGAGGACAGGTAGGAAGGTGCATGGATGCGACTCTGAGTGATCACCGCCGGGGAGGGCGACGGGGGCGGCGCCTCCCTGTCCGGGCTCTCGAAAGACCTAACCGTCATCTCGTCGAGATCCTGCAGTCATTCTTCTCTCTGTCTCTTTGCGCGGGGGGGGGGGGGGGGGTGGAAGAAGGTAGGACAATCTGTTGTAATAGGAGCTGCTCTTCCTTTTCGGTGTTAGGTGTTGGGGTCGGTGGTAATCCTCGTCTGATGGACGATCGCGCCAGAAATATTAACGCTGCCACAGCTCTTACGTGCGTCGTGCTCTGAGTTGGGCCGGCCCAGCGAGATGAGTGGGGCAGCACATATTTGTGTCTGCACCGTTGGATAGGATTGAGTGGCCAGATGCACATCGACTGCAGAGACAAGTCGTGTTCCATGGGTGGGGAATCTCACCATTAATCACCTCTCTGCTGCCCTACCGGCTACCCTTGTTGTTTCCCCCTCCGATTTGGCCTTCTATTTAAGCCCCCGCTGCCCAAATCCACCACCATGGGATCCAGCGGCAGGCTTACTTCTATTGCTGGTTATTTGGAAGCCTAGATTTGGTGCTCGCCAAGGAGCAGCCATCGCCTGGTTGTGACCCATGGCTCAAGCTTGCTCGTGCACTAGCTGAGGCACATGGGGCTGTGCCGCCGGCAGTGAGCAGTGCTCAGGTTTGCCACCATGGTCGTGTGGTGCCTTCGCCGCTCCGGGCGGTGCTGACTCTGTTCGAGTTGGCAAGGTGAGCTCCTGACCTGCTCCTCTACACCCTCCCTTTCTACACCTCCAGCCCCCTTAAGTGTTATCACTACTGAGATTAACCTCATACCCTACTTCTACTTCTTGTGCTGCTGTGACTTGTGATCCTTCTCTGAAACGGTGGGCTGAGAAATGGTGCCAAGAACAGGAGCTCTTCTTTGCCCATGTGTGCTTAAGGAAATTGACTAGTGCGGGGAGGGATTCACCTTTGCTGTGGGGACGAGTTTGGCCAGGGCCACGAGCACGCCAACGCCGTTGTGGCCGTCCACGCATGAACCCTCGTCCATGCCTGGTCAGCTCCCTCCTCCATTTCAGCACACCACAACTCCTCCTTTCATGGGTCGGCCCTGCTCTCCGGCTCCTCCTCCTCTTGGCCAGATGATTTGGCAGTGGCAAAGAAATTCTATAGTGATGACTGGCAGGGAAATCAGCGGGTGTTTTGATGTCTTTGGATTTTTGCCGTGAAAGTGTTTACTTGCTCTCCTGCTTTTGTTCTCCTCTCCAGGTGGTCTTCGGCTAAAGATGAAAACGGACGGGATGAATCCCGTTTCGTCCACAACCGTATACCGTTTTATCCCGTCCGTTTTCGTTTTTCCGGGAAAATACGGAAACGGAACCGAAAACGGGACGGAATGCACCGGGACCGGGACCGAAAACGGTTGAGCGTTTTTCCGTCCGTATTTACGGTATACCGTATTTTGCCGGGATAATCCCGTATTCATCCCGTTTTGTTCCTAACCGGGATAAGCCCAGTACTATGCCTTTATGGGCCTTATCATCTGGCCTCCGTCCCTGGTTCCTCTCAGTTGGCGTTTGCGGCCTCCCGCCTCCCAATTCCTCTCGGCTGGATCCTGCGTTGCTGTTTCTTGGCTCTGGCCTCTGGGTGTGGCAGCATGTGTGCATGCATATGCAGTGTAGCAGCAAGAAGTAGCCTCAGGACATGCAGTGGGTGTGCATGCAGTGTAGCGTCGCTGTTCCTCTTAGATGCATGTGTGTGCACAGGCGGTCAGGACTCAGGACTTGGGAGCGTTACCGAGCGTAGCAGCAGGAAGTAGCCAAGCTGAGCAGTTTAGCTTATTCACCTTTACTAATCATGGAGATTTATTATTTGTTTACTTATTCTACTTTTGTATCTTGGTTATCATAGGTGATATGTAATCCCGGCTTAAGTTTCCGGCTACCGTCCGTTTCCGTTGATTTTCCGATCGTATTTATCCGTTTTCGTATTACCGTTTATCCCGCTACCGTTTCCGCTCCCGGCTATCCCGCTCCCGCTCCCGTTTTCGTTGAAAAAATATGAAAATGAAAACGGTAGAGGTATTTTCCGTCCGTTTCCGTCCGTTTTCATCCTTATCTTCGGCTATGGGGCTGGTTCTTGGCTTCCTCCAGGCTCCTCTTATTTGTTCCCCTTCCTACTGTAGTCTGTATAGTACTACTCCTCCTCCCTCAGTCCCTCTGGTAGTCTGGTGGTTGTCGACTACTATGGCTATTTTGTGGATTGCCCAGGAGTTGTGACACGACCCATTCAACTTAGCATGGGTTTTGCTACGGTACACCTTTTACTTCCCAAAAAGTAATAACTTGAACAAATCATGGCCCTTGATTTTCAAACAAATAAATATATTTTTAAATGCAAAAATAGTTTTGTATAATTGAGAATAATGGAAAAAACAAAAAATATCTCGGCTGGCCATTCCTTTCCTTATCCTGACGCCGCAAGCATGGATCAACAATAGGAAAAAAATCATGTCATGGCAATCTTCATCCGAGATTTTTACTAGGATATTGTACAACGTACAAGATATTGTGCAATCAAGACGATGCACACGTAACAGAAAAAAACTGATTATAGTTCGTACCTAGTAATTATATGCAGTTACACGTAGCAAGCTTTCATGCACCTTGTATTATTTGTTGTATTATTTTATCAAAAAAGTTACATCGAAGATCACAATTTTGCCTTTGATCACATTATAAAAAAGTTTTACAGTAAATCACCTCGTGTTAAATAAAAAAACACCGTGCACCTGTGTATCAAGTTCCAAAAATTGGTACCATTATGTTATGCACCATACATGCATACACACCTATCACGTTAGAAAAACATTGCTAATTCTCTTATGTTAAAAAAATAGTAGATGTACGAAACTTTCTAAAAAGAAATAGTCCACATATTTGGAAGCTTTCTTTATTCCAAAATTAAAAGGAATTAAATAACTAATTTTATTATTACCTCTTATGAAGTAATATGTGATAAAAAAACATCTAGATCAACGGTCCACAGTTATTTGGGTGTACCACAGCAAGACCCAGCTTCAACTTATTGGGCATGGCTGCCCGTACTGGCTTGCAAGGCTATGTCGTGGATCTTTGTGGCCCTTGTGTGGTCTTTGAAATGGTAGAAAAGTGATATTGCAAGAGAGGATGTGTAAAAGTGAATTCATATGTGATGCGGGTAATTAGCCGGATAATGAAGCCCATAAGCTAGAGGTGCCGATTGGCTCTGGCCAGTCCTGGTATCTCGGTGAGCTCTGTGAAGTGATACTATTATTGGGTCTGACGGCAAAACAAAAAAGCTAAGTTATGCTTAGCTTTACATGGTTGGCCATTGCCTTTCATTCTATGAGTAGGGAAAAACTAAAAATATAGTATTGTTGTATAAGAAGTGCATTTGTACGAGCTATTTGCCATATGCCAAGAGATTTGTTTTTATATGCTTGTATAATACTGTAACGTGTTTAATCGTTGTTAACATAGTCAAGCACGTGACCCACAGTTACAATAACACATTACTCCACAACCAGGCCGGAGTCTTGGCGGGACTCTGCAGCCCAAGTTTGCAGCTGCCTCCTTGAAGTTCGCCAGCAGACGTGGTAGATGAGGTTGGTCGTGGCGAAAAACCACACCATTCCGATGCTTCCAAAGTTCCCAGCAGCAGTGCAGTCTGTGATGACAGTGGTAGCATCTTCAGCTATCTTCTTCTGTAGAAGGTTGTCTTTGCTCTGGGCTCTGGATCCTTTCCTGCACTAATAGCCAACCGAAGAATTTAACTCTGGGGTGGGGGGTGTAGTTGCGCCAAATGAATTGGAATAGAGGCTTGTTCATCTCCTGTTGGGTGGAAGCCTCGTAGATTTGGGCAGTCAACAGCTTATGAGAGCTGTCTTCAAAGCAGCACGCTCTCGGACAGGAGTTGGTATGAGAACAGAGTTCTGAATGGCCTATTCTAGGGAGTTCAGTTCCACCATTGCAGCATTGGAGAGCATTGAACAGAGTTCTGAGTGGCCTGTTACTCTGAGATGAATGAAGAACTTACACTCTGCAGTTCCTATTAGACTGTTGTGCATTCATTCCATATCATCTCCCTTTCTTTCCTAAATTTGTTATCAGTGTTGTTTTGCCCCTATCCTTTCCACCATTGCGCTGAATAGAATGAAGAACTTACATTCTGCAGTTCCTATTAGACTGTTTATGCATTCAGCTCCATATCATCTCTCCCTTTCTTACCTAAATTTGTTATCAGTTTTGTTTCGCCCCTATCCTGAACAAATATTGGTGGATGTGCAAAATATTTGAATCTAATTTTTTATGCTTGGAGTTCCACTACTAAAATAAAATTATGATCAGATTGGAGATACATTTGCAGTGGCTATGAATAATACTCCAGGGTACAAATTCATCACAGAGTACCTGATATAATCTCAATCTAAAGATATTTAAACAATGCATATAATTTAAAATTCACACTTACTCAATTACTCTCAATGTCTTAAACTGATTACAAATGTGAATCTGCTAGAACTTTTATACAGTCATGGTGAGGGCGTGACACACTGACATCACATTGCAATTGATCTACCTACTAATCCAACAAAAAAATGACATCACATACAATGCAACTACATACTATAGCTTGGAGCTGATACGCCGCAATGCTAGCTTGGCCAGGTCCTTGCGTAAAATCTTGCCCGCCGCATTTTTCGGTATTGAATCCACAAGAAAAACATGGTGGATTATCTTGTAGTGCACAACCTGCATGACAAATTGTAACGGTTATAGTTGAAGCAACTCAACAAAGCTCCCTCTTCTCTCTTAGAAAAGAAACATCTGTGCCTGCAAAACTGTTGTGTTGAGCCAGCGGCAAACCTGACTGGCGACAAATTCTTTGATATGTGATTCGTGCAAGTGACTTCCTGGGCGTCTCACGACGAACGCTACCGGCAACTCTCCAGCCTCGTCATCAGGGTATCTGTATTATGAAGAATAGTTATTGTAATATTCCATTAGTATCTTTTTTTGAATGATTGATTTCTCATGTTTTCTGGGTGTATGCGTACTTACGGGACAACTGCGGCTTCAACAATATCTGGGTGTGTCTGAAGCAGGCTTTCGAGTTCTGCAGGAGGCACCTGAAAGAAACATATATTATGCCATCAGGATTCAGGGGAGAAGGCAAGCTGACACTGCAAGTCTGTAACAGATCAGATGCTCGGATGGAGTGCTGGGTCATGAGAATGCTGATTAGAAAACTAGTAACCTGGTAGCCTTTGTACTTAATTAACTCTTTCAGCCGGTCAACAATGTAAACAAATCCGTCCTTGTCAATATAACAGAGATCTCCTGTCCTCAACCATCCTTCACTGTCCAAGATCTCAGATGTGGAATCCTCCTCGCCAAGGTAACCTACACTAGCGCCCAAAAGGGACAAAGTGTCACTGAAGTTTCAGTTTAATGTCAGGGCGATGGCGAAAATAATCGAGTCGCAACAGGCATCACGTTATGCACTAGCAAAATTAGAACACTGATACTGAATCAGATAGCTCCTCAAATTAGCCGACAACATCCACATGAAGGGACAACATAGAGTGCCAACATATTTTTTTTTCTTTTTTTGTGAAGTCTACACATTCTGTAAACAAGTGCAAGGTTGGGAGCATCTTTTCTTTGGTGACTGAAGAAGCAAGTATAGACACTCTAAATGCTGAAACTCTTGTCAACTACTCACTTATAATTTATAAAACTCTTGTAGGACATTACTAGTCTGGGCATACCGAAGATCCATGAAAACGACGCAGGTGCGTGCATATCTAAATCTAAATATACAATACCCCGTGGAATTCAGTGAAACTGTGGCTTATCAGGTAAAGGTCCTCTGAAAAGCAACGTTATTGTTTTATATGAGCAAACTGGCTTGTAGCATAGTAATAGTAATTGTTTTATCACTAAACTAATTGCATGGTGATATGGACCTCTTTACCTTTCATTACAAAAGGGCCTCGGACCCAAAGCTCCCCTGGCACACCAGGAGGCAGGGCAGCCCCTGTTTCCGGATGAACAATCTTCACTTCAGCGCCCCATGAAAGACGGCCCACGGATCCAACTCGCGCGCTTTCTTCCTCACCAACAGCACGGCAGAAACCGGCTGTAGTCTCCGTGAGACCATACCCCTTTTGCCAATTGGAAATAACAATTCGTATAATTTACAGATAATTGCAAGTGATTTGTATGAACCAGTAACGATAATATCTGAACAAGAAATCGAAAGGCATGAGCTTGCAGGAGCGAAACCAACCTGGGCAAGGCTTACGCCGGGGAACAGGCGCGACCGCGCGAGAAGCGCGCAATGAGGTCAGCCGCGACGGGGGCGCCGCCGCAGTTGACCGTCTTCAGCGTGGCCACAAGGGCGGCCGCGGCCGCGTCCTCCTCGGCGGCCCGCACGATGGCCAGCAGCGCCGGCGGCGCCAGCGCGAGGCGCGTCACGCCGAACCTCCCCATCGCAGCTAGCACGGCCGCGGCTTCGAACCTGCCCCTGGCCGTGTGCAGCACCAGCGTGTGGGCCGCCAACGCCGCCCTGAGGCAGAAGGTGAAGCCGTAGATGTGGAAGAGCGGCACGGTGAGCATGAGCGTCTCCGTCGCCGCGGGCGCCCGCGTGACGTTGGAGGCGATGAGGTTCCGGTGGGTGAGCACGACCGCCTTGGCGCGCCCCGTGGTGCCCGACGAGTACAGCACCGCCGCCGGGTGCCCGGGTCCGACTGCCTGACCACCACTTCCGCGTCCCCGTCCTCAGGCTCGTGCAGGAAGGAGAGGAACGTCGGGGAGTCGAGCAGCACGGTGCGGAGCCCGGGAGGGAGCTTGCCTCTGGTGCCCGCGACGGCGAACGCGACGGACGGGTTGGACAGCGCGAGCAGGCGGGAGACCTCGGCGGCGGTGAGGGACGGGTTGGCGGGGGACACGACGGCGCCGACGGACATGAGCGCGTAGTAGAGCACGGGGACGTGGACGCCGGCCGGCGCGAGCACGAACGCGACGTCGCCCGGGGCGAGGCCGACGCGGGAGCGCAGCGCGGCGGCGAGCGCGCGGAGCCTGGACAGGAATGTCCGGAACGGGACGGACTCGCCCGTGCCCGCGTCGACGAGCGCCGGGCGGGACGGGGCCGTGGGCGTGGATAATGAGGACGGGAGGAAGGATAGGGCGAAGGCCGGGAAGGAGGGCGGGAGCTCCGGCGGCGGCTCCGGCGTGCGCAGGCTGTGGAATGTCTTCGTCGCCGCGCAGTAGCCGCTGCGCGGGTCGATGTTGGCGTTGGACGCGGACGGCGGCATGGGTGCTTCGGCGGGGGCAGGGTGGTGGTGCGACGGCGATGTGGGCGCGGTGGCGGGTGGCCGCTGAGGCCTGAGGCTGCGGCCGCGTGCGTGGCCACGCTGAGGCTTATAAGGCTGTGAGGTTGGTTGCCGAGTAGAATAGTAGGAGAGGAGTCGCTAGCGTGCCGCATCACTCGACACTTGGTTTCTACTAGTAGCCAGATGGAAACAAACTTCCATTTTATCACGTTGTGCAGGCAACTTGCTGGACACAGACAGTTGCAGCAACAAATTCAGGTCACGCCCCTGCCATGACAAAACGACCGATTTTTTTTATAGTTTATGTAAACCCGCAGCTGCTGGCGTCTGACTTACCGAATTACTGGGCATGTGTTTGGATAGAGGGTCGGAGTAGGGTGGACCTAATTTGAGTGCTGTTTGGTTTGGAGTCCAGTAGGTCTGCGTCGAACCCACATGGGGTATATTCCCACCAGATGCGGGTTGGATTCGTCCGCCCAAATCGAAGGAATTGGGGCGAACCCAGTTCGACGAGCATCGGTCTGCGTCTACTCCCCGCTCCTGTCCCCAGAGCTCGCGGCGGCACTCCACTCCGTGTCCGCGCACGGCACCGACCCCGGCGTCCACGCAGGCCCCGGCACCGGCCCCGTCCCCCCACGTCCGCGCAGGCCTCGGCGTCCGCGCAGCAGGCCCCGGCACTGGCCCCGTCCCCGGCGTCCGCGCAGGCCCCCGCCCCTGCCCCGTTGTGGTGGCGCCGGCGAGCAGAGCGGCGGTGCGGGCGAGCACCACAGCCGTGCAAGCGAGCAGAGCGGGCGCAGGAGCAGATGGGCCGCGGGCGAGCAACAGCCGTGTCGACCGAGCTCGCGAAGCAGAGCAGCGGCCGTGGCACCGGCTGGGGGAGGTACGGACGCCATGGAGGCCGGTGGTCGAGCTGGGGAGCAAAGGGGATCTGAGCTTGAGGTAGAAGAAACACCTTATGAGACTGCCATGTGGACCCCACACGTCATTCTCTCATCCCACTTATGCAAACTCTCCTCACCAAACATAGAACTGGGTTGGACCTAACCCCCTAACCAAACGTAGAACTGGGTTTGACCCAACCCACAAAACAGGGATGGTCGCAACCCATCCCAGTAAGTCCTAGAACCAAACACATGCTGAGATATTGAGTCAAGGTCTTTATGTTTCAGAACTGGTGATTTAAGTAATGGAAAACAGTGTAAAAAACCGCACATCATTTCAGTTTCTGGTTTGGCGTCAAAATTCTCAACGCAGCACGCAAGAAGAAACTTGAGCCTTAATCTATCTACTACTGCCATGACATTCTGAATCGATCTACCATGGAATTTTCTTCCTGCATAAACATTTGGAGATCTTTAGAAAGCCCAGGCTTGTTGGTTACAGATCGCAATAATGGTAAGTTATTAATCCAATAATACTTACTCGTAGAGTGCTAGAGGCGTAACCTGGAGGATCAAACCCTTTTGTAGAACTTCAAACAAATGTGGATCAAAGCCTTTCGGAGAAAAGCACAAATACATTTTGCCTCCCTAAACTATAGCCAGAATTCAGGTTTTCTCATCGAAGTCCAAATCCGGGCAAAGTATCTCTATTCAACTTCCTGAATACTAGCAGCCTAGTAGGAAAGGAGTCGCTAGCGTGCCGCGTCACTCGACACTTGGACATCAGAACAGGATGGCACTTGTTTTCTAGTAGCAAGATAGAAACAAACTTCCATTCTACCACTGAGTTTCCGCACCGCCCGCCACCCCCCCCCCCCCACGCAGGGCACAGTTGCAGCAACAAATTCAGGTATATACTCTGGTCACGCTCCTGCCATGACAGAAGGACCGAATTAAGACAGTCTTTTTTATGTTTCAGGACTGATGGGTTAAGTAATGAAAAACGGTGTAGAAAACCGCACATCATTTTAGCTGATCTATCAAAGCAGAATGCTGGATATGGCATTGCTAACTATCAGCCTGTTCGTTTGGGCTGATCTGGCTGGCTGAAAGTACCACTGTCTGACAGCCTGTTTGTTTCGCTGGTTTATTGTGGCTGAAAGTGCTGTTCGCTGGTTTGTTGTGAGAGAAAAACACTGCTGGATGGCTACTGATTCTGCTGAATAGCTCAAATGAACAGGGTGTGATTTTTTGTGAGAGAAAAACACTGCTGACTGGTTGACTGATTTGGCTAATAATCTCAAACGAACAGGCTGTAGGCTAGGTGGATATTTAGTTCTGTCGCTTCCATCTTTCGGTTTCTCGTTTTGGCGTCAAAATTCTCAATGCAGCACGGAAGAAGAAACTTGGGCCTTAATCTATCACTGTCATGGCATTCTGAATTGATCCACCATGGAATTTTCTTCCTGCATAAACATTTGGAGATCTTTAACAAAAGGCCTGGTTTGTTGGTTGCAGATGCAGATCGCAATAATGGTAAGTTGTTAATCCAATAATTACTCGTAGAGTGCTAGAGGCATAACCTGCAGGATAAAGCCCTTTTGTGGAACTTCGAACAAATGTGGATCCGAGCCTTTTGGTGAAAAACACAAATACATTTTGCCTCCCTAAACTATAGCCAGAATTCAAGGTTTCTCATCGAAGTCCAAATCCGTGCAAAGTATCTCTATTCAACTTTCAAAACCATTTAAATCACCCCTTTTGGTCTCGGTTAGAAGTGATTTTCAAGGTGGTTTTGTTACTTTTAAATTAAAAAATAATCCCATGGTAAAGTTTTAAACCACGAAAAATATATCTATAAATTTCTAAAATTCCAAGAGAACCATAATAGGTAGATTGGAACACAACAAACCCAAACAAGTATTCAGAGCTCATAAAAAACATATCTTGAAGCTTTGAGAAATTATATCTAGCTCTAGAAAAATGGGAAGATATCCAAAAAAAATATAAAATTCCTGAAACATCATAATTAATGTCCGGCTGCATTTTGAAAACTTTCCACAACAAAAACATGTGATGTGTCCAATTATGAACTTACTAGGTAGCGTGCCCGTGCGTTGCTACGGGACAAAAACTTTTATACTAAAAACATACGGATCGAACGATATGCCACTGCATTGCCATTCTAGCTACCTCAAGCCCACGGTGAGCTCCGCCTCGCTCGCCGGTATGTGCTCGTCATGGTCTCTCCACCTAAGAGGCCCAAGGCTCCGCCTTTTTCTTTGTCACGGTACATAGCACGCACACACGCGCACTCGCACTCACACGAGCTTAAGCACCGGCTTGTCGAGCCCATAGCGCTCTGCAACGCCGGTGCCAGTGAACCACCCTAAAGGCTCGGCATGGCCGGAGCACCACCACGGCAAGCTCCATTCCGGCCATCACAAGCCTATAGAGACCCTAAAACCCCACGGTGAGCTCTGCCTCACCAAAGGACATGCGCTGCATGTAGCCGCGCCGGAAGATTGCAAGGAACAATATCTGTGTACATATAGTCTTCAGTTGGTAGCCAGCACTGCAATTTCAGAGACAGACGGGTCAATTAGCAAGACTCTTGGAAGGAGAGAAATTATGAGATGGCACTAACAGCACACATACATATTTTCACAAACTCAGTAAGACAATGATTCAATTAGAGAAGCTATTCACTAACAGCATACATACATATTCGGTAAGACCATGATTCAAGGCCGCCCACGGCATGGTCCAGGAAGCAGGCATAGGCAGCAGACATTGTATACCTGTGTGTTCGTCAGAGTGAGAGACCAACTCATTAGCGGGGAAAACCACCGATCTGCACCGCTTGGCATCACAATGACTGGATCAAAAGAGACTTACGCTTTCAGTGATTCATCAAGGGTCAAGCGCTCCACATGATCCAGGGGACTCCCATCCAGGAGGCTTACATATGCAAATATTAAATTAAGATTCTACTAAACAGAGCGAGTTGGTTCTAAAATAAATAAATAAATACTAAGCAGAGTGCGAGGGAAAGAAATAATTCTGAAATAGCTATCAGAACATAGCCGGAATCTACTGTCCTTCACTCCATTTAAATCAACAACCCTGTTAACCATATCGAGGAGCATGTCATTAGCTTTGTCCCCAATTGCATGTACGGGGACTGCAAATACAAATAAGACCTTTGATATTGTTTCATGGAATATCTTGTCAAAAAGCTAGAATGAAAATATCTTGTGGAGTCAACAGACTAAATGATTTCTTGACAAAACTCTAACATTGTGAACTGATAAAATGAAATTCGGAGTTAAGTCAATTTCATATTTCGCAGAATAAAATAAAAAAATCTTGTAGATAATTTGTTGCCTAGATCAAGAAATAGTTCTTCCAGTGAGACATTAACTTCATTTGTTGAAGTTATTCGCTGAGATGCCACTCCCCTATTCCCTTTCCTTCTTTTAGATTGTACACTTCTTTTCAATGTATGTTAGCTTTCAAATTTTCGCACAATGAATTTTAAGATAAATACATATGAAGAATTCTAAACCGGCTAATAGTGTGAAAATATCCGGTGCATACCTGTCTAATCTCGATATATTTGTTCTGCAGCATCTCAGCTGCTTTTTCTAAAAGCCGTGGTTTGCATGTGGCACGACAGTACTCAATGTACCTATATATATAAAAGGTTATGCAGTCGAAGACATGAAATAAAATCAAATTTAAAACATGCGTGCACGACACGGGTCACACCTTTTCAGCCAATTCTCTCCTTCGATTGCCTCAGTGTTTGTGGATGAAGCTGCAGCACCACTGGCATGCACCTTGAGAATGTGGCTTGCTATTCGATGTAGTTTGAAAATCTGTTACTGCTGCGAGCAAAATGAATACAGAATTAGTAAAATAGGCTTTGATTATTTATCATGAGATCTCCCATGTTAATTCCAACCACAGGAACCCCTAAAACTGATGACAGTACCTGATGAATCACCACTCATGTTTCTAGTCTTCATGATTGCGTGGCGCTTTCCATCTCCAAATCCATCTATGGGAGAGAAGGAAAAAAACCAAATTTCAGTAATTCCACCAGAAGGTCTAACAATTTGGTTAGCTTTTCTTGTATTATCCACCGAGCGAAGGATTTGGCCAGAGATGCAAACCTTGATTTCCAGCAGCCAAGCAGGGTGGCATGGATGCGGCTAGGAGCATGGGATGAATCGAGCTTGGGATCCAACAGCCAAGCACCAGGGCATTCGATGGCACGGGCATTCGATGACACGATGTAGCATGGGAAAATACTAAGCAGCATGATTGTATTGGTTGACCAATGGCTGGGATTGAATGACCCGTCGTTGTGTTGGTTCAAGAAGATAAGGAACTACTGATTAGAGTATGAAATATGAGTTAATATTGTGTAAATGAATAAATATCTGTTGCTAACATAATCTGACAAAGGTGGCACTTGGGAAAAAATTATTAGCATGTAAAGTATATATACATTCTCAAGCAAAGGGGTGCATGACCCGAAATGTAAAAGGAAAGCATCAAAGGTGCTTTGTTGTTAACTTGCAGGCACTGAAACATGGCTAGTACCAGGGAAATTCTTTTTTTTTCTCCAAAGAAATGAAGGGACAATTTAGTACAATAATAGGTTAGCATGGACCTAAATAGTATGAGGTATTCACTTGTTCAATTTTCTCAATCATAGGTGCTGCAATTTTCTCAATCGTGAATTAGCAGCATAAATATACCTCTGCGACAAGCCAACCCTCGCCTCCGCTGCCGAAGCTTAGTTTTCACTTGTTCAAACATGTCTTCAACCCTTCTTACAGCAGGTCACCGTCTCATTGAAGGATTGTCATCAAATACATCAAAAGGTGCATCAACCATCTACAATACCAAGCAAGTGAATAAGAACATATGAAAATGCGAAACATGAATTGCAACACATGTGGAAATGCTCAACAGAGTGAGAAAATAAACTTATGATCCCCTTCACACCTCCACACTCGATGAGATCACGGACAAGATCCCTGACATTACATAGATGACAAGAACCTGTAATTACAACCTTATGGTACCAAATGCCCTGGGATCTCAGGCAATGCCTTAGACTATCAGGAGGTAGAGTCAGCCATCGTACTGAAGTTGTGGCCCATATGATGGAAATACTTAATTCCTGATTGAAAAAATATACAATATGACAGTTAATAGAAACCCTGTGCTGAACAACAACAGTTTTCTAGAATATGTGATCACCAAAATCTTGTGTTAATCAAGGTAGTACATGTTAAATCTAGTAATCTCCACGAGAGCTCCTGAAATATGGTTGCTCCAACTCCAATGTTTGTGCTGTTTGTCATTGCCTCGAGAGCTCACCCAATACTGAGAGTCTAGCCTTCAAGTAGTAGCTGTAAATCAAACAAAATTTCAATATCTATTTGATAGTATAACTGATACAAAAGGAAACTGATGATTGATTGATTATTCTCTTGCAAAAAATGGTAAATATATTTCTCTGCATGGTTTGTTTGAAATATAAATCATCAGAAAAGTGTAAGCAGATTAGGATTAAAGGATAATCCATATTTGATGACAATCATATAACTAAAATATGAATCGAGAGATCTAGATCACGGGGAAATGAACGAACAGGCATGAACGAACAGGCATGAACCTGGGGAAATGAAGCTGTACATTTTTCTCTGTCCCTAATTGAATAGGTAACTTTTTGCTGTCCAAGTTAGCAGCTTGTAGTTTTAGGTAACTTCATTTGTTGGTAGTCCAATGGTGATATATTTTTAAATTGCAAATCCAACATGGCAAGACGTAGTTGAATTACCTTAAGTTCTTCTTGTGCTGCCTCAAGTTCAGCAATTGGCCTATTCGTGTAACGCCTCTGAAATAGGAGCAGGATAATGCAAAAGCAAAAATTAGGACAAGAATGCAGTTTAAATAACTACGCTATTTATATTAATTCAGCAACAGCTTCACAAATCAACCAAAAAACATTCTATTCAAATTTGCAAAAGCATAAAAAATCATAACTATTTAAAGAAAAAACATAAACAAAAGATGAGCATGAGTTGCACTAAGGTCTCGTCCAATGATGACACTGCACTATGAAAGCAAGTATACTAAAAGTGCTGAAACCAGAAGAGTATCGCAAAAAAGATTGTTGACAGCATTACCAAAGGAAGCTGGGAGATACAAATTTAACATAATATGGAAGTAATTACCGTTTATCACGAACAACACGTGCACTTGTTACACGTCCAAACTTGCCAAATTTCTTCTCCAAATCTCGCTCAGTGGTGGCATAGCTAAATCCTGCAATAAAGAGATTCTTTCCAGGCTTACCCAATCCAGTCTTCTTGTTGGCAGGTGGTGACCAATGTCTTCTTGGTGAACGATGGCGATGACTGCTTGGGGGTGATCTGCGCCTCGGTGAATGCCTTCTACAATACAAAAATAAATAGAAGAGAATAAAATAGAAGGCAGAAAAAATGATGATGCAGACGCCAAATAAATAGTCCTACAATAGAAGTATACATGATACAAAAACGACCTATTCAAGGATGCATGTCCAAACAGTATCTAATCATAAATCCAGTATGTTCAAAAACATGAACCTGGGACGATCATTTTTCAGGAATTCATAATTTCAGCAGCCTTACTGCCTTATAGTTACTAATGGCAAGGAATCACCTTGGAGATCGCCTGTGATGATCCCTTGAGTGGGGAGACCTAGACCGAGACGAACCTCTTGACGACTATAGCGACCCCTCCATGTCCTTCCGGCTCTGCATCAAAGAAAAACAATGCTATGTTTCTTACTTGACCTAGACAAAGGGATGGCCAACAATAGTTCATTGTTTTTTTGTTTGAGACTTAGAATAGAGGAGAATTTCGTAGACCGTACACCACAGCTATGTGGCCATTGTTTTGGTTCCCCTTATATGTGAGTAGGTGCAGCAAGAAGTGCCTCCTCAATTTGTACACATCCTGTCAGATTTGTTAAACACATTGTTTTGGTTCCCCTTATATGAAATTCGGAGTTAAAACACATTGTACACAATGAACCCTGCTAATCTGAATCAGTGCTGTAATCCTACCCATATGTCTGTGATCCAGCAGTGAACTATACTCCCAGGATGTGACATGTGACGCCAGATTCAACCAGCTATGACATATATGTTTTACATACCTTGCTACCAAGCTCTTGTCTACATTTTTTTACAAAAAAAGGTACGAAGTTGCATCAAAAGCATATCACGCATGTAGTCAAAATCATGCTAAAACATTCTTGAGTAAAATCTGAAGCACAATAGATAAAGCTACTGGAAATATGATAGACTGAATATCTGTACAGTCAGTACCAAATGATAGATATACAGTCAGTGCCAAATGTAGTAGAGATTGCTGAATTGTCTCCGGGAACATGCAAATACAACTGCTAAATATTTTTTAGAATAGTAATGAGGATAATGCATCCACAATTGGTATTGATCACATTTACAGCAGCGAATCCTTCCCCCACGAGTAACACAAAGCTGGATCGCAACAGAGACAAACTCACTTTAGTGCTACTGAAGATAAGATTGCTGCTACTGAAGAGGAGCTCTTGGCCTCCTGCCCGCCTGGCCGCGATGGTTCCTCAACGAGAGGACCTTTGCACTGTTTAGGTAGACTCGCTGACAATTGAACACTCTGGGGAAGGGGAAGGAGGAGATGGTGCAAATGAGGAGCTGGGAAGGGGATCTGGAGGAGGGGCACCTGATTTACGCATCGACCTCGGCGGTTAGGGGCAGGTTGGCAGCGGCGACCAGACGGCGCGGCGGCGTCGTGACGGGACCGGAGCAGGCATCAGCCTCGGCGGGGCGGCGGTGGCCACTGGACTGCACGGCGCGGCGGCGTCGTTGCGTGGCGACGGGACCAGAGCGGGGCGGGAAACGGTGACTTCTATGACCAGAGCAGGGCGATTAGTAGCGGCCCGTCCGACGGCGGCGGCGGCAGTCGCCCGACGGCTTCGGCGGTTGCGGGAACAGGGGTCACAGGCGCCTTGTCGCGTCCGGCAACAGCGCGCCAGTCGGGAGGGGGACGCGTGCCGTCGGCGCCAGGTGGCCCCCGCCTGCCGCGCCGGGGCTGTCCGTCACCCGCATCGCGCGCAAGGGCAGAGCGAGGGAAGGGGATCGGTACCTAGGGCTGCGGGAGGAAAGGATGAGGGCGCGGAGGAGAGGTATCACACGAGGGACGAATGCAGACGGACGAAATATTGTTGCACGAAAAAAAAATGTCCACGTCTTATTTTTTTTTTAGTTGTAGGAGATTAGACATTGATTTATGTTGCATTCACGTTGGTTGCATGTTGCGTTCACGCTGGTTGCAGTTGCATCTCATAATTTTGTTGCGAGAAGTTGTTAAAACGCATTTAGACATCAATTGAAATGTTTAGGAAAGTTTTTACATTTTTGTAGATATTTATCATTTCTCTATAGCTAAATCTTACTTCTAGAAGATTCTAGATATATTTTGATGAGCTCTAATTTTTTCGGGTTTATTATGTACAAATCTATCCATATGATTTCTCTTGAATTTTTTTAAGCCTAGATATATTTTTTGTGGTTTATTAGAAACCTTGTTGCCATATTTTTAGTTGAATTGAAAAGGTTTTAAGGTTTTAAGAGTTAAGACAATTTATCCAGTTTTTTTGGAGTTAATGGAAGAGAAAAACCTCATGCGATTGTTCAGGAGACAAAAAGAAAATAAAATTCAGACGTTACCACCGCATCCCAGTTTTGCCTTCCGGCCCAAACAATTCCCAACGTAGGCACATCTACCAAAGCCCAAAGCCCAGTAATAACAACTCCTCTCGGCCTCTCGAAAAAGGTAAGGCCCAACAACACGCCAACCTCGCACCACAACGCCAGGACACGCCGGTGAGGTGGACGAGAGGCGGAGTCGGCGGCGGCGAATCGGCGATGGCGGGCGGCGACCGGGAGCGGGACCCGGAGGAGGAGACGCGGAACCAGATGATGCAGAACCTCTTCGGGGATCAGTCGGAGGACGAGGACGAGGCTGACGACGACGACGACATCGACGTCGTCGAGGTCGTCGATGAGGACGACGGCCACCAGCAACAGCTGCTGTCGCCCCCGCAGCACCACCAGGAGCTGGAAGACGACGCCGACGACGACGAGGAGGACGACGCCCGCAGCCACGCGCACGCCCTCCACGGCGGATACCACTCCGTAAGCCTGCCCGTCTCCCTCCTCCTCCCCGTGATTCCGATTCGTCTCGGCTGCTTTGCTGTTCCCCGTCGGACCTGCCTGGGGCTGGGCTAGGGCTTAGGTTTTCGGATTCGTCCGGGAGCCTCGCGGCTGCTGATGCAGTGTTTTTTTTTCTGGGGAAGGTGTACAGTCGGTGCGAATTTGTTGGAATTCTACTGAGATTTGGAGTCGCGCTTGACCCATTTTTTTTAGTTGTGTATGCAGAGAGAGGTTGATGAATACATGAATTTGTGTGCCTCATTTTCACCCCAAGTCCAGTCGTCTGTACTACGAAATTCAAACACTAGGAGAAGAAAAAACAAATTCGAGTTTCAGGTTCACAAGGTCCATGTGCTTCGTCGCATTTACAAAAGTATAGCACATGTTTTCTCTGTTATGTTTTGCTATAGGAGTTTCATTGCTAGTCGGTTGGGTTTAGGAAAACTGTAGTTTAGTTGATTTCTACACTCAGTAAACCAACCTGCGAATCACTAAACTGTAAATCTATTTACATTTCGTGGAATTTTGAGTGGTACCAATTGATCTTAACAACACTGGACCTATCTTGGTGAGAATTTTGGGCACTGTGCTCTGCTAGTGTCACTAATGAGCTCAAGGTTAATGTTCATGTAATTTTCCTTCTGCCCAAGCTGTTCATCCTTACATACTGCTCCAACCTTCTAATGCTGTGTACTTAAGGAAAGCCTCCTGAGGTAACACTAACCTACTTAATACATATTTATCTAGGAAGAAGTGGATGGTGAGGCAGAGAATGGAGGTGAAGGTGAAGGCGAAAGTGAGGGCCAAGTTGGAATGGAAGAGGAAAGTGAAGGCGAAGCTCATCGTGCTGATCTTGATCAAGGAGAAAGTGATGGGGACAAAGTCCAGAGCTCCCCAGAAAGAGAACTCGATGACCAGAGGATGGAACCTGATGCAAGAGGAATGGATAGTGAAGATGAAGGCTACCAGCAGAGGACAGTATCTAGCAGAAGAAGGGGAGTTGTTGCCTCTGAATCGGAGGGATCTGAAGATAATTACTATGCTGATGGAGCTCAAGAAGATGAGGAACTTCGCCAAACAAGAAAACAAAGGTTAGTCGGGAAAAACATAATGCTAGATATAAAACTATACATCAGTATCCTTTAAAGGCTGTACAATTTCGAGTACTCAATTCAATGGTTCACAAATGTTTAGTTATTTTGGCAATTACTTTATCATCATACACACTCTTCGTTTATTTTGACTTTTTTCTAATCCTGTAGTTGCCTGTAACAGTTATAATCTCATTATTATGCAGCTCTCCAATGGAGGAAGAAAGAGATCATGAAGTAGTTCGCGATGTGTTTGGTGAGAGTGATGAAGATGAACCAGCTCCATATCGCGCTCGCCATGATATTGATGAAGAATCTCATGTAAGATTCACTCATGTTTTCCGCCCTTTCTATTTGCCGATTTTTGGTAAGAAGTAGGAATAGTTGCCTTAATAAAGATTCAAAGTGTGTAGCAGAATCCTTCATCAGGCTTACCCCTAGAGTATTTCATTTTTATTTTAACTTCCTGCTTGAACATAAATGCAGGTTAGCATGCAGAGAATAAACTCCGCAAATTCACTATTTTGTCTTCCTTTAACCTTCAGTATTTCACCTCACATATATGGATCTTGAGATATTTTAAGTTTTCATGAGAGCATTTCTTGTTCTGACTTGATGTCTGAAGTCTGAATGGAAGCTGTGTTTTCTCTTTGTGTCTTGCATGTGTTCTAAATGAGTATCGATCCACACTCCAATCAGCTTTGAGAAATATTCAATTCCCTTACCTGTTATTTTTTTCTATAGCCTTTTCTTTTTCAAACTCCTCTTGTGCTTAATAAAATTTCTTTTTTTTTTCTTTTCTTTTGTAGAGATCTCCCATGGAGGATGAAGGCCAGTATGAGAAGGACATGCAACCAGATGACGTTGTGGCTGATGAAGATATGAGATATGAATCTGATGATAACCGTGAACTGAAACCAAAAGAGAAACCAGTTGGTCCACCGCTAGACTTGGTGGTTCCATTTAAGCAACCACCAGCTCAACCTGACAAAGTGAGTTATTGTCATATGATGACAGATTTAATCCATCTTTGGCCACATACCATTGCTGTCCTTTTCTGATGAGACAATTTCATTTCATGTTGTACATTATTGATGTTTATCACTTGATTGTTCCATTTAAGCAACCGCCAGCTTGACCTGACAAAGTGAGTTATTGTCATGTGATGATACATTTAATCCATCTTTGGCCACATACCGTTGCTGTCCTTTTCTGATGAGACAATTTCATGTTGTTATTGATGTTTATCATTTGATTGTTACTCTCAATTTGATTTTTTCATGTTTTTGGGGCAAGTAGTTTAATAGAGCTTTTTTATTAATTTATAGGCTACTGTGTATTACCTTCTTTTGTTTCCAAGAATTTAATGTTTTTTAATACTGTATCATGTTTTATCTTGCTATATCTGCATTACATTGTTTATATCTACGATGTTACCATCTGCTGCTTGTTACATAGATGATGCTCTCTAGTTACATACACCTTGCTACCTGGCTAGTGTAATTGAATTGAAGAAGCATGGAACTTGATCATTTGGCTGAACACTTTGCTTATACATACATGTCCAAAAGAGCATGTGTATGGTTGCTGTTCTCTTTATGTTTATAGCAAACATGTTGTATTTAGAACTTTTCATGCTTGCCTAGGATTTTTATAAACCACAATCAAATATTTGTGCTTCTGTAGCTACTCAGATATTGATTGATCACTAACTGTTTCCTATTCTGTAGATGAATGTGATCAAGGTATCAAACATTATGGGGATCGACCCTAAACCCTTTGATCCAAAAACATATGTGGAAGAAGATGTTTTTGTTACAGATGAATCTGGGACTAAGAAAAGGATACGGCTAGAGGACAATATTGTGCGGTGGAGAACCGTTAGGAATGCAGATGGCACTACATCTGTAAGTGGAATGCTGTCCATGTATCAATTAGTCTTGGAACTCACTGACATACTGATGATACTTGGACTGACTCTTCTCTGTGTCTGATTTTTGCAATTATTTTGTTTTTAGCTGTATTTTTCCTTTTTTATTCGGGGGTACATGTGTCCAAAGAAAGCAACTTTATGGCTCACTTTGGCTGCTTGTTAATGCTTAACATAAGACACCCATCAAATTATCAGTTAGTTACATTTAACCTTGTGCAGGTTGCATAGGTGGTTACATGCTTATGATAAATAAATTTCTTCGTTGATGCTTTCTGAGATTTCATTTCTTTTTACTCTGGTTACTAAGCTTTGGGCACTTATTTATTGCAGCGTGAAAGCAATGCACGCTTTGTAAAATGGAAGGATGGAAGTATGCAGCTTCTGATTGGCAATGAGGTTCTTGATATATCTGTACATGAGGCGCATCATGACCAGTCCCATCTGTTTTTGAGGCATGGGAAGGTAAACTAGGTCTTCTTTACAGTATTTCTAGTACCACCTCTTTTTTCAATCACTAACAATTAGTTTTGTTGGCACTATTAATTTTGAATTTTAATGCAGGGAATTCTACAATCACAAGGAAGGCTTTTGCACAAAATGCGATTTATGCCATCCTCCTTGTCTTCAAAGTCACATCGCTTATTAACTGCCCTGGTTGATTCTCAGAATAAGAAAACTGTTAAGATGCAAAAATGGTTTGAGACTAAGGATCCTGAGAAAGCGAAAATGGAAAGAGAAAGGGTTAGTAAATCTCTAGTACTTCATTCACTGGATGTTATGTAACACACGATGTGCATGTCTTGCTTTTGTCCAATATAGCTGCTTGAACTAAGATCCCTAGTTCAGGTGTGCATTACTTGTGTTTTTTTTTGGAACGTGTGCATTACTTGTGTTGTGCTTTGCTTTGCTTTTCCTGCCCATTTGTTTCTCCTGTTGGTAGTCCAATACATAGTTCCTTGCATGTGTGGTATTTTCTTGAGAAGATTGGAACTATCCTGATGTATACACCTTTTGATTTTTCAATTACAAAATCATTTTCTGAAGTTTGTCTTGTATAGTTTTCTAAATCAGTTTAGGTCTCATCAGCTTAAGCAGTACAAGGGATCTAAAAGTAATATTAGTTGTCACTATGTTGCTAGTGTTATTATGATTTAGTGTGCATGTTCAAATTAGCACCCCCAAAGAAAAAGTTACATCATGCCAAGTGATTGATTAAGACACAAAAAGTTATATCTTGACCATTGAAACAACAGCACTCAAGTCATGTTTCTTTTTTATCTGTTTTCCCTTTTTGTTAAAAACTGATTTCATATGCATCTGGACAGATTTTGTTCTTTCTACTGATACGAAAATTATGCAGAATCAGGGCCAAACTATTCGAGCCCATTCGATCCTTCAACGCAAGAGAGAAAAAGTGAGCCGCAAGTACACACAACCTGCCCGGCCAAGGCGGCAGCTTTCTCCAGGGTTCTTAGAAGACGCTCTAGATGAGGTTGGTATCTTGTTGTTGAGCTGCTTTTTTTGACAATTAGATTGTCATGTTATTATTAGCTATTGGTGTAAATGTGCCATTCCTGTTAGGTCTTGTTGTTGAGCTGCTTTTTTTGACAATTAGATTGTCATGTTATTATTAGCTATTGGTGTAAATGTGCCATTCCTGTTAGGTCCGTCTACCCCGCCAAGTGTATTATCACACTAAAAAGTGAAGGGCGGGAAAAGAAAAATAATAATTAAAAGTTTGTGTTCGGTGAACATTTGTGATGCAATCTTTGTCTGGTTGGTATATTTTGGGAGTGTTTAAATTCTGGCAACATAGCAAGAGAAAAAGTGTGCCTAATAACTTCTTTTCCCTTTTTTTTTTCAGTAACTAAACCTTTTTTATGAGCTACTGCATGCACATGCCGCACTCATATGTTTCATTTACCACAAAATCAGTGTAAAATGGTTTAAACTTACTCCAGTTATGTCTTAAATGATGATGTATCTTTCATTATGTTGACAGTTTATTCCTGTATGAGGTTACTTCATGGTATGCTAGTTTACTTAACTCTTGAGTTTATTCCTTGATTTAAAAAAATAATTTTAGCAGCTATTTTTTTAGATCATTAAGCATTGTGCTGGTTTTTAACTTGTCCCAATAAATTTGTTATTGGATTTGACATGACCAACCAGGATTGCTCTGACCAGCTCTAACAAACTGCCTAGTTTTGGGACATTAATGATGTTATTTTATATCTGTCCAGTAATATCACTATTAGAGAATTGACTAAAGTTACTCATATTTTGGCAGGACAAGGAGCCTGACTATGGTTCTCGGCGAATGGCAGGTCGTAGGCGTTTTGAGGATGAATTGGAGGCTGAAGCACTAGCTGAGAGGCGTATCATTAACGCGAAGAAGGTGAGCAGTTGCGCTTCTCAGTTTTACTTTAACCAAACTTTTAGTATTTACATCTATCTATTTGCTCTGCACATTTTCAGTCAAATATGAGCAGAAATGTTCCCCGCAAACTACCATACCCTCCTGCTCGTCCACCGAGACGTCATGCTGATGAATACTCGGAGAGTGAGAGGGAGGAGTCAGAGTATGAAACTGATGGCGAGGATATTGAACATTCACCACCTCGTGGAAGGGAGGATGAGCTGGATGAGGAGGAAGAGTACGAGGAAGACGTTGAAGAAGAAGCGCCTCTGTCAGATGAAGAAATGGAGGTTAGATATCTTGGCCTCAGCCACCAGTGTTTTCTTTTCCATACCTGGTTAGATTCAGGTTCTTCTTAAGCTAACATGTCACAGAATGGAATACTTTTACATCAGACAAGGCTTGCGATTGTAGGACCTGTTTTATTAGGAAATCAGTTTAGAGGGAGTTTCTATATAATCAAAATGGAATTATGATGTAGGCACCGAAAAGGAAGAGAGAATCAGGGGGTGGTGGGCACAGGCGCGAGGAGCTGGTGTCCGAGGATGACGACGACGACGATTCTCCACCAAGGAAGCAGCCGGCTGTTCAGCATCGTAGAAAGGCTGTCGTGTTTGATGACAGCGACGAAGACTGAAACTTGTAAAACGTTGGTGTGTGTATGACCTGACCTTTTACAGTTTTCTTTTTCTATTTCTTTTCGAGAATGATTATCTGGAAAGAAGAGGTTGCTAACTGTTATTTCCCGGCGTGCCGGTTTATTATGAGATGATGAAAAAAAAAGGTTGGGCAATATGCCGCCATATTACGACGGTCATCGCTAAATTATATGAAAAAATTTCGCACGATGTGCGGGAACTGTTGGTTTGACAATTTTGAACATGAGGTGTCGGCGACGTGAGGATAGCTCAAATTGGATTGGATTGTTGGTCCAGAACTCTCGATGCCTCGACAAAGGAGATGCGGCATGTCTCATGGAGGCCGAGCTAGGGCCGGTGACGGGGCAGCGTGGCACATCGGCACTGCTACTCCCGGTCTATGATGCGCGGATACTCCATGGAGGGTCCTGTATCCGATACGTATCGGATATGGGAGGATACGTGTATCTGATACGGATGAACTGAATTGGATCCGTTTCCGATTGGCCAGCGGCTCCCTTTTCCCCCACAAAGATTCAAACGGCATAGTATTCCTCGACTTTGGCCTCGTCTCCGGTGATCTTGTCCTCTCCTTTTTGTGCGTAGTCTAACTCTCACCATGGCATCCAGTACACAGCAGTTACATTAGTTTTGCTCTAGTTTATGTACAAAATCTTCATGTCAAAATTAGATGAGAGAGATCCTTAGAGCATCTCCAGCATACTATCTAAACAGATTACCTATCCCCAATTTAGGTAGTGAGGGCAATAAGACCAACTCCAGCAGAATACCTACTTGAGGCTACCCAAATCTCCCTTCCCACTACTCATTCCTATTGGGCCAGAGACACTACCCAAATCTTCCCTCGCTCTTTCTTCCCCACGCGCATCGCTCGCACGCCCGCAGTCATAGTCGCTTGGGGTCTCCTCCCAGCCGGCTGTGCCTTCTCCCCGCCGGCGCACCTCCTGTGACATCCCAGATGTTAAAAACAATTAAAAGCTGGATCATGAGCATTCGCAGAGCATAAGCATCAAACATCATGTCAAACAAGCACCACATGTTGCATTGTTACATGTAAATGTTGCACATGTTTCATGCATAGCATGGTAATGTTTTTAATATTGCTTATGTTTCAAGTAAAGTGCTGAAATGTTTTAGATGTTTCAATAGAATGTTTCATGTTACATTGTTAGGTTTCATATGTTGCATGTGGTACATGTGTTGTTTAAGCAATGTTTCCCATGTAAGGTTTATATGTTTCATGTTTCATATACATGTTTCACATGTTTCAATACAATAGTAAGTTTATGTGTTGTTGTTACTAGTATGTTTAATATGTTGATAATGTCATGTTGCTTATCACATGAAATAATATTTTATTGGTGTTAAAGGATTAATCATGTTTTAGTTAAAAAGAATAATTAATTGAATTCAAAACCCTGATTTTCCGAAAACCCTGTTTTACCCCTTTTTGTGTAGTTCAAAATCTAAGCAAAATTTGGGAAAAAGTTTAAAACCAAGTTTGTAGATCTTTTCTAGGGCTACAAGTTTTGTGTTTTGAGTTTTCAAAGTTTCAGTGAAAATTTTTGAGTAATTTTGAAAAGAAGCAAATTTCAAATTTGACCCCTTTTCATCCCCAAACCCAAAATTCAAAATGGAGGCAAAATTTGAAAATGGTTTGAATAGAAAAGTTGTAGGTCTTGGTTAGATGTACAACTTTGGTATTTGGAGTTTTTAAAGTTTCTATATAAAATTCAAAGTAATTTTGAAATTACCAAATTCCAGAAAAATATCCCCTTTTGATTTCAAATTCAAATTTCAAAATTCAGTTTGAATTTGAGAAAGTTTTCAACATGAAACTTGTAGAGCTTGAAATTATGAAGATTTCATATTTTGGGAATTTTTCAAGTTGCTACGTGTTTTTGGAAGTAATTTTGAAAAACAGTTTGAAATCTAAAAGTTTGGGGGGTTGCTACAGTGCTCTGGCGAATCAGGGCCGGGCAGCGGACGGCATGGGCGCCGGCGAGCCGCCGTGGCCTTCCACGGCCTTCCCGCGCACCCCAGCTGGACAGCTCACGTTCGCGCGTCTTCTCGTGGCCGTGTAAAGTTCCCTGGCCATCTACATAAGCAAGCCGCACAGCCGCCGTCACTCTTCTCTTCTCCTTTTCTCTGTTTTTTACCGCCGCCGCTTAGCTCCGCCACTCACTGCTGCCACCGTTGAGCTGCCTCCGGCTAAAACGACCGCACCATCGAGTTCGCCTCGCTCCAACGCACCTCCTAGGCCGCATACACCAACCAATTCCGCCCGAAGCGCCCGCGCGGCCATCTCCTTCCTCATCTTCGGTGACCGAGCGTCACCGTGCCGCTTCACGTGGCCAGCCACCTCCACTGCCTCTCCACGCCTTCCAGTGGCACCGCTCCGTTCGCGGTGAGCTACTCTTGCTCTCGGTCCCCTCAATTTTAGCCGTTACCAGCTTACGTCGCCGGAGCACCGTGTGCCGTGGTCACCGTGCCGCCATAGTCGGGGTGAGGCTCCCTCCGTGGTGGTTGCTGCGGTATAGAGCGTAGTGCTAGGTTCGTGGGGTCAGGGTGATGGTGTTGGTGCAGCTCGGTCTCACCGGGGGCTCGCCGTCGGCGAGATGGCGGTCGGCGGTCATGGATGGCCATCGACCGACGGGAGGAGGGGGATGACAGGCGGGGCCGCCTCGTCAGTGAGAGGGAGGAGGGAGAGCGTGAGCGCGGGAGCGGCTGGGCCGGCCTGGCCTTGCTGGGCAGCGAGCGCGCGTGCGGATGGGCTGCGAGCGAGCGATCGGGCGAGCGCGCGTGGCTGGGCCGCACGTCCTGCTGGGCCAAGCGAGGAGAGAAGAAGGGGGAGTCGGCCCGTACTGCTGATTTTGTTTTTTTCTTTTTTCAAAAATGTGAATAGTGTTAGTTTTTGTTTATTTTAATAGAATTTTTGTAGAGCTCCAAAAATAGTGAAAATTTTTGTGTAATCTTTTCACAGTGTAAACTATCTAGGAAAAATATTAAATGCCAATTTTGTGTACTTTTTATAAGTTATTTAATTAGCTCAATTAAATGTTAAATGCAACTTCCAGGAATTTTAGTGATTAAAATATTAACCCAAAAATCATGAAATTTGTTTTGACACTATTTTAGACCACGACCAATCTATAGAAAAAGTTTGAGCTCAATTAGATGAAGTTTAATTTATTCTTAATTTCTACCTTAATTATTTAAGTAATTAACTAAATGTTAAATTGATAACTTTAAGTGTTGTGTGCCCTTTTTGATTGAGTGATGACCTTGGGTCATTAACCCTTAATGATCCTTGGCACCTTAATTACTTGGTTGAGCTCATGATTAACATGTTCTTTAAAAGATAATAATGTTGCTTAGTGAAGTACTGTTAGTTAGTAGGTTCTATTGTTTTGCAACTGTACCGCGAAGAAAAGTTGTACTCAAGTTGTTAGTCATGGCATATCATCATGAAGCATCATGTTTATCATCGCATCATGTTGAAGCATGTCATATGCTCGTGTAGTTCCCGCTTTCGAGGAAGTAAGCATTGTCGAGCAAGTTTCCGGAGAAGAGCTGTCTTCAGTGGGTTCTGGACCAAACGTCGGTGTTGTTGAGCCTGAACCAGTCGTCTCGTCTGAGCAAGGCAAGCTTCGGTGCATTTAAACCCTTCCTTGAGTTTTACAAATCTTTATCACTAGTACTATGGTTTATTGCATTGAGTAATTAGAAATTGAGTGATAACTCAATTGCTGCATTATCATCCTTGATTATTGTGATATCACCCTTGGTACCTGTTTTATCAAAAAATGCATAGTATGCTTCGCTATGCTTAATAAGTTAGGCTTTTAAATGAAATGCTTATATGGCCATGATGGCATTCTTGACGAATAAGGGAATATAGAATGAACTTGAAGATCGGGCGGGTGGTTTGGCCACTGCTAACGTGCATTGAGAAAGGAGTCTCATTGTAGTGTTTCCGCCTTATCAATTAAGGACCGTTCATTGTAGGCCCGCTTGTGTTTCGAGACTTTGCAACTAGCCTCATGCCTTGGGTAAGCCCAAGACGTTAGTGATTCTATTACGAGAACGTCTAACCTCGCACTGGGAGTAGAGAGATGGCGGGAGTAGCATGTACCCTCGGGGCTAGAATTGGGCCGGGTTCGAGGGGTACTGTACTCTCGGGTGGCGATGGACACGTTCTGGTCTTGGGAGATCTAAATGAGGGTTGACATATGCAAGATTTGGTTCTACATATGTCATGAGGTTAGAGATCCCCAGCTGGGTATAATCGGTTCGAATCGTCGTTGCTCCTCGGTTATGGAGACTCGATCACCTGTCCTGCATCGTAGTTAAGAATTGGAATTTGAGGAAAGAATAAGGAATGATCTTGATGAGAATTACTTTGATCTAGATTAGGATCACTTAGAATTGGTTAATGAACCATCAATGATAAAAATAAAATGTTGAAAGCAAGGATTTACTTTAGTAAGCCTTTCTGCAAAAAATTATGATTCTTGAATACCCGTATCTTGATTCCCATAAGCCAGCATATCCTTGGAGTCTTTTCTTTTCATCGGATAAGTCTTGCAGAGTACAATTGAGTACTCACGGTTTATTAACCCCCGTTGCAGGTGCTGACTTGTGCTGCTAATCAGGTCATGTCGGTGGGCTCGACATGATTTGGTTGTCCCCCATAACCTAGGTGCTCTGCCTAAGTTATCTTCTGTAGTTCTACTCGACTTTCGTAATACATGTTAAGTTTGTAAAAAGTTAACTTAATCATGATCTATAAATTCATTGTTGTTATTCTTCCGCACTCTGACGTAAAGTTTTGTAACAAATGTTGTAATGTTGTAGTTACTCCTTTGTTGATCCTGGTATGAGTTGTCAAATGTAGTTGAAGCGGGGTCCTACGAGGGCATCTGATAGATCTTCTTAGGTTATCTGGTGTACATGCATAGCCATCAGAGCTCTTAGGGACAATGACAGGTGCATGTGGGCCATATAATTTAGGAGGTTCTGCTACACCTCCTCCTTGGCCATCCCTGCCGGCGCGGGCAGCCCTGCCCCAATGAGGCGGCCATCCCTGGCGGTGCGAGCGTGCCTCCCCAGCCGGCGTGGACCTCCTCCTCGCTGGCCGCGCCTCCACCCCATCGACGCGCCTCCTCCTCGGCCATCCCCCCGGCATGGGCAGCCCTGCCCTGGTGAGGCTACCATCCCCGGCGACGCGAGCGTGGTGGGCATGCCTCCTTGACCGGATCTCCCTGTGCAACCCAAATCCTGCCGCAGCTTCCCTCTGTGCCCCGACAGCCGCAACTTCTCTCCATCTTCCGGCGGCCACAGCTTCCCTCCTTAGTGGCCGCACCAGTCCGATAGCTTGGCCCAAAGCCACTGGCTATATGGCCGAGTTCCTCTATATGGCACAGGGGAAAACTACATGAGAGGATGACATATATGGCCCACCTGTCATTCTTCAATCACGATGGATTTGGGTAGCCTATCTGAGGTGCTATTTTTGGAGACAACTGTAAAATATGGGTAGTGTAGAAATGGGTGGCTACCTAAATTGACAAATAGGTAGCTTGATTTGGATAGTATTGCTGGAGATGCTCTTAGTTTCATGCAGCATGTTTTTATCACTGCTTGCTAATAGAATATCTATCGGTGTTTGACCACCGATAGCCTGCCACGGGGTACCCAGGACAGTTGTTCGGGCTTTGGCGTATGCTAGAGCTCGACGGTGAACGCAGAGACAATCGATTTATACTGGTTCGGGCCCTCGATCATAATTGAGTAATAGCCTTTACGTCCGATCGGCGTTAGCATTTGTGTTGGATTGATTGTGCTGTATTGTCTCTCGTTACAGGGGTGCCCACGCCCTCTCTTTATATCGATAGAGAAAGGCTGCGGTGCAGTCAGAATCCTAGTCGGATCCAAAGAAGGTGTCCTGAACTAAACACAGAAGTTACTTTCCATAGGAATCTGGCTAGTCTGGCCTATTCTACTTAGACTCGGTGTAGCGGATGCTGCACCTCTCCTTGCTCCAGTCCGTGGGCCAGGCCAGGGCCCACACTTGCAGTCATATCGCTGGGGAACCCTGTCGGTTCTGTGTTGACAAGCCCCCAAGCATTTCATGGTTGAGCTCGAAGACCCACTTATTTCTCTGGCTTTGCCTAATGAATCAAGCTTGTTCTAGGTTCTTTCGACGTAAAGCCTTGAAGTAGTCCTGTTTTAAAGAAGTCTTTCGCGTGACGTGCGCTTTTTCTAAAAAAAAGCGCACTCACTGAGTGTAGCCCCCGAGCCACTTGCTATTTGGAATAAAAAGTTGGAGGGTCTTGAATTTTGATTGTTGAAAAAACTAAAAATCTCTTCTAAGGATATGTATCCTGCAGCCCCCGAGCATCTTTCTGGGTTCTTTTTTATCGTTAAGAACTCAGATAGAGGGTCTTTTATCGTTTTCTTAGGTAGCTGGCCTTATGTCCGAGGTTGGTGGTGGTTGGCGGTTGAATTGAATTCTCTGTAGTCATGAGGTGTACAGTGTTGGTATATTCTTTCGGATATGCTTGTCCTTGAGTACTGTTCTTTCACGCACGTGTCCTCTCTTATTGCTTTCTGTTTTTTCACTGGGACTTTTGTCAGGCTTGTTCTATTGGTGCTCCCGGTCTATGTGCACCGCTCTTTGCCCTATAAATACCCTCTTGGTGTGCTACTTTGATTCGTCAAGTGTCTTGTTGTATAGTCCGAAGCCTCTACAGTCATGAATATGATAATTTGTGAAGTACAGCAACCCCCGGGCGTGAGTTGTGAGTCTTGTAAGTCTTGTAGCAGATGGAAGAAGTCTTGTGATCGAGATTAGAGGTAGACTAATCTCGCAGTAGCATTATACCAGGTAGTACGTGGTGACATGTGGAAGAAGTCTTGTGATGTGGGATGCGTTCCATCATCTAGTAGCTCCGGGTTGATCCTTCCACACTACGTTGCGACTGTCCGGTGCAGATCAACGTCTGATCTAGGATCACATTGGGCTTAGGTAGACTGATGCCTGTGAGCCTCACATAGTCCGTGTTGTCTCACTGTGCTGCTGATATCCATCTTGGATGCACTGCGTCCTTCCTTCGAAGAAAACAGTGTATCCGAGTTGAGTGTCTTCTGTCGTGTTATAACTAGGAGCACGTAGTTGTTTCTAGAGCCATGTTCTGCCTGGGCTCCTTGTTGCTGCCTTGCTCATCATAGTACCAAGTTCATTGGGTCTTGTAAGATCTGTAACTTCATGTCCTTTGACGATATTTGTAATAAAAAATCTTTCTTTCTCAGTTGTTGTCTCCTTTTTTGTTGTCTGAGTGCTTTTGAGTATCATCCGGGTTGTTTCTAGAATATCCGGGTTCTCTGGCAGCATTCTGTAATGCCCTCTGTGATTCTTGTGAATGGCGAGTTCTTTCTGAGTTGTGTGATCTGTAACAATTCGGCAACGGCGCAGTGTGAACGGATAAGTCTGAAATCTATCTGTTGCACTGTACCATTGTGAAAAGTTACGTCGTCCGTCATTTTGGCCATGTCAGTTATGGTAAGAAACAGACTGTTGCGTTCCCATGCCGCGTTAAGCAGGCGTGGTGGGCCGCGTTTTTACCATTGTAAATCTATTTAAGGGCCTTTCTTCTTCTTCCCCTTTCTTATCCTGCATTTGCCTTCTAGCATTCAGTCTTTGTAAAACCCTAATATCCAGAGCTCTGCCACCGCCATTGTCGCCGCTCGGACGCCGCCATTGCTCGTGCTTCTGTTGTTCCTTATTGCTGGTGTATGGCCAAGAAGAAGTCGATGAGCAGCAAGTCCAAGGAAATCTTGGTGGACAAGAAGGTGTCATTGAGCGTGATCGAGAATCAAGATTTCGTTACCATGTGGGCCGCAGAGAAGATCTGGGCATCCCTGTCCATGACGGAAGACCAGCTGCGGGAGTTGGTTAGTGACGGCCTGATCTAGGAGCAAGGCTTTGCAGATTGGAAGACTCCAGGTCAGCATCGGGTTTCCGCTCTTAATCCTGGCGAAATTGTTTTGTTCGTCCCCTTCATCCGTGCTGGCCTTTGCCTCCCAATGTCTTCCTTTTTCCATCGTTTTCTCTAATATTTTGGGATTTACTCAAATCACTTGACTCCGAATGGTGTCCTTCACTTGTTGGTGTTTGTCCATCTCTGTGAAACCTTCCTTGGAATCCTCCCTTCCATCTTCTTGTTCTGTTATTTCTTTCATCTGAAACCACACCCCCGGAGTGATAATATTTCTCCTCTAGGTGGTTGTGGGATTTAATTCTGCCAGCGTAAAAAGAATATCTTTTTTGACTATGACCTGGTTGATTCTATGAAGTAGTGGCATTCCGAGTGGTTTTACGCCGGAAACATGCTCCCCACTCTTGTTGTTCACTCTGATTCTGGTCCCTCGGCCAACGATCGTTGGGAGAAGAACCCTCTGTCGAGCGAAGAGCTTAAGAAGATCCAGCCATTGCTTGAGAGAATCCGGGTTCTAAAGCAGCAAGACCTGACTGACTTCGGATCATCGCCAATTATCTGCGTCAGCGAGTTGAACCTTTGAAAGCGAGGGAGAACTACGACTTTGAGTACTCTGGAGCCGAGGACCCTTCTCGTATGGTCCCAGCTCTAGAGTTAACCGAAGAAGAGGTGCTGGAGCACCTCAAGAAAATTTTGAATGGAGTGAGCGTCGTCCTGCACATGGTCCTTGAGTACCATGCCGACAGCCTACCTCCTGTTGTGAGTTATTTTACTTCTGCGAGTACTTTTCTTAATATTTCCTTCATTATTGGTACTTTCTGTCTTTAATTTTTTACTTAATCTTTCTTCTTTGGTTGTTTTGCTTATTTGTAGGAACTGGGACGTAACTTTGTTGATGACAACCCTGTGGGGGTGAAAGTTAGAGAGAACCTTGCTGGAGCGTCTTCAACCAGTAAGTCTCAAGCCACCACCATCCTTCCTGGTGCTTCCTTCGTAGAACTCGACCCATATGTTGAGTATGTTCCTCGTCCAGTTCCTCAAGCTCCTCGTAGCGTCAGCAAGAGGGCACGAGTGGACGACGCTTCCGCCGGTGTGTCTGCTACCAAGAAGCCTCGTCAATCGAGTACTCGTCCAGGTACTCAAGTTATAGGTAGCATGCTCCTAGGTGAGCATTTCAATATTTTTTGTCTTCTTTTGTTGTTTGTTCGTGTCCTTAACCGAGTACTTTATCTTTTCTCAGATGGTACTGTGGTTGAGTTGCTCGAGGGCTTGGAGGATGAGGATGATGATGCAGCCCTCGACACACGTCGGTGAGTTATTGTTGTATTTTTTGTTTTCTTGCTATTATTCTTGAGCACTTCTTTTGACTTGTCCTTGTCCTTATCCTTTGCAGTAAACGGGTGTCGGGCCTGATTTCTTCTGGGGCTCAGACGTCAATCGCACCTTCCCTGGCGCAGGGTGGTGATCATATTTTTGCTGCCACCATGCCTCCACTGAAGTCTTCAGTTCGGATTGAAGGTATTAGTATGAAGAGGAAGATGGCCAAGTAAGTGAATCCTGGTTAGGTTTGTTTGTCTCTGTTCTCCCTTCTTCTAGTTCATTTTCTTATTGTTGAGTTCTTCATCATCTTGCAAGCTCTTACCCTCACCTTCCCCTAACCCCCAGTCGGCTTCTTCTCAGTCCGCTGGTGTGCCCCTGCGTTCTGAGTCTTAGGACTCGGAATGTATGGTCAGCAAGGCGGCTGCGGGGGAAATGAGGGCCTTTGATGACCGTGCTGCCACAGAGTCACCAACTCCAGAGGTGACCATGACCGTGGCGGTGGATCTGGCTATGGAGGTAGCCGGGATTTCTACTGCTGCAGCTTCGGCTCTGGTGATGGTCTCCTCGGCTCAGCCGACTTCTTCCCCTACTGGTCATGCTTTCAGCAGTCTCCATCTGGAGGAGGATGTGGTGCTGCAATTTGATGCCACCCACTATCTCTCCGAGTTGACCGCGTTTTGGGGAAGGCTTGCAGCTGGCGTGGCTTCCTTTGGAGAGCAGCTTCAAGTTAGAGCTTCTTCTGTTCCTTTTTGTTCCATGGTCTTTCGACTTCTTCTATTTCTTTTTCTTATCTTCTTATTGTTTGTGTTGGAGAAGTCCTTCTCTTGGGATCACTCCAGCTTCTTTGGCTTGGGTGAGACCGAGAAGAAGTTGTCTTTCGAGGTAAGCAGTCTGAAGACGGAGCTTATCCTCCGTCAGGCTGAGCTCAAGTTGGAGCGCTAAGACTGTCAGACAGCGAACAAGTTCTCCACGCCCAAGTAGTTAAGGCGGGAAAGAGAAGGGGCGATGCCCTGGCCACCATGCAGGAGGCTTCCAAAAAGGTTGAATCCCTGAAGAGAGAGTGTGAAGGTACTTCGAGTTCTTTTTTGTTTCTTTGCTTCTTTATTTCTATAATTCTGTTATGATTTTGCATGATCTCTTCTTATTGCTTTGACCAACGCTCCGTGGAGATAAGCAAAAACTCTCGGGGGTTGTTGAGGAAATGAAGATACTTGTCCATAATAATCATAACAGGGCTAAGGAGGTAATTACTCGTGCTGAAGAAGAACTTGCCTTTGCCAAGTTAATTAGGCGTGGAGCTGACAGGGATCTTGTGCAGGTCCAAAAGACCATTGAGGTTTTATCCCAAAAGCTAGCGATATCTGATCAACGGTTTGCCACTTTGTGGAAATCTTTCAAGACCGTTGCCAAGCTTCTTCGGACTTCTGAAGATGGTGGAAGGACCTAGGGCGACTTTATCCCATTGATCCCCGTGCGCCTTCAGAGCTTCATCAAGAGTGGGGTCCAGACGTGTGTCAAAACATTTTAGCTCATATCCATGTTCTTGCTTCATCGGTTCCTCTAGAAAAAACTTAGGGAGAAAACCGATGATGACAACTACCTAGAGTCCATTGAGAGCGTTGAGCCTGAAGTTGAAGACCTGGCCAACTTCATCGCTGTGAAGCTTGATATTCACCTCCCCTTCTGATGACGAAGCTGTTAGCCAGGCTTTGTAGTACCTAGGTGCATCTTTCCTCTTTGTAAAGATATACTTTATATGCTGCCTTGTCAAGAAACTCTGGCCGTACTCTTGTTTTTTGCATCTTTGTGAGTCTTGTCAAACATAGGCGCTAGATCAGTTGGGTTCTTTCGTCCGGTGTGGAACAACTCCGGGATAGGACGAGCGCTATCTGGCTCTCATCCAGGCCATGAGAATAACCTAGGATAGGTCGAGTGTTGACTTTTTAGCCTTCTTACTCTCATCCAAGCTTGAAAAGACTTGGGATAGGGTGAGCTCAAGCATCTTTTTAGCTATTTTGCTCTTTTGATTTTGTGAATTGCGAGTTGAAGCGTCTTTTCAGCTCTTTTGATCTCTTCCCATTATGAAAACAACTCCTGATAGGGCGAGCACCTCTGGCTCTTATCCAGGCTATGAAAACAACCTAGAATAGGTTCGAGTGTCAGCCTATCAGCCTTACTCTCATCAAAGCCTGAAAAGACTTGGGATTGCGAGCTCAAGCATCTTTTCAGCTCTTTTGCTCTCATCTGGTTATAAAAACAACTCGGGATAGGGCGAGCACCTCTGGCTCTTATCTAGGCTGTGGAAACAACCTAGGATAGGTTCGAGTGTCATCTTATCAGCCTTACTCTCATCCAAGCCTGAAAAGACTTGGGATTGCGAGCTCAAGCATCTTTTCAGCTCTTTTGCTCTCATCCGGTTGTGAAAACAACTCGGGATAGGTCATAAAGACAAATATTGACGAGAAACATCATCTTTATTTTATTGGTCATGAATCCTGATTACATGTTGCTCTCTTGCTACATAAATTTTGTCTTGAGTTCTTCAAGCGTAGAATCTTCTTAGCTGGCTGATATGCCATGTATTCCTTACTTCTATTCCATCTTCAGTCATCAACTTGTATGTGCATGGTCCGGTGACTTTTGCGACAATAAAAGGACCTTCCCATGGGCTGAGTAGTTTATGGCATCCATCAGTTTTTTGTATTCTTCGTAGTACTAGGTCTCTGACTTGAACTGAGCGTTGTTGAGTATTTTTTGATGTAGTGGCGCTTTAAGCCTCGAAGGTATCGAGCTGACTGAAGGGTAGCATTTACTCTAACTTTTTCTGTACTGTCGAGTTCCAATCTTCGGGTGTGTTCTGCTTCTCTCTGCTCATATTGCTCGATTTTTGGAGATGTCCAGATCAAATCTGCTGGTAGCACGGCTTCTGATCCATATACTAAGAAAAAAAGGTGAGTATCCACTCGCTTTGCTTACTTGAGTGCGTAGCCCCCATACTACTTTAGGTAATTCTTCAATATACTTGGAGCCATAATCTTCTAGTTTTTCATATAACCTTGGTTTCAACCCGGCTAGTATGAGTCCGTTGGCTCTTTTCACTTGTCCATTGGCTTCAGGGTGTGCAACTGACGTATAATCTATACTGATGTCGCAGTCCTGTGCCCAATTTCTAAACTCGATGGCTGTAAAAGGGGAACCTAAATATGTGATGACACGGTTGGGTACTCCGAAGTGGTGCATGATATCTTGGATGAATTCGACTGCTTTTGCTGCACTATACTTTACGAGCGGCTTGTATTCGATCCATTTAGTGAATTTGTCGATTGCAACGAAGATGTACTCAAATCCGTTTTTGGCCTTTTTGAGTGGTCCTACTTGATCTAGCCCCTAGCATACGAACGGCCAAGCAGGAGGGATGCAAATTAGGTTGTGTGCTGGTACGTGAACTTGCCTTGCGAACATTTAGCATCCTTTGTACTGTCTGACTAGTTCTTCTGCATCTTTCAAGGCTGTTGGCCAATAGAAATTGGTACGAAAAGTTTTGCCCACCGGTGTCCTTGAGGCTGCGTGGTTACCGTAGCAACCTGAGTGGATTTCATCTAGAATTTCTTTTCCTTTTTTCTTGAGATACATTTAAGAAGTACTCCTGATGACGTGGCTCTTCTATATAGGTTGTCGTCTACAAGGACGTAGTTCTTGCTTCATCTAATTATCCTGGTGGCCTCTTTCTTATTAGATGATAGCTTATTTTCTCTGATGTAGTCGATGAAGTCTTGAGTCCATAATTTGGGTTGTTGGTGTTGGTGGCTCAGAGGTTTTCTCATCGGGTTATTTTATGGAGGGTGATGACAACTCCTCTACAAACACACCTGGTGAGACCTTCGCTCTGTCCGATCCTAGCTTGGCGAGAACATTTGCCGCAACATTTGAATCCTATAGAACATGCATGATTTCTAGTCCTTGGAAATTTTTCTCTAGTTTTTGTACTTCAGCACAATAGGAGTCCATGTTGTCTTTGGTGCAGTCCTAGTCTTTGTTGACCTGATTGATGACCACAACTAAATCGTCATAGACAAGTAACTGTTTGATTCCAAGAGAAGTCGCGATCCACAGTCCATGTATGAGTGCTTCATACTTTGCTTTGTTATTTGTGGCTTGCCAGTATCTGGAATACATATTTAAGTTGTTTTCCTTCTAGGGATATGAAAAGGACACCTGCGCCTGCCCCGTCTAGCTTGAGTGATCCATCGAAGTACATCTTCCAATGGTCAATGAAGGTATCTAGCGCGGGTTGTTGGATTTTTGTCCATTCGGCCACAAAGTCTGCGAATGCTTGTGATTTTATTGCTTTTCACGGAGAGAAATTGATATTTAGAGGTCCAAGTTCTACTGTCCACTTTAATATATGTCCTATCACATCTCTATTGTGCAGGATGTCTCTAAGAGGAAAATCTATTATAACTGTAATCTTGTGGCCTTTGAAGTAGTGTCGTAGCTTGCGGGAAGTAATTAGGAGGGCGTAGAGTAGTTTTTGTACTTACGAATATCGTATTTTTGAGTCTGTCAGAACTTCACTAACGTAGTATACCGGCCGTTGTACTTTGTATACATGCCTTTCTTCTTCTCTTTCTACCACGATTGCTGCACTGACCACCGTAGATGTTGCCGCTATGTATAACATCATGTCTTCGTGCTTCTTAGGCGGTGTGTGTATGGGTGATGAGGTGAGGTACATCTTAAGGCTTTCAAAAGCCTCCTTGGCTTCCTCTGTCCACTCAAACTTACCTGTCTTTTTAATATCTTGAAAAAAGGGAGTCCTTTTTTGCCGATTCGTGAGATGAAGCGATTGAGGGCTGCCATGCTTTCTATTAGTTTTTGCACATCTTTTACATAGCGCGGGGGTCCTATTTCTGCTATGGCTCAAATCTGCTTAGTACTTGCTTCTATTCCTCGATTACTGACCAGGAATCCGAGTAGTTGTCCTGATGGTACCCCGAAAACACACTTGTTTAGGTTCAATTTTCACTTCCATTTGTTTAGGTTTTTAACAGTTTGCTTCAAGTCTTCGACTAGCATGTCTGGGTTCTTTGTCTTTACTACTACGTCATCGACATAAGCTTCCGCGTTGTCACCAATTGTTCACCAAGGCATGCTTGAATAGCCCTTTGATAGGTGGCACCGGCGTTCTTGAGTCCAAAGGACATGGTTTTATAACAATAGGCATCGAACGGAGTGATGAAAGATGTCTTGCTCTGGTCTTCTTCCGTTAATGCAATCTGATGATACCCTAAATAACAATCGAGAAAAGATAGCAGGGCGGATCCTGCCGTTGAATCGATAATTTGATCAATTCGCGGTAACCCGAACGGGTCCTTTGGACAATGTTTGTTGAGATCCATGTAGTCGACGCACATGCGCCATTCTGCCATGTTCTTTTTCTATACTAGAACGCGATTCGCTAGCTAATCTGGATGAAGAATTTCTCTTATAAATTCGGCTACCATTAATTTTGTAATCTCCTTTTTGATTGCTGCCTTCTTGTCTGGTGAAAATCTTCTTATCCATTGTTTGATTAGTTTAGAGCCTTCATTGACATCAATTCTATGCTCAGCCAACTCTCTTGGGACACCTAACATGTCGGCCAGCTTCTAAGCGAAGATATCTTTGTTGTCCTGAAGAAAGTTGGTGAGCGCGAATTCCTATTTAGCCGAGAGGTGAGCACTGATGGTTGCCGTTTTCTCTGGATCACTAGTACCTAGGTCAATTTTCTTCACATCAGCTTCTTTTTGTGGTGCAAGGATGCGAGGCTTCTTAGCCTGGATCTCTAGTTCTTCCAGGTTCATCTGTGCAGCAACAGTGGCAATTTCTTCTCTGTTGTCGGTTGTCTGTGCTTTGGCTGCGATTTGGATTGCTTGTAGGTCACAATCGAAAGCGCACTTCAAATCACCCCGAAGGGAGAGTATTTCGTGAGGCCCTAGCATCTTGATCAGGAGGTATGGGTAGTAAGGTATAGCCATGAACTTGGCAAGTGCTGGTCTTCCAAGGATGGCATGGTACGATGTCTCAAAGTCTGTAACTTCAAACTGAATGAATTTGGTTCGGTAATTGGTCGGTATTCCCAATGTAACTGGCAGAGTGATTTGCCCAAGTGGCATAGCGCCCTTGTCGGGTACTATTCCATAGAATGGCACTCCTGTTGGGGTAATCAACCTGGCAAAGTCTAGCCCCATCTTTCTTATCATTTTTAAAAATATGATGTTGAGTTCAGCTCCTCCATCGATAAGACCTTGGTGACTGTCATCCCTGCTATAGTTGGATCTAAGACTAGTAGATATTGGACAACATTTCCAATGCTAGTCCATTGATCTTCTCTTAAAAACTGGATTGTGTACTGTGGCCAATTCAGATACCTTGGGATGGCAGGTTCAGCCGCCATGATGCTGCGGAGAGCTAGTTTGTCTTGGTGCTTGCTTCTAGAACCTGGAACTCTAGAGAAGATTACTGCAACTGTTCCCTTTGGCTGTTGGAAACCTTTGTCTTTCATGTTGTCTTCGACTTTCTTCTTGTTATCCTCTTCTTTATCCTTGTTTTTTCCTTTTCTTGCGTACTGATCAATGAAGATTCGACAATCTCCTGTTATGTGATTTCCTTGCGGGTGCCATATACAATACATATTCTCAATGTCTTCGAACCTCCTGAATTTTGAATTTTTTTTCGTCTTGTCAGCCATGGTGACGGTGTTGTCTGGTCCATGCTTCCTGTCTGGATGTCTGATGTTTGAAAAATTCCTCCTGTCCGAGTTGTCTCTGTTGTTTTCTCGGTTGTTTCTGTCCTAGAATCTTTCCCTCATCTTTTCTTCTGCCATAATCATCTTTTCTACCGCGCGTCTGAATTCTTCATTGTTCCTTGGGTTCTCTTTGCAAAAATCTTGAAATTGCCATTTAGCCATGATCCGTGAGAAAAGACTTCGATCACTTCTTGTTCGGCGACGTCATGTACTTGGGCACGTAATTCTCTAAAATATCGATAATAATCTCTGACGCTCTCGCCTCCCTTCTGCTTGAGTCCTTTCAGCTCAGCATGTGTGATGGTATATGTAATGATGCCTGTGAAATTTTCACAGAAGGCTCTTTGTAAGTCCTCCTAGCCTCTAATTGATCCCGGGTTAAATTTATCGAACCATTGGAGGGGCATGGTTTCTAAGGCCATGAGAAAGAACAATGCCTTGATATCGTCATCTCCACCGGCTAGTTCAATTGATTGTGAGTAGATTCTGAGCCACTGCCTTGGTTCGGTCTTTCCATCATATTTGGAGTGGTTTGACAGCTTGAACTTGTGAGACAGTCGAACTGAAGCAAGTTGCCTTGAAAAACAGGAAAACCTATCGTGCGTTCTGGCTTCTCTATATTCTGACTTAGCTCTCCCATTCTACCAGCTGTCATTTAGCCTAGAAAGAAATCGTGGGGATGAGTGGTAAGATGCTCTGCTCCTCTCTTCTCTCAGATGCTCGACTTGATTACTTTGGGCATGGTCTCTTCTTTTCTCTCGATTCTGGCTCCCGTTTGGTCCTAGTCTTTCAAAGGCTGACCTCCTTTGGCTTTGTGCTTCTTGTTCATGTGATGCTGTCCTAGTGAAGGGTCGAGATGGCAGACTAGAGGGGGGGTGAATAGTCCTTTCTAAAACTTAAATGCGTTGGCTAACCGAAACAAATGCGGAATTAAACTTATCGGTCTAGCCAAGACTACACCCCTCTATCTAAGTTTTCTAGCACCTTGCAAAGATCCTAATTAAGCAACTAAGATGCTAAGCTTACCAAGAGCTCACCTAATCAATTCTAGAGCAAGGTCACACAAACCTATGCACTAGTACTTTGCCAACCGAGGGAGCTCCTACACAACTAGCGAAGCAAAAGCACAAAGCTCCTAAGCTCACCAGCTATGCTCAATAACAACGCAACCAATGCCAAATTAGAGAGCGCAAATGACTTAGCTACACATACTAAGCAATGTGACGAACAAGGTTACACAAACCGAATTAGCCACACAAAGGGGATACTTCTAGCTACACAAGCAAGAAGATATCTAGCTAGCTACACAAGCACAACTAGAACAAGAGCAACTACACAAGCACGATAAATAGATGAAAGTAAATACAAGCTTGTGTTGCACGAAGGCAAACCACCGAGAAGAGTAGACAATGTTGACACGGTGATTTTCTCCCGAGGTTCACTTGGTTGCCACCAAGCTACGTCCCTGTTGTGTCGACCAACACTTCATGGTTCGGCGGCTAATCGGTCACACACTGAGCCTCTCAAAAGGCACCGCAAGAACCCACCATAAAGTGTGGTAGCTCAATGACACACTTAACTAGAGTTGCTCTTCGCGATCCCCGTGGGGTGAGCACAATCCCCCTCACAAAGCTTCTCCGGAGCCTCGCACAATCTTCTTGCGAGCTTCGACGGAGCCACAAGACACCAAGCCATCTAGGAGGTGGCAACCTCCAAGAGTAACAAGCACCACCGGCTTGCAACACGATCACCTAGTGCCACTCGATGCAATCTCACAATGCAATCGCACTAGAATCGCTCTCTCACTCGATCTGATGAACACTATCAAGCATGAGTGAGTTAGAGGGCTTCCAAGCACTACCACATAAGCCACCAAGGCCAAAGTGTGCTCAGCTACCGGCCATGGCCGGCCAAGGCATCTATTTATAACCCCACGGTCAAATAGAGCCGTTACCCCTTCACTGGGCAAAATTCGGGATGACCGGACGCGCCGGTCGAACTGTCGCCATGCGCTGTCCACGTGTCCCTCCGCGTTCAACATCGAACGCCCGATCTCAACGGTCACTGCGCGCCAACGATCAAACGCGATCGACCAGACGCGCCGCCTAATCGACCGGATGCGCAGGTGCGCACAGTACCCGCGCGCGCGACGCACCGACCGCACGCGCTCCACACAACGACCAGACGCAACAGTGCCAACGTCCGGTCGCGGTCCAGAGAGCTCCCATTGCGACCGGACGCGTCCGATCACGAGTGACCGGACGCGCCACGCGTCCGATCAGCTCTTCACCACGCTCTACTTCTCTGGGTGCCGACCGGACGCTCCGGTTCCGCGAGGGACCGGACACGCCGGTTGCAAACCCTAACACCCACGCGCCTGACTGCTGTGTTGAACTGACCGGACGCGTCTGGTCAAACCGTGACCGCGTCCGGTCACCACTGTGGCCTCCGTTCACCTCCGTTTCTTTTCCGACTTCCGACGTAGTGGAAAATAGTCGTTTCAACTCCTCGAAAACGCCTGAATCCCGCCGAGCAAGCTCGGCGGGAGGGAGAGAGGGACCCAAACCCTCTCTACCGCTCAAACTCCGTCGCCTTCGCAAATGTGCCAACACCACCATGTGATCAACAACATGTGCAAGTGTGTTAGCATTTTCACAAACATTTTCTTCGAAGGAATTAGCCACTCAACTTGCCACGCCACTCAATCCTAACACATATGCAAAGTTAGATCGCTCAAGTGGCACTAGATGACCGATATGCAAACAAGTTTGCCCCTCTTAATAGTACGACCATCTATCCTAAAACCTGGTCATCAACTTCTCTACACACCTATGACCGGTGAAATGGAAATGCCCTAGGTTATACCTTTGCCTTGCGCATTCCACTCCATCTCCTCCGACGTTGATGCAACACATGCACCAACCAATCACAAAATGATATGATCCACTTCATATCATCACGTGACCGTATTGGTTCATCGATCTTGACCTCACTTGCTCTTCACCGTTGCCTCGGTCCTTCGGTGCCAAGCCATCACACAACTTGCCCTTCACCCTAGCAACCGGTCCATCAAGCCAAGCCTCATCTTGATCTTCTCCACCTTGGTCACATGACTCCATGTCATGTCTCATATGCAATGAGCTCCTTCATGACACCATCACATGTGGACAATCTCCTATGTATCTCACATAACCACATATTAGTCCACCTAAGTTGTCACTCAATTACCAAAACCAAACAAGGACCTTTCAATCTCCCCCTTTTTGGTAATTGATGACAACTCTACAAAGATATGGAAAATAAGTTCTTTTGGACTTTATGCCACTTATCCAACATTTAAGCTCTATGTTAGGATTTGGATAAGCACCATAAAGTCCGACTTGGTAGTGATAACTCCCCCTACATATGTGCTCAAATGGTTTGGTTTCAAGCTCACACATATGCATGAATATGAAATTTGTGGGAGGGTTAGCACTACTAAGTGATGCTAAGGTGTATAGAATAAACCTTTGTAGTTTGATACCATTTGATAGCTCAATACCATTTGAAAAGCACAAGTTTGCCACCATCCTTAGCATCATGAGTAGCTAGACATCAAAAATACTAGAAACCCCGTGAGATCAAAATTATAAGCATGGTTCTAGTTTTTGCATGATAATCACAAGTCTAGCTAACATCCTATGCATGCTAGTTATCAAATCATCATTCAAGTTCTATAACTAGCATACACCACACAAGCATGCATATTGAATTTAAAAACTTTATGCAATGCAAGCAAGCACATGAATTATGCACATATCAAATGTAATCAATCAAAGTTCATGAGCTTGCTCCCCCTACTTGTGTGCTTTCTTTGTCCAAGAATGTTTGATCCCCTTACATTCTTCAATGTTGCTCCCTCTTTGTCCATGTCCATGTCCAATCTTTCCAATCTCTCCCCAAAGCTCAAAAAGCTTTCATATCTTTGTACAACTTCTCCCCCTTTGTCATCAATTTCCATAAAAGGTGTTCTTCTCAATTGATACAAAGGCTTGCATTGGGGTAGATGGTTGAGACTTAAATATTGCATTTTTGATGGACATCACCACATATGTTGGAATGACATTACTTGTATGTTGCTCTTGAGATACCACTTAGGATCTTTGACCTTGATACCATTAGGTGGGGCTCCTCCCCTATGTCATAGCATGGGTCATTCACTTGATAATCTTGAGCTCTTATAGGTGAGGGATGCATTCTTGATTTGATCACTTAAGTTGAGGATCACTTGTGGAACCATCGTCTTGCATGAAAGATACCACGTGAAGATACCATGAGTAAGAATGTGATACCATTTGAAAGAATTTTCTAGTATGGATCCACTTTGAAGGATTTGGCAATAATATTCACTTCTTGAACATTTGCTATCTTCATGAGTACCACTTATAAGATATCACTTGTAGATCATGATCTAGACACCACTAGTGAATACCACTTGTAAGATCAATTTGAGTCTAGATACCACTTGAATCAACTAGATATCCATTTTCATTGTTGTCTTGTGCTTGTACTCTTATCATTGTCATGAGCTTCTTGTATGACTTGAACTATGTTGATTTGCCTAAGATTCCAAGTCCGGTTTGATCCAATGACAAGCTTCTTCACACCTTATGCTAAGGGTTATCTTGCCAATGTTGTACTTGTCACTTGTTAGCAATCCAAACTAGATCAAGTACTTGGGTTTACTAGCTCATGAACAAACTCATATACATACCACTAGAACATTTTAATCATTCAAGCAATAGTGGTAGGCAATGAATTTAAAATTTTTCATTTATAATGCATGATCGTAATAAGCATGTACTATATGCACTAACCGCATACTAGTAAGGGATGAAATGATCATGCACATTACAATGATACCTTTGCTATGTTGGAGTAGAGGATAGTCACATAGATTCCAATTCATTACTCCAATAGCAATGTGAAGTCCAATTTATGGCTTGGTGAAGACCAATTTTCAATAAATAAATCTATTCTTCACCCATATGAAATGAAAACCACTTATGATCAAGTGCACTATCCCAATGTGGTTGGCTTGCTTCATCTTTTTGCTCATTGTGCTTGCATGAGAGAACTAATGTGAGAATACCACTTGAAGTGCAATTACTAGCTCTCTTTTGGGTGTTGCTTGTTTTTCTTGATCAATCCTTTTGATAGCTTCAACTAAGCATCTCAAATGTCCCTCGGATCACCACTTCCATGTTAGCCTTCCAAGTCCCAAACTTGGTTTTACCTACAAACGGCGGCAAGTCCCTCACTAGGGAGAAGTGACCTCTCTCCAAAGAACTATTCTTGATACTCACTTGAATTGACATTGTTTGATTGATCCAAGTGTTGGACTTAATTTGATGAGTAACCTTGAATCCCTTTTTAAGTCGTTTTCTTTCTACCAAATAATCTTCAATCATCACTAGAACTTAAACTTTATTCTCATCTTGAGTTTGATCTTGATCTTCAAATTTGAGTACCAAATATGTACACCAAGTACATTCCACAATCAAGTGCCTTGTACTCATTTCTTGTAAAGCTTATAGATCAATCCAAAACCAAGCTTAGGTGCCTCAAACTCTTGTAAATATGATTCCAACTTGAGGACCTTTCAATCAAAGTGACTCCAAATATATCCAATAAATGTCACTTTTCTGGCAGATTCTGTACCCTTCAAAGAATAATTCATATCTCACAATGTACAGATCCAAATATCATGAAATTTGGTGGAGATGTGCATTTATAAGTCATCTAGAAACTGTCAAAAATTGAGCTTCATTTGACTTTTAGATTGCTACCAGATTTCAATTCTTCCACCACTGCTACATGCTGAAAACTGCTGCACTATAGCTTACAAGATGTACTCCAAAACAGAAGCATCTCTTGTCTAATTCTTATGAAATTTGTACAGCATCTTATACCATAAGTCTAGAGCATGTATACCAAATTTCAAGCCAATCCAAATAGATTTGATCACTCAAACATGGCTAAGATCACAGCTAGCTCAGATTTTCAACTTTTGGACAGATTTCAATACATGAGCTATTCTTCATCAAATGTGAATCAATCTTGAGATTAACTTGTTTGAACACTCTCACAATACATATATCCATTCAATCCACTTACTAAATGTCATCTCATGAATTTATCCAACACAAATCAATCCAAATTTGATTGCTAGGCATTTAATCCATTCAATCATCTTATAGCAAGCAACATTGCATATATATCCAATTCAATCAACTCATATGCACCCAAATAAAATGATCAACTAGAGATATACCTTGGTTATCACATGATCATCCTCTTAGCAAGCTCCAACTCAAATATTTGCAAGCCATCAAATATATCCAATAAATCACCACAATCTTTAACATTGCACTTGTATGTTGTAGCACTTGGACTTCACTTATTTTGACTTGGCATTAGGATTGGATATGCATTGAGCTTCATAACTTGACTCAATATATGATGAACAAAATGAATCCAAATGAATCAAGTCTCCAATGCCGATGGTACCTACAAACAATCATCCACTTTTTGATGGTACCCAAACAAGTTTGGGTCCTCTCAAGTTAGGAGCAACATACTTAGGCAAAGCCTTAGTATGGATAACGGGATGTTTTGCAATAGCAACCATGGAGGTACCATTTACATCCTTTCTAAGCATATTAGTATTATCAAAAGAAATAGGCTTAGAAGTGTTACCTAGGGGACATGAATGAGCCATGTGTCCCCTTTCCCGGCATGAGTAGCACATTCTCTTTGCTTGAGCCTTTTCTTCCTTGCTCATGTTGTGCTTCTCATTTCCTAGCCTCTCATGAGTTGCTTGAGCCTTCTTCTCAAGCTTGGTAGGACACCCCAAGGCGAAGTGTCCCATATCTCCACATTTGAAGCACTTGATGTGAGCCAAAACTCTTTTCTCATTTTGATTCTTGCTCATCATCTTGGCATCTTGAATTTGTATTGGATGCCTTGTTCTTCCACCCCTTCTTGTTTTCTTCTTCTTTATTATCAAGTCACCAACATCTTCATGATTGATCTTGACTTGAGCTTGGGGCTTTGCTTTTGGCTCAACTTGAGGCTTCTTGGTAGGACAATACTTAGCAATATGTTCCATTTCATGGCATCGGTAGCACATGAGTTGGGATAGCTTCTTTGCATCTTGCTTCTTCATAATCTTGCCCTTGCTCTTGTTGTAGCCAATACCACTCTTATCACCATATCTTCTTTGATTGGTCATGATATGCTCAATGGCGATTTTAGAGTTGTAGCACCTCTCCAACTTGTTGCTCAAATTCTTCACTTCACTTTTGAGCTCATTGTTCTCCTTCAAAAGGTTAGTCTCACAAGATATAGAAGTAGAACAAGCATCTAATTGTGAAGAACATGGCATATCTAATAAATCATCACAAGAGGTGGATACATGCTTCTTGCCTACATCACAAGGGTTAGTAATATGTGATTGATCATTTGACCCAAATGATGAGCTCTCACTAGTTTTGGGTTCTTCATTAGAAAGCTTATTAGTGAGTAAAGCATGTTCTTGTGCCAAGTTATCATGAGCAACACTTAGTTCCTCATGAGCCAATTTTAGCTCATGTGAACAAGTAGTAACATAAAGTAGATGCTTTTGTTGTTCACATGTGGTCTTTAGAAAAGAGTTTTCATTTTCCAATTTACTTACTCTTTCCATTTCCCTTTTCAAGGCTCTTGAGAGTTTATATAAAAGCTCTAAATTTGGATCATCACAATCCACAACAAAACCACCAACATGTATCTTAGTGTTACCATGTGATGATGTTGAAGAGCTTGTTGAAGCATCACTCTCATAGCCATCATCTTCACCATCAAGTGTGCATGAAGTAGAATCATTGCTTGCATCACTTGTGGCATTATCATTCTTCTTGTCAAGTGATCTTGTGATATGATCATTTTTGTCATCACTTGACCGTGAGGTGGGGCAATCCTCCACAACTACCTTGTTGTGGTCATGCTCAACATCCTCATGCGCCTCCTCCTTGGGCTCATCATCATTGGAGATCGCCCCATATTTCTCATTTAGAAACACCCAAATCTCATGGGTGGACTTGAAGTCCATGATCTCACAAAGTATGCTACTATCCATAGATCGATAGAAAACATTAGTAGCTTGGCTATCAAGATGTAGGCATTTACTTTGCGCTTGAGTTACATTCTTTTTATCAATTGCAAAGGAAAGGCCCACATCTACGATCCACCACAATTGAGGAGAAATAAACTTAAAATTGCATGTCATCCAATTTCTCCACCGTGCAAAGTGTGTGCCATCAAAAATGTGTGGACACTCAACATCTAGCCCATAAGCCGCCATCCTCTCGGGTCGGTGAAGACCACAAATGAGAGATCCGGCTCCGATACCACTTGAAGGGTCGAGATGGCGGACTAGAGGGGGGGTGAATAGTCCTTTCTAAAACTTAAACGCGTTGGCTAACTGAAACAAATGCGGAATTAAACTTATCGGTCTAGCCAAGACTACACCCCTCTATCTAAGTTTTCTAGCACCTTGCAAAGATCCTAATTAAGCAACTAAGATGCTAAGCTTACCAAGAGCTCACCTAATCAATTCTAGAGCAAGGTCACACAAATCTATGCACTAGTACTTTGCCAACCGAGGGAGCTCCTACACAACTAGCGAAGCAAAAGCACAAAGCTCCTAAGCTCACTAGCTATGCTCAATAACAAGGCAACCAATGCCAAATTAGAGAGCGCAAATGACTTAGCTACACATACTAAGCAATGTGACGAACAAGGTTACACAAACCGAATTAGCCACACAAAGGGGATACTTCTAGCTACACAAGCAAGAAGATATCTAGCTAGCTACACAAACACAACTAGAACAAGAGCAACTACACAAGCACGATAAATAGATGAAAGTAAATACAAGCTTGTGTTGCACGAAGGCAAACCACCGAGAAGAGTAGACAATGTTGACACGGTGATTTTCTCCCGAGGTTCACTTGGTTGCCACCAAGCTACGTCCCCGTTGTGTCGACCAACACTTCGTGGTTCGGCGGCTAATCGGTCACACACCGAGCCTCTCAAAAGGCACCGCAAGAACCCACCATAAAGTGTGGTAGCTCAATGACACGCTCAACTAGAGTTGCTCTTCGCGATCCCCGCGGGGTGAGCACAGTCCCCCTCACAAAGCTTCTCCGGAGCCTCGCACAATCTTCTTGCGAGCTTCGACGGAGCCACAAGCCACCAAACCGTCTAGGAGGTGGCAACCTCCAAGAGTAACAAGCACCACCGGCTTGCAACACGATCACCTAGTGCCACTCGATGCAATCTCACAATGCAATCGCACTAGAATCGCTCTCTCACTCGATCCGATAAACACTATCAAGCATGAGTGAGTTAGAGGGCTTCCAAGCACTACCACATAAGCCACCAAGGCCAAAGTGTGCTCAGCTACCGGCCAAGGCCGGCCAAGGCATCTATTTATAACCCCACGGTCAAATAGAGCCGTTACCCCTTCACTAGGCAAAATTCGGGATGACCGGACGCGCCGGTCGAACTGTCGCCATGCGCCGTCCACGTGTCCCTCCGCGTTCAACATCGAACGCCCGATCTCAACGGTCACTGCGCGCCAACGGTCAAACGCGATCGACCGGATGCGCCGCCTAATCGACCGGACGCGCAGGTGCGCACAGTACCCGCGCGCGCGACGCACCAACCGGATGCGCTCCACGCAATGACCAGACGCGACAGTGCCAGCGTCCGGTCGTGGTCCAGAGAGCTCCCATCGCGACTGGACGCGTCCGATCGCGAGTGACCGGTCGCGCCGCGCGTCCGATCAGCTCTTCACCACGCTCTACTTCTCTGGGTGCCCGACCGGACGCTCCGGTTCCGCGAGGGACCGGACGCGCCGGTTGCAAACCCTAACACCCGCGCGCCTGACTGCTGTGTTGAACTGACCGGACGCGTCCGGTTCAGCGTCCGGTCACCACTGTGGCCTCTGTTCGCCTCCGTTTCTTTTCCGACTTCCGGCGTAGTGGAAAATAGTCGTTTCAACTCCTCGAAAACACCTGAATCCCGCCGAGCAAGCTTGGCGGGAGGGAGAGAGGGACCCAAACCCTCTCTGCCGCTCAAACTCCGTCGCCTTCGCAAATGTGCCAACACCACCATGTGATCAACAACATGTGCAAGTGTGTTAGCATTTTCACAAACATTTTCTTCGAAGGAATTAGCCACTCAACTTGCCACGCCACTCGATCCTAACACGTATGCAAAGTTAGATCGCTCAAGTGGCACTAGATGACCGATATGCAAACAAGTTTGCCCCTCTTAATAGTACGGCCATCTATCCTAAAACCTGGTCATCAACTTCTCTACACACCTATGACCGGTGAAATAGAAATGCCCTAGGTTATACCTTTGCCTTGCGCATTCCACTCCATCTCCTCCGATGTTGATGCAACACATGCACCAACCAATCACAAAATGATATGATCCACTTCATATCATCACGTGACCGTATTGGTTCATCAATCTTGACCTCACTTGCTCTTCACCGTTGCCTCGGTCCTTCGGTGCCAAGCCATCACACAACTTGCCCTTCACCCTAGCAACCGGTCCATCAAGTCAAGCCTCATCTTGATCTTCTCCACCTTGGTCACATGACTCCATGTCATGTCTCATATGCAATGAGCTCCTTCATGACACCATCACATGTGGACTAATCTCCTGTGTATCTCACATAACCACATATTAGTTCACCTAAGTTGTCACTCAATTACCAAAACCAAACAAGGACCTTTCACCTAGCGGGAAGCTTAGAACGAGTTCTTCCATCATGTGGCTTCAGGGCCGTTGTCCGAAGAACTTCTCGGAGTTGTTCTTGTTCCTCGTTGGGATGTGAGATTGCTTCGAGTTCCTCTAGCGTCTCTCGTATCTTGTCGTAAGGAGCTCTATGTGCTCTGGCCGCGCACCTCTCTTCGGCTTCTTTCTCTGATTTCCTCTTGTTGTATTCGCCCAGCTTTGCTTCGTACATGTCCCACGCTTCTTTTCGTTGCCTGGCACGGCGTTTGCGACATTCTTTTAGTTTGTTCATTATTTCTCTAGCTCGTTTCTAGCCCTTAGACTCGTCATCGTACTCAGGAGCGTTGGGCGATTCATCTAAAGACCTGACGTCGGGTGCAGTTGGTGGCATCGGTGGTGGCCGCCGAATCATGAAGACTTCTCGGGCTGGCACCAGCCCTGCCCTGCTGGAGTTGCTGATGACTTCAGTTAGAGCGTTGGCATCATAGAACGCACCACCTTCTTGGTAGGGTAGAGTGATAGCTTCTTCAACTAGTCGACTGTTGCTGCTCTGGGAAAAAGTACCCGGCTAGTGGACTAGGAAATCTTGAAATGTTACGATTAATACAAGACCTTCCTGCGCCCCGGTAAGACGTAGCCTTCGTACTGGACCGGCTGCTTTTCGGAGTAAGTCTTGATACGCCCTCGTCATGTTGTTAAGTCCGGTTGGGAGGCGACTTAACTTCCTGGAAGAAACCTGAAGTAGGTTCGAATTGATCTCTTGAAGAGTTGATGCTGCGTTCCGGAGTCGAATTGGAAAAGAACTCGGTTCGTCTCTAAAAGAACCCAGATTGGACCCTAAAGAGGAATCTGACCCGGACACTAAGTCAAGACTGGTTGTTGTCGGAGCCTGAGTCGATTTGGACACTGTAAGGCCTGAGAATCTTTCGGTGAGATCTTTGGCTGACCCCGTTGGAAGAGTGATTTCCTTGCGGGCCTTTCGAGCTTCGACGAGATGTCCCTGGAGGTTGCCCTCATTGTCCGCCTCACAAATCCATGATCCGAAGATGAAGATCTATCATGTTGGGAAGATCATGTTGTCAAAATCCGTAGAGCTCTTGATCGCGATTGCGCTGCAAGCCCCTACCTGGCGCGCCAGCTGTCGGTATTTGACCACTGATAGCCTACCACGGGGGTACCCGGAACAGTTGTTCGGGCTTCGACATATGCTAGAGCTCGACGGTGAACGCAGAGACAGTCGATTTATGCTGGTTCGGGCCCTCGATCGTAATCAAGTAATAGCCTTTACGTCCAATCGGCGTTAGCCTTTGCGTTGGATTGATTGTGTTGTATTATCTCTCGTTAAAGGGGTGCCCATGCCCTCTCTTTATATCGATAGAGAAAGGCTGTGGTGCGGTTACAATCCTAGTCGGATCCAAAGAAGATGTCCTAAACTAAACACAAAAGTTACTTTCCATAGGAATCCGGCTAGTCTGGCATATTCTACTCGGACTCGATGTAGCGGATGCTGCACCTCTCCTTGCTCCAGTCCATGGGCCAGGCCAGGGCCCATGACTCGTAGTCATATCGCTGGGGAACCCTGTCGGTTCCGCATCGACAATATCATCAATATAAAGTACTAGGATAATAAACTTGCTCCCCTTCACCTTAATGTATATACAACCATTGACCTTATTTTCACTAAAACCAAACTACCATATCACATTATGAAACTTAATTAAGGTACCATCTAGACGCTTGTTTAAGTCCATAAATGGATTTCTTTAGTTTGTATCCCATATATATATTCCTTCCCTTCCACGAAAAAACTTTCTGGTTGAGCCAAGTATACACTCTCATAGAAGTCACCATTAAGAAATGCAGTCTTAATTAATGTCTATCTGATGCAGTTCAACGTCATAACAGGCAACAAGCGACATGGCTTCAGTTTTACTGCTTTTGTTGCTTGATAAGTTGTTCTCATGTGTGCACGTTTGGTAGGGCTTTTGATTAAGCCGGCAAAGAAGCACCGACAAAAATTAAATCTAGCCAATTCTCAGCTTGGTCGATGTATATCAGTTCCTGGTAAACCTGGACACCCGTTTTACCAAGAAAATTATTTGGAAACAAAACTCCCTCTTAAAATAAAGATTATTTGGTTGAGCCATTTATACATTCTTAGAATGGATGGAAAAGCCGAAACTCCCTCTTATAATTTTCGTTCTAAAGCGTGCTCTTTCCCTTTATTTGATCATCAGCATTTATGCTGAAAAATCTTATAGATTGTCTTGTTTTGGGCCGCTAGTCTTGTTTTTTTAATAAATTCCCCCAGTTGGCAGCTAGTCTACATTATATTGTTTCTACATGAATCATTACTCGTTTTACAATATATAAGTTGCAACAAACTCTAACTAGTAACTCGATCCATGTAATTTGCTCTCAGAATATTATAATATAGGGCTAGTACCTCATAAAGTTTATGTAAATACTATGTAACAATTGCATATATTCTCATGATAACAACCGTTGTGCATACTACTCCCTGTGTCCTAATATATAAGGGGTAACCATTTGAACTATTGATTCAGTGAATCTAAGCGATGATTAGTGCTCACTGTGAAATGATATGCGGTAACGAGTTAGCCTTCCTGGCATCACTCGGTTGCATGTTTATACTGGATGGGGAATAGCCCCCCATCGGTGGCTCTTACAAGTGTCAGTTGTACAACAAGTTTAGGATCTTGAACAGGCCTAGAGACTAGGACAGGATGGACCAATGCTTGGTCGTTACATGCACCTGAATACACTCTAACACCACACGCTAACATTGAATCATTCTAACCACACGTTAATACATGAATCATTCTAACACCCCCCGTTACATGCACCTGAATACACTCTAACACCACACGCTAACATTGAATCATTCTAACCACACGTTAATACATGAATCATTCTAACACCCCCCCTCAATCTCAGTCATGAATGAGGTTGAGATTGGAACAAAAACCTTGAAGCTTGGCTGCTGAAATTGGTTTGGTGAAGCCGTCGGCTAGTTGATCGTTGGTAGAAATAAACCTGACATCCAGCAGCTTTTGAGCAACACGTTCTCTAACAAAATGAAAATCAATTTCGATGTGTTTCGTCCGTGCATGGAACACAGGGTTGGCAGATAAATATTTGGCGCCCAAGTTATCACACCATAGCCGTGCTACAGGAGAATGGCGGACGCCCATCTCTTGTAAGAGCTTTTGTACCCACATCATTTCAGCAGTCGCGTTTGCAAGTGCTTTGTACTCGGCTTCCGTAGAGGAACGGGAGACAGTGGGTTGTTTCCTAGCACTCCATGAGATCAGGTTGGCACCAAAAAACACAGCAAATCCACCTGTAGACCTGCGATCATCTACACAGCCAGCCCAGTCAGCGTCAGAAAAAGCACTGACTATCATGGAGGATGATTTACGAATTGTGAGCCCCATAGTTAGTGATCCTCATACATAGCGTAGTATCCTTTTAACTGCACTCCAGTGAACTGTGGTGGGAGCATGGAGAAATTGACAGACCTTGTTGACAGCAAAACAGATGTGTGGACGAGTGAGTGTAAGGTATTGTAAGGCACCAACCATACTTCGATAATTAGTTGAGTCATCTGCACCAAGTGGATCACCATCTGTGAGACTGAGTTTTTCCGAAGTGGATAATGGAGTATCAACAGGTTTGCAGTTGCGCATTCCTGCCCGTGTCAGGATGTCAGATGCATATTTTTGTTGAGACATCACTAGACCTTCCTGTGTTCTCCTGACCTCAATGCCCAAAAAGTAATGGAGGTCACCAAGGTCTTTGAGTGCAAAGTCATCTTGTAAGTCTTTGAGTAGTTTATCTGTAGCTTTCTGAGAGGAGCTAGCCACAATAATATCATCAACATATACCAAAACAAAGAGACTGTACCCATTTTTGTTATAGTGAAAAAGTGAGGTGTCGGCCTTGGAGGGTACAAAACCAAGTTGTACTAACTTGCTGCAAAGTCGAGCATACCAAGCCCTTGGAGCCTGTTTCAAACCATAGAGTGCTTTATCCAATTTACACACATAGGTAGGGTGGGATTTATCAGAGTAACCTGGTGGTTGATACATATACACCTCTTCGCTGAGCTTCCCATGCAAGAATGCATTTTGTACATCAAGTTGGCGAAGGGACCAACCATTGGTCACTGCAATAGACAGAACAAGTCGAATGGTGGTTGCTTTGACTACAGGACTAAATGTGTCCTCATAGTCAATGCCATATCGTTGTTTAAAACCTTTTGCAACAAGTCTAGCTTTATACCTATCAATGGTCCCATCAGCTTTCCTTTTAATCTTGTATACCCATTTGCATCCAATGATGTTCTTGCCTTTCGGTCTAGGAACCAACTGCCATGTTTTATTGTGAACAAGTGCTTGATATTCATTGTCCATGGCAGCTACCCAATTTTTATCATTAAGTGCAGCAGCAATCGAGGATGGTTCAGCAGTTGACGAAGCAGCCAAATTACACCATCGGACTGTACCATCTGTATAAGTTTTGGGTTTAATGATACCTCATTGTAGCCGTGTAGTGGGGCGTTGAGGGGAAGATGATGCAGGATCGACAGGCGCAGAAAATCCAGCGGGCAAGATCTCCGTTCCTGCCACCTCTATCGGCGTGGTCGTCGTAGCAGGAACGGGATCCGGTGTCAGCGAAGCTGGATCACTCTACGGCTGAATCAGTACATGTGTGGCGGAGACATCTTCCTGGGTTGGCGCAGAGGATCCGGTTGGTGCGGGCGGCTCTAGCGTTGTGGGTCCTGGCAGCACCGTTGCCTGCGTACGATCGGAGGACGAGGAAGGCGCATGATCCAACGCCGATCCGCCGGTACGAGGAGCAGGTGAATCTGATCCATGTCTCGTGCCACCGTGCGGACACATGAGATATTGCCCCGGCGATGGTAAAACAGCATCATTGATCACTGATTTGTCTCCTGCATCTTCTGTGAGATCAACAGTACTTGGCAGAATATTAGTAGTTATAGGTGGAGATGTATATTGATCACGAAAAATTGCATCCCCAAAGCTAGCGTTAGGGCTTAACAAGGAAGGGTGTAAAAGGGCTATTTCGCCTCTAAGACGAGCTCCAGCATTCGGATGGAGGGAAGCAAACGGAAAGATGTGTTCATCAAAAACAACATCCCGTGATATGTAGATGCGCCCTTCAGCAGGGTCCAAGCATTTGAATCCTTTGTGTATAGGACTGTACCCAAGGAAAACACACTTTTTGGAGCGGAATTGAAGTTTTGTGGAATTAAAGGGCCTGAGGTTTGGCCAAACGGCACACCCAAATGTGCGAAGAAAAGTATAGTCTGGTGATTTACCATAAAGCCGCTCAAAAGGGGATTGATCGGAAAGTGTTTTGGATGGAAGCCGATTAATAAGAAAAACAGCGGTAAGAAAGGCTTCATCCCAAAATTTTAATGGAATAGATGCGTGTGCAAGGAGTGTAAGGCCCATGTCAACAATGTGTCGGTGTTTGCGCTCTGCTGACCCATTTTGTTGGTGTGCGTGCGGACACGAGACATCATGGGTGATACCTAGACGTTGGAAGAAGCTATTCAGAGTTTGATACTCCCCTCCCCAATCAGATTGCACTGAACGAATCTTACAATTAAACTGTCGTTCAACAAGATTTTGAAAGTCTTGAAAACATCGAAAGACTTCGGATTTTTGGCGAATAAGGTAGATCCACACAAACTTACTATAATCATCAATGAAACTAACATAGTAAGCATGTTTACCAACTGAAATCGGGGCAGGGCCCCATACATCTGAAAATATAAGTTCCAAAGGACTAGTGGACACACTACTAGACCTAGGGTAAGGGAGTTGATGGTGTTTTCCTTGTTGACACGCATCACACACATGATTATTTAAATCTTTGACAAAAGGAAGGGAATGACGACTAAGAACTTGGTGCACAATTGAAGGGGAAGGATGACCAAGCCGAGAGTGCCACATGGAACTGGAAGGTTTGGTAACGCCAAGTCCTTGTTTATTGAACGATGACTTGAATGGGTAGAGGCCGCCTTCACATCTGCCGGTGTGAAGGATTTTCTGCGTCTGCTGGTCCTTGACGAAAAAACGTTCAGGGTGAAATTCAAGGTAAGCATTGTTGTCACGTGCTAGGCGATGGACAGAAACTAAACTTTTACTAGCTTGAGGAACATGAAGAATATTGTGTAAATTGAGAGAGCTAGTTGGGGATTGCAAAGTACCGTGACCAATATGACCTATCTCCATACCTGATCCGTTGGCCGCATGCACTTGATCACCTCCGGTGTACCGGTTACGGAAGGTCAGCTTGTCAAGTTCCCCAGTGATATGATCGGTTGCTCCAGTGTCGAGGTACCAATTTGTGTCGACACCGTATGATGTAGTGGCAGATGAAGCAGATTTTGAGGGTGGAGTGTAGTTTTGGTCAAACCTCTTGAAGCAGCGATCTGCGCCATGTCCTTCCTTCTTGCAAACTTGGCAGAAGACGCCGTGCTCGAAATTGCGGCCATGTGTGCGCCCGCAGACATCACAGGGCACGGTGTTGCGTCCGCCGCCACGCCCAGGTGACCCGCCACGGTTCGGACCGCCGCGGTAGCGGCCACCGCGGCCACGCGCCTGGTACTGGTTACCGCCACCATGGCCCCCACGGGACACGAGGTTGGCACAGGAGTAGATGCCCCCTGCACGCAGGCCGATCCGCTGCTCATGGTTGACAAGTTGAGTGAACAGCTCGTGCACCGAGAGCGGCTCGACGCGCAGGGAAACAGCGGACACGACCGGGTCGAATGGTTCATCCAACCCAGTCAGAATGTAGGAGATCAGGTCGTCATCGTCGAGCTTCTTTCCCGCAGCCGCCATCTCGTCGGCGAGAGCCTTCATTTTACCGAAGTATTCGGTGATTGTAGACGTTCCTCTGGACGCATTGGCCAGAGCCATGCGCGTGGCGATGACTCGCGCCCGCGATTGGGCTGCATTGAGCCCTTGGATGGCGGCCCATGTGCCGGCCGCCGTTGTCTCGGAATTCACTTGACCGAGAATTTCTTTGGAGAGGCCACTCAACAGGTAGCTGAGAACCTGTTGATCCTGAGCCTTCCAGACAGCGTAGTCTGGATTTGGTGTAGTTTCATCCTTGCCCTTGGCATTTTTTTTGGTGATGGTTGGGGTGGAGGTGTGGTGTTTGGGTTGAGGAAATGAGCAGCCTGAGCGCCATTGATGGCTGCGGTGACCTGGGCTTTCCAGGATTGGTAGTTGTGGCGGGTGAGTTTCTCGGAGATGGGGATGAACGCTAGGCCGAGGGAGACAGCAGTCGGAAGCGAGGATGAGGAGAAAGCCATGGAGGATCGAAGGAAAGTTCCGTAGGGATTGTTTTAGGCTGATACCATGTGAAATGATATGCGGTAACGAGTTAGCCTTCCTGGCATCACTCGGTTGCATGTTTATACTGGATGGGGAATAGCCCCCCATCGGTGGCTCTTACAAGTGTCAGTTGTACAACAAGTTTAGGATCTTGAACAGGCCTAGAGACTAGGACAGGATGGACCAATGCTTGGTCGTTACATGCACCTGAATACACTCTAACACCACACGCTAACATTGAATCATTCTAACCACACGTTAATACATGAATCATTCTAACACCCCCCGTTACATGCACCTGAATACACTCTAACACCACACGCTAACATTGAATCATTCTAACCACACGTTAATACATGAATCATTCTAACACTCACGTTTTTTTTAAGACGCGGTGGTGGCTACTGGATACATACGGCGCCGCGTCCCAGCACCGCAAGGTCTACTGGTTCCAGATTGGATAAACTCCTCACTCGTTCCAGAGCCAGACAGACACGGCGGGAGCAAGCCAAGTTGCACCATCCAAAAGTTGCATACTCTCGACACGATTAAATAGAACTCTCGACACGTACGACACCAAACGTATGCCTAACACTACCGGACAGAGGAGCTTTGCCGAGGGTCTGCCTCTTTGCCGAGAGTCAAATATTGGGCGCTCGACAAAGAATCCTTTGCCGAGAGCCAGCGCTCGGCAAAGATTGGCTCTCGGCAAAACCAGCTTTGCCGAGAGCTCGACTCTCGGTACAAACAGAACCTCGGCAAAGCCTCAGCCTCGCAAACGGCCCACTTACGCCGTCATCTTTGCCGAGAGTCTATGGCTCTCGGCATAATATTTTTCTTTGCCGAGAGCCTTAGCTAAGGCTCTCGGCAAAAAAAAAAATTCGAATTTTTGCTCCCAATTTTTTTGTGCAGCCTTGCTACAGTACTAGAAGCCCAGATTTGAAATTTGGTGTATTTTCCATCCCTCTTGCTATATTTCGTGTATTTTTTTCATTTTCTTGATTTTTTTTCACAAGACGCACATTTGAACTGCAGGTGCATGAAATAATGAATCTCAGCGATTGAATAAATGATATTCATTCTTCCAAGGGTATTTCAACGCCATATCCAGGGACAGACGCGAAAACTCCACCATCTAGTGCACGCGACATGGCGGCCAAGTTGTGTGAGATTTGATTTTAAATTATATAAAATGCGAACGGAGTCAGAAAATCATAAAAATGGACGGGAGACCTTAACATCACATGTAGAGGCTATGAAAAATTTTTGGAAATGTTTGAAGCAAGTTGTGATGCAAGATGGTTGAAACCCTGAGATCTCCACGTGTGATATCTCGTTATCACATGTGGAGATCTCAGGGTTTCAACCATGTTATGTCACAACTTGCTCCAAACATTCCTAAAGTTTTTTCATAGACTCTACGTATCCTGTCAAGGCCTCCCTCCCGTCTATTTTCATGATTTTCTGACTCCGTTCGTATTTTATATAATTTTAAATCAAATCTTACACAACTTGGTCGCCATATCTCGTGCACGAGATGGTCGAGTTTCCGCGTCTGTCCCTAGATACGGTGTTGAAATACCCTCGAAAGCATGAATATCATTTTTTGAATCGCTGAGATTCATCATTTCATGAACCTGCAGTTTAAATGTGCATCTTGCGGAAAAAATAAAGAAAATAAAGAAAATGCACGAAATATAGCAAGATGAATGGAAAATACATCAAATTTCAAACATGGCCTCTTAGTACTATATCAAGGCTGTAGAAAAAAATTGGGAGCAAAAATCCAAAAAAAAAATATATTTTTCCGAGAGCCTCCTAAAGCTCTCGGCAAAGAGCCTCTTTGCTGAGAGCCTGGGCTGGGGGCTCTCGGCAAATAAAATCAAAAAAAAAGAAAGAGCTTCTTTGCCGAGAGCCTGGGCTGGGGGCTCAAGGCAAATAAAATCAAAAAAAAGAAAAACTCTTTGCCGAGAGCCGCCTGATCTAGCTCTCGGCAAAGGGGTTCATACATCAAAAGGGACACCCGCGCCCCTCACCTCTCACATGCGCTCACATCGCCCTGACGACCGGATGCCACCGCCGCCCGCGCACCGCCGCCGACCGCCGCCACCGCCGCCGACCGCCGCCCCCGCACGGCCACCGCCGCCGACCGGACGCGCCACCGCCACCGCCGCCCCTGCACGGCCGCGCCCCCGCGCCGCCGCCGGCCGCCGCCGCCGCCGCCGTCCACGGAGGGGAAGCCAGGGAGGGCCGAAGGCAGGCTATAGCTGGATTCCATTCTTATCAAGGTATTCTTTTTACCACAAGTAGATATATCCTCCCCTTCTGATTATATTGACGATGGTGGCATTCTCTCTCTATTTGATTCTCTTTTGACTTTCTCGATCTTCGAAACTATTGTTTGTACAAGCAAAATGACCAAGCCAGCAATTGACTTGATTACAAGAAATACTAGCTAGATAGGCATGTGCAGGTGCAGCTAGATACATATGTAAAATGAAATGTGCACGATTGTATTGCTAAAACTCAGTTGTCCACATTTTTTAGCTCTTTGTAAAGTGTGTTCCTGTGGTAGAAAAATAGCTTAATTAAAAAGGATTGGCATGGTTTGAAGGACGGGCTGACAAAGTGAACAACCTGGTGGGTTTATGGTCATCCCTAAAATGGGATTCTTGCCTTCTAGGGTGACCATGACGATCCCCGAAGGCTCGAGCCTATACCGTAGTGCTTACAGTGCTTTAGAAGCACCTCCAGGTCCTATGTATGATTCCCGGTGGGAACAAATTTATGTTGGTTAAATCACTATAAGCCAGGGAGGGCCGACGGGAGGATTTTGCTGAGTAGAGACGTCCGTGGTTATCTCCCCTGGCCTGAAAATTTGCTTCCAAACAGCCACCGAGGTCATACTTAGTCCGACGTTCCAACTTGCTCCTACGTTCTGACCATATAACGTTATACCTTGCTTCACCTTGCAGGCTCAGACCGATGCGTCTATGAGTCAAGAGCTGAGACAGGTTGCAAACGGCTTTGACCGTAGGGTCAAGTCATTTAACGGTTACGACGTGAATGGATATTGCTTCCACATAGCGAGATACGAGCAGAGTCGGCCCAATCGGAAAACCACAAACAGCGGAGTTTGTACTCCATGCAATGACAACCGTGACTAATATGGAAGAATTGAAGAAATATATGAACTTTCATTTCACGGTGACAAGCCTCTGAATCCTGTAATGTTCAAATGCCATTGGTTCGACCCTGGAGTAACGAGGCTCACACCTAATCTTGGGCTAGTTGAAATTCGACAGGATTCTGTCTATCCAGGAGCCGATGTATATATTGTGGCTCAATAGGCCACGCAGGTTTATTACACGCCATATGCGTACAAAAGCAAAGAGCATCTCTTGGGTTGGTATATTGTGCACAAGATATCGCCACATGCTAAACTACCTCTCCCCAACGATGAGGATTATAACTTCAACACAAACACGTATAGACTTAACCGAAGCGATGGAAATAGAAGTAGAGAATGATGACGAGGACGCTGGGGATGAGGTGGTAAATGAGAAGGACATACAAATGCTAGAACGATTCCTTTTAGGCGAAGCAAATGAAGATGACGTCCCGTCTTCGGATACTGAGGAGTACTTAGACATGGTTGACAGCGATGATGACACTTATGCTCCGGCTAATCCCGATCATGCAGATTATTTCTAATTCATGTAATATTATGTTATATTCTACTCCTATTATGTTTTTTCTAATATTCTTAGGATCTAGGGTTTTATTTATTTTGAATATATTTCATTATGTTATTTCTAATACAACATTGTTTGTTCTGTTTAAATGCAGGAGGTCGAGCCAAGATATCGGGCGGACGTCAGAGGTCGATGAGCTCCCTGTACCGGGCCTCGCAGGACGATGGGCCGTCTTGGCAAAGGAGGGGTCGCCGCCAGAGGGAGCCGACTCCACCGGAGGAGGAGGCGGTCGAGGACGAGGTGCCGGCCACGCCCGAGGCCGAGGCTCAGGCGGACGAGGGGCAGGAGGAGCCCGAGCAGGAGGATGAGCCGTCGACCGAGGCAGACGAGGGTTCGGCTGCCTCAGGGGCGTCCACGCCCTACTTGCGAGGTCCCGCCAGCCTCCCAGCGCGACTGATACCACGTCACCAACGCCCAGTGATCCGCCCCGTTGGACAAAGGTACATGTTCTAACTACTCGTTCATATGATATGTTCAAAATTGAAATAGAAACTAATAATCTTTCTGAATCACTTGTGCAGGCATTGGAAGTTTGTGGAGGGTCGCGGCCGCAAACCCAACGGCATCCTGGGTCTCCTGTGCCGCGAGCACTACCCCGGCATAGTACAGTATGCCGGGAAGACAGAGCCGGCCTACACCTTTGACCACTACACCGTCGCCCCAGACCTGGACTACCCCAACAAGGCGGCGAGGGTCAGAGCGGAGCTGTGGGTAAGTCTTCGTCACACAACATCGCATTCATCGTACTTTTCTTGAATTACTTAGAGTTTGTATTGCATCTGTATGCAGGACTTCTATAGGTGCGAGCAGGGGAAGGAGGCACAGGCGAAGGTGGTGAGTACAAGGGCCTGCAAGAAGCTCGTCACCGACATCATCTACGAGGCGAGACTTCAGGCCATCGTCAACTACAACGCCACGGTCAAAGGACGGAGGGTGTCGAAGGTCGAGGCGAGAGGCATGACGCTGAGCCGGGCACAGTACATTCAGGTAAGTGATTCATTTTGAGATTAAGCTATGCTCATTTCATCTGACGCTTATATGTGAAATACTTGATGATGTGCAGATGGTCCCCCAATGGTGCCAGTCATTTCTCGAGTGCTGGGAGATGATCGTGGACCAGTGGCTATCCGAAGAGTGGACCGCCCAGCACGCCGAGGCCCGGGAGGCGCGTCTGCAGATGCCAGGTGTACCACACCACCAGGGCAACCGCAACCTCGCCGAGTACGCACAAGCTTGGGTACGTGAAACACTTTATGTATTGTAACGCTCAAATGTTGCCTGATTACTAATCATCTTGTTGTCTTCCTCGCAGACGGCGTCACACGGTGGCCAGCCTTGCAACACGTTCACGGCATACGCCATGTCCCACAAGGGCAAGGCCACCGCACCGGAGACCTCCTACAACCCCGACGACCCCCCCGAGGCGTACTCCAACTCTAGCGTCCACACCCGCCTCACTGACTACACAGAGGCGGCAAGGGCGTCCATGGGGCCGACTTTGATCCGGCCAGCGAGGACCTGGACGGAAGCATCGTGATGAGGGTCGGAGGTGGCAAGAAGCACGGACGGTATTGGCTTGGCGACGGCGTCATCGACTCGTCCTCCACTCCCACTCTGGCCCAGCTCCGAGCACAGACCACGAGCGGGAGCGTCCCCATACGCCCACGCCCGTCGCCTTCGCAGTCGCGGGTCGCCGAGCTCGAGGTTATTTTTGTTTTACTCGTCGTACATTGATGTTTAAATGTTTGCATTGTTCTAACATTCCCTTTGTATTATCGCAGGCCCGCCTGGAAAGAGAAAGAGAGGAGCGCTAGCAGATGGAGGCCCAGATGCGGTCCCAGATGGAGGCCCGGTTGGAGGCCCAAGCTAAGCAGATGGCAGACCTCATCGCGTTCATGGCCTCCCAGGGCATGCAGGTGCCCGCGGCGCTCATGGCTCCTCCACCGCCGTCTCAGAACGCGGATGCTACTCCTGTGAGTATCGATTCCTCAGTGTTTCGTTTCTGCATTTGCTTATCTGACATAGACGTCTACTTTTTGCAGCCTCCGTCGGCGGGTTCGAACAACCCGCAAGCGCCTGGATGGAACACGCCCGGGGGTCAAGGCGGCACTACTTCTCCGGGGTGGCCAGGGCAAGGTTGGCCATGAGTGTGTTTAGAGTGTCGGCTCTAGTAGATTGTGAACTTTAGATTGAAAACTTATCATGTTTCGATGATAACTTGTGATGGTTAATTTTCGTTTGGTTCAAATATTGTGATCAATGTGTTATATGCGTGGATATTTACATGTGATATATGTGTTATATGTGATGAATGTGATTTGTATGTGTAATGAAATAGAAAATTAAAAGAAAAAAAACAAAATTTCCCACTTTGCCGAGGGTTGCTCTCGGCAAAGGGTGTCTTTGCCGAGTGCAACGGTCATTGCACTCGGCAAAGCTGGGGAACAAGGCTGCCAGAATAGCCAGGTCCCAGCTTTGCCGAGTGCAATGACCGTTGCACTCGGCAAAGGCTGACGTTTGCCGAGAGCCTGACCAAACTGGCTCTCGGCAAAGAGTTTTTTAAGAAAAAAAGAAAAAAATTTTGCCGAGAGCCAGGCCAGCGAGACTCTCGGCAGAGATTTTTAAAAAAAAAACGTTTGCCGAGAGCCTGGCCAAACTGGCTCTGGGCAAAGAATTTTTTCAAAAAAAAGGAAAAATTTTTGCCGAGAGCCAGGCCAGCAAGACTCTCGGCAGAGATTTTTTTTAAAAAAAAAAGAAAAACGTTTGCCGAGAGTATGGCCAGACTGGCTCTCGGCAAAGAGTTTTTTCAAAAAAAAAACTCTTTGCCGAGAGCCAGCCAGATGGGCTCTCGACAAAGAAGGCAAACGCAGGGGCCGTTAACGGCGCTTTTTCGTTGCCGAGAGCCGCGTGGGCTCTCGGCAAAGAAGGCTTTGCCGATCGGATTTTTGCCGAGGCCGCTTTGCCGAGGGTCTGAGAGGCTTTGCCGAGAGCCTGGGACCTCGGCAAAGCAGCCGGCTCCCGTAGTGTAACCTATTGCGCGTTGTTTGGGCATTTCAAAGCAAAACAACCGGTTGCCCTGTAATCTAAACTATGATCACGCTTGAACTATTGATTCAGTGAATCTAAGCGATTAGTGCTCACGTTTTCTTTAAGACACGGTGGTGGCTGCGGAATACGGCGCGGAGCGGCCTGAGCACCGCACGGTCTACGGGAGCAAGTCAAGTTGCACCATGGATAATTGCATTTGTCCGATCCGTCGAGCACACGGCAAATAAGCACAATGTGATTGATTGTCATCGGTTTGACGGACACTGCACGTTCGTGGTTTCGGTTTGACAAACGATCGACAGCTTTACAAAATTCGCAATGGCTTTCTTGGCAAAATATATATAAACAGCTTTGAAATTTGCGGTTTGAGAGCAAGCTAGGATCACATCCATCTAGTGCAGAGTACAGCTTTGGAACAATCAGCATTCGAGAGATCATCAACCAGAACAGATTGCTCTAATTTGTGAGGGCAGACGGACATGCACGTGCAGAGAGCTTTTAGTTTGCATGCATGGTTAAATTATTAAAGGCCAGACGTATACAATTCACAACGACGTTGTAGTTCGCATACAGAACTTAACTTTTCATATAAAGTTTGTATATTCTCATCTAACTTGGTATAAAGCATCCTAGGTCGTTTGAAAAATTTAAATTTAAAAATTCTAAAAAAGTTAAATTTCAAGATATAATAACTTGAAATGAATATTTAAACCCCTAAATAAAACATCTTAAATAAAAAAGTGTCGACTACAAATTTGTAGACCACATCGAGCACTACAATATATATTGATATAAAGTTTCTTTTTCATTTGAAAGAGAGACCACCTGACAAGTAGGCCCCACCATCATGCGAGAAAAACCACCCAGTAAGTAAACCATTTTGAAATGGTATTCTATACGCTTTTGAAATCTCAGACAGGGGCCTCCGGAGGATCGGTCGTGACTCGTGAGCGGCCAGCCATCACGTTCTTCCCGGCGGTGGCGAGAGCAGGAGCATCAACGCAGTACTACTTTGTACAGTTGTTTTTGGTTTTCATGCTAAAAGTTTAACTTTTCGTAGAAAATACGTGCAATATTTCTATTTTAAAATAAATTTGTTAAAAAACTAGATTCAAAGATCTTTCCGATGATACTAATTATATAACATAAATATTAATATTTTTTAATATATATTTAGTCAAAGTTATTTTTCGAAAAGCAAAAATGTTAGTTATTTTGGGACGGACGAGTACGCAACTAAACGTATCATATATTGCCATTATTTTATTATTATATATATCTATGTCCTTGTTTAGTTCTCAATTTCAACCCTAAAATTCCACTATACAAAAAGAAGATTCTCATCATATTAAAATACCGGCACATGCATGGAGTACTAAATGTAGATGAAATTAAAAACTAATTACACAGTTTTGTTGTACTTTGCGAGACGAACATTTTGAGCCTAATTAGTCAAAGTTTAGACAATTTTTACCAAATACAAACGAATTGCTACAGTGCCATTTAATGCGCACTGTAGCGATTCGGGAGCCTGGATTCGGGATCTAAACGAGGCCTATATATATATATATAGGTGGGGGATGGAGCAGTACTAGTACGCAACAAATCATCCGCATGCGCCGAGCAATTGCGCTCTGCTTGTTCCTGTCTGTCTCCTTCCTACAGCTCAGCTCCTGTCGCTGTCGCGCTGTGGAATTGTATTCTATTCTCTTCCGCGAGACTCTACTCCATGGAGCGAATCACATCCACTCCATCCGGTCCATCCATTTTAGTTGCTTTGCTCCATTTGACCCAAAGGATGTCATGGATCGATCCACTAATTACGTTCTTTCACACCTAGCCTGTATGCTGTCTCCACATGATCTTATCTCATCCCTGATTCCAGATTCCAACTTCTTTGTAGCAGCTGCCCTTTTTAGCAGCTGTCTCCAATGGAGCACTTCACCATTGGACCAAGTATACACGTACATAAAAAATCACCTTTTTCGGCATTGAAACTGCTTACGTTACAATTGTAACTACTCGTAGGTACAACCACAAGAAAATCCTCACATATTTTTTTCTCCAAAAACAAATAAATGGAGCGTGAATTTTTAGTCCCATACACAACAGAAATTTCAGCCATAGCCTTGGTACAACAACACCCAGATAGAAATTTCAGAGACGACCAGTTTAGACAACAGGAACATGCACCGGTACGCACAACGGGTCTGATTGCTTGCTTGCTTGCTTGCACTGTGACTGTGATAGCCTGCATAAGGGTTTAGTATTGGACATCCAATCCAGCAAAACCTTATGCTTTCAAGTAGTATTTGGTTGTCTGCGTTTCGACTTTGCAAACCTTAAAATTCTGTTAAGGGTGTTTAGTTAGTGGGGTGAAGAATTTTGGGGTGTCACATCGGATAAGAGATGTCGGAAGGGGTGTTCGGATACAAATAAAAAAGAGAAAAATTCATGTCCGGTCCCTTAACTTGGTAAGAGGTGTCACCTAGGTCCCTCTACTTTCAAAATGCTATTTCTGGGTCCCTGAACTTGGCAAGAGGTGTCATCTAGGTCCCTCTACTTTCAAAATATCATTTCTGGGTCCCTGAACTTGGCTTCGGGTGTCATCTGGGTCCCTGAACTTGGCTTCGGGTGTCATCCAGGTCCCAACGGGTCCAAACCCGCTATAGATGCTGACGTGGTTCGGTCCTACATGTAGGGCACACATGTCAGTTGGTTATGTTTCTATTTATTTTTATTTCTATTTTGGGTACTGTAGCTATGATATATATACGATCTCAGATGAAGATGATTTTTATATAAAAATTGTAGCTCTCAACGAGATCTATGATTTTCTAGTTTTGAGTTTTTTAATTTGAGGTCCTTAAGATGCTCAAAAAATGAAACAAATTTTCAGCAGTTTATTAATCGCGTACAAGCGCTTGTCGCCTTGTAAAAATCATATCTTTGTTATATGCTGTCAAATGGAGATAGTTTATATATGAAAGATGCAGCTCTTAATGAGATCTACGACTTTCTAATTTTGAGTTTTTTAATTTGAGGTCGTTAAGATGCGCAAAAAAAATTAAATAAATTTTTAGCAGTATATAACCAACTGACATGTGGGACCCACATGCAGGACCACGCCACGTCAGCATCTATAACGGGTTTGGACCCGTCGGGACCTGGATGACACCCGAAACCAAGTTCAGGGACCCAGAAATAGCATTTTGAAAGTAGAGGGACCTAAGTGACATCTCTTGCCAAGTTGAGGGACCGGCCATGAATTTTTCTCAATAAAAAAACTAATTACATAACTCGTCTGGAAACCGCGAGACAACTGCCTCCGCTCCTCGGCGCGGCCCCTCGCCAGCAGCTCGCGGGCAGCTCCAGGATGCACCGCTTCCTCCACCCAGGCGCACTCGCGCAGCTCCGCAACTCCAGGACGATCCTGGCATGCTCCCTCCGCTGCGCCGCGCGGGCACCGCTCCCGCCGCCCTCCTCCTCCTCCCCGCCTCCCTGCTCGCCCGCGCCGCCCACCACTCCTGGGACGCCATGCCGTGCTTCCTCCCCAAGCTCCTTCCCAAAAGTTAGTCGTCGATCGGGATCCTGCTACGACGATGGATCTCATTATTGACACCCCCAAGCCCAGATGGCTTCTTCTCTGACAGCGTGTGTGTTTCCGTGGTTGAGATCTGCTCTGATGGTGAGGGTGTGGATTCTACTCTGAAGGCGAGGGTGAGGACCGAGCTCAGGACCTTGATCCGGCTTGTGTGCTTCAGTTGAGCGGTGGCCTGCAGTGCGGGTGCACAAACAGATGCAAATGATTGAGTGGTGGCCTGCAGTGTGGGTGCAAGCGCGCCCCACATAGCTGGATACGATCAATTTTCACCGAATAGTGGGATGCAGGTCCAGGCTGCATAAGACCTTCTGCAAGCAAACAGTCAAACCCATTCTGCACTACGGGAGTCTGGAGAAGGAGTTATACAGGCAGCCAATCTGCAGGCCTAACCGAATTTACTAAAGTGCACAACTTATAAACTAAGAATTAGCTGACATGGATATTACATCATGTAAATTGAATTCTTCAGTCCCATACACAATATACTTAAGAACAATTCATAACATTGCACCTAATGCTGATTGTTCCAAAGCTGTACTCTGCACTAGATGGATACGATCCTTGCTGTCAAACCGCAAAATTTCAAAGTTGTTTAGATTTTGCCAAGCCATTGCGAATTTTGTAAAGCATCTTCAAGAGTTTGCCAAATCAACTTGGCATCCATCTATTTTTGGCAAAACAGAAAAAATTATGCTCCAATAGTTTGGCATCCAACTCGGCAAATTTTAGCAACTTGGTAAATCTCCCCCCTCCACGCGCATATTTGCGCGCTGAGCGCGAGCGCGTATCCGGCTTCACGTGCAAATTTAAGCGGGGCCCTTCGTTTCTTAGCGGGGCTCTTCGTTTCTTAACGGGGCTCTTCGTTCGCTTAGCGGGCCTCTTCTTATTTTACCAAGTCTAAATGGCAAACTCTTGGAGAGAGTATATTTTTTCACTTGCCATATATTTTAGCGAGTTGCCAAATCACGATATTTGCCAAGTGAATTTTGACAAACTCTCGGAGATGCTAAAGCTGTCGTTTGTCAAACCGAAACCGCGAGCGTGAAACAGGATGTCAAACGGTCAGGATGGGGGAAAAGGTGATGCCAATAGGATTCTGATTCTTAGTTTCTTTATTTAGTATTGCTTTGTATCTGAACCTTTAGTATTGCTTTGTATCTGAACCCTTCGTTCTATATTAATAAATTTCTGTAGGGGCCCGCCTCCATTTTCGTCAAAAAATAGGATCCTGATTCGTGAAAGCGATGGGACGGCGGCGGGTGGTGTTGTCTGTGTTGTGCAGGAGCCCGTGAGAACAGGAGCAAGGCATGCATGCATGCTTTAGCGCGCCAAAACAGTGTTGCACGACGACGATCCTGGCTTGTTTCCATGCGAGTTACACATCAAAGACGCCGTTTGATCCATAGAGATAATAGTTAGCTATTGTACTAATAATTAGCTCTTCAGATTTATAGAGATATAAGCTCGCACCTTAGGTAGAGACACGCACTGAAAAACCAGTGGACATAACGCTTGTGCTTACGTACGTAGTGCTGCTACCCGAACGAAAACACACGCATAGCCACTTGTATTTTGATTTTGGCCTTGACCATGCATGATAGCCACTTGTATTTTGATTTTGGCCTTGACCATGCATGTATGGAAATCTCTGCACAGATATGCAAGTGCCTGGACTGACGAAAGGGAAGAAGCTAGGAATTGCGATTTACGACCAATGAACAGTTAAAGGACACACAAGGTGCCTCCGGAACCATATATCCGTCTCTGCTGATGAGTTACGAGTAGATGATATGCGCACGTATATATTTTCACAAACATTTTGCTATATTTCTAGATAAAACTGTACCTGAAAGTGCCTATAGATTAATATTTTTTGTGTGATTACAATAAAACGATGCATCTAATAATGAACTATAGGTGTTCCTGTCACAATGCTTACGGCGCATGCTTAGCTGAAGATAGAATCAGGCGAAATACGTATTGTAATCCCACGAGAAGGGATCATCGAGTGCAAACTGATGATCGAGCTCCAGATAATTGGGAAGGCCGCCGCCGGAAGTCGACGCGATGTGGGGCTGGAACACGACGTCTGGGGTGAGGTGTTGCGGCTTCGCCGGCGCGTACGCGTCGTACGCGGCGTCGAGCATAGTTTGGTTCTGCCCCGAGACGACATTGGCGGCGCCGGATGGCACCATGTGATGGGACGGGAGCAGGGAGTGGTCCGCATGCCCGAGCACCTCCTGGTTCCAGAGCCAGGCCCAGTCGGCGTCGTTGCCGATGTCGTCCATTACCATTGGGTGGCCTGCGCCTTGTCCAGGAGCAGCGCCGGGGTAGTAGTGGCCTGCGCCTTGGTCAGGAGCGGCGGCGGCGTCGTGCTGCCCGGCGGGGTACTGTCCCGTGCCGTGGGCCAGTAGAGGCGGCGGCGTCGTTGGGGAGGACCGGGTAACCATTGCTTGGCTGGCGTTGTCGTGGTTGACGAAGTAGGTGTAGCAGGGCGTCACGGGGTGTAGCAGGGCGTCGGCGGTGTCAGTCATCAGGCTCATGGTGAAAGCCGCCGCCGACGATGCCGTGTAGGACGTCGACGGCGGCACTTTCGTTGCCGACCGCCGAGGTGATTTGTAGATCTTTGCGATCACAATATCACAGCCGTCCCCGTCGATGCTGTATTCGACCATCAGCCACCCTCCAGGCTTCGTGGTCCCGGACGACGTCTTCTCCTGGTACGAAAACTTGGACATGTAGCCGCCGGCGGTTCCTTCCACTCGCTTCCTGCCCACCTCCGTGTGCCAGCGTCCCTTGCCGTCGGTGCCGGCGACGGTCCGCGACTTCCTCGTCCGCCGGGATGCGCTCGTGTAGCCGACGGGGCTGAAGAAGTACCACGCCGGGGGGCCGTGGTCACCATCGTCGCCTGTTCCAGGCGCTGGCGCGCGATCAGCGACGAGATCGTCGGGGGCAGCGGAGTAGACGTCGGCATCTCTGAAGAAGCGGGCGGCGGGGTGGTGGAGCTCGCCGGCAATCTTGGGGCGGAGGAAGGACTCGATGAGCTGGGCGGCGCTGGGGCGGAAGCAGTCGATGTAAGGAGCTGCTTCCATGGATATGGAGGAATGCATGGGGCTCGGCTGGCGCTCCGAATCACACTGGAGTTTGGACTGCTCGAACTCTCGAATCCTGAAGAATAAATAGGGGAGAGTGCTGCGCGCAAGCTTCCTCGTCCTTTTGATCGGTATTACTTTGCCACTTTTTATCGGTATTGTAATCTTTATTCTGTTCAGGCGATGGTTGCGGACCCGTTTTATTTGCTTGTGAACAGAATATAGTGCATACAGATTGCCACCAATGGATGCTGATGGCTTCTCATTGTTTTTACTTTGCAGTATGACTTCTTTTGTGAGAAACTCCCTGTGCTGTGCACTGGAATGACCTTCGCTTTTGCTGTTGGCACTATCGGTTCCGGTTGGCAGCACAAGCTGTTGGATCCGAGTGGCTCACGGCCGGCAATGTTAAGAGCGTATGATGGACTCCGCATCCGGAGAGCAGTGGCAGCAAGGCCCTCTCTTCCCCGACGGCCGGATCCGGCGGTCCCGGGGCCGGATCCACGCGGTGCTGGCGTGCCACGGCGCACCCGGTCCTGGGGCAGGTGGATCCAGCATCCCCCGCCCGGATCGGCTGGATCTGGCGGGGACTGTGGTTGGTCCTCAGCTGCGTCTAGACAGCCTCCAGTCCGGCGTCGTCGGCAACTCCGGCCCTGGGCGCCGGGAATGGCACCGGGGGTGGCTGGGGGCTGCGGACATGGCCGGGGCTATCGGTGTGTGCGCGCGGAGACGGCGGTGGTGCGGCAGTTCGTCGGCGACGTCGTGGTGGCGTGGCCGGCCTTGGCTTGGCTAGGTGTGCTCTAGCAGCGTCATGGTGGCGCTGCCTGGGTAGCGGCCTGGCGTTGGCATGCCTGCGGTGCCATGGTGGTGCAGCTGGCGGTGCCAGGCTGAGGTGATGGCTCCGATGGAGCTCGCTGGCGGTGGAGGTGCCGTGGGGCCAGCCGCTCGTGGGTCGCGTGGTGGCGTCGGGTGATGGCGGGGACGTCCGTGTTCGTCAATGACGCCTTTCTTCGTGACTCTCCTTTGCGGGGCCCTCGGGTGGGCGGTGATGGCGCGGGGGTGAGAGGTCATGGCGAAAGCCTGGACGGCGGCGTCTGCGGATGTCGCTTCCTCCTTGGAGGCGTCCTTCTTGCACCTCTCCTCCCGTCCATATTGGATTTGCATGTGAAAACCTTCCCTCGCGGGCTTGCGATGTCGGTGCCTTCGGCGTCGTGCCCTTCTTGGAGGCGTCGCGAGGCTTTCCAACTTCGCTCTGCTGCCCCGTTCCTGCTGCTGGGTCCTGGTCGTGCTTCCGGTGGCTTCGCTAGGGGTCTTCTGTGTCTGAGTTGTTCCTCTGCCACTAGTAGAGAACTGACTTTCACTCTCGGCATCACTTTTGGAATTACTCTCGGCATTTATTCCACCCGGGAGTAAAGGGACAATTACTCCCGGTTTTAGCCACCAACCGGGAGTAAAGTCCCACACTCAACGACCAGTTCATCATGCGAGGACCTTTACTCCCGGTTGGAGACACCAACCGGGAGTAAAGGTAGACTTTTACTCCTGGTTGGAGACACCAACCGGGAGTAGAGGTGGAGTGAACCTTTACTCCCGGTTGGTGGCTCCAACCGGGAGTAAAAATGGACTTCCAGTCCGGGTTTTTAAGCACAACCGAAAGTAAATGTTTCTCTATATACTGAGCCCTGCATTCCTCTCGCGCCAGAGCCATTTGGAGCTCTGTTCTTCGTCGTTGCTTCATCGTTCCTGTGTTCTTGCTCAAACGAGCCGGCTAGTCATCACAAGAACGATTTCTTCGACGCCTCCATCAATTCTTCTGTTGTAAAGGTCGTCATCTTCTTTCTCCTCTCATCTTCATCCTACATTTCATGGTTTAGATATTTATAAAAGAATTTTTTTCATTTAATTTCTTTTATTTAGTAAATGAGGAATTTACAATATTTTAATTACAAAAATGAGTGTAGAGAGTAGATGTAAACGGTTCTGAGGCTTCCGTAAATTAATCAGTTATCATGCATGCCTGCATGTTGTGTAATTAATATAACTAATTATATGCTCAATATTTTAATACGTATGTACTTATATCGTGTACTGCAGATGAGCCGGAATTGGACGTACAACGCTGATCGGCGCTCCAAAGAGTTCATTGATGGGGTGCATTATTTCATACGTGTGACCGAGGAAAACAAGCGAGACGGTTTTATGTGCTGCCCATGTGCCCTATGTAGAAATTTAAAGGAATATGCCTCCTCAAGAAACATTCATTCACACTTGTTTAAGTCGGGTTTCATGCCAAACTATATTTGTTGGACCAAATACGGAGAAAGTAGTGTTATAATGGAAGAAGGTGAAGAAAAACAATGGAACGATGATGTTATTGCAGAATATGCTGGTGTCTTAAATGATACCCCAATGGGGGAAGCTGAAGAGGAGGTACAGGAGGTAGCGGCAGGAAAACAAACATTGTGGGAACTGAGAACAAGTCAGACATGTCAGTAGATTACGAAAAGGAAGATATAATTGTGCCCTTCAGAGTGAACAAAGATCCAAACATAGCGCTAAATGATGAGGACACTCCAGTGTCGTATTGGTCCTAAACTTTTTCTTAGCATTTCACATGCCATATGTGAAGCAACCGCCAAGTTTGAGATTTTTCCGAATTGGTTTGGTACTTTTTCCAGTTTAATTGAATTTTCGCACGACTTCACCAGGTAATTCTACGTTGAACTGTGTCCACCCCAGAAAAGATCCAGAATTGTGCCAAACTTTGCCACATGGTCTCTTATGCCCTAGGAGACAAGTATTTGTGGAGGTCGTTGCAGAATTCCAATGTTTACGATATGTAATTCACCATATTTTGTCTCACGCAGTACGAAAAAAAATATAATAATAAAAATAATGATCAGAAAAACCTAAGATCTTGTGTGGGGACATATTTTGGGTGTAAATGACTGCCAAAAAAAATCTCAAGCCATTTTGACAAGGTAGGAGTACACGTGCTTCACAAAAGGTATATGGAACCTTTCATCGAACCATGTCTATACACCTGGGTTCTTAGGAATTCTGAGGTCCAAGTGTCGTATTGGTCCCAAACTTTTTCTCAGGCTTGCAAATGCTATATGTGAAGCAACCGTCAAGTTTGAGATTTTTTCGAATTGGTTTGGTACCTTTTCCAGTTTAATTGAATTTACGCGCGACTTCACCGGGTAATTCTACGTTGAACTGTGTCCAACCCAGAAAAGATCCGGAATTGTGCCAAACTTTTCCACATGGTCTCTTGTGCCCTAGGAGACAAGTATTTGTGGAGGTCGCTGCAGAATTCCAGTGTTTTCGATATGTAATTCACCATATTTTGTCTCATGCAGCACGAAGAAAAATGTAATAATAAAAATAATGATCAAAAAAACATAAGATCTTGTGTGGGGACATATTTTGGGTGTAAATGATTGCCAAAAAAATTCTCAAGCCATTTCAACAAGGGCGGAGTACACGTGCTTCACAAAGGTATATGGAACCTTTCATCGAACCATGTCTATACACCTGAGTTCTTAGGGATTCTGAGGTCCAAGTGTCGTATTGATCTCAAACTTTTTTTCAGGCATGCAAATGCCCTATGCGAAGCAACCGCCAAATTTGAGATTTTTCTGAATTGGTTTGATACTTTTTCTAGTTTAATTGAATTTTCGCGCGACTTCACCATGTAATTATACGTTGAACTGAGTCCACCAATGAAAAGATGGACGTAAAATAGATGTGAAAACAAATTTCCTGTCTAAAAACAATAGATTTAATGGTATTACTTGAAGACTATATTTTTGCATTAATGAAATAATGATTATTATTTACATTATATTCAATATTTAAAAGAAAAATAAAATATTTTAGGTTACATATTTTCCATGTATGCAGTATAGCAAAAGAAACTCTAATTTATTTTTTCAAAAAAATTTATAACAACTATATTAATTTCTACATAAATAATAGTAATTTAGCAATTATAAATAAAAAGAAATATAAAAACCAAAATCCTGCTTTGAAAATGGCGGGAAGCTAAAATCACTCCAGCTTTGGTGGGCTGCATTTTGCGCGGGCCCGAAATGTCTGACCTTTACTCCCGGTTTGTATTGCCAACCGGGAGTAAAGGGTTTTTAGTCCCGGTTGGAGATAAGACCCGGGAGTAAATGTCCTCTGTATATAATGGGTCTTCTTTTCCTTTGCTCTCTCCCCTCTTCTCGGTCCCGAAGTTACTGTGCCGCTGCCGGACTCCACTTGCCCGAGCTCCGGCCGCCGGACTCCACCGCGCTACCGGCTGCATTGCGCGTGCGGCGGACCGGACTCCACCACCGCAACACACAGCGCCGTGAGCTGCCTCCCCGACGCCACATGCCCGATTTCTTCCGGCCGCCGGATCTCCACGACGCGCTACGCCGCCCCGCCCTCGCGCCGTGAGCTGCCTCCGACGCGAGCCCGGCCGCTGCTGCGCCGTCCGCGGCCGCTGCTCCCCCGTCCACGGTAGCTGCTCCCCCGAACTCTCCATCCGCCGCGCCGGGATCCAGGACGCCGCCGATAGCTGCTTTCGTTGGTAAATACTCCATCTGAAGATGCAAACTTTTACCCATCAGTTCAATAGCAGATCGAGCGTGAGACAGGAGCAATGGCGCCTGCAATTCCATGTTTTTTTAGATGAGAGTATTCATACTTTTTTCAGATTAGATTAGATCCAGTATATGACTACATACTCCCTATAAGCGTGTACGTATTCATACTCCATAAAAGCATGTACGTATTCATACTACTCCTTATAAAAAATGTATGTACTCATACTCTCATTACACGTGTGGGCCATACTCCATTGGTAGGTATACATATATACTCACTAGTATGTACGCATACTCTCCTGTGAAGAAAAGTATATGCATATACTCTGAGTATAAATGCATACATGCTTCTAATAGTATGAATACATACTCTAATTAATCTAGTGATACGTGACTGTATGCATGCATACTACTATAGCAGTACGTATGTACTCATACTCAACAAGTATGCATCCATACATACTATATGTTTTCACATGGATGCATATACGGTAGTAAATAAAAAACTAGTATATAAAGTATGCATCCATACTAGCTGTTTTCACATGGATACATATACGGCAGTCAAAAAACTAGTATATACGGTAGGGAAAAAATATACATGTTTTCGAATAAGCAAACAAATCGGCACCGACCACAAATCATGGAGATATATAACGGCAGCTGACGTCAACATGCACATGCAAACGAGCCGCAAATCAGGCTAGCGGTGGAGCTAATATACTCTTAGCGGGTTTGTTTGTGCACACAAATCCAATTAGATAGGTAGGAGTAACTACTCCCGGGAGTATAGAAAACACACCCTCTATATATATATATATATATATATATATATATATATATATATATATATATATTGACTCTAACAAGTTAAATAATGAGTGTTATGTACCTTCGTATGCATACACATGCAGCAATCACTGGATATTGATGGAAATCGATCTAGAGAAATCTTGTCTGTACATCTGGGACTCGATGAGAAAAGAGCAAAAAGAATACCAAGAAATGATATATATTATCTAGGGGTAATTGCAATCTCTCTAGCACAATTCTATATATATGTATATATCAGTCTCTCTATATGCAATAATTAATAGTTCAAATATTTTTAATTTTATTGGGCAGTGTTTGGAAAGAATTCATTCAGAAACACCATATGACACAACGCAAAACGCCATTGCGTGTAAATAAACTTCAATTAAGTACTATATTGCTATATTAGTTCAAATTCTCTATGTTGCTTCATATATGTATCAATTTACCTATACCGGATCGGATACTGAATTTGTTTTCTTCTAAAGTGGATTCTGCGGCAGCCACAGGGGACCAATCACTGTGGATACTATGTTTGTGAGTTCCTGAAGTTGTGCTAAAAAAGAACTCGTCTAGAGACGGAAAAAGTATGTATCTAAATACTACTACTTTTTTCTTGAATTATCATTATTCTTGATATATATACTAATAATATTTCTTTAACTCAAATTGTAGACTACAAATTTGAAAGAGAAAACCCTGCAAACACACCATCTCAAAGCAATGCAAGAGACGATAGCAGGATTTCTTAATGAACAGGTCTTAAAGCCCGGCGCCGAGTTCTACTTTAACCCCGATGAACAATGGCTTCCAAAAAACTAGGGTCATGATAACTTTATTTTGAATGTAATGGGTCATGACAACTTGTTATCGGATTCAAAGGACGGACACGATGATGAAAGTATACAATGCAAGCTTGTATTATATATGGTGCACAAATTGTTTGTATATAATTTCTTTTTAGTTGGGTTACTTGCGTACATTGCTCGAAACCAAACTTTACTATATGCACGTGTATGCATATATTATTTGTAGGGCAAAATTCGTATACGAAAACCTATTTTAAAACCAAAATAAATTATGAATTGAAATGAAAAAGAAAAAAGAAAAAAAGGACTTAGTAAAGGTGTCTGCCAGGCCGCGGGCCCAGCTGACTCTTTACTCCCGGTTGGTATTACCAACCGGGAGTAAAAGTCCCCCCTTTACTCCCGGTTGTGAACCTTTACTCCCGAAAACGTACTCCCGGTTGGGCAACCAGGAGTAAAGGGGGTTGCCAACCGGGAGTATATGTCATTCCTGTACTAGTGTGCTTCAGTTGTTTCCCTATTAGTTGTTCTTCGTGCAAGGTTAGTTGGGTCGGTTTTCGACCAAGTTGAGTTGCAGGTTGAGTTGAGTTGGCTCTATGCTTTCGTCGGAGCATTCAGTAGCGAGGATTTGTTAGTTGAGTAGATCTCGGCCTCTCTGCAAGAGGCGGGGTGTTGTTTAGGATGAGTGGTTCACTCTCCACAGTGGGTGGTTTTTGGGCCCGGTTTCCACTTAAAAAACTGGGCCGTCACTTTGTTTTTCTTTTCTTCGTCTAATAAAAATAGCGGCAAAGCTTTTGCCGTCCCTCCGAAAAAAAATGGACTCCGCATAGAACAAAACTGTATCGGCTTCGCAAGCCGTGTCCTCTCCGTTCTCTTGGCTTCTTCACGATAATGGTTGATGCATTTGTGTTGGTCACCGGGGTTTTGCATTGAACGGTCGTGCGGTGCCGGTGCAACAGTTGGCTGTCCAACTTGTGATGTATGGACATGCAGGGCCGGAACTTGAAAGGAGGTGATTTAGGCTTGCGTTCTAGCTAGATGGGTTTGGTGCTACACTTGAACCTTCGTAATTTAACTTTGCACATGTTTTTAGACGGTGAAAAATACATGCATGGATTGCTTACACATTCATGGACTGTTTTGAAAGAATTATAAAGCCAGATGAAGAAAAAGGCTGAAGGTAGAAAGATATCAGAGATAGGATCCCTTGAGACTCGGCCCCACACCTCCCTCCCGTTAGGGCGGACCCCACCTGGCCGCAGCTAGCACTGCACTGCTGGCCGCCACCCAGGCACCGGCGGCCCCCTCCCACTCCCTTTCCCGCTCCACTACCCTCGCCAGCCCCGCCTCCGCCGCCTTTTTGGCCATGGAGCCGCTCCAGTCGGATGTGCTGCCTCCTCCCCAGCTCCTCCACCGCCGGACGCTGACCCGGCGCCGCCACCGCCGGTCGCTGGCCCGACGCCGGTAGCCCCTTCCTCCCCCCTCCTCTCCCTCCTCCGGTTGCGTCCGGCCTTCACGCGCCACAGCTGCTGAGTGATGCAGACGACTGCGCCAGTGGTGCTTGTGGGATGGAAGCCGAGCCATCGCCGCTGACCGTGGGGCCCACGCCAAGCCCGCCGGTGGCTGCAGATGCGCCGGCACCCTGCATGGCTGGCCATCCTGGCGAACCTGGATCTCGGGCCGCGCGGCCCGCCGACGGGTTGTCCCTTCTGGCGGCCTCTAGGCCTTCGCCGCCGCTGCAGCCGACAACCACCACGGCGACGGCATCTTGCTGCTCCACTGGTCCAGCGGGCGGATCAGTTGTCGCCGGCGTTGGGGACTACGCCGCACATCGACCAGTGTCACCGGAGGTTCGGAAAGTGGTTGTGGAGGCCTGCAGCTCCGCTCCGAGTTCGTGCGGTGCTCAGGAGCGCGACGCATGGTCGCCGCCGCCGCCACCCATGTCTAGCAATTAAGATAAGGTGGTGTGTCCCATGAGTCTATAATTTTTTTTAAGAAAGCCGTGTACTTCTCACTTAACTTAAATAAAAGAAGACAATTCCTAAAATAATAGAGAATTATACTCAGGAGAGTGGTAAGGCTAATAATCATTCTATTAGGAGCGTGAACGATTTGAACTTTTCTTAGTAATTATTAACCATATGCACTATACCTGCCTACTCAACACAAAAAAAAGTTGCGTTCATAATAAGGATAGAGGGATTTTGGTGAGGCTAGGGCAATAACTAGCCTTTTGGACCCTCTTTTTGGGGCTAAAAGTAGAGAGGGCTTGATACAAGACAAAACAAAACAAATAATGTGGTTAGAGGGCTAAAAGTCCACTTTATTGTCTCCAAGCTTTATTTTAGATTTACCTTTTGTTTTGTCTAAGCAAGAACTTCCTAAAATGTACTACAAATGAATTATAACATTTTTTATCATTGTTTACCTTAAACTTGATTTGAGCCATACTAAACAACCCCATAGTTACCACAAACATTTATATAATGGAAGGTTATCAAGTTTAATCAAAGAAAATGGATGGCAAAATTACAATACATAAGCATTATCCTTATGTAGCTCCTTTGACAAGATCGCGCATTGTAACAAAAGTATTCTACTGTGGGAGAAGGCAAGCAATAATCACAATGTTTGACTGCTTTTAAAAGCAACACTGATGTAGTCAAAACTCTCTAACAGTTTATTGTGCAAGAACTGTTGCAGTCAAAATTCTCTCACAGTTTATTGTGCAAGAAGCTGCAGCTGGCAGTAAAGTAGGTTAATTGAACAGGTTCACTATGTTTTGATCTATTTCTAAATGTGGACGAAGAAAACTAAAAATGCAACGAAAAAGCTAGTTTCCGAGTGCGCAGGATCTAGTGGCGCGGTGCGCACACCTGTCACGACTGTTGGATGCGCGCATCCACTGTTCACTACCATCCGATGTGCCCGCGCCCGAGAAGAAGGCCACTGCCGCAGAAGAAGGCCACGCCCACGATGGCGCCGTGCCTTCTCTCTCTCTCTCTTCTTCCCCAGCTCTGGCGAGCTTAGAAGAGAAGGGGTTCAGGGGAGGAAGCTTGGCCAGGCGGTGAGGGCTGTGGGAGGGCGGCATTATGGTTCTAACAGCGGCGAAGGCGGCCAAGCCAGGTTGGGGCAGGGCACCATGGCCGGAGCTCAGGAGACATGCAGGGGGAGTAGAAGAAAGAGGCCACCGCGGGCGACTAGGGTTTTGTCGGAGCTCCGGGTGGCGCCGCGACGGGGTGCAGGCGGATGGTACACGAGGAGGGAGAAGGTACCTTCACCGTGGACATCGCCCAGAGCTGAGTTGGGTGAGGAGCCGGTGGGAAGCGTGGGAGGAAGAAGAGAAGGCGCGCGAGAGATGAGGAAGAAGGAGGCGTGCGGGCGGTGGATGCGTGTGAGCGAGAGGCGAGGAAAGTGGCGTGTGTGCGTAACATTATCCACCTACATGCGCGGACTGTAGTCAAGTAAAAAATGTAATGTGTAAACAGAGTGCTTAGCCCACACTCAAAATTTATATGTAGTTGATTCTTCGTCGAATCTAATGGCTAGCTTTCACATTATACCTTCTTCTCTCCCGATTTATTCTATCATCAAACTATCGTCGACACCTAACGTTATTGTTGCTTCTCCTATTCTTCTCTCCCGATTTATTGTATCCTCAAACTGTGTTGACACCTGATGTCGTTGTCACTTCTACTCCACTGCTCCTTCTCCAACAACGGTGAGTACCCATGATGTAACACCTCGCGTCCAAAATCTACTTATATGGCCTAGCTCCTTACGTGGAATAGGGCAACATACGCGTAGCACCTCTCTTACACTTTCGTCCTCGCTTCCTGTAAAATGGTTAACCTAGAGGTGCTACATTTAGAATGAAAAGGATTATAAGCTAGCTCTCACCCCCTTAAACTTCTAAGGTGGTACTAAAGCCACCAACCACAACTCTTCATGTGCCACATGGGCCACATGTGCCAACAACACAACGACTACAGGATTCTAACAGGCTGGCGGGGTGTTCGTGTGTTACATCCCCCCTGTAAGGGTTGACGTCGTACCCATGGTGTAGCACCTCGCGTCCAAAATCTGCTTATATGGCCTAGCTCCTCACGTGGAACGAGCTTGCATACACGTAGCACCTCTCTTACATTTTCGCCCTTGCTTCATGTAAAAGAGTTAACCCAGAGGTGGTACATTTGGAATGAAATGGATTATAAGCTGGCCCTCACTCTCCTAAACTTATATGGTCGTACTAAACCCAACAACCATAACTCTTGATGTGCCACATGCGCCAACAACACAAACTACTGTAGGCTTCTAATGGGCTAGGGTGTTACATTTACCCCCTTAAGTGTTGATGCCTAAACCCAACAACCATAACTCTTGATGTGCCACATGAGCCAACAACACAAACTAATGTAGGCTTCTAATGGGCTAGGGTGTTACATTTACCCCCTTAAGTGTTGATGCCTAAACCCAACAACCACAACTCTTCATGTGCCACATGGGCCAAATGTGCCAACAACACAAACTACTATAGGCTTCTAACGGACTGGGGTGTTACATTCACCCCCCCTTAAAGGTTGATGCCCTCGGCTGCTCGCCACATACGCAGTAGATGTCCACATGCGCCAACAACACAAACTACTACAGGCTTCTAACGGGTTGGGGTTACATTCACCCCCCTTAAGGGTTGATACCTAAACCTAACAACCACAACACTTCATGTGCCACATGGGCCTCATGCGCCAACAACACAAACTACTATAGGCTTCTAACGAGCTAGGATGTTACTTTCACCCCTTAAGTGTTGATGCCCTCTACAGCTCACCACATAGGCAGTTGATGTCCACATGCGCCAACAACACAAACTACTATAGGTTTCTAATGGGCTAGGGTTACATTCACCCCCCTTAAGGGTGATGCCTAAACCCAACAACCACAACACTTCATGTGCCACATGGGCCAAATGCACCAACAACACAAACTACTATAGGCTTCTAATATGCTGGGGTGTTACATTCACCCCCTTAAGGGTTGATGCCGTCAGCAGCTCACCACATACGCAATAGATGTCTAGGACCACCCATGTGTACATCCCTCCATACGCAGCAGATACGGGCTGCCACATGCGCCAACAACACAAACTACTATAGGCCTTCTAACGGGCTAGTGTGTTACATTCATCCTCCTTAAGGGTTGATGCCCTCGGCAGTTCACCACATACGCAGCAGATGTCCAGGACCACCCATTGGTACACCCCACCATACGTAGCAGATACGGGCTAGGGTTACATTAACCCCCCTTAAGGGTTGATGCCTAAACCCAACAACCACAACTTTTCATGTGCCACATGGGCCACATGCGCCAACAACACAAACTACTATAGGCTTCTAACAGGCTGAGGTGTTACATTCAGCCCCCTTAAGGGTTGATGCCCTCGATAGCTTGCCACATATGCAATAGATGTCCACATGTGCCAACAACACAAACTACTATAGGCTTCTAATGGGCTAGGGTGTTACATTCACCCCCCATAAGGGTTGATGCCTAAACCCAGCAATTACAACTCTTCATGTGCCACATGCGCCAACAACACAAACTACTATAGGCTTCTAACAGGCTGAGGTGTTACATTCACCCCCTTAAGGGTTGATGCCCTCGGCAGCTCACCACATATGCAGTAGATGTCCACATGTGCCAACAACACAAACTACTATAGGCTTCTAACGAACATCGATGTGATGTGACTTTTCGAACTATGTGAACATTGATGTAATATGAACTTAGTGTGTGACATACATGGGTCGTGAAACGACAAATGAATGGATGTAATAAATGTGTTTATTCTTCATATGCGTGTCTTCTGCTTTGTATGTGTTTTAACCTGACGAAATTCGGTTTCGAATTCAAATTCAACTTGAAAACAGAAATGAAATAAGCTTTTTTTTTTAATTCTGGAAATTCTTAACCGAGGCGGGCGCATTACAAGTAACCGCCTCGGTAAAATACTTAGTGGAGGCGGTTGCCTTTACATAACCGTCTCCGTTAAAACTATAAAGGAGGCGGGCAGCTTAAGGGAACCGCCTCCGTTAATGGGTATTAACTGAGGCGGTTGGCCTAACTCGCTTGCCTCCGTTAATGTATTAACCATGGCGGGCAGATTAACTGCCTTGGTTAAGGCAACGATTTACCGTGACCTTTGATTCGAGGCGGTTGGCCTACCCGCCTCGGTTAAGGAGAAACGCCCACCATGGTAAAAATTTATGTAGTAGTGAAATATAGAAGAAATGTACAAAAATGCTTGCGGAATTAAATGAAGTCACCAACATGTTCTAGAAACAAAGAATAGGCACCACCGCTTAGTGAGGTAGTGTGTCCCACAACCATAAGCAACGCGAAGTTATGCATGCAAGCTACGTGTAACTCATGCAAGTGTTACTCTTCATGGCAAAATTGATAATTAAGTATCTATTTTTGTTGTACGACCTAACTACCCAACACAAAAGAGATACATCTCTAGATCGCTTGTCAAGAGAAATATGTCCTCGAATAAAAGAAAAGGCATTGACGTTGTTTGAGTGCAAGCCATCAATATGCCCCAAAATCTAACACCCTGTTCGTTTGAGCTATTCAGTCAAATCAGCAGCCATCCAGCAGTGTTTTCTCTCACAATAAACCAGCGAACAGTACTTTTAGCCACAATAAACCAACGAAACGAACAGGCTGTAAAATACAACACCGCTTAATATGGTAGTGGGTCCCACGACTCCATGCACCGCTAACATGGAGTCGCATGTAAATTATGTGTAACTCATGCCAAGTGTGTTGCTCCACGCATAAAGATATAATTAAGTATTTATTTTATTGTTGCATGGCCTGCATACTCAACATAAAAGGTAGCGCTCGTAATGAGGCTAGGCAAATAAATTGCATTTGAGACCCTCTTTGGGACTAAAAGAATGAAGGGGTTGACAAGAAAATTAGAAAAAATAATAGGGTTGAAGGGCCAAAGGTTCACCTTTATTGTCCCTAATAAGCTTTATTCTAGATTTACCCTTGGTTTTGCTCTTATTAGTTCCTTCTCATACTACCCATTTTGATGTTGCCTAAGCAAGAACTTCGTAGAATATACTAAAAATAAATTATAGCATTTTATTTATGCCCGTTTACCATCGACGTCTTTAGACTGAAAGAATTTCACATGAAAGAATTATAAGTTTTCCTTACTGTGACGTAGTTGTGCCACACATGCTTCAAATCATATTAAAAAAATCCTTAATTACCATGGACACTTATATGGATGGAAGGTGATTGAGCTTAATCAAAGAAAATGGATGTCAAAACTACAATACATGCTTCTGGAGCTTCCTCGATAGGCTAACTCCTTGTAACAAAAGTCTTCCAACATTGGAGAATGTAAGCAATAATATGATGATCCAATGTTTCATTTGCTAAATGTCAATGAAGAAAATATAGAATGACAATGCATCTCAAGATTTATGGGCAATTCATCCTAACCAATCCCAAGATTCGACACTATATCCACCCTAGCTGCTTCTCTCCCGATTCATTATGTCGCTCATAACGAAAATGGACAATTTCCTCGTGGGATCACATGCCCATCTTGTATCTCACGCATCCAGTGGGCCGTTAATGAGCCGTGGTCTCCTAGACTGGGTTGGCTAGGTCCATAGCCTAGTGATAAGACGTAGCTTTGTCATATGTGATGGAGAGTACATATTATCCGAGAGTCGTGGTGCAAGGGACTTCTCAGTGGTACGATCTGGGCTTCGAGTTTTGGCCGACGCTATTGGACCGCGGACCTCTAGAAAAATATGTGCTACTTTTCGTAACATTTGAATATACTGAATTTTGCGCCAAGAAAGTTATTCTACTTTTAACTCATACAAACTAGCCATTCTTGGCACCAATGTGCAAAATTAGTTTATAGCATCTACCAAACGAATTGATAATCCTATTTTCCAAAAATAAATGATTAGGCCAAGAACTAAAATAATTACAATTCCTTCCACCTCGGTAAATTCTCAAACTACAATGGAATTCCCAAAATGGGTGACCATGACCAAGCAACGAAAAGGGAAAAAGTCTACTTCACCCCCCAACTATGGGGGTGGACTACTTAACAACCTCAACTATGAAACGGTCTATTCTACCCCTGAACTTTTCAAAACCGGTCAAATTACCCCCTAGGCGGTTTTGAAACGGCGGTTTTGTACAGTAACCATGGGATTGCTACAGTAACAGCGGTCTTCCCTTAAAGACCTTTGTTGTCTTCCCTTCCAATTTCCACCACTTCATCCTAACAACCCTAGCTTGTTTAACCCAACGAGCTTGCACCAGAAAGCCGAAGTCGGCCACCACCAACTTGTGTTGGGAAACCACACATTCTCCAGGTATCACCTTGCAGTCCACGCATGCTCGTTTATCCCCCTTCTTGTAAGGACAAAGTCGATCTGACTAGAGTAATGGCCGCTACTATAGGTCACTAAATGGGACCGTCTCTTTCTAAAGAAAGTGTTGGCTATCATTAGATCAAAAGCTATAGCAAAGTCTAAGACTTCCTCTCCCTCCTGGTTCCTACTCATGAGCCACCTCAAAACCTGCACTTGTTGTACCTACGTGGCCATTAAGATCCCCTCCTATAAAGAGCTTCTCGCTACTAGGCACAGCTCTAACCAAGCCGTCTAAGTCTTCGCAGAATTGCCTCTTAGCACTCTCATCATGGCCTACTTAGGGGGCATACGCACTAATTACGTTTAAGACATATCACTAGTGACAAGTTTAACTAAGATGATCCTATCCTCTTGCCTTCTCACCTCCACGCACCATCCTTGAGGCTCTTATCAATCGACAATCAAGACTCCTACTCCATTTCTATTTCTATTTCTGTAACATCATTTGTCAAAATCACTAAGAGCGTCTGCAGTGTTTGTGTCGAAGCCGATTCTATGCATTTAATGCATGTACAGGACCCGGTACTTTACACTGTGGGGTTGATTCGATGAAGGAGCAGCTCCGAAGCATAGAACCCGCCCCTTTGCAATAAAAAAAATATATCACTATGACACATGACGTAGCTCCAACTACCATGAGCTGATGAGCACCCCGGTTCCATACACTGCAAGCTCAATACCAGGAGAAGTCATGTCCCGCGATAGGAGCAACCCCGTTCCTTCACACTGCGGACACTCTAAGGACCCATCTATTTGTGCTACTACCAATCAGCACTGTGTACACTGGCATCATCGTGCATTCACAGAGAAACCAGAAGGCATTCATATACGAGATTCGGTAACGATGTGATGTGATTGCTGGGAAGCAGCTGGCTAATGGGATGTTTGGTTTCCAACTAAAGTTTAGTCTTATCACATCGGATGTTTGACACATGCATGAAGTATTAAATATAGACTAAAAAATAACTAATTGTACATAATGCGACTAATTTGCGAGACGAATTTTTTAAGCTTAATTAGTCCATGATTTGACAGTGTGGTGCTACAGTAAACATGTGTTAATGATAGATTAATTAGGCTTAATAAATTCGTCTCGCGGTTTACTGGTGGAATCTGTAATTTGTTTTTTATTAGTATCCGAACACACCATGCGACACCCCATGTAACGTCCGATGTGACACCAACTAAACTTTAGTCATGCAACCAAACACCCCCTAACAGTAACATCATTTTGGAAAAATCAATGGGAATCCGTCTGGTCTTCTTCTCCGTCTCAATCATGTCCAGAAAATAAAGAGAACTGAATGCATGCAGACGAATCCAAGGTACGAAAAGGGCGTGACCGGAAATACTAGAGGCACATAATTCAAACTCGAAAAAAAGGAAAAAAAAACAAAATACTAGTCATGCTGATTCTGACAGTGGATCTCCAGCTGGGAGTAATAAGGAAGAAAAAATTTGCCTACAACAAGAAGATTGCAACTGATCAATATAACCAACAAATGGACAAATGGAAGGGTCTTTTTTATTTATATATATAGAAAAGGACTTTAGGTCTGGCCTCTGCACGAAGGGCGTTGAAAACCTAATAATCGGTTCATTGGAACGGATGCCAAGCACCTGACAAGAAGGCATGTGCAATTAACAAAAATTGGACACCTGCAGATTTACACTGCAACTTATCTTTCACGGATACCAGATTCAGCATTCCATCTAGCATACATTTCCATATGAGAAATTTTTGTTTGGTGTGCAACTACAATCAGACAAGAGCAAAATCGACAACAAATGAATGCGGAGGAGGATCCTGATTCTTTTGTCGACCGGGAGGCACATTTTTTATTAAGAGGAAGTAGAGTTTAAAAAGATACAAGGACCCACAAGTAATCCTAGGATTACCACGACAGTTCCAAAGGCGCACTGACCAAACAGAAGAGAAGCAAGAGAAAAAGTACAAGGACCTTTGGCCTCAACACAAACACACTGAGCATGTGACAAAAAGACATCAACGCAATGGTAGCCTACAGAGCAGTCAAACCGCGGTAGCAAAGTATCCACCCAGATAAGGTGAGACGAGCTTCCAACAGAGGTGGCAGCAAAGCATCCGCAAAAAAAAGACCACAGCGACCTCGGCAGCAAAGCATCCGCCAAGGAATCTGACACAATGAATACCATCCTAACCTCCGCTGGCACCGGGGGACGGCCGCGAGTCAGTAACGGTCGCTGCGCTGGTCTAGAGGAAGAGGGTGACGGCTGCCGCCTGGGCCTGGTGCGGATGGAGGAGAGCGGCGGCGGCGGCGAATCGTGAGGAAGGAGGTGGAGAGTTTACGAGAGATAAAAGGAGGTGGGCCGGTGTGGGCTTCAGTGAAACATGAAACTGTTTTTTTTATTTAATTAGAAGGGAGAACATGAAACGATTTTGACCTACTGCTGGAAGCAAACATGCATGAAATCGATAATAATACTGAAAAAAAAACTGAATGCTAGCATGTCGTCATAATATCCAATACAAACAAACAAACAAACAAGTGACTGCATCTGACCCTGCTGGTCGATACTCAATTGAGGCCAATTGGATAAGCAGGGACGACAACGACGTCGTCAGGGAATTTTGACCATCGAACGAAGTTGTTTGGAACGGACTCAGCCTTGCTAGCTAGCTCTTCCACCTTCTTCTCTTGAACAGCTGCATCAACGATTCCTTCCTTCCTTCCTTCCTTCTACTCGAGTAGTATTTGCTTGTAGAATTCCCAGTCCCGGTCACTCTCCGTGATGGGAGGCTGACCAAAAGGGTGCTCCCTGACGAAACGCTGAACATCGTCTGCAGTGGCGAGGCTCTGCAGGTACAAGCGAAGTTCTCCACCGGGTCCTGCCGTACGTTCCATTCATAGGGCATTATTGTTAACCCATAACATTCATTAGCCACTCTTCAATTCTGTACTAGTGCGCTCTAAGCACAATGTGACTACTTACCCAGTGCATCGTCGTCCTTGACGTTCTTGTAGCTGTAGGGGCAAGGGAAAATGGCGGTGTGCGGCTGCACAGCAGACATGCATGCATCAAAGGGATCGGAGACGAGTGTGTGTGAATTATTACATATATACATTATACAACCCAGTAGTGAGCCTTATTAGCAGCAGCTGTGCTGTGCCTGTGATATATAGATGTGGGAACGAACGAACAGGAAAAACGCATGCACGCAGTACGTACATACCGGATTGCGCAGAGCTTTGTAAGGGGAATCGTCCACGAGGAGAGTGTTTGAGGGCGAGAACTCCCCCTGCTGCCAGGGAAGATCATCAGGCTCCTCCTCCTTGTCCCACAGCTTCTTCAGCTCCTTCAGCACCAGCGGTTTGCCATTGTTCTCGACGGTGTACAGTCCAGTAGCAGTGCATTTAGACGCGTCCTGCATGCCCAGCAAAATGAGATCGAGGAACGAATTAATGCATAGGATTGGACGGACACGGACGAACTAATAACTGAGTACTTGTAGCTAGCTATTAGTAACTTATTGCATGCAAGAAGCAACAAAGAAAACGCACGGCAGATTCATTCGATCGATGGCATTGTTTGAACTGTTTGGTTGTTGTTACTAGGAATACTAGGTAGTAAGGGGAAACGATGAATGTAATGTAACAGAACAAGTCTGAGTGAGGTCAGTTGTTCCCCATGCCATGCATTACTTACCCAACAAAACAGCAGATGATGTTTCAGATCTTTCATCAGGATATCAACAACCGCATCGACATTAGCTCTGTAGCAATCAAAAGAATATCCTAAGAATCAGCGATTCAGCCCCACGCAGAAGATATTATATATAGATCCAAATGCAGGGGAAGTATAGCAGCTAATTAATTAGCACCTCAGTCTTGATGACCAAATCCCCAGTTCGAAGTGGTGGATGCACAACCTCAGGAAATCATCACAGTAGGGCCTTTTGAAGACTGTGGTTGGTAGGTACATATATATGGCACCATAACAAGTCATTTTTCTCTTTCACGTGACAGGTCACAGGTGTATAGCTATTATGTACAGACAAAAAAAATAGATTTGACCAAGGGCAGAAAAATTGTCTGTAACTTTACCTAGTTTGCCTCGGAACTTTCCATGTGACAGGTGAGCGTTGTGGTTGTCTTGGTTGATATCGGCGAGCAAGCCATTAAGATCCAGGATAAGTAGCTTCTTCTTCTTCAGCTTCTTCCTCTGCCTTGGTGCTACCATGAGTGGAGATGGAAACCCTCTTGATGAGCCCATGTTTCTAACCCTGCTCTCGGCTTCCTTCTTGTCAATGGAACCACCATGATCACCCCCATCTTTGGAGTGCACCGCCTTCCTCTTCTTCGTCTTCGAGCCGTCCTTGCTCTTGGAGCTTGAACCCGTCCTTGCAGCAGCAGCAGCGTCGTCAGCCTCCGGCGCGGCGACGGTAGTGAGCTGTTTCCGGAGCCCCATCGGCGTGGGCGTGGTCGACGTACGGATCCCGCCCGGCGCTAGCAGCTGCCAACTGTTTTTGTGGTGGTAGCCAAAGGAACCTCGCGCTTTGCGCCACAATCAGCGCCAAACCGGAAATAAATAAAGCACAAATTAAATCAGGAAGGCGCGTCCACTCTCGGCCTCCCCCCTCCCCCGGTTTCTCTGGAACGCGCATGCAGCAGATGCACTGCACTTGACGGTGTCCCAGTCGCGCGGCGTGCGCGTGGCCGCTGCGCATTGCGAGGCGCCGGATCGGAGGACACAGGCACACAGCCCCCCAAGTCCCCCACACAACATCAGCATGGATGGCATCCACGTCGTCGTCGTGGAGTCCACTGCCATGACCATCTAGAACTGGACCCCAGACGTAGCGTAGCGTACGTGTGACGGCAGCCGGTGCATGGCAACGGCGCAACATTGGTAGCGTTCACTTTTGTTTCCCGTTGGAAACGAGAGGAGTAGTTTGGTAATGTTGTGGTTGGCAGGCCACAGAATACTTGCATTGTGTTCATGATTATATTGTAGAGTGAATTGTTGGCTTCTTCCAGGATTCATTCTTGGACTTGAAGAATGTGGCCCTGTTCGGCAGGCTGTTTTTTGGCTTATAAGCCGGCTGTGGCTGATTAGCTGTGAGAGAAAAACACTGTTCCACGACTGATAAGCCGTGCTGATAAGCTCAGCCGAACAGGGGGTTGTTTTTAGTGCTCATCTTATTACAACCACTGGAACGACAGGGCCTTGTGTTCCGATGGCCGGTGCCAAATGCCCGCATGCCCCGAGGCGAGGAGGAGGAGGAGGAGCTGACCACCGAGGCCAGGTGCGGTGTGGGGGCCACGACGTGCAGGGTGTAGTGGCGCACCCAAGTGCCAATGGTACATATATACGAGCTGCTGCAACCGATGATGACGCCGGCCATAGCTGCTCCACTACTTCTGCATCGAGATGCGTGACCCCGATCAACATGCTGGACGGACTGGGCCGCCGTCGCAGTGCTGCGATGCGGTGAGGGCAGTGCCGACCGCCGGTGGCGGGTATATGAGCATGATTGGTACGCTGCATGCGGCCAGCCTTGGCCCGTTTGATGCACTATTGTGGCGCTTGATTGTCTGGTCCGTTCTTTGGGCCTCTCTCGATAAGGTTACCACCGCTGCCACATGCCCGCATCGTCCCCTTCGCTCCAGTCGCTGCTCGTCTCTGTCGGTGCCGATGACTCCTCTCCCCTTCCGTCTCCTGCTCCATGTTCTCTTCGCCAAGTCCAGTAAATACGCGGCCAAGATACAGATGAGTTTGTCGCCGCAGTGTTTATTGCCGGAAAACAGTGTGTCTACTGTGCTTCTTCTACCTCTCGCCAAGAGTGTTGGCATGTGTGTGTTTGAGTAGTTCCTGAGTGAAGCCATCAAGTGGTATCAAAGCCAGAGAAGATGATGATGACAGCAGCACCAGCTTGGGAAGCAGGCGTGGTGGGAGCCGCTACCGAGGGCGATGCTTCGAGTGTGGCGAGCGCGGCCACAGGGCCAAGGACTACCGTGGGAAGAAGGAAAGGGCCCTCCTCACCAATGTTGACGATGAGCCGACACTCCTATAGGTCGGATGTACGGGGTGTCGGGGGTGTCATGGTTTAGGGGGTAATTGTTAGAAATAAACCACGACACGTAGTGTCCATGGCGTGTGTGTATGCGTGCTGGGTCATGGTGGTGTCGCGTGTATTGTGTTGCATCGCATGCTGGCATGCAATGGTCGAGTCAAAATATGGTTTCCTAGGGAGTTAGGTGCTGGTTTGACAGAGCCTAAAGTTAGAGTAGAGGTGTGCATGGCACCGATTTACATGGTGGAAGCCGCATCCTCCGGATGAGCAAGTGGCTCACGGTGTTGCTGCGCAGTGTTGATGGTAGTTATCATCCATCACAAACCGTCAACTTTATGCATAGAAATGGTCACCTTATTACTGATGATTTTTATGAGTTTTGGTAAATTATTATTTTCAGCAGGGAAATTCTAGAAAGAATGAAAAAGAGGATTAAATTGTTAAAAAGCCACAAAAATTAGCCGTGACAAAATATGCACCAGAAGACTCCAAAAGACACCAGAAGACACGGGACCGAAGCGGAGGACCGGCAGCTGCTAGGTGGGGCCGGCCGGCCCCACCCTAGTGCCACCTGGCCCCCCTCAAAGGGATTCCTCCACGCCCTTCCAGAGACTTCCTCCACCACCTCCTAGGATGCATCTCCACCGTTCGTAAAGTTGGTTTGATCCAAAGGCTGACGGTTCTTCCTCAGGACTATAAATAAAGACCCAGACCTTCCTTCTGAAACACCTCATCACCTGATCATAAGTCAAGAGTAGTCCAGATATTAGGGTTTTCAAAGATAAGATATAGAGAGCTCTAGTTCTTCAATTTCTTAGTATAGCCTTTCTAGAGAGTTTGGAGTAGAGTCGGGCGATTTGCTCAGGATTCTGGATCTGTTCATCTAGAGATTTGATAATTTACCTTTGTATCTCATTTATGACTTTATTCTATTTTAATATTATATTCCTCTTTATTATGTTCTTAGTTTGTTCTAGTTATATATTGGATATAGTATTATTTGATGATTTGCATTTACATATGTTCGTATAGTACTTAATTCAGTTCGCGTGAGAGTTAAGTAGCTTTGATTATGTAAGCGTGGTGCTTAGATATGAAATTCCCCTGCGAATGCCCGCTATGTGCCGGGAGGTGGTAGATCGTGTAGGTGACAGCTGCGTTGAGTCTTTTGCAGTCCATCCCCTGTACATAGATTAATTGGTAGAGCCCAGTCTCGAAGGAGATGAAGACTATGTTTCGGATTCTTCCTAGTTGATGTTTCTTATAATTTTGCCTTGATTAAGTTTTACTAACAGACGAAGATATATATGCTAGAGTGAGCAACAAGACTTAGTGTTTAGGAATAACTTAGAAATTCTTACTCTGACCGAATCTCTAGATTAGCATACTACTTTTAATGAGTCTCTGCTTTCTATCTCTGAAATACCATTATCATGTTGAACTTATTTATTATTAATTTATATTTTACTTGACTTACCCCTGCTAAAGTATAAGAGTGGTTGGTTTATCATAGGTCTGTACATTTATTTAGTCATATAAACATTTGTCTCACGGTTCTTCCTTTGGAATTAAAATAAATAAATGATACTCGGAATACTCTGGGTAGAATACTACAGTAGGTGATTTATCTGTGCGCTTGTGGATACTTATGTTTTAATATTATTTAGAATTTTCAAGTGTATTACAATTACCAGCATTTTGAGCATCATGCTAGAGATGACAACTTAGTGCATAGTGATGTAAGAAATGTCAACAAACATTCTTGGCGCCGTTGTCGGGGAAGGAAGAGTAATATGGCAATAGAAATAAATACTTATAGATAAACCATAACATTTACTTTAGCAGGCTTACCCTTGTTTGTTTTTGTTTATGCAAGTTATACAGGGTAAGTGCAGGACTGATTGTGATCCACAATTCTTTATAAATCAGAATCAACCAAATTAAGACGAAGCTTAACATCAGTTTTTGGGAGCCATGGCTAAGAAGACTCTGCGTGAATTCTCTGCTCCAAGCATCGAGAACATTCGCGTTGGACCAACACTCGACACCAACAATCATGAATTTGAGCTCAAGTCAAGCCTCATCAATATGGTGCAAGCTAATACATTTAGTGAAAAGGCACATGAAGATGTCAGTGCTCATTTATAGAATTTTCTAGAGATTTGTAGTGCCGTCGTCATCAAGGACATTGCTCAAGATGTCATCCTACTGCGTTTGTTTTCGTTCTCATAGGAGGGAAGAGTGAAGCAATGGTTCTACACCAACAAAGATCAAATCAATATATGGGTAGGATGTTCAAAAGCTTTCCTAGAAAAGTTTTTTCCTGTAGACAAGACCACTGCCTTAAGAGGAAAGACTGTAGATTTCTATCAGCAAAAAGGTGAACCTATTTTAGAAGCATGGGAGCGTTTTTAAGAATACATCTCAGATTGTCCTTATCATAGAATAGAAGAATGGTTACTCATACAAATGTTCTATCATGGATTAATTCAGAATTCACGTGAACAACTTGATGCCACTGCTGGAGGATCATTTATGTCACTCACTCCTGGAAAAACTGAAGTTCTTATGGAGAAGATAGCAGCAAATCAGAGCTGAACATCATGCAATACTCAATCATGCCATAAGAGTGAAGAAGTTCCAGAAGAAGTATGTGCTTTGTCAATCAAGATGGATGTACAGTTGAATTGGCTAGAACAGAGAGACAATTACAAGAGAGATCATCAAGCCATTTAAGACGCATTCAATGCTCAGGGCAGATGTGGAGAATATCTAGGAGTTGAATTTGTTGAGTCACCAGAAGATATCAACACCATCATCAACAACTTCGCTCCACAACAACAGAAGCAAGGATGTAGTCAACCTCGATCAACCAATCAAGATAAGTACCAAGGTAATAATTATTATAATTCTTCTAATTTCGAACAACCATCCTTGAGAGATTTAATCTTAGAACAAGCTAGAATTAATGATAACATTGTAAAAAAACTTACTTTTATTTAATGATAAGATCTTAGAAGGTATAAGTGCTAAAATGGATAGTTTTTCTTCTGTTGTTAAAGAAAAAATGATTTTTAATAAAAAGATAGAATTGCAATTAGCTCAGTTAGCTTCTGCTATGCCTGTTGCCACTAATCATAAGAAGGTCAAAGCAATAACCATAAGAGGTGGTAAGTCTACTTATGATCCACCATACCCAAAAGGAGCAGATAAGACACCAGTGATAGTGTAGGCAGAAGAAGAGAAGAAAGACGATGAACTTTTACCACAAGAATATGAATTACAACAAGATTTTCGTGACACCACTCTCCTACCGTTTTCGCGTAGAAATAGAAAGGCTAAAATGGACGAGCAGTTTGATGCCATTCAGGTGCCTACATACGCGAAGTATATTCGAGACATCCTCAACAACAAAAGCCCTCTGCCCTCTACGGAAGTGATCAAGCTAACGAAGGAGTGTAGTGCGGCCATCCTCAACACATCACCTGTTAAGAAAAGGATCCAAGATGCCCCACTATTGATTGTTCAATCGGAAGCCAGAATTTTGAGAATGCATTATGTGACCTTGGAGCAAGCGTCAGTGTCATGCCCAAGAAGATTTTTGACAAGCTCAACTACTCTACGCTAACACCAACTTCAATGTGTCTGCAAATAGCCGACCAGTCGGTCCACTACCCTGTAGGAATTGATGAGAATATTCCGGTAAAAATCTAAAACTTTTTCTTTCCTGTAGATTTTGTAGTACTTGACATGCAGGAAGACATGAAGACACCTCTCATCCTTGGGAGACCATTCCTGAGTACCACAAATGCTCACATCAATGTCGGAGCTGGAGAAATTAAATTCAACATTAATGGAAAAGAAGAGCGGTTCCCATTCAAGCCAAGACCGGAGCAATGCTCAATTTTAGAGTGTCATGAAGAACAAAAATCAAGGTCATTATCTCCGAGACCGGAGAATACACCTAAAGAATAATTCAACTGGAGAAGTTCAGTTCGGTGGACTTAAAATCCCCGAACCCTTCGTTGGAGGTAACTCGGTAGTTATCCGTAATTCAATTTTTCATATTGCATTTACATATTTACTTTTCAATGAGTGCATTAGAAAATAAAATAAAAATTCCTATCATGGTATAGTAAAAGTTAAAGCCCCATGTAATTAATATTTACGGAGCGTAAAACCCCCCATAAGTAGTATTTACCGTGGTGGCGGAAAAATACAAAAATACCATCATTAGAATTCTTATTTGTCGTAGTTTCATAAAAGTAATTTTGTTTAGCATACTTGTATGTTTATACGGTATAAATATGGGAGACATGTGGTGTAACACCCCAGGTGTTTGTCCCTCGTTAAGCAGTGGGTTTGAGTTCAAACATGATAGATTAAGTAGAGATGACAATGTCAAGGTCAACCTATGCAGATGAGTCTAACCTAAAGTTGGATGTTGCACCATTGCTTTACATATAGGCCCCTTTTCAAAATATATGCTGGGGTAGTGTTATTGCAATATCTTCATGTGTCTCACCTTAGTACCTATCTATATTGATCCCTGGAAAGTTTCATGAAGTTTAGAATAAAAAAGTCACATGAAATGATAAGTTATATCCTGGTTGGAATGGTTTTACTAAGTGCTTGAATTGCACTATTAAGTGAATGGAATTATAGATCATCAACCAAATCTTGCAAACTTGTCCAAATGACTCTAGATGAACTCTACAACAAAAGTCATGAAGGGTTCATGTTGAGCAAATGTCTGGAAAATGCCCCGATTGGCCTAAAACCCTAGTTTCGGCTTTATCGAGTTGTTACTTTGATCAAAGTGAAAGTTTGACTTCTGTACCAGTTATGAGGTTTGACCTTAAACAAAAGTTGTAGTTCATTTTGTGTAGAACAAACTTTGTTTAGTGGTCAAGAGCCAGTTTGGCTTCTAGCTTGGTGAAATAGAGCCCACAAGATTGAATAAGCTGCTGTTTTTGGAAGATCAGAAATCTAAGTCTTTGAGTGGCAGCAATATGTTGACATGTTTGGTGATATTTATCTCCATAACCATGCTGAACCAGTCCATGAGCCTTTAATCAAAGTTGTAGCTTGAGTTGTATGCAACAAACTTGGTTAAAAGGCCAAAGGCTAAATCCATCTCTAAGTCTACTAAACAGGGATCACCATTTCGAATCTTCTAAATGTTTTCAGACTTAGCAATATTTAAGTCTAAGTAGTGGCAACTCGAGTGGCATCCCGCGTTCTCGAGTTTTTGTTAAACAACTAGAGTTGAGCCAAATGTAGAAGTTGAAGATAATGTGATGGAGAAGAGTATGCAAAAAGATGGACTTCGTTTGAGCAAGGTGGGCATCCCAAAATCATCAAAGACCGAGCTCAACTTAAGCATTATCAAGTCGTTGACACTGTCAACTTCGGGCTTAATTATCTCCTAATCTATGGTCCTAATGATCCAAGCGCCTTAATGACAATTGTAGATCCTTGCGTGGGCTTCGACTTTGCCTTTGGGCCCATGTCCAAATTTGGCCCGGAGATGACCCAAACACGGCCTCTAAGTCAGGCAGCTTCACACACGCCGCGTGTTCGGTGGAATGCCCCAACGGGAGCCACGCGTCCGGGACGTGGCCTCCATGTGCCTGTAGTGATCCCCACCTCCGCTGTCGTGCGTCCCGTGGACTGGGGTCGATGGGGAGGTACCAGGACGCTCACCCGAGCTCCACTCCGCGCTCCCACTCGCCCTCGAGGTCCTCACTGGCTCTCTGCTCCCTCTCGCTGCTGAGCGCGGGCGCCATGGCCACGGCCACCATTGCCGAGCGGTGGAGCTCCTCCCAAACCGTTGTTGTGCTCTACCTCCATCCCAACCAAGTGCATCACCGCCTCCGCCTCGCCGTGCTCTGCCCCGTGCGCGCGCTTGCCCAGGCTCCAGGTCACCGGAGCACACCGCCGCCGTGCAGCTCCGCCGGCGAGCCACGAGCTCCCGTGGCCAGTCACCTACCGACCATCTTTCGCCACATTGCGACCACCCATGGGTGCGGACGGGCGTGGTGGTGCTCCGCCGCCACCGCTCGCCACTGGAGCGCCGCCCGGCTAGCCGGAGAACGGCCGAGCCGCCCTCCCCTCCTCTGCTCTGTCGACGGGAAGAAGAAGGCCGATTCTCTTCCCCCCTGTGCCTCTCTCTTATATGACAAGCGGGCCCGGCGGGACTGTGGGCCCCATATGTCGGTTTAAGTAGTGGCTAGCTTGGGTATGTTATCGGGTACTTCTAGCAGATCCAGTTAGGGTGTGGGAGATTTCGTTTTTGAATTTCAGAAATTATGTAAATCTTCTAAAATTCATATCTCATGCTAGGAAAGTCCAAAAATGGCAAATATGGACTTTTTGGAAACCTTGTGAAGAGATCTGTGCAGTAGAGTCATAAAATATTAGGTGTTGTAGATGTTTTCTGATGTCTTTATTTAAGCTTTAAAAGTGCTCCTAAAAATGCTTATAACTTGACCAGAGCCATATTTAGAGTTTGGGAAATCCAAAAATAGTGATTCATGTTTTGTTAATTTTATGATGACGTGTACTTGCTAGGAAAAATATTAAACACACTAGTTGTTCACTGTTTTCTTAAGGTGTTGATTTGACCTTGATAAATAAGGAAATCTACATTATATTGCTTGTCATTTTTATATCTTGAGTTTTGTTGCTCCAAATAATGTGAAAATTTTATGGTAGTCTTTCCATGCTATGAATGTACTGTGTTATAAATTTCATGGTCATTGCTTACTGTATGATTAAGTTATTGATTTAACTTGTTTATGGCTTGATAAATAGCTTATAAATACTATATAAATTATAAAATAGAAAATGTTGTTCCATTACCTTAGTATGATGTTGCTCTATCATGTTGATTCATACTATGGCCATGTGTTCATAGGAAATATTGAGTTTTAGGTTTAACTTGCTCTCACATGGTTTATTGCAATAGCTATTTGTCTTTTTCATAGAGATTAATATACTTGTCCAAATGGCTTAAAATTTGGATAGTAGACTATTGGTAGCATGTGTAGGTCACTGTAATTTTGGTAGAATTTATTGAGCATCTTTACTATGTGGTCATAATTCCACCTAATTATCTAAGATAAATTAAGAAGTGTATTAAAATAATTTATCTAGCTTTGGGCACTATGTTTTCTGGTGTTCATTAGTCATGTATGAAATGTTGGTAAAGTTGGTTTTACACAATTATATGTTTGCAACATATGTTAATAATTATTTCTTGCAATTAGTAGTTTCTGGACAGTTCTGGGGGCAATGTAGATTACCCCATGATAATGATATTTTCTGAGCACCTTGTCTATAGAAAAGTTGTATATAATTCATGTATCTAGCTTGTGTTAAAATTTGGTGGTATTTGGTCAAGTAGTATTTGAGTTATAGATGTTTAAAGTCAGGTTACAGAGTTGGTTGCTCTCTGTTTGGAGCAGACCAGAGTCTGTAGTTTCATCTTTTTGACCTATTAAACTTGAGAATTAGGCTTAGGTGACTATAAATGAATTGTAGATAATTTCATAAGCTTTCCAGATTATCCTCTTTCATGTCATTTGGAATTGTGTAGCTTCTGGAATGATGTTATTTCTAGACTGTTCATGCTGATGCAAATCTGGGCTTTTCTGTTAAGTATAGTTGGAGTTACATCAGTGTGTTGGTGTCGCTACTTGATACTTGGATTGGTACCCTATAATCTTATGAGACTTGTGCCTTGATTGATGTTCTTACAATCTTCTATGTTATGCCTTAATGAGGATTAAGTTAATTAGCTCTAGGTGTTTATGAGAACTTTAGTATGCTTGTTTGATTACTCTGTTGATTGCACTTCTATGCATTCATACATATGCATTATTGCACCTCATTTAGGTACGCTAGCTGAAGCGCGTGAAGGACCTTATGTGGAACCAAACCCGAAGATAGAGTTGGTGGATCCATCCCGAAGATAGAAGGACCGGACAAGTGAGAGGGGAGGATGCTCGCCAAGTGAATTCATCTGACATACTCTAACTTGAGTCGGATCTTAGGCAAGCCCTGGAGCATTATAAGCCTCCTACCTTCAAAGCAATTAATTCTATATATGTTATAAGTATTGTTGTATTAAGTGGTAGGAGTTGGTTGAAAACCTTGCTGCATTATATCATTTCTTGTCCAGATATATGAATCCTTGAATCCTACCTAGACTAGGATCGAGTAGATGATTAGCCCTGCTTTAAGCGGTAGAAGTCAGGTGATTTCCTGTCACCTGCGAGATGTAGGGATATTTATATATGGCACGGTTGGCTATATTTGCTATCGTGGAAAGGAACCATGTGTTAATAAAATGAAATGAGACCGGGCGGGATGACGATAGTGAAGCAACAAGGCATGGAGGTCTTGGGTGTAGATCTATCCCCGTCTGAGTCGTTTAAGGACCGATTCGCTGTACGTCCTTGAGTCATGTTGAACGCAGTCTAACACTTAGTTGGCCGGATAAGTCGTTCCGACCGCGAAGCCGAGTAATACAGTTCAGGCCGGGAATCGAATGGTAGGTCGCATCTTGGAGGAGAGTAAGGATGTGCTTGGGGACATTGGCGTGAGACCAAGGGGGGTTAGAGTCCCTATCACCTGGCAGAGTGTCGCCCTTGGGGATGCGGCATCATTCGAACCCGTGACTCCTGAATTGTACGAAATGTGGCTTGTGCGACCCTGGCAGGGGCCTACGCGGTGAGTGTTAGAAATACCCCTCCAGCTGGATAGGAATTCAATTCGAATCGCCGTTGCTCCCGGTTAGTGAGCACTTGACTTGAGCAGCAGCAACGTAGATTCCATTAAATTGAACGGATGGTTAATTGGATAACGATGGAAAGGTTGCCTCAATTTATACCTGCTATGGTTAATATTGTTTGCTCCTAATAAAGTGAGTGCTCTAGTACAGGTGCCAATATAAATGACAGGTTAATGATAATTAACTTGATGCTTAAGCATTAATGATTACTTAACCATATTAAGCTTTTTATGCAAAATGTTGTCAAGCTAGCCTACTTTATATCAGCCTTGCATGATCCTTGGTGTCACTTTATTTCTGGTTTCTGACAGGTAAGTCTAGCTGAGTACCTTCTCGTACTCAGGGTTTTATCCCCACTTGTTGCAAGTTGTGATGTATCATGGCGGCTGCAAGAGTTGGTTGGCTCCTGCCTTAGAGGCGGAGTGTGATCACGGGCGTGATCCTTCTTATTTATCTTGTCTCTAATGCTTTTGTTGGAAGTCGACCTTGGTACTGGCATGTATTTGAAATAATATTAATGTTAGTTTCAAATTACTTTGCTTCCGCTACTTTTCAATGTAAGTTGTAATAACTATGTTGAACTCCGATGTATATTGGATTACTTGTAAAATGGATGTAACATGTGACTTGTTATGTTGAATCACTACGATCTTGGCTTGTATGTTGGTTGGTTTGAAATCCCTCGTGATTTCATTGGACTACCGGAGTTATATGGGCTCAAGTGCGAGAATTTGATCACTTCGGTGATTGTTTTTGTACTTGTGCTCTTATAATTTGGACGGTTCCGTTACATGTGGGGCCCACTCAACCACAACTTTCATTGGACTACCGGAGTTATATGGGCTCAAGTGCGAGAATTTGATCACTTCGGTGATTGTTTTTGTACTTGTGCTCTTATAATTTGGACGGTTCCGTTACATGTGGGGCCCACTCAACCACAACTCATCACCTCACATCCACTCACCTTATCACCCTCCATTATTTTCCATTCACCTCCACTACCATCCATTTCATCCTATCATGTTGTCCACCGAAAGGAGCACTCATGAGCTGCATTCTGAAATGGAGATGAACCAGGGAACATGTCGTGCAAATAATTTGGCAAATGGCCAAGGCTTGGGGCCGGCCGGCCCCACACCCATGCCGCCCGCCCTCCCTCTTCCTCTTCTTTAAAAACCTCTTCTCCTGGATGATAAACTCACACTCACACACTCCTTTCTGCACTCTTGAGTTCGAGAATCCATTCTGAAATTTCAAAGTTGAGAATCACCTCATTTGAGTAGAGTTTGAGAGAGTGAAAGTTGAGTGAAGTTGCAAGAGAGATTTAGTGCAAAGTGCTTAGTGGAGAAGTGAAGAAGTGTTGTTGAAAATCTTGAGGAGAAATTAAATATTAGAGGGTAGGTGCTGCCCAAATTAATCAAGAGTTTAGGAGAAGTTGAATTAAAAAAATTTTAACTTAAACGACTGACTCCTGAACGACTGATTTTCTAGACGGCTAACTCTCTAACGTTTGCTTTCTAACCCTTATTTTGTTCCACTAGTTTTGTTTGTGATTTTCTTTGTGCAGCAAGGATGAGCAAGAAGGTGAAGAAAGCCCTCACTTCAATGCTTTCTTTTCATTCGACGAGAAGCCATACTTCGTCTCGGGCAGGCTCTTCTCGGGTTGACTCCGAGATGGAAGTTGACCCACCATCTCCCGTTATTCAAGGATCGTCTTTATGCCAGCAAGCCGAGGTTCATACCCTTCTTAGGGATAACCAAATCAAATCCAAGACGACCAAGAGTAAGAAGTCTACAAGCTGCTAAAAGATAAGGAGTTCACATCCACTCCAATCATGGACCTAGACCTCCTACACACCATAGGTATGGACTTGAATTTCAACTTATTTTTAGAAATATTGGTTGGGAAGATGCCTGGACTATAACTGAGAATGGCTGTAGATTACTCACAATAGAATTTTTGCACACACTGCAATTAGGAGAAAATAGGATTTCATTTAGACTTTTTAATAAATCATTTTCACCTAGCAAGAGAAATTTTAGCAACATGTTAGGATTTCATGAATCATGCAATGTTGATGATGATGCTTTAGAAGAATTTGATAGAATCCATTTCTAGTAAGATATATCTAATGAAACAGTTTGTCATAGACCTTGTACTGATGAAATTCACAACCCCACTCTGAGATTTATTCATAAATGGTTAGGAGTTACTCTTTTTCCTAGAGAGAATTTTAGGATTGCAAGAGTAGAGGAACTTATATTAATATATGTCATGGTCAAGAAAGAAAAAGTTTTACCTATTAAATTGATGGCACATTATTGGTTAACCATTCCTGGATTAAAGAAAGGGGAGTAACATGCACATCATGGGTAACACGTATTGCAAATGGGTTAGGACTTTTGGATAATGCAAACATTGCATATATCACCACGCCACGACGAGTCATTGACTATTTATTCTTTCATCATGCTCACATCCTTAAAATGAGAAATGGAAAAATAGTCATGATGTATAAAGGATATACAAATGAAATCGAGTTTCCAGACCGGACCCTCGGTCTATATGTCGTGGAGAATTTTGTTCTTAAATTACAGAAACCCGGACGTGGAGTGGGAAGGAATCCCTCTTCCCGCATGACCAGGAACCAAAATCCGAGGTATCAGGGAGAAGATGCTACTCCTCCAGAGCTAACTTTCACCAGTTACTTTGGATTTGGTCAGTCGGGACCGTCTCATGTACATCACCGACCTTGGCAATGAGGTTCTTGATATATCTGTACATGAGGCGCATCATGACCAGGCGCATCATGACCAATCTCATCTGTTTTTGAGGCATGGGAAGGTAAACTAAGTCGTCTTTACAGTATTTCTAGTACCACCTCTTTTTTCAATCACCAACGATTAGTTTTGCTGGCACTATTAATTTTGAATTTTAACGCAATTCTACAATCACAAGGAAGGCTTTTGCACAAAATGCGATTTATGCCATCCTCCTTGTCTTCAAAGTCACATCGCTTATTAACTGCCCTGGTTGATTCTCAGAATAAGAAAACTGTTAAGATGCAAAAATGGTTTGAGACTAAGGATCCTGAGAAAGCGAAAATGGAAAAAAGAAAGGGTTAGTAAATCACTAGTACTTCATTCACTGGATGTTATGTAACACACGATGTGCATGTCTTGCTTTTGTCCAATATAGCTGCTTGAACTGAGATCCCTAGTTCAGGTGTGCATTACTTGTGTTGTGCTTTGCTTTTCCTGCCCATATGTTTCTCCAGTTGGTAGTCCTATACATAGTTCCTTGCATGTGTGGTAATTTCTTGAGAAGATTGGAACTATCCCGATGTATACATCTATTGATTTTTCAGTTACAAAAAATTATTTTCTGAAGTTTGTCTTGTATAGTTTTCTAAATCAGTTTAGGTCTCATCACCTTTAGCAGTACGAGGGATCTAAAAGTAAATATTAGTTGTCACTATGTTGCTAGTGTTATTATGATTTAGTGTGCATGTTCAAATTAGCACCCCCAAAGAAAAAGTTACATCATGCAAAGTGATTGATTAAGATACAAAAAGTTATATCCTGACATTGAAATAATAGCACTCAAGTCATGTTTCTTTCTGACCTGCTTTTTCCTTTTTGTTAAAAAACTGATTTCATATGCATCTGGACAGAGTTTCTCCTTTCTACTGATACAAAAAGTATGCAGAATCAGGGCCAAACTATTCAAGCCCATTCGATCCTTCGACGCAAGAGAGAAAAAGTGAACCGCAAGTACACACAACCTGCCCGGCCAAGGCGGCAGCTTTCTCCAGGGTTCTTAGAAGACGCTCTAGATGAGGTTGGTATCTTGTTGTTGAGCTGCTTTTTTTGACAATTAGATTGTCATGTTACTATTAGCTATTGGGTGTAAATATGCCATTCCTGTTAGGTCCATCTACCCCGCCAAGTGTATTATCCCACTAAAAAGTGAATGGCGGGAAAAGAAAAATAATAATTAAAAGTTTGTGTTCGGTGAACCGTGAACATTTGTAATGCAATCTTGCCTGCCGGCAACATAGCAAGAGAAAAAGTGTGCCTAATAACTTCTTTTCCCTTTTGCTTTTTTTCAGTAACTAAACCTTTTTATGAGCTACTGCATGCACATGCCACACTCATATGTTTCATTTACCACAAAATCAGTGTAAAATGGTATAAACTTACTCCAGTTATGTCTTATATGATGATGTATCTTTCATTACGTTGACAGTTTATTCCTATATATGAGGTTACTTCATGGTATGCTAGTTTACTCAACTCTTGAGTTTATTCCTTGATCTAGAAAATAATTTTAGCAGCCATTTTTTTAGATCATTAAGCATCGTGCTGGTTTTTAACTTGTCCCAATAAATTTGTTATTGGATTTGACATGACCAAACAGGATTTGACATCAATGATGTTATTTTACATCTGTCCAGTAATATCACTATTAGAGAATTGACTAAAGTTACTCATATTTTGGCAGGTTGAGGAGGCTGACTATGGTTCTCGGCAAATGGCAGGTCGTAGACGTTTTGAGGATGAATTGGAGGCTGAAGCACTAGCTGAGAGGCGTATCATTAACACGAAGAAGGTGAGCAGCTGCGCTCATGATTCTCAGTTTTACTTCAGCCAAACTTTTAGTATTTGCTCTGCACATTTTCAGTCAAATATGAGCAGAAATGTTCCCAGACGCCAAGCTGATGAATACTCAGAATATGAAACTGATGGCGAGGATATCGAACATTCACCACCTCATGGAAGGGAGGATGAGCTGGATGAGGAGGAAGAATATGAGGAAGATGTTGGAAGAAATGGAGGTGAAATATCTTTGGCCTCAAACACCATTGTTTCTTTTCCATACGTGTTTAGCTTCAGTTGTTTCTTGAGCTAATGTGTTAAAGAACATAATACTTTGCATCAGACAAGGCTCGCGATTGTAGGACTAGAAATTTTTTTATTTAGGAAATCAGTTTAGAGGGCATTTCTATAGTTTTTATATAATCAAAATGGAACCTATGATGCAGGCACCGAAACGGAAGAGAGAGTGAGGGGGTGGTGGGCACAGGCGCGAGGAGCTGGTGTCCGAGGATGGTGACGACGACGATTCTCCACCAAGGAAGCAGCCGGCTGTTCAGCATCGTAGAAAGGCTGTCGTGTTTGATGACAGCGACACGACGACTAAAACTTGTAAAATGTTGGTGCGTGAAAAAAAAAGGTTGGGCAATATGCTACCATATCACGACGGTCATTGCAGTTTATATGAAAATTTTGCATGATGTGGGAAATTTGTGAAATTCGTGTGATCTGACGATGCTGCGGACGATTGGTTTGACAAATAATTTTTTGCATAAGGTTGGCCAGGTTGTGCAGGGGCCGCCGACGGTGGCGGAGTAGTGCGTGGGCAGGCAGGGGATACTCGTTAGTGTAGTGGGCAGTGTATTTACCATTTAGCCTAGCCCATTAGGCGGCCCAACCGGCCAACCCCTATTCTGCACCACGCCTCCCCCTCAAAGCCCGCACGGATAGGTCAACTCTCCTAGGAAGGTCCGCTCCCGCGCTCTGTTGATTTCGGCCCTGTTAGGCCCACACGTCCTGCACGGCTACGGCTGCACGCTTCCGCAAAAAAGTCATTTTACATACGTATAAGCATTTATACTTAAAAGCTAGAGAAGAATGCACATCAAATATCCAATTAAATTCTGATCACATTCTCTGCTTTGATATATATAGAAAATACTTCATTAACGAACATTTTCTTATGAAGGCGTAACATTTTCTTTGTTAAGCAAGAAAAGCCTCCAACCAGGAAAAGCCGAAGCGGACTGACGCAGTCAGACGCGATAGGAGACAAGAGAGAAGCAATTTGCAGGCCGTTGGGCGACAAAAGACTAGGCTGGGTTCCTAGGTTCGGTGGTTTGTTGATGGGCCGACTAGGGCCACTTCATTAAATCTGTAGCTGGACCATGGAAAATTATACAGGGTGCATGGGTGGATTTGGGCCACACCTGGGGCCGTGGCCCTAGGCCCAAATCCGCCCCTGCTAGGGTGACAATTCCTAATTAAATCTTGAAAATTTTGCTTCCAGGGGTCAAATCCATAAACTAAGATACTACTGAAGCTCTTGTAACCACTAATCGATCTACTTTGACTCCTCTTCTGTTTTTTTTTCCAGCTGAACCACGTGCATGCAAGGTGGCCGGATTCCATGCGTGCCACATGCAATTTTCTCCCAGCCATATAGCCAAGCGCACAACATGCATATACTCGATCTCATCAATCAAATAAAAAACAAGTCCAAACTTCTCAACGTGGCATTGCACTTCCTAAATGTCAAACAACAACAAACATAGTCTTTTGTCCAAGCAAGTTGGGGTAAACTAGAGATAAAACCCAAAAGAGACGAGAAACAGGGAGACACATAAAGGGACATAAAGGATATAAGATAAAAAGAGGTCACGGTTCGGCCACGTTAATTGCCAAAATGAAGAAGAAATAATAAATACAATATCATGGCTGTCTTTGAACCCTTGACCCTTCTTTATATGAAAGAAAGATTCCCACCTCGCTTCGTGCAAGACCAGCCAGAGAATCAAGGGGAGTCTGCTTTTTCTATTTGATGTTCACACCACAACAACAACAATAACAACCGAACTCTAGTATACCATGAAGCTATGCATTATTAAATCGATTGTGCAATGGACCTGCCCTGCGTCGTCTAGCAGTGTGATCAATCATCGTCATCAACAGGGCGACAGTAAACCCTTCTTAATCCTCGAAACCTGAAGCCTGCATAAGCACGAGGAAGCGCATAATGAGTCTGTTGTCGCTGATACTAATGCGATCGCATCAGTCTGAAGTCTGTCAATATATGGGAATAGAACAGGCATCTAATTGGAGAGTGGGCTAGCTAGTTTGCTATGGTGCGACCAGCGAGGAACAAGTAGTAGTAACACATTATGGAAACGGAAAACAAACGATGCAAAACTCTGCTGAATCGGAAATCATATAAAACCATAAAGTATCTCCTCCCAACAGGACTTTACCATAGCATAAATGTAGAGTAGAAATTTAGAATCAGTAACAGGTACTGTAGAACGTACCGACTGTTGGATGCTGCCGCCTTCCCCATGCGCGTAGCACACCCCTAATCTGTTATACTAACAGGAGTGTGAGACACGAGGTGCCATTCTGGCCCCACGTCTTTCTTGTATAGCCTTGACAAATGAGGACAGTGAGTAATTGACAAATCCTTGAGAGCAGTAAGACGTTGTATGGATTGGGGCAGGCATTCGAGGGCAGGGCAATTCTGGATCCAAAGCTGACGAAGTGCACAGAGTTGTCCGATCCCCTCCGGTAACACGGTCAGCGAGTCGCATTGCTCCAAATGCAGTTGTTCAAGGGAGGCGAGGTGCTGAATCGCCTCAGGCAATTTCTTCAGATAGCGCCATCACATAATGGTCAACGTGGTGACGCCGAGGGACATAAGGTGCTCTGTCGATTGAAAAACGCTGTCAATCATTGCGGTATCAGAGAGATATGGTAGAGAGCGCAGTTCTTCGAGCAACTCGGGAGACACCAATGCTGGGGCATTCGTCGATGCTCTCAAGTAATTCTGTCAGGTCATCAAGGCATTTGATGCCCAAGGAATCCAGTTCAGTGCGGTGCTGCTCCTGCAGCTGAAAGTCCCGGCCAAATGCTGACATACTTAATCCTCCCAGTTTCAAGTTAGGAATGTCCCATAGCGTCAGTCCAGTTATAGAAAGTCCTCCCATAAGCTTCAAGTTAGGAATGTCCCATAGCGTCAGTCCAGTTATAGAAAGGAACTGACAGGGACAGCTTTTCTTCACCATCCACCATGGCAAACAAGTACCTCCGTAACCACTGATTTTCAAACTCTCAACTTCTGGCGGTGGTTCAAGAGCGTTTAACACACCCTGCTCTTGTTCTAACAGTTCATCAGTTTCAATTGAAGTCCACTTCAACTCTAGCCGCTGTATGTTATTCTTTTGCTTCAAGCAAGCCTTCTTTGCATCATCGAAATCCTTCAGAAACTGAAGGTTTGTAATTGTCATGTCACTGCTTAGCTTATCAAGATCTCAATGATGCGCTGGCCATTGGGGACCTCCTTGGTGCGGAAGTAGCTAGGACACGATCTTAAGCACGTGGGAGCCGGTCACAGCGTCGGCGACGATGGCGGAGGCGGAGTGCGAGCCGTCGCCGCCCCCACTGTAGCCGGCATGGAGGTCAGCGTGGGGGCTTCGCACTGGGACGAGCCCGGTGCCGAGCAGCCGAGGAGGACGCGCAACCTGGAGGAACCGAATCGCGGAGGGGATCGAATCCTCTGGAAACGTTAGCTACACGGTGAAGATGAACATCCGATCAAAATCGGACGGAACAGAAAAAAAAAAGACGACATGGCCAATGAGGGGCCGGAGTGGATGGGGCCGGTTTCGTATAGTAAAAGATGTGTCTTTATGGTGCTACTTAGCCAGTCTCAGTGGAAGTTTCACTAGAGTTTAATTTGTATTTAATAGCCTGCTACATCTGCATTTTTGATGATATGTCAACGTTTTAATGAAGAGAGAGAAGAATTGAGTTTCATGGGGATGAAACTCTCTTGGCACAGTTACCAACTCTCTATGAGTCATAGAATTAAATGTCTATGAAACTATGGAGTGAAAATTTCAATTGAGAGTGGGTGTTTCATCCGAGTTTCATTTCATTCTATATGACATGGCAGTCTTGGAAATAACGAAATGAAACTCTCCACTGAGACTGGCCTTAGACCAGTTTCAATAGGGTTTTATCAGAGTTTCATACACATTAATTATGTTGATGTGGCACCATATTAATGAAGAGAGAGATGGTAAGAGTTTCATGGGAGTAGAGAGAGTTTCATGAGGATGAAACTCTTCTGCACTGTTTTCAAAATCTAGATATATTGAAAACAGTGACATGAAATTCTGACTGAGACTGGCCTTATACCCAACATCTACTGCTTGAAAATGTGGTGAGTTCTATAAATTTATAATATTATTTATTAAAAGCTATGTGTTCCATTGCAGAACTAATAATAATTATAAATATTTATTTTGTTGTGCCACTTAACTTTTTTTGAGGGGATGTGGTGCCGCTTACTTTTTTTTTGAGAAAGGGTTTAATTTTATTGATACAAGACTATTACATCCATCCCCTTGACAGGGCACCCTGAGTAAAAAAGAAAATACATTGAAGTCCCTTACCGGAGCACCCAGTACGCGTCGCCGCTGCCGACCGTCGTTGCCGTAGTCCGGTCCTCCTCCACCTCCCGCAATGAAGGAACACCAGAATGAAGCTCACGGCCGATACCCAGTTCGACGAAGAAACTTCAAATTTTAAGCCCATGAGTAACACACTGGAAGCGTGCTTCTTGTCCGTTGAACGTCCCGAGCAAACCCTATGTTCATCGGAATCTGACACCGGTCGCCTCATCGGCCATCTCCAGTCAACAAGCAGCAAACCCACAAGGGGAACAAAAGACCACCGGCCCATACACACGAGCAGATGGTAAACTAACCTCACAAGGCAGCAGCAGACTACGGATCCACCTTGGAGGGACCTAGCAATCCTCCAGCCTCTGGCGACCATGTCTTTGGTAACGAAGCTGGCGTCTTTACTGACGTCGTGGGCAAAACTAGCAAAGATAAACGCACAAAGGAATTGACTATCAACGCAAAAGAAAGTAACAAAGAGAACCTCGTCGATACTGAATCCTCTGCAAAGAACGCCGGCTTTATGCTCCACACACCTCTCGAGCACCACCAGACTCTGTTGACCGCCGATATCACCGCCACCCAAAGAGCCATGGAGGAAATCCAACCCTAAACCTAACCTATTAGTAGGGGATATAGACATCCTCCACCGGATCCACGCCTCTCCCAGCACACCAGCGACACAGAGGCCGCCGGAGGCCGAGGGAAGCCGATGAATCCGACAGGGGAACGGAGATCGCCTGAAAATCGCCCGCTCGCTACTGTTGGGAAGAGTCGGGAAGAAGACTCGAGAGTGCTCTCACACTTCGTGGAAGATGGGGCAAATGGGCAACCACGCCTGGTGCCGCTTAACTACCCAACACAAAAAAAAAGATGCCCTCCTATAACAGGCCCATCTGGTGAGCGGATGGGAGAGTTCCTTGTTTTCCATTTTAATCCAGGCTCATCTGGCCTTTCCCACAAAACAGGCCCAGCATGCCCTGCCTCCTTCCAATTTATTTTATTTTTCCTTTTCTCCCTCCGCTCTCTCTTTTGTAAAGAACTTTTTTTTTGTTCTTCTCGCCGAGGAAGCAAAAGGAACGGCCTGTTGAGTTGAGCATCCTTGGAAGGTTGTCGAGTACGACGACAGTGACTACTGTTGAAACCTGTAAAACGTGGTGTATGTATGTATGACGACCTGACCTTTGTACGATTTTCTTTCCTACACTTTTTTTTGTGAATGGAAACAAGAATTTTGTCATTACGAGATGCTATAAAAGTATAAATAAATAAATAAATAAAAGGGAAAAAAGGTGATAACTATACCACGGAATTACTTGTGCCATTGCTACATAATCATACGTATGCAAAATCAAATCGGCACGGCTTAATTAATCCGCGTGATTCTGCAAAATTCCTTGCTGTGAAGTTTAGTTTGAAGAAATATTGGGAACATGAACATGCAGGCGTTCGTGCAGATCATATGTATGCTCCAGCTCCACGTACCCCGGTGGAGGAGACGGGAGACCGGCCGGATCGGGGCAACGACGGCCACGGAGGATCGGGCTCGCGCTCGTCGTCGGAGACCGGGAGACCGCGTCGTCGCCCGCCGACACGACACGGCCGGCGACCGCCACCAGTGCTGCGTCACGTCAATGACGTGACGTCCCGCTTCGATTGCGTTCCGAGGAGGGCCCCAGGCGAAGGGACGCGTCGCACTCGCACCTCTCTGCATGGGAGCCACCCGTCAGGCATTGGGTCACCTGCCTGCGGGACCCGTCACGGATGGAGCCCACGCGACAGCCTAGTGAAAGGCAGGCAGAGTAGTATTTTATTTTATTTATATATATATACTAAAAAAATAAAAAAAATAAAGAGCGGCAGTTGGAAGTTCCGTTTTCCGGTGGCTTCCGTCACTTGCATTGGTCTGCCGCCGCGCGCTGCTCTTCTCCTCCATTGCATTTTCTTTTTTCTTTATTAAAAAAATGCAGAAAATGTAACAAAGGCACGACGTTACCACATCCCATCTTTGTCGTGTGTGATGGAGAACAAGCAGTATTCGAGAATGGACGTGCAAGGAACTGCTTCAAATGCTATGGTTTGGGCTTTGGACTCGTGGGCCGACGGTATCAGACCATTGCCTCTAGAAAAACATGGGTACTTTTAATCCAGTCCCATGATGACCCATTACTCCCTCCATCCTAAAATAAATGCACATCTTGCTTTCTGAGGAGTCAATGTTTTAAAAGTTTGACGAAATATAGTAAAAAGGTATAAAATATTTATGATGCATAATAAATATCATTAAATTGAGTATCAAATGTACTTGCATAATATATTTATTTTGATATACAAATATTAATATTAGTTTCTATATTTCTAGTTAAACTTTAAAAAAAGTTTGATTCCTCGTAAAGTGAGATACATATTTATTTTGTAACCGAGGGAGTATGTCTTATGGCAGTCCCAAAGCTAGAAATTACATGTAATTTCTATACCTATTAATTTATATAGACACTATATATATAGAAACCATGGTTCCAATAGAAATTACATGTAATTTCTATACCTATTAATTTGTAACCGAGGGAGTATGTCTTATGGCCTTGATTACCTTGCCACATCAGCAAAACGCTTAGGCAGCAATACAATTAATGTTCATAGAAACTATGGTGGTTTCTGTATTGAGAATGTCCTTATCCAATTTCCTAATCCTTGTTTTCCATTATAATCAAGGCCCGTCTGTCCTTTCACACGAAACAGGCCCTGCCTCCTTTGAATCTCTCTTCTTTTTTTTCTCGCCAAGGGAACAAAAGCAACAGCCTGTTGAATTGAACATCTTGGAAGGCTGTCGTGTTTGACGACAGTGACGAGTGCTAAAACTTGTAAACTGTGGTGTATGTATGTAAGTTCGACCTGACATTGTACTGTTTTTTTTTCTGGAAGCAAGAAATTTTATCATTATACGAGATGCTGTATATAAGGAAAGGTGGTAACTATGCTACTGAATTACTCGTGCCACCGTTGCTAATTAAACTTATACTATCGCATAATTCGCGTGATTCCTCAAAATCCCTTCCTGCGAAGTTTTGACACAGCTGCGCACAACAAGATATTGAGAACACATGGAGGGCGTCCGTGCGCATATATGCTGCCGCTCAACGCCGGCCGCCGGAGACGGGAGACCGCACGGCCATGGACATCGGATTCCTACTCGTCGTCGGAGACCGGGAGACTGCGTCGTCGACGACAGGAGTACAGGACACGGCCCGCGACCGCCACCAGTATCACGTCACGTCAGTGAAGGTGATGTCTGGCCAGGCCACCCCATCTTGGGCGTTCCGTGTTCCGAGGCGAGGAGGCCAAGGGACGTGTCGCACCTCTGCATGGGATCCACCCGTCAGGCACTGGGTCACCTGCTTGCGGGACCCGTCGCCACGGAGCCCACACGGCAGCCGAGTGAGGAGTGAGAGGCAGGCAGGAGTAGTAGTTTAGTACTAAATCCGTTCCAAATTATAATTCGTTTGACTTTTCTAACTCTAAATTTGATCACTCATCTTATTTAGAAATTTATGTCAAATATCACTTCTTTGGTTGTTGTTTGCTTTATTAGCAAAAGTTCTTCAAGAATAATATAAATTTGACTATATTTGCACAAATTTTTTAAATAAGACGACTGGTCAAACTTAGAGTCAAAAAAAAAGTCAAATGAATTATAATTTAGAACCGAGAGAATATATATTTTTATTTTAATAAAAAACAAGAGCGGCAGTTGGAAAGTTCCGTTTCCGTTGGCTTCCGTCACTTGCAATGATCTGCCGCTGCACGCTGCGCTTCTCGTCCATGGCATGGCGTCACCACATCCCGTCTTCGTCCGCTTTGCTCGCTCTTGACTCATGAGTCATGACTAAGATATGTATGATGGATCAACATATATATACTACGGTGCCTCTCACTAACCACCTCAAAAGTACTGTATTTATATACTTATTAATTAGGATCTCAATTCTCAAGCTCGTTACCCCTCTGTTATCATGTCACGTCATTTTGTTGTCTAGGAACACAGACATGTGTAAATGTACGTATATCCTCTACGCTAAGAATGTTAGGTAAACACATACGTATGGTCCATATATAATAGTTTTCTAGAAATGAGTTCACCATCCAAAAACAAAAGATGTACGTTGAGAGGTTTATCTCTAGCAATTAATATAAGATGAGCTATGTAAGAAAAGAATGAAACGAAATCGGTGGGTCAATGGCGTGGATCTGGTACCAACATGTTCTCGAAGAACATGAACCACTGCTTGGCGAGATCATGTGTTCTTTACTCCGTGCGGAGCTGTTCACGGACTCGCCCGCGACCGGGAGAGGCACGCACTGACAAGCGTCCACACCTGGACAAGGAGGGTGCCAGCCACCGCCACACCACGCGGAGCCGTTCCCGGACTCGTCCGTGATGGAGGGAGGCGCACACCGGCAAGTGACCACACCTGGACGGGAAAGGGGGTGCCAGCCGTTGCCACACCGTGCAGAGCCATTTTTGGACTTGCCCGCGACCATGGGAGGCGTGCATCGGCAGGCTCCACACCTAGATGGAGAGGGGTGTCAGCCGACGCCACACCACGCGGAGCCATTTTCGGACTCGCCCGCGACGATGGGAAGCGCGCACCAGCAAGCGACCATAGCTGGAAGAGGGGAGGGGGTGCTAGCCGCGCCACACCATGCGGAGCCATTCCCGGATTCACCCACGATAGTGGGAGGCGCACACTGGCAAGCCTGCAACATGGATGGAGGGGGTGCCGGCCGCTGCCACATCATACGGAGCCGTTCCCAAACTCGCTCGCGATGAAGGGAGGTGCGCACCGGCAGGCATCCGCACCTAGACGGAGGGGGTTGCCCGCCGTCACCACACCGTGCGGAGCCTTTCCTAGACTGGCCTGCGATGAAGAGAGGTGCACACCAGCGAGCGTCCACGCCTGGCTGCGCGGAACTGTTCCCGGACTCGCCCGACACTGTAGAATCGGTGCTCTGCCCTCCCTAATAAGAGGCGCAGGGGGAGGACACTCGCAGACAAGCATCCCCGCGCGCCGGCTCGTCCATGGCCAAACTATGTGCACCGCGCGTACGCATGAAGAGGACGCACCGCTGCTATGCTCACCGGTTACTGTAGCATCACGAATCACCATGCAACCGGTGTTTAGTACCATACTGTGAATCCTGAGGGAGTTCAACCAGCTAAAATACCATATTTAGGGACGCGTAGTAACTTTCGGTTAACCATTTTGAGCGAAGCGAGGATGAAAGCTCAAGCGGGTTGCTACGCAGGTGGGACCACTCCTCGGTAGAGTGGGTCTGGGCCGTGTATGCTAGGACTGGATGTTACACCGCCTGTGCCCCGTGTCTGGGCGGACAACAGCGGTTCCCTAGATCCGGAAGTGCAGCCGTCGGGTCCAGCAAAAGGGAAGCCCCAAGGCACACAGCCTTGTCGCCCGCATGTCCGTGGCCAAACCGTGCGCCTCAAGCCCCCCTTGCACACGCACGTGTTGAAGAAGAGCACCTTACCACAGAGCAGCTCCACCAGATCGTGGATGCGACCGCGTCGAGTCGTCATGTGCCGCGCAGAGGTGGAGAGGGGCGCACGTGGGCCGGCCCGGCAGCCGCCGCCGCCGCAGACCTGGCTGGCCACGGGCGTGCACCAGGCAGGCACGACTAAGTCACCGGCGAGGAGGAAACTGCCATGGGATCTCCAGATCCGGCGATGAGGAGGCCGGATCTAGCCCCGGAGGCCCCCAAGCCCATGACCTCGCGGACGACGAAGCCGGTGCCGGAGTTTGACAAGGAAGAAAAGAACACAGAGGAAAGAGAGGAAATGGGAGGCAGGCAAGCTTCGTTTGCTGCGATCACCGTGGGCCGCTGCCGCCGCACGAAGGCTAGCGGCGGCGACAGCCGAAGAGCTGGATGTCGGGGGTAGTTTTGGGCAGCGGCGAGTAGCCCCTCCTATCGACTGCGAGCGATGCGGAGGGGTTGCACCGAGTGGCTCCTTTTTTAAAAAAAATGACTCCTCATGAAGTGAAATATGTATTTATTTTGGGACGACGGGAGTTTTTTTGCGGAAGTATGTCTTATCCATTTTCCTGATCCTTGTTTTCCATTTTAATCGGGTCCATCCGGCCCAATCACTAGTTGATGCGCGTGCGTTGTGCCCTGTAGCAGTGCACGGACGCGTGGACGGAGTGAGGCGCGGGGAGGGGAGGGGGCATGTGTTATGTGTCAGATATGTTCTTGCGGTATTTACAAATGGTATACAAAATTTTAAAAAGTGATAACTTTTTTATCAAGCATCTATTTTTAATTTCATTTGTATCATTACGTTCACTATGACGAGATCTATAAAAGTATATCCATATTGGATATGTTTCAAAACAATTTTCGTGATGATAAAGTTTTTGCGTTTAGGAGTATAAAGTTTCAAATGTTGTAGTACAAAGTTTCAAAACTTGGAGTGTAAAGTTTCAAAATACAAAGTTCCAATTTAGGTGTATAAAGTTCATAGCATGTTAGTACAAAGTTTAAAATGAGCTAGTATAAAGTTTCTGAAATAGGTGTAGAGTTTTAAAATCCCAAAATTTTAAACCTAGTTGTACAAAGTTTATAATATGATAGTTTAAAGTTTTGAATCTAGCAGTATAAAGTTTGTAATGTGATAGTTAAAAGTTTATAAATTCTAAGTGTAAAGTTTTGAACATATCAGTATAAAGTTTGTAATATTGTAGTTCAAAATTTACAAATTCCGTGTGTAAAGTTTTGAACCTAGCAATATAAAGTTTACAACGTGATAGTTCAAAGTTTATAAATTATGAGTCTAAAGTTTTGGGTGCACGGATAAAAAAAAGTTTACAACAGAGCTAACCGTTTTTTCTACCCTGCGTGATAATTAATGTTGTTTTTGCTGTGGTTGCATGCAAAATTCATTCGCACGCACCTCCTAGCCCTGGCCCCTGGCCTTCTCGCTAACGTCTCCCGAGCACGCTGCGCCTCCTAGCCCTGCTACCCTAGAAAACGCGCGTGCGCCGCTACCCCTACGGGCAGACGCGCGTCAGGTAAGGGCCTTTCACACGGATATAGATGTCCAACGGACCGTGTCGTGCTGGCCCGGCCCGACGACGTGCCGTGCCGTGCCGGCCCGCGTCGTGCCGCCACGGGCCGTCGTGCCTGACGGGCCGTGCCTGTGGTGTGCTCGTGCCTGGCCTCTGGCCCAAGGCACGGCCCGTGGGCTGTCGGGCCGGCCCGAGAGCACGTCGTGCCCTGCGTGCCGCGGGCGGCCCGAGAGCAGCGCGCGAAGAAGGGAAGAGCGGCGCGACGGATGAGGAGGGGAAGGGAAGAGCAGCGCCGTCTGGGAGAGTGGGAGTGGGAGGAAGTTAGGGTTTGGAGTGATGAAGATATTATATATATGTATGGATTGCAGTGGGTTGTGCAAAATATTCACATGGTTATTAATTTAATGGACCACCTCTTGGACCGGGCCGTGCCCGTGCCGTGCCACGTGCCTGGGTGGCGCGCCTAGGCACGGCTGGTCCCTCGGGCCGGGCCGTGCCGTGCTCGGGCCGGGCCAAAACACCGGGCCGTGGGCCGGGCCACCGGGCCTCGGGCTGCATGGCCAAGTATACACACGGAACAGGCCCCGCAGGCTCTGTGCCTCCTTCGAATTTCTTTTCTTTTTTTTCACCAAGCAAGCAAAAGCAACAGCCTGTTGAATTGAACATGGTTGGAATTGGAACTTGGAGTGCTGAAACTTGTAAACCGTTGTGTATAGTACGTACGTATGACCTGGCCTTGTACTGTTTTCTTTTCACTTTTTTTTAGAAACAAGAAATTTTATCGTCACGAGATGCTATATATAAAGGAAAAAGGTGGTAACTATGCTACCGAATTACTTGTGCCGTTGATAATTAAGTCACAGGCAAAACTATATGCGCTTATATGCTCCGGCTCCACGCCGTCGGAGACGGGAGACCGGCCGGATCGGGGCAACGACGGCCACGGAGGATCGGACTCGATCGTACTCGTCGCCGACACGGCCGGCGACCGCCACCAGTGCTGCGTCGACGTGACGTGGGCCCACCAGGCGAAGGGACGTGTCGCATCTCTGCATGGGATCCACCCGTCAGGCATTGGGTCACCTGCCTGCGGGACCCGTCACGGATGGAGCACCCGCGGCAGCCTAGTGAAAGACAGCCAGGCAGGAGTATTATTTTATTTATATACTTCCTATCTATCTATACTAATTAATAAAATAAAAAATAAAAAGCGGCAGTTGGAAAGTAACAAAGGCATGACGTCAGCACATCCTGTCTTGGTCCGCTTGCTCGTTCATGACGACTTTCCTGCCGTTCGAGACTCCGAGTCTCACCGTATATCTCTAATCTCGCATGCAACACCTAACCTAACATACGATGGATCAACGTACGGTGGCTCAACAACCATGCACGCACTTTAAAAAGTACTGTATTTGTATACTTAGGGCTTGTTTGGTGTACGTATATCCACTTTGGACCTTGTTTGGATGTTGCCAGATTCATCTCAATCCACATGTGTCGTGATAGATTGGGATGGAATTTAATTCAAGTTCGATTCCAATCCACCGTAACACATGTGCATTGATGTGAATCCGACTACATTCAAACAAGCTTCAATCCATATGTGTTAGGGTAATTCCACGCATAACACATGGAGTGAGATGGATACACGAGTATCAAACGAGCCCTCATTAGGATAGATATTCTCGAGCTCTTAACCTCTCTGCCATCATTTTTGTTGTCAAGGAACTCAGACATATGTATAAATTAATGTATATCCTCTGTCCTAAGAATGTTATAGGGAAAGGTATGTGTTCCATAATTGTTTTCTCAAAAAATGGTTGGTCTATAGCACCGTCCGTGAACAAAAGACATCGAGAACTTTATCTCTAGCAATTAATTACGAGCCATGTAAAGAAGAATGAGATGAGATCGGTGGCTGAACGGTGTGCGTGTGGTACCAACATATTGCCGGGAACAGGTGTGTTATGTACATCTATAATATTATTGTTGTTTTTAAATAATAGTTTATAATTTTTTATAAGACATACGGCGTAGACAGGTTTTGTCACTGTTTTAACACTTGCTTAAAGGAGAAATGAAGAAAAAAAGGGATAAACTTGATTATTATAAGATACCAAACCGAATGAAAAGATACCACTGCTCAGCGAGGTGGTGTATTACATAGCCCTAGTCTATATTACGTGTAACCTATGAAAGTGGGGTTGCAGGGTACATAAGGAAAAACTAATTAATTCTATCAAACAGAGGCTAGTGTATGCATAAATGTTGGATATCCTAGTTTCTAAGAACACGGAGTACTAGGACAAAAATAATTACACTTTTATCTCTGTTATACAACTCACCTACTTTTTTAAAAAAAGGATTAATAGTTAAAATAAAAAAGGGGAATTCTGCTCAGGAAAGCGGCAAGTGCAATAATAAAAAAAGGGTTAATGGTTAAAATAAAAAAGGGGATTTCTACTCAGGAAAGCGGCAAGTGCAATAATCAGCCCACGAACCTAATATCCATGCTAAAAGTGTTTTTTTACTTGAGAAGCGACTTCGCATCATTTTACTAGCAAGGAGAGTGAATGCTTATGATTTTCTCTTATTGGTTTTTGACCGCCCGTACAATATGTGCTTATCCTCTTTTGCTTTATGGATGCGAGAAAAAAAAGTGTGTTAATATGTATCCTCTTTTGCTTTATGGATGCGAGAAAAAAAAGTGTGTTCTCCAAGTCGAAATTCTTCTTAGCGATGGTCACCTAGATGAAAAGTCGGTGTCTCCATGGTGCTATCAATGTTCAAGATGTGTTGCTTGGAAAGGTGGTGTGTCCTAGAAGTTTAAAATATTATTTATTAAAAATAGTTGCCGACGATCGCCGATGAAAAGTTGGTGTTTCCATGGTGCTATTAATGTTCAAGATGTGTTGCTTGGAAAAGTGGTGTCCTAAGAGTTTAAAATATTATATATTAAAAAATAGTTTATAAAGTTGTTCGAAGAATATGAGACGATGGACAAGTGGACACTTAGGTGAGGTAAATACAGAAGAAATGAAAAAAAAATGCATGGATAATCTCGAGCTCTTAACCTCTCTGTTATCAGACATGTCTCGTCATTGTTGTAAAGGAACTCAGACATATGTATACATGTATTGCATATCCTCTGTGCTAAGAATTAGTGTTAGCGAAAGGTATGTTCCATAATTGTTTTCTCAAAAATTGTTTGGTCTGTAGCATCGTCCAAGAACAAAAGACATCGAGAACTTTTATCTCTAGCAATTAATTGTGAGCCATGTATAGAAGAATGAGACGAAACCGGTGGCTCAAAAGTGTGGGTGTGGTACAAACATATTGTCGGCGAACACACCGCCGCTTGGCAAGGTGGTGTGTGTTATGTACGTCTATAATATTATTATTTTTTAAATAATAGTTTATAAAATTATTTATAAGGCATACGACGTAGACAAGTTTTATCACTATTTTAACACATACGTAAAGGAGAAATGAACAAGGAAGAGACAAATTGATTATTATAAGATACCACCGTTTTAGAAAGAGGTGGTGTATCACATAGCCCCACTTTATGCTACGCGTAATCTATGCAAGTGGGGTTGCAGGGTACATGAAGCAAATCTAATAAATGCTATCAATCAGAGGCTACATGATGTATGCATAAATGTATGGATATCCTAGTTTTTAAGAACGGGGGGAAGACATAGTCTATAATGGTTTTTTTGAAAAAGAATTTGGTCTATAGTGTTATCCTTGTAACACATGACATTGGGGAGTTTACTTCTACCCGCAATTGCTTAAATGAGAGAAGTAAAATAAGGAAAAGTTGGTGTCTCCATGGTGCTATCAATGTTCAAGATGTGTTGCTTAGAAATGTGGTGTGTCCTATGAGTTTATAATTTTATTTATTAAAAATAGTTGCCCACGTCGGTCACCTAGATGAAATTTTGGTGTCTCCATGGTGCTATCAATGTTCAAGATGTGTTGCTTGGAAAGGTGGTGTGTCCTAGGAGTTTAAAATATTATTTATTAAAAAATAGTTTATAAAGTTATTCGAAGAACATGAGACGACGGGCAAGTAGACACTTAGGTGAGATAAATATAGAAGAAATGAACAAAAATGCTTGCGGAATTAAATGAAGTCACCAACATGTTCTACAAACAAAGAATAGGCACCACCGCTTAGTGAGGTAGTGTGTCCCACAACCATAAGCAACGTGAAGTTATGCATGCGAGCTATGTGTAACTCATGCAAGTGTTACTTTTCATGGCAAAATTGATAATTAAGTATATGTTTTTGTCGTATGACCGAACTACGCAACACAAAAGAGATACATCTGTAGATCGCTTGTCGAGAGAAATATGTCCTCGAATCAAAGAAAAGGCACTGACGTTGTTTGAGTGCAAGCCATCAATATGCCCCAGAATCTAGAGTACAACACCGCCTAATAAGGTAGTGGGTCCCACGACTCCATGCACCGCTAACATGGAGTCGCATGTAAGTTATGTGTAACTCATGCCAAGTGTTGCTCCACACATAAAGATATAATTAAGTATTTATTTTATTGTTGCATGGCCTGCATACTCAACATAAAAGGTAGAGCTCGTAATGAGGCTAGGCAAATAAATTGCATTTGAGACCCTCTTTGGGATTAAAAGAATGAAGGGGTTGACAAGAAAATTAGAAAAAATAATAGGGTTGAAGGGCCAAAGGTTCACTTTTATTGTCCCTAATAAGCTTTATTCTAGATTTACCCTTGGTTTTGCTCTTATTAGTTCCTTCTCATACTACCCATGTTGATGTTGCCTAAGCAAGAACTTCGTAGAATATACTAAAAATAAATTATAGCATTTTATTTATGCCCGTTTACCATCGAGGTTTTTGGACTGAAAGAATTTCACATGAAAGAATTATAAGTTTTCCTTACTGTGACGTAGTTGTGCCACACATGCTTTGAATCATATTAAAAAAAATCCTTAACTACCATGGACACTTGTATGGATGGAAGGTGATTGAGCTTAATAAAAGGAAATGGATGTCAAAACTACAATACATGCTTCTGGAGCTTCCTCGATAGGCTAACTCCTTGTAACAAAAGTCTTCCAAGATTGGAGAATGTAAGCAATAATATGATGACCTACTGTTTCATTTGCTAAATGTCAATCAAGAAAATATAGAATGACAATGCATCTCAAGATTTATGGGCAGTTAATTCATCCTAACCAACGCCAAGATTCCACACTATATCCACCCTAGCTTCTTTTCTCGTGATTCATTATGTCGCTTATAACGAAAATGGACAATTTCCTCGTGGGCTCACATGCCCATCTTAAATCTCACACATCTAGTGGGCCGTTAATGAGCCGTGATCTCCTAGACTAGGTTGGCTTGATCCATAGCCTAGTGATAAGAGGTTGCTTTGTCGTATGTGATGGAGAGTACATGTTATCCAAGAGTCGTGGTGCAAGGGACTTCTTGTAGTGGTACGGTTTGGGCTTCGAGTTTATGGGCCGATGCTATTGGACCGCGGCCTCTAGAAAAATATGGGCTACTTTTCGTAAATTTGAATATACTAAATTTCGCGCCAAGACAGTTATTCCACTTTTAACTCATACAAACTAGCCACTCTTGGCAGCAATGTGCAAAATTAGTCTATAGCATCTACCAAACGAATTGATAATCATATTTTCCAAAAATAAATGATTAGGCCACAACCAAAATGATTGCAATTCCTTCCACCTCGGTAAATTCTCAAACTACGATGGAATTCCCAAAATGGGTGACCATGACCAAGCAGCGAAAAGTAAAACACCAACAAGTCACAGCAGGTGAATGCGTTGAACAGACGAGGACGACGGCAGCAGCCGCCAGGAAGCCGGCGACGCAGCAATGAAACAATTGAACACCACAAAACCGACCATCCCCGTCGCACTCCGCCCCCTCCGATTTCCTGAAATCACTCCACGGTCCTCCGTTCCCAGGCCTATGAAAGTTCAGTTCAGCCCCGGGCGTGGGTCCCACCGCGTGTACCAGTACTAGTCTCCCAGTCGGCAGACTCGGGAGTCACTCGGTCGCCACTGACAGACAGCTCCCCACCACCGCTCCCGTCCCGCTTGGCGCTTCGAGGAGGTCCAGGTCCAGGTCCGCGTCCTCGTCGGCGACTGGCCGGAGATGGCCTTCCTCCACCGCTCCGCCACCACCGCCGTCCTCTTCGCTCTCCACTTCCTCTTCCTCACCACTGCCTCCGTCGCGTCCTCGCCGTCGTCCCTGCCGGAGCAGGAGGACGACATGCTGGCGCTGCTCCACCTCAAGCGCGCCCTCACCTCCGGCGGCGGCGCCGGCGACGCTCTCCGCCAGTGGTCGCCGGAGTCCGGCGCCCACCACTGCTCCTGGTCGGGGGTCACCTGCGACGCGCGGTCCGGCCGCGTCGTGGCCCTCGCGCTCGGCGGCCGCCTCGGCGGGGAGCTGTCCCCGGCGGTCGCTCGCCTCACCGAGCTTAAAGCACTCTCCTTTCCCTCGGCGGGGCTTGGCGGCGAGATTCCTCCGCAGCTCTGGCGGCTGCGGCGCCTCCAGGTGCTCAACCTCGCCGGCAACTCCCTCCGTGGCCGCCTGCCGGCGACCTTCCCGGAGGGGCTGAAAAGCTTGGACCTTTCCGGGAACCGGCTGAACGGGGCAATCCCGCCGGCGCTGGGGAGCTGCGCGGCGCTCCGGTGCCTCCGCCTGGCCTCCAACTCGTTGGACGGAACCATCCCGGCGCGGATTGGGGAGCTCGCGCGGCTCCGCGTTCTGGACCTGTCAGGGAACCGGCTCACCGGCGGCGTGCCGCCGGAGCTCCTCCATTGCAGGGGCCTCGTCAGGATGGATCTTAGCAGGAACTTGCTCCACGGCCGGCTGCCCTCAGGCCTCGCGGAGCTCAAGAGCCTAAAATTTCTCTCGTTATCCGGCAACAATTTCAGCGGTGAGATAGCTTCCTGTTTGGGCCAGCTCGGGTTACTGGAATTTCTTAATCTGACCAACAATTCTCTATCAGGCGAGGTTCCTGTTGATCTGGGGAACAACAAACCATCTGAGGAAGAGACAACTGCTGCAGCTGTTAATGCTGCTGATGCCGTCTCACCAGTTCATGTAGTTACTGCACATTCAGTTACTGGTGAACTGTTTCATGTTTCTCCTATACCAACAATTATCCGTCAACTGACTGAGACAAGGCCGGGCACTTCTAATGGCAGCACCAGCAATGGTGATGGTGGTTTGGGTATCAAAGAGATTGCTGCCATAGCTTCAGCATCAGCCATTGTCGTGGTTCTGTTAGTTGCACTCACCCTGTGCATCTGCACAAGGAAATGGCCTCTGAGACCATCAAAGCGCTCTGTTAGGACAAGGGAAGTCAAGGTTTTCGCCGATGTTGAAATTGGAGCCCCCCTGACATATGAGGCTGTTGTCCACGCTACTGGGAATTTCAATGCTAGCAACTGCATTGGCAACGGCGGCTTTGGCCCGACATACAGAGCCGAGGTGGCACCTGGAGTTCTTGTGGCAATAAAGAAGCTTGCTATTGGGAAGCAGCATGGCGACAAGGAGTTCCACGCAGAAGTGAGGATCCTTGGGCAATGCCGTCATCCTCATCTTGTCACTCTCTTGGGGTACCACATCAGCGAGTCGGAGATGTTTCTGATATACAACTATCTGCCAGGTGGCAACCTGGAAAGGTTCATACAGGAGAGGGGTAAGAGGCCAATCAGCTGGAGAAGGCTTCACAAGATTGCTCTGGATGTTGCTCGTGCACTTGCGTACATGCATGACGAATGCGTCCCCCGCATTCTGCACCGGGATGTCAAGCCAAACAACATATTGCTCGACAATGAATGCAACGCCTACCTTTCTGATTTTGGACTGGCGAGGTTTCTCCGGATCTCAGAAACGCATGCGACAACGGATGTTGCTGGTACTTTTGGTTATGTGGCTCCTGAGTATGCAATGTCATGCCGCGTGTCTGACAAGGCAGATGTCTACAGCTACGGAGTTGTGCTGCTGGAGCTGATTTCAGACAAGAAAGCACTGGACCCATCATTTTCGCCATATGGAAATGGTTTCAACATTGTCAGCTGGGCTGTGAGGCTTATCCAGAGAGGCAGGGTTCGCGAGTTCTTCATCGAAGGCTTGTGGGAGAAGGCCCCACATGATGATCTGGTTGAGTTCCTGAACCTGGCGGTCCAGTGCACGCAGGAGTCTCTTGCTTCTAGGCCCACAATGAAGCATGTTGTTCGACGCCTAAGGGAACTCCGACCACCTTCTTACTAGGAAGACAAGGCGCTCAACGCCTAAATACTTACCTAAGAAGAACTGATGAACTGATAGCTAGGTTGTCGTCTCCCCCAGCCAAGCCAAGGGGGTTAGTAGCTGTGGTAAGGAGGTAAGGAGGTGCCATCAATTTTATCTCCTCAGCAGCCTCCTCTCCACCAAGTTTTACTGATGGATAACATTCTAGGTAGATGAATGCTTCCTCTAAAAAAATGAAAAATATAGAAAAAAGAAAAAAAAAGGTGAAAAAAAGAAAAGAAAACTGAATGCTTCAACAGTTCTGCAACTACATAACATTTGAGCGAGATTACTTCTTTTCCTGCATGATTGAGAAAAAAGGGTAATGATGCTCAAATGGTATATAGTTTCAGAACTGTTGAAGCATTTGGCCTTCTGAAATCTTGTAAATATTATCAGTAAAGATTAAAGTTTGACATGTATGGATTGATGATTGTGTGTTAACTGTTGTTGTTTCATGGCTTGAATCGTACCTAGAACGAGGTAGGTCACAATTTGTGACCGTGAGAATGCGATACAGACGCTACTTACAGACGCTAGCTGCAGCTGCCAATTTGCAGATGCTGTTGCTGCACTCTGCCTCGTGCTTTGCTAGTAGTTGCAGAATGCAGCTTGTACTTTTTTTTTTTGAAAGGAAAACAATATACCATTAAACACTTGGTCCAGTTAAGTCACTGGACACCAACAAAGTTACAAAGTCTGGCATTTGTTCTTGCCAAAGCCGAGGACCATCATCATTACAATTGAGGCCCATAGCCGCCAGAGTATCAGCAACAACGTTACAGACTCTGAAAACATGAGACAGAACATTCAGAAAAGTTATTATACATTAAGCTTCTAATCTCTCCTATTAGACGGCCTAGAACTGACCTGTCATAAGTCGGATTAGATAGCATTTTTGCTACAAGAGCAGCATCAGTTTCTACTATGACCCTTCTCATCCCTAGCGTAGATGCAAACTCCAGGCCTTCAATGCAGGCGATGGCTTCAGCATGCTGGACAGACATTAGGAAATCCGCAGATCCACTACCTGCAGCAACAACATTGCCTAAATGGTTTCTTATGACGAAACCCCACCCAGATTTGCGTGAGCACGGACTATAAGCTGCATCGCAATTAATCTTGTAAACTTCTTCAGGTGGTGGTCGCCATTTTGGTTTGCAGACTGGAATTGCAACTCTTTTTTCAGTACTGACTGCATCCCTCCATGCCTGCAAATGAAAAAGTACATGACTGACTATTTGTTGAGCTGTTTTTACCTTCTCCCCTGCATTGATTTTATTGCGTGCAGACCACCAACACCACATAAAAATGATAATCATGCTTTGACAGTCATCAACTTGGTCGGCCAAGTGAGCAGCCGTCCTCTGCTTCTCCCTTTGCCGGGGCCTCTGCCATTGGTCTGATCCAGGCCGCATAACTCAGATCAGACGGCCGGTGTTTAGAAAACGAAATATTTCCGTCCTGCAGGCATAGTCAATCGAGTAAGATAAATTGACAGTTCAGAACACGCTTCAATCTTTTGGGTCCTAGAAAGTAGAAACTAGACAAGCTTTGGTCAGGTCTTGCTCTGATATATGTCAGTGTTCATCAGCCATTCCTGGAAAGAAAGGAACAAGCATCAGCACATCAACTGCTTACTGAAGCCTTTGTGCTGAAATCAGGGGTTTTGAAACCCTGCATCTCCTTCCAATGCAGCAGAGGGGTTTAGTTTAGGAAATATGAATGGATTGACTCGTGCTTGGCTGACCTCCCTGAGGTCCAAAGAGACAGGAACCATTGCTGACTTCCATATAATTGAGAGGAAACTTCACAACACATTCTGTCTAGAAGCATCACTTAATTCCGTTCCTAACCACCCACAGCCAGGTTCTAGTATGCAAACCGGATGCCATGCTGGAAGCTTGGCCAGCAGCTTCCTCCTGTAACATGCAACCTGAACCTGCGCCTTCTCATTCCTCTTCTCCAGTTGCTGACAGCGACAGCACAAGCTTTTGGTCAGTCAATCACATCTAGTAATTAAGAGGCTGCAAAACTGAATTATAGGAAAAAAAATAGGAGTACTACCAAAATATTAGCAAAATCTTTGGTATCTAACAACATCATTTGTCAAAATCAGTAGGGACCCATCTATTTCTGCTACTGCCAATCAGCACTGTGCATATACAACAGTTGGGAGAAAAGGGCATTTTTCAACACGCCCTGAAGGCATCGTGCATTCACAAAGAGACCAGAAGGCATTCACATACGAGATTCGGTAATGATGTGATGTGATTGCTCGGAAGCAGCTGGCTAATAACATCATTTTGGAAAAATCAGTGGGAATCCGTCCGGTTTTCTTCTCCATCCCAATCATGTGAGATGAGTGCAGATGCATCCAAAATACGAAAAGGAGGTGACCGAAAATACTGGAGGCGCATAATTCAAACTTGAATAGGGAAAAACAAAATACTAGTCATGCTGATTTTGACAGTGGATCTCCAGCTGGGAGCTATGTACGTATACCCCTCTTTTTACGGATGCCAGATTCAGCATTTCACCTAACATACATTTCCAAGTGAGAATTTTTTTGGTGTGCAACTACAATTAAACGAGCGAAAACCGACAACAAATGAATGCGGAGGAGGATCCTGCACCTCTGGCGATGAATGCCATCCTGGCCTCCGCAGACGCCGGGGGGACGGCGGCGAGTCGGTGACGAACGCTGCGCTGGTCTAGAGGGAGCGTGAGGGCCGCCGCCTGGCGCGGACGGAGGAGATCGGCGGCGGCGGCGGCGGCGGCGGCGTGTCGCGAGGAGCCAGGTGGAGTTTATGAGAGCTGGGCCGTGGTGCGGTTGCTTTTGCTGGTACTGGGCTGTGAGTCCGCCAGGAAGCTAGGCTACTGGCGCGTGGGCCGGTGTGGGCTTCATTGGAAGGAAACATGATCAGTTTTTTTTCCTTTTTTTGTAAAGGAAGAACATGAAACGATTTTGACCTCCTGATGATAGAAGCAAACATGAAATCCATAATTGGATAGGAGCACCAAGCTCGTTCGTTCATAATCAGCAATTAGCACCACGCAGCAGAATTATATATATTGGCATGCTTAAAGACATGCAGGGGAAGCACACTAGCCAATTATTAGCACCCGAGTCTTGATGACCATATCCCCAGCTCGAATTGGTGGATGCAGAACCTCAGGAAATCGTCACAGTAGGGTCTTTTGAAGACTGTGGTTGTGGTAACGGTACCATATGTGAAATCATTTTTCAAGGTAGCTAAGCAGTCTGATTCAGGCGTATAGCAATAGTACAGACCAAAAAAATGATTTTACCAAGGGCAGAAAACTTGCATTTCGCCTTGTCCTTCCTCTTCTCCGGTTGCTGACAGTGACAACACAAGCTTTTTGTTCAGTCGGTCAAATTCAGTAATGAGAATGAGAACTGTACATTTCAAGCTGTCTGAAGCAAAGTAGGGACAAAGTCATATCCCATAATATCCCCCAAGAGGAAGCAATAATAAACTATAAGAATTAGGAAACGCCAAAATAGGAGCAACATGTTGGTATCTAACACCATCGCCTTGTTATATATATATACAAGAGTCAAAGAAACATAAGAAGAAAATTTTAACAAATGGTGAAAGCTATACAATCTCAACAGGATACCAAGCCTCAAAAGATGGAGAGCAGAGAACAGGAACGGTACTAATTAATAAGCCTCAGAGATGATCTTGGTGGCTATCATCATCAACTGGATTTGAAGAGGAGTAAATTTTTTACCTCACATCACAGGCTTAGCATGGGACGTACTAATTAATAAGCCTCAGAGATGATCCTGGTGGCTATCATCATCAACTGGATTTGAAGAGGAGTAAATTTTTTACCTCACATCACAGGCTTAGCATGGGACGTACGTATAGCCCCCACCCCCAAAAAAAAAAAAGAAACCACAGGCTGCCTGTAACATCATTTTCGGAGTTGCTAGCGCACGGACATCCGATCCAAGCGGTTAGCGTCGGACGGTGCAAATTCCCGCTGAAATGTTAATATGCGAAAAAAATCCCGCACCTCACCATGCTTATCTGACATGCCCGAACGCACGCCTGACCCGCCCCCATCCACACACCCCGGCCCCTCCCCATCCGTTCGACCCACCCCAGAAGGCGCAGCCCCGCCTTGTCGTGCCCCCGACCGCCGGTCGCCAGCGCACCTCGTGCGACGTCCGCCGGCCACTGGCTCGCCGCGCCCAATTCCTCGGCACCCTCTGACTCTTCGAACAACATTAAACATGTGCAACATGAAACACTTAAATGCAACATACATCTGAAACGGATGAAACATTTAGAACATACGTTTGCAACATATGTGTGAAAACATACGCAACATCTCGATAGAACACTTGCAACTTGCAACATGAAAACACTAACTGCAACAGAAGACTGAAACAGATGAAACATTTTGGGACATACTGTTGCAACATATGTGTGAAAACATATGCAACATCCAGATCAAGACGATTGCAACATACGTCTGAAACAGATAAAACATTTTAAATAAACACTTGCAACATGCATCTGAAACACATACAACATGTGCAATATTCCCCGATCTACTTTTACAACATCTATATGAAACAATTGCAACATACATCTTAAACGCCAGAAACACTTGAAACATATATGTGCAAAATAGGGGAGGGGGAGGCTAGGCCGATCGATTCCGGTCGTCGGGGTCAGAGACGGTGGTGAGCAGCTACGCGCGAGCACCATTGCCACCAGTATCGAGCTTGGCTTGGCGGCGATGGTGTGGGATAGGGGTGAGGAGCGCCATGGTCACCGAGGTGGGGGGAGCTCGATCGCCGAGGTGAGAGGGGGCGCCCCTGGGGGTGGGGGAGAGCCGCCCACTCCCCTGCAACACTGTCGCAACACCTCTATGGATCTCGCTCGTGCTCCATGGATCTCGCCGGGATGAGGGAGAAGTCCATCGGATCTGCGGCATTGGGGCTCCCGGTAGGTAAGGACGTTGAGGTGGGGGGGACACCACCGAGGTGGGGGAAGGAGCCGCGGGGGTGGTGGAGGACGCGCGCCAGGGTGGGCAAAGCGAGAGAGAGAGAGCGGCAGGGAAGCACGAAAGAGAGGAGCTTGTTGGGCAGGCGGCGCATGCGGAGTGAGGCGAGGTGGCCCGGAGTTGATTTTGTTTTTATTTATTTAAGCAAGTGGCGTGTGCGGCAGTGAGATAAAGTTTTGGTCCACGTCACGGCCACACGTCTGAAGGGAGTCGCTGACGTCAAACGTCCTGTAGCATTACCGCATCATTTTTTTTACCACGATCAGGGCGCGGCTTCCTCACAGTTCATAGCAGAGCAAACAGCAAAGCGGCGCCGCCAGAAGCCGCGCGCGGTGGACGGGGCCCGCGTGAGGGCTCGGCGTGGAGATTTTACGGGTTGGGCCGGGGTCTGGTTGCATCGGTGCTAGTTCTGCTACTGGGCTTTCAGGCCAGTCGTGAAGCTAAGAGATTTGTGCGTGGACTGTTGTGGGCTTCGGTACAAGAAAAACATGAAACGATTTTGTTTTTTAATGATTTTTATTATGTACAGTAGAAACGAAAACATAGGAGCACGATCAGGCATCAGTGAACCATCGATCGAATCGAAATATATAAGGAAAGTAAAACGTACTGAAAAGATAACTGAATGCTGGCATGTGTCATAGCCAATTACAAACAAAAGGTGGCTGCATGCATTTCAGCCTGCCGATCAGACTTAAGGGTAATTATTAAGCAGGAAGAAGAAGAATAACAGCAACATCAGGGTAACTCGTCGTTATATTACTGCCTTGCTCGTCCACATTCTCTTCAAAAGCATCCTCGTTGATTAATTGCCTCTTCTACTCGTCGAGTAGTACTCGCTTGTAGAAGTTCCAGTTGGGGTCAGTCTGTGTGATGGGGGGCTGACCAAAAGGGTGCTCCCTGACGAAACGAGGAACGTCGTCTGCAGTGGCGAGGCCCTCCAGGTACAGGCGAAGATCTCCACCCGGTCCTGTACGTTCATAAGACATTTTAATTATAACAATAGCCACTAAACAGAACGTAATATAACTTGCAATGGTAGACTGTCGAATCGAAGCTTTAATTAGATTACCCAATGATGAATCATTCTTGCGGTTCTTGTAGCTGTAGGGGTAAGGAAAAATGGCGGTGTGCGGCTGCAGGATATACACGATGCAATAGACATCAGGAGCAGATTAGTGTGAATTACATACATCAACCAGCTGTGATGTCAGTGACATAATTAGGAACAAAGGAAGAGGTGGGCGGTATTAATTACCGGATTGCGGAGAGCTTTGCAGGGGGAATCATCCACGAGGAGAGTGTTTGAGGGCGAGAACTCCCCCTGCTGCCAGGGAAGACCATCAGCCTCCTCTTTGCTCCAGAGTTCCTTCAGCTCCTTCAGCACCAACGGCTTGTTCTTGTTTTCAAGAGTGTACAGCCCAGTAGCAGAGCACTTTGATGCGTCCTGCGTGCCAATCGATCATGATGCAAATTGGAGCAAACGACATATAGAGATATGATCAATGTTATATTTGACGCCCTTTATTTGCTCATTGCACTTTTAGCATGCAGCGGATGTGTTCGATCCGCCAAATTAAAACGAGAGAACCGAGTAGTAATAACTTTCAAGCAGGAACAAAGGAACTGTTACGTTAACGTTGGTCACTCATTACCGATCGGATCAGTATATAATAAACAAGTGTGGAAAAAAAAATGAATGCGATAAAGCCCAATGAGATGAATGGATCTGTTCTCCATGTATATTAAGTACTTACCCAAGAAAACAACAGGCGATGTTTGAAATCTTTCATGAGGATATCAACAGCGGCATCGACGTTAACTCTGGACGATCGGAGTAGAAAATTTGTAGTCAGCGGGGCGTGCAAAGGATTAAAGGAATCATCAAATTAGTTACAGCAGTAGTGATGACGAGTAAAAGGTATGCAATGGGCCAAACAAAAAAAAGAGGAAGATTTAATTAGCACCTCTGTCTCGATGACCATACCCCAACGTCAAAGTTGCGGAAGCAGAATTTCAGGAAGTCATCGCAGAAGGGCCTTTTGAACACTGGCACACACGCACGTAGATAGATGGGTTATATGTAGCATAGCATAAGCCATAGAAGGCACGAATTTACAGCTGGCAAGCTAGGACAAGAAGGATGAATTTGTGCGAGAAAATAGAAGAAGATGGATGCCAAAGCGGCCCAGTGCAACTTTACCTAGTTTGCCTCGGCACCTCCCATGCGACAGATGGGCGTTGTGAAAGTCTCGGTTAATGTCCGCGAGCAAGCCATTAAGATCCAGAACGAGAAGCTTCTTCCTGCTCCTGATCTGTGCTACTAGAGTGACTGGGACCTTGCTATCACTGTTAGCAGCTTCCTCGTGATGAATTTGGTGACGACGAGCAGCATCCTCCCTGGTCTCAACGGAAGCAACAGCAGCACCCACGTCCACACTGCTGTTGACAGCAGCATCTGCCAAGGGTCCTCGTCGTCGTTCTTGGGAAGCAGCTGACGACGTCACTTGTTCATCCGTCAGCTTCATCGTCTTCGTCTTCTCCACCACCTCTGCTAGCTCCAGCGTGCCTTCATCGTCAGCTGCGGGCGTACGTGCGCAAGACGTAAATAAATCGATGCATGCATGGATTATTATCAGATCGCGCGAACTTGACCTCGAGCTAGACAGACAACTAAGACAAGACACGGCATGGATCCGCACCTGAAGCAGCGGCAGCCTCCGGCGCGGCGACGAAGGCAGCGGCGGTGGCCACCGGCGCGGCAACGAGCTCGAGCTTGGGGTCGTCTCGCTCCATGTTGCCTCCACCTAGACTGGAACCGTGCGTGGGGGACGACGTGGATCCTGGCTGCAGCCTGCTTATGCTCCTGGGCTCCTGATCTCGGCACCCGGAGGAGAGCTAGCGGATGGAGGCATTTATTTTTTTTATTATTTAGACCAAAGACCATTGGTCCTGCTTATATTGAAAGCAACATAGCATCTGTTGGGGTTACCAGCTTTACAGCAAGATCATAGAACATTCAGACAGAAGCTAAAATAACAGGAAAAAGAGAAATATGTCTAGACCAAGTTCAAAGCTTCTGCTCAGTGCCTACCACCTCACCTCTAAAGCAGAGAACCACCTGCAAAAGAGAACGACTAAAGAAAGAAAAAGACAGCAAAAGAAAAAGAAAGGCAGAAAGCAGGGTCTTTTTCTTAGGAGATTGAGACATCTGAGGCTTAACTACCACACTGCACCTCAACAGCTTAACCACCTCTGAAAGAAATCCCAGGTATATTACACCGAGAGACCCAAAATGAGGTACTTCCACATTATGCTTATATATCTTGCTTCACCAGGCCTTCAGTCCATCCTGGAGCTTCATGATGATATCCTCCATCTTCAACGCCTCCAGCGGCTTCAGGAGTTTCTTCCATTGAGATAAGAATCCCAAAATCATATGAGTGATTACTTTAGGAGATTTGATCAGAACATTATTGAAAACCCAATTATTCCTAGTCTTCCAAAGGCTCCAAGCAACGCTAGCCAGAACAAAGAAAGTAGTATTATCTGTTACATGGCCCACCCCAAACCCCATCATATCTTCATAGTGTTGTAAAGAGGTTGGCCTCTCAGCCCATCTTAAGCTAATTCTGACCCAAATCCAGATGATTTGGGAGATGTTACAGTTAAACAAAAGATGGCTTCTAGTTTCGAATTTGCCACAGTATTTACATCTCTCCGAGCCCTTGCCCTTTCTCACTTTCAGCTGTTCCCCTGTTTGAACCCTGTCATGCCAAAGCATCAAAGAAAAATTTTAATCTTGAGGGGAAGTATCATTTTCCACAAGTCAATCATTCTGATATCCACCTCTCCGCTGTTTTTCATAAACCTATACATCGACTTAGTAATGAATTTCCCTGAAGACTCAAGAGCCCACAGAACTTCATCGTTCACCTCTTTTGAAAACTCTACTAACTCTAGAGATTCCTGTAGATCATTCCATTCAGCTATCTCTTCATTGCCCAATCTTCTTCTAAGGTCTAGATTCTAGTTCACCTCTCTAAGATCAAAGACAGACCACTCTTGTTGTCTACTTATACGAAACAGCCTTGGGTATCTAATCTTGAGGGAGCAGTCCCCAAGCCACACATCATGCCAATACCTGATTTTCTTTCCATTGCCTACTTTCCATTTAGTACCTCGCTCATACCAATCTTTAGCCTTTAATAAGCCTTGCCAAAACTGGGAGCTACCTCTCTGCCTGCTCTGACAGAAACTGTTATCACTCAGATATTTTCTTCTTAACACCTCTAGAGCCAAATTGTTCTCACCTCTATCAAGCTTGTAAATCCACTTAGCCAATAAAGCTGTGTTCATTGTCCTAGTATCTATAAATCCTAACCCACCAAATTCTTTAGGAGAGGCTAAAGCCTCCCACTTAATCATGTGATACTTCTTTTTGTTGCCAACACCTTCCAAAAAAACCTCTCTCTAGCTGTGTCCAATCTTTTCTGTGTGCCCTCATGTAACCAGTAGAAACCCATGGTGTACATGGGGATGCTAGTTAAGCTTGAGTTGATGAGGATGGACTCCCTCCATGGGAAAGCTGATTGCATTTCCAAATCTCCAACCTCCTCTCTACTTTCCCTGCCGATGAGCTTAATTCTTCCTTGGACAGTCTCTTATAACTTATTGGGAGGCCCAGATACTTCATTAGAAAATGTCCCAACTTGCAGTTGAAGGCGTCAACGATTTTCTCAGATTCTTCCCCAGAGATCCCAATAGTAAACACCTCAGACTTGTTGTAATTGATTTTCATCCTAGAAATCTCCTCGTAGCAGAACAGTAAAAATTTAAGATTGGCAATGTTTTGTTGTGAGTTTTGTAGAAAGAGAACAATGTCGTCAGCATATTGTAAATGGGTCAAACCACTGTTAACCAAATGAGGGGTGACACCAAGATTTTAAATCTCCGGCTAAGCCACTTAGCTGCTGTCCTCTTAAACAGCTAAGTGCAGCTATAGCCGGAGATATCCGTAGCTAAGACATTTAGCTGTTCTTGCACATAACATTGACGTATGTTCAGCACAATGGTTAACAGTTTAACACAGAACTAAGTTGGAGCAGACGAAGAACCAGAGTGTGCTGCTCGTGCTGCCTCCACCGCCGCTCGCAGCCTCGCACTACACACTGCCGCCGCTGCTCGTGCTGAACGCCGCCGTCACAGCCACTCGTGCTGGACGCCGCCGCCGTGGCCGCCTGTCTGGGGACCACGCCGCCGCCGTCGCCGCTTTTCTAGGGACCGCGCCGCCACCGCAGTCCAGCAAAATAGGAGAGGCGCAGGCATCTGCCACCGCTTGGGTGCTCCGACTAGCCACACGGCCGTCTCCAGCCCACCGCCGCTCAAAGAGAAGCCGCCACCGCCGCCTGCTCCTTTTTATTTTTCCGAGACGACTCGTGGATGTTGGAATGAGTCACCGAGTGCTAGGGTTACGGGATGGGCCGGGTTGGGACTCAAGTTGGGCCACGCTGGGCCAGTTTTCTGGGCCGACAAAATTTTAGCTGCCGCTAAAATGTAGCCCATTTAGCGGCTATCTCCGAATTTATCCGGCTATTAGCTGCTGTCATTTTTTTAGCGCTAAAAGTTGCATATCTTAGCTTTCACATCGTCCAGCAGCTATCTCCGGCTATAGCTGCAGCTATAGCTGGAGATTTAAAACTTTGGGTGACACCCACAAGATTACTGTTTTCAAAGGCCCTCTCAAGCATGGTAGATAACGTATCAGCAACCAAGTTGAAGAGAAGTGGGGATAAAGGGTCTCCTTGTCTCAAACCTTTATAACTTCTGAAGTAATGCCCCAGTTCGCCATTAAGATTAACTGCCACCCGTCCACCACAGACGGATTTCATGATCCAATCTATCCACCTCTCACAGAAGCGCTTCTTCTCTATCACCTCTTTAAGGAAAATCCAGCTCACCTTATTGTACGCTTTTTCGAAATCAAGCTTCAGCACAATACTACTTTGTTTCTTCCTGGCCAAATCATGTAACACCTCATGTATGACCGCCACCCCATCTAAGATATATCTACCAGGAATGAAGGATGTTTGATGAGGGCTAATGATTTTATTAGCTATTCTATTCAATCTGAGATTTAGAGTTTTAGTGATAATCTCGTAGATAACATTCAGAACGCATATAGGCCTATATTGTCTAATATTAACTGCACCTTTGACCTTAGGAATAAGGGTAAGAATACCATAATTAAGCCTAAACAAATCTAGCTTTTCACTTCTCAAATCTTGTAGCTTTTCACTTCTCAAATCTTGTAGCTGACCAAAAGGGTGCTCCCTGACGAAACGAGGAACGTCGTCTGCAGTGGCGAGGCCCTCCAGGTACAGGCGAAGATCTCCATGGGGTCATGTACGTTCATGGGACACGTACGTGTTAATTAATCCATAACATTAGCCACTAAACAGAGCGTAATATAACTTGCATTGTTAGTAGACTGTCGAATCGAAGCTTTAATTAGATTACCCAATGATGAATCATCCTTGCGGTTCTTGTAGCTGTAGGGGTAAGGAAAAATGGCGGTGTGCGGCTGCAGGATATACACGATGCAATTAATTGACATCAGGAGGAGATTAGTGTGAATTACATACATCAACCAGCTGTGATGTCAGTGACATATTTAGGAACAAAGGAAGAGGTGGGTGGTATTAATTACCGGATTGCGCAGAGCTTTGTATGGGGAATCATCCACCAGGAGAGTGTTTGAGGGCGAGAACTCCCCCTGCTGCCAGGGAAGACCATCAGCCTCCTCTTTGCTCCAGAGTTTCTTCAGCTCCTTGAGCACCAACGGCTTGTTCTTGTTTTCAACAGTGAACAACCCAGTAGCAGTGCACTTAGATGCGTCCTGTGCCCATCATGCAAATATCAATGCTTTTTTACGCCCTTTTGCTCATTGCACTTCAATTTTAGCATGCGGTGGATGTGTTCGATCGGCAAATTAAAACGACAGAAATGAATATATGTGTGCGTATGTATATAGGAATACCAATAATCGAGCGGGAACTTTAACTCTTTTTTTATGAAAATGATAGTAACTTTAAGGCCTTTGCTGCGGTACTCCCAAATGACTGTGGACCGTTCATTTATTTCGATCAGACGGTCACGATCACCTATTACCTCCTAGGAGGTAATAGATGAAATATATATTTATTTAATTTTTATTTTATAAAATAGGGTAAATAAGTAAAGTTTTAAATATAAAAAAATCTTTTTTTAGACTTGATTGATGCATGCATGATCTTTGACTGATATGGTAAATTTTTTTTATTTATAACTTTGTGTTTCATATATTTTCATTACCATATTTTTTGTATCACTTTATAAACTTGATTTTGCATGTGGTAGCATTTGCATGTTTACGTACGTGATTACCGTGTGGTTGGTCTGTACGTGTAGCTTGTGTGTATGCGGCCGGCTAGCCTGGCTAGCCTGGTACGTTAGTGTGTGTGTGAGCGTGTGTGTATGTGGTTAGCCGGTTAGCGCGTCTGTGTGCGCGCATGGATAGGCTGGTTGGCGTGTGTGTGCGCGCCGTGCACGCGTGGTTAGGCTGGTTAGCGTGTGTGTGGTGAGCGTGTCCATGCATGCATGTTAGATGAGTGATTACCATGTGTACGTGGTCAGCGTGTGTAATTGGCTAGCTAATGTGTATGTGGTTAGCGTGTCCATACATGTTAGTGTAGATAACTGTTAGCGTGTCTATGTATGTTCAATAAGAATGGGTAACATGAGTGGATAACGTGTTAGTGCAGGTAACATTTTATTGTTTGTAACTTTTGGATCCGATAAGCCTTTTGATTCATATAACATTTCATGTCATGTACATACCACTGATAAAATTGATTATATTAGCCAACATTAGAACAAGCCAACTTTAGACCACTTTAACTCCTGAGACTCTAAACACCAGGTCTAAATTAAGTTTAGATAATCTTGCGAAAACTTTAGATCACATATGTAAGCTAAAGTGTCTAAAGTTTTAGTCTTTAACTTTGCCAACTAAATTTTAAACCAAGGTAGCATGATATGTTTCTTACATGACTTCTGTATAATGTTTACTTTATATTGAATGAAAAATATTATTGTAGGTTTAGGACAAGTCAAACTTTCTTAAGTTTGATCAAGTCTATACAAAGTAATATGAATAATTATTTGTTGAAATATATAAAAATATTTATTCGATTGAATATGTGTGAAATCGAATTCGGATAGCACCATTTATTCGATTTTAATTCAAATTCATACGAAAATTATCAGTGCAGTAGGCCCAAGTTAACGGCTCAAACTTTCGCTTAGAAGGCCCAAATTAAGAAAAAAAAGCCCATCTATTCGCGCATTTCAGTCCAAAACAGGTAAAAAATTGGCCTTTCGGTCTTGCTTCCGAATTCCCCACCTCCCCAAGCCGGCCCACTAGGCCCAATTAGTCATTTTCAGCCCTTCGTGGCCTGTGGTCTCTCCCCGCTCTCAGCCCGATGCCCCTCCCCCTCATCGTCGCACCTTCTGCGGCTCTGCCTCACGCGGACAAACGGAACCGCCGGGCAGCGGCGGCGCTAACCCTAGGCGGCGGCGACAACAAGCACAGGGGCGGCGGCCAAGAAAGGCGGCACCGCACTACCGCAGCCAGCCCCCAACCAGCGAGGATCCGCTTCGTCTGCAGACCGCCAGGGGCCGGGGCGGCGGTGGCTAGCGGCTATACAGATCGACGAGGCTCCACGCTCAGTTTTGTATCCTACCTCCGCCACTGGCCGACGCCGGTCCGAGGACATCTCTGGTATGTATTCCCCACCACTTTCGGAGAATTTGCAAGCTAGATGTCAACATGTAAATCATTTTTGACTTTTTTTTCATTTTTGGAACATGTAGCAGTAATCAAACATGTCAACACACACCCAGACACTTGAAGAGTTAGCAGAGTATGAATATATCATACAGAGGAACTTCCATTCCGAGGATGAGGGGTATGAGTTTTTCAATGCTTTTGCTAGGAATAAAGGGTTTAGTTTAAGGAAGGGAAAAGTCAAACGTGCAGCAAACAACGTTGATACAATATGGCGACAGTATGTCTGCTCAAAAGAAGGGGTCAGGCAACCTAAGTTCTTGAATATAAAAAATATGAAAAGGCGGCCAAAACCACTTACGCGATTTGATTGTCCATTTGAGGTAGTGATTAAACATAACCATGACATGAATGTATGGTATGTGCACAAGTACGTCGACACGCACAACCATGAGATGGCCAGATTGACTGAAGTAGGCTTTATGTTCTCGCACCGTAGAATATCGGAGCTGCAAAAAAAGGAAATCTTAGCATACCAGACTGCAGGCCTTAGGAAGTGTCAAATTATGGATGTTATGGAGCAGCAATACGGGGGTCCCCATAACGTTGGCTATGCAATTAAGGATTTATATAATTTTTCGTGTTTGAATAAAAAGTTAAAGATTGCAGATGGTGATGCAAATGCAGTGTTGCAGTATATGAAAGAAAGGCAACTTCAGGATTCTGATTTCTTCTTTGACTATCAGACTAGTTCAGAAGGTCGTTTGCTTAATTTGTTCTGGTGTGATGGTCAGTCTCGCCTAGACTACCAGGCGTTTGGGGATTTAGTTATTTTTGACAGCACCTACCGAACAAATAGGTACAAGATGCCATTTGTTCCCTTTGTAGGCCTGAATCATCATCGCAGCACTACGATATTTGCTTGTGCTGTTGTTTCTCATGAAACTGTAGAATCATTTCAATGGTTGTTGCGAACCCTCTTAGTAGCAATGTACAACAAGGAACCTAGGTCCATAATTACTGATGGCGATCATGCAATGCGAAAGGCTATAAGAGCAATTTTACCTAACACTGTTCATCGTTTGTGCACTTGGCACATTGAGAGGAATGCTGCCAAATTTCTTCACCATACTATGATACCTGGATTTAGGTTATTAATTTATATGTGTGGTACTCCAGAAACTTTTGAGGCAAGGTGGCAAAGCTTCATGAAGAAGCTTAAGACTGGTAAACGTCGCAGGCGGCGTAAGTACCGCAGGTGGCTCTCAAGGATGTACATGATTAGGAGATTGTGGGCAGCTAGTTATTTGAAGAATAAATATTTTTTGGGTGCACAGAGTAACCAACGGAGTGAAAGCTTAAATTCTCGACTACACAAGTACCTAGACCGAAAAATGACGTTGTATGATATGGTGGATCATTATTTCTACTGTGTCTCCCGCATCAGAAGAACTGAATGGCATCTAGATTGTCAGGCTTCACAGTCCAAACCAGTACCAATTACAGAACATCAAGTTTTGGAAACCTCAACAGCTGAGTGTTTGACTCCAGCAAACTTTTATTTGGTCCAAAGGGAAATAAAAAGGGCATAAAGGTATCACATTGTGCAGATTTTGGATAATGAGGGTTCCACGAAGTACATGGTAGTAGCAACAGACGGCGCGAAGGTATTTGAAGTGGACTGCTATGATGAGGTGACCCTTGAAAATGTTACTTGCAGCTGTCTGAAATTCGAGTGTGAAGGAATACCATGTTGCCATGTAATGCGTGTGTTGATTTCAATTGGTGCTAAAATGCCACAGTGCTGTGTGTTAAATAGGTGGACACTTAATGCCAAGTCAAGTAGCACTGTGGACACATCTGACCCTGTGAAGTCAATGAAAGGAACTCGTTTGACTGAGCTGCTTAACTTGGCAAAACTGGTATTCGAAGAAGCATCATGTTCAACCGAAGAGTTTTTGAGGTGGAAGGAAATTCTTCAACATGAGCGCAACCAGAAAAGGAAACGCGATGAAATGGATGGGAAATCTAGTAATCCTGAAGGCCAAGATAATAAATTGGAAGCAGATGAAGATGCATTAAATGTTCTAGATCTTGAGCCAGTCCAAAGCAAAGGTGCCCCAAAAAAGATGAAAAGTTTCTTGGACAAGCCTCTAAGGAGATGTTCAGAATGCAAGGCGACTGATCATGACAAGAGGACTTGCCCAAAAAAGAAAAGGTTAATGTCATTTCACCTATAATTCAAACTGAAAATACATTGTAATTATAACTGACACTACTTCCCATTACTGTCATTTCATCTGTAATTATGCACTATGCTTTTATTGCAGGAAATTCAAGTGAGGACGAACCGTGTGGGTACTGGTGGCTCACAGGAGGATGGGTTGTTTGCTGGTCAATTTGGAGGACCAGATGGCGATTGTCTGATGTTTGTTCTGCGAAGTCGTTCGATGGTTGAGTGGACAGTCTTTTGTTAGTTAAAGGTTTTGAGAAATTCTGCCGAGAGTGGAATGTAATAAGGATCTTCTTTTGTCTAGACGTTCGGTGTTAAGGGTGTGACGGTCAGCTAGCTTTTTCTGTCTGTGGGGCTGTGGTTTCGTAGATCAACTTTTGAACAGCTATGTCTTAGCAACTATTTTGTGTGGATAGTACTATCTGCTGCTATATAATATATTTTAGTGCTTTTTGATCTATCTGAATTGGGATGCTTGTTTAATACTAGTTGTATATTTTATTGCGAATAGTGAGTCGAATGAACATCTCGGAGATAAGATGTGCTGACGCACGTCGTGCCGTACATGTTGGCTGTACAATCTCTTTCAGTGAGATCATGTCTAGATTGACAGCTGAGATCATGTCTTATTTGCAATGTATAAGATCGATGTCTGCGAAGTCAATACATAGCCAGAACACAGCTTACAATATATCTATCACAAGATAAATATTTGCATAAACCAATTCTCATCCAAATGATGGTTTAACAGGAACCTTTAACAGTATGCAATTCCCTCCTCTTTAACAGGAACCTGTTACAGTACTTCATTGTACAAAAACGGCACAAGTAGTACCACTCCTAGGCAGAAACTAAAAGTTCTGTATGGCATTTACATGATCTTTGATGCTGGTAAGCTTATTTAAGGGCGAAAGGATCATTTCCGCAGGCATCTTCTTTCTAAATTTCTCCATGTCCTTTTGAGAGAACGGATTTGTTATTTCACTCCCATTCCAGTATTGCATATACTTTATTGTAAATATTCCACATGAACACCTGCAATTACAAATTTTTACGTTAAAAAACAATAACTGGTTGCAATTTATGGACAATAGAATCATAAGAAAATACGTACGCATCCTTTTGCCGTGGAATGTTTTTCTTCACATCAACACCCCAATCTAAAATATCATAGTTAGACCACCTGGACTTCAACTTGTCCAATGAAGACATGCCAGCTTGCAAAATTAAATGAATTCCAATGATCTGCAAGATAGTTAGCTCAGTAAATTTATAGACTAGATTGACAATTTTCACTTAATTGCTTTATTACAAAGTAATGCACATACCAATTCTTTTGTTTGTTGTACATAATTTATTGGCCTATTGAAAGAATCTAGAATTTGAATTTCGTTTCTAGCAGGATACAGAACACAAAGCCACCAGTGAGTGTTCGTAGTGTTTATGGGAATGAAGACCTACATTCACACATAGAGAAGCATTTAAGATCTGCTTTTACATATGAAATGGTAAGTTATGATTTTAGTCTTACCATATCAGCTTCTACAAATTCTTGGCATAACACATGCTTCACACTATGAAAAGGTAAACCAGTTTGTCTCCATTCTTTCGCAACGCTTTGTTGTAGCCAAAGACACGTCTCAGCAGCAATTGCATGTTTCTTGTTCTCGGTATCCTTATCCCATTCAGAGTTAAACATGCTTACATATGAGCTCATTATCTGCATGCGACATATAATTAGCGATAACTTAAAGAAGAAAGGACATAAGTTAAAGTACATGACTTACCCAAGTACATAACCATTTTGACTGTCCATCCTCTCTCACAGGTCTAACTAGACAATCTAATTGGCCTGCATTTACATTCATTCCATCTATACATACTAGATTTTTTTTGGGAGCAACGGCAATCTGCTCTCGAACATATGTAATGGCAGCAAGTTCAGATTCACTTAAATTCAGTCCTTCAGTGACCTCATCTGCATAAATGTAAAGATCAAGTGATACCAAAGCATGAAAACTCTACGTAAAGAAGAACCAAAGCATGAAAGCATACCAACAGAAGCAGCATTCGTTTTTTTTGTAGAGACCCTCTTTTGTTTTAAATCTGCGTATGGGGACTGCAACACTTTGCTTGGTTGCCTATTTTTCCTGAGTTTCACCTTTTCAACAAGTGTAGGACTCGAAATAAAATCAATTTTCCTCTTTACTTGTGAAGAAAAGTTCAATCCATCACTCGTTCGAAAAGTAAACTCCCTTTCAGCATCAGTACCCGGTTCTTGGCAGGGTTTTCCTTTCTCTGATGCAGGAATTGGCTTGTCACTTTCATCATGTACATTTGAATGGGATTCTCCTTGTTTGCTAGTACCCGTTGAATCGCACTGTTTTCCATCACACTTTGCTGACTTATTATTTCCATCAGCTAGCCTTACAAGCATTTAATATTTTAAATGGAAATGGTGTAAGGAACATTATACTGATAATTCACATTTATGCAAAGTAAATGGCAAACAAATCGAGATATTAACCTGTATAATCGTATGCACTTCTGGTAACATATTTGTCTTTTCCAATAGAAACTTCACTGATTCCATGGTATCCTGAAATTTATGGGCACTTACATAAATATACATGAATTAAGTATCTGTAGGCATTTGTTTGTACCTTTATCTTGCTTTCGTCATCCTCGTTAGCATCACGCAGCCCATCAACATTTACCTCTTCTTTTTCAACCTAAAAAGAGAGACAAGATGTACTTCACAGACACATTTATCCAGCTGGGTACAGTTAAAAAAACAATTACCTTGTCATCTGGATCCCTTTGATCAAAGTTATTAGTGGCAGTGCGCACTTTAGGCTCATTCGGATCTAATTCAATGACTACCTGCAACGTGCCAAAAAATATTTTCCAATCCATCACTTATATGAACACATAAAGAATAACAACAGTCTGAATCTACCTTTTCAGCCCCAAATTTCTTTATGCCTTCGAGGCGCGCCCGCTTTATAACTTTGGTTTCATGCCAATTTTTAATTAAAGGATGCTCGTGCAAGTCATAGTCAAAGCAATCACCGGTTGCTCGAAAGTGTTCAAAGTACCAAACCTGAACACATTACGAAAAACTTTACCTTTCAATGCAAGCACAAACAATAGTTAAACTATTTCAAAAAAAAAATCACCTGGAGGAATGCCAAATTTCCAGCAAGTCCAGTTCTTCTACTCTTCTTGAACATAGCCAGGTGCTCCAACAAATGGTCTAGTGTAAATCTCGCCCAATTAAGGTCCTTGATTTTCGATACATCAGCCACAAGGTGTAGGTAGTTGCTACCAACAAACTCCTTAGAGCTAGGGGCTAAAATCGTACCAATTGCATAGAGCACGAAAAGTCTAGTAAAGTGATCCTTATCGGCCTCCCTTCGTATCCTTTCCTCTATGTATTTGAAAGTGATGGCTGTATCACCCTTTTCTTTATAAAGGTTAAACAATGTAGGGTCTGCTTGTTTTCTACTAATTTCAATCTTCTCTCCTTTGTCAAATAAACCTAAGATACAATACACATCCCAAATGGAAATAGGAACCACATGCCCACGTAAACTGAAGGTCCTATCCGTTTCATTGAAATTTTCAGCGAGAGACTCCACTAGCATTCGTTGAATAGGCATGGACGGTATACTAAGCAGGCCGCCTAATCCTATTTTTCTAACGATATGCTTTTGTTCATCTGACAAATTTCTGCAAAGTGCCGCAAATTTCCCCGGCATACAGACGGTTTGAACCTGGTTGTCAATCATATTCATATATAAAAAAGAAAAACACATCAAAATTAAACTGTTCTCTTCAAACCTTACACAAAATACTATGCAATAGGAAAATACCATTTTATAGCAGCTAAGGCCCACACTTCACCAACTTCAACAATCTGAATTCAATTGTGATAAAAAAAATTAATGAACATTGTAAGTACTCGATCATGATATGGAGATCAGCAGTACAGCAATAAACAAATGCCAACATTCAGTAAGGGTGACCTCGTAATGGGAGTAGGGAGTGGAGCACATACCGATCTAGATGCAGGTGACACGGAGGCGCCCGCCTTGAAGACAACACAGTTCCTTCTGCCGGTGATGCCCTTGCCGTGTCTGCTGACGCCCGCCGTGCCTACTCTTCCAGCTGCAAAGGTGAATGCAGCCTGTGGATAGTGGTGCGGTCGCAGTGCTCCACGGTGGTTGGCTTCCACTGGCAGCGTAGGTGGCGGCGGTTGCTGTGTATTGGGTTCGACGTCGATGGAAACCTGAGGATTGGTCCCGTGAACACGGCTTCTTCGGTGACATTGCCAAAGCATCTTCCCTGATTGAAGGAGATATGATTCAGAGATTTGAGGGAGAAATCAGATCGAGATGAACTCATCGGGAAGAAGAGGTGCGCACCTGGTTGGAAGTGAGCGAGGATGGCTGGATCGGCGGCGCCGCGCGAGGAGGGTCGGGATCCGGCGCTGCTCTCCCGTGATTAGGGGAATCGGCATGCGGGATTTCCCCTCCCGTCATTGTGGGGATGCGGGGGTTTTATTTTTGTTTTCCTGGATTTATTAATTTATTTAGTAATTCATTAAATTGTAAAAAATCAATGGCTCAGATTGATCTGGGATATTACCTCCTCGTAGGTAAAAGGTGTACCTTAGCATTGCCCTAACTTTAATTAACTTGCAAGCAGTAAAAAAAGGAACGAATACTATTACTACGTTGGTCATTGCAGATCGGAGCACTATATATAATAAGATCAGAAACATGTAATAATTTTTCAGACAAAAAAAGGTAAACGTGTACTATAGGTGGGAATGAAAACATATGAATGCTCGTACGTACGTAGTAACAGATTAAGTAACATATGAATGCATGGATCAGTTGTCCATTAATAGGTACTACTTACCCAGCAGAACAACAGGCGATGTTTCGAACCTTTCATGAGGATATCAACAGCTGCATCGACGTTAACTCTGCATCGGAGTAGAAAACTTGTAGTCAGTGGGGCATGCATGCAAAGGAGAAAGGACTCAACAAATCATCAAATTACAGCAGTATGCAATGGGCAAAAAAAAAAAAGATTTAGTTTGCGCCTCAGTCTTGATGACCATACCCCCACCTCAAAGTTGTGGAAGCAGAATTTCAGAAAGTCATCGCAGAAGGGCCTTTTAAAGACTGGCGTACGTAGCACAAGGTACAAATCATATACAGAACATATAACTTTGAAGTTAGCAATCTGAGTCAGATGTATTATATATAGCATAGCATAAGCCATAGGAGGCACGAATTTACAGCTAGCAAACTGGCTAGGACAAGAAGAAGATGATAATAAGCCCAAGCAGCCCAGTGCAAGTTTACCTAGTTTGCCTCGGCACCTGGCATGCGACAGATGGGCGTTGTAAAAGTCTTGGTTAATGTCGGCGAGCAAGCCATTGAGATCCAGAACCAGAAGCTTCTTCCTCGTCGTCTGTGCTACTACTAGACTGGCTGGAACTGGAACCTTCCTCTTAGCAGATTCCTCATGGTAAATCTGGTGAAGACGACCAGCAGCATCCTCCTTGTTTGCAACGGAAGTAGCAGCAGCACCCACGTCCACACTGCTGTTGACAGCATCTGCCAAGGGTCGTTCTTGGGAAGCAGCTGACGACGTCACTGCTTGTTCCGTCAGCTTCATCGTCTTCGTCTTCTCCACCACCTCATCTAGTAGCTCCAGCGTGCCCTCATCGTCAGCTGCGGGTGTGCACAAGACGTAGTATATATATGGATCCGTACCTGAAGCGGCGGCGGCCTCCGGCGCGGCGACGACGGCAGCAGCAGCGGCCTCCGGCGCGGCCACGATGGCAGCAGCAGCGGCAGCGAGCTTGAGCTCGAGGTCGTCTCGCTCCGTGTTGCCTCTACCTGGCACTACTAACTGACCTTTCGTCGATCGTCCAAAATGTCTTTAGTCTCAGCGATTTCGGTGACTGGGACTAAATAGACTTTTAGTTCCGATTGGTGTTACCAACCGAGACTAAATGTCCCTCACCAACAGCTCTGTTGTCAGACGCTGTCGGGAGGGACCTTTAGTCTCGGTTGGTAACACTAACGGGGACTAAAGTCCTACCTTTAGTCCCGGTCAGTTCTACGGACCGGGACTACAGCTTTTGTCCCGGTCCGTGGCACCGATCGGGACTAAAGGACTGGGTTTAGTCCCGGTTGGTGTTACCAACCGGGATTAAAACCTCACCCTATAAATTGAACCTCCCTCTTCTTCCTTCCTGTCCGAGCCCTTCCTTGTTCATGTTCTTGTTGCTTGTTCTTCCATTGTTCTTGCTTGTCTCATCTCCGGCGATCAATCCACTTCAAACGCTTCTACGCCGTCGTCGATTTGTTTGAAAGGTTGCTAGCTTCATCCTCCTATGTTTTAGCAGCACCATATGTAAATCCATGTTATATATGGCTATTTTATTTCATATTGCTAGCTCCAATCACTTTTCATGTTTGAATTTTTATGAACGATGCTAATTATAGTACCTAGAAAGCAGTATACACATATAATGTTTAGTTCTATTATAGACTTTTTAGGATACTTTTTACTTTAATTTGTTCATGTTCTCATTTTAAAATATTAAATAATGTTGATTCTTTATAATTTTGAAACAAATTTATTTTAACTTTAAAAATTCTTCAAATTAATTTTATTTAGAGATAAAATTACACCTTTTAATAGAAAAATACAAATTTTATGATTTTGCTATCTTTTTATTAACGTCCACAAATTAATTTTATGAAATGATAAACCACTTATAAAATTTTGAACTCAATTAGACAAGGTTGTGCCGCGCTCTTTTCTCATGCTGGGCTTTTAATTATGTGATGCCATATAATGCAGATAATAACACGCCATTGGATGTACAATGCCGATCGCCGCTCCAACGAGTTCATTGAGGGCGTGCGAGAATTCTACATAGTGGTAGAGGAAAACAAGCGGGATGGTTTTATGTGCTGCCCATGTGCCGTGTGTATGAATTTAAAAGAATTTTGTAGCTCAAGAAGTATTCACTTGCACTTGTTCAAGTCGGGTTTCATGCCAAACTACATTTGTTGGACCAAGCACGGAGAGACCGGGGTTATGATGGAAGAAGGTGAAGAAGAACAAGCGGACCCTGACGATGTTTTTGCTCAATACTGTGACTTCGCGATGGAGGAAGTTGAAGAAGAGGCGGATGCAGAAAATAGTATCGCTGAAGATGACGATGCTCTTGGTGATGTCATTCGTGACACACAGAGAGATTGTGAAAGTAAAAAGGAGAAGACTAAGTTTGACCAAATGCTACAGGATCACAAGAAGTTACTCTACCCGTCGGTCGAAGATGGGCAGAAAAAGCTAGGCACGACACTGGAGTTGTTACAGTGGAAGGCAGAGAATGGTATATCTGACAAGACATTTGGGAAATTACTGAAGATCCAAAAAAGATGCTTTCGAAGCCTAATGAATTGCCCACCACTACATACGAAGCAAAAAAGATCGTCTGCCCTTTAGGATTACAAATCGAGAAGATACATGCATGTCCTAATGACTGCATCCTGTACCGTGGCGTTCACGAGAATTTAGATGAATGCCCTGTTTGCCATGCGTCACGGTACAAGATCTTGCGAGATGATCCTGGCGATGTTGAGGATGAAGAACGTCCGAAGAAGAGAATCCCTGCCAAGGTTATGTGGTATGCTCCAATAATTCCACGCCTAAAACGACTGTTCAGAAACAAGGAGCACGCAAAGTTGTTGCGATGGCACAAAGAAGACCGTAAGGTAGACAACATATTGAGACACCATGCAGATGGGTCCCAGTGGAGAGAAATAGATAGAGAATTCTCAGACTTTACAGATGACGCAAGAAACCTAAGGTTCGCATTGAGTACGGATGGATTTAATCCTTTTGGGGACCAGAGCTCTAGTCATAGCACTTGGCCCGTTACTCTATGTATCTACAACCTTCCTCCATAGTTATGCATGAAGCGGAAGTTCATTATGATGTCAGTGCTCATTCAAGGCCTGAAGCAACCTGACAATGACATCGATGTCTACCTGAGGTCATTAGTTGAGGAACTCCAGCTGCTATGGAGCAAACCAGGTGTGCGTGTGTGGGATGAGTACAAACGGAAGAATTCGACCTGCGAGCATTGTTGTTCGTGACAATCAATGATTGGCCAGCTCTAAGTAATCTTTCAGGACAGACAAATAAGGGATATAATGCATGCACCCATTGTTTTGGTGACCTTGAGGCTGTCTATTTAAAAAAATATCGAAAGGTCGTGTACCTTGGCTATCGTCGATTTCTTGCTAAGAACCACCAGTTGAGAAAGAAAGGCAAACATTTTAAAGGTACGGCAGAACACCAGTCCAAGCCAGGCAACCGAGATGGGGCAGAGGTATTCAAGATGGTCAAGGATTTGAAAGTAGTGTTTGGAAAGGGACAAGGCAGTGAACCTGTTCCAAAAGACGCTTTGGGGCGCGCCCCAATGTGGAAAAAGAAGTCAATATTTTGGGACCTACCATATTGGAAAGACCTTGAGGTCCGCCACTCGATCGACGTGATGCACCTGACAAAAAATCTTTGTGTCAATCTCCTAGGGTTCATGGGTGTGTTTGGAAAGCCTAAGGATACCCTTGAGGCATGAGAGGACTTGAAGCGCATGAAAGAACGAGACAACCTGCATCTAGAGAAGACAGATGATGGACGTCATTACTTAAGACCTGCTAGCTACACTCTTAGCAATGAGGAGAAGGAAAGCATGTTTGAGTGCCTAAGCAGCATCAAAGTCCCATCTGGGTTCTCCTCCAATATAAAGCGTATAAGAAATGTGCCGGAGAAGAAATTTGTCAACTTAAAATCGCACGACTGCCACGTGATTATGATGCAACTGCTTCCGGTTGCCTTAAGAGGAATTCTACCTCCACATGTACGTCTGGCCACTGTGAAGGTGTGTGCATTCCTCAATGCAATTTCTCAGAAGGCAATCAATCCTTTTGATCTAGCTACTCTACAGAATGATGTGGTTCAATGTCTTGTCAGCTTTGAGTTGGTGTTCCCTCCATCCTTCTTTGATATCATGACACATCTCCTAATTTATCTGGTCAAAGAGATTAATATCCTGGGTCATGTGTTCCTACACAACATGTTTCCCTTAGAGAGATTTATGGGTGTACTGAAAAAATATGTTCACCAGCGGGGTCGGCCAGAAGGAAGCATTGCCAAGGGATACGGGACAGAGGAGGTCATTGAGTTCTGTGTGGACTTCATTCCTGACCTTGACCCGATTGGTCTTCCTGAATCACGGTATGAGGGGAGACTTGGTGGAAAGGGTACACTAGGAAAGAAAACATATATCAGCCAGGGTGATGATTCTTTCAATAAAGCGCACTACACAGTTCTTCGAAACTCCACTGTGGTGGAACCGTATATTGAGAAACACATGAATTTTGTACGATCCGAGAATCCTGGGAAGAATGAGGCTTGGATTACGCGTCATCACATGGAGACATTCGGTGATTGGTTGCACAAAAAATGTCAGGGTGATAAAACTATTGGAGATGAACTGTATTTGTTGGCTAGGCAACCAGCGTGGCACGTCCTCACGTACAAAGGGTACGAGATAAATGGAAATACATTTTACACCGTATCCCAAGATAAAAAGAGTACCAACCAAAACAGTGGTGTCCGCGTGAATGCTACGGAACCAAATGGGAACATAAACACATATTATGGTCGCATAGAGGAGATTTGGGAACTAGACTATGCACATAATTTTAAAGTCCCTCTATTCCAATGCCAATGGGTGAAGATGAACGGAGGGGTATCAGTCGATAAGGAGTACGGAATGACAATAGTGGACCTTAACAATATTGGGTATAGAAATGATCCATTCGTCCTTGCTGCTGATGTGAATCAGGTGTTCTATGTCAAAGACATGTCTACAAAACCCAAGAGAGGGAAACACGATGAGAAAAAAACCAACGAGCCAAAGCGCCACATAGTTCTTACAGGGAAAAGAAACATCGTGGGAATTGAAGACAAGTTAGACATGTCAGAGGATTATGAAAAGGATGAACGAATCCCACCCTTCTGTGTGGCCAAAGACCCAAGCATCCTGCTCGCTGCTGAGGACACTCCATAGTTACGTAATGATCATAACCAAGGGCATTACGTCAAGAAAAAGTTTACCACTGTGCCCGCTTGATATAGGTAGTGAACTCAAATTAATAATGTGTATTTGACATCTTGTGTAATATAATTGTAACATTATGTGTTAAAAATTCAAATTTGAGTGGTTCAAACTTTGCTATATGTGGAAATTGTGGATTTTCAACTACACTTTGCCAACACTTTGTCAAATGCAAAAATGGTCTATGTATGAAATGTAGATCTTGATGAGTAGAACAATATTGGTATTCATGAGTTTTCCATTCGAGACCATCCAGGGTTTCGAAAACCGGCGTTTGGCTATGAATTATTTCAAAATTTAAAATTAAGTGGTTCAAACTTTTACAAATGAAAAGTTGACCATTAGACCAAATGTAGGTCTTGATGAGTGGAACAAACTTTGTATTCATGAGTTTTCCATTCGAGACCATCCAGAGTTCGGTCAAAGTGTGTGTTTCTAAAAACCAATGTTTTGACTTTGGTCAAACTTGGTCAAATGACCTATTTGATGACTTCAAATGAAAAACTTTTGAATACCAAGTTGTTAGAGCTCATCAAGATCTACATTTCATACATGGACCATTTTATCATCTGGATAAATTTTAGCAAGTCCCAGGCACATGTTTTCAAAATCGAAGACGGGTTTTGGTCAGACTTGGTCAAATGACAAACTAAATGACTTGAAATGAAAAACTTTTGAATACCAAGTTGTTAGAGCTTATCAAGATCCAAACTTTATATGTAGACTATTTTTCCTATTTGAAAAAGTTTAAATAAACAATACTCACCAAATCTTGAATCTCACACAAACTATATGAAACTATATGTGGGAATTGTGGATTTTTAACTACACTTTGCCAACACTTTATCAAATGCAAAAATGGTCTATGTATGAAATGTAGATCTTGATGAGTGGAACAATATTGGTATTCATGAGTTTTCCATTCGAGACCATCCAGGGTTCCGAAAACCGACGTTTGACTATGAATTCTTTCAAAATTCAAAATTAAGTGGTTCAAACTTTTACAAATAAAAAGTTGACCATTAGACCAAATGTAGGTCTTGATGAGTGGAACAAACTTTGTATTCATGAGTTTTCCATTCGAGACCATCCAGGGTTCGGTCAAAGTGTGTGTTTCTAAAAATCAATGTTTTGACAATTAATGTCGCGCATTTGGCTAATTATTATTGAAGAAACAAAAAGTTTAACGTCCAAATGACCCAAAAATAAATTTTCTGTCAAAAGCCAACAATTTTATATATTTTAATTGCTCATTATATTTTTGCATTAAGACAATATTCATTATAAATAACATATATTTTGGATAATATGAAATATTTGAAAAAAAATAGTGTTTACAATTTATGTAATGCACAATAGAGTCAAACTACACTAATGTGTATTTTTGAAAAAAATTATGATAAATATTTAATTTACTATGCATTTAGAAAGATGAAAGGAAAAAATGTGAAAAATAAAATCCACCAAATTCTGGCGCCTGTTTAGGCGCCAGAATTTGGTGGAGGGACCTTTAGTCCCAGGCCTGACCACCGCCCGGGACTAAAAGGGGCTTTAGTCCCGGTTACAGCCACGAACCGGGACTAAAGGTCTCACCCTTTAGTCCCAGGCGATCCCTGGCCTATAAAGGCCCGTCTTCTTCCTCCTCCTCCCCACCAGCGCGCAGACACTAACCGCCGCCTCGTCTCCATCGATCTCCCGAGCACCGCCGCCCGACCACCTCCGCGCGCCGCCCCGAGCGCCGCCCCGAGAACCGCCGCGCGCCATCAGGTTGGTCTCCGCCGCGCGCTGCTGTGCCCCATTGCCGAGCCGCGAGCGCGCTGTTGCTTCTTCGGGCGCCGCCGCGCTGCTGCTTCAATTCCGGCGCCGGCGCCGCCTGCGGCAATATATATATATATACATATATACATATATATATACATATACATATATATAGATATATGTATATATATGTATATATCTCTATATCTATATATATATATGTATATATATGTATATATCTATATATATATCTCTATATCTATATATATATATATGTATAGATATATTTATATATATATATACATGTATATATATGTATATATGTATATATATGTATACATGTATATATATATGTATGTATATATATATGTATACATGTATATATATATATGTATATATATATGTATATATCTATATGTATATATATATGTATATATGTATATATATGTATGTATATATATGTATATATACATATGTATATATATATATGTATATATCTATATATATTGTATATTTGCATCGATTATTCATGAACGATATGTATATTTGCATCGATTATTTTGGAACGATTATTCATCGACTATTAAACCTGAAATTTGAATAGTTTTTCCATAAGTTAAAATTATCTATTTTAATTAAGAAATACAAATTATGGTAGACTTGTTATTAGATGTATTAAGTTAGTAGGAGTTGGTCGATACCGTTCCTGTATGATTACCTTGATCTACACTTATATCCAGATGATATCCCACTAATATGTGTAAGTCGATCTCTTATGCTTAGCAATGCCTAAACCCTAAACTGTAAACCCTAAACCCTAAACCCTAAACCCTGAACTGTAAACCCTAAACCCTAATTATTTTTGCAGAAATGGCCGACCCGAGAGAAGACGAAGAAATATTGTTGAACATGATCCGCGGTAGCGCTGAAGAAGGTCGTTATGACGATCGTGAAGGCAATGAGAACCCTGAGGGCATCGATGACGGTTCTCAGTACTTGGTCGACCCGAATGACCAAGATAATGTTGGCGAGGTCTGTAATATATGCAGCCTCCTATGTTTATATACATGAAATTCAAAAAATATCCTTTATTAATTGTCTTATTTCTGTCTACATAGCCCTCTGTCTCAACAACAACCACGGGAACCAGCAGAAAAGTACGAGACACGAAGAAGCCGATGGAGGGCCGGTTGGTTATCACGGATTTCAACGAGAGAACAGGCCAGCCACGTGGAACCCATGCAAGGGCCTTTGTCAACCACTTAGGGCACCTTGCCCGGGATAGGATCCCGATCAATGTCCGTGAATGGAAGAAAAATAAGCAACGCCCAGAAATCAGTTATGTCTCCGACCGTGACAAGGAACTAGTTTGGGGTGACGTGTTGCAATATTTCACGCTAGACACAAACGATGAACAGTTGAAGGAAAGAGTTCGGGATTGGTCTATGAAGAAGATGGCCACACAATTCCAGTGCTATAAGAAGAATCTATATAACGACTATATCAAGAAGAACAAGACTCCGAATTTCAACTGTAAGCACTTTGTCAAGCTGCGGCTGTTTTGGGACGAGTTTGTATAGTTCAAGACGTCAGAAGAGGGTCAGCAACGGGCGAGAAGGAACCAAGAGAATGCCCGACACAAGACCTACCACCATAGGATGGGATTAGGTGGCTACCCTACTGCCATTCCTAAGTGGGAAAAAGCCGAGCAAGAGCTAATTGACAGGGGGTTGGTGCCAGAATCCCTCGACTGGCCTGAGCGCGCCAAGCACTGGTTTTTCGCTCACGGAGGCCGTCTGGACCTAGAGACCGGAGCGGTCGTGTATGGGGAACGCATCCAAGCTGTAGCAGAAAGATTTCATCAAGCCCGCTCCATCGCTCAAAGTGGAGAGTGGCAGCCGAACAGAGATAAAGATGAGCTGGCATACGCCCTGGGGAACCCTGAGCACGGTGGACAGATGAGAGGCTATGGCTCCGTGTCATGGGAGCATGCCTTCCCTCAGGACAGAGAAACTTATAGAAGCCGCCAGAGAAAGAAGGAAGAGGACAGGGAACGGCTACGCCAGTTGGAGGAGGCTGTTATGAAGACTAATGAAGTGGCTCGTAAGGCACTAGAGTGGGAGGAAGCGCTTAAGGCCACTATGAATGAGCAAATCAGAAAGGCCGTGGAGGAAGTTGTAAGTTCCCGCCTCCAGAGCTTGTCACAGCCGGCCGCCAACATCAGCCCCGGCTCAGCTCAGTTGAAAAGCAGTTGTGCTTCTATGGAGGTGCCTGTGAGGCAAGATGATGACGTAGGGATGCGCTTCCTAGTGGATGACGTCACCGCTCCATTGACGTCCTGTGAGCTGCATATTCCGGAGGGGAATGCCACAGTCAAGGTGGCTACCGGTGTTATATCTCCTATCGACCCCACCAAGACACCAAGGATCCACTCGGTCGCAATACCACCCGGATATGCTAGTGTCTCAGTGGATAGAGTGGTCAATGGCCATGAAAATGTGGCTCTGGATATCGAAGGTGGTGATGGGGAGAAGACCCTAGGTGAAGCGGAGAAGACATTCATATGTTGGAAGAAATAGTACATCATTATTCCTGGGGAGCCGCCACCATAACCGAACCCTAGGTGTGGATGATTGTGAACGTAATTGCTTTTCAATAATTATGTACTGTATCTAATTACGGTTCACTCATGTTTATACCTTGTTCGTTTTTTTTCAAATCCAGGACCTCCCCAAGTCCGTCTATCCATTCACCACATGACCACAGTGCCGTGGGACACGACGACGATGACGATTTCATACAAGCAGACAAGGCTGCATCCCCACCGCTGGTCGTATCTCCTCCATGACATACTCCAACGCCGCCAGCGGTCCAATCTCCTCCACAACAACAAGCTCCAACCGTGCCGCCGTCGCCTCTGCCAATGCCGACAATGGCCGCTCCGGCTGGTCCATCGAGGAACAAGAGGCCCGTTGGCTCACAGAGATCGGTCCCACCACCTCCGCCGAAGAAACAAGTCATGGTCACGAAGATCCCAAAGATGACCAAGCTTCCATACGAGAAGACTGATGAAGAACTTAATGCTTCAGTCAAGGCAGAAGTGAAAGCGTTCTTCGAAAACACCAAAGCTGACGCACGAGCAAAGCAAGAGAAGCCATACCTAATGTATCCTCGTGTAAAGCTACGTCAAGTGGTGTAGGCTATGCAAGACGAGAAGCGTGCCGCTAGTAAAAAACCAGCGCCGCCACTATCAGAATATGAGCGTACTATCACAAAGAAAATCAAGGAGAACAAAAGGAAACAGAAGGCGGTCGGGAAAGATGTTGCACAGCTCGGCCAACAAGCGCAGCAATCAGTGCCGCCACTAGTGGTTGAGAATCAATATGGTTCCAACATGAACTTGATGCAAATGTCAGTACCTGATGATGTGGACTTAGATGAACTCGCCAAGTGGATGAATGTGACTGGGCTTTCATTAGAACAACTTCTCGGTCGGGAGGAACTTAAAGAGGCCGAAGTTGTTGATTAATGGCGGAGGAAGTACGTATATGGCAGGAGTCTATGCGACCCTGCAAAGGTAAAAAAAATTGGTACACAAATGTACAAGCTGCACGAGTACTACTTGAGATTCTGTGCACAACATCAAAGTGAACAATATCTGGGCGTCCAAGTCAGAGACCGTCACTACTTTCGTGGAGATGACGTCATCTGGGTACAGTTTAGTGAAATACACCAGCTTCTCTATATGGATGCTCTTGACAAATCTCTCATAAGCTGCTACTGTCTGTAAGTGATTCTTCCTTTTAATCAATAATCCCACTCTAGCATATGTACATATTCGTAATAACTATGCTCACGATGTGTAGACACATGATGAGAGAACTCAGATTGAAACAAGACGAGCGAATTGGTTTTATCGATCCGTATGTCGTGTACAAGGACACAAAGACTAAAGATCCATTCAATCTGAAGATCAAAGAAATGGAGAAAAACCTCCGAAGGTTCTTTTATAACCAAAGGCATAAGGAGTTGATACTCTTCCCTTACAATATGGGGTAAAGTGTTGTGTTATATCATGTCTTAGTCAATCCAACATTAATATATATATATATATAAGTTGACTCTATAAACAAATGCAAGGATCACTGGATACTCATTGAGATTAAGATCAAGGAACAAACTATAAATGTGTGGGACTCAATGAGAAAAGAGCTGACAATATACCAAGACATGATAGACATGATCCAGAGGTAAGTTCTATCATTCGTTAATTATCGTTGTCTGCTCCTTTAATTTACTATGCTATACCTAATCAACGGCCGACTTATTGGGCAGGGCTTGGGCTTGGCTACAACAAAGATATCGTACGGATCTGAAAGTGCCACTCCCCCCTCCTATTCTACATAAGTGGGTGTCCAGACAACCGTACGGAACCAATTTATGTGGATACTACATGCGGTGTAGCAAATTTACACCTGCTAAAGAGATGCTAAAAGTAAGTAACATGTGTATACAGTAAATTCATATCTTATTTATTTGTTGAAACTAAATAAATATTATGTATATTAATATCTTTTTCTTTAATTAATGCAAATGGAAGGAGTGGGAATTGAAAGAACAAGTGTTCAAGCACACAATACTCATCGGAATCCAGGAGACGATCGCAGGTTTCATCAACGATCATGTCATCCTAGAAGACGGCGAGTTCCACCACAACCCTAGGTTGAATTTGAATAGTCCAAACAAGAACGAACACTTGTATGAGCTTTGAGTGGTGGGCAAACATTTGTGTAACTTATTAACCGGCGGCCGAACACTTGATTACTTGTATATTATTGTAAATGTAATGTGTATGTACGTATATGTATAGCTCTATAATATATATATATATATATATATATATATATATATATATATATATATATATATATATATATATATATATATATATATATATATGTAGTTTCATACTTTATTTATGTGCAATAATAACGCTCTCGTATAGGTGCAACGTATATGAATAATAACAGTAAAGAATAAATTGGAAAACAATATAACTGAAAACTAAAATCAATAATGAATTGGAAAGAAAAAGAAAAAGAAAAAAGAAAAAAAGAACCTTTAGTCCCGGTTGGTAATACCAACCGGGACTAAAAGGTGCTGCGCCACGTCGATGCCTGGCAGAACCTTTAGTCCCGGTTGGTATTGATCTCCCTTTAGTCCCGGGCCTGAGAACCGGGACTAAAGGTGGGACATTTAGTCCCGAAACCTTAGTCCCGGCTCGCAGCCCGGGACTACAGGTCCTTTTGGACCGGGACTACAGCCCCGTTGTGCAGCAGTGTGGAGTGGAACCCTGCGTCTACGCAGGGGACGACGTGGATCCTGGCTGCAGCCTGCTTCGGCAACTGGGCTCCCGGTCTCGGCACGCGGAGGAGCTAGAGCTAGAGGATGGAGGCATTTAATAAGGAGACCGCGGCGCGGGAGGCGGGGCGGCAGGAGGAAGCTGAAGCGGTCGTCCCGCCGGCCCACCAGCCGACGCCGACGCCACGCGCGGGAACCGAGGAGGCGGAGAATTAATTTGAGCAGTCGGGTTCCGGTGGCGGCTCTCTGTTGGGCACTGGCCCACTTCTGCTGGAGCTGGACCCACGTCAGCGTATTTTAAAATGCAGTTTTGATAGATGATGATAATAAAGGGGAAAAAGAAAAGGAACTCCAAGTTAAACAAATATTTTGTCAGCTAAAGCGTGGGCAGTAAACGTCGCCAATTATTTTAGGAAAAAAAGTATATATGACCCCTCACCTATGTTTTCTTGTCTATTTCACTCCTAAACTACAAAACCACTCGCGCATGTAAAACTGATGCCTGATATTTCTATCCTTCTTATTCTTAATGAAACGCCGGGTCTTTCAAAAGAAAACAAACTACAAAACCAGTTATTATGCACCCTAAACCTTTTGCAAACCAGATATCTAACCCCTTGTAGTGGTTTTGTACACCGGTTTTAGACTATTTAATTTAACATTCTCCCTCATCAAAACGGCTAAAATAGAGGGCTAAATTTGGCTATAGCGGCTAATTTGTAAATAGAAGCAAATATCTTATTAACCCTCTACAAATAGCTATATCCGGAGATGGTGGGAGATTTCAGAACCTTGGTAGAATCCCATCGTCATCGAGTCGTTGTCCTCAGCCCCTATGCCCCTTGCTCAACGCTGTGCTGGAGGACCCCTCGACCAGACGTTATGCTCAACCACACACCGAGGCCAAGGAGGTGGTGGCGCCATGTCCTCGGTGCCGATGCCCCATCCCTGTGCCCACACCAAGGCTGAGGCGGTGGTGTCGCCCCGCCTCCACGCGGTGCCTCTGCATGATGTCAGGCAATTACTGTGGGGTGAGCATGGAGGAGAGGAAGAGGCAGAGGTTGGAACGCAGGTAGGAGCATGGCACAAAGGATGGCATCAGCAACGAGTTCTAAATCCGCCTGACCTGTTGTCGCCACTCCACCTTACCACCGTGCCATGGCTCAGATCGGTGTGGTGGTGCACCAGAGCAATACATCGAGAGGTAGAGTAGTGTATGGGCATGGGAAGGGAGGCCGTGGAGGAGGAAGCATGATGGTGGAGGATGACAATGCACTAGTACATAAAAGATTTTTAGAGACGGTTAAAATCGGTGTCCAGATGTGGTATAAAAAACCGCTACAATATCACACATTGTAAAAATAAGTGATTTTTAGAGGCGGTTTTGAAACCGCCTCTAAAAATCGATTTTCAGAGGCAGTTGACTTAAGTCAACCCTCCCTAAAAATAATTTTTAGAATTTTTTAAAATCATTTATAGTCTAATAAAAATAAGATCGGTGTGGTGGCTAAAGGCCTAGAGGGCTAAACCAGCCACTTGTAGAATTTAATTTTCACCACCATCCGGTATAGTGCAGCAGTTACGATTCGAACACCCAACCTCTCGCTCCGCGCGCTCCGTCCCCTACCATTACACCACACAGTCACTTATATTGAGATATACAATGCTATCTGTTTGTACTAATACGTATGGATCTTGTAATCAATATTTGGACTATTAAACGACCTTAAATGAGAAATTTTCAACTACAAAGTTTTAGAACGCTTCGAGCACTACATCTTTCATTTAGGACATTTCTCCATCCAAGGCCATTTGAGAAATTCAAAATTTTGAAATGAAAAATCTGAGACTTAATTTATATATTTGAAACCCTAAATGATCTCAAACAAAAATTTTATCAACTACAAAGTTTTAAATCTCATCGAGCTCTACAATTTTGATACAAATTTTGTCTTCATCCGACTTCATTTAAAAAAGATATGAACTTATTTGTGCTGCAGCTATTTTTAAGGATGGTTGACTTAGTCATCTGCCTCTGAAAATCGATTTTCAGAGGCGGTTGTCTTCTCACTCATTTTCAGAGACGGTTGACATAAGCAACCGTCCTTAAAAATAACATTTTCAGAGGCGGTTCTCTTTATAGAACTGCCCCTAAAAATGGATGCATTTTTAGAGGTGGATTTCTTAATGGAACCACCCCTGAAAATAGATTTTCAGCAACGGTCATGGAACTACAGTGCTCCCCCGCGATGTTAGAGGCGGCGTGCTAGTTTAACCGCCTCTGATAGAAAAGGAAGACGTTTCTAAAAAAATCTTTTCTATTCTAGTGATGCAAAAGTAGGCTGTGAGGAGGATGCACGACTGTAGAGACAGGACTGTCCATGGTGGCAAGATCTAATCAAGACAACAGATGGGAGACAGGTGGCAGAAGAGAGGGCGAGATTCCATCTAACAAGTGGGTCCAAGTACCATAATGTATAGAATTGCTAAAGTGGACCGCCAACTCATGAGAACCGGTGTACAAAATCAATGCAAGGGGTTAGATATACCTAGCTTAAACAAGTTTAGTGAAGCCCATTGGAATGTAGGATTGAAAAAAAAATGTTGGAATAAGAAAAATATAGGAATATGATAGGAATAGATATGTAAAACAGAGGAATGAAAAAACACAAGAATTTTGTAGCAACAGGTGTTTGGATGAACTGCAGGAGAAACACAGAAACCAAACACATGAGGTTTGAGTGGATGTTTTTTTTTCTATGGCTTTCCTGTAAAATAAAAGAAAAGTTTCTTGCATTTTTGGTTCTTGTGAACCAAATGATGGTACAGTGACTCAATCCACAGCGATCACTACTATGTACTTGATTTGCAGGGGCGGCTCCAGATGGTTTGTAGGGGTGGCTCAGGATTTGTAGGGCAACTGGATATTGAGCCACCCCTACAAATCGTTTTTCAGAAATCGCCTCCGGACCCAAAAAAAATAATAAAAAAATAGTAATTTTTTTAAATCTAGGGAGGCGCCCCGCTGGTGCACCCAAGTGACGAGTCACGGGATTTTTTGGACACTTTGCGTCCGGCGGGATTCGAATAGATATGTAAAATGTTGGAATAAGAAAAATATAGGAATAGGATAGGAATAGATATGTAAAACAGAGGAATGAAAAAACACAAGAATTTTGTAGCAACAGGTGTTTGGATGAACTGCAGGAGAAACACAGAAACCAAACACATGAGGTTTGAGTGGATGTTTTTTTTCTATGGCTTTCCTGTAAAATAAAAGAAAAGTTTCTTGCATTTTTGGTTCTTGTGAACCAAATGATGGTACAGTGACTCAATCCACAGCGATCACTACTATGTACTTGATTTGCAGGGGCGGCTCCAGATGGTTTGTAGGGGTGGCTCAGGATTTGTAGGGCGGCTGGATATTGAGCCACCCCTACAAATCGTTTTTCAGAAATCGCCTCCGGACCCAAAAAAAATAATAAAAAAATAGTAATTTTTTTTAAATCTAGGGAGGCGCCCCGCTGGTGCACCCAAGTGACGAGTCACGGGATTTTTTGGACACTTTGCGTCCGGCGGGATTCGAACCGCTGACCTCTACCTCACACGTACCCTCCTCTACCACTGCACCTCATAGTCACTTCTATCTATATTGGATTTTGATTCCCCACAAATTATACCAAACTAAGCTTAAATTGATTGTTTGAGGCCCTAAACGATTTCAAATAAAAAAGTTGTCAGCTACAAAGTTTCATAACTTTTCGAGATCTACAACTTTTATATTGGTAGTTTCTCCATCTAAGGCTGTTTACAACATTTGAATTTCAAATTTGAGAAATTCAAACGTAGTTTTTCATAACAAGATGATTTCATATGAAAAAGTTGTCAACTACAAAGTTTCATAACTTTTCGAGATCTACAACTTTCATTTTTGCTATTTGTCCATCCGAGGTCATTTAAAAATTTCAATTTTCAATTTTTTGGAAATTCAAAAGTAAAAGATAATTTCAAATGAAAAAGTTGTCAACGTTTCATAACTTTTCAAGATCTACAACTTTCATTTTGATAGTTTCTCCATCCGAGGTCGTTTATAAAATTTGAATTTCAAATTTGAGAAATTTAAATGTAGTTAACGTCGACAAGATGATTTCAAATGAAAAAGTTATCAACTACAAAGTTCTTTAACTTATCGAAATCTACAACTTTTATTTTGTTCATTTGTTCATCCAAGATTGCGGTAGTAACATTATTCATAAATCTTACATATCTCTCTTATGGTTCATGAAACTACAAGAGAGATATGTAAATTTTGTGAACAATGTTATTACCATAATCTCGGATGAACAAATAACTAAAATAAAAGTTATAGATCTTGATGAGTTCTACAACTTTTATGTTCATGACTTTTTCAGCTGAAGTCATTTAATGTTCCAAAATCACGATCGAAGTTGTCATTTTTTGAAATTCAAAATTCAAATAGATAAAACACGGTCACATGAAAAGACGGACATAATAATAGCTGTAAAAACACAATAAATTGATAGAGCATGTTTTTTAGGAAAAAAATCATCAAATTTGAAGTTAGTATGAGGGAGAAAAACTAGTTACAAGTTTTAGCTAAAGATTAAAAAGAGAAATCAGAGTTCTTCAATAATTTCAAAATTTAATTTCAAACAGTATTTTAAAGCAGTAAATGATTTCAAATGAAAAAGTTGTAAACAACAAAGTTTCATAACTTTTCAAGGTCTACAACTTTTATTTTGGTCATTTCTTTATCTGAGGTTGTTTGAAAAAAATTAAATTTTAATGCTTAATTTTAAATATTCGGCGTCTATTTGTAGGGGCGAGTCAATATTGAGCCGCCCCTACAAATCTGATTTTTAGGTGGCTGATAACACCAGCCGGGCTGCTCATTTGACCATCATTTGTAAGGGCGGCTCAATATAGAGCCGCCCTAAAAAAAAGGAGGTGTTGCTGCAAATCGTTTTTGTAGCTGTGGATGTGAATCTTACATTTTTCCTACAATCCAAAGGGTGCGCAATACCTAGTTTGTAGTCTGGGGGTAAAGTAGACGACCGAGCATAGGTAAGTGGGTTATATAGACGTTTACATTACTATTTTAAAGCTGAGGTTCGTAATTAGTATCATTCTTACCTGAAAATGTCAATGTCAGTCAGAATACATTTGCGCACCGGCGGATGGACCTCCAACAATATATAGTTACGTTAGGAATAATTGGGTATATAGCACAGAAAAATATTGTGAGCACCAGAACTGTTTTTTTTGAAACAACTGTATTTGGTTTTGGATGGTGCTTTTTATGGGCGTGTGATCCTTGAGAAATATTGACTGTGGCCAATTCGACGTGCCTTTGCTTCCTAGGTTGCCCATGTTCAGCGAATTGGCAGCCCACTAGCGGATAGGCCCAGTTCGTGAAAGCGTAGGCAGGGAGAGTGGCCCAGACAAGAATCCTGCGTACAAAAAAAAAAAGAATACTAACCACTATACTACAACGACTTTGCTTGTCGCATTAACGGCTTATCTCTTTACATTTAAGTGTCGTTTCGTTAAACCCTGTGAGCTCATAGAACCAAGCAGTTTCCTTATAAAGAAAAACCAAGCAGTTTCACTTCCACTTTATTATCTCAGCTATATAGATCTTAATCAACGCATTTTCTTTCTTTTTCGAATCAAAGTGCCACAGATGCTTATATACACACTTATCAGCCCTATACTTGTAGTCGTCCGCATGTACACGCTTTCCTCGGATCCAAAATATAAGGGTGGTCTCAACCCTAGAAACTAGGTGGTTTGTATTCCATTAATTAGATTGTGAACTAAGTAAAATAGTGATGTTGCATTAGAATTAATAAAGAGGGAGAAGGAAATGGTTCCTTTAAAAAAAACTATGTTTACATGTGAACCAAGATAGAAAGATATGTGATATATGGATGATAAGAGAGGAAAGACAGGTGATTGGACGAAAAAAAATTCTAAAAAACCATCCATTGCGAATATGATTTCTTTGTATAGTATTGTCTATATGACTCGATGAGTATAGAACCCACCTCATAAATTTTAGGTTGGGACTGCCCTAAGTTCATTCAGACTTTAACACAACAATAGTCATCAATCACTAGATAGCGCCGTAATCTTTGATACCAATTAGTAACTAGTATGCTTAAATTAGCAAGCATGGGTCTCTCGACGGGATGTGTCAATGCGGATCACATTTTCACCTATGAAACTTACCACCACCTATTAGTAGCGAGTAAAATGTCGCCAAAACTAGCAAGATCCCAACGAGCCCAAGTGCCGGCCCCGTTCGCTTGGTTGAAAGTACTGTTCGCTGATTTGTTGTGAGAGAAAAACACTATTCGTTGGCTGAAAAAGTACGGTTTACCAGACAAGCGAACAGGGCTATGGCGAGCAAGATTACAACAATGGTTAGTACGCATTTGGGTAGAGGTGGAAATGGAGGAATATGAACGTGGCCATTTGAAATTTGAATGCTCCTAGGAGGGGGGAGTGTACTTTCAACTTTTCCGGTACGGGGCTTATTATTTTTTTTGCGAAGTATTATATTTATATTAATTAATTAATAACGCATTGCGTGCTGAAAGATAATGCATGCTCCACTTGTATAAAAATGGGCCCGAGAATTTGTACAATTGTAGTACTTGTATTAATTAACATTCACCATTATGATTGCCCAAATCACCTTCGTGGGCATCCTTATTGCCGTTTGCATTATTGCCACTATCACTTAACCCATTACCCATCCATCCATACAATGAACAGTAACATGACAAGACGAGCTAGTGCAGCGATAGGCTCGATAGTGACCGCAAAGTTTCGACATGCTATCTATGGTCTACTACTCTGTGATGGTAGGAGAAGAGATCTATTACAGCTATAGTGGGCAATACGTACCAATGCTATTTGTTATATTGCTTAAGCTTAAGGCCTCTATTCAACAAATAACTGGTGGTGGAATTTTATGAGATTTTATTCTTTTGGGATTTTTTGCTATGTGTCCGTTTGAAACATTGGTTTAGTTGGTTTAGATATCCTAGAATCCTATAATGTCCATAAGAAATACCTTGATCAATTCATAGGGATTTGGAGGAAATCTAAAACAGGTCAGTCTCAATACTTCTTTTGTGTCTATCTCTTTTATCGAACTCCTATGATGCATCCAAACGTGTCGTTAGAAATTTTCAATGCTCTCAATTACTATAAGATTGCAAGTGATGATTGTTTAGTTTACCTTATGAAAAGTGCTTATGCTGCCAAAAAAAAAATAACACCAACCAAACGGGTAGAACCAGAATGTGTCTTTTCAAATAAAAGCAGCTGCTCTCACATGGTACAATTTTAATTTCACGGCACCTTGGACCTGTATTTGGCTTTAACTTTTTGCTTTTCCAAATGGGTAGAAATAGAGAGTCATTTCCAGCTGTGTCAAGTAAGATAAAGAGATCGCGTAAGTTTCATAGTTGTTTTAACCAAATAGCTTACAACCTTTTCACAACGCAAAGCTCACAAAAACTTTTCCATAGCTCATAACACGCAACAACTTTTTCACTGCTCACATGAACCAAATAGATCCTCAATAATCTTTTTTTCTATTCCTATGCTATTGTTTTGTTCAAAGAGGACCTAATAGTGGAGGCCCACTTTTGGTCTACAACTCTAGATTGATAGGAATGCGACTGCCTCTAATTTACTAATCTTTGAAACTCTAGGAATATTAAACACTTTGCAAAAATTAAGGTACTCGATTAGGGCTTTTTTGAATTGTATTATAGAAGCTGACGCTCATATACATGTATGACACTCACCCCTGTAAATGTACACACAAAAGACTGAGTCGGCATATCTCAAGATTAAGGAAGTTATCATAGAAATCTCTTCGTCGACAAGCACGTCACCTACCATTAACAGAATAACACTGTTAAATTCTGCAATAAATTCAAAAAGATGCAAGTTCCCGTGTCAAGTAGAGGACTTGATTGGGGGCTTAACTTTATTTGAAATCCAAATAAAAAACAAATGAAAGTAGTCTTGTCAAATTGGATTATATTGTTGGTAGTAGATCATCATCATCATAAATCATTGTATCTCCGGTCTAGTTTCCAAACTCGCATAGGAATGACTAGAAATGAAAGAAAAGGAAATGGCAAAGCATCTAGGAATAAATGATTGATTTCTATCAATAAACTTACTAAAACCCCAATCATATAGTACTTAGCACGCTGCTACGAGAGATATGTTTTATTTATATATCCCGCATTGAAAATCATCCTTCCGTATTGGAATACATATATGATCAGATACTGTTGCCCAAGATCATTTGTATTTCTTTTGTTTAGGTGAAATTCCTAACTAATTGCCCTAGAGTTATAGCGGCCAATTGATTTAGAAGAACAATAACCAAAGAAAAAAAAATCTAAAACAAGAAAATGAAGGAGGAGCAGACTGTTGATCAAGGAACTAATGTAGCTCAGGTAGCTTTGCATTACTTGTCACAAATAACTTACGAAATCAAAGGAATTAATTTGATGGATGTGATATTTAATTAATTAGAGCCTGCAGCTGGGGTAGTGAGCTAAGTAGGATGAAGAGGAACAGGCATCCGCATATATGGCCAGACACCGGTCCTCCATCGCCATGGACGTACATGCAGCTGGGGTAGTGAGCTAAGTAGGATGAAGAGGAACAGGCATCCGCATATATGGCCAGACACCGGTCCTCCATCGCCATGGACGTACACAAAGCATAGTAAGGCTAATCCTCAATGGGGTTTTATCAGAGTTTTATGGGCATTAATTATGCTGATATGGCATCATATTAATGAAGAGAGAGATGATAAGAGTTTTATGGGAGTAGAGAGAGTTTCATCCCTATGAAACTCTTCTGCATTGTTTCTAAAATCTGAATGTGCTGAAAACAGTGACATAAAATTCTCACTGAGACTGGCCTAATGGCAGCATTGGCTAGAATAATAGATAGTGTGTGCTGATCGATGGTGGTGGTGCACGCACTCACCACTAAAATATACAGTTGGGTTCAGTAGTGTCACAGTCACAGCCCCTGCCCGATCTATCGGACGACAACACTGCACGGCCACGCAGCTACCCGCCGGTCCAGTTCAGGTCCAGTCCAGTCCGCCGGTCCACTCCATTTACTAGTAGTAGAGAGCTAGCCAATGCAAAGTGTGTAATTATTGGTTAGCCCCTGGACCACTCACTGCATATATATAGCTTCATTCACTTTCCTATCTTCCTCTACCTTTTCTTCACCGTCTTTCCATATACATATGCATATATGGCATATATGAGTATACACCTACACCTATACATATATCTAGCTTTCCATATATCGCAGGTAGCTAACTATTCTCAGGCCATATGCAACAGTGTACATCAGGTTGAGCCATAATACCCGTGTTTTTTTTTATAACTATGTAGTACCCGTGTTGACAGAGACTCAATAAAGCTAGCCCCAATCTAGAAACTATGTCATAGTTTCTATTCTTGCCAAGTCATGTAGGCACTACATATAGAAACTGTATTTTCAATAGATGGCTTTTTTAAAATAAATTTGTCCAATCACATATCATCTTTCTCTTATCATTTACTTATCACATCTCACTACCACAAAATTGATTTTACGAGACAACCTATTTCATTAACAGAGACAATAAAAAAATATGTATGTCTTCTAAAATATGTGACGATTTTCGGAGATAGTCATTTTATATACGGAGATAGTCAAGAAATACCCATTTTCATACGTGGCAAATCAGCCCAGCCCGCTAACCGTCTTAAGACCCACATCAGCCCACTACCAGTCTTGAGTATATAATGGAAATGAAAACCCTAGCCCACACTGCTCTCTCGGTATCTCTCATCCGCAAGCGCCGCCCCACTCTCCTCCTCACAAGCCTTCCTCTCTCCCTCACCATTTCTCGGCATTGGCGGCTAGAGGCCCCCTGGCAACGTTCGCGTGGCCCTTGTGCCCCCCAGTAGCGGCGCAGTGGCGATGAACAGTTTGGATGCTCCTCCAATGGTGACAAGTAGCTTGGATGCTCCTGCGGCATCAGGTGGCCCAGACACTCCTCCGGCAGTCACACATGGCCCTGGAGCTCCTTCAGCTGCCCCAATGGCTAGATCCATCAAGGAGGGTGTGGGATCCGACGACCATGGCCAGATCCGTCGAGGAAGGTGGTGACCACGATGATCTCCAATAGATCCAGGTGCTTACTCTTCAAGTCGACGTCCCAATCGCTCTACTCATCCCCAACTCCCTTTTCTACAGAATCGGTGGAGGGGGCTTCTGGTGGCATACAACGATAACATGGCAGCATGGATGGCACCGTGGTGGCATGGACAACGTCACGTGAGTTGTTGCCACTCGGCGGCCTCGATGGGTTTGATGGGCTAGTGGGTACTTGTTTTGTTTTTTATTTGGTTTCTAGAGGCGGGTAAATGTCCCGTCTCTCTGCTATTCTCCATTTATAGTGAAGTCCTTCGTGGAGGCGGACGAGCCGCCATCTCCAAAAACCTGATGTGCCCACCTCTATAAACTGTTTTTGCAGTAGTGTATCTTTATATTTTGGTTTCCATATAGACATGGCTTCTTGTCAAAGAAAGCATTTTCTCCTCTCTCTCTCTCTCTTCCTTAATTACAGTGCAACGTCATCAAATGAAACTAATAATTCAATATTATAGATGTATGTTTGGTGTTACTAAAATCAAAATGAAAACCACATTATGATATTTAATTAGCTTTAATTATTTGGGATGCTTTCATTACTAGTGTAACTATATATATTGTCCCACGTATATAGTACATACTGACCGAGTCGATGGATGGGCACGTACTGAGCGTTACTGTTTGATCTTTGTTTCTCATAATGCCTTTTGGTAATGCATGCTACTGTATCACCATAAGTTATGCTCGGTCGGGGTTCAGAGGAGACAAAGGCTGCCTGCCCAGTGGGGCCTCCCATCGATTCGCGCAGCCCTGTTGTTGCCACTGGGTTGGTCCTCCATGGCCTCTCTCTCTTTCTCTCTCTCTCCTCATTTCAGTGTCCACAGGAGCAGAAGATATATCTGATCTCATCGACGCATCACCATCGCTGGAATCTCCTCTTTTCCGTCCACTGACAGCAATTGCTTTTGTTGCAATGCATATGCCCGGTCTACTCTTCCCAGTTGCATCATGTAGTGTGCTCCTCTGAGGATAGAGATGATGCATGATGGAGATGGAGTTAACATGCCTGTCCCAAAAAAATGCAAATATGATGCCATCATGGAGCTGTTTACAGGAATAGTACTCTCTCTCTCTCTCTCTCTCACACACACACACACACACAGTAGTCTCTCTCCCCTCCCCCCTGCAACTTTGAATAATTCACTGTTCAAATAAAGTGTGTTCATTGATTTTCTTTTCAGAAGAAATACATGAGCAAACAATTATACATAAGTGATGTCTCATAGTTTTTCTTAAAAAATACATTTATATCATAGCCCACCTAAAAATCAATTTTGCTAGTCAGATCTGTAGGTTACTGTATTTGTAAATGGAAGGACAAGTCCTTTTTGTTTTTATTAAGTGGAAGTATATGTGCCCCTTTTGAATGCATAGATTCCACATGATCCCTCCTTTGTTTTAATCATGCATGACACAGAGCCTTTTCTTTCTAGAGAGATATATAATTCAATCCTAACTAAGGTCTTCAACAAAATACCTAAATATATTCCACAAAACAATATCAATAACAAGACCCTGAAAAGAGTAGTTCCACAAAATTCTAATGTTCCAAATAGCCCTCGAAATCGAATCCGGTGAATCGGCAGCTCTCATCATCCGTCCGATCCCCTCATCTTGTCAGATCGACTTGTCGAGCTAGCTAGGGAACTAAATCCGGACAATTACATTGCGTCCACACCATGAACAGTCCACGGAGATATCATATCATGTGGACGGTTAGCTGGAGAATACATTATATTGCTGTACTTTCTGTCTAAGCTCATAGGATCGAGATGTGGTTGTCTACCGGACTTCAGAGGCATGATTTTGAAAGCTGTCCTAGTAAGGCATTAGGAGCATTTTGCGTGGTGGTCATTGTCCTGATAGCTGTTGTACATCCTTTACCAAGCAAGCATCCAGGTGATGTGCTCTTCATTCTTTATTTCTCTTTCTTTTTTGTTGGTCACTAAGGAAAGCTAGCTAGCTAGTGCAACAGATAAAAAGGACGAATACACATGCATGTACATGTGAGGAGAGGATAAGTTTACCCTACCTTGCTTGTTGTCCAATTAATGTACTTACGTCTCTGCTTGATCTGATCCAAGGTCTGATGGGTGAAAACCACTGTCATTGGAGGATTGTGCTACTGTGTGTACCATTTTTGTTAAAAAGAATGCTAAATGCTAAGCTATATGGAGATAATCCTCGTTATCTATCCATTTTGTATGTCCATCTATCCTGTTTGGCAAGCTGGGTGCAGCTGCAGCAGCCAACCAGCAGAGGCAACGGTGGCAGCAGCAAGAAAGCCATGTTATATTTGCAAAACCCACTAGCATGCTATCTCTGCATGCAAGCTATCCATCATCCACTATTACTAACATGCATTTAATTGTCCATCAATATGCCACACACCCTCTATATATATTAACGTTCATCTATGATAGTTTATTTATGCTTTAATGTGTGGCAGAACCGCCTAATCTAATGTCCTCCCAAGAGTACTCGTATTCCATTAGACACTAAGTACCCAGGGGAGAACACTAAACTACGCGATTCCGTCGAGCACACCGCAAGGGAGAACTCGAAGATCCACATTTTTACATCAGGATCACAAATGAGAGAGTAAAGCTTACAATATCCTTACCATTTCTTACATCACTTTTAGTACAACATCAGAGTAATTCGTTATTTGATTATAACAGCGGAATATAAAATGTTATCAGAGTTCAGCGGGAATGAAACCATTTAATGCAAATTTGAACATTAACATGATGAACGATTATAAGCATGAAATTATAACAAGTTGCCAGTACTTTCTTTGTAATGCTTTTGGTGAGAGTTCGAATAAATAAACTCGACTCCGTATTGTAAAGGAAATCCTCGCTGAGCCTACCAGGAGGTTTCCACACACAACTGTCAGCTTATCAGCCCCTGTCACCTGCAACAGGGTAGAACAAACCCTGAGTACTCAATTGTACTCCGCAAGACTTACCCGTCAGGAGGAAAGAAAAAGACTCCAAGGATTATGCAAGGCTTTTTGGCTTGTGGGTTTCTTGTTTGCGAGAAGCAGCACTAAGAGTGTGTCCTTAATTTCTTACTTTTAATAGCCGTATTTTATTTCTTATCAACCTTCTAGGTAAGCACCTAGTCTATAATCAAGCAGGGTTGAGCAAAAGAAACAATTTCTTCATCTTTCAACTGCCAGTTCTTACTACGATGCCAGAGCATAGTCAAGCCGTACCGTCACGCAGAAACGGCGATTCGCGAATCAATATGCCCAGCTGGATGCCCCGAAAACACACGCCTTGCTTGTACCCAGGGCACAAGCAAGACCAACCCGTTCCACTCCTGTCAAGGGGTCCAGGTCCCTGTCCAAGCTCGGACTCTAAGCCCCCAACACTGCAGGCCCGGCCTCAGTATGGTGCTTAGACCTCCTCAACCCATATATATAACCACCTAAAAAGCCGGTCCGAAAAGAGTCGGAACCCATGACAAGAGAGAAACAAGTCTTCCCGCCCCCATAAGCAAGTATATGCTCGGGACAATAAGTCTGTGACTTGACCAGGGTCCATGCAACGAACGGTCCTTAATTGACACAGGCGGAACAAATGTAACCAGAGCCCCGCCCTGTTGCCCAACCAGGTCCAAGTCCATCCAACCTGTTCCGCCCGGTCTCCAATTATCCATATACATTTATATTCCATGTGATAGTAACATGATAATAGTAACAATATTATAATTCCTATCTCTCGCGAGTGACGGCAATCACTTGATTTCTACCGAAATCCTATAGCATAGCACACTACACGATCCTATCATGCTAGTAAGACTTATAGGGTATGGATATATATTCTGCACTTTATTTTATGCTTGTGCATTAAGTTTAAAGGAGTTGAATGAAACCCACTTATATATATATATGCAAGTGGGTTTCATTCAACTCCTTTAAACTTAATGCGCAAGCATAAAATAAAGTACAGAATAATAGGGGTTATGCACCGGGGCTTGCCTGGGTAAGATTTAGGCCTTGTTTAGATGCCCGATTCGGGCATCCCGAATCACTGTAGCACTAATGTGCTGCACGGTAGCAAATTTGTTTTTATTTGGTAATAATTGTCCAAACATTGATTAATTAGGCTTAAAATGTTCGTCTCGCAAAGTACAACAAAACTGTGCAATTAGTTTTTGATTTTATCTACATTTAGTACTCCATGCATGTGCCGGCATTTTGATGTGATGGGGAATCTTCTTTTTGCATAGTGGAATTTAGGGGTGAATTTGGGAATCTAAACAAGGCCTTAACCAAAAGTTAGCATTTCGTCATGGCGGCCCGATCGTCCGGCACCATCTTTTCTGCCACCTCGATCGAGTCCACGATCCATCGTCGGTGTTCCTATACGATATACGAGGCTGCACGGAAACGTAAATAGTCAACGGAAAACGCAACGCTTAAGGTACAAAGCGGTCCTCTCAAGCTAACGAGCTAACTCTAATGGCTAACGTACTAGCCTGGTAACCTCGTCGACGAGTATAGCGTCATTTCCCGACACGTGTTTTAGTTACTCGGACCCAAAACATTGCTTTATCCATTTTATCGATTCAATAGATATCTAAACTAGGGCTCATTAGCTACCCTAGCAAACTAATTATTTTGGAGCTATAAAAATTACAAAGAGCAGATAATGATATTAGGAGTTTACTGCGAAATTTTTAGAGTCAACACTTTTACCATTTTCTTACAAAAATTCTCACAAGTTTATTCTTAGCAATATTAAACATTTTAGAATAATTAGCGAACTCCTAAAAATATTATACACTATGTGGATAAAAGCATACTAACAGTTAGATTTTGATTTTAGGAAGCTAACAAAATTGGTTTCACATTTTTTGGGTTTCTACACAATTCTATTCTGATTTTACAAGTTAGCTCAAAACTAAATTAGAAACCGCTTTTAGAAAAGGAAAAGCCAGCGGCAACCCAAATCGGCCTGGCAGTCTAGTCAGCCCAGCGGGGGGCGGGGGATGGACGCGCGCAAGGTAGGCCGGCCTAACTGGCCCGCTTGGGCGTGGCTACGCAATTTTGCAGAAGAAACCCTGCACTTCTACACAACCGCGCCACCACCACACCTACTATTCCTATAGTCATCCACTTTGCAACCAAACCCTCGAATGCTCTCGCCTTTACCACGGAGAGATCCCTGGACTCCCCTGCTCTCGCCGGCGTGGCGGCCGATGGCACAACACGGCCACGCCGAGCCAACTAGCCCGCTACGCGCAAAGTGAGGGGCCGACCACCATCACCGGCCAAACCTGTGAGGGTGAGTGGCGGTTAGAGACTCGGCGAGGTATCACAACCTATTCCACCACGGTGACGGCTGGAGTGACCCGGTTCACGGCGGTGGCGGGGCCGTTCCGACGAGCTAGCATGGTGGCGAGGACAACAGAGAGGTGCGGGAGCAACAGGGGATTACCATGAGCCTATCCGAGATGACGGGTGAATAGGAGGCGGCCCGAACGGTGCTGGCCACGTGCGCGGTGAAGGGGATGGCGGCGCACCGAGCTGGCACTGACGCGCCACCTCCCGTTCGGCGAGCGCCCTGGCCAAAGCAGCGTGAGCACCAGATAGAGAGGGTCAAGATGAGCCTCGGATTACGAGTAATTTAACTATTACGGCCCCTGCCTTCCTCACCTCCCAAAATCCCGATCACAGCGGTGGACATGGCCGGCGGCGGCACTTGCCAAAATTGAGATCATTGGAGCTCGGCTGGAAATGGGGAGGGGCAGAGCATCTAACTGGCGTCCCTACACCGCTTGATGGCACGGGCAATCGGCCCAGGAAGCCGTGGCTAGCTAAACCGCTGGGTGGCGGCACTGAGCTCTGGCCACGGTCGCACCGGGGAGGGAACACACCAGCGGGGTGAGTGGATTACGATGAGGCGCACGCCGATCGGGAGTAGCAACACGTGCACCAGAGTACAGCGGAGGACACCGGAAAGCCTGGCGCGACGTGCTCGAAGCGTGGCGGTCAACCCCGAGCAGTGCCCTCCGGTGGCGCCAAGCGAAACAAACCGCGCAGGGCGGCACGCAAGCCTAGCAGTGGGTTTAGCCGCGTCGGTGGCAAGTTAAAAAAGGGCAGCGGCACAAGGCGCAGCGGGCAGTAGTGCGCGGCACAGGGCGCGCACGGCAGCGAGACAGCGCGCAGACACCGCGAGGACGCAACAGCGCAGCGCGGGCGGCCGCGCGCACACGCGCAGACGAAACGCGGTTCAGGAGGCCGACAGGGGAACGCTGCGGCCGACTGGACCAGGCGCACATCTGGCAGTCACAAAGGCTGGCCCGCGGAGCAGCGGCCACGACCACCGAGCGAGCCAGGCCTAGCAGCGCACGCGTGCGTGGTGACCGCGCCCAGAGCCCGAATGACTAACCACCGAAATAAACGCGTCTTCTAGAGCGTGCCAAACTGTTTAACGGCTCGATCAAGTTCTAACCCGACGGCCAAAACCGAAAACCGATACCTCTAAGTAACAATTGGAGCAAACCCCTTGGCCAACGAGTGACCCGAGAGGGAGAAACAAGGATGCCAACAAGAGCTTGTCAGGCTGCATTCTGGAGCGCGAACCAGGCACCAAACATGATCCACAGTGCGTTCTAGGGGTTTTCGACAATTTTTAAAAGGTTAACGCCGCACCCAACTCAACTACAGCCTACGCCATGCCCAAGTGCTACACTAGAAGCAACCAATTGTGCAATAACGTGGTGGAAGTGCTTAGGCATTTTGGTTGGAAATTAAACGCCAAAATGGCCTTGCCATTACATCTCTCAGCCTTGGACGAGATCTAGAGTTTAGGTAGAATTGAATTTCGAAATCGATTTTGGGAGCTAGCAAAACTCTAGCTAACAATATTTATTCCCCAAACAAGAAGGTTGCACTTCCATCTACGCAACTCGCGCATAAATCTTTACTTAAGCGCAAAGCTCAAGTTACGTTTTATTTTTATTATAAAAATTGTTTTTCAAGCCAAATAATTAAACAACATATTGTTCTATTTTACTAATTAAGGTCTCATGAGCATGTTTTCAAGTAAACCAATTAACCGACATTATTTGTTTACTATTTCTTGTGAGGGAAAATTGTAAACCTCGAGAACTTGTTTACTCAATTTCTTTTTGATCTTAATCGGGATGCTAAGCAAGCTCGTAACACTAGATGTGTTACATAATGTAAGTAATTATATGTAGTCTAATTTTGTTCTAAATCATCTGCAACCATCACAGCAATGCATGGGATATCCTTCTACTCTATTATTAAAGTTTATTATGGCTTTCTCCGGCCATATTAGGCCACATTATCGCCAAACGTATGATCTTGAATGAACAACACAGATTAGACCCAGGAAACAAATGCACAACACATACACATATACTCTCACCATTCCAAATTATAAGATATTTTGGCTTTTCTACATATATTGCTTTTTACTATGTATTTAGACATAATGTATATCTAAATAATAGCAAAAGCTAATGTATCTAGAAAACCTAAAATGTCCTATAATTTGGAACGGAGAGAGTACATATGTACGAACATGCTACATGAATTGCTAATCGATGCGTGTAGTCCGATGCAAGAAGTTAGCAGGAAGCAATGACACAGAGGAACGAAAGGACATACATATATCGAACCCACTTTAACAGAGTATGGAAAACATCAAGCTATTTGGAACCCTCACATATAGATATATTTCCATGCATGGAATGGAACCCTTTATATGTGAACTGTGCATGATGCACCATGCATGCGTTGTGCATGCATCATACGTTGTACCTCTTAACTGTGCAAACAGCAAGTGGAGCCAAGATATCCATGCTCCCTGTAAGAAAATATTTTTTTCGAGATCATGCCGTGGCACGTTTTTCATTAAGCAGAAGTAAAATTTGTTACATCCTAGGCAGGTCATGGTAATTAGATGATTACCGAGACCCCCGACCGAAACACATGTGGTTGTGATTTACATTGAAGTATTTTGCGACAAACCGGCACCACACTATTAGAGATGCTTGCATTATCAAACCACTATTAGACTTCCTCTCTCTTCCATGGTCCATGATCGATGTTTTTTTTATAAAGGAAGCTTTATTACTTTTTCAAGAGCAATACATCGAGTTGATACAAAGTTTTGAGAAAAAACCAGCCTCAGCTTTTCAACAAGCACACACCCATAAAAAATGAAAACCACGCACACTGCCTTTTAATCCATGCATGATCGATGTCACCCTCTGCAATTGAGTATTTGACCCATCACCGTACCCCACTCCTGCATGACATATGTACGTCCTACCATGCATCCTTTTAACTCACAGCATAGTAGTTTCTTTAACTATTTATGTGGTTATCGTGCACAAGATAAATTACTATGACCTACACATATGCACTGTAGTATAAGATGCGCCCATTAGTACACATGAATGATTTTTGGTACTAGCTCGTGCATCGAGTGTTAGGATTAAATTGGCACAAATGATCTCATTAATCAAGCACATCAAAGGGTCAATGTGAAAGGCGCACTATACATTATAGGTTTTCACATGCGGCCATAATAGGTTTACAGAGATGGGCTGCTTCCTGCCTCTAGACAGGCCGTGGTCCGTGTCATCGTGATGCTAGGCGCCGCCGGTCATCCTTGTCCCTTGAGCTCCATCGTGGATGCACCGCTCGAAGAGGAAGGGAGGCGGGACCGGGGCTCCATGTCCGACTCAACAACCTTTACACCTTCCCTCGGCCTCAGCCAGGCCATCATCATGTCTTGCCCTTGGTTGAGCCGCCTCCAAATCTGTGCCATCACACTGCAACTTGCCATTGGTCATGATGCCATTAGATCCTGCGCTGCCCTCTCCCTTGTTCCCACCGCCAACTCGACGACTGCTCAATTCTGCATCATTGCCCCTGTCTAGATCCATGCCCGAGCAGCAGTTGGCCCTCCTCCAGATCCACATCATTGGTGCACGGGCGGGAGGCATCAGCGCAGAGGTGGGGGCATCGACCTATGAAAATAGCCCAATTTACAGGGGTGACCTTCTTAATTAAATGGCCCACCTTTGAAAATGTGTTTACTAGGGCAGGGACAGACTATTGGGCCTATAGAAGATTTCTTGAGGTAGTAAAAATATACTCGTCTCTGTAAATAAAATCCATTGTCTCCTAAAATTGTGTAGTGGCATAAGCAAGCACTCAAATCTGTGTTAAATGGACTTGCCATGATTCAGGAATTTTAAGGGGTGTAATGGACATGAAGACCACCTGAGTTTAATTAAAAATTTAGGTCCCCGCATCATTCACATGTGGCTTCTTGTGTGAACCACTTGTGGTAAGGATCAAATACCAGTGGTGGCTCGTCTAAGAAACCGTCTATAAAAATGTGTATCCACATGTGGCCCAACAATCATAGGGGGGCTCCCTCACTGCACCGATGGTTGGTTATATGTGACCCTCTTGTGGAAAGGTGCCTTGAGTGCCTGGAAAACATTTTTTTGAAGGAACATCTGATGCTTGATTGACAAAATGAACTTAACTAGTTTGGGCTTTGCTCCATTACTCCAAAATTATTGTGGATTATCAATCTACTAGATGTCAATTGCTCCCTCCATCCTAGGTGGTTTTCAGACAAAATAAGGAACCTGGTAAAACACCATGCATCTTGCCCCCTCATTAAATAGGATGGAGGGAGTAGTTCAATTGTACTTTCCTTAGTTACAGGTTGGTTGCTTTAGTTAATATCAAGTTTAAAAGAAATCTAAGTATTTCCTGCCAAAAGGATAGGGGAGAGGGAGGTTGAGGAACTAGAATACCTTGTATTTTGCCACAGGTTTTGAACTATGATGGATCTCTTATATTTTAGGATGGGGGAGTATTACATATTATCACCTGAGAGGTCATAGAAGAAATAGGAAAAACATTCCATGTCCATATTTAGCTCTAATATACGTGCATGATCTAAATTTCCTATTTGATGTAACATGACATAGAACTCTATCTTGACAGGTGTTTAGATGTAATGAAAAGACGAAAGGGGTGTAGTTGTTCAGAGTTTTGATCACGACTTCGGGAGTAGGAATGAAATTGTCTCTATACTTTTGTTGATGCAAAAGTAAATCTGCAAACACAAAGGGCTAATACCCAAAATCGATATCCAAAGCGTGCCAGTCGATTTGACCTGTTAATCGACAAGGACGAAGATACGAGCACTTTGGTCCTGACAACAGCGATACGCCCGGATGTCACGGCCAAGAGGTACTCACGCGGAACTCGAGGATCGTCAAAGATTGCACTTAGAGCAATGCAACTCGCCGAATCGATGAGAACTCGTAAAAAGGAAAAATATGCAAATTGACGAAGTCGCCGAAAGTAGATGTAAATAAGAGTAAAAGCTGTTTTTTTTATGTATTGATTGATTTTTTATTACATTGCCCTTCACTCTATATTTATATCCTGATCTATAGAAACGTAACCAAATACGACTAGGACATTAAATCCAAATCTAAGGAAAAACATGACTTTGATACAACTCAGACTCTACTAAACGTAAACAAGGAAATTATCTCCTATTTTACTCCATAGTCCGCCTCAATCACGATGGTATTCTCATCGACCTCCTTTTCAACGGCACAGTCCCTGTTCCATCGGCAGCAGCCTTCGAGTTCCTTCCATCGGTACATTCCCTATTTCATCGGCAGCAATCTTCATACCCTCCTTCATCGGTACACTCCCTGTCTCATCGGCAGCAGTCTTCAAACCCTCCTTCATCGGCATCAGCAATAATATCCTTAACCTCATCGGCAACACTTCAAATTAAATCCATACGCTGCCACCACTCAAAAACAAACTTATTCTCCTTGGCTATCAATCCACACGGTAATCTTTCCTCTGTTGATTAGCCCTTCCTGATCATCTTGACACGTGCTAAAAACGATGTCAACACATGCCCCCCAATTTCGGAGTATAAGATACTGATGCTCCGAAATTTACTCCAGCTGATGCTTGCCATTGCCTATTCTTTTAACCCATTCTCCAAACATAACATGATTTGTTACAAGATTTAATCAAATCTAGATCTAATCCATGCATCTCAACAAATATCGCACATTTTCCAACCTTCTTTACCTTAATTACGGTTGAGATACCAAAATAACAATCCATCAGCAAGATCTTACCACAACGCATCACTTTTTTTAGAACCGAAAAATCCTGTATCGAGATATCCTTCAAGTCATGATTACTCGCCGTCAAATCTTCTGTACCATCCCTTGATTGTCGTGCGAACAGTTACCATATCCAACTGAACCACCTCGATCCATCCGCATACGGCATAGAGATAAGTCAAGAATACCCCTATCCCAAATGGCCTGTAAACAGATTTCTCCGGACTGTTCATCTTCCACCTTCAAACTCCATCCTTTGGCATTCTCACTCCGACGGCAACCCTAACCAACGACCGCGCATCCTCAACTCACCAGAGCCATCGTCATCTTCAAGTTCCCAGCTCGTGCCCTCATCTGTTCGAAGCAATGGCTGTTAACTTCGACGTCCCTGCGGTTCGTTATTCCTCTTATTACTTTTACTTTAACCCTTTTGGTTCCCTGCGAGTTCTTACAGTCGACATTTTCCTTTTTCTTCCATTTTCTTGGTCCTCCAAACTCAGGAACTACGCAACACACTGGTGATTCCAACACATCAACCTCCCCTCCATTGCCTAGGTCCAATGGGCGACCCAGATCCAACTGACCTGATTAATGCAGAGGCAAATCGTATTCCCTTCAAATCTCAAAATTTCTCTTTGAATCTGTGGAAAGACACGTTCCGTTCTTGGCCCAAACCCACCAAAGGGTGGAAAAACTGGTTCTTGAGGGTCAACAGATCAATGCAAGTGTTCTGGGCAGAACGGAAGATAGATCAGTGTATCAGGCTATCCATTGCCGATATACAAAAGAATGAATCCATGATGATAGCTGCCGCTCAATTTTGGTCAGACACCACCAACACCTTCATGTTTGGTCATGGCCCATGTGCCCCTACTCTTGCCGATGTATATATGCTCACAGGCTTGGACATCTCAACTGTCGATGAAGGCCATATTTTTGGCAGAAAAGCTGAATACAGAGTAAATACACGCAACATCGGCAGCTGGACGGGATACATCCAAGAGTACCAAAAGACTGGTACCGTCAATCAAAGGGAACACGCCACATTCCTGAACATGTGGCTGGAGAAGTTTATTTTCTGTGGCCGATCGGTAGGACCAACCAACGCTTTCCTCCCAGCAGCAGAACTCTTAGCCAACGGTGTCAGATTCCCACTTGGCCGATATCTCCTGAGCTCAACCTACCACCTTCTCCACCAAGTATCCCAAAAGCTTATACTTGGCGAACCTATCGGCAATCTGGGAGGCCCATGGTGGTTCATCAATATGTGGTTAAACGCTCACATGCACAAGCGTTTACAGTGGGATCTCTTTGCTCAGGAATTCCCACGAGAGATTCCCGAAGACTACATCCTTGGAGACGATGAATCGGCAACACGACCCCCTCTCAACTTCGGCGAAGCAATAATTGTCCTTCCCGGAACAGAAGCCAATGAGGACCAAATCGGCAGATTTTTTTAGACTTTCTACCATGGCCTCCCTCGTGACCTCAGGGCTTGGGTACCTTACATAGATGAGGATAACAAATTCCCTCTCCTCTTCAATTTCGTCGATAGTGATCTGAACCAAGACAATGATCTTATGATGGCCATTATCACCCCCAGAGCAATCCCAGTCAACACATTTGGTAGCGGGAAAGCTTCTCATATCACTTATGAATTCTACAATCCATCGGCAGTATCTCGTCAGCTGGCCTTTGGGCAACTGCCAATCAAGCCATGCTATGCCGATGTGATTAAGCCCAGAGAAATCATTACCGCTGGAACTGAATGGAGCAGGATAGTAAAACTTGCTCCCGATGCCGATATCTCAAATGTCAATCTCTCCGCCTGGTCACCAGCATCTTTCATAATAGAATCATATAAGCAATGGTGGCAAGAGTTGAAAGAACAGCTATTTTCAACATCTGTTCACACATATCGGCATATGATCGATCCCGATTATGCCATTCCTGAAAATGCAGTAAGTTCTTTTTAACTTCTGTCTCTTTTCTTCCTCTCATATGCATATCGGTAACTTAACCCTCCTTGAAACAGGCCGATGATCCAGTTCCACCAATAAGCAAAAGTGGAAAACCCTTCAACCTCCATCCAGCCTCTCCAGTCTCAGTAATCGGCTACAACGCCCCCACCTTAGAAGCCTTAACCTTCCAGAGGACTCGCGCCAAAACCATCATTTCCAGACCAAGACTGGGAACATCCAGGGCTTCTCCAAAGGCTGCTGCTTCGAGCCTAATCAAGGCTTTTAAGGTAATAACCTTGCTTGCTCTGTTTTCTGCCGATACACTCTACATTAACATACAACTATCAGGGTGTGCAAGCTGCAGCTGGATCGTCATCGGCAACTTTACCAAGCACCACGACCTCTACCCCTCCTTCAGAGGTATTCTCTTATTTTTATATTTTTCTCTGTTAAATATCCAATCTTATACCCGTTTTTGCAGCAACAAACGGGCACATCGGCAAGCACGCCAAGCATGCAGGCTCCCCAACCAATAGATGTCGATGCCCAAACAAAGCGTAAAGCTTCAACCGATGCTGAAACTCAACAAAAACGACAGAAATCTATACCAGCCCCTGCGTCCGCTTCAACACCCGTCAGTCAACCCACCGATGTAACTGAACAAGCTGCTCCTTCTGCACAAGATACATCATCGGCAATTATACCTCAAGGGCCGACTACCGATGTGATCATAGAAAACATACCATCGGCATCCTCTACCGATCCTTCGTATGATCCTCTACAAGCCGCTCCCTCAAACCAAGCTCAAGAAATCGCCCTGAAGCAGGTAAATCAATTAATTGTTTGATTTATAATATCCTCAGATATCATAGATAGGATTTCTAATTCTCCTTATTTCACAGGAACAAGATTCTCCCGATAGCTTATTCTCTTTTGCTATCGATGTCTCCGATGATGACGGAGAGGAGGCGAGTTCTTCCCTGGCATTGGGAACAATATCATCAGACACCTATGGCAAGCTAGAAACCCTCCTAAATCTGCTGCAGCAAGACACTGCCCAATTGGTGATCGACTCGGACCCTGCGAGGACTATCTTCAAAGCGATCCGCGGCCAAGTCCCTGCCAATATTGAAGAAACCATCTTTCCAGCAGTCCATCTAGAGAGCAAACAACTTCAATATCAAAGGGCCGTTCATCGTATTGCTGACAGAGCAGCTCAAGCTCAACTTAAAGAAGAAATGCTGCAGCTAAAGCAAATTGCCGATGAGAAGCACAAGAATATCAACAACTTGCAAGCTTCCAGTGCCGATCTTAGGCAGAAAATCTTGGATCTATCGGCAAAGAAGGCAGCCCTGCTAGCTGAATTGGAAAAAGTTGAGACAGCTCTGACTCAAGCTAAACAAGAAGAAGACCAGCTTCCCGACACCATCAAAGCCCTTCAACAGGAACGAGATGCTCAAGCTCGCAAGGCCTTGGTCCTCAAAAAGAAACTCAAGCCTGTGGAGGGAAGTGCCGATGAAGACGCTAAGGAATTGAAAGAAGCCGATGAAATTCGCCTGCGTGCGATATCAGCTATCCAGACTTTGTTAAACTAGCGTATCGGCAACGATTGATACTTTGTTTTAACTCCAGCCGATAGGATTGTTATCGGCAATTATACTCTTATGCATCTATCCAGATACTAGGGTAATATTTCTTTAAATATTTTCCATTTAATGCTCTGGGAAATACAACTCCTTCGAGAGTTTCAAGAATATATGCATTACCAGGAACAGATTGATTTATCCGATATGGACCTTCCCAATTAGGTGACCATTTGCCAAACTTAGAACTTTTAGTCCCAATCGGTAAAATCAATTTCCAGACCAATTCACCATCGACAAATTCCTTTATCTTCACTTTCTTGTCATACCATCTAGCTACCCTTTTCTTATTCTCCTCGATGCTAACTAAAGCTTTTAACCGATGACCTGCTACATCTTCCAATTCATCTTTCATAAGAATATCATAATCATCGGCTGTCAGTTGATCCTGAAAGCGCATTCGCCTAGAGCCAATCTTAATCTCCCAAGGTAATACCGCATCGTGTCCATACACCAATTGATAAGGTGATACCTTGATTGCACCGTGACATGCCATCCGATACGACCACAAAGCTTCATTTAATATTGTATGCCACTTTTTAGGATACTCTTTAATCTTGCGCTTAATGAGTTTGATAATTCCTTTATTAGATGCTTCAGCCTGACCATTAGCTTGGGCATAGTACGGTGAAGAATTCAAAACTTTAATTCCCATACTTATAGCAAACTCATCAAATTCACCCGATGTAAACATAGTGCCCTGATCGGTAGTGATGGTTTGAGGGATGCCAAATCGGTAGACAATATGCTCATTCACAAAATCAACCATGTTAGCCGATGTTACCTTCTTTAAAGGAATTGCTTCAACCCACTTTGTGAAATAATCGGTAGCAACCAGAATAAACTTATGCCCTTTACTCGATGGTGGATAAATCTGACCGATGAGATCAATAGCCCAACCCCGAAACGGCCAAGGCTTAATTATGGGGTTCATAGCCGATGCGGGTGCCCTTTGAATATTACCAAATTTTTGACATTCCTAACATCCTTTAAAATATTTAAAACAATCCTCAAGAATAGTCGGCCAATAATATCCATTTCTTCTGATCATCCATTTCATCTTGAAAGCTGACTGATGGGCCCCACATACTCCTTCATGAATTTCACTCATCAGGCTTTTTGATTCCTCTATGCTAACACACCTGAGTAAAACTCCATCTATGGTACGGTAATACAATTCATCATCGAGGAGTACATACTTGGTCGCTTGGAACCTTATACGTCTTTCAACCTTTTTAGATGGATTCTTTAAATAATCAATGATTTCCCTTCTCCAGTCATCGGTATCAGCCACCGATATCAATGCTTCTTGAACAGGTTGATATCCTGAAGCATGCTGAGCCAATCGGTTAGCCTCTTCATTATGCATCCGGGAAATATGCTCCAGATGAAAACTCCTAAACCCTTTTAACAATTCCAAACACTTTTCATGATATGAAATTAGAATTTCACTGCGACATTCATAAACCCCAATCAACTGATTTATAACTAGCATAGAATCACCAAAGACTTCAACAGCATCAGCCTGCACTTCTTTAAGCAATTCTAACCCTTTTATCAGGGCTTGATACTCAGCTTGATTGTTTGTCGATGTAGCAACGATCGGCAATGAGAACTCATACTTCTTCCCCTGAGGGGAAATTAATACGATGCCGATGCCTGCCCCTTCACCACAAGTAGACCCATCAAAGAAAAGTGTCCACGGAGCAACTTCCAGAGAATCCACCGTATTGCAATGTTGAGTAACAAAATCGGCCATAACCTGTCCTCTAACTGCCTTAGCCGATTCATAACGTAGGTCAAACTCTAATAATGCTAAAATCCATTTACCAATCCTACCATTTAATATCGGCATAGATAGCATATATTTGACCACATCATCTTTGCATATGACGGTACATTCAGCCGATAGTAAATAATGCCTCAACTTAATACAAGAGAAGTATAAGCATAAGCATAATTTCTCAATGGCCGAATACCTGGTCTCAGCATCTATTAACCGTCTGCTTAAATAATAGATAACACGCTCCTTTCCTTCAAATTCTTGAATAAGAGCTGAACCGATAACAGTATCCTCAGTTGACAAATACAATCTGAAAGGCTTTCCATGTTGGGGTGGAACTAACACTGGAGGATTTGTTAAATAACTCTTAATCTGATCTAAGGCTAATTGCTGTTTATCCCCCCATTTAAATTCCTGATCGGCTTTCAATTTCAATAATGGACTGAAAGCCTTGATCTTACCCGACAGATTAGATATAAATCTTCTGATGAAATTAATCTTACCGATCAAGGACTGTAATTCAGTTTTATCGGCAGGAGCAACAACCTTGTTGATTGCCTCAATAGATTTTCTACTAATTTCAATGCCCCGCTGATGCACCATAAAACCCAAGAATTGTCCTGCCGATACACCAAATGCACATTTATTGGGATTCATCTTTAACCCATGTTTTCTTGTGCACTCCAATATCTTCCGTAGATCGGTTAGATGCTTTGTGATGTCTCCAGACTTAATCACTATGTCATCAATGTAGATTTCTACCAACGTACCGATATATTCATGGAAAATAAAATTCATAGCTCTTTGATAAGTAGCACCGGCATTTTTCAACCCAAATGTCATAACTATCCACTCAAACAATCCCACATGACCTGGACACCTAAAAGCAGTCTTGGAAATATCTTCTTCAGCCATGAATATTTGATTATAACCCGCATTACCATCCATGAAACTAATAATCTGATGCCCTGCTGCAGCATCAATCAACAAATCAGCAATCGGCATTGGGTAACCATCCATTGGTGTGGCCTTATTGAGATTCCTAAAATCAATACAAACACGAAGTTTCCCATTTTTCTTATATACAGGAATCACATTAGAAATCCACTCTGCATATCAACACTGCCGAATAAACTTTGCCTCAATTAATTTAGTTATTTCGGCCTTAATATCAGGAAGTATATTAGGATTGCATCGGCGAGCCGGCTGCTGATGTGGCCGAAATCCAGATTTAATAGGCAACCGATGTTCAACTATAGATCGGTCTAATCCAGGCATTTCAATATAATCCCAAGCAAAACAATCTTTATATTCCTTTAACAAATCAACTAGTTGCTGTTTACACTTGGAATTTAACTTAGAGCTAATAAAAGTAGGCCTTGGCCTATCGCCTTCACCAATATCTACTTCTATTAAATCATCTGCCGATGTAAATCCTTGACCTAATTTTCCATCATCGGCAAATCTATCCATTAAAACTCTTCTTCAGAACCGACTGCTTAGATCGGTAGAATTTCATAATCGGCAATCGTGAGGAACTCTTTTTCCCAGGCTTCTCCTGATATGCACTTGGTTCGCTCATAAGTGTCTGATTCTGCCGATGTGATGATATAAGAAGAGTCACCAGGAACAACTTCAATCTTATCTCCAATCCATTGTACCAGACTTTGATGCATTGTAGAAGGAACACAGCAATTAGCATGAATCCAATCCCTTCCCAAGAGCAGATTATATACACCCTTGCCATTAATAACAAAGAAAGTTGTCGGTAAGGTTTTACTACCGATGGTCAACTCAACACATACTGCCCCTTTAGCTGGTGATACATTGCCTTCAAAATCCTTTAGCATCATATCGGTCTTAGTTAAGTCTTGATCTCCCTTACCAAGTTTCCGATACATCACATAAGGCATAATATTAATTGCAGCTCCTCCATCAATAAGTATCTTAGATACAGGCTGCCCATCAACTCTGCCTTTTACAAACAAAGCCTTGAGGTGTTGCCTCTCCTCATCGGCAGGCTTCTCAAAAACAGCCATCATTGGATCTAGCGTTAATTGAACTACTTGGTCAGAGGAAACAGCCTCTTCTTTACTATCAGACAGAGCCAAAAATTCCATCGGCAACATAAACACCATATTGACATCCGCCGATGGACCTTTATTTTTGTGCCTTATCTGCCACTGCTGGTTACCAGATCTCTCGTTGGAGGGACTTTCTTCTTGATATAAATCTTTTTGATGCTCTCGCTGCATTTTTCTTTTTTGTGTCTTTGTCAAACCCTCTGGACACCATTGAGGAAGCTTAGTTTTCCATACTGGCTGATAAGTCCTAGTTGTCTCCACACGACGTATATTAGGATCCCTGTAAAATATTTCTTCATCAGGGACTCTTGCATTTGCCATCTCTTCAAGTTCCTCTTGGTTTCTCGGAAAATATGCAACGCATTTACCAAGCCTTTCATGTACATTGAGCCTGCCCCCCAGCCGATCATGTACTGATGCTCTCCCTCTGATCGGCTCATTAATGAGCAAGCCTTGATTACCAGATTGAAACCTTCTTACAGGATGATTAACTCCATAATAACCATTGCACTCTGGACAATCTTCAACAGTAGGTAACTTAATACCTTCCTCCCAACAATGAATAAAAAACGGACAATTCCAATGATCCTTATGCCGATTCCACTCTTCTTGACGCCTTTCCTCTTGTTGTCTTCGATGAGTAATCACGATGCCAGATCGAGGAGGCCTCCCAGAACCGCCACTTTCCATCAATAGCCCCTTACCTTTTGCATCATCGGTAGTTATCCGATGTTGGGGATCTACTGACGCATTCTTTTCAGCAGTTTCCGATGTCAACACCTTAATTTTCCCTTCAGCATCCAACATATTTGCTGGAAAAGGATGTTGATCAATTTTCATCGGCTTTTGAATCTTGGAATTGCCAAATTTTATTCTGCCAGACTCAATAGCTAACTGCAATTGTTGTCTAAATACTTTGCACTCATTGGTACTGTGTGAAGTTGCATTATGCCACTTGCAATACAGCATATGCTTCAACTCTTCTGCTGATGGGATCACATGATTAGGTGACAATTTAATCTGGCCCTCCTGAAGCAAAAGATCAAATATCTTATTGGCTTTGGTGACATCAAAAGTAAACTTTTCTGGCTCTTTGTGACCAAAGGGACAAGATATCGGCTTCTTATTCTTAACCCACTCCGCCAAACCGATAACTGGTTCATCATCTGAATCAGAACCTTCTGCCTCTTCAACAAATGAAACTTTCTTGTTCCAATTTCTTTTAGGTTCAAAAACCCTAGTGTCTTGATCAGAAATCCTTTGCACTAGATGACTTAGGCTTTCGAACTCCTGAGAAGCATATCTGTCCTTAAGATGTGGTAACAATCCCTGAAAGGCTAAATCGGCAAGCTGCCGATCATCCAATACTAGGCTATAACATTTGTTCTTTACATCTCGTAGCCTTTGCACAAAGCCTTCTACCGATTCATCATTGCGCTGTTTCATCTTTACCAAATCGGTAAGCTTCTTTTCATGAACTCCAGCAAAGAAATACTTATGAAATTATTTTTCCAGATCAGCCCAGGTGATAATAGAATTTGGCGGTAGTGAAATAAACCATGTAAATGCTGATCCAGATAGAGATGATGAGAACAGACGAACTCTCAATTCATCTCTACAAGCTGCCTCTCCACATTGAATAATAAAACGATTAACATGCTCCATGGTTGATGTATCGTCTTGCCCAGAAAATTTAGTGAAGTCTGGCACCTTGTAACGATTTGGGAGAGGAATTAAATCATATGCCGGAGGATACGGAGTCTGATAAGAATAGGTATTAACTTTGGGCTTGATCCCAAACTGATCCCTCATAATTTCTGCTATCTTATCGGCCCAAAAAGCATCGGCATCTTGCTGACGATACTGTTGAATCTCCACTGGAGGTATTTGCTGATACCCTTCTGCATACCTTTGTGGCCCACGATCTCCAATAATTGGCACATTTGCTACTATCTGTGGTCCATTAACCTGCTGAAAAGGGTTCATCGGCTGAGCTGCCGATGCTTGATTCTGAAAACCAGCATGCATGTGACCCTGATGAACACCTGTGGCTTGCTGATTTGGCTGAACTGTATGTTGAGTAGGAAACTGCCCTAACCAATTATTAGTATTCATCGGCACAAAGTTTGCCGATGGCTGGTAGCTTGTTGGCATTGCTAGATAATTACATCCAACTTGAGGTATAACCTGGACTCCAGGTTGACTGGCAATAGGAGCCTTCTGCTGCATCGGTAACAAATTTGCTGATGGACTCGAACTAGATGTTTGACCCAGAGACGCCTGAAAACCTCCCAGACTCGGTTGTACAGTAGTTGTAGTATATTGAGGCGCTTGAGCTATCGGCAAACCAGCCGATGGCATAGGAGTTTTTCCCGCTGCATCAAACACTTGAGATAATCCGTGATTGAAAGTAGATGGCTCCGGAGGCATACCATATCCCCACCAATTAGCAGGAGTTTGATTATTCTGTGGTACAGGACCTGATAAAGCTGATGCTGATAGATCTGTACCAAGCTGAACTCGTCCTGATAATGCTGAATCCGGACGCACCGGAGTAGACTGTACGTTAGATAAACCTGCTGATACTGGAGGAGAAGAAATCTCTATACCCGCAACGGCTGGAGGAGCCGATGGAGCAACAGCAGATGCTGCTTCTGGTTGATAATAAGCAGGCCCAATGTAACAGGGTGACGCTTGCCCTTCTTTGAAAGTTCGAATCACAGCATTATGAACAGTATTGGACAGCACATTGGAGTGATTAATTAAAGCATGATTCACCGTAGAATTAACCATCTCTTGAAGTTTACCCGGATTAGGATCAAAGGTAACCTGCCGAGGCAACGGCAAGTCCTGCTTCTGGATGACTTGTCCACTTTTGTTCAAGCTGAATGACTTCAAGCAAAGCTGTCTGTATTCTTCAATAGCCCTCTCCATAGCCTGCTTCTGATCGTCCTTAAGATCTTCTTCTGTTACTGCGATGATATTCCCAGCATCGATCTCATGATTAGGCATCTTGACTAGATCTGTCCCACTGGGCGTGCCAAAAGATGTGTTGATGCAAAAGTAAATCTGCAAACACAAAGGGCTAATACCCGAAATCGATATCCAAAGCGTGCCAGTCGATTTGACCTGTTAATCGACAAGGACGAAGATACGAGCACTTTGGTCCTGACAACAGCGATACGCCCGGATGTCACGGCCAAGAGGTACTCACGCGGAACTCGAGGATCGTCGAAGATTGTACTTAGAGCAATGCAACTCGCCGAATCGATGAGAACTCGTAAAAAGGAAAAATATGCAAATTGACGAAGTCGCCGAAAGTAGATGTAAATAAGAGTAAAAGCTGTTTTTTTCTTTGATGTATTGATTGATTTTTTATTACATTGCCCTTCACTCTATATTTATATCCTGATCTATAGAAACGTAACCAAATACGACTAGGACATTAAATCCAAATCTAAGGAAAAACATGACTTTGATACAACTCAGACTCTACTAAACGTAAACAAGGAAATTATCTCCTATTTTACTCCATAGTCCGCCTCAATCACGATGGTATTCTCATCGACCTCCTTTTCAACGGCACAGTCCCTGTTCCATCGGCAGCAGCCTTCGAGTTCCTTCCATCGGTACATTCCCTATTTCATCGGCAGCAATCTTCATACCCTCCTTCATCGGTACACTCCCTGTCTCATCGGCAGCAGTCTTCAAACCCTCCTTCATCGGCATCAGCAATAATATCCTTAACCTCATCGGCAACACTTCAAATTAAATCCATACGCTGCCACCACTCAAAAACAAACTTATTCTCCTTGGCTATCAATCCACACGGTAATCTTTCCTCTGTTGATTAGCCCTTCCTGATCATCTTGACACGTGCTAAAAACGATGTCAACAACTTTTTGTCATACTCTTGCTAGAACTCAAAAAACTTACTCAAGTCAGTGCAAAAAGATATTTATCCACGTGCGGACCAAACAAGGAAGGAGGAGGATTTCCTTTTTCTTTACCCACCACATGTCAGTGCAAACAAGAAAAGGCAGGGACAAAAGATATTTATTGCTGCGAGGGATGCTGAGGTCCTGGTAAATTCTTTATTTAGATTAGAGTATTTAATTGTCCCATCTTTTTTTTTCAAAATTATTAGTGGCTGTGATTTTTTAATATCTTTCCTCTGGAAGCTAACTGGTGGGTGCTTTGATCAGGGAGCTAATAATTAGCTCATGTTTTTTTATACCAATTAGAAAGCCTAAATGTGGACTAATTCTGGGCTAATAAGAACCAATGAGGGCTAATTGGTGGTTAGAATCCATTAGCCCTTATTAGCCCATAATTAACTAATGTTTAATCCATTTTCACAAGGTGGGCTAATTTAGCTCTGGTATCCAAACATGCCCTAAGACCTCACGGATTAAACATGACCATCACAACGAAATTCCAGTGCGAGAAATGGTGGGAGAGAGATGGGTAACTTCTTTCTCATAAATAAACGGGTGGCAAGTATTCAATAACTAATAAGAGGCAGAGGGAGAGAGAGAGAGGAAGTCGTCTCTATAAGTCCCATCTCCCAATTTCGTGATCAGGGACGCAAAGAAACCATCGTCACATCGCACTCCGTCCACTATGAGAATCGTACGTAGTACTATACGCCAATATATAGCTTACTAGGTGACTATAGCTAGTAGTTGTGTATCTAGAGACGTACGTACCTGTAGGTGTTGAGATCCACTGTAGCTTTGCTTGACTAGTTAACGTGGCCTGCTGGCGTCGATCACGACCCCATGGGCAGAGATAAATCGACTGCTTTAATTTGCACGAGCTACCTACTATCGAGTACTACCTATAGCTAGTTCAGATCATGTGACCCGGCATTTTTGCCAATCGAATTTATCATATTTTCACTCTTACTTGATCCTGTTTGTTTGGGCTTCCTGGTGCCAACTTTTTAAAGTTGAAAGCCCACCAAATTAATTTTACACATGAAGCCTCAAAGCTCATGTGAGGAGGCTTTCACTGGCTTTTGGTCCATATTTACCCGCCTGCCACTGCCAAGTACACTAGAAGTTTTCTTCTCAGCAGCCTTCTTTTCGCCTACCGCTCACTTGACTCCCGCAGCGCGGCGCCTTCAGGAGCCTCTGACAGGGTGGCTCGGCGGCCGGGCCAGTGCCCTACTGGGCTTCCGTCGCCGCCCCCTCTGCTTGGAGAGCCGCCGTCCTCCCTACTTGGAGAACTGACGTCGCCCCACTTGTTCAGAGAAGAACCAGTCGAGCTCCTCGGAGATCCTCCGACTGCCGCCTTAAGCCTCTTCCTGGTGCTCACCGCAGCTACAAAAGCTAAATGCAGCTCAAACAAACAGCTGGTGCCAACTTTTTAAAGTTGAATGCCCACCAAATTCATTTTTACACAGGAAGCCTCAAAGCTCGCGTGAGGAGGCTTTCACTGGCTTTTGGTCCATATTTACCCGCCTGCCACTGCCAAGTACACTAGAAGTTTTCTTCTCAGCAGCCTTCTTTTCGCCTACCGCTCACTTGACTCCCGCAGCGCGGCGCCTTCAGGAGCCTCTGACCAGTGCCCTACTGGGCTTCCGTCGCCACCACCTCTGCTTGGAGAGCCGCCGTCCTCCCTACTTGGAGAACTGACGTCGCCCCACTTGCTCAGAGAAGAACCAGTCGAGCTCCTCGGAGATCCTCCGACTGCCGCCTTAAGCCTCTTCCTGGTGCTCACCGCAGCTACGATCTGGTCCTAGCCTGAGCCCGCCAGCCCTCCTCCCAACAACCTCTTCCAGCTCATACGTCATCTCAAAAGCTAGGTTGCCAAATAGCCTCAGCTTTTGCACAAGCTAGCTTTCAGAAAACAAAAGCTAAATGCAGCTCAAACAAATATGACCTAAATTAACTGTATATTTCACTGCCATTTTCAGTTATGCATGCCGGTTTCCTTTTAATTTCCTTTTTGTTTTTTAAAAAAGTTATGTGACGAATCCATAGCCGGATATCTTTGCCAAGTCCATAATCAACTTTCCGGATAGGGTAAGCCAGGTCGACTGACCTATGACACTCCTAATATACCCTACTTAAGTGTCAATAGCCGGACGGAAGCTAGAACGAGTCAAGCGCGCGCATCACTCGGCGCTCAGAGGTTTTCCCAACCAAGTATCCGAGTGAAGTACACCATCAATGGCAGACGAGTCAACCGACCTACGATGCTCCTAACCATACTTAAGGGACTTCATCTAGTTGGGAGCACAAGTCAGGGGGCATCACTCAGTGCTTGGCGGTTCCTGATCAAGGATCTGAGTGAAGCACACCATCAGCGGTGTAGGAGACGAGACGCAGGATGGGATGGAAGCAAAACAGAGGGAGACATGAAGGGAAAGGAAACATGCAAGAAAAAAAAAACAACCCAATTAAAAGTTGACGTGCTCCTATCCACCCTTAGCAGAAGAGGTTTGGGAAGAATTCGAAGGCCTCCTAAAAGCAGTGGCCCTTGTAGGGCTCTATTCACTATCAAAATGATGGAATTCTCCTAGTGTTTTTAAGTAAGTAATAAAATACTATCACTAGTCATAGCACATTAGAATCTCACTAGGAGACATTTAGTAGAGAAAATTTATACTAAATTTTGAATGCCAAAACACTAGGAGAACCCACCTCACTAGGAGAAATTTAATATTCTGGTTGTGATTGGAACTTTTTTTATCAACCCTTGAAAATATAGTAGGAAGTTGGAATCTTGTGTAGAGCCCCGCTAAAGTTACCTAGGTTTATAATGTGAAGCAACAAGAAAATGAGTAATCAGTCGTATATATAATGTGAAGGTGTAAGAAAACGAGCAATCAACAAGAGGAGCATGAAAAGAGGAGGCACTACTACGCTGAGGCCCTTAGAGGCCCACTCTACTGAGAGACAATCCATGCATATATTGTCTCAACTAGGTGAAAACATGGAAACCAATTCAAAAAACATATATTTCGGTCGTTCAAAAAAAATGAAACTTGGCAAATCTGTAGCTCATACAAATATATGCTTGCACGAAAAAGTTGGGATGCAAACTCGCTTTTGAAAAACTCATAAGAAAACAATAAATTCCAGGTGTATATGCACTAAAAGACTAAATTCCAGGAATTCCATCTAGTGCATATGCACCTCAAATTTGTCATTTTCATAAGCATTTTTCTAGTTTGACTTTGCATCCTAACTTTTTCATGTGAGTACACATTTGTATGAACTATGGAGGTGCCAAGCAGTTTAAAATTTTTTTGAGCTACCGAAATACGCTTTTTGAATTAGTTTTCACATTTCCACATAATTTGTAGTTTGCACTGCATATTTTGCCTCCCAGTGCATGGCTCGCTAGATTTGGCCATGCTTCACTCGTCACATTTCTGTATCTGTGACTCAACTCAATCTATGTGTATATTTATCATCTTACGATTTTCGCCCCGTAGGCCGCAGTTCCAATCCATGCAACTCTCTCCCAGTCTCCCTCGTACACTCCAATCTACCAACCTAATCATGCATGCATGATTGTGATGGTTATGGTTTGTGGTGCATGCTTCACCGATTATTATCTTGCACCGCAGTGTGATAATTCCCATAGCTTTAACCTACCCACCAGATTAAGGATATGCACTACCGCACGTGGGCTTTTTAGCGGTGGTTGAGGATGGTCTGTAGGGGCGGTTGGGGCAGCCGCCCCTACCCATCCGTTTCTACAAATCAACAATTTATAGGGGTGGCTCAGCAACCGCCCCTATAAATAGATTTGCAGGGGTGGTCGGATATTTTTAGGGCCGGCTGAAATGCGAACCGTCCCTATAAATCGTTTTTCAAAATTCTCAAATTTAGAACCTGCGACCTCAGACTTACCACCGCCCTCTGCAGACCACTTCACCATTAGATGCTTGTGTCCATATACGATATTCGTGCGTGTTATGTTATCTGTATCCGATATTAAAGTGAGTATTTGAAACTATAAACAACTTCAAATGAAAAAGTTTTTAACTATAAAGTTTCATAACTTTTCAAGATCTATAACTTTCATTTTTGTATTTTCTCCATCCGATGTCGTTTACGAAATTTGAATTTCAAATTTGAGAAATTCAAACGTAGTTTTCCCTGACAAGATGATTTTAAATAAAAAAGTTGTCAATTACAAAGTTTTATAACTTTTTGAGATATACAACTTTCGTTTTTGCTGTTTGTCCATGTGAGGTCGTTTAAAAGATTCAAATTTCAAATTTTTAAAAATTCAAACGTAGTTTTCCTTGACAAGATGATTTCAAATTAAAAAGTTGTCAACTACAAAGTTGTATAGCTTTTTGGGATTTACAACTTTCATTTTGGTTGTTTCTCCATCCGAGGTCATTTACAAAATTTGAATTTCAAATTTGAGAAATTCAAACGTAGTTTTCCATGACAAGATGAATTCAAATGAAAAAGTTGTCAGCTACAAAGATCTATAACATTTCGAGATCTACAACTTTTATTTTGATCATTTGGTCATCTGATATAGTGGTACTAACATTGTTCACAAATTTTACATATCCCTCTTATAGTTTCATGATATGTAAATTTTATGAACAATGTTACCACCACTTTGTCGGATAAAGAAATGATCAAAATAAAAGTTGTAGATCTTCATGAGTTCTACAACATTTATGTTCATAACTTTTTCAGCAGAAATCATTTAATGTTTCAAAGTAACATTTGAAGTTGCTATTTTTTAAAATTCAAAATTTAAATAGATAAAACACAGTCATATGAAAAGATGGATAAAAAAATTGCTTCAAGAATGCAATAAATTGATAGATCATGATTTTAGAAATTTTTAGGAAAAAATCATCAAATTTGAAGTTAGTACGAGGGAGAAAGACTAGTTACAAGTTTTAGCCAGAGATTAAAAAGAGAAATCAGAGTTCTTCAACAATTTTAAAATTGAATTTCAAACATCATTTTGAAGCAGTAAATGATTTCAAATGAAAAAGTTGCAAAAAGAAAAGTTCCATAACTTTTCAAGATCTACAACTTTTATTTTTGTTATTTCTCCATCCGAGGTTGTTTAAAAAAATTCAAATTTTAATGCTTAATTTTTAATATTCAGCGTCTATTTATAGGGGCGGCTGGATATAGAGCCGCCCCTACAAATTGGGTCATTTGTAGGGGCGGCTGATAAAACCTACCGCCCCTACAAATCTATTTGTAAGGGCGGCTCATTTGGCAACCATTTGTATAGAGCCGCCCCTAAAAAAAAGGGGAGACGTTGCTACAAATTGTTTATGCAGTAGTGATGTTTGCTAGAGCTTTAGTTCCTTCAAAAACAATTTTGGCTTTAGCTCCTCTGAAAAAGCCATAAATCATGGCTCCTCATCCACTAATATAAAGCGGCTCTGGCTTCTCTATAACTCCACTAGTGAAGCCGTCTTCTCCGCTGCTGTTTGGTACAGCACCTACATGAGCCGGAATCTAAACCCCTCCTGGTCCTGGAAGCATGCCAAACGGGCTCTGTAAGCATTGGATGCTAGAGAGCTTTGCCTATTTTCAACAAGCAGATCATGCCATACTTTCTGCATCATCATATCCATTATTACAGATATAATGCTGGATTTGTCCCCACATTAACTTCAATTGGAATATTAAATCTAGTGCAAGCAGTACCATCCATACTTGATTTGTTTTGACCGGGTTGGTGTGCATCCATCAGGGCTTTCTTGTTTGGTTGTTGAAGCGTGGATGCGCATCAGTTTAACTTTCTAGCAATTAATTAGTGCTACAATTTCAACTACACACAGGTTCCAAATGTGAAGTTGGCATAGAGTCCTAATTGATTTATTGTCCCGTGACCGAACTCATGAGCATAATGAATTAGATATTAGAGTCCTAATTGATTTATTTTCCTGTTCGTGACCCAAACGCATAACACATGTTCATACGAGTTAGAATAACACACGTTAAAGAGTATGATTCAAAAGCATATTAAAACATATGACACAGGTTATAAATTATGTTGCAATACACGGATATGTTTGTTAATATACTACAAAGTATGTATACACTTGTCATGTCAGAAAATGAACAAAGAAATATTGTGTGCATTTTCACGAGGCGGTGAGAAAGAAACGCCAGGTCCAAGTTAGTACTGCCGTCACGAGCTTGATCCCAAGTTATGAGGTTGCTCATATTTTTCTGCGCAGGGGCTCGTTTCCCCCGAGTCCCAAAAGATTAGGAGATAGGATTGGGAGTTATTGGAGATGTGTTTTTTCAATCTTGTCAAAACTTAGATTGAAAGTGTGTTTTGGGAACTCTTCGAGATGCTGATAAGGACAATACGTGCTTTTCTATGGAGTAGCTATAACAACGAATGGTGTGACCTGGCCAGAGTGGTTGCCCCGGATCTAGTTATGTAGGAGCTATTAGCTAGCATGGTCCACAACCTTTGTCAAATGAGAGGTATAGAATGGAACTTCATATACTTCGCCTAGTATATTGTAACTCCTCTTGGTGCAACTTTTGCCTCTCAAACAGTGAAACCGAATAAAACGCATAACACTGTCACCAAACACACAAGAAGATTCTTTACTGACTTTACCATAAAGACGAGACTACGATTGACACAAGAATCACAGGTTGCCCCCTCACCAGCTAGCTTCTCCTTCAATCTTTTGTGTGAACTGGGCCTATTTGGCAAGGCTCCTCCATAGCTCCAGCTCTGGCTCCTATGAAGGAGTCTAGCCAAATGTTTTTCTAGAGAAGCCATTTTTCAGTAAAAAACAGAGGAGCCAGAGCCGTTTTGGAGGAGCCACAAATTGAGGCTCCTCCAAAATAGCTCTGGCTCCTTTGGAGGAGCCACTTAAGAGAAGTCGTGACAAACACAATATACAGAGGGGGCTTAGAGTCCAGAGCAGAGTTATTAGAAAATATACATGGGAAACAACTAAGAACTATTCCCTCTATCTTCTGCTCTGTCTTCTAATATACTATATTCTATAGATTTTAGAACAAATTAAGAGAGTACAGAAGACACAAATATCTTTACTTTATTTCTTAATCAGATATTATATATCACTAGCGTAACTAATGGAGATTTATTAATAAATGACAAGTAACGATATAATACCTGCCAAATTTATACTATTATTTAATGTAAGAGCATCTCTAATACTCTCTTCGTCCATTTATCTCCTTCATCTAAGCAAAAATATTTTTTCCAAAAGTCTCCTTTGTATTAGTCTGGGACCACGGGTTTGGCTTCTCATACGTGCTGCGCATTTGGTGCTCATTGGCTGCTCCTTGTCTGCATTTATTGCTCCTTGGCTGTGACTCGTTGGCTGCTCCTTGTCTTAAGTGCAAATCGGCGTTGTTTACTGCTCCTTGGTCATTACGCCGAAGGCTAATACGATGGAGACTTATGGACGGAGGGAGTAGTTCCTAAAGAAACAATTGGTAAATTAATGAGTTTTTCCAAGTGGCTAAAAAAGTTGGGAGCATATTTGTTGCGTTCCTCCAACTGTTTCTAAAAACTCGATCCTAAAATATAGAAGACAACTTTACACCAAGAATACTGAACTATTTCTAAATCATCTTAACCAATTTTATATTTTCTTTCTCTCTTGTATATTTGCATCAGGAACCCTATCCTACCTTTTATTCTTCCTCCACATCCTTCCACCTTTAGATTGGAGGATGGATACATACGCGCACACGTATTTATCTGCGTGATTGGATTGTTTTTCCCAAGTGTGGAAAGATTGGGAGTTGTTGGAGTTGTTGTAGAGCAGTTTTTCAATCTTGCTAAAAAACTAGATTAAGAGTGGGTTTTGAAAATTCTTGGAGATGTTCTGAGAGAAACTCCAGCAGAAGCACCCAAATCAGGGCACCTAATTCTCATTTGGATGCTCTCCCCTACTTTTGTTGGCCCCTTATTTTATATCTACTTTAGCAGAAGCCCCCAAACCAAAGCCCCCAAAATTAGGACAACAATCACTTACAAATGGGGCCCACATGTCATTGAGTTTTCTCGTGCTCTCGCCCATCCTCCTCTTCCTCCTTGTGCTCGCGCCCATCCTCTTCCTCCTCATGCTTATTTTCTACGTAAGTAAATATGTATACTTTCTAGCATATTTTACATTTACATACATAAATATGTATATTTAAGTATTACTGTATAAAACCGTTTAGGTTGTTTAACTCCATTTAAACACCATCTAAACAATGAACAAAAGGATGACAGATTATTTACTGTTTGGCACTTAGGATAACACTAGATTTAATCGAGGACATCTACACCTTATCATCATGATGCTAACATGTCTGAAAGTTGCCAAAAAAATCAAGTCTCTGTATAACGGACGGAGTGCCCATAAGCAAACTGTCAATTTTGAAATCCAACTTCACTTGGAGACATATAAATTTATTGTTATATTAAATTAGGAAAATCTCAACAAGATATTGTTTGCCCCTTTTCTAAAGCTCCAACATTTTTACACCTCACTTATTTTTAGAAAAAAGAATTTTTATTCCGGTCTCTACAAGAGTTTTGCACACAACCAATTCTTATTACGGTTTAGCCTTTTGCTGTTTTTTAGCTCTCAAAAAGCGAAACCAAACAAAGGGATGATTGACTAAACGTTAAGCCTTTTCAACAACAACCATCCATGCTCAGTGAATATTTCCATAGCGACAGCCTCTATTATGCGACATGCCCACTTCAAAAAGGGCATGTCGCTCTTCTTTTGTGGGGTATTCTAGAAACAGGTTTGAAAACAACTTGCAAATAAGAGTATAGTTGTTTTTTTAAAAAAATCTCATCCTTTCAAAATAGCCAAATAGACCAAAAGATTGCACTTGCCCCAATGCAAATCAGAGAGCGCAAGTGTTGGTCTATTTTTATATCCCATGGCCTAAATAAGTAGGTTAGATCTTTTGGTGGTTCAAGATTAAAAGCCACTTGGCAGACTCCCCAAACAAATTTAGCTACATGACAATCAAAGAACAAATGTTGGATATTTTCCTTATTGTCACAAAAACAACATCTATTGTCTTCTTTCTATTTTTTTAAGTTGTCTTCGGTTAAAATTATCCCTTTTATCAAGAACCAAATAAAAATCTTGATTTTAAGTGGTAATTTGTACTTCCATAACAACTTGTTTAAAGGCATGACAATTTGATTAATTAAGTGTTTATACATTGATTGCACTGTGAAAGATTCTTGTCTTGTAAGGCTCCGCTTAATGGAATCTTGTTGATCATCCAACTGCACAAATACAATTTTAGCCACTAATTCATTCCATTTAAGTAGCTTTTCCCCCGCTAGAGCTCTTCTGAAGGAAATGTTAAGGGGTGTGGAGTTAAAAGCATTGGCTACTGATATATGTTTTTTCTTGTAATATTGTATAAAGACCGATATTGCTCTTTGAGAGTGAAGTTTCCAAGCCATTTGTTCTCCCAAAATCTGGTTTGACTACCATTGTGTATGTTAATAACGGAGAGATCAAGGAAGTGGTCTTTTACCTTCATAAGGCCTGACCAAATGTATGAATCTCCTGGTTTTCAATGAACTTCACAAATGATTTTATTTTTCAAATATTTCTTCCTAAGAAGACCTGTCACACTACTACAGATTCAAACATCACTGCCGGCCCATCACTGCCGGATTGTATTGGGCCGGCAGTGATAAATCTTCACTACCGGTTCAAACTCTGACAGACATTCAAATGATTGGGGTAGGGGTCAAACCGGCAGTGAAGCTCATTATCACTGCCGGTTCGTGGCTGGAATCGGCAGTGATAATGAGCTTCACTGCCGGTTCGTGGCTGGAACCGGCAGTGATAATAAGGTTCACTACCGGTTTCTGAACCACCAGTGATTACGAGCTTCACTGCCGGTTCCAACCATGAACCGGCAGTGATAATTAGATTCACTGCCGGTTCGTGGTTTAAACCGTCTGTGATATGTCCACAGTACATATAGCTCGACCTCCCTCCCTCCTCTGTCCGAACGGAATAGAACACTGCTCGTGAACCCTAACTCCCGGCTCCCCCTCCCTCACGGGATCTCTCATCTCCGCCCCACCGCAGCAGCACTTTCTCTTCCCATCAGCAGCCGCACTCCCTGAGCTCCCTCTCCTCTTCCTCCCTCGACGGCCATGGCGGCGGGGTGGCCTCGCACGCGCACCCAGAGGTGGGGGGCCACGCGCCATGGTAGCAAGCGCTGCCCTCCCCGGCGGCACCGGGGCGGCCTCGCGCGCGCACACAGGAGAAGGGCGGCGGTGCAGCAGCTCCTTTCCGTGGCCGTCGCCGAGGCCGAGCAGGGCCCTTAGGCCAAAACCGAGCCCAGCGACGTCTTATGTAAGCAATAAGGGTCTTAGCTGATCTTAAGGGTGGGGATTTGGATTAAAATTTGGGGATTTCTTATGCCAGGGTCAGCGCCACGCCAGGGGCAGATGTCCGAGCTCATCGTTGGGAAGGAGAAGCCCACTCTATTCAACACAGGTAAACACCTGTTCCCCTGGATCCAATCCTCGTGAGTTTTATTTTGTCTCCGTTACCATTTGCTTTATGAGCACCAACGGAACTTGCATCAAGTTACTAATTAGTCTGAAAGCAAGAACTTAGCTGACTACTACATACCGTTTCTGCCTCCAAAACAAGCTGAAGTACCATGGTTAGTAGCGGCAAATCCTGTGAACTATTGTCGGCCATGTGAACTATCTTGTGTGGAAGCTTTATCAGCAGCCCTCATAATATGGTAATTTTTTTTAAGCCTTGCCTAACAATATTGTTTGGAATATGTAGGTCATATAATCGTGTAGCTTGATTTATAATTAGTTACTGTCAGGCATCAGCTTATGTTATATACATATTTGCAGTGGGGAGGAAGATACAGCACATTTGCTGCTTGGGAAATTCAAGTGGGGTCACGCATTCTTGTCTCTAAACAGGTCAGTTCAGTAGAATTTTTTATGTTTCATACCTATACTGACAAATCTTATTAAGCGATGATACACCAATCAACTAGTTTATTGTGATGAAATTGTTTTTCTAGTTCCAAATGATGAGTTCTTACCAAACTCATTATCTAGCAATGCTAAGGATAGAGATATTATTGAGTACTGAAACTTATGTGCTAGAAATAAAGAGATGCTTAGAACTATATATGTTGTAGATATTGTTCTAGATGCGTGGGTTATATAAGGCGCTAGCGCGCTCCAACGCCAGTGCACGACACTTGCACGCTCGATGCTGTCCGCCAGTGCACGCCGCCGCCGCTCGACGCGAGTATGTGTTCTCGACCCTTATTTTAGTGTTTCTTTTCTTGATATGTCATTCAATAACATGGACTTTGTGATTGCAGCAACTATTTCATCCTCGTAGATATCTATCTTCAAGATTCACATATCGAGGTGTGGGACTCAAAGAAAAAGCCACTTTCTCTTATTGACTCCCTAGTCAAAGTGCTGAATAAGTAAGTGAACCCAATATCACAACACTTTCTAATCACATAGGATATTGTAATGTCCTCGGCCTTCACACTTCATTTACAATGTCACATAGAATGAAGGCATTACCTAATTGGAAAAATCTCGATAGCAAGATGCAAAAGCAATGGAGTGCCCCATTCAGTGTAAAGTATATGGAGGATCTCAAGACCCTAGATCAACCGATGGGGAACAACGAATGCGGGTTCTATGTGATGTGGGCAATGCTAAAATACTTTGGCGCAAAAATAGATAATGGAGATGATATGGTACGTAGGCATCCCATTTCTATTATTTTGTCTTACGTTTGTGCATCTCAATATCATCTTGCTTCAATTACAGCGCAAAGCAAACAATCACAACCAGTTGCTAGATTTTGAGATGAGAGGAATTCAAGAGGAGATAGCAAGGTTTGTGATGGACGAGATATTGACCAAGAAAGGATCATTCTCCATTGCGAGGACTAAGAAGTACAAGGCGCAGTACGGAAGAGACCACATCGATAGGCTATTGTAATGCGACTCTTAATTCGATACTTAAAGTTTTTTTTGAAACTTTTGTAATATAAATGTTGATGGGTTTGTATTGTCGCTGATCCACAACCACCTCCACATCGATATCAAATTGATCGATAGCAACCACCTCCACCTCCCCGACCTCCCACCCCACCACCTCCCCTCGAAATGAAAATAAAACAATTATTAAAATGCAAATTGTGAAAAGTATATCACTACCGGTTCAAAGAAAACCGGCAGTGATAATATAATCTACACAACCAGTTGGTTAAAACAACCGGCAGTGATGGCTCAAGTATCACTGCCGGTTTGTAACACGAACCGGCAGTGATACACGAGTTATCACTGCCGGTTTGGCATAACCGGCAGTGATGTGATCAGCTTATCACTGCCGAGTTGGTTATGGCGGTTCAAAATCCGCCAGTGAAGGGGGGTTTTGAACCGCCAGTGATGTCCTTCTCTGGTGTAGTGTCAGACGCCATCTTCATTACGCCTCACTTGTTGTATAACTATTTTACTAAAATATTATTATGACTTATACATGAACTGCTAGTTAAAACCTTGCTTCTCGTACATTCTAACGGAAGACAAATAGTGGCAATAACATGGCTTTTTTTATTTTCTTTTCTAGTGGAATAGTAAGCATTTGGTATACAAACTCTTATTTTTGGCAACTCTCGGAAGCTAAGCTAGCTCAGTTGGTTGAGAAGAATATATGTCTAGAGCATTTAAGTTCAAATCTTCTTAGTAAAATGCCATTTAGTTCCTGCGAGCTTGGTCTAGCTTTTTTTTTTCCAACTCTCCACGCCTATTAAATTGGAGCCAACATGAGGCCAGCCTCGTTTTATAACCAGCAATAGCCGGAGGAGGCAAGCTAAAAGCTTCTTATAAGTTGGGTGATTGAATAAGGATGTGTTTTTCAACAATTTTTTTTAACAACAAATAAGCTGAGGTTATCCCAAACGCCAAACTTCTCATAATTTTTTTTGCCAGCCCTTCTCAACTGTACATGATCAATCTCATAAGCTCATAAGCCACGCGTGAGGAGCTTCTCGGGCTTCTTCATTTCCCGCACGACCACCTCTCATTCGGCCGAACACACCTCCTTCCCATCAGACGACCTCCGACCACTCCTTGGCTAGTGCCACTTCCTCGTCCATCGCCTCCTCTTTAGTCGAATCCCCCCTTCAGTCGTGCGACTCCTCTCCGGCCCCGCGTAGATCACCTTCCTCCGCACCACCTTCGACCCTCCTCCGCCAATGTCCACTCCTCCTCCTCCTCTGCCACCTCCCAATCGACCAACGTCCCCACCTCCGCTGCCACCTCTCCTCCGACCAGTGTCCCCTTCCCTGTCTCTAACGCCTCTCCTTTGGCCAATGCCCCCTCCTTCGCCACTGTGTAGACACGCCTCTCCTTTGGCCGATGCCCCCTCCTCTTTGGCCCCGCGTAGACGCGCCTCCCTCCCCACCACCTCCCCTTTGGCCAGTGCCCCCGCCACTATGCCCCCTTCGTCTAGCGCTCCTCCATCACCGTTGACACCTCCCCCGTTCAATCGGCACCCCTCCTCCTTTACCACCCTTCGCTCTTGAGGTTGCTGCCCACAAGCTCTCCTTCGTCTCCATCACCGTGATCCACAAGATGGGGCCGTGGAAGCTGGCATGTGAATAGAAGAAGAAAATCCACTTACAAAATGATTAGATTGTTTTTTTTCTCAAACTTTTCTAATAAGTGGCGGTTGTTGTGGGAAGCTGGTGAAAACGGGCTCTTCTTTAAGTTAAGCCGTTCCAATTTGCTAAATAGAGCCTCTAAGCTGAGTTGGTTGGATTGGTTAGAGCTTTTATTAGCCGGTACTCCCTCTGTCCTGTAATATATTGCATTCTAGAAAATTTAAGATAAATTAAGAGAGAACATAAAAGACGCATATGCCCTCATTTTATTTGCTAATGATCAGACACTATCATCAACGTGATTAATGGTGATTGATTAATAAATGAAAAGTATTCAATGTAAAATTGGTTTTTGTCCTCTAGAATGCACTATATTACAGGACGGACGGAGTAGCTAACAACTTATTTTAGTCAATTCAAAAAGGGCATCTGTTGTGGTGCGTATCAAAAGAGATTTTCATACCCATGAATGAAGATAAAAAGGCGAGGATGCCTGCTTGTTAATGTGAAAGATGTGTACACCTGCCGATACTGAACGAATTGAAGGGCCGGGGCCGTGGAATGGAAGTGAAGGACGGGTAAGGATTTTTGGAAAAACTGGAGGAATATGGGTTACCATGCAGGGGAGGGGGTGGCTGGACGCTGCTGCCTCCTGCTGCTGATGACGCGACGGCTGGACGCAGACGCGACAATGCCCCGGTGCGGCGTTGTCGAGCAGCGACTGCACCGCGTTACCTGCAGTAATCTGAAACCAAAAACGCTGCAAGCCTGCACAACACCGTCGTCGACTCCCTTTTTATTAATGACTGGTGCCCAAATGCCGACTGCCTTTTTTCGAACTGGAAAAAGATATTATCTTTATAATAATATATATGATATGTAAAAGAAAAGGGAGCTCCACGTTCTATCTACGTTGCAAAAAAAAATAGGCTTGCATGTGCTTTTTGTGTTCGACCGTACGAGGAGCTCGCTCTCACGTTGCCCGATGACGAGACCCCAATTTATTCTCCTTTTTCCAATAAATATTTTCAACGCATTGTTTTCTTTTATTTATATATATAAATTTATTTATTTCTTAAGGTCCAGTAATAAGTAGTACCACCGGGGAACGAGAAAAGAGAGATGCGCAGCCGCAGCAAGCGCGTCAGCGAGAAAGAGAGGCTGACGAGTGGGCCCGTGCGGGCCTTGACCAATCGGAGTTCGACAGCAGCCTCTGGCCCCAAACCCACACTCCCCCGTCGCGCCCGGCCGTCTCCTCCCCTCCACCACCGATCCCTCCTCTCCTCTTCTCCCTTCTTCACATCCCACCTTCTCTTTAAAGCTACCTAGCTACCTACCTGCCTCGCCTCAACCTCGCCGGCGGCCGCTAGCTGCCAGTCGCCGCATCGATCGGAGGAGAGAAGACGGAGCAGCAAGGTTAGGTAGCAGATCGGAGCAAGCAGGCAGGCAGGCGCAAGATGGGGCGCGGCAAGGTGCAGCTGAAGCGGATAGAGAACAAGATAAACCGGCAGGTGACCTTCTCCAAGCGCCGGAACGGGCTGCTCAAGAAGGCGCACGAGATCTCCGTCCTCTGCGACGCCGAGGTCGCCGTCATCGTCTTCTCCCCCAAGGGCAAGCTCTATGAGTACGCCTCCGACTCCCGGTACGACTATCATATCTTCCTCACATCCATCCTTCCAGTTCATTCTCCTCCTCCTGATGCTTGTTCATCTCTTCCTTCCCGAGCTCCCTATACTAATTCCTTCCTGTGTGTTTGTTGGATTGAATACTTTGCCTGTCTGTCTGTCAGTATGGTCCATTAATTCGTTCGTCATCAGTTGATCTTTCTGCTGCGCTGTACTCGTGCTGCTGTTGTTGTGTGTATGCCTACGCCATGCCGCCACCAACCTGCTGCTGGCTGTGGTCTCCTCTCTCGTTGCCCTTTTTGGCTTCCAGCTGCCGATCGATTCCCGGCCCGAAAGCTCCTGCCGCGCTTGCCGTTTTTGGCCACCATGGTCTGCTGTCTGGTCCACGCCTGCCTCTCCAGTTTCATCATCTATCGCCGCCAGGATGCTGTGTGGGTGTGTGCTGCCTTATTCGTTTTCTTTCTTTCTCTATTATTAGTGCTACAGCTGATCATTTCATGCTGCCTGCGTCGATCTGCTCGGCTAGCTGCTTTGCTTGTTTCAGGAAATATAATCTCGCCCACCCGCCATTAATAGCTCACCAGATCCTCATCTGTTGCTACCTTGCCTGCGCGCCACGCGCTTTCTGTTGCTTTCTTCTTCCCTGCAACCGCAGATGCATACACTTTCCTTTTTGGGGATTGCTGACTCCACTCCTTTCGTTTTACTAATTCCGTGTTTTATAAGCTTTTGCTAGCTGATGCAGGGTTTGCTTTTATCTGATATTAGATTACATCACGCAATCAGATCTTGCTTCCTCATCTTAATCTTAATCTTAATCTTAATCTTATACCGCAAGCTCTTTTCTGTTTGCTCATCGTACCTGTCGCCCGATTTGTACTTCACATGCGTATTTTATTTACTCCTGGATTCCTAAAATCTTTCTTAATTAATTCGGGCCTCTTCGATTTCCGCACCATCGTATAATTAATTAATCATCACTAATCCCATGCACCCATTTTTTCCTAAACAAAAAAAGGTATCACATGTTCCGAGGAGTTCGTCCCCAATCACGCATGCATGTAATTCTCCTCTTTTATTCTCTCTTATATTAATTAATTTGCTGCCTAGAAACACGAGCTGCATGCTGGCGTAATTACTCTTCACTCGCTGGCACAAAACTACTGCAAATAATGAACTCCCTTTGGAATAATCTAGCTTAATCTGAACGCCACGACACATGATCGAAGAGGGATGATAGATCTGCCTCTTCCGTATCAGATTGTTCGTCTTCTTGGCCGTTTCTTCGCTTGCATCCCTTTCATGTTGTTTCTGCTTTACAAACCATCGTCTCTTTCACTTTCATCTGCTGTTCTTCATTGACCGTGAAAAATGCTGTTTTTTTCCTCTGTTGTGTGAAAAATTCAGTTTTTTCTTTGGACGTGTTCGTCATTTCTGATCCTCCGTTGACTAGTATATATGGTTAAACCGCGGTGTGCCAAGTAAGCAATAAGTTCAGCAAATCTTGCTGTCTGCATCATATTTCACCCAAAAGTAATGGGTTTCTTACTCTTACGTTACAACTGTATTCGAGTTGTACTACAAACACTATGTGCATCTATCTGGATGTGCATCCGGTTTTTGTGGTGTTGTATTCTAAAAATATAGTGAAGTTGTGAGGTACTGATGAGTTCTGTTTCTTCACTTTCCTTTTCCCCCCTCAATGTTCTCTTCACATCAAGTTCTACTCAATTTTCTGGCTTTTAAAGCATTTATGTGACATCCTGTCAAGGGTAAAAATGCAATAGTGCTTCATCCTCTACATCATTATATTCTTTGCATGCACTTTTATTAGAAAAGTTGTATGGACGTATTACACATTCATGGAGGTAATTGCTATTTGTGTAATTGAGCAGCAGATCATTTTCTGCCTTCTTAGCAAGCCAGGCTCAGGTGAAACTACAGCTAGTAGCTTGAGTAACACCACTAATGGTGATTCATGAAACTTTGTTTTGGCTCAGTTTTGTAGTAGCACTGGTTGGGAACTCACTAAACCAGCCTTAACTTTCATGTACATGATGTCTGCATAGGAGTTTGTATTCTGCATTCTTCTTCTTTCGACACTTCTAAGTCATTCAACAACTAGTAAAATAATAAGTGTCTTGCAGTCAGTCTCGAGATCAAACTTGTTGATCTAGGCTTAGCTAAGAATAATGCATCATTACTTGCCTTACTGTAATGGCTAAACCAATATCACATGCACTGTGTGCTTCTTTAAGTATTCCACATCCATGCATATCTAATACCCCTCTGACTGCTTAAAGTAGAACATGCATTTTTTTTTGCATATAGCTTATTAGTGTTCTTAATTAGGATTCTATAAAAGAAGCTCTATTACAAGGATGTCATGCTGGTTGCACAGTAAACTAGGTCTGTACTGGTGCTGTTTAAATAAACAGTTAAAATCTTGTAATAAATCCACATCATTCAGATCTTAAATTAAGATAAGGCGAAAGTGAATGACAAGTAACTTTGAGGCATAGCTTCTTTGCAATATCAATGTTAGTTTTTTTTTTGGAAGATACTGGACGTTAGCTTACTTTGTTGGATTGCATGTAAGCATGCATCGTGGTTGCTTTACAAAATTTTATTGACGTGTAGGGCATTTCTATTGCAATGCAAGATAGGTAATGATACAGTACTTGCATGTTTGCACTTTCTTGCATGGTTGGTGGTTGCTTTTCCAAAAAGGAATATGCCCTCAAAATTTACTTATCCCTTGCAATATTCTCCGGTTTAATGCATAAACCAGTCACTAGATTATTTCAAGGACATCCGGAGAAATGATTTGACATTCTTTTTCTTTTTTTTCAGCATGGACAAAATTCTTGAACGTTATGAGCGATATTCCTATGCCGAAAAGGCTCTTATTTCAGCTGAATCTGAAAGTGAGGTAAGATCATAGGTTGTGAAATGTGAGGTGCACCTTACTTTCATCATTATCCTACACTTTGTATGAGTATGATTGCTCACATATGTCGTCAATATATATGGAAATTTTCTTTTGTGATTTTTGAACAAAACAATAAGCTTCATCCAAACAGTTTAACCTAATTAAAGGTTGTAGGATACTGGGATGGCCCTATATTTTATGTTAAATACTATCAACTGGACCTTTGAACGTTCACATATATGTAAGAGGATGTGCCTTTACATGGACTCATTTTATGGTCAAAATAGCATATGCAAATATGAGCAACTAGATGCAGTTCTGTTATACCTGTCTTTTCAAACTTACAAAACAACATGGCGGGGTCCCAAGTTTGGGAAAGTGTACACGATGCCACTAAGTGTACAAAACATCATTACATTCTGTCCATTTGAAGTCTTGACAGAACCTGGTAACTCATTTGGTCTTTGCTGTGTAATTTTTTTACGGATTTCTGCACTAAGTTGTTCCTTGACCGCCTGTAGCTGCATCATATTCTAAACTTGTGTGGCTGTATCTATGAACTTACTACAAAGTGATAACAATGCCTTACAGTCATAGCACAAAAGAAGGGACTTTTTACTTGGGACTTTCTTTTTTATGGCCTTTGAACTCAAATGTGCTTGTGTGTATGTTTGCATAACTGAAACTTTTCTACACTTTTTTAGTCATCAATCTTGTATATTTGGATAATTACTAGCACTGTAATTTTAAATGTACAGTCATCAAAATTTGAAGTTAAATGTGTTCCACCATCAGTGATAACTATAAATCTTTATAGGACTGCTAATGTAAGTCACGCCTCCAAAAATAATAGGCTATGTCCACTGGCTCCATGTATGGTGTATGTTTTATATAATTTAAAGGGAAAATGCAGAAAAAAAATCAAAATTGTCATGTTTTAGCATGCTGAAGCAAGTCAAAACATTGCAAGGGATGCTAGTACTATGTTTTATCAGAGTTCAACATTGTGTCACTAATCTTCCTAGCCTATGCAAAGGGGTACAATGTTGCAAACATTATAGCCGTACTATGATGATGCTATCTTTTCTGAGTTGCTATTGCTTTATATATTAATTTCTGGTTCTTGATCTCTTCCTCTGTGTAGCGAAATAAATGGAATACAATGTTAAAGATTTGTAGTCTAAAATATTTTTAAAAGCTGTCTACCTTATATTAACTTGATATATATTCCCTATTTTCCAAAGAGCATATATATGGTCATCAAATATGAACTAATCACAAAGACATTCATCATAATTTTTTTTCCTTTTTCCATTCTCGATTTTGATTCATAGGTCATTTTGCTTATATATGTGGAAATAATAACTTGAACTATCTAGCAGCATAGGATTATGTTGATTCACTACTACACAAAGCTTAACCGAGGCAGGCATTTTCGATTTACCGAGGCGGGCATCACAAACGCCTTGGACCAAAGGTCATGGTAAATCAATCTTTACCGAGGCAGTTGAAATGCCCGCCTTGGTAAATAAAAGAAAAAAAGAAAAACCTGTGGACAAAGCCCAGCAAGCCCACCCATAGGCCCGCCGAGCCCATCCACGGGCTGCCGCTGCCACCGCTTGCCGGATCAGAACGCTGTCGTCATCGTCGTCAGATCCGCTTCTGCTGCAGGGGCTGCACCGGATCCCCGCGAAGCCGCCACTGCTCGGGGTCGCGCCACCGCGCGCGGAGAAGGCCAGATCCGGGCCATGGCCACCGGATCTGCCCACCGCCGCCGTGGATCTGACCACTGTGGATCTGAGCACCGGCGAGGGAGCGAGGCCGCGAGCACTGGCCGCTCCAACAGCAGGCACCGCCGCCTGGAGGGCCTTGGGCTTGCCGGATCTGAGGGAGAGGGTGGAGGAGGGAGCCACCGTCGCTATTTCGCTGGATCTGGGGGAGAGGGTGGGGGAGGGGGCCACCATTGCTGGTTGCTCGCCGGATCTGAGGGAGAGGGTGGGGGAGGAGCCGCCGTCGCTGGCTGCTCACCGAATATGAGGGAGAGGGTGGGGGAGGGAGCCGCCGCCGCTGTCTGCTCGATGGATTGTGGGGGAGCTGCTCGGGTTGGGGAGGTGCGAAGGAGAGAGAGTGGAGGGAGGGAGGGAGAGAGGGAGAGGGTGGAGATGCCCGCTCGATTGTAGACTCACGGAGGGAGAGATAGACCTACGAGTGAGGGAGGGAGGAAGGCCTAGGGTTTGGTTTCTTTTTATATATCGTGACAACTTACCGGGCCGAGTGGGCTCGGTCATATTAACCAAGACGGGCCTTATAAGAGGCCCGCCTCCGAAAATAGGGGGTATTTTTGGAGGCGGGCCTCTTATAAGGCCTGCCTCGGTTAATAGATTTTAAGAACCGCCTCCGTAAATTGATTTTGTGAGGCGGTTGGTTGTGATTGCCTTGGTTAATAAAAAATGACCGCCTCAGTTAATCTGAGGCATTAACCGAGACGGTTCAAATACTCGCCCGCCTCGGAGCCCCATTTGGAAACGCCTCGGAAACGTTTTTGTGTAGTAGTGATTTTGTCCAATTTAAATTTGCATAGGAGCAGACGAGCCTAATGATATGCCCTGTATTTCATTCCAGACTGATGTTTTGCTTATGCTTAACTAAGAAGAAATTAGTGTATTCTGATCATCATCAAGCTGTCTCTCTGCCTAAGCCTGACAGAATGATACGATCTGAATTTTTTGTGTACCTTTAATCTGTCCAGACGCTTCTGATACATACTATCAGAAATCAGGCTCTTCGTTTCCCTTCTCATTTACAATGTCAATATGATGCCCCTTCAGAAAAATCATCAAGACTTCTGTAAACTAGTCATCATGTGATTTTCTTTACTTTAGTCCACATCAACAAATCCTGGAATTATTATTGCTTTTGGCAATACTGTGATGATATTTTTGTGTATAAAATAAGGATGATCATGCATGTTTGTAGATAATTATTCCATTGATGACTCTTATTTGCAATGAAATGTTCATTATGTTCTTATTTTTCATTTTGTCTTCGTGCTTCTGTGGTGAAAACATTCTTTTTATGAGTTAAAATATAATTATTAATTTTGCACATACTGTTTATATCTTCTTTTCTTGTACTGTAAATATGATTCTATGAAAATTCCTATCTCGTCTGCTGATGAGAATTCAAGTGATAATGTGTTTCAATGTACTGCACCAATATTAAGATAAGCATATGGTAAAGCTGAATTTTTGAAAGCATTGTCTACCTGTCAGCTCTTATCTAATTTTCAAAACTGATGTTAAGTCGGTGACTGCAGTGGCCAAACTTATCTTCAGTAAAAAAAAAAACCCTTAACTAGCATACATATATATGTTTGTCACTGTCCCCAGGTCATCCATTATCTGCTAATTTCTAAAGCAGTTCTGAGTTCTGACAGAATTTATTTTCCTATTCAGGGAAATTGGTGCCATGAATACAGGAAACTGAAGGCCAAAATTGAGACCATACAAAAATGCCACAAGTAATAACTTTGATTGTGATTTGGATTTTGAATAATTTGGAACTAGTATCACCCTGTTACTGTACTTCTCCTAAAGAAACTATCTTGTGTAGTATGCATATAGCTGGTGCAAGAATAAGTAATCTGTGTGTCTTGCAGGCATCTAATGGGAGAAGATCTAGAGTCTTTGAATCCCAAAGAGCTCCAACAACTAGAGCAACAGCTGGAGAGCTCACTGAAGCACATCAGATCAAGAAAGGTTGTAACAGTAGTTTTGCTAAATTTATAGCCTGGAATCTCTTCTTCAGTTTCCTGTATAGCCAATGTTTGTGTTACTGCTCTAAATGGTTTGCTGCTGTAAAATCGGTTATGTATTGACTACTGACAACCTGATCCATGTCTGGATGTGCAGAGCCACCTTATGGCGGAGTCTATTTCTGAGCTACAGAAGAAGGTAACCAAAACTGAAAAACTTTCCTGGAGTTACACACAGGCCTACAAAACAAAAAAGCACTGGAGTGGCCATTTACCTGCTGATGATTTGTGGTTTAGAATGCTCTGCATCTGAACAGCCATCACAGTAAATTGCTCGTGCAGAAATGACTGTTGGTACTGTTGTGTTGTGCAGGAGAGGTCATTGCAGGAGGAGAACAAGGCTCTACAGAAGGAAGTAAGGGGGTGTTTGGTTCTCCTTGTTTTTTTTAACACTTATCACATCGAATGTTTGGACATATGTATCGAGTGTTAAATATAGACTAATTACGAAACTAATTGCATAGATTGAGATTAATTTACGAGACGAATCTATTAAGCCTAATTAGTCCATTATTAATATTCAAACACCCTATGGTCAACTCCATGGTCAACACCTATTAAAGTTTAACAGGGCGAACCAAATAGGCCCTAAGCTGCCAAATACTGCACCATTTGCATTGTCAACAGTCAACAGAAGGGCTTGATGTGTCTCCTCTTTTGTGTAGCTTGCGGAGAGGCAGAAGGCGGCCGCGAGCAGGCAGCCGCAGCAGCAGCAGGTGCAGTGGGACCAGCGGACACAGACCCAGGCACAGACAAGCTCATCATCATCCTCCTTCATGATGAGGCAGGATCAGCAGGGACTGCCGCCTCCACAAAACATCTGGTACACTTCTATGCTCACTTCTACTAGTCCTTGCCTCAATTGGTCAACGCCATCTCATGCCTGCTGGTGTTGTATGCATGCATTAGCTTCCCGCCGTTGACGATCGGAGAGAGAGGTGAAGAGGTGGCTGCGGCGGCGGCACAGCAGCAGCCACCGCCGGGGCAGGTGCAGCAGCAAGCGCAGCTCCGCATCTCAGGTCTGCCACCATGGATGCTGAGCCACCTCAATGCATAAGGAGAGGGCGATAGCGCATCGACCTCTCTCGTCATGAATCATGACGTACGAGTACCATATGGTTGCCGTGCCTGTCCCATCGATTGCGAGCAATGGTGTGCTCCTGCAAGTGATTGCTCACCGATGATTGAAACCCTAGTGTAAGTTCATGGCAGCAGCAATTAAGCTAAACTATTGTTATGTTTGCAAGAAAGGGTAACCGCTGTGTAATCTTGTCTCCAGCTAGCATGTTCGTACCAACTGAGATGCATGCATGCGTATATCAGCATATGCTTATTACTTGAATCTAGCAGTGCTCTTGGTGAGAGGGTGCAGTTTACTTTAAACATGGTTTGTGACTTTGTGTAAATAGTATTATTAATTAATTTCGACTTCTAGTAAGTAATTAATGGGAGGATGAATAGAGCAGCTCTTGCATTGTGCTGCTGATGGTATATGTGACCATATGAGGCATGAGCCTCATTTTTTTTATATAAATAGATACATATGATTTGGGGCGGATTTACCACTGGGGTGGCTGGGCTTGAGTCCCTGCTACCGCTGTTCGAAGCATGGAGCCCCCTCCTAAGCTCCCGCTACAAATTGGTATCTATGGAAGCTTGAACAAAGGGGCTACAGGTAGAAGATAATGGGAAAGCCTCTTCTAAATTATTTTTCTAGATGCGCCACTGCATATGATGAAGTTTTGGACCTGTGCATGATTTATTTTAAAAAATTACGTATATTAGCCTGGGGATTTCGTGGTAGATGGCATGCATGTGTGGCTGTTTAGATAACTGGAAAATTTCGGCATTTTCGTAACTAGATGTCGGATGGTAGGGAGCTTGCTTTCCATGAGCATACAAATATGATCCATGTTACTGTGCATATGATGCGACACACTAGCAATGCCAGTGCCATCGATAGGTTCCTTTATCTCTTTTTGGTTGCTACCACCGCACATGCATGTGTAATGTGTTGTCTCTGCAAAGGGAAAACTGGCATGATGACAAGATGTACTCTCCGCCAGTAACAATCACAAAGTCAAAAATTTAGCTTGATTGATAGTAATACTTAAAACTGAGCACATGCTGTTTTTCTTCTTAAAATATAGAGTCCCGCCCCCCCCCCCCCCCCCCCCCCTATTTTAAGGTGTCATTTTCTGTTATTCTCTTAGACCCTTCTTTCCAGCTTACACAACTACTCTAGACGATGTAAAACAGAGTTAAATCATAGTTCTTGCATCCATTAATATAATGCATATGTTGATTTTAAAAACAAAAAAATTGAAAATGTTGGGTGACTAGATTCATATTTGAAGGCACTCTTGATGATGTTTTTTTAAAACTCATTATAGATGATGTTGATTTTATAGCAATTGATAAATAATATCTTACAAAATATGAATCTGAATTTTATTTTTTCAAATTTTATTCTTCTTGACTGCTATAGATTCTTTGTATCCTGAAGCTAAGTTAAAACTCTTCTACTTATTGTATCTTTCACTAACTCTTTTTTTTGCACTTTTAAAATAAGGACTCTAGGTTGTAGAGTACATTTTTAAATACCACAATACCATAAGCAATCAAATGAAACCTATACACCATGCATGTCACTTAACATAAGTGATAGAGCTTGAAGTGAGATCTCAGATGGAGGCAGCAATGCATTATAATTTAATACTTAAGCCTTATAACGATCGACTTTTTACTCTAGAGTAATCTTAAAGGGCCTCGAAAATACAACCATCAATGGTCTAAGATGATTGAATTTTTCTATCAAGAAATTATATGTGCAATTATAGTTATACTATTAATATAGATGTGTCAATTTTAGTTAACAAATATATGTAAAGTACTCCCTCCGTCCACAAAAGAATGCAATTATGGGGTGCGTGCTGGTAAAACTATTTTAATTTTGATCGAGTTTATAGTGAATAGTATTAACATTTATATCTCCAACTATTTACTACGGACATATAGTTGATAATCAATTCAATGATACTTATTTTATATCATAAATGTTAGTATATTTTTATATAATTTTTGTCAAATGTTAAATCATTGACTTTTCAAAAAGCGAGAATTGCATTCTTTTATGGACGGGGGAGTAGCAACCTATATAAATTATATGTCATAGTTACTAATATGGTTTTAAATAATTTGTTAGTATCACTAGTATATGAGTTGTTAAGGAATTGTTTTTATGTGAATGAGACATAATCAAATCTTAATATACTAATATTGATAGAAGTGGACAATGCAGAAACATATATATGCTCTATGATTATTTAAACAATTATTTTGTAGTAGAAGATATCGACTATGGTGCCGTTGTGTCTAGGTGGGGCAGGGGTTCAAGGGTTTTCTCAACTAGTGTGAGAAGGTCTCTTCTTCTTAATGCAATGCCTGGGGGCTGTCTTACCCCCCGCAAATCGAGTTTTTTTTAAGATATCGATGATCTTAATTTTAGGGGATATTTAATTTTTCTAATAATGAGACAAAAATTGGCTGACATAAACTATCTATTGTAATTGGAGGACATGAGTCATTAGATGCAAATTTAGGTATACTTTAGATCATAATGGCAAGGTATGTAATTTAAACATAGAGTCATTGGTTACTTTATGTTGTTTTATGAAATAGTAGAGGTGAGTAATTATTTAGAAAATAAAATAGATTCAATACATATTATTATCAATGACGATTAATTTATATCAAATTGATGGTCAGGTGTTTCTAATTTTTGTGAGATTTTCCAGGATCTATCTTTTGTTTTACTATTCAGTCTTGTAAGGATTAACGTGGAGGCTCTACTGAGAACCTATAGTTAGAATTTGTAGTATTTATATTTTTAATGTGTGATAGTATTCAGTTGAAATCTAATCTTAATATATAAACTCTTATTGCATCCATTTATGACTTCATGATTTATGTTAAGTATAACTCTAGTGTTTCTATATATCTTTTGTTCATTTTTATTATTAAAAAAGTTTAGGTCCAATTAATATTATTATTTTTCACATGTTAAGTTGAAACTCATCTTGTACCCCAGTACTAAACATGTTGAATTTGTTATATCACATGGTTATATGTGTGTAGTATTGTTTTATATATATCATAGAGTGCTTAGAATTAAATTACCAATATAATATGACATAATGTTTTAGTCAAAATGTATAAACTTATTTAAAATAAAAAATTATCATGAGTATTAATATAAATTAAAGTGAATTGTCAATGTTATTACTACGTGGTTTGTTAAAGGAACATTTCTTGGTGTTTCATAAGCTACTAAAATAAATATTTAACCTAATGTATACATGTTTACTTGGTATACAGGGTGAAACATAGTGTTTTTCCCTCCTCTTCTTAAAAAAAACCCGTGCGAAAGCACGGGGCACCCTGCTAGTTTAATTTTATGGTTGTAGAAGTCTATAATTTAGAAATGTAACTTATATTATGAATATTAATTTATTTCCTCTAATAACATATATTAGTATGTACATGTAGATTTGAGAGATATTTTTATTTGTTATTTATTTATAACTGCTGAGGTAAATACAAATATATCATAGAGTGCCCCATCCAGTGCGCGCGGCTTCTGGCATGGGAGTGGCGCTGTCTCATGGAAGCAGAGACGGCTCCGATGCGGTCGGTGTTTGGGACGGTGACGGGTCAGATGTGGCTGGGGCCAGGAGGAAGGAAAGAAGGAAAGATAAAATAAATAAATTGTGATGACACGTAAGCCCCATGTATTGGGGAGATTTATTAGTAACCTCAATAATCTAAAAACTAGTATTGGACCATCCTCGTTGGCACTTTACTGGGGAGTTTTATTGGGGAGCTAACTGAGAAGCTCTTGTAGCCGAGCACTTAACTTTATTATTGAGCTGCTTGGAGACCCTAATTGGATAAATAAAAAACTACAGTACCAGGGTGCGGAGCTGGGCTACAAGCGAGAAGCGAGTACGGGCAGTCGCACGTGAGGCTAACTTAGGCCCATACCCATGCCCTCCGCTTTCGGCTTTGCCGTCTCCAATTATCCTTGGGCCACAAGCCCAGAAGTTGGGCCCCGCGCAGCCGCCCACCCACTGCTATTCCGTTGTGTAGTGCTCCGCTCGCCTACCAGCTGTTTTGCTAAAAACGTATGTTTCAAGTGTTTCAGATAGATGTTACAAAAGTATATCAGGATATTGCATACATTGCAATAATTGTACACTTATATTGCAAAGGTCTGTTACCAATGTTTCATCTGTGTTTTTAGGACGTATGTTGCAAGTGTGTTTATCTAGATGTTGCATATATTTCACACATATGTTGCAAGTATTTTATCTGAATGTTGCATATGTTTGCAATGATTTTTAAGGGTTTTCAGGAGCTTTTTTAAGTGTTTCAGAAACATGTTTCAATTGTTTCATCTGTCTTCTTTTGTACGTTGTAAGTGTTACATCTAGATATTTTAAAAGTAGATCGAGCGAGTGTAGTGGATCTCCATCTGGTTGGTGTGGATCAAATTTCCGACAGTGTTTCTTGACTGCACGGTGGTTAGTGGCGGCGGGCAGACCACACCCCTGCAACAACAGTGGTCAGTGGCGGCTCGAGCCAGCTCTCGGGCAGGTGTCTTCGACGCATGGACCCCGCGTGAGGCACATGAAATGGCGTGAAAGGGAACTGCATATGCGAGCGTCCAGATGTCTCGTCCGTCCGAACGCTAGCACTTTCTTTGACGTCTCCCTTCACCACTATACTCCACTCTACTACGGTACCGTTTGTGCTGCATGCCTGCATGACATGCTTTGCTGTGTCTCCAATATTTGTCGAGATTTTGATAACATTATTAATCCAATTACAAGGCTTTATTTTATTTGCCCTTAGAGCCTTGTTACTAGAATCTTAAGATTTGTATATATAGATAGAGCTGTAATATAATGCACAACTGACAACATGTTCTATGTGCATTGTAGAGAGAGGACTTGAGCCGTGCCATTTGAGGGTGGGTGTAAGGTCCAAATGGCTAGAGGGGGGTGAATAGCCTATTTAAATTTTCGACAAGCTTTACTAAACAACAAGTTAGTAAATAAGATGGCGAAGCTAATTCTAGCACTAGCACAACTACTTTTAAGCAAGCCACAAATATAATTTTAGTCCAAGGCTATGATCTCTAGTTCACACCAACAACGCTAAGTCTCTAAACTAATTACCCCTAAGTGATAAGCTATTCTACTCAAGCTAAACAAGGCAAAGAACAATAAGTAAAGGAGCGAGCTTGAAAAGATATACCAACGTTGATGAGAAGAGATATGTCCAATGTACCAATCAATCAACGTGATCACATACACAAATGAAATCCTCGGCAATAAGATGACACAAGATTTATTACCGAGGTTCACTTGCTTCCCGGCAAACTACTCCTTATTGTAGCGATGCACTCACTTGATGGATCGCGAGCTAATCAACTATCAAGAGTTGAACCCTCAGCGGGTGCCGCACATCCACTCACAAGATGGGGATTCTCCAAACCACGAGCTCCACTAGAGTAGCCAATTCGCGAACTCCCGCGGGGAAGGCTCAAGAACCCCTCACAATTGCTTGGTGAGGCTCGAAACAATCTCCAATCATGAGCTCAACACCACCGCTGCTCCAAGCTATCTAGGGTGTCGGGAAACACCTAAGAGTAACAAGCAATCCGCAGCAAACTCAAGAATCAAGTACCACTAGATGCAACTCTCAATGCAATGCACTTGAATCTCACTCAATCTCTCTAGAGTATGCAACCAAGCAAGGAGATGAGTGGAGGGGAAGTTCTCTAGCTCAAAGTGTGACTCAATATCTCAAATGTGCAAGAGAGAACCCCCAAGGGCCGGCCACCTCTTATTTATAGCGAATAGAGAAGCCACTGGCCGTTATACCCTTCACTGGGCAAATTTCGGGGGCGACAGACACTGCACAGTAGCGTCTGTCGCCAATCCGACAGACGCTACAGGCGCGTCCGTCGCTCCGTGCGACGCCACGTGTCTAGCTCATTCGAAAACCAACGGTCATGAACAGTAGCGACAGACGCGCCCGTACGCCCGACAGACGCGGTCCAGTGACGATGTTTTCGCCTGAGTTCGTCAGACGCGTACGCCGCAAGGCCGACAGGCGCGGCGTCGAGCGTCTGTCGCTCACGCTCGCGCGCGCCCGCACAGTTCCACAGCATCAAACGCTGGAACAGTGCGCGAGGCCGTGTCTGTTGCCTTCGCGACAGCGCTTCTGTCGCGCCCGCGCACACAGGCCGAGCTAGGGTAGCCCGACAGACGCTGACGTCAGCGTCTGTTGCTCCCGGCTCGCGCATCTGTCACGTGTATCTCGACGACACTTCGTCGTTTTCTTATTCCGCTTGATCTCCCTTGTCACTTATGAGCTACTCTCCATATGTGTATCACTAAAGCACATGTTTTAGCTCATGAAATACTTCCATGCTTTCATCACTTTTTCAACCTCCGGCGCAATGGAAAATAGGCATTTCATTTCCCCGAAAACGCCCGAGAGCAAACCCCAAACCCCTCACTACCGCTCAAACATCGCCGCCTTCACAAATGTGCCAACACCATCATGTGTAAAACACCATGTGCATATGTGTTAACATTTTCATAATCATTTTTTAAGGCGTTACGTTAGCTCTCTACTAGATCTTAATGCATATGCTCAAGATGATGACCTAGTAGCACTTGATTCACGAGCTAACCATGATTACCCCTCTTGATAGTCGGCTATCAATCCTATACCTGGTTAATCACTTCTCTACTCATCTTAGACCGACAAAAGCAAACCCTATGATTATACATTTGCCTTGATCACTTTGTTCCATGTTCATCTCCTCATGCTTGATCACCATGACCATCATTTCATGTCCATACACCATCTCTTTGTGATCTTGTGGCCACCACTCCATGCCACATGCACCTTCATCACATGTGTTGCTTATACCTAACTTAAACCACTTAACACATGATATTAGCAACTTGATGTCATTAATTACTAAAACCAAACTTGGGCTTTCAGTGGGCCGTACCAGTCTTTTGGCACAGCACAACATGAACGTGAGGACTGTGCTGTATCTCAAATGTCAGAACGATGGGATGGATGGCCTGGCCTGTATTTTGGACCATGGGACGACACAGTACTAAAATGGGACGTAAGTACATCTACAACTGCAAGGCTACAATACGGTTTTCTAGTATATTTACTATATTATCTCTCTTCTAATCTATCCCTTATAACAAAGAGATAAATTTTCAGCCTTTTTTTGGTCCATCAATTTTTTGACCCGTCTCCCTCAAACTGTCGGACAATAGAGAGTTTCTTTAGTCCAAACTTATATATAACTCATGCTCAGTTAGAATAGCTTTTGTCTAGCGCGATACAGAGTCAGATTCCAAAACATATTGGGTCGTGTATGTGACTCGGACTCATAAGCTGTGCTCATATGTATTAGCATTAAATTGATTTTACGCTTATATATATGGAAAAATATAAGAATTACAATGTGCGCCCCGGAAAAAAAACAAATGGAACCGAAAATCGGAAAGGACTTGAACTAAAAGAAGTATGTGCCAAATGGAAACAAAATAGGACACGAGCTGTGGGCGGACGTGAATGGCGCAGGAAGAAAATTGGACGCGTGGCATGAGAAGAGACGTGCCAAAACCAAGAAACCAAATAAACATAAACATAAAACGGACAGAAAATAAAAAGGACCGAAACCAAGAAACTCTCTGTGGTTTAATATTAGGGTAAGAATAACGTAAGACTTTGTCTATTTTCTATTTGTATGTTTTCTATTTGGGTTAGGATTCTTATTTAACTTACTTAGGATCATAGGAGGAATCTATTTACAGTTGATTCCGTTTTGGACTACTGATTCCTTTTCACATGCGTACAATCATACATCATGCACGGGTTTCCATTGGCGTATGGTTTTTTTAACATGCACGTTTTCTATTTTCACTGCAAGGAAAATATAAGATAAATAATGACAATATATAAAATTTTATTGTGAAAAACAAAATATAATAGATAACATATTAACACATTTTTTCTATTTTCACTGCTAGGCACAATTTCTGTTTCTGATAGCAATCTGATGTGAATTCTCATCCAAAAACGAATTTGAATGGAAAGTGTTCCTATGTTTCACCACTCTCTTGCACAAGTTAGAGTAATCCGATCCGTAAACGAAATAGAACACGGGCATTGTTATATTAATTCACTGCAAGGCACAATTTCTGTTTCTGATAGCAATCTGATGTGAATTCTCATCAAAAAACGAATTTGAATGCAAAGTGTTTCTATGTTTCACCACTTTCTCGCACGAGTTAGAGTAATCCGATCTGTAAACTAAATAGAACACGGGCATTGTTATATTACTGCCGATATTAACTTATATTATGGATGACATATATCATATCATTTTCCATGATTATTCAGTAGCTTTTTTTATCCCGTTGCAATGCACCGGCATATTTGCTACCTCTTGAATAAATTATGAAAATTATTAAAACTTTCATGAAAATAGTACACACAAAATATTTATATCATGAGCGAATAAAAAACTAGCAAAGATATATTTAGGGACATGCTTGGACCAGCCAGCACGATCCGATGATGTGCCGACATGTGCCACGTGTCGTGCTTGGAATGAAAAAAAAAGACTTACCATGTAATACCGGCACAGCCCAACGTGCCTTGCGTGCTCGGAAGGCATGACCCGGGCGGCCCACGAAGCACGAGAGGGCCGTGCCATGCCCAGGGCCCAAGTCCGGCCACCTCAACTGCATTGCATTTATGGGTGTATATGACAAGCCAACTACACTTTTTTTGAGCTTTTTTCAAAACTAGAGGAAATGCACGTGCGACACGTGTCTATGAAAAATTCATATATAAATAAAAGAATAACAATATTAGATATAATAAATATATAGACTAATAAATGTTATCAAACCATAAATTTATTAATAGTCTAGTATGACGAGCAGTCAATTTCACATAAAAATTCCAACGTGCATTACCTATAGTTTTGAACGTTTTTTCTTTATTAATATAATGTAAACTATTGAGACAACACAACAAGAGTATATTTCTCTCCTACATAGCCTTGCATGTTCAACGCAGTCCAAACTATCATTGCTTCGAATAGCTATCGTGTCTTGCATAAAATCAAAGACCAAAAAATATATAACCATGGGTCAGAAACATATATATAGAATCACAATCTTCACTCGGTAGCCTCTTGAATGACAACTGTAAATAATATGCGGAACCCATTAGCATATAATTACAAAGAATAGAAGCAATGGCCAGCCCTATGTCATCCTCCTGGTGATATCCAATAATGCAGAAATTAAACAAGAGAAGCAAGGAAGCAACCAACCCATTATGTCATGTTTACGGTGCTTTGCTGTGGATCAAAACTCGGTTACCCGCCTCTTGCCCCTTGTTTAACCGGCGATCCGATGTCCCGTTCCATCCACAACGTAGCAAGCATATGATGGCGGCTCATCTGAAAACCACTACAAATTAGTTAGTATTTATTCAATATAGAAATCGATCAAGCATTAATTTTGTAATCATTATATAGATATTTATCAAGCTAAACCAAGATCACGAAGATCAAATTATTTTCCCAAATACTTTAATCGTTCAAAAAATTACATGCCTTGATTCTTTTCTCGTATCAAACCGGTTAAAAGCTCAGTATCACCGCAACATGAGAGATTAGTCGTGATGTCACCACATAAGAATAGACCAAAACGTTACTAATAAAAGGATGAAACGTTACTTTTGATCAAAGATGTATGTTAGGGCTATAGGAGGATAGTATCTATCTATTATTCTAATGAAGGGTTATTAGATAGAAGTATAGAACACGGCATAACACAGACAGAAGGGACCTGCCCTGGAGCATGTCTTGCAGCTTCGTTCGTAGTTCGTACGTTCCCAGCGCGGCAGCTTCTACTCTCCAGGCCAGCGGCAACTATCGCAGGCAGGCGACACGCAAAGCAGCTTCGGACTTCCCACAGGGCGGTGCATGCACTTGGCATGGAGGTCTGGCATGACGGACGGATGAGCAAAAAACGAACATGAGGCGCTGAGTCGTCAGAGAGACAAAGGGAAGATGCAGGGAGGCTCACCGACGACCGGACAATGGCAGGAGCGGCAGATGGACATTGAGGTCGGTTGGGTCTTGACGTGCGATGGCGCTCTCTGGCTATGGCAGACGCGATCTCGCCGGGATCGTGTTCTCCACGTCACGGTGATACTCCTAGTGGCGCCGGCTTCCATCGGCAGCATCATGGTGCGGCGAAACTTCCTGGCCATGTGAAGCGTGCTGCGGCGCGTTGTTGCTTGCAGGTTGTGACGGCTTGATCATCTCGGATGCTGGACCGCAAAGCAAAGGAGTGGTGTCTTGGCCGGTCTCGCAGAAGATGCCGGCTCGGCTTCATCAAGGAGGCAAGAAAAAAAAATACGGCGGCGGCAGCAAGGGCCAGCTCGCCCTCCGCTAGGGAGACACAAGGACGGAGAAGGAGGCGCTGCCACGCTGATTGAGAACCGATCGGTGGCGGCAGTTACGTAGATTGGATAGGATACGTAAGAGAAGAGAGGAGGCCGAGGATACGGGGAACAGGGTAGGATTGTAGACGTACGTGGGTGGGATTGCAACACACATAAGATTGAATCATGGTTTACATGTAACATCACGGATGACGGACAATTTGTATAGCACGACGTGTAGATCGAACGGTTGTTATAAAGGAAGAGTAAGATCACGCATAACGGAGAGCTCATATAGCGTGACGTATAGATTGAACGGTTGTGAAAGAGGCATAGCCCCCCCCCCCCCCCACACACACACACACACAAATTATTCGCTCTTTTATAGTGTGATGAATTAACATACTCTTATTTATCGTGGTCGAGCCTAACAAGCTGAGCCGAAGTCGAAGGTCACACAAAATCAACCCATTTTTATTTTTAAAGAAAATTGAGTTTAATTAGAATAGAGCCGTAGTCGAAGGTCACTCAAAATCAACTCATTTTTATTTTAAAAGAAAATTGAGTTTAATCAGAAGATTTTTCAAACGTGTTACCGAATCAGCTCAGTAGCTTTTTGTTCATCCCTAATTGCATTGTCTTTACAGTGCCATACACGCCTGATTGCATTTCCATGCAGCGTCTGAGTCTTCTCCAAACTGGATAGATATGCCGCGCCGCACTAAGCACATGCATGCAAAACAGGGGCAAAACTGCAAGAGCCAAAAAAAAAAAGCGAAGAAACAGGAAACATGCATGTCCCACTCCCAGTCCCAGAAGACACGGTCAAACCATTCCATGTATAGCTTGAGGCTGTCGAGACCGTCAGCAAAGACCGGCCGGATCGGAAGAAGCCACATGCATGGCAGTAGCTGAACCACAAGGGACGTCGTACGTACGTGCTCTTCTTGCTTGCCGGCGACGAAGGAAACGGCGTCATCCTGCGCTGATTAGAACAGAGCAGGTCGTTGACGTCGTCGTCGGTGAATCGAAGAAGGAGCTGTCGGCAGGTGAGAGCGAGCAGATGTCTTCGCTGCCAGGAGGCTTCCTGTCCGTGCGCGTCCTGCGAGGGATCAACCTTGTCAGCTGCGACGCCAAGGGCAGTGAGCCAGTGACCCCTACGTCGTGCTCAACCTGGATGGCCAGGTATGTAGCTCTGCAACACAACACTGCAACTGCAATGTTGCTAGCTGCTCTGATTCTTGTCTGTGCTTGCTATGTCATCATCGTCGCCGTCGTCGTCGTCCGATGCGGAAACTGAGGACGAGCGTGATGAAGAAGACGGTGAACCCGGTGTGGAACGAGGATCTAACCTTGGCAGTCATGGACGCGTCAGCGCCCATCAAGCTCGTGAGCATCGTTCATCTCTTCGATCATCTTACACTGATGATAGACAATCTTGGATTTTGGACGCTCTGCACTGCATGGTGGTCGTCTCGATCGTGTCTGATTTCTGAAATAAAAAAACAGGAGGTTTTCGACAAGGACACGTTCAGCAAGGACGACAGGATGGGGGACACGGAGTTCGACATCGAGGCGGTGGTGCAGATCATACAGATGGACAGGGCCGGTTCTATGTTTTCAAAGGGCTTAGGGCAAACTTGATAATGGGCCCTTATGGCTACATATATGTTTAATTATATATGTGCTAATATATATGCAATTGTATAAAGGTATATATATATATATATATATATATATATATATATATATATATATATATATATATATATATATATATATATATATATATATATACATACAGAGGAGTTAATTGATGAGCAATGATAATATCAGGATACAATGACTAGAAGAACAAGAAAATGACACTAATTTGATTACCTCAAAATCCCAAATAAAATCAAACTCCCATTATGAAAAGAGACTTCTTCAGGCTTTTCTCTTGATGCAAAATTGTTAAGGACGGTGTCGAGATCAATAGTGTCCAAGATATCCTTCTCAATGCAGCACTTAGCTAAGTCATTCAACCTTTCCTCACCATTTTTTTTTGATGAAAAGAGACTTTTGTTTTGATTTGAATAATTTTGCAGCAAAAACAATAAACTTTGTCGACATGCTTGGAGTAAACCAACCATTTTCTATCAATTTCCTCACCATTGCTTAACTTCCTAGTATAGTAAGCATATGAAAAACGTTTGTGCATCTAAAGGGAACTGCAGATTCAGTTCTCTTACAGGGCCTTTCTCAATTAAGATATCTTGTCCCTTATTATCAAGATTTCCCCAAGTTCTAAGATCACAGACATCGTCACTTGAAGCTTGTGGCTTGTGGCACCATAGGGACACATATATCTTGGTCTGGGCCCCTTAGTAAGCTAGGCCCTAGGGCATTGCACCCGCCGCACCTCCTCTGCTACGGCCCTGCAGATGGACCGAGAGGACATCCGCAGTGGCACCGTTGTCCGCACCGTGCACCCCGGTGGCAAGGACAGCTGCCTCGCCGACGAGAGCCACATCATCTGGGACAACGGCCAGGTCGTGCAGAACCTCCTCCTCAAGCTCAGGAATGGACTGACCTGTCGGCCAGGCAAAGGCTGACTGGACCTGCTCAGTCCTGCAGCTGCCGACAGGGGCGCCTGTCAGTGTTGACAGGCAGCTTCGAAGTGCGTCGGCTGCCACGCATGCGCCATGTAGACCTGTCGGCTTCCAAGCTACCGATAGGATACCTATCGGCAGTTGAGCCTACAAATTCTCGTTTAATAACTTTTACATTTGTAATTAATCATTAAAAAATATTATTTAAAAAATTCGGAAAAAAAAGTCCTCGCACATCTCTAACCAAGCAGCCCGGCCTGGCCTAGCCCAGCCCACCTCTTCTTTTCCTCGCACATGTGGAACAAAGGGCAATTGTAACACCCAAATAGCATTCTATGTCTTCTTTCTGCAGTTCCAAATGTTGCAAATGCTTTTTAGGTGTTCTCAAGGGCAACTAGAATGCTTACTTCATCGTGGGAATGTTCACGGATCAGGTGTCGGTGCCACGACGTTATCTGGTTAGTTCATGTCCGGAGTGTTAATTCGTTGAGATACTTCCGCACTTCTAGGTCTAGATGTCTTGTCACATCGTCTCAGCAAAGCAGGCATGTCGATTTTAGGTCAAACCACTTGGTGACGCTCCAGGCCTCCAGCAGTGAAAGGCATACGCGCAGGCCCACCATTTTCTCATATGTCGTGCTGCATGTCAAAGCAGATGCCGTCTTCGTCGCCCAGGATATCTTCGGGGTAAGAGTGCGTCGCCTCCGTGTAATGTGCGCAGCGCACCACCGGCCGCCGGCAATGGCTGGCACTCAGGGTCTTGGTCACATGGCAACACAAGTGCACATAGGACTTGGTCTCGATGGTGTCGATCCGCAGAATGAGGTGGGTCATGGTCGACTGAGATCAATCAGCACGACGATGATCCGTCAGTGTTGTTTGACCCTATTGCTTTGCTCTCGTTTCGACTCGTCTGCCACATTTGCCGTTATCACATCTCACCTCTCTGGTGCTCCCTCGTCCAATTTCCGCCCATCAACGCAGCTTAGTATATATATGAACGGTTGTCTTTTGACTACCGCTTCACGAGCAAGGTTGGAAATGTGGAATCAATTCAAAGCTAAGGGTTACTTGAACTTTAATTCTACCCTGTGAATGTGAGTTTCAATTTTGAAGGTGGAACGCCAACTCCGCATTGCTAATTCGTTTCTCACGCCGCTTTTGTAGCATGGTAGTTTCCCACACCCGATCGTCTTTTATTAATGGTGAACCTTACCGAGGGGCGCTTGCCATTCGGCCAAGAACTTCTCCATTCCTGCTGAACCTCCTCCCCGACTCCTCAAATGCATCTCATCTCATCTCATCTCATCTCATCTCATCCGACAAATTAAAACAGCCTCCTCCACATCTGCTGTCTGCTGCTCTCATCTCAATTGACGGTCCTCTCTTTTGGTCTGTGAGTTCCTGGAAAGAAAATATCTGCAAACTTCCTTGATTGGTGAAGTTCTCAATCGACTGTACTCATCAATTATTTTTCTCATTCTCTCATCTATCTACCCTACTAATGCACCAACATAAACATTGCTAAGTCCACCATATAACCTCTCCCATGACCTCTCCCACTGAGATAGCCCTCCTCCACTCACCCCAAATAATGTACCCAGAAAACCAACTTCATACAAATAAACCATCCAGATTGCTTCTTGGTCTTCTCCCTCCTTGCTCACTCGAATCCGACTATCAAGAAGAGGTGTATGGTCCTCCTCCTCCTCCTCCTCCTCCTCCCTCCGCCTCCAGCTCCATGGCCCACGCCCGCACCCTAAGGCCTGTTCGCTGCTGTATTTTTTCCATATACATCATCCTCTCCTCTCAAGCGAGCACGCGGCCACTGTTTGTTTTGTCTCTTCTTCACTCGAGCCGGGGATGCAGGGTGCGGCCGCCTCCGATCGAATAGCCGCCGTTTCCTTCTTGCGAGTCCAAACCTCCCCACGACGGCACGGCATGCGGCCGGATCCAAATCGGAGGTACTCCCCACTTCCCCCACTTTTTCGCGTCACAAGCGACCCCGGACGCCTCGCCGGATCGGATCTCGCGCTTCGTCGGTGCCGCTACTGGAGCCGGAGATGATGTCATCATCAGATGCGGCCACGGGGCTGGAGCTACAGGAGTCCGAGTGGGAGGAGCTGCGGCGACGTCGCCACACTCGGCACTGTGGTGAAGGAGGGAAGTTGATGTGGATAATGGGCACGCCCATAGAGTGCTGCACCAGCTGGGTGGACACAGCCGTAGATGCCGGCAGGGACGGTGCAACTGCGGGAAGGGAGGGCATGATCTGCGACGTGGCAGACAGCTCTGAGATGACAGGGCCTGTGGCCGGGAGTTGGGGAAGGCCCCCGTAGCCTCGGAGGCCGTACTGCATGAACGGTAGTGAAGAGGACGTGGAACGACCCTCGAGGGCCACCATGCGAGTGGTGAGGTCGCCCATCTGCCGCTGCATCCCATAGATGGCGGCGGTCAGCTCATTGAGGGCGTCCATGGAAATGGCGGTGAGCAGTGGCTGTGAGATAGGCAGTGGTGCGGAGGGAACAATGGCGGCGCTGGTGACTGCAGGTGGTGGCATGGTGGTGATGGGTGCGGTGGTGGGAACAATGGCAGCGGCAGCGGAAGCCCAAAACCGGACATGACTGATACCAGGTTGTTGGAACGTGGGTTGCTACAAAGGTGATAGGAGTGGGAGGTGGAGGGACGAGGCTTGAACGCCCAGCGGTGAGGCGGCGGCGCCGTGCTCGGCATCGAGGCTAGGGCTGTGGACGAGAGTGAGAGCGCTAGGGCACCAGGGAGCAAGAGAGATTAATCTCAATCTCTGGCTAATTCTCATTAATGAATAGTGTTTCACACTTATAACCAAAAGGTAACAAACCTCTCCTCACTTCTAGGGAATAAACAAACTCCTAAACAGACTCCTAGTCTCTCTGAAAGATAACAAACTAAATGAAACAAACTTGATGACTTGGCTGACGCGAACTAGCTGCGATGCCACAACATGGTGACCGCGCGCTGGTGCGCTACCGCCGCGGTCCACCTTGAGCCACTGGCTTTGTTGCGGCGTTGGTATACCTTGCTGACCATAACAGGCTACCACTATGATTCTAGCCTTGTGTTTGATGCAGTCGCAGTGGAAGCCACACAGTTTCTGCAGAAAGTGGAAGACAAGTATGAAGCCTTGAGAAGTATGCCTGAATCAACAGAAACATCCATCTTCCGGAGGGGGATGAAGTTGGGGAAGCAGCTCGAGGAGATGGAAGATGACAAGTGTTGGAAGGTGCTTGCAGATTTCTAGGCGGAGATGTTGCTCTATGTCGCGCCTTCGGAAAATGTGAAGGAGCATATCGAGACACTGACAAATGGAGGAGAGTTTAAAACACACTGGTGGGCGTTGCTCACCCACGCTGGCATTCTAGAGAGGCCTCCAAGGAATGTCAACAATGACATAGAAAATCCGTGGGAAGGACTATCATACTTCTGCCCATCTACAACTCAGGCTGCACCTACCTCCTGTGCTCCAAATCAACAGCCAATGACTGGGAAACATACTGTGCAACGTAAGTGTTTCTCCTTTTTCTCTTTTCCAAAAAGGCTAAAGTGAATTTGCAAGAGAATTTTCATCTTCCCTAAACCATCGCTATTCTTTTCACTAGTGACTGAAAGGAATGTTGAGGACATAGAAAATGCTAGGACTGACAGGCGTTATCCTGGAGAGATTTCATACGGTTCTGCTTTGATGCTTCGGCGTGCGAACTCCTACATTAGCAAGTGTAGAGAAGGTGCTACCTTAGCCACCAGTGCCACAATTAAACAAGCAACACATGGAAACTGTGAGCAAGGTAAGTGTACTCCCTCCATCCTAGAATACGGCTAGCTTATGAGTTTTTTTTTTAGATAGAATGAGGAGAGTGCTTAGATCGAAGTCTAATTTGCCCTTCAGTACATGCGTGAGACAGCCGCCGCCCATCTGGTGGCATGGGCAGCGTTGGCTGTAGCCATATTTGTTTGCATGCCATCCAATTTAAAAAGAAAACCTGCATATTTGTTTGCCTTGCTTGCCATATTTGTATTTGCATGCCGAGAAGGAAAAGATAGAACGAGGGATATTTTACCCCTTGGAGCCAACATTAGAATCAGAAATGGCAACAGTTCGAGACAAAATTTGAATGCTATAAATATCTATATTCTGGGATGGAAGGAGTGTTGCTATAAATTTACATCCATATCACATTTTCCATATTGTGTTTCACGTTTCCTTAGCTTTTGATAGTGCAGGAGAAGGCACAAAATGTTTTGGCAATAAAAAAAATACAAATCTGAATTTCAGAGCTAAAAATGAATATACTAATCTCCCGGGCTTAGATTTTTCTTATGGCTTCTTTCTCATAAGAAATTGTCCATAGCAAAGAATTTCTCATAATAAGTTGATTAAGACCCATTGAAAATAGACATTAAGGCATTTTTTTAAAGAAAATGAAACATTGAAAGGAAAACTGTATCCTATGTCTTTTGTTCGAAAAGGAATGTATAAATCATTAATCCATTATTCCAGATAAAGTGAATTTGCAAGAGATCTTGCTTGTTCACCGACTTGTCAGACAGGGCACTACTTTAAATCCATTGATAAATTATTTAAATTTGTGACCAAAAGCATCTGCTCCAAATATTATATGGGCTTCTGTGCTCTAAATTACTTTGGAATTGTTTAATAATATATATTTTTTCAGCAGTAGGGATCATGATTCAGCAACAAGCATATCCAGTGCAAAATGTGGAACTCCCAAGTCCCAATGCAAGCACTGCTCCAAGTGAGAACAAAGAGATTGAATAATATCATGTGAGTAATGTTGCTATGTGTCAATCGATGAAATTTTTATATATGGAGCATCATTCACAGGTTCTGGTTTCATTTGTTCGTGGAGCCATGAATTCCAAAAGGTTGTCCCGTTATTTTGAAAGGAAAAGAAAGCAGAGATCGTATGGATGTGATAGCTATTTAGTATCAAAATTGGGTACAATCGTCCTCAAATGAAATTTGTATGTTCATCATTCTCAGGTCCTGGTGTATGATGCTTGTTTAAGCCATGGTGTTTGCCCTTGTTTCCTTGTGGTGTTTGCTATATGACGGTGTTGTCGTGTTGAGCATGTAGTAATAGCATCTCCGACATCTCCACTCTTCTTCTCCGGTGGCAGCGGATGGGAGTTGGGGTCGCATTGCGTGAGCCTGTGACCCGCGCACGATAGAGTTTCCGTCTATTCCTGTACATATTTAGACATTCAGATGGTTGCTTGATTGTGTAATAGCATCTATTGTTTTCTTGTCCATGGATGTTGCTTCCACTACAAAAAAAAGTGCTTCTTAGGACTTAAACCCATGACCTACTACTACACATCCCTAGCACTGCACCATACACCTCATTTGTGACTATATAGAATGTTATCTTTTTAATCAATATTTTATAATATTATATTTAATATTTTGGCTACTAAATGAGCTCAATGAAGAAGCTTCAACTGCAAAGGCTTTAATCTTATCAAGCACTACAACTTTGGTATAGGATGTGTCTCTATATGAGATTGTATAAAAATTTCAAAAATTTAGATCTCAAAATATGTGAACATAAAACAAATATCGGATACACTAAAAACCTTCAAATGAAAACCCTATTAGCAGTAAACATGTAGATCAGGTCGGCTACTACAACTTTGCTATTAACTGTGTGAAAATTCAAATTGGTTTGGAAATTCTAAATTTTAAATTACAAAATCTATGAATTTAAATACATATTTAGGACCCAAAACAACTTCAAATCAAAAACTTTTCGAGTACAAAGTTGTAGATTGTACTGAGAACTATAACTTTGGTATATAGACCATGCTAACATCAAGTTTGTTTGAAAATTTAAATTTAAGTATGTTCCACTCAGTCCATTAGTAAAGGCCCAAACCTTAGGGAGAGTGGACTCTACAACAACAGAGACACCACATAAGTGAGAAGGCTGGGGACTACGGAAATATCAGCAGGGAGACTTCGTGGGCAGCTAGAATTTTTTATGGGCTACAATAGAGTATAGGAAGTTGTATTTTCTTTTTATTTTTCTTTTAGTCAAGTCATTAGGCTAGCCCATGGGCTTTAATTTAGGCCTAGACCTTACCTGAGTTTTGCTCCAGGCCGAAAATTGCAACCTGCGCCCACCCATCATGACGATTTGATCGGGTTTTTTTTAGGCTGGTCGGATTGGGTTCGTTGGTCGGGCAGCCCATGATCGGGTGTAGTCCACCAACATTATTATTAATTACCAAAACCTAAATTAGGGGCCAAGATGCTCTCAACGTTTTCCTTATATCAGCCTCGGATTGGGACCACGATTGCTTACTGACTTTCATGGGTAGGCGCCAAGTGTTACTCAGGTCCCAGGTTCGACTAAGCCGACTTTCACCCATTGTTGGACCATCATGGACAGTGCTTGAACCAGTCCAGGCATGGCCAAGTTGGTCTGGCCAGTTTTGGCCCTTTGTCGGACAGTGAACAGTGCCCAGGGTCGTCCAGGAGCAGCCAAGATGCCAAGACGGCCTAGCCGCTTTGCTCTGGTGAATAGTGCCAAGTTGGCTAGGCTAACTTTGTTACACCCTACTCAGTTTTGCTATCAACAACTAGCATATCACACAAAGTGCATTATGTAATATAAATAGATACTAACAACATACTTCTGAAAAATCCATCCTGCTTTTGATTTTTTTTTTTGCGAACGTGTCTTAGCATATGTTTCATTAAAAGAAGAAAATTACACAACATGGCTACAAGAGAACCTCCATAGAACATATTACAAACCACCAAGCTAGTAATAAGCGACCTAGAACAAAATAAAGCAGCAAGAAAAAAAAAGTGACAGCAAAGTGATCCTCAACCGTAAAACCCTACAAAGTCTGTGACAAGAAAGGTCATCAATGCAATGGTTGCCTACACGAGACCACACATCCTCAAGTATTTCTTCTTTGACAATTCAGGAGAACATGGAGGCAAATGAAGGTCAAAGATACCACCACAAAGCTTAGGGTTCCCATGGATTGAAAATGCACTAGCATTTGAGAAAAAACCAAAAGTTGGAACTTCACCAGTAAAGTTATTGAAGGAGATATTCAGGTAGATGAGTGTGGTGATGTTCCCCAGAAACTTGGGTATCGGCCCTGAAAAACTGTTGTTTGATAGATCAAGAATTTCCAAATTTTTGAGCCCAATTAAAGAATTTGGAAGAGTGCCCCTCAAGAAATTATTTTGTAGATAGAGATTCTGGAGCAGCTGGCATTCACCAAGGGTGCTCGGGATTTCACCTGACAACCTGTTTGATTCAGCATGGAAGCTGGAAACACTCTTCAAATTACCAATTTCAGGTGGAATTGGCCCTTCCAAAAGATTATGCGACAGATCTAGTTCAATCGAGAGTGAAGGAATTTGTAACAAATTGGCAGGAATACTACCTGTTAGCTTATTCCTAGAGAGATCGAATTCCAGCAATGATTTCAGATTTCCCAGTGTGGTCGGTACAGTGCCATTGAAGGAATTATATCCAATATACAGATAATTTAGCTGAGTAAGATTTCCGATCAATAGAAGATCTCCCCAAAAATTATTAGAGTACAGAGACAAATATTGTAGGTTGGGAATCATACTCAAGGATGAAGGAAGAGGTCCAGTTAGGTTGTTAAGTTCTAGTGCTAGAGTTTCTAAACCTATAAGGTTACCAATGTTCTATGGTAGAACCCCGGAAATTTGGTTACCGCTGAGGGTCAACTTTTCTAGTGAGGTGGATAGATTCGAAAGTGATGGAGGAAGCTCTCCAACAACATCATTTAAATCCAGTAACTCAGAGCAATTTGTCAATGCGGTCATGAAGTTCCAATCTTTGGGTTCATTGACTTGCAGCAAATTGGAATACAGAACTAGCCGCTGGAGACCTTGTAACCCTCCAATGTTAGAAGGAAGAGTGCCACTAAGATAATTTCGTGCAGCCTGGAAGGACCTAAGGTTGGAAGCATTAGCTATTGAAATGGGGATATGCCCATGAAACTGGTTGTTGCTCATGAAAAGGAACTCGATACGAGGAATGTTATGAAAGGCATTTGGATGTATCGTCCCAGTGAGATTGTTTCCAACCACAGATAGGACTGTTAGAGAGGACAAACTCCAGAGTGTCTCAGGGAGGGACCCAGATAGATTGGTAAATGCGAGGCGTAGCCTGGAAAGATTTGGTAACCTGCCGAGATATGGAGGGATTGCTCCTGACAAGGTGTTGAACGCAAGAGCCAGCTCTTTGATGGATGACAGGTTAACCACAGATGGAGGTATCTCCCCAGACAATTTATTGAACTGAAGATCCAAGAGTGCAAGGTTCTGCAAGGATCCTACCTTAGCAGGGATCTCACCGTGTGGAGGTGGTTAGAAGCCAGGCTGAGCGTCGTGAGCTGAGCACACATCCCAAGAGCTGCCGGGATGCCTCCCTCCAGAGAGTTGACGCTAAGGTTGAGCACCCGCAGCCTGCCCAGGCGGCCGAGCTCCGGCGGTATCGGGCCGGCGAGGCTGTTGTTGCCGAGGTCGAGCGTCCTGAGGAACGACAGGTTGCCGAGGAACGGTGAGACACGGCCTCCCAGACCCAAGGAGTTGATGGACAGCGCGACGTTCCGCCCGGGGTGCCGGCGGCTGCACGTCACCCCGCGCCAGGTGCACAGGCGGGTCGACCCTGATGGGTCTGAGAGAGCGGACTTGGCAGACAGGAGCGCGAGCTCGTCAGCTGAGGCGCTGCTGCTCCCAGTCCCAGACCCGGGTTCCGGTCCCTGCGGCGGCGACGCCACCGCGGAGGAATGCAGTAGGAGCAGAACCAACAACCAGGCGCCTATGAACACCATCACTGGCAGTGATGATCGCGCGCGGAGATGGAGAGCTACTTATATAGAGAGAAATGTGGGTGCTGTTCTGCCTGCCCTCAAATCCTGCTTGGGGTGACATTCCACATTAAGTCTCCTTTTCCCACAGCCGTCGCCAAAAGGATCACGACAGTGAGATATGTAGTGCAAAGGAACAGATCGTTGATTGCAGACTGCCAGTGCATACCATTTGTGTGGTGAATTGTCAGAGTGTGAATGCATGGTGAACTTTATGATATGAGCATACACAAATAACTGCAACGACCATTAATCTGACACAAACATTACCAACATAGATGGGTACCTAGATAGGAGAATTAGTACTAAACAAGAGTACAAGACTGAACTGCATGCATGAAATCTTTAGTTTCCTTTCATGAAACCAATCGGCTGCAGGCCGGAGCACCCCTAACATGGTATAGAGGAAAAAAAGAAATACAGACATTTGACCATGGATATCAGCAACCAACCAAACACACTATACGCAGTGCAGATTAGTTGAATGGCCCTGAACATCCTTGGGCTACGTCTACATGACAGACAGAGTTCTCACTGACAATAGTGCCAACTACAGAATTAGCAGGAGTGCAGTGAGCAGTCCGATATTCCGAATGCAGAGTTGGGACTGGGGACTGTAGATACAAATGATACGGTGACATCGTGCTAGCAGAAAACAAGACTAAACACTAACATGCAACATGGTGAAGCATGCATCATCACAGCTAGTGGGAGGATAACATATATAATAGTAATGGAGATCCCATTCAGATAAAAAAAAACCCAAAATGGCTGCTTCCTTTCAGTACAAGGACGGGTAGTAAGTCACCAGCTCGGTAGTGCTCGAGTAATCTGCACTTTGCATAGTTAAAATAAGATCAGACATTGAAACCAAAATTCAAGTGAATAGTGACAAGGAATTGAACATTGACCCGAAACACGTTGACAAACCACCTTTGAGCAACTTTCTAAGGGCTTGTTTGGCTGCACACAAATCCACCCCAATCCATAATCCACATGGATTGGGGTGGATTTGTGTGCAACCAAACAAAGCCTAATAATGTCTGTAAGATGTTGCAGGATCACAAGAAGACAAGTTCACTGCTAAAAAAACATTTAGAGAAACGTCTCTTTTTTAAAAAAAATTGTAGCGGCTCAATCTAAAACCGCATCTAAAAATGGTTTCTGAAATGAGCTGCCTCTACAAATACATTTACAGGGTGACATGTATTTTCAGCCGCCATTACAAATGCTCCTATTTTTAGTGGTGGCTTTAGATCCTGCCGCCTCTCTGCAAATGGATTTTCTAGAGGTGGCTGGATGAATCTAGAACTAACTCTAAAAATGTGCGTCCCATAGTAAAAATCCATAACTTTTTTTTGAACAAAGTCGGATGAAGATAAACTTTACAACAAAGTCGGATGAAAATAAACACAACACCTACTTGTCCTAACTAGCTGGGTTTTGTCAACTAGTGAGCTAACAACTAGTTAGGATTTTAGTCAAAGTTTTTAGCCCATCTGTTAGCTCATCTATTGGGATCCTTATGGACTAAACATTAGTGAACGGCGATTCTAGCGCCCGGATGTCCGGCGCGCGAGTGCATCTAGACACCGGTCCCTTACCAAAGCCTGCCCGCCCCCCACGTGGAATAGAACAGAACCCCGCCCGCCGCCCGTGTATAGAATGGAATAGAATGAGACCCGCCCCTATCCTCCGCTCTCCACTGCGCCCCTTCCCCAACGCACCCCGTTCCCCCACCGTGCCCCTATCCCAAAAGAGCATAAAAACACTTCAAGTACAACATTGCAAACATATAAAAAAACTATGTAGTGCAACATCAGGATATAATACTGCAACATCGCAAAAGTATGTAGTACAACGTTGAAAAACATTTACTGCAACATCGAAAAATATGTACTGCAACAAACAAAAAATATGTACTGCAACATCAAAAAATATGTACTGTAACATCGAGAACACATGTACTGCAACATCAAAAAACAGGTACTGCAACATCAACAAATATATGTACTGCAACATCAAAAAATATGTGTTGTAACCTCGAAAAATTATGTACTGCAACGTTGAAAAATTATGTACTGCAACATCTCAAGTAGTAGTACTGCAACATCGCAAAAAAATCTATTGCAACGACCCAAAAATCCCATTGCAACATTCGAAAATCATTCGTTGCAACATAAAAAAACCATTGCAACACGGGAGAAACAACAAAAAAAAGCATACAAAACAGCCCCTGGCCCATCACCTTTGAGCTCGCTGGAGGGAGAAGGGAATATGACCCAGAGCTCGCAAGAACTCTAGCCACCGCCGCGTCCATCAAATCCAGAGGAGGAGGAGGAGGACTCAGATCCAGAGGAGGATGAGGAGGAGAAGGAGGTGGAGGAGGAAGGCTCAGATCCAAAGAAGGACCGACCTACCTCGTCGGAGTTGCCGTCATCATCCTCGTCTGTGGTGGGGTCGCATGGAGGTTGCGGAGGGAGGGGCGGCAGCGACCTAGCGCGCAGGCGCGGCATCCCGAGGGCGGCCCGAAGAACAGTGCGCGGCGCGGCAGCGAGTGGGTGCGGAGGAGGGGGGAGGGGGGAGCGGGCAAGCGGAGCGAGCGAGTGGGCGCGGTGGGTCGCGGGATGGGATAAGGAGTCAGTGGATGCGCTCGGTCGAGTTGTTCCATGTGCGGGTCCATCCGGACGGGACGGACGTGCACACAGTATCAATATCGATTAGGGAACTAGAGTTGTTAGTTCAGTGGGTAGAGTGTCATTAGGCACGGGAGATGTTGAAAACAGAAATAGCTTGTCGATGGGCCAAGAAGATTCTGGCTACTTCTTGGAAATGTACTCTTCCTTGTATTTGAATCTTGTACTATTGCACCTAGTAGCGAATTACTGTCATCTTTACCAACTGCTGCTGGGATACTCTGAAGATTCAACTGAGGTCCAGTACGGTCTTGTTGTCTTGTTGACTGGTTCAGTTGTATCTGTTCTGTGCAGGCTGCAGCGCTGGGAATCCGAGCCCAGATCCAATTATCGGGCCTGAATAGGCCATTACGGTAATAATAGGCCCTTTTCACGGCTCGGCTCATATTGAGTGGGGCAAATGCCTTTAGCCCAGAAGGCCTGTTATGCGGCCCAGCAGCCCTCTTGTCATTGCTCTATCTGGCTCCACCGCCCGGCGGACGGCGGCGGCGCTCGCTCTCCCCTTCCTACTCTCCGGCGAGTCTCCCCTTCCTGCTCTCCGGCGAGCTTCCTCGATAGCCATCGCTTTGGCAGCGCGCTGGAGCCCTCCAGATGCAGCAAACAACTCCAGGCGCTGGGGACACTATTCAGCAAACATCGTCGATGGATCCGCCCCATCCCTTCCCATCAACGAGCGAGCAAGACAGACAGCCGAAAGGTACACTATTCATCAGCTTGGGTTCTACTATTTGTGCAGTCAGTGGCTATTCATTTCCTTCTCATTGGTTTCCATGAATTGATCTAGATGGTTGTGCCTTTCCCTGGTTCTTTATCCATCAGCATTCAGCAGTTGGGCTCCAGATGCCTGGGGAGACGTGGCAGCAGATCAGCAGCTGGCTTATTCATCGATTGAGGTTTTGAAGGAGCTGGGAACAACGTGGCGAGTAGGCAATGGATTGGAATACTCTGACTTCGGCCCCTGACTCTTGATGTCTACTTTGCACCTATTAATTAAACCTGGTCCTATTAATTAAACCTGGTTTGAGTTTAATAGGAAGCCTTCTCCGCGTAAGTTTGCAAGCTACTTAATTAAACCTGGTTTGAGTTTAATAGGAAGCCTTCTCCGCGTAAGTTTGCAAGCTACTACACAGGTAATAGTCTTGGACATGAACCCCTAAACAAACCTGTGCCGTGTAAAATATGTAATCCATCAGGTTCACGAGTAAGGTAATGCTAATGCACACTGAATTTCTTTATAGGCATCAAGGGTTGACAGCTGCAGATGATAATATATAGTCTCTTGTATTTCCCCTTGTACAAGGGATTTTGTGTATATTACACACAGTTGTTCTTAATTGTTGATCAGCTTGCTCTTATGTCTCAATCTTTCCAATATTCTATTGCACTTTACAACACATAGTTTCATCTCGGCTTGCTGATCACTGTTGCAAGTTGAAACAACAGAACCATGTGATAGAACTAAAAGAACCTCTAGGTACTGATCTAGTGGGTTAGAAGGTCAACGGAGAGGAAACTGTTCATCGTTACCTCGAGCAGATCCTGTCCTAGTCTCCTCGCGTCTGTGTAGGTGTAGCAGTGGCACCGGCGAGGATATTGAAGGTGGTGAAGACAAGAGCAGCGCTGTGAGCAGGTTCCCCTCGTTTCAGTGCATCTCCTGATCGGTGGAATTAGGGTTCGTGGAGAGCGCCGTGGCACAGTCAAGAACCTTCAGTTTTTTTTTGCTGCCCTGGCGGCTCCCCTTCTATTTTATAGCACTGCACGAGAGGGGCCCACAGCCAATGAACGGCTGTCATGCCCCCGATCAGGGCACGATCAAGGGGGTCTGACTCGGTCGTTGGATCGAGTCAGATGAGATCAATTCTAATATTCTCCCCCTTGATCTCATCTTATAATTTATACTTTAGACTTTACTTCACACTTATTTCTTTTACCATTCCATCACAGATTAGTGCATAGAGCATGCTTCATCGTCACGATCAGTCGCCGATAGATTTAACAGCTACAATACACATCTCCGATCTGAAACAGATTCTTTAACTTTCGGGCCCTTTATTGTCTAGAAATCATAGGCTATACCATAAACCCATGTCGACTATGTGTTCTCTTAATACACTGGGTGGTAAGCCTTGGTAAGCGGATCCGCAAGCACTTTCTTGTTACTTGTATGTTCAATACCCTTTTCGTATGATTCCGGATTTCCTCCTTAACAACGTATAACTTTAATGTCAATGTGTTTAGCAGCACATTTGACTCGTTGTTATAGGAGCAAACTACTTAAATGGTCATTGCTGTTGACAACCATTATCAATTCCGGGTATAAGTTCACTTAATCATTTTGCCTGTCCCTCAGCCTCATATCATGCTATATTATAACTTTGCATCACTGATGATACTAAAATTGTTTCTTTGGAGCTTTTCCATAATAAAACTCCAACTGCGAGTGTTAGCTACTATGTGGGTTTCACTAAACACATCGCCAAAATATAACATTTGTACCCACAACTACTTGAGAGTACTTGTTCTTTCCTTTTTAGCATGAGGCCGACATTTTTAACTCCATTCCAGTGATCTATATCTAGACTGGACTTTTGCCAAAACAACCCGGATACGTAAACTGTGTCAGGACAAGGTCTTATCTTTGTACTCATTAAGCTTCCAACAGCTGAAGCATATAGGACATCCATCTATAACAATCTTACATTGCTTTTGGAACATTAAAGTTCTCAAAACTATTACCCTGACCATGAGAACAGGCGTAGGTTTACCCGCATAGGTACTTTATTTCTTTAGAAACTTTTCTTAGCATGCCTATGCGATAGTCATAATACCCCTTTTCTTCTATCTCGGTGAATTTCAATTCTTATAACGAGAGATATTTCACCGAGAACTTTCTTATCGAACCCTGAGGACAAGAACTTCTTCTCATGCAGCAGATTGACATCACTACTAACAAGTAAGATGTCATCCACATAGGATTAGAAAATGAATTTCCCCTTCTATAACTTTGTACAAACGCAATTGTCCTCTCATTCTCTTTAACCCAAAATTTCTATTTGACTCTTCAACTTTAAATGCCACTGTCTAGAGATTTGCTCCAGTCCATAAGAGATTTCTACAGGTGGCATCCCTTACATTCTTTTCTTTTCATGACAAAACCTCTGGGTTGTGCCACGTAATTATTTTCATACAAATCCCATTGGGAAATGTTGTCTTTACTTTCATCTGATGTAACTCAGATCATGATGTGCCACTAGCACTCATTGTAATCTATTCAATCGCTTCGCGCAAAAACTTTTGATTCAAGTCGCGCTCCACATCTTTACATATTTCCTTTGGAATCACATTTTGTCTTGTAGACCTATTACAGCCTACTGTTTTGGCTCCTTAGGAATTTATTCTAGATCCCAAAAAAATTATTGGTATTATCGATTTCATTTCATCTTCCTTTACTTCTTGCCACTTGGATGAGTGAACGCCTCTTATGACTTCTTCAAATTAGGTGGGATTACCCTCCATTTGAATTTCACTAATATAGACTTTATAATCATCAGAAATATCTGATTTTCTTATTCTTTGAGACTTTCTGGGGCCTCAGCTACCAGCATTTCTTGACCTTTATTGCCAAAAGACAATTGATTCTACAAGGTCCTGTATAACAAGATCCTTCTTTACATTATTCATCCTCCTTGCGGAGTTAGGTCTCTTTGTACCATGCTCCCCCAGATTGTCCTATCTTCAACTTTCTCATTTTGGGTTTAATCTGCTAGAACTCATATAGTGCATTTAGCACCGTCTTAATAACTCTGAACACGTCTAGTATGAATACTGGCTGACTATGCTATCTTTCTATTGGAACTGTAAAAGGTAACTTTGAACACGTCCAGTATGAATACTGGCTGACTATGCTATCTTTCTATTGGAACTGTAAAATATCCATGGATTTAGCTATTTCTTTACTGTAGGGGTATCGTTATTATGACCGTCTTACTCCCCCGACGATCACATTCAACTTTTATAGATCACTTTAGTATGCATCGCATTGTCAGAATTATGGGGAAGTATCTTTCTTAATGTCTTTCTTAATTGATCTCACATTTCTCCCCCTCGAAATATGGTACGAACTTTTCTACCACAATTTCGAAAACTATTCAGAACTCTTGTGAATGAGGAAACTTTGATTACTTTCTTCATCCACATGATTACATCATGCAAATGAAATTATTTCTTAATTCGTTGGGAGTACTTTTCCCTCATTTCACTTCAAGAACTCAACATAGTCTTTTATCATTAATACTTTCGCAAGTTACGCTTGCACGTCATTCTCATCTTGAGGTTCGTCTGTAACTTTTATACTAGGGTAGCATAAGAGCTACCCTAAACTTTTCTCCCTGTACGGAATACACTCAAAGCACATGAGTCATCACAACTTTCTCCCGCCATGCAGGATTGGTACTATGCCAAACTTTTCCTGCCATGTAGGATTGATTAACATAAGTGCTATGCCAACTTTACCCCGTCATGCGGGTATCTTCTCAAACTTTTCCCGTCATGCGGGTAATATCACAAACTTTTTCCCGCCATGTGAGATAATTTTTCTTGAAGGGACATAAAAGTCAATATTGGCTCATATTGAATCAAATTTAGAAATAAATCCAAATACTCTTTAACACACATGCTTAATCTGACGTTGGTCAAATTAAACATGCATGTCACTTATTACATTTTAAATCATGATGATTAAGTCTAAAATTATATTAGTTATTGCAATTCTTATCATGATGATAAAAACTGAAAATTAAAAACTTTTCATAAAGGGTACATAAAAGGTATCTCTTAAACTAAACTCTTATTGTTCTATTTCTTGCATCAATCTCCTAGAATTCTTTTTCTTTGAAGTCATTCTTTAAAGAGAACACAGTCCCTCATGTAATGGTCTTCTTTCTTTATTATCTTCTGAGTCACAAGTACCCAGCACATTTTCTTTTCTGCCTTCAAGAATGAAAACATCAAGTTCTTTGTCTGAAAAACATTAATCAATAATCAACAATAATATTCATTAAACTTTTAAAATTTTATGTTCTATTCTATATCACCGTTGGGCAGAAATAGAATAAAACAACATTCCTCTACATTAATTCCACATCACCGTTGGGCATAAATGGAATTAACATATGAAAACTCAATTATCTTATAACCCTTTTCAAAATTAAATTCTTCTGTTGGTTCGAATTTAATTTTGAAGATCATTAGCATCATTGCAGCGGAAACATGAAAATACACTACATTCTGCTCGCTCTGGAGCATCTTTTGTTTCTTATCTATTCTCTGAAAATTGGTCACTTTGATGCAAAATTAATCAGAGATTTAAACTTTAAACATAAAACTCATAGAATTATAATATTTTTATCATCAACGTTGGTCAGAAAATAACAATATCATAATTTTCTTTAAACATAAACTCTTAAATCAATTTATAATATTGTTGTCATCAACGTTGGTCAGAAAATAACAATATTATAATTTATCTTAACTATAAACCGACTATTCCTCCAATTGAATTTTTCTTTTTTTTTGTTGGTTCCAATTTTAACTGGAGGGTAAACTTTTCATCATTTACTGAATAACTATAACTGCTCTTCAAATTAAATCCTCCCGTTGGTTCGGATTTAATGAGAAGACAATAATCTTTAACTTTGCAGCGGAAACATAACAATATTCAGAAGCATTTATCTGTTCTCATCAACTCTCAGAAAATTTTATCCCATTGGTTCGAAAAACTTTAGAGGTTTTAACACATACTTTGAATAAATCATCTAAATATGCTTCCAAAAAAGATAAAACAAATTCTCAAGGACTACTGTTACTTCGGCCAGAGGCCCAAACGAGTCAGCTTTGGCCCAGCAAGGCGCCACTGGCTATCACGCACGCCATGCGCTCGCGACGGCCCGCAGCCCAACTCGCAGTGGCTCGCGCGCGTTGGCCAGCCTACGACCGCCACGGCCCAGCCGCGCTCGCTGCTCCCCCCGCCCAGGCCGTAACCTGGGCCTGGGCCAGGAATTACTTCGCCCGCCTGGGCTGAAAGCTGGCCCGAGCATCGCCAGCCGCTCATCGCCATCCGACGGCCAGACGCCCATTTCGGAGGATCAAAACGCCCAGGCCGCTGCGATCTCCCAAACCCTAGAACATTCTTTTCTTTCCCTCCCCTTCTTCACTTCGTCACAGCAGTGAGCAACTGCGGTGCCCGCCCGCGATGGCGAACTGGTGAAGCGACCGAGCCTTGGCCGGCCAGAGGAGGTGGCGGCACCCCTGCATGGCTCCTTGCCGGCGTGCGCGCTCGCCCGAGCTGAGCGCGCCGCCATCAAGTTGCCGTGCGGTGGTGCCCTGAGCCCACGCGCGCACGAGGAACGGCGACGGTGGGGCTTCTTCCCGCGCGCCGGTGAAGACGCCAAGCGGCTTCCTTACCCGCGCGACGGCGGTAAGAGAGACCGGGTAGGACCTCTACACGTCCTCTTCTTCTACCACTTTTCTTTGATTTGGGGATTTAGTTAGGGTTAGGGTTTTGGGAATTTCTTTCCGGATCGAATCCGGCTTTTCTCTTCTATTGTCTTTCCCGCACGACGGCGGTGTGTCTCTGGTGAGGAAGATAGTTAGGATCCCTCCCTTCCCGCACCAGATCCTTTCTTTGACCCATTTAGGGTTAGGGTTAATCATCCGATTTGAAAACGGATGTCCTTTCTTTTCTTTTCTCTACCCAGACTAGATCTATACCCTAGAGACCTGGCTCCGGTACCAATGATAGAACTAAAAGAACCTCTAGGTACTGATCTAGTGGGTTAGAAGGTCAACGGAGAGGAAACTGTTCATCGTTACCTCGAGCGGATCCTGTCCTAGTCTCCTCGCGTCTGTGTAGGTGTAGCAGTGGCACCGGCGAGGATATTGAAGGTGGTGAAAACAAGAGCAGCGCTGTGAGCAGGTTCCCCTCGTTTCAGCGCATCTCCTGATCGGTGGAATTAGGGTTCGTGGAGAGCGCCGTGGCACAGTCAAGAACCTTCAGTTTTTTTTTGCTGCCCTGGCGGCTCCCCTTCTATTTTATAGCACTGCACGAGAGGGGCCCACAGCCAATGAACGGCTGTCATGCCCCCGATCAGGGCACGATCAAGGGGGTCTGACTCGGTCGTTGGATCGAGTCAGATGAGATCAATTCTAACACCATGATAACATGAATGGGACATGGACGGCTTGGTCACATCACACCAAGGATTTTTGGAAGAGCCCTAGGGGGACAGTGATCAGCATTGAGGTGCTCATAGTAGTGGCTGCTATCATCCTGTTATTCATGGCCACCTTTGGTTCTTCGCATCGCCAAAGTAGAAACTTCTTTATCCAAGAAGCTGTCTGGGGTGTGTATGCCTTGTCCTACTCCCTGTTGTCATACACACTTGGTTCAATGCAATCTTCAGCGGTGAAGAGCAGCATGTACCCTGTTTGGGCCGCATCACTCAATCTCTTAATTGGTTGTGCTGACTCTATCACAGCTTATAGTATTGATGACAACAACCAAATCATGACACGGATGTGTCAGAGTTCTCTCTGTTATGTATATGCGGTGTTAATTTTCGTTGCTGTCTCGTCAGGCTCTGGTATCAGTATTCCCACAACTATTTATCTTGCTGTGATAGCTTACTGGAAATCTATGCATAGATTGTTAGCGCCTCGACTGGCAAGCGTATCATGGAACTTGAATAAAGTGGTTGCTGACTACATGTATGAGGAGCATACCAGGAGTGGATCATCTTACGATCCAACTAGCATGGAAGGTTATCATTACCTTGTTGACTGGCCCCTGCACAAGTCGACTTTAGAAGCTCGAACATCATATGCGATACGGTTAACTGTGGATGATGCTCAAGTCATTGACATAGAGAGGATATGGCTGTGCAATGGAGGCTCACTAAGCCAAGAGGTTAGGGATACATGCCTCTCTTTCTCTCTTTTTCATCTGTTGAGAAGGCGCTTCTTTGGATTTGCATGTGGTGAATCTTCACAGAAAAAGACGCATGACTTTGTCTTCAAGGGGCTTCTATCAAATAACAAGGGGGGCACCAAGGACTACAGTAGGGTTTTCAAGGTGATTGATGTGGAGTTAGCTTTTATGTACGATTTCTTCTTCACCAAGCATGCTGCCACTTACTATGAACCTAAGGCTTCAGCATATTGGTCTTTGGCTTCGGCCTGCTTAACATCTATCACAGCTTATCTGGCAGCAGCCAAAATTACCACAGCGAAGCATTCATCCAGGATGGATGGATCCCTTGATCTCTGCACCACAAATGCATCCCCAGACCTCTGCACCACAAAATCTGATGTTGTTATAACATTCGTGATACTAGCATTCATTGCCTTGCTTGAATTTGTACAGCTGTTGTTTTTTTGGACAACCATCTGGGGAAGAGTATCATTTGCTTGTCACTATGCCTGAGAACAAGCTGTGAATGCAAGGGGAAGCTACTGCATGAGATTTAAAGAGATCTTTGCCAAGATTGGTGTGTCTGCATCACACAACTGCTTCTATCGACAGAAGCTTGGGCAGTACTCATTAGTTGAATCAGTGAACTACAACCCGAGTCCATCCGTGGCATGTACTGTTGTCCCAGTCTCACGAAAATATCTCAGGTTTACCAATCTTCTAGAGTCATCAGCCTTTGATCATAACATGCACATATATGCACTGAGTATCCGCAAGCGACATGGGAAACCTGTGGAGTTGCCTGCAGAGGTAAAAGAGGCACTTGTCCAGTCCCTTCACCGTACCGACGGTAAACTAACGAATGGAAAATCATCATTGGTGTCCAACGGAGCTCACCACCTCTTATGGGCTTGCAGGCATGACATGTACTCAGACTTGGGCAGAAGATGCTCACAGGAAAATGAGAATCAGACTCACATTATTTTGGTTTGGCACATTGCAACATGTTACTGCGAGATGGCAACATTGAGATGCCTTTCCCCTAGACCTGGGGGAGAACTCAAGTTCAACGTTGACGATGTGGCCACAAAACTGTTCAAGTACTGTGTCCACCTGGTGGTTTCAGCACCAAAGTTGCTTCCTGGGCACCACTATGATACAAGTTGTGTATTCGATGCAGTCGCAGTGGAAGCCGCACAACTTCTGCCAGGAGACAAGTATGAGGCCATGAGAAGTTTGCCTGAATCATCAGAGACATCAATCTTCCAGAAGGGAGTGAGACTGGGGAAGCAACTGGAGGAGATGGAAGAGGGCACCCGCTGGAAGGTGCTTGCTGATTTCTGGGCAGAGATGATGCTCTATGTGGTGCCATCGGATAATGTGAAGGAGCACATCGAATACCTGGCAAACGGAGGAGAGTTCATAACACACCTATGGGCATTGCTCACCCACGCAGGCATCCTGCAGAGGCGTCAAAAGAACGTGACTGACATCAGTGGCGAATCTAGCATTTTAGTTAAGGGTATGCCGCTAAAAAATTTTCATATGCAATTCAGTACACCCATTTTAGCAATTTGGTAATAATTGTAAAATTAACAATATGATTCGGTATATATGCACTAAATAACACGATAAAGCTTAAATTCATGAATTAAGTTCAAATCATCCATTAAATACAACATAAATAGTTCAAAAGGCATATCGATAATTTAAATATAGACATAAAAGAGCATCAGAGACTTACAATGTTATTTTTCTAACTGTTTTATTAGATACTTTTGAAGGGACATGAATGTCTTATTATACCATCTTCATCAACTTAAAAAAAATATCCTCTGTAATGAAAGTGACTAGACAATCATCCAAAAGAGATACAATATCCGAGTTTCTATTTATAACTGTACAAACATTAAAAACATGATTCTAAATAATTGAACAATTCATATTGAATAGCTATGAAAGTAGATAATAATTTTCTAAAAATGACAAAGAGCAAAAGATTACCTAAGAGAAATAGTGAATCAGCGAGTCTCCGTGACTGCGCAGCCGTGCAAATTGTAGACGAAGACGGGTGATCAGAGGAGGAGGACAGCAGGGCAGAGGGCACCAGTCACCGTAACAGCGTCACACCTCACCGGCACCGCGTCGGCGTAGGGCGGCGGCTTGTTCGGTGATTTCTTCCAGCCTCCGAATCTTCCAATCGGCGATTAAGATCAAGATTAGAATACGAAAAGTAGTGAACGCAGGTACATACTGGACTCTTGCCGCGTGGGCCGCGTCCTGGGCCTTCCAGCTTCCGTGACGGCGTAATCCAGGTGATTTTTCCCTTTCTTTTATATTTTATAAATACAGATATATAATACGTACATTATACTAGTAACTAGCCAGTCAAACAGGGTATGCCGGGGCATACCCGGCATACCCTGTGGCTCCGCCACTGACTGACATAGAAAACGCAGGAGTTGATCTTGCAGAGGGATTAGGCGGCGCTGCTCTGAGGTTTCGCCATGCGAGCTCCCCCTTGACACTTGCAGACAAACAGGCTGCCCCTGCCACCTGCGCCATTAATCAACCAACAGCAAATGGAAACTGTGTGTAATGTAAGTATTTCTCCATTTCTTTGTTGAAAGTTGAAACAGACAAATTTCTCTGACACAGCTGTTTTACCATGTTCAGTTTTATAGCTGTATATATATTCCATATTGTGTTTGAAGTGGCATGTACCCTGCCTTTTGATCGTGCAGGACAAGGTTTATCTTTGGGACTCTGGGTGCAAAAAAACATTATGTTTTGGGAGACGCCATGATTTTCTAGATTCAAAATTGTGCAATATTTTTTTTCAAAAAAAAAGAAGTATTAGGCACCTGGTACCTTTTTTTTTTGCAGTTTTAGAAACCATAGTATGCCAAATAGCAGTGTTTGGAGAAACACTTTGAACCTGTTCCAAAACCAGGAAGTAGTCTCCCATTCCTGTCACGGAAGGTTTTATTCATCGCCTCCCGTTCCAGAACAAGGCGTGGTCATTTCATTTCCCTCATGATTTCATCATAACTATCCTATTCATATCTTCATCCTCTCTCTAGTTGCATCTTGCAACACCATGCAACCTTCTACCATGGCTGCTGTACAGCTGCTCTGCTTTCTGATAGCAAAGATGTGGCTGGCTTGTTGCGGTTGCAGCAGCTTGGATACCTGTTGCTGTCTGCACCAAACAGACTCATTGTTGCAGACACAGCACGTCTGATCGTGAATGTCTCTTGTTTGTGAATCATAATGCGACAGGTTTTCAGTTTTTAGTGCCTTTTGGTATATCTGTGCTGATTAGGATTTTGTTCTTCCCATCCCATTTCTGGTTTGCAAGACTTAGTGCTTTATAGTAAACCAGGCTTGGCATTTTGTCCCAAAAAAACTTAGTCTCGTAGCTAACAAGTTCTGTTACGTTCAGCTAGAGCAATCAGAATTAAACCACTTCACATTTTTTTTTAATATATGCAGGTTCTGTGTAAACTCAATCAAAGGGGCTCAAAACACGTACGTGATGGTAACAGAATGATACAAGTAGTAGCTTCTGGTTGTAAGTAAGGTTTTTTTTTCCTGATCATAAAAGCGGCGATACTGTTGGGTTTTGTAAATTTACCTGCATAATTGCAATTCATCTACGTGGTGTGATTTAGTAGCTGGTGCGTGCTTGCTGCTTGGAAGGTCTTGTCTACTTGTTTCTTTTGTACTTTGTGTAGCTTGCTGCTGTACAATTAGTGTCGATTCCCTTGTTGTCTTTGTCAGTTGTTTCGAATTCAAACAATAGTACTTGAATATCGTGTAAAAAAATGTTTGTCAGTGAACCAAACCTCGGCTTCACAGGATACCAACTACTCCTAATAATAAGGCATAATAAGGGTTTAAATGTGCCAGGCTGCCAGCACACAGATTCATCTTTGGTTTATTCTGGTGTCTTCATGCATTCTGTACAATAGCAATACTAGTTTTGTTTCTGAACTGCCACAAGATTGTGCCATTTTCATTGATACAGAGCAGAAATCTACGTAGTGTCATTTGGACAAGAGGAAAAACTATGAATAATAAGCCCGTAAAAGGCTCACTCTCCCGAAATTTAATTACATACCCTCTTTGATCTTGGACAAGAGCGACAGCAGCAATTCTGTTAGTCGTCTTGTATTCCTAGTTCCTGCTGCACTTGGCAAACTGAACTGGGAAAAAAAAAACTCTCAGACTGTAGCCACATGCTTCAGAGAGAATAGAGAAAGTGGCCTGAAGACTACTGAAAATGCCAAGAAGGCCTTGTTTGGTTCAGCTGTATTATCTGCCCTTGTAGGCTGCTGTACCTCACCTGTGCCAGCAACATTGAATCCAGGACAGTTAGCACATCAACAATGCTGACAGACTATAAAACCGAATTTGTCGGTCTGGATGTACTGCTTACGTGCATTGATGCTAGTGTGGACAGCAAATCTCTGCACTGTGCCGTCAGAATGTGTTCTTGAATGAAAACTCTGGAGAGCTGGGACACCAAGACATTTGTCCGGGCTAACTGCAGAAAACGGCAGACCATTCAGACTGAAAACAGCAGCATGCATCTTCAAGGTTTAGTGCTGCATCGTCTACTTATTGAGAAATTTGTAGCATCCTGTTTGTGTAAATGTTATATGATTCAAAGAGAACTGGAAAGGGAACTTCTGTATAAATAAAATCAGCACCTTAGGCAGCTGGGCTCTTGTTGAGTTTCCTATAGTATGCATGACATCAACCGCAGAGCTAAGAGCATTTCTTACTCCATGAATATCTGCCTGAAAATATGAGGTCACTCTTAACATTTGAACTGGAAACCAACGTGATGAAAAATTTCTGCATGTTTTATGAAACACCAACCATTGCACCATTTGAGACAGGAAGGCGCAGGACGGTAGCAGTCAGCGCCTGTGTTGTTCCTGACAAAGAATGAGCATGATCCCTCTCCAAAAAGGACCATTCTTCTAGGTATTTCATCTGCATGTTGTAAGTTTATAAGATTTTGTGAAAAGAACATGTACTCAAAACGAATTTAGTGTCATAAATTAGCAATTAGTTACTCCTGCAGGTCCAGCGGGGCAAACCGGGTGTACAAACTATAGACTTCCAAGATAGCAATTATAGCTGATCTAAGTACGTTCATGAGCCATATCATGACCATTTTAATTTGCAAGCTAGTACAACTGTAGTCCATTTTAGTAGTGATATTATCTGACTATTATGAGCTGATTTTATCTACTTTACATGTTCTATTATTAAAGATCTGTTGGCTAATAATTTTTACAGCGGTCCTGTTGATAACTGAAACAGACAGCTCTGCTCTTGCCCAATCATCAAAAGTTGCATTATTACTCTAGGGTTTTTATGGATAACTAGAAACGAATGCCAGTGCCAAGGAACAAATGGAGACTTGACTGTATAAAGGAAGCAAAGGATCAGCATGCTGTTCTTACCTGTCCTCTCAGAATTGCCATGAGTTTGCAGTTGTTTCGAAGAAACTGGAACTGCATCTTTCTAATGGCGACCGATTTGCGCATCCTCAGGATAGAAATCCATGCGCCACACAAGTTTTTCTGTCATGAACATGAGAACCATCAGTTGTATTACCCTGGATCATGTCAGAACTTCTGTTCAATAAACGAACAGAGAGGATCTGATCACTCTGTCGCTCACCTCTGCACCCATGGTCTGCAAAGAAAACGCAGCTCCAGCCTGCGCATTCACAAACCGCCACTGCAACTCCCGGGTGTAAAGTAGTCTCAGCTGGTGCTCCTCCTCGGTCTTGATCGCCGCCGGGAGCCTGCACTTCATGTCACCGTCCATGCCGCAGCTCTTGCCTTGCGTGTTCCCGGCGGAGGCAGGGCCCTCGGTGGAGCGCCGGGCAGGGGATGGGCTGGCCGTCCTCCTGAACGAGCTGGCCACCGGCTTGCTCTGCGACGTCTGCTTCAGAGACGCCCTGCTGAACGGCGAAGACAGCAAGCCGGTGAACAGTGACCTCTTCTCCACCGGCGCCGACGCTGGAGACGACGTGGCAGGCACGCGTGACGGCGACGGCATGACCGGGTAGGCGAAGCGTTCGGAGCGGGTCCCCATGGCGTCCCGCGTGAACCGCGCGGAGGAGCTCATGGCGGTCCTCGGCGACGGGCGCAGCCCCGAGCCGCCGCTGCGTTGGGGCGCGCCGCCGTCCCCGGACCCTGACCCGCTGGACGACGCGCTGTCCGTGTCGGAGGACAGCGCCAGCAGGTACTCGTTCGCGCCGTCCACCGACGCGCGCCGCGGGGGCCCGCGGAACGCCGCCGACCGCACGGCGCCGAAGATGGCGGCGATCGCCTCCTTCTTGCTCGAAGCAGAGCACTCCGTGGTCTTGGCGAGCCCACGGCCGTCGCGCCCACACGGCGCCGACGCTGGCGGCCACCGGTACGTATTCTGACTCGCCTCGGACACCTTGGCGCGCGCAGTGGGCCTCTTCGGTTCCGGCGTGGCCACCGCAGGCTCCGCGGGTGGCGACGCGGAGGCGGCGGAGCTCGGCCTGCTGGTTTCCAAGGTGTATGCCGGGCTCTGGAACGCGACCGCGAGCGTGCGTCTCGTCGTGGTGGTTGCGGCAACGTTTGGGAGCGCCGGACGAGACCGGTCGGTGGAGGCGGGCGTCCTCGGTGCTGGCGACTTGGCGGGGGAGGAGACGGAGGTGGAGGTGGGTTTGGAGGAGGGGGTGAGGTAGCGGGAGGCGACGGCCTTGGCCTTGGGTTTGCGTGCCACGGCGCCGGCGTTGGCATTGGCGTCAGAGAGCGCGGTGGCGATGACGCAGACAGCGTTGGCGTTGGGGAGCGCTGCGGGGCGGCGGCGGCGGCCGGGCGTGGCCAAGGTGGCGTCCACCACTGAGGGTGGCATCCTTGCTGCCGGTTGGTCAATGGGCGGCCGTGTGATCGACGGCGAGAGTTGAACGGAAGTCGGAAGCAGCTGAAACCAACAATGGGCGTGGATGGCGCGAGTTGCAGTTGCAGCTTAGCTTGCTTTGCTTCCTCCTCTGTAGTGTGTAAAGGTGATGGGACTATTTATGGTCTTGTGCACGTATCCGTGTACGTGCATTTCGATCTTTCACGGCTCTGGCGTGTATTTATATATGCCTCCGATTCAAGCGTCCATTTTAACCTTTTTCTTCTTTACTTTATTTATTAAAGATAAAATATCAGTTACTATGAAAACCATTTTAGTAGACGGCCCCTTTTACTTAGAGAGATAAAAAAATATCACTATTATTCTCCTAAAATGCCTTTTGACTTTCAGAGACAGCCGGTCTATTTACAAAGATAGCTAGACATAATAAATAGATTTGCGTCTTAAGAGGCCCCCTCAAAAATAGCTACTAACAGAGGTGGTCCTTTTAAGCGTGTCACCTTTGTAAATCAATAATGCTACCATTAAAACGTCCGAAAGGCCGGACGCTTACTACCGCATGTGCCGCTCGCCTAAAAAAACAAAATCAACCCCCACGCGCCTTGCTCCGCTCAGCTTCGCTCCCGCATGCGGTGCTCAACTGCCAGTCCTACCGGGTGTGGCGCGCGGCTACCCTCTCCTGGTTTCAGCGCACGGCTACCTGCAAGTCACAGTGGCGCGGTTGCTGGCCCTGCCCTGTCATGCAGCCACCACCGAGCCAATACAAACAAGCACCGCCAGTCCGCGGCCTCCGACAAACTCCACATGTCGACGAGCCTCCATTCTCCCCAGCAGTAAGGAGATGTTTGCGCTGAAACTGTATGTTGCAAGGGTCAGCTTCAAGTGTTTCAAATGTTTCAGAGGCATGTTGCAAGTGTTTTATACGGATGTTGCAAAAGTAGATCGAGATGTTGCACGTGTTGTAATGGTTATACACGTATGTTGTAAGCTCTTGTTCTCAATGTTTCATCTGTTTTTTTCCGACGCATGTTGCAAGTGTGTTTATTTGGATGTTGCATATGTTTTTACACATATGATGCAAATGTTTTCTCTGGATATTGCGTATGTTTACAATGGTTTCAAGTGTTTTTGTAAATGTTTCAGACGTATGTTTTAAATGTTTCATTTATTTTCAGACATATGTTATCATTTATTGCATCTAGATGTTTCAAAACTAGATCGAGTATTGCATCTCCCTCCTCGCATTTCTGCTGTCTCACCTCGATGTCAGGCATGGGAAGGCGAAGGCGGTCTCCACTGGCGTGGGCGGGCTCCACGTGCTTGTGGGCGGGCGTAGTAGGTGAGACATGGGCGAGCAGGCGCGGGACACAAGACGGGGGCGGGGGGGGGGGGGGGTGGAGGCAACGGCGCAGGTGTCTGGGCGCTAGCCACGCCCTTTGTAAATTGATTAAAAAAACGACCGTCATAAGATACCCTCCGCTATAATTAGTTATCACTAAAAAAGTCAAATAAAGACGGACTTTTATATCAAAATGTTATATCTATAATTTTGTAGTTGATAACTTTTTATTTCAAAATTATTTAGAGCATCAAAATTTCGTCCTAAATTGTTATATTTTGAAATTCAAAATTTAGAGTTTTTAAAATGAACTCAGATTTCGGCATGGTCTAGACCGATGTTATAACTGCACGATGTTTCGTTTATATAGAGCAGAAATATGAGCCCCAATACAACATTCATAGCGGTGAGTAGTGTACAAGCACACGGCTGCTAGAGTTGGTCAATTAGCTAGCATAATCATCCGTTGGCACTATTCAGCATGATTTGAGACCATAGACTAGTGTGGTAGGTTGTTTCGTTCCTTCCCCGTGACGAGGACCCCTTTGAAGTTTGAATTCGGATTCGGTATTATGGCACGTCCCTCCCCGCCCACACTAGTCTATGCAGATGATACTATAGACACATCCTTTTCTCGAATACGCACGAGTGTGCGTATCATCGTATTAGAAGAAAGAGGTTTATGATACAAGAAGCCGTATACTATAGACACATCAATTTTAGGTAATGGAGAAAATATGGCTTCATCTTATACCTCATCAAGAAAAATGCATCAGTCTAAAGTTGTTGTAAAGTTTAACTAACTCCACACACTGAATTAAACATTATTAAAAGCCAAAGCGAAAAATAAAAGATCTTTTCCATGGAAATCGCTCGATTTAGATATAGTGCATGGTTGAGAGTCATGACTCATGATCAAACCGAAATGTTACGAACAAAAGAGTGTAAAATCTACTATCGTCGTCCCAATTTTAGGTACCTAGTAGATACCCCCGCCGGTCCTACAAGATACTCGATCTAGTAGCAGCAGCTTGAATTTACCAGTCAAGTGTACGTACGTACAGTACAGAGACGGAGAGAGTATTTATCTACTCGATCATCAGTACGTTAGTACGTGTATAGGTAGGTACCAGCAGTGAATGTGAAGGATCGGATGCGATACGTACAAGTACGACACGTATAGTACGGCGTACGTTATCTCCAGGGGCGGATCTACAGGGGGCTGGGGCTTAGCCCCCCTATAGCTGATGCATCAATGGAAAATGGGAGGGTGAGGAAGAAAAAATGGTGGAGGAAAGAAGAAAGATGAAGAGAAAGAGAGGAAGAAGAAGAAACTAGCCCCCCTGAGCCCCATCAAAGTTCTGCCATCGGAACCTAGGAAGGAGACGTTGGACACTAGACAGAGGTTAGAGACAAAGGTCGAGCCAGCCATAAAGTTTAACCCCTAGAATTTTATCCTGGATCCGCCACTGGTTATCTCAATGAATGCACGAGGACCAGGGGACCCACACAGGACCCATGTACATGCATGTGCACACATGTCTGTGACATTGATGGTATATATGCAGACTAGTAGTACTGCTTCTGTGATATACATACTCCGTACAATACTATGTACGCCGACTCCGCCATTGCTATAGTCCAGGCCGGGCCACCAATTTATATGAATTTATTTATTTATTATGTGATGTGATAATACAAAGGTGATGTGATGTGATGGGGTCACCGGTCAGATATAGGGGGTGTTTAGGCCTAGTTTAGTTCGCCAAATTTTTTGGAAAATGGTACTGCAACACTTTCGTTGTTATTTGACAATTAGTGTCCAATGATGGTCTAATTAGGTTTAAAAGATTCGTCTCGTGAATTTCGTCTAAACTGTGTAATTAGTTTTATTTTTTATCTATATTTAATGCTTCATGCATGCGTCCAAAGATTCGATGTGATGGAGAATCTTAAAAAAATTTGCAAAAAATTTTAAGAACTAAACAAGGCCTTAGTTGGGAGGTGAAAAGTTTTTGGGTGTCACATCGAATGTTGGAAGGGGTTTTCGGATACTAATTAAAAAACTAATTATATAACTCGTCTGGAAACTGTGAGACAAATTTATTAAGCCTAATTAAGCCAGCATTAGCACATGTGTGTTACTGCAGCACTTAAAGCTAATCATGGAGTAATTAGACTTAAAAGATTCGTCTTGTGGTTTCCAACCAAACTATGCAATTAGTTTTTTCGTCTATATTTAGTACTCCATGCATGTGTCCAAATATTCGATGTGATTGGGTGAAAAAATTTTGGTTAGAACTAAACACCTCCATATATATGTTGGCACGCATGTGGGCACGAGGTAATGTTCCGTGCGTACGTTAAAAATCCAGAGCAAATTAAATAAAAATCACTCACGTAATAATAAGGTTTCACCGTAACCCGTAACACACGACGCGTGTTAATTAGCATAGTAACAGTACGGAACACAAACAGTAGATACACTGTGCTGTAACGGAGGGCCTATTTATACGCCAGTCTATTATTATTATTGTTACACTCAACCTATTATATTATTACACCCAGTAATAATTATTTTTTATTGGGCTGCATGTAATTGCTTGTACGTACATGATCCAAAAGTCTAGCTAGCCCAGCAGAGCTAGCGTGCCGGGGGAGGCGGCCCATTCGTTACACTTCCACTATGACGCGCGTCGTCCTCCGATGCAAAAGTTCATGTTGCCTCAACCCTCAACAGTCTCATGTCCATCCATTCCTTAGGCTATCTCCAACAGCCAGCACCTAAATATGACCCAACTGAGTCACGAACAGTGTAAAGGACACGGACCTAAAACGTTGCTGCTCCAACAGCGAACCCAAAACAAGGCCTGGCCCACGACTTCTCTTCTTCCACCGGTTCCAACACCAGGTCTCGAGTCCCGACCTCGCGACGGAGGCGGGCGAGCGGCGCGAGCCGCACGGCCTCGGAGCCTCGGCGGGCCAGGGCGCGAGCAGGGGATATGCTCACGCCGGCGGCGTGGCTCTCGCGGCGACGGCGGCGGCGGCACATGGAGCACCTGCATCTGGCCGTGAGATCCTCTTCTTCCCCGCAGCCGGCCACCAAGCTGCGAGCTCCGGCAAGGTGCGGCCCTTTCACGCCGACGAGCTCCGATCCAGCAAGGTCAGTGCCTCCGCTCCTGCTACCACGGGTGATTTGGGTTGAGGAGAGAGAAGACGGAGGGAAGACGTATATTTGGCTATCCTCTCTCCGTCTACCCAAAATGGATTCCTCGTATGCCTACTCTGTTGGAGGCCACTTTTTTCCTGTAGACCATGCATTTTGTCTATATGGGTAGGCTGTTGGAGACAGTCTTACCTCCCTATCCTATTTTAAAATGGCTTTAAGTACGATTTCATTTGTTTAGATAAAAAATTCTAATATATAATAAGAGTAGGGGCAGAGCTACATGTACATTCGGTGGTGCAAATATACCCTCTCAAAAACATTAAAATAATAATTATGTCTAAATTTTATCATTTCTGCACTTCCTCTGGCACATTCATACATATCCACAAGGCAAAGCAGTCCCTCAAATTTGCTATGCCTTCGCTGCTAGAAAAGGCTATTAAAATCATAGAAAATGTTTCTAAACTTCTAAATATTCCAAAAAACATTCTGCTTCTTTCCTGCATTTATCTGTAATTGAACTTGCTCCTTTTTTAAAACTTAATTTAAGCTGCAGTAGGGGCTCCTTGCCCCTCATGATCTTTCAAAAAAGTATTCTAAAAAAATAGTTTGTGATTGGATGAATCAAAAAAATATTTTTTACAAGGTTCCAAAAAAATAGATATACACTACTGCACAACTTAACCGAGGCAGGCAAAACGCCTTAATCGAGACGGGCATGGCAACCGCCTCGGTACAAAGGACCCGGTTAATCGTGACCTTAACCAAGACGGTTGGCCAATTGCCTCGGTTACCTCGGTTAATTGATTAACCGAGACGGGCACCTTGCAAATGCCTGTCACGGTTAATGAATTAAAAAAACAAAAAAGTCTAGAGCCCACCAGCGAGCTCGCCTGCTCCACGCGGCCCTGCCGCCACCGCCGCATCCCGCGCACCACCGGATTTGGCCGGGGGAGGAGGCCCTGTCCCCCGCGCCGCCGGCGCCGGGACCGGATCTAGGGAGCCGCCGGGCCAGGGGAGGAGGGCTTGTCCGCCGTGCCCCTCGCTCGCCCGCCTAGGAGGGGGCCCGCGCACGCGGTTGCCGCTGGGAGAGCTGGATCGAGGGCGCTGCGCCGCGGGAGGACCGGATCAAGGGCACCACGCCGCCGGAGGGAGGAGATAGAGGGAGAGGAGAGAGAGGCCGGGGCGCTGTTTAGGAGAGGCCGCGCCGCCTCCTCCTCGCCAGATTCAGCCGAAGGGGCCTGCGCCGCCCCCGAGGTCCTAGGGCTGCACGCCACGCTCCTGGGGCTGTGCACCACGCTCGCCGCTGCGTCTCGCGCCGCCGCGTCCCACGTCGGGCCGTGCGCGCCGGGCCCTCCGCCCATCGGAGAGAGAGAGGAAGGGGCGCGCCACCCGCGATGAGGGAGGGAGGGAGAGTGGAGGAAGGGGAGCCGACCCGCGACGAGGGAGGGAGGGAGCTCGGGGCTGGGGAACGAGAAAGTGGAGGGAGGGGCACGGGGCTAGGAGACGAGAGAGAGGGAGCTCGGTGTGCGGCTAAGGGAGGGAGAAGTGAGGGAGAGGAGTGAAGAGTGAAACCCTAGCCCTACGTATATATAAGCCCGATCCAGGAGGATTGGATATGGGCTCTCAGCTGGGCCTTTTATTTTTTGGAGGTGGCCCTTAGAGTTCGCCCACCTGCGAAAATGAATTTATGGAGGCGGGCATCAAAAGGAGCCCCGCCTCGGTTAATCGGTTAATATCGATTAACCGTGGCGGTTGATTTGAGGCATTCGTCTAGGTTAATATATACCGAGGCGGTTGAGTTAGGACAACCGCCTCGATTAAGCATTAACCGAGGTGGTTGTTGGGGCGGCTGCCCGGCCACCCAATAGCGGAGGCGGGCAACCGGCCCGCCCGCCTTCAAGGCCATTTTACAAACGTCTCAAATAAGTTTTTCTGTAGCAGTGATAGCTCCAAAAAATAGAAAAAATATCATAAAAATGTAGAAAAATCCAAAACATTCTAATTAATTGATGTCTCAACATGTTTTGAATATTTCCACGACAAAAATCATAATACGCAGCAAGCACGGCTAGTAACATTAATTGATTGTATATATGCACGACCAGCACATCTGCTTTGTGATATACTCCTATACAATGCTACACCGTTTGTAGTCCAGGCCACCAATTTAGATTAATTTATTATTGGTGATAACACAACTCCAGCTGTGATGTCAGATATATATGGTGGCACGCATGTGGTAAACTGGTAATGAGCCGTGCGTACGTTAAAAATAAACCCCAGAGCAAAATGAAATAAAATCACGTAATAAGGTCTCGCCGTAACTTGTAACACGACGCGTGTGTTAGCACAGTGACGGTCCTGAACTCAAGCAGTAGGATCACTGTGCTGTAATTAACAGAGACCCTATTTATTATTTATTTATTATTACCACAACGGTGATAATTATATATCTATTTGGGCTGCATGTCAATCCCCCTTGTAGGTACGTACGCGATCCGAGTCCAGCCCAAGGATCCATCTGAGTTTGCAGGAGCCACTTGGAGGCGCTGGACATGTTCCATGCACCGGCTGCATGCTGGCTGGCTCACGCCGGGACAACATGCCTACCTATCGGCTTCTGGAGGGCTGACAGGTCCCTATCGGCCGTTCAGCAGCCGACAAGGCTCCGAAGTGGGCTGCATAGACCCTGTCGGCTGTCCGCTAACCGATAGATCCTAAAAGAGTAAAGTGCACCAGCGGTCCCTAAACTTGCGCTGCTGTGTTATCCCGGTCCCTAAACTCGCAAATCGACCGTTTAGGTCCTCAAACTTGTTCATCTATGTCATCTGGGTCCCTAAACTTGTTCTGCGGTGTCATCCCGGTCCCTAAACTTACAAAGCGACTATTTAAGTCCTCAAACTTGTTTGGTTGTGTCATTCAGGTTCCTAAACATGATTTTGAGTCTCATCTGGGTCCAAACAGGGTGATCTAAAAACTTGATATCAAACAATAATTCATAACTATTTCATATGAACTCAAACAAGGACAAACTTTATATCAAAATTTTAGCCCTCGACGCGATCTAGAACCTTGTAGTTGAAAAGTTTTTTATTTGAAGTCGTTTAGTATCCCAAAACATTATTGTAAGTTTGAAGTTTACAGATTTAAATTTTAAATATCAATATCAATAAACTTATAATACTATTTTGGGATACTAAATGACTTCAAATAAAAAAATTTCAACTACAAAGTTGTAAAAAACTTCAAACTATATCTTTCATATAGACCATATCAATATCCAAGATTGTTTGATAATTTGAAATTTGAAATTTCAAAATCTATAAATATACAATAATATTTTGGGATACTAAACGACTTCAAATAAAAAACTTTTCAACTACAAAGTTCTAGATCGCGTCGAGGGCTACAATTTTGATATAAAGTTTGTCCTTGTTTGAGTTCATATGAAATAGTTATGAATTATTGTTTGATATCAAGTTTTTAGATCGTCCTGTTTGGACCCAGATGAGACTCAAAACCATGTTTAGGGACCTGGATGACACAACCGAACAAGTTTGAGGACCTAAACAGTCGCTTTGCAAGTTTAGGGACCGGGATGACACCGCAGAACAAGTTTAGGGACCTGGATGACACAGATGAACAAGTTTGAGGACCTAAACAGTCGATTTGCGAGTTTAGGGACCGGGATGACACAGCAGCGCAAGTTTAGGGACCGCTGTTGCACTTTACCCATCCTAAAATATCTGAAGACGAGCTGGTCGCCCTCCTGAACGCCCTGGCCACCGGCTTGCTTGGCGACGGCTGCTTCAGAGACACGCTGCTAAACGGCGAAGACAGCAAGCCGGTGAACAGTGACCTCTTCTTCACCGGCGCCGACGCCGGAGACAGCGTGGCAGGCGTGCGTGGCGGCGACGGCATAACCGGGTACGCGAAGCGTTCGGAGCGGGTCCCCATGGCGTCCCGCGTGAACGGCGCGGAGGAGCTCATGGCGCTCCTCGGCGACGGGCGCGGCCCCGAGCTGACACTGTTTTGGGGCGCGCTGCCGTCCCCGGACCCTGACCCGCCGGACGATGCGCTGTCCGTGTCGGAGGACAGCGCGAGGAGGAACTCGTTGGACGCTGGCGGCCACCAATACTCGTTGGAGGGATCAACATAGAACACAGTAAGTAAGCCGGGCTCTGGAACGCCACCGCGAGCGTGCGTCTCGTCGTGGTGGCGCCCCCGCCGGACGCCGCCACGGCGTCCGTGGCGTCGGTGGCAACGTTGGGGAACACTGCGCGACCGGTCGGTCGAGGCGAGCGTCCTCGGTGCTGGCGACTTGGCAGTGGAGGATGCGGAGATGGAGGTGGGTTTCGAGGAGGAGGTGAGGTAGCGGGACGCGACGGCCTTCGCCTTGGTCCTACGCGCCGCGGCGCTGACGTTGGCATTGGCGTCGGAGAGCGCGGTGGCGACGACGCCGCCGGCGTTGGCGTTGGGGAGCGCCGCCAGCGGCGGCGGCCGGGCGTGGCCACGGTGGCGTCCACACTGTGGGTGGTATCCTTGCTGCCGGTGGGTCAATGGGCGGCCGTGGTCGACGGCGAGCCGGCAACGCGCGCGCGAGACGGCGAGAGTTGAAAGGAAGCAGCTGAAACCAACAGCGGGCTTGGATGGCGCGAGTTACAGCTTAGCTTGCTTTGCTTCCTCCCCTGTAGTGTGTAAAGGTGATGGAACTATTTATGGTCTTGTGCACGTATCCGTGTACGTGCATTTCGATCTTTCACAGCTCCGGTGTGTATTTATATATATGCCTCCGATTCAAGCGTCCATCTTAACCTTTTTCTTCTTTACTTTTTTTAAAGATAAAATATCAATTACTACTAAAACGATTTTAGTAGACGGCCCCTTTTACTTAGAAAGATAAAAAGAATAACACTATTCTCCCAAAATGCCTTGTGACTTTTAGAGACAGCCAGTCTATTTACGGAGATAGCTAGACACCTTTGTAAAATAGCTATTAACAGAGGTAGGTCTTTTAAGCATGCCACCTTTGTAAATCGTTAATGCAACCATTAAGACGTCCGGAAGACCGGACGTCTCGCTCTACTCACTGCCACATGTGCCGTTTGCCTAAAAAAACAAAATCAACTCCCGCACGTCTTGCTCCACTCAGCTTCGCTCCAGCACGCGGCCTGGCTCCGCTCCCGCATGCGGCGCTCGACTGCCAGCCCTACCAGGTGTGGCGCGTGGCTGCTTGCAAATCGCGGTGGCGTGGCTACCGGCCCTGCCAGGTGCGCAGCCGCCTGTGAGTCGCGGCGCGAGGCCGCTGCCTCCTTGCCCTGGCGTGCAGCCACCGTCGGGCCACTGCCTACAAGCACTGCCTGGCCACGGCCTTCTGCGAACTCCACGTGCCGACGAGTCTATATTCTCCCAAGCAGCAAGGAGATGTTTGCGCTGAAACTGCATGTTGCAAGCGCCAGTTTTAAGTGTTTCGAAGGCATGTTGCAAAAGTAGATCAAGATGTTGCACATGTTGTAATGGTTATACACTAATGTTGCAAGCTCCTGTTCTCAATGTTTCATTTGTTTTTTCCGACGTATGTTGCAAGTGTGTTTATCTGTATGTTGCGTATGTTTTCACACATATGATGCAAGTGTTTTATCTGGATGTTGCCTATATATGTTTACAACGGTTTCAGGTGTTTTTGTAAGTGTTTTAGACGCATGTTTCAAATGTTTCATTTGTTTTTAGCCGTATGTTTCAAAACTAGATCTAGTGTTGCATCTTGCTCCTCGCATTTCTGTTGTCTCACCTCGGTGTCAGGCATGGGAAGGCAGAGGCGGTCTCCACTGGCGTGGGCAGGCCCCACGTGCTTACGGGCGGGCGTAGTAGGCAAGACATGGGCAAGCAGGTGCGGGATGCGAGACCGGGTGTGTTGGGGGGTAGCAGCAGTGCGGGCATCCTAAAGACAGCTTAGCTTCACTAAGAAAGCTGTTTGTAAAGCTAAAACGTAAAAAGAAACAGTTCACTAGTAAAGCTGAGTTGTGCCAGGGTTTAAGTCATAAAAAATCAGAAATTATATTACGACCAATGGGTTGTAATTTACTCCTGTACAGCACAGTAACTAACACCACCGCTGAGAGCTGACGTCTCCCCCGTGGGCTACTCTGTCGCTTGTGCAGTCTGTGGTGGAGCGCGAGCATTGTGCTTGACTGCTTGTGCAGAGTTGATCAATCTGCTGCACCACCGGCACTGGTTTCAATTCTTGCATTGCATGTTCAGAGTGTCGGAGCACACCACATTGGAAGGCCGGAGCTGGAGATGTTGCATGCCATCGTCACAATTCAGATAAGATATCGCCTCCCAATCCATGATTGTCAACAGCTTAGAAAATAGTGAGTTGTTCATAAATCATGAACGTGGGGAATACTGTCAGATTTCTCTCCGTCTCCCCCTGTCAGCGTCTACTGCTTCGATAAACACAACAAGAGCACGTCAGTTGAGTCCAAACTGCGTAGTGAGTACTGAGTACCAAGGATTGCAACAACGGTAGTTGGTACTAGAGAAGAGAAGACGGTCGTCAATCGAACTTGTGCATGTATCAGTCAGTGAGTGAGTTAATGTCTCCGATTGTGATTCATCCTCTTTTATTACAAGTATTATTACTCAAGACTGTTAACCTGTGGGTAGCAGAACATAGGAACAACATATACATAGAACACAGTAAGCGAAGCAGACGCAGACTAGCAAAAATTGCTTCCAAACGCGGCAATAGCAGCGGATTGCATCAGAGCCCGCAGCAGTAGAACGTCAGCTGGCTCCAAGCGGCGACGACGGCGGGTTTCCTCCCCGTCCTGGCCTGCCGCGTGACCGCCACCGCCGCGCCTTTGCTGCCACTGCTGGGTTTGCTGCTGAGCATCGCCTACATGACGTGCACGTCGCCGTACTCGCACGTGCGCACCTCCTTCCGCAGCCGCCGCAGCCTTGCTACCCCTGCCCCTGCACGACATGGCCTGAGGCCGCGCCACACCCGCATGGCCAGCACCTGCAGCTTCAGGCACGACGACATCCTTTCTTCGGTCGTCGGGTCTGGATCCCCTCCTCTCTCTCCTGCCTCTATGCTCGATTCAGGACCTCACCGGAGCTACCGAGCTAGCTGCTGCTCGCCTTCGCCTCGCTTGGACTTGGACCTCTCTGCTGCTGATTGCAGTAGTGCCAGCTCTGGGACGACGACGATGACCAGCACTCAGGCCGTTGCTGTTTCTGTGCTTGCCGTTACAAAATTCTGCCGTTGCTGTTTCTGTGCTTGCCGTTACAAACTTTCGATCCATCTTACGTTGCAGGAGCCACTTGGAGGCGCTGGACATGGTCCATGCACCGGCTGCATGCTGTCTGCCTCACGCTGGGGGTGGAGGTGGACACCATGGATGGACACCTGCGGCTTACTTGGTATGTCCTCCGATGCAAAACTTCATCTTGCCTCAACTGTCTCACCTCCAACTCTCAAAATCGTTCATCTTCTCTCCCTGCTCTAGTTTAAAATGGTTTGTTACCTTTTTATATAAAAGCATAGTGAATACTTGATAAGACCCGCCGACCAGGGGCAAAGCTAGCTACGTTTAAAATTACGAGTGCAAGTGTACCCCCCTAAAAAATATTGAAATAATGAATATGCCTAAATTTTCATCACTTATTATGTACTTGAAAATCTTTGCAAACATACGTAACATCCAGTTAAAACACATGCAACATATGTGTGAAACATATGCAACATCTGGATAATCACACATGTAACAGACGTCCGAAAACACAAATGAAACATTGGTAATAGACCTTTACAACATACGTATACAACCATTGCAACATATGCAACATCCTGATCTACTTTTGTAACATTGATATAAAACACTTGACACATATCTCTGAAACACTTGAAATATATGTTTGCAACCTGCTCTGTCAGCACAAACATTTCCTTGCTGCTTCTCAAATGGAGGCTCGTCGCGGGTGGAGGTCACCGGTGTGCTTGCCGCCGGCGCGGAGCTCACTGGCAACACGTAGTTGGGCAGCGCAACATAGAGTGCAGGGTGGGGGCGCGCGACGGTGACGCAGAGGGCGTGGGTGGGCCTTCTTTGCAACACAGAAAGATCTATGATATCTATGCCATATTTGGTACAGGGGGCGCAGTGGGTGATTAATTAGTTTGAATCAAATATTTGAATGAAATTGAAATGCATTTTACTCTCAAACTATGTGAGCTTGTTTTCTTTTGCTCTGCTACAACTACAACCACTGAGTTGTTTAGAATAAAGACAAATGAGACAAATAAAATGGATATGTCGATTTCATTTGTTTTAATAAGTCATGAAGAATCAGAATTTATACTATTTGGACATTCACAATATGGTTGTCGAACATCTTGGATAAGTTTTTTCAACATATATAATGGCTATTTGCATTTGTTTATAAATAAAAATACAGGAATGTTAAACAATACCCATGTGTTTTAGCACCCATAAACACATGATTTTTTCTGTCTATGACGTGCAGGGCCTACACGTCAGGTTCCAACTTAAAACACTCAGCCTCGACACCTCCCCACACCCGACTCCTCCTCTCCACGCCCCGTCCTCCCTCCGTGCTCTCTCTCTCTCTCTCTCCGGTGACGGCGACGGTGACCGGCGAGCTTCTCCAGGCTCCCGCGCCCGCGTGCCTCCCCGCCCCCAGGCCTACGCCTCCCCACGCCCGAGCCCGCACCGGCCATGGTGGATCCGCGCGAGGTAGGTCTTCCCCTCCTCCTCCTCCTCCTCGTCCTCGTCCTCCTCTTCGTGGATTTCTGCTGACCGGAGACAAAGATGACGGCGGCATTGGCTAGGGTTCCGGCGAGCCTCTCCCTCAAATTTTGTCCTTGTCCTTTCATAGAAAAAATTGTTTCTTGTGATCTATGATCTGTGATTTGTGCCAAGGAGTAACCGGGGGAGAGGAAGAACTGGGTGAGCGGCGGGCCGTGCGCCGACGGCTGGGTGAGCGGCGGCGGTGTCACGGAACCGCCCAAATTATAAGAACAAAAGTACAAAAACAATCGCCGGAGCAATTAAATTCCCGTACTTAAGCTCCTATAACTCCGGTAGTCCAATAAAATCCCGAGGGATTTCAAACCAACCAACATACAAGCCAAGATCGTAGTGGTCCAACATAACAGGTCATATGTTACATCCATTTCATAAGTAATTCAACATATATCGGAGTTCAGTAGAGTTATTACAACTCAAGTTCAAAAGTAGCGGAAGCAAAGTAGTTTGAAAACTAATATCACCTTAATTCAAATACATGCCAGTACCAAGGTCAATTTCCCATAAAAGCATGAGAGACAAGATAGCTCGGACGGATCATGCCCATGATCACACTCAGTCACTACAGCAGGAGTCTTCCAATTCTTGCAGTAGCTATGATACATCACAACCTACAACAAGTGGGAATAAACCCTGAGTACGAGAAGGTACTCAGCTAGACTTACCCGTCATAAACCAGAAATAATGACACCAAGGAGTATGCAAGGCTTTCTTTCAGTGGGCTAGCTTGACTCATTTGCGAAAAGCATAAGTTATTATGAATAAACTAATTTAAGTCCTTTTGCATCATATTTATTATAACCTATTCAATCTAGGTAAGCACCTATGCTAAAGCAATCACTTGATTAACCATTAACATCAAAGGTTACCATCTTAGGCTTAGCATTTCCAACATTATCCACATAACCATCCGTGTTCCATCATCATTACTACGATGCCGTAACTCGAGTCAAGTGTTCACTATCCAGTGAACGATGGCGATTCAAATCGATTATTAACCAGCTGGTAATTTATTCCTCACACAAACCTCACTCACCCGCTAAAGTGAGGTATTGGTCACCGAGTCAACTATTTAGGTAAAGTCGCGAGTTTGCTAGGAACCACATGTACCCGGGGGCCGCCCGACTGCTCTTTGGCCTTATCATCGCGCCCCCGTATCCTGCCACTACTGCTCTGGTACAGTGCGTTGCGGGCAATCCACTCGGCCCAAATAATCTCCCAGCTTCGCGGTCGAAAGGTACCTTATTCGGCCAGCTAAATGTGAGGCATGCGTTCAACATGACTCGAGGCCCAACAACGGTCGGTCCTTAATCGACACAGGCGGAAACTACAAGCACCCCAGAACCCTGTCTGGTTGCCCCATACTTATTCCGTCCGGTCTCCAATTATCCATCAACACTTGGCTATTTCTAGGATATCATCCATTCCATAGCTAAAGTATTCCAGTAACCACCTATAGTTGCCGGTGACAGGAAATCACCGATTGCTACCGGTCTAAGCAGGGCTAAGCAATATTTTCGATCCTGAACCAAAATAGGATTCCAGGCATATTTACGGGACAAGGAAAGGATATATATGCAGCAAGTGTTTTCAATCAACTCCTATAACTTAATGCAACAATACATATATATCATATATATACTCAATTGTTTTTGTAAAGTAGGAGGCTTAGAATGCTCCGGGGCTTGCCTGAGATCGAACACTAGGTTAGTGATTGACTGATGACACTCGCTTGGTGAGCATCTCCCATCCCGACACTTGTTTAGTCCTTCCATCTTCGGGATAGGTCCACCAAACACCGTCTTCAGGTTTGGCTTCAACATCTCATCCTTCACGTGATGCATCTAGCGTACCTAGATGAGATGCAAGATGCATGTGTATGAATATGATGAATGGTAACACAAGATGCATCACATAATCATTCATGTAAACACACGATTAAGACATAGACACCAAAAGCTATTTAACTAACATCACACAACCAATTAAAGAGGGCAAGCATATTAAGCATGACACAAGTTTAACAAGATCACAAGTATCTTGACTTGACCATCATCAAGGGTATAAGCCACACTTAGCAACACATGGAGTAAACAACCATAACTCGCATCTGATAATTTCCGGACTGCAAACAACAGCTACATGTTTGGATCATAACTGGAGTTGTACAAATCCAATAGCCATGCAACAAGACATTCTGCAAAGCTTATGAAATTGTCTATAATTCATCTTTAATCATCTTAGCATGATTCTTAAGTTAACCAAGTCAAACATGCATAATTACAGAATCTGATCCAGAGATTTCAGAGAACAACTATTTCTGGAACCCAACTTGAAACAGTCATTACTCACAAACTATAAGGCCAAGTGCCACCAAAATTTAACACAAGCTAGATTAATGAGTTATCTACAACTTTTTTATAAGCATGTTTCTCAGCAAACATCATTTTCATGGTGCAATTACCAAAGTCCCAGAAACTGTCCAGGAAAGCATCAATTGCAAGAATAAATATTAACTTACATTCCAAACATACATTTGGCCACAACCAATGTAACCATCATAAAGTGCATGTTAAATGATCACCAAAAAGCATAGTGCTCATCATTAAATAATTTATTTTAATGCATTTCTTAATTTATTTAAATAGCAAGGTGAAATAATAAACATATACCAAAAGTCCATAATAAAATCTATAAAAATTACAGTAGCTCTTATATACACCCAATAGTCTACTGTATAAATTTCAAGCCATTTGGACATGTATATCAACCTCTATGAAAAAGACAAATTGTTATTGCAAGAATTCATGTGAGAGCAAGATACACTAATAACTCACTCAAATGGCAACCAAAATTCATGAAATTTTTACCACAGATCAATCATCACATGAGTAGCATGCCACAAAAATTTAACTTCATTTGGAGCCCTAGATCTACAGTTATAAAAATGACAAATACAACTAGCATTAAAAACCTAGCTGCACAAATCCATTTTTACAGAGAAAACTTTAAACTAAAATATGCCATATTATAGATCTACTGCATAGAGAATTTCACAAGGATTCTAAAAAGTCCTCATTTGATATTTTACTATTTTTCCACGATTTACTATGAATTTCCAAAGTTACTGCAAAAATAATTAAGAATCAGTCCTCGCGGCACTATTCACATGAGTCACTAGTTCTACAGAAAACCCCCTGAACTTGTTTCCTTCTTACACGTGGGTCCTTCTTCTTCTTCCTCACGATGGACACAGAGACGGCTCGGGGACCGGCTTGAGGGCCGGCCGGCCTTGGCCAGCAAGGGCCGGCAGCGGCGGGAAGGCCAGCCGCGTTGGAGTCCGGCACGTATGACGGCGGCAGGCGACCCACGGTGACCCGGCCATGGCCTGGCCACGTGCGCCAGGGGTGCACCGCGGTGGCTGGCAGCGGCGGCAACAGAGGCGCGGCTCCGGCGACCTAGAAGCAGCGGTGCGGACAGCTTGGTTGCGGACATGGCCGAGGGAGATGGCCTAGAGTGAGTAGGGCGCATGGAGGAGCATGAGTACCCGCGGCAGCAAGCTCTGCTTGGCCATCCATGGCTGCAGACACGACGAACGCGAATAGCGGCGGCGGAAGAGCGAGCTCGGAGCGAGGGAGAGCGACGGAGAGACCCGAGAGAGTGAGGTACCAACTGAAGAGGGGGCTCGGCGTCCACTCCAAGAGGGCAGGAGCGTGGGGCACGCGGAAGCAGCCCTCAGCCATGGTGGGGGCGCTCTGCATGCATGACGACCACGCGGCCAAAACAACGAACACCTGGCGGGCGACCGTGAGGGTGAGGTGGGATGCTGATTCGGGCCAGCTGCGGGCCAATTTATACCATGGGCTAAAAACAAAAGTTGAAGCCCACACGATGCTCTACAACTTTCGTTAAGGGGCCAAGGTCGTTAGAGCAACGGATTAGCGGTTAACTGGTTGCCAAAACTGCAGTGTCAACATCTTGATGACAGTCACGGAAACTCACTTTCGATGGTCAAAACTTCGTCAAAATGAACCCAACTTTTTGTATGCTCTTAATCATCATGTATTCTCCAACTTTTATATTTGGCTCAACTTGAGTTGCTTAGCAAAAACACGGGAACGCGACGTGCCAACCGTCTTGTCCTTGCCGGTCCAAGTCCATGAGTATGATGAAACTAGCAGTTTTCGGAATTAATTTTGAAGGTCCAAATGAGCTCCAAATCCATTCAAACTTCTCTGAGCTCTTCTCCACTCTAAACACTCCAACTTTTATAAAGAGTCCAACTCCAGTTGTTTAACAAAATTTTGAGAACGCAATGTGCCCACCTGTAAATGTCAGTCCAAATATTCCATGACTTAGAATATTTTCCAAGGCTGAAAAACAGCAGCCAATCCAATCTTTGAGCCTCTATTTGACTAGGTTAGAGACCAAACTAGCTCTTAACCATTAAACAAAGTTTCTTCTACACAACATGAACTACAACTTTCATTTAAGGTCCAACATCAGAACTGATATAGAACCAACATTTCTACTCTGACCAAAATAGTATCGTGATAAAGCTTGAATTGTCCGTTTTGATCCATTGGAGCATTTTCTGGGCATTTGCTCAACACGAACCTTTCTTGACTTTTGTTGTAGAGTCCATCTAGAGTCATTTGGGAAAGGTTGCAAGATTTGGGTGATGATCTATATTTTCATCCACTTAATAATGCAATTCCAGCACTTAGTAAAGTCATTCCAACAAGCATATAACTTATCATTTCATGTGACTTTTTGATTCCAAACGTCATGAAACCTTTCCAGTGACCAAGATAGATAGGTACTAAGGTGAGACACATGAAGATATTGCAATAACACCACCCAAGCATATATCTTGAAAATGGATTATATGTAAAGCAATGGTGCAACATCCAAGTTTAGGTTGGGGCTCGTTTCCATAGGTTTGACCTTGACATCTTCATCACCACTTAATCTACCATGTTTGAGCTCAAACCCACTGCTTAATTGGTGGCAAACACCTCGGGTGTTACAGCCCTCCCCCCTTAAAAGAATCACGTCCCGAGATTTGGTGCGAAGGACTTTTCAAGGGAAGAGAAATATGTTATCCAATTCCAACATCTGCAAGTGCATTAGGCTACTTAGCTTCAAGTAGCAGAGAGGCTAATTTGGAAGACAACTTTCTGTTACTCGCTCTATGCAGAAACTTTTGTCTGAAGAATTTTCTTCACTGACTTCCATGAAGCATTGTTACTTTGGGAGGAAGCCAAGACAATACGGTACTTCGTTCATGGTGTACGAAGAGGACTACAAGCATGGACTAACTACTCATAGCATTTACTTTTCTAGTGGCATAGCATGTACAACTTCCGATAAGGGTTGGATCCCTATACGAGGTAATCGTTCTTTGAGGCTATCAGAAATCGTCTAACCAATAGACAATGTCTATACCAGTCATAGATGACTCACTCACTTAGATGCCAACTGATGGAAAACTACATATTGCTCCATGTGTGCAGTTCTCTTTCTCTGATGCCAACACTGTATTATCTGAGTCTGTTGAGGGAACAGTGAAAGTGATAGCTAACTCTGTCGGTTCTAGATTTCTACCAAATGTCACCTAAAAAGATTCTCTGATACAAAGGCAACAATTATCTGGGTTGAATCAGATGCAACCCCTTGGGTAAAAACACATATAAAGTACCAGAGGCACGTCAGCACTAGAGAACCATTACCGCAAAAGGATGATAGCCAGGTCTGGAAGACAATAAAAGTTGCAAGTATTCATCAATCTTCAGGAAATAGTTCACTAGTAAGCAGGTTGAGCAAAATTTTCCTTCGTGATGCAGTTGCGTAATAAGTTGGGTTGACTTGCACTATGGCAAAACTAGCCTTCTTGATCTATATTTTACATTGAGGCTTCCATTCTAATGTCAATCAATACCTCAAAACCATAATCTGAAAAATCTATGGTTTGACACTTCCCAAATGCTTTCATCTCACAATGGCACAATTTGACTTGTAGAACACCTTGACTGCTCACGCATTGTTGATCTAAGAGGGCAAAAACAAGGTACATAGGGGTGCAATTAGTCTTTCCAAGGGTACTGAGGGTTTTCTAACAGCAAGATACCTATCAATTGCAAGTTCTTGGCATGCATTACAAACATAACCTCCCAATGCAAAGGATGATCGCAGTCAACAGAGAAATCACCAATTCTGTACCCTTTTGTTTTCTGTTCATATCACATAAACTACTGCTCCAATATGCACAAATATTGGTGGGCATATAGATCCATGGGTCTTCTAACTACCCGCCAAAATTGAGCTCAAACGGACACCGTTTGACTATCCAACAACCCATCCACCAAAATAACTCTGTTCTGAAATGGTAGCAAACCAAGCTAACAAGACATCTCTCAAATCCTATGTTTTACTCAACCCATACTCATACCAACTTAAGACATTGAAGGGTCCTAAGCAAGGAATGAGGTTACCAAGTTTGGGGTCAATCCAACTTCGTTTGAGTCAATAACCGTTGACTTGAAGATAACCGGTGTAGTGCCACAAAAATTCTGGACAGATTTTGTGTTCTTCCTTTTCTTTAGCTTCACATGTTGAGGCGTGTGTTTTGCACTCTCTCATCTTTCTCATAGTAGCAGAAGCCTTTCTCTAGCCGAGGATGGAGGTTATAGTCTTCCTGACATGTTTCTCAGGGAACAATTTCAACCGTTGATCTAGACACCAATCTTGACGATGCACAAGCATTGGAGTTGTGGGCTGTTTTCACAGAGCACAAAGCATTATTCCACATGGAGGGCATCCCTACGTAGATAAGGAACCATTTCTGAATATTTTCTGGCATTTCATCCAATAGAACCTTGAACCAAAACTGTTCATGGTACTTAGGGGCACAATGATGCAGATCGAAACTATGGACATGCTTTCTCTAGTTCTTTACTTGGCTAATACAACATCTTGCACTATATACGTGATTATCCAAGATGGAATTGATTTGATAGCACATTTGGAGAAGATGCAACACCTGCATTGCTGAACGGCTTCATGGCCTCTTTGCTTACTATTGTTCGTTGAGACATAACCATCACAGCTATTGAAGAATCGTTACTTGGCTAGAGATTAACCTTCTTACTGGTAACTAATCAGTTGTCTCACAACACTTAAGTTCTAAATCTTCACTCTTGATCACAACAATAATTGCAGTCGAGACACAAACAGGTGGTCGGCATCGAAGTCTACAGATAAGGAGTCACACCAGAGAGAGTTGATTTCATCTGTATGACTGTCATCTACACAAGGATCAAGACTTTGATAACTAGGTCAAATGCACAATGTGACGATAAATTCTTATCCCACGGATAACTTGTCCAATAGTAAGTGTTATGTGCCCGTTTGATCTACAGGGATGACGTACGTTGCTCACTCGATGACCGACGTCGTACAAGGACACATAGGGAGAGTCACTTGTCTACCACCTCTTGTAGTCTGTCAATGCTTATGCCGGTGACTGTTCTTCAAAGGTCATCTTCTTAGCAACTTCAAGGGATATCTACTACATAAGGTCTAAGATATGAATCTTTAGATAAGATATAGGGAGATAACCAAGGAAAACGATCACGAGAAATAACACATCAGATGTCGTTTCATAATGGATCATGAATAGCAACCCTGATACCAGCGCATGCCGAGCAGCACAACCTTGTGTGCGCGCCCATAGGAGGCTCTCGGTTTCATCGCGGCACCATAGAATGCTAATCGTAACACCATTATTAAACGCACAAACAAAGTGGAATTTCAAGTGGCACCGATTGAGTGGTAAGAATAAGCACCAGACAAGGGAGGAGTAGCAAGCAAGGGTAGTTACAAGGTTTAGAGTCAACAAGGAGGCGATTTAAAGATTAAAACACAGCGTAAGAGGACATAGCTTAATTGCCGAAGACAATTGAGCAAGGGCTCTCGGTCATGTTGGACAACAACATGAGATCAAGATTAATAACATTGAGAGACGTTAGAAGTTGAGATGGACTTTAGCAGACTTCTAGAACAAAATGATACACCGATCAGAGATTGGGTTGATAAGATAGCCACTTGATTTCGTAAGCAAAGATTTCTAGATCAGACAACGAGAGATTAGCGTTGCTCAGATCATCTGTAGGAGAGACAATCGAGAGGTCCAACATGGAATTTGGTATGGTCTCCAAAACTTGGCAGGCAACAACCGTGGCCAAGATCGACGTTCGTTAGGACTTAACTTGATTGGTCAATTGAACAAGGGCATTCTCCAAAAGGTAGCGGATGTCCAAGGCCTAAGCAAACATATAAAGGGACTACGCTAGGGCCTACAGTTCAAGCAAGGCATGGATACACAAACATTCAAGGGCTAGCAACCACGTCTACGGGCTCTGACTCCTATGAGAGAATCTAATTAAAGACGACAACCCTGCGATTACATAACGTGAGCGTTGTTCTAGGATAAAGCATCTTCAACACTCATATGCTCACCGAGGACAAAAGAGGTGACAACTATGACACTACCTAGATAACAAGCATCTACACAGCATCACAGTTTTAAGCGGACACTTGAGATTATTAGTCAGGTTAGCTTAAGCATCCAATACTAAGCAGAAGGCTCACACCTAACAAGAATTTATCCAACAAGAACTAACTACAAGTTTAGCTAAAACAAAAGCATGCTAAAGTAATCAACTTAGTGCATGCACATCAATCACAAGTTACTTATTTATTAGGACAAAGGTGGGAGGAGCATAGTTATATGCACAAAGCAACAATCCTGATGATGCATGCTTCGTCCTATTCGTCCTCACAAGATTGCCAGCCTAAGGTGGCAATCACGTTCTATGTCAGTGGCATAACACGCATTCTCTTGATATAGAGCTAGTCGTCAGCTACATTCAACTTACGTATTCATGGTTAGCGTACTTGCAGAAAATTTCATTACAGCCCAACAATTCCCAATATAGCACACAATGAAAGCAGTAAACTAAATACTCTCCATACATACATCCCCTGATGCATATACTTCGGTATCAAAGCTACCCAACAAATGTACCCACAATTAAGTACTTTCATAATTACATGGTTAAACATGTAATCATGTCAGTAACCATAGCTAACTCTCCCCTAGACCGATGGTTGAACGGTCATGCTCTCCCAGCTCACACTTACCTTGGCGTAGGTGCGACGTTGCAAGAATGTAACTCTAGCGACATATATGGCTATTTCATATATGAAGGTTACCACTACCATTCGACCACAGGGTAACGGTGCGGTCAAGTTATCACTCATACATACCTTGGCTTGGGCGTAGATGCAAAAATTTAAAACCCCCAAGTTAGTACTTAATTAAGCCACCTAAGGGTCCTTAATTAGGCATAAAGGAAATGACCACTGGCGTACTTAGATTTAAAATTCAGATTTGAACAAACCTATATATGTAGTAGCTATAAGTTGTCAAAAACTGGTTTTTGCAAACAAAACCTATGTTTTTAATACACATATGACATGTTTAATGTTGAACCTTGCTCCGATACCAGCTGTCACGGAACCGCCCAAATTATAAGAACAAAAGTACAAAAACAATCGCCAGAGCAATTAAATTCCCGTACTTAAGCTCCTATAACCCCGGTAGTCTAATAAAATCCCGAGGGATTTCAAACCAACCAACATACAAGCCAAGATCGTAGTGGTCCAACATAACAGGTCATATGTTACATCCATTTCATAAGTAATTCAACATATATCGGAGTTCAGTAGAGTTATTACAACTCAAGTTCAAAAGTAGCGGAAGCAAAGTAGTTTGAAAACTAATATCACCTTAATTCAAATACATGCCAGTACCAAGGTCAATTTCCCATAAAAGCATGAGAGACAAGATAGCTCAGACGGATCATGCCCATGATCACACTCAGTCACTACAGCAGGAGTCTTTCAATTCTTGCAGTAGCTATGATACATCACAACCTGCAACAAGTGGGAATAAACCCTGAGTATGAGAAGGTACTCAGCTAGACTTACCCGTCATAAACCAGAAATAATGACACCAAGGAGTATGCAAGGCTTTCTTTCAGTGGGCTAGCTTGACTCATTTGCGAAAAGCATAAGTTATCATGAATAAACTAATTTAAGTCCTTTTGCATCATATTTATTATAACCTATTCAATCTAGGTAAGCACCTATGCTAAAGCAATCACTTGATTAACCATTAACATCAAAGGTTACCATCTCAGGATTAGCATTTCCAACATTATCCACATAACCATCCGTGTTCCATCATCATTACTACGATGCCGTAACTCGAGTCAAGTGTTCACTATCCAGTGAACGATGGCGATTTGAATCGATTATTAACCAGCTGGTAATTTATTCCTCACACAAACCTCACTCACCCGCTAAAGTGAGGTATTGGTCACCGAGTCAACTATTTAGGTAAAGTCGCGAGTTTGCCAGGAACCACATGTACCCGGGGGCCGCCCGACTGCTCTTTGGCCTTATCATCGCGCCCCCGTATCCTGCCACTACTGCTCCGGTACAGTGCGTTGCGGGCAATCCACTCGGCCCGAATAATCTCCCAGCTTCGCGGTCGAAAGGTACCTTATTCGGCCAGCTAAATGTGAGGCATGCGTTCAACATGACTCGAGGCCCAACAACGGTCGATCCTTAATCGACACAGGCGGAAACTACAAGCACCCCAGAACCCTGTCTGGTTGCCCCATACTTATTCCGCCCGATCTCCAATTATCCATCAACACTTGGCTATTTCTAGGATATCATCCATTTCATAGATAAAGTATTCCAGTAACCACCTATAGTTGTCGGTGACAGGAAATCACCGATTGCTACCGGTCTAAGCAGGGCTAAGCAATATTTTCGATCCTGAACCAAAATAGGATTCCAGGCATATTTACGGGACAAGGAAAGGATATATATGCAGCAAGTGTTTTCAATCAACTCCTATAACTTAATGTAACAATACATATATAACATATATATATACTCAATTGCTTTTGTAAAGTAGGAGGCTTAGAATGCTCCGGGGCTTGCCTGAGATCGAACACTAGGTTAGTGATTGACTGATGACACTCGCTTGGTGAGCATCTCCCATCCCGACACTTGTTTAGTCCTTCCATCTTCGGGATAGGTCCACCAAACACCGTCTTCAGGTTTGGCTTCAACATCTCATCCTTCACGTGATGCATCTAGCGTACCTAGATGATATGCAAGAAGCATGTGTTTGAATATGATGAATGGTAACACAAGATGCATCACATAATCATTCATGTAAACACACGATTAAGACATAGACACCAAAAGCTATTTAACTAACATCACACAACCAATTAAAGAGGGCAAGCATATTAAGCATGACACAAGTTTAACAAGATCACAAGTATCTTAACTTGACCATCATCAAGGGTATAAGCCACACTTAGCAACACATGGAGTAAACAACCATAACTTGCATCTGATAATTTTCGGACTGCAAACAACAGCTACATGTTTGGATCATAACTAGAGTTGCACAAATCCAATAGCCATGCAACAAGACATTCTGGAAATCGTATGAAATTTTCTATAATTCATCTTTAATCATCTTAGCATGATTCTTAAGTTAACCAAGTCAAACATGCATAATTACAGAATCTGGTCCAGAGATTCCAGAGAACAACTATTTCTAGAACCCAACTTGAAACAGTCATTACTCACAAACTATAAGGCCAAATGCCACCAAAATTTAACACAAGCTAGATTAATGAGTTATCTACAACTTTTTTATAAGCATGTTTCTCAGCAAACATCATTTTCATGGTGCAATTACCAAAGTCCCAGAAACTGTCCAGGAAAGCATCAATTGCAAGAATAAATATTAACTTATATTCCAAACATACATTTGGCCACAACCAATGTAACCATCATAAAGTGCATGTTAAATGATCACCAAAAAGCATAGTGCTCATCATTAAATAATTTATTTTAATGCATTTCTTAATTTATTTAAATAGCAAGGTGAAATAATAAACATATACCAAAAGTCCATAATAAAATCTATAAAAATTACAGTAGCTCTTATATACACCCAATAGTCTACTGTATAAATTTCAAGCCATTTGGACATGTATATCAACCTCTATGAAAAAGACAAATTGTTATTGCAAGAATTCATGTGAGAGCAAGATACACTAATAACTCACTCAAATGGCAACCAAAATTCATGAAATTTTTACCACACATCAATCATCACATGAGTAGCATGCCACAAAAACTTCACTTCATTTGGAGCCCAAGATATACAGTTATGAAAATGACAAATACAACTAGCATTAAAAACCTAGCTGCACAAATCCATTTTTACAGAGAAAACTTTAAACTAAAACATGTCATATTATAGATCTACTGCATAGAGCATTTCACAAGGATTCTAAAAAGTCCTCATTTGATATTTTACGATTTTTCCACGATTTACTATGTATTTCCAAATTTACTGCAAAAATAATTATGAATCAGTCCTCGCGGCACTATTCATATGAGTCACTAGTTCTGCAGAAAACCCCCTGAACTTGTTTCCTTCTTACACATGGGTCCTTCTTCTTCTTCCTCACGGTGGACACAGAGACGGCTCGGGGACCGGCTTGAGGGCCGGCCGGCCTTGGCCAGCAAGGGCCGGCAGCGGCGGGAAGGCCAGCCGCGTTGGAGCCCGGCACGTATGACGACGGCAGGCGACCTGCGGTGACCCGGCCATGGCCTGGCCACGTGCGCCAGGGGCGCACCGCGGTGGCTGGCAGCGGCGGCAACAGAGGCGCGGCTCCAGCGACCTAGAAGCAGCGGTGCGGACAGCTTGGTTGCGGACATGGCCGAGGGAGATGGCCTAGAGTGAGTAGGGCGCATGGAGGAGCATGAGTACCCGCGGCAGCAAGCTCTGCTTGGCCATCCATGGCTGCAGACACGACGAACGCGAATAGCGGCGGCGGAAGAGCGAGCTCGGAGCGAGGGAGAGCGACGGAGAGACCCGAGAGAGTGAGGTACCAACTGAAGGGGGGGGCTCGGCGTCCACTCCAAGAGGGCAGGAGCGTGGGGCACGCGGCAGCAGCCCTCAACCATGGTGGGGGCGCTCTGCATGCATGACGACCACGCGGCCAAAACAACGAACACCTGGCGGGCGACCGTGAGGGTGAGGTTGGATGCTGATTCGGGCCAGCTGCGTGCCAATTTAGACCATGTGCTAAAAACAAAAGTTGAAGCCCACACGATGCTCTACAACTTTCGTTAAGGGGCCAAGGTCATTAGAGCAATGGATTAGCAGTTAACTGGTTGCCAAAACTGCAGTGTCAACACCTTGATGACAGTCACGGAAACTCACTTTCGATGGTCAAAACTTCGTCAAAATGAACCCAACTTTTTGTATGCTCTTAATCATCATGTATTCTCCAACTTTTATATTTGGCTCAACTTGAGTTGCTTAGCAAAAACACGGGAACACGACGTGCCAACCGTCTTGTCCTTGCCGGTCCAAGTCCATGAGTATGATGAAACTAGTAGTTTTCGGAATTAATTTTGAAGGTCCAAATGAGCTCCAAATCCATTCAAACTTCTCTGAGCTCTTCTCCACTCTAAACACTCCAACTTTTATAAAGAGTCCAACTCCAGTTGTTTAACAAAATTTTGAGAACGCAATGTGCCCACCTGTAAATGTCAGTCCAAATATTCCATGACTTAGAATATTTTCCAAGGCTAAAAAACAGCAGCCAATCCAATCTTTGAGCCTCTATTTGACTAGGTTAGAGACCAAACTAGCTCTTGACCATTAAACAAAGTTTCTTCTACACAACATGAACTACAACTTTCATTTAAGGTCCAACATCAGAACTGATATAGAACCAACATTTCTACTCTGACCAAAGTAGTATCGTGATAAAGCTTGAATTGTCCGTTTTGATCCTTTGGAGCATTTTCTGGGCATTTGCTCAACACGAACCTTTCTTGACTTTTGTTGTAGAGTCCATCTAGAGTCATTTGGGAAAGGTTGCAAGATTTGGGTGATGATCTATATTTTCATCCACTTAATAATGCAATTCCAGCACTTAGTAAAGTCATTCCAACAAGCATATAACTTATCATTTCATGTGACTTTTTGATTCCAAACGTCATGAAACCTTTCCAGTGACCAATATAGATAGGTACTAAGGCGAGACACATGAAGATATTGCAATAACACCACCCAAGCATATATCTTGAAAATGGATTATATGTAAAGCAATGGTGCAACATCCAAGTTTAGGTTGGGGCTCGTTTCCATAGGTTTGACCTTGACATCTTCATCACCACTTAATCTACCATGTTTGAGCTCAAACCCACTGCTTAACTGGTGGCAAACACCTCGGGTGTTACAGGCGGCGAAGCACTCGCTAGGCAGCAGGGCGGAGCTGTGTTTGACGGAGGTAGAAGAAGAGGCGAAGGCTGTTGGATCTTCATCGTACGGTAAAAAAAATCGTGTGCTAGAATAGGGTGAAACACCCAAAAGCCACGTCGACAGACTCATAAAACTATTCATCTCAGATTAGAAGGCAATGCGTCAAACCACGTGTATGGATTGGCCGTTGGCTCCTGTGACTGACTGCCGTGTGCCGACAGTTACGCCTGTGCCGACAGTTAAGGGGTTGTTTGATCCAATTATAAAGTTTAAAGTTTAGTCCCTGTCAAATCGGATATTCAGAAACTGATTTGAAGGATTAAACATGAGCTAATTATAAAATTAATTGCATAAATAGAGACTAATTTGTGAGACGAATCTATTAAGCCTAACTAACATATGTTTACGTAGCACCGCATCGTCAAATCATGGACTAATTAGGTTTAATAGATTCGTTACGCAAATTAGTCTCCATCAGTGCAATTAGTTACGTAATTAATCTATGTTTAATACTTTAAATTAGTGTCAAACATCCGATGTGACAATGACTAAAATTTAGTCAGTGGTATCACACACTCCCTAAGTATCTTTAATTCTTGACGATGACTACATGCATGTACATGGACCCACTTGATAAACAACAGTTACGCCGCTGCAGCATTATATACTGTTAGACAGTAGATATACGGCCCATGGGCCTGCCCCTAGTGGCTCCCCTTGTGGCCTATATGTATACACTGATTATGTCTATTGATGATTAATCCAAGTATTACACAACCCTAATACTCTCTCATGGTATCACAGATCGGTTCCCGATCCCGCTTCCGCTAGAGCCGCCGCCGCAGCGCCTCTCGCCGGTGCTCCCCGCGCCGTCGCCGAGAGTCCCTCGCCGGCTCCCCTCTCCCTACCCTACCCATGGCCGACGACGACGGGCTGACCGAGGAGGAGCGCGCCCAGCAGGCCGCCGCCGCCACCAAGGCCGCGGCCGATCGCGAGGCCGCCCTCGATGCGCTCGAGGCCAAGCATGCCGCTGTCCATGCCTAGGCCCTCGCCGTCGTCAACATCAAGGTGTTGATCCCCATCACCCTCGATCGCGTCTCCAACAACTACGATCGATGGCGCAAGGTCTTCCTCGTCGTCCTCGGCAAGTACGCGCTGATCGATCACGTCCTGTCCGATGCCGCCCACCCCACGCGATCCGCATGGGCGCAGATGGACTGCACCGTGCTGTCGTGGATCTACGTCACCATCAACGCTGATCTACAACAACAGGTCATGCTCAAGGAACCCTCCGCTCGCGTCGCGTGGCTCGCCCTCGATGACGAGTTCCTAGGGCAGCGCAAATCACGCGCCCTCCTCCTCTCCGCCGAGTTCCGCAACTTCAAGCAGGGCGCCCTCAACATCACCGACTACTGCCGTCGGTTGGAGACGATGGCGAGCGCCCTCGCCGAGTTCGGCGATCGCACGCTTGTGATGACGCTGATCCGCGGCCTCAATGGCACCTTCCGCCATATGATGTCGCATCTGAAGCTCCAGCGCCCCTTCCCCACCTTCAACGAGGCGCGGAACCTTCTTCTCCTCGAGGAGGTCGATCTCAAGGACGCGCCGCCGACGATCCGCCTCCCCCTGCCGTCCTCTACACGTCCGGTGGTGGCGCCCCGCAGCACCCCTCCGGTGGGCATTCGGGCGGTGGCCAGGGGCGCGCCCCGTCCGGCGGTGCCAACGATGGGCAGCGCACCAACAACCGCCGCCGCGGCAAGAACAAGAACAACGGCAACGGCGGCGGATCCAACGGCGACGGCGCCGGTGCGGGTGGCTCCGGGGGCGGCCCTCGGCCTGGGCCTCCACCGCCACTGAACCCCATCCCCAACCCGTGGGGTGGCACGGTTCAGTTCTGGCCGTACCCCTACGGCCCCGGCGGCGCCATGCATCGTCCTCCACAGCCGCCGGCTGCCTTCCACGCCTAGCAGTAGCCCGCCTACGCGCCGCAGCAGGTGCCCTACATGCTGCAGCAAGGCGCGCCGAGTGTTCCACCCGGCTTCGGCTATGGGGGTGTGCCCTCTTCACCCATGGTACAGCAGCAGCAGCAGCAGGCGCCATGGACTCCCATGGCTGGCGGATCATGGAATCAAGGCTCCCTCATCGACAATTTCAGCACCATGTCGCTGAACGTGCCCTCTCCTTCGAATGAGTGGTACATCGACTCAGGCGCCGGCTCTCATATGGCAAACAACGCTGGTATACTCACCTCCTCCTACCCCTCATCCTCTCATCCTTCATCAATTATTGTCGGTAATGGTGCGTCCCTCCCCGTTACTTCCGTCGGGTCCTCCTCTTTTATTACGCCGCGTCGGTCACTAGTTCTTTCTAATGTTCTTGTTGCTCCTGGCATTATTAAGAATCTAATTTCCGTTCGCCGTTTTACCATTGATAACAATTGTTCAATTGAGTTTGATCCGTTCGGTCTTTCTGTGAAGGATCTTCAAACACGGAGCGTGATCGCCAGATGTAACAGTTCGGGTGACCTCTACCCCTTCTTTGTTGCACCTGCCACCAGCACCACTGCCCTCGCCGCTACTCCATCCACATCCACCCTATGGCATCGCCGTCTAGGTCACCTAGGGTCCGATGCTTTGTCCAAGCTTATTAGCTCCAATGTCATTTCATGTAATAAGTGCACGACTGAAACTTTATGTCATGCTTGTCAATTAGGTCGTCATGTACGGCTCCCATTTAGCTTGTCCTCCAGTCGTGCATCCAAACCTTTTGATCTTATTCATTGTGATCTTTGGACGTCACCTCTTTTGAGTGCTTCGGGATATAAATATTATCTTGTTATTTTAGATGATTGCACTCATTATGCTTGGACATTTCCTTTACGTCTCAAATCTGAAACGTTTGAGATGCTGTCCCGTTTTTTCGCCTTTGCACGCACTCAGTTTGGCGCCTCCATTAAGGCCGTCCAGTGCAACAACGGCCACGAGTTTGACAACTCCTCGGCCCGCACGTTCCTCCTCACCCATGGCGCCATCCTCCGCATGTCGTGCCCCTACACATCCCAGCAAAACGGTCGTGCCGAGCGCGTTCTTCGAACGATTAATAATATTATTCGTTCTCTTCTTTTTCAGGCTAGCTTACCCCCTGTTTACTGGGCTGACGCTCTCCATACTTCCACATATCTTCTCAACCGTCACCCCACCAAAACCCTAGCTGGCCGCACACCTTACCTAGCGCTCCATGGCACTCCACCATCCTACGATCATCTCCGTGTGTTTGGCTGTGCCTGTTATCCTAACTTGTCTTCCACTGCTGAAAACAAGTTCTCACCTCGCTCCACTCTTTGTGTCTTTCTCGGGTATTCCGAGGATCATAAAGGTTATCGTGTCTTGATCTTCACTCAAATAGGATCATTGTGTCTAGACATGTTGTCTTTGATGAGTCCTCCTTTCCATTCGCCAACATGTCTACATCTCCAGTTGATCCTACCACCCTAACCTTTTTGAGCGATGAGGACACTGTCATTTTGCCCATTGGGCCTAGTGTTGCTGCTGCAGGTACCCCGACCGTCGCTGATGCTGCCCCCGGCGCTGCTGCCCCTGCGGACCCACCGTCCCAGGCTGCTGCCAGTAGCGCCCCAGGCACTCCCGGCGCCACTGATGGCGACCACGCCGCCCCTGCTAGCCCCAGTGCTGCTGTCCCTGGGGATCCGTCGCCCCAGGTTGCTGCTAGTGGCACCGGTGCTCCGCCTGGTACCGCTGCCCCTGCGTCGCAGGTTGCTGCTAGCGGTACCCGGCGCACTGCCTCCACTGCGCCACTCGCCATCACGCTGGTGGCCAACGAGCACAGCATGCGCACTCGAGGCAAGTCTGGTTTCGTGCAACCGGTCGATCGTCTCAACCTCAGTGCTGCTGCTCTTTCTCCGCTACCACAGTCCGTTCGGTCTGCACTTGTTGATCCGAACTGGCGTGCAGCCATGCAGTCTGAGTTCGACGCTCTCAAGGCCAATGACACCTGGTCCTTAGTGCCTCGACCTCCGAGTGTCAACATTGTTACTGGCAAATGGGTTTTTCGGCACAAGTTCTTGGCAGATGGCACTCTTGATCGCTATAAGGCTCGATGGGTCCTGCGTGGTTTTACTCAGCGTCCTGGCATTGATTATGATGAGACATTCAGCCCGGTTGTGAAGCCTGCTACGGTCCGTGTGGTTCTCAGCCTAGCTCTCTCTCGATCTTGGCCCATGCACCAGCTCGATGTGAAGAACGCCTTCCTCCATGGTCATCTTACAGAGACAGTGTACTGTTCTTAGCCTTCAAGGTTCGTTGATTCGTCACATCCGGATCATGTCTGTCGTCTCAACCGGTCACTCTATGGGCTGAAGCAAGCTCCTCGTGCTTGGCGCACTCGGTTTGCCACTTTTCTCACTTCGATTGGGTTTGTTGAGTCGAAGTCAGATGCCTCCTTATTCACATACTATAGAGGCAGTGAAGTGGCTTATCTCCTGCTGTATGTTGATGATATTGTGCTCACAGCTTCATCGTCAGGTTTTCTTCAGCGGATTATTTCAGCTCTCCGCCAGGAATTCTCTATGACTGACATGGGTCCGTTGCATCATTTCTTGGGCATTTCAGTTGAGCGCCGAGGTGATTGCTTATTCCTCTCCCAGCGTCAGTATCTTTTGGATATTCTGGACAGGGCGGGCATGCGTGACTGCAAGCCTTGCAGCACTCCCATGGAGACTCACTCCAAGTTGTCGGCTGATGGTACACCTGTGACAGATGCTACACACTACCGCAGTATTGCCGGAGCCTTGCAGTACCTCACCTTTACTCGTCCAGATATTGCCTTTGCAGTGCAGCAAGTGTGCTTGTTCATGCATGACCCCAGAGAACCACATCTTGCTGCTATGAAGCGCATTCTCAGATACTTCCAGGGCAGTCAGGATCTTGGCCTCCACCTCTCTCGCAGTGCACCAGACACTCTTACAGTATACTCTGATGCTGACTGGGCAGGATGTCCAGACACTCGCTGTTCTACCTCAGGGTTTGCCGTGTTCCTTGGCGACAATCTCATTTCATGGTCCGCCAAGCGTCAGGCAACAGTATCCCGCTCAAGTGCAGAGGCTGAGTACCGTGGTGTGGCGAATGGTGTCGCCGAGGCTTGTTGGCTGCGTCAGTTACTTGGTGAGCTTCGCTGTCCTCTTCGCAGAGCTACCATCGTCTATTGTGACAACATCAGTGCTGTTTATCTCTCCACCAATCCAGTCCAGCACCAGCGTACCAAACATGTCGAGATAGATCTTCACTTTGTTCGTGAGCGAGTCGCTCTTGGAGAAGTCCGTGTGCTGCATGTCCCTACCTCTTCGCAGTATGCTGACATCTTCACCAAGGGACTTCCGACATCAGTGTTCACAGAGTTTAGGTCCAGTCTTAATGTTCGCGGTGCTCCCAGTTCCGACTGTGGGGGTGTGTTAGACAGTAGATATACGGCCCATGGGCCTGCCCCTAGTGGCTCCCCTTGTGCCCTATATGTATACACTGATTATGTCTATTGATGATTAATCCAAGTATTACACAACCCTAATACTCTCTCATATACTACTTTTGTTCTACTTATCGACGCTTCTACTACTATCCTTTCCTAATGCTTGCTGTGAATATTACTTCCTCCGTCCCACGATAGAAGTCGTTACGGGATATATGGAGGTCAAACTCTCTCAACTTTAATTAAGTTTGTAGAATGCGTGCAACATTTTTATCTCTAAATAAGTTTATTATGAAAGTATATTCAATGATCTATCTAATGATATTAATTATGTATTATAAATATTAATATTCTTTTATATATAATTAGTCAAAGTTAAAAGAAGCTGACTTCTTGAAAGGCGAGAATGACTCGACAGAGGGAGTATATGCCTGCATGCAAATGAATGATCTCGCGTTGCAATGTCAACTAAGCTGAGCAAAAACAAACACCAAGCTGTTTGTCACATTTGCTTCAGTTCAGTTCATGGGTGTTCAAGAAAAAAAGGAGACAATTTGTTCAGAGGCTGTGGAAGAGCTTGTGCTTGTCCAGTTGTCTTTGGGCAGCAGATCGATCAACTTCATTTTCCGCACCGCACTGCAGCAGCAGCAGGAGTCAATCTGCTGCTATGGTAATCACCCCTAGCTAGAGTAAAACTAACGCGTCAACCCCATGAGCAAACAAAACTGCCGACAAATTAAACATGTCAGCTGGAGCGACTCGAATCAGTTTATTTGGTTTGGCTTGTGCTGCGTACTCCAGCTAGCTTTTGGTTGGTCGTCATAGAAAAAAAATATTGTCGATGATGCAGGTTAGCGGCTGGGTCACGTCAGTCAGTTCGGTCAACCCGATCAGATAGATCATCCATCGCAATCGGCCAATCGCAACACATGAATACAAGACCAAAACCCAAAGAGAGAGAAAAAAAAGAAACTATAAGCTGTACTAGATCATCCATCCGCGTTGAATTTTTGGACGGCTCGGCAACATCTTCAGTTTGGTCACCCAAGTCTGAAGATGTTGCGAATTGTGAAGATGTTGCGTGCATGTTCAGAGTAGGAGTAGAGCGCCACTCCATCATCACAATTCACAATTCAGATATCGCATTTCCCAAGTCCCAAGCAATGTTTGTTAACAGCTTACTAGAAAATAGATACTATGGCTTCAGTTGTTCATGAACGTGGGGGAATAGCGTCAGATTTTTCTTCTCAGACTGTCAGTATCAGCTTCTCACTCTCTGTAACAGCCTCTCACTTGACAAGGAGAGCACGTCAGTTGAATCGAAACTGTGTGGGAAGGACGACCAAGGATTGCAACAACGGTAGAGAAGAGAAGACAATCGTCAATCGAGCTTGTGCCTGTATCTGTATCAGTCAGTCAGTCAGTGAGTTCATGTTTCCGATTCATGGTCTTTCATTACTAGTACTACGCAAGACTGTTAACCTGTTGATAACAGCACACAGGAACAAGATGCAGTACATAGAACCACAGCAAGGAAAAGTGACGCGAACTAACAAAATTTCCTTCCACAGCACAGCACAGCAATAGCAGCGGATGGATATGGACCAAAATTATCATCAGCAGCAGCCGGCCGCCGCCTGTATGGCTGGCTGTATGTACAACTCTGACAGGACCTGCCAGGCCGCCACCAGCACCAGCAGTGACAACTGACTGACAAGGAAGGCCGGACAAGAACCGGCCCGCTCTCTGTCTGTCTGAAACTCTGAATCCACGGAGCAGAACAACTCGGCTCTGCTGTGCTCTGTTCGGCTCGGACCAGACGAGACATCAGAGCGCGCAGCAGTAGGACGCCAGCCGGCTCCAAGCAGCAGCGGCGGCGGCCTTCCTGGCCGCTCCCTTGCCGGCGGTGGTGGGTCGTCGTCTGTCGTCCCTGACGCCGCTGCCGCTGGTGGGTTTGCTGAGCATGTCCCACATGACGTGCACGTCGCTGTACTCGCAGGTCAGCCGCCTCGCCTCGCCGTCGTCTGATTCCCGGGTCCATTGCACCGGCGTGCGTAGGTATATAGGTAAGATGAAGACGGCTTACCGGTGGTTCGGCGGAGGCCGAGGCGCCGCCACACCCGCTTGGCCGGTGGCACCAGGCACGACATGCTGTCTCTGCTCGAGTGGAGCGGCCTCGGAGACCTATCGGCCAGCGGAGAGCCGACAGGACCTTGTCGGTTCCCGCGCGACCGATAGGCCTATCGGCTTGACTTACTCTTGTTGCCTGCTGGGAGGCCGATAGGTCAACTGCTAGATTTGCAGTTCTTTTTAATCAAATACTACATTTACAATTAACCATTGAAAAAAATATTATTTAAAAACATTCAAGTTCATTTTGCCTCAACCCCTAACTGTCTCATCTCCATCCATCCTCGTCCAACTTTAAAAACTTAAAAATCAACTCTTCGAACCGTTCAACCTACCTCCCTATCCTATTTTAAAATGGTTTTAAGTGATATTTCATTTATATATATTTAGATAAAAGAACCTAATATATACCTGATAAGAGTAGGGTCAAAGCTACGTCTAATATATTTCATTAATTTAGATAAAAACAAAGATTGTATCTAAATTTTCATCATTTATTCATCCCCTCTAATTTGCTTCGCCTTTGCTACTAGATAAGGCTATTAAACAATAGAAAATGTTTCTAAACTTTTAAATGTTCTTAAAAAAATCCTAGAGATAGATTGAGATAGGATGAAAAAAAACATTTATAACTCGTGAAGATATTTTTACAAGGTTCCAATAATTAGATACGGCTCAAACAGGTAGAAAAAAAAATATATCCTAAAAAATCTAGAAAGATCCCAAAACATTCTAGTTGATGTCTCAACGTAACATTGATTAATTGATTGTATATATATGCACGAGTATTGCTGCTTTGTGACATACTCGGATACATATGGTGGTAGTGTGGCCCGCTTGTGGTAATGCGCCGTGCGTACGTTAAAATAATATAATCCAGAGCAAATTTTGAAATAAAATCACTCACGTAATAAGGTTCCGCCGTAACCTGTAGTAACACGACGCGTGTTAGCATAGTAACGGTCCTGAACTAACTCACGCAGTAGAATTACTGTGCTGTAAGGGGGGGCTTATTTATTTATTATTTATAGTGTGTAAGCGAACCCTACACCAGCTAGTCTGGCTGTGTGCTTTGCGCCATGTCGGCTAGAGTTCGAACTCCCTCGTGGGCAGATTTGTTGGCCAGAGGAGACATAGTTTATCTACGCGTTGAAAAAAAAATCCCCTCGTCTGTCCCACGCTAAAGCACAGGTCTAAGGTCAGCCCAGTCTCACGGGAGCTACAGTACCACCGTGTATGGGTGGGGCAGAAGTTCAACGGGTTTTCTCGACCTATGTGAAAAGGTCTTTTTTTTTTCTTAAGCACAATGCCCGGGGCTGTTTCTTACCCCACGGGTCGAGTTTTTTTAATTTATTTATAGTAATTGACTGTGATAATCATCGTCATTTATTTGGGTTGCACTGTAAATCGCTCGTACGTACGCGATCCAGTCCATCCGAATAGAGCTAGCAGCGAGCGTGACGGGGAGGCGGACCATTCATCACACTACCACGCAGCAGAAAAGGGCCAGCCCATCCTAGTCTCACACGCAGCCTATCTTATCTTTGGGGCCTTACTTGCAGGGCAACAAGATCCACGCGATGTGCGACGTATTTGTTAGAGTCGGTTGCGTGGGTGATTAATTGGTTTGATGAATCTTGGTTTTGACAAATGTTAGAATCAGTTTCATTTCTCATTACAACCGGAAGAAACCACGTGTTTAGATGTCTACTAAAATATATACATGTTTTATTTAAACAAGTTTTAATCAAGTTTTTAGGAAAAAATATAGTTTTTGTAGGTACGTTGGTTAGGGTGAGTCTATTAAAGATGTGTTTGATTCATCTAGCCGCAAAAGCAGGGTGACGTGTTTACTCGGTTCATAGTGTGGTTATCCAATACTGGTTCCTATAAAAAACGCTTGGAAGTCGTTTTTCCAAATACGCGTTTTCTTTGTTTTGTTTTGTTTTGTTTTGTTTTGTTTTGTGGAAATTGGGTTTCCCTTGTCCGGGAGTTTATTGAGTGATCCAAACAAAGCTTTAGGAGCAGCTACAATTAAACAAGTTTTATGAAAGTTTTTGTAAAAACTAGAAATGCCAAAATATGTTATAATTTGGAACAAAGGGACTGATAGTGTTCACTCTCGTGATTATAAATTGTACTTTGCTGTAATAATAACTTAAGAAAAATTCATCAAATGCTAAGGGAATTTTAGTCTATTAATTCCACCACATTCTTCTCTTTTTAGAATCCGAATCCAGGCAGGCAACCAAACAGTTTTAGCTAGTGACTCTGTTTCTCGTAGAAACGTTTCTCCAAATAATCTGAATATGAAACGTTTTTCTCCTACAATCTAGATTCCTACCAAACGAGCTCCATTTGCGCTCAAACCGTGAGCATATGTTTCTTTTATTCTAGTACACATACATTTAGCTGTTTATTACAACATAAATGCAACAAAATGGATACATGTCCATTTCACTTATTTTAAGTCGTCAATAAAGAATCAGAATTTATATTAATTACAACCATGAGGTTGTTTACGTACAGTAAATAAAATGCAACAAATAAAATGGATACATGTCTATTTCACTTGTTTTAATAAGTCACCAAGAATCAGAATTTATGCAGCCTTGCTATGGTACTCTCAAATACTTGCAAGTCGTACATTTAATTAGATCGGATAGTTAGAATCATCTATTACTTTCTAGAATGCAATAAGTGAATTATATTCATTCATTTATTAATTTTGTAAAATAGGTGAAATGATCAAGTTTATTTAAGATATTACCTCCTAGTATAAGTAAAAAAAAAAGAGTACTGTAGTGATACCCGAATTTATATTAACCGAACATTCTCAAGATACTTGTTCAACGTCCGTCTTGCATAAGCTTTTTTGACCTAATAATGACTAATTTATTCCTAGAGGTTATGCGATCAGTTAGCTAGGATTACGACCCTCATCCAATCGATACGCCCCCGTGCCATGGGCGAGCGTATCGGTCGGGTGAGGGTCCTGATCCTAGGTAACTAATCGCATTCATGACAGCGAGCGAGAAGGCAGTATAGTCCCCCTGTTCGGCTGAGCTTATCAGCACGGCTTATCAGCCGTGGAACATTGTTTTTCTCTCACAGCAAATCAGCCATAGCCGGCTTATAAGCCAAAAAAACAGCCTGCTGAACAGGGCCAGTGTGTATGGAATGGAGAGGCCGTTGGCTCCTCTGACGGACTACTGCTGGATGCTGATGATATCGATCGACAGTTACGCCTGGATACATGTCAATTTCACTTGTTTTAATAAGTTATAGAGAATCGGAATTTATACTAGTTGGACATTCTCAATACCGACATGCTAGTGTCCGGACGGAGGCTCGTCGTTGCGGAGCTTGACGATATCTGAAACACTTAAAACATACGCTTACAACATACCTCTGAAATATCTGAAACACTTGAAACATACGCTTACAACATGCGCTTTCAGCGCAATGTCACCTTGCTGCCTGGATGAACGGAGGCTCGTCGTTGCGGAGCTTGACGACGGTGTGAAGGTCGGCAGCGACGCATGGAGCTCGTGGGGGCGTGGAGGTCGGCAGCAAACGCGGAGGCTAGCGGCGGCGCATAGAGCTGGCGGCGGCGCGGAGGTCGACGGTGCATGGAGCTCGCGGCAGCGCGGAGGTCGACCACGGCACATGGAGCTCGCGGTAGCGCGGAGATCTGGCGCGGGCATCTCGCCGGCGAATGGAGCGCAGCCGTAGCAGGAGGCATGACTTCGGGCGGGGACTTGCGGTGGTGTGAAGGTCTAGCACGAGCATCTCGCCGGCGGACAGAGCGTATCCATGACAGGAGGCACATCTTCGGGCGGAGGGCGCGCAGCGCGGGCAGGGTGGGGCGATCCGGTCCGTGGAACATTTCTATTCTCAATATGGTTGTTGAACATCTTGTATAAGTCCGAATAAGTGTCCTTTGTAATTGCTCGTTTGTTATAATAAATTTCGTGTAGGGGTGCAAACCCCTCCAGTTCCATAAAAAATCTTATATAACGTTTTTTCAACGTAATGACTATTTTGAAAATATGACTTTCTTATTAAAAAACATAATGACTATTTGCATTGGTTTATAATTAAAATTATTCACCCCAAGTTAAACCCCTACAGATTAGAAGGCAATGCGCCCAGCCTGTTAACGGATATTATGATATGTATTGCCTCCATTGAGTCTTGTTTTTTTATAGCAAAACCATTGAGCCATTTACGATAAACAAATGCAAGAAAATGGATACATGTCTATTTCACATTTCACATATTTTAAGTCAATAAAGAATCAAAATTATATTACGACCAATGAATTGTAATATACTCCCTCTGTCCTAAAAGGAACATGGACCAAAATCTCTATAGGATGCAATAGCACCGTTGAACATGGACCAAAATCAGCAGCAGCAGCCGCCGCCGCCTCCGCCTGTATGTACAAACTCTCAAAGGGCCCGACAGCAGCAGCAGTTTCAAGGAAGTAGGCCGGACAAGAACCGGCCGGCCGGACCGCTCTCTGTCTGAAACTGAGTCCACGGGGCAGATGCAGATGAGCAAGAGCAACTCCGCCTCCGCTCGGGGCTCAGCTATGCTCTGCCCGGACCACACCAGACAGACGACATCAAAGCCCGCTGCAGTAGAAAGCCGGCCGGCTCCAAGCGGCGGCGACGACGGCGTGCTTCCTCCCCGTCGTCCTGGTCCGCCGCGTCGCCGACGCTGCTGGGTTTGTTGAGCATCTCCCACATGACGTACACGTCGCCGTACTCGCACGTGCGCACCTCCTTCCGCAGCCGCCTCAGTCCTGCCCCTGCGCTTGCCCCTGCACGACATGGCCGGCCGAGGCCGAGGCGCGCGCTGAGGCCGCGCCACACCCGCATGGCCGTGGCCGGCACCTGCAGGCACGAGCACGACATCATCCTTTCCTTGGTCGTCGGGTCTGGATCCCCTCCTCTGCTCTGCTGTCTCTGCTCGATTCAGGACCTCACCGGAGCTCTCTGCTTGGACTGGACCTCTCTGCTGCAGATCGCAATGCCAGCACTGGGACTGGGACGACGACGATGACCAGCACTGGGAATAGGAATGGAGATGCGGGGGCCACTGGCCCAGGCCGTTTCCCGTTTCCGGGGAGAAAAGATCTGGGGCATGCAGTGCAGGTGGATGTGGCGACGCGGCAGCCGAGAATTAGATAGCGCAGCAGGCAGCAGCTCACGCCAGTGGATAGCTGACCGGATACCTATCGGCTTCCGGAGGGCCGATTGTTAGGTTTTGATCTCCCGCCATTAGGCCCAACGGCCTTTTGGGCCTTGTTCTCGCGCCCTGATCGGGGGCGCCCAACCTAATATGGTTGGTGGGCCCCCGTCGCACAGCGCTATATATAGGAGGTGGGGGCCGGGGCTCAAGGCACGAGGTCGTCCTCAGCAGCCAGTTCCCCACCGACATTCCTAACCCTAATCCCGATCGTGAGAGGGGCGCTGCCAGCGACGGGAAGCACCATCGAACCCATGGCGCCGGCGAACGACCCCAACACCGGCGCTTCCTCCGGATCGGCCACTGCTGCTCCTAGCGACGGTTTGCGCATTCCACTGTTCCCTTTTTCCCTCTATCGCGTCGCTGTTCGTTTCTAGAATTATTTGTATACTGTAAACCGGTTTTGTCTACTGCTCACTGTAATTGATACCCGATCTAATGAACCTGACGAACTACGAAATCCATCATTGGTACCGGAGCCACGGTGTATGAACGAAGAATCTAGATCGGGTGAACCGATTTCAAATCGGGAATGAACAGATCGAATCAAAGAACGAAACCCTAACCCTAAAACGAAGAAATTTCTCGATCCGCTGCGGATCGGGAAACCACCGCACTCCATGTGGCCGGCTCTAGCACCCGTGGGCACGGCTACGCGCGGTACAAGAAACCTCCGTGAATCGAACCACGAAAACCGAGGCACCACCACACGGCGTCTTGACGGCGGCGCGCTCAACCCCGGAGGGGAACGCGCACGCCGGCAAGGGCCATGCGGCGGCGCCAATCTCTCTCTCAGGCCCGGGCTGTGGTGACCGAAGCTCGGGTAACCGTCTCCGGCCACCGAGCGCACGCGGCACAGGGCGCTTTCGGTTTCTCCGGCCAAAGCCATGGGTGGCGCGCGCGGTTTCCCTCATGGCTGCGGTGGAGGCCGAGAAGAATGGGAAGAGTAGAAAGAAAGGCCGGTGGCCATGGAGGAAGAAGAAGGGAGGAACTCCTCCGGCGAGACCGGCCGGCGGCCTCCACCCGCCGAGCGGCTGCTGTTTTCTGAGAAGAAGGAATGAGGAAAGAAAGAAATGGCTAGGGTTAGGGCTACCGACGGCTTCAACAGGTTTTGATCTCGCGATCTTCACTCGTGACCGTCGGATGCAAATGGATGGCTGAGATTGGCTGGCAGCGCCGTGGGCTGAGAATCGGCCCAGGAGGGCGCATGCTTCGGGCCGAAATCCCGGCCCAGGCCCAGGTTGCGGCCTGGGCACGGGGGGCGGGCGAGGCCTAGCCAGCTGGGCCGGGCACCGCAGGCCAGGCGCCACGCGGCCTGCTGGGCCGGAGCCTGCTGGACCGAGCGAGGGGGTTGGCCATGGGCCGCGACCGCGCGTGGGCCGGCTGCAAGCTATGGGCCGCGTGTGGCGCGTTTCAGAAGAGCCTTCGGGCCAAAATATGAAGAAAACAAATTTTTTTTTCAGAAGCAATTTTACATGAATTCGATGAATATTTGAATGAATTTGAATAGAATTTGGATAAGAATTTTCGTGCAAATTTATCCAAAGACATTTTGCTCAGAAATAATGAAATTTTTTTTAGTGCTTCTGGAAAATAACATTATGAGAATTTTATTGTTTCCGCTGCGTACCTGATATATTTATTTTCATTATCAAATTCGAACCAACGGGAGAATTTGGTTTTGAAAAATGAATAATAATTGAAGATGAATTGTAGTATTGTTATTTTCTGACCAACGTTGTTAATAACAATATTATAATTTTGATTCATGAAAATTGTGCATTAATTTTATTTCTGCCCAACGGTGATGTAAAATTATTGCATAAATGAATTATATGTTTTAATTTGACCAACGTTGAGTTAAAGCATATGATTTCATGTATAAATATTTCTCACTTACTCTGATGTGATTTCAGGAGGCAAATGCATTGTGAACATCTCGAACATCCCGACACTCAACGGAACAAATTACCGTGTGTGGCGGGAGAAATATGAACTTGAACTTGCATTGGGAGAGGTCGATTATGCCATCATCTCACCGTGTCCCACTGAACCTGTGGATCCGGTGAGAGAAGACAATGAATCTGACGCTGATTTCACTGCTCGAAAGCGTGATCATGCTGAGATAAGAATGAAATATGATCTTGAACATAGGCAATGGACCCTCTCTAATCGCAAGTGCTTATTGGTAGCTAAGGCCACCATAGAAGAACAGATATGGGGCTCAATCCCTGAATGTGCTACTGCCACAGAATATCTTGATAAAATCAAGAGTCAGTTTACTGGGTCTACCAAGGCCACAGCAAGTTCACTGATAAAGAAGCTTGTAAATGAAAAATATACTGGTGGTAGCATCAGAGAGCACATCTTGAAGATGAACACCACGGCATCTAAGCTGAAAGAGATGAATTTGAAGGAAGATGATTTCCTAATTCATTTGATTTTTGCTTCTTTGCCAAATGAATATGATACTTTCATTGTGAACTACAATATGCAGCCTGAAAGATGGGGCATAGAAAGACTTATCTCAATGTGTGCTCAAGAAGAGGAGAGGATAAAATCCTCACAGAGTGAGTCCGCTCATTTTGTGAAGGATAATAAAAGAAAGAACTTTAATAACAAGAATTCTAAACCACAAGGGAAACCCAAGTGGGACAAGGCCTCTTCCTCACAGGGAAAGAAACCCTAGGAATCTGAAAATCAGCAGAGCAACTCCTATGGTGGAGCTGAAAAGGACCAATGCAAGCACTGCTTTAAGAAGGGACACTACAAGAGAGACTGTCCAGACTTCCTGAAATCTCTACTGAAAAGAGGTGATGAATTTATTACATTTGTAGATGAATCCCTGTATTTATGTTATGCTAAATCCACTTGGTGGGTTGATTCAGGAACAACTACTCATGTTGTAAATTCCTTACAGGGGTTAAGTGGGACGAGAACCTTGCAAAGAGGAGAAAGAACGATTAAAGTTGCGAATGGAGTACAAGCCGATGTTGAAGCGATTGGAGATTTATCTTTAGAATTGAACAACGGCTTTGTACTTAGACTTAAAGAAGTACTTTATGTTCCCTCTTTGCGTAGAAATTTGATAAGTGTTTCGAAACTCGATGATGATAAAATTGATTGCCATTTTGGTGATGGCAAATGTAAGATACTTGTCAATAATGAATGTGTTGGTCTTGCCTTCCGATAAGACAAGCTTTATTTATTATCTCTTGATGAGAATACGAACAATGTATACGATGAGAATGTGAATGATTCCCCATCAGCGAATGTAATTAAGAAGCGGAAGCGAATTGATGATGCCTCTTCGAAATTATGGCACTGTCGCTTGGGCCATATTTCGAGGGGGAGAATGGAATGGCTGATTAAAGAATCAATTCTTCCGCACTTAGAATTTTCAGATTTAAAACAATGCGTTGATTGCATCAAAGAAAAGTATGTCAAGAAAATTAAGAAAAATGCCAAACGAAGCACAGGAACTTTAGAAATTATCCACACTGATATATGTGGTCCATTTCCTGTGAAAAGCGTGGATGGTTATGATTCGTTTATAACATTCACAGACGACTACTCTCGTTATGGCTATATTTATCCAATTAAAGAAAGATCAGAAGCATTGGATAAATTCAAAATATTTAAAGCTGAGGTTGAAAATCAGCATGATAAGAAAATAAAGATAGTACGATCAGACCAAGGTGGAGAGTACTATGGGCGACATACCCCATATGGCCAAATTCCTGGACCGTTTGCGAAGTTTCTACAGGAAAATAGCATAGTCGCTCAGTACTCCACACCGGGGGAGCCTCAGCAGAATGGAGTGGCTGAAAGACGTAACCGTACCTTAATGGATATGGTAAGAAGCATGATAAGTTACTCCACTTTACCGATTAGTTTATGGATGGAGGCACTGAAAACCGCCATTCACATACTTAATCGAGTACCAAGTAAATCGGTGCCTAAAACACTGTATGAATTATGGACAGGAAGGGAACCCTCACTTAACCATTTGCGTGTGTGGGGCTGTCCAGCTGAGGCAAAAGTGTTTAACCCAAACATAGGAAAGTTAGACTCCAAGACAGTCAGCTGCCATTTTATTGGCTATCCAGAAAGGTCGAAAGGATATCGATTTTATTATCCTGACAGATATACGAAGATTGTAGAAACAAGACACGCTGTGTTCTTGGAGGATAACATGATCAGGGGGAGCATGGTAGCACGAGAAATAAGCCTACAGGAGAAACGGGTACATGTACCCACTCCGATGGTTGAAGAACCATTCTTTACGCTACCTGTTGCTGTTGAGCCGACAGTGCAGGACACTGCAGAGCCAACACCTGTTGCAAGTTCTCCCGTGGTGACAATAAATGAACATGAGGAACCTGTCCTTGAGGAGGCTGTCCTTGAGGACCCCATAGAACCAAACGTCGCACATGAGGAAGAACAACAACAGCCCAATGTGGAACAAGTGCCAGAGGCCCCTAGAAGGTCTCAAAGAACAAGAAGGTCAGCGATTTCTAATGACTATGAAGTTTATGAAACAGAAGAATTTCAGATGGGGGATGATCCCGCCTCATTTGAAGATGCCATGAGAAGCGACCACTCATCGAAGTGGCTTAATGCCATGGAAGATGAAATGAAATCAATGAGTACCAACAAAGTTTGGGACTTGGAAATTATTCCTAAGGGAGCCAAAACAGTAGGTTGTAAATGGATCTACAAAACAAAATATGACTCCCAAGGGAACATAGAAAGATTTAAAGCGCGACTTGTGGCGAAAGGCTTTACGCAAAGAGAAGGGATTGATTACAATGAGACGTTTTCTCCAGTCTCATGTAAAGATTCCTTCAGAATTATAATGGCACTTGTGGCCCACTATGATTTGGAGTTACATCAAATGGATGTAAGAACGGCGTTCCTTAACGGGGATTTGGAAGAAAATGTTTATATGGCACAACCGAAAGGTTTTGTTGTAAAAGGAAAAGAAAATATGGGATGCCACCTAAAGAAATCAATCTACGGATTGAAACAAGCCTCAAGACAGTGGTATTTGAAATTTGATAGAACGATAAAAGGTTTTGGGTTTAAGGAAAATATTGAGGACAATTGCGTTTACGCAAAATTCAAGAATGGAAAGTATATATTCCTAATCCTATATGTGGATGATATCCTGCTTGCTAGCAGTGATGTCAGTCTGCTAATGGAAATGAAGAAATTCTTGTCCTCAAACTTCGATATGAAAGATCTCGGTGAGGCCTCGTTTGTTTTAGGAATAGAGATTCACCGAGATAGAAGAAAGGGGGTACTGGGACTGTCGCAAAAAGCATACATAGAAAAGGTTTTGAAGAAATTTAGTATGCATGCGTGCAGTTCTTCACCTGCTCCTATTGTCAAGGGCGATAGATATGGGGAACATCAATGTCCCAAGAATGAATATGAGATTAACCGAATGAAAGCGGTACCGTATGCTTCAGCAGTTGGAAGTTTACAATATGCTCAAGTGTGTACACGCCCTGACTTGGCTTTTGTCACCGGGTTACTTGGCAGATATCAAAAGAATCCAGGAATAGAACATTGGAAATTGGTGAAGAAAGTCCTGCGTTATTTGCAGGGTACGAAAAGCCTCATGCTAACGTATAGAAGATCTGATTCCCTGCAGATAGAGGGGTATTCAGATTCTGATTATGCGGGAGAAGAAAGAAAATCCACGTCAGGATATATATTTACTCTCGCAGGAGGGGCTATATCGTGGAAAAGCTCCAAACAAACTGTAACTACATCCTCGACAATGTATGCCGAGTTTGTAGCATGCTATGAGGCAACGGGGCAGGTGAATTGGCTAAAGAAATTCATACCCGGATTGAAAGTGATTGATGATATAAATGAACCGATGAGGTTGTATTGTGATAACAACCCAGCGGTACAATATGCTTACAACAATAGGTCAAGTGGTGCTGCCAAACACATTGACATAAAGTACTATGTTGTAAAAGATAAAGTTCGGGATCATATTATAAATCTTGAGCATATAAGTACAGAGAAAATGCTCGCGGATCCGCTCACAAAGGGCTTACCACCCAACGTGTTCAGAGAACACGTAGCCGGCATGGGTTTAAGGGAAAGCCTATGATTCCCGAACATACGAAGGGCCCAGAAGAAACTTCATTCCAAACAGAGAAATGTGTTGTGGCTGTTAGTTTAACGGCACTAATTGCTGTGACGATGAAACAGTTCAATGCACTAATCTGCAATGGAATAGGATAGAAACAAGAAAAAATATGAATCGAAAGTTTGAGTATGAAATTAAAGAACGAAGAAAATGATGAGAGATCAAGGGGGAGAATGTTAGATTTTGATCTCCCGCCATTAGGCCCAACGGCCTTTTGGGCCTTGTTCTTGCGCCCTGATCGGGGGCGCCCAACCCAATATGGTTGGTGGGCCCCCGTCGCACAGCGCTATATATAGGAGGTGGGGGCCGGGGCTCAAGGCACGAGGTCGTCCTCAGCAGCCAGTTCCCCACCGACATTCCTAACCCTAATCCCGATCGTGAGAGGGGCGCTGCCAGCGACGGGAAGCACCATCGAACCCATGGCGCCGGCGAACGACCCCAACACCGGCGCTTCCTCCGGATCGGCCACTGCTGCTCCTAGCGACGGTTTGCGCATTCCACTGTTCCCTTTTTCCCTCTATCGCGTCGCTGTTCGTTTCTAGAATTATTTGTATACTGTAAACCGGTTTTGTCTACTGCTCACTGTAATTGATACCCGATCTAATGAACCTGACGAACTACGAAATCCATCACCGATAGGTATTGACACTCACGTTGCTACTGTATATAAATTTTGTATGAAACAATGTAATTATAAAAGGACTTATTTGGTGCTTTTCCACACCAAATAAGTGGAAATATTGTATCCATCATAATACTTCACAATAATTTTAAGTTTGAATGTGTGTTGTAACATCCACGGCATTAAACTTCTCTCCAACTCTCTGATCCTAAGCTCAATCAACCATTCAATCACCCTATAGCTGTAATTAACTGCCTCCTGACTCAACATCCATCATTTATCAGATGCTGGAGCTTTCTTTCTTGAGGTCCTGAGGAGGTTGTAGTGCACATTGGTTTTCAGGTACTTCCTGCATGCTTCCTACATGGCCTAGGCGAGGTGCAGCAGCGTGGCCTCCGGCCATGGGTATCCGCTGTTGTGCCCAACCGACATAGTGATCGCTCACATCCCCTTGTTACATTCTTCAGGATGTTCTTCTGGCACAGAGTAGTGAATATGGCGTCGTGGATTTCAAACTTGAGAAGTTTCAGGTGGCTGCTGAAGAATTCAACAAGTCAATATATAGCTCCCAAGTTCCAAGCACTCATGAGAATCAGTCTTCAAATGGGTCAATCACTCCTTGTGCTTGTCTTATTGCAGGAAATCATATAGAACTAATTGTTCTCATGTCAAAATCTTGAAGAAATATCACCTTGTCCTTCCTAACTTCTTCGCAGGTACACCAAGTCATGTTGTAAATGAACTTGCTGATGGCTGTGACCTCCTGGAACCAAAGTGCACTGTTTGTTTTGTGCTAAGATGCACGCTTCCTGCATGGTAATATCTAGAGATTCCAAAATCCAAATAATTATCAATGCACCGTTTGAGAGTAACTCCTTGAAAAATCATCACATCATCATGGCAAATCATCTTGAGATCCTAATGATCATCCTCCGTAGCCTTTCACTGCACCTGACAAGGGACCTTAGAATTGTTCAGCTTCTGCTTAGGATTCAGAGGTGAAGACGATGACCAGGACCTGCTCCAAGCAAGGTATCATGAACATCGAATCCAATTGCATTGACAGAGCAAAATTAGCTAGGCCATACACCAAATAGAAGTCCAAAAAATGAGACACGAAAGCAGTAAGACGCGGCTTACATTCTTCAGGATGTTCTTCTGGCACAGAGTAGTGAATATGGCGTCGTGGATTTCAATCTTGAGAAGTTTCAGGTGGCTGCTGAAGAATTCAACAAGCTCGAACTATGGGAATGGTTGGAGCCTGTCAAAATCACGGTAGAACTCAACATTCATCACCATGAGCATCTGCATGTCAACATGATACCCACTACCTAAAACATCCCTTATGCCCCCAAACAACTAAAGCAAAAGTTCACAAATTTAATGTTGATGCTTTAATATATCTGACCCAAAAAGTACATATGAAGATGATCAAAATGACATCTCCTCAAAGATACATATCATATACTTGCCAATGTAAATATACCAAGGAACCCAAAAAAGCAACTATTTCTACCATGAGAACAACTTCTATACTTTTCCAAGAACCAAACTTCATAAAACTTAAATATTAAATTTTCTCTCAGTATTTTGATTTTTGAAGCATTTCGAGTTTTATAGAAGCACTTCACTGTGCAAGTTCAGCCTACAAGTCTAACAGAAAATGACAAAGCAGTAAAATAAAATCAAAATGTAGATCATGTAGTTCACTCCCAAATCATTGAACCCGAGAAAAAAAATACCAACTCATTGTATAACACTTCAGTTCACCTGATCCTAAAAGACCATTTCCTTTTTAGCTCTGCAAGAAATCACAGAATTATATGGCTCCAAGGATCTAATTACTTCCCCCCCTACTCCTGTCCAGCTAAGAGTTTCAACATTACATCCTTTAATCAAAGACAGTAGAAAAATTATATTCTAAAAAAATCTAGAAAGATCCCGAAACATTCTCGTTGACGTCTCGATGTGTTTTGAATGCTTTCATAACAAAAAGCATTAAGACACAACAAGAAAGACTAGTTACATTAATTAATTGCAAATATGCACGAGTAGTACTGCTTTTTTTTTGCGAATACGAGTAGTACTGCTTTGTGATATACTCCGATCCTATACAATACGCCATTACTAGTCCAGGCCACCAATTTATATTCATTTGTTATTTGCGATAACACAAGTCGGGCTGTAATGTCAGACGATATATAGGGTGGCACGCATGTGGTAATGCGCCGTGCGTACGCTAAAATAATCCAGAGCAAAATTTGAAATAAAACCACGTAATAAGAGGTTTCGCTGTAACCTGTAAACACGACACGTGTTAGCACAGTGACGGTCCTGAACTCAAGCAGTACAATCACTGTGCTGTAAGCGGCGGGGCCTATTTAGTAATTGCACTGTAAGTGATAATGATCATTTATTTGGGCTGCAATGTAAATAGCTTGTACGTATGTGCGCGATCCAGTCCATCCGAATAGAGCTAGCAGCAGGCCGGGGAGGCGGACCATTCGTCACACTACCACGCAGCAGGAAAGGGCCAGCCCATCCTGGTCTCATGCACAGCCCATCTTATTTGGTTTGTGTGCGTGTCCAATTATTTTTTTTTGGGCCTTCCTTGCAGAGGAAAAAGTCTATTTTACCTTATAAATTATCTTGAAAGTCTAGTTTTCCTCCCTGAATTTTAAAACCGGGTAAGCCACCTCCTCAACTTTTCAAACCGTTTATTTGACCTCCCTGACCCGGTTATAGGTGGTTTTCAAAGGCGGTTTTATTTTTTTTTCTTTTTTATTTATTTCGGCTGAATTTTTTAAAAATCATAGTAAATCACATAAAAATCATAAAATGGAAAATCTAATTTTGTTGGACTCCACGTAAGTAGATCTACACAGTGAATATATAATATGGTATGCTTTAGTAGTACAAAGTTTTTGTTGTAGCTTTAGATATATACTTTTCTGTAATTAATTCAAAGCTACAATTTTGATGGTCCAATTGTGGTGAAATTTTTATGGTGGGCTAATTATTATATGATTGAACTTTAGTAAAAAATACTAGTGAAGCAATTTTTTTGCTCCAGCTCCGTCAGTGGAGCTAGACTCGTTTTGATAAACCATTTGGTAAAACAACTCCATATATAGAGCTTCTTAAAATATGATCTCACATAACCCCATGCAGGGCCCACTAGAACGAGGTGAAGTCGGATGAAGCCACTATTTTTTTTTGTCTCCATCTCACCTCAAACCTCTGTGATAGCACTATATAAGGGGCTTTCTAGGCGAAGCTATTTTGTTTTATCCCGTCTAGCATAAAACAGCTCCAAAATGGCCCCAAAAGCCGGTGAAGAAGTCGTGCAAAATGGGATCTTATTAGTTTGAATCTTAGATTTGAGATGCAAATTTTAGGGGTGGTTTGGATGGTAGAATCAGCTTCGTTTCTCGTTAGAACAGGAAGAAACGACACTAAGTGGTTGTTTGGTCACTAAAATATATAAGTTTTAATCAGTTTTTTAGAAAAAAAAAGTTTTTGAAGGCAGCACGTGTGTATGGAGAGGCCGTTGGCTCCTGTGACGGACTACTACGGCTGGATGCCGACAGGCGACAGTTACGTCGCCCGTGGCGTCTGGCCGTCTCTCCTCTCCAGCTCTCCTGCGACTGCGATCGATCGACCGGCCCGGTCCACATATCTCGCTCTCAAATTAGAAGTCATTCTTCTTTCTGAGAAATTAATTTTTTAAATTTTAACTAATTATATATAAAAGAATAATAATATTTATAATATATAATTAGTATTATAAGATAGATCGTTGAATATACTAATATAATAAATTTATTTGGAGATATAAATGTTGCACGTATTTTTTACAAATCTGGTTAAAGTTGAGAAAATTTGACTAGCGCACATCCCATAACGTCATCTATTTTGAGACGAGGGAGTATCCATTAGGCTGACCAGCACGTCATCTCCAGCTCATTCTTCATCGCCGGCTTGTGATGCTTCACTCCATCTCCATACGGTCAATTTGCTCTCACTACTATAAAACAAACATTCACTATCGGTCCGACACTGCCGGTTGACTTAGAACCGCTGGTGACAGAGTATTCACTCCCGACTTGTGACTTTAACGGGTAGTGATAGGTGGACCATCACTGCATAACTTTTTATATGAGATTAGATGAAGATAAATTTTATATCAAAATTATAGAGTTTCAAAAGATCTAAAACTTCGTAATTGGTAACTTTTTAATTTGAGATGGTTTATAAGTCCAAAATATTCATAAGTTCTCAGATTAGATTTGACAAGATTAATATTGTCGAATGTAGACGAAGTCAACATTAAAATTGTAGTACTTGACGAGTCTAAAACTTTGCCGTTAACAACGTTTTCATTTAAGATTATTTTAAGTGTCAAATATACAATATAAGATTTGAAAATGTGTACGTTACAAGAATAACACTATTAGCTATATAGTCACATGTATCGAGTAGCCTAGCTCGTACGTGCATGTAAGGGAAGGTGAACGTTGAGATCGGGTTCGAATTCTAAAAATCACCTATCATCTCCTATCAAGCAGTGAAAACCAGTCAATGTCAACGTCACGAGCAAAAAATAAGAGGGTGTTTAGTTTCTACCTAAAAATTTTTCACCCCATCACATCGAATGTTTAGACACGTGCATGGAGTACTAAATGTAGAAAAAAAACTAATTGCACAGTTTGGTTGGAAACCACGAGACAAATCTTTTAAGCCTAATTAATCCATGATTAGCCTTAAGTGCTACAGTACACATGTGCTAATGATGGCTTAATTAGGCTTAATAAATTCGTCTCGCGGTTTCCAAGCGAGTTATGTAATTAATTTTTTAATTAGTATCAAAAACCCTTCTAACATCTCATAAAACATTCGATGTAACACCTAAAAATTTTTCTTCCACAAACTAAACCAGCCCTAAACATGATATGTCAACGTCACGAGCAAAAAATAAACATTGGAAAGCCGGCCGGAGATACTTTTCAGGCTTGCAGGTTCGGCGTCACCACTCCATCATTAGAATTCGTTCAGAAATCGCCTGCTATCATAGTCCACGTTTTCTAAACCGCTTAGAATTGGTGCAGGGCTTGGAGCAGAACATGTGGCATGGCTGTGACGGCCAACCAACTAGACTGTGATGGCGTGACTGTTAATTAGTTGCCCATCAGGCCATCAACGTGCTGTAACGTAACGAATATTATGAGCTCGTTTCTCTTGTCAGACTGTGACGGCCAACCATCTAGACTGCTGATGATGCGCGTCTCTGCGCGCGTAGCGAATATGGTTCTTTTTTTTTTTTTGAAACTGAATATGGTTCTTAGCATGTAAAGAAAAAGAATGAAGTTGATTTGTAAAGGTGGTTAAGTAGCCATATATAAAGAGCACAATTAGATCATAAACATTATGATGATAGTTTTGGCCACTGTTAATGCAAAGGTGGATTTGCAAATATAGTGGTTTTTTTTACGATACATGTTCAAGCAGTAAGACGGTTTCTTGATCTGCTTGTACATGAGTTGTAGTGCCATATATTATACAGAAGTCCGTACATGAAAAGTCCGTACAGGTAAAGGGTACTTGGATGGGATGATATCCTCTTTGCTGGCATAATCACCATAGAATTCTTTTTCTATTCTTTGTAGAGTCTCCCTGCTGGGCAAATTGCGGATTTTGACACTTGGCGCCAAGATATGGGTGTCGAGCTCTGTTGTTCTTTCTTCACTGATATGTAACTTTAGCATAGCTGCAACTTTTTTTTTTGGTGCTGGGACAGAGCGTTGCTGGGTACCTGGGTTTGTTATTAAGATGAATCAGAAGCAGTAAATATTTAAATTAAATGTAAGAATGAATAATCAGAGTTCATGGAATAAATGGTATCTAAAGGAAGTGTAGAAATCGTGCGAAACTAAAGTTAGTGAATGCGATAAGTAGAGACTACCTCACACATGTTCATAGAGAAAGAAGTCACCCGTTTCGAAAAAAAAAAGAAGTCACCCAGAATCAGCATGTATCTTGCTATCCACCTCGTGAAAATTAGTGATTAAAATCAAACATTGCAGAAAAACTTACATGATTAAGGCAAAAGTCGACAGGGCATGATATCCTCGCATATGGCTGTGAATCAAGAGGTCCTCATTTCTAAAAAAAAAATCAAGAGTTCCTCAGAACCGTAGGTATGCGCCGCCGGACTCTGTTGGAGAGAAAAAATGATGAACCTGTCAGTGCTAGTTTTATGTCCCAGTTTTCAATACTCCTATACGTTGGAAACAGTGCTGAAGAGTTTCATCCCAATGAAACTATCTCTACTCCTATGAAACTTTTATCACATTTCTCTTTATAAATATAGTGTTATGTCAGCATATTTAATGCCTATAAAACTCTATGAAACTCCCATTGAGAATGACCTAATTACGAGTCACCCAACCCAATGTCATGTACTACTATAGTAGCCACGTATGAGATTATCTGTCGCCTCCATGCCTGACAAGATTCTCCGCAGCTCCTGCTCACCAGCTCCCTATCGCTAGACGAGATTCTCTACCAGGCTTCCTGGCCGTTAGAGTGCACAACAGAATCCGGTTCAGCTCGCTATACCCATGAGCCGACGTTCCTCGGGCTCAGGTCCATTGAAGCCCACGACATACCAAGGCTTTGGACTAAACCTAACAATCTCCCCCTCACACATCGACCCAACTCTTCATATCACATAACCCCGTGTGATCTTCGGAAGACGTTCTCCAGGCCCCGAGCTCAACGCTCCATACCACACACAACTAGTGTGACCTCCGAGACGTTAACGGGCTCCCCATCACCATGTGACCCGTGAGATTTTCTAGGTTTATTCAACCATGGGCTCCGACACTACTTGTTAGAGCGTGCAGCGGATACCAGCCTGGCTCACTGTACCCACGAGCTGATGCAACTCGATCTGCCATCCCCCGGTCGAGTTTGCTCATGCTCGATTCCTCAGTTGCTCCTCTAGCTTCCTCACTCGCATCAAATTCCTAACCGAGTATGCTCACATCTGATTCCTCTCGGTGGCGTCGCCATTCTTCCAGACCTCCATGCGCCTCTCCACCTCCCTCCCAGTGCCTCCACGCCCTTCTCAGCCACCCCTACCCTCGTAGACGTGGCGCCAAGCCACTCGGTGACAGAGTCCTACAGCATCGTCACCAGGGCTAGCAAGGAGACCGCAGCGGCATATCTCTGTCTGGCTATTGGCGTTCAACCAAGGCTACTCTGTGATTTTTTTATAAGTGCGGCGGTCTGTGGATGGAGATGAAGAATGGCAGAAGCAGAACTCAGGAGAGGGTGGGTGTGGTTGATTTTTTTTACGAGTGGAGTGTAGAGCCCGTTGATGGGATGTGGTGTTTTTATCCATGTACTAGTGTGTCTCACACTGGGGCAGAACTCTTGGTGCCTTTCAAGTCACCTATGGCATGCGTTCTCCGGACAAAATTTGGAACTCACGATTGCATTCTTTAAAGACGGAGGGAGCACGCGTATAGACTATCAAATCAACATGTGCTCCTACTAACCACAAGTTCAAAAGCATTAGTGTCATCAAAGTAAAAAAAATCAAAAAAAAAGGAACGGAAGCCCTCCCTCAGTCTCCCCCGTCCACTCGGTCATGGGATGATGTTAGATGCTCTCTATAGGGTACACGTGTAATTTTCTAAAGAGGCAAAATGTCTTGTTTGGATTCTCTAAAACTAAAGTTTAATTGAACGGAAATTTAGGTGAACTAAAATATACAGTAGATGACTAAAGTTGTATAGCTGCTCGGCAGATGGTTTTTGTGGCTGATAAGCCAGCTGATACTGTTTTGTTATGTGAGAAAAATACTATACCATGGCTGATAAGCCGGGCTGATAAGTTTAAGCAAACAGGACATAATAGTGTCTAGATGCATGGACTAAGAACAAATAGCTTTTCTGTACACAGACGCTTGTGTTGTTGCGTTCGTAGTAACACCAAGCGCATGTACAGAGAAAGCGACGAGAGAAACAAAAATGCAGAGGGATAGGACAGCAGGGTACCTCCATCTTTTGGTATATTGAGCCATTCTCACTATCTATTTTGGCTAACAAGAATTACGGAATAGAGATATCTATATTAGGATAATCAGTTAGAGCAGCTGTTGGAGGGTATTTTTTCACCAAAATCTCTATTTCTAACCATTAGGAGGGATATAGGGTCTTTTTGGAGTTGCTCTAAAGTTTAGATGACTGAACTTTAGTTGGGGTCTAATTTGGTCATTTGAATCCTATACATGCTTTTATTACTAGACTGAGGGAGTAGATAACCATAACAAGAAAGGACAACCAGGAAAACTGACACAAACTAAGAAATTTGCTTTTGAACTGCCTGCTGTTGTATGTGCATGTACAGCGAACAACTTTGGTCCATGCACAATTACAATTGCTAAGTGTGTACTCCCTTCGTCCTAAAATAAGTGCACATCTCGCACTTTGGGGAGTCAAACAAATTTATGATCAAATCTTTATTACACCTAAAATGACTCAAAAGTCATCATCTATCCGGTGATATCAAATCTTGACCCCTGCTCATGTGTCCGCATCCAATACGAATTGTACTCCACTTGGATCTCACACGTCCACGTCCTACCTAGCTACGATACGAAGACTCCACGTGTGTCCGATATGAAGTCCTTGAAGCTCACGCGCCCGTGTCCGACTACTGAGGTTTAATTTCAAAAAATTATGACCTAGTGCCCCTGTTAGTCTAAACGTTTAAAAGGACTAAACGGTCACCTACAGTTTAGCTAAACGGACTAAACGGTGATTAAGCAGGAGAAATGACTGATTAAACGGACATGGTAAGCCATTGTGTAGCGTTTACACGGTGTGTACGGCTGTGTACTCAAACGGTGTCCGGTGCAACGTACGGACATATATCTAGTATATATATAAAAAAATGTTTATGATACGAAATACGCATCATTAGATTAATAATGATATATATTTTCATAGTAATCCAATTTACAAATACAAATGTTAATACGATTTTTTACAAATCTAGTTGGTTGGTTGACTTCTCGAAATGCGACATGTACACTTAGTTTTGGTAGGAAGGAAGGAGGCCTGGCCTCCATCGTAAAACGGAACAGAGCGAGAGCCTTGGTGTGTTGCCTCTAGGTCTTGGCTCCAGCTCGCTCCAATGGCTGCCAGCGACTGACAGACCTGGTAGCATCGGTTCCCTCTTTCTTGCTGTTGGAACCATGCTGACTCCATGAGGGAAGGGGCCAGCAGGCTGGGCAGTTGGCTCTGGCTGAAACTCCGAGCAACTCCGGTCTCCTCTGCTCTGCTCAGACCAGACGAGATGATCAGAGCCCGCAGCAGTAGAACGCCAGCCGGCTCCAAGCGACGGCGGCGGCATTCCTCCCCGTCCTGGCCCGCCGCGTCGCCACGGCTCCATTGCCGGCGGTGGGTCGTCGTCTGTCCCCGGTGCTGCTGCTGGGTCTGCTGAGCATGTCCCACATGACATGCACGTCGCTGTAGTCGCACGCGCGCACCTCCTTCCGCAGCCGCCCCAGCCCTGCCCCTGCACATTCATCCATTCACGCCATGCATGTCAACCGCTTCGCCTCGCCGTCGGTTGATCCCTTGCCGTGGTCATGTACATAGCTAGTAGACGAGACGTCGAGACGACTTACCGGTGGTGGTTCGCCGGAGGCCGAGGCGCGCGTGGAGGACGCGCCACACCCGCTTGGCCGGCGGCACCAGGCACGACATCCTCTCCCCTGCTCTGCTCTGCTCTTCTAGACAGTTGCTGGATCAGACGGCCGGGACTTGTGCTCGACTGACCGAGCTCGCCGGAGCTAGCTGCTTGCCTTCGGCGCCGTGCAGTGTAGGTTGACGACGCACGCGCACCGGCTCTGGCTCCGGCTGTGGGCTGACCTCTCTCTCTCTGCTAGCAGCAGACTGCCGTGGCAACACTGCTCTTTATTTTGGTGGTGCGTGGTGGAAAGTGGAAGGAATGGAGATGCCTCCACGCCTCCGTTGCCCGTGCTGCTCTCCGATGTGGACGCGGCGAGAGACGGCGATCGCGCACGTGGATGCACACGACAGGACGCCGCGCCGCGGCTTACCTTGCTTTCGTCACGCCTTCCCGCCCACGCGATGGGGCACCCAATGCAACGACTATGTGTATTTTTGTTGGTACTATTTTATTATTTAGAGAAAATTTCCTATTCGATACCAGAAAAAGTTGTTGCTTTCCTATTTGACACTGAAACTTAAATTCTTTCTTATTTGTCCTCGTCTTAAGTTTTTCTTTCTCATTTGACACTTCTACTAGTTCTATGAGCTAGTGTGGTTAGTTGTCCAAGTGGGGCAATGGAAAAAGACTGAAATGCCCTTTGAGAACCAAGAAAAGAGAGGAACTTGGTCATCTCTCATGACTATTCGTCCCCCTCACTGCTCTCGCACGGGCGGCTCTCCTCCCCCGTAACCCTAGATCGGAGGCAGCCGGCATGGCCTCGTAGGCGGCTGTCACAGCCTTGGGCTGGGAGCTGTGGCCTCGCAGCTTGCCGCCACGGCCAAGGAGGCAGCCAACACGACACTAATTTCTCAGATAATAATGGTTTGTATAGTCATTTCCTGAGGACTAGATGATTCCAAAATATTCTTCTTTTTTCCTTGCCATCGAAGACCGGGCAATGATTTCTTCAATATTCTATTTTTTGAGGACTGATGAATGATTTCTATATGGTTTTGTGAAGACTAATATATGATGATTTCAATATTTGAGCTGAGATTTCTGGTTTCTAGTGATATGCTAACCACGACAGCAGATTGGTGTTCTCTGAATTATAAGTAATTATCTATAAGATGATGTTCATTCCTTTATTTTATAGAAGCATAAAGGAAAACATAACAGCTCGAGATAAAATATTTAGAGCTTGTGAAAATATCTTTACTAGGTTCCAAAAATTAATTAAATTTAGCTTTAAAAAGTAGAAAAAAAAATATCCCAAATATATATCTAGAAAATTCCCAAAACACATTCTAGTTGATGTGTCAATGTGTTTTGAAACTTTTTCACAACAAAAAAAGCATAAGACACAACAAGCACGACTAGTAATGTGAATTGATTGCATATATGCATGCACGACTGGTATTACTTTGCGACATACTCTCCTATACAACTCGCCGTTACTAGTCCAGGCCACCAATTTATAATCTATTTGGGCTGCAATTTAAATCGTCAGCCCAATAGAGCTAGCATGACGGGGAGGCGGCCCATTCGTTACACGACGACACGATCTTACTGGTCTCGGGTGACTAATTAGTTTGAATATTATATTTAAATGAAACTGAAATGCATTTTACTCTCAAACTGTGAGCATGTTTTCTTTTGCTCTGCTACAACTACAACCCCTAAGTTGTTTAGAATAAATGAAACAAATAAAATGGATATAGGTTGATTTCACTTGTTTTAATAAGTTATAAAGAATTGGAATTTGTACTAGTTGGACATTCTCAATACAGAGATGCTAGAGCTCGGACGTTTGGACAGACGCTACGTCTAGACACCCGCACGTGCTAGCTCGTTTTCCTGCACCATGTTTCCCACGCTGGCTCGTTACGCCTTACGCGTGCCCACGCAGGGCCCGCGTCGCCCAGATGTCTCCCGCGCTGCTCGACCGCAGGTGAGGACCGTTTGCCCACTCGGCGGCGCCCCAGAAGTTGCAGCAGGCGGCTACGGCAAGTGGGTCCCATTCAACATGTGCAACATCCGATCTACTTTTTCAACATTAAGATAAAACACTTGCAACATACTCCGAAAATAGCTGAAACAGTTGCAACATACGCCTGAAACACTTGCAGAACACCAGAAAAAACTTGAAAACATGTGTGTAGCCATTGCAAACATTGCAAAATCTAAATGAAAACACTTGCAACATATGTATGAAAACAATTGAAACACTATATATATGCAACATCCAGTTGCAACGTACGTTTGAAAACAGATAAAACATTTAGAATATACATTTGAAACATATGTGTACAGCCATTACAACATATGCAACATCTCAATCTACTTTTGCAGCATCGATATAAAATACTTACAACAAACCTCTGAAACATATGAAACACTTGAAACACACGCTTGCCACATACGCTTTCATCGCAATGTCACCTTGTCGCCTGGACAAATGGAGGCTCGTCGTTGCGAAGCTCGACGTTGGCGTGGAGGTCGGTGGCGGCGCATGGAGCTCGTGGCGGCGTGGAGGTCAGCGGCAACACGGAGGTCAGCGGCGGAGTGGAGGTCGACGACGCATGGAGCTCAGCAGCGCGGAGGTCGACTGCGGCGCATGGACCTCGCGGTAGCGCGGAGGTCCGGCGCAGGCATCGCCGGCGGATGGAGCACAGCCACGACAGGAGGCATGACTCCGACGGGGGCTTGCGGGGGCACGGAGGTCTAGCGCGGGCATCTCGCCGGCATACGGACCGCAGGCGTGACAAGAGGTGCATCTCCAGGCGGGGCGTGCGGTGGGTGGCGCGGGCTGCGTCGCGCAGCGCAAGCAGGGTGGGCGGTCCGGTCCATCCGTCCATCTCCGGATGGCCTGTGGGGAGCATTTCCGTTCTCAACATGGTTGTCGAACATATTGGATAAGTCCTAATAAGTTTCCTTTTCAATTGCTTGTTTGTTATAATAAATTTCGTGTAGGGGTGCAAACCCCTCCGGTTCCATAAAAAAAATCTTGTATAATATTTTTTCAACATAATGACTATTTGCATTTGTTTATAAATAAATTATTCATCCCAAGTTAAACCCCTCCAGGCTCCAGATCAGAAGGCAATGCGTCCGGCCTGTTAACAGATATGATATGTATTGCCTCCATTGAGTCTTGTTTTTTTTATAACAAAACCATTGATCCATTTACGATAAATAAATGCAACAAAATGGATACATGTCTATTTTACATTTCACATATTTTAAGTCAATCAAGAATCAGAAATTATATTGTGACCAATGAGTTGTAATATACTCTCTCTGTCCTGAAAGGAGTATGGACCAAAATCACCGTAGGATGCAATACACTAGATTTGAACATGGACCAAAATCATCGGCAGCAGCCTCCGCCGCCTCCGCCAAACTCTGACAGGACCTGGCACGGAGCAGATGTAGAGCAAGTCCGCCTCCGCTCGGGGCTCGGCTATGCTCTGCTCTGCTGCTGGGACCAGACACAGACAGATGACATCAGAGCCCGCAGCAGTAGAACGCCAGCCGGCGACGGCGGCCACGGGCTTCCTCCCCGTCCTGGCCCGCCGCGTCACCGCCGCCGCTGCTGGGTTTGCTGCTGAGCATCTCCCGCATGACGTGCACGTCGCTGTACTCGCACATGCGCACCTCCTTCCGCACCCGCATGGCTGTCACCTGCAGCAGGCACGACATCCTTTGCTCGGTCGTCGGGTCTGGATCCCCTCCTCTCCTCTGTCTCTGCTGGATTCAGGACCTCACCGGAGCTGGCTGCTCGCCTTCGCCTTCGACGACGACGACCACCACCACGCCTCCAAGATACTACGACATCTCCATGTAGGAGTACATATATATATTGCTCCACGCGATGCAACTTTCGGAATGCAAAATTAAATTCTGCTATTGCTGTGTTCTGTACTTGCCGTTACAAACTTTCCGATGCTCCTGCTGATCTGATCCCTTGCGTGCTAGCTCGATCCATCTGACGTTGCAGGAGCCACTTGGAGGCGCTGGACATGGCCCATGCACCCGCACCTGCATGCTGTCCTACGACAACAGTGGAGTGATCACCGTCACCGGCTGAGAGGACCAGCTGGACGCCACGCTGGGGGTGGTGGACACCAGTAAATATAATAATAATAATCATTGTTTGTTTATTTATTTATTTGGGCTGCATGTAAATTGCTTGTACATACGCCATCCAAAAGCCTAGCCCAATAGAGCTAGCGTGCCGGGGAGCGAGGCGGCCCACTCGTTGCACTACCACACAGTAGACAAGGGCCCGATGCAAAAGTTCATTTTACCTCAACTGTCTCAGAATCGTTCAACTTATCTCCCTGCTCTACTTTAAAAATAGTTTCTAAAACGATTTTACCTTTTTATATTTGATATAAGACCAGGGGCAAAGCTAGCTACGTTTAAAATTAGGAATGCAAATTTACGCCGTAAAAAATATTAAAATAATTATTATGTCTAAATTTTCATCACTTATGCATCCACTCTGGCACATGTATTATACACCAACAAGGCAAGCAGCCCTCTCTAGTTTGCTCTATTTAGCCATAGAAAATGTCTCGGGGCTTCTAAATATTTTGGAAAAAATATTCTAGAGATAGATCGAGGTACGATAAATCTAAATAAAATATTTATAGCTCATGAAAATATCTTTATGAGGTTCCAAAAAAAGTTAATTAAATTTAGCTTTTAAAAGTAGAAACAAAATCCCAAAGATCTAAAAAATTCCCAAAACACATTCTAGTTGATGTGTCAATGTGACGGTCCTGAGCTGTGCTGTAAGTAACGGAGGCCCCTATTTATTTGTTTATAATCATTACCGCCAGTGATAATTTATAGTACATTTGGGCTGCAATGTAAATGATCCGAGTCCAGCCCAATAGAGCTAGCGTGACGGGGAGGCGCCCATTCGTTACACCACGACACAAAATCCGGGTCTCACGCGCGGGCTATCTTCCTATTTGGTCTATGTTCGTGTTCTAATTTTTGGGCCTTCGTTGCATTGCAGGATAAAAAGATCCGTGATATGTGGTGTATTCGGTAGAGGGGGGGATGCGGTCGGCGATCAATTAGTTTGAAACTTGGATTTGAATGAAATTGAAATGCATTTCAGTCTCAAAAAACTGTGTGCCTGTTTTCTTTTGCTCAGCTACAACTACACAACCACTGAGTTGTTTAAATGAAATGATACAAATAAAATGGATACATGTCGATTTCACTTGTTTTAATAAGTCATAAAGAATCAGAATGTATACTACTTGGTCATTCTCAATATGGAGTCTCAAACTTCTTGGATAAGTTTTTTTCAACATGATGACTATTTGCATTTGTTTGTAAATAAAATTATTCATCCCAATTAAATTTGGTGCGATTCCGGCCATGGGCAGGCTTATGATCAGTCCTAACTATTGCATTCAAGGCAGATTAGAAGGCAATGCATCTAGCCACGTATATGGATTGGCCGTTGGGCTCCTGTGACTGACTGCTAGATGTCGACAGTTACGCCCGTGATGTCTCTACGTCTGGCCGTTTTCAATCCTCTCGTCTCCTGCGATCAATCAACTTGATAAACAAGTGGTTATGCCGCCTGCAAGATTATAATTTTTTCCTACTTGTCGAGACTTCTAGTACTGTCCTTTCCTAATACTTTTTTTTGCGAATTGTCCTTTCCTAATACTTGTGGTGAATATTATATGCCTGCAAGCAAATGAAGGATCTCGTGTTGCAATGTCCAACTAAGCTGAGCCAAAAAGAACGGAATGACTAGTGTCCGGACGTCTAGTGCGAGGACACATCCGAACACCCGCGCCCATCCTACTGCACCGGTCTTGTCCACCGCGCCTGCCCTGCCTTTTTCCTCAAAGAAAGCATGCCCCGCCGGCCCCGCATGCAACTACTGCCTGCATGTAACTCTGTGTCTGCACGTCTCGCATGCAACTGTTATACCTGCAAACCCGCCCTTGCATGCTAGTGCGCCTACGCATGTAGTCATGTGCCTCATGCCTGTTGATGCCCGCCTCGTGCCTGCTGATGCGCGTGCAGGTGGAGACTGCTACGCACGTAGCGACCACATCTGCATTCGCCCGCTTCTTACACCTGCTAATGTTGCAACATAAAAGCACTTCTGCAACGTCTGAAACAAGTGAAACATTTACAAATATATGTTTGCAACATATGTGTATAGCAATTACAACTTTCATAATGGGAGCCGCCACCAGAGGGGATGGCTGAAACTAAATGTAGATGGCTTCTTCGTCGCACAAACCGGAGAAGCGGGACTTGGCATGGCTATCCGAAACCACAAAGGAGAATTATGCTCACGGTATGGAGGGTACTGTTCCACAGCGCATCAGCGGACAAAGCCGAAGCCCAAGCTTGTGGCGAGTGACTTCGGCTGGTTTCCCAATGGTGTCCAGAACCGATGATAGTGGAACTAGACAGCTCCAGATTTTTGTCGGCAATGCAATCTAATAGCTGGGAGTGCTCTGAGCTCCGATATATTGAGGCGAAAGAATATTTGCAGCTGTTGGTGAATTGGAAATTCCAAAAGGTAAAGAGAGAGGGCAATGCGGTGGCCCACGAGTTGGGTCATTAGCTAGGTGGAATACCCATACGGCAACTTGGTTAAGACAGGCACCTGCGTGTGTCTTAGGTCTCTTGAATAATGATTGTAATGTTTCGCTCGATTAATTAAAGCTCTCTTTACCCCCACACAAAAAAACTACAACTTCCAGATAAACACATTTACAACATACGTCTGAGCGGCATAAGGCACGAGCGGGGGCGTGAGGTGCGAGGTGCGTGGTACGGGCGGGTGCGCGACACAAGGCACGAGGCACAGGCAGGGTGCGCGGCACGAGGCACGAGGCGGATCTGGTGCGATCGTGCGAGGCGCGAGGTACAGGGACGCATGGCGCGAGGCGGGGAGGCGAGGAGGGCGAGGTGTGGCACACGCGTGGCACGAGACACTTTTTTTTGAGGAAAGTGCGAGTCACGAGGTGCAGAAGCGCAAGGCACGAGGCGGGAGGCGCAGGGGCGCGCGTGCGAGGTGGATCCATCCCGTCCGGTTGGACGAACTTCCTCGTAGGAGCATTACCGCAAAAAGTAACTGTCTGTCACATTCGCTTGAGTTCAGTTCATGGGTGTTGCAGAAGAAAGAAGACAATTCGATCAGGCTGGCTAACGAGCTCGTCGTCGGTCGTGGGGCCGACTTGTGATGTTCCATATACAGTACATGCTCTGTTGCTTGTCCAGTTGTCCTTGGCAGCAAATCGATCAACTGCAGGTTCCGCATCGCACTGCAGCAGGAGTCAACCTCATGGGCAAACAAAACTGCCGACAAATTAAACTTGTGCTGCGTACTCCAGCTAGCTTTTGCTTGATCAGAGGAAAAAATTGTATTGTTGATGCAGGTTAGCGGCTGGCTCACGTCAGTCAGTTTGGTCAATCCGATCAGATAGATCATCCATCGCAACACATGAATAGAAGACGAAAACCCAAAGAGAGAAAAAAAAATACTATACGCTTGCACGGTCGGCAACCCGTCGATCCGCGGCTGCAGTGGTTTCAGTCTGAAGATGTCGCGTGCATGTTCAGAGTAGGAGTACAGCACATTGGAAGGCCGGAGATTTGTTTTTTTTTCAGACTTAGTTCAGCGCCACTCCATCATCACAACTCACAATTCAGATATCGCATTCCCATGTTCAGAGAGCTTCAGTCGGCACAACAAGAGCACGTCAGTGAGTCGAAATTCGAAACTGTGTGGGAGGGAGTACCAAGGATTGCAACAACGGTGGAGAAGAGAAGACAGTCATCAATCGAGCTTGTGCCTGTATCAGTCTGTCAGTGAGTTAATGTTTCCGATTCATCGTCTTTTATTCCAATATATAAAGCAAGACTGTTAACCTGTTCATAACAACACACAGGAACAACATAAGTACATAGAACCACAACAAGCAAAACTGACACGAACTAACAAAATTTCCTTCTACAGCACATCAATAGCAGCGGATGGATATGGACCAACAAAACCATCATCATCAGCAGCAGCAGGTCCTGTCAGCCGGGCAAAATCATCATCATGAACAAGAATCATGGATGGATGTTCTTGTATGTACAACTCTGACAGGACCTGACAAGGCCGGCCGGACAAGAACCGGACCGCTCTGTGTCTGAATCCACGGGCTCTACTCTGCTCGGTGCTCGGACCAGACGAGACATCAGAGCGTGCAGCAATAGGACGCCAGCCGGCTCCAAGCAGCAGCGGCGGCGGCGTTCCTGGCCGGCCGCGTCACCGCCGAGCCCTTGCCGGCGGTGCTGGGTCGTCGTCTGTCGTCCCTGACGCCGCTGCCGCTGCCACTGGTGCTGGGATTGCTGAGCATCTCCCATATGACGTGCACGTCGCTGTACTCGCAGGTGCGCACCTCCTTCCGCAGCCGCCCCAGCCCTGCACATCGACGCCATGTCAGCCGCCTCGCCGTCGTCTGAATCCCATGTAGGTATGTATATTGGTAAGATGAAGACGGCTTACCGGTGGATCGGCCGAGGCGGAGGCGCGCGCGGATGCCGCGCCACACCCGCTTGGCCGGTGGCACCAGGCACGACATCCTCGGTTCCGATCCGATCCCCTGCTCTGCTGTCTCTGCTCGATCAAATCGACCTCGCCTTCGCCAGGACCTTCCGCCTCCCTCTCCGGCGGGGCGCCTTGTACGTTAACGACGCGCACCGGCTGGCTGGGCTGACCTCTCAGCACTGGGACGATCACAAGTCACAACTAGACTCTCTTTATTTATACACAGGCGGTGGAGTGAAAATACACAGGGCAGCCAAGCCGACGGCCAGCGTCCGTTGCCCGTGCCCCGATGTGGACGCGGCGACAGCCGGCGATCGCGCACGTGGACAGGACGCGGCTTTGCTTTCGTCGCGCCTTCCCGTCCACACCACACGCTCACCAACGGCTATATATGCATTTTCGGATTGGATGCTTCTAAGTATCTACGTCTATCTACACCTAAAAAATAACTAAGGTCATCGTCATGTGCTAATTAGTCACCTCACTCCCACTGCCTAATCACCAAGCAGTGTCCGCGTCAGAATAGGGTGCCAATGCCAATTATTTAAACGAACGCAGCCAAAGCAATCATCGTACATGCCCAAATAAAAAAAATCCCGCTGCCTAATCGCCAAGCAGTGTCCGCGTCGGAACAGAGTCCAGAACCACCTCGCCAATTATTTAAACGGACGCAGCCAAAGCAATCACGTACACACAGGCCAAAAAACCAATCACGTACGGGCTAAGTGTTAAATTCAAAGACAAAGCAAGCACATACAGGCCGAAAAAACCATCACGTACGGGCTAAGTGCCAGTCGCTAGAAAGCGGGTTTTTCTACCTCACATGGCCCTTATGCCAATCTAACTAAGAGATGTTTCCATTCCAATTTAAGTGAAAGCAGCCAGTTCAGCTCAGCTTCACCATGACCGTTAACAAGGCATAAGATCAGACTATCTCTTATATCGGGGTGTACCTGCCGGAACCAGTGTTCTTGCATAGTCAGTTATATGTAGCGCTATAAAGAGTCACGACAAGATTAAATATTAAGATTTTGGTTGTCTCGGCCAATAAGAAGGACGTCAACAAGGGGAAGAGGAAGAAGAAACTGGCAATGTGTATTTTCAGAAAGAATATCGTCTATAATGATGTTCTAACTCTATAAAAGAGGTAATTTCTCTTGGCAAAACATATTTTTGTCTGTATAGTCAACAAAACGGTAGCTTAAAACATTAATAAATAGTTTATATGAAGAATACTACCAACACATCAGGGACAATTGCAAGGACTACTTGACTACTGTCCTTGACGAGTCAGCAACCTTAGAATGCTAATAAGAAATTGTGGAATTTACGTGTGTTAGGTGATACAATTACAACATAATGGCACCTCTTAGCCATGCAAAAAATTAAGTTTGAAATATTGATGTACCAAACATTACGTTCGAAAATTGTTTTTTTAACACATTCATACTATTGTTTTTCAACAATACACCACACACTCATATTATTGTTTTTCAACGATACACCACACGCTCGTACTTAAATTAATTATGTTCCCATGCAATGCAACGACATTTATCTAGTTATTAATTAAAACTATAAGACCTGGTTTGGATTATTGGAATTGAATTTATTTTAATAATCATAATTTAGACACATATTAATTAGGCCAATATAGTTTTATATGGATTATATTTGTATATTATTATTGGCTATACATGAGAGATACTTATATGTTGCATTTCTACCGTAGGGGAATGAGTTGAAGAGCATATTATAAGTTGCAAAGTAAAAATATAGAATCGTTGTAATCTCTTGCTACTTGTTTGTCTACTTCATTTTCAATAAAAGTTAACTGTAGAGGCAAAAGCCCCTCCAGATTTCAAAAAAAAATATAGATGTAGAATGTGGTGGAATGTCAAATTTGAAACTAAATAGCCTAATTTATTAAGTAGATTTTAATTCCTTCAGATAAAAATATCTAAACGACCCTTAAATAGTGAATGAAAGAGCGTAATGGCCATTGTGACAAGTCCAATTTCGTTTTTTTTAGAAGAAAAGGTAAATTTCAATTTCGTTTGCAACTTTTCTTCCTCGCCGAAAGTCTGAATGAACATGGATCTCATCTTGATTTTATTTATCAGTAAGTAGGACTGTAGGAGTAGTATATTCCTTTATCGTACTAGTGCGTTGTTTCCAATCGGAAGGTCAAGATGCCCTCTTTTGTCTTTTTTTTTTGACTTTTTGTACACGACGAGTAGAGTATTTTCATTCGTCCTGACAGCTACAGCATGGGCCGTGTGAATGATATACTACTTACGTCTCACAGATAACGTAATCCTGCAGTTCAAATCTCGTCAAAAAGAATATAATCGTCGACTTAAGATCAACTTTTCTAGTTAGTTCCACCTATCAAAAAAAAAAAATCATTGCATGCCTGAAACACTAATGTACCCTATCTATCCATATGTATAAATATTCTAAACTTTTGAAGAACATTCTAAAGCACCCAATAAAACAAGGAATAAATATGTGATTCTACATCTACACTAATCTAACATCGAAAAGTGAGATTCACATTCCCTTTCAGGACAGAGGGAGTATTATACATATGCACTGTACTAATCTCTCGATCGTCATCTCTCACCTGTGAGTAAGTGGCTGTTTTTGTCCTGATGTGAACAGGGTTAACTTTATTCGATAAGGACCTAAGCGCTTTGATGACAGTTCTACTTCTAATGCTAATAATGTAATAGAGTAGATCCTATATATATTATACATTTGCCTGATAACGTAACGATATGGTCACTCCTTAACTTAGTGTACGTACGTCACAGTCCCAGATATATGTATTCATTCAGTAAAAACAAAGCCTTGCAAGAGGATGTTGACAGTGATTAACAGACTTGTTAGCGCTCGGACGTCGCTGCACAAAGGGAGGGAGCAAACGAGCGCAGTGCGTCGGGCTCGCGAGACAACGCACAAGTAGTGGGCTCGTGCCGCCCCCAATGTCGTCCACGCCGTCGGCCGCTTTCCATACGCACCCATGTGCAACACCCAATTTGCTTTTGAAATATCCAGATGCAACAGTTCCAACATACAAAATAAGACAAATGAAACACTTAAAACAAGCATCTAAAACACTTGTGAACATCTAAATAAAACACTCGCAAACATACGTATGAAACACTTGAAAATATTTGAAACATATGTTTGCAACATGCATGTATATGCAACATTTAGGTCTACTTTTGCAACAACCAGATAAAACACTTGCAACATTCGTCTGAAACATACACTTAAAACATACGTGTATAGCCATTATAGCATGTGCAACGTCCCGATCTACTTTTACAACATCGATATCTGCAATATTTTTTAAAAACATCTGAAACACTTGAAACATACTATTACAACATGTGTTTTCAGCGTAGCATCTGCTTGCTGCTTGGACGAAAGGAGGTTCGTCGACACGGAGCTTGACGCCGGCGTGGAGCTCGACGCCGTGGAGTGGCTCGGAGGTTGCCGGTGTGGAGCTCATCGGTGGCATGGACATCAGCAGGGGCAGGGGCAGGCGGATGGAGCGCGGCCGCGACGGGAGACGCGAGTCCGGGCGGAGCACGCGGCGCGGGCGGTGGGCAGCGCGGCCGAGGACGGGGTCTGTCCCAAAGCAAAGGCGTGCTGCGCACTGAGTGAGCAAGCGACATGGGCGGGGGCGGTGCAAAGCGAACGGGCAACTTATAAGAGGTCCGTCCGGACAGACGAACGATTTATAAGCAGCATTACCGTATAATTAAAGAAGAAAACGTCGGCTGCAGTTTATTTTGAGCAGCAGCATAGCATAGCAGCGACTGCTAGTTGCCACTACACCATTAACAACTAAAAAAGATATTGAATTTGCCCTTGATTTATTATTTGGTTCTTGAGCGTGATTGTCAAGACATAGAAATTACTCCCTCCGTCCGCAAAAGCAAGCAACTCTCGGTTTCCTTGGTGAATTTAGTCAGGATGGTAAAGGACCTGTATGCCCCTACATTTGTCCATGCATTACTCTCGCTGAGTCCTCCTCGTTTCGCGCACTGTGTGAAGGAGAGCCTGCTACGGTGGAGATTTAGGCTATCCACACTCGTCCACCTCTATTTCCATCTCTAAAAAGGAATATTCTATCCTAGTCATCGAGATTCTCTACTCTATATCAATTTCTTCCGCACCCGTGTTATCTCTATCCCATACTCTATACCCACTATTTCATATTTTATTCTCCTCTATTCTCTCTCACCAACTCTACCTCTCTCTCTTGCTACAGTGCTGATACAGGCATGTGGCAAGCGCGGGGCCCGCACGGAGAGCACATACAGGCGTGGAGCAGGGCCTCCAGATTTACCGGTCTACTGTAGCACACGGAACCCAAGCGTGTCCTTTACAGGTCTGCGGTGCGGGGCTCCGAACGCAATATTTACCATTCCGGCGCGCTTCCAGGTCCGCGGTGCGGACAGTCTTACCGTGGATGCTACAGGAGTAGCCTTTATGTACCAACGGTAGTCTGAAATTGTATTTTTTATTGGACAACTGCTGGAGTCTAAAATTGCATCTTTACGAGGACAGAGGCAGTACCAGCTAACAAGCTGTGGTTGCTAGCAGACATCATCGCCCTGTCTGTCTCTTCCGAGTTCCGATCCATCAGCTGCTGCCGTCTAAAAATAATGCTCACCGCAAAACTGCCGCCCCTGAAGCAAATCCAACAGGATTAGCGCCTGACTCATTGCACCACTCTGTACGCAGAAATTGAAGGGCGCCGTATAACACAGACAGAAGGCAACACGTTTCTTGTCTTCCATTTTCTTATTAAATTATTATAATATTTGTATACTATATTGGTTGGTGGGGACCCTTGTCTTTTTGCGGAAGTTTAGTTGTGATTGGGTGGACCAGATTGGTCGGGATTAGACTCCGTGAGTGATAACATACAAAATGTTGAGGGTTTGAGGCACAGAAAAAAAATAACTAAAATAAATCTGCACCGCTGGACGCTGAAGTGTGTATCACACGCGTCTCCTTTTACATATATATAAATAAATATGCTTCCCCCGGGACATCACCGATCACGCGGTAACATGCTGCATGCAGTAGCAGCAGCGTCGTCCCGTCGTCTCTGCTTGCTGACTGCTGTCTTCAACGTCGACCCAAAGCTAGCAGCTAGCTAGTTCAAGATACAGGTTACTTAAGAACACAAGGACCAACATACACCACTGAAACCAACGTACAGTTACTTAAGAACACAAGGACCAACATACACCACTGAACAACACTACTAGACCACTACTGAACCAAAAGAACAACACTTCAGACCATCCAGCATGAACAACACAGGTCCTTCACCTCAGATTCAAGTTCTTCATCATACCTTCCATACAGCCCTGAATTTCTTGTTCCTTCCTTTTGCATGCATTAACCTTCAGGCAACTCATCCACTTTGTCTCGCAAGCCCCCCCACCAAATTTGTGATATGTTGATAAGCCATTTAAAGAAACTGCATCTCCCTTTGTCAGACTAAATGCAAATAAACATATGAGCAGATTAGACAAAAAAAAACCGAAACAAAAATTGACAAGAATCGACAAGGAAAACTCTACACGTACGAAGGTTTTAGTACGAAGCTATTACGAAAAGCAAATTCAGGTGACTACTTGCTACATATCTGGGAAACAAGCGACAGACATTTGAAATGCAGTGTATTTTTTTTCATGATTGGCATGAACTTGTTTTGTTTATCCACAGATTGCAGTGACACCACTAGTTTAATGTTACCAGTGAAACTGTCCTAACGAGCAGTTCTGCTGATATATTTGCTTACGGATGGTAGTTAGGACATGCTTTTGAATTGGAAATGGTAGTGAAATAGGCTCTTCAGACTGATGACTACAATGTCTAGGTTTCGTTCCCTAGCAGAACTCATTCGACAAAGATCAAAGAAAAAACAATTACCATACTCTAGGTGCAATTGTAGTACCGCCTCTACGGGAACTCATTCCACGATATGAATCGTCTGGCCTTCTCACCGCAATTGCAGAACACTGCTGGTTCGTAGTCCAATGGATGCTTGCGGTACCATACCAGCGAGGGCCCAGACCGGTAGCTCCGCGAAGATGTCGACCCACGTGGCTGGAAGGGCCTCGACAAACTGCCCTCCTCCACCGGCGGCAGCCCCATCAGCTCACTCATGTCCCTCGCCCGCGACGACCGTGACTGGAAGGCTGCCCGCGGCGACCGGTCATCCTCCGCCGGCGACGATCACGGCTGGAAAGGGGCCCCTCAGTGACCAGGGCCACGACGATTGGCTCTCGCCTATCGTTGATGACCACGGCTGGAAGGCCGCCCCCGGTGACTGGTCATCCCCCGCGTGAGTGATGAGATTTTATCCCTGTACTTCGTTTAGTCAAAATGCCGTGGTGAGATGTGGAGAATATAGTGGTTTGCCATACGGTACCTGTCCTGGTTGTAATACGCCTATCATGGAGTATACATCTAGTAAGACCCAAGAAATTTACTTCAAGTGTGCGCTCAACATATATGGTGTAAGTGCTATTTGAGCCTGTTTGCTTCTGCTATTTCTGATTGCTGTGACTGTCGGTGATCTCTAATCTCTAGCTACGAAATGCAGGATCCCAATCATCTATGCTATTTCTACAGAGACATAAATGAGTATCGGAGCTATCTTGGTGACCTGGAGCCGTATGCATCATATATTAGACAACAAGCTCAACAAGCTCGTTTACGTGCAGCAATACGTCAATATGGTTCGGCCACAACTGCTACAAATTTTTTTTCGAAAGGCAGCCAAAAGCTTTGGCTGGATTTTTATTAGACGAAAAAAGGAAAAACAAAAGAGAAATACAAGAGTCACCAGACTCCACTACCCCTCTGTACATCCACTATAAACAGGAAAAAAAAGAGAAGACCACTCACGCTAGAGACCCCGGTCTAGCACCACTAAGACCTGAAACACCTGTTAGACCCAAAAAAAGAACAGACTCCTAGAAGGAGCAAAGAAAAACAAGCCGAAAGCAAAGTCAGACGAACATTTAAAGAAACGGAGCTACTACTGAAGTTTTTGCCAAGGCGTATTGATCAAACTCTTCTTTGCAAAGAAAGGCCACCTCCCTTGGCTGCAGGCTGATATTTTGGAAGGTTCGTCTGTTCCGCTCTTTCCATATATTCCACCAGTAGTAGCTAATGAGACCATCAAACTTTCTTCTGAGCGTGCTAACGATCTTCATTCTACATTTGCGCCAGTAGCTATGCAAGGAACCATTTGAATTGACTGTATCGAGCAAAGCTAATCCCATCCAAGACTTGAGATGTGACCAAACATCCTTGGAGAATCTGCAATCCTTGCATAAATGAGTGGGGGTCTCCGGATCATTTCCACATAGCTTACATATTGGGTCGTTTGGCCAATTCCTCTTGATTAGATTATTTGCTGTCAGTATCTTTTTGTGCAGCAAAGTCCATGCAAAGAACCTGACTTTCGGTTCGGCTCTTGCCTTCCAGATGGGCATCAATTTGAGTTTACTGAAAGTCCCTTCAAATTGAATGTGGTAAGCGCTCTTCGCTGAATATTCACCATCTGTCGTCCACCGCCATACAATGTTATCCTCCCTTGCTATGTCTAACTGTAACTGATGTACCTCCACCCAGATCAACACGTATTCCTGAATTTCCACCTCACCGGAGATCGGTGAAATGTGTGAGATCCACCTATTCCCCTGGAGAGCGGCCCGGACGGAGAGTTTTTTCCTTTTGGCCTTGCTGAATAGTGTTGGGGCGATGGATTTCAGCGTCCTGCCATGTGCCCAGGATGAGAGCCAGAAACTCGCTGTTTGCCCATTTCCAATAGTTACTACTGTAGACGTTGCAAACAGGTCCCTATCTTTGCTGTCACATGGTAGATCAAGTCCAGTCCATGCTCTGTCCTTGTAGCGCCATTGGAACCAGAGCTAGCGTAGCCGGAGTGCGCGTGCAAAGCGCTCAAGATCGAGGATCCCCAGGCCTCCCTTGGGCTTTGGTCGACAAGAAGTTGGCCAGTTCACAAGTGAATGTCCTCCATAAACTTTGTCGGGAGTCTCCCCTCGCCAAAGGAAACTTTGTCGTAGGCGATCAATTTTCTTCACCAGCCATTTTAATTCCGGGAACGCAGTCATGTGGTATATAGGCTGGGCTGAAAGGACCGATTTAACCAACGTCTCTCTGCCCGCCGTGGTTAAGAATCTCCCCTTCCATCCTGGGATTCTTGCTTCAATTTTGTCAAGCAATGGTTGCACATCGATCTTCCGCAATCTCCTGATGTGTAGTGGGAGGCCCAGATACTTCCCAGGGAAGGTACACACCTTACCTTGGAAATTTTGCAACAACTGTATGACTACGTCCATGGCTAATCGGATGGGGTATATTTCAGTTTTTGCAATGTTGATCGTCAGGCCCGAGCACCTCCCAAAGAACTCGAGAATTTTGTGGAGATGATCAATTTCTGTGCTAGACGGAGCAGCAAAGATTGCAGCATCGTCCGCGTAAAGAGAGCACCGAAGGTTGGCCGCTTTCGGCAAAACCGGAGACAAAATGCCCTTGTCAGCAGCCATTTGTATGATCCGTTGTAGGGGGTCTATAGCTAGAATGAAAAGCATTGGGGATAGGGGATCCCCTTGCCTCAGCCCTCTTTCATGTTTTATCTCCTTCGTCGGTTGCCCATTGATCAGCACCGTTGATGTAGCCGTGCCAAGTAGGGCAGCTATCCAATCTCTCCACTTTGTACTGAACCCTAAGTTGTCAAGCACTTCCAGCAGGAAACTCCAATTTATAGAGTCAAAAGCTTTAGAGATGTCCAATTTAATAAAGAGGGTCGGCTTCTTCTTCTTGTGTAATAGCTGAATAACCCGTTGCACATAAATGAAGTTATCATGAATACATCGCTTCCGTATAAACGCGTTCTGGGCGATTGAGACTATCTCATCTAGGTGTGGTGCCAGTCTGTTCGCTAATATCTTTGTGATAATTTTGGCGGTACTATTAATTAGGCTGATCGGCCTAAAGTCTGACAGCGAGGCGGCATCTTGAATCTTGGGCAGCAGAACTATATGCGCCGTGTTCACCAGTCCCAGCTTTGCGGTTTGATTATTGTAGAAAAAAGTCAACGCCTGAACTAAGTCCTCCTTGATTACGAACCAGCACTTCTTGTAAAAACACCCAATGAAGCCGTCAGGCCCCGGGGCCTTCTCAGAAGGCAACTCCTTGACTACCGCTTCTATCTCCTGTGTGGTGAAGGGTACATCTAATTCCTCAAGATCATGCCGGACGTACCCAAGCTCTGCCCAATTGATCCCTTGTGTTCTGTCGTTTGCTTTTCCAAGCAGATTGGTGAAATGATTAAATTTTAGTGAGGCTTTGCTTTGCTGTGACACAGCTGGACCAAGATCGCCCTTCAGAGTTGCAATGAAAGATTTCTTCTTCCTCATGCTCGCATGCAGATGGAAGAAGCTAGTGTTTGCATCACCTTTCCTTATCCAAGTCAGCCTCGAATGCTGCCGTGCTCTTGCTTTCTGTACTGCAGCCATGCCCAACGATTTAGTCTTCAGATATTTCTTGAAATTCAGCTCCTCCTGTGATAACTGTCTCGACTCTTGTGCTTTCTCCAGGTGTTCAAGTGTTAGTGTAAGGATCGCCCATTTTATACGCCAACCCTTCATAGATTTCCTCCTCCAATTCTTCAGGGCTTTGGCCGTGCGAAGCATTTTGACGTGTAGTCTAAGGAACGCGTCTTGTGTGTTCACTGGTTTATTCCAAGCCTCTTGGACCGTATCCATGAAGCCAGCCCTATGCACCCAATGCGATTCAAACCTGAAGCCCTTGTAGAAGTCGATGTTTGTGTCCCCCTGAAGGAACAGTGCGCTATGGTCGGAGCCCAATGAAGCTAAGGCTCGCAGATCAGTATTTGGGAAGATCTCTAGCCACTCAGTAGAAGCAAATAGATGATCGATTCTAGTCATAGTGGGTGTGTGCTGATCATTGCACCAAGTATATTTCCTACCCCAAATTTCTAGACGCGCGAGCTCGAGATTATCTATGGTTGAGTCTCGAGATTATTGCACCTGAATCTATTAATCAGCGACAAATTCAGTCTTGTGTTGTTTTTGTCTTGGGCACAGAGGATCAGGTTGAAATCCCCGAGCAGCAACCAGGCTGGTAGTGTGCATAATTTCAGAGCTTCAAGTTCTTGGAGGAATAAAATCTTGTCTCCATCACTTTGTGGACCGTATACCCCGGTAAGCGTCCAGACTTCATTCTGGGCCAACATCGTTATTGTTGCCGAGATTGTGTTCTGAGTGAGGTGCGGTTGTGACAACGTAAAAAAACGTTCAGAGACTGCGATTAAAATCCCTCCTGAGGACCCGTGAGATGGTAGAAACGCTGAGTTTGTTGCCATTTCGGCGCCCACCGTTTCTACCAGGATGTTACGAGTCCAATTGCTAATCTTGGTTTCCTGGAGACATACCATAGTGGCTCCCGACGAGATGATCTGCGTTCTCACCGAAGCCCATTTTACCCCATCGTTTAAACCCCTCACGTTCCAACAAAGCAAGTTGCAGTCCTTAGCTGACATAATAAAAATTCCAACTACTTGACAACAATCTGTTCCAGCGACTAGCGCCCAAACCAGAAGAGTAGTAGACAACAATGGGGTGGGCCGAGGGCAACACAGCCAGCAGGTCCAGGATCGTGCCCCCAGATGTCAAAACACACAAGCTCAGCCGAAGGCTCCAAGGCCAGCAGGCTGACAACCAAATCCGCCGAAGGCTCGCAGGCCAGCAGGCGTCCGACATACCACTGAAAGTTCTCGAAACTAAGCCGAACCAGTCTCCAGCTACTACCCGGACACGATACAAGGGGTATGTGACCCCAGCTCTCATACATGGAGAGCTAATCATTGGATGGGAACCACTTGAAACCAGTCGCCTAAGCCACTAGGCCCGGCGACTCCACCAACTCGCTTGGGATGGAAGTATTCTTTTGGTCTGTAGCGCCTTCCTCCCCGTGCTCGATGAGGTCCTGAATAGCCTCCATGGTGAACTGCTCCAGTGGCCTTGCGAAGTGCTGTGCATGAAATTCAAATTCATCAGATGGAGAAATTTTCCTAGAAGCGCTGTTCCCAGTACCTCCTAGGTCGCCCAGCTTGCGAACTAGCAAATCGTGCGCTATCTGTACTGTCCCTTTCCCAGAATTCGCCATGGCCTTCTTTGCTAACCTAGTGCTTTGGCGTTTGTTTGGGCCCTGTGCTACATCTAATAAAAACTCGGTGTTGGTGCGTTGTGGCCTGGTAGTTAGTAATGGTGGAGGTACTGGTTTAGAGATAGCACTTAGAAACTCCTCTATCTTTGTTGTTTGTGTGTGCAAGGTTGGGTCCTCCTCTATTGGGTTCTCATTGGTCACCAACACATCTTGTACAGCTGAACCCCCCCCCCCCCCCCCCCCCCCCCCCAACTGTGAGTGTGTACGTGATGGGGTCAACACCATGTGCATGCTCAAGTTCTGTTGCATCTAAACTGCTAGTGTTGGTACAAATGTTGCTAAACTGGGTCGTGGCAGCTAAATGTTGAACATCCTGAGTTACGGGATATTGTAAATGGGATGTGGATTTGTGGGATGGGCTCACCAGAAGATTGCTGATCATCGACTCCAGCTGCAGCTCTATATCAGTCTCCACCGTGTTGTTGACAGTGACGTTCTCCACCTCCATGGTGATTGTGTGCTGCTCCATTGCCACGGGAGCGGTCACCTGCACGGACATCCCCTCACCAGCAATCTGCTGCTCCACTCCCTTGTTGTCGGTGTTGTTGACGGTGATGTTCTCTTCCTCCATGGTGGTTGTGTGCTGCTCCATTGCCACGGGAGCATCCTCCTGCACGGGCTCCCCCTCACCAGCAAGCTGCTGCTCCACTCCCTCTGTAGACATTGGCAACGAGGATACAGAGGTTGGGATTGTGTCACCCTTACTATGTGTAGAGCATAGGATGGTATCAAGAAACTCACTGATGTCGCCTGTTGCAGTGATGACTGGAGGTTGGACCTTCTCCGACTCCTTGATGGTGGAACCATCAGACTCTGCACATGGATGAGTTTGAGTCAGGACATGAAAAAACTCGACGTTTGGCGCTTGGATTTGTGGAGGCGGGAGTGAGGTACCCAAAATGAGTATGATGCTGTCGTCCTGGATAGGGGCCTTCCGAGGCTTGAGCTCAGTTGCAATAGGATCGGCGAAGGTCACCCTCTTGGGCTGCTTCTGTTGCGCTTGTGCCTTGACCCTCCAGACCTGGGTGGCCTCTTTCGCTGCCCTGTTTCTGCGTGGCGGAGACTCAGCACGTGCACGCCACCTGTTTGAGCTGATGCAATCCTCCGCTCCGCCTCTGCAGCGGCTGTTGCGCGCCCAGGCCGAGGAACTTCGGTGGCGACGGTTGCCTTGGCTGCGGCGGCCATCGTAGTCATCGTCGTCGCGGCGCGGCCTGAAATCATGTGCACGATCACGGTCCCGGCCTCGCCTTCCATGCACGTGCTCGCCCTTCGTGTCCAGGACACCGTAGTCCCAGTCGAAGATGCGGCGCGCCTTGCGGTTGCCGTCGATCCTCCCCGGTTCCCTCAGGAAGGAGAGGTCCTCCACCACCTCCAGGTGGTTGCGCAGCACATACTCCTGCCCGCGCTTGACGTCGACTGGGTCGTCGCGGTGGGGGTGGCCACGGTCAGGCTCGGTCACCGTGAGCACCACCTCAAGGGGGATGTCGCACGGATCATGGCACCAAGCCCAGAGGTCGAAGGACCTGGTGCGGTGTCGGCGTTGTGTCGTCTCCTCCAGGTAGTGCACGGCGCAGCTGCTGCCCACCACCTTAGCCGCCACGTCCGTTGCCCAGCAGTGCACAGGGACCCCTTCAATACGGACCTTGACACGATACTCCCAGGTGGTCTGCCTGGCGTAGCGGTGTTCATTCCAGGCCGCGAACTGGAACCGACGCCCATTGTCAGGGAGGGTGCCGACGTCGACCACGCGTTGCCGGTCTCTGGGGTCGCTGAAGATCGCCAGGAATTGCTCGGGGAAATGCTTGATCACTTGGACGTCGTCGTGGTGGATGCCGAGCTGATTGCGCAGAGCGTCGACGAGATGATGTGGCTCGGTGTCGTGACTGCTGCCCCCAAGCCAGCAGACGGCCGCCCGGTCGATGAGCTCGTTCCGGCGGCGGTGGGCTTCCCTAGTGGCCGACACCGCACAGTAGGCCCGAGCGGGCCTAGCGCGTGGGTCTCCGGGGTACCGTGCAGCCGCCATCTCCTCTTTCTTCCTACCTCTCCCCTCACCACCTCCACAAAGGAACGATGGTCGATCTCAGCGGGTTTGTGCCTGGTGGTGAGGTCTCTGGTTGAGCTGTAGTGATCCTGGGTGAGGGAGGAGTGTCGAAGTTCCTGGTGCCCTCCCTTTTTATGCATCTCTGGCCTAGCGAAGTGGTTCTTGGAGGGGCAGCCCAGCGCTCTGTGCCCAGACCGGAAGCATTTCCAGCATCTTGACGAACGGTGGCAGGAGTAGGCTAGATGATTTGGTGAAAAACAATTAAAACACCTGCCTTCCATCTTTGATCTAAAGAACACGGTCCCAGGCAGCTTGTCCAGAGGGCTATGAATGGCGCTCTTCTCTGAACTCCCCTTCACCCTACGATTCACCCTAGCTGGCTCCCAACCATCTTCCTCTGTGCTCCTCTCCGATTGAGGGTGCTCCAGACGCGTGCTCTTCCTTGCAGAGTGGGCAGTTCCGGCCGTTGATGGCGACTGGACATTGTGGGTGGACTGAACCTTGAAAACTCGGCCGCCATGAATGCTATGTGTAGGCTGCACTGCTTTCCCTTTCTTGCTCTCTGGGATTCTGGCCCTGATGAGCTCGGCTTGAAGATCCATGTCTTCTGGGTGGCTCTTGGATGCCTGCAATGAAGGCTTGCTGACCTGAGGATCCCTTTGCTCCTGCCGCTTGGGGTGGTTCAAATCCTTTGCCAGTTCTGGTAAAATCGCCCATGCCTGAGCCTGAAGCGCCGGATTCATCTCAATGGGGCTCTCCGGTTGAGGGGCGTCACCCAGCGGGGGCGCGGTCGCCTGCAGACCGCCATCAATGGCATAGCGAGGAGACTCCGCACCATTATGGTTCCTCGACTGCACCCCCGATGGCTTCGGTGTGGCATCAATGACGGACGGCACCAGGCGAGACGCCCCGCCAGGAGCGGCGGACTGTGGCTGCGGGGTAGGTTGTGACCCACCACCGAGTAGATCACCGGCCGGCGGTGCCGGATCTGGGGGGTGCCGGCCAAGAGCAGCCGTGGAGGGGGCGGATCTGGGGGAATCGGGTGGCTCGAGGTGGGGGGTGAACGGGGGCGAGAGAGGGGGCTCGGGGTCGTCCGACTCCATTACTTCTGGGAATGAGATGAGTACCACAACTGCTACAAATGCTTCCCTAAAAGGATATTTTGCTTCAAAGTCACAAGTCCAAGATTTGAGAAACTTCCTAAATACCATACCCTTGATTTCCTTGGATCATCCCTCCTGTAGGGAATTCAGGACTAGGCATGCATTCCTGTAGTTTTTGGAGCTTTTATACTAAAGAAAGTAGAGTTTGTCCAGCGATTTTATCATCATGGATTCTGCTAATGACTGAAACAAGAATGTCATTAGTGAAACAAGACGTGGTGTTGGTTCTTCAATTTGTCCATGTTGGATGTCTGAATCTATTCATGATGTTCAGTACTCTGTTTTATCATCCTATGTTTTTATAGTTCAAGCTGAGATTTATCATCAATGGTTGATTTTTCAAATCACGATTTTGTCATCACAATATTGCAATTTTATCATCACATGTGCCTGCCGAGCTGCGGCCTGCCTTGTGCCTGGCTGCGCCAGCGGCTGCTGCTTCAAGCTCGCCGTGCTTGTCCCTGCTCGCTGCAGTGCTGCTACTAGGGTTGGGAACAGGAGTTGTGCCGGAATGCGGGAGTTTGTAGGGCTGTTTGGCCCATTTGTGCCAAGAAAGGTGGGTTAAATGATCCTAGTTAAAATTCGTGGTTCGTGGATGGTAAAATCCTAGGTTCCAGCCTGGTAAAATGCGAGCTTTTATGCTAGTAAATCCAAGAACATAGCCCGGTAAAATCCAAGCATTTAGCTTGGTAAAATCCGAGATTTTAGCCCGGTAAAATCCATGGTTCATGGTTGGTAAATTGCTAGGATCCAGCCTGGTAAAATGCGAGCTTCAACGCTGGTAAAATCCGAGAACTTATCCTGGTAAAATCCTAGTTTCCAGCCTGGAAAATTTGAGGTTCGAGGCTGGTAAAATCAGAGATTCTAGCCCGATAAAATCCACGGTTCATGGCAGGTAAAATCCGAGATTCTAGCCCGGTAATATACGTGCAATAGTGTTGAGGTCGTATATATGCTTTTCTTCGGCCTTTGTGGGGTTGTTGGACCGAGAGAAGGGCTCCTCCAACTTCTGGGCTTAGGATTAACTAGTAGGATCCTGATCCTAATAACCTTTAGAGTTGATTCAATGCTTGACAAGTTGTAACCAGTTGCACTGCAAGACAAACCCCACTCTAGCATCGGATAGTTTGCAACACACACATCTACCGTTGCTGCTGGGCTTGTTCGCTAACGTAGATAGAATCCGGCCCACGTACTCCACTTGCACGCCCACATCAAACAGAAAATCCCTCCCTTCCACAAAATAAATGGGAGAAACTACCACAGCGCCGCATCACTTGGTCAAAGTCACGTCTGCATCTTCTAGGCGGAAATCCCTCTTCTTCCTCTCACGTCATGATCTTTTAGGCATCAATTCCAACATCCACCAACACTGATCCATCCATTTGTTTTGGTTAATTGGATCAGGTATGGGGCACGGTGCCGATGGCTGGTGGTGGCCCTCGGATGTGCAGTGGCACGGAAGCGGCGGCGGCGGCTCTGATAAGCACCGTGCTGCCGACGGCAGAATACCGATAGCCGACGGCGGCAGCGAGGGGTCGCATATGCACAGTGCTGATGGCGGCGGCGGCGGCTACTCCTGATGTGTGCTGGTCCTTCATGAGCTCGAGTGGTTAGTTATTTCCTTTCGGATCCTTTCAGATCCCCATCTCTTATTCTCGTGAGTTCATATATTATGCATTCATATTATTCCTCTGTTTCCTTGATTAGTTGAATACATGGATCGGATGCTTCTCCAGTATGACTTGAGATGAAGGCATCAGTACCCAAATATTTCTTAAGGGTTGTAGTATTACTGAATATAAAAGGGGAAAAAGTCGCTCCCAATACCTTAAAAAATTCTTAGATGTGTGGTAAGTCAAAAAAAAAAAAGGTTCTACAGGTGTGGTAACTGTGAAGCATCTTACAGGAGGTCACGATGGAGTTGCTGATTAGTAGCACCACTGCCTCTACTTGGAGAGATCAGGATGACATTTTGGTAAGTCAGACCTTTATACGTCCCAGATGGAAACAAATTGAGCAAATCTTCAATTTATTTTTATTCAATAATTTTGCCTTCTCCTGAAATATATTCTTCTCTAGATTGATGGTTCATGAATTGCTTTATTTCCATGTGATTAATGTTGTTGCTTTGATATATATAGCTATGTCCATTTCTTTTAGCTTGTGCAGACAAAGGCATATATCTCCTAAACCTTTGTGCTTTGATATTGAGGTACAAGGTAATTGAACAATTAGTGTTCTAAGAAATTAATGTCTAGCAAGATCAGCCTCCCTCCTGTATATACACTAGCCAGCATTTTTTCAATTTCTGATTGCATCTATATGAATATATACTAACAGACCTGCACCTAATTTAATTTAGCTTCTAGATACTGTATCAATCCTGAAGATCAACAATCATAATCTTGCATATTCGAATGGTGTGTTGTTTTAAACATTTTTTTTGAAGAAACTTTGCAAGAATTTGTTCCATCTGGTAGCACACTAGCTTCCTCAGCATGTGTTGAATAAAATACTAGGCACTAGGCACTTAATTTATTCTTCACTAATCTTTGAAGTGCAATGGGCTTCTGTTCTAAACCTGTTTGCTTATTTGAATTTTTCTATGGGCACAACGAAATTTGATTTTATATTGGATATCCCTTTTTTGATTTTATACTAGCTGAAGTATTAGCTGGTAAAAGCATTTCACACTAGATTGTATCATATTAACCATATAATTTTCTTTATCATTGAATTAGTTGAGACTTTTGGATTGACTCTGTTATTTACAGCCTAATATTGCTAAAGAATTGTATTGCAGATCTGCTGCTGCTACCAATCTGCATCAACGGTGTCAACAAGGATCAAGGATGTGAACTATAAACTGTACTAGTAGATTTATGATATGATTTTTTTTGTTTACACATATCTCATTTTTATATTTGAGCTGATCCACTAGTATTCTGTTAATTCAGTGTTTTTTGGCAGAACCTACCAAATGTCTGAATGTTATAGAATCCACAGTTTCTCACCATCTAAAACCATGGCATCCTAAGTTTAGGTGGTACAAGAACTTCACAGACATGGGTATGGTCACTTTACTAACACTGAATGAAATTGTACTGTATGTATTTCAATTTGTCCATTGTTTTACTCATTTGACATTTGAGATATTTATTTAAATAACATAGAGTTTCTTCGTCTGTGCAGAAGTTTGTATGTACAGTGTACTCTTGATTTTTTTTGTACTGTTGTAGTAACCATATTTCAGCTCCTATCTTAAATTTTCATTGCTTTTGGTAGATATAGATAACCTTTGGAGTTAAGAGTGGTATCAATAGTACTTTTTACTACCGGTTTACATTTTTTTGAAACAAACTACCAGTTTACTAATATTTTATTTTTGGCTATCAAGCAATATTTTTTCTGGAACTGTTATAATACTGTATGGACTTTAATAATTGACATTTGTGCAATATATAATATACATCTGTTCATCATAAGATGCTATTGTATAAGACACCTCTCTTAAAACTTTGTATTATCCTAGTTTGATTTTACTTCAAAGTATCGTATTAAAGTAATCTAACTTTCATCTGTAGGTCAAGAAGATGAATGGATGATCAAATCAGCGGAATGCTAGACTAAACTTAAGGAATGAGAAAGGAGGGCTGCTAGCATTCTAAGAGGGATTCCTTTATTTTTATATTTTACTCCCATAGGAACCTGTACTTATGAACAAAAATTGTGTCATGTATCTTTGTAATAATACAACAAATCCTTTATACTATACGGGCCACTATGCCTATTTCCTATGTGTTGGATGGCCTTGCGTTTCTCATTAAATTGTACAGCCATGATCTCTATGTTGCTTTATAAATTAATTAATTATGATATTAGTGACTACATAGTTTATTCCTTGCAACACATATAAGTGTTGCAACAAACTAAATCTATATGTTGCAACAAGCCGTTGAAGTCGTTCGTCCATGGTTTGTACAAACACATATAAGTGTTGCTATAACCCATCATTATGCGTTGCAACTTTGCAACGGTTAATAGTACATCTTACCAACACATAAATAAGTGTTGCAATAGATCCTTATAAGTGTTGCAACGGTTAATAGTACATCTTACCAACGCCACTTTAGGCAACATATATTAGATGCGTTGGTATAGACCCTACCAACGCATATATGGACTTTTAGCAACACATATTTGCATTGCAAAAGGGGGTGTCATGTTGTAGTGTTGGCCATAAAAACCACGCACAACTAATCAGCTCCAGCAGTTGATAAAATCATATATGGACCCTCAGTTCATGCACAACCAATGGTGAATGATGATATATTGACCCTCAATTTGGATGATAAATGTTACAATAAGCTAATTTTGATGCCTGACAAGAAAGTTGTAACCAGTTGGCCATAAAAACCATTACATGTCCATTCATGCACCTATCACACACATGGTCTGACAATAAACTATTATCTCTTTTGCATCGGCAGTTGGTGTTTTGATATCATCTAGTACTGACTCGTCTGATCCATTGCCTTGTTTGGTTGAGCTGTAGCTTTTGGAAAAGCTGCTGTGGGCTGTGACCTTTGGAAAAACTGCTTTGGAATGTGATCTAGAAGCCCGTTTGGTTAGACACATGTGGCTTTTGGAAAAGCTTCTCCCCTTACGAGCAGACCCCACATGTCATAGACAGCCAGACATCATGTGTCTAACTCGGGACATGCTGTATGCCGTATGCCGTCCCTTTCTCCTAATGATAGGAAGGCCCGAGGCACTCCTGTGCCTCTCCCAATGCCACTCGGGACTACTGTGCCTCCTAATGATATGATTATATGATCATCTAATGGCCTAGATTAATTCAAGGAGCTTGTTTTTTTTGAAATGTCACCGGGGGGAGGGACTTCCACCTAAATAAGGTGCAAGACCAGGGATCGAACCTGGCTGGCTGGCTCAACCACCGGGAGCACAAGCCACTGCACTACTAGTGCGTTTGCGCAATTCAAGGAGCTTATGTGTCGTCTCTTTCACCCAATAATGAGTTATTGACTTGCAGACGCAAACCATTCACATGTTTCCCATGGCAGTCCAGGACACCACCAAACATTGTTGGATTTTATAACCACCTAACGATCTTGATTAATTGAAAGAGCGTGTAACAAATAGATAGAGTCGCCATCCTTCTCGTCATCCTCGACATGTAGGTCCTTAGCAGTTGTACCCCGCCCGCACACAGAATTAGAGTCCACCATGGACATCGCCTATTCACCTGGCTGTCCTGCTTGCAACTGAGTCCCTGCAACTTATGTGTTATGTTGGTTGTCTCCTCAATGCACGTGCTATGCAAGCCAAGGTCCCGCACTCTATAAACCCTCCCACTACCTAATGCGTTTGTTGCCTCTTTTGTCATCCACTGTAGCCAATCCTCAATTCACCGACCAAAATTTAAGGCCAAAGCACAGTGCAATGGCCGACAAGGTGACTCGGAGGTATTACGAGTGGAGGAGTGAGGAGGCCCCAGGATCCATGGTCACTCCATCAATCCCCTCCTCTCTAGAAAAAAGCAATGATCCTTCTCGTTGCACACAACACACCCCGTGACCTCATGAATCGTGATGCTCCTTGATCCCCTCATGGCACCCTCGACCTCCAGAGACGACACTGACCAAGCCCCTGGCCACTCTGCATCGACTATTGCCACCACAAGCAAGAGCCCTTCGATTCCACCCTCTATCTGAATTTATTAAACTAGCCGCTGCAATAGATCTCCAACAACCAGCCACCTCGGTTCAATTTCTTCAATGGTGAGCACCTTATCACCGCCTACACTTACCCATCTAGCTCTACCTCTCTCTATCTCTCTTATTCCTTGAGCAACCCCAAGTTTTAGAGATAACCATCATGTCCTTCCCCATAGGACATGCATGCTTGTATATGAGATCATAGGGTTAGGGCATACATGTATGAGCGCACGCGCATATACTATGTTTCAGAATAGAAAGCATAAGTGCCTTTACCTTTTATTCATCAAACCCAAATCTCTTTCCCAAACCCTACATTGATGCTCTTTCTTTTGTCTCTCGATGATCATTGAGGACATTATAGGTATCCTGATAGGGTCCCTATTAGACAGGTGTTTGATGGTTTCCGTGGAAGACTCATGAAAACAAGAGAATTCATTTTTGGAAACCAGCTTGATCCGATTTTCGCTGAGTACATGTCAGTGTGAATTTTACAAGTGCCGCACGTGCAGTGCCAGGTGTTTGTTGCGATTCAGTCCCAACACTACTCCACTCGATCTGAACCTTTTTGTCATATGTTTGAAACTAGAGAGATAATGCTTAACCACTAATTGAGCCACTTCAGGTCATATGATGAGGTATATTAGTTAGGTCAATCTTGATGGAGGCATATTTAGCGATGTTGGAAACAACTTGTGCTAATTGGAGCATGGTTAGTTGTGGTGAATTTGGTATCGATGATCATGAATTGCTACCTAATTATGTTGGCATTGGGTTGTTATCCACTACACGCAAATGAAAGGCTTGGAGTCAGATTAATTATGGAATATATTTTCTTAGTAAATTTGTTTAGAGATATAAATATCGATATTATTTTCTATAATTTAGCCAAACTGAAATAAAGTTTGATTTGTTCCAAAGTTATAATTATATTTTTTCTAGTCAAAGGGATCATCATTATCACAACCAAATTACCAGCTAAGTATTATACACGACCATGTTAGAATTTATATGGTCTATGCTAGTTCCCCTAAGCCTATATGCAGAAATTCTAATAAATCTCAAAGGTCCAATATTTGTGTGTCCTATTGGGCTTTAATGTTTAAGCCTATAAGTAGAGGTGGGAAGTGCAACATCAATTAGTACCATATTGCTAATTGATACTGAGGTAGAGGGTTCTCCTCCCTATATATATGTGCCAATCCTCCTGAGAAAAGACACACCAAAAACTACTACTGGGAGTTCCCAGTTTGGAAAATTAGTATTTCCTCTTCTCGCTGCTGTGTTGTTGTCGTAGTCTCTCTATCAGCGTTCGGGAGAGAGAGCAGGTCTCCTGCACTGAGAGGACGAAAAACATTTTTGGGAGCATTGGGAGAGAACAAAAAAGATTTTTGGGGGGCGTTCTTTGTGCGACCGCTCGCATTTTTGGGAGCGTTCTTTGTGCGACTGCTCGCAACTTCCATGACGGCTCGTCTTTCAAAGGCTACGTCGGGATGTCGTCTCCACCGTCAGAAGGCTCATCGCATCTTCAACAGGAATGTTCCTCCGACGCTCATCGACGACTTCGTACCACCATGGACAACAATGTCTCCACCACTTGCGGCGTCGTCTCCCTCTACAGTCAAAAGGTACCCTGTGATCCAATGTCTTTCATGTTGTTTAATCTGACTAATGTACGAGCTATGCTTACACTAGTTTTTGTGTTCATGATGTTTAACCTAACTAGTATGTTAGAGCTCTACGTGCTAGTTTCTGAGATTGTCATGATTTATATTTTGGTTTTAATCTAGAAATTATCTATTTTATCAACAATAGACGATTTCTGTGTGAAGTAGGACAATCATTATCAAAGCTGATGGAATCACTATCAAAGTATGTTCCCCATATATTTGCTTACACAAAGCGTTTATTTTCCAGCCCTGAATGTTACACCAAGCACATACCAAACACATTTGGTTACACAAAGCGTTTATTTTGCAGCCCTGAATGTTACACCAAGCACCGGACAATGATGCATGTACTTACGGTGCTTGCATCAGCCTTGTGTGGGTTGGCTGCTTATGTGGGGCATATATATGCCTACCTTCTTAAGTTTTATAAGCTTTGGGGCTTATATGCCGACTTACAGAGGGGCCCTTCGTTTTGGGCCACGGAGCGGGCGCCCTGCTGCCCACACGAGTGCCGGCCCTGCAAATTAATAGTATCATCTTCGCTATATTTGCACCCAAGCGCCCAATTAATGTTACTTGTATACATAACCACAAAAGGGGAAAAAGACAGGATTTGAAGAAACCGACATGAGAGTGTAACATCGATTTTTATTTGCTGAGTGCACCACAAGTCAGCTTCTACACTCTGTAGATATATATGACCACGAACAGAGTTTCTTTTCCTGTTCTTCATACGCCTACATCTAAATCAATTCTCCATTCCTTCTATTCTCCATTTTTTCCCCGAAGAATCCGAGTAAACAAAGTAGCTGAACGGCATCACGAGGATTGTTGTGTCTTTTTAGTCCACGGCATCAGTCACCACCTATTCTCAGCCGAGCACGGCGCAGTCATGGCGGACGTTCCCCTGAGCCGTCGTGGTCTTGACCCCGACGCGGCCCATCTTGGTGACGGCGTCCACGAAGGCCCGCTCGAAGGCGACGCGACTCCGGGCCAGCGCGTCGACGGTGGGCCTGGACCTGGGGTCCGTGTGCAGCACCTGGTCCGACGCCAGCAGGCCCTTGCCGGCCTGCAGGTTCCGGAAGAACTGGTTGTCGAAGGTCACCGGCGTGACCGGGTCCATGGCCACGGCCACCCGCGGGTCCACCCCCGCCGGGCACCACGCCGCCAGCTGCGCCGCGTACCCCGCGTCCAGCGTCGCGTCCGCCCCCCGCAGCCGCCCGGCGAACGTGCCGCAGTGCGCCAGACCCACCGTGTGCCCGGCTGCAAACAAACATGCAAGGTAGTGTGGTGAGTGGTCGTCGTCAGTCATGGCCGCCAGCCGCGCGCGCCGGCAGTGCATGTGCAGGAGCTTTGTCTGTCTCCATGGATAGGGGTGTTTCTTCTCCATTGGTCGGTGAGGTTTTTTGGGTGGTTTGTACAGTAGCGGCACTAGGTTCCAGAACAGGGAAAGCGAAGCATGGTAGGCAGGAGCCCGGATTGGTTTGGACTTCATGTGCGAGCTGCTGGATTTGGCCATGGCGGAAAGTAGTGGGGACGGTTGCGTGCATGGGTGTGGTTGTCTGGTTGCCAAGCATAAGCAAGCAAGCAGTTATGGTGGAAAGGTAGGCTTAGCTTTTCAGATTCAGAAAAGTGCTAGCTGCATGCACTTGTTTGTCAGCAGAGACCCCTGATAATGATTGAGGTCGTGCAATGCATGCGATGAGTTCAAGAGTAGCTTGCAAGACCGACCAGAAACGATCAGAAACGTACCTGAGAGGGCGACCATGTCGGCCTGCGACAGCCCGTTGGCGGCGAACATCTGGTTGAGCTGGTCCAGGTTGAAGAAGGGCGCCGGCAGCCTCCCGTTGACGCTGCTCGCCGTCGACCTCAGCCCGTCCAGCCGACCCAGCTCCACCGCGTACGACGGCCCGCCGGCCTGCATGCACGCACGCACGAATTCAGTTTCCGTGAATTCTCTTGTAACTGAAGACCTGAAGTGCAGTGTGCGTAACGCGAGCGGCGTGCGTGCGCACCAGCGCGATGGCGTCCCTGGTGGCCATGGCGAGGATGTCGGCGCACGACACCTTGCCGCGGCACCCCGGCGCGGCGTCCACGGTTGCCTTCGCCCTGATCACGGTGTCGAAGCCGTCGCCGGCCAGGGACAGGTTGATGGGGTGGTCCTTCTCCGCCGTGTTGTTCGCCGTCGACGCCACCATCACCGACGCGTCGCAGCCCTGCAGGTCGACACAACGGATGCATGTTAGCACACGAGCAAGTAGCATGCATGGTCATCGCACCGCTACGATCTGCTGCTTACCTCGACGAAGCAGTCATGGAAGAAGAGGCGCACCGTGGCGCCGACGGTGGTGGGCGTCTGCTGGATCTTCTTCGCCACCACGCCGCGGACGATGGACTCCACGTTCGGGCACACACCGGCGTAGTACCCGCGCCGGAGCTGCGCCTCGCAGACGCTGCCGCCGCCCGCCGCCGCAAGAACCAGCACCCAGAGCAAGGCCGCCACCGCATGCTTCACGCTGCCGCCGGCGCCCATGCTGATCGATGTACGTACGTTGCCCTTACAGAGCTAGCTTAGCTACCTATTACCGCCTAGCGAGCTTGCCCGTTGCTCTCGCTGCCAGCGCACAAATGGCCGGCGGCGTGCGACCGGAGGCTACCTATATATACACACATATGCAGTGCAGCTGCAAAGAAAACTCTGCAAATAAAGCTAGGGCTAGCTGCTGCAGCACTTGGTGTGACGCAAGTGCTCAAGTGAAGTGCTCGCTACGATACACGATCGACGTCACAATGGCATGGTGGCTACAGCGGATAAGATAAGGTCACTTGCTAGCTACCTAGCAAGCTACTAGATCTGGGCCGTCCGATCCGGCAGCGATCGTCCACGGCGTATGCCGATAAGAACATTATCCTTGCTTCTTGGCTCTAGACGACTGTATTTTAGTTGCTTGATTTTTTTTTTGTTATTGTTCAGACAACATATATAAGTATTTAACTTTAGAAAAAATTATAATTATCTCTTGTTAGTTAATTTTAATTATATTAATTGGTTGTCTTTTAATTATATTGCTATTGCCTAAAAAATCAAGGCACCTGAAATATAGTAACTCCCTACATCTCTAATAGTTTTTATTAGACTCACTCTCTAAATCATCGTTTGGAGGTACTTTATAAAAATCGCTCTCTATATGTTTGCACCCTCCTACAACTCCTCCATATATATCTTGTACACGCTTTGGAGAGCTAGTCTCGCCCTTTATCCTTAGTTAGCTAGAAACATTTCTATCAATATGGAAGGATATAAATAGACGGTTGATTATTTATGCCCATGAATGACTAGTTGGTGTCTACTGTGTGCTACCCTCGTCTTTTGGTGCGCAAGGAACAAGATGGCATGCATCTTTCTTCTTCCCGGTGCTTCATTCCTCTTTGGACCCTCTCATCCCCTGTCGTATATGTGTTTCTAGCTCCTGTTGCGTAGCTAGTCTTGTAGGCCTTTATCTATTTTGACCATGTGACAACAAGAAATTGAGCTGTCAGCTTCCTATATATATTCGCAGAGAGGGAGATTGGTTTTAGGGTGGTTGTTTGGGATTGTTTTAGTAGTTTTCTCAAATTAACGAGAATTCACTCCACCAACTCCGCATTGAGTTGGGTTTCCTCTATGGATTCCAACAGCTCCATTTATTTGATTTGCAGCCTAGCAAAGGGATGTTCCATGGTTAGGGTTTTCACATATCTAACAACTAGCGCATATAAGTGATTTATAATTTTAAAAACCTTTTGTGCTATTTTGTTGTAAGTTATGGGTGACAGTAACCAGCTCCCAAATGATATATCAGGTATCGCCATTTTATCTTATTTTGATTGAAAATAAATAGGAAGCAATGAAGTATATGTTTGCGCACAGTACAGTAGTTACTAGTTAGGTCCATCATCATAGTTTTTTTTTTCTATGAATTGGTACAAGATGGAAATAAGAGCATAATTCGACCCATATCTAGAAAAAAGATGCACGATGCTACACCGTGTCATTTTTCGTGTAATGGGTATCATGTTTCGGTAAGTTTACATGTGTAATTAATGTTCACCACAGTGATAATTTTCATCTTCATGAAAAAAAGGAAAAAGAAAGTTCTATTCCCACAACAACACAAAGGCCAGCATGGCATGAAAAAGTAAAGCGGCAGGACTCTAAAATCTAAATCTTTGATTAAAAGTAACAGCAGATTGCTATGTACAACATGATAGCTATGGTGGCATGCGTCGCAACGGATGTAAGACGGGTTATCCGTGAACCCACAAATATGCTAAATTTTTGCGGATGATCCGTAAACCCATAAAAATTTAGCCTATTTACGGTTTACGGACAACCCGTCTTGTATCCCTTTGCGCGGTCGCTGTGCTTCCACCGTTTCTCGCGTCTACAGCAAGATATGCCTAATACTTTAATTTGTACTAATCTCTTTAATTATGTCCTCTTAATAAAACACATGTCAATTGACACGTTCTTCGGGGAAAAATGAATCATGACCAAGACGATCACCTGTACCTGTACTTCATGGTTCCTGCCGTCCAGTGTGCCAAGCCGATCAGCTTTCTGCTCATAGTTGGTACACGGTGTGGACTGTCTGTCTGTCTACCGTTCTATTGATGCATCTTCGGGTGCTCATTGCTTCCTATTTGGAGGTGAGAAAATCGATCGAGCTCTATGACTACAAGTGACCAGACCATACGTTTGCACTCTCCATGCCTCCATTTTGAAACAAATAAAGTGCCTTTGACCTTTTCGCGCTACTGAAAAAGTGTAACAAAACACACTCCCATCTCACTATCTCAGTGCTTGCCTTGCCTAGATTGACAAGTGGGTCGTTTATTTGGTCATCCATTTCGTCATCTATCCCTGCTTTACCAAATAAATCCTTTTCACCATCTCATTAGGCGATACACGGTACATATCAACCTCAATCATTCAATATGATGACCAAAAACTTCTACGTACAAAATCCCTTTCATTTTTCCAGTATATATAAGAGCGGATGTGCTAGCGTCCGAACGGACGCCCATGCTGAACTCCATTTCCTACGCTCGGGCTAACACGCCCCCACCCGAGCTTGCATTTCGTGTGCCCACGCGGGCCTGCGTCGCCTAGATGACACCCGCACCGCCAGACCGCTAACACCCCCTCCACTTCTCACACGCATTGCAACATGTGCAACACTCCGATCTACTTTTGCAATATCTAGATAAAACATTTGCAACATACATCCAAAACAGCTGAAACACTTACAACATACATATGAAACACTTGCAAAACACCAGAAAAAACTTGAAAACATGTGTGTAGCCATTGCAAATATATGCAAACATCAAGATGAAACACCAACATACGTATAAAAAACACTTGAAACACTTGCATATATATGCAACATCCAGATGTAGTTTTTGCAACATACGTCTGAAATAGATGAAATATTTGGAACATATACTTGAAACATACGTATAGCCCATTGCAACAAGTGCAACATCCCAATCTACTTTTGTAATATCTAGATAAAACATTTGCAACATACATCCGAAACAGCTGAAACACTTACAACATACGTATGAAACACTTGCAAAACACCAGAAAATACTTGAAAACATGTGTGCAACCATTGCAAACATATACAAACATCAAGATGAAACACCAACATATGTATGAAAAACACCTGAAACACTTGCATATATATGCAACATCCCGATGTAGTTTTGCAACATCCAAATGAAACATTCACAACATATGTCTGAAATAGATGAAACATTTGGAGCATGTACTTAAAGCATACGTATAGCCCATTGCAACATGTGCAACATTCCGATCTACTTTTGCAACATCGATATAAAACACTTGCATATATATGCAACATCCCGATGTAGTTTTGGTACATCCAAATGAAACATTCACAACATATGTCTGAAATAGATGAAACATTTGGAGCATGTACTTGAAGCATACGTATAGCCCATTGCAACATGTGCAACATCCCGATCTACTTTTGCAACATTGATATAAAACACTTGCAACATACCTCTGAAATACTTAAAATATACGCTTGCGACATGCGCTTTCCACACAATGTCACCTTGCTGCTTGGACGAATGGAGGCTTGGCGTTGCGGAGCTCAACACCAGCGCAGAGGTCGGCTATGGCACATGGAGTGCATCGCGGCGCGGAGCTCACCGATGCGACTGCGGCGCGTGAAACTCGCCGGCGGGATGGCATCACATGAAGCTTCTCCTCTCGCCTGCTTGCTGGAGCATCCAGTAAGGCAGCGCGGATATGACGCTGGAGACGAAAAGCCACGCGGTGCCGTACCTGAGGAGGCACGCGTCGGCGTCGGTGAGGAGGAGCAGCGTGGGATGGAGCCAGTTGCAGAGCACCCCGGCAGCAAGCCGAGGTTCTCGCCGACATCGTATGCGACCCCGAGCAGCGCGATGCGGTTCTGGTCGACACCGTGTGAGACCTTGGGCGTGTTCGAGTAGAGTGCCAACATGGAGCAGGCACCGTCCGCGATGAGTGAGGTCGTGCAATGCTTGCGATGAGTTCAACAGTAGCTTGCAAGACCGACCAGAAACGATAGAAACGTACCTGACAGGGCGACCATGTCGGCCTGCGACAGCCCGTTGGCGGCGAACATCTGGTTGAGCTGGTCCAGGTTGAAGAAGGGCGCCGGCAGCTTCCCGTTGACGCTGCTCGCTGTCGACCTCAGCCCGTCCAGCCGACCCAGCTCCACCGCGTACGACGGACCGCCGGCCTGCATGCACGGGCGCACGCGCGACGCGCGGACACGAGACAGCAGATAGCTAGCATTCAGTTTCCATGATTCCGCTCTTGTAACTGGCCTGCGGTGTATATACGTAACGCGCACGGCGTGCATATGCGTACCAGCGCGATGGCGTCCCTGGTGGCCATGGCGAGGATGTCTGCGCAGGACACCTTGCCGCGGCACCCCAGCAAGGCGTCCAAGGCCGCCCTGGTCCTGATCACCGTGTCGAAGCCGTCGCCGGCCAGGGACAAGTTGATGGGGTGGTCCTTCTCCGCCGTGTTGTTCGCCGTCGACGCCACCATCACCGACGCGTCGCAGCCCTGCATAGGTCGACGACGGATGCATGTTAGCACACCATCGAGCAGTATGCATGGTCATCGCACGGCTACGATCTGCACGCGCAACCTACACGCGGTCGCGTCGCATGTACACAGCGTGCTGCTGCATTACGTGCTTACCTCGACGAAGCAGTCGTGGAAGAACAAGCGCACGGTGGCGGGCGTCTGCTGGATCTTCTTGGCCACCACGCCGCGGACGATGGACTCCACGTTGGGGCACACGCCGGCGTAGTACCCGCGCCGGAGCTGCGCCTGGCAGACGCTGCCACCGCCCGCTGCCGCGAGCACCAGTACCCAGAGCAGCGCCGCCGCTGCACGCCTCACGCTGCCGCCGCCGCCGCCCACGCTGATCGATGTACGTACGCTGTCCTTAGCTAGCTTAGCTGCCTACCACCTAGCGAGCAATGGTACCATAGCTTGCCCGTTCACTGCCAGCGCACAAATGGCCGGCGGCGTGCAACCGGAGGCTTCCTGTATACACACACACACATGTGCAGTGCAGTTGCAATTGCAAAGAAATCTCGATCTGAAAATAAAGCTAGGGTTAGCTGCAGCCTGCTGGAGGTTCTAGGATTCATTTTGGAAAAAAATTCGGTCCCAACCGAAATCGACGAATTTCAGAAAATTTCGGACTCAATTCGGTGAATTTTCGAGATTTAAAGCACACAATTTGTTTTGGACCTAACCAAAATGGACGAATTTCGCCGATATTCGGACTATCTTGGTCGAATCCCAGATCTGCTGGTGCACTTGGTGTGACGCAAGTGCTCAAGTGAAGTGCTTACTACGATACGACGTTGACGCCCATGCTGCGACACAATATGGCGGCATGGTGGCCACAGCCTACAGGGGATAAGATAAGGTCACTCTTGCTAGCTAGTTTCAACATTAACCTTGCTTCTTGGCGCTAGACGACCGCAAATACATTCTTCCTATATTTTAGTTGCCTGGTTTTTTTGCTATTGTTGAGGTAACATATAATTATATCATTATTTAACTTTAGAAAAAACTAAATTATTTCTTATGAGTTATCTTTTAATTATATTTATTGGTTGTCTGAGATTGTTGCCTAAAAATCTAGGCACCTGAAATGCAGCAACTCCTTGTATCTTCAACAATCTTTCTTAGACTCACATTCTAAATCCTCATTTAGAGAACTAGAACAAAAATGCTCTCTACATTGCACCCTACAACAACTCTGCTATATGTATGTCGTACACACTTTGGAGAGCCATCCCCGCCCTATGTCTTTAGCTAGTAAGAAACTAGGGATAAATGATGTCAATAATTAGGGCCCCTTTGAAACACATGATTTTCACCGTAATTATATAGGAATTTTACAGAAACCAGTTTATTTTCATAGCAACAACACAAGAAACAGAAAAAGTTCCTTGAATCCAAAGGGGACTTTTATTAGAGATCAAATTGAAGAAACTATTAGAGAATTTTTTTTCAACAAAGTTTCTATTCCTATCAATATGAAAGGGTTTGACTGTTACAGTTGCGCTGTCAATTTCTGCCCATGATTGACTGATTTGTGCCCATGATTGACTGGTCGGTACACTGTGAACTACCCTCGCCTTTGGTACGCAAAAGGAACAATATGGCATGCATCTTTCTTTTCCTGGTGCTTCATTCGTCTTTTGACCCTCTCAGAGCATGTCGTATATATGTGTCTAGCTCATGTTGCATATTCTTGTAGGCCTTTATCTATTTCGGTCATGTGACAACAAGAAATTGAGATGTCAGCTTCCTATATATATTCGCAAAGAGGGAGATTGGTTTAGGGGGGGGGGGGGGGGGGGGGGGGGGGGGGGGTTGGGATTGTTTTAGTTTTCTCAAATTAACGAGATTCACTCCACCAACTCCATAGAGTTGGGCTTCCTCCATCCGAACATCATCATTTGTTTGACTGCAGGTTAGCTAGGGGATGTTGCATGGTTAAGGTTTTCACATATCTAACAACTAGCATATATATACCAGTGATTTATAATTTTTTTTAAAAAAATTTGCTATTTTTTCGCAAGTTATGTGTGATAGTAATAAGCTCCCATATATGGTGTATCGCCATTTCATTTTATTTTGATTTGAAAATAAATAAATAAATAGAGGCAATGAAGTATGTTTGGCGCACAGTACAGTAGTTACTAGTTAGCATCTCCAAGAGTTCCTTAAATCCCTTTCTAATCCTTGGTTTTTTAGCAAGATGAGAAAAAACTCCTCTCCAACAATTCCTAATTCATCTTCTTAATTTTTTAAGAACTTGAGAAAAGTCACCCTGTTTCGCATAAAGTTACACGCTTCCAAGTCGTGCATATCTTCTCTCTCCCATGCGTGTTTGTCTGCCAACCTAAAGGTGGAAGGGCGTGGAAAGAATAAAGAGTAGAAAAGGGTTTATGATGCAAATGTACAAGAGAGAAAGAATATAAAAAAGTGGTTAACATAATTTAGAAATAGTATATAAAATTGTCTTCTATATTTTAAGAGTAGATTATTAGGAAGATGGTCTTATTTATTCCTTCCAATATGTTTTTAGGAGTTGTAAACCTTCATATTTTTAGGAAGAAAATATTAGGTCGCTCATCATTGTTATTTTTTAATTGAATTTAATTTAATCCATGTGTAAATGCATCATTTGAGTATGCCCTTAAATCGTTTAAAAATTTTAAAAATGCATTATATCGCAGAGCGGAGGGTGTATATTAGTATATATTTGCCACATCCTTCATTTAGTACGTTCCCTGAGAACACACTTGATTTTTTACATGAAAAAAGACAAGAAGGCTGTGTTTAGTTGAGAAAAATTGGGTGAAAAGTTACTGTAGCACTTTTCGTTGTTATTTGGTAAAATTTGTCCAACCATGGATTAATTAGACTCAAAAGATTCGTCTCGAACTTTACAGACAAACTATGCAATTAGTTATTTTTTTACCTACATTTAATGCTCCATGCATGCGTTTAAAGATTCGATGTGATGGGTAGAAGAGGAAATATTTTGGGTTTGCATGGGAAGTAAACAGGGCCGAAGTGGACAAGCGCATGCGCGCAAAACACTCCATTTGCAGCTTTATAGAACTCGATATCTTCGGGTGTGTTTAGTTCGCGAAATATTTTGAATTTGGTTATTGTAGCACTTTCGTTTGTATTTGTCAATTAGTGTCTAATTATGAACTAATTATGCTCAAAATACTCATCTCGTGGTTTTCTATCAAACTATGTAATTAGTTTTTTCTTTTATTTATATTTAATGCTCTATGCATGTGTCAAAGCATTTAATGTGATGAAAAATCTTAAATATTTTGGGAACTAAACATAACCGTTCAAGTTCGATTATGTGTGTGTATGCATGTACTTATTTATGGATGTGTTTATGTGATTGACAACTAGGCCTTTTTTTAAAATAAAGTGACACATGTGCCTCCCACTTCAATTCTTCCCACGCAATAGCGTCAGCCTTGTGTACACTGGTTGCGGATGTGGACAACTTCTGGACCGTCGATCAACTCTGCGGGATGAGCCGTCACGTCGTGACGTGGATGTGTGGAACGAGGCCAAGTATTGGGTCGGTTTGGTACACCTCCGCTTCATCAGTGAATTCGTTTTTTTTTCGATAATGGTTTCATACGGGCATTCGTGTGGACACGTGCGAACGCATCTCCTCTACTCGTTATCGTATTTTCGCTCCATCTCATCTGCACCCTGCAAAAAAAAAAAATCTCCAACGCGCCCTCTCTCGCTCCCGTCCGCCTCCACCACACTACCTGGGCGCGCGCGACCGTCTCCACCGCGCTACCTCCTCGCACGCTGCCATGCTCTCCACGCCCGTGCTCACCGTGGCTGCGCTCCACTGCGCTACCGGCTCGCCGCGGCCGGCTCGCCGCGGCCGGCCCGCTATTTGTGGCCGTTTCCACCGAGCTGGCGAGCCACGGCCACCTCCACCGAGTTGGCGAGCCTTTACGACGGATGCTCCAACATACAGGCGAGGGAGGTGAGCTTTGTGTTAAGCCATCCCATCGACGAGTTGCCCACGCCACTGCCGCTCGATGAGCTCCAAGCGCTGCCATCGACCTCCGCGCTGGCGTCGAGCTCCACAACAACAAGCCTCCATTTGTCCAGGCAACAAGATGACATTACATTGAAAGCCCATGTTGCAAGCATATGTTTATTTCAGATGTTTCATCTGGATGTTTCAAGTGTTTCATCTTGATGTTGCAAAAGTAGATCGGGATGTTGTACATGTTGCAATGGCTATACACGTATGTTTCAAGTGTATGTTCCGAATGTTTCATCTATTTTCTAGACATATGTTTAGAAGTGTTTCATCTGGATGTTGCATATGTTTTTGCAAGTGTTTCAGACGTATGTTTCAAGTTTTTTAGTTGTTTTCGTACGTATGTTGCAAGTGTTTTTATCTAAATATTTCAAAAGTAGATCTAGTATTGCAGCAAATGTTTCATATGCATGTTCCAAGTGTTTCATCTGCCTTCAGACGTATGTTGGAAGTGTTGCATCTGAATGTTTCAAACGTACGTAGATCGAGTGTTGCATCTCCCTCCTCGATTTTCTACTACCTCGTATCGATGTCTCTTCCTCCTCCGGCGCTCTTCCTCCTCCGACGCCGGTTGCGCATCCACCGCCTCCTCCCTCTCTCTCTCTGCTGGTGATGCTCGGGCCGACACGGGCCTCGTGTGGGTGCGCGAAACAGCGTGGGAAGCAACTGCAGGCACGGGTGTCCGGACGTCCGGGCGCTAGTCGTTCCGTTTTTTTCTCTAACTCCAGAAGTAGCTCTATAGGTGGAGCTGCTATTTTGATGGACCCTTTGCTATCATTATTATTGAAAGGCATGAAATACCCATAATACCCTTAGTTTTTTTGTTTTTCCTTTTTCTTTATTTCCCTTCTATCTACCTTATCTCTTTCTCCCCACCGCATCCACATCTTCCTCGAACTGCCCGGCGCTCGTCGTCTACTCCGTGTCTCTGCTCCACCGCAGCCAGGCGAGCTCGCCCACGTGCGGCCTGACGAACCGGCGACCCAGAGCACCCCAGCGGAGTCTCTCCTCCCCACACGGGCACGCTGCCTATGCTCGTCCCTATGAGGGCGCGCTGCCTATGCTCATCCTTGCGAGGGCGCGTCACCTGCGCCTCTCGCCACGTGGCCATGCCGCCATCCTTCCCCGCGGGCGCGCCTCCTGTGCCCTCGCCACGCGGCCGTCCCTAGCTCCCGGCGCTGGCTCTGACCGTGCCTGCACAAAGGCTCCACAAGGGCAAAGCCGACCATGGCTGCGCGAGGGCCCACTGTTGTCTCTGTTGTGAGGCGAAGCTAGGTAAAGCCAGTATTTTTGGCTCATCTTCTCTCTCTTCGTTTGTCTCAGCGTAAATTGTGGGGCTCCCTGTGTGAAGTGGAGCGGCATGATGACCGGAGCTGAAAAATAGCTCTCGAAGCTGCCGACCAATCCATACCAAATGGACCATTATCGTTGCTTCTTACTAGTGGACTGAAACTGAAAGTGACTGTCAGAGCGCAAGACTCTGGCAGTCTCAGCAAGTCAACCGCTTTATCAACATGGCTAGTACTCCTAGCTAGGTAATGAAAGTGGATCATGCATGCACGCATGCAAGACGATAGATGTAACAAAGTGGAGACACCTATCCGCGCACGCAATGCGGCAATGCCCAGCCTTGCACTTGCTGCTGCCCAGTCAGAGTGCGAAGACTCGACAGTCAACCCTTGTTGTTGCTTGCTTAAACGTGGTGTGCACATTGACTTTGTTTTTTCGACTTGACGACTCCGTCATTCGATGATGTGTGATATTCCACTGGCTTTGTGGGGAAGCTTAACGAGGGTCAGGTTAATTGTTGGTGTATAACAGTGGTGGGTGAGAGTTGACGTTTCTACGGCTCGTCTTGAGGTCCACTTCCAGCTGGTTATTGTTGTTAGCTTGCTTCACTTGTGTTGTTGCTACACCCTTTGGTGTTTGTTGATTCGTTGTACTACTCAGTTTGGACTTGTGTTTTATATAGTCGGCAGCTGTTCCGCTTCATTCGTTTGAAAAAACAGTGTGGGCTGCTTTGCTTCCATCGCTTCTCTCGTGTCTGGAGCAAGGTGTCTAACGCTTTGTACTGTTGGCTTTATTCCCTTTTACACAAACACATGTCAACAAACACGTCCTCTTTTCTTCAAAAAAACAAACACGTCCTCTAAAAAGAAATGAATCTTTACCAAGACAACCACCTGTACTTCCTGGTTCCTGCCGTCCAGCACCAAAGCCGATCAGCTTTCTGCTCATGGTTGGTGTGGACTGTCTGTGTCTGTCTAGGGTCCTATTGTTGCATCTTTCGGTGCTCTCATAGATTCTCCTATATATTTGCTCAAAGAAAAGGAGGAGATGAGTCTCCTATATATATTAGCAGTTAGCATTGCGTCTAGAGTAATGGATGTGACTGTATGTGTGACAACCTAAAGCACAAAAAGAGTGATTTATATTGGTTTGCACTACTACTCCATATATGCCTGCTGCCTCAACGTGCTTCTGCCCATTATGAATGGTGTGACTCAACTCAAGTGATGACTATTACACATACAATGGGCTAAGTGGTATAGGAATAGGATATATGGCTGTTAGTTGCTCACTAGGACCACCAGAATAATCATGGACCGTCTGATCGTGGAATCGACGGCGCAGGGTGACTGGGCGAGCTAGCTAGCCGTCCACTTGCCAGTGCCCAGTGGACTGAAACTGAAAGTGACACCTATCTCTGCCCTGCTTACAGTCAGAATAATGTCAAAGAGTGACTCAAAGTCTCAGGTCGATCTCAACTGCTGGTTCATGGAAAGTATGTAAATGAAGTGGTGGATCATGCGCTGGCGAACAAAGATAGAGATGGACGTGAGTGTGACAGATCACTAGAACTGATCGAAAATGATACCCACGCCTCATTAGCCTCCACTTAGTACTAGTAGTTAAGTATATACATGGAGGTGAGAGAGAGTGAACAGTGAAGGTAAATTCATTCTGATGAATCGAAGAAGCTGAAGAGTCAAACGTCTACTTATAAATATACATTACTAGATATATATATATATATATATATATATATATATATATATATATATATATATATATATATATATATATATATATCTGGAGGTGAGAAACTACTCGATCGAGCTCTACAACTACAAGTGACCAGACCATACGTACGTTTGCACTCGCCATGCCTCCATTATTTGAAATAAAGCGCCTTTGGCCTTTTGGCGCTACTGAAAAAGTATAACAAAACACACTCCCATCTCAGTGCTTGCCTCGCCTAGATTGACAAGCTAATAAGTGTGTCGTTTATTAGGTCATCCGATCCGATCGATCCATTCCGTCATCTAAGCCCAATAATTCATAACCTGCTTTACCAAATACTCCTTTCACCATCTCATTAGACCATTCACGGTAACGATCAACCTCCTCATCAATCATTCAATAAATATGAAGACCAAAAACTGCTACTCCGTCCCCCAATTTCAAATTATTAGATGATTTGGCTTTTCTAGATCCATAGTTTTTCAAAATTATAGTACGTACAATATCCTTTTCTTTTTCCAATATATACAAGAACTTAGCATGGCAATAAGTCCCTCTCCCTCTCTCTCTCTCTCTCTAAACAGCAAGCACATGGCAAATTTGTTCATAGATGACAGAGTACAAGTGCAGGCGTGCAGCAACAATGGAACACCTCAGTTTTGCTTCAGGTCAATTGAGCACTGCGCAGCTACGTCGGATGTTCCCTTGGGCCCCCGTCTTGACCCCGATCCGGCCCATCTTCGTAATAGCCTCCACGAAGGCCCGTTCAAACGCGACACTACTCCGTGCCAACGTGTCCACAATGGGCCGGGACCTGGGGTCCGTGTACAGCAGCTGGTCCGACGCCAGGAGGCCCATCCCAACCTGCAGGTTCCGGAAGTACTGGTTGTCGAACACCCTGGGCGTCACCACATCCATGGTCACCGCCACGCGTGGGTCCACGCCGTCGGGGCACCAAGCCGCCAGCTTCTCCGCCAATGTCCCATTCAGCGTCGGGTCCGGCGCCGCTGCGCCGCGGATCCGCGCGGCGAACGTGCTGCAGTGCGCGAACCCCACCGTGTGCCCGGCTGACAGCGCCACCATGTCGGTCTGAGACAGCCCGTTGCGCGCGAACAGCGCGGTGAGCTGGTCCAGGTCGAACGTCGGCGGCGCCAGCTTCCCGTCCACGCTGCTCGCCGTGGAGGAGAGCCCGTCGAGGCGGCCGAGCTCCACCGCGTACGACGGCCCGCCGGCCAGCGCGATGGCGTCCCGGGTGGCCATCGCGAGGATGTCGGCGCAGGAGACCCGGTTTCGGCACCGCGGCACCGCGTCCACGGCCGCCTTGGCGCGGATCACCGTGTCGAAGCCGTCGCCGGCTAGGGAGAGGTTCACGGGGTGGTCCTTCTCCGCGGTGGAGTTGGGCGTGGAGGCCACCACCACCGAGGCGTCGCAGCCCTCCACGAAACAGTCGTGGAAGAAGAGGTGCACCGTCGCGCCCACCGTGATGAACGTCTCCCGGTACTTCCTCGCCACCGCCTCGCGCACGATGGACTCCACGTTTGGGCACACGCTCGCGTAGTAGTTGCGACGGAGCTGCTGCGCCGAGCAGACGGTGGCCGCCGTGGCTAGTAGCGCTGCCAGGAGCGCCGCCGCCGAAAGCCTCAAGTTGTTGCTGCAGGCGCCCATTAGTTCGTCGATCGTCCTTCAATGGAACGGCCAGGTGCTCGACGATCGACCGGCGGCGTGGCAGCAAATGAACCAGCTCAGATCGGCTATGGCTGTGTTTAGTTGAGAAAGTTTGGGTGAAAAGTTACTGTAGCACTTTTCGTTGTTATTTGGTAAAATTTGTCCAACTATGGATTAATTAGACTCAAAAGATTCGTCTCAAACTTTATAGACAAACTATGCAATTAGTTATTTTTTTACCTACATTTAATGCTCCATGCATGTGTTTAAAGATTCGATGTGATGGGTGGAAGAGGAAATATTTTGGGTTTGCATGGCAACTAAACAGGGCCTATATATGCACAGGCCGCACAATGATTTGGACACGACGGTTCTGTACTTGTGAGTGACGCAAGTGGTGAAGTGATCACGATGACATGTGCCACCGGCGGGCAGCGGGGTACACCGGTGCTCTGTGCAGTGACGGGAGGTAGAAGATAAAGCAGCCACCCGTCACCACATGTGGAGCCTAGATAGAGGCATGCATATGCCCATCTTGAGGTGGATGTAGTTTTCGACGGCACCAAGGAACTTGCACTCCAAAGGTAAGAGAGAGACTAGATCAAACGACGGATCGGAGGTGACAAGAGAGCACTATCTAGCTGATCGACTTGTTTGCACTCCATGCCTCCACTGACAAAAGTGCCTATGGTGGGACCCTAGGAATCGCATCCTCAGATTATTATTAATTACACAGGTGCTTTGCCAACATAGAAAAGTTGAAGCAGTGGATTTAGACGCTGGATTACGTGGCATGAATATGTGGTGACAATTACTACCTCCGATCCATTTTATCTGGCGTACACACATATCAAGATTCAAACTTTAAAAACTTTGACCAATAATTAGGTTAATAGTTTTTAACTATTATAATACAAATTTTATATGATTAGATTTGTATGGAATTATACTATCAATGATTATAAGTTTATAACCCATAAATAATATAATATAAAGCAAATGAATGGTCAAAGTATAATCTAAGAGACCGTGTTATTCTAACTTGCACCTGATAAAATGGATCGGTGGGAGTAGTTCTGTAGTTTTGCCACTCTTGCTAGTAGCACTAACTAGGTAAAGGTAAACTACTTTAATACCCCATCTGTTGCTTGAATTTGCATGCTTAACTAGCTAGGAAACATCTTGTTATATGATAGCTTCGACCAAAATTTAGTAGCCTAAGCTAGTACTAGAATTTGCATAGATGCACAACTAGTTAGAGTTAACATTGTCGCAGCTGGCTTCAAATTCCACGGGGAAGGCTTATGAGACAAGAAAATGTCACATGTAAAGTTAAAATAAAAATTTTAGTCCAATCCTTTGAAAAGTTGAGAAATAATTACTGTTTAGTCTGATTCTGAACAGTGCATTTCTAGATCATACTACCCATGGGGCCTACTTATTAGCCACTTTTTTCTTTCTTTCTTCTTTCCATCATCTGCCGTGCTCGTACTTTGCCATGGTGACATGGTCGCCGCCCTGCATCTTCACCCCACCCGCGGCTACCACTACCGACACCCCACCCCTGTGCTCACCTTTCCACCCTATTGTCAATAGCCGCCTCTCCCCCCTCGCCTCTGTGGCTGGAGGCCACTCCTCCATGCTAGCGCCCATCCTACCCTCGGGTCCACATCAGAGGCCTACTCCTCCACACCGGTGCCCAACAGCTAGGCCAACCCAATTCTCGCCCATGAAGAAGAGGGATGACCCCTCCACTCGTGTTGGAAGGACGAGTTCAATACACATGTATTTTGGCTGAATATTTTCCATGGGTCATCCCACTCGTCCCTCATCCCAAACACTAGCAGTGGACTCCCATCCCATCCTCCCGTCCTAAGTCATCCCCGCATTCAAAAACAATATATACTACCTCCTAATTTCTCATATGATATAAATTAATATGTGTGTGCGTGCGTGTGTGTGCGTGCATGCGTGTGTGCGTGCTTGCTTGAAATGCACTTTAAGTTACTGGCCTATATATATATAGAGCATGAGTTGATCAATGGGCGCATGCCGAGCAGTGCCATGCGCCGTAAGTCTTCATCTCGTGGGCTGGACCGTTCCTGATGGTACGGCCATGTCTTGCACCGTTGGTACCTGGGGTTATTCCCCCACACATTAGATGAGTATAGAAGAACATAAATAAATCAGACTTGCTAGCGCCCGGACATCCGATCCAAGACGCTAGCATCCGGACGGTGCCTGCACAGCGAGAGAGAGAGCATCCTAGCACGTCGGGCTCACGAATGAGCGCCACAGTAACGAGCCCACACCACTCCATACCTCACCTGCGCCGCCCCCGAACGTCGCTCGCGCCGCTAGCCGCTTCCCACACGTATCTCATGTGCAACACCCGATCTACTTTTGAAACATTCAGATGCAAGAGTTGCAACATACAAAAGAAAACAGATGAAACACGTACGTGAAACAAGCGTATGAAACACTTGCGAAAATACCTGAAAACACTTGAAAACCATTGCAAAACATATGCAACATCCTAATAAAACACTTGCAACATACATATAAAACACCTGAAACACTTTAAACTATGCTTGCAACATGTATGTATATGCAACATCCAGATAAAACAATTGTAAAATAGTCTGGAACAGATGAAACATTTGGAACATACATTAGAAACATACGTACATAGTCATTACAACATGTGCAAAATCTCGATCTACATTTGCAACATCGATATACAACACTTGTAACATACCTCTAAAACATTTGAAACACTTGAAACATACTCTTGCAAAATGCGCTTTTAGCGTAGCATCTACTTGCCGCTTTGATGAATGGAGGCTCCTCGACGCGGTATTTTGTTTTTTATGGAGAAGCCAGGAGCAGAATTCGTATTGGGCTCCGCAGATTAGAAAGGACACGTCCAGAGGGTCGGACAACCTAAGGAGAGCATTTTCATAAATAAATAGACAAAATAATGCATAAAGATTCTCATTGTGTAGATTCCATTTTTATGGTGTCAGATCCTAAGCAAGAACTACCATATAGGACAAGATTGAAAGAGCATTTCTCCGTGCCCTTGGGAACCTATGGAATAACATAAACTCGAAAAAATTAGGAATTTTCTTTTTAATCGGGGGAGGCCCCCACCGGCAAGCGCCTGCGGCATTTTTCGCCCAAAATTCGTGGCTACATGGCTGGCAGGATTCGAACCCGTGACCTCTCCCTCGCATAGTACCTCCTCTAACCACTGCACTATACACTCACATGTGTCTAGATATAGTTTTGGTTCCTCACATATTATACTAAATTGAGTGCAAATTGCTTGCTTGAGGCCCTAAATGAATTCAAATCAAAAAGTTAACCATAAAGTTTCATAACTTTTTGAGATCTATAAGTTTTTCCATCCGAAGTTGTTTACAAAATTTAAATTTCAAAATTTTGAAATTCAAATGCAGTTTTGCATGACACGATGATTTTAAATCAAAAAGTTGCCAACTACAATGTTTCATAACTTTTCGAGATCTACAAAGTTTATTTTGGTTGTTTTTCCATCCGAAGTCGTTTGAAAAATTCGAATTTTAAATTTTTGAAATTTAAACGCAGTTTTACATGACAAGATGATTTAAAATCAAAAAGTTGCCCTACAAAGTTTCATAACTTTTCGAGGTTTACAAAGTTTATTTTGGTTATTTTCTATCCGAGGTTGTTTGAAAAATTCAAATTTTAAATTTTTGAAACTCAAACATAGTTTTGCATGACAAGATGATTTCAATAAAAAAGTTGCCAACTACAAAATTTCATAACTTTTTGAGATCTACAAAGTTTATTTTGGCTGTTTTTCCATCCAAGGTCGTTTGAAGAATTCGAATTTTAAAATTTTGAAATTCAAACACAGTTTTGCATGACAAGATGATTTCAAATCAAAAAGTTGCCAACTACAAAGTTTCATAATTTTTCGAGATCTATAAAATTTATTTTGGTTGTTTGGTCATCTGTTTATCCAACATAATTGTTCTAACATTGTTTACAAGTCTTATATATCTCTCTTGTAGTTTCATAAATTACAAGAGAGATATGTAAGATTTGTGAACAAATTTATTTTTACTTTGGCATATGAAGAAATGACCGAAACAAACATTGCACATCTTGATAAGTTATACAACTTTATAGTTGAAAACTTTTTCATTTGAATTAATTTACTGCTTCAAAATGTGCTTTAAAATTTTCTTTGCCTAGTGAAAAAAAACACTCGGCAAAGAAACTCTTTGCCGAGTGTCAAAAACAAAACACTCGGCAACGAAGCTTCTTTGCCGATTGTCAAAAAAAAAAACACTCGTCAAAGAGCTTCTTTGCCGAGTATTCTTTTTTTTGCTGAGTGTTTTTTTTTTCTTGCACTCTTTGCCGAGTGTTTGAAAAAAAACGCTCGGCAAACCACTTGGCACTCGGCAAAGAGCTGGATTGGCAGTGACGTCCTTCGGTTAAACCTAGAAGACCCCACCGTTATTAGTTAGGAGTAGTTCCTGCTTCTTCCTTCGTCATTAACAAAAATGCTCCACATTATATTGCTGCGATTCCATACCAGTATCCAGTATCCACCGTCATCTTTCAAAAATTGGAGGGATAGACCTTCCCAATGGAGGTAGTACTCACCGCAGCCATAGGTGAATTCGCTAGCAGGTCATATCTTTTCTGATCGATAGATACTCAAGACTGCATCGCCGGACATGGAGGAGAGGCTGCAGAACCTGCAACGCTTGCTACTACGGATCTGTGTCGTCATCGAGGCAGCCGAAGGGCGACGCATGACGAGCCAAGCGACTCTGCGGCAGCTGGACTCGATGAGGAAGGCAATATACCGAGGCCACTACACCCTCGACACCTTCAGAGACCAAAGCCGCCATGGACCTGAAGAAATGATCGGGGACGAAGGCAACAACAACAATGCAGCGCGTCGTCAGCGTTTCACGCTGTCAAAATTCAATCCAGCCATGCGCCTCCTCCTGTCCACCCCCAACGAAGCACAGAGCATGGCACACCTGCAGCTGCAACAAGTGTTGCATAGCTTGAGCACCGTGCTTGCTGACGCGACTGAGTTCATTGTGCTGCTCAAGGCCTACCCGCCCTTGTACCGCCAGCCTTACAGCACCTACGTGTTCTTGGACATGTCCATGTTCGGCCGGCAAATGGAGTTGAAGCGTGTCATCAGTTTCTTGCTGCAGGCAGAGCCACAAGGTACAGACAATCCGGGCGTCCTCCCAATTGTTGGTTCATATGGTGTCGCAAAGAGCACCCTCGTTGCGCATGTTTGTAACGATGAGCGGGTGCGTGGTCACTTCTCTCGAATAGTTTTCTTTAGCGAAGATGATTTCAACACGGATGGTGTCACTACTTTCATGGATGGAGGGATACTCAAGCATCAACAAGACAACAATGGCAAGGATACATGGCTGGTGGTTGTTTCAGTGCCAGGGGACATCGACGAGGTAGCATGGAGAAGGCTGTACCTAGCTTCTACCGCTGAATTTGCCAACAACAGTAAGATTATAATCACGAGCCAATCCAACCAGGTCATGAATTTTGGAACTACACCGCCTCTCCTACTAAATTTCCTTGCCGATGAAGCATGCTGGTACTTCTTCAAGGCGCTTGCATTCGGAAGCGCAGACCCTGGAGAGCATCCCAAGCTTGTGGCCATCGCCATGAAGATAGCTATGGCGATGAAGATAGCAGGTGCGAAGCTGGGATCACTCCTGAGAGCAAATTTCGTGACCACCATACTAAGAACCAACCTGATAAGTGTTGGCTGACAAACAGGCATGTATGTTTTCGAAGAATGTTCGGTGATGAACATTGTGTGTTCCGTGAGTTTCGAACTAGTGGCCCTGATGAGAAAATTCCCAGTGTCAAATTCATTGATATCCTCTTTGGAACAGTCAAGTGCTGCGTCGGCAGACACGAGGTCCTGGTATGGAAGGGCAAACTACCACCACACAAAAACTACATCATGAGTTGTGACATCCAGAAGCCTGCGTCAAGAAGACATGTCAATTGGACTGGAGTACCCGAAGAACAATATATTTTTTTGTGTGTGACTATATATAATGCTAGTGCATGTTTGTTGAACCTCAACGAAGCTGGAGCGTGTAAGTTTTCATTTTCAATCATAGTGAAATTCATGCATTCTAAACAAAGCCCTGATACATGGCTACAAAAGAGGGTGGGTGTGGAGGCTTGCCTGCTGTTTGATTGTGACCGTCGGACATGTGATTTTTATAGAATAACCAACTTCGCTAATTACTAGTTCGTACACTGCGCACATTCAAAGAGTTTCTTAGTTTGTTTTATTTTGTAAATATTCACAGCTTATCTTACTATTACTCGCTGAAGGGGTCCAATAGTCTCCAAATTAATTCTCACGAGACATGTTAAAAAAAAAGAGAAATCAAATAAATTCTCACAAGGATCAGAAAGGGCCTACCACGAATTAAGTTAACCCTAATTTCCATTAACAATAATAAGAGCCATTTGTTCTAGTTTGTTTTGTTAAACATTACCATCATTTGCCATTATGAAAAACAATATAGAATAAATCTGCATCCAAATTACCCACCTCTCTAATCATGAAACATAATCTAATGTGGCCCATGAATTTGCATCTAAACTAAATACCCCTAAGTTTACATCCAAATTATCGGCATCTGTTATTAGGGAAAAAAGTTTAAATAACCATAAATTCCATTATATTTACATTTTTTCTATATTATATATTTCTATCACAACTAATATAAAAAATCTAACCAAAATTAAACATTTATGTTGTGCCATCATGCAGATGAAGTATACATGTATTCATGAGTGGTCAATATACATTTCTATTTTTCTATATTTCAGAAATCCTGGATCTAATCTCCTTTAACAACTCATATACCAAAAATTCATTTAAAATTATCTTAATATCTACGACATTAATTTGGGTAAGTTGTTATTGCTAAATACATAATTCTTTGGTGGAGAAAAATATCTTATTAAGTGCAGGGAGGTTATTAATTGTAGATAAAAAATAGACCACGTCGATCTGGGTTTTGAAATCCTTTTGGGAGTAAACACCGGTGGCTAGGATTAAATATCAACCAGATGATATCCCATGTGTTGCTGCAGGAATTTGTAGCGGTATATAGGTGGAGGTTTAATGGAGTGAGAGATAAGTGAAATCAAGAAATCAGAACGTTGGTCAGTGAAAATTATACCTGATTGTTTCAAGAAACATACTGGCTTGTAGCTGCTTATAAGTTGATAAATAGATTTGCATATAAAATACAAAAGCATGTTTTATGTTAATTAAGTGAAAATATATATCGTTGGTCTTGTAAGGTTCAAGCAACTTGACTAACGTTTTAGATCGAAATAATCTCCATTAGACCTGCATATAGCTAATAAGAAAACGAAACCTCACTTCCTTGCCCATATCATTCATCATGCCTGTCATTCTGATAGACGAAGACATCAACTTGATTTCAAAATTGCAAGCCATGGTTACGCAGTTTAAAATGGTCAGCCTTTGATAACATATCAATTTTACCTCTAACTAATATTTATCCAAAACTGTCGTCCATCTGTTCCCAAATGGATCGCCTTCCTTGTCCACAAATTGATCCGATATTTGATCCCTTCAAGGGATTCTGCGTTTGAATACATCATGTTTGCGCTACAAAAAGCAAAAGTACAACATGAACCATCAACGTCGGAGTCGGACACGCATTCGAATACATCATGTTTGCGCTACAAAAAAGCAAAAGTACAACATGAACCATCAACGTCGGAGTCGGACACGCACCTGCACATAGCGGTGGTGCATGTGCATGAGAGAAAAAGGATCAGTGAAAGGCAGCGTTTTTTTTTTTGAAAGAAGCGAAAGGCAGTGTTAATTACCTATATTGATAATAAGCAAAAGTGAAAGAATCACAGGCAATTAGCGTGCAGCCCCGGTACATAACGTAGTGTCCTCCTCTGGCTTGATCTCGGAAGCCAGAACGCAAGGCCCAATCGCCCAGTGCGCCGGCTCGATGTCCTGCCGAATGCCTCGTGGCTCAGGTTGTGCAAGCGCTGCCAGATCGGTGTGCCTCAGCCCGGCCCTATTCGGCCAGCGTCGGACACGGGGAGGTGATGACAGCGGAGGCGTTGTATACAGGTACAGCGCTGGCTCGGTAGGGAATCGGGGTTGATTAAAACCCACTGCCCTTTGCTCGCACGCCCGCATTCGACGCTCCCGCGGAGGCCTGGCGTATCGACACGTGCCCTCGACGATTTTGTAAAAAGCTCCCTACCTTTTCACAAACCAACCCGCGGTCCATAGTCCCAATCCAGTAGCCTCGCTCTGCACAAGGACTGAGTCAGAGGAGACTCCTGAGCGGCGGCTTGGGTGGTGCCCAAACCCTAGCCGCCCTCTTCCCATCTCTCTCCTCTGATTGCCGTACGGAGGGGCGCGCCCAGATCTGCAGAGGCGGCGGCGTATTGCCATGGGACACGGCGGTGGGCATGGCGGTGCTCGCGTGCTCGGAGCAGCAAGCCGGAGCCGTAGATGTGAACCGAGGTTACGTACAACTGGGAAGCTTCTTCTTTCCCTCACGCTCAGCTTCCTTCTTCTTTCCCTCACGCTCAGCTTCTTTCCCTTCTCAGGTTCCCTTGGTGTGGCATGTAGAGGCAGGTCTTCCGCGTGGATCTCGGCGATGGCTGTTAGATCCACGACTTGCTCCACCAGATCCAGGTGCCTGGGGATGAGGGTGAGGAGCGGTGCCCTGGCGGCGGAGTGCTATAGTGAGGTCGGCAGCGAGGCACGCCGGTGCTAGCGAGGAGCAGCTTTCTACAGTAACTTCCCCGTCGTTCCCCCTCAAATCCCTCCATGGCTTCTTTTGTTTTTTTCTTCTCTCTTTTGTATAGCGTGTACAAAAAAAATGCAAGTTCTTTATTGCTGGCAGAGCCAAGGATTTTCTTCTGGTGATGATTGTGGGCTGGGCGGCTTGCAGACCAACATTTTGTAGTAGTTCACTTCACACCCAAGAACCTGTATATGGTAGAGTGTTTTCAGTAATTCATGGTGTGTGAGCCCTGCTTCCAGTAGCCTAATGGCATTATGTTAAACAACTAGAAGCAACAGTTTAATCCATGGAGAGATATAAAAATTAACTAAAAAAATCTGCCACAAGTCTGGTCACTTAAATTAGAAGCTCTGCCTCTTTCTACTGGTCAATTATTTAGAGAATAATATCCATGTATACGTTAGTCATCATGGTAATGAAAGGAAACTTGTGCACCTCGATTTTAGTATAGTGGAGCGATCTGTTGGTTTACTGCTTTCCTGAGGAGGTCATACACTTTTGGTTAGAAATGTTGTTTTTTCTTATGTGCCTATTAGTCACATTCTTTTGCGACTGTTGTCCTTTCTTGGAGGCTTGTTATTGTTATATGCTTCTGATCTTCTTACGTCCATCTGTAGAATGACTTTTTTCCATGTGTTTTACCGAGAAATTTGTATTATTTGGGTCTGTTTTTTGACATATATTGGAATCTTTTACCTAGAAATTTTGATCTAAGAACAAGTAGATACAGGTATAACATATATTAGTCAACGATCAATATTTTCTACTTTTCATATGCTAGCCCAGTGCAAAATATTGAATCTAACATGGTATATTTCTGTTAAATGCGTTATTTACATAAACTTGACACTATATTTTTGTTTCAGGAAGTTTAATTTTGCATTCCATTCATGGAATAGTTATTGGAATCTTATGCAAATTAAAAAAAAGGAGATGTGTGGTGTTCAGCAGACTCATCACCGAATGATTCTGGGAACAGAGTATGAGCTTTATGCTGCAATTTGGTCTTGAGGTGGTAAATCTCTCTACTCTTTTTGAATAATTCAGCTAGGATCATACTTTGGGATAAACTATGATGCCTCTAAAACTACTATGATAATTGATACTGATCGGTGGGACCATGGGGCCAGGTGCTTTCAGGAATCAGGTCCTAGGTACACAAGTTTATCAACAATGGTTATATGTGTAACTTTTTCGGGGAAGCAATTGAACCCTTCCAGTTTGTCCTGGCTTTTTCCTCATTTTGGTGTTGATGTTATTGCAATTCTTGGCTGGCTTGATTCGTAGTTTTCTATGATGCTATGGAAATAAGTTCATGACTACCTTTGATAAGTAAAGGCATGCTTTGTGACCTTTCAGAGCAGCAAGAAAGAACTTTAGTTGACAAACAGATTATACCTGCTCGGATTGGCCATTCATAGTTTTGTTATGGTTCATCGTCCTTTAGTCAGTACTGTTTTTCAGTTAGATAATAATAAGGTGGGTAATCTTCATGTATCTTTGTAATGTCTTGATAATTGTTGATGGGTTTGTGTTGGTGTTATATTTGTTTTTGCTTTTCCTCTCAGATGTGTTGATATTAAACTGTATATACCTTTAGTCAATAGTTCTTATCTGTTCTTTTTTTCTTGCATGACTGAAGACCTTCATCGTGATAGTGTAACACCTCCATAGCCCAATTGAGTACTTGGGTATCCTCATGAATTCCCTTTGTTGATACTGAATATATAGTTTGCTATCTTTTTCTAAAGTTTAATGCCATATAGTCATTGCTCCTTGTTTGTCGTATTAACAGTTTTGGTCATGTTTAGTTACAACAGAAATTCAGCTATGCAGTTCTGCAATCACTTATCATGTATCTTATACCTGTTGTTTCGTTGTGCTCTGCCTGACACTGATGATACGCTTGGTCCTGGAGGATTTGTATTTAGATCTGATTTACTTGCACACATGTATTCGACCAACTTGGATTTTTGTTTAAAAATTTATCAGATCATTTGCTGGTTCCGCCCATGTCAATAACTTATGAAATGGCTGGTTTTGCATTGTGATGCATTGTGCTTCTGCAGCACACCAGGAAGGGATGTTTCTTTCAGGATATACTTCATTTATTAAAGAAAGTAATTGTTATCTATATTCCAGGAGCGCCGACACCAGTTTAAGTATGTATCACTTAGTGTGTGAGCTTCCATCAAATTCAGGTAAAGCACTTCTGAGTTATGTGACCATATTTTTGTTCTTTGGCATATATGCTTTCTGGCATTCACAGGTTTTATCTACGCATTGCTACTGTTTCACTGTCTGGTTGGGATTGCTCGGGCTGTATGTTCTTTGTGATATTCAATGTTTTAAAGCTGAACTGTGTATTTTGGTGTAGGGGAAACCAAGCATATGCAGAAGGACAGTTAACTAAGGCTGAACAATGCTATACCCATGGGATTGATTCTTTTTCCCCAAATGAAGTTTCAAGAAAAGCATTAATGCTGTGCTACAGCAATCAAGCAGCTACTCGGATGTCTCTGGGTAAGATGAGAGAGGGCCTATCTGATTGTCGAGCAGCTATTGATATTGATTCCAGCTTTCTCAAAGCACAAGCCTGAGCCGCCAAGTAAGACCAATGTGCTAACTTCAACACTAAACATTCGGAGTTTGTATTATAATTCATGTTAAATCTATTCAGACAAATTTGCAGTACTGATATTTTGTCTTATTGGAAATTCAAGGAAATATCCGACTATTTTGACAATTTTTCTTGGGATTAGTTTTTTTTAACTCAACCTAACTGATATTGAGTGTTGATCCAGATCTCAAAGTAAATAAATATTTCATACAATTGAGTTTAAGATCTGATAATACCTTAACATGTCCAACTCCTACTCATAATTTGTGTTTTCATTCGCTGACTTTGGGAAGGGTGTTACTGGCCTTACTATTTTGATATTCATAATCTGAAGAACAATTACCATGAACTATTTACGAAGGCAGAAGTGATTTATAAAATTATTTACCATGAATTGATTTGGGAAAAGGAGGGCAGATAGAATGTCTTACGGACCAGTAATTTATTGACTATTACTCGTGGTTTGATTTTTCATGACCACAATGGCCGTTGCTACAGGAGGCTATAGGATTATCGATTTAGATGTACCATTAATTAATCCATTATATGCATAATGGATAATAAGTTTTATATTTGGTCTTCTTTTTTTTTGTAAAACTGTTAACGGGTGAATTCTTTAGTTCTTTTGGTCTTTGTCTCACTCCCTGAAAGTACATATGTTTTACTTACTCATCTATGTCCTTTGTAGTGTTTCACCTGTCAACTCAAGAGTATAAACCATTTATGCTATTTAGGAAATTAGCCATTATGATTTTTGTTGTTGATAAATGAAGCAATTCTAAAATTTAAGTTGTGGAAGGGAAGAGTTGGATTAGATTAGTCACACAATACAGACAATTATGAGCTGAAGTCATTAGTTTCCTCTCTTAGACCGTTTTGGTATTGTTGCATACTTGCACGATAGATATGCATACCTCCTCATTTTTTTTTACTTTATGAACAACCTTTTCTTAATTCCAGTGGAATGCAGGAGTGCTGGCAGCCCGGTCCAGGGTCATGGGTGAGCTTCCCACTTGGTAATTTGGCGGAGTTTGCAGGTTATTACTTTTCACTTTCTTGGTTTGTATGCACAGCAACTTAGTAAAATAAGTTACATAGTCGATAAATGATCCCTATAATTGACAACTAGGTAGTGCTGGTTTAAGATGCTGATCTTTGCATACTGTATATCAACTGCAACAATTTGGTTAAGATACTGTATTTTTCACCGCCAACCAACTAACCAAGTTGAGCAGGTTTAAGATACTTGGGGTTCTAAAGAGACACAATATTGGTTTTCACATCATGATTGTAGAATTTCTGATATTGAAGTCTTGCTTACACTTGCCTACGCTTGGTTTCTAGGCAGCACTGCAGCAGTAACCTAAGGAGAACTAAACAAACTCTTATATACAACAAGCAAGGGCCAGATCAATCGAGGGACGCATCAGCTCAGGCCTGAATACAAGTGTTCACATACCCATTGCTTGAAGCTTGTGTAAAAGCCTCTTTGGTGTGGATGCCGTGTTGACAGTGGCAATGGGTGACAATGGCTATTTATATCAATGTATATACTTAGATCTTTCTGCCACCATCTATTTATAGCTTTACAAATTGTTAGACAATAGCTTATTGTCTCCCATTCATTGTAGGGCGCCCGAAGGGCGCCTGATGTTCTAGTCAAGATTCAAGAGGAAAGACTCTCGCGCTCTCCAGAGCAAGTAGGGGTGGGCGCTAGTTATAAACTGATGGATGGAGCGACGTTTGAGTTTGCAGGGTTCTTCTCGCGCTCTCCAGAGCAAGTAGGGGTGGGCGCTAGTTATAAACTGATGGATGGAGCGACGTTTGAGTTTGCAGGGTTCTGGATTGGTAGTGGAACTGTAGAAGTTGTAGGCATGGCCGGGGATGATGGAGGAGAAATTAAATAGGTAACGTCTGAACTTTTAACAACAAAGGGAGTGCGGTCGCTGGGAAGGAGAGGCCAAGGGTTGTTGCTGTGTTGCTACCTTCAAATTGAAGTAGAAGTGGACCCTAGCTGACGTGGCTTCACGAAATTGCAGGAAAATCTGCTAGTATGGGGTCTTCTATTTAGGTATAGTAGATAACCTATTGATTAGCACCATTGGCTCGCACTACTACACAAAATCTTTTGCGAGACGGTGTCCTTTTATTAACCGAGGCGTTTGAAAAATCCAACCGCCTCGCAAAATCGATTTACTGAGACAATTAAAAAATAGCCACCTCCTAAAATCTATTAACCGAAGCGGACCTTATAAGAGGACCGTCTCCTAAAATGCCTCCATTTTCGGAGGCGGACCTCCTAAATGTCCCCACCTCGGAAAAAAGGACCGAAGCCCAGCCGGCCCATTAGCTTAGTCACGTATATAAGGAGCACTTAGGCTTTTCATTCCACTCGCACCTCTGTCTCCCCCTCCGAAGTCGAGCGGCCGAGCGGCACCCTAGCCTTGTGACTCCACCCTCCCTCCATCCTCACTCTCTCCCTCCCTCCACTCTCTCCCACCCTCCACTAGTCCACTCTCTCTCCCTCGTACCTCCACATCCCGCGGAGGCAGACCCGAGCAGATCCCGGCAAGCGACGGCGGTGCGAGGCTTCGAGCACCCTCTCTCTCAAATCCAGCGAGCCCAAGGCCCTCTCCCAAAGATCCCGGCATTGCGAGTCTACGAGCAGGCAGATCCGGCTGCGAGCTGTGGCAGCGCCCTCCCCCACCCTATCCCCCACCCGAGCGGTGCCCCTCTCTCTCTCAGATCCAGTCGCAGTGGGTCATGGCAGCCCCTCGGCTGTAGATCTGGTTGCGGCGGCTGCAGATCCGATCGTGGCGGCAGCGGATCGAGGCGGGGCGGCGAGGGCGGAGGGACGAGCGGCAGATCCGGTGGAGGATCGAGCACCCCCGACTGCAGCGGCACGCGGAGCGGGGCCTGCTCCCCCGGCGGTGACGGCATGCAGGGGCGGCAGAGCCAGGCCCAGATCCAGGCCTAGTTAGGGCTGGGTACAGGCTTTTTCTTTTTTTTAGTTTTTTATCTGATTTACTGAGGCGGTCATTTGACCCACCTCAGTAAATAATGATTAACCATGACCTTTAGTCTGAGGCGGACGTGATTGCCATTTCGGTTAACCCATTTTGCCGTCACGGTTAAAGTTTGTGTAGTAGTGCCATTCTAAATTAAACCTCCCTTTAAGCTCCTCTTGAGCATCGTTGTGGTTCCTCACTTTATATCATATTGCAATTTAGAATGCAGCTAGTAACTAAAATTCTTACTTTTAGCAAAATACGGAAAGAGAGTTTGAATAAATGGTATAATAGGCACAAGAGTTTTAACATAATATGTGGATAAACAAATTTATGGCAGCTAATAAATCAAATATTAAAGTCATGATATCACAAGATATGGACTTAAATGTATACCATGCTGAGGAGAAAAACTATGCATATGGATGGAAAAAAAACATATATAGCAGCTGATAAGCTCATCACAACATGTAGAGGCTATATAAAGTGTGTGCGTGTGTGAGCATGCGTATATGTGCGTGTGTGTGCATGTGTGTATTTTTACGCGTTAATAGACAAGTGGTTTGAATTAGTTATGGGTACTAAAACGAACTTTGTACTTATATTGGTCTTCTAATCTAAAGGTGGAAGGGTGTGAAAAATAATAAAGAGTAAGAAAGAGTTTCCTGATTCAAATGTATAAGAGGTAAAAAAATATATATAAAAGTGGTTGGGATAATTTAGAAATAGTATAGGCCCTGATATAAAATTATCTTATATATTTTAGGAGTGAATTATTGGGAACTATTGGAGATGGTTTTATTTATTCATTCATCCCAATATTTCTTTAGGAGTTGAAAAACATCATGTTTTTTGGAACAAATTATTAGGTACTTTTGGAGATGCTCTAATTGCATTGTCTTTGCAGTGCCATACACGCCTGATTGCATTTGGATGCAGCGTCTGAGTCTTCTCCAAACAGGATAGATATGCCGCGCCACTCAAAACAAATGCATGCAAAGCAAAACCGGGCCAAGAGCCAGCCAAAAAAATTAATAAATCTGAAGAAACAGGAAACATGCATGCATGCATGTCCCCAGTCCCAGAAGACACGGTTAAACCATTCCAAGTATAGCATGAGGCTAGGACTACGCCGGCTGTCGAGACCGTCAGCAAAGACCGGCCGGATCGGGAGCCACATGCATGGCAGTAGCTGAATCAAAGGAAGACGTACGTACGTGCTCTTCTTGCTTGCCGGCGACGAAGGAAACCGCGTCGTCCTGCGCTGATTAGAACAGAGCAGGTCGTTGACCGTTGTCGTCACCGTCGTCGGTGAATCGAAGAAGGAGCTGCCGACGGCAGGCGAGAGCGAGCAGACGATGTCTTCGCTGCCAGGAGGCTTCCTGTCCGTGCGCGTCCTGCGAGGGATCAACCTTGTCAGCTGTGACGCAAAGGGCAGTGACCCCTACCTCGTGCTCAGCCTGGATGGCCAGGTACGTAGCTCTGCGCGCGACACAACACTGCATTGTTTGCTAGCTGCTCCGAGTCTTGTCTGTGCTTGCTTTGTCATCGTCGTCGTCGTCGTCGTCCGATGCAGAAACTGAAGACGAGTGTGATGAAGAAGACGGTGAACCCGGTGTGGAACGAGGATCTAACCTTGGCAGTCATGGACGCGTCAGCGCCCATCAAGCTCGTGAGCATCATTCACCTCTTCGATCATCTTCCACTGATGATAGACAATCATCTTGGATTTTTGAACGCTGCACTGCATGGTGGTCGTCTGATTTCTGAAATGAAAAAAAAACAGGAGGTTTTCGACAAGGACACGTTCAGCAAGGACGACAGGATGGGGGACGCGGAGTTCGACATCGAGGCGCTGGTGCAGATCATACAGATGGATCTGGAGGACATCCGCAGCGGCACCGTCGTCCGCACCGTGCGCCCCGGCGGCAAGGACAGCTGCCTCGCCGACGAGAGCCACATCATCTGGGACAACGGCCAGGTCGTGCAGGACCTCCTCCTCAAGCTCAGGAACGTCGACACGGGCGTCGTCCACCTGCAGCTCAAATGGGTCACCATCCCAGGTAGTAAATTAATTAAACACGATTGCATGCAATTGTAAATTAAACACCAGTGCTAACGAATTTCCCTTTCCGTCGTCTGCAGGCTGAAGAAAGTGAACTGCAGTGCTCGCCATGAATTTCGCGTGATAAGCAGTACTATGCAAAGTTACCATATTCAATCACCCTGTTCGGCACGCTGTTTCTGCGGCTTATAAGCCGGCTGTGGCTGTTTTGCTGTGAGAGAAAAACACTGTTCCACGGCTGATAAGCCGTGCTGATAAGCTCAGCCGAACAGGGTGAATATGTCATTGTATTTTAGTACAGCCACGTACATTGTCAGCTGTCACTGTAACTTCTGATAAGGAATTAATTAATTTATCAGTCAGGCAATTTGCATGACCAAGAAATGTTTAACAGATACTCCGTATTATTCTTCTGTCTAAAAAAAAAAGAGAGAGAGAAATGTTTAACATATTCAGTTCGGTATTGCAGTTGCAGATGTGGTATCCAGTGTGGGCATTGGGAGGGAAGATAAGCAACATCCATCCTAAATATTAATACTGTCAGATGTTGTTTCATTTCAGTATCTGTGTTTGGTCAGCATTCTGTTTTCATATGTAACCATAATAACCTGCTATCGGTACATGTGATTAATTTACTCTCGTGTCGAGAAGCAGAGTAGCGGATGACTTTTCCCGAGGCCCGTTGTGGACTAGGCACCACATCTTTATAAGTTTTTTACCGTCTTTCTAGCGAATGTGATGATTAATTTGTAAGAATCCTCCAAACGGGAGGAAGATCCTACAACCTATTAGAGAGAAATAGAGTCGACCCAATTTATTCATAGGAGAAATCGGTCTCCAAAACCATAACTGCATGTCTAATCGAAGGAAGCCTACTTGCACAAGACAATTACAACTATTGGAATGCCACGACCAACAAAAGGCCAAAACCACATAAACACAATCGTCAGGTATTAGATGGGTACTAGTAGTAATTCCTAAAGGCTTATCGTTTGGCGCTGCACACTAGTCCACTCCAACACCCTCCAACACATGTGGGTTGGGGTGGATTGAAGTACAGCCAAACAAAGACTAATGAGTCTGGCATATGCATGGCCGATCGGCGATGGCCCAAAAGGCAAAAGCTCACGAAGCACCAGATATAGGAATTGGTATAACCACACTGCATCACGTGTTAACCAAAATCATGAGCGGTGACGCTTTGTATGATTGCCCTAGACACTCCATTTTCTCCGTTCCCTTCTCATTAGTGTAATTATTAAAACTAATTCAAACATCGAGAAGAATGATTCTTCTCTATATATAGTTAATGGCCTATTAGTAAAAGGTGCTATGGTGCAATCCTTACCAATAAAAAAAAGATTGCAATCGGATGGATAATAATCAAGTGTTACTTCATCGGTCCAAACCAAGAATCCGCTAAACATGTTTTAAAATGGATATTGTTCTCTCTTTGATTAGGGATGCCATATAAAAGGAACTAGAGTTTGAAAAAGGAACGAAATAGTCAAATCAGAACTTCTAGAGGAACTATTTTGAATGGCATAACTTGGGCTCCTAGAATAGGGGACCCTTGGAACAATCTATTTGATTGTAGGGATAGGTACGCTGAATATGACTGGTGATTTCCTATGAGTGCTAGAGCGGGTCCAAACATATTAAAGGGGACGAGTTGTTAGAGAATGTTATTTATTCGATCATAAATAAACCCCAAGGTCAGACTATACCTAATGCCGGTGTTTTCATGTTCTCTCATTGCCAATTGTACATAACGCTGTCAAGGGGTGTGTCAAACAACAGCACATAGCTTTTGGACAAAACAAATAAAGCTATTGATCCCAATGTAAAGAGGTCAAAAGACATTGTTTACATGTATGTTGGATTAATCTCTATATCTTTTTATAAAGCTAATCTATATTGGCCTTTCTTAAAGATTTGAGATCTGATTTTGCTGTGAAGGATATCTTGGGGGATTTGAGCTTCTTTCTAGGAATTGAAGTGAAGACAACCAAAGATGGTATTCATCTTTCTCAACCAAAATATGCTCTTGATATATTAAAGATCGGGATGGTAGATTGTAAACCATGTCCGACACCCATACTAGTGTGAGAACGGCTATCAAGACTTGATGGAGATCCGCTTGATTCAAACAGCAACACTCGATATAGGAGTGTAGTAGGTGCACTACAATATCTTACTCTCACTCGTCCTGATTTATCCTTTTCATTTAATAAAGTATGTCAATATCAACATATGATCCTACGAGTGTTCACTGGACAGTTGTGAAATGGATCCTATGATATGTCGAGGGCACAATTGGAGTTGGAGTTAAGAGATAAATTGGTCGAGTTCAATTTTAGTGAGTGTATTTTCATACGCTGATTGGGCAAGTAATGTCGACGATTGGAGATCTACCAGAGGTTTCGCTATATTTTTTTGTCCTAATTTAATATCATGGAGTGCTAAAAAACAGCCCATTCTACCATGTTCAAGTACTAAAACAGAATATAAATCTATGGCAAATGCTACTACCGAGGTACTTTAGGTAGTCTTTTTTAGCTGAACTTAGAGTTAGCCTTGATCAGGTACCATGTTTGTGGTGTGACAATTTGGGAGCCACTTATTTATCAGCTATATAATGATGTGTTTCATGCTAGAGCAAAACACATTGAGATAGATTTCACTTTATTCGAGAAAGAGTTGCCAAGAAACAATTGCAGGTTCAGCTTGTTCCTTCAAAAGACCATTTAGCAGATGGCTTTACCAAAGCTCTTCTAGCAGCAAAACAATTTGAAGATTTCAAACGGTAATCTAAACTTGGTCAGAGAATCAAGTTGAGGTTAAGGGAGGATATTAGAGTTGTTAATATTTGATATGAAACATATATATGGGTATGCCTCTAGATGCTTTTTTTCACAAAAAAGCTCAACTAACCAAGTAGATTTTGTTAGTTAAAGTTGAGCTAGTTGTACTCAAAGCTAGAAAGTGGATGATGGTCTCGATCGATCCCTCTCGCTGTTGTTTCTTGCACATACGTACGGTTTCGTTTCTTTCATCAGGATCGCAGATCCGATAGTGATAGCTGATCAAGTGGGAGGCGGTAGATCCACCGACTAGAGGAAGGCACGCAGCGGCGCTCGCGCCAGAGCTATTTTAGTATGACAGAGTTGCTAGTTTCTTGATTGCTTGTTCTTCGCTTCACTCGATTGCACTAGTAAACCTTCTAGCATGCCTCGCTTCGCTTGCCATATCAAGCGTGAGTACATTGGCAGAGACAGGGTGGACTACCTCGTCTGGGTCACTGCTCTAGAGGAGTATTGCCGTATAAGCTAATAGTGCTTCTTTTGTGTCGCTAAGGAGCCCAACCCAAGATGACATCATCATGTTGCCTGAACTTGGACAAGCAATCATTCGCAGAGTGCTTCTCATACCATGTTATCTTTTTAGCATAAACCTCAACTTTAGCCTTATAGATGCTGATATGTTTTGCGTTGATCTGGATACTAGCATTCCAATAGTCAGGATGCATACACTTTGCTTCATTATATAATCTAACATTGTAGGAATTATAAGAATATAGGATGATGGCTCAGGCCTTCCGTACAAACATTCTTGCTAGCCTCTTAATCCTTGAGTAAGTGTATGATGGTCTGCAATTGATGATGAAAGAGGATTTGCAACTATGTATCTTCAACCATTCCATTGTTTCCTATCCACAACCGCATGTATCTATAGTTCCAGCGATATCAACGCCTTGTGTATGTAGTGGATAAGGCCCGCCGCCTACCACATTATCTCACCCACTTCCTATCTAACTAGCATGTCAGAGTTCAGTCCAAATAGCATACTAGAGTGAATGTACCATGGCAAAAACTATGTTCATAGCAAACAAGGACCCAAGCAAGCAATGGAGACATTGTGGTATGACAAATATAGATGGGGCACTTGGGCTACAGTACGTGATAGACCCTCTGCTAGAAGGAACCATGATCGAGTTGTTTGACCATGCTAATCTTATAGAGATGATCTACTCAGCACAGTTGATGGTCTTTCACTCTTTGCATTAGACGATACACATTATCAATGAGCTGGATTCAATGGAAATAGAGTATCTCTTTGTGAATCTCGTACATAATGACTAGAGTAGACATCATGACAATAGAATGATGTGACTTTATATTATATATAGATAGATATCAGGATGAACAAAAATATTCAAGTTTGGAAATGTATTCATCTACTAGCTCATGTCTAGTATATATAACTACTGATTTGCCACTTTAGTTTTTTTATTTATTTTCTATGCTAATAGCTTCATGATAATGTAAAACTTGCTTTTTCAAACTATACATCATGATATCATCACCAGATTTATGGAGAAACAAAAAAAATAAGGACGTTGGAACTAGGGTTCCGAAAAGGAGAGAGGGGAGAGAGCTCAACGGTAGAGAGGGGACACACTAGGGTTTTGAACAAGTTGAAATGAACGGGAGGTGAGAATCTCTTGCCCTCATTCCCTTGGGCTCTAGATATAGGTAATGGTTATTTACATGAGACCCCTTGGTAGGGTTGGATTTCATGTGCCACTACACTAACACTTATTTGGGCCTCTACAAAGGGAAGTCTTGGCCCATATACTACATGGACTCCCCCAACAGTAGCCCTCAGCTACTAGGTTATGCACGGTACTACATGACCTACTAGATGCTCATACAAGAAGAGGCACAAATACAACTCAAACCCTAGTCACGAGGATCGCCCTAGGCAACCTACATGTGTGTGCCTCACTAAAAACTCCATCCCCAAAATCCTGTGGGAAAAAAGGGCATGGCAAAAATAGCACACATATGACTCTAGTCTATATATGTGCTAACTCCCGAAGCTTCTAACTCCAAATGCTTTGATGTTGATCTTCTCAATACCTTCATCTTTGTACTTCAGCTCCATTGTCCACTTCCATGATTAGGTTAGTTGGCTTCGCTCGGTGTGTAGATCTTTTTGCCTCTGGGACCTTCTCGGTGTACAGATCTTCATCTCCGAGATCTTCTTGGTGTGCAGATCTTTGTTTCCCAGACCTTCTCGTCCGAGGCTTTGCTTGAAGACACTCCTTTAGGAACTTCTATGACTTGGCTTTCTGGCTTCGCTCGGCGTGCAGATCTCTACCTCTGGGACCTTGTTGCCAAAAGCTTCACTCAAAGACGCACCTTCTATTTAGGAATGGATGTAGTTGTCATAGTCAAAGTAGTCAATGTAGTCGAAGTAGTCGTAGCCGAAGTTTGTCATGAAGCCTCCAAATATTCTCTCACGAGCGCCGGGAATAAGACTTGACCCTCCGAAGTGTTTGGTCCTCTAGTGTGCTCCCCTAGCCCCTCTTGGCCGGTGCTTGTGATTGAAGCCTCAGCCATGCTTGGTGGAGTTGACGCAGTTGTAGTAGTCGTAGTAGCAGAAATAGATGTCTGAACCAAAGTTGTCGATGAGCCCCTCGAGCCAAATTGGTTGACGAAGATGGAGTATGCCTCGGTGTCGAAGGACTTGACATAGCCCTTCAAGCAAGGTGATGAAGGCAAGTCGTCATAGGTGTTGATTTTGAAGGTGTTGACGAAGGCTCTCAAATCATTGCAATGGGCAAAGATGATGGCGAAGCCCCTCTTGCTGAAGTGTTGTTAGAGACGAGACATTGCGGTTCACTAAAGATGATGGTGAAGACCCTCCTGAAAAAGTGTTGTCGAAAACAATGTTGGTGTAGAAGTCGAAGATGTGGTAAAGCCCCTCCCACCAAAGTGTTTGGTGGAGGCGAATCATTGTTTATTCGGTGAAGGTGTTAGCAAAGCTCCTCCTGCAAAGTGTTGGCGAAGGTGATGTTGGTGTAGACGCCGAAGATATCGGTGAGCCCCTCGTGTTGAAGTGTTGGTAGAGGTGGTGTTGGTGTATACACCGAAGATGTCATGAAGTTCCTTTTGCCGAAGGATGGAGAAGTCACGGTGAAAATGCGCCTAAGTTGAGAGGATACATTTTCATGTACTTAATATGAGCATTGTAGCTTCGTCAAATACTCAACTTGCTGTCAAGTTTTTTTAGGCTAAAACGGTAGTGGCTTTCTACATGCTGCAAAAGATGGTTAGTCATATCATATAAGAGTATAATGTACGAGGGTAGTGTGAAGGCTTTAGCTTCGCATCCTAGTGCCTGAGCAGCTTCAGGGCTTTTCAAGCCTTGGTGCCCGTGTACTTACGGGACTTCTTTTAGGTTTTGGTTGGTCCTAGTGCCCGTGTATTATCATGATTTCTTCCAATTTGGAGCCTTAGCCCACTTTGTCTTGGCTCAGGCCATGGAACATGATGCATTATGTAATGTGTGTGTAATGATGTAGATGAATGCATTTGCATAAACATATTAAAATGGTTAAATATATCATGCAATCTGCAAATATGATGGTTGTGCTTGTGTAGAAGGTAAACTCTGCACATAAAGAATAATGCCCTCAAATGAGAGGATCAAAGTTTCGGATAGCTAGCAAAGGCTGCCATTGAAGGACCTGCATGGGTATAAGCATGATTTGTAGTATTAATTGTGAAAAGGATTAGTTTCCTGCGAATGTTAGCTTGAATCAGTAAGTCTCGACTAATTGTGTGTTATAAAAGTGTAAAATTGTTAAATGATACAACCTACAAAAAAAAGAGGCAAAGTGTTAGTGTTAGAGGGTTGAGAGGTCGTTACAAAAAAATCAGAAGGGCAAAAAACAATTATTAGGCATTATAAGCTAGTGAGGAGTTTATAGGCTGGTGGGAAATACTCACTTGTGCTGGTTTATTTGTTGCAAGGAACACATATAAAAAAAAGATTAGTGATTGATATATATATTCAAGTGTTATCTCAAATAACATGTCGTCTAAGCCATAAATGATTAGCGTTTAAGATTTCAAACTTGCGTTTAAGATTAGTGATTGATATCTGCAAATGATTAGTGATTGATATATGTACGGGGAGTGTGCTGGCAAAAGTACGTCCGTGGGGCCGTCGTGGACATGGGCTTCGTTGCTCGTGACCTTGCACGTTGGCTTCATTTGGAGGCTACCACAGAAAGTTTAACCTATAGCGCAATATACTGATGATGAAATAATATTAGGCCTTTGGTGGTTAGGAAATAAATCAGATATATCTCCGGACTTGCAGGATTATATTAAAATATCTTGAACCATTTAGAAACAGGATGGTAAGGCAATTCAATAGTAAAACAGTTGAGTTATTACTTATTAGGTATAGGTACCACAAGTCCTGTCATCAAATCCTTGCATGGTCATGATTTTTTGCATTATTTAAATAGCGGGTAGAATGGAATACTTATACGCGCATCTGAAAATGGGCTTCTTGAGAAAAAAAATCACAACTTCTTTCTAAATGTAGAAATGGGCTTCTTCTCGAGCGAAAAATCACAACTTCTTTCTAAATGTGGAAATGGGCTTCTTCTCGAGCGAAAAATCACAACTTCTATTTTGTCACATGAGGTTGATCCTAGATTAGGAGACCAAGACACAGGAGTTTCTGAATCCAAGAAGGCTGAAGGAAGAGCGAGGACCAAGCACGCTTCAAGGCCCAACCCCAGAGTCATTGGGCCAGACTGGTATTAAGTTTGGGACTAACAGAGCCCGTGTAATTCCACTTAAGAGAGCTTTAGAGGGGATGCTGCCGTCTTCGACTCGGTCTCGGATTCAATCTCGGCTGGTCCAACGAGTCCAATCTATCCACAAACCCTATATCGTGATCCATATCGTATCTCACATGGCGAAAGATGACCATAACAACGTTTGAAGCAATTCGGATAGTTCCTCATGTTGTTGGGAAAAAAACTCCAAGGGCATCATCAAGATGCAAGGTTCGATGGCAGAGATGCTGGCACTGACAATGGACATCAACACCTGAAAGCCTCGAGTCCACGGGCGCATCAACGAGCTGGAGCATGTCGTGCTTGATCCAGAGAGCGCATCGAGCCAGCGCTTTGCACGCTACTTCCGTAGCCCGATCCGGTGGAGGAAGTGTCGTCAGGCATCGTCACCATCGCGCAACCCTCCTCTCAGCTCAGCTGGAGGGCGCTCTCTCCTTTACGAATCTAAAGATTGGCCCTCGGCTCAGCTGGAGGGCACTCTTGCCTCTGCAAATCTAAAGATGCTAGGCTCTCCCCATCTAGAGCCTAACTTACAAGAGCGGCATCTAGGTACTGACTACTGCAAGAGAAATCTCCACCAAGGCTCTGAACTTAGGGTGGTTTATACCGCCATGGAGCCGACCCCAGCCACAGGTGCGAAGAACCTACACAGTTCCTTTGTTGTGTAAACAGATTTAGGGCTCCTTTGGAACATAGAAAAAGAAAAATAGGAAAATAGGAAAAACATAGGAATATTATAGGATTGTATAAAATAGTTGTCATATAAAAAAATGTGGCCTCTTATGGCATTTTTATTTTTCTGGTTGGAATGGTCTAAAACCAGTATAATTTTAGTGTGCTTATCGGTCTTTCATGTAGAATTTTAAAAGTTCTGGACCTGTTTTTACACTAGTTTTGGATAGACGACTACCATTCCAAACACGTCGTACAATATATTATGTGAAGTATGTAAACATTTGATATCTTGTCAGTCTCATCTTCAAGTCAAGACGGATCGATAGGCAAGTCACACGTTTTATTCTTCCGATCATGGCGGCACTCAATAGAGTACTATTTCTAGCTCAAAGACTATAATCTACTCCCTCCATCTTAAAATAAATCAATTTGTATAATAATGCTAAATCAAATTACTTTTAAGTTTAACCAACTTTACAGTGCACGACATCAAAGGATAACATCTATGACACTAAATAAGTACAGTACATATGAAAAAATATTTGGTGATATTAATTTGGTGTCATAAATATTAATATTGTTATATATATAGTAATAAATTTGATCAAAGCTGAAATATTTTGACTCATGTCAACTCTGATGTTGATTTAATTGAGGCCGGACACGTAGTTGGTCACTTAATATTGTGATATAAATCTGATAATTAAAGGTAATCTGCTTAGGGCCTATAGAGATGCGAGGAAAGGTATTGATGAAAGGGGGCGGACAGGGAGGAGGGTGGTTCTTGCGTCGTCGGCGGGGTGGCCAATTTCAACGCCGTGCGTGCACGTGCAGTACAGTTGGTTGCTCTCTCTCTGTCTTTTTTTTGGTTGGTGCATTGCAGTTGGCACTTGGCAGGCAAGGGTAGCGGATGGACAGCGGTGGAGGACTTTGAGGTTGAGGTGGTGATCTGTGGGCCCGGCCGCCGGCGATCTCCAGCCACCAGTTTTTGGTCCAAGGAAAGGCATACATATCATATGTGGATTAGTATAATTTAGGGGTAAGTTCGGACCCCGTACGAAAGACGTAACGATCTGGGCACCCGGTAACAGACGCAGAAACCATTTCTCGAATGGTCCGGTCCCATGGTCCTCGTACCCCACGTCCCCAAGGCAAAGGCTGCAGTAAGCCGCGCGCCCGCATTTATGACTGCCTTGTTGACTTGGCCAGCCTGCCTGCGTTGGCGTTGCGTTGGTGCGTCGTTGCATTTTCTATAGAGCTCTGCATTGATATGGAAGCGATGCTGGCATGCATCAGCAGATTATTACTACCCAAACATTTTTGGTTTGTCACCGGTGACGGTGAGTGATGATGGGATTTTGATTGAGATGACGAGGAAAAGAGCAAAGGAAACAAGTGGGCTCCTCCTGTGCTGTCAACGGCGGTGTGCGTGCCGATGGTGGATGGGCCCGCCCGGCATAGACAGATCCGTGGGCCGCATTTATTATGACTTGGGCCAAAGCGGTCAAACCTGGCCGGCTGCATTTGCGTCGTGCGGAAGCCGGAAGCGGAAGGAATCCATTCCCATCCACCACGGCAACGGTGGTGGGTCGGTCGGTCGGCAACGACCAACCACGACCCGCCCCCGCCCTTCTCTCCTTTGTTTTTTCTTTCTTTCTTTATCCTGTGCATGTTCCCAAGAAACAAAAGTACTCCGGAGTAGTACGTAGTATAATTCTAAATCTTTTTAATATAAGGTCCTGTTTGGTTTATAAATTATTTAGTTTAACTCCTATCACATCAATGTTGCGGTAAATACATGAAGTACTAAATGTAGACTAATTGCATGCATGTCGGCACAGATTAGGAGTAATTTACGAGACGAATCTATTAAGCCTAATTAGTCTAAAATTGGAAATTTTTTATCAAATAAGACAAAAGTGTTACAGTGTTTGTTAAACTTTAACACTTCTAACCAAACAGGCCCTAAGTTTTAATTTACTATAAGTTTATATAAAATAATAATAGTAGCATTAGGATTTACTATAACATTGATTGAATAATACTTATCTGGTATATAGTATTTTTTATAAATCTATTTACTCATAACTAAATCTTTTTATATACTTATTATATATATACAATACTAAGAATTGTAACTAAATTAGAAAAGCAAGAACCAAGTGTAAACTTTTGGAATTTGGGACGGAGATCGGAGGAGGACTTTTAAATAAAACGCGTTGGCGAGCGCCCCCAACCAAGCAATCAGCCGGCCCCCAGTCCCTTCCCCACCCACGCGCACCCGCGACTCCTCTCTCTTCTCTCGCAGGAACAGCAAGGGGACCAAGGAGGAGGAGGAGCTTGGAGCTTCAGCCATGGGCGGCGGCAACGGCCAGAAGTCCAAGATGGCGAGGGAGAGGAACGCCGAGAAGAACAAGGCCGCCAAAGGCACGTGTATCCATCCATCTCTTCCATCGCCCCGATTCCCCTCCCTTGCTCACCATCCAAACCCCATCTGATCTGATTCCGTCGATTTCCTTGCAGGCAGCCAGCTGGAGACCAACAAGAAGGCCATGAACATCCAGGTGCGTACCATCCCCCAGCCACCGCCGCTCGGCCCCCGCCCCCCGATCTGTCTCTCTGTCCTACCCTACCCTACCCTACCCTACCCAGTACCCAATCCTCGTGTTTGCCATCTGTTCCTGTCGAAATTCGGGGTAAGGCAAGGCCGGGTTTCCCCGGATTCACTTGGGTTTCAGGCTACTCCATCTGGATTCGCCACAACCAGTGGCCAGTGGTCACCCACGACGCGATTCTCATCCATCCCCTCTCTTGCTGCTCCTCCTGGTTGCCCGACCCGTCCATGCCATGCCTCCCTACGTGTGATTTTGTTATTATATTATAGGGGATAGGATTAGGATTTAGGAACCTTGCTTTGCTTCTCACCCTCTGTAACGTCTGTCGCTGCATTTGATTCCTCCCTAGTTACAAAGGGGGCAGGGGATTCAATCCAACACGTCGTATTTCGATGTTGGGGGCGGCAGGGGGTCCGACTTCAGTCCTGCACACCACCCACACTTTCACTTACCTGCCGCTTGCTTGCAATTCATACTAAATCTCCTACAGTTCAGTTCTGAAAGCCACAATGCTGCTGCTGCACAGCGCAGTCCTTCAACCTAAATTGCCATCACATCTCTTTTTTTTTAAAAAAAAAACAATGTCGACCAAGCCTGTTCGTTTCGCTGGTCTATTGTGGCTCAAAGTACCGTTTGCTGGTTGTATGTGAGAAAAACACTGCTGTATGGCTACGGGATGCGTCACTATTGTACAGGAACATCAGCAGATACCCCGCGACAACTGTTTGAGCCCAACTTCGGTTAGCCCCCATAGCGATAACTCCTTTGCTTGTTATATATATGATACAATTATACAAGTCAAGTACATAGCGCAATGGGAAGGGGAAAACCGTATCATTTTTATCCATCAATCCGGACTCTGGAGAGACAATAGAATCACTACTGAAACCTGTTGTGCGAATCACTAGTTACTAGCTGCCATTTCTCTCGTTGGCCAAATGTATGTACTCAGAATTTTTGACGTTCCTCTACACTCGAACAATGTTTGTGTAATATTGTTCTGGTTTTTCAGTTCTCGTCAGTTGGTCATCTGAACAGTGCTTACATCCAAATGCACTAACCATGCTTCCATCTGGACGCAGTGCAAGGTCTGCATGCAGACTTTCATCTGCACCACCTCTGAGGCCAAGTGCAAAGAGCATGCCGAGGCGAGGCATCCCAAGAACGACCTCTACCAGTGCTTCCCCCACCTCAAGAATTAGTAAGCAGCAGCATATGCTTCCTCAGACTAGGGGCATATGCTCGCTCAACAAAGAAAGAGAACTGTCGTCATCCACCAAGTACTGTCGTCTTCATCAGTGACTGGTTGCCATATACTTTGTGTCGTGTCAGTGGGTCTCAGCTGCTGTTGCTGTTACTGCAGCTGCTTTCGGTTGTGTTGCCCCATCGAAATATGTAATGTAACCCTTCGCTGTCAGCCTGTTGTGCTAAAAACATTAATTCTGTATGGGCTAAGAACATTAATTCTGTGTGGATTTGTGATGCCTGCCTGTGCTTGCTCAGTATTTTCTTTTCCCTGTGTTCTTTGGTGTGAATCTGGGACCTTACAGGGAGCCATTTATCTCTGTTTTTTTCTTCTTTTCCATGTGTTCTTAAGTGTGAATTTGGGACCTTACATGGAGCCATTTATCTCTGTTTCTTCTTCTTCGAACAACGTAGAACTGCCATTTATCTCTGTTTTTTCCCCTTGTCCCTGTGTTCTTAGGTGTGAATTTGGGAGCTTACAGGGCGCCATTTATCTCTGTTTTTTTTTTGAACTTAGAACTACGTGTTATTTCATTAAGAAATAAGGGAGTGTGCAAAATGTATGGAAATAAATGGGAGAAACGTCAAGAGGCCTCCCCCTAATTTATTCATTTATCTCCGGTCTGATGTACAACAATCATGGATTCTTGGGCTCTCCATTTTAGCACGCATAAATCCAGATTGTATATGTAAGGTTTGCAGTATGTCACAGCCATTCAGACAAGTCACAACTTACAAGTTCAGTAAAGCCAAATTCATTTTGAAACTGATTGTTTGGAGCTCCTTCAGTTATGGGAAAAGCGTGAGACGCAGCGGTCTATCATTGCACCGATCCTCTCCGAGATAGATGAGTTTAGGCTTGCCTCTACGGAGTTTGCTTTTACCTTTGCTAGTAGATCTCGCCTCTACGGAGTTTGCTTTTACCTTTGCTAGTAGATCTTGTAATACGGTCACACATTTGTTAGCCAAACAAGTCACAGATACAAACCGGTCGGAATTGTGGCATGTAACTCCGGCTTGTGTTTGTGACTTAATTCTCATCTCGACCTTCCTAGGGTTTGATGTACAACAATCGTGGATTCTTGGGCTCTCCATTTTAGCATGCATAAATCCAGACTGTATTTGTAAGGTTGCAGTATGTCACAGGCATTCAGACAAGTCACAACTCACAAGTTCAGTGAAGCCAAATTTTGCAAAGCATCTTCTTTTTCTCGTCTCAACCTTCCTAGGGTTTAGTCGAAGAAAAAAAAAACTTCCTAGGGTTTGATGTAAAACAATCATGGATTCTTGGACTCTCCATTTTAGCATGCATAAATCCAGACTGTATTTGTAAGGTTGCAGTATGCCACAGGCATTCAGACAAGTCACAACTCAGAAGTTCAGTGAAGCCAAACTCTGCAAGGCATCTTCATTTTTCTCGTCTCAACCTTCCTAGGGTTAGCAGGAAACCTCAAACACGATGTTTCCAAAGATAATACGTGAAAATAGCCCTCAAGAACTCGGCGGATTCCAAACAAAGGATGGGATATTCTTTACAAGCTCAACAATACAACAGTACAATCAGCCAACAGACAACCTTTTATGACAAACATCTTACATGAATAATCATTGTTCACAATCACGTCCCAAAGCTCACAACCTGAATAATTCAGTCTATTCTAGACGCGGTATAAGGGGCTCTATAGCTATTTTTTGTTTTTGCCAAGTAAACCCCCAACCACTATTCATCTCATACATCTGACTGAAGCAAGTCACTGATAAGAGCATGGCTCCATCAAGAGCAGCTGATCTGATCAACGGTTAGCACCAGTCTTTGCACTTGCCTGTCATGCTCGCGTCCTGCTGTTCTCTGCAGCTCTCACTTGTTGGAAGTATGGGTGTGCCTGCAAGAATATAAAAGCATCCATTATAAGAAGAGAATAAGACAAGGCATCGCAATCTACACTCCAAGTAAGTATGGGCTAAAACCTTTCAACATGAATAAAACTCTACTTCTGAAACGTGCTTAAGCAAAACAGCATGCATTGATGCACATCAATCACCAAAACAGCATGCACATCAATCAGGATATGGTGAAGACCAGAGTTCTTTTGTTCAGAGACGGAGATATGCACTAGTAAAATGTATACTTTACACCAACACCAAATATTTAGCAATAATGAGCAGCCAGTTTAATTTGTGTGTCAAATTACATGTCACCAAAATTAGCACAGGGAAACTTACCATAGCTTCACGTGCAGTAAGCCTGTCTTGATGATCATAACGCAAAAGCTTGTCCAGGAAATCTATAGCCTACAGATATAAACAAAGGAATCCTGATGAGTTAAGCACTATCAAATGAGTTAGGTCTATTTAAAATGCAAGGGCATTAGCAAACACCTCAGGAGACACTAGGTGTTGGTTATCTGCATTAATAAACTTTGACCAGGGTTTCCTGCTATGCCTGCATCCCAAAAAGGCAAAAAAGAAGAGTGTAAATGCAATCCACATAAATGATTACATATTTTCCATCAAAAGTCTGGTGAGCAGTGGCATACTCAACCTTCCAACAAGGGCTTCCAGCTGAGGGTCAAGCTCAATTCTGTACTTGTTCAAATAAGCATTCAGCCCATCTGTTCCAAGTACCTGATAATAAATGGATGTAACAATAATTAGCAGAGAGGCATTTAACAAACCTGTCCCATGCCATGCACAGTATAACAGCATATGTAGCCAACAACATAGCATCAAGTACAGCAGATACAGCTAACAACATAGCAAGTACAGCAGATATAACCAACAACATAGCATCAAATACATATGCAAGTTCTTACTAAAGATAATAAAACAACTAAATTAAGCAGATTGCAGTTGCAGTAGATAAAAATGAAATTCTGCTACATGAAATAGGAAATGTAAGCAACATAGCTAGTTGATTAGTTCATTGCAAAGAACAAATAGACTGAATATCAACCTTGGCTATCTTAACAAGTTGATCATGGTTGTCATGGCCGTAGAAAAATGGTTCCTTACGAAAAATCTGCAATCAGCATCATATGATCAACAAATTAATATTGGTTATGTCTATAAGGAAATCATCAGAAATACTAAAGGATGATATGGCAGCAAAAGGTAGAATAGTCATGTGGGTAATACCATTCCAGCAAACATGCAGCCCAGACTCCACATGTCCAAAGAGTAATCATAATCTTGCAAGTCAACAAGAAGCTCAGGCCCCTTGAAGTACCTGAATTCCAGTTGAAAAAATGTTGAAAAAGAAAATAGTGAGTGGCTGAGGGCTGCCACAGAGAAAACATGGAAATTTATACTCTAGAGACATGTCAAGTAAGCCATATGATTACAACAACAACAACAACAACAACATAGCCTTTTGTCCCAAGCAAGTTGGGGTAGGCTAAGTAAGCCATATGATTCACTGTAGAAAAAGCATTCATTCATTCTGGCAACTTAATATGTGACAATGACAACAGAAGGCTATAGTGCAGTTAAAATATAAATACCATTTATCAGAGTGCTCTTAATTTACATGGTTGCTGAATAAACAAGCTACAGGAACAAACCACAAGTCACAAATGTGAGTTCAAATCAACTGAAATTTGGATTCAAAATAAGGGCAGAACTAGAAACAAAATAAATAGTGACAAAGTATATTATAGTTTCGCTAATTACCACTTCAGAATTCCACACTTCAAAGGTCATTAACCGTGAACCAACAATGAAAGTTTATAGTATATATCTGCAGCTACCTGGAGGCAACACGGACATTATATTCCTTGCCAGGATGATAGAATTCAGCAAGGCCCCAGTCTATCAGCCGGAGTTTCCGAAGCTCGTGATCTATCATAACATTGTGGGGCTTCACATCTCGGTGCATAATACCTTGTGAATGGCAGTAATCTAATGCCTGTATCCAGAAAACAGAAACAGTTAGGCAATCATAGTCAAATTCACTACAGGTTCCTTGATAATTAGTTGATGACTAGATCAGCAGTAACTTGGTGTGGTCATTAGTTACATATGAGCAGGAGTTATCATTTCCTTGCAAACATATAACATGCCTTCAAAATGCACAGACAGAAACCTATCTGGACACCAGAACTTAAAAATTGATAGATATCAATCCTTTGAAATTGCCAAGATTTCAAAAACAACAACCGAGCCTTTTTAGTCCAAAGCAAGTTGGGTTACCAAGACTTCTTTAAAAAAGAAAATATTCTAGATGCTAACACAGAAATAACAAGATGAGAATTTACCTTGAGTAACTCGTAGATGTAATATCGAATGTCATAATCTGTTAGTGTTGGGTACAACACTTTGAAATCTGTGTTATTGACATACTCAAAGATCAAACTGGGTGTTTTTGAATGCTGATCTCTAACAATATCAAGGAGCTTCACAATGTTAGGGCCTCCACAAAGATTCTGAAGAATTTTAATTTCTCTTTTGATCTGCACCAGCACGAGAGGCGTAGGTTAAAATTGAGATGAAAATTGTCACTGAAATTATGAAATTTAAACAGGTGCGGAATGAAAACAGTAGCCTGTCATCGCTTAGGTTCAGGGGATAACAAGTTACAAATTGCAGGCAATAGGATTCATGGTCTACCTTCTTTTTCTTCACAGGCTTGAGGATTTTAATAATGCATTTCTCATTATTGTTAACATTAATACCCTCAAAGACTTCACTGTATTTTCCTCTCCCAACTTTCCTAACAACTTCATAGTCATCCTGCTCACTGATCAAAGAGATATGGTACTTGTCAGAAATCCAAAATTTAATGGGTTGGGAAAATATAACTGCACAATAGAAAGAGAGAAAGATTTAAAGTTGTCAGTCACAGCATGGCTGTCCAAAGGACTACGAGTAATAACAAAATGATTTAAAGAAGAAAACTGCAGGGAAAAAATAGAGCTATCATTATGAGGCATAAATGCCCCAAGCGCTAAAAAACTATGTGACAACAAAATCGTTTAGTTTCTTTGGGCACAGGGTTTATCTTCCGCATCTGGGACTTGGAAGATGCAGAGAGAAGAGAAAGCACCAGTACTTGATGTTGGAGTATAGGCCCATTAGAGGCCCATGTATGGTAATATATATATAGCCACCCTTAGGGTTGGCCCAATAATGAGAAAATCAGTTTGAGCATGGTATCAAGCTAGCTTCTTTCCTCCTCCCCTCCCCTGTCATCTGGGCGCCGCCGCCGCCAGGCGCGCCGCCGCCGCCCGGCGGGCCGCCGCCGGCTGCCATGTCCGGCCGGCCTCCCCTTCCCCATCCCTCGTCGTCTACCTCCTCCCCGTCCCTGACTCGCGCAACCCCTCACGCCGAGCTCCGCCCTAGCGCCGACGCGCCTCTGCTCCCGCGCTGGCCAGCCGCGCCGCCGCCGCCGGCTGCCATGTCCGGCTGGCCGCCCCTTTCCCCTCCCCATCCCTCGTCTACCTCCGACCCGCCTCTGCTCCCGCGCTGGCCAGCCTCCGCCCGCGACCCCCACTCTCCTCCCGCCGCTGCTACGCACTCGCCTTTGCTCCCTCTGTTTCCCTTCCTCCATACAGGCGCAGGCCAGGAACGCCCAAGGCGACCGCATCTCCAAGATGGTGCTGCAGAACGACATCGACTTGCTGCGGTCACCGCTGCGGCTCGTCCCTTCCCTGCCGTTCCCCTTCTTCAGTTCTCCCGCTGCTGCGTGCTGCCCTCCGTCTGCGTCCACATCCCGCCCACCAACCCATCTGGCGGCGGGAGCCCTGGCGCTGGCGCTCGTGCTCGCACTCGCGGGGGCCATCTCCGAGGGCAACGCGCTCTCCGCGCTGGGCCGCAGCCTCAGGGACCCCGGCGGCATGCTGCAGAGCTGGGACTCCACGCTCGTCAGCCCCCTGCTGCTGCGCGTCCCTGGTCCGTTTCCTGGGCGTCCCGCGCTGCTCCTCCTCCTCCTTCCCAACTCCCTGCCGCCGCCGCTACTGCCCCTGCTGTGGGCGCCGCCACTGCCCCTACTGGCGCAGCCGCCGGAGGAGCCGTCCCTGCTGGCGACCCAGCTGGCCCTGCTGCCCCGCGCGCAGGCCTAGCCGCTGGCGCTACTGCCCCGCGCGCACGCCTCGCCGCTGCTGCTCCTGCGGGCCGGGCGGCTGCTGCCCTGGCGGCTGCTGCCCCTGCTGCCTGTCACGCAGCCGCCCTTGTCACGGCGGGTGGCACTGCGGCTGACGCGGGCACTGCTGCTACCGAGCAGCCCGTCCACCTTCCCGGTCTGGATGCCCTCCCACGAGCCGCCCTGCCTTTCCGATTCCAGTTCCCGGCGCCTCGGTCGCCGCCGCCAGGCCGCCGCCCCAGCGCCGCCGTCGCCGGTCCAGGCGCGGCCGCGGGCGCGGGGGGCCCAGGCGCCTTGGCCTACTCCTTCAGCACTGGATCAGCCAGCCCTCCGCCCGCAGGTCCTCCTGCCGCAGGGCTGCGATCAGCCAGTCCTGATTGGATCGCTGACTCGGGCGCCACTTTCCACACCACGCCCGATGCGAGTCTCCTTTCTTCTCTCCGTCCTCCCCACCCTTCCTGTCCCTCCTCCATCATGGTCGCCAATGGCACCTGCCTTCCTGTCTCCTCCACGCCTATTCTACATATAGCTATTTCAGACTCCAGTTCTGTTTAAGTACGTATGAATATCAAAGCAATGATAAATCAGGCCAAGCTCAATGACCAACTGCGTTGATACAACAGTCAAATAGACAGCAGCGAAGCTCGTGGACATTGTAAATATCGTGTTGATTACAATCTTAAATCAACTTTTTGCTATAGCTAAGCACATTTTGTAATCTAGAAACCATGGGTATTGCAGTAGATTCCATGCATCAACTGGGTTTTATTTATTGCACGTAGCACTACTGAGTGGTTGATTGGAGCTGAAAAAGAGTTGTAGATTGGCAGGATAGACATAGTTGCCTTGAATTGTTGTTTCACATTTAAGACTACAATGAATCATTAGACTCGATAACTCATAGGACATAACCATATATAGCTCCGGAACAAAGTTAATAACAACAGAAATCGACTACCACTCCAAACATGTTACAAATTCAATTCCTGCCAAATCAATCGACAAAACTGAGAAACTAAGTTAAGGAAAATGTCGTCTTGCAAAATCACTAAACTAACTCAGCTTCTCGATGAAGGCAAATGAGGAAAGCAATACATTCAGAACATAAGCATGCGACGAAGCTTCCATTAAATTGCTCTCAAATACTTCTTAGCTCATAATTACCACTACAAGTCCTAATAATCAGTGGCCGAATGGTGACATCGAGGTAGCACAACACAGAAGGATTAACAGGAGTAATTAATGAGCATTTATGTTATCAGGGGGAGCAGCCTAACTAACTAGCTCATGGCCAACCAGTTGCCAAACAAAATTATAGAACATGTGCACCAAACAAATGACATCTTGCAGCTCCACCTGAACACTATACCGAGCCCAACCTTACAAACCGACCAAACAAGATTGAGAACGTTAATAACCATAAATGGTTCGGGAACTATGTTACTAAGGGGGTGTTGACTTCCTGTGATGAAAAATTTTGGGGTGTTACATCGGATGTTTCATGGGATGTCGAAAGGGGTGTTCGGATACTAACAAAAATTAATTACATAACTCGTCTGGAAACCGCGAGACGAATTTATTAAGCCTAATTAATTCGTCATTAGCACATATTTACTGTAGCACGGCATTGTCAAATCATGGATTAATTAGGCTCAAAAAATTCATCTCGCAAATTTATTGCAATATGTGTAATTAGTTATTTTTTTCGTCTACATTTAATACTCCATGCATGTGTCCAAACATCCGATGTAACGGGGTGAAAATTTTTGGGGAGGAACTAAACACCCCCTAATAGCAAAATTTGACTGCAAACCCAAACAACAGTTTACAAATTCAATACCTGCCAACTCAATCGACAAAATGCGAAACAAAGGAAAGGAAAATGCCATCACACAAAACCACTAAACTAACTCAGCTTCCCGATGAAATAAATGAGGAAATCAATACATTCAGAATACAAGCATGTGACCAAGCTTCCACTAAATTGCTCTTAAATACCTTGTAGCTCAGAATTAAAACTTCGAGTCATAAATCATAATAATCAGTGGAAGGATGGTGACATCAAAGTATCATAAGGCCATGTTTGGTTTCCCCTGTTAAAATTTAGTCCCTATCACATCGAATGTTTGGACACATGCATGGAGTACTAAATATAAACTATTTACGAAACTAAATATATAGAGTGAGAGTAATTTGCGAGACGATTTTTTAAGCCTAATTAGTCCATCATTAGCACTAATTGCTACAGTAAAATGTGCTAATGACAGATTAATTAGGCTTAATAAATTCGTCTCGCTGATTACTCACGGAATATGTAATTTATTTTTTTTATTAGTATCCGAACACCCCAGGTAACATCCGATACGACACCTGTTAAATTTTTAGTCATGGGAACCAAACACGGCCTAAAACGGCAGGATTGGCAGGAGCAATCATCAGGTAGAGCAGCCTAACCCACTAGCTCATGACCATGCCAGTTGCCCAACAAAATTACAGAACATGTGCACCAACCAAATGAGACTATCCAATCCAAGCTAAGCACGAGGACAATCAAATCTTGGGAGTTACACCTGAACACTATACCGAGCCCAGCCTTACGAGCGGACCACACGATTCGCCACACGGGGAAACCGAAGCTTGAGCTAGGGTTACGCGCAAGGAGAGCACGCGAACTAGCGAGGGAGGGGAGGGGAGGAGAGGACATACCCCCATTGAACGGTTAGCGCCTCGTAGTCCCAGTACTCCTTGGGGCGCAGCACGTTGACGTCGGCGTAGACCCTGGCCTTCGACATGGCGCCGGCCGATCCAGATCCGGCGGCCGATCGATCGGTCGGGGGCGCGACGGCACCGGGAGGGAGCGTACCGGCGGGCTGTGTGCCGGTGCTGAAGCTGCCACCACCGCCGGCGGCGAGTCGGGGCTAGGGTTTCGACGATGGGGGAGGAGCAAGGGGAGGGAGGGGGAGAGGAATCTCCTTTTTCTCCTTGCTCCGCCTCCGAGGGATATAGCTAGGTGGGGGAGGGGGACACGTGAGATGCTGTGGTCAGAGTGGATGACGTGTGGGCCCTCTTCCTGTGCCGGGCGGCGGGGGCGGGCCCACGCGGCTTTTGTCCGCCGGCGGGGATGGGGTCCTCACCGCACCGGAGCCTGATATCCTCTTCTCGCTGGCTGACAACCTGTCGAGCTCATTTCTCGCCGACGATGGCGATCTCTTGAGAAGAAGAAATGTTCAGGCTTGGCTTGGATTGGTGGATCACTGTCAAGTGTCAACCGTATGCATCTTTTTTCCCTCTTCGAGCTTTTTAGAGTCCTTTGTTGCAGGAGTAGCAAGCAAGCACCAAATTTTGAACAAATTTTACCTCCTTGTGAGCATGTCCTGAATAGTGGAGTGTTTAGGAAAGGAGCCCAAAGATCTCCATGGAACCTCCCGGGCTTATTCATCTCTGTGTGTACGAAAGAGGATTAATTTTCTTTGTATGTACTCTCTTCATTCCAAATTATAAGTCTCTTTGATTTTTTTTATATCCATTTTGCTATACATCTAGATACAACATATGTCTAAATACATAGTAAATTCTATGTACCATAAAGTCAACTTATAATTAGGAACGAAAGGAGCAGTAAAGAGAACACGAATAAAATGAAGTTGTGTTTTCCATTAATTAATAAATCTCGTGTTTAATACGCAATGAAACACCACCTTGGTCAGCAGAGCATTCGTTCGGTTAAGTCTATTCCCGAACCGACGTGTCCCATGTCGCTGGTGATTTACAGAATTCATCATGGTTATCGATCATGTCTTCTTGTTAATCCGTGGGAGAAGATCACTGACTTTTGATCGGTTCTTAATAGATCTTACCATTATAATTTATGGGACACAAAATTTATACAATTATTATAATTACGGTTGCATATGCTCCTTTATCATTGCTCCTTTATTTTCTTTTATAAAAAAATTATCATAGATACATGTGTGACACATGTGCAAAGACAAAAAAAAAAGTTACGTGAGTGTTTGACTATTAGTGTGCTTAAACTGGCGATGGCGAGGCAAAGGAATGCTACCTGTGCTCTCAACCCACCAACCTTTAACTTCCCGATTTTATTTATATATATTTTTAATTCTTCAGTACTGTCATATTCGGCACCAAGTGTCCAAATCCAATGCTCCCAAATCACGTGGAGTGGTTCCGTGTAGATCTACTTGAGGCCGTCAGGTCACTAAGGGTCCGTTTAGCAGGCTTCAACGACTTCGGCTTCTTGCAGCTCCTCCAGCCAAATAGGCATTAAAAAATGCCTTTTATATTTCGAGGAGCCCAGAGGAGTTGGAGCCGTTTTTTATAGAGAAGCCGGAGCAAAAGAAAAAAAAGACTTCTCGCTCCTCCTCACAAACCTACTACAAACTACCTCTAGAGCCATTTTTGCCAAACGTTTTTCAAACGGCTCTGACTCCACCAGAGAAGCTACTCCACATGCGGAGTCAGAGCTGGAACCCTTTTAGAAAGAGATGGAGCGCCCCACCAAATGGGGCCTAAGTGGTGCGAGTGATTCACGTATTCTTGTGGGCTTACGACATCAACTCTTCGGAGGCAGCTGTGAAGGCTTTGTGCCCCTCATGCCATCCTATGCCAATGTATTCGTGGGAGTTACCGCTAGAGCGACTCCGATTCATGCCATTCGTGGTCCGTTGGTGTGGGATCCGACGCCTTGACAGTTGGATTTACCACACTCTCCGCTCATCTATGTCCTGTGGTTTGGACGAAGATGGAGCCAATCTTGGGGCTGCTAGATCCAAGGTTCCTGAGCCTAGATTTGCTCGGTGGTGCATGGTGCATAGGCATCACACGATGGCTTCTCTAGTGGCGGGCATTGTGGATAGCGGCTCATCGTGGTGCTCTAGGGTGGCTACTGTTGGGAATATGCCCTAGAGGTAGTCATAGAGATGATGATATTGCGACTATATCCATGATGTATTATGTGTTCATTGAATATCCATTAAAGACAACTTGCATCGATTGATAATTATGTGAATTGTTTGTGAAACTCTTTTACTTGTATGGTTATTCTAAAGTTGTCCCTAATCGGAGTTCGTGTGAGGACACACATGAATATTAGATCAGCACATGTATTAGTTGATGACTATGTTTCATAAGTCATAGACATAGAGATGTCGAACTAATAATGTGGGCACATGTATGACATGGGGCTGGACTGACCCAAAGTGAGATGTTCTTATTATCTCTTTACACATCATGTACGTTATGTCCTTAGACCTGAGATTGTCATATATACTCAAGATGTGAAACGACCTACTCAGGTACTGTCAAACGCTACTCCATAACTGGGTAGTTATAAAGGTGGTTTTCGGGTTTGTCGGGAAACATGCTATGAGACATAGACAGTCAAGAAGAAATTTGCCCCTCTCCATATGAGAGAGATATCACTGGACCACTCGAATGATTGGATCAAGAAATGCATGGTCGTGTTTGGGTTAAGTGTTAACTTATGAGTTGGACCAAATATCGTGAGGCAAGGGAATAGCATGTATGTGGTTTGTGGCGGTTCGTTTGACATGATCTTTGTGTATACATAGGAGTTGACACGTCTTGCTAGAGGCCGCTGTCAACTATTGGTCAAGTAGGAGTACTCGGGCCGTGTCTATGTGTGCGTGAACCCATAGGGTAGCACGCTTAAGGGGCTAGAAGCCGGATTCGGGTTGGACCCAAATTAGACAAGGCTTAGAGTTACTAATGGGCCTCCAACTCGGGAGCTCATTAGGACGCTTAATAAACAAGGGGTGGGCACGGCAAGGGCGAATTGATGCCATTTGGCAACCGCCGCCGCCCATCCCACGCCCGCGCCTACTGCTCCTCGGGGACCTAGTAGTCCGGAGGGGCAACGCTTCCTCCCTGTACGTGTGGATACCTCGGAGGTGCTGCATCTGGAGCACAAGGATGAACCGCACGAAGGGGACGAATGACCTCGCAACTGCACGGCACTGCTACGACGCGTACGACTACATAGAGTCGCTTCCGTTGCACCTGCGCATCTAGTACGTGGTAATTCTGTGATCTATAACTAGCAGTAGTTCCTGGTTTATGGGGTTGAAATATTTTGTTTTCCGGCTAGCGTAGCATCCCCATATCGCTACAGCTACACCATGGCCTCCAATGAGGTGCAGGACTACTGAGGTAATGGTGGTGGAGTGCTTCTGTGTGTGGGTAGTTGGTGGTTACTGTGGAGGTGCTAGCGAAACCCTCGCTAGTTTCCTATCAGTCTCGACAACTGTGACACCTTTAGGGTGTCGTTTCTCTTCTTGGAGGTGTTGTGAGGGGTAGAGACATGGTTGACTGGGGCTGCAGCGCCAACCTAAAGCACAAAACGTTCTATATATGTTGCTTTTGTTGTTTAATGTTCATTTATACCTGATTTTTTCGATCATGCCAAGATCGACAATCTACTTAGCACCTCCCTTGTCTCAGTTCTGGCTGCTCCTAAGTGTCGTCATAGCATTTCATAGCCCTCCTATGTTCTTGAGGTGAAAACTTTGCCTTGGATTTTCAGATGGGCGACGTTGGCAGGTTTATGCAACCCCAACCTCTTGTACAATCAAGCTTCAAACTTGTCAAGATATTTTACGTGTTGTCTTTGCTAGGGAAGGCATTCACTTGCAGGAGGCCATAATGTTTGGAAATGTGTTGCAAGTTTGGATGACAAAGTTGGATTAGGGCAGGGGTTTAAATCTTGTTCCTTTCTTTTTTTTCTACCTTAACTTAGAGAAATTTCAATAGACTCATTATATCCTTTCTAATTTATAGGAATAGAGATTTTGGTAAAAAAAATCCTCCAACACTCTCTTCAATTGATCTCTCTAGAGTGCATACAAGATATCGAAAAGTTATTAAAGTGTACCAAGATATAGAAAACAATTTTTACTTGACTCTCTAAATGATGATATCACGAATGCTGAAGTATGGTATAAGCACCATGAGTTTGTTATAAACGGCTATACACTTAATCATTTATGAATACTGGAAGCCAAAATGTTATATTCCCTTATTAAAACAAAATCTGGCATATACTATTTTAATCCAATGCCAGACCCGTGCTGACTGCTGAGAGGTGACCCGATTCATGAGAATGCGCAGTAGCGGGTCTTTGTGACTTGCTGGAAAACGGGCTCATTTGCATTCCTAGCAGGCCAGGCCAGGCCTCCACCAATACACTTCTTCTTGGGCTAGGCTACGGGCCTCAAATAGAAACCAGACAGGTTGAGGCTGCACTACAAGAACTTGTTAAAACATCAAGGGAATGGTCCCCCCCCCCCCCCCCCCCCCCCCCCCCCAAAAAAAAGTTGTTGTATAGGGGGAAAGCAAAAAGAAGGAAAAAGGATACACGGGGATGCACGGTTTGTGTACTGGGGCCCACATGTCATAGGCAAAAAATATTGACGGATGGAGGAAACTTATCTTTTACTATTATATTAGGGATATATGTAGATATATTACAAGAGAAGTGCACTCGGTTTATATAAGTGAAAGGTAAGAAAAAATGTCCCTCTATTTTAAATTATAATACAAGACACTTTGCAGTTCTAGATATATCACTTTTACTAAATATTTTGTAACACACGTGCATGTTTGCTCATTTAATAAAGACTGTGTTGCAACGAGAGAAAGGAGTTATCAAATGTTTACAGAAAGGGAAATGCTACATAACCACCTTTTCACGAAATTTGAGAGCTATAATTCATTTTGTGACGACTATGGTACCCGAAATATAAGCTAACGTTGGCGATAATATGATAATGTCCAATAAAGTTTATATCAAATTAAAATATAACCTTAATATATTTTTCTCCTGTTGCTAAGCACAAAAGTATTCCCTTGTAGATATATCTTAACTTTAATTTTGATATAATATGCATGTGTTGATACAGTGAAAAATAAAAAAATAAAATGTAAACACATTTGGTTAGTTCAACGGTAATGAAAAATAAAGATTTTTTTTAAAAAAAAGAGAATGTAACCGGGATGGGAGAGGTTTGGAACGGGAAAACCGGAATAGAACGTAACCGGAACGGGCTCCTAGGAAGCGGCGCGGGCAATCGCGCAGGACTAGTTTTCTTATGAAACTCTGACAAGACTTGCGAGGTCTTCTCCATTCCCTATTCAACCGGATCTGATCCCATGGTGTCACTGATCGATCGGCTGCCTTTGTCCGATCCGCTTCCTGCTCTATCTAGATACTCCGCGTCGATCTCCGTCCTCCTCCTCCTCCATGGGTTTGGGTTAATTTATACTGTATTTGCTACACTACTCCTTGTTTATATTAGGAGGAAGCAAGAATTACTCCCTTGATTACACACGGCGACGACGCGATCCCATTCCCATGGCGGATGACGACATGGCAGCTAAGAGACGACGACGGAGAAGCATAGGCATGGGCGACATGTCAGCTCTGCCGGAGCACTTCCAACACGAGGTCTTCTCCCACGTGGGCGACGTCAAGGCCGTCTTCAAGTTCGTCACGACATGCCGCGGGTGGCTCCGCCACTTCACCAACCGGCAGTGGCGAAGCTAGAGCATAACTGAGGGGGTGCACTTGCCTCGTGGGTGCATATACATGTGTTGTAGGGGGTGCATATATGGTGAATTTTTAATCAAACCTACTATTTTAAAAAGTTTTAGGGGGTGCATAAGATGAACATAGCTTCGCCCTGCCGACTGGGCCTTCCTCCGCGAGCTGTGCCCGAGCACCCAGGGGTCAGGCCACCGCGCACCTCCTCGGCATCTTCCTATAGGGATTTGTGCCAATGTAAACCCTAATAAGACCACCTCTAGCGCCTTTCCCCTCTCCCTCCTAACATAACCACACTGCCGCCACTCCTCTTTCTTTGGTACACCCCCACACCCACCCACCACTAGCCGCCATAAGCTCCCACTCTGTGCCCGCTCTTCCTACTACAGTTGTCGTCTTTGCCTTCCCAATGTGCGTCGCCACATGATGTTTAATTCGCTCCACTTAGTAAGTATCGCTACCATCTCTTCATTGTTGTGGATCTACTAGTCACTTGCTTCTCTGACACCAACCTTCCAACTATAGGTAACCACTTTCCCCATCTCAAGCATCGCTGCCATGGTTTATCATTGTGGATCAGCCTTATTCATTGCTTGGTTCTCCGTCGCCATCCTTCTGATTAAGGTAACCACTTTCCCCATCTACACTACAGAAAAGATTTTGTGAGGCGGTGCCCTTTTATTATCCGAGGCAGGCAGGCTAGGCAGCCGCCTTCGTAATTGGTGGGAGGGCCGCCAGCCGAGTGCCTGCCTTGGTTAAAGATTAACAGAGGCAGGCAAATTTAGCTGTCCATCTCTGTTAATGCTCCAACGGAGGCGGTCGCTAAATAACCGCCTCCTAAAATCTATTAACGGAGGCTGACCTTCCAAAAATGGAGGCCATTTTTGGATGTGGCGCCTTATAAGGCCCACCTCCATAAATATACTGAGGCCCAGCCAAAAGCCCATAGCATACCACCTATTAGGCTTATATAAATAGTAGGAGTTAGGGTTTCATGACTTATCTCTCTTAGTTCCTCCCCCACCGTCCCCGCGCGGAGCCCCTTCCTTTTCCCGTGTGCCCTCCTCCTATGCACAGCGGTTCCCCTCTTCTCGTGCGGGGTGACACCTCTTCCTCTCCCCCGTGCGTGGCGACCCTCCCCCACTCGAGCTGGACACGACATCCCTCCTCCACCGAGCAAGACGACAGCGGCAGTGCCACTCCTCCAACTTGAGCAGACTGCGGCGGCGCCCCTCCTTCACTTAGCATGGCGGTGCCGCTCCACCCCCAAGCGGTGGATCCGGCTCAACGGCACCCCTTCCCCATCCCCGACGGCGGATCCGGTGAGCGGCACTTCTTTCCCACTCCTAACGACGGCGAATCTGGTGTTGGAGGCGCGGATCTAGTGGTGGTGCGACCAGATCTGGTGGTGGAGGTGCGGCACGGGGCTCGGCCCTTCTCCGGCGGTGGCGGTGGCGCGGGACTCAGTCCTTCTCTGGCGGTGGCCAGATCCGGCTAGTGGGCTGGGAATGGGCTCGAGAGCGGGCTCGCTGGTGCACGTTAATAGGTTAGCCGAGGCAGGCAAAGCAATCGCCTCCGTAGGTCTGTATTAACGGAGACCTTTGGACAGAGGCGGTTGTAATGCCCGCCTCCGTTAACTGATTTCGCCTGCCTCCAGTAAGTTTTTTGTAGTAGTGCCAAGCGGCATCTTCGTCTAGTGTCCAGTGTTCCAAAAGACGCTATTAGGTGCTCGCCTAGGCGCGCTTATGCGCTAGGCGGAGGGGGCCGCCTCGCCTAAGGGGGTAGGTAGAGGATAGGTGGCGTGCCCCTAGCTAGATCCAGAGCTTCGTTGCTTGAGGGAGTGACGGCGGGTGGCGTCGGAGGCAGTGAGCGTGCCCAGGAGAAGGCTAGTGGGCGGCGGGGGGGAAGGGGGGGTGGGCGCCTGATGGCCAGTGGGTGACGGGAGCGGCCGGGAGGAGAGGCAGAGGTAGTGCGCGACGAGCATGGTCGGGAGGAGGTAGAGGTAGTGGTCGACGAGCACGGCCGGGAGGAGGCAGAGGCGACGTGCAACAAGTGCGAGCGTGCGACTGGAATTGGGAAGAAGCGGATGGATAAGGTTGGGAGTGGGTAAGGTGGGCTGGACTCTTTGATGGGCCTTTTTTTCCCAATCTAAGCCCATTGTTCTAGTTTATTCTTTACTTTTAGATGCAATATATGTAAATATATACGTGTACAAAACGCCTTAGGCTCTAGGCAGAGGGTCAACGCCTAGCTAGCGCCTAATGTAACCTTGCGCGTAGCATAATATATGTAAGTGTTGATATACAGTAAAAAATAATGAAATAGAAACACATTTAGTTCAACGATAATGAAAAATAAAAAAAAGAAATTGAAAAAGAAAGAAAGAGAATGTAACCGGGACGGAAGAGGTTTGGAACGGGAAAACCGGAATAGAACGTAACTGGATTACCGGAACGGGAGTTTCAGTAGGGCTTGCGACATTCCCTATTCAACCGGTTCCCATGATCCAAGGGCATCACCTATCTACGTACTCCGTGTCCACCTCCGTGTTGATTTATAATACTGTATTTGCTACACTACTAACTTGTTTATATACTCCGTGTCGATCTCCGTGTTAATTCTTATTGTAGGAAGAATTACTCTATTGATTTCAAACGGCGACGACACGATCCCAATACCCATGGCGGACGACGACAACGTGGCTGCTAAGACACGACGACGGAGGAGCACGGGCACGGACGGCATCTCGGCTTTGCCTGAGCACCTCCAACACGAGGTCTTCTCCCGCGTCGGCGACGTCAAGGCCCTCTTCAGGCTCGCCGCTACATGCCGCGGGTGGCTCCACCGCTTCACCGACCGTGCCTTCCTCCGCGAGCTATGCTCTGGCAGCCAGGGCTCGGGCTCGGGCCACCGCGCGCGCCTCCTCGGCGTCGTCGTACAGGACAAGTGGTTCAATAGCGGGGACAAGGCGATGGTGCAGGCGCGGATGACAACGATGGCGGCACCGCCGCAGCGTGCGTCGTCGTCGGCCAAGGCGCCCGTATTCTTGCCGGCGCTAGGCTCACCGCTCGGCCCCGCGGGTCGTGCCCTCACCTCCTTCGTCGGCGGCGGCGACGACGACGGCACCTTCGACTATGCCGAGCCCCTAGCGGCGCGCCGCGGCATCGTGCTGCTGTGGCTCGCGCCCCGCACGACTGAGGAGATGGGCGACTGCCACCTGTTTGCCGTCTGCAACCCCGTCACCGGCGACCGCCACGTTCTTCCGCCGTTGGAGTGCAGCCGGAGACTCGTCGGTTGTAGGCTGGTCGGCTACGCTATCGCCACAGCCACCGACGACAGCAGCGGGAACAGGAGGCCGGCGCGCTGGACGTTCTCGCAGCTGCTCGTCATCACCCAAGATGGAGATCTTCCCAGGGGCGACGTCGACGCGGCGTACCTGCACTCGTACTCCGCCGCCACGCGCCGCTGGAGCGCGCACACCAGGTACCTGGACAGGCGCGTCTTCTCCCTGGTGGGCGCCAGGTCCGCCGTCGTCCACCGCGGCGCGGCGCACTGGCTGTGCGTCGACGATGGCCGTTTACCCAACAAGCGCGCGGCCAGAGGCGAGGGCGACGAGCACCACCTGTACAGGTTCAGCGTTGACGTGGCCACCGCGCGCGTCTCATTGACGAGGCTCCCCGTCCGTGTCGGAGGCAAACAGCTCCTCTTCGTCAACAGCGACGGCAAGCTTGCTGTCGCCTCCGTGTTTCCTATGCACGTGACTGTTTGGACTCCGCCAGGAGGAGCCGGCGACGATGAAGATGACGTCTCCACCCCTGCGGCTGCGGCAGCGTGGCCCCGCACTTCTTTTAGAATAGCCCCGCAACAGCACCACCATGACAGGTGGTGGAACTTCAACCATGGATCGTTGTCGTTGCTCGCGCTGTTCGGGGGCAGCGGCGTCTTCATCCTCGACCTCAACACCGAGGTGATGGAGAAAGTCTTCATCCTCGACTTCGACAATAAGGCCAAGCGGTATGTGGCGTGTGTGCCCTATGAGATGGATTTGGTGGAGTTCTTCACGCTCCAGCTTGGTGGCATACGAGAGCGACTCAGAACTATTACTATCTCAGAAACTGAATCTCCATAAATGTTAGTACTCTTCTTTCGTGATGATGCATTTGATGAATTCTTTTCGCACTCTTACACCTATTGTACCCTAATTTAGCCATTTGCTGTCATGGTTTTAAAGAAAAGATATATTGTGACATGGTTGCAGCTTCGGTTAATAGTGGTTCCACTTGTTTCTTTTGGTTGGATGTTTGGAATAATCACGTCCTGTCCCTACAACTACCACAACTTTTCTCATTTGCTAAGGACCAAACTATTACAGTGCAACAAGTATGCTAAGCTCGGAACTTGTATGACCTTTTCCATCTACCTCTGTCAGAAGAAGCTTTTCAGTAATATCAGGAGCTGGTTGTTGTTCTAAATGACCTCCTTCTACAAGCAACCCTAGACCAATGGACATATATTTGGGGTTCCTCCATCTTCACCACAAAGAAAGTTTATAATCATCTCATCGGTTCGCCATAGGTCCATTCAGTGTTCAGATGGCTCTAGAAGCCATGCTGTCAGAACAAGCTAGCGCAAGGTGTGCTACTAGCTTCTTCTGCGAGACCGTTTAGGATTAGCTATGGTCGGTGGCAATTTGGTTGTCGTATGCATCTACAAGTATCTGATGGAAGAAGCTGAAGATGTCAGTTTGGACAAGTTTATAGCAGAGATGATAAGATATCATTGGGGACAATGTCATCTTCGAGCAATAATTGAGTTTTATGCCTGATGGAGTTATATTGCCCTTTTTTTTTTGAAAAGTGTCACTTGACTCGGCCTTCTTTGGATGCCATTGTAGGAGCCAGGGATTGAACCCTGGCCGGCCAGCTCGCACCCTTGGGGCTTTACGGCCTGCTCTATGGGCAGTTCCTAGAGTTATATTGCCCTTGGAAGCAAACACAGGTAATCATCAATGAGAGTCAATTTTGGTTAAGAAGATATTTTAAGTATACAAGTTTTACTAAAAAATTAGGGCGATATCTTAACCACTAAAATTGTCCAAAGGAGGCTAATTTGGGAAAACTGGCTATGCCGGTTTTGGAACTTCTTCAAATTGTAAATTGGATTTTACCATTACGTTCCTCTTGTCAAGATGGTAGAAATGCATATATAGAACGTCAAATTGGAGTCTAGATAAGGAAGTTACAACATCAATAAGATCCATCAGGGGCCGATTTCCAAAATTGCTTAGTTTTGGCTGACTGAAACCGAATTAGAATTTGTATTATTACAGAGATTTCAATCCCTTATGAGATATAATACCACCCCACCCTATGTTTATAAAGGTCCACCACTACTACAGGATTGATTTTACGTGATGGTACACTTTAATTAACGAAAGCGGTCACAAAATCCAACCACCTCGAAAAAATACTGGATGATTAACGGAGGCGGGCATTTTGATTTACGGTGGCGGTCACTTTTGCCCGCCTCGTAAAATCGATTTACGGAGGCAGGCATTTTAAGACAACCGCCTCCAAAAATAGTCTATTTTCGGAGGCGGTCGGCTTAAGAAGCCCGCCTCCATAAATCTATTTTCGAAGGCGGTCATTTTATAAGGGTTGCCTCCGAAAATCTGGCCCAATACCTAGTGGCGACTATATAAACCAAATAAAAACCCTAACTGGACACTAGGCGCCACTCCCTCAGGCGCCGCTCTCCCTCTTGCAAGCCCCGGTCCCCCCCTCTCTCCACCACTTCCCTCTCTCTTCACTAATATCCCTCTCTCCCACACAGAAGCGTGACGAGCGCCTCCCTCCCTCCATCTGGTTCCTCTCTCTCTCTCTCCACGGCCTCCCTCTCTCCGGTGTCGGCGGCGCGCAGTGGCGCGGGTCCACGGGGTCGGGCTGCGTGGCTTCGCGGGGCCGGGCAGTGTGTGGCGTGCGGCGCGTGGGTCTGCGGGCGGCGTGCGACAGAGGTAGGTCAGTTCTCTCCGTCTCTCTCTCTTCATGTCTTCATCTCCCTCACTCGTCCTTCTCTCCTCTTTGCAGATCTACAGCCGGCCGGTCCTTCTTCGGCGACGACAGGTCCAGATCCGGCCACGGCGGGGCCAAATCCGGCGTGGAGGAGGTCGGCCGCGCCCTGATCTGGCGAGGAGGTGCGTCCAGATCTGGTGGATGCGACGACAGTGGGCTCGCTAGGTTTTTTTTATTTTTTAAATCAACTAATGGAGGCGGGCATCTTAATGCGACCGCCTCCGTTAATCGATTAATCGAGGCGGACAAAGCAACCGCCTCCAAAAAGGTTGGATTAACCGTGACCTTTGATTGGTGGCAGTTGCAATGCCCGCCTCCATTAATTGTTTTTGCCCGCCTCCATTAAGATTTATGTAGTAGTGCACTATGGATTGATTTAAATACAATCATACAAATCAATCTACAGCTTTGTATGTCAACATGTTTTTGATATAATAACACCCCACCTTACTTGTTGTTGATCCTTGATCCGACAATCAAGGTTAGTGCCCTACCGATGTTCACATCTTGTTAGGTCCCTTCTGGGCGAGAGTTTCAATGTTTTTTACTAGTTTGTGCGAAAACTTGTCATTCTTCGACATATATAAGCACAATAGTTATCTTTTACTAGTTAGCTTGTAAACTTAGCTTTTCTTTCACCATATAAGAGTGATAGCTACCATTTTCTGGGTAAAAAAGTGAAAATCGGCTAGTGAACATGTCCGTGGCTTCAGCCTGCTTAATATCTGTAAATGCTTCTGACAGCCAGTCATGTGTACAAGATTTCGTCTCTTCTGAACACAAGAGCTGAAGTTGTTATCAGCGTAGTATTACTTGTGTGCATTGCTTTGATCGAAGTGCTACAGCTGCTGCATTACAGGACAACCATTTGGGCAAGAGTATCTTTGGCTTGCCAGCGAGTCAGAGAACAGGCACTGAATAAACATGGAGGCTTCTGCATGAGATTTAAAGTGATTCTTACAAAGATTGGTGTGTACATGTCAAACGAACACTACTTTGAGGAAAAGCTTGGGCAGTATTCTTTACTGGAATCAGTGAGCTACCATCCCAATACATCCAAGTATAGTTTCTTGGATATTCTAAACAAATCTGTTGCTCCTATAAATGGTGCAGAGCGCATGGCCTTTCATCCACTTGGAGATCATCTAGTGAGCTTCAGGTATGTATCATCGCGAATAGAACCTGGCTATTCATCTAGTGAGCTCCTTACATTCATATCTGTGTCCATCCACACACATTTGTCATGATAGGTCATTGTTGTTGCAATGATACAGCACCCATCTTTTTTTCCTCCTTTGTTGAACCAATTGGAATTGGTGCCAATTCCAAGTTCTAACTAAAGTCCAGTCTGATACTCGGATTCGATCTCAAGTTGATATCTTGAATGTTGTTAGGATTAACCCAAGGTTAGACCTCTGTCTGAATTTGGTCTCTCAAAGAAGTTCTGTAGTACAATCAGAGCATCGAGACTCTGCTGACAATCCTTTTAGAGTCTACTTCATTTCGAAGAATACTAGGAGAATGATGCTTTTCAGTAGAACATAAGGTCACTTTGTTGCTAATGTACTTTTGTATTGTTTTAGCATCAAGATTTGATATGTTCTAAGTACTGTAAGAACAACATATATTTGAAACTTTATAGCTTTTGTTATATTATTTTCTTATAGAATATTACAATTTTACAGGAACTGATGTGTTCACTGTCAAATGGTTCTCCGACAAAATGCCCCCTCTAAAGGTATTCATCTCTGCAACCTTATCACGACATTTTTTTTCTACCTGCTAATCAGCATTCTCTGTGATAAAATGAAAAGGGTTGACGCGAGTGTTGTTTATTTGATTGAAGGGAGGCGACCAAGCGCGGTATCACCTAGAAGGTTTTCTAGAATTAAAAGAACAGCTATTAGAAACTGCAGTCTCAGTGATAAAAGGTCTTGGCTTTGGTGCATTTCTTGACATCTCTATGTTCAAGCTTCATGATAGACACTTTGCGATATGGGCAGCTTCTTTATGCAAGCCCGCTAAGTGCCACAATGAGGACGCTATTGTGTTCGTTCTTGACGAAAACTATCCTCTTGTGATTACAAGACGTGCTCTGGCAGTTTTAATTGGCCTTCCAAAGGGTGATCAAGTTGTACCTGAAAGATTGGGTGTTGCACATGAGATGCGCGTGGGAAGCGGCTAGCGGCATGAGCGACGTCGGGATGGTGCGGGCCTGTTACTGGGGCTCTCGCTCGTGAGCTTGACGCACTAGGACGCTCTCTCGCTCGCTGTGTAGGCACCGTCCGGACACTATCGTCCCCGATTGGACGTCCGGGCGCTAGAAAGTCCGATTTATTTATGTTCTTCTATACTCATCTACAAGTCCATTGATCAACTCATGCTCTGTATATATATCGCCTGGTAACTTAAAGTGCATTTCAAGCAAAAGCGCGAGCACACACACACGCACACACACGCATGCCGCGCACACACATACAAAATAACCCCTAAAATAATACAAAGTGGTCCATACATCTATATCTAAATTATTCACGTCCACCAACATGAAAAATAATATAAAATGACATGTAGAAATAATATAAAGTAATTCTAAATCTATATGTAAATTATTAATCTCTATCATATAAAGTTGTCTAAAATATAATATAAAGTAATCCATAAATCTACAGTTGTCTAAAATATAATATAATCCATAAATCTACAGTTAACTTGCCCACCTATGCCATTATGAAAATAGTCTTAAACTCATACTTAAATTACCCACATCTATTGTTATAAAAAGCAATATATACAGCCCCTAAAAATAATATAAAGTAACCCCTAAAATCTATAGTTAAATTATCTACCTCTACCATCATGGATAGAGCATACACATTTTTTAGTATTTATTTAACTAATCCGTCATTATAATATTTTTCACAAGAATTTTTTTTCTTGTGGCCTGAAGGCATAATTTCGGTGTGGCCACACTATCCTAGCCAAGTTTTCTCCCGTTGGTGTGTGCTACTCCCTGTGGCTGCGCTACCCAGGTCAGGAAAGGTCCAGCGTGCTTGACAGAGGTCAGAAACCCGACGGGGAAGAACCTTTTGCGGCTGGCGTGGCGCACAGGCGCAAGCGAAAAATCATTGTGCCCTGAAAAGCAGTAGCAAGTCCCACACGGCAGAGAAACAAGGGGAAAAAAGCGCGAATAGAGGGCACCTCCCGGGGGGCCGTCACTCCGTTGCCCAAATCTCGCATTCCTTTTCCCCCAAATCTCGCAGCCTCTCTCCCCTTCGCATTCCATTGATCGCTCCCCACCATCAATCCCTCACTAGTTGTTGTCGTTCACTCCCTTGCCGGTGTGCACCACCAGAGATCCTACGCACCGCCTCCAAGGCCCCTCATGGCAAAGTCATTCCACCACCGCCGCAAAAACACCGTGAGCCCGTAAACCTAGGTTGATTCGTGCTCTGCCGACTGGCAGCGCCTCCGCCTCGACTCATCCGTGCGCCACTGCTGTCGTAGGTCCTTGCATCGACATCGCAAGTACCATCAATCTAACCTCTCTTCTTCCAATCGACTAATCCCAACTTTTCCCCAAATCATACTCCATAAAAAATGAAGATCTGTGTGGCTTCTGGGTACATCATTTGGCTTTGCCATCCACCAATCTCGTATTTCTGCAAGATTGAGGGTAAGATCTACTATGCACCTCGACCTTGTTATTGCTTTTATGGACTATTTTTTTTACTTTGTAATGTAGTCATTTATGTTCTGTAGTGGGGTGGCAACCTGGGTGATTTCCTGACAGGTCATCAGTGACGGTAACCATCACGGACGGTCTTTCCTGACGGTTTTTGATACTTTTTCTGACGGAACAGGCTGTCACGGAAAAGGTTGCCTGGGGTAGTGCCACCTGTGTTGGTACCAAAGCAATGGATGAATCACTATCATGCCAACAGACGGTAGTGATGCTATGGATCAATGTCGGGTCACATACAACTGGTAGTGATATCACGGATCACTTACGAGTGAGCATGACCCAACATTGATAGAAGAGCATCACCGCCGGGTGAAAGCAACCTGACAATGATCTAAGGGGTTCACACGTTAGTGAAAGTCTATCCCTATATTACCAACACGCCCCTTCCAAAATTTTATCTCCCTGCGCCACTTTCAACATCTCCCCACATCCATCAACTGCTTGTTGCCACCGCAGTGAAATTGGTAAAATTTTTATTTTAACTTTACATGTGACGTTTTCTTGTCTCATAAGCCTTCCCCTCAAAACTGGTAAAACTTAAAGCCAGCGACAATGTTAACACTAGCTAGTTGTTCGTGATTTGGGATATACGGCAAGCATTATAATACTAGCTACCTTAATTAGCCGCTTAGGCTACATTTTAACTAAATCTAAATTTTGGCTCAAGCTATCATACAACAACATGTTTCCCTAGCTAGTTAAGCATGCAAATTCAAGCAACAGACGGGGTATTAAAGTAATTTACCTTTATATGTTAAAAAAGTTAAAGTACTTTACCTAGTTAGTGCTACTTGCAATGGTGGCAAAACCACAGGATAATTGTCATCTACATATTGATGCCACGTAATCCAACGTGTAAATCCACTACTTCAACTTTTCTATGTTGGCAAAGCACCTATGTAATTTTTAATAATCTGAGAATGCGATTTCTAGTGTTCTTGAGTCTTCTCACGTCCCATCCGTCGTCTCGATCGATCTAGTCTTTCTCATCTTTTGTGCCATCGAAAACTACATCCACCTCAAGATGGACATGCCTCTATCTCTAGGCCCTACATATGGTGACGGGTGGCTGCTTTATCTTCTACCTCCCGTCACTGTACCGGGGTGCACCCCGCTGCCCGCCGGTGGCACATGTCGTCGTGATCACTTCACCACTTGCGTCACTCACACCAGCTGCGCAAGCCTGCCACTCGATCCAATCCCACCCCCGGAGAAACACAAGTACACAACCGACCTGTGCATATATAGCCGATCTGAGCTGGTTCATTTGCTGCCACGCCGCCGGTTAATAGTCGAGCACCTGGCCGTTCCATTGAAGGACGATCGACGAACTAATGAGCGCCTGCAGCAACAACGACGTGAGGCTTTCGGCGGCGGCGCTCCTGGCAGCGCTACTAGCCACGGCGGTCACGGTCTGCTCGGCGCAGCAGCTCCGTCGCAACTACTACGCGAGGGTGTGCCCAAACGTGGAGTCCATCGTGCGCGACGCGGTGTCGAGGAAGTACCGGGAGACGTTCATCACTGTGGGCGCGACGGTGCACCTCTTCTTCCACGACTGCTTCGTGGAGGGCTGCGACGCCTCGGTGGTGGTGGCGTCCACACCCAATGCCACCGCGGAGAAGGACCACCCCATCAACCTGTCCCTAGCCGGCGACGGCTTCGACACGGTGATCCGCGCCAAGGCGGCCGTCGACGCCGTGCCGCGGTGCCGGAACCGGGTCTCCTGCGCCGACATCCTTGCCATGGCCACGCGGGACGCCATCGCGCTGGCCGGCGGCCCGTCGTACGCGGTGGAGCTCGGCCGCCTCGACGGGCTCTCCTCCACGGCGAGCAGTGTGGACGGGAAGCTGGCGCCGCCGTCGTTCGACCTGGACCAGCTGACCGCGCTGTTCGCGCGCAACGGGCTGTCGCGGGCCGACATGGTGGCGCTGTCGGCCGGGCACACGGTGGGGTTCGCGCACTGCGGCACGTTCGCTGGCCGCATCCGCGGGGCGGCGGCGCCGGACCCGATGCTGAACCGGAGCCTTGCGGAGAAGCTGGCGGCGTGGTGCCCCGACGGCGTGGACCCGCGCGTGGCGGTGACGATGGACGTGGTCACGCCCAGGGTGTTCGACAACCAGTACTTTCGGAATTTGCAGAGCGGGATGGGCCTCCTCGCGTCGGACCAACTGTTGTACACGGACCCCAGGTCCAGGCCCATTGTGGACACGTTGGCGCGAAGTAGCGTCGCGTTTGAACGGGCCTTTGTGGAGGCCATCACGAAGATGGGCCGGATTGGGGTCAAGACCGGAGCCCAAGGGAACATCCGGCGTAACTGCGTCGTGCTCAATTGACCTGGTGAAATTAAAAGTGAGGTGTTTCTTTGTTTCTGCACTTGTACTCAGTCATCTATGAACAAATTTGCCCTGTGTTGTTTATCTAGAGAGAGAGAGACTTATTTCCATATGCTAAGTTGTTGTATGTATTGGAAAAATGAAAGGATATTGTACGCACTATAATTTGGAAAAAAACTATATATCTAGAACTACCAAAATGTCTTATAATTTGAAATTGGGGAAATCAGAGTAGCAATTTTTGGTCTTCATATTGAATGATTGAGGAGGCTGATTGTTACCGTGGATGTCCTGATGAGATGCATGGTGAAAGGAGTATCTGGGTAAAGCTGGCTATGAATTATTGGGCATGGACGACAAAATGGATTGGATGACCTAATAAAAGATCCACTTGCCAATCTAGGCAAGGCAAGCACTGAGATGGGAGTGTGTTTTGTTATACTTTTTCAGTAGCGCCAAAAGGCCAAAGGCACTTTATTTATATTTCAAATGGAGGCATGGAGAGTGCAAACGTACGTATTGTCTGGTCACTTGTAGAGCTCGATCGAGTTTGTCACCTCCATATAATAGTACTGTATATAAGTGAACTTTTGACTCGAGCTTGCTCAGAATGAATTTATCTTCACTGTTCACTCTCTCTCAGCAAAGTCAGCATATATATACACGTAGTAGTATATACTATAGGGAATTGATGTGGAGGCTAGAGCTTGGCGTGGGTATCAGTTTCAGTTCTAGTCCACTATCAGTACGTCACACTCACGTCCATCTCTAGATTAATGAACCATTAATCCTCTTTCCCTCGGCAGATAAAGAAAACAGCAACAAATCAACTATTGTCGTTGTCACAAGGCAGAAAGGCCTATATATATATACTGAGGCTGTGAGAGGTCCGACAGTACAGCTAATTTGCATTGGACTTTGTTCTTGTTCAGCAGCATGATATATCTACATATACTTTCCATGAACCAGCTGAAACTGTCAGTCAGTCTGTATTGACATTATTCTGACTGTCAGCGGGGTAGAGATAGGTGTCACTTTCAGTTTCAGTCCACTGACAGTAGCGCACGTCCTTGTCCCGCGCACGTCACTACTCCCTCCGTCCCATTGAAAGTGTCGCCCGGGAAACGTGTTTGTGAGGGGGGCACGCTTTTCCAACGACACTTTCAATGGGACGGAGGGAGTACGTGGATGGCTCGCCCTTCGCCGTTGATTCCACGATCAGGCGGTCCATATTAATAGTCCGGTCCTCGTGAGCAACAGCCATATATCCTATTCCTACACCACTATACTCCCTCCGTCCAAATTTAACTTAGAATTCAAATGGAAAATTTACTGTAGAAGGGAAATTACAATTCTACTCCTAAAAAGTGCAGTTGACATCACTGGCACAATACTGATTAACACAGCAATGGAATGAAGCCAATATCACTGGCACAATACAAATGTGTGGTCACAATTTCAACCGCACAAACAACAGACAAAAAAGCAACAATAGCAATACAAGGAGTAGAATGTGGCCAAGAATACTACAGTGTGGACGAGAGCACTCCGGCAGCTTTGCATTTTTTATGTCCACGCCTGTACATGCAACTACTAGCAGGCTAGGACTACCCCAGTACTATGCTTAAGATGCCATCGAGCCCTGCATTTTGGGATTTTTTTTTGAACTGCAGACGTGCAGTTAAATTGGGACGGAGGGAGTATAGCCTGTCGCCCTATCGTCTGTAGTCATCACTTCATAATGGGCAGAAGCACATTGAGCAAGTGGAGGCATATATGGAGTCGTAGTGCAAACATATAATGGTCACTTAACTTGTGCTTTAGGTTGTCACATCACATACAGTCACATCCATTACTCTAGACGCAATGCTAACTGCTAATGTATATATAGGAGACTGTAACAGCTCAATTTCTTGTCGATCACAATGCAGAATTAAATAAAGAGGCCTACAAGACTAGCTATAGGACAATATCTAGAAACATATAAACGACAGGCTGAAAGGTCCGAATAGGAAGCAATGAGCACCGGAAGATGCATCAATAGAACGGTAGACAGACAGTCCACACCGTACCAACTATGATCAGAAAGCTGATCGGCTTGGCACTGGAGGGCAGGAACCAGGAAGTAGAGGTACAGGTCTTTGTCATGATTCATTTTTTTTCCAAGAACGTGTCAACGGACATGTGTTTCGTTAAGAGGATATAAAGAGATAGTACAAATTAAAGCGTTAGACATCTTGCCCTACACGTGAGAAACAGTGGAAGCAAAGCGGCCACACATAGGGATGCAAGAAGTGTTGCCCGTAAATCCATAAATAGGCTAATTTTTTAAAAGTTTCAGATTACTCACAAAAAATAGCCTATTTACAAGTTCGCGGGTAACCCGCCTTGCATTCCTGGCCCGCGCACGCCACGATAGCTTAAGCAAGCAACAACAGCGGTTGAACTGACTGTCAGAGTCTTTGCTCTTTGACTAGTTGGCAAGTGCAGGAAGGCCAGGCATTGTGTGCGCGGATAGGCTCCACTTTGTTACATCGATCGTCTTGCACGCGTGCATGCATGATCCACTTTCATTACCTAGGACTAGGAGTACTAGCCATGATGTGATGATAAAGCGGTTCACTACTACACGATTGATTTTGGGTGGCGTCACTCTTTTTTTAACGGAGGCAGGCCTCCATGTTGGCTGCCTCGGTTATTCCCTGGCTGGCCGGCCCGCCGAGCGACCACCTCGGTTAAAGGTTAACGGAGGCGGTCGTCTTAACTTGACCGCCTCGGTTAATCACCCATTAACCGAGGCGGTTGACTTATAACAACTGCCTCTGTTAATGAATTAATGGAGGCGGTCCACATAATGCAATCGCCTCGGTTTATAGGTATTAACCAAGGCGATCGCCTCCGTTAAGAGTTTAACCGAGGATGGCAGCTTATATCAACCGCTTCCGTTAATGGGTGATTAACAGAGGCGGTTATACTTATATTGCCTACCTTCGTTAATCAGGTGGCTATAAATAAAGCCCAGCCACCGCCCCCCTTCTCTTCTTGCTCGTGGCTCCTCTTTCAATTTTTAGGGTTTTGAGCTCCAAAAACCTAAAAATTGAGCAAATTCTAGGGAGAGAAGTTTTGCCCTTGGTTTGTGGAAGGAGGACACCGCAAAAGGTAGATACACGCGCTCCCATCCTCATTCCTCTCTCCTCTTCATCATTTGAGGCTCTAGATCTACATCTAGATCCACCTTTTCATGGAGGAGAGAGAAAACTGCTATTTCTTTAGCTCTAGATCTATTCTTCTCTGCGGCTATTTCTTTCTAATACTGCTTTGTCGCTGCTTGTATAAGGTTCACAGATATGGACAGGTCCGAATGGATGTACCGGTGGTTGAGACTGAAACCGGAGTACCTGGATTATGTGAGAAAGTTTGTTGCCGCTGCGAAAACTCACCTTGTGAGCCTGAATCAAACGACAACACACATGTCCGTGTTCAAAGTGTATGAACATGAGAGCCCATGAAGATAGCGTGGTGTAATCTCACTTGATCAGGTTTGGTTTCGTCAGGGATTACACGATCTGGACTTTTCACGGCGAAAAAGTAGATGCGAGTGGCGTTGCATCTGGAGAGAACTTGTCGTTGTTCACAACAGTCAATGCAGACCATGTAGGACAACCCGCCTCATCAGCAGCAGCAGCAGCAACCGACGACAACAATGCTGATCATGATTACATCACGGTGGAGGATTTACTCCGAGACATGGCTGATGATGACAGCGGTGGGGATGGTGAGGAGGATACTATGAGGGACCCCAAGGATGCAGAGCTTTTTGAGGAAATAGCTAACCGCCCTGACCACGACGACGTTCTGTTTGGGAGCCCGAGGTGGCTAGAGAATTTCAGAGAGATGAAGCAGGCGACACTTGATCCGCTCTATAAGGACTATCCGAAACAGTGGACGGCGCTGCATTTTAACCTCCAGATGCTGATGTTGAAGGCTCGGTATGGCTGGTCCCACACTAGCTTCAACGAGCTCTTAAGTATCCTTGCTGACACATACCCAAAGGATAACAAGCTGACACATACCCAAAGGATAACAAGGTGCCCGTCAATACCTATCGGGCGAAGAAGCTCATCCAGCCAGTGGCGCCGAAACTTAGAAAGTTCCACGCCTGCCCTAATCATTGTATCCTGTATTGTGGCCAGTATGAGAAGTTGGAGAGGTGTCCGCACTGCGGCATGAGTCGATACAAGAGGAATGCCCATTGTCGCGTGGATGCAAATGATGAGGGAGCCTTGGGTGGGCCAAAGAAGAAGAAGGGGGCCAAGAAGAGTAGTGCAAAGCAGATCTCGTCTCAATAGGATGAGGAAGAAGAGGGTTACACACAGAGAAAAAGTCTTGCACTGTCGATGTGGTACCTGCCTATCATTGATCGCCTACGGGCTATATTCGGGAACCCTGAGGATGCCCCGCTGATGTCTTGGCATGCATCTGGCAATCGCACGAAGGACGATGGTAAGCTGCGGCACCCTTCCGATGGCAAGCAATGGAAGCATTTCAACGCCACGTTCTCGGAGTTTGGCAAAGAGGCGAGGAACGTTAGGTTCGCGCTAAGTACCGATGGGATGAACCTGTTCGGTGACCTTAGCAGCTCGCACAGCACTTGCCTGGTCATCCTCACTATCTACAACCTACCTCCCTGGCTATGTCAGAAGCGCAGGTACCTTCTGCTGACCATGCTTATTTTCGTACCGAGGCAGCCCAGCAATGATATAGATATGTTTCTAGAGCCGTTGATGGAGGACATGAAGATACTATGGGAAAAAGGGGACAAGACGATGGACGCATCCCTAAGAAAGAAGTTCACTCTAAAAGCCATCATCTTTGTCACCATCACCGGTTACCCTGGTCTTTTTTCACTGTTGGGATAGATCAAAGGGAAGACCGGCTGCATAGTTTGCATCGATGGTACCTGCTACACTTACCTTAAGGGATCCAACTAGATGGTGTACACGAGGCACAGAAGATTCCTTGTCAGAAAGAACATGTACCGAACAGCTATGATGAATAAATACTTTGATAACCAGGACAAGCTACAACTTGACGAACCGGCACGGACTAGGTACAGGGAAAAGGTGTTTGACATGGTGAAGGACATGGAGGTCGAGTTCGAAAAGAAGAAGAAAGAGAAAGAGGGGACCACGACAAGGAAGAGAAAGCAGGATAAGATGGAGGAACCATCTGTCGCCATTCCTTTCAAGAAGAAGTCGATTTTCTTCAAGTACCTGTTGTACTGGAAAACACTAGATACACCCCATGCCATCGACTGCATGCACCTGGAGAATAATGTCTTCGAAAGCACGATCGACGTCCTACTAGACATCAAGGGAAAGACGAAAGATGGTTTGAAGTCACGGTAGGATCTTGTCAACCAGGGCATTAGGCAGGACCTTCACTCAGAACCACCATAGAATGGGAAAGTCGACCTCCTAGGTGCGGGCTACAACCTGACGAAAGATGAGAAGAGGGCTATCTATTAGTGGCTTAGGGGTGTCAAGGTGCCGACCGGTTTCTCTTCCAACATCAAGAGTTTGGTCTCAATGAAAGACCTCACAATGACCAACTACAACTCACATGACTACCATGTCATGCTAATGGTGTTCCTTCCAATTGTGATCAGGGCTATCGACCTAGAATATGTGAAGATGGTGATCGCACAGATGTCCTACTTCTTTAATCGCATCACCCAGAAGGTCATCGATGAAGCTGAGCTACCTATACCCTGAAACAGTTCATCGCGAAGACTCTTTGCCAGCTCGAGAAGTGCTTCCCACTATCTTACTTCGATATTATGCCACACCTGATGATGCACATGGTTGATCAGATACAACAACTGGGCCCCATGTACCTACACCAGATGTGGACGTATGAGCGGTTCATGTCGACCCTAACAGATACATCCTTAATCGTGCTCACCCGGAGGGCTCTATGATCGAGGCATACACAACCGAGGAGGTCGTGAACTGCTGCATGAAGTACATCTGAGATGGGAAGGCGATTGGGCTGCCTGTCCATCAGCACGAAGGTAGAACCTTAGGGATGGGGTGCATGGGGTGGAAAGTACGCACAATGAAATGGTGCAACAAGCTCATTACATCATCCTTCATCAGTTAGTGGTCATGGAAACCTACATTGAGAAGCACCTGGATGAGATCAGCGTTGCTCATGATGAGCAGTGCACAGAGGTATGAGTCCAGAAATAGCACAAGAGCACCTTTCACGGCGTGGCTCCAAGAGCAGGACATACCCCATGGAGAAGCCAATGAAGCGGAGACCGTTAAGAGGCTTGCATCCGGCCTATCCTCCCAAATCATCACCTGGCAAGGGTATGGCATCAATGGATATAGGTTCCACACAAAAGAGAAGGACAAGAAGAGCGCGACATTGAACAACGGTGTTTGATGTGAGGGCATTGATGAATCCACGAGGCAGACGAGGCCATACTATGGGTAGGTTGAAGAGATATGGGAACTTGACTATGACAGTGAACTATAGATACCATCTTTTGATACGGGGTGGTCATGGACACGTATGGGCTAACCACCATGGAGCTCCAAAGTGTCGGTTACAAAGATGATCAATGAGTACTAGCAACCGAGGTCGCGCAAGTAGCCTACTATGTGATGCCAGAGGACAAAAGGATGAGGCACGTGGTTGTGTCAGGAAAGTAGAGGATCGTGGGAGATGATGGGGTCCAGAGTCCCGAAGAATACAACAACTACGCAGAGCTTGGGCTTTTTACTGATCATCCAAAAAAGATCAAGGTCGTTGAGGACCGCTTCAACAAGTCCAAGATGATGCCCTAGGCCCACTGAACAGTGAGAAGATGACCGTGAAAGCGCCCGCAACAAAAATGATATGTATGACACACATATATGTAATAATATAGGGACTCAATTCAAGACAAATCTTGTAACTTATTATTATAATGGAACCATATATGCCACACATTTAAGTATGCATCGTTGTGTTAAGTGCTACTATACTACTTCCTACTCATACACTACTATACTACTCCTTCTATTACTTCTACTCTACTACCTCTACTACTACTCTAGCTACTACCTCTACTACTACTCTATTAACAAACATTTCAAAATACATATCAATTTGAACAAGAATTTTAAATAAATAACAATTTTAACAAGCATTTCACAATAAATATCAATTATAAAAAGCACTTCAAAGTATATAAAAATTTGAACTAGAAATCTTTACGGAGGCGGACAACTTAACTGGCCCGCCTTGGTTAATGTTAATGGAGGCGGGCAACTTAAACTACCCACCTCGGTTAATATTAATGGAGCCCTCGGTTAATATTAACGAAGGCGGGCACTGTTAATTGTCTGCCTCGGTTAATCAGTAGCTATATAAGGCACCCATCCCCTCCATAATCAGCTAAGTCCTTTGGTCGAGCCTAACTCCTCCCGAAGGGCTGCCAAAATTTTCCATCGAGCTCTGCCGCCGCCGCCATCGCTGGTGCCCACCGCTGAGCTCATCCCACCCCTGCCTCGAGCTCCCAAACATCGGGCCCCAACCCGCTCCGATAGGCTGCCGTGAACCCTAGCGCCACGCCATCGAGATCTGGATCCCCCTGGCCACCATAGTTGTCCTCATCTTCGGCTGGCCACCGGCATCGGCTCCCGCGCTGCGTGCCCCTACATCGACGACATCCGCCCCGCACCCCGCGTCGTTGTCCCCCGCGCCACCGCCGTCCACTGCCGGTGTGTGCTCCCTCCTCCACCCTGGGCATCTCCTTCGAGGTCCATCGTCCTCCTTTGTGTCGAGCGTGTCACCAGGTTTTGCCTACCCAGCCATCTTCTTCTTGCCTGTGATGAACCTGATGAACCCTAATTGCCTATGATGCCTGTGATGAACCCTACCAGCATGTGCCACTGCCTATGATGCAATTTTTTGACCTTAGCTATGGGCATATGTCATTTTCTTTGATTTTTATTGCCTATGATGCCTATATTTTGTTGCAATTGAGCATATGTGATTTTTACTGCCTATATGATGCCTCTATTATGCCTATGATGCCTCTATTTTGTTGCAATTGAGCATATGCCTTCTCAAATTTTTTGAATTGAGCTTACTTCTCTCAACTTAGCTCACTGTCCATACTTCTACTATTTTCCATCCTTTTCTATCCCTATTAATGCTCTAACCAAAGTTGAAATTGATTGTGTCAATTTCAGTGGCTTATTTATGGTAATTTCATCAGAAGATATGTACATTTATCCAAACTGCTATGCTACCTACTCCTATATTACTCATATGCCTTTAGTCCTATACTACTCCTATTTTTATGGTAATTTTTCAGTCATATACTACTCCTACTGGCAAGCATAGTCAAACTATAATTTATGCGGAGATGCTAGCTGCTTTTTTCACTCCCGAACATCTCTGTCGGTTTGGCCCATGTCGGATGATTGCCCCAACCACTACGAGCATGGGAAGTTCATGTTGACCTTGGGCCAGCTCGTCAACGACGAGCCGTGGGAGGTAAGGAGGTTCTATCTCTGGTACATGGAAGCGACGAAAGTGGGCCTAGAAACATTCGTCGTCAAGGTTCCGACGAGTACTTCCACTTGCCCGAGGATGGTGAAGTTGTCGTAGATTTCCATGACATGCATAGACTGCTGCGGCGAAAGGACCTCGACATTGCCCAAGTCAACTTGTTTGCCCTGTAAGTTAATTACGACTTTCACACCATTGCATTGTGGTAGGTACTTTAGGAACAAACTAATAATGCCATGATGACTTGTCCTTGCATGATGTAGTCCTATGTAAGCAAGAAATTGGGCAAGAATATAGTCTATCTCTCTCCGATGCATATTATAGAGAGAACCATCGCGGGTTACGATATACCAGACACTCATGAAGACCTAGTGAACTTAAACCCGCAAGAGAGAGAAATTTTAGGAAGATCTGCTAATCGAATATAAGTATCGGGCGGGAATGTGCATTTATGGAGCCATGAAGAAGGTATGGGGAAATGGGTGTGTCATGGCCACCCACCAGTTTGGGTAAGTCGAAAAGATACTTGGAACATATATATAGCTACTTGAAAGGACCTTGATGTCACCTAGAAGGGGGGTAAATAGGCCTGTTTAAAACAAACTCGAGCAGAAGTTAAATTCCACGTGCGGCACTGCCTCACTCCAACAACGGCACTGCCGCACCTGTAGACAAGCTCGAGTGCACAATTCAAAATCTACCCAAGGGAAAATAGATCGAGCAAATTACTGATGTTCCTGGGGTAGTGTAAAGCCTATTCCACCACTTGAATCACAGCGGAAGCTTAAGCACAAGTAGATCTGGACCAAACCCTAAAATCACCAACAAACAAGTATAGCAATGTGAAACACAAGAACACAAGTGAGACACCGATTTATCTCGTGGTTCAGCTCGCCATTAAGGCTTGCCTATGTCCACGTTGTTGAGGTTTCTACAAAGGCTTTGGGTCTCTTTCAACCATTTCCTCGTTCTCAAGTTAAGAGAGTGAACTCTTGAGATGAGGGGTGATTCACTAGCTGATTGAGGTGATTACAAACCTCCCGGGGCTGCCACATGAGTTGGCAAGCTCACGGGCGACACTGTAGCTAGCTAGGAGCAGGCTCCAAGAGTAACAAACACAATCCACTGGCTTAAACACGAACCAAGTGCTCTAGGAGATGAAGAATAGTTGGGGTTGCTCTCTAATGCAGTTTGTAGGCTCAAACTCTCATGGATTTGCAAGGGAATCAAAGGGAGAAGCTTGAGGAGCTCCAATAGAGTGAGGGAGGGAGAGAGAGCTGCTGTCTGGTCGCACCTAGGAGAGAATGGTAGATCTGGAACAGGTGACCGTTGTGGGGAGAGAAGAGAAGATATAAATACCCCCTTGGTCCCAACGGTCGTTTAAGTGCGGCAGTGCCGCACTTGACCCGTGGCACTGCCGCTCTCAAGGTGCGGTACTGCCGCACCTACCAGGACAGCAAAGATCAAGATTCGAGTAGCAGGCTGTCTTGGCTATGGTTGGAGGATATTTGGTGGGTATGTGAGCACTTGGTTGCACATTAAAGCTTGTGCATTGTATCCCCTTTATAGTATGGCTTTTCCTAAACTCAAATTCAAAAGCATAAAAGAATTTAAACCTCCTTTGAGTTGGTTGCCGCTTTCTTTTGTAATTGGGGGTTCCACCATTGCATGTATTATCCTCTTTCTCAATATCACTTCATAAAGCTTTTGCAATCTTCTTGTCTCATCTCCTCGAGCAAATATACCATGAGCATGTGACTTGAACCATTTCCATACATATGAGTTCATCTTGTGGCTTCAATTCATTTCTACTAATGGTTTGATCCTCAACACAATATGACTCCTCATAGCTTGATTAGTTCCTTGACTTAATGCAAGTACTCTCTTCTTCACCTTAGCCATGGTATCTCGGTCCTCAAGTCATCGCTTGCCATTCACCTTCGCTTAGTCGCTCGAAGCCCTTTCCTTGCTATCTTCACCTTATCAAACCATACTCAAGTCACATCATATCAAGCATCTATTAAAAAAATTATTTCTTCAATATTGTGATCCTTGCTTAAATATCTTCTAGATATAAATGTTGAGATCAATCAAGCTTTAGTTGGATTCACATAGATTGAGATATATGAATCAACATCAATATGGTCAAGGCAATTCACGATTCCTTATATCCTATTCATTTTGGCTTGTCATTCCTAATACTCAATTCAATCTTTATCTTCGTACTTCTAGCTTGATCAACTCAATGCAAAGTGATTTTCCAAATCTTTATCCATACAAGCAAACTAACATAGAGACCAACTTATATCCAATATGACTTGTGTCCTTTGTCATTTAACCTTTGCTGGGTATTTCTTCACTTATGCATTCTTGACTCAGTCTTCAATCCTTGATAAAAGCTAATCCACTATCAAACTCTTCTTGTTCATGCTAAGCAAGCCATTCTAAAGACCAATTCAAAATCATCAACTCATGTCTCATTTGCCATTTTGCCAAATATGCTTGCTTTCACATGATGCTACGGTATCTCACAACATAGAAGCCATTTCATTGATTCCATTTTCATTGTTGTCTTTTGCTCGAACTAGATTGTTCCCATAATCTTCCAACACAACAATACATAATTTTGGCATTGATTTGAACATTATGTGGAATATCATCAAGTTTGCCTTCTTGATGAACCTATATACACTTCTTATTCCACAATCCACAAGTGTACACAATAAACTTAATTTTCTGTTCAACACTTAGCAAAATTGTTAGACCTTTAATGGTGTTGTCATTCAATTCACCAAACCCCACTAAAGGGCTAGATGCACTTTCACTACTAGGATCATCACTTCTCATATTTGAAGATTTCAAATCTCTATTGTTTGAATAGTGCAACAGGGGCATCAGGGGGCCACTGGATTGCATTTATAATCTATCCTCAGGATGGAATGGCCGTTGTATTGGACTCTATGCAGGAATCAAACAAAGCAGGGTACAAGCACTTTGAAAGCATATTGAGATAGTAAGTGACGGAATTTATTCATTTACAGTTAACATACGTGTTGAAATTATCGTTGACACTAGTGGTTTTTCATATTGCGCTTATAAGAAGTACGTGCAAGATCCCGAGTGTTATGATTGAAGATCTGAGAAAAAGAAGATCAAGAATGGCACAAAACTGAAACTTAGGCGCAACTTCCCGATAAGTATCAAAAGTCATTTGTGCTGTTATATCGAGCATGCTCTCTATATATGCTCTAATGATTGTGTATTATATATCGTGTAGTGTGCCAAATAACCTCATGCATCAGTATTATGTGGATTCTACGTTTGCGAGTACTTGAAGATGTGCAGCAAATACAGCCACAACTGGCAACAACTCAAAAAAGCACAAGGATGGTGGCGAAAGGAAAAGGTCAACCATAACAACTTCACTCGAACAGTAGCGGACATATGTAAGTTTCTCACAGACTCCTGCGTGCATGTTGGGCGACCGTTCTTCAACGAGGAAAGCGATTTAGCGCAGGAAGAGAAGTTCGAGAAGATCAGAAACTGGAGCACCCAGCTACGTGTCCCGGATTACGCGTTGCCTAACCTCTTTGGATTAGGGAAATTAAGGTAGCGGGCATCTTAATTAGTTTCATCAAATGTAAATATATGACATGCATGTAGTAACTTGAATGATGTTGGTTTCGTGGTACTATAAGGACGAGATGACACCAATGAATGTGTTATATATATATATATGTTTGTGCTCGGTATGCGTATTTGTCTGCCTTTATATTATATATATATTATATATGTGTTTAATTTGTGAAAACAGAATTCGATTCAAATTCAAATGAAATTGCCGAGGCTATTTTTTTAAATGGAAAAATATTAACGGAGGTGGGCAGGTAACAAAGGGCCGCCTCCATTAATTCTTTAGCTGAGGCGGGCGCCTTTAACACGACCGTCTCGATTAAAAGTTTAATGGAGGCGGGCATGTTAGAACGACCGCCTCCGTTAATGGGCATTAACCGAGACGGTTGCCTTTAGCTGTCCGCCTCTGTTAAAAGATTAACCGAGGCGGATAGGACAACCGTCTCCGTAAAGTCATTATTAACCGTAACCTTTGATTAGAGGCGGTTGCAATGCCAACCTCTATTAACCCAGAATGCCTGCCTCTATTAAGTTTTTTTCGTAGTAGTGGTTGACTTGAGACTGTCAAAGTCGTCTCTCCACTCCGACAGTCACTTTCAGTTTCAGTTCACTGGCAAGAAGCAACGATACTGCATGTCCTTGTTCCACGTCCACATCACGACCTGATGGCTCGGTCTGCGCAGTTGATCGACGGTCCAGAAGTTGTCCACATCAGCAATGAGCGTACGTACGGAGTACACAACTAACTACTGTCACTATTGCGTGGGAGGCTCATGTGCAACTTTATTTAAAAAGAAAAAACAAGTTGTCAAACACGTTCTTCCCTTCATTCCAAATTATCAGATGGTTTTTGGCTATATCTAGGTACATAGCTGGAACAGAGTGAGTACGTACCATGTAGATGCAGGTGGCGTTCATAAACACACCCATATAAATACATGCATATTCCCTCCGTCTCGTAATATAGTGTATTCTAGTATTCAAAATTTATCATCAAATATAATGCATTCTAGAGGACAAAAACTAATTTTACATTAAATACTTTCCATTTATCAACCAATCAATATTAATCTCATTGATGATAGCGTCTGATTAGGAAATAAAATGAGAGTACATGTGTCTTTTATGTTCTCTCTTAATTTGTTTTAAAATTTATAGAATGCACTATATTACAGGACAGAGGGACTACACGCATGCACATGTCCACTTCTTGTCTTTTTTTGTCATGTAAAATTCAAGTGTGTTGTCATCAAGGTACGTACTAATTGAAGGATGTAGCAAATATATATACACTAGATCATCTCTTTGAACCACTAATCGCTAAAGCTACCATGTTGTACATAGTATTTCTAATCAAAGATTTGGATTTTAGAGTCCCGCCGCTTTACTTTTTCATGTCATGCGGGCCTTTGTGTTGTTGTGGAAATAGAACTTTTTTCCTTCTTTTTTCATGGAGATGAAAATTATTACTGTGGTGAACATCAATTACACTTAGCTGAACATGATATCCATTATACGAAAAATGACACGGTGTGGCATCGTGCATTTTTTTCTGGATATGGGTCAAATTATGCTTTTATTTCCATCTTCTACCAATTCAGAAAAAAAACAATGATGAGGGGCCTAACTAGTAACTACTGTACTGTGCACCAAACATACTTGGTTGTTTCCTATTTTATTTTCAAATCAAAATAAAATGAAATGGCGATACATGATATATCATTTGGGAGCTTGTTACTATCACCCATAACTTGCAAAATATAGCACCCAATAGGTTTTAAAATTATAAATCACTCGTATATATATGCTAATTGTTAGATATGTGAAAACCCTAATAACCATGCAACATCCATTAGCTAAGCTGCAAATCAAACAAACGGAGCTGTTCGGATAGAGGAAGCCCAACTCTATGGTGGAGTTGGAGTGAATCTCGTTAATTTGAGAAAACTACTAAAACAATCCCAAACACCCACCCTAAACCGATCTCCCTCTCTGCGAACATATATAGGAAGTGTGACAGCTCAATTTTTTTGTTGTCACATGGCCAAAATAGATAAAGGCCTACAAGACTAGCTTTGCGGCAAGAGCTAGAAACATATATACAACAGGCTCTGAGAGGGTCCAAAGAGGAATGATGCACCGGGAAGAAAAAGATGCATGCCATATTGTTCCGTACCAAAGGCGAGGGTAGTTCACAATAGGCACCAACCAGTTAACAATGGGTAGAAATTAATAGCATCTCTAAAAGTCTTTTTATAATATGCTTCCTATTGATGGAAACAGAGATTTTGGTGAGAAATTCCTCCCAGTTTCTTCAAGTAGATCTCTAAATATGACATTTTTTTATTCTTGGTTTCTCGGTAACTAATAAAGATAAAAAGCGTGGCTGGTTCTCTAAAGTGCGCATAAGATATATACAGAGTTGCGCTGTTGGAAGGTGCAAAGGTATAGAAGATGATTTTTATTCAAGTAGTTCTCAAAATGATGATGTAGATAGTGAGTCTAAGAAAAACTATTGGATTTCAGCTACCTAAATTTTTAGGCAACAATCTTAGACAATCAATTATTATAATTAAAAGATAACTAATTAATATAATTAAAAAGATAACTCATAAGAGATAATTTATAATTTTTTGAAAGATATATGTTGCCTGAACAACAACAAAAAAACCAGACAACTAAAATATAGGATAAGTGAGAAATTAAAGCTCATCATCTTTGCAGTCATCTAGCGCCAAGAAGCAAGGTTAATGTTCTAGCTATAGCTAGCAAGTGACCTTATCTTATCCCCTGTAGGCTGTGGCCACCATGCCACCATATTGTGTCGTAGCATGGGCGTCGACGTCGTATCGTGTCGTGAGCACTTCACTTGAGCATTTGCGTCACACCAAGTGCACCAGCAGGCAGCACCGCAGCAGCTAACCCTAGCTTTATTTGCAGAGTTTTCTTTGCAATTGCAGCTGCACTGCGGCATATGTGTGTGTATATATAGGTAGCCTCCGGTTGCACGCCGCCGGCCATTTGTGCGCTGGCAGCGAGAGCAACGGGCAAGCTAAGGTACCATTGCTCGCTAGGTGGTAGGCAGCTAACCTAGATAGCTAAGGGCAGCGTACGTGCATCAGCATGGACAACGGCGGTGGCAGCGTGAGGCGTGCGGCGGCGGCGCTGCTCTGGGTACTGGTGCTCGCGGCGGCGGGCGGCGGCAGCGTGTGCCCCAACGTGGAGTCCATCGTCCGCGGCGTGGTGGCCAAGAAGCTTCAGCAGACTCCCGCCACCGTCGGCGCCACCGTGCGCCTCTTCTTCCACGACTGCTTCGTCGAGGTGCACACACAGACACAGCACTTGTACACGTATGGGACGCGACCGCATGAAAGTTGCAGATCGTAAGGCGGTGCGATGACCATGCTGCATGAATTCGTCGACCTATGCAGGGTTGCGACGCGTCAGTGATTGTGGCGTCGACGGCGAACAACACGGCGGAGAAGGACCACCCCATCAACCTGTCCCTGGCCGGGGACGGCTTCGACACGGTGATCAGGGCCAGGGCGGCCGTGGACGCCGCGCCGGGGTGCCGCGGCAAGGTTTCGTGCGCAGACATCCTCGCCATGGCCACCAGGGACGCCATCGCGCTGGTACGCACGCCGCACGCGTTGTACATACGCTGCAGTTACGTTACGTTACAAGCGAATTCATGGAAACTGAATGCTAGCTATTTCGTCTCTCGCGTCGTGTGCGTGCGTGCAGGCCGGCGGTCCGTCGTACGCGGTGGAGTTGGGTCGGCTGGACGGGCTGAGGTCGACGGCGAGCAGCGTCAACGGGAGGCTGCCGGCGCCCTTCTTCAACCTGGACCAGCTCAACCAGATGTTCACCGCCAACGGGCTGTCGCAGGCCGACATGGTCGCCCTCTCAGGTACGTTTCTGATCGTTTCGGGTCTTGCAATCCAAGGCACCTACCTAGCTAGTACGCATGAACTCATTCGCATGGATGCATGGCACGACCTCAATCATCAGTGGTCTCTGCTGACAACAGGCTAGTGACAAGTGCATGGCATGCAGCATTTTTCTGAATCTGAAAAGCTAAGCCTACCTTTCCACTATAACTGTTGCTTATGCTTGGCAATCAGACAACCACAGCCACGCCCACGCACGCAACCGTCGCCACTACCTTCCGCCATGCCCAAATCCAGCAGCTCGCACATGATCGAAGTCCAAATGCTTCGCTTTCCTGTTCTGGAAACCTTGTGCCAGTATTGTACAAAACATCATCCAGAAAAACCTCACCGACCAAGGTAGAAGAAACACCCCCATCCCATGGAGATGCAGACAGACAAAGCTGGCCGGCGAGGCTGGCCGTGACACCATGACTGACGACCACCAGTAACCGCTACCTTGCATACATGCAGCCGGGCATACGGTGGGGCTGGCGCACTGCAGCACGTTCGCGGCGCGGCTGCGGGGGGCGGACGCGACGCTGGACGCGGGGTACGCGGCGCAGCTGGCGGCGTGGTGCCCGGCGGGGGTGGACCCGCGGGTGGCCGTGGCCATGGACCCCGTCACGCCGGTCACCTTCGACAACCAGTTCTTCCGGAACCTGCAGGGCGGCAAGGGCCTGCTGGCGTCGGACCAGGTGCTGCACACGGACCCCAGGTCCAGGCCCACCGTCGACGCGCTGGCCGGAGTCGCGTCGCGTTCGAGCGGGCCTTCGTCGACGCCATCACCAAGATGGGCCGCGTCGGGGTCAAGACCACGACGGCCCAGGGGAACGTCCGCCGCGACTGCGCCGTGCTCGGCTGACGTGGTGGATCCGTACGTGGATGCTGACGTGGACTAAAAACAAATAGAATTCCTCATGATGCCGTTCAGCTACTTAACACTCGGATTCTTCAGACATGTTTATTTAGGGGGAAAAAAAGGAGAGAAATGATTTAAATGTGGGCGTATGAAGAACTGGAAACTCTGTTCGTGGTCATATATACAGAGTGTAGAAGTTGACTCGTGGTGCACTCAAGCAAATAAAAAAACGATGTTATAACTCTCATGTCGGTTTCTTCAAATCCTGTCTTTTTACCCTTTTGTTTGTCCTAGCTCTATAGCGTCGTTGGTTAAGTAGTAACATTGGCCGGCCCGCTTTGGGGAAAAAGGCGGAAAAAGGCGGAAATTCAATTACGACCCGTTGTGCTACGCGCGCCCACGCTAGAGAGGAAGAAGAAGGCATCTAGAGTTCTGGTGAGGAGCTCGCCGGAGTTAGGGTTTCCATCTCCTCACCGACGGGTTTAGAAGGGGGATTTTAGGGGCGGCGACCACGACACAACGGTGGAGGCGGTCAAGACGATAGCAGGGTAGGGTAGGTACGCTACACTACCAGATCTACCGCGTTCAACCGAGATAACGACATGCAAGTAGAGGATCATGTATTGTTACCACTAGACATGTAGCACAACGAAAGAAGAGTTGGAGCAGCGCCCAACGTCGTGCGCGTCGATGTAGTGGAAGTAGTCGTACGTCCTCGCATACCGTCAGCAGCAACACGTCTGCCCGCCTCGTGTTCATCACCAATCAACACCGCAGCAACAACATCAGCATCTCCACATATCCGTGCGTGCGGAGATGGAACACCGGGTGCTGGTGTGCTAGCACCAGGCGCGTGATAAAGAGGGAGAGAAAGAGGGGCTTAGGCTTAGACTTAGAAGGACCAAGAGTTGTCTTAACCATGGGGCGTTGGTACATTTATATAGGGAAAAGAACTCCCTTTCTCAACATTATGTTTTAGCACACTGCTTATGGATCCAATACATGACAGGTATGATTGCAAGAAAGGCAGCAGTTTAACCCTAGGACGCATCGTCAATTGACGTTGTACGATGTTCACAAAATTTTTCTTTTTGACGTTGTATGAGCCGTACGTGCCACGCGAAGCAAGTCGTGATCTTGTTTTTCTGAGGCTCTGACTGCCTCGTGACTCGCCAATCGCCTTGATCCGCCGACAACTGACTCCATGAGGTAGCAATTCAGACAACAGGCAGCCAACCCACACAAGGCTGATGCAAGTACCGTAAGTACACTCATCATTGTTGTCCGATGCTTGGTCTAATATTCAGGGTTGAAAAATAAATGCTTGGTATAACCAAATTGGGGAACATTCCTCCATCAGCTTTTTATATGATTGTCCTACTTCTTAAAACAGAAATCATTTGTGGTCATGTATAAATACTGCAGCTTGTAATATCATTACTACAAAAATCTTAACTGCAGCGGTCGGTTTTGGTTAATCAAGGCAGACAAAGGCGTCCACCACGGTTGAAAGGTCACCGTTAATGGTGGCTTAACTGCGGCGGTTGTCTGTGCCCACCACAGTTAATCGATTAACCGCGGCGGGCAAGAAAGGAAGACCGCCACGATTAATAGACATTAACCGAGGCGGTAGCCCTTACGCGCCCGCCTTGGTTAACCTTTTAACCGTGGCGGCTGCATTAAGGCGACCGCCTTGGTTAAAGTTGTTAACCGCGGCGGCTATTGTTACTTGCCCGCCTTGGTTAACATTTTTTTTAAAAAATAAAATACAGCAATGAGCAGATATCTAAAACGAATTCGGTTTTCACAAATCAATCAGACACATATATAAGACATTCATACAGACACATAAGACATTCATACATAAGACATGACACAATCATACATTCATTTAGGTGTTCTCGTTCTTATCCATACATGAAACCGACGAAATCGTTATAGTTTTTACACATACATGTCTTGATGAAACTAATTAAGATGTTCGCTAGCTACTTCAATTTGCCTAATCCAAATAAATCTGGATAAGTGTAATCCTGGACACGTAGCATGGTGCTCCAGTTTCTGATCTTCTCGTACTCGGGAAGCTGCCCTAACGGACTATCCTCGTTGAAGAAGAGTCGCCCTTCATGCACGCATTGGTCTGTGACAAACTTACATATGTCCGCTACTGTTTGATTGAAGTAGTGTTGGTTGACCTGCTCCATGCGCCACTAGTCCAATCCTTTCTTGTGCTGCCACCAGCTGTGGCTGTATTTCTTGCACGCCCTTAGGTACTCGCAGACGTAGTACCCACATAAAAGTGATCCTTCCGGCTGTTTAGCGCACTGCATGATACACAAGCATTAGAACACTATATATATAGAGAGAGAATGCTAGGTGTAATAGCACAAACGACTTTTGATATACGTAACGGGAACTCACGCCTAAGTTTCAGTTTATTCCCATGCTTCTTCTTAAGCTCCTCGGATCTTTGATCATAGAAATCAGAATCTTTCTAGTACTCCTTATAAGCGTTGTACAAAGGCACCAGTGTTAACAACAATTTCAATACGTATGAAAACCGTAAATGAATAAGAAGTTCCGTCACTTACTATCTCAAGCAGCTTTCAAAGTGCTTGTACACTACTTTGTTTGAATTCCGCAATGAGTCAAATATGCAGGCCCTGTCGTCCTGAGGATAGACCATAAAAGCAATCCAGTGGCCCGTGAGGCCCGAGCTGCACCATTCAAACAAAATACAGATTATGATGAGAAGTGGTGATCCTAGCCAGTAGCTACATATATATGTTCCAGACATGTTTCTGACTTACTCGAAGTGGTGGCAGCCAGGATACACCCATTTCCCTTGATCTTCTTCATTGCTCCATATATGTACATTGCCACCGCCAACTTGGATGTGTCGAGCTTTTCTTTCCGGTATTGGTCTCTCTGTGGCTTGGTCAAGGTCACCAGATCTTCATGGGTGTCCGGTAGATTGTAACCCACGATGGTTCTCTCACTAATATGCATTGGAGAGAGATAGACAATACCCAGTGAGCATTTCTTGCTTACATAGGCCATCATCCTGCAAGGACAAGTCGTCGTGTCATAAGTTGTCTTGACGAAGTACCTATACGGATGCAAGGGATGTGTGATAGTCGTAATTCACTTACAGAGCAAACAAGGTGACTTGGGTGATGTCAAGGTCGTCTCACCGCAATAGTCTATACATGTCATGGAATTCTATGACGAGTTCAGCATCTTCGGGCAAGTAGAAGTACTCCGCCGGAACCTTGACGATGAAACTTGACAGGCTAGCTTTTGCTGCTTCCATATACCACAGATGGAACCTCCTTACCTCCCACGGCTCCTCACAGACAAGCTAAGCCTTAGATATCATGAACTTCCCATGCTCGAAGTGGCCGGGCCATTCATTCGAGATGGGCCACAAATGAACCGGTGTTTTCGGCCTGGAACAACGGGGCTTGAAATGTTAGGGTGTGAAAACAAGCAGCTAATAACATATTATAGTTTGACTATGCTTGCCGGTAGCATACCTTTCAAATGCAGTCGAGTATGGGAGCTAGGGTATGGCCTCCTCTTCATCGTCTGTAGGCTTCCTCGGCGGGGGAGGACATTGGCTTATGCTCGGTTGGCTTGCAGGCGGTGTCTTTGAAAGGTCCTTGTTTGGTTTTGGTAATTAAGTGACAACTTAGGTGTACTAATTGTGTTTATGTGAGATACATAGGTGATTAGTCCACAGGTACATGTGTGTGAGCAACATATGCCATGAAGGTGGAAATGGCTTGGAGATGTTGAAAAGCTTGCACATGTGATGATGGAGGAGCTCATTGCATATGAGACATGACATTGAGTCATGTGATCAAGGTGGAGAAGATCAAGATATGACTTGGCTCGACGGACCTATTGCAAGTGTGAAGGGCAAGTCGGAGGCTTTGAAGCGAGGGACCGCGTGTGACGGTGAAGCTTGAGCAAGACTTGGCACCGATGGACCGACGCAATGGTGAAGAGCAAGTGAGGTCAAGATCGATGAACCAATACGGTCAAGTGATGATATGAAGTGGATCATATCATTTCGTGATTGATTGGTGCATGTATTGCATCAACATCGGAGGAAATGGAATGGAATGTGCAAGGCAAAGGTATAACCTAGGGCATTTTCATTTTACCGGTCATAGGTGTGTAGAGAAGTTGATGACTGGGTTTAGGATAGATGGCCGTACTATTAAGAGGGGCAAACTTGTTTGCATATCAATCTTCTAGTGCCACTTGAGTGATCTAACTTTGCGTTGTTGCTAGGATCAAGTGGTGTGGCAAGTTGAGTGGCTAACTCCTTGGACAATGATTGAAAATATGCTAACACACTTGCACATGGTGATATACATATGGTGGTGTTGGCACATTTGCAAAGGAGGTGGAGTTTGAGCGGTAGAGAGGGGTTTGGGGTCCTCTCTCGGCGGGATTCGGTGCTTTCATGGGAATAAAACACTTATTTTTCCTTTGCACCAGAGGCAAGAAAGGAGGCGAAGTCGCAGGAGTGTTTCTCGTCGAGAAACACTCGTCGGACGCTAGTTGTGGTTGCATCAGACGCTGGCTCTGGAGTCACCAGACGCGTCCGATGGCTAACCCTAGGTGATGCGCAGTTGGGAGGCTGCACCAGCGCGTCCGATGGTCTTGCATCAGACGGTGGTTGAACACTGTTCAGCGTTTGATGCCTACTGACATGGCACATGGCAGAAGAGCTGGAGAGCACTGGATGCAGTGGCATGTCCGATGGTGATGCGTTGGACATGTCCGATGCGCGTTTTTGAGCTCGGGGAGCTTACTAGACCGTATCGGATGCTACGGTGGTGCGTCAGATGAAGAGCACTGGAGCATCCGGTGGGAACTTAACTGAACGCATCTTGACCATTGTGAGCGAGATCTGACGGATGACATTCAACCCTGAGGGACACGTGGCTGTCATCCAAGCGTCGGACACTGGGCAGCGTCCGGTGCCACGGCATCGGAGCATCTGATGCCCTCGTGTTGCACCCAGTGAAGGGGCCAATGGCTATATTCGTTTGTAGGGGCTATAAATAGCCCCTTGGCCGGCCTTGGCTGGGGCTTGGCACCCTTGGGACTTAGTGTCCATGCTTTGGGAGTGCTAGGAGAGCCTCTAACTCACTTGTGCTTGCAAGAGTGCAAATCGTTTGCGAGTGAGTGTGATTCTAGTGCGTTGCATTGTGAGATTGCATCGAGTGGCACTAGGTGTTCGAGTTGCAAACCGGTGGTGCTTATTACTCTTGGAGGTTGCCACCTCCTAGACGGCTTGGTGGCTTGTGGCTCCGTTGAAGCTCGCAAGAAGATTGTGCAAGGCTTTGGAGAAGCTTTGTGAGGGGATTGTGCTCACCCCGCGGGGATCGCGAAGAGCAACTCTAGTAGAGCGTGTCATTGAGCTACCACACTTGCGGTGGGTTCTTGCGGTGCCTTTGGGAGGCTCGGTTGTGGATACTGATTAGCCACCGAACCACGAGGTGTTGGTCGACACAACGGGGACTAGCTTGGTGGCAACCAAGTGAACCTCGGGAGAAAAGTCACCGTGTCAACATTGTTCATCATCTTCTCGGTGGTTTGCCTTCATGCAACACAAGCTTGTATTTACTTTCATATATATCTTTCTTGTGTTGTTGCTCTTGTATCTAGTTGTGCTTGTGTAGCTATCTAGATATCTTCTTGCTTGTGTAGCTAGAAGTATCCCCTTTGCATGGCTAATTTTGTTTGGGTAATATTGTTAGTCACATTGCTTAGTTTGTGTTGCTAAGTAATTTGCGCTCTCTAATTTGGCATTGGTTGCCTTGTTATTGAGCTTTACTAGTGAGCCTAGGAGCTTTGTGCTTTTGCTTACTAGTTGTGTAGGAGCTCCCCGGTGCTTGAAGTACTAGTTGCATAGGTTTATGTGACCTTGCAAGCTAGAATTGTTTAGGTGAGCTCTTGCTAGTCCGGCACCTTATTTGCTTAATTAGGATCTTTTGTAAGGTGCTAAAGTTATAGATAGAGGGGTGTAGTCTTGGCTAGACCGATAGTTTTAATTCCGCATTTATTTCAGTTAGCTGGCGCGATTAAGTTTTAGAAAGGACTATTCATCCCCCTCTAGTCCGTCATCTTGACCCTTCAGTCTTCACCCCTGGTGTTGCCTCTATACCTCCCGTTGCATTGCTCGTGCCTGTAGGCTGACTGGTGGGAGGCGGACTGTTTGGATGAGGACGGCTTGTGCTCGGTTGGCTTGCAGGTGGTGTCTTCTCCCCCAGTGTTGCCTCTGTACCTCTCGCTGCATTGCTCGGGCCCAAAGGCAGACTGCCGGTAGGCGGACTGTTTGGAGGAGGAGGAGGGCATGTGCCTAGGCCTCCATTGTTGTCCTTGTCATCCCCACCATCGTCGTCGTCATCGTCGCCGCCGTCATCGTCATCCGGGGGAGAAGACGTAGGCTCTGAGGGCTGTGATGCCGGTGTCGGCAGCTCCATCAAAATGTCCTTATTCTAGAGCACTTCTTCACATATGGTAGCTCCAAGGAACCTGACTCCATGTGGAGTGTGAAACTCGAGTTCATGTTCTTCAAACCCCAGTGCTGCCCATGATATGGCAACGATGGCATAGTTGGGAGGGATCGGCTAATTGGCGTACTCTTGGATTTCGTCGAGTGGTAGTGCAGCACCCATGCCCACTTACTTCTTCCTCAAACCCCTGCCGTAGGGCACCAAGAGCATGCAGGGCGTGGTTTTCTCGATGTCATCGATCGGGTACCTTGGGAGTCCTCCGATCATCGACACCATTTGCCGTTGTACGGGTGTCAGCGACACGCCGGCCTGGCGAAACATCTGTGACCTCATCTCCACCATCTTAGAGTCGTTTGCTCGTGAAAGCGTCTTGTATCAACTTGTTGATCATTTCCTTCATGACTTCATCACGGCCTTCCTGTCTGAGGCCTTCCTTGGACCTCTGCCTTGTGTGGTACGTGTTCGCGTTGAATTGCCACGAATCCACTTCCTTCTATCTAATCCTCGAGAACATGCCCCAGACGCGGCCGTGGTGCTCGGGGTTTCCTAGTGCTATAGTATGCACGTCTATGCCCTGTGAGGTTTGAAGCCCCCACTATCCTTGGCCGCAATGGCCGCAATGATAGCCTTCTCCATCTCCTCGATCTTCGGCTCGTTGAACTTGGTCCTACCCTTCTTTAGCTTCTTTGGCCTACGGCCATAGAGGAAGTCCCATGCCCTCTCATCAAAGCCTTCATACAGATCGGGCAGCCCGACCTCAGCTCTAGCCCTTTCTTCCGCCCGCCACCCTGGCTTCTTACCGGTATACAGTCATGCCCATGTGGTGGGGGTGCTCGTTCCTCTTCGCGAGCACTGTGAACTGCTCGCTCTTGGCCTATGCTTCTGGGGTTTGTCTTTGTCTGGCGAACACTTCCCAGTCTTCATGCTTGACCATATTGTATTTGACAAAGGGCATCTTCCCTTTCTGCAGGAAGTCCTTGTTTAGCTTGTACCTGAAGTTTCGAAGTGCTTTTCCTGCCACGTACATGACATGCTCCATGCACATTGGCATATTGGCGTTCTCGAGATAAGTGAACCGCCTCAGCATCTCTTTCCACACATGTTCCTTGAAGTCTTTCGGGACATCCCTCTAGTCCTGATACGTGATAGACACCTTCTCCACTCAATGTTTTCCTAAACGCTAAACGGTAAACAGTCGGTCACCCTTCGTTTAGCGTTTAGACCGTTTAAACGGAGTTAAACGGCCTAAACGGTTTTGTACAATAACAATAAAATATACATATTTATGTAGGTAAAAATAAAATTTGCTAGAACCCATACATATTTACACATGTAAAAATCAAATATTCTACCAAATAATCTTGTTGGAAGAAATCTAAATCCCACAACACTTCATATAATTATAATGTTAATTAGTTTCATATTGATTGTGATAGACGTAGTCTTTTAATTTACTTAATTATGGATTAAATGGTTGTTTAGCTCATTTAATCATGTTTAATCTAATTTTGTTTAGACTGTTTAGACGGGATTGAACGGTTTAAATGGGTTTAAACGGCCCAACCGTTTAATTCACCGTTTAGGGCCTAAACAACATGGCTGACTTCTGTTTACTGTTTAAACGGTGTTTAAACGGACTAAACGGCCGTTTAGGCGAACAGTGTCTCCACTAGACAGGAGCACTGGTTGCTGAACTTGCCAAGGTCCATCGTTGGCAGCAATGGCTGTCCCTACGGCCCCACTTGGAGAATCACGTGGATATCATTGTGCTTCATGTGCCTCCCATGTTCGCCCTTCTTAGCTTTGCCTTGTCACCGGCAGTTGCAGTTGAAGAGGTCACCATGGAGGGAGCAGGGGGTTTCGGGTCCCTTTCTTCTTTCTCCTCGAATTCCAAAGTCTAAGGCACCAATGATAGCTATTGAGGGCAAAAACTTGCATTAATTACACACACATTAAGGATAGTGTTAATTAATGCATGCACTGAAGCAAGTACCTTCGGGTCGTCTTCCACGCGAGACGACCTTTGTGTTTTGCCCTTTGGGTTGAAGTCCGGATCGTCTTCCTCCTCTGTACAACATTTCTTTGGTGCCCTCAGTGTCAAGGGCTCACCGCTCTAGTGCTCGGTGCTACTTGACGACTCTTCGTCACTGCTATCAGGGGTAGGCTCACGCCATTGGAGTTGAGGCTCCGGTTCTTTCGCCATTAGAAGCTACGAAGAATAGAGTTATATGGACATTTCACTTGTATAGACACAATTATAGAAGATAAGTACAAAACTATTGAATACAAAAAAAATCATTTACATAGTTGGCTCAGATTTGCCCCATTGTCATCACATTGCTTCTAAACTGGTTGCTTGTATATGGTATACAAGCCATCCTAGTTTAGCAGCTTACAAGTAGGGGGCTTACAAATAGAGTAGTAGTAGTACATAGTGTAGCAGCCAACACTAGTGTAGCAGTAGTAGTACAGAGATAGTAGTAGTAGTAGTACAGAGAGGTAGTAGAACTAGACTAGCTTACAAGTACATAGAGTAATACTAAGAGTAAGAGTAGCAGCACAGGTAGTAGTAGAGTAGCAGTAGTAGTAGTAGTAGTAGTATAGAGCACCATAGTAGTACAAAGGTAGCAGCATAGAGGTAGTAATAGAACAGAGGTAGTAGAAGCAAAGTAGCAGCCAGCACCAGTGTAGCAATAGTAGTACAGAGATAGTAGTAGTAGTAGTACAGAGGTAGTAGAACTAGACTAGCTTACAAGTACATAGAGTAGTACTAAGAGTAAGAGTAGTAGCAGAGGTAGTAGTGGAGTAGCAGTAGTAGTAGTATAGAGCACCACAGTAGTACAAAGGTAGTAGCACAGAGGTAGTTGTAGAACAGAGGTAGTAGAAGCAAAGTAGCAGCCAGTAGGAGAGTAGTGAAGGACAATAGAGTTGTACAGAGTATTAGTAGATATATTAGTAGTAGACATATGGTTGCAAATTCATGCTCAATAGTAGTATAGTAAAGGAGTAGTAGTAGGACTATATAGTATAGTAGTAGGAATAGAGTATGTAGTCAGTCCACTGTAAGCAAAAATCATAGCCATATAAATAGGATGGAAGGAAATGACATATGCTCAATTCCAACAAAATAGCTCAATTCCAACAAAATAATTGGCATCACAAACCGTGTGAACAAAATCAACAATGGCATATATATGCTCAGTGTAATTGGCATCACAGGCAGTGGGAACAAAATCACAAGCATATATGGAACAAAATCGATAATGGCATAAAAAATCGATAAAATAATTGGCATCACAGGTAGTGGGGAGGAGCTGCACATCACAAACCATGTCTGAGATGTCACCCCCGGATGCAGAGGATGGCGATGGATGCAGAAGAGGAGAGCTCTTGGTTTCACTGCCTCCCGGCGAAGCTCCTTGGCGCGGAGGAGCGGGGGAGAGCTCGGGCGTGGCGGAGAGCACACCGGCCCTGGCGATGGCGGCGCTAGGGTTAGGAGGACCACGGCGGCGCCCACGCAGAGGATGGAGGCCGATGTAGAGGACGACGTGGGGTCACGGATTACGGTGGCCGGGGCCGTGGACGACGGAGGCTGGGGTTGCGGATGACGATGGCGCGATGGCTGGAGCTAGGGTTCGGGCCCCAGTTCATGTCGGCGGCCGGAGCAATGGATCCACCCCGAGCGAGGAGACGAGGGCAGGGGCTGTGGCAGGCACGGGGGTAGGGACGGGGCGGTGGCGGAGGAGCTTGGCGGCGGCGGCAGAAGATTTTGGCAGCCCTTCGGGGTCAGATTGAACCGCGCGAAGGACTTAGAAGATTTAGGCGGGATAAGGGAGTATATATAGGCAAGGCTTTATCGAGATGGGCAAATAACATTACCCGCCTCGGTTAATATTAACCGAGGCGGGCGAGTTAGGGTGCCCGACTCGGTTAACATTAATCGAGGCGGGCAAAGTTATTTGCCCACTTCCAATAATGTTTGTCATTTATTATCTAAAATGACAAGAGCAATAGCCACTTAGTAGTGGGAGTACAAGAGCAGCAGCCACTTAGATAAAGTAGTAGGAGTAGATATAGTAGTGAATAGAGTAGTAGTAGTACATAGTGTAGCAGCCAACACCAGTGTAGCAGTAGTAGTACAGAGATAGTAGAACTAGACTAGCTTACAAGTACTAAGAGTAAGAGTAGAACTATATTTGTAGTTAGCTATATACTAGTAGAGTAGTAGTTGGGCTTGATTCATTTGTTTTCAACATAAATCACATAATTTTAAAAAAACAACACTTAACAGAAATGATGCATACATAAATAATTCGGATCCTCGATGGCATACATATCATTAACAATAAGTTACAAAACTTGTCTTGAATGGAGTCATGACAATATTACATATATGTGTGCCATACATATCATTTCACTACAGGCGCTTTCACGGACCTCTTCTCATCGTCTAGGCGGGCCCAAGGCATCATCTTGGTCTTGTTGAATCAGTCCTCGACAACCTTGATCTTCTTTGGATGATCGGTAAAAAGCTAGACCTCTTCGTAGTTGTTGTATTGTTCGAGACTCTGGACCTCATCACCTCCTATGATCCACTATTTTCCTGACACAACCACGTGCCTTTTTGTGTCCTCTAGATAGACATAGTAGGCTACTTGGGTGACATCGGTTGCTACTACCCATGGATCATCTTTGTAGCCGATACTTTGGAGATCCACGGTGGTTAGCCCATAATTGTCCACTGCAACCACCTTCGGCTTGACCCACTAACAACGGAAGACGATTATCTGTAGCTCACCGCCATAGTCAAGTTCCCATATTTCTTTGACCTGCCCATAGTATGGCCTCCTTTGCCCCGTGGACTCGTCGATGCCCTCATATCGAACACCGCTATTCTGTGTCGCGCTCTTCTTGTCCTTCTTTTTCGTGTGGAACCTGTACCCATTCATGTCATACTCTTGCCACGTGGTGATATGGGTGGACGGGCCTGATACAAGCTTCTTAACGGTCTCCGCTTCATCAGATCCTCCATGGGGTATGTCCTGCTCTTTGAGCCACTCCATGAAACTGCTCTTGTGCTACTTCTGGACCCATGCCTCCGTGCGCTGCCCGTCATGAGCGGCGCGGATCTCTTCCAAGTGCTTTTCAACGTATTTGTCCATGGCCACTAACTGATGAAGGATGCTGTAATGAGCTTCTTGCACCTTTTCCCTTGGTACATTGGTGCATACTTTTTGGCCCATGTACCCCATCCCCGAGGTTCTACCTTTGTGCTGATGTACTGGCAGCCCAATCGCTCTCCCATCTCTTATGTACTTCGCACACCAGTTCACGGCCTCCTCGGTTGTGTATGCCTCGATCATAGAGCCCTCTAGGTAAGCACGATTATCGACATATCTATTGAGGGTGGACATGAACCGCTCATACATCCACATCTAGTGTAGGTACATGGGGCCCAGTTGCTAGATCTGATTGACCATATACATCATAAGGTGTGGCATAATATCAAAGTAAGATGGTAGGAAGCACATCTTGAGCTAGCAAAGAGTCTCCATGATGAACTGTTTCAGGGCAGGCAGTTTAGCTTCATCGATGACCTTTTGGGTGATGTGGTTAAAGAAGTATGACATCCATGTGATCACCATCTTCACGTACTCTGGACCGATAGCCCTGATCACAATTGGAAGGAACACCGTCAGCATGACGTGGCAGTCATGGGAGTTGAAGTTGGTCATTGTGAGGTCTTTCATCAAGACCAGGCTCTTGATGTTGTAAGAGAAACCGATTGACACCTTGACACCCCTAAGCAACTGGCACACAACCCTCTGCTCGTCTTTCGTTAGGTTGTAGGCCGCACCTGGGATTTTGACTTTACAATTCTGAGGTGGTTCCGGGCGAAGGTCCTACCTAATGCCCTAGTTGACAAGATCCATCTGTGACTTGAGACCATCCTTCGTCTTCCCCTTGATGTCCAGTATGACACTGATCGTGCTTTCAAAGACATTCTTCTCCAGGTGCATGCAGTCGATGGCATGGAGTGTATCTAGTGTTTTCCAGTACGATAGATACTTAAAGAAAATCGACTTCTTCTTGAAAGGAACGGTGGGGATAGGCGGTTCCTCCATCTTATCCCGCTTTTTCTTCTTTGTCTTGGTCCCCTCTTCTGCTATTGTAATAGCCCAAAATGGGCCAAGTGGGCCCAATTCGCGGGATGGGCCGATGTTACTGCAGCAGAGCAGTGGGCTGATCACTGTAGCTGTAGGTATTGTACATCTAGACTCCGGGTGCTATAGCGGCATGGTACTGTAGCTCAGACACTGTGGCAGCCCATTTCTATAGCGCCAAATTGGGCTAGGCCGAATTCGGTTTACAGTAGCATCGCAAACACTGTGCAACCGGTGTTTAGTACCATACTGTGAATCCTGAGAGAAACCGACCGACTTAAATACCAGGGACAAGGACACGTAGTAACCTTCGGTTAACCGTTTTGAGCGAAGTGAGGACGAAAGCTCAAGTGGGTTGCTACGCAGGTGGGACCACTCCTCGGCAGAGTGGGCCTAGGCCATGTATGCCGGGACTGGATGTTACAGGTATCTTCTTCTTTCCGAACTCCACCTCCATGTCCTTCACCATGCCAAACACCTTTTGCCCGTACCTAGTTCGTGATGGTTCTTCAAGCTGCGGCTCATCCTAGTTGTCGAAGTATTTATTCATCGTAATTGTTCTGTACCTGTGACCTTTGACGAGGAACCGTCTGTGCCTTGTGTACACCATCTTGTTGGATCCCTTAAGGTAAGTGTAGCAGTTACCGTCGATACAAACTACACAGTCAATCTTCCCTTTGATCTGCCCCGACAGTGAAAAAAGACCGAGGTAATCAGTCATGGTGACAAAGATGATGGCTTTAGAGTGAACTTCTTGAGGGACGCATCCATCATCTTGACCCTATGGTCAAATAGTATCTTCATGTCCTCCATCAACGGCTCCAGGAACACATCTATATCATTGTCGGGCTACTTCGGTCCGGAAATAAGCATGGTCAGCATAAGGTACCTTCGCTTCTGACACAGATATGGAGGTAGGTTGTAGATGGTGAGGACGATTGGCCAAGTATTGTGCGAGCTGCTGAGGTCATCGAACGGGTTCATCCCGTTGGTACTTAGTGTGAACCTAACGTTCCTGGCCTCTTTGCCAAACTCCGGGAAGGCGGCGTTGAAATCCTTCCACTGCATGCCATCAGAAGGGTACCGCAGCTTGCCATCATCCTTTTTATGACCTTCAGATGCATGCTAGGACATTAGCTGGGCATCCTCAGGGTTCCCAAATATAGCCCATAGGCGATCAATGACAGGCAGGTACCACAGCAACAAAGCAGGACTTTTCCTCTGAATGTAATCGAACTTTCTAAGTTTCATCGCCACTAGCCGGATCAGCTTCTTCGCCCGATAAGTATTGGCGAGCACCTTGTTAGGCGTTGGGTATGTGGTAGCAAGGAGACTTAAGAGCTCATTGAAGCTAGTGTCAGACTAGCCATGCCGAGCCTTCAACATCAACAACTGGAGGTTAAAACGCAGCGCCGTGCACTCCTTCAGACTGTCCTTATAGAGAGGATCAACTACCGCCTGCTTCATCTCTCTAAAATTCTCTAGCCACCTCGGGCAACCAAACAGAACGTCGTCTTCATCGAGGTGGTTAACTAAACCCTCAAAAAGCTGCACATCCTCGGGTTGCGTCACAGTAGCCTCCTCACCATCCCTACCACCGCTGTCGTCGTCAGCCATGTCTTGGAATAAGTCCTCTATCGTGATGTAATCATGACCACCATCGTCGTTGCCGGCTGTTGCCGCCGCTGATGATGAGACAGGTTCTCGTACAAGATCTGCATTCACCGGTACCACTGTCATCATCGACAAGTTCCCTCTAGATGCACCACCACTCACATCTACTTTTTCGCCGTGAAAAGTCCAGACCGTGTAATCCTTGACAAAACTAAACCTAACCAAGTGAGATTGCACCATGCCGTCTTCACAGACTCTCACGGTGAGACATCTAGATCTAAAGAAATAGAAGTTTTCTCTCTCTCCTCCATGAAAATGGATCTAGATCTAGGTCAAGAGCACCCAAAATGATGAAGAAGAGAGAAAAATGAGGATAGGAGAGCCTTTATCTAGAATAGATCTAGATCTAAACAAATGAAAGTTTTCTCTCTCCTCCGCGAAAATGTATCTAGGTCTAAATCTAGAGCACCCAAAATGATGAAAAAGAGAGAGGAAGGAGGATGTTAGAGCCTTTATGTACCTCTTGTGGTGTCCTCCCCCAAATCCAAGGGCAAAACCTCCCCCAACAAGATGGAAGAGGAAGACCCATGGAGAAGAAAGGGGTTGGCGGCTGTACATTTATGGCAGCGAGAATAACGGAGGCAGGCATATTGTAGTTGCCCGCCTCGGTTAATAGATATTAACGGAGGCGGGTGGCTTAAAGCATCCACCTCCATTAATCCATTAGCCAAGGTGGTCGCGTTACAAAAACCACCTTGATTAATGGTGGTTAACCGAGGCAGCCGACTTAAAGTGCCTGCCTCCGTTAACTATTAACCGAGGCGGTCGGTTGGAGGCCGGCCGGCCTGGGCCGGCCAAGGTATAACCGAGGCAGGCAAAAGGGGCACACGCCTCGGTTAAGTTTCTGGGGGTGTCACGCATAATCAATCCTGTAGTAGTGTATGGCTGTGATAATAATGTACTCCCTTCATCCAAAAAAATACAATTCTAGCTTTGGAACAAATCAAACTTTCTTTAAATTTAGCCAAACTTATAGAAAATAGTATCAATATATATGTCTCTAAATAAATTTATTATGGAAATATGTTCCATAATTAATTTGAAAAGCACTCTCCAAGCCTTTCATTTAGATCTAGTGGATAACAACCGAACGCCAACATAAATTAGGCAGCAATTCATGTTCATCGATACCGAATTTGCCACAACTAACCATGCTCCAACTATCACAGGTGGTTTCCAGCATTGCTAAACATGCCTCTATCAAGACTGATCTAACAAATATACCTTGTCATATCACCTGAAGCGATTCAATTAGTGGTTAAGCATTATTTTTCAGTTTCAAAGTTCAGTGTGGAGTAGTGCTGGGATTGAATCGCACCAAACACCTGGCACTTCACATGTGCTTGCAAAAATGCACGCTAAATCATATCAACCTGGTTTCCAAAAATGAATCATCTGGATTTCATGAGTCTTGCACGAAAACCAACAAACACTTGTCTAAGAGGGACATACCCTATTAGGGCATATGTACTTTGGGTTGTTTGATAACCGACAGGCTACCTATAACATCCTCAATGATCATCGAGAAAAAGAAAGAGCATCATTCTAGGGTTTGGAAATAGATTTGGGTTTGAGGAATAAAACGTAAAGGCATTTGCGTTTTCTAATCATTGAAACATAGTATATGTGCATGAGCTCATATACGTATGCTCGAACCCTATGATCTCATATACAAGCATGCATTTCCTATGGGGAGGGACATGATGGTTATCTCTAAAGCTTGGGGTTGCTCAAGGGATAAGGGAGATACAGATAGGTGCAACTAGCTTGGTAAATGTAGGCGGTGAAAAGGTGCTCACCATTGAAGAAATTTAACCGAGGTGGCTAGTTGTTGGAGATTAATTGCATTGGCTAGTTTATTATTTTTAGATAGAGGGTGGAATCAAAGGTACCTCACTTGCGATGGCAACAGTCGATGTAGAGTGGCCAAGGGCTTGGTCAATGTCATCACTGGAGGTCAAGGACGCCATGATGGGATTGAGGAGCATCTTGATTCATGAGGTCATCGAGTGTGTTGTGTGTAATGAGAAGGGACATTGCTTTTTTCTAGAGAGGAGGGGGCTGGTGGAGTGGCCGGATAGGTCTCCGGGCCTCCTCCCTCCTCTACTCCTACTAACACCTCCGAGCCACCTTGCTCATTGCGCTCTGCCTTGGCATTAAAACTCAGCTAGTGAATTAAGGATTGGCAACAATGGATGACATGGGCGGTAATAGACACATGAGGTAGTGGGAGGGTTTATAGAGTGTGGGGCCATGGCTTGCATATCACGTGCATTGAGAGGAGACAACCAACATAAGGTGCAGGCCGAACTCGGTTGCGGTGGAGTAGCCAGGTGAATAGATGATGTCCAAGGTGACTCTACTTGCGTGTACAGGCAGGGCAGAGCCAGAATAGTTAAGGACCTACATGTTGAGTATAACGAGAAGGATTATGGCTCTATCTATATGTTACATGCTCTTTGAATTAATGTAGATCAGATCATTAGGTGGTCATAAAATACAACAATGTTTGGTGGTTTTGTGGCCAGCCATGGGAGAGGCGTGTGAATGACTTGCGTCAACTTGTCATTGGGTGGAAGAGACAACGTACATACACAAGAAAGGATATGTCGTTGTTACAAGCACCTTGAGTTAATCTTGGTCATTAATAAATGATCATGAAATGCAAATGCTGTTGGCAGAGTCCTGAGCGGCCATTGGAGAGGCACAAGAGTGGCTCAGGCCCACCTGTCCTTTGGAGAAAGGGATGATGGCATACATAAGTATCACTATTGTTTTAAAATAGTATAAATATTTTTTTGAAGCAAAAACCGTGGGGCAAAGCCCCCCGGCAACCGAATAAATAAAACCAAAGGCAAAGAGTAACAAACTTATAGGGGTTCTAACCAGAGGTTAGAAAAGACAGGAAAGGAGAGAAACTACATACCTATTTGTGGGGGGACAACAAAGAAGCACTGCCAAACTAAACAAGAGCTAGTGACTAACAAGAACTGAAAAAGAAAAAACTAAGACTACAAGGCATCGAGCCATTGAAGAATAGAAGAGCACAGACTATGCTTGATTCTGATCAGGTGTGCAGACACTTCAGTCTTGACAACAGCCTTCCATGAAGCAAAGTTAGGAACCTTATTGTTGAAGATGAAACCATTCCTCTCATTCCACAAGCACTATGCTCCCACCAAGAAGACTTCCATGAAGAAAGGCTGGTGGAAGTACTCTTTGGCCATATATATCCTCTGATGAATATTAGCATTGTCATTCCAAGTGATGCCCAGAGCAAACCATCGACTGACAGCCATTCAAAGAAAAGATGATCAGCTGTCTCTTCAACCCCTTCCTGACACATCACACAGTTATATCCCTCCTCCAAGAATTTCTTTCTTCTTCTTAGAATATTCCTGGTATTTAGCCTGTCATTTAGAAGGAGCCAGCCAAAGACCTTAATTTTTGGCACACATTTGGTCTTCCAAACCCAAAGCACAGATCTGTGAGGTTGGATGGCTCTGAAATGATATTGATAGAACCTACTAGAGGAATAAGTCTGATGACCCCAGATGAAAGTCCATTTGTCATTTTCATCAGAGAGGGACGAGGCCAAGCTAGTCAGCTCAATTTGCAATTCTAGGAACTCATTGTATGCCATTCTGGACATAGGAATTCTAAAACAATGAAGCAAATCTTCAGAGGCCATCAAGACACTGAGAGAGGCCTTAGGATCCTTAGCATAACCAAAGAAGGTAGGGTAAACTTCAGAGTGAATTTTTCCATCAATGATCTTCCCAAAACCCAATGGTGTCCCCCCTGCCAGACACACAAAGAGCAACACCTCTATACTACACATGAAGCCTGAGGAGATCTTTCCACCAAAAAGATCCCTTCTCTCTAGCAAGATGGGGGACAACATTGGAGTAGTACCTGTTCCAGATCAATCTCACCCATTGGATGCTCTCTTTCCTATAGAATTTATCCAACTGTTTTAACAGCGAGGCATCATTCTGAAGACTTAGATTAATAACTCCCAACCCACCTCTGGATTTTGGCCTTTGCACCAACTCCCAGGCAGCAATATTATAGCCTTTATTTTTGAAATCATTTCCTCTCCAAAGGCAGTTTTTCTATATTTATCAATAATCTCAATCATTGTCACAAGCAATTTCAAGGAACATATGTAGTATGTTGGTAGTGAGGACATGACTGAATTTACCAATTGAAGCCTACCAGCCTGTATAAGAAATTGAGAGCTAGCAGACATTCTTCTTTCAATTCTGCAGATTAGGGGAGCATAGTCCTTGACTTGAGGTTTAGTGAGCCGCATGGGTAGCCCAATATAGGTAAAAGGGAATGAGCCAACCAAGCAACCAAAAGAGCTAGCCAAAGCATTAGCTTTGGTATGATCAATGTTAATAGGGAGCAGGCAGGATTTATGAAAATTAACCTTAAGACCACCGGAAAGAGAGAGCTTGTCAAGAATTTCTTTCAGAAGAGCCAGCTAAGACTCATCTCCTTGCATAATGAGAATGGTGTCATCAGCATATTGAACCACTGGGAATGGGCAATCAGAATTCTATGGGAAAGGAGGAAGAAGATTCCTAAGCACATATTCATAATTAATGGCACATTGTAATAGGTCAGCAGCAATGGCAAATAGAAGAAGTGAGAGGGGGGTCCCCCTGCCTAACACCTCTCTTGCACTTGAACTCTTTTCCAGAAGTGCCATTCAAAAGAATAGAGGTGGTAGCAGAAGAAAGCACATCTTCAATCCAATTAATCCATTTGCTTGGAAACCCTTCGGCCCCCAACATTGCTAGAAGCACACTATGTTCAACCAAGTCAAAAGCTTTTTCAAAGTCTAATTTTAGAATGATAATTTCTCTTTTGGACTGATGACATTGATGCAAGTATTCAAAAGCCCATCCCAAATAATCCTGAATTGTCTTCCCCTTAATGAACCCATACTGATTTTCATGAATAACCTGCAAAGCCGGGGAGGTGAAGAAGCGACGCCGGGCCGCCGCTAGGAAGGAAACAACGGCCGGGGAGGGCTTTGCCGCTGCTAGAAAAGACGCGGCTAGGAAGGGAGCCACCATGGAAGCAGCCGGCCGGGGAGGTGAAGAAGCGCCGCAGGGGAGGGGTGCCCTCGGGAAGCCGCGCTTGTCGCCGGGGAGAAGCCACCGTGGAGGGCTGCCGCGCCAGAGATCTGTGACGGCGGGGAAGAAGGATGAGAGTCGCCGGAGATGGGGAAGAAGGCCGGCCCTCGCCGGGGAGTCATCGGGGAGGCGGGCCCTCGCCGGGGAGACGCCAGGGAATCGTCAGGAGGATCCTACATGGCAGCGTCGGGCTCCTGCAGCTGGCAACGATGGACGAGTGCGTGCATGCGAGCACGGAGAGAGGCGCGTGGGGGTGGGAGAAACAGGCAGTGCGATTTGTTGGCCCAATTGGTAGCCTGATAAATAGTCTGTTGGAATATGTTTTTTTTATCTTTACTACCTAATTATAAGATAGGCAGCCTAGGTACCTGCTCAAGATGCTCCCAAGAGTGGGAAGTCGCAGGTGTCCATGCATGGTGTCCACCCCCAGCATGAGCCAGACAGCATGCAGCCAGTCTGCCGGTGCATGGACCATCCAGCGCCTCGAAGTGGCTCCTGCAAAGTCAGATGGATCGACCATCCACCGGCGACCGAGGAAAGGATCCAGACCCGACGACCGAGGAAAGGATGATGTCGTGCCCGAAGCTGCAGGTACCGGCCATGCGGGTGTGGCGCGGCCTCAGCGCGCGCCTCGGCCTCCGCCGGCCATGTCGTGCAGGGGCGGCAGGTGGGCTGGGGCGGCTGCGGAAAGAGGTGCGCACGTGTGAGTACAGCGACGTGCAGGCGATGCTCAGCAGACCTAGCAGCGGCAGCAAAGGCGCGGCAGCGGCGGTGGCAGCGACGCGGCAGGCCAGGACGGGGAGGAAGCCCGCCGCCATCGTCTCCGCTTGGAGCCGGCTGGCGTTCTACTGCTGCAGGCTCTGATGTCATCTGTCTGTTCTGGTCCGAGCAGAGCAGAGCATAGCCGAGCCTCGAGCAGAGCTGCTCTGCATCTGCATCTGCTACGTCGATTCAATTTCAGACAGAGAGTGGTCCGGCCGGCCGGTTCTTGTCCGCCCTTCTTCCTTGCTAGTAGTTGCTACTGCTGGTACGGTGGCGGGTTCTGTCAGAGTTTGCGGAGGCGGCGGCCGCGGCTGCTGCTGATGATTTTGGTCCATGTTCAAATCTGGTGCTGTTGCATCCTATAGTGATTTTCGTCCATACTCCTTTTATTAGGACAGAGGGTGTATCTTACAACTCATTGGTCGTAATATAATTTCCGATTCTTGATGACTTAAAAATATGTGAAATAGACATGTATATCCATTTTGTTGCATTCATTTATCGTAAATGGCTCAATGGTTTTGCTATAAAAAAAAACAAGACTCAATGGAGGCAATACATATCATAATATCCGTTAACAGGCTGGACGCATTGCCTTCTAATCTGCAGGTGTTCAACTTGGGATGAATAATTTTAATTATAAACAAATACAAATAGTCATTATGTTTTTTAATAAGAAATAGCCATATTTTCAAAATAGTCATTACATTGAAAAAAAACATTATACAAGATTTTTTATGAAACTGGAGGGGTTTGCACCCCAACATGAATTTTTTTATTATAACAAACGAGCAATTACAAAGGAAACTTATTCATACAAGATGTTCGACAACCATATTGAGAACACAAATGCTCCCTACAGGCCGTCCGGAAACGGACAGACGGACCGGACCGCCCCACCCCGCCCGCGTTGCGCGCCCTCGCCCAAAGATGTGCCTCCTGTCGTGGCTACGCTCCGTCCGCCGGCGAGATGCCTGTGTTAGACCTCTGCGCCACCGCAAGTCCCGCGCGGAGTGCCTCGGCTGTGCTCCATCCGCCGGCAAGATGCCCGCGCCAGACCTTCGCGCTACCGCGAGCTCCATGTGCCGCGGTCGACCTCCGCGCTGTCTCGAGCTCCATGCGCCGCCGCCAGCTCTATGCGCCGCCGCTGGCCTCCGTGCTTGTCGCCGACCTCCACGCCGCCGCGAGCTCCATGCGCCGCTGCCGACCTCCACGCTGGCGTCGAGTTCCGCAACGACGAGCCTCCGTTCGTCCAGGCAGCAAGGTGACATTGCGCTGAAAGCACATGTTGCAAGTGTATGTTGCAAGAGTTTCAGATGTTTCAGAGTTATGTTGCCAGTGTTTTATATCGATGATGTAAAAGTAGATCGAGATGTTGCACATGTTGCAATGTTTATACACTAGTCAGGGATCTTTAACCGAAGTTTTTTTTGCGCAAGAATCTTTGACCAAAGTTGATAAGGGTTTAGTTTTCGATGTAATAATTGGTCTATCCGTTGATGATTATGTAGGAGATCTTTCTCGATTTTTTACATGGGCACTGGTCAAGGATTGCACTGGGCATTACATATGTTTAGAGACACATTATTTAGTCTAATATCGATAAAAACTGCTCTACACTGGTTCATTAGTTGATCATTACTGAAGTTTTGTTCCTAATCAAAACTACATTAGTGGTGGAAATATTAGCGGCAAAACCAAACGTATAGGAACAAAAAAGAAAGTGAACTAAGAAGTAATAGACCATTCCGGGAGCCAAAGACGAAATCAGAACGAAATAGAAAATAAGTATTGGACTGTTCGAAATCAGAAGTTTTTTTTTCTATATACATAAAAAATCAGAAGTTGACGGACCTAAACCAAAACGGAATAGAAAACAAGAATTAATAGTATACACATAGACAAATTTTTGTACTTTTATTTTTTCTATTTGGATTAGAATTCCTATTCAGATTAGATAACATCGGAGGAATTTATTTGTATTAGAATTTCTATTTATCTAGGTTACAACAAGTGGATGAAGAACATAGAACAATGTTTGGTTGAAAATAAAGAAAACATAATTGAACCTATACCAAGACCGGAAAAAAAAGAAAAGAATTGGACGTAACTAAATGAACCAGAATTGAAAGAAAGAAATTGAAAAAGGACATCAAAAAGTAATCGGAACATCTCGTGGCTGACAAGGGCACGTCCTCACGTTCATGATGTACAGGGCTTCTACGACCAAAAAAAAGGTAAAAAAAAAGGGTCAACGTGCTTGGAAAAAAACTGAAAAATAAAAAAGACCAAAACTAAAAAACTTATCATGTTTCAATATTAAGGTAGAGCCATAGAGATGATGTTTTAATATTTTGGCTTAAAAAATAGATTAATAAGATATATTGGAAGATATAGTGGAGTAGGATTCATATTCAGACCGGTCAGGATTGGAGGCTTAATATTAGGTATTGATAGATACATATATTAGATAGAGATGAGGACTCCTATTCAGCTTATTTGATATCTCAGAGTTCTATTTGGATTTGGATTTATAGCTATCCCGAACCTATCGTATAAATCAGGAGAGGTATAGACAACACAGAGTTAGTTAGAAGGAGGTGGACGAAAAAATGGATGGACGAAAAAAGAGCCTGAAATTTTGTCTCTTTATTATTATATTACTAGGAAATTTGCCCGTGCGTTGCAACGGGATACATGACACATGGTTTATTGCACGAGAAATTTATATAAGTTGTAGCTTGATATTTATTTAACTAATGTGTCATATGTTTCAATTTGTCTTCGACTCGGCTGCGCTTTATATCTTTCGATACATCATGCATTTCATCAATTCCCCTTAAGATTGAACCCTGCAGGACATGTTCATCCAACTTCAGACCGAATACCTCTTTTAATAATAAATAAAACTGACATCCGATGCTATCTCTCATTTTGAAATATAAAAAAGAAGAAGAAAAAACATTGCTAGGCAGACTATCGAACCTTATTAGAAAATAAAACAAGAAAACTTGCGGCATATGTACACAAACATAAAAATAATAAATCATTGAAGGACGTTGTCTTATGGAATCGAGGGATTGTGAATTGTTTACTCCTACGTCCGCTGACAGCATTATTGTTGACACACACATTGGCTGTGTTTGATCCAAATTTTGGAGTGCCAAAATATACTGTAGCATTTCGTTTGCATTTGATAATAATTGTCCAACCATTGACTAATTAGGCTCAAAACATTCGTCTCGCAAAGTACAACCAAACTGTACAATTAGTTTTTGATTTTATCCACATTTAGTACTTCATGCATTTATCGCAAATTTGATGTGACAAGAAATCTTTTTTTTTTACATAGTACACTTTTCAAGTGATCTAAACCAGCCATTTCCAATCACACGATTAGGCTAGAAGCGTTTAGATGGGCCCTACGCGTCATAAGGCCTGGTTGACTTAAGTTAGGCCGGCATCTACTTCATCAGATTTTTTTTTTAAAAAAAACATCTTCATCCTTTCACCTTCGGCAGATTCAATCTCCAGCGTGACACATCGGTCGCGCTGCCGCCGCTCGTCATCAGCGCTGTTTTGCGTCCCCGTTGTCTCCCTGCTTACTTTCCCGAGCGCCGGATCACCGAGGCCATCGCCATAGATCAGCTGCGCCGCGGCAGCGCCCCTGCTTCCGTTCTCCCCGCAAGGGCTAACACAACACTCGCGTCGTGTCCGCCGTTGTCGCTCGTCCGTGAGAGGCTTGCCGCCATCGCCCGTCCCCGTGAATCCGTCGCAGCCACTCGGCTTGTCCTCTTCTACCATCTGCAGCACGCGTGAGGCTGCCGCTGCCTTCCTCCAGAAGCCGAGGCTTGCCGCCATTGGCCGTCCCCGTGAATCCATCGCAGCCGCTCATCGTGTCCTCTTCTGCCGTCTGAAGCGGGAAGCCGCCCGTGCACGATTGAGCTCCCGTCCACCCCCAATCTACCGCCGTCAGGGAACCCAACACCACCAGCGGCAGCGGCAGCGGCGTCAGGGACGACAGACGACGACCCACCACCGCCAGCAAGGGCGCGACGGGCCTGGAAGGCTGCCGCTGCTGCTGCTTGGAACCGGCTGGCGTCCTACTGCTGCGCGCTCTGATGTCGTCTGGTTGGAGCACCGAGCAGAGCAGAGCCGAGCCGAGTTGTTCTGCTCCATGGATTCAGAGTTTCAGACAAACAGAGAACGGTCCGGTTCTTGTCCGGCCTTCCTTATTGTCAGTTGTCACTGCTGGTGGCGGCCTGCCAGGTCCTGTCACTGTCAGAGTTGTACATACAGTTACAGGCGGTGGCGGAGGCGACGGGCCGGCCGCTGATGATTTTGGTCCATGTCCATCCGCTGCTATTGCTTTGCTGTGGTTCTATGCATTGTAAGCGTAATAATAGTAATAAAAGACGATGAATCGGAAACATTAACTCACTGACTGACTGACTGATACAGGCACAAGCTCGATTGACGACTGTCTTCTCTTCTCCACCGTTGTTGCAATCCTTGGTGCTCCCACAAAGTTTTGAATTTCGATTCACTGACGTGCTCTTGTTGTGTTGACTGAAGCAGCTGATATACTGACAGGGAGAGAGGCTGTCTGACAGTCTGAGAAGGATAATCTGACACTATTCCCCACGTCCATGAACAAGTGAAGCAATATACGAGTATTTTCTAGTAAGCTGTTGACAAACATGACTTGGGACATGGGAATGCGATATCTGAATTGTGAAATGTGATGATGGAGTGGCGCTGAACTAAGTCTGAAAAAAAAAATCTCCAGCCTTCCAAGGTGCTGTACTCCTACTCTGAACATGCACGCAACATCTTCAGACTTTCTAGTACAGCCGCCGCCGTCCCGTGCAAAAAAAATAAAGCGGTTGGATGATCTAGTACAGCATATAGTTTCTTTTTTTTCTCTCTCTCTTTGGGTTTTGGTCTTGTGTTGCGATTGCGATGGATGATCTATCTGATCGGATTGACCGAACTGACTGACGTGAGCCAGCCGCTAACCTGCATCATCAACGATATAATTTTTTTCGCTGACGACCAAGCAAATGCTAGCTGGAGTACGCAGCACAAGCCAAACAAAATAAACTGATTCGAGTCGCTCCAGCTGACATGTTTAATTCGTCGGCAGTTTTGTTTGCTCATGAGGTTGACGCGTTAGTTTTACTCTAGTTACGGGTGATTACCATGCCAGCAGATTGACTCCTGCTGCTTCTGCTGCAGTGCGGCGCGGAAAATGAAGTTGATCGACCTGCTGCCCAAAGACAACTGGACAAGCACAAGCTCTTCCACAGACTCTGATCAAATTGTCTCTTTTTTTCTAGAACAACCATGAACTGAACTGAAGCAAATGTGACAGACAGCTTAGGTGTTTCTTTTTTGCTCAGCTTAGTTGACATTGCAACGCGAGATCCTTCATTTGCATGCAGGCATATAATGTTCACCACAAACATTAGGAAAGGACAGTAGTAGAAGCTTCGACAAGTAGAACAAAAGTATAATCCTGCAGGCGGCGTAACTGTGTGTTGTTTATCAAGTGGATCGATGTAAACGTAGTCATCGTCAAGAATTCAAGAATCATCACCCATTCACCCACCATCCTGCTGGAGGCATTTCAATTTCATTCAAATATAAGATTCAAACTAATTAATCACCCACCGCGCCCCTCTACCGAATACGCCACAGATATCACAGATCTTTCTGTGCTGCAAAGAAGGCCCCACCCGTCCTCTGTGTCACCGCCGCCCGTGCCGCCCCCACCCAGCCCTCTATGCTGCGCCGCCCAGCTCCGCGTTGCCGGCGAGCTTCGTGCTGGCGGCGAGCACACAGGTGACCTCCACGCGCCAACCACCCGCCCTCTGCGTGCACTCGTGCTGCCCCCACACCCGCCCTCTGCGCGCACTCGTGCTCCGTGCCGCCGGTGAGCACGCCGGTGACCTCCACAAGCGACGAGCCTCCATTTGCGAAGCAGCAAGAAGATGTTTGCGCAGAAAGAGCATGTTGAAAACGCATATTTCGAGTGTTGCAGGTGTTTTAGAGGTAGGTTGCAAGTGTTTTATATTGATGTTGCAAAAGTAGATCGAGATGTTGCATATGTTGCAACGGGTGTACACGTATGTTGTAAAGGTCTGTTATCAATGTTTCATCTGTGTTTTCGGATGTACTTTGCAAGTGTGTTTATCTGGATATTGCATATGTTTACATATATGTTGCATGTGTTTTATCTGGATGCTGTGTATGCTTGCAAAGGTTTCTAAGTGTTTTTTTTAATTACTCAAAAAAAAGGTTTCTAAGTGTTTTCAAGTTTATAATAAGTGATGAAAATTTAGACATAATCATTATTTGAATATTTTTAGGGCGTACATTTGCACTCGTAATTTTAAACGTAGCTAGCTTTGCCCCTGGTCGGCGGGTCTTATCAAGTATTCACTATGATTATTTTATAAAGGTAATTAAACCATTTTAAACTAGAGCAGGGAGATAAGTTGGACGATTTTGAGTGTTGGAGGTGAGACAGTTGAGGCAAAATGAAGGAACTTTTGCATCGGAGGACAAACCAAATAAGATGGGCCGGCCCTTCTGTGCTTCGTCGTATGTAGTGTCACGAATGGGCTGCGTTCCCGCCACAGTTAGCTCTATTGAGCTAGACTTTTGGATGGCATACGTACAATCGATTTACATGGAGCCCAAATAAATTGATAAATAGTAATAATTATTACTGTGGTAATAATAATAATAATAGACTGGTAATATAAATAGGCCCTCCGTTACAGCACAGTGAGGCCCCGTTTGGCACGGCTCCACTTCACCAGTGGAGCCGTTTTTTTTTTGCTTCAGTTCCATGAACAACTCTATCGGTAGAGCTGAAGCCGTTTTGGTAAGTCGTTTGGCAAAACAGCTCCACATATAGAGTTTCTTAATATATGCTCTCACAGAACGCCATGTAGGATGAGGTGAAGCCGGGAGAAACTACTATTTTTAGCTCCTTTCCACCCCAAAGCTCTGTGAGACCATATTTTTAGGGCTTCATCAGTGGAGCCGTTTCATTTTACCCCGTTTGGCAGAAAACGGCTCCAAATGGCTCATGAAATTGTTGGAGAAGCCCTGTCAAACAGGGCCTGAATTCATGTGGCTCAAGAGTGGGAAGCCAACCGCAGGTGTCCATGCATGGTGTCCACCCCAAGCTTGAGCCAGACAGCATGCAGCCGGTGCATGGACCATGTCCAGCGCCTCCAAATCGCTCCTGCAACGTCAGATGGATCGAAAGTTTGTAACAGCAAGTAAAGAACACAGCAACGGCAGAACTTTGCACTCCAAAAGTAGCATGGCGTGAATTTTTTGTAAATAATATTTTTTAATGATTAATTGCAAAGGTAGAAGCTGTTATGCAAGAATTTTACATATAGGAGCTTGTCGGTTGCTCAACTACCGATAGGATCCCTATCGGCAGCTCGGAAGCCGACAGGCCTACGTGCCTGGTGCATCCGCGCGCGCCTTGGCCTCCGCCGAACCACCGGTAAGCCGTCTTCATCTTACCTATATACCTACGCACGCCGGTGCAATGGACCCGGGAATCAGACGATGGCGACTCGGAGAGGCGAGGCGGCTGGACCTGACATGGATGGATGTGCAGGTCTGGGGCGGCTGCGGAAGGAGGTGTGCACCTGCGAGTACAGTGACATGCACGTCATGTGGGAGATGCTCAGCGAACCCACCAGCGGCAGCGCCGTCATGGACGACAGACGACGACCCACCACCGCCGGCGCTGGCAAGGTCGCGGCGACGACTACGCAGCCGGGGAGGGCGGGGAGGAAGGCCGCCGCCGCCGCTGCTTGGAGCCGGCTGGCGTCCTACTGCTGCGCGCTCTGATGTCCGTGCACCGAGCACCGAGTTGCTCTGCTCCGTGGATTCAGACAGAGAGCTGGTGGCGGCCTGGTGGGTCAAGTCAGAGTTGTACATACGGAGGCGGCGGCTGATGATGATAATGATGATGATGATTTTGGTCCATGTCCATCCGCTGCTATTGCTTTGCTGTGGTGGTATTACTAGCGTTTTGGAAGGAAATTTTGTTAGTCGCGTCAGTTTTCCCTGCTGTGGTTATATGTACTGTATGTTGGTTGTTCCTGTCTGTGTGCTGTTACCATTACCAACAGGTTAACAGTCTTGCGTAATAATAATCAAAGACGATGAATCGGAAACATTAATCAAAGACGATGAATCGGAAACATTAACTCACTGACTGAATGTCTTCTCTTCTGTACCAACTACCGCTGTTGCAATCCTTGGTACTCCCACACAGTTTCAATTTCGATTCACTGACGAGCGCTTGTTGTGTTGACTGAAGCTCTCTGAACATGGGAATGCGATATCTGAATTGTGAGTTGTGATGATGGAGTGGCGCTGAACTAAGTCTGAAAAAAAAAATCTCCGGCCTTCCAATGTGCTGCACTCCTACTCTGAACATGCACGCGACATCTTCAGACTGAAACCACTGCAGCCGCGGATCGACGGGTTGCCGACCGTGCAAGCGTATAGTATTTTTTTTTTCTCTCTTTGGGTTTTCGTCTTCTATTCATGTGTTGCGATGGATGATCTATCTGATCGGATTGACCAAACTGACTGACGTGAGCCAGCCGCTAACCTGCATCAAAAATACAATTTTTCCTCGGATCAAGCAAAAGCTGGCTGGAGTACGCAGCTCAAGTTTAATTTGTCGGCAGTTTTGTTTGCCCATGAGGTTGACGCGTTACTCTATGGGTGATTACCATACCAGCAGATTGACTCCTGCTGCAGTGCGCTGCGGAACATGCAGTTGATCGATTTGCTGCCCAAGGACAACTGGACAAGCAACAGAGCATGTACTGTATATGGAACATCACAAGTCGGCCCCACGGCCGACGACGAGCTCGTCAGCCTGATCGAATTGTCTTCTTTCTTCTGCAACACCCATGTTTGACAGACAGCTTTTTTTTGCAGTAATGCTCCTAAGAGGACACTCGTCCAACCAGACGGGATGGATCTGCCTCGCGCCTTACGCTTCTGCACCTCGTGACTCAAACTTTCCTAAAAAAAAGCGCCTTGCGCCATGTGTGTCCCACACCTCGCGCCCTTGCGCATCCCCACCTCGCGCCGTGCGCTCCTGCACCTCACGCCTCGCACGGTTCGCACCAGACCCGCCTCGTGCCGTGCACCTCTGCCCGTGCCTCGCGCCTCGTGCCGCGCACCCGCCCGTACCCTGCGCCTCACACCTCACGCCCCCGCTCACGCCTCACGCTACACTTCCCCGCGCCATGTCAACTAGCCTCTATTGGATGGCAGCAAGTAGATGAACACATGTTGCAACTATATGTTTTATACGTTTCAGAATATTGCAAAAGTTGATCTAGTGTTGCATATATTGCAATGGCTACACACGTATGTTGCAAGTGTAGTTTCAAATATTTTAGCTGTTTTAAATGTATATTGGAAGTGTTTAATCTGGATATTGCATATGTTGCAGTGGCTATACATGTATGTTGTAAGTGTATGTTTCACCTGTTTCAGACCTATGTTGCAAGTGTTTTATCTGGATGTTGCATGTGTTTCAGACATATGTTGCAAACGTCTATTCAAAATGTTTCATCTGTTTCAGACGCATGTTGCAAATGTGTTTATCTGGAAGTTATAGTTTTTTGCGTGGGGGTAAAGAGAGCTTTAATTAACCAAGCGAAACATTACAATCATTATTCAAGAGACCTAAGACACGCAAGTGCCTGTCTCAACCAAGTTGCCGTATGGGTATTCCGCCTAGCTAATTGACCCAACTCGTGGGCCACCGTATTGCCCTCTCTCTTTACCTTTTGGAATTTCCAATTCACCAACAGCTGCAAATATTCTTTCGCCTTGATATATTGGAGCTCAGAGCGCTCCCGGCTATTGGATTGCATGGCCGACAAAAATCGGGAGCTATCTAGTTCCTATCATTGGTTCTGGGCACCATTGGGAAACCAGCCCAAGTCACTCGCCATAGGCTTCGGCTTTGGCTTCGGACGCTGATGCACAGTGGAACAATACCCTCCATGCCGTGAGCATAACTTCTCCTTTGTGGTTTCGGATAGCCATGCCAAGTCCCGCTTCTCCAGTTTGTGCGACGAAGAAGCCATCTGCATTTAGTTTCAGCCATCCCCTCCGGTGTCGGCTCCCATTCTGGAAGTTGTAGTTGCTATACACATATGTTATAAACATATGTTTGTAAATGTTTCACTTGTTTTACATGTATGCTATAGAAGTACTTTCATGTTGCAACATTAGCAGGTGTAAGAAGCGGGCGAATGCAGATGCAGTCCCTGCGTGCATGGTGTCCACCACCAGTGTGGCGTCCAGCTGGTCCTCTGAAGTGGCTCCTCGCTCCTGCACCTGCAGGACAGCATGGAGACGGTGCATGGACCATGTCCAGCGCCTCCAAGTGGCTCCTGCAAATTAGCATGGATCGAAAGTTTGTAACGGCAAGCACAGAAACAGCAAGGGCAGAATTTTGCACTCGGAAAGTTGCATCGCGTCATGAAGATGTAGTACAGTATCTTGGACGTCACGTTGGTCGCGTGAGCTGCTGCTGCGCTTAATCCTAGATATAGAAGCAAGGAGGGGTGGTGGTCATCGTCGTCGTCCAAGTGCTGGCACTACTGCAATCGGCTGCAGCACAGAGGTTCAGTCCAAGCGATGAGGCGAATTGAAGGCGAGCACCTAGCTCCGGTGAGGTCCTGAATTGAGCAGATCCCGGATCCAGACCCGACGACCGACGAAAGGATGTCGTGCCTGAAGCTGCAGGTGCCGGCCATGCTGGTGTGGCGCGGCCTGAGCGCGCGCCTCGGCCTCCGCCGGCCATGTCGTGCAGGGGCAGGCGCAGGGCTGGGGTGGCTGTGGAAGGAGGTGCGCACGTGCGAGTACGGCGACGTGGGTGATGCTCAGCAGCAAACCCAGCACCAGCAGAGACGGCGGCAAAGGCGCGGCGGTGGCGGCGGCGACGTGGCAGGCCAGGACGACGGGGAGGAAGCCGGCCGTCGTCGCAGCTTGGAGCCGGCTGGCGTTCTACTGCTGCGGGCTCTGATGTCGTCTGTCTAGTCCCAGCAGAGCAGAGCACAGCCCAGAGCGGGGGCGGAGTTGCTCTGCATCTGCATCTGCTCCGTGGATTCAATCTCAGACAGAGAACGGTCCGGCCGGCTAGTTCTTGTCCGGCCTTCTTCCTTGCTACTGCTGGTACGGCGGCGGGTTCTCTCAGAGTTTGTACATACAGGCGGCGGCGGCGGCCACGACTGCTGCTGCTGATGATTTTGGTCCATGTTCAAATCTGGGATGAATAATTTTATTTATAAACAAATGCAAATAGTCATTATGTTGAAAAAACATTATACAAGGTTTTTTTATAGAACTGGAGGGGTTTGCACATTTATTATAACAAACGAGCAATTACAAAGGAAACTTCTTAGGACTTATCCAAGATGTCCAACAACCATATTGACAACGGAAATGCTCCCTACATGTCATCCGGAGACGGATGGACGGACTGGACTGCCCCACCCCACCCGCGCTGCGCGCCCTCGCCCGTGCCCCCTGCCCCCCGCCCAGAGACAGGCCACCTATCACGGCTGCGCTCTATATGCCGGCGAGATGCCCACGCTAGAACTCCATTCCACCGCAAGCCCCCACACGGAGTCGCACCGCCTGTCATGGCTGCTCTGCATCCGTCGGCAGGATGCCCGCGCGGACCTCCACGCTACCACGAGCTCCATGCGCCGCGGTCGACCTCCACGCTGCTGCGAGCTCCATGCATCACCGACCTCTGCGCCGCCGACGGCTCTATGCATCGCTGCTGACCTCCACGTCGCCGCCGACCACCACACCGCCACGAGCTCCATGCGCCGCCATCGACCTCCGCACTAACGTCGAGCTTCGCAAAGACGAGCCTCCATTCGTCCTGGCGGCAAGTTGACATTGCGCTGAAAGCGCATGTTGCAAGCGTATGTTTCAAGTGTTTCAGAGGTTTGTTGTAAGTGTTTTATATCGACGTTGCAAAAGTAGATCGAGATGTTGCACATGTTACAATGGCTGTACACATATGTTTCAAGTTTATATTCTAAATGTTTCATCTGTTTCAGACATCCGTTGCAACTGGATGTTGCATATATATAGTGTTTCAATTGTTTTCATACATATGTTGCAAATGTTTTCATCTAGATTTTGTAATGTTTGCAATGGCTACACACATGTTTTCAAGTTTTTTCTGGTGTTCTGCAACTGTTTCAGACATATGTTGCAACTGTTTCAGCTATTTCGGATGTACGTTAGAAGTGTTTTATCTGAATGTTGCAAATGTAGATAAGATGTTGGACATGTTGAATGGGACCCACTTGTCGTAGCCACCTGCTGCAGCTGCTGGGGCGCCGTCGAGCGGGCAAACGGTCCTCACCTGCAATCGAGCGGTGCGGGAGACATCTGGGTGATGCGGGCCCTGCGTGGGCACGCATAAGGTGTAACGAGCCAGCGCGGGAAACATGGTGCAGGAAACAGGCTAGCACGCGCGGGTGTCCAGATGCGGCGTCCGTCCGTCCGTCCGGGCGCTAACATCTCCGTATTGAGAATGTCCAACTAGTATAAATTCTAATTCTTTATAACCTATTAAAACAAGTGAAATCGATATGTATCCATTTTATTTGTTTCATTTTTTCTAAACAACTCAGGAGTTGTAGTTGTGGCAGAGCGAAAGAAAACAAGCTCATAGTTTGAGAGTAAAATGCATTTCAGTTTCATTTAAATCTAAGACTGCCCGCAGTGGATACTCTAAAACGATACTCTAAAGCTTTAGAGTATAAATATAGAGTAAATATTACTGCACTGGGTACTCTAAAACGATACTCTATCTTTTCTCTCACTCTATATTTAGAGGGGTACTGTGCTTACTCTATACTCAATAGTGGCAGGCCCCACTAGCTAAACAAAGGAAAAAGTGCTATAACTCACAAACCAAAAATCCAAATTAAATTTCGATTGCACCATTAAATTCGTCTCAATAAATCCTTCAAAACTAGATCACACATGGATATATTTAGATAAAGTGACAAGTGGGTCCCACAGTGGATAGAGTAGATAGAGGATGATATAGAGGATGGATGGGTGCGGGAGAATTGAGTATAGAGGAGAGAATCTTGCTGACTAGGACGTATAGAGGATGAATATAGAGGTCCATGAGTGCGGGTAGTCTAAGATTCAAACTAATTAGTCACCCACCACGTCCTCCTCTACCGAACAGGAGTACGCCACACATATCACGGATCTATCTGTGCTGCAAAAGAAGGCCCAATAATTAGAACAGGAACACAGACCAAATAAGATGGCCCCGCGCGTGAGACCAGGAAAGATCGTGTCGTCCTGTAACGAATGGGCCGCCTCCCCGTCACGCCAGATCTATTGGGCTGGACTCGGATGGCGTACGTTCCCAAACGATTTAAATTGCAGCCCAAATAGATTATAAATTGGTGGCCTGGACTAGTAACGGCGAGTTGTATAGGAGAGTATGTCACAAAGTAGTACCAGTCGTGCATGCATATATGCAATCAATTCACGTTACTAGTCGTGCTTGTAGTGTCTTATGCTTTTTTTGTTGTGAAAAAGTTTTCAAAACACATTGACACATCAACTAGAATGTGTTTTGGGAATTTTCTAGATATATATTTGGGATTTTTTTTCTACTTTTTAAAGCTAAAATTTAATTAATTTTTGGAACCTCGTAAAGATATTTTCACGAGCTCTAAATATTTTATCTCGAACTGTTATGTTTTCCTTTATGCTTCTGTAAAATGAAGGAACGAACATCATCTTATATATAATTACTTATAATTCAGAGAACACCAATCTGCTGTCGTGGTTAGCATATCGCTAGAAACCAGAAATCTCAGCTCAAATATTGAAATCATCATATATTAGTCTTCACAAAACCATATAGAAATCATTCATCAGTCCTCAGAAAAAAGAATATTGAAGAAATCATTGCCCGGTCTTCGACGGCAAGAAAACAAAGAGTATTTTGGAATCATCCAGTCTTCAGAAAACGACTATAGAAACCATTGTATGTATGATCTGAGAAATTATTGCCGTGTCGGCTGCCTCTAATCTAGGGTTAGGGAGGAGAGCTGGCCGTGCAAGAGCAGTCAGGAGGACGAACAGTCACGAGAGATGACTAAGTTCCTCTCTTACCTTTGCTCTCAAAGGGTATTTCAGTCTTTTCACATTGCCCCCCACTTGGACAACTAACCACAAGTGTCAGATGAGAAAGAAAAACTTGAGACAAGGACAAATAAGAAAGAATTTGAGTTTCAGTGTCAAATAGGAAAGCAACTATTTTTTCTGGTATCGAATAGGAAATTTTCTCTAAATAATAAAATAGTACCAACAAAAATACACATAGTCGTTGCCACGGCAGTCTGCTGCTAGCAGAGAGAGAGGTCAGCCCACAGCCGGAGCCAGAGCCGGTGCGCGTGCGTCGTCAACCTACACTACACGGCGCCGAAGGCAAGCAGCTAGCTCCGGCGAGCTCGGTCAGTCGAGCACAAGTCCCGGCCGTCTGATCCAGCAACTGTCTAGAAGACCAGAGCAGGGGAGAGGATGTCGTGCCTGGTGCCGCCGGCCAAGCGGGTGTGGCGCGTCCTCCGCGCGCGCCTCGGCCTCCGGCGAACCACCACCGGTAAGTCGTCTCCACGTGTTGTTGTCTACTAGCTACGTACATGACCACCACGGCAAGGGATCAACCGACGGCGAGGCGAGGCGGCTGACATGCATGGCGTGAATGGATGAATGTGCAGGGGCAGGGGCAGGACTGGGGCGGCTGCGGAAGGAGGTGCGCGCGTGCGACTACAGCGACGTGCATGTCATGTGGGACATGCTTAGCAGACCCAGCAGCAGCACCGGGGACAGACGACGACCCACCGCCGGCAATGGTGCCGTGGCGACGCGGCGGGCCAGGACGGGGAGGAATGCCGCCGCCGTCGCTTGGAGCCGGCTGGCGTTCTACTGCTGCGGGCTCTGATCATCTCGTCTGGTCTGAGCAGAGCAGAGAAGACCGGAGTTGCTCTCTGTTCCGGTTCCGGAGTTTCAGCCAGAGCCAACTGCCCAGCCGGGGACGGTTGTCCTGCTGGCCCCTTCCCTCATGGAGTCAGCATGGTTCCAACAACAAGAAAGAGGGAACCGATGCTACCAGGTCTGTCAGTCGCTGGCAGCCATTGGAGCGAGCTGGAGCCAAGACCTAGAGGCAACACACCAAGGCTCTCGCTCTGTTCCGTTTTACGATGGAGGCCAGGCCTCCTTCCTTCCTACCAAAACTAAGTGTACATGTCGCATTTCGAGAAGTCAACCAACCAACTAGATTTGTAAAAAATCGTATTAACATTTGTATTTGTAAATTGGATTACTATGAAAATATATATCATTATTAATCTAATGATGTGTATTTGGTATCATAAACATTTTTTTATATATATACTAGATATATGCCCGTACGTTGCACCGGACACTGTTTGAGTACACGACCATACACACCGTGTAAACGCTACACAATGGCTTACCATGTCTGTTTAATCAGTCATTTCTCCTGCTTAATCACCGTTTAGTCCGTTTAGCTAAACAGTAGGTGACCGTTTAGTCCTTTTAAACGTTTATACTAACAGGGGCACTAGGTCATAATTTTTTGAAATTAAACCTCAGTAGTCGGACGCGGGCACGTGAGCTTCGAGGACTTCATATCGGACACACGTGGGGTCTTCGTATCGTAGCCAGCTAGGACGTGGACATGTGAGATCCAAGTGGAGTACAATTCGTATTGGATGCGGACACATGAGCAGGGGTCAAGATTTGATATCACCGGATAGATGATGACTTTTGAGTCATTTTAGGTGTAATAAAGATTTGATCATAAATTTGTTTGACTCCCTAAAATGCGAGATGTGCACTTATTTTAGGACGAAGGGAGTACACACTTGGCAATTGTAATTGTGCACGGACCAGAGTTGTTCGCTGTACATGCACATACAGCAGCAGGCAGTTCAAAAGCAATTTTCTTAGTTTGCGTCAGTTTTCTGGTTGTCCTTTCTTGTTATGGTTATCTACTCCCTCAGTCTCGTAATAAAAGCATGTATAGGATTCAAATGACCAAATTAGACCCCAACTAAAGTTCAGTCATCTAAACTTTAGAGCAACTCCAAAAAGACCATATATCTCTCCTAATGGTTAGAAATAGAGATTTTGGTGAAAAAATACCCTCTAACAGCTGCTCTAACTGATTATCCTAATATAGATATCTCTATTCCGTAATTCTTGTTAGCCAAAGATAGATAGTGAGAATGGCTCAATATACCAAAAGATGGAGGTACCCTGCTGTCCTATCCCTCTGCATTTTTGTTTCTCTCGTCGCTTTCTCTGTACATGCGCTTGGTGTTACTACGAACGCAGCGACACAAGCGTCTGTGTATAGAAAAGCTATTTGTTCTTAGTCCATGCATCTAGACACTATTATGTCTTGTTTGCTTAAACTTATCAGCCCGGCTTATCAGCTATGGTATAGTATTTTTCTCACATAACAAAACAGCATCAGCTGGCTTATCAGCCACAAAAACCATCTGCCGAACAACTATACAACTTTAGTCATCTACTGTATATTAGTTCACCTAAATTTCCGTTCAATTAAACTTTAGTTTTAGAGAATCCAAACAAGGCATTTTGTGTCTTTAGAAAATTACACGTGTACCCTATAGAGAGCATCTGACATCATCCCAAGACCGAGTGGACGGGGGAGACTGAGGGAGGGCTTCCGTTCCTTGTTTTTTTTTTTTTTTTTACTTTGATGACACTAATGCTTTTGAACTTGTGGTTAGTAGGAGCACATGTTGATTTGATAGTCTATACGCGTGCTCCCTCCGTCTTCAAAGAATGCAATCGTGAGTTCCAAATTTTGTCCGGAGAACGCATGCCATAGGTGACTTGAAAGGCCCCAAGAGTTCTGCCCCAGTGTGAGATACACTAGTACATGGATAAAAACGCCACATCCCATCAACGGGCTCTACACTCTACTCGTAAAAAAATCAACCACACCCACCCTCTCCTGAGTTCTGCTTCTGCCATTCTTCATCTCCATCCATAGACGGCCGCACTTATAAAAAAATCACAGAGTTGCCTTGGCTGAACGCCAATAGCCAGACGGAGATACACCGCTGCGGTCTCCTTGCAAGCCCTGGCGACGATGCTGTAGGACTCTGTCACCGGGTGGCTTGGCGCCACGTCTACGAGGGTAGGGGTGGCTAAGAAGGGCGTGGAGGCACTGGGAGGGAGGTGGAGAGGCGCATGGAGGTCTGGAAGGGTGGCGACGCCACCGAGAGGAATCAGATGTGAGCATACTCGGTCAGGAATTTGATGCGAGTGAGGAAGCTAGAGGAGCAACTGAGGAATCGAGCATGAGCAAACTCGACCGGGGGACGGCAGATCGAGTTGCACCAGCTCGTGGGTACAGTGAGCCAGGCTGGTATCCGCTGCACGCTCTAACAAGTAGTGTCGGAGCCCATGGTTGAATAAATCTAGAAAATCTCACGGGTCACATGGTGATGGGGAGCCCGTTAACGTCTTGGAGGTCACACTAGTTGTGTGTGGTATGGAGCGTTGAGCTCGGGGCCTGGAGAACGTCTTCCGAAGATCACATGGGGTTATGTGATGTGAAGAGTTGGGTCGATGTGTGAGGGGGAGATTGTTAGGTTTAGTCCAAAGCCTTGGTATGTCGTAGGCTTCAATGGACCTGAGCCTGAGGAACGTCGGCTCATGGGTATAGCGAGCTGAACCGGATTCTGTTGCACACTCTAATGGTCAGGAAGTGCGGTAGAGAATTTCGTCTAGCGATAGGGAGCTGGTGAGCAGGAGCTGTGGAGAATCTTATCGGGCATGGAGGCGACAGATAATCTCATACGTGGCTACTATAGTAGTACAGGACATTGGGTTGGGTGACTCGTAATTAGGTCATTCTTAATGGGAGTTTTATAGAGTTTCATAGGCATTAAATATGCTGACATGACACTATATTTATAAAGAGAGGGGTGATAAAAGTTTCATAGGAATAGAGATAGTTTCATTGAGATGAAACTCTTCAGCACTGTTTCCAACATATAGGAATATTAAAAACCGGGACATAAAACTAGCACTGAGACTGGCCTTACTACAGGTTCATCATTTTTTCTCTCCAAGAGAGTCCGGCGGCGCATACCTACGGTTCCGAGGAACTCTTGATTTTTTTTTAGAAATGAGGAACTCTTGATTCACAGCCATATGCGAGGATATCATGCCCTGTCGACTTTTGCCTCAATCATGTAAGTTTTTCTGCAATGTTTGATTTTAATCACTAATTTTCACGAGGTGGATAGCAAGATAAATGCTGATTCTGGGTGACTTTTTTTTCGAAACGGGTGACTTCTTTCTCTATGAACATGTGTGAGGTAGTCTCTACTTATCGCATTCACTAACTTTAGTTTCGCACGATTTCTACACTTCCTTTAGATACCATTTATTCCATGAACTCTGATTATTCATTCTTACATTTAATTTAAATATTTACTGCTTCTGATTCATCTTAATAACAAACCCAGGTACCCAGCAACGCTCTGTCCCAGCACAAAAAAAAAAAGTTGCAGCTATGCTAAAGTTACATATCAGTGAAGAAAGAACAACAGAGCTCGACACCCATATCTTGGCGCCAAGTGTCAAAATCCGCAATTTGCCCAGCAGGGAGACTCTAGAAAGAATAGAAAAAGAATTCTATGGTGATTATGCCAGCAAAGAGGATATCATCCCATCCAAGTACCCTTTACCTGTACGGACTTTTCATGTATGTATAGCTACTTCTGTATAATATATGGCACTACAACTCATGTACAAGCAGATCAAGAAACCGTCTTACTGCTTGAACATGTATCGTAAAAAAAAACCACTATATTTGCAAATCCACCTTTGCATTAACAGTGGCCAAAACTATCCTCATAATGTTTATGATCTAATTGTGCTCTTTATATATGGCTACTTAACCACCTTTACAAATCAACTTCATTCTTTTTCTTTACATGCTAAGAACCATATTCAGTTTCAAAAAAAAAAAGAACCATATTCGCTACGCGCGCAGAGACGCGCATCATCAGCAGTCTAGATGGTTGGCCGTCACAGTCTGACAAGAGAAACGAGCTCATAATATTCGTTACGTTACAGCACGTTGATGGCCTGATGGGCAACTAATTAACAGTCACGCCATCACAGTCTAGTTGGTTGGCCGTCACAGCCATGCCACATGTTCTGCTCCAAGCCCTGCACCAATTCTAAGCGGTTTAGAAAACGTGGACTATGATAGCAGGCGATTTCTGAACGAATTCTAATGATGGAGTGGTGACGCCGAACCTGCAAGCCTGAAAAGTATCCCCGGCCGGCTTTCCAATGTTTATTTTTTGCTCGTGACGTTGACATATCACGTTTAGGGCTTGTTTAGTTTGTGGTTAAAAAAATTTTAGGTGTCACATCGAATGTTTTATGGGATGTCGGAAGGGGTTTTTGGATACTAATTAAAAAAATTAATTACATAACTCGTTTGGAAACCGCGAGACGAATTTATTAAGCCTAATTAAGCTGTCATTAGAACATGTGTTACTGTAGCACTTAAGGCTAATCATGGATTAATTAGGCTTAAAAGATTTGTCTCGTGGTTTCCAACCAAACTATGCAATTAGTTTTTTTTGTCTACATTTAGTACTCCATGCATGTGTCTAAACATTCGATGTGATGAGGTGAAAAATTTTTAGGTGGAAACTAAATACCCTCTTATTTTTTGCTCGTGACGTTGACATTGACTGGTTTTCACTGCTTGATAGGAGATGATAGGTGATTTTTAGAATTCGAATCCGATCTCAACGTTCATGTTCCCTCACACGCACGTACGAGCTAGGCTACTCGATACATGTGACTATATAGCTAATAGTGTTATTCTTGTAACGTACACATTTTCAAATCTTATATTGTATATTTGACACTTAAAATAATCTCAAATGAAAATGTTGTTAACGGCAAAGTTGTAGACTTGTCAAGTACTACAATTTTGATGTTGACTTCGTCTACATTCGACAATATTAATCTTGTCAAATCTAATCTGAGAACTTACGAATATTTTGGACTTATAAACCATCTCAAATTAAAAAGTTACCAATTACGAAGTTTTAGATCTTTTGAAACTCTACAATTTTGATGTAAAATTTATCTTCATTTGATCTCATATAAAAAGTTATGCAGTGATGGTCCACGTATCACTGCCCGTTGAAGTCACAGGTCAGGAGTGAATACTCTATCACCAGCGGTTCTAAATCAACCGGCAGTGTCGGGCCGACATTGAATGTTAGTTTTATAGTAGTGAGAGCAGATTGACCGTATGGAGATGGAGTGAAGCATCACAAGCCGGCGACGAAGAATGAGCTGGAGATGACGTGCTCGTCAGCCTAATGGATACTCCCCGTCCCAAAATAGATGATGTTATGAGATACGCGCTGGTCAAACTTTCTCAATTTTGACTAGATTTATAAAAAATACGTGCAACATTTATATCTTCAAATAAATTTATTATTATTCAATAATCTATCTCATGATACTAATTATATATTATAAATATTATTATTCTTTTATATATAATTAGTCAAAGTTTAAAAAATTAATTTCTCTTGAAGCGAGAATAGCTTCTAATTAGAGACGGAGGAGTACGAGCGAGATATGTGGACCCGGCCGATCGATCGATCGCAGTCGCAGTAGCAGTCGCAGTCGCAGGAGAGCTGGAGAGGAGAGACGGCCAGACGCCACGGGCGTCGTAACTGTCGCCTGTCGGCATCCAGCCGTAGTAGTCCGTCACAGGAGCCAACGGCCTCTCCATACACACGTGCTGCCTTCTCGCTCTCATGAATGCGATTAGTTAGCTAGGAGGTACTAGGACCCGAACGATACGCGTGACATGCAGGAATATAATTAATTACTCGAACCAACTTTGGGATGGATAATTTTTTTATATAAATAAATGCAATTAGTCATTATTATATATATTGAAAAATCTTATCCAAGACGTTGAACAAGTTTTAGAATGTCCACGATTTGAAACGAGGCACGTCACCCTGCTTTTGCGGCTAGATGAATCAAACACATCTTTAATAAGACTCAACCCAACGACATACCTATCAAAAACTATTTTTTTCTAAAAAACTGATTAAAAATTATTTAAATACATGTATATATTTTAGAGATCAAACTTAGTGTCGTTTCTTCCTGTTCTAACGAGAAACGAAGTTGATTCTACCATCCAAACCACCCCTAAAATTTGCATCTCAAATCTAAGATTCAAACTAATAAGATCCCATTTGGCACGGCTTCTTCACCAGCTTTTGGGGCCATTTTGGAGCTATTTTATGCCAAACGGGATAAAACAAAACGGCTTCGCCTAGAAAGCTCCATAAATAGTGCTCTCACAGATATTTGAGGTGAGATGAAGAAAAAAAATAGCTTCAGCCGACTTTACCTCGTTCTAGTGGGCCCTGCATGGGATTCTGTGAGATCATATTTTAATAAGCTCTATATATATGGAACTGTGTTACTAAATGGTTTATCAAAACGACTCTAGCTCTACTTACGGAGCTGGAGCAAAAAAAAAATGGCTTCACTAGTATTTTTACTAAAGTTCAATCATATAATAATTAGCTCACCATAAAAATTTCACCACAATTAGACCATAAAAACTGTAGCTTTGAATTAATTACAAAAAAAACATAGATCTAAAGATACAATAAAAATTTTGTACTACTAAAGCATACTATATTATATATTCGCTGTGTAGATCTACTTACGTGGAGTCTAATAAAATTGGATTTTCTATTTTATGATTTTTATTTGAAATCATTTAGGGTCTTTTTTATTTGAAATCATTTTATGATTTTAACAAAGTTGTCAACTTTGTAGTTGATAATTTTTTTATTTGAAATCGTTTAGGGCACATGTGGGAAACCAAAATCTCCCATTTAACAAAGTTGTCAACTTTTTTATTTATCAAAATCGTTTATGCTTAATTTAGTATAATATGTGGGGAACCAAAATTTCCATTATAGGCACATGTGAGGATGTGGTGCAGTGATAGAGGAAGCTACGCGCGAGGGGTAGGTCACGGGTTTAAATTCCCGCAGCCGCGAAGCGCGCGATTTTCGTGCGAAAGTGCCGCGACTTTGTAGTTGACAACTTTTTGATTTGAAATCATCTTATCGACCATATCGTTCAAATAGACATGTTGGCCGCTGGCCGATAGGTCCTAAATGACCTCGGATGGAGAAACTACCGAAACGAAAGTTGTAGATCTCAAAAAGTTATGAAACTTTGTTGTTGACAATTTTTTAATTTGAAATAGTTTCGGGTTTTAAACAATCAATTTATGCTCAGTTTAGTTTAATATGTGGGGAACCAAAATCTCCATTATAGGCACATGTGAGCATGAGGTGCAGTTATAGAGGAGGCTACGCGCGAGGGGTATGTCGCGGGTTCCAATTTCCGCAGCCGCGAAGCACACGATTTTCACGCAAAAAAAATGCTGCGACTTTGTAGCTAACAACTTTTTTATATGAAATCGTCTTGTGGGCCATACCGGGCAAATAGGCTTGTCGGTGGCCAACAGGTGATTTCTGCAGTTGTCATGCTGCTTGTTGCTCATGGCTCATTGAGCCTCGTGGCTGGGCTGTTGCTGTATTCAATTCATCCAAATTCTGTTCCTCGCTTGCTAAAATCCCAGCATGCATGCGAAAGCGAGCCTCTCCATTCGCCAGATGCTGCATGTGATCTCTTGCATTGTCCAGTAGAGCAATGTGCAGTATCATCTCAGATCGGCTAGTATCTTCCAGGTTCCAGCGCCTGGCAGGACCTATTTCTTCTAGCTGCTTCCCAAACTGTATACCCTTCACGAAAGTTCCCTGATGTCGTGGTAATAGCTGGTTCAAATTTTGTGCTTTCTAGTTTTTTTTTGACGAGAATCTACGGAGGGGAGAGCTTCCCCACCTGGAATATATTAAGATCAAGGTTCAGATTTGGTTACATCTCAAGACGATAACGATCGCCTTTCATTAGAATTTACACGAGAGCGAAGAAAGACGCGCCATTGACGAAGACCGGGTATCATGGAGGCAGAGCTAAATCTCCCTTCCCAAATGATTAAATCATCACAAACGCGAATAATCACATCCTGCGGAAGATGTCTTTCGTTCCGGAAAATGGCGCCGCATCCCATAGCCGCCATAGGATGGTCAGAAGCACCGACGGCCAAGTCGCTGGATCTTGATGGCAATCTGATGGCAGCGCCCAAACATCATTATCAGCAGCAGTGGAGAGGGAGCGAATACCCAGCATGAGCCACACGTCCTTGCTAAGCCTACAGTCAAAGAAAACATGACATCGATCTTCCGATGGGTGAGCACACCGGCCACAGATGGCGTCTTCCATCACGTTCTTGTCAAATAGATTCGCCTTTGTGCTTAGTCTGTTCTTGAAATATAACCATGCAAAGATCTTCACTTTATTTGGTACTTTGGAGCCCCAAATCCATCTGCCGTGAAAATCTTGCAACGAGGGAGAGGGAGCCAGCATGTCGTACGCATCCCTGGACTTAAACGGTTTCCCAGTGGATGTCAGCCTTCTAACATCCTGTCCTTCCTGAAGGTGCACCTCCTGCAAAGCAGACATGAGAGAGGCAAGCTCGGCAGCAGCGGCTGCTGTTAGTCTAGGGCGTAAGCGCAAGTCAAACCCGTCCTGAAAAACCTGCTGCACCGAAATGTTAGGCCGAACGGAGTGGGAGAACAAGGTGGGGTACAAAATGGCAAGGGGATCACTAGTAAGCCAACGATCGTGCCAGAAGGAGGTGGAAGAACCATCTCGAACGTCCACAGAAGTAATAGAACAATAGGTAGACAACTCATCACTAATAATTTTTCAGAGATAGGAGGGGGAGGAAGACGGATTATCAGAAAACACCGAGTCGTTGAGGAGGAGCCAATCTTTCCAAGGAGCCTGAGCACCAGAAAAGAGCTTATCAACAAATTTAAGGAGCAGACATCTATTTTGGGTCTGCAAGTCCTTGAGCCCAAGACCACCCTCGAGTTTACTAGTGCAAACACGTTCCCAGGCCACAAGGCATTTGGAGCCATGGCAAGCATCCTCACCAGTCCAGAAGAAAGCACGACGACGCCGGTCAATAGCCTTGATCACAGTTTTGTGGAGACCCATAGCAGTCATATAATGAAGGGGGATAGCACTGAGTACAGATGATGCAAGGGTGAGCCGGCCAGCTCTGTTGAGAAGGGAAGCACGCCAACCAGCAAGGTAGCGATCGCAGGAGGCAATGATCGGTTGGCAATCAGTCACAGACAACTTGTGCGGAGAGAGGGGAAGGCCAAGGTAGGTCTGAGGGAAGGAGGAAACAATGGCGCCAAAGAGGGAGGCAAGGATAGCAGCAGCATCAGAGGAGACACCAATAGGAAGAAAAGTGGTTTTGTGGAAATTGATCGATAGACCCGTGGCCAGCTCGAAATCAATAAGCACATTCTTGACAGCCAGGATCCCATCAGGAGTGGCATGAAGATGAGGGTGTCGTCCGCATACTGAAGAATAGGACAAGGAGTGTTGCTGAGCAAAGGGTGACAAACAGCCGGCAGAAGAGAGTTCTGGTGAAGGAGACGCTTTAGAACATCAGCAACAATAATAAAGAGGTAGGGAGAGAGGGGATCACCTTGTCGCAAGCCATTGCGGCAAGTGATCCAGTTGCCAGGCACACCATTTAGGAGGATGGAAGATTTCCCAGTTTGCAAAAGTTCTAGGATCCATTCACACCAATTAGGAGAGAAGCCGCGACAGCTTAGAATTTTGTGAAGGCTGTCCCAATTAACAGAGTCAAACGCCTTGTGGAAATCTAGTTTGAGCACAATAGTAGGCGCACCCCTCCTGTAGCAACAATTGAGCAGGTCGGCTGCGTAGACAAAGTTGTCAGCGATGTTCCTACCAAGCACAAAACCAGTCTGATCATTGCTGACAAGAGAAGGAATAAATGGCTGAAGGCGCTTGGTGAGCACTTTAGAGATTCCTTTAACAGGGCAATTCTGGAGACAAATAGGACGAAAATCAGCCGGTGTGCGTGATGCGTCCTTCTTCGGGAGCAGGACAATGTAGGATCTGTTAATGCGCTCTAGGTCAACAGTGTGGTTGTGGAAAGATTGAAACAACGAGTAGATGGAATGGGCGGTGGTGTTCCAAGTGGATTTGAAGAAGGCAGGCCCAAACCCGTCAGGGCCGGGGCTGGAAGAGGCATGCATAGAGAAGAAGGTCGACTTAATTTCAGTTGGAGTGAAAGGTTCATCCAGGGTGGACAGGCCCGTGATGGGGTTAGGGTAAAGGGAATTCAAACTAAACCTCCAGCTGGTGTGGCGGGAAGCACCAAGGAGGGAGTTGTAGAAGCCAAAAAGGAGTTGGGCTTTTTGTTCGTGGCTGAAAAGCTCCATTTCATCATGATCCAGAACTTGAATTTTGTTGTGCCGAAGCCGTTGAGAAGCACAGGCATGGAAATAACGTGTGTTTTCATCTCCTTCAATGGCAGCTCTGATCTTACTTCTTTGCTTCCAAAGCAGGAACTTTTCTTTCACTGTCCGACTAAGCAAGCGAACAATGATCTCTCGAAGCGCGACCTCCGGGCGACTCAAAGGCCTGCTTTCTTCTACTGCATCCAGAATAGAGATCACAACTTTGCAGTCCACTTCACGTTGAGAGATTGAACCCCGGTGCATACGCCAATTCTTGGAAGCAACCCTTGTCCTTTTCAATCTGATAACCAGGGAAGCAGCGGGATCATTAGGGGAATGGTGAAGATTCCAAGCAGTACGTACCATCTCCTGGAATCCTGGTTGGAGAGCCCAGGAAGGTTCATATCTGAATATAGAAGATTTAGGGACAGTAGTTGAGATTTGGATTCTCAACGGAACATGGTCCGAAGTGGTGCGAGTGAGGGAGGACAGGATGGAGTTAGGGAGGACAGCGTCCCAGGCAAGGTTGATGAACGCGCGATCGATACGTTCAAGGGTAGGATTGGCTCTCCGATTAGACCAAGTATATTGACGATCAATGAGAGGAAGCTCAATAAGGGAGAGATCACTAATAGTGTCGTTGAAGGCTACAGCTTCACCAGTTCTGAAATGATCGTTATTCTTTTCATGAGCAAACCTGATCATGTTAAAGTCACTGCATACAAGCCATGGGACACCGGCGGGGGGCGCGATATTTTTAAGATCCTCCAAAAAGAAAGGTCTGAGCTCAGGCGTGGAGGGGGCATAAACGTTAGTAATGCAGACAGAGAGGTTAGATTAAGTCTTAGTAAGGAAGACAGAAAGAGCGAAGGGGGAAATGTGGTGGTGGGTGCAAAAGAAAAAAAGAGTTGTTCCAGGCGGTCAGGAGACCACCCGAGGATCCCGTGGCTGCAAGATAGCGACAGTCATTTAGAGAGTGAGGCAAGAAGGAATAGAGCTTGGAGGGGGTGAATTCAGATAGCTTGGTTTCCTGAAGAAGCACTAGGTGGGGAGAGGAGGAGAGCAACTCAGCCAAAACATCACTGCATTTCTCAGGATCTCCAAGACCACGTACATTCCAAAAACAAAGGGAAAAGGTTCTACCCATAATCCATTGAGCACACCAAAAGGTTCGGGCAGACTGTATTACAAAGCTTACTGACAAAGCACCCGACAGACGTGCAACTAGGAAGGACTCGATACAAGCGAAACGAGGAACAATCTAACACAAAAGAGGCAAGGGGGGAGCCAGCACTAGTCCAGATGCTAAGAACAAAATTGATGAGCCAAAGTTCATCAAGAGCACCTAGACTAACAACCAGGTTGCCACTGAGACACACCCTATCTTGATCCGGCTTCAGGGCGAAGACTTTGTTGGCATGGACTTGGATCATTCAGCACCGGAGGGTTCACCAAACATCTCCTGGAGATCAGCAGTATCCTCCTTAGAGGCACCACAAGCCACAGCCACATCGGCAAGAGCCCGGAGATCTGCCGTGGGAAGATAAGGATCAGAGATGAGATGAGTTTTAGATAAGGCAGCACGAAGCCTCCGGGACGCACCAGAGAAATCAACTCGAGCTTGCTGGACACAGGTTGCCTTGGAGTTGGGATCCTCATAAGTCGGCCGCTCCTTCTCCGCCAGTCTAGTGCTCCTGCGTAGCTTCCTTGCAGAATCAATGGCGTGCTTGCGCCTGGCCCTCCTTTTGTGAGTAGTGCTCTCATGCTCGTCCTCGGTGCGAGCCCCGAACGTGAGCATCTGGGCATTCTTAGAGAGCCCAAGTGTGTTGTCGGGGTGACTCTCAGTGATAGTGAGAGCACCGATCTCCTGGAGCACAGCAGCCTCCTCAACTTGCTCTTGAAGCACTCCAGTCTCCTGCTCCACATCATTCTCCTCACCAGCAGCCACATCACCTGGCTCTTGGGGCAAACCAAGCCCCGGCTCCACAGTAGCACTGACCTCGCCTTCGCCCGACTCCTTCAACGGGACTCCACCAACCCCATACCACGGCAGAAGGGATGGGGGTTGGGTGTGGAGGGTGGAGTTGGAGTCAAAGGAAGAGTAGCTCGACATGGTGGGAGGTTGGCGAGGGTTTTTGCACTCAAAGCTTTTGTGGCCGGAATGATGGCACAGCTTGCAAACAATGGGATCACGGCAATTTGCGATGAGGTGATCTGTAGCGAGGCACCGATAGCAAGCCTGCTTGAATTTGTGGTGGCGATTAATAGTAGAGGAGGGGTGCACAGCTAGCTTCTTCTGAAAGGTACTCATGCAATCTTGCTGCCTCCCTGGTGACACATAGCCTCTATAGGTCTGGCAACGTGGAGCACCATGCTGAGTCGGGGGAGGTGAGGTGGAGGGTAGGGGGACGATTTCGTTCCTGCTTAGGGGGTGGGTCTGCACCCCGGTCATCGTCCATCATCAGTCCATTACTTTGGCTAGGCCCAGAAGCAGTAATGGACCGAGGGGAATGGTCATCGTCAGAAGGGAGCACAGTGCCATTTTCAAAATTAGAAACAATAGCACCATTGCCAGGCCACCGGAGAAATGAGCTGGCGACAGCAGCATTGGCATGAAGATGGAAGATGGTTCCATCAATGGCGAACACACCAATTTTGCACAGATGATTTTTGACAGACTCAGAGGCAACACTAGTGGAGAAGAGGAAATCAGAGCAAGGTTTCACCCGAAAGGACTCCATCGGACCACAGAAGTGAAAGCTAAGGGCTTTGCTAACCAGGCTTGGGGGCGCCGAGGTGTCCCCATTGGACTGAGTAATCCACAGATCAACAGGACGCACAAGAGGGAAGCAGAGAGGCCTAACAACGGGACAGCGGTAGTTTGACAGCACAAAGGTTTGAAAGCGCATACCCGGAATGTCGCCGTCATCGCTATGAGCCACCGTCGCCGTCGTGCGCCCATTGCTTTTCGGTGTCTCTACTCCACCCTTCTGCGTTGCGTGACGCTGCTTCACCGGGCCTTGATGGAACACCTTTTTCCGGTTCCCCGCGCCCTCAAGAGCGACGCGGTCTTTAGTGCTGCCAGGGTGCGGGCATTCCGTCGAACACCTAGAGTGCAGGTCTCCAGGTCGGTGAGGAGGGGGGTGCGTGGATGACCCCCTGGCAGGGTCAGGATCACCACCAGTGCCCAGAAGCTTCGACGAGCGCCGGCGAGGAAGGATCTGAGTCGGTGCGGAGGGGAACTGTGGTTGGTGGGAGTGAGGGAGCAGGAGAAGTGGAGAGAGGGAGCCGAATGATGAGGACATCACTCCTTCAGAAGCACCCGCTGTTCCTTCATCCGGTATGCAAGGAGGTCCAATGACCCGAGGCCGAAGACGACAACTTAATTTAGAGGTGAGCTCGATCCTAAGTGACCCTTTTTATACTTTTGAGAATAGATTGCTACCTAATGATGTTATATTAATTAGAAATATTGGAGAGGGTCATGAGGAACTTAGAGGAAGTGGTGGAGGCGATGATGACCAGCCAGGACGTCCAATAGAAGTCGGAGGCCCAGTCCAACATGATTTCGAGTCTGCTTCGGTTTTCAGGACCAGTCTGTCTTGAACTGGTCACCCAGGATGCATCTGGACTCTGTTTTCGATCATCCACATATAGTTGGAAAGCTAATTTGATAAGGAAGCCAATACAAGTGGTCTCACGTCAAAAGCTCTTCGGAATCCATGGAAATTGTCGAAATAAGTCAGCGTCCAGATTATGTCCAGGTGCTGCGTCACCGTATTTGGTCCAATGGACCATGTATCGTCTTGAGCCCATTAGGAGGGCGTGTCCAGGGTAGGCGGTGACCCTAAGACCTTTATATTCATGTGCCACCGCCGTCATTAGGTTTTGGGTTTTGCTTAGATCAATCTGTCCATTGACAGTCGCCGTTTCATCGGTTTGTGAGACCCCACTTGAGAACTTAATCATTCATCTGCAGTTTGTCCCAAATTTTAAGCTATGTTCTTCCGAGTTCTTACTTGTGTTCTTCGTTTCGCAGGCAGGGATTAGCCTTCGTGGCGAGGTCAACCGGTTGGAGACACGGTTGATAACCCGAGGAGTTGTGGTGCTAAGATTGCAGGATTCAGTCTTTCAATCTGAAGCCGGATTGGTGTGTCACTCTCTGCCTAAAACGATAGTTACCTTCTACCTGACGGAAGATCGGGAATCACGTCCCCATCAAGTGGTATTCAGAGCTAAGGTATACCGTCAGGTTCGCATTTATTCCCTAGTTTGAGTGTTTCGCATTTGTCCCATAGTCCACAGCCATAATTGTTTTCCTGTCCTAGAACTTTTCCGTGCCATAGCCTTTGCATATTTCAGTTTCAGAGTCCGTCGTGTTGAGTTTGTGTCCTGATCAAGGTCTTGTTGCTGGTTAGTTTGTGTTAGAGTCCAGTTCGTGTGTTTTCCCCCATCGATTCTATCAAATTCTAGCCTTCGTGACCACTTTTATGCGCATTGTTCCTGTTTTGTCCTCTAATTCGGAGTCCAAACTTGAAACTGGTCTAGTTTTTGCGTATGAACTCGGATTTCGATGTTCCAGAAACTGGTCTAGCCTTCGCCGGGGTTCAAAAATTTTATTTTGGCCAAAAACTGGTCACAAGATCCTCTTTTCCTGGTCACAAGCTTTTTCTCAATTTTGGACCCATCTTCTGAATTTTCCACAGGCCACGTCTTTTACTTGTTTAAGCTCAAATTTTTTGTGGTTATTTCTTGTGTGCTCCTAAGTGAAGAAAAAATATCAAAAAAATAAAAAGAAAAAGTCAAAGATTCCCAAAAAAACAACGACAGCCCAAAATTAGGGAAAAAAGAGAGGGACAAAATTGGAACAATATCTAGAGGAGCACCTAGAGAAGGCCTAAGTGAGCAGTGTTAGCGTGTGCTGTCTTGAGCATTGTTCCTGTTGCTTCTGCTATCCATCATACTTGTTTCTCTGCACTTGTTGTCACACATACTTGGTACTTGGAACACGTGAGACCAGCAACTAGAACAAGTAATTGGGACTATAATTCAGCATTACTATCTGTTACTGACTTGTGTGCCACATATACATATTTTTCCTACTTGTGTGCCTTCTAAGCTCCACATATTCTTCAGATCAGTACAGAAAAGGACCTTGCAATCACGGTGCCACTTCCTCATAGGTATCACAACCAAGCCTCCGGTTGCCATCCTCTGCTTGTGTTGGTAAGAGCTTGGTAAGAACTTGGTAAGACGTGTGTGAGGGTGTGATTCCACCAACTGATCCAAAGTAGTTACTAGGATCTTTTATTGATAACTAACCATGCCAAACGACGTTCCTGTTTTGTCTAGTCAATTGCAGGACCTTTTGGATCTCCTGAAGCAAGAGATGGGCACACTAAAAGAAGAAATTAGAGGTCTCCATCATGACTTTGAGAGTATGGACAGGCGAGTTGCCAACTTAATAGGGAGGATTCAAAATTTAGAGATCAATCCTTCTCCTGAGGATGAAGATAACAAAAACAAGGATGATGACAATGATGATGGTTTTCCTGAATTGGAGGAAGATGTAGTATATGGTTCTGATGGATTGCCTGATAACATCGCAACCAACGCCAACCGTCTGCGTAGGAGACGACTCCAAAGGAATAGAACAGGTATGGGAGGTAATAGAACTAACGATGATCCTTTTGCTAAACTTAAATTTACCATTCCTTCTTTTCCTAGGAAATATGATGCTGAGGAATACCTAGATTGGGAGATGTTAGTCGAACAAAAGTTTGCTGCCCATCTTGTACCTGATCGCTATAAAGTTAGACAAGCCACTAGTGAATTTAAAGATTTTGCTCTAATTTGGTGGGCTTCTTTATCGCAAAAACCTGATACATGGGAGAACCTTAAACTTAGCATGCGTGATAGATTTGTACCTATAACATATAAACGAGATTTGCGCAAGAAATTACAACGTTTAGAGCAGGGAGATATGTCGGTACAAGAATATTTTGCAGAGCTTCAGAAGGGCATGATGCGATGTGGGGTAGTGGAGGACCCCGAGGATAAATTGTGCCGTTTTTATGGTGGTTTGCGTCGTGAGATCCAGGATATTGTTGATTATAAAGACTTTAACACCACCAACCAGTTGTTCCAGATTGCTATGCTTGCAGAGAAAGAATTGCAGGGACGGCAACAGCAACAGCCACCAAGGAGCAGAAGCAACTACGGCAGCTCCTACACGCCCAAGGCCAACATGCCGCCGACCGCCAAGTCATCGGGAGCACTACCTTCAGCGCCATCTGCAAGCGCACGATCTCCTTCATCAGCGAGCATACAATCAACACCACCAGCAACTACTCCTTCGAACGTCGGTAAGACTCGTTTGCAGGTTCCGGCTAAGAGTTCCTCATCTGTGGCTTCCACCGGACGCACTTCAACCATTCAGTGCCATCGTTGCCAAGGACTTGGCCATATGGCATGGGAGTGTCCTAGCAAGCGCGCATACATTGTTACAGAAGATGGAGGCTATGTCAGTGCTTCTGATATAGAGGACGATGCTGAAGAGGAACCGGCTTCAAATGAGGAACAACATGGTCTTTCTTTGGGCTCCGATGATGCTGGAAACCAGAAGATATGCATTGTGCAGTGTGTTCTTAGTACACAAATGGGGCAAGCCGAGCAGCAGCGTCATAACTTGTTCCAGATTTTGTTTGTCATTAAAGATCGGCGTGCACGAGTAATTATTGATGGCGGAAGCTGCAACAATTTAGTAAGTGCTGATTTGGTCAAAAATCTTGGGTTGACAACGCGTCCTCATAAGAATCCATATCACATTCAGTGGCTCAATGATTCGGCTAAGGCCAAGGTAACTCAAACAGCACGTGTGCATTTCTCTCTCGGTCCATATTCTGATTTTGTAGATTGCGATGTGGTACCCATGCAAGCTTGCTCTCTTTTGTTGGGTAGACCTTGGGAATATGACAATAATGCTATCCATCATGGTAGAAGTAATACATATACTCTTATGCATAATGGGCAAAAGATTACTTTACAACCAATGACTCCTGCTCAAATTGTACAAGTTGAAAAGGATAGAATAGCTAGTGAATCCAAACAAGTTTATGCTAAAACTGGAAATCAGCATGTAACTAAATTGAAAAATCCAGTGATGGTTGCTACTAAGCTTGACTTAGCAGAGATTAATGATGTGTGCTATGCCTTGGTATGCAAAGATGCTTTATTTTCGATTGATGATATTTCTAACACTTTGCCACCTTCTGTCACTAACCTTTTGCAGGAGTATGGTGATGTGTTTCCGACTGAGATACCTCCAGGACTTCCACCTATTCGAGGCATTGAGCACCAGATTGACTTGATTCCTGAAGCGGCCTTGCCAACCGAGCTGCTTATAGAGCCAACCCTGAGGAGACTAAGGAGATTCAGCGCCAAGTCCAAGATCTTTTGGACCGTGGGTATGTACGTGAGAGCCTTAGTCCTTGTGCTGTGCTATGCCAGTTATTTTGGTTCCAAAAAAAGATGGTAGTTGGCGCATGTGTGTGGATTGTAGAGCCATTAACAATATCACAATAAGGTATCGTCATCCTATTCCTCGGTTAGACGACATGCTTGATGAGTTGAGTGGTTTTGTAATTTTTTCTAAGGTCGATTTGAGAAGTGGATACCACCAGATAAGAATGAAATTAGGTGATGAATGGAAAACTGCTTTCAAAACTAAGTTTGGCTTGTATGAGTGGTTAGTCATGCCTTTTGGGTTAACTAATGCACCTAGCACTTTCATGAGATTAATGAACGAGGTTTTACGTTCATTCATTGGCAAATTTGTGGTGGTTTATTTTGATGATATCTTGATATACAGCAAGTCTTTAACTGAACATCTCCATCATCTCCGTGCTGTTTTTGATGCTTTGCGGGCTGCACGTTTATTTGGTAACCTCGAGAAGTGCACTTTTTGCACCGAACGAGTTTCGTTTCTTGGCTATATTGTGACTTCGCAGGGAATTGAGGTAGATGAAGCCAAAGTGCAAGCCATACAGAGTTGGCCTACGCCGACAACAGTGACACAAGTGAGGAGCTTTCATGGACTTGCTGGATTTTACCGTCGCTTTGTGAAGGATTTCAGCACCATTGCAGCCCCGCTAAACGAGTTGACAAAGAAGGGGGTTGCGTTCCATTGGGGTAAAGAACAAGAAGCGTCATTTGCTCTTTTGAAGGACAAGCTTACTCACGCGTCATTGTTACAACTTCCTAATTTTGGTAAGATTTTTGAGTTAGAATGTGATGCTAGTGGAGTTGGCATTGGTGGTGTCTTGATGCAAGAAGGTAAACCAGTTGCATATTTTAGTGAAAAGATAAGTGGGCCTGTTCTTAATTATTCCACGTATGACAAAGAATTATATGCTCTTGTTCGAACATTAGAAACGTGGCAACATTATTTATGGCCTAAAGAATTTGTTATTCACTCTGATCATGAATCACTTAAACACCTAAGAACTCAAAACAAATTGAACCGAAGACATGCAAAGTGGGCTGAATTTATTGAATCTTTTCCTTATGTCATCAAACACAAGAAAGGGAAGGATAATATTATTGCTGATGCCTTATCTAGACGATATGCTATGCTGTCCCAACTTGATTGTCGTATCTTTGGTCTTGAAACTATTAAGGAACAATATGCAAATGATGTTGAATTTAGACATGTGATGGAACATTGTAAAGAGGGACATACCTGGAACAAATATATGCTGCAGGATGGGTTTTTGTTTAGAGCTAACTGCCTATGCATTCCAGTTGGTTCCGTTCGACTATTGTTGTTGCAGGAAGCGCATGGAGGCGGATTGATGGGGGCATTTTAGTGCCAAGAAGACGGAGGAGGTGCTGTCCACACACTTCTTTTGGCCTAAGATGAGGCGACATGTTGAGCGATTTGTAGGCCGGTGTACCACGTGTCAAAAAGTTAAGTCGCGGTTGAACCCAAATGGTTTGTATATGCCTCTTCCCGTTCCTTCTATTTCTTGGGCTGATATTTCTATGTATTTTATTTTGGGATTACCAAGGACTAAGAGGGGGAGGGATAGTATTTTTGTGGTCGTCGATCGTTTTTCTAAGATGGCACATTTTATTGCTTGTCACAAAAGCAACGATGCTGTTCATATTGCTAACCTGTTCTTTCAAGAAATTGTTCGCTTGCATGGAATGCCATCTACTATTGTTTCAGATCGAGATGCAAAATTTTTGAGTCACTTCTGGCGCACTTTGTGGAATAAATTGGGGACAAAGCTGTTATTTTCTACAACTTGTCATCCACAAACTGATGGGCAAACTGAGGTGGGAAGAGTGTGGGATACATTGTCCACCATGTTGAGAGCCATTTTGAAACGAAACCTGAAGATGTGGGAAGAGTGTTTGCCACATGTGGAGTTTGCATATAACAGGGCGGAACACTCCACCACAAAGGTAAGTCCTTTCCAGGTAGTGTATGGTTTTAATCCTCATGCTCCTATTGATCTTTTGCCTTTACCTACCTCTGAGAGAACACATTTTGATGCTAGTAGGCGTACTGATTTTATTCGTAAGTTGCATGAAACAACTAAAATAAATATTGAAAAGATGAATGAAAAATATAGGGTTGCTGGTAGTGAGGGAAGAAAAGAACTTAAATTTGATCCGGGTGATTTAGTTTGGCTACATTTGAAAAAAGAAAGATTTCCAGAGATGCGTAAGTCTAAATTAATGCCAAGAGCTGCAGGTCCTTATAAGATAATTGAGAAAATAAATGATAATGCATACAAGCTTGAGTTGCCACCCGAGTTCGGGGTTAGTCCTACTTTTAACATTGCAGATTTGACACCTTACTTGGGAGAAGAAGATGAGCTTGAGTCGAGGACGACTCCATTTCAAGAGGGGGAGGATGATGAGGACATCACTCCTTCAGAAGCACCCGCTGTTCCTTCATCCGGTATGCAAGGAGGTCCAATGACCCGAGGCCGAAGACGACAACTTAATTTAGAGGTGAGCTTGATCCTAAGTGACCCTTTTTATACTTTTGAGAATAGATTGCTACCTAATGATGTTATATTAATTAGGAATATTGGAGAGGGTCATGAGGAACTTAGAGGAAGTGGTGGAGGCGATGATGACCAGCCAGGACGTCCAATAGAAGTCGGAGGCCCAGCCCAACATGATTTCGAGTCTGCTTCGGTTTTCAGGACCAGTCTGTCTTGAACTGGTCACCCAGGATGCATCCGGACTCTGTTTTTGATGATCCACATATGGTTGGAAAGCTAATTTGATAAGGAAGCCAATACAAGTGGTCTCACGTCAAAAGCTCTTCGGAATCCACGGGAATTGTCGAAACAATTCAGCGTCCAGATTCTGTCCAGGTGCTGCGTCACCGTATTTGGTCCAATGGACCATGTATCGTCTTGAGCCCATTAGGAGGGCGCGTCCAGGGTAGGCGGTGACCCTAAGACCTTTATATTCATGTGCCACCGCCGTCATTAGGTTTTGGGTTTTGCTTAGATCAATCTGTCCATTGACAGTCGCCGTTTCATCGGTTTGTGAGACCCCACTTGAGAACTTAATCATTCATCTGCAGTTTGTCCCAAATTTTAAGCTGCGTTCTTCTGAGTTCTTGCTTGTGTTCTTCGTTTCGCAGGCAGGGATTAGCCTTTGTGGCGAGGTCAACCGGTTGGAGACACGGTTGATAACCCGAGGAGTTGTGGTGCTAAGATTGCAGGATTCAGTCTTTCGATCTGAAGCCGGATTGGTGTGTCACTCTCCGCCTAAAACGATAGTTACCTTCTACCTGACGGAAGATCGGGAATCCCGTCCCCATCAAGTACATTTGCATAGTAATTTTAGGTACAATTCACTTGGTTCCACATGTATATGTCGTTATTTGAATGTAGGTACAAATGTGTCTCAAAGTACAAGTCGATCAAAGTTGAACTTTCGGTTCGTCGGCAGCCCGATAGTGCTTCATTGGGAAGACCATAACTCATCCATCCGGAGTGCGATTGAGGTAAATGAGCACTTGATGGAAAACTTATTTGATAAGCTTTCGAATAGATCTGGTCCCACCTCAATATCACATTGGCAAGGCCTCGAAATCATTGAGACATTCCGCCGCTATTTTTGTCGGGTGCACATATGGATGGAAAGATAATTTCATAAGCTAACCAATGGCTTTGGTTTGAGGCCCAAATTCCATTGGAGTCAACGGAAAACGACGAAACAAGTTGACGTCCAGAATCTGTCAGGGCGCTGCGTCGTCATCTTTTGGGCCGTTTGGCCCTTGTAACGTGTTGAGACTTCTTAGCGACGTGAGTAGGGGTCCTTGGATGCCCCTTAGGCTTTATAATCAGTAGTCGCCGCCTACGTTAGGGTTTGGGTTTTGCTTAGATTATTCTGTCCATTGACAGTCGCTGTCTTTCGGTTTGCGAGACCCCAACTTCGAGTGCTTAATCATTCATTTGCAATTGTCACTTCAATTGAGTTGCATTTTATCTTGTTCTTGCTTGTGTTCTTCGATTCGCAGCAGGGATTAGCCTTCGTGGCGAGGTCAACCGGATTGTGACATGATTGATAACCAGAGGAGACGTGGTGCTAAGGTTGCAGGGTTCAGGTTTTTGTGATCTGAAGCCGGATCGGTGTGTCACTTCCGACCAAATCGATAGTTATCTTGAACCTGACGGAAGATCGGGAATCACGTCCCCATCACGCGGGAGGCATGGATGGCGGTGGGAGGGAGTCCGACGGACCCCGGGAGGCCACCGGCGGTGGGGAAGGGATGCCGCGCCCAAGGGAGCGGGGGCACTACAGGATTCAGGCGCTTTGCCGGGTGCCGAAAACACCTGGCAAAGGCTACTTTGCACTCGGCAAAGCCTTTGCCGGGTGCAGCACTCGGCAAAGAGCCGCCGGCAAAAAGTTAGTCGGCAAAGATTTCTTTGCCGGGTGCTTTTTATCGGGCACCCGCCAAAGACTTTGCCGAGTGCAAATCCGGCACCCGGCAAAGAAAAGTGGCCGTTACGGCGCCGGCTTCCTCAGCCTTTTATTTGCCGGGTGCCATGTCAGAGGCACCCGGCAAAGATTTTTTTAATTTTTTTCCATATTTTATTTGCCGAGTGCCCTACCGGGAGACACCCGGCAAAGATTTTTTTTACAATTTCTTTGCCGGGTGCCATGTCAGAGGCACCCGACAAAATTTTTTTAATTTTTTTCCATATTTTCTTTGCCGAGTGCCTTACCGGGAGGCACCCGGCAAAGATTTTTTAATTTTTTTTACAATTTCTTTGCCGGGTGCCATGTCAGAGGCACCCGGCAAAGATTTTTTTTTATTTTTTTCCCAAATTTTCTTTGCCGAGTGTCGCTCCTCTGGGCACCCGGCAAAGAGTTTTTTATTTTTTTTAGTATTTTCTTTGCCGAGTGCCCTGTCAGGGAGGCACCCGGCAAAGAATTTTTTTTTAAAAAAAACTCTTTGCCGGGTGCCCTGGCCCTGGCACTCGGCAAAGCTGGGAATTCTAGAATTCCCAGCTTTGCCGAGTGCCAGGGCCAGGGCACCCCACAAAGCCTCAAATTTTTTTATTTTTTTTCTATAATTATAAACACAGCATATAAAAGATATATATCACATCTGAAGCATCACAAACACAATATAGCACATCCATCGCATCACAAACTCAATCCCACATATATATATATATATATATATATATATATATATATATATATATATATATATATATATATATATATATATATATATATATATATATATATATATATATATATATATATATATATATATATATATATATATATATATATATATCACATCGCCAACACAATATCTCACATACACGACATCGCAAATATAATAGGTCCAATATCCATCGTCACAAGTCGATAGTCATTCACAGTGCACCACATGTCCATCAAGCGGTGAAAAAGAGAATCAAACTAGAGGTGGGGGGAAACTGAGTGCCTGGTGAAGGAAAAGCGCCGTCGCCTACTTGCCCCTGAGATGGGTTATTCGAACCCGCCGACGGAGGCTGCATAAAGGGCAAGAGATTGCATGTGTTAGAGTGGTCATCTAATGAAAGCACTAGTCGAAGCAATTTGGTTCCATACTCACAGGACTAGATAGAACTGGCGGCGGTGGAGCGAATTGCGGCACAGGTACACCGTTGACTTGTCCAAAGTGCTGCAAGAACGCTGTAATCTTCGCCAGCTGCTTAGCCTGTCTTTCCCGCTCGGCCCGCTCGGCCTCTCGTTCCCGCTCGGCCTGCTCGGTCCTCGCCACCAGGTCCCGCAGCTCCTGAGCCATCCTCTCGTTCTCGGCCTGTAACATTTCAACCCATCTATTTCAGTGATGTAAAGACAACTAAGTTATGTAAAGATCAATGTACGAAGAGTTAAACAGGACAAACCTGGAGTGCATCAACCCGCTGCTGTGAAGGGGACGGCCGTTGGTGTATGACCGGGCCTCCGGTCGGGGTCTCTGCTCGGATCTGGGAGAGAGTTGGAACAGAGCCGGACTCGAGTGTGCCATCGCCAAGCCAGTACCGCCCATGCTTCTTGCCCTGTCCGATCCTCATGACAGTCGGCCCATCAATGTCGTCGGCGTTCGGATCCCACTCTGGCCCCTGGACCGACCTTGCCTCCGACGCGTAGGAGCTGATGCGGGTGTAGGCGCTCGAGTTGCTGTACGACTCGGGCGGGTCATCCGGGCTGAAGGTGACATCGGAAGCTGCCTTTCCCTTGCGGGCCAGTCCATACACCATGAACGTGGACAAAGACTGACCACCATGCGACGCCGACTGCGAGAAAGACAACAAGATGATTAGAAGAAACATGCAGAATGGAGCGTCAAAATACTAAAAATGAATTCATTTACCCATGCTTTCTTGTACGCGGCGAGGCTGCGGCTGCCTTGGTGGTGTGTGGGGCCTGTTGCCTGCAAAGCCCGCTCCCGGTGGGCTTCGTGCTCCTGGATATAAACATCTATGAACCACCTGTCCACAATCATCTCCCAGCAGTCCCGATACGACTCGCACAACCATGGAATCATCTACATGTCATAAATAATTGAGATATAAGACGACCAAATTAAAGCTACTTAATCTCAAAATGAATTAGTATTTTTCTTCTTCATTTACCTCAAGGAACTGTTCCCAGGTCAGAGACATCTGTCTTGCCTGTGTCTTGGTGATTTTCTGACCAAGTCGCGTGGCGTAGTATTTGATGATGCAAGTGAGGCGCTCCTCATAGTGCATGTCGGAGATGCGTTTCCTGGCACTTTTCACCAAGATCTTTTCCGCCCTCTCCTCCTGTCCCTCTTCACACCTGAAAAAAGTCTACAAACAGACACAATGTATCAATTAATTATGTCAAAAAAAAAGTCAAATGAATGCGATATATTGAACAAAGTTGTGCGAACGAGACTTACCCAGAACTCTCTCCTGACCCGCTCCTGCTTGTCTTCATAATCTGCGTCGGGGGCAGATTTGTAGTGGTCCCACGATTTGGCCGGCCCCATAGTCCCTTTGTGCGTGACAATGCCGGGGTAATAATGCCTGCACACAAGCCCCAAGATGTGGTTGGGGTTGCGTGAGTCACCAGGCGACACAACCTGCCAGTGCCTGCACAAGTCATTAACAAACAATATTAGTTTCTCTGATAATTTTCAATAGGTTATATGAAGTAGCTGTGATAAAATATAAAGTTAGTTACCTGTCCTCCTGGGGGCGGATGACTGGGCGCAGGGGAGGAAGCGGAGGCCCAGGGAGTTTTGAGGGACCTCGCAAGTAGGGCCTGGCCGCAGCAGTGGAACTACCTCCAGCCTCGCCGCCCTCCTATGCATCTCCCTCGTTGTCCGTCGCCCGAGCCTGCTCGTCCTCCGAGGAGTCTGAGGTACGGAGCTCCTCCTCCGGCACGTCACGCGGCCTGCCTAGAGGAGGTCGGCCTCTCCTGCTGCCGGTGCCGGTGCCACTGCCACTGCTCCTAGCCCTCTGCCTCCTCCCATCTGACAAATTCTCTCCGACATCTGCATCCTCACGTGCTCTCTGGTACCTCGAGTTCATGTTCCTTGGCCCACTGCCGCCCGCCATCTTTGTTCAATCACCTGCAATTAAAAAAACAAACAAGACATATTATTACATGTATTAGAAATAGATGCTAAGTAAATAAACAAAACACGATTACAAAATAACATTGTATTACATGTATTAGAAGTAATCATCATTATTGGGATTATCTGGATCATATGTCTCGTCATCACTATCAAAATTGTCCAAATAAACAAGACTGTCTGAAGGTTCAATGTTGCCTTCATCGTCATCATCTAAATGTAATCGTTCAAGCATTTCTATGTCCTTGGCATTTTGCACCTCATCTCCTTCTTCCTCGTCATCAACCCTTTCATTGTCTACTTCCATTCCAATCACCTCAGTTAAGTCTATCACCAACCTCCCTTGTAGCCCATCTTCTTGATAGAACTCTCCATCATATGTGTTTGGGTTGAAGTTGTAATCTTCATCGTTTGGGACAGGACACCTACCATGTGGCGATACCTGGTGCACAATAGACCAACCCTGAAGAGCCTTGTTGCCTTGGCATGCGTATGGCAAATAATAAACCTGCATGGCCTGATCCGCCACAATGAAGACATCATTTTCTTGATAGACGGAATCATGTCGAATCTCGACTTGACCAATATTAGGGCTCCGTTTCGTTAGTCAAGGATTGAACCAGTGGCATTTGAACATGACGAGACGAAGAGGTTTCGAACCATAAAATGAAAGTTCATAGATATCTTCAATTATGCCATGATACTCGAGGCCATCAGTGCCGGGAGTACAAACTCCGCTGTTTGTGGTTTTTCGATGAGACCGAGCTCGCTCGTAGCTTCTTGTGTGAAAGCGATATCCATTCACATCATAACCTGAATAAGATTTCACCTTACTGTCGAAGCCATTTGCAACCTGTCTCAACTCCTGCCTCATAGTTGCATCAGTTTGGGCCTGCAAGCTCAAGAAGGAAAGATTGCTGGACTAAGTACGCGAAACTCGGAATCTCGAACTAGGTACGAGGTAAATTGGACAATACCTTTGTTTTGAACCAAGAAATAAAATCGGGCCTCCCTGCTCCCGGACCCTGTGAAAGAAGGGTGTCGGTTTGTCGTTGGGTAGGATCCCTTGGTTGATGCCAGGATATACGAATAAATTCCCTATGCAAACAAGAAACAATCAGTTGGATACAGAATAGTGAGGGTGTATTGAAACAAGTTCTTTGAGAACTTACTCAATGAACGGCTTCACCTCGGGTAGGTTGTGGAACACATATATCATGATCCTACGCCACTCTTCATTGTCTAACCTCTTCTTGGTCGATCCACTTGACCTGTCGAGTTGCCCTTGGAAAAGGCTGAGGTTGGAATCATTCTCGTCAATATTGTAGCGAGGGAGTGGATTATGCACGCTAGGAAGGTTCTCCGTGTAGTATAGCTGTGTGAAGTTTGTCACCTCCTCCACAATGGAAGCCTCTGCAATGGAAGCCTCAATTTTGGCTTTATTTCTACATTTTTTGTGAATGGCCTTCAGACATCTCTCGATTGGATAGCACCAACGGGCCTGCACGGGCCCCCCATACGTGCCTCATACGGGAGGTGCACAATCAAATGCTGCATCGACAAGAAGAAACCAGGTGGAAAGATCTTCTCCAACTTACAAAGCAACTCAGGTGCCACTTTCTCCAAGTTTGCAACCACGGTCCGAGATAGCTCCTTGGCACAAAGCTGGCGGAAGAAATAGCTCAACTCTGCAAGCACTAGCCAGACATGCTCAGGAACATAGCCTTGTACCATCGCTGGAAGAAGCCGCTCAATCCATACGTGGTAGTCATGACTCTTCATCCCGTTGACTCGCATAGTGCCTAAGTTCACTCCCCTGCTCAGGTTCGCTGCATACCCATCAGGGAACATTAACTCCTTGATCCATCGTAGTACTTCCCTCCTTTGTTCGGGTTTCAAGACGAAATCGGCCTTAGGCCTTTTCCAGTTCTTGCCGTTTGCAGGCGGCTGCATATTTTGCTCTGGTCTATCGCACAACGTCGCCAGGTCCACTCTAGCCTTAGGGTTATCCTTAGACTTGTCAGTGTCCATGAGTGTTACCCAAAGTGCCTCGGCGATGTTCTTTTCAGTGTGCATTACATCAATGTTATGGGGCAGTAGGAGGTCATCGAAATAGGGAAGCCTCGTCAAGCCAGACTTATGAGTCCACATGTGTTGCTCACCATATCCCACAAAACCACCTTCTTCATTGGGCACGAGAGCATCTATCTCAGCATGAACCTCGGCAGCAGTCTTCAAGTGTGGTCTAGGGTTCGTGACAGCGACACCTTTCCTAAAGTTCTTGGTGTCTTGTCAGAATTGATGGTTGGAATCTAGGAATTGACGATGTTGATCGAACGACGAATACTTGCCACCCTTCTTCAACCAAATGAACCTTACAGCTTCCTGACATATTGGGCACGGGAACTTCCCCTGAACACACCAGGCGCAGAATAACCCATACGCCAGGAAATCATGCATGGAGTACTGGTACCAAACGTACATTTTGAAGCTTTGCTTTGTTGCTCGGTCGTATGTCCACACCCCTTCATTCCAAGCTTTGATCAATTCATCAATCACAGGCTCCATGTACACACCCATATTCTTCCCCGGGTGTCCAGGAATTATCAACGTCAAGATCACATTATGTCGTTGAAAGGCGACGCCAGGGGGGAGATTGAGGGGGATAACAAACATGGGCCAACATGTGTAAGGGGCGGACATCGTGCCATAAGGATTGAACCCATCTGTTGCCAGCGCGACACGTACATTACGAGCCTCATTGGATTTCAGACGATGCTTGTCATTAAAGCTGGTCCATGCTTCACCATCAGATGGATGTACCATCTTGTCAGGATTGTACCGTTTGCCATTCTTGTGCCACGTCATCTGTTTCGCGGTTTCCTCGCTCATGAATAACCTTTGAAGCCTCGGCACAAAGGGAAGGTGCCGTAAGACTCGGGCGGGTATCTTAGGCTGAGTTTTCTGGCCACCACCATCACTAGACTCTACCTCCAGGAACCTAGAGGCTTTACACTTTGGACAGTACTTTGCCTCCTTGTGTTCTTCCCGAAATAGGACACACCCATTTGGACAAGCATGTATCTGCTCATACGGCATCTTCAGTGCTTTAAGGAGCTTATGTGCCTCGTACATGGTCTTCGGCAACACGTGGTTCTTTGGAAGTAGGGTGCCAACCACGGCCAACACCTTATCGAAGCCTTCTCGACTCATGTTCAAATCAGACTTCAACCCCATCAAGCGACTAATGGCATCTAGCTGAGAGACCTTAGAATGAGCGTGAAGGGGTTTCGCCGCCGAGTCCATCATGTACTTGAACGTATCCATGGCTGCCTGCATCTCCGCCTCCTCACGTCCTTCAGCAAACTGTGCTTGGTGAACGTCATCTACCATGTCTGCTACCCCGGCATCAGCATCGAAAGCCTCGACGCGTTGTCTCACCACCTCCTCTCTTATACGATTGGCTTCACCATGGTGGACCCACCGGATGTAGTTTGGGGTAAACCCATTCTTGTGCAGATGTTTACCCATGAGTTCCTTGTCTAGCATTCTCCTGTTACCACACTTGCTGCAGGGACACAAAGCCATTTTCGGGAATTTTGCGGCCTTGCCGAATGCACGATTCAAGAAACGATCAGTCTTCTGCATCCATTCATAGTTGGCATGACCCTCACTTGTCCGGCCGGTGTACATCCACTGACGGTCATCCATCCTCTAGCATATAAAATATCACCATAGGTGACCATCAATTGCATCTAGGCGGTGTCCCTACTCTCTAATAGGTGAGGATAGGTCCTAATCCCACCCACGGATGCATAGATGAGGTTAGTTTCCATGCTCCGCTCCTATCCGAGATGGAATTTCGGCAGCACCTCCCCGCCGTTCTCCGGATACACGTCCTGCAAGGGAGAGTGTGTATCCGGAGAACAACGGAGAGGTGATGCTAAAACACCATCTCGAAATAGAGCGGAGCATGAAAACTAACCTCAACTATGCATCCGCGGGCTGTCCAAAAAACGTGGACAATCCGAAAGAGATACGATCGCAGATATGCAAAGGTCCGCATATCTCCGACCGTATCTCTTTCGAACGGGAGACACCTAACTAGGTTACGCGACCAAAGACCACATACGGATAGAGGGGTTATACCTAGGGTGACGGTGAGGTCCGGGTAGCGGGGCGGTGCAGAGTCGGTGCAGTGGCGAGCCGACGTGGTGCAGGAAGACCGCAGCGCCGACGAAGTCGATCAGGGTCGTCGAGTCCCTCCCACAGGTCCTGCAAAAAAGGGCAAAAATGGTTAGTGTCGACTCAAAATTTCGGCAGCACCTCCCCTGCATGGGGAGGTTCCCAAAACCTGGAAAAAAACATGGCACGAAGGCCAACAACCACATATATACCAAACATGGCACGAAGGCCAACAACCACATATATACCAAGCATATAGAAGTTGCTCTAAGTTGTAACAGGTTTTATGGATAGCCTCATATATGTGAAGGTATTTTGGCAGCACAATGTAAACGTACACTAGCACAATGTAATCGAAGTAAAAAAAGAGATTATTATATGCTGCTGCTGAGTCATTGATTCTAGGTCAAAATGGTCCTTTTGTTTCTGGTTTACAGATCATGCATATTTGCCCAAGTCAATAAAAGATTGGGGGGTGATAAATTGATGGTCTAATAAAAAATGTAAATAATGCATTCTGAGATTTCATCAACAAAAAAAAATCAACTAAGCAAGTTAAGTTTTTGTCACAATAAACAGTAATATTTATTCTCAGCCAATGGGACAAAAAAGGACTTTATAAGTGACATAATCAAGCTTTAACCAAAAAAAAATACACCACTCTAATGCAATAAATCATAGTTCCTCCAGTTTCAAGGGAAGTTTTATGCTAAGTGAATTTACAATAGCAGAGCTCACAGTGTTGTGATCATGATGCATTGTCATTTACAAAATCGGAATCTTGTATCAACTTGTGAAATAAGCTAAAGTGCAGATTGAACATGGAAAGTCACTTCTGGTAATAGAAGAGAATTACCAATTGTATCAACTTGTGAAATAAGCTAAAGTGCAGATTGAACATGGAAAGTCACTTCTGGTAATAGAAGAGAATTACCAAGCTCAGTGAAACTAGGTTCTATTTTTGCCTGGAAAGACAGGGTGTCCACCACTTCTTTCTGGTTCATATATAGCTGACATTATCATCAATCAAGTAGAGCTCATGATGGCATTATGGTTGCTGGGTATCGGTGATTTTAGTTTTGTATATGCGAGCATATTTATTAAAGTAAGTGCCAAGCATCCTCTGATAAATGAACTATGTCTGCACTCAGCCAACTTTTTGATAATTTAATTGAGGTAAATTCCATGGAAGCATCTTTGGTCTGCTGCTTGTTCTTTATAGTCCACACAATGCCATGTGTGACCATATGAACTACTACATGATCTACCTATCAAAGCATCAGAAACGTTCCTGCCTAGGCACTTCATCTATTTCTGTCAGTTATCACAGCATTAGCTCAATATTTCAGTTCAAGTTGTATGCTCCGCACGCAAGTATTTGTCAGGTTCAGGATGGTTCACAGAGTTTAACCAACAGACATGTTGATCATTAGAGCAATTTAAAGCATGGATCCACTTTTCCAAAGAGGCTTAGACTCCAAAAAGGGATAAGAAAACAAAATGTCTGAACACAAAATGTTCGGACGATGATCAACTGGCCAAGCAACTTTCAAACAAACAAAAAGGAATATTGACGAGTGTAACATCCTAGCGGATTCTGAACACAAAAGGACCAATTGGCCAATCACGGCGCCATTGCATATAGTCCAGATGAACAAAATTTGTCATCACAAATCATTACAGTGACACATTTTCGATGGATTGCGGCATTAGTCACAAGAAAATAATTATAATAAGTACTTCCAAATATTAAATACACATAGTGTTTATTTTATGCAAATAATACAACTCTGCAGTGAAGGATAAACTGAGGGATCTCGACTGCATTTGCATACAATGAATCAAGATAAAATAGATCAAAAAGCATGGCCCCCACATGTGGTAAACCAGCACAAATAAATCATAAGAGAAACTAAGATTTTGCATACCTTCTTGTGTACAACTGCCGATGGATGTTTGCTTTTTTTTAAAAAAAAGATGCTTGACTTTCAGAGTCAGTTGCTCAACTGTAAACAAAATATGGACATATCAGTTCTACATCTTATTATCGCTATTAATCAAAGAGGCAAAACAAACTCAGTAAATTCAGTGAGGGCATGATAAAAATAATTACTTGACATCACCTTATGGCACGGGGAAGGGATGAGAGATGATGGATAGATAATGTTAAACACAATAAAAAAATATCTAATGGTATAAAAGTTAAAAGATGACTCCAGGCATTTCACAACAACTGAGAAAAGAGAGAAGTATGCTAGAAACATCCATTCCTGAAATTGACATCACCTCATGCCAAATTTCAAATGCATATATATTATCCAAATGTCTTCCAATATGTGAATATAGGCAACAGGTTCCAATCACAATACATTCTAGATCCATCCAAGTGTCCAGCCATTACACTAAAAGGACTAGCTCATTGTCTTAGACATACAACATGATGAGTTGCAGCACGCAGTCCGAACCATGCAATATAATAAGTTCCAGCATAGAGTAGCAACCTTCCAGCACACACATATATACTTACTAGTTACTACAATAGCAAGGATGTCTGGTTAGCAAAAGAAGCCAAAAGCCAGCACATACACATACTACAGCCAAGGATGGATGATTAGCAAAAGAAGCCAAAAGGTTAGCAATGGTCAGGTTCCAATCACACGAAAGCGTTATGAGGGTTTTTGGACCTAGAACAAAAATATATAGACGAGTTATGATCGTGCTGCAGATGTTAACTAGCACACCGAAATTTACAGTAGAAATATAGTATTTCTCAGAAGAAGCAAAATAAGCATGGAAAAGATGCTAGCTAAATACAACAACGAATACTCCATTTCCAAGAAGTTATGAAGTATGTGAATTACTCATTTTCAGGTGAAAATTCTAAAGTACACAAGTATACCACAGCACAGGGAAATTCTGCCAGGTGTTTCGCAATCAACAATTACGGTAGATTCATTACAGTAGACTTTGTATTCTTGGGGAAAAGACTGTGACCATTGAACTGCTCGATGGCTATGATATGTGTATCAAAATGGCAAAAGGTAAAAGCTACTGCATTTGTTTTTAAAAACAAGCATGCCTTCACCTTGACCAGCTCGTCTTAAAGGTAACATAATGTTTAAATTAAAAGAAAACAATGACCATTTGGCCGGATGTTCTTAGTTAAACTCTTCTAGTAGAGCAAACTCATTGAAACAGTAGTGTTCTATTGAATGAACCACCATCGGCATGAAAGAAGCATGAGTGGCATGAAAAAAGTTCACCAAAAGATTATCTTATAAAGCCAAGCGTTCCTGCATTGATTGCCCCTCTTCAATCAATTGTTTCTCATTTAATTTCCCATTTCATTCCAGCAAATAGAGTGCCCACATCATGAACCTAAATTAATTAATCTCATTGAGAAGATCCCGGGCATCACCCCTGACCTAGCAAACCAAATGAACGATTGTGATACTCTGCCACGACCAACGAGCATATCAAACAACAATCAACTTTGTCTCTTCAAAATGATGAGACACTTTGTCTCTAATAGGCAAAGTTTGAATAAATTGAAAGTTTCGCAAGTTAAGCTGGTAGTGAGGAATCCAAATTATTAGGGAATATAGACCAATAGGGAGCCTAGTGCCTAGCAGATTGAATATTTGACTAATCAAGTTGCAGTCTACGTATGCAGAGGAAAGAGGATCTGCAACTCTAGTGGAAGAGACTTGCTGATGTCTGCGGCATGCAGCAGCCTAGTATACGTATGTTAGCTGGGTTGACAGAATACTACTACTGGTGTATGCTTACCTCGGGGAGAGGCCCATCGGCTCCCTAGGCCTGGGACGTTCGCGCCCTCTCGCCGTGCCCCAGGGCCGGGATCAGACGTAGGCAGCGGTAATACGAAGGAGATCCTGCCGGGCTGCGGCGGCGGCCGAAGAGGGCGGCGCGGCTCCTGCCAGGCGGCGACGGCGGCCGGAGAGGGCAGCGTGGCTGCGGGCTAGACCGGCGGCGGCGAGGGCGCCACAGCCATGAGGACGGGTCGGCTCTTTTTTTTCTCACGGGTGGAGAGGATAGGGTTTGGGGGTGCGGTTGGACTGTGAGGCTCGGGCTGTTGTGTTGTATATTGGGCCGCAAAGATTTTTTATTTTTTTTTAATTTCTTTGCCGGGTGCCGCCTAACCTGGCACCCGGCAAAGATTTTTTTATTTTTTTTTAAATTTCTTTGCCGGGTGCTCCTGACCTGGCACCCGGCAAAGGCTTCTTTGCCGGGGGCCCAGGCTGGCACCCGGCAAATTATTTTTTTGTTTTTTGTTTTTTTGCCCCATTTTTTTGTGGGGCCTTGCTACAGTCAATAAATTCCTATTTTAAAATTTGGGACAATTTTGAGTTTTTTAACTATATTTCCTTAATTTTTTTCGTTTCATTGAATTTTTGCGACTATTCCAAATTTGAATTGCGGGTACATGAAATAATGGAATTTGGTTATTCAAAAAATGGTTTTCATGATATTTAGGGTATGTCGTGGCTGTATGCAGGAAGTGGCATGAATTTTCGCGCATCATGTTGTCATAACATGACGATGTACTCGCGGGAAAAGTGTATTTAAATTATATAAAATCCAAACGAAGTCTGAAAATCACGAAACTTGTTGATGTGTCTTGTTGTTACATGTGGAGGCATTGGTAAAAAATTCAAAAAGTTTCTAGCAAGTTGTGACCTCGGATACCTAAAACTCAGACATCTCCACATGTGATCACATGTTATTGCAAGTGGAGATGTCTGGGTTTTAGGCATCCGACGTCGCAACTTGCTCAAAACTTTCTCAATTTTTAACCACGGCCTCCAAATGCAATAACAAGAAACCTCGACAAGTTTCGTGATTTTCGGACTTCATTTGGATTTTATATAATTTAAATAAACTTTCCCCGCGATTACCTCGTCATGTTACGACAACATGATGGTCGTAATTTAATGCGAGTTCCTAGATACGGCGTCAACATACGCCAAACATCATGAATATCATTTTTCGAATGACCGAATTTCATTATTTCACGTACCTACGGTTCAAATTTAGAGTAGTCGAAAAAATTCAAGTGAATGAAAATAATTAAAGAAATATAGTATAAAAAGTCAAAAATGTCTCAAATTTTGATATTGAGTTATAATTACTGTACCAAGGCCACAGAAAAAAAAATAGGGGCAAAAACACACAAAAAAAAATTATAATTTGCCGGGTGCTAAACCTGGCCCCCGGCAAAGAATTTTAAAAAAAAAAAAATAAAAAAAAAAACTCTTTGCCGGGTGCCTAACGGCGTGGCACCCGGCAAAGACTGACGGCAGGTGGCCGCCGTCACGCCCGCCACCTTTGCTGGCGGCCATATTTTGCCGGGTGCCCGGACCCGGCAAAGACTAATTTTTGCCGACGGTTGTAATTTGCCGGGTGCCTGGCACCCGGCAAAGGCTGGTTTGCCGGAGGCCTTTCTTTGCCGGGTGCCGCTAGGTCTGGCACCCGGCAAAGAATGACTTTGCCGGGTGCCCGATAAAAAACACCCGGCAAATCAGCTGTTTCCTGTAGTGGGGGGGGAGGGGAGCGCTCTCGCCATAAAAAAACTGCGTGTTCTAGCTTATTCAAACAGCCATTTTTTTTTGTGCTTTCTAGTGATACCTTTTCCTGTAGGAACTCTGGGGAAACTTTCCTTACTCCATGAAAGCACGTGGTGGTGTGCAACTGATGGTCAGGAAGCAGTTCTGGGAGTCTGGGACAAATGGATTCACGGTATCTTTACTGAGATCTAGCAGTGTAAAGGTCATTATCACATATACTTCTCTGTTCCGCTGTTACTGCCTGATGCACATGTACAATCACGCAATGCTCTGTTGCTATGTGCCAAATTAACAATGGTGTTGGCATGGTTTTCCCGTCTGCATGCCCAAATTGACCCTTGTGTTGCAAAGATGATGCTCCATTTTAGACAGTTGACCAGCACTGTGCTTCAGAGTTTGAGGAACTGCTAACTTCACATTGTCGGACAACCTAATGCAATCTGGCCCCTTAATACCTGGGTTACTGATGCCTCTGGAGAAGGATGTTGCCTGGCACCGAAGAATCTTTGCAGAGATACAAAAAGACAGAGTTCGTATTCCGTCACTTTTGAATGATTCAAAATTTAGCAAGCAGATTTGGAAGTTGTGAGCAATCTGACAGTTTAGGAAACATGAAAAATCTCTTGCCTTTTCACATTAGCCTCTTTGATTTGGAAAAGCGAGAGAGAGAAAGGAGAACGTAGCACAGCACTGTTCCCAGTCATTGCAAGTTGTAGTGGCAAGCTGGTTTCTACAATCATGACCCCTCTCTTGGATAAGGCTTGCCAGCCCTGGCATTTTCTATGTCATTGGCGACATATTCCTATGACCCCTGTCAAGATGTCAAGAATGCCAGCGTGGGTGAGCAACGCCCACAAATGTGTTATAAACTCCCCTCCGTTAGTCAGATTTTGGATATGCTCCTTCACATTATCCGACGGTGCGATGTAGAGCAACATCTCTACCCAGAAATCTGCCAAGACCTTCCAGCAGGTGCGCTCCTCCATCCCTTCGAGTTGCTTCCCCAGCCTCACACCCTTGTGAAAGATCTTCTCATTTGGTTCATGATTCTGGCACACTTTGCAGCTCTTTCAGAAAGTGATTCTGACAACACTGCCATAGCCTTGTATTTGTCCTGCTCACTTTGTACAAACCCAACCACTTCCTCTACGACCACCTGAAACACACAGGATGTGCCATAGTAATTCACAGGAAGAAGCTTTGGTGCAGAAGCCACTAAGTATGCACAGTACTTGGACAGTTTTGTGGGAATGGTAAGATGGCTGTTGAGTTTTCCTTGGGCATTTGCTCCTTGGGTGCATCTTATTTGGGAAAAACATTATACAAATTGTAGGCTCCCAAGCCATGTTGACAAAGGCTCCTTTTGGTGGAAGGATATCTTGAAGCTTTTGGATAAATTTAAAGGCATGGCTTCAGCTTCAGTGCCTGATGGTGCTTCTTGCCTTCTTTGGGATGACTGCTAGCATGGGCAGCCTTTGAAGTTAACTTTTCCTGAGCTGCACTCTTTTGTTACTGTTGAAGCTTTTGATCAATTTTGACAGATTGAGAATATTCTCCAGAGTTTTCAACCCTCTGATGAAAGTGACACTTGGCTTTATATTTGGGGTACTTCCAAGTTCACTTCTAAGAAAGCTTATTGCCAGCTCCTGGGATCTAGCTGGGCTCACCCAATCTTCAAATGAATTGGAAATCTTCTTGTCAGCACAAGCATAAGGTTTTTTCCTGGTTGTTGGTCCAAGACAGGCTTAGCACTCGTAATATTCTAAAAAGGAAGAATCAGCAGACAGCTTCTTTTAACTGTGTCTTATGTTCTCTGAACACTGAGGAGACAGTTGATCATCTCTTCTTGGAATGTGATTTGGCTAAAACCTGCTGGGGTCTTATTGGTCTTACTGTCAACAGTTCCCCTGATCCAATTCAGAGGTTTGAGAGCTTCAGATTGCAGATCAATACCAGTTCTTTTATGGAGATAATTATCATCATGTGTTGGAGCCTGTGGACTGTCAGGAATGATGTAATTTTCAGAGGAATCCCTGCTAGCAGCATGCGTCGTTTCGAAATCTTCAAGAGCATCTTTGGGCAACTCTTATGGAGGGCCAAAAGGACATATTTCCCTGCTATAGAATCATGGCTAGAGCAAGTTGTGTAAGTGCTTTGTTTTTCTTTGTCTCCTTTTTTGTTTCCTAACTTTGTTCTCTCTCACTTTTCCTTTCTTGTAAACCTGTTTTGTTTGTAATCGTCTTGGTTACATTTCAATAAAATTTTCAGTAGAGGCCCCTGGGCCTCTCCTGTTCCTTCAAAAAAAAAACGTACCAAGTCAAAATAACAAGCACATGCAAATTATTGTCCCTTTCCTGAGCGCTGCTTGTGCCAGATTCAAGATTCATCTCGTCATGCCTGCAAGCCCACAAAATGTCACCTACTCCACTGGACAGCAGTGATGATTCCGCATTTGTAAGGATACCTTGAGTACATTCAAGGGACTGGAGCAGTGCCTCCACTTCAGCAGGCAACTCTATCAGTTTCCCAGTCCAAGGTTTTACATGGGATAGGATCGACTGGGATTGTAGTGCACTGATTCAAATAACGAGTCCAGCCCAAGCTTGATTTGCCAGTTGTATTCATTTTCTTTAGCAAACCAGTAGTAATATTTGTTTAAGATGGATGTACTGATCCTATAATAGTATTGCTAGGAGTCTCTTCAGTGTTCAGGGCTTGCTGCTCTCTGACAGAGTGACAAGCCAAATACACTTTGCCCCCAAATGGTCGTCCAGTAAACCAGCAGCTGTAGAAACTCAAGCACTGCAAAGGATTCAAACATCAGTAGAGTGATGAATGTTGGAAATAATCCTGTGTGTCTAGGTGCATGCTAGTGTCCAGGTTCATAGTATTTACTTTAGCTAAATTTCAGCATGGAGTAATAGGAGTAATATGCTGATTAGTTGGGTAATATTCTGTGGTAATTAGAAGGCTATCACAGCCTGATTTGTAGCTCACGTTTGGCTATATAAGTAGAAGAGAAAAACAGAAAAGGCTAAGTCTTTCCAGCCACCAAAACCACTTGTGCTCATGTGTGTGTTTCTTGTGTGTGAGTTCCTGGTGTCCTGCTAGAGGCATATTTTCCTTTCAATGAAAACATCAGCGGTTGTGGTGGTAGCAACACGTGACCAATTCCTGACAGGAAGAATGGTTGGGTGTGTACTGTTGCAGTCTACCAGTGATGTTAATAGGATAGGTGCAATGCAGAATTTTAATTTTAAAACTACAAGAGGTATGATGCCAGATAAAGGCAAATTGGGTCGTTCTTATTTTCTAGCATGGTGAGTTGGTGACCATTAAGATTACTGAAGGGAGTTGTTCTTCGTGATTCTTCATTTTCTACAAGAGAATTCATCTTGAGGTGGAGTTTGTTGATTTGTGATCCGTATTACTAACATGCTACATGCACCTACCTTTGGACACTCAAAATTAGCTTGTACTAAATGGATGAGGCATTTCTGTTAGCGTACTCACCTGTTGCATGCATAGCTTTCTTTTAGCCACTCAAGTTTTGAGTTACATGCATGCCTAGCCTATATAATCTGGTTGAATGTCATGGACAACACATTAGCAGAATTATTTCAGCGTTTAACTATAACTGCACTTGGAATTCACTCGGATGAATTAACCAGTCATTGTAAATCCATTGCATAAAAATCAGTAACAGACAAAGAATTGTGAAACCGCAGTCACCTAGATGAAGTAAATCCTTATAGGAAGGTGACAAATCAAACAACATGACAAAAAAAAAAGTTGTATAGTATACTAGCGCAAATGGAAAGGTGACAATAGTATCACATATATAGATCAAGTAAATCCTTTTTGCTTAATAGGAATAACAGCTAATATATGTATCATGTCAAGGGAGGTGTACATACTGTGAAATGGTGGTTCAGATCGAAATGAAGCTTTTGAGATGCAATGTGCAATGTAGCATTAGCATCATCAGAAGCAAGATGCATGATCCTTATAGCAAGGAGACGGATTTCTTGCACCAAGGGTATTAACGCCGACCTGTGTCAGATTGCCGGCATGTGCATTTGCCCTTTTCAGTAGAGGAAGTGTGCTGACTCCACGTCGTAACACCAGCAGAAACAGCATGAGCACTGTCCAAGAGATGTCAACAGAAATCACATTGGTTTTAACCGGATTCTTCAGACCAGTCATCCCAGTCACCATCTGAAATGAGCCTATCATCAAATTCGTGTGGCTCCATCTGTACAACAGATATTGCAATCAATAAATCCTGAAAATTTATTCAGACGCAGATCGAATTCGATACTGCTGAGGCTACAACGCTTCCTTGCTCCTGCTCCGCCGCATCTAAGTGTGAGGACGACGGACGGACTCCACCGAGGCGGGCGGAGGGCTACTCGCCGCGGCAGCCACATCCGCCTGTCTTGTGCACGCGCGACGAGGAGGCCGGCGGGGACGCTAGCTTGGGCTCCGCGCTCCGTGCCACCAACGGACTCGCTCTGACAGCAACCATTGTACGGCGTGGGGCCCACCAGATAGTGGGTTTGGGCTGTTATGAAGGCAGGCTTCTTTGTCATGGGCTCATGGGCTGTGTAGCTTAGTTAACGTTACATGCGGTGGTGGTTTTGGACCATCGTGCAGCTGGGCTGTGTTTGTTTGGTATGAACTGCGTTTAGCTTAGAGATGATGATGGGCGTTGGGCCAAGTCCACGATGTCATCGTACAGGCCCACCGACTGCAGCTTACTTAGGTTTGGGCCTTTGGGGTGGGTTCGATAACCAGCAAGAATAAAAAGGCGTTTCTAAGAAGAAGAACAAGGGGTGCAGTGCAGCACGCAAGGTTTGTCCAAATCTTAAAAACTATATACGCATTAGGGTTTTAAAAATAATTTATTAGTTTAAAAAACATGTCGCTTAGAACAAAGTTTGTCGAAATCTTAAAAACTACATAAACATCAAGAATCTAAAAATCTTGTATTAGATTAGAAGAATGCAACTTATTTTGTGTAGATTTGTATCAAATACACTTGCATAATCTCACACAAATGAAGGTTTTAAGAATACATTTCATAAGAAATTAATGGTTAAATATATGCATTGAAAACTGTGAAAAGCTAAATGTGACGAGTATTTTTTTACCCGAGGGAGCAATACGCAATGTACATGCAGTAGCAATGGCGGGTGAAATGGAGCTTGCATTATTGGATGTTATCATTCACAAGATTTTTTTATTTTTAGAAAAGAGGATCATTCACCGGATTTGTGAAAGTCTGCACAAAGATGGACTCCATGTCTTCTTTGAAAACGATGTCCCTCAACCCTTTGGCTAGCTCTAAACTCAGTGTATTCTACTATATTAATAAGGGCTAGTTTGGTAGGGTTCCGGCTTCATGTGGAGCGGCTTCTCTAGTGATGCTAAAGCCGTTTTGAGAAAATATTTGGTAAAAATCTGATAATAATTTATTTTAGGTTTTTGACGAGTTTAGAAACCCCACTTTTTCAGCTCTACTACCATGACATCATCAAGCCCAAGCTTCACAGCCTCTCACAGGGATCAAAAGTATTTAGTAGCAGTATACTACTAGTCTCTCCTACATTTTCTTAATATAATGAAGCGGAGCTCTTCTGCATATATTCGAGAGAGAAAAAAAAAGTATACTACGTACGTGGATGTCCTGGATAGATAGATAGATGTCCCAAAAAATAATTAATCATTGGATGCACTACCCCTATAGTATATCCCCCAAAAAAAGATCACATACATACACGTACGCGGATTATTTGAATGAACACAAAAAGGAATGCGTAAAAGCATGCAATCTATCCGAATGGAGGGAGCAATCTTAGCCGCATCCAATCAAATACCTAACACACCTATCGTGTCCAAGCATGCAGTCCAATACGCTACAAAGAGCGATCGAGCACTAGCAAACAAGTTTTAAGCACGGCCAATAATTGACCTTCATCGACTTATCGTGTGCAGAATATAATGGGAAAAGCAGTCATAATCACATATCGTGCAAGAAAAGCTGTTCAACTTTCTTTGTTTTGCTCCATCAGCAAAACTTTGTTTTTATAATCAGCATGTCAAATGGGAGGGAGGTGCATGTTTTTTTCTTTTTCTTTTTTTCTTTTTTTTAGAAAAAAAAGGAGGGAGATGCATGCTGCCTTTGCCTATTAGAATCAGAAACAGATATTGCTTTGGGACCCATATAGGTGGTGGCAGACAGCCGGGGCCCATGGGCTGCCCGAAGCAAGCGCGGATACGTGGGCCACAGAGGTGTGTAGTTCCAGACCAGTTCGTGGGCCCAGCAGGGCCTCCGAACCTTCTTTCAGTTCGTGGACGACAGTGAAAGGCACGTCGAGCTTTCTGGCGGATGCGCAGTCATCTTCAGCGATCTAGCTCTTGTTGCTTTCTTCTTCCTTTTTTCTGTATTTTTCCTGCCCTCAGATCTTTTTATTTTTTTCTTCTTAAAAAAAGATCGCCTTCTCTCTTTTTTTTTTCTAAAAAAAGATCTTTTTGTTTCAGGTTGTGGATCAGATAGGAGGGGAAATGCTCAATGAATATATATTTAGTTTTCAACAAGAACGACATGGTTCACTTTCCGGGGGAGGGAGAGAGAAAAGAAACATGGTCCATTTGGAACACATGAATGAATTTCACGGGAATTTTGATCATAGTTGTACATGCGTTTTGAAACTGACCAATTTTTAGGTAAAGGAAAAAAAACTGGCTTCATCTCTTATAACCAAGAGAATCGGACCAATATTTACGTGAGTTGATCGAGGAACCACGTAAAACCAAACCCTATGTAGCTTTTAGTTTGCTTGAAATTTGAACCATGATGAGCGTGTGTAGTACAGTCATAGTATTCCCTCCGTTAACAAAGCAATTCTCACTTTTCGAGGAATCAAACAATTTGAACTTTGACTGAAGTTATATAAAAAATACTAACATTCAAGATACAAATTTAATACTATTAGATAGTTATAGAATATATTTTCATAATAAATCTATTTAGAGTGCTAATACTAGTCCCTATAAATTTGGCCAAGCTTGAGCTAATTTGACCGGTACGGATACCTTATAGACGGAGGGAGTACGTAGCAGCTAGTAGCCAGCTACGTACGTACTGTCTATTTGCTTTGCTTCTACTAGTTGTGGAGTATACTCTTTACGTAGTCCATGAGTAGAAGCAATTTAATTTCCATTCATGCATCATCATCCCATGAACATGAACATGAACATTGGACTGCAGCTAGCTGTAGCCTGTAGCCCTGCATGTGACGTTAGGCCTGGTTTACTTTCCAAAAATTTTTGCCTCCACCCATCACATCGAACGTTTAGACATATGCATGGAGTACTAAACATAGATGAAAAAAACTAATTGTACAGTTCTCGGAAAAATCGCAAGACGAATCTTTTAGGTCTAATTAGTCCATGAAAGCCTTAGGTGCTACAGTAACCAACATGTGCTAATAATGGATTAATTAGTATCATTAGATTCGTCTCACAGTTTTCTGACGGGTTCTGTAATTTGTTTTTTTATTAGTATCGAAAACCCCTCCTAACATCCTTCCAACACATCTGACGTGACACCTAAAAATTTTCTTTTCGCAAACTAAACGCAGCCTTATACTGGCCAGACAAAAAGGAGCGATCCCAATGATTGGCAGTAGGCAGGTCCTTGTTTATACTCCTGCTCCTCTACATAGTAGTCCAAATCCAGTCAGTCACACGTTACAAATTTCTTCAGTTCTTCGGCCTTGTTTGGTTCCCATGCCAAAATTTTACGTCCTATCACATCGAATATTTGATATATATATAGAGTATTAAATATAGATTAAAAATAACTAATTACACAGATTGCGAGTACTTTGCGAGACGAATCTTTTAAGCCTAATTAGTCTAGGATTTGACAATAAAGTGCTACAGTACACATGTGCTAATGAAAGATTAGTTAGGCTTAATAAATTTATATCACGGTTTATTGACGAATTCTATAATTTATTTTTTTTTTGTTAGAGTTAACACTGCAGCTGCGGCAGTACAAGTACACACACTGTCCTATTGTCCTGTTCCTGTACTTGCGTTTCAATACAGTCTGCCGTTGATTGCTAGAGGACCTGCTGCATGCATGAGGCCGGCCACTTTTGACTAGGGACAGGACAGGACCCGAGCACAGCAAACAGTCGCTTAACGGATCACTGCTCATGTCCATGTTCAGCACAAACCAGAAATTCAAGGTACGGTGCTCAACTGAAATCAGTAGCCTGTCGACAACATTCTACAGGACACGATGATTGAGGTTTGGTTTGGAACGGCTTGGTTTGTCTGCCAGCCTCGTCTCAGGGACAGAGTGTCGGCATGGACTCGCACTCACTCCATGCATCTCTCGTTCTTTGCCAGACAACTACCGTTTCGGGTGGACGATGGATGTGCCCCACTTTTAAAAGGGAAAACTGGAAATGCCACTCCCCCTCCAGTCAGGTTCAAATTTTAATTTATTTTTATTTTTATTTTTTTCACACGCATATAGCTTCTACTGTGTACTCCCTCCGTCCGTCCCAAATTAATTGTTGTTTTCGGTTTACGTGCTACAAGTTTAATTCGATTTGTAGAAAACGAGTGTAATATTTTTATTTCCAAATAAATTTATTAAAAAACTAGATTCAAAGATTTTTCTGATGATACTAATTATGTAATATAAATATTAATATTTTTAATATATATTTAATCAAAGTTATTTCTCAGGAAGTGAAAACGACAGTTATTTTGGGACGGAGGGAGTATATAGATATACACTATACATGTATAACACCTAAAAGAGTTAAGATACTCCATCCGTTCTAAATTGTAAGTCGATACGGCTTTTCTACGTACATAGTTTTTAGTACGTACGTAGTTTTTAGTGAATGAGCACCGTGGATGCAGATTGCTATTGCAGGCACCATGATTGTCCAAGGGAATAACAATCAATAGAGGTGCATATACTTATGTGATCGTCAACAATAATAAGATAAAAGGATCTTTGAACTACATTTCTCCTTTTTCTTTAGTTCCGAGCAGGTGAACCGTGTGCAACATTATCTATATACCTAATATTAAAGGCAAAAAAAATTCACCTATTTTTCTCATTCCACCTCTCTCTAACTACTAGGACAGTGGAGAGTTAGAACAACTTGCGTCTAGCGATGATGAATATGGAGTCTAATTCCAATATGTATTAAGTTGCGCCCAATATATGTTGTATATGATCTGACTTATGACATGAGGCTCCCATATGTATTGGGTTCTATTGCAATGCACAGCCACATTTACTTATTATATCTCTACACCTAAAAAGACTCTAAATAATCATCTACCGGGTGATAAAAAAACATATACTATTCGGTCACAAAGATTATCAAATACGTAGACTATCTAAACACTGTTCATCCTCACCAGAAATCCAAAGTCCGCACGCCTCCACATGTCCATGGGCAGACCCAAACAATGATCCTGTCGTGCGATTCGTGTGTGAGCTCCGATTGAAAAACACGGATCAGTCTGTGGCTCATCAAAACAAATACGGATCGGCCTCGGCTCCGCATGCAAACCAATTTCGCCCGCGACGTCTGCATGCAGCGCTACAAGCCCACACTCTCCGACGGTCAACCCGCATGCAAGGCAAATCAGCACTTTTCATGTATTTTTTTAGTTCAAAATTCTTTTTTTTAATACGTCACAAGGACAAACAGCTACACCATGCATCCAAAATTACTTCTCATGTATATGTATCAAAAACATGCTAAAAATGCAATTCTCTATGATTATGTCTTTTCATTAGACCTAAGGAAGCAAGTACATGATTACCATGAATAAAATATTTATGTATAGATTGATGATTAAGGCCAGTCTCAATGGGGTTTCATCAGAGTTTCATGGGCATTAATTATGCTGATGTGGCACCATATTTATGAAGAGAGAGATGATAAGAGTTTCATGAGAGCAGAGAGAGTTTTATGGGGATGAAACTCTTCTGCACTGTTTTCAAAATTTGGATGTGTTGGAAACAGTGACATGAAATCCCCATTGAGACTGGCCTAAGAAGAGTTTACTTGCCGGAGAAAAACTAAATGAAACCCTAATTTAGTTTACACACGGGAGCTTTTATTCATACACAAAGAAGTTTAGAAATTCTAATGAAAAATCATTTATTAACTTTTATTGATTTCTAAAAAGAATAAAATGGGTCCAAATAAGCGTGGCCAAATATTTACGTCTCTCATGCAACGCATGAGCATATACCTGGTATAAATAAAAAAAAGAGTTACTCTTGTGTCGATACTACTTGAATCGGATTGCGCCGCCGATGGACCCACCCATGACATGAGGGCGACACTACGGATAACAATAACCGTATCGTTTTCACAGCCACTAAATAAAGCTTCTCTCAACCGTCGTCTTCAACGTCGTCGCTCTCAAAATCCAATACCGTATCTATACTATGTACTGACACGCTGATTTTTTTTAGAGGTGACTCAATCTACGGCCGCGATAAAATGAGGACAAATATTATTGTACTTGTACGCATTATTAATGTCTCCTTAAGTTGTCGTGATCAATCGTGCGTGCCTTTTCTGTTGTCATTGCCCATCCAATCATGATCATGTCGAGTGGCAGTCCACACAGCTTCTTTGCACCACTGCCGCTCATGAATCCTGATCGAGATGTTGAAATGGACCCTGGAGCTGGACCATGGACGACACATACACAAAAAAAACACTAAAAAACACACCTCAGGACAGATGACAAGGACAACAATTAGTAACTTGACAGAAGAGCGACGTGGCTGATGAGGAACTTTGGAGAGTACATAAGAAATGCCAAGCAACAAGCTAGCTATATATTTTCTAATTAATCTAATAATACTTATTACGTATCATAATAAATAGCTACAAATATGAGTACGGGGAGAACATACTCCACTAATATAAACTGACTCGTGGGTAGAGCTAGATTTGGGCCGTGCCATTTAAAGGCGGGTCATGGCACGGTCTTTTGGCATGACACGAAGCACGACACGGTACGAAATATTTTGGGCCGTGCCGGCACGGCACGAACACGAGGGCCGTGTCATGCTCAGGGTCTCGGCACGGCGGGCTATATGGCTTGGCCCGCATTTTGGGCCGTGCTTGGGCCGGCACGACACGAAAATGGCACATAGACACTTCTACTACTCTGCAATGCAATTTCCTAGCATTTACTTTACTACCTCTCATCTAATTCTTGAATAGATTATGAAAATTATTAAAACTTTCATTAAAATAGTACACACAAGATATATATATTTCATTTCACAAGCAGAAAAACAAAATTAGCATAGATATTTTGAGGGCCATGCCTGGGCGGCACAACCCGAAGACGTGCCGGCATGCCACGGGTCGTGCTTGGGCCGAAGAAAAGATTTACCGTGCCATATCGGCACGGCCCGACGTGCCTTCCGTGCTTAGAGGGCATGACCCGAAGAGGCACGAAACACGAGAGGACCATGCCGTGCCTGTCCGGCCCAGCCCAAGTCCCACCTCTACTTGTGGGCGTGTGTTTGCAACTTATACAAGAGAAACATTTTAAGTCCGGACTGAAAACTATTAAGAAAACTAATACAGGATTATGCTTAGGGCTAGTATATAGAGCTCCACTCCTAGCTTCTTCGAAGCAGATTTTGTACATCCATGCCTAACGCTTAAAATACAGCTAAATTCTGGTGGGAAGCTGATGAGTTGTGAGCCAAAAAAACCCGCTCCCCACCACTCCCCGCTACTCTCCATTCGATCACCACGCTAGAATCACTTCAGAATCAATTCTTACCTGCTCCCCATCCTGCTCCCACACTAGAACACTCTATTGGAGAAACAAGAAGTGAAGCTTAAGAATCAGGAAAAGAAGCTCTGCCAAATTGACCCTTAGCTTCACAGTATTCAATCCGTTCTAAAAAAGAATGCACATCTCGCTCTCGATATGTCATAACTTTTAAAGTGCGACTAAGTTTATAAAAGATAGTATCAATATTTGTATTCAAAATAAGTTTATTATAGAAATATATTTTATAGTTAATCTAATGATGCTTATTACCTATCATAAACGTTACTACATTTTTGTATATACTTGGCCAATCTTAAAAAAATGACTCATCAGAAAGCGAGATACGTACTTTTTTTTAAGGCGGAGCAATGAAGTAGTAGTACATACCACTATATGTTGAAACTTCTCCATTGATGTAAAGCGTTACTGTGAGCCGCGAACAGTAGTGCCGCTGTGCAATGACAACACCACCTGTAACAGCAAATTAGAACCGATGGACGGACATAATGAATTAATGATCAGCCCTGATGGCGAATGCATGCATGGTCAAGGGTCTATTTCAGGTTCAGATCCATGATTGCATTGTCGCTGTGCAGCAGGTGCATAGCTTACCACAGTTACATGAAAACATCTAGCTGGCCTGCAAGATTTGGACGGCGCCGGCGGAGGAGAGTGATGACACACAGCCCAACTGGATACTACTACTATACCTCCGGCGGCCTTCTAGCTTACTTTGATTAGGGGTCTTTTCGTCATAATAGCTAGCTAGCAGGATTTGGTCACTAGGTCAGTCTCAGTGGGGATTTCATGTCACTGTTTTCAACACATCTAGATTTTGAAAATAGTGCAGAAGAGTTTCATCCCCATAAAACTCTCTCTACTCCCATAAAACTCTTATCACCTCTCTCTTCATTAATATGATACCACATCAGCATAATTAATGTCCATGAAACTTTGATGAAACTCCATTGAGACTGGCCTCAGGAGGTTGTTGTAGGATAAGATAAACTAGGTTCATAAATATGTTGAATCTAGAGTAACAACAAAATCCTTAACTAAGTACCTGTAGCTCCTCGAACGGTTCTTTTTTTTTATGAAACACGGTACAGACACGAACAGAGCCCAGAGGCGGATTTAGCATGGGAGCTGTGGGCACTCTAGCCCTACGCATTGGAGCTCCATAGAGTTGACATGGAGTAAGGAGAAAGGGGAAGATGGAGGAAAAGAGAGATCGACGAGGAAGAAGAGGGGGTTGAAGGAAGAAGGGAGATGAGCCCCACCTAAGGTCCATCCCCTTACATTCGCCACTGCTGCCGACTGGTCTTGAGAAGAATAGTTCCAAGTTGAGAATTGAACTCAAATGTGCATGTTGCGAGTAGTTTAGTTCATGGCTCCACGAAATTTTAAAGTTAATAATATGGTTTGAAATTCTAAAATTTGTTGTGAGATTGACCATGCATGCTTAGACTGTCTCCAACAGCACAACCCATACCCAAAATAAGTCCTTCACAGTGCTTTGCCTACCCAAAAACACTCTCCAATAGCTGACCCAAACAGATGACCCATTTTGGGTACCAGCCGAAAAGAAACGCAAAAAAGGGTCGTTCGAGAGAGAGGACGCAAACCTCTGGCGCCGGTAGCAGTGGGCCCGCAGCGAGGCGTGGCCCGCGATGGGGCGCGGCCGGCGAGGCGAGCCGAGCCCACGGCGGGGAGCCGCCGGTGCTTCCAGGCGGGTCCACAGCGGGGCATAGCTGGCAGGGCGAGGTAGGTCCACGGCGAGTCCACGGTGGGCAGCCGTCGATGCGGCGAGGAGCGGCCACGGCGAGGAGTGAGGAGCGAGAAGCAGCCGGAACCCGCCGAGGCCGAGTCCCCGTCGCCGTCGAACAGCATCGGTTCATCCGCGCCGGCACCCGCCGAGGCCGAGTCCCACTGCATCACCACCCGGCAAGGAGCAGCCGTCACCGGCGAGGAGCGGGGAGTGGGTCGAGGAGGGGAGTGGGGCACGTCAAGGTGGGTCCATGGCAGGTCACGGCCGGCGCGGCGAGGTGGGACCGCGACGGGGGGGGGAGCGGCGACGGGGAGGCCGGGGTGCCCAGGGCGGTGTGAAAGTCTCTAGTTTGGTTTTGGCTAATTGATGACACCTAAGTACTAATCACATGTACTTGAGTGTTGATAGCAAAAGGTGATTGGTACACTCCTAAGTGATGGCAAGATGCACGTTGATCATGATGACTTGGTGCCATACTTGGAGAAGAAGAGGAGATGGAGTGCAATCCTATGGAGTTCAAGGCAAAGCTATAGATAGGATTTGTTTTTGGTGATCAAGACACCATAGAGGGTGTGATCACACTTAGGATCGATAGCCGTACTATAAAGAGGGGAATTTCCGGGGCTATTGATCACTTAAGTGCCACTAGATGAGGATTCATTTGCATATGCATTTAGATCTAGTGGAGGGCTAACTTATCGCCTCGAAAATTATTGTGAAAATGCTAACACACATGCACATTTGTGACCGGCACTTTTGTGGAAGTGAAACGCCTATTTTCCACTGCGCTGGACGCGAAGAAACAGAGGCGAAAGGGAGTCACTGGGGTGACCGGACGCGCGACCGGACGCTGGATCGGACGCGGCTGGCGCGTCCGGTCAGCTCATCCCGAGTGCAGAGGTAGCGCACGCACCGGCGCATCCAGTCGGTCACGGGACCGGCGCGTCCGGTCAAGCTCCAGAGAAATTGCGAAACACGTGAGGTCGATCGGACGCGGTGGCGCATCCGGTCATGATCGACCGGACGCGTTCGGTCGTGTGTGGGTGCTTACTGGAATCGACCGGACACTAGCACTGTGGCGTCCGGTTAGTTCAAGCGGCGCGTCCGGTCACGTGGTCAGCAACGCGAATCAGCGGCGACCGGACGCTGTGACCGCGTCCGGTCAGTTCGACCGGCGCGTCCGGTCAGTACGCAGGCAGCAGCAACTTGTTTCTAACGGCTCTATTCTTTAGGGCTGCTTATAAATACTTGTTGGCCGGGTCCTAGAGGGATCTCTTGGACATTTTGACATTCTAACATCCTCTTGAGCTGAGCATACTCCCTCCCACTCATCTCCCTTACTTGATTGACAAATCAAAGTGAGTTTGAGTGATCTCAAGTGCATTTGCTTGTGAGTTTGCATCTAGTTGGCACTTGGGTGAGCATTGGCTGCGGAATTCTTGTTACTCTTGGTGGTTGCCGCCACCTAGACGACTTGGAGGCAATGGAGGAGTTGTGGCAAGAGTGGCGCTTGTTCTTGGCCACCTCCCGGTGATTTGTAAGGGGTGTTGTGCCTTCCCCGGCGGAGCGCCGAAGGCAACTCTAGTAAATTACTCGTGTCATTGAGTTACCTCACTTGCGGTAGGTTCTTGCGGTGCTCTTGGGGAGCTTGGCTTTGGATTGCCAATTAGCTGCCGAACCACGAAGTGGTGGTCGACACAACGGGGACGTAGCGTGCCGGCAAGCACGTGAACCTCGGGAGAAAAATTGTGTGTCACCTTTATGATTGATTTCTTGGATTTATCCCGGTGATTGGTCTTCATTTTGTTGTGATTGATTCATTTCTCGACGCGGTGGTATAAAGATCACAAACCTCTTTTTTACATTCCGCAAACTAGTTGTAACAAGCTCTTTAGTGTAATTAGTTTTGAGAGCTTGTTTTATCTTTGCTAGTGTAGCTTGTCACCTAGTTGAGCTCTTTAGTGTAGCTTGCTTGTGAGAGCTCGTAGTGACTTAGCCTTTGTTTGTTATAGTGATCATAGTTACTAGAATTGTTGGATAGGTGGCTTGCAACCCTCGTAAAGCTAGAGCAAATTCGCATTTCGCCATTTATTATACTAACCTTTTGCTCTAGTGAGTTTGTAGAATTTTTAATAGGCTATTCACCTTCCCTAGCCATATTAGGACCTTTCACGGTGGACTCGCCGGAGATTGGGATGGGGCGATGAGAGAGAAGTCGGGGCTGGCGATGGAAGAGTTTTAGGTCCGCTGTTGGAGACGGGTAGTTTTGCATCATGCAGCCTTTCACTGTGCGCCACCCAAACCATCGAATGCCTCTCGTGTTTGAGTTCCATCTATTGGAGACAGTCTTAGTAGAGCACTTGGAGAATCGCTTTTATGAGAAGCGCCATAGATGGAGGAAAAACGTGGTCAGGACAAGCAAAGGTCTATTTTTTTTTTGCACAAGCAGAGGTTTGATTTAGCTACTAATAGTGTTATCCTAAACGCTAGACGGTAAACAGTTGGTTACCTGTCCTTTAGCCTATCATTCGGGCAAAACGGGTGTTTAAACAGGAAAAACAGCCATATAAATGGTTAAAACAACCGATTAAACGGAAACGGCGTAGCACCATGTAGCGTTTAAATGATATGTGAACGCACTACCGTTTAGACAAACAGTGAACTATGTTATAGGATAAATCAAGGTAATAAATAGCAGCAGTAGTGGCCACAATAGCGGTAGGGGCTATTGCCGCTACTGCTATGAGGTAGCGCTCTGAACTTTGCAGCTTGGAACTTTGCGACCACAATTCTGAGTAGCGGGGCAATATTGCAGCCGCAATTGCACGTAGCAGACCGCAATAGCATGGAAGCAAATAACTCTAATCAGCCTAGTCCACTATGACTCGCACTCCCAAGTCAACACACTCATGCATTGGCTGCAGCCTACGGTTCCAGGTCCAGGCGTTCTTTGAGTGTAATTAAATATCTATTTATACTCATTATTTATGATATATACTTAAAATTATGTGGGATTATCGAGTACCGCTGTTGGAACTTATCGTCCGCTATCCGCAATCCGCTACCTTGACGCTAATCCGCTACCGACCCGCTATACGTTATTTATTAGCTTGGGATAAATAGGTAACAAATAAATACGGCCAGAAAGAACACTAATCTAGTGCAATGTTTTGCTACTAGTTTTAGCTTATTTAAGCCATAAACAACTCGTGAGCCGCCCTAATTAATTGTCAAACTTGATGTGAAGGAAATGAAGGTATCAGTTTCTTTCACAATGATAATTTGAGCATTAACTGTCCTCTAAAATAAGCAAAAAGCCACCAAGCAAGCATTGGAACATTCCAGTTCGTTAGCAAAAGATCACATCACTCTTGTGACAACGGTAGCAAAGCCGAGGTAGTAGAGCCGTAGAGGCAGGACACAAATTAAGCAAAACAAAAAGGCATTTCCTTTCCACTAATCATGCTTAATTTAAGCTAAAAACCACTCTTTTTCCTCTACATCATTACTTCCCTCCTGAGAAAATGAAAAAAGAAGAAGATGCAACTATGGACAGCTCCTCAGCCTCCTCCAAAAAAAAGCCATGCCGAAACGCTCATCTCGGCCGTCGGATGCGAGATCGGCGGCGGAAACTAACTGGCAGACGAAACGGCTAAAACTCCCTCGGGTCGACGAAGATGGAGGCGCCGGGCGGCGCCTTGGTCCAGTCGCCGAGCGCGCCGTCGCCGTACCCGTCGGCGAGGCGCTTGATGCACCAGAGGTCCTCGGCGCCGAGTCGCGGCCAGTGCGGCACGGCGCCGCGCAGCGGGTCGCAGGCGGCGACCTCGGTGGCGACGACGCGCGCGCCCGCGCGTCGCGCCACGTTGTGCGCGTGGCGGCAGAGTGCGGTGGCCATCCGCGGCGCGTCCGGGCCGGCGCCGCCGAGGCCGTAGAGGAAGTGCATGCCGAAGGGCTCGAAGAGGTTGGGGACGGACGGGACGCGGAGGAGCAGCCAGCGGGAGAGCGCGCGGTCGGCGGCCCGCGTGGCACGCGCGGCGGCGCGCCACAGCCGCGGCGCGCCCCGGACCTCGAGGCGGAACGCGTCCTTGCAGTTCCACACGCTGCCCACCGCCCACGACGGCGGCGGCGACGCCAGGAACGCCTCGGCGCCGCGCCACGGTTTGGACGACGCCGGGACCGCGAGGAACGTGCCGAGGGAGAGCGGGTTGGACAGCACGGCGTCGATGTCGCGCGGGAAGAACTCGACGCCCGCGAAGCGCGCGCGGTAGAGGAGCTCGGCGTCGCGCGGCGGGACGCGGAGGACGGCGACTCGGCGCGGCGGGGCGAGGTCGTGGCGGAACACCGGGTGCACGAGCACGGACGGGGTGCGGAACTTGGCGTAGCCGCAGCGGGAGGTGAAGAGGCGCACCGACGGCTCGTTGTCGCGGTCGGTGGCGACGTAGGCGTACTCGGCGCCCGCCTGCCGGAACCACTCCTCCATCCGCGCCACCAGCGCGCGACCGATGCCGCGGCGCCGGTGCGCGGGGGAGACGCGGAGGCCCAGCAGGTAGGCCACCTTGGAGAAGAGGTCGTCCTGGCCGCGCCCGCACGCCACGGTCTTGACGCAGCCGCGCACCACGCCAACGACCTCCCCGCCCGCGGCGGCCTCCGCGACCTGTGGCAGGCATTCGCACTTGAGCGATGGATGGATCGAGGAGCTAGCGATGGTGGGGCGGGTGGGACACGTACGAGCATGAGGAAGGCCGGGGAGTGGCGGACGCGGCAGAGCGGGTCGCCGAGGAGGTCGGTGAAGAGGCAGAGCTTGCCGGCGCTGGGGCCGACCTCGCAGGCGCCCTCGAGCCGCTCGACGGCGGCGCGGTCGCGGTCGCTGGCACCGTCGAACTCGCGCACCGTCACCGGCCCGCCGCCGTCCTCCTCCACTGCCGCCACCACCACCACCATTGAAACGGGCGCGCAATCGCTTCTACCTGCTGTGCTCTGACGAGCTCGCTAGCCAGGTGCTTTCTCTGTCCCTCGCGTATATGTAGGTGGGAATCTGGCGGCGGGCGGGCGGTTCAGCTCCTCCGGAGATGGAGTGGGGGTAGTGGAGTGAGTGGCAAGCAATTATGAGTGCAACCGAGGTCGAGGAGGAACTGAGCAGCAGGAAAACTGATGGGGATTGAACAGAGAGGCGCCAGGCGCGGGAGAGGAGAGGCCGGGCAGAGAGAGAGAGAGAGAGCGCGGGGAAACGAGAAGATGCAGTTGCTTGATGGAGACGAGTAGTGCCTAGCTGAAGTGGGCCGGCCTGCGGTGCGCACGGCGGCGCACCCGTGCAGTGCAGTGCAGCTGCTTGCTGCTACGTTCCACTAAAAAAAAAAAAGAAAAAAGAAAGAAAGAAAGAAAGAAGTGGGCCCCACAGGGAGTGGTCGCCCGGGTCCACCGTCCCCGCTTGTGCTTTCTCTTCCTCCGGTTCCTCCAACACATTCCATCTGAGTTGCACCAGCGTTTCCTCGGCTTTACTTCTCGAGGGAATTCCCTCGTTGCCATTGAAATTTATACGGATTCCCTCGTTGCTATTTAAATTTTCAAATTTTCTCGACTCCCACTATCTTAAGTTTGCATTCCCTTGGTACCATTCCGGTTAAGATCTCCCTGACACCTTGGGCCCGCAACAGCTCCCTCCGTTACCCATCCTCGGCCGCACGCCGCACGCGCACATCTGACCCTTCCAATTTGGCGACACAGGCATGGAGGGCCGATCGCATGGCCACGTCTGTTCTAGTGGCCTTAGCCAGAGGACGGCACCCAGTTCAAGTACGCGGCCACCGTCGCAGGTGCCGGTCGCTTAGGCACACTCGGCCGCAGGGCACGCACGTCGAGGCAGCAAGCCAGCAACGACGACCACCTCCGAGGTGGGCGAGACCCAGCTTGTGTTGACGTACGATGATCGTCGAGAAGACATGACTCCGAGCCCCGTACTGCAGAGTCGTGTCGTCGCGTCGTCGCCTGACCACAGCTGCACCTGTTGGCGGAGTCGAATTGGCAGCTGGCACTGGCTGGACGTGCACGTGGCCACACCTGGGCGAGCGTGCCGGAAGTCGCGGGGGAGCTGCGCATGTGCATTGGCCGTTGGTGAATGAGGAGCAGCCGCCGCCAGGGCCCGAGCTTGCTCTGTGCGCCGCGCGGGAGAAAGAGACGAGTACGATGCTTCGACGCGGGCAGGGTGCGCCGCAGACTGCTGCGCCATGCTCATCAGCTAGCTCGAGGACCGTGACTCCTGGGCGTTGGCTGTGCTCGTCAAGGAAGACGACTCCGATGACACGCACACGGCCCCCGCACGCCACTCTCGCGGGCGTGGGCCTCGGCGTTGGTGGACAAGCGGACGCTACTCCAGTGCATGCAAGCGGCCCTCCATGAGGAACACCCTAATGTCGAGCGAACAGGCGGCCTTCCGTGTGAAACACTGTGATGGTGCTGGACACAACAGCAGATCTCCTCCAAACGTCGTTAGGCATGAAATTGATGGAATGGCAGCCAAGGGAAAGGAAAACATAAATCAATGGCTATGAAGGGAAGATCATTTTTTCAATGGCAGTGAAGGAATTGTTATAATTTTCAGTGGCAACCAAAGAATTTTCGATTTTTCGCTTACTTCTTTGGTAATACACAAAGACTCTTATATATATATATATATATATATATATATATATATATATATATATATATATATATATATATATATATATATATATATATATATATATATATATATATCACAGAAATATAGAAGCTGCTCTACTTGCATTTGAGGAGTAGCAACTACTAAAATGCTTTGTCCTATACTTTTCACCGCTATAAAATAGTTGGCAGTTGAGCAGTAGCAATATAGTAATGCATGTTTCTCTCTTTTTAGTTGGCAATTGTTCTACCGCACCATATGCTACAAAATAAATTTCACAGACCACATAGGATATATACATTGTGATTCTGGTGCAAAATATAGCACATGCTAAATATGTCATATGAACTTTAGCAAGATACTTGCATATGTTACCAAAATTATGGAAACATTAATAGAGTAGTTTTGAGTTAAATACTTTACCAGAAAGGTAAGCAGTGCATTTATATAACTATAGTTATACAGAAGGGCCGAGTCAGCTCGGTAGATCGACACAAGGCACGGATCACTATGCTCGGGCCACTTTGACCCAGCAACGAGTGTTGTGCTTGGGCCATTAAACAAAGGTCCACCTCGTGCTAGCTCGATAACCCATCACATATATAAAACCACCATCTATCCCTAAAACCCTATATGACTTCATTTCTTCCCTACCCATGCCCTTAGTGCCAGCCGTCGTCGATCGATGCCTATAGCTGCCCTTGATATATCATCGAGTCCCTTTCCCATCTTCAGCCGCTAGCCCGCAACCTCCCTCATCTTATTCTACCTCTACCATCTTCAGCCATCATGCTCGCTAACTCCCTCCATCCTTGAGTCCCTTCATGTCGATGTTTCATAGAGCTAACTAGTATATTTATAGTTGTGTGTATGGCCTTGATGGCTTGGCGCTCAAAGACTCAGGGGTTATACTAGTTCAGGCAATATACCCTACTTCCAGTGGTGGTGTTCATTTGTGTTCCTGAGCTCAAGAGCCTAGAATTTTATAGTTGGTTTACAACATAGGAGGTTCGAGTGAGATGGAGTTTGGAAGAGAGGGTCTAGAGGCTAGAGTTGCTAGATAGTGTTGAGTTTTGAGACAAGGAGAGGGGGCTTTGGTCTCCTTGTATAGCTTTGGGGGCAGGTTATATAGGGGAAAAAGATGGATGGGGTACTTCAGTCCTTTTTTTTGTACAACTCCTTCGTCCAACCTTATTGCTTGAGGACGGAGGGCCTGTCTCCCATGTGCTTATAGCAAGAGATATAGAGGACATGTTGCTCCACATCAGACGTCCACCGATAAGTTGTGGTTGTAGTAGTGCCTCATGGGTATGTATGGCATTTTCATGTCTCCTATTTAGTATGGGAGTGAACTATTGGGTCGTGCCTTCCTTGTGCCTGCGTGGGCAGCAGGCCCAACGCTCTTGACATTACATCAAGGTGACGACTTTGTACAATCCTCCTTTGACCATTCTAGGGAAAGGAAAGCCCAGTCAAGTCCCTTATGCGGTACTCTAGTGGCTTTCCCATGAGGGGTGCTAAGTTCCTCGAGAGCGCATCCTTCCTAGCAAGGTCTATATAGTTGGTGATGGCCCTTGGCACAGGTCCCATCTTGGTCGAATTTCTCCATACGACTTCTTTTGGGGAATTTGGCATCTAGAGAACTCGATCAGGTGTCAATTCGATGGTGCAAAAGTCTGGATGCCTAGGGGTTAGGGTACCCCTAGTCTAGGTATTCATCAGTAGCCCTTGAGGCCTTTCATGTTAGCTTATATGGCTGCCTCATCTTGACTTCATCCCCGAGGTTGTGTGAGTGCACCAGCGAGTGCTAGCCCCCAAGCCTACTAGTGATTCAAGAAGAATCAGTTGGAAGCTGAGTTCAGTTGCCCAATTGTAGTGGCCCGAGGGCGCCAATTGGTTGCACAATCCTTTTGCTCGATTTTGTGGATTTTGGAGGGGATCTCTGGGCTATCCTCATGCTGGGAGCTTGTGTTTTCCTTCCTTCATTCGCCAAATGAGTCATTGACTCCCTCTGCATGGGTCAGTGGCCCTGGTATCGAATTGGCTCCCTATCACAAGTCGCCTATGGGGGAGGAGGGAGCTATCGCATTCCATTTGTTGGGCGCGATGCTTCATTTCCATGTATAAACTAGGTGACGTGTGTTGCTTGTGCTCAGGCTGGCCCATTAATTTGTCACACAAACGCAAGTACACGCGCATGGAGCATGCATGGATTGGCCTTTGAGGGGAGTCGAGGGGCAAAAAAAATATGTTAGTCTATTGCTGATCCCGTGGACTCCACTGTTACATATGTGAATGACTATGCCATGCTGACACCCTCTTCCTGAGGCACATCTTCTCCATTGCAGGTATGGGTAGCACGTCGGACACAACTGAAATGATGGTTTCACATGTTCGTCCTTTGACCCTTATGGGAGAAGGCAAACTATCGGCCCGACTTAGATGCTTATAAGATGGCCCTGGCAAGCCTCTAGTGATGGGGGGCCTTGGGTAGGCCCCTCTCATCGAGTCATATGGTGGGACTCACCAATGTGACATGGTGCCAAGTGTGACCGAGCCCTTTGCCTCTGATTTGTGTCAAGGGGTTCTACATTTGCTATGTCACGGATGTGATCGAGTCCACACCACTGAGTCACTCCAAGGCGCATGTGGTCGATCTTCGAGGACTGGACGCACATATATGTCAACAAGATTGTGTGCCTTTCGACCCTTCTTAGGTCTCGTGGACGTATTGTTATATCCAGGTATTCGTCACCCATCTATGAAAACCATTAGTGCAGTGGTGCATTTTTGGGAGATGAATGGATTGGTAGTGTAATTTTATATATACATGAAGCATTCGTATACTTTGGATAAACATTGATCAAAGATTCTAAAATGTGTCTAGTACTATGTAAATAACATTGTTTATCCTTCAATAGGGGAGGTTGTTAGCATGGATAGCCCAACTGTTTTTTATGAATATTAATGTGTATAAAATCAGTGCTTTGCAAAAAAAAGAAACAGAGGCAGTAAAATACTGATAAAGTGATTACGATGCATGACAAACATGATTAGCAGAAATAGTAGTGACTAGGGATCATTAATTATATTCATGCATATTACCAATGTGTAGGGCAGGACAACAAATTAAAGAAAAACTTGGCTAGCTCTTTCCAAATTGATCTAGATTATATAATAATAAATAAAATTTAAATAAAAGAGGTCGAGAACTAGAACGACCTCGGCCACCATTGAGTTTAGTTTAGCTTAGCTTGTTTAATTTGGTATATATATGTGAACTGAGCCTGAGCTGTGTGAGTGACGTTCATTTAAACCTATACAACGAGCAAACCGGACTGCTTATGTATCTCGATCGTAGGAGGACCGAGTAGGTACGTGGTACGTACTGACGTGCTGTTGTAGGCTTATGTGTTGCCGTCGGGAACTGCCGTCGTGGCACAAATCTATTACCACCTACTCCCTCCGTCCCATTGAAAGTGTCGTTGGAAAAGCGTGTCCCCCTCACAAACACGTTTCCCGGGCGACAGTTTCAATGGGACGGAGGGAGTATGCTAGTAAAAAATATGTAGAGGTTTCGTACACCTCCCTTTGGTGTGCGCGCCCTCCAAACTCCGAGACTGAGACCGAGTACAATCTCCCAGAGTCTGCTCCGAGTCTTGACCTTTTTGCCTCAGCCACAAGCGACGCGCGGGCGCGGAGAGGGCTCGCGGGGAAGGAGGTGAGGGCTGTGGACGTTGAGGCGGACTGTGGGAGCGATAGCGAGGCAGCCCAGGGTGCGACGGCGACGTGCGCCTGCGATGGCGCGGCGGCCAGAATTTTTTTTATTTTTAGCCCAAATTTGAAATAAATTTTAAATTTAACCTAGATTTGAATTTTTTTAAAACTAACCCGTTTGGCCCCGCCACCATGCATGGCGGGGCAAATGCACTGAACCCCGCCATGCATGGTGGCGGGGTGCAGGTGCCACGTGGCACGCTGCAGGCCAGCGTGGAAAGGAGTACCCCGCCATGCATCATGACGGGGTACCCCTGACACGCCACAGATCATGGCGGGGTACAACCCTACCCATTTAAAAGGCCGGGCCCTTCTTGTTTTTGGCCATTCATCTATTCCATTTCCCGCAGCTTCTCCCGCCCCAGGACCGAGCTCCCCTCCCATCAGCGCCCTTCTCCGGCGCCCCTCCCCCTAGTGCCCCTCCCCGTCGGCTACCGACCCATCGTCGGACCTTGTTCCGGCCACCCCTTCTCCGCGCCCATCGTTGTAGTATGTTTGGTTAATGTAGTTAGTAAAGTTATATTAGTTTTAATCGTATTGATATTGTACATTATTTTTGATTTGTAAGAATTATAAGTGATATGTGTTTTGTGTTGAAATCATTTCGTGTTATTAGATGGAGGACTCGTATTGTGAGTCGATTTGGAGGAAAAAAGGGTTGTCCTAGAGAGATGTACCCCGACGTGTCTTGCAAGGATGCGCCCGTGCCTCCCGAGGAACCTTTCCCTAACTGTGACTGTGGTTATCCGGCGCACGTGGGCCAGTCGAGACATCCGGATACTGCGGCTCGTTGCTTCCACACATGTTATAGTTGTAGCGTAAGTAATTGTGTCATTTGTTTTTCTTATTGGTTTCTGATGTTGTATTCGCGATGAGATAATTGAAACTTTTTTGTAGCCCTACTTCCGGTGCTTTTTCTTCCAATGGATCGACGGTCCGGACAAGTTTGACCCAAGGATTCTCCTTTTCTACCCCGGCGTTGATCATTGCAAGCGTGAGGTGTTTACTCGCTGGGTTCCGCCCCCTCCTAACCCTCCTTCTATGACGGAGGAAGAGAAGGCCGTAGCATCGGCACGGCGGCTCGAGGATCCTCCAAAGTGCCATTGCGGAGAGCAAGCCGTGATAAACCCACGCAATGAACAAGAGTTCATTTGTCCTCTACGGCGTGAGGTAAGGTTTGAGTTAACCTTAAAATGTCATGTCCTATATGTGTGTTTTACTGTTTTGATTTTGTAGGATCGTGATTTTCCAAAGTGTCGTTTCACGGAGTGGGTCTATGGTCCAAAGAGCCATTGGCCAGAGCCGAAGAAGAAGGAGGAGGTGCCAGACTGGAAGAAGAAGAGGAGGTCTATTGCGCCTCCTGTGATGTGCAAATGTGGTGTTGAAGCTAGCTACGGCCTAGTCCCTTCAGGCCTTGGGATTGGCCACTTCTGTGGCCTCATGATCGATTATGACGAGGTTTGCTAAGACTGTTGACACGTAGTGCTAATGTTTTATTTTGTTTGCTTTGGTACGCTAACTTTGTATTCATCTATTTGTTGCAACAGAGCACTCAGAAATGCAAATGGGAATCATATGATGATGTGTTTAAGTTCAAGGATGAGTATAAGACAAGAGTAGCACTTCGCAAGATGAGAGGATATCCTGCAAACTACATCACTGATTTCGTTAAGAACCATAAGAAGAAAATGCTACGATGGGCCCAAGACCTGCGTGTTCGTAACCCGAAGAGTATTGCGTGGAAGAAGTGGTACGAGAAGAAGAAGAAGGATGTAGAGGAGTACCAGGCAAGGAAGACTGAAGAGGATGCAAGGAAGGCTGCAGAGGAGGCTGAGAGAGCAGAGATGCAAGGCTTGAACGATACTATTGCCTCATTATGTGCGAGTGAGTTATTGCATTTTTGGAAAGTCAATCTTCTTTGTTTGACTGTCAATAAAGTCCTTGCAAAGATCGTGCTAATTGTTTGCATTTTGTACTTGCAGAGATTGGATGCACCGGCAACTGGCAAGCAGATGTGGCTCGTGCTAGGTACACGGAGAATAGGACACTAAAGCGGGACGCAGGAGTTGGTGGCACCGCAAGCCGTCCAATTGTGGTTGAAGAGGAGGCCGAGCCGGAGGAAGACGACGACACCGGGAGGATAGGCGAGCTCATTCGTCTAGCCGAAGAATTGGGCTACCCTCAGGACGAGGATGCCTACGACATAGGAAGGATAGCCGAGCTACTTCGTCTTGCAGAGGAGTTAGGACCGATGCCCGAGGAGGATGGTGATGCGTTTGTCACTGGGCCTGTCAGGGACTTAGAGGAGGGTCAGGCTGCGTACCACAGCCAGAAGACACCGCTGTTCGACGCATGGGGGCCAACAGACATGACCGAAGAAGAGGCCGAGTTGTACTCTCAGGCCGCGGAAGAGGCGGAGGCGGCTTACTACCGGCGTCAGGCCTCTCAGGCCAAGGCAGTCGAGGTGAGCAAGGGTAAGGAGGTTGTAGTGGAGGATTCAGAGTCCGAGGACGAGTTGCTTACGCAGTGGTGCACGTAGTTTGATTGACGTACAAGTGTCGTTGTTAGTGCCTTAGTGCTGCACGTAGGAGGCTGTCAGTGTCTTAGAAACTTGTCATTGTAATAATTTGCATTGTCACGTCTTCACGTCGTCGTTGTCAGTGTTTGTCATTTGTAGTGGCTTAGAAACTTTGTCTGGTGTAGTTTGTCAGTGTTGTACTTTGAAACATGTCATTGTAATAATTTGCATTATCACATCTTCATTCGTTCCATTTGTTGGTCCACTCACTAACATTGTTGTCTGGTTTATCAGTGCAGTTTCTCAGTGCAGTTTCTGCGTTCCAGCAGTTTCAGGGGCACCCCACCATGGCTGGGGGCGGGTTAGGGGTACCCCGCCATATACTATGGTGGGGTACCCCTAACCCGCCCCCAGCCATGGCGGGGTGTCTCTGAAACTGCTAGCACGCAGAAACTATGCCTAGATTTTGCGTTTGCAACGCGTGACAAATGCAGACATGCCATGTTGAGTCATTTACAGCAAGTTATACGGTAGCCATGGCACGAAGAATTGTGTTTACGCCAAAGATTAAACGAGTGTTACCAACTACATTAGTCCAATCGAAATAACCAAGTAGAGTAGTTTTAAGATTAAGGTACTGCTGCTACACCTACAAATAATTTAAATGTTCTAGCACTACATAACTAAGATAACATGTGTTCGGCGCCTGCTAAACATGACTATTCTACTAATCGCCAGGGGTGTAGGGGTCTCGCGGTCTCCGCCGCCTCCTCGGATTCGTAGGGACCACGTTGCTTCTCCAGCCCACGTCTGTGCGGTCCCGTTGCTGCCTCTCACGCTGCCGCCTATGTCCACGATCGAACTGCTGCGTCGAGGAAGTCCCCTACAAGCAAGCACCCTGATGAGCTACTCTAAATGTTTAGCTACGAACAGTTGAATTAAAGAAAAAGCAAAGCATAGGCACCTGTTGCTCGGCCGGTGTGTAGTTCTCCTGCTGTGTGTAGTCGACCCCCTGTGTACCAATAGGAGCACCGTATAGCTGTGAGGGACCCATCTCCTCGTGACCCATCTGCTCGTGACCGGTGTACTCCCACTGGGGAACATCGTCATCGTCGTCGCCACTCGTCGTGTCGTACTGAAGTTCCTCATCCACATCGTCTGCAACCGCTGGACCCTTCCCTCTGTCCTGCGGAGTACGAACAGACGAGGACGCAGCCCTGGTGTCGCTAGCAGAAGCAGCTGCAGTGGACATCGTCTGGCTCCTCGACCACGTGGGGTTGTACGGTACGTCCAACGTCGTGTCCGCACAGCTCAGCTTCTGAGCCAACTTCTTGCAGCCTTTTTTCATTCTCTACAGTTTTAGATGACAACATGCATTATTAAGCGTGAATTTTAAAGGTAATTGAGTTGTAGTAACGAATGTTGTTGTCAAAAGTACCTTGACAAAGCTGCGAAGAGGGTTGGTCTTGTCGTCCCTAGTCCGGAAAAGTTGCCTAGAAGCTTCCTCGGAGTAGTTCGACAACTGTTGTGCCTACAACATCACACAAGGTTAACTCGATCATTTTGATTGAATTTTAAAACCCTGACCTCGCTTGAGAATGTAAGTCCAAAGTACTTACCACGTATCTATTTAGAGGGGCCCTAAGAAGTTGTGTTTGCACCCTTTACGCCTCGTCGAACGCATCGGCGATGTCATCCTCACCGCCCGCATCTGCAGGCATGTTGGTGTATGGGACCATGAGATGAGTCCTCGTACTCCGCTGCAGCCATTGCAGGTACTCCATCCATCTTGCCAGATGGTGCTGTGGAAGTTCGTTGAGGTGGCGAGGATGCCTGTTATACCAATTAAGCAAATGTGGTTCGTGCGTCACCGCCCAATCCTTTTGCGTGGTCCGAAGCCTTCGATCGATCCTGCATTGACATATTGCATTAGAAATGAGGCACTTAAGTAGAATAAACAGATTGGCATCGTACCCATGCAGCTGAGCGTTGGTGGAGTACAGTGGTGGAATTCCCTGCAACCTCCCGAACTGTCTGTAAACCCTGAAAGGGTAGTGCATCTCGACCACGTGGAAGAAGATAAGTGGCCCTTCATAAAGCCACTCGTCCCCTTCCTCCTCGCAGCGCGGACTAAGGTAGTCCTAGCTCCCACCTAGACCACGGTGTCCATGTTACCTACAAAGTAAAAAAAAACTTAATTTAGTATCAATCTCATTGATAGTGTCTTTAGTAGGAAATGTGGATTGAACTTACGTAGTTGTGTGTCAACACGTCTATCGCATCCGTGTACTGCCTGTACCTCCTATCCAGCTCGCCCCTCACTACCTTAGTGTCTTTCCAGACGAAAAGGGCGGTGGGTAGAACGTCTTCATGCTGCCAAACCTGCAATTCACACAAACACGGTGTCACAAATCTCTTAAGTCTTATGAAGATATCAAAGTAGTCAATGTACTCACAGGCAAATGCGGAGGTTTAGTAGGCCTCCCAACCGAAAACCGCTCCCAAATCCAGACTTGAAGTAGGTACGAGCAGTCACCTAGGTTGGCATTGGCCGACTGGCGACGACAGGCGGTACAAAGCTGACGGTATGTCCAAGCAAGGACCGCGGTACCCCAGCTATAGGTTGCAATGTTCTCCAGTGGCTGCATAAGGATCCTCAGGAAAATCCAGCTGATGTTGTCGCCTGAGGAGTCGGGGAATAAGAAAGCGCCCAAGAAGTGCCACAACCACACCTTTGCATACACCTCGACCTCGTGATCTGGAGCACCGATCGGAGGCCCTGCACCAAAGTGCTGGGTTATCCATGATGTCGACACTCCTGAGGTCTTCCTGCAATTACAATTGAAGCATTATTCTATAAAAATAGATGTAGCTGAAATGGTTGTATTAGTGATTTCAATGGGGCGCAGATATGAACTTACTTTGTGCCTTTAACTTCAGCATCTGATGGCCTCCTACCACAGAACTGCTCCACCAAGTCTACCCAATTAGACTCGTCGACGACCCCAGTCACCGGATGACCAGACAAACTGAGACACAATATCATCTTGACATCCTGCATTGTGATAGTCATTTCCCCACATGGTGTGTGGAAGGTGTGCGTCTTCGGTCTCCACCTGCATCATTACAAGTTTCTGGTTATAGGCAAGTTGACGGCCCAATTTTACGAAAGAAAGTCAATAAACGCAAAATGCAATGTTACCTATCAACAAATGCAGTAAGAAGTGCAGGGTCTAGTGTGGGGAGTGTACTGTTGTAGACCTGAACGATCTCAAGGAAGCCTGCCCAACGTATGTACGTCGCGTATCGCTCGTCCCAACTATGTGTGTGGTGCGTGCGAACACGAAGCGCACGCAACGGCCTCTGCTGCTCCGACAAGGCCTGGGCCCGGTGGTCCTTGTCGTAGTCCGCCTCAATGAGGCTAAAGCGCGGATGAGGAGCCCGCGCCTCCATCTTGCAACCCTGAACCTGCCTGTTTGAAAATGAAAGTAACAACATTAATACAATTAATAACATTATAAAAAAACAAAGCCAAGTAAATTTGAAGATGAATATCATAAAAGCATGTTTACAATATAAACCACCTCTTATCTCGCCCGCCTATGAAATCTAGCGTTATGACCAGGATTCTTGCAAATGGAGCAAAGGTTCTGCGCACGTTCTTCGTCAAAGTCCCCGCCACCATACATGTCGGCGCCGTAACCTTTCATATTGTCCATATCGCCTTTCAGTCGCTTCTTCTTCCTCCTTCCCTTCCCTACCTTCTTTAGGTCTGGATAAGGCGCGTAGTCCTCACCATAATATGGAGGCCACTGCGACTCGTCAAGGTACGGCTCGAAACTCTTCTCCCAAACTTTGAGGGTGTTGGCACGGAGATACAAGGGTGACATGTATGGTGCAACTGTGTGGTCAAAACCTCTAAGCCAACAAGACGTGATCATGTGTGAGCAAGGGGCATGCATGATCTGAGGGACGTTGCAACTGCATTCTACTTTATCAAGATGGACACGGTACGTTCGCCCACCAAATCGTTCGCCGCCCAGGTTTGTGCCCCCTCTAGCTCGTACGCAGAAAACAAGCATGTCCCGACGGGTTCTGAATATGCCTCAACGGTACAGAATATGCCTCAACGGGTTCTGAAGATACAACCCTCCTGTGTATATGAACGATCTCATGCCAGGGTTGAAGTGTTCCATCGCACACAAAATGCGTGGAACCCTGTTATAGGCTTCCTCCCAGCTACCCCAGCGAATTGCCAGGGCAATTTGCTTTGCCCGCCAAGCCTTTCCATACGTGACCTCATACCCAACAAATGTGACTATGGTCTCCTATAAGAAAGACACCGATACGTCGTTGTCCTTATCTACAAGACCCAATATACGACGGGCTAGGTACCGAGCCGTTAACTGGGGATGGTACCTTTTTCTCTTATTAGTCTGGCATCTGTGCGGCTGTTCCACTGAAGTTACCTTCTACTTATCATCACTCCGCCTCTTTCGTGCATTTAACTTCCACGAGCACGGGAATTCAGCCTTACATACTATGTGGAATTTTACCTCCTTGTCAGAATGTCGAACCGTGTAAGGCCTATGATGATACACAGCATAGTCCTGAAGGAACAACTTCATCTCAGACATCGTATTGAAAAGCATTCCCTTCCTCAGTATTAAATTTTTATGGTTGTACAATGATTCCTTACACATCTGCAAACCCTGTCACAAACTGCCATATGCGACATACTGACATCCTTATAATTTGGCACACCGGTAAAGGGCAAGCCAGCCTCCCTCAGCTGTGTAAGCTCTGCCGATGTATAAGAGGGTGGTGCAACGTATTGTTGTGCCTCCCTAACCCTGCTCCATCCTTCATATTCCACTCTATCATCTGGATAACCGGTGGCTAATGTGCCCTGAGTCTGCATGCCATGACGTACCTCAAGCGGTACTCCTGAGGGCATGCCACGAACTGGTGTACACATGGCAGGTGCACCTCCAGAGGGCATGGCTTCAACCGGTGCTCGCATGGCATGTGGACCTCCTTCCTCATTTCCTGAATCGTCAGAATCAGTGCTAACATCATCACCAATCATTTCCTCCTCTGCCGCCTCCTCCTCCTCCTGTTCGAACTCGTCTACATCAAAATCATTGCTTATATGACCAACTGGAGGAGAATGAACCCGCTCCTGCGTCCAATTACCATCTAAGTCCATACTCTCCATAGTTTGTTGCATCTGCACACCACAATCTCCTTGAGTACCACCGTCGAAGGACGGCTCCTCATTCTCAACATTCTCCAGCACCAACTCAGCCATGCCGACATTCGAACCTTGGATGACCCTATTGTATCGGGACCACTCTGCTTGGTTGCACAAGTCCATCATCACATAGTGTGCCCTATTCCTTCCAACATCAAACCTACCCTTTAGTGTGAAAGCCTCGCCAAACTTCAAACTCAAACGGTCACATAGATCGCTGAAATTAGGGGTGCCATCAAACCATTCCAATTCTTCATACATATCCTCAAACTGGCAATCCTCTCTCCTAACACTTCCTCCGTAAAAAACTCTTACACCGTAATCCATCTACAAAATGATTTGACATCCGATTATCAACTGACCAATATGGTAGTACTAATTACTACATAACTAACTAACTAACCTTACTTACCTACCACGTAACTAACTAACTTAGTAACTAAATAACTAATATTAACTAATAACATCCGATTAACTAATAATCGTTAACTAATAATCGTTAACTAATTAAATAATAAATAAATAACTAATAACATCCGATTAACTAATAACTAATATTAACTAACTAACAAAAAAATCGTTAACTACAAATGATCGTTAACTAACTAAATAACTAATATTAATCGTTATCTAACTAAATAACTAACTACAAATAATATTAACTAACTAACTACAAATAATCGTTAACTAACTAAATAACTAACTAAATAATTAAATAACTAACTAAATAACTAATATTAAATAACTAAATAATCGTTTACTACAAATAATATTAAATAACTAACTAAATAACTAATATTAACTAAGTAACGAAAAAATAAAAAAAATTACCGTAAACCGGGGCCGGGACGGGGTGCGATGGGCGGCGGCGCGGCGAGGTTGGCCGGGCAGCGACGTGCTGGGGCCGGGCCGGGGTGCGACGGTCGGCGGCCGGGGGCGCGGCGCGGGAACGGCGGCCGGGGACGCGGCGGGGGCGCGGCGGCCGGGGCGCGGGGGAGGGCGCGGCGGCGCGGACGGCGGCTGCGGCAGCGGCGGCGGGGGCGCGGCGGGGCGCGGCCAGCGGCTTCGGCGGGCGCGGCAGCGGCGGCGGCGGCGCGGCGGGGCGCGGCAGGGGCGGTGCTAGCGCGGGGGAGGGGCGGCGCGCGGCGGCGGCGGCCGTGGCGGCGCTCGGGCGGCGGTGGCGGCTCCGGCGGCGCTCGGGCGGGGCTCGGTGTTTCGTCTAATGCCCGAGTGGGCGTGGCGGGGCGCGGCCTTTATTTCGGCCGTACCCCGCCATGATGGGCGGCGGGGTGTACCCCGCCATGATGGGTGGCGGGTTTGGCATACCCCGCCATGCATCATGGCGGGGTATGCCCGGGTGTGGTTGCCACGTCCCACGGTTGTTCCTGCCACGTGTCACCTTCACCCCGCCACTATGCATGGCGGGGTTCAGTGCATTTGCCCCGCCATGCATGGTGGCGGGGCCAAACGGGTTAGTTTTTTAAAAAATTGAAATCCAGGTTAAATTTAAAATTTGTTTCAAATTTGGACTAAAAATAAAAAAAAAATTCGGCGGCCGTGGGTGGGCGCCGGCCTGGGCTCTCCAGGGCGAGCGCTGGCTTCCTCCGTGCGGGAGCGAGAGACGAAGAAGATGCAAACTGCTGCCAGCCTGACGGCAAAGGGATAGGGAGGACATGCGTGCGGTGGAGAAAGATATGAGGAGAGAGAATAGATAAAAAATTAATTCAAAATAAAATAAGTGAAAAAAATAAGAAAAGAAAAGACACAGAAAATAGAAGGGTATTCTACACCACTAAATTATCTAATAAAAAACACAAATTGAAAAAAAGTATCCTCAGGAACTGGCGCTCCATAGCAGAAAAAGAGAATGTGAGGGAGTAAATAGGAAGAGAATATGATTCCATTTAATAACTAATCTATCTATCTTCTATATATATACACCTAAAAAATAACTAAGCTTGTGGTCTTGTTTGGCTTACTCAGATCTATTCTAACTCGTATCCATTGTCCGTTAATTAGAGGGAAACGGACCTAGAAAATGGACGGACCAGAAAAAGGGGTGATAATTTTTGTCTCTTTATTATTATAGGAAATATGCCCGTGCGATGCAACGGGGGCTTGTTTTATGGTTACTTAGAACACCTATGGCTAGAAGATTTATTTCAACGATCGTATCATATGTTTGTATTCACTTTGCAATCGGACTTTGTACTGTCTTGTCGCATGGTACCCTAATTGTATGGTGATAAACGGTGAAAACACTCAGTAATAATCTAATTTATTTGTTTTTTTAGAATTATACGGTACAACGTCATCTAACACTGAAAGCATAGCGCTGTTAAATCCTGGAATAAATCCAGAAAAATGTGAGCACCCGTGAAGTCAAGGACTTGAACCCGGGTGGGCAGGTTCCACCACAGGGAATCCAACCAACTGATCTATGATCAATTCGCATAATCTAATTCATTTTGAAATGGGACTCAGTACTATGTTTGAACATATCACTCTAACTCGTATATTCATGAGAGATATTTGGTCCGTCAGATCCCTATAGATAGCTGTGAGCAATGTTAGACAAGAAATATCCTCCTTTAATATTAAAAAGGTCAATGTATTCATACGTTGCAACGGAATCATTCAACTTTTCTTTGAATTTGTACCTCAAACACGCCATCGATTATCAAATTGCACCTAAGTACTCGCTTCCTAAAAAAACCTTACTACATATAATATATGCAATACCACATTTTAATAGTTTTATTTATTTATTTTATCTTGCCAAACCATAAGAGTGGTTTTCATAATGTAAAAAGTTTGAAGGTGCTAGCAACTATAAATATATAGATATAGATATAGATATAGATATATAGATATAGATATACACCTAAAAAATAACTTGTGGTCTTATCACACCGCCCTCGCTAACCAGCCCCACTCTGTACCGAAAAAGCGTCCGAATCACGTTGCATGCCCAATTGCAAAGCAAAGCAATATGGTTTCCAAATCAATTACGTTGCATGCCCACATGCAAAGCAATATATGGTTTCCAGGAATTCCGTAGCTGTTGTTTTGTCCTGGTATAGGTGTACACGGGACGGGGTGCGGCGGAAGACGGCGAGATGAGCAGTCGCCCACGCAAGGAGAAGTCGGCAGCGACGGTGTCCTCGGACGGCAGCACCAACAGGAACACTACCGCCTCGACGGCCAACACGGTCAGCGAGGACAGGGCCATCCGGCCATCTGTTCTTCCGCCGAGGCAGCGGTGAAACCGCCGCCACTACACCATATGGACGAGGCCCGTACGGAGCCCGTGTCCCGCGGTACCACCGCTCGCCGGACACGGCGACGTCGTGCAACGAGAAGGCCAAGGTCGATGTGTTCACGTTGCCGCTGGGGGCAAGACATGGAGGCGGAGCAGATCGCGAAGCAGTGGTAGATCTTGGACATGTACATGAAGAGCATGCAACAGTTCAACATGTCAGCTAGCCAAGTTGCAGATGTACATGAAGAGCATGGAGCAGTTCAGCAAGTCGCTGCCCAAGATGCAGTTCCCAATCGAGTTCGGCCGCGGCGACGGCCAGCGTCTTCCAGAGGGAAAGACTCCCGACAACAGGTGATCCAGCGGCATCAGGTGAAGAAGGATGGGACAAGGGTGTTCTATGGGAGCAGATCTTTTGATCTATTTTTGATTATTTAAGAAAAAATAAAAAAGAGCATGAAACATACTTTGGATTTTCTATGAAATTAGATTTGTAGATTTGAATATGTTTATTATCTAAGTCAAAAGCCAAATGTGTCCCGAAAGGTGTGGAAAAAAGTTTATGACCCCGTGTAACACACGAGCATATATCTAGTTAAAGGAAATGAAAGGCGGCCCATCCCGGACCCGGACGCCGCTTTGTCCGTAGAGGTAGAGCTAGCTCTGCCTTCGTAATCGCTCTCGGCTTCTTCCTCATGAGCCCATCGAAACGTCCGAAGCAGCGCTGGCACCGGCAGTAGCTTCTTCGCTCAGAGCAGGTAGAATAGTTGTTGTATCACTAAGCATGTCAGGATCTTGTCCAATCTAATGGAGAGAGATATTAGGCCAGTCTCAATAGGAGTTTTATATGAGTTTCATTTGCATTAAATAGATTGTCACATAAGCAATTTTGATGACATAACAGTGTATTTAAGAAGAGAGAAGAAATGAGTTTCATCTAGATGAAACTCTCTTGGCACGATTACCAATTGTCTATGAGTCGTGAAATTAAATGTCAATGAAACAATAGAATGAAACTCTCCATCGAGAGTAGGTGTTTCATCCAAGTTTTATTTCATTTCATATGACATGACATTTTTGGAAACAAAAACTCTCCACTGGGAGACGAGGCTACTCGGCGCTCCTGCAGTCGACTAGTTGATCACGAATTCCCAAAAGAAAAGTTGCTGCCTTGGACGCATCTGTGAGAAGAAGGATGAGAAAGAGAGTATGAAAATGATGAATGGTGGACCCTTCTAAGAATTATATATTAAATAGTTATAGATAAGAAAAAGACTATTATTATGTAGCTTATCTCTCATGACTCAGCATTGAACCTGCTCTCACGTCGAACCGTTACATCCGGACGCCATCCCGAGCGTAAGCCTGCCAGAGACGTGCGCGCACTGCCGACTGGCCGGTGCGACGTACCTTGCCCGGCGCTCGAGGCCGACCAGCTGGTGGTGGGCGCGCGCGAGGAGGATCGAGATCGGAGATCCACTATGCATGCCCGGCGGCGGTGGTGTCCGTTCCGTGCGGCTGCTGCACTGCATGCCGCGCGCGCCGTGGTGGGGAGTGGGAGACCAGGGAGGGTGGGCCGTGGAGGGCCCGGCCGATCGACCTGTCGGCGCTCCGCGCCCGAGCGAGCAGCGACAAGGGCGGGGTCCGCGGGGCATTTACTGTCGGCCAGGCGCGTGGAAGCGTGGGCGGATCGAGGAGTTTGCCCCGCGGAGGAGGCCACGTGGCGCGGGAGGGGCAGCATGGGCGCGACGGGGATGTGACCTCTCGGCGGCGGATCGGAGGGTGGCGGCGGCGGCCGTCTGTTTGCTAGCAGGTGCAGGTCGGCATCACTGGCCACGTACGGCGCTCCGGATCCACCCCCACCTCCGCGCGCGCGTCGATGGAAGTGTCGTGGCGCGCATTAACTAATTGGACCAGTAGAGTCGGAGTCGTAGGGCTGCGCGGCACCAAGCCGCCAGGCGTAATAAATGCTCATCATTACTCATGATTAGCCATAGATCTAGGAGTATCTTGGCCCAACGGACGCCCCCAGCCCAAGACTAGACAGTAGTACAGGATGCTACTCCGTACGTACCGGGTGACACGTGTCTTCGTCCCAACAAACTAGTACGTACTCCCTCACTTCAAAAAAATAAAATCGTTTTGGACATTATTTAGTAAAATACCATGGAGTGATTAATTATGGTATATTTTCTATATTTATCCACATTAAATAGGTTTTTTTATGACTATCTTGCTTTTCATTATCAGCTGGCCGTAGCCTCAAAAACAATTTGATCGTATACGCACGCCGGAGTATTATATGCCATGTCTCCGAGCGGTGCGACACTGACACTTGTTTTGCTAAAGTATATGCTACTTTACTACAATTTCTACTAACAAAAGAAAGAGTACGTGAAATCCCGAAAAGCAAGACTGAGCTCAGCAACCTCCCTCAAAGTCGAATCAATAGTCGATCGTTGAGCTTTCTCCTATTCCACAGCTACACCAGCTGTATGCAATCATTTTCCATCACCACACTTTGCACTATCTCTACATGCCATCGCCTCCATGGAGCACGCATCATAGCCTCTCTCATATCATTTAGCTTGCGCGGCATAAAAGCCACCTCTGTGGTCTCTGATAATGCATGAAGTAGCTCCTTGTTTGCTTTCATCAGAGAAGGCCGCGTCCGTATTTATCTTTAGGCGCCCAGGCAGCGGCTTCTTCCACCTCTGGACTGCTCGATCCTTGTATTGTTGCCCACGTTGATGGCTAAGCGGCCATATTAAATAGGATTACGGATATCTCAACTGGACTGATTAACGCGGTGAGGCCCGAGGTAAGAGGTGCAAGGTTCAATCCCTCGCACTGTGCACTGTTATGATTTTTTCTGTTGGCCTGAGTTTTTTTCATTTGCCCTCGTGATTTTCTTTTCCGTTGGTGCCGATCTTTGCATGGCAATTTGTGTTGGCGCAATCTTTTTTCTCTTTGCGCTCACAATTTTTCCCCTATGTGCTCGCGTTGGTGTGGAGAGGCCTTTAAATGTTATCCTCAGGACTGGGTGACGGGAGATGAAATGATCAGGGGTAATCTCGTCCAAAACACAGCTAATGCATGCAAAATGACTTCATTTGTAAACAACGGACACACCATCCAAAACGTCTTCATTTTTTAGTAGGAGGGAGTACTGTACTACTAATACTTGCTCATCAGGTTAGTTAATTATTATAAGGGAATCGCTATCCAACGTGTGTCTGTATTTACATTTTTTCAGGCGAAAGAACAATAGCCAATGGATTGTCTATCAACGGTTGCTAACTCAACTGCTACCGTTCTTCTTCAACTTACTTCTTTTTTCACACTAAAAGTCACTCCCTTTTCCGTCTCCCTCGCCCTCTTGCCGGTAGCCTCCCATGCATCCCTAGCAGCATCCTCACTGCCAAGCCTACTTCTACCCCTCGCCTCACCCCCGCCACGCTAACACGGTGGCTAGGCCATTACCACGACTTTGCCACCCCTTCCATGGCCCAATTGTCATCTCTCTCCACTCCTACACCTAGCCGACCTACCTCCCCCAAACCCTCTTTTTAAAGCTACAGGGTCAGCACCTCTAATGTCATGCGCTCTCAACATCGTTTAAAGGATTTGTCAACTTTTGAAGTGACTGAAAATAGGAGAAGCATGGTTATAATAAATACGAAAAAAATCTAAAGCAACAAACGGGTTCCACCTTGTTAGAACATCTCCAAAAGAAGCCCTCAAACACTTTCTCATCCATTTTCTCTCCCGGTATGCACAAAACATCAATCCATTGGCATCCCCTACCAATGCAACTCTCCTAGCTATTTGCGCACCCATCTCCTCAACCATTCTCTCAAATTTGGGGGGAGGTTTGGATCCCCCCAATTGCACAATCCTATCTGTCACCATACTTTTGGGTAGAGCAAATAGCCTTGACTCTTAAATAAGGGCCGGATACAAATTTAAACATGGTGTATGGTCATATTTCTTGATATTAGCCCAATAATTCAAGACTCATATTGACTATGCTTTTATGTTTAATAAAAATGATGAATTTGTGCAATTTTTGAATTTAAATTCGAACCATGACATCTCACAAATTGAATTTGAATTGTTGTTGAATGTTATATGATGGAGTATTTACATTAGATTTATTATGATGGTAAAATAGACATGAACTATAGTATCATTGTAAGGCGAAAGAGAAAAAATATGGGCCGCAAACAGACCGTAGAATGCAGTAGAGGTACATAAGGTCAGCCTAGCCGGTCACAGAGCCCGTCTGGTCATTCTAGACCTGGTAGGGGCGAAAAGCCGACCTAGTCGACTTGTATAGTCAGCTTACCTAACCTGCCATGGATAGATAAAAATTCCCCAGGATTCGCCTAGGGAACCATAACTATCACGCTTACTTGGTGAAGAATGACATGGTTTACAAGCAAACAAGTAAAGGATAACCAATGCACTTACATGACAGTAACTCTCTTGCTCGGATTCCAAATTTTATTCTATATATGTTTTTTCGATTATCTCGGTGAGAGGACATAATGGTAAAGTTCAATTTGCATTTTGAGAACTTCACTTCACCAAAGTTGTCTTAGAGCTCCTACGCTCGGTTATTTGACTCCATTATAACATTATTTAGGCTAGTCTTAGTGGGGGCTTCGTGTTCCTGATTAAAAGTCTCTCAGGTATAGGAAACAATGTCAATAAGTTTCGTCCGCATGAAACCTATCATATTCAACGAAACTTGTATCATCTCTCTTCATTTAAACTAAGCCATATCAACTTATTTAACATCCATGAAACTCTCGTGAAACTTCTACTAAGACTGACAAACAAACGGAGGTTGCTTCGCAAAAAAAAAAACAAAAAAAACAAACAAACAGAGGTTGCAAATCCAGTGGCGGGAAAAATAATATCGTGTGCATACCATATTGCCATTAATTACCACCATATATAGACATATACTACAGTAGTATATATCAGCTAGCTATCGGGACCCCATCTCTTTAGATATTTGCCACTTTTCAGTACTATATGGAGTATACTGCTAGTCCTAGCTATATATAAGACAAAAGTCTACTAGATATACTCGTCGTATATAGGTACTAGAAATCCACGAGTCGCGATGCATGCGTGCAGGGGGGTGCCACGCTGCAATGGAATGTCGATCGATCCAGCTCCAGCTGTGACCAACTAATTAACGACTTTACGCAAGACAAGAGGTACGTACGTAGGTAGCGTGCGCGAGCCGCTGTCGTCAGTTTATTCGGATAGGGTAGTGTATCATTATCGATGGATGTAGTGCTGTGGCCTGTGGCTAGTAGTGCATCCATCCCGGGTGGCTGCACGTCCCTTGTTTCGACGGCCTCTCGCCAGGATCCAACTGTCGACTCGACGTCGAATTTCTCTCCAATTTTCATTTCGGATACAAGTCTACCACATATAAATCACATTCTTGTAAGCTCAATGATTTTAAAATCTTGATGTTTATATAGTTTTTATTTAAGATTTGAACAAACCTTGTTCGCGTTTTTTTTGGCGTACCGAACAAATGAGCTGCACCACTTTATTCTTTTTCTTTTTTGATTGATGAGGGGAAAGACCTTTATTCTTTTTCTTTTTTTTGAGCAGACTTTATTCTTTTTCTTTTTTTTTGAGCTGAACTTTATTCTTTTTCTTAGACAAGTCTTTTTATTCTTTCTGGTGAATCAACCCTCAAGGCCCAAAGGCCGAAACCTGTCTATGCTGCAGTGGGCCTGTGCGCTGGACACTGTGGACTTAGCCCATCATCTATAAGCTCACGCAGTTTATATAAACCAAACAAAACAAAAACAGCCCAAATGCACGATGGCCCAAAACCACCAGCGCATGAGATGCAAAAAGTGCAACAAGCATGTGTCTCATTCCAATTTATCACATACCCATCATGGGCTTTTTCATGCACAGAAACATTCCACGGAATAATATGTTTAGTTTATAACATTAATAACATACGAAGTATGTTATAATTGCATCCGTCGCTAAAATAACTAAAAAACCAGATTCCATGGATATGTGTCATATATATCCGTCGAGCGCTGCGTCTTATTACTTGCACCAGTGCAATTATAACATATGCAACAATTCCTTAAAATTTTTGAATGTGTCACAATTTGATCGGAAATGCTGTACACAGGACGTCCATCCCTCTCAAGATGAGTGAACGAGTTGCCCCTTAGGGTCTCGGCTTCATGTTAATATAGGCCAGGAACCACCCCTGGCGTGGCTTGTACACAAAGTCAGGTTTACAACAAGATAAAGATCAACGTGATCTATCTATCTACTTGAGATACAAGCAAAGAACTAACTACTCTAACCTATACCAAATACATGAGCCGTGATGTACCTATGCTAGATAACACCCTCCCTCAGTCTCAACCTGCCACAAGATTTGAGATTGCTTCTAAATTGGATCAACTTAGCTAATGGTAAAGCCTTTGTAAACCCATCAGCTAATTGATCACCCGAACTTATGTGTCTAACATCTATTAACTTTTGAGCCACCCTTTCCCTAACAAAGTGGAAATCAATTTCTATATGTTTCGTCCTTGCATGAAACACAAGATTTGCTGTCAGGTATGTGGCTCCAATGTTGTCACACCATAAACGGGTTACAAGAGGATGTTGAACCTTCAACTCTATCAACAATTTCTGAACCCACATCATCTTAGCAGTAGCATCCGCTAATGCCTTGTATTCTGCCTATGTACTTGAATGGGAAACAATAGCTTGCTTCCATGCACACCACGAAATCAGATTGCAACCAAGAAACATGGCAAAGCCACCTGTTGATCTCCGATCATCAACACATCCCACCCAATCAGCATCCGAGAAAGCACTAACCATCATAGATTTGGACTTCCTGTTATGAAGGCCAAGCTTGGACGTCCCATGAATATACCGAAGGATACGTTTCACAACACTCCAATGTATAGTTGTGGGGTTATGAAGGAATTGACACACCTTGTTCACCGCAAATGAAATGTTAGGCCGAGTCAATGTTAAGTATTGCATAGCCCCCACAACACTTCTATATTTTGTAGAATCTTCAGGTCCAAGTGGATCTCCCTCGGTTGCACTGAGCTTTTCAACACTAGACAACGTTGTATTGATCGGTTTGCAATTACTCATGCCTGTCTTTTTGATAATGTCCACGACATATTTCCCTTGAGATAGAACCAGGCCTTCTGAATTTCTTTTAACTTCAATCCCAAGGAAATAATGCAAGTCACCGAGGTCCTTTAAGGCAAACTCTCTTTCCATATCCTTGAGTAAGGCATTTGTGGCTTCCTGTGATGAACTTGCCACAATGATGTCATCAACATAAACCAAAACAAACATAGTGTGCTTTCCTCTATTATAATAGAAAAGAGATGTGTCTGGCTTGGATGACTTAAACCCCAGTGCTTCAAGTTTCCCACACAACCAAGCATACCAAGCTCATGGTGCTTGTTTGAGACCATAGAGAACTTTGTCTAGTTTGCAAACAAATGTTGGTCTTGACTTATTTGCATATCCTAGTGGCTGCCGCATATATACTTCGTCCTCCAGTACTCCATGCAAAATGGCATTTTGTACATCTAGCTGCCGCAACGACCATCCTCTTGAGACTGCAATAGATAGAATTAGTCTGATTGTAGTAGCTTTAACAACAGGACTAAAAGTGTCATCATAATCAATCCCATAACGTTGATTAAATCCTTTGGCAACGAGACAAGCTTTGTATCTATCAACCATGCCATCTTCCTTCTTTTTAACACTACTAACTTCTAACCCTTGCGCAATGATGAAAATTCGTTGTAATATGCCCAATTTGGTTGCAAAAGGTAGATGTTGCAACCAAATCGCGTTCATTGCCAATGGTTGCAAAAAGTCTCGTTGCATTAAGTTATTGCAACCATTGTTAGTTTGGCGTTGCAAGTGTTAGGGTTTCTTGCAACCATAGATGTCCGTTGCCAAGCATGGCAATAGGACGTTGTCGCAACATTCATGGTCGTGGGAATATAAGCACTTGCCACGCATATTTTTGTAGCAAGAGATGGCACATGCAACGATCAATGTCGTAGCAATAGATACACTTGCCACGAACAACGTCGTTGCAATAGTATGTATTGCCACACTAGAATTTTGTTGCCTAAAGTATTATTGCCACGACCTCCATGCCGTGGCAAGTACATCATTTACCATGTAATTTTAATCATTGCGAGAGATCATATTTATTGCCACGGTCACCACACTGTGGCAATATTATCATTTGCCACATAGTTTTATTCATTGCGAGAGATCATACATTATTGCCACAGTCGCTATGCCGTGACAATAGTATAATTTGCCATGAAATTTTATGCGTTGCCGCAAATCATATTGCCACGCAAGTGTGTTCGTTGCAATAGATTATATTGCCACACAAAGCGTCTCATTGGCATAGATTGTCTTGCAACGCTAGTAGCATTTGATTTGTGCTTTAATAAAACATCATTGCAAAAATCAATAAACCGTAATAAAAGCCTAATTGCACTCACATATAATAATTATAATCAATTGTTCAATAAGTTGACTAACCATTATAGTATCAAAAATCATAAATGAGTATACAATTGAATCATTATTTCACAACCTTTTAAAACTTGCAACAACATAAGACTTCCTAATATCTATGCAGCACTTGAGGGTTTCCTAGCAGCAGAACATGTCATTGCCTCAGCGGTGTCCTCGCTTGATTATGAGCCTCCAAGTCAAACCTAGTACACCTGCTGGCCAAAAGAAAAAGATTGGGATATTAGAACAATATTAGGTATACTACTACATTCCCATAATGTAAAGATATTTGAATAGAACATGGTTGTAATTAAGCAAAAGTAGAATTAATCAAAACTATGGGAAAGAGTGTTGTCAGTTTAATTAAGCAAAAGTATAACTAAAAAATACAAAGCCTAGTACTAAAGCAAGTACTCAATGAACACCACGACCTACGGGCTACGGACTAGACAGGCATATATTTCAACCAGGCAGAACCCCGCATAGTTGTGCGGGCTAGCAAGCTTGAAAATGTAGCATGGGGAGCGTAGAAAACTGTTCTTAATTTTGCAGATAATGCAAAGCACACAGGACCAATCAGATAGAGGTAAACAGGAAGTGGACAATAGGTGATCTTGTAAAGCATAATAATAATATTAACGTAACAAAGATGGCAGAAATTAGCAAATAGACACACATATAGTTTGCAAGGAAATCTATCCGGGCAAGTAAAAATATGTAGGCCAAAGGACATAAGAATGCCGAGGTACTAAAACTTTTAATATCTTCGTGCAATGTGCATCTGAACATATTTCTTCAAATTTATTCCTTTCAAATCATGTACAGAAAGAAATTGTAGGTAGGTTTATAGCCTGGAATTCAGCAGCATGTGAAGAAGGAAAATATTCACAGGAACTGGTGTCCGTTTGTCTGTCTGTGCTATTGCCTACAGAAACAGACAGACTACTCAGTTAGGAGGAAAACAGAAACAATTTTTTTTCCTATGTTGGGCATATAAGATGGAAAAAAATACTAACCTTGCATAGATATGGATGGTAGGTCTCAGGTCCATCTTTTGGAACTACAATCCAACGTGGTATGGCCATGTAGAGTTCTATATTGTTGGGCACTCTTAAAAGAATGCATCAAAGCAAACTGAAGTTATGTAAGGAAACTAAAAAGAAATCAATCTGAAGTCCATAACAGAGAAATGATGACAAATGCAGAGGCCACACAATCCAACCACCGAAAGGGGAGAGAATAAAGATAATAGAATAGTGAATCAGTAAGCAATAGAAAGAAGACCAACTTAGTATCACTAAGCTAAAAGCCCTCTGATTCACGTGGATTACTTGAGCAGCATGTAGTAAGGCTATTCTTTTAATGTTGGTAGGAAGAATTAGCATCCCTTAATTACAGTAAATAACATGAAAACTAAGAAGGGTATGAATTCAGAAAAAAGCAACACCATGTAGCATATGTGCAGATTTCCCTTGGCACAATAGTTCAGAATTTTCGCTGACCATATCAGCGTTACATCTGAACTTGACTGCATAAAGTGCAACTGGCTTTTGAGAAGTGTAATAACAATATTAAAGTCAATCTAGATGGCAGGAATCAGGAAATAGTGTAATATTTGCTGGGAAAAAACAGTGGTGAGGCAAGAAACAATACACATTCCAAAGAGTCTATGAATGCATATGTACAAAAATCTTATTTTTTTCTGCAGTGTGCATATGAGCTACCCGCATGTATAGAAGCAGGGAAAGCATTGACATGAATAGCTGACAGTCGGCGAGAGCCATTGGGTACGAAGAACTATTTCAGTTACAGGAAAAGCAATGTTTTGTAGGCTACAAATATAAGATGTTATAAAATAGCAATAATAATTCCAACTTGCTCCTGTGTTTCCATAAGTATATATTGCAAAAAGTAGGACAACCTTTCACTTGTTGCGCGTTTCAGCAGAAACAAAAGTGGAAAGGGCATCCTGTGAAGACCATATGACATAAGTAGCTGTTAGTATGAAATTTAACTAGTGAGATGTACAATGTGGAGTAGGAAATCAGGTGGACGACACCAGGGTTAAGCGTGACCTGACAATGTGGACACAATTCAGATATTCATACAATTCAGATATGCATACACGCAAACCAATTCAGACATGCATACGCACTAGGCGCAACATTCAGGAAGGCACATCAATTCACTCATCACCATCTCATCACTGGATTCAGGTGCAACCATGGCCAGGGGATCGAAACAGATAGTACAATATGGGAAGGATAAACGGATGAACCAAAACCCTAGATGGAGGTGTGGCGTGGCTGCATACCTAGTCGATGACAGTACGAAGAACTCTTGATCGACACAAACACCGGCGTAGGCTTCTACTGCTTCTGGAGGAGTACCATCGGCGTTGCGGCCTTGTTCACTGGAGTCGGCGCCGTCGGTGGCGGCGGCAGCGGAAGTCCGCGCCCTGGTCGTCATCCAGCGCAGGAGGGAAGTACCATCGGCGGCGTAGCCTTGTTCACCAGAGTCGGCGCCAACACCTAAAGCGTTGCAATATCACATCAGTATTGCAACGCCAACAAAAATGCCCGCAACGTAAATCAAATCGTGGCAGCAGTGATGACTTATTGCAACCAATTTACAATTGGTTGCGATAGCACTTACTTATTGCAACGATCTTCGCACTTAGGGCCACGAAATAATTTGTGTGGCAAAAATTCTACGTATCGCAACCGAAGGTGCAAATGGTTGCAATAACACCCCATATTGCAACCAAATCATGCAGTTGCGATAAAAAAGCGTGGCATAAAGGTCAAAAGTTAGTAGTGTAATTTTATAAACCCATTTGCAATCTATTATATTCTTGCCCTTAGGAGGAGGAACAAGATGCCATGTCTTGTTTTCCAAGAGAGCTTGATGCTCACTATCCATTGCTACAACCCATCTTCGATCACGCAAGGCTTCATCAACCGAGGTGGGTTCACCTACAACAGATGCTGCAAACATACCCCAATGCACTGTTCCATCAGTATAAATTTTTGGCTTACTAATTGTAACATCCAGTCCCGGCAAACACGGCCCAGGCCCACTCTACCGAGGAGTGGTCCCACCTGCGTAGCAACCCGCTTGAGCTTTCGTCCTCGCTTCGCTCAAAACGGTTAACCGAAGGTTACTACGCGTCCCTGGCCCTGGTATTTAAGTCGGGTGAACTCACTCAGGATTCACGATACGGTACTAAACCACCGGGTGCACAGTGTTCCGCGATGCTACAGCACCCGGTGAACAGTATTATGTGAACAGTACGTCGAATTCGGACCAGTGGTGAACAGTACCCGGCGAACAGTAACTCCCGTCTACAGTACCAGCCCACTGCCCCGCTACAGTACCATCGGGCCGTTCGTGAATTTGGCCCACTGGGTCTATTTTTGGGGCTGTTACACTAATCCCATGTTGAAGGCATGTTGAAGGACGTTGAGGAGCTGCGGGCGCCACAGGAGAAGCAGCAGACGCCACCGCCTCAGGGCCACAGGATCCTGTCCCCCTGTGCCCGGATCCGTCTGTGGCAAGACGCGCGGAGATGAAGTTGGCGATGCAGCACCCGTGGCCACAGAAGATCCCGTCGGGCTAGCGCGCGGGGACGAAGCAACCACTGCCGTATTCAGTTACGATCCTGATGCAGATTCAGGAGCTGTCGTGCCACCAGAGGATGGATCAACTTTGGTTTGCGTGTGAAAGCCCAAGTTTGGTTTTGGTAATTAATGACACCAAGTTGCTAATGCTATTGTATCAAGTGTGATTAAGCTAGGCATAAGCAACATGTGATGGAGGTGGAAATGGCATGGAGAGATGGCCACAAGACCACATGATTTGGTGCATGAAATGATGAGCAAGATCATGGTGGAGATGCACATGAAATAATGGACATGATGATCAAGTGGAAGAGAAGGATCTAAGAGCGCAAGGCAAAGGTATAACCATAGGGTTTTCCTTTTGCCGGTCTAAGATGAGTAGAGAAGTGATTGACCGGGTTTAGGATACATAGCCGACTATCAAGAGGGGCAATCACGGTTAGCTCGGGAATCAAGTGCCACTAGATCATTGTCTTGAGCATATGCATTTAGGATATAGTAAAGAGCTAACATAACGCCTTGGAAAAATGTTTGTGAAATGCTAACACACATGCACATGGTGGTGTACACTCGGTGGTGTTAGCATATTTGCGAAGGCGGTGGAGTTGGAGCGGTAGAGAGGGGTTTGGGTTCCTCTCTCCCTCCCGCCGAGCTTGCGAGGCGGGATTCGGCGCTTTTTGGAGAAGTGAAACGCCTATTTTCTATTGCGCCGAAAGTCGGAAAAGAAACGGAGGCGAACGGAGGTCACTGCGTGCACCGGACGCAGCACCGGACGCTGCACCGGACGCGGGGCGCGTCCGGTCAGTTCATCGCGGCGCGGGTGCTGCTGGGGTTCGTGCACCGGACGCGGGGCGCGTCCGGTCACGTACCACCGGACGCGTCCGGTGGCGTCGGGAGCTTACTGGACTCCCACCGGACGCGGGCACTGTGGCGTCCGGTGGGTCCTTCGGCGCGTCCGGTGGATGTTTCGCGGTGCGCGGCTCGGTGCTGACCGGCGCGTCCGGTGGGTCACGGGACCGGCGCGTCCGGTCGTCACCAGCGCGTCCGGTGGCTCGGTCAAGCGCGTCCGGTGGTTGCAACGGCTAGTTCTGACCCGCGCGATTTTGTTTGTCGCGTAGTGACCGGACGCGTCCGGTCACCCTGACTGGCGCGTCCGGTGAGTACGATTTGAACTGGTTCGCGCGGTAACGGCTAGCTGCGTACCCCTTCGTTATAAATAGATGGTGGACGGGTTTTGAGGGTAACTCTTGCACATTTTGAGATATAGAGACATCCTTTGAGCTAGAGAACAACCCCTCCACTCATCTCTTCGATTGATTGCACATCTTGAGGGAGATTGAGTGAGATTCAAGTGCATTGCTTGAGAGTTGCATTCTAGAGGCACTTGATCTTCGAGTTGCTGCGGATTTCTCGTTACTCTTCCGTGTTTCCCGACACGGTAGACGGCTTGGAGCAGCGGAGGTGATTGAGCTCGCAATTGGAGATTGTTGGAGCCTTCACCAAGTGTTGTAAGGGGTTCTTGATCCTTCCCCGCGGGAGTTCGCAAATTGGATACTCTAGTGGAGCTCGTGGCTTGGAGGATCCCCATCTTGTGTGCGGTTGTGCGGCGCCCGCCGAGGGCTCAACTCTTGATAGTTGATTAGCTCGCGAACCGACAAGTGGGTGCATCGCCACAACGAGGAGTAGCTTGCCGGGAAGCAAGTGAACCTCGGTAAAAATCTTGTGTCATCTCTCTACCGAGGATTTCTCTTGTGGTTGATTATTGTGATTGATTCTACGAGTGCATTACTTCTCATCTCTACACGGCGGTATAATCACTCTAAGCTCTTCTCTAGTATTACTTCTTGTTTCTAGCTTGTTGTCGTTGTTGTTGTGTTTAGTGGATAGCCTTGTACTAGACTTGTGTAGGTGGCTTGCTTAATTAGTTAGAGCTAGTGCATTTTGCTCCGCCACCTTTTGTACTAACTTGTGGTTTAGTATTTCTCGTAGAAGTTTTAATTAGGCTATTCACCCCCCCCTCTAGCCTATTTGGACCTTACAAGTGGTATCGGAGCCGAGGCACCGTTTATTTGAGGCTTAACAACCTACGGTGAAGAAGAAATGGCTCAATTAAGTTTGCACATCAACAACACCAAGAAGGCACCTCACTTTGATGGCACAAATTATGCTTATTGGAAGGTTAAGATAACCGCACACCTCAAGTCAATCAATAGAGAAGTGTGGAAGGTCACCGAAACAAAATTTGAGGTAGCTAATCCGGAAGCACCTACACCGGTGGAAGAGAAGAAGCTCCAATGCAATGATATTGCCATTAGTGCACTTCATGAAGCATTAGATGACAAGACATTTGAGCAAGTGAAGAATATAGAAGTTGCACATGATGCTTGGGCCAAGCTAGAAGAAACATTTGAGGGCACCGAAGGCACAAAGACCGCTAAAGCATATATCTTGCAAGAAAAATTTTCAAGCTTCAAGATGCAAGATGATGAGAGTGTACTGGAGATGTTTCATAGATTGCAAGTCATTGTCAATGAGCTCAAGGCACTCGGTGAGGAGGTCAAGGACAACCAATTCTCTATGAAGTTCTTGAGAAGCTTGCCCAAGAGATTTGATACATTGATCACCGTGCTAGTGAGGACTACATTGAAGGATTCAACTCCTCAACAAATATTTCAAGAGGTGATGACCGATGATTCATATAGAGAAGATGATGAGAAGGATGAGTTGGTCAAGAAGAAGAAGAAGGAAAATGAGAAGAAAGATGATGAAAAGAAGAAGAGTGTGGCATTCAAAGCCACCACATCCAAGGGCAAGTCCAAGATTGAATCATCAAGTGATGAAGACTCAAGCTCTTGTGATAGTGATGACATTGATGAGAAGATGGCTCTCTTTGTCAAGCAATTTGGCAAATTCATGAAGAAGAAGGGCTATCGTGCAAGGAGGAGGAAGAACTCATCTAAGAAGAATGAGCATAACATGAGATGCTTTAGATGTCATAGCAAGGATCATCTAATTGCAAAGTGTCCTTATGATAGTGATGATGAAGATGCTATCAAGAAGGAGAGAAGGAAGCTAAAGAAGAAGCAAGAAAAGAAGGAGAGCTTTCACAAAAAGAAGAATGATTCTCATGTTGCTACATGGGATAGTGATGATTCCTCAAGTGATGATGAGGATGACTACAAGAGCAAAAAGAAGGGACATGCTAGCATTGCCATCCAAGAGAAGGTCTCCCTCTTCGACACTCCATCGTGCTTCATGGCTAAGGCCTCTAAGGTATTATCCGATGATGAGAGTGATCATGATAATGCTAGTGATAGTGATAGTGATGAAGAAGAATTCACTAAAGATGAACTAATCACTATGCTAGAAGATTGCACTCAACATTATAAAGAATCTAGAAAGGAGTGCAAGGGCTTGCTTAAGGAAAAGAAAAACCTTATGCAAGAACTTGATGAGCTTAGGGCATCTTATGAGAGTCTTAAGGTAGACCATAAGAAGCTTCAAAAGTCTCACACTAAGCTTGAAGAAGCTCATTCCTCTCTAGTTGAAAAATGTGAAAACATGCCAACTATTGTTGAGAAAGCTAAAACTTGCAACATAGGCATATCATGTGATATAATTGATGAATCTTGTCATAAGCCTATTGTTGTTGCTACCACTAACCCTTCATGTAGCGCATCTACATCATCCTCATCTAGTAGTGATGGTTTCACTTGTGATCCCACACTTATAGTTGAGAATGAAAATCTCAAGAAGGAGGTGAAAGAGCTCAATCACACCTTAGCCAAGGCTTATGGTGGTGAGGACCGCTTGCTTATGTGCTTGGGTAGCCAAAGAGCTTCTCTCTATAAAGAGGGATTGGGCTATAACCCCAAGAAAGGCAAAGCCGCTTTTGCTCCTCACAAGACTCGTTTTGTGAAGAACAAAGGTAGCTATTGCAAAAGTTGCAAGCAAGTTGGCCACATAGAGCAACATTGCATGAACAAGAAATCCAATGCTAATGTATCCTCAATTAAGTTTGATTCTTTCTATATACTTACCAAGGGTACAAATGGTGTTCATGCTAAGTTCATTGGTGCACCATGGATGGGCTCAAAGAAGAAAGCCATTTGGGTACCAAAGAGCTTGGTCACTAATCTTGGAGGACCCAAACAAGTTTGGGTACCTAAAAAGAATTGATCTTGTCTTGTAGGTCAATTACAAAGCCGGAGGAAGGCATTGGGTGCTTGATAGTGGGTGCACTCAACATATGACCGGGGATTCTTGTATGTTCAAATCAATTGATACAAGTCAAAATGGTGGTTTTGATGCTATCACTTTCGGCAACAACAAAAAAGGCAAGGTCAAAGGGCTTGGTAAAATTGCTATCTCAAATGACATGAGCATATCAAATGTGTTGCTAGTTGAGAGCTTGGATTTCAATCTTTTGTCGGTGGCACAACTTTGTGATCTTGGCTTCAAGTGCATATTTGGTAGTGATGATGTTGAAGTCATTAGTGTTGATGGATCAAATTTGATATTCAAAGGATTTAGACATGGTAGCTTATACTTGGTTGACTTCAATGATAGTGAGACACAATTAACATCATGCTTGCTTAGTAAATCTAGTATGGGATGGTTATGGCATAGAAGGCTTGGTCATGTTGGAATGAAACAATTGAACAAACTTTTGAGGCATGACTTAGTTAGAGGCTTGAAAGATGTGACTTTTGAAAAGGATAAACCTTGTAGTGCTTGTCAAGCCGGCAAACAAGTTGGAAATAAACATCCTAGTAAGAGTGAAATGAGCACATCAAAGGCATTTGAGCTATTGCACATGGACTTGTTTGGGCCAACAACATATACTAGCATTGGTGGAAACAAGTATGGTTTTGTGATAGTTGATGACTACACTAGATACACTTGGGTGTTCTTTCTCTTTGACAAGAGTGATGTTTATGATCTATTCAAGTCTTTTATCAAGAGAGTGCAAAATGAGTTTGAGACTACCATCAAGAAGATTAGAAGTGACAATGGTAGTGAGTTCAAGAACACAAGAATTGAAGATTTATGTGATGATCTTGGTATTGGACATCAATTCTCACCAACATACACTCCTCAATCAAATGGTGTAGTTGAAAGGAAGAATAGAACTTTGATTGACATGGCTAGATCAATGCTTAGTGAATACAATGTGAGTCATTCATTTTGGAGTGAAGCTATCAACACGGCTTGCTATTGTAGCAACCGTCTTTATTGCCATGGAAAGCTTGGGAAGACACCATATGAGCTATTGAATGGAAGAAAGCCCAACATTGCATACTTTAGAGTGTTTGGTTGCAAATGCTATATTCTCAAGAAAGGCACTAGATTGAGCAAGTTTGAAAAGAAATGTGATGAAGGGTTCTTACTTGGTTATTCTACCACAAGCAAAGCATATAGAGTTTGGAATCTCACAAATGGCACCTTGGAAGAAGTTCATGATGTTGAGTTTGATGAAACCCAAGGATCTCAAAATGAAGTTCAAAACCTTGATGATGTGAGAGGAGATCAATTGTCAAATGCAATGAGAAACATGGACATTGGTGATGTTAGGCCAAGGCAAGTTGATGATGATGATATTCATGTGATAAACCAAAGTGTGCAAATTGATACAAATCAAGCAAGCTCTAGTGGTTCTCATGACGAAGTGCAAGATCAAGGTCAAGCTAGTGGAAACAATCAACTCCCAATACTCCAACCTACTAGTATTGCAAGAGATCATCCATTGGACCAAATCATTGGTGGAATTCAAAGTGGTGTTCAAACTAGATCAAGATTAGCATCCTTTTGTGAGCACTACTCATTTGTGTCACTTGAAGAACCTAAGAAAATAGAAGATGCCTTGAAGGATTCCGATTGGGTAAATGCCATGCATGAAGAACTAAACAACTTTGCTAGAAATCAAGTTTGGGAACTTGTTGAGAGGCCAAAGAACTACAATGTGATTGGTACTAAGTGGGTCTTTAAGAATAAGCAAGATCAAGATGGCATGGTTGTGAGGAACAAGGCAAGATTAGTAGCACAAGGATACACTCAAGTTGAGGGTCTTGACTTTGGAGAAACATATGCACCGGTTGCAAGATTGGAGGCAATTAGAATCTTATTAGCATATGCTTGTGCACACAACATCAAGCTCTATCAAATGGATGTCAAAAGTGCATTTCTCAATGGCTACATCAATGAAGAAGTTTATGTTGAGCAACCTCCCGGTTTTGAAGATGACAAGAAGCCCAACCATGTTTACAAGCTCAAGAAGGCATTGTATGGTTTGAAGCAAGCACCTAGAGCATGGTATGAGAGATTGAGGGATTTTCTTCTCTCTAAAGGGTTCAAGATGGGAAAGGTTGACACCACACTCTTCACCAAGAAGCTTGGTAATGACTTGTTTGTGTTGCAAATCTATGTGGATGACATTATTTTTGGATCAACCAATCAAGACTTTTGTGAAGAGTTTGGAAATATGATGGCTAATGAGTTTGAGATGTCTATGATTGGAGAGCTTAGTTACTTTCTTGGACTTCAAATCAAGCAAATGAAGAATGGCACTTTTGTAAGTCAAGGCAAGTACATCAAGGACATGATCAAGAAGTTTGGATTGCAAGATGCTAAGCCAATGAGTACACCAATGGGCACAAATGACCAATTGGGTATTGATGCAAGTGGCAATATGGTAGATCAAAAGCAATATCGGTCTATGATTGGAAGTTTGCTATATGTCACTGCTTCTAGGCCGGATGTGATGTTTAGTGTGTGCAAATGTGCAAGATTTCAAGCTTCACCTAGAGAAAGTCACTTGAAAGCAACCAAGAGGATATTGAGATATCTTAAGGGCACTCATGATGTTGGATTATGGTTTCCAAAGGGGTCTAATTTTGAGTTGATTGGATATTCGGACTCCGACTATGGTGGATGCAAGATTGATAGAATAAGCACAAGTGGCACTTGTCAATTGCTTGGAAGGTCTCTTGTTTCATGGTCATCAAAGAAACAAAATAGTGTTGCACTATCTACCGCCGAGGCCGAATACATTAGTGCCGGTAGTTGTTGTGCACAATTGCTTTGGATGAAGGCCACTTTGAATGACTTTGGAATCAAATTCAAGAATGTGCCTTTGTTTTGTGACAATGAAAGTGCTATCAAGATGACACAAAATCCGGTTCAACATTCAAGAACGAAGCACATTGACATAAGGCATCATTTCATAAGAGACCATCAATTAAAGGGTGATATTAGCATTGAGAGCATTGGCACCGAAGATCAATTAGCCGACATATTCACAAAGCCACTTGATGAGAAAAGATTTTACAAGTTGAAGAATGAATTGAACATACTTGATTTCTCCAACTTGAAATGAGTGCACCCCCACATTCCTATATGACATGCCTCTCCTCCGACATAGCAAGGTAAAGTTGTTTGGCATATCATCCATACTTTGCTAAGGACATGTTTAGAACATATAGACATATTTGCATGACAAATAGGCTCATTCATGAAAATCAAATGAGTTTAATGTATATATGGTACCACTATTGCTTCTATGTTTGATTGATCTAGTGGTAGCATATGACATGTTTGTGGGCTTGCAAACCTAGCGTTGAATCTAGAAAATGAGCTCATGATGTGTAATTCAACATGGTCAAGATAACCCTTATACTTTATGAGGTGTGAAGAAGCTTGTCCTTGGATCAAACCGAATTACATATTCTAGGCAAGTGATCTAGATTGAACCATAATTTGGACTCCCTCATATTGATTGACTTAACTCTCGCTAAAATTGGCACCTTTTTGGTGATTGTTGACAAAGGGGGAGAGAAAAGTCACAAAGATAGAAAAGTCACAAAGGGGAGAAAGATATAATAAGAGGGGAGAGAAAAGTCACAAAAAGAAAAAGTTACTAAGGGGGAGAGAAAGCATAAGATAAGACTTTGGAAAGGAATCAATTAAATTTTTGAGCACACAAGTAGGGGGAGCAAGCTCATGAATTATTTGTTGCATTTGTATGCGCATTAACATGATGAATTGTTGCATTGCAAAGCTTAAATTCATATTCATGCTTGTGTGGTGATTGCTTGAAATAGAACTTGAATGATGAATTGTTGAGAGTAGCTTTACAAGTGATATCTAGACACCCTTTGCTTATAATGTTGATCTCACGGGGTACTTTAGTGTTTGTGATCTTTACAAGTGATGAATTACAAGTGGTGTCTAGCTACATCGATGCTAAGGATGGTATATAAAGGCAACTCCGATTGGTATCACGCTTCAAAGGTCCATTCTATATACCTTAGCATCAATTTGATAGTAGTAACTCTCCCAAAATTCAAATCCATACATATGTGCACAATTGAACCAAACTCATGGAAGCACATATGTAGGGGGAGCTAATACTATCGAAATTGAAAATTGATTTCATTTCATATCTTTGTGATGGTTGTCATCAATTACCAAAAAGGGGGAGATTGAAAGCCCAAGTTTGGTTTTGGTAATTAATGACACCAAGTTGCTAATGCTATTGTATCAAGTGTGATTAAGCTAGGCATAAGCAACATGTGATGGAGGTGGAAATGGCATGGAGAGATGGCCACAAGACCACATGATTTGGTGCATGAAATGATGAGCAAGATCATGGTGGAGATGCACATGAAATAATGGACATGATGATCAAGTGGAAGAGAAGGATCTAAGAGCGCAAGGCAAAGGTATAACCATAGGGTTTTCCTTTTGCCGGTCTAAGATGAGTAGAGAAGTGATTGACCGGGTTTAGGATACATAGCCGACTATCAAGAGGGGCAATCACGGTTAGCTCGGGAATCAAGTGCCACTAGATCATTGTCTTGAGCATATGCATTTAGGATCTAGTAAAGAGCTAACATAACGCCTTGGAAAAATGTTTGTGAAATGCTAACACACATGCACATGGTGGTGTACACTCGGTGGTGTTAGCATATTTGCGAAGGCGGTGGAGTTGGAGCGGTAGAGAGGGGTTTGGGTTCCTCTCTCCCTCCCGCCGAGCTTGCGAGGCGGGATTCGGCGCTTTTTGGAGAAGTGAAACGCCTATTTTCTATTGCGCCGAAAGTCGGAAAAGAAACAGAGGCGAACGGAGGTCACTGCGTGCACCGGACGCAGCACCGGACGCTGCACCGGACGCGGGGCGCGTCCGGTCAGTTCATCGCGGCGCGGGTGCTGCTGGGGTTCGTGCACCGGACGCGGGGCGCGTCCGGTCACGTACCACCGGACGCGTCCGGTGGCGTCGGGAGCTTACTGGACTCCCACCGGACGCGGGCACTGTGGCGTCCGGTGGGTCCTTCGGCGCGTCCGGTGGATGTTTCGCGGTGCGCGGCTCGGTGCTGACCGGCGCGTCCGGTGGGTCACGGGACCGGCGCGTCCGGTCGTCACCAGCGCGTCCGGTGGCTCGGTCAAGCGCGTCCGGTGGTTGCAACGGCTAGTTCTGACCCGCGCGATTTTGTTTGTCGCGTAGTGACCGGACGCGTCCGGTCACCCTGACCGGCGCGTCCGGTGAGTACGATTTGAACTGGTTCGCGCGGTAACGGCTAGCTGCGTACCCCTTCGTTATAAATAGATGGTGGACGGGTTTTGAGGGTAACTCTTGCACATTTTGAGATATAGAGACATCCTTTGAGCTAGAGAACAACCCCTCCACTCATCTCTTCGATTGATTGCACATCTTGAGGGAGATTGAGTGAGATTCAAGTGCATTGCTTGAGAGTTGCATTCTAGAGGCACTTGATCTTCGAGTTGCTGCGGATTTCTCGTTACTCTTCCGTGTTTCCCGACACGGTAGACGGCTTGGAGCAGCGGAGGTGATTGAGCTCGCAATTGGAGATTGTTGGAGCATTCACCAAGTGTTGTAAGGGGTTCTTGATCCTTCCCCGCGGGAGTTCGCAAATTGGATACTCTAGTGGAGCTCGTGGCTTGGAGGATCCCCATCTTGTGTGCGGTTGTGCGGCGCCCGCCGAGGGCTCAACTCTTGATAGTTGATTAGCTCGCGAACCGACAAGTGGGTGCATCGCCACAACGAGGAGTAGCTTGCCGGGAAGCAAGTGAACCTCGGTAAAAATCTTGTGTCATCTCTCTACCGAGGATTTCTCTTGTGGTTGATTATTGTGATTGATTCTACGAGTGCATTACTTCTCATCTCTACACGGCGGTATAATCACTCTAAGCTCTTCTCTAGTATTACTTCTTGTTTCTAGCTTGTTGTCGTTGTTGTTGTGTTTAGTGGATAGCCTTGTACTAGACTTGTGTAGGTGGCTTGCTTAATTAGTTAGAGCTAGTGCATTTTGCTCCGCCACCTTTTGTACTAACTTGTGGTTTAGTATTTCTCGTAGAAGTTTTAATTAGGCTATTCACCCCCCCCCTCTAGCCTATTTGGACCTTACAGCGTGCCTGAGCTATCGCCAGCCAGGGAACACATGAAATCATGTCCATTTGTGCTCGTTTTTGCATCAAATAAAATGCCAGAAGTTCCTATTACATCCTCAGAAGCACTAGAACTGGGATTTTGGTTAGTAGATGGAGAATTTGCATCACAATGGTCAAGCAAAGTTGCATCCCCAAAACTAGAGTTGGAACTGAGTAAAGCATCAGGTAAAACGAAAAGCTCGGCCCGAAGCAGTGCACCAGCATTGGGGTGAAGGCGAGCAAATGGAAAACATGTTCATCGAAGACAACGTCTCGAGAAATATAGACTCGCCCTGCAAATGGATCTAGACATTTGAATCCCTTGTGCATATCACTATAACCCAAAAAGACACATTGCTTAGAGCGAAATTGAAGTTTCCTAGTGTTATACGACCTCAAATTTGGCCAGCAGGCACAACCGAATGAATAAAGGAAGGAATAGTCAGGTTGAGTTTTGAAAAGACGCTCAAAGGGTGTTTCATTTTGGATGACTTTGGAAGGAAGCCGATTAATAAGAAAGACAGCGGTGGCAAAGGCTTCATCCCAAAATTTTAGAGGAATTGAGGCATGTGCAAGCAAGGAAAGCCCAACCTTGACTATATAACGGTGCTTGTGTTCTACGGATCCATTTTGTTGATGAGCATGCGGGCATGACACATGATGAGCTATGCCTACTTGTTTAAAAAAGGAATTCAAATATTGATATTCACCACCCCAATCAATTTGCATGTTTATGATCTTGCAATTAAATTGCCTTTCTGCAAGATGTTGGAAGTCATGGAAACACTGGAATACTTTAGATTTCTACCACAAGAAATAAATCTAGGTAAACTTGCTATTATCATCGATGAAACTCACATAAAAGGTATTGCGACCAACAGAGGAGGGCGCAGGGCCCCATACATTAGAAAATACAAGATTCAAAGGACCAGTAGAAACACTAGTTGATCTAGGGTATGGTAACTGATGACTTTTCTCTTGTTGACAAGCATCGCAAACCATTGTTTTATTGGACTCACTAGCAAACGAAAGCCTATGGCGATTGAGGACCTACTTGACTACATTAGTGGAAGCGTGCCCTAATCTATGATGCCACAGGGAGATGGATGGCTTGACGACAGCGCCAAGGACTTGTTTATTTGGACTCGACCTGCACGAACTTGACTTCAATGGATAAAGTCCTCCTTCACATCTGCCACTGAGGAGGGTCTTCCTCGTTCTCTGTTCCTTGATGGAAAAGTAAATTGGGTGAAATTCTAAAAAGGCATTGTTATCACGTGCAAGACGGTGAACAGATAATAAGTTTTTAGTGGCCTTAGGGACATGGAGGATTTTATTAAGATGAACAACACTAGAAGGGGTATTCCAAGTTGCTAGATCCATTGTGATCAATCTCCATACCTGCCCCACTGGCCGAATGCACCTGGTCATGGCCTCCATACTTGTCGTGGATGGTGAGCTTCTCAAGCTCATTGGTCACGTGGTCGGTGGTGCCTAAGTCAACATACTAATTGGCGTCGATGCCGTGCGATGTCGCGGAGGAGGCTTACTTGTCGTGGATGGTGAGCTTCTCAAGCTCATTGGTCACGTGGTCGGTGGTGCCTAAGTCAACATACTAATTGGCGTCGATGCCGTGCGATGTCGCGGAGGAGGCGCTCTTCTGCGGAGCACCGGTGAAATAGGCGTCAAACCTCTTTTAGCACTTGACTGCCATGTGTCCTTTCTTGCCACAGAGCTGGCAAATCACCCCCGGGCGCCTCCACGTTGTCCACCATGACCACCCTTCTGGTAGCCATGCCCAAGCCACCGCAGCCACCACCACCGCGGCCACGAGTGTTGTTGTTGGAGTTGTTGCCACCTCCACGACTGCCCTTAGCAGCCATGTTTGCGAAGGAGTTCTGAGCGCTGCCAGCGTGCAGCTCCATGTGTTGCTCAAAGCTGATCGCTGGGTGTAAAGTTCCCCAACTGAGATAGGCTCAACCCGAGTGGCAACAACCGACACCACCGGGTTGTAGTCGAGGTCCAAACCGGTCAAGATGTAGGAGACAAGCTTGTCATCCTCTAGCTTCCTTCCTGCAGATACCATCTCATCTGCAAGGGTCTTCACCTTTGAGAAATACTTTGTCATGGTAGACGCCCCCTTGGACGCCGTAGCCAGGGCCATCCGGGTGCTGATAACCCGTGCCCTGGACTAGGACATGAAGATGCCTTCAATGGCGGCCCATGCAGTGGCCGCGGTCTTCGCTGAAGATGTGACTTGGGAAAAAATCTCTTTAGAAAGAGAGGACAACAGATAATTCAGAACCTGCTGATCTTTGGCGATCCAAGTTTCATAGTTGGGGTTGGGAATCAGTGACTCCTTCTTGTTGTCGTCACCCTTCGCACCATCATCCTTCTTCACCAGAGTCAGATACATCTCCAGAGGTTGGCACGTCAGCTTGATGTACCCAGCGAGTGGGGCATCACAGAGAGCTGACATGACTTGGAGACGCCACATCGGGAAGTTGTTTCTTGTCAGCTTCTCGCTCACGGATATAAACCCTATCGGTGGAAATGTAGGCGCAGCGGAAGAAGAAGAGGAAGCGGCCATGGATCAATTCCATAAGGAAACAGGCTCTGAATACCATGTCAAGATGAGTGAATGAGTTGCCCCTTAGGGTCTCAGCTTCATGTTAATATAGGCTAGGAACAGCCCACGGCGTGGCTTGTACACAAAGTCAGGTATACAACAAGATAAAGATCAACGTGATCTATCTATGTACTTGAGATACAAGCAAAGAACTAAATACTCTAACCTGTACCAAATACATGAGCCGTGTTGTACCTATGCTAGATACATGAATCGTGACATATCTTAACAGTTTCGTCTAGACGCTCCTTCATGTGGTCCAGCCCAATGTTTTGTTTGCTTAAACTTATCAGCCAAGGTACAATATTTTTCTCTCACAACAAATCAGCTTCAGCTGGCTTATCAGTCGCAGAAACGATCAGCCGAACAGCTTGCAATAAACCTTCCACATCCATCCCTTCCGCTGACCTTGCTGCTCGCCTTTGCTCTGCTGCCCGCCCAGCTCCTCCTCCTGTTCCGCATGCCACTTCTGCCGCTGCTCTTGTTCTGAGTGCCCTACCTCTGCTCTTGCTCCATGGAAGCCCTCTGGCATCACCGCCTGCTACGACTGCGGCGTGCCAGTGCCTCAATGAAGATGGCGAAAAGAAGGCCGCACCGGGATACGATGCATGTTGCGAATGTCCAATTCAAAATATTTTAGAAGTTTGAGAGGTGCAAGCATTGTATATCGATGTTGCAAAAGTAGATTGGGATGCTGCACATGTTGTAATGGCTATGTATCGTATGTTTCAAGCGTAAATCCCAAATGTTTCATCTGTTTCAGACGAATGTTGCAAGCGATTTATCTGGATGTTGAAAAAGTGGATCTGAATGTTGTATATACATGCATGTTGCAAGTATATGTTTTAAGTGTTTTCAGGTGTTTCATACGTATGTTTGCAAGTGTTTTATCTGGATGTTGCATATGTTTGTAATGATTTTTAAATGTTTTCAGGTGTTTTCGCAAGTGTTTCAGACGCTTGTTTCAAGTGTTTCATTTATCTTTTTTTATGTTGCAACTGTTGCATCTGGATGTTTCGAAAGTAGATCGGGTGGTGCACATGGGATGCGCGTGGAAAGAGGTTAGCGGCACGGATGATGTTCAGGGTGGCATGGGCGACTCTGGAGCGGTGCGGGCCCACTGTTAGTGCACTCGCTCACAAGTCCGACGCGCTAGACACTCGCTTGGTCCCTGTGCGAGGAGCGTCTGGACGCTAGCACCCAGATCAAATGTCCGGGCGCTAGCAAGCCCGCGGTTTCATAGATAAACAACGCTCTAATAAGTTGCAAGAAGACTATATTTGGTAACGCGCATATACTACTGTATAAATGAAAGCCAAACACAACACGTGCTTTTATAGTTTTTTTTGCGAGAAACGTGCTTTTATAGCTCAGGCCGAAAAGTTTGACACCGACGGGCACTACTTATCCATTTTTTTTAGGAAGAGTACTTACCCATATACTTCATCCGTATGGGATTTATAAGTCGTTTAGGACACTAGTCGCCTAAATGTCTACATGGCCCATGAGCCCAAATTGACAAAGAAGCCTGCCTTCCGAACGGCCCAAACTCACTTTGAGGTCGGCGGCCGGCTCGGTTAGCGGCGGCGCGTCACCTCTTCCTCGCCCCCGGCGGCGGCTTCGCTCCGATGCTCGCCCTCTTCTTCTCCGCCTACCAGCGCCGGACGCGGATGCTCGCCCTCTTCTTCTCCACCTCCGTCCCGTCGCCCAAACAGCAGCATCGAATCGAAGATGCTCGCCCTCTTCTTCTCCGCCTTCGTCCGGTCGCCCAGGGCGCAGTTCTGGCCGCATCGAATCGGCCGGACCGGCTAGCGCGGACATGGCTGCGATCAGAACAAGGAGAGCGGAGCGGCGGCAGAGCCCGAGGTAGCGTCCCTGCCCGCGTCTCTGCACTCACTGTATGTATTTTCATTCAGTTGCATTGCACATCGAACGTGGAAATGGAGGTGGAATGACCTGATTCCATTGCGTCTTCCAAAATGGACGTGGATCAGAACGTGGTGTACAAGTAAGCTGGCAATATTTATAATTTATAGTCAACTAACACAAAAATCAGAATGGCGCAGCGGAAGCGTGGTGGGCCCATAACCCACAGGTGATAAATTTTGATGTTTTTTCCCTTTTTTGTTTTGATAATTCCATGCCTTGTTTCCCCTTTCAATTGCAATTCAGTCAATTCTAAAGTGAAGTGGTTCTGATAAATTTTGATGTTTTTTCCTTTTTTTTGTTAATTCCATGCCTTGTTTCCCCTTTCAATTGCAATTCAGTCAATTCTAAAGTGAAAACTGTTTATTTTTGTGGTTAATTCCGCTCTGTCCCAGCGTCCTTGGTTTGCCCCTTTCAATTTCAATTCAGTCATTCTAAACTTGCTGGCTGGCCGCAACTGCGAGCCCCTTTGCTGTGCACCCTCAGCATCAACAGACCTTGAGCTATGGCAATCGGAAAGTCTGCATTGGGTGGCGTTGGCTGAGCAGACAAGACGAGAAGCACCAAGATGCTATCTCAGGCAAAGAGAAATCGGCTAGTACCTAGCAAGCCAGTGGAAAAATCGCTCACTCGGTTGCACATCCGGTGTCCATTCCTTCAGAACGTTCAGTTATTCCGAAATGCACATGGATCTGAACGTGGAAATGGAGGTGGGATAATATAGCAGTTGAAACGATTGTTTTTTTTTATTTTTTATGTTACGGTCAAAATCTCAAAAGGCGTGACTAGCTCTCGGACGTACGAACGCTAACCCCCGTCCGGACGCCTGCACTAGCCTGCCACGCATGCTGCTAAGCTTGCCTTGCCTTTTCCAAAAAAAAATATAGCCTGCCTCGCCCGCCTCGCATGCAACTTTGTGCCTGCACATCCCCATGCAACTGTTACACCTACGCACTCGCCCCTATATGCAAGTACGCCTACGCACTTGCCCCTATATGCAAGTACGCCTACGCACGCAGTCGTGCGTCTCGTGCCTGCTGATGCACATGCAGGTGGGAACCACTATGCCGGCGAAGACCGCATCTGCATGCATCCGCTTCATACGCCTCCTGCTAATGTTGCAATATGAAAACAGGTGAATCATTTACAAACATACATTTCAAACATATGTGTATAGCAACTACAACATCCAGATAAACACATTTGCAACGTACGTCTGAAACAGATGAAAAACATTTTGAATAGACGCTTGCTATCTGAAACATATTCAACATTGCAACATATGCAACATCCAGATGAAACACTTGCAACATAGGTCTGAAACAGGTGAAACATTTGGACATACACTTGCAAAATACATGTATAGTCACTGCAATATATGCAATATCTTGCAACATACAAACAAAACATTTGAAACATACACTTGCAATATACGTGTATAGCCATTGCTACATATGCAACACCATATCTATTTTTACAACATCTAGATGAAACATATGCAACATACACCTGAAATGCATGAAACATACGGTTGCAACATGTGCTCATCTACTTGCTACTGCTCAATGGAGGCCAGTTGACGTGACATGTGCAGCACGAGGCACGGGTGGGGTGCGCGGTACGAGGCATGAGGCGGGTCTGGTGCAACCGTGCGAGGTGTAGGAGCACACGGCGCGAGACGGGAGACGCAGGGGCGCGCAACGCGAGGTGGGTCCAGTTCAATGGTGTGAGGCGCGACGTTTTTTTTAGGAAAGTGCGAGGCACGAGGTGCAGAGGCGGACGGTGCAAGGCGGGAGGCGCAGGGGCGCGCTGTGCAAGGCGGGTCCGTCCCGTTCGTCCGGACGGACGTCCTGATAGGAGCATTACCGAATCTCAAAGTACCTTTCTACTTACTGCAGTAAAGTTACTTGTTCTCCTATCAGCTCCATAGTTCAGAACAAATGGCTGCTCCACTTCAGTTAGTAAGAACTAAGAAGTTGGCTGCATGATGACACGTTCAATTTTCAATCGGCAATAAAAAAAATGCATTTTTTTTCATAAACAGATTGCGATGTATGGCTGGGAAAACATAGGAGGGTAATTCCTCAGGAAAATTAGAAACTCATACCAGCACAGATTCTAGACTTTTCCCCCTAAATTCTATCTTTTCTGTGCCATATTTCCTATCAGCAATGCAACGAACTCATATAAGTATCCCTCAACCGCGAGTGAATCCCTGGCTCCTCTACACTTCAGCACTGTTCAAAACTATTCATGACAGCGACATTCACTGTTTCACCTTTTCACTTTTTTTTGGCTTAGACGAATTAAAAAAAAATTCTCACTGTTCATCATGGGCGCGGGGTCAGCACGCCTACCTAAACCGATCTAGACATGAATGGCTCACAGCCTCACACCACACTAATCTCTTCTTCAGGACTTTTCTGTGGGAAGGCATCGAGCAGGTAGTAGCCTCTGTACATCAGTTTTCTCAAGATTGTTAGAATAAACCACACTATGTTTGTGTATGGTGTGTGTCAGGCTGGGTCGTCGATGGTGCATGTGTTCGAGCTCGCGTTGGAGTCCATGGAACCGAGTCAAGTCCGTCGTGTGGGCGACGTGCGGATCATACGTAGAGTCAGTCCAGGAAAGAGTGCGTGCTCTCCCTAGTCTAGTGCATGCGTGTGCATGCATTCTATTTTGGGTTAATTGGAATGGTGCCATTACAACTTTCATGGTTCCTAGAAACGCCATTACAATTCACTTATTTTGAAATATACCATTATAATTCGGCCACTCTTTGAAATACACCATGCTCCACGTATGATACAGCTTTGGACCCAGCTGCAGGATGACAACAGCATATGATATTTTCGTATAGACCATAATGCCCCTGCCTCTTTCTTCTTCCTCCCTCTCCTTCTTGCATGTTCCAATGGCGTCCATGGAGCTCCCCCATGCCAACCACCGCCCTCATCTCCTCCACCTCCGTGCATCTAGGAGCTCCCCTAGGGAGGAGCTTGGCGAAGGGGCCGGATGGGCAGGAGCTCGCCCATGGATCAGCCGTCCCCGCCGCGGAAGGCCGCTGCCGCTCTGTCACGGATGGGGAGGAGCTCAAGTGCTCGACCTGGGGCAGCGCGTGTCGCACACCATCGCTCGCTTCCGTGCAGCACCATGGTCTCGTGCGTCGCACCTGCATAGCGGCCGCGCCGCCAAGCATGCCTGCGCTCGCCACTTGCCGGCGACCGGGCTTGAGCCACCGAGCATCATGCCTGCACTTGCCACTCCCCAGCGACCGAGCTCGCCGTTGTGCACGCCGAGCCACCCGAGTTAGCACGCCTAAGCACGCCGAGCCACCCGAGTTAGCACGCCTGCGCACGCTGCTCGCCGGTGACCGAGCTCGCTGTCACGCACGCCGAGCCAGCCGAGCAGCCCGCCTGCGTTCACTGCTCACCGGTGACTGAGTTCGCTGTCACGTGCGCTGAGCCAGTGAGCCACCCGGGTCAGCACGCCTGCACTCACCGTCGCACGCGACGAGCCCCCCAAGATGTCACGGGCTCACGGCATGAACATCCTGCTAGGTATTCTACACCATGAGCCCGACGCCGATGTTGCCGTGCAGCTAAGGCAGCTCGCCACAGCTGGCGGCGCTGGAGGTGCGCGCGGCCGTCCCGCCGGAGCAGCGCGATGGGCCAGGAGGGGCCCTTGGCTAGTGAGACGGTGGCAGCCTTCTCGAGCTGGTCTCGTTGACCCTCTCGAGCTGGTCTCGTTAACCCGCGCCAGAAGACGTCGAAGACACGGAGGCTGCTGCGTTCGGCAGCGAGGCTTTCTGGCCCCTACATGTCATTAAGATGGAGGGAGGGCTATAGGAAGGGTATTTTGGGGCATAAGAAAGTACATACTTCTGCAGGTGGGCCTTTGGTGGTTGGAAACGTACAAAATGGCATTTCTCATGTTCCACCCAAATTATAATGGCATGTTTACAATATCACGAATAGTAATGGTATTTCTCCAGACTCGTAGAATTGTAATGGCACCGTTCAAATTAACCCTTCTATTTTAGGATTGCATTAGTCGGTTGTTGCTGAGTCCAACAGTAACATGCAGAGGTGTGTGGCTGTAAGTACATAGGACTGCTTCTTGGGATGCTACACGTGGTGGCGCTGGCGTGAAGTTCGTGGCTCGTAGAGAAGTGGACGGCGTGCATGCGTACGTGCGGGCGAGTTGTTGGTCGCTGGTGTGTTGCTCGGCTATAAAACAAGCTTGTATGCGTTGCGTGAGTTTGTCCCGAGTTATGTTTTGATTATTAATAGCTAAGATACAGGGGTTCGTGGCCGCGGCATTTGTCGCTGAGAAATTTCCTTGTCTATTGTTCATGTTCTCGTGATCGTCCGTTGATCCTCGGTTCCAACAAAGATATTCGTTTATTTGACGAAGCATTGCTTGGTCTGTGATGATGCACCTGTGCTCTGCCTCCTATCAATCAAGAGCAGAGAAATCCAGCAGCATGTTTAGCCATGTTGACTTGCAGAGATGACTACCTCCATTGTGGACATATTATGATTTATGATTATTACAAGGTGATGCAACAGGCTGTAAATTGCCTTTGAATGAAGAGTTATATAGTGTAAAGTCCTTCTCCTTTGTAGGTGATGCATTATCTTCCTTTTTCTCTGACTAAATCTCCCACAGAGATGTATATATGGTCCACATGTATTGTCAGCTCTACTATTCTTCGATGGCAAAGAGGAACGAAGAAAGTCAACCAGAACAATCATAACAAAATGTGTTCTTGGACTACGGCTATCGGACTGGACTCACCCTGCATGACCTGCACAAGTATTGCTGTTCTTAAAACGTTCTTGCTCTCGTTTCATTCAGAGCCATCTCATTTTTTTTTAGATAATGGAAAATATCCGGCTTCAACCTTCTTCTAAAAAGAAGAAACATCAGTCCAAACTTATTACAGTAGCACACACATAATTTAAACTTATTACATGTTCAGAACTAAAGAACTAAAGTTCAAGACGGTAAATAAAGGACCATCCATGCGATGCGAAGAACTCAATGACTCTCGATTCTAGTAGCTTGCAAGCGTTAAGAATCCATTCCTTGTCGTCATCCGAGCGCTGCAACAGAGCCCAAAATCGTAGCCAGTGAGTTCCTCTGAAAAGAACCTGCAAAAATATTTTTGGGTGACCTTTATCAAAAACCATATCGTTCCTTGTGATTCATATTGCCCAGCAAAAAGCCGCAGCCCCAGTCAATAAAAGATAATTATGATTGGAACCTCCTAGTTTTGACCAATTATTGAAAAGATGGTTCGTGTTCCTTGAAGGATTAATGCCAAACAAAACAAACATAGCATGCCAAAGAAATCTGGCATAATGACAATAAAAAAAGATAGTTTTAGGTGTGCTAAAAAACAACAAGGCTTACTACCATTTCAATTTCTTTTAGCAAAGTTATTTTTTGTTAGTATTATTCCCTTCTTTAAGAACCAAAGAAAAATCTTAGTCTTCAAGGGCACTTTCATATGCCAAATTTTTTGGGTAACCTTAATCCCATTATTGACTAGGTATTTATACATGGATTTAACAGAAAACAAGCCATTATTATTTAAGTTCTAGATAAAAGTATCCTGACCCTTATTTAAGTTAATAAAAGCAACTCTCGCAACTAGACTTTGCTATTCCAACAACTTGTTCCCAATTAGTGCCCTTCTAAAAGACACATTGAGAGGGATGGAATTAAATACATCAGCCACTGTTGCTTGTTTATATTAAATAAATTCGGGTATTGGATTTTTAAGGGTTGGGAGCCCAACCATTTATTTTTCCAAAATCTAATTTGAGTTCTATTGTCTAGTTTAAACTTCCCAAGACTTCAGAAAATGTCTTTGACTCCTAATAAACCATTCTAAAAATGAGAAAACCCCATTTTTCTTTTTAAATTGACTTAGAGTCTTATTTTTTAGGTACTTGTTCCTTATTAACTCTTGCCAAGTGCCCTCTTCATCGTAAAGTTTGAAAAGCTATTTGCTCAAAAGACATTTGTTTTGTAAATCTAGGTTCTGAATTCCTAAACCACCTTGCTCTTTTGGTTGGTACAAAATATTCCACTTTGCCAGTCTATATTTCTTTTTGTGCTCATCATTTTGCCAAAAAAAACTTTGATCTAAAATATTCAATCTTTTTCAGCACCTCTCAGCACTAGACATTATGAACATAGTTAAGCTTGACAAAACAGAATTGATCAACACTAATCTACCCCCATATGATAAATGTTTTCTTTTCCACCCGCTTAACTTCTTTTCGATTCTTTCTCCAATTAATTTCCAATCCTTATTATTTAAATTCCTGTAATGCATAGGAAGACCCAAATATCGAAAAGGGTATGATCCCATTTTGCAACCAAATAGATATAGATATGAGTTGCCATACCACAACTGACAACTCGCTGGTCATTTTCTCCTGCACCTGCTACATTCTCTTCCAGAGGAGGGAGAGATACCAATGGAGATTCTCCTTTCTGTGGTTCTGGGGGGGCTGACCACTCGATCCATAAATTTCCTCATCAGTAAATGCTCAAAGCCGTCAGCGCTGGAACTGGAGGATCGCCTCTGCAGGGTTCTGCTTCGGGTGCAAGTCATCGTCGATGAGGCCATGGGGCGGCACATCACAAACCAAGCTATGCTGCACCAGCTCAACATGCTGAGAGATGGCATGTACCGAGGCTATTACACGCTCGATACTTTCAGACACCAATCTCACAAGATGGAGGCCACCAAAGATAAGACAGTGAGTCAAACTTTGTTTCTCTCCAAAGTCAATTCTGTGAAAGGTTTGCATTCCTCCAATAGAAACACTGAAATTTTGGAACAACTACAAAAGGTGTTAAACAGTTTGAGTTCCATGATTAATGATGCGGAAGAGATGGTCATGTTCTTGATGAGCTACCCTCGCATGTCCAGACAGCCATATAGCATGCATATCCAGCTGGGCAACTGCATGTTTGGCCGCCAGTTGGAAACTGAACTTGTCATCAATTTCCTATTGCAGCATGGCCTCATGGTTCTGAAAAATTGGAGGTCCTGCCAATTTTTGGTCCAGGTAGAGTGGGCAAGAGCACCCTTGTCGCTCATGTTTGCAAGGATGAAAGAGTCCGTGGCCATTTCTCAAAAATATTGTTCTTGAAAGGCCATGATTTTACAGATGATGACCTCACTACATTAAGAGAAGGATGTGCAATGGAACACGGAAATCATGTGTCAAACATGAACAAAGATGGGAGACTACTTCTTGTTGTTGAGTTAGTTGATGATCTCGATGAGGACACATGGAATAAGCTATATTTTGCTTCTAAACAGTGGATACCAAGCAATAGCAAAATCATAGTCACAAGCCGATCTGAGAAAATAAGAATGTTTGGAACAACAGAAGCTCTAAGTCTAAAGAATATGTAGATGAAACATTTTGGTATTTGTTCAAGACTCTTACATTTGGAAGCACAGATCCTGAGATGCACAAGAATTTTGTGCAAGTGGCCATGGAGATAGCCAAGATGCTAAGCGGATGCCTTATTGGTGCAAACATCACTGCCTATTTGTTAAGAGATAACTTTGACATTCACTTTTGGTGCAAGGTGTTGGCCTTCTTGAGAAGGGTCACGCAGCATGTCTCCATATCTAGTGAGCATCCATTTGATCTTATAAGTGAAAACAGGCTTGCTCATCTTGGGAGAATGGTTGCACCTTCTGAAGATCTTGCGCTTTATCATCAGTCTCAACGCTCTCCACAAGAGGAGGTTCCAAATGTAAGAATCCAAGATGTGATGTACGGAAGTGTAAAGCCTCAAGGGAGATTCAAAGTCCTAGCATGGGGGTCTCCGATACCGCCCTACTATAGCTATGTCAATACCTGTGAGATTCGAGATCTAAAATGAACAGCTACCAAGAGAAAGCGTTCTATGAAAAACTGAGTCACACTTTGTTAATTTTTGTGATGTTATGCTTATGTAAAAGACATACCAATATGCTTTGATGGGTTGAGACAAATTGCTGAATTCTTGTGATAGGAGGTTATAGGTATCAAGTTATAAAAAATTATCAGGATGTACTACTGCTTTGTCATATGTGAAGTGTTTATCAGTAACAGAATTTAAATACTCCATCGTTGAGCAAGCTCCACCATCTGCACTCTCAAACAATGACATCTGCTGGCAAAGCTCAGCCATGAGCACACAGACAGATGATTACCTCCATGTTCCTCTGCCGGTTGGGATGGGGAAATAAACAGTGATCGATTCTTCAGTTGTACGATGATGCAGTGATTAAAAGACTTGACGAGTTGCAACATGTTCAGGAAGAATTACAGACGACATGCGCGATTCTAAGCGTTGTCAGATAGCTTGCTCGCTAGCATGACACAGTAGTAGTACAGGTTTACGCTACCGTTCAGAGATCACAAGTCTGCAACAATTACAGTTACAGATGACAGAGACAGGCTGCAGCTGCCATTACTTTTTCAAACACGAATGGCACCATCACAGGCTAATCTTCTACCTTCCAGCTGCTGCCCGAGCACATTGTTGGTTGGTCGGTGGCCTGTTGGCTTCCTCCTTGCCGCCGGCGAGGTGGGGTCCAGTCCAGGACGGGGGCTGCTATTCGATTTTTCTCAAGCATTGGTCTGGGGTGGCGGAGGATAGGAGCAGATGAGCGTGACAACTGGATTCAGGCAGGCCTCAGACTCAACTCGAGTTCCATTTCAATGCAGGATGCCGATTTCCATCGTCAATCTTGGCCTCCATGTATTTATTGATAGTCTGAAAATTCGAAGAATATATTCTCCAACTCCAGTCTGAAGTCTGAACTGAACCATAGCTCTGCCTTTCCATATGTGTATTTTTTACTCCACTACACTTATTCTTTTCAGCCAATCTATTCCATGAAAAGAACCTAAATGCAGTTCAGACTCCAGATGCTATATACACACTGGTTAGTGTTTGATTTTTCCTTACCGCTGTTGTACATGGAAAATTACAGTATAGTTCAGACTTGCAAATCTCAAAATACCTCTTCACTATTACAGTATAGTTCAGAACAAAACAATACATGGCTGCCTGCTTCACAATAGTTAGCCAGCCTGTGACTATTTGAGCCATGAATATATTGTTAACGGCAAGCCTAGCGCCCGGACGTCCGGCCCTAGGCCTGTGTCCGGATATGGCTCCGTTATGCAACCGCCTGCCCCCACCCCCCTCATGTAAAAATCGAATCAAAACAGAAATCGCATCCACTGCGCCTGCGCAAACAGGAGAGCATGCCCGCCGCGCCCCACGCCACCACGCGCCTGCGCCCTGCTCCCAACTGCGAGATGCAATAGAAGGTGAGAGGAGGAGAGATGCAACACCCGATCTACTTTTGAAACATCCAGAAACAATAGCTGCAACATATATCTGAAGGCAGTTGAAATATGCTTCTGAAACACTTGAAAAACACACCTGAAACACACTTGAAGACCATTGCAACCATACGTAAACATCCGAATAAAACACATGCAACATATGTGTGAAACATATGCAACATCCAGATAAACACAATTGCAACATGCGTCCGGATAAACACAGATGAAACATACATCTGAAATACTCGAAACATACTATTGCAACATGCCTCTGAAAACAATTGCAACATATGCAACATCCTCCAATCTACTTTTGCAACATCCATATAGTTCAATTGCAACATACCTCTAAAATGTCTGAAACAATTGAAACATGGGGGGAGGGAGAGAGAGAGCTTGGCGCGGGGAGGGCAATGGTCGCCAGATCTAAGGGCATTGGGGGCTCCCGGTGCCGGAGCAGGGCTGCGCGCCCGCGCTGGGGCTGCTGCCGAGGTTGCGAGCCTACGCCGGATCTGTGCCCACGCCGGGGCCGCCGCCAGGGTCACGCCCGTCCCCGGACCGGAGTTGAGGACAGGGGTGGCCGGCCGGGGAAGAGGAAGGGGGTCGCCAGGGGTGGCCGTGTGGATCAGAGCTCGTACTCGTGCTATGGAAGTCGCTGTGCCGGAGCAGGAGGAGGGAGAGGGAGGCAGCGTTGCTCGCGGCTCATGGGGGAGGACGTCGCCGTGGGGGAGGAGGAAGCTGGCGCAGAGGAGCACGGTCAGCGGCTCACGATCGCCACCAGTTGGTGGAGGCGGGCGCACGCGACGGGGCTGCGCAGTGGGAGCGGGCTGTGCGCGCGGTGGAGGCGGATGGCTGGGTGCGGATGAGAGGGAGCGAGTGGGGAGACACATCCGGCCGCACGGATGTCCGGTTGGAATCATTATCATATCCTTAAATGTACCGTAGCAATGTCATTATTCATCTCGTTGAAGCTTATGGTCGTGTTGCGCGGTACCGGTGCAGTAGCAGTAGCTAGCCCGGCTGGCCGGACCTTGGGCAGGGCACTGGCGGTCAACCGGCCGTTCACGTCACGCCACCGTAGACCGTGTGGAGCCATAGTCTGCGCGCCGTCCCAGTCACGGTGACATGGCCGGTACCTTTGAGGCTTTGACTCCCCTGACGCACAGCGTACTCCGCACGGACGGCAACCGCGTCGTTCACACGGTTGACCGCCTCCGGCGCCGCTGGGTTATTGGCTGCTGGTCATCACAGATGGAGATGGAGGTGGTGTATATCGTACCGTTCGGTGGTGGTGGGGGGGGGGGGGGGGGGGGGGGGGGGGGGTGGGCGGCGGTGGGTGGGTGGGTGGGTGCGGCATGCTAGGCGCACACGTATGAAGCATCATACCGGTCAGAGCTGTAGAACCAAAGCCTAATAAGCTGAATGCGCACGGCCGGCGCCGATGGCCGTTTGTGAGCCTAGCTAGGTACCTAGCTGCCATGGTCGCCGTGGTCACCATGGTCGTCGTCCTGCTCGTTCTTCTTATTAGCTCCTCGGCGCCCATGGTCTCCGCGCAACCGTGGGAGATCTGCGGCACCACCGGCAACTACACCGCCACCAGCTCCTACAGCGCCAACCTCGATGCGCTGTCCACCGCGCTCCCAGCGAACGCCTCTGCCTCCTCCTCGGGCCTGTTCGCCAAGGCCTCCGTGGGCGCCGCCCCGGACGCGGTCCACGGCCTCGCGCTATGCCGTGGCGACCTCAACGCCTCCACCTGCCGCGCCTGCGTCGCCACCGCGTTCCAGGGCGCGCGGCGGCTGTGCGCGCTCGTCAAGGACGCCACCGTCTTCTACGACACGTGCCTGCTCCGTTACTCTGACCAGGACTTCCTTGAGCTGCTGGACTACTCCAGCCACTCCTATAGTAATGCTTCGGTGGATCGTCCCCTCATGACCACGGATTCCCCGTTGATCGGCTGGAACGGCTACAGCTCCAATGCATTCATCGCCCAACAAGTCAGGGATCTTCTCAACGCAACGACGCAGCGAGTTTTCGCCGGCAGGACGTCGACGAGGCGCTTCGCCGCAACCGGCCTACTGGGGGACATCGACGGCAGCAACACCATCCCACCGCTCTACGCGTATGCGCAGTGCACGCCGGACCTGACTGATGATCTCTGCTCTTACTGCCTCCAGAATTACAGCGGCCTTGCGCTGGCAAACATCGGCAGGCGGGCAGGACGGGTTGTTGGATTGCGCTGTAATCTCAGGTACGAGGACTATCAGTTCTACGGCGACGATTTCACGTGGATCACCGACGGGACAACAAATAGCCCCGTCCCACTGCCACCGTCGCCGGCACCCAAGCCCGCCACGGTGCCACCACCATCACCGATTGTTATGCCCACGCATCGACACAAGAGTAAGTTCTCTATCTATTTTAAATTATAACATGTTTTGACTTCTCTAGTAAATATATTATTCTTCTATGCACCTAGACATGGACATAGTGTATCATAAAAGCTATGAATATAGAAAAAAAATCAAAATGTCTAATAATTTGAAATCAAGAAGTATAAAACTATCATAGGGCATGCATGATCCTATCTTCAAATATAGCTCATACCAGTGTTTTCAATTTTGGTTTTACAAAATTTTCGGCCACCATAGAAATTCCCCAATTTCACGAATTTTGGATGAAATTTTGCCGAAATTCTTTTAAAAACCTAACCATAAAGTATTTACTTTTTTAAGTTTTTTAGATCTAAACAAAATATTAGCATGACTTATGACTACACATCTATTGTGTAGAAGAATACCACTAGATAAGACAAGATTGTACTTTCTCCGTTGTCATCACTGGCATTCAGATCAGTTAGCTGGCGCGTCGTATACGGGCATCAACATGGTAGGCTGCCGCCTTGTGCAGGCCGGCCTTTGTTTCTTCCGCGCTTGCTGCCAGCTTGTCAACTAGCAGTAGATGAATTGCACTTCTACCAATCTTAGAACTATTTCTAGATTAAATGTTTGGCCTGCTGTACTTCCAAAATAGGATTGACCCCTTCCACCGGAACAGACTTTCAAATAGGAGGCCAACCTTTGTGTGTGTATATATGGTTAGGTCAGAGAAAAATTCATGACTGGTCCCTCAATTTGGTCAGAGGTGTCACATAGGTCCCTCTACATTCAAAATGCTATTTCTGGGTTTCTGAACTTGGCTTCGGGTGTCATCTGGGTCCTTAAATTTGGCTTCGGGTGTTATCCAGGTCCAACGGGTCCAAACCCGCTACGGATGCTGACGTGGCGCGGTCCTATATGTGGGTCCCACATGTCAGTTGATTATATTTCTATTTATTTTTATTTTTATTTCGAGGTACTGTAGCTACGATCCCTTAAATATTCCAAAAATTGTATCTTTTTCATACGATCTTGGATGAAGATGATTTTTATATAAAAATTGTAGCTCTAGACGAGTCTACGACTTTCTAGTTTTGAGTTTTTTTAATTTGAGGTCGTTAAGATGTTCAAAAAAATTAAACAAATTTTCAGCAATATATTAATCGCGTACAAGCGCTTGTCGCCTTGGAAAAATCATATCTTTGTTATATGCTTTCAAATGGAGATACTTTCTGTATAAAAGTTGTAGCTGTTAATGGGATCTACGACTTTCTAGTTTTGAGTTTTTTAATTTGAGGTCGTTAAGATACTCAAAAAAACTAAACAAATTTTCAGCAGTATATTAATTCCTGAAAGTTTGTTTAATTTTTTTGAGCATCTTAACAACCTCAAATTAAAAAAATACAAAACTAGAAAGTTGTAGATCCCATTAAGAGCTATAACTTTTATATAGAAATTATCTCCATTTGACAGCATATAAGAAATATATGATTTTTCCAAGGCGAAAAGCGCTTGTACGCGATTAATATACTGCTGAAAATTTGTTTAATTTTTTTGAGCATTATAACGACCTCAAATTAAAAAACTCAAAATCATAAAGTTGTAGATCCTATTAAGAGCTACAACTTTCATATATAAAGTATCTCCATTTAACAACATATAAGAAAGATATGTTTTTTCCTAGGTGATAAGCGCCGCGCTTGTACGTGATTAATATACTGCTGAAAATTTATTTATTTTTTTTAATATTTTAACTACCTCAAATTAAAAAAACTCAAAACTAGAAAGTCGTAGATCTCGTCAAGAGCTACGATTTTTATATAAAAATCATCTTCATCTGAGATCGTATGAAAAAGATACAATTTTTGGAATATTTAAGGGATTGTAGCTACAGTACCTTCAAATAAAAATAAAAATAAAAATAAATAGAAATATAACCAACTGAAATGTGGGCCCCACATGTAGGACCGAGCCACGTCAGCATCTATAGCGGGTTTGGACCCGTTGAGACCTAGATGACACCTGAAGCCAAGTTTAGGCATTCAGATGACACCCCTGAAATGACATTTTAAAAGTAGAGGGACCTATGTGACACCTCTTGCCTAGTTTACAGACCCAGAAATGATATTTTAAAAGTAGAGGGACCTAGATGACACCTCTTGCCAAGTTGAGGGACCGGACATGAATTTTTCTCGTTAGGTCATCACCTGGCCCCACGTGCAACATGCAAATGTTGACGAGTTTTGGTTACACTACTTATACAAAATTAATTTCAGAAGACAATTCCTTTAGGCCTCATTGAATGCGCATGTATTCATCTTAATTCACATATGTTGAAGTGGATTGAAGTGAAATTAAACTAAATTCCATTCCATTACACTCCAATATATATGGATTGAAATGGATACACATGCATCCAAATAAGCCCTTAGAATTTTTAGTAGCAGAAGCCATAAGCCTAAATGAACAAGGCCTTAACACTGCCCACTACAGCAGCTGCTCGGTTTGCCGAGTGCAACACTCGGCAAAGAGGCTCCGGCAAAGCCCTTCACGGTAAAGCCTGCTTTGCCGAGTGACAAATCACGGGCACTCGGCAAAGGCTTTACCGAGTACCGTGCTGTCACTCGTCAAAGATTTGACGCCGTCGGCCGACGAGTCACGCCGTTTTAATTTTTTATATATATTTTCTTTGCTGAGTGCAACACTCGGCAAAGAATTTTCGTTTTTTTAAAAACTCTTTGCCGAGTGCCACGGCCCAGGCACTCGGCAAAGCCTGTTTTTTTATTTTTTTAAAAAATTTTCTTTGTCGAGTGCCGAAGCCCTGGCACTCAGCAAAGAATTTTGTTTTTTTAAAAAATCTCTTTGCTGAGTGCCAAAGACCTGGCACTCGGCAAAGCCTGTTTTTTTTTTAAAAAAATTTTCTTTGCCGAGTGCAATGACCATTGCACTTGACAAAGCCACCTCTAAATTTTTTTTTGTTTTTTGCTTTTCCATGTAAACAACAATGCATATATATATATATATATATCAGAAACCACAATTCAACAGCAATATATCACAAACCACATTTATATATCACAAACGACCAAATTTGTCCGAAATCCACAATATATTACAAACCACAAGTTCAAAGTCTACAACTTCACAAATTCACAAGTTCAATACATAAAAACGACTCCGCAAGCAGCTCACGGCGACTGTGAGTGGTGCGACGCCCCAACGTGCGATCCCGATGACAGTCCGGGTGGGGATTGCCCGACGTGCGATGCCGGCGACCCTCCGACATGGTTCGACGCCGCCCCCGATTGACGCTGCACAAAAGAGAAGAGATTGCACGTGAGTGGCAAGATAAAAATGTAACCAGTTTAAAGAAAAGTTGAAAATTTCGGCAGCACCTCTCCTGCACGGGGAGGTTTTCAAAACCTGCAAGAAAAACGTCGGCACGAAGGCCGACAAACATATTTGCGGCACGAAGGCTGACACATCAACAAACCCGGCACGAAGGCCCACACATTAGCAAATCCAGCTCGAAGGCCATCCGTCGCACTAGGTTTGACACTAAGCATGAGCATAGAAAGTAAAACATCCGTACTCATACTCACTGGAGTAGAATCTGGACGATGTGGTGGTGGTGGCTGTGGTGCAAGCAGATGTAGTGGGATCTGCCAACCTCCGAGAAACAGGTTTTGCCTGCCTGTATATAGTCGCTTAATGCATTAGTGTTAATATAAGGCCCTGCTTATTTAGGCTTATGGCTTCTGCACCACTTCTAAATCAATGGAAATAATCACACTGCTAAAAAATGATTTAAGGATTGGAGACACTGAATTTATTTTCAGAGAAACAGACGATTATGGCCATTGAGAAACAGACGATTCATTATATTTATACTCCAGCCTAAACAACTAAAGTTTATAGTAATTATACTCCTCACATGCATCTCACTTTGCAAGAAAATAATTAACAATTGCATTTATATGTGTGACATAAGTGTCTTCTTACCGTGATAGAATCCATGGCCAAAGTTTTGGTCATTGCTTTGGTTTCTCCGGTACTTGCATTGCTTATCTGCGTCATCGTTTCCTATATATTCATGAGGCGTCACATAAAAGGTCAGCTAAGTAAATAGAAAATCTATTGACCTTTATTTTGTTTTTCTTAATTAACTGAACTGATCACATACTTGCTATTTAACTAAAGGTCGAGAAGACAGGGCTAAGATGAATTTGCATGGAGATGAAGCATTGATTTGGGGACTAGAAGGAAGGGGTTCAGAACTCAAGATATATGTTTTTTCACAAATATTAGAGGCTACAAATAATTTTTCAGAAGAAAATAAACTTGGTCAAGGAGGCTTTGGTTGTGTATACAAGGTAAGATAGAGAAATGAAGCCATGTTGACAAACAGAGTGACATATTAAACAAGTAATTGTACTTCTATTGACTGTCTCTTGATCAGGTGATATTAATTAAGTGCCTAAAGACAGAGGAATTACTGTAAATCATATGCTTTATTAATTTCTTTTGAACCTATTTATAGGGCCAGTTTCCTGATGGATTGGAGATAGCAGTTAAGAGACTTTCTTCACATTCAAGGCAGGGTATCACAGAGTTCCGGAATGAAATTCAATTAATAGCTAAGCTCCAGCATACAAATCTGGTTAGACTGTTGGGTTGTTGCTACCAGGGAGAGGAAAGAATACTAGTCTACGAGTATTTGCCAAATAAAAGCTTGGACTTCTTCATTTTTGGTATCTCCTTTTGCAATTTCATAACACAAATGGATTAACATACTGTCAGTGTTTCTTTGTAATATATATGTATGCTTAACCAATTTGCAGACAAAGCAAGAAGTGCTTTAATAGATTGGGGAAAACGCCTTGCAATAGTAGAGGGGATAGCCCAAGGACTTCTTTATTTGCATAAGCACTCTCGGTTACGAGTGGTTCATAGAGATCTAAAAACAAGCAACATTCTCTTGGATCGTGAAATGAACCCTAAAATTTCAGATTTTGGGCTCGCGAAGATATTTAGCACAGATGATACAGAAGGAAACACAAGAAGGATTGTTGGCACCTAGTATGGTTTTCCTTACAAACAAATCCATCCTAATTTAGATGAAAAGATGAAAAACATGGATTCTTGACATTCCTATATACTGTATTTGCAGTGGATACATGGCTCCGGAGTACGCATCTGAGGGACTCTTCTCAACTAAGTCTGATGTATTCAGCTTTGGCGTGCTCACTCTTGAGATTATCAGTGGAGAAAGAACATCAAGTTTCCATCGATATGGGGATTTCATCAACCTTCTTGGGCATGTAAGTCTTCCAGTACTGAAATAGAACAAGTGAATGGGTTGTGATATATTGCCAGTAAGGAACTGTGATAGGCAACCATACAAGGTTAATAGGAGCTTCACCAAAATTTAATTTAGATAGCTTTCTCCTAACATATCACCAGGTCTGTATCCCCTCATGATTTGGCCATGATCACATGAATGAAACTGCTGCCTCAAATAATTTCTTTATTGAGTGTAGTCACCATGGAACTACAAATCCTATGACCAAATTAACTTCCTTAGAGCAACTCCAGCAAGAGCCCTCAAATCAGGGCCCCTACTTTTGATTTGAGGGCTCCACCTCATTTTTGAGGGCCTGAATTTTTTTGTATCTCCACCAACAAGAGCCCTCAAATTCATCCCAATAGACCATGACATATGGGACCCACCCGCCATTCCCTTGTTGCTCTATCAACTGAGCTACCCACCTGCATCTCATGTCGATGGAAGAAGTGGATGGACCAGTGGCGAGGAAGAGGGCACTGACGGAGGAAGAGGTCACGCAGGGACTGAGCCTCACAACACAGGTAAAGGAGGTAGACGCGCTGCGGCTGCACATGGATCTCACCCTCTCTATCAAGTACCTCACCTCTTCGTCAGGACCTCCCACATGGCCTGAGTCATGAGAGAAGCCACAACCGAAGTCACGGGAGAAGCGTGGGAGGGGCGCCACACTGGCCAACTGGGACAAGGTGGACATCACCCCATATGCTTGAGAACCACTCAGATCTCACCCTCTCCACTGGGGAACCTGCCCAAATGTCGCCCCTCCATCAGGGAACCGCCTGAATATCTTGCCCTCTAAGTCGGGGAACCACCCAGATCTCGCCTCCTTTGCTGGGGAACACCTAGATCTCACCCCCTCTAATAGGGGTTTTGTGTGCAGGTGGGAGGGTAACGACCCCCAACTGTCGTTTGAGGGCAGGACCAGAGTCCCCAGGAGTGAGGGATGAAGGGGGGATTTGGGTGCCCATCCAAATTTGAAGGCCATAGTAGGGGCACTATAGGAGTTGTGTTTTTGGCTTGAGCAACCATATTTAGCTATGAGGGTTCAAGTATGGTCCCTGTTGGAGATGCTCGTAGTTACATAATCAAATTAGAACTTTACCTTATAATTTGCAAGGAATCCAAATAAACATGCCGCACTATTGCCTACTATGATTGCTTTGTCTAATGTGTTTTCCTACAAAATTGATGTGCCACATGAATCCAAGTAGGACACGCTTGGTATTATTTCATTCTGAGCCTCTCATAGCAATTAATTGTTCTACGATGGTGTGTCTGGTGGACCCTGAAATAAGTATCATATGAAACAACTCTAGCCAATATATGGTCAGGATTTCATGCCCAAGGAGCAGTATGTCTATTAAGATATATATTGTTGAAGTATGTAAGTGAAATTTCCACGTGGGCATCACCCCCGCGGGTGACTTGGGTGGAATTTGAGTACCCGCCGCCCGTCTTCCTTCTTCGTCATTCTGTCAACCTCGCCATCTCCGGAGCGTTCTATCGAAGATCGGTGGCCGTGAGGAGGGTGGCGGCGAGGCCTCTCCCCTTCCCATCTTGTGGCGCAGTGGCGGCACTCCTAGAGCTACGTGGTGACAATCCCATTCTCTGATTACAAATCCGATGGCCCGTTGCCCAGATCTGTTGGTGCAGTAGCCGGATACAGCTCGATCCTCATAGCCGGAGCTTCGCTAGCTCAGTTTGGCTGGCACCCTTCCCTGTGGCAATGATGCCTTGGTAGTTGGTACGAGGTGGTGGGGCGGGCCTTCAGCCCAGTCCACAACGCGCTAGGGCTACTCAGCACCAAAATTTGGCACCGGTGCTTGAGGTGGCAGCGCTCAATCTACTACTACGATGGCCAGTTCTATTTCATTTCAGGATCTTTTTTTTGTCCTTAGTGGGCATGACATGGTGTTAGCAGCGGCCGGTGCACAACCACCCCGCTACTATCGCATGGTTGTTGTGTGGTCCACGGTGTGGCAAGATCCGGTTAGTGGGCACCAGGGTTTGGTAGTGATTGTGCACGCCGAGCCTCCTCTCACTGGTGTCAGCCCATATTTTAGATATTCTAACAGCCCGCCGATGTTTGCAAAGGATGGGTTTCGACAATGCCCCATTGGGCTAGGTAGTTTGATGAGCCTACATGGCCATTCAACTTTGCCATCGCACTTCGTGTCATGAAGAGGTTTTGCTCAAGATTGTTGTGTCGATGGAGCTGGTGTGTAGGGGAATGGGGTCAAAGCCCATCTCGGGACTGTGTCGGGTGGTCAGCAGTGGTGTCGCCAAACGTCGTTTCCCTCCCTTGAGGTGTTGACAAGGATGCCCCCTACATGTGTTCCTTGACTTTTGGGTGTAAACCTAACTTCGGATTGTTGGAAGGGTGGTGGTGGCGTTTTCAAAATCACTTTCTTCTTGGAGACATCGCCTTGATCTTCCTATGGTCTAGCTCAATTTCCTCTATGGTGTCTTGTTGAAGCTCAAGATGAGTTAGTGACCACTTTGACATCACTAGTTTCTAAGAGACATGCGATGTGGAGAGTTGCTGCTACACAAGGAAAAACATGTTGAAAGCATGGACGGAGAAGAAGACTGAAGCTTAGTCTTTTTAGCTTTTTTCTTAGCCTTTAAGCTCCATTTCTTGTTTCTTGCCCCCTCAGCTTTGAGATTCTGAGACTATAAGCTCTTGCAACTTTTGGCAATATATATCCCACGTGGATATTGACGCCAGATCTATATCTTTTATCTAAAAAGTGAAATTTCCATGTTTTCCTATCAACTTTTGGACTAAACAAAATGAAACTATTGTAATCCTGTCACGTATCTACATGTTAGCTGCACATTTTGTTTTAGCATAGAATAATCGCGGGTGGAGTAGAGATATGCGTAGTCCACACCGTGACCGCAAAGTTTGCATCCTCTGGGCACGACATTGCTCACCATGCATGTCGTGTAGATAACCAGGAAAATGGCGTACCATGCAGCATAGGTGTCATGGCAGGAATGTAGGGTTCCAAGCCCGTGTATGCACGTTCCATGTATGCAAGAATAATGGCAACAAAAAAGATGCACTGGTTTCACAGTGAAATTGCTCACTCTAGCTCATTCCAGTTCTCGCATGTGTGTGTTGTTGTTCATTCTAGTGTTCCTGAGCTCGTCGGCAGCGATCAGGGCTCGGTGGCCACCGCCGGTCCCAGCGCTGGCATCAGAGGCGGTGAGGAGACGTCCAGGGGTGGAGAAAAACCATGGAGGACACCGGGTGATCGCACCCACCTTTCTCCAGATGATGGCAGCGTGAGGTAGCGAAGAAGATGGGCGACGCATCGATGAGTGGCGGTGGCAGCGGCGCTAAGGAGAGCACTCTCAAGTGGCCGATATGCGGAATGGGCAATGTTGATGCAAATAAACTATGAGGCGATGGAGATCTAGAAGGCGATCAACCCAGGGATCTCTGTGAGATGTGGACTACACATTATATTAACAAAGGCAATAAAAAAAATTGTGTCTCCTCAAATATCTATTGAATGGATGAGGCGCTAGACCAATTTACAGAGGCCATTGGAAAAAAATGGCTCTAAAAAATGATTATTAGGGGCAGACCTCTATAAAATGCCTCTTAAGAGACCCGCCTCTCATAATGCAACAGACCCAACACAGAATCCGGCCAATAAGACTCTGTGAAACCCTAAATACCACCACTGCTCTCTACTCTCTTTGTCTCCCTCTTTCTCCATCGAGGTGCTGACAGAGTGCCCTTTCTTAATCTCCTCTCTCTCTCTCTCCACACTCTATCAACTTCCTCTCTCTCGGGCTCCTCGTTCCTCTCCCAATAAGCTAGCAGCACCCCCTCTCCATGAATCCTGAAGATCACGGTCTGCGGTGGCTTCCCTCTATCCAAACAAACTAGCAGATTCAAATGACGGTGTTGAGCCTGTTGGTGGCTGCCTCTGCGGGCCCTCATCAGCGCTCTAGAATCTAGACAATGGCCACCACGGCAGGTCCTCATCGCTGCTCTACGATCCAGGTGGTGAAGCCATTGTGGCAGGAGTCGACAGATTAGACGATTGGACATCCAGGCTAGAGCAGTCATATAGAGCTGTAGATCTAGCTACACCCTGAGCCAACAGCGCTCCCCATCATGGCGTTGAGAGGTACACCTTCGACATCTTGTCTTACCACCTTATGGCATCACGGTAACCACTCGCTCTCACTCTCTTCGGCTAGAACTAGCTAGGAGGCTGTGCCATCCACTGGCATGGCTGTGCTAATGGCAGCTATATATCAAGAGGTGGTTGGCTTTGAGAAGCACTAAGGCAGGCTAGGTGAGATCAAAGGAGCAGCGAGCGGGTGTGGCAAATCCAATGTGTGGAGGATGTTAACGGCTCCAGCAGGATCTGTTGAAAAGGGTCCAGTGCATGCGGCATCTCTATTGCGGGATTCTAGCACGACAGGGTCAACGGTGGTTTCCAGCACGACGTGCTCAACAACGGGCTTGACAGAAGGTGGGTAGGCTCGGTGTGCTTTAGTTTTCTCAATCAATTTTTAGAGACGGGCATGGACAATCGCCTCTATTAGATCTGATTAATACTGCCTCTGCAAATGGCTAATGACCGTCACTCTAAAAGGTTTGTGTTGTAGTGTCACCATTCAAAATATATTCACACTAGTATTTTGGATGCTCACAAAAAAATTGTTAGAAATCAAGGACACAAGAAAAATGCAAAAACCACAAAGAATAAGTTAAAGTTCAAAGTTTTTCACCCAATAAATCCACAAGATAAACAACTCTGAAATATATATCCAATGCAAAAATTGATACACCAACTCATGTCAGCCAAGAACTCAACACCCATAAAATCAGCCATCACTCACACGCACAAAAAAAAAATGGAACCAAGGCTCATGTCAGCTTGGCTTCCCACATCTCAATCTCCAGTACCCTAATAAGAGTAAAAATGGGAAAGCACGGCATTGGAGGAACATAAAGATCTAATCAGTCTGAACCACTACTGCGAACACTGCAGCACCGTACTGGCACCAACACAATACTTGCTTGTCATTGAACTTTCTCATGCAGACATGCAGTAGCCTTCTTGAACTGCGATGATATGATGCTCTTAAATTGCAGGCATGGCAGTTATGGAAAGGTGGGCTGTGGCTTCAACTTGTGGATGCATCACTAGACGCTGGGTGCCATACATCAAGGATAATGAGATGCATTAACATAGCACTATTGTGTGTGCAAGAGAATGCGGCTGATCGACCTACCATGTCAGATGTTGTTGCTATGCTAAGCAGCGAGAGTATGCCCTTGCCTGAGCCTAACCACCCAGCGTATTTCCATGTAAGGATGAGAAACGAAGAGTCGCGAACAGCTGCTATGACATGCAGTGTTAATGACATCACAATGACTGCTCTAGATGGCAGATAGTTTTCTATTCTTTGCTCCAGCGTGTGAAAATATTTTTTACTGTTGTTCCATTTAGAGGGGTTTTCTGTTTTAACTTTTAACTCTGAAATCCAGAATTTTTTTCGTGAGCGTGCCTAAGCACGTATTTCATTAAGAGGATGTAGAAAAACATTACAAGCTACCTTATCAATGGTAAGCGTCGAGCTTACCAAAGAGTAGGAAGACAAAAACACATAAAAAAGAAAAGAGAACCAAAAGAAACCGAGGATTACAACAACTTAGGGCGACCTCGACTGCGGGAGACCTGCCGACGCCCATTTAAAGGCCACCTAGGCCACTTAGGGCGACCTTTGAAATCCAGAATATTAAGCAACACTACGACAAAGTATGAATGACATTTAATTTGTGTATGCTAGACAAGTGAAACTATGAAAGAGTAAATATGCGAAAGACTGCATGTTTCAGGATCTTTTGGTCATTCACCACCACACTAAATACTCCCTCTGTCCCTGAAAGAATCAATTCCTAGAGCAAAAATTTGTCCACAAAAGAATCAATCTCTAGAGCGGATGCCAATCTATTCCTCCTCGAAGTCTTGGTCGCATTAAATCACAGCCCCTCCTGTCTCTCTCTTTCATGCCGCCTACTCCCAAATTCCCAAATCCCCTTCCAATTTCAGTGTTGGACTATGTACAACAACATTTAATATATTTTGAATACCCCAAATGATAAGGGGTAACATAGTCTTTTTCCTTGTTTGCTAATCTGTCCTAAAGTTGCTAGTAATTAATTCTTTTAGGGACAGAAGGAGTATGTAAATGAAGTGATTACAAACATGAACAACCACTAGTATAGAAACGGCCTTTCATCAATGGCCAGAAAGTATTTAGTCCTAGTTTCAAATTTCAACTGAGAATAAAGGGAGGCCTAAGACCTTAAGTCTCAGTTTGTAATATAAACTGAGACTAATTTCATCTTTAGTTCCGGTTGTAACGGTGACCAAGCCTTGTCGGTGCGGGGAGAGCTTCAGTCCCGGTTTGAGACACAAACCCAGATTAATGGTTCCTTTAGTCCTGGTTTATGTCACAAGCCAGGGCTAAAGGTGCCTCTTGAGTGAATTTAAAAGGAAAACATATCTTGTCTACGTTGGATGTGTGGTGGAGTTGAAATGGCAAAACGCGCAAAGCGCCCGGACATGCTAGCGACAGATACGCACGTCCAGACGCCTGCGCATGCTGTTGCCCCTATCCACATATGCTGCTACACCGCGCGCCTCCTCCTCATGATGTTGCGTCCTGCGCCTCCTCCTGCTGCTGGTGCGCCTACCCAGGAGATCATGTGTATGGGCCCACCTAGTTGCATGCGAGAGAGAACATAGCGTGCGTTCCCAATGCGAGAGAGAGACCACAACGCGCGTGCCCCAATACGAGGGAGACCCCAGCTGGATAGCTGCATGCGAGAGAGAGAGCGAGCACAGTGCATGTACCCCAATGTGAGAGAAAGAGAGAGCACAACGCGTGCCCTAATGCGAGAGAAAGAGGGATTGAGCGCAATGCGCTTGCACATGTGTTAAGCCGGCTGCATGCTCTACAGTGGGGGACCACACCTGGTGGTGTAGGGGCGCTTGGCGTAGCGCGTGGTTGCCCGCAAGTCAGAGCGCGTGGGGGTGCAGCACCTGTTGCAACCATACTGAAAACAAGGTGAAACATACATTTGCAACATGTGTGCATAACCACTGCAATATATGGAACATCCAGATAAAACACTTGCAACATATGTCTGAAGCAGGTGAAACATTTGGAATATACACTTGCAACATATGTTGTATTGCCACTGCAACATATGAAAACGTACAACATCCAGATAAAACAACTGAAACATTTGAAAAACACACTTGTAACGTACGTGTATAGCTATTGCAACATCCAGATAAAATATATGCAACATTCAAAATGAAACATATAAAACATACACCTGAAACACATACATCGACGCGGAGCTCGATGCCCACAGTCACCCGTCACGGGAGCAGCAAATGGCGCATACAGATGTGGGCCCGTGCTCCTCTCATGAACTCCCAGGGCTGGTCATTCTCTCTTTGGTGGTCACACGGTGCATGCACGGCCCCCCACGTGCTGCATGCATCCCACGCCGAGCGAGTGGCCGCACGCGCTCCCAAGTGCTGACCCGCGGAAAGGATGGGTGCGGTCCCCGTGTGATTGCAACTGCTCACCCCTCTTTTTTCTTGGTTATTATGGTGCGTGGGTCGAGGTCCGTATGACCCGTCCTCAACCAAGCATTACCGTTCTAATTTATAGTCTCAACTGTCGTGAAAATCAGAATGGCGCAGCGAAAGCGTGGTGGGCCCATAACCCATAGGTCCCCAGGATCAAAAGCTGGTTCCGACAAATTTTGATGTTTTTTCATTTTTTTTGTCCCTTGTTCCCCCTTTCAAATTCAATTAGGTCAATTCTAAACAGTTTTTTTTAATTCCGTCCCTTGTTCCCCTTTCAATTTCAATCAGATAGTCCTAAGCTGTTTCTTTTGGCTAATACCCATCCCCCCTGTGGCGACTGTCACGAGCGCGTGTGGCACGCCTGCACGGGGTTTCCCCTTTCGATTGCAATTCAGTCAATTCTAAAGTGAAAACTGTTTTTTCTTGGTTAATTCCGCTCAGTCAGGGCGTCCCTGGTTTCCCCCTTTCAGTTTCAATTCTGTCATGTAATCTTGCTGGCTGGCCGCTGTTGATACCCAAATTTGGCTTAGAGTCATATTTTACATATAGCCAAATTTGATGTTAAATAAGTTTAGTCTTTGTTGCTTTAGTTAATTCGGCTGCCATATACTTAGCCGATTAATAATTATTTAATTAGAAAAAGTGATGAGATCGTTGTGGATATATTGTTTAAAGGCTAAACATACAAGAGCTATGTTTCGGTATATGCCAGACTTGTCTGGTCATCTTTCTGCAGTTTGTCTGGCCTATCCAGAGTTGCAGGCGATGGTGGTGCATGGAGAAGGCTGTGCAAGCATTTGAGAGTCCAATCAGAACACGGTTCAATTGTTGGCTCACGTGGAGAAAGGAAACAAGAAGTTTACGTGTGTATCACATGGCAAGGAAACGAGTTTGTCTCATGGAGCCGACCTGGATGGCAAGTTGGACGCACATGCATGTAAGACGTTTAGGTTTCCTTATTAGAGTACGTATAAGTTTTGGTAAATCACTTGGATGGGTCCACGTGCAGCCGGCCAGTTAGCCTCCGATGTTAGTGTTTCGGATTGCCATGGCCGAAACTGACGTGAAAGTATTTGTCCGGTCTCTTTAATTAGATAGAGACGGATTCTTGTATCTTTGGGAAGACTAGCCGCCCTGTAAATATAAAGGGTGACGGCCGATTGACAACACACAATCGAATCTATCAAACACATCTACTATTGTCTTTTATCATGTTTTCCAATCTACTATTTCTTCTCGTTCTTCGTTGTTGACGTTGTTCATCGCTTCAACGATGGCGAAGCCCTAGAGCGGTCAGGCCGGCTAGGGCAGCCCATAGCCGCCGCACGCCCTGACGGGGTCCCTCCCGGATGTGTGGGGTTTCGGGTCTCAAGAGACCTCGCCAGTGTGTCTTGCGTATCGCGCTCCCGGCGAGACTCCTCTGGCGACGTGTCCTGCGTATCGCGCTCATCGCCGGAGGCACACGGTGACGTGTTCGTGTGCGAACAGCCGCAACTGCGAGCCCCTTTGCTGTGCACCCTCAGCATCAACAGACCTTGAGCTATGGCAATCGGAAAGTCTCCATTGGGTGGCGTTGGCTGAGCAGAGAAGACGAGAAGCACCAAGATGCTATCAGGCAAAGAGAAATCGGCTAGTACCTAGCAAGCCAGTGGAAAAATCGCTCACTAGCTTGCACATCCGGTGTCCATTCCTTCTGAACGTTCAGTTACTATTCCGAAATGCACATGTATCTGAGCGTGGAAATGGAGGTGGGATATGTATAGCAGAAGATCGGCTGGGAAAACATAGACATAGGAGGGGAATTCCTCAGGAAAATTATAAACTCACTCATAACAGCACTGATTCTATCTAGACTTTCCCCCCTTAATTCTAACTTTTCTTTGCCATATTTCCTAGCAACAGAGGAACAAACTAATTTAACTGAACTGATGTAGACATGAATGGCTCACAGACTCACACCAATCTCTTCTTCAGGATCTTTCTGTGTGAAGGCATCGAGCAGGCAGTAGCCTCTGTACATCAGTTTTCTAAATATTTTTTTTCTCAAGATATTCATTTATTTGACGAAGCATTGCTTGGTCTGTGATGATGATGCACCTCTGCTTTGCCTCCTATCAATCAAGAGCAGAGAAATCCAGTATCATGTTCAGCCATGTTGAATTGCAGAGGTGACTATCTCCATTGTGGACAAATTATGATTATTACAAGATGGATGATGCAACAGGCTGTAAATGGCCTTTGAAGAGTTATATAGTGTAAAGTCCTTCTCCTTTGTAGGTGGTACATTATCTTCCTTTTTCTTTAACTAAATCTCCCACAGAGCTGTATTATATATGGTCCACATCTATTGTCAGCATCTACTATTCTTTGACATCAAAGAGGAACGAAGAAAGTCAACCAGAAGAATCATAACAAAATGTGTTCTTGGACTATGACTATCGGACTGGACTCACCGTGCATTACCTGAACAAGTATTGCTGTTCTTAAAACGTCCTTGCTCTCCTTTCATTCAGATACATCTCACGCCATTCCAAAACTGACAACTCACTAGTCGTTTTCTCCACCTGCTACTAATGGATTCTCCTTTCTGTGGTTCTGGGGGAGCTGACGAGTCGATCCATAAATTTCGTCCTCACGAAATGCTCCAAGCCGTCAGCACCAGAATTGGAGAATCGCTTCTGCAGAGTTCTGCTTCGGGCGCAAGTCATCGTCGATGAGGCCATGGGGCGGCACATCACAAACCAAGCTATGCTGCACTAGCTCAACATGCTGCGAGATGGATTGTACCGAGGCTATTACAACCACTCTTACAATGAGGAGGCCACCAAAGACAAGATTGTGAGTCAAACTTCGTTTCTCTCCAAAGTCAATCTATACTATAAATTCTATATAAAGGAGCGAGGGATTTGGAAATCATCTGTTGACAAGTGGACCCACAAGACAAAGGCGTCAGGAACATATGAAACATGCTTGTTTAGCGTTGCCGATCCCCCCTCCACTCCAGTCGCAAAAAAAAAGATCCCTCCTCCGCTCTGGTATTTTTATGCACGCCAAACCTACCCGCCCGCCTGTACCCACTTGCGATCTCCTCCCGCGACTCCGCCCTTGTACCCACAGGCCCAACCGCATCCACGGCATCCCCAAACTGCCATCTCATTCTCCTTCTCACGCACACCCAAACGCCGCCGCCATCCCCTCCTCGCCGTCTCCCGGCACTCCACGTGATTGCCACCGATCCCAGTCTCGCCCGCATCCAGCGGCATGACCTCATTGGCGAAGCAGAAGACCGGCCAGCGGCATGACCTCACTAGCGAAGCAGAAGACCGGCCTCTCTTCTTTCCCATCACCGCCACCCCTCCACTTGGCGAGGGCACTGGCCAAGCAGAAGGCTGGAGGACGTGCTCCATTCGTTCGGTGTTGATGGAAAGAAACAGCCCCGGGCGGAGATCCATCCCAACTTGCCGGTAAGTTGTCCCCATCTACTTTGGGTCATTCAAGATCAAATCCAAGCCTAATTCTAATCTTTTTTTTCCTTCTGTACATGGTTTCCGATCCAGATAGTCCCGGCTGGATTTGTTTTGCTACTCTTGCATAACACCCATCCGACCCATCTATGTTTCGCGAAAGGTACATTAATCCTCTGAGCTGTGATCTCCCCTATTTTAGTTAGCTCTAAGGACTTGCAGCCATGCCTTCAGTCTTTGCTGAGTAATTCACTATTCCATTTACTATGGAGCAATGTATGTGAAAAATCATTATTTGCAAAGAATCCCAATTGTCTGTTCACTACATTGGTATAACCCTGTGACTTAAACTTTAGGGCCTTAGTGGGAATCTGCTATATCATACATCATACATATAAAATCAATTTTGATCTCATCTTGATAGTGTAATGTGCTAAATACTGTCTATGACTTACATGATATTGAAAATATAGTATTGCTACTATGGGCCGTATGAAAGCATTTGCCTTTTAGAGTAAAGGGCAATCCCTTTAAGTGCCTACCATGTCATGCAGTGGAAAAGATAGTGAATTGTCAAAAGTACAATAGTTTATTCCACATTTTCAATTTCACTTTTTGTTATAAATTGTTATGACCGGCCTGCAGTACTCCAGGCGCCGGCCCGTTAGTGGCTAACAGGCCATATTTATTTATTTCGGGATTTATCTTATATTATTAGCAAATAGCCCATGGGGTTAATTAGCAAAAGGTTATTCATTAGCATAAATACTTGTAATCAGGATTATTGGAATCAAGCAGAAACATTATTTGTTTCCGGTTTCCTCAAGGGAGCCGGGAGACCTAATCGCCTACTGCCTCTTTTCATCTGCTCGCGTACGCCACGGCGCCGCCGTGCCGATTGTCGCGAGTCCTTCGTCCCTGATCTCCGATCCAGCACACCTACAACCTCCGATTAACCTCCCGTAGGGCTAACTGCTCTGGTTCGATGTCATCACCGCCGCCCACTTCCTCCGCTCCGTTCATGCCCAACCCCTCCGCTTCGCTCGTGCCCAACCCCTCTGCTCCGCAGCCGGCCGCCCCGCAAGCCTCGCTGGCCATGATTCCCCAGCCATCGCTCCCAATGGCCTCACTGCCGTAGGGTCCGGCGGCCCTTCCTCGGCCGCAGTGATGAGCCCCGAGGAGCTCACGTGGGTGGTCCTCGATGTCGGCAAGGCAGTGGCCGGAATCCATGCCTTCCTCACTAGATCGCATGCGCTGCCGCTGCCCCAGTCGTCTGCGCCGTGATCGCATCTGCAACTCCCACCACCACCGTCGTCCGGCTCCGCAGCGTCGGTCTTCCAGTACAGCATGCCCCAGGATGATTCCTTGGAGGCGATGTCGACCGTGGGGCACAGCGCGCCGCGCGCAGTGGCGTGCCCATCCAGCAGGCCCGCTTCCCCCACTCTCCATCGCCGCTCCCGGGCTGGGCCATGGGCGCGCCAAGCTCGGTCTACTCGGAGGCCCCCGCGTGGACGTACGTCCCCATGGCGCCTGTGGCCTCCCTGGCCATGGGGCATGGCGGGCCTTTTGCCCCGGCACGCTCTACGGTGGCGTGGATGGCCCTCTGTTCCACGGCAGCAGCCTGTGGCCATCGCACTCGTCCCCGCCACCCTACCAGGAGGTGGCACCGGAGGGCGGGATGGTTGCCTCGGGATCGGCCGATTTTCCGCCCAAGTTCCACAAGATCGAGTTCACGACCTACGATGGCTCTGTCGATCCCCTGAACTGGCTCACACATTGTGAACAGTTCTTCTGGGGCCAGCACACGCCGGTGTCGCAGCGCACCTGGATGGCCTCCTACCACCTCACCGGGGCCGCGCAGACGTGGTAGTATGCCCTCGAGCAGGGCGAGGGCATGCCTTCCTGGGAATGCTTCAAGGACCTCTGCCGCCTCCGATTCGGCCCTCCCACCTATGGCTCCTGGCTAGCCGAGTTGGGGCGTCTGCCGTTCCTGTCTTCGGTCCAGGAGTTCGTAGAACGCTTCTAGACGCTCCTGGCGCACTCCCGCGACATCTGCACGCGCCAGAAAGGTGAGCTCTTTGTTGGTGGCCTTCCCGAGCACATTCAGGTAGACGTCGCCATGCGGGCACCACCGGACCTGCAGACGGCCATGTACCTGGCCCACGCCTTCGAGTCTCAGGCGGCGGCCATGCTGCCCCCTCCACAGCAGCAGCGCGGGTCCCACCCCCCTCAGCGACCGGGCCTTCCTCCTCGGGCCCCAGCGTCCACGGCTGCAGCAGGTGCCACGGTGCCCCCGGCGGCCGCCCCAGCTGCGGGTGTGTTGTAAGGTCCAAATGGCTAGAGGGGGGGTGAATAGCCTATTTAAAAATCTACAAGCTTCACTAAACAACCACGTTAGTATAAAAGATGGCTAAGCTAATTCTAGCACTAGCTCAACTACACTATGCAAGCCACCTATACAATACTTATGAAGCAAGGCTATGATCTCTAATACACACCAACAAGACTAAGTCACTAAGCTACTTACTCCTATGTGATAAAAGCTACACTATGCAAACTACACTAGGAAAAGTACAAGAAGGTAAAGAGCAAGTGACTTGATTCTTATACCAACGATGTAGAGAAGTAATGCACTCGAAGAATCAATCACAATGATCAACCACAAGAGAAATCCTCGGCAAAGAGATGACACAAGATTTTTACCGAGGTTCACTTGCTTCCCAGCAAGCTACTCCTCGTTGTGGCGATGCTCCCACTTGTCGGTTCGCGAGCTAATCGACTATCAAGAGTCGAGCCCTCGGCGGGCGCCGCACAACCGCATACAAGATGGGGATCCTCCAAGCCACGAGCTCCACTAGAGTATCCAATTTGCAAACTCCCACGGGGAAGGATCAAGAACCCCTTACAACACTTGGTGAGGGCTCCAACAATCTTCAATTGTGAGCTCAATCACCTCCGCTGCTCCAAGCCGTCTACCGTGTCGGGAAACACGGAAGAGTAACAAGAAATCCGCAGCAACTCGAAGATCAAGTGCTTCTAGAATGCAACTCTCAAGCAATGCACTTGAATCTCACTCAATCTCACTCAAGATGTGCAACTATGCAAAGAGATGAGTGGAGGGGTTGTTCTCTAGCTCAAAGGATGTCTCTAGGTCTCAAAATGTGCAAGAGTTACCCTCAAACCCCGGACATCTTCTATTTATAGCGAAGGGGTACGCAGCTAGCCGTTACCGGACGACTCAGTTAAAATCGTGCTGACCGGACGCACCGGTCAGGGTGACCGGACGCGTCCGGTCACTAAAGGACAAGCCTGAACAGTGCGTGTCAGAAGTTACCGTTGTCGTGACCGGACGCGCTCTAGCATTTGACCGGACGCGCTGCACCTGGCGTCCGGTCGGAGTCCAGTAAGCACCCACCGCGACCGGACACGTCCGATCGCACATGACCGGACGTGCCAGCCGCGTCCGATCGGAGTCCAGTAACGGTCCACTCGTGACCGGATGCGTCCGGTCGAACGTGACCGGACGCGCCACCGCGTCCGATCGTATCTACCCTCCGTGCTGAACTCCTGGGTGCGTGACCGGATGTGCCGGTTCCACGAGGGACCGGACGCGCCGGTCCGCGACCCTTCTCACACGCGCGTCTGTATGTGGTTTGAACGGACCGGACGCGCCACCTGCGTCCGGTCACTGTATTTTCAGTGATAATCATTTCGGACTTTCGCCACCTTTTCTCGCCTCCGGCGCAATAGAAAATAGACATTTCATTTCCTCGAAAACGCCTGAATCCCACGCTCGCAAGCTCAGCGGGAGGGAGAGCGAACCCCAAACCCCTTACTACCGCTCAAACACCACCGCCTTCGCAAATGTGCCAACACCATCATGTGAAAAACACCATGTGCATGTGTGTTAGCATTTTCACAAATATTTTCAAGGCGTTATGTTAGCTCTCTACTAGATCCTAATGCATATGCTCAAGACATTGATCTAGTGGCACTTGATTTCTGAGCTAACCGTGATTGCCCCTCTTGATAGTCGGCTATGTATCCTAAATCCGGTCAATCACTTCTCTACTCATCTTAGACCGGGAAAAGGAAAACCCTATGGTTATACCTTTGCCTTGCGCTCTTAGATCCTTCTCTTCCACTTGATCATCATGTCCATCATATTATGTGCATCTCCACCATGATCGTCATTTCATGTCCCTGCACCATTTCTTTGTGATCTTGTGGCCACCACTCCTTGCCACGTACACCTTCATCACATGTGTTGCTTATGCCTAACTCAAAACACTTAACACATGACATTAGCAACTTGGTGTCATTAATTACCAAAACCAAACTTGGGCTTTCATGTGTCCGTACTGACCCGTACATTCTGCCGCCTCTCGCCAGCAGAGATGCAGGAGCGTTGTCGCCAAGGCTTATGTTACAACTGCGACGAGCAGTATGTGCGTGGGCATGTGTGCCCCCGCCTGTTCTACCTTGAGGCCGACGACTTCATCGACGCCGAGGCCAACGGCGACGCCAAGACACCGCTCATGGACGCGGCTCTTCCGGAGGACCGGGCTACTGCTAACGCCCTTGTGGTCTCTATGCATGCTCTTGCAGGGATTCAGACCTACCACACCATGCTCCTTCCGGTGACGATCAAGGGCGAGAGCCTCCTCGCCTTGCTGGACACAGGCTCCACCCACACCTTCCTCCAGGGCGCGGCCATGCGCAGCCTGGGACTCGCTCTGCAGGGGGGCGACCAGCTCCGTGTCACGGTCGCCAACGGCAAGCGCGTTCCATGCGAGGGGATCGCGCGTGACATTCCCGTCGTCATCGGCTGCGAGACCTTCCCCATCACCTACGTCGGGCTCGCGCTGGGCTGCTTCGACTTCATCCTCGGCGTGGACTTCCTCGGCATGTTGGGCCCCCTCACCTGGGACATCGAGGGGCTAACTATGGCCTTCCAGAGGGGTGGCAGCTGCGTGATGTGGTAGTGTGTGGGCGCCCTGGGCGCGCCCTCGCAGCAGCGGGCCTTGGCCGCCGTGGCGCCTGACCCGCAGTAGCCGCTGCTGGACGAGCTCCTCCTACAGCACAGCGCCGTCTTCGACACACCGCGGGGCCTTCCTCCAGCTCGCCCCTACGACCACCGCATCCACCTTCTACCGGGGACCCGCAGCTGTAGAAGGACGAGCTCGAGCGGCAGTGCGCCGCCATGTTGGAGCAGGGCATCATTCGCCCAAGTACCTCCCCGTTCTCCGCACCGGTGCTGCTCGTCAAGAAGGCGGACGGGTCGTGGCACTTCTGCATTGACTACCAAGCGCTCAACGACCACACGTCCAAGGACAAGTTCCTGATCCCTGTGGTTGATGAGCTCCTCGACGAGCTCCATGGGGCGAAGTACTTCACCAAGCTCGCCTGGGTACCACCAGGTGCGCATGCACCCGGCGGACGTCGAGAAGACCGCCTTCCGTACCCACCACGGCCACTTCGAGTTCCTGGTGATGCCGTTTGGGCCCTCCAACGCCCCGGCGACATTCCAGGCACTGATGAACGATGTGCTCCGCCCCTTTCTCCGCAGGTTTGTGCTGGGTTTCTTCGACGGCATTCTCATTTATAGCTCGTCGTGGTCCGAGCACCTTCCGATCCAGCACACCTACAACCTCCGATCAACCTCCCGTAGGGCTAACGCTCCTATCATAAATCTTATCCTTTTGCATTCATGTAACAAAAGTTATCTTCCTAATAACTTCTTGGTCGGATTTCTACCAGCTAATATATCAGGTTGGATAGTGGACGAATCACTGCGTTGGAGCAGGGCATCATTCGCCCAAGAAGATAGACTGCTTAATAGTGGACGAAAATGATAATGAGCAACCTAAGAAAAATATCGGAATGGCAATGCCGGCAACGCAGTGGATTAGTGTCTACAATGCCTGTCGACCTATGAAACAGAGGTCTACATGATATGCATATATCTGCATAATGGCATGAATTTTCCATTCTCTTACCACATTTGTTTATCAGCTGGTACCACTACAATGTAGCCTATGATAGATTACTGCAGCATATTCAAAAAGGGAAATGAAGATGGCTTGTTTATTAGTTCAGTTGCCTGCAGCTCAAATCAATGGGCTTTAATTATGGATGCTGGCACTGGTTTTACATCTCAAGTATACAATCTTTCTAATTACTTTCTTCAAAAGGTAAGCAATCAATTATGTTGACTTCAATGATCTGTAAGGGTTCTTCCCCTTTTTTTCTTGTAATATAATGATATGCAGCTCTCCTGCTTGTTTGAGAGAGAAAAAAAACCTTGAAAGATTTACTGTTCTCTGTTTATGATTGTACGTCAACACTTACTGATTATACACCCTCAGTGATGTCTCATTGTCATTTGCATAGTGGTGTTTTATGCTGTGATAGTTTTTAACGTGCTTGTACTGTGTTAGGAATGGATAATGGAGCAGTGGGAGAGAAATTTCTATATCACTGCACTGGCTGGTGCAATAATTGAAGCTCTTTGGTGATTATCTCAAGAGGTAATTAATGTAATTGTTTGAGCTTGATGCCTGGACTGCAGAACATACTTGGTGACAAGAAAATCATGCGGCCATGGCGGCGCCGTCGTAGGAGATCGAGCCGAGTATCATCGCTGGGGCACGGCACCCGCATCGACTTCCCCATCCTTCACCAGGTATATCCTACTGCCTACGCCTATCCAGTGTTTTTCTTTCAGGTACCTTTCATGACAGCATTATTTTTTTTGGAGAGATCACCAGCATCAAGATCCAAGAGTTATGTGAAGGTGCATCTTTGCACCAATCTTCATCGATTTATAGGTAGTTCACAATTTCATCTATGGCACTTGTGCTTCTTGTAGAGACACAGCAGCACCTCTTCCGGCAGGAACAATGGCATTGGCATGCTATGATGCTAGATATGAAACATGTTTCAATTTTTCAAGATGATTTGTGCAAATGACGCAGCAGCACCTCTTCCGGCAGGAACAATGGCATTGGCATGCTATGATGCTAGATATGAAACATGTTTCCATTTTTCAAGATGATTTGTGCAAATATCATTTCCATTACTGGTTTAGAACTGGCTAGCTTTTAGTCATATCTCATGCTAGACATTGTGGTTATTAGTTATCTGCTCATGAAGCAAATATAAATTGACATGATCAGGACATCGTGGATGTTTATGTAGCCTTACTTTTAAATCATCTACAATTTCAAATCCAGCAATATGAGTTACTAGGCATGCAATGAACTTTGAATATAAGTGTTAGGTATCAACATTCTGAATGCATAGCTAAAGTACGAAAATAGCCATTTTTCTGATTGTGATCTTGCCTATCTGTCCTAACACTCATTATTCAGTGATCATCTCCATTTTCCATTGTTTTTTCTTCAGCACTGTGAGGCTACCCTTTTTTTTAAAAAAATCATGTAGCAATTCAGTTTTAGGAAACCCTGTGCTAATAATTCTTTCACTTTCACATACTGTTTCACTGTTCCCACGTAGACTCTTTGGATTAAGTCATTACAGTGTTGATTTTCGAAACAACATATTGAAGCTTAAATCACTTGCTCCTGATATTTTTGGATCATGACACTGAAGCATAATGAATTCCTGATATTGTTGGAACAGCATACTGAATTCCTGATTTTTGAAACAACACACTGAAGCATACTGCTTGCATGATTTAATTGGTAAAATTGAGTTTCTTTCTTCAAAATATTTTGAGATTGCAATGCTTTGATTAATTAGTAACATGACATGTGGTTTAGCACTTTGTAATTGTAAGAGATCATTTCCACTCAGTTTTATTTACCAAATTAACTTTTCTGGGACTCCAGAATTTAATCAATTATAATTTCAGCTTGAGCTGTTTGGACCTTTGCAGGCTATTTTTCACATACATATATGAGCAAAAAGGTTATCTGGCTATCAGAGTAAAGGACTTGTAGTACATAGTGTGACATCTTAGAGTGCCCCTAGGCTGTAGCATTCAAACCCAATTATTATTATGATCTTGTATTTCGGTATAACTGTACGATGCCAACAAGATATCCTCATTTTAATGACATGATATGGTATTTATAAACATGTGCGTGTCGCACGTGCATGTTCACTAGTTCTGTGAAAGGTTTGCATCCCTCCAATAGGAACACTGAAATTTTGGAACAACTACAAAAGGTGCTACACAGTTTGAGTTCCATGATTAATGATGCGGAAGAGATGGTCATGTTCTTCATGAGCTACCCTCATTTGTACTGCCAGCCATATTGCATGCATATCCAGCTGGGCAACTGCATGTTTGGCCGCCAGTTGGAAACCGAATTTGTCATCAATTTCCTATTGCAGTCATGGCCTCATGATTCTGAAGAATTGGAGGTCCTGCCAATTTCTGGTCCAGGTAGAGTGGGCAAGAGCACCCTTGTCGCTCATGTTTGCAAGGATGAAAGAGTCCGTGGCCATTTCTCAAAAATCTTGTTCTTGAAAGGCCCTGATTTTACAGATGATGACCTCGCTACATTAAGAGAACGACCAAAATTGTGTGTCAAACATGAACAATGATGGGAGACTGCTTCTTGTTGTCGAGTTAGTTGGTGATCTCGATGACGACACATGGAATAAGCTATATTTTGCTTCTAAACGGTGGATGCCAATCTGAGAAAATAAGAAAGTTTGGAACAACACAAACTCTAAGTCTAAAGAATATGTCCCATGAAACATTCTGGTATTTCTTCAAGACTCTTACATTTGGAAGCACGTATCCTGAGATGCACACGAATTTTGTGCACGTAGCCATGGAGAGAGCCAAGATCCTTAGCGGATGCCTTATTGGTGGAAATATCACCGCCTATTTGTTAAGAGACAACTTTGACATTCACTTTTGGTGCAAGGTGTTGGCCTTCTTGAGAAGGGTTACGCACAAGCATGTCTCCATATTCAGTGAGCATCCATTTGATCTTATAAGTGAAAACAGGCTTGCTCATCTTGGGAGAATGGTGGCACCTTCTGAAGATCTTGTGCTTTACCATCTGTCTCAACGCTCTCCACAAGAGGAGGTTCCAAATGTAAGAATCCAAGATGTGATGTACGGAAGTGCAAAGCCTCGTGGGAGATTCGAGGTCCTAGATATGGAGGTCTCCGATACCGCCCTGCTATAGCTATGTCAATACCTGTGAGATTCGAGATCTAAAAGGAACAACAACCAAGAGAAAGCGTTCTATGAAAAACCGAGTCACACTTTGTTGATTTTTGTGATGTTATGCTTATGTAGAAAGATATACGAATATGCTTTTATTTGATGGGTTGTTACAAATTGCCGTGTTCTTGTGATAGGAGGTTATAGGTATCAAGTTATAAAAAATTGTCAGGATGTACTACTGCTTTGTCATATGTGAAGTGTTTATGACTAACAGAATACTCCATCGTTGAGCGAGCTCCACCATCTGCACTCTCAAACAATGACATCTGCTGGCAAAGCTCAGCCATGAGCACACAGACAGATGATTACCTCCAAGTTCCTCTGCCGGTTGGGATGGGGAAATAAACAGCAGTTACAGGCAGAGTTTTGAACCCAAAAAGGACCCAGTCCCTTCACCTTACAGGAACAAAAGCCAAAAATAGCTTCACAGAGCTGAGCTAAAACATAAGAATCGATAGAACGCCAGACGCCACCATCTTCAGAAGCTGGAACCTAGTAGGAGCCAGCAGCAGCATTACACTAACTCCAGCGAGTCACTGAAAGATTTCCACCAGGCATCTGAAGAAGACGGCTCTACCCCAGCCGAGCCATTGTCAGCAACCTTCATCCATTTCGAAACATCGTCAGCGTCTGTCTCACCACGGTGGAACTTTAGATAGTGCAGGGTAGCAACAATTACAGTTACAGTTGACAGAGACAAGCTGCAGCTGCCATTTTTCAAACACAAATGGCACGATCACAGGCTAATCTTCAACCTTCCAGCTGCTGTCCGCGAACATTGTTGGTTGGTCGGTGGCCTGTTGGCTTCGTCCTCACTGCCCGGCGAGATGGGGTCCAGTCCAGGACGGGGGATGCTATTCGAGTTTTCTCTTGCATTGGTCTGGGGTAGCGGAGGATAGGGGTGGATGAGCGGGACAACTGGATTCAGGCTGGCCTCAGACTCAACTCGAGTTTAATTCCAACGCAGGATGCCGATTTCCATCGTCAATCTTGTCCTCCATGTATTATTTTTAAGTAAAGGGCAGGAGCTCTGCCGCTCAATTAAGACGGAAAAAGAGAGTTTATGTACAAATGGCATTTGAGGTGCCTAAACACCATGGTCCGAAGACAAAAGATAACTAGATAAGGTTTGTGAGAGAGTATTAGGGTTGGATAATGCTCGATTAACATTGATTAGTGAAAACCATTGAGTACATATAGGCATGATGGGGAGGAAGAACATGCAGGTTGAGGAGTAATCAAACTCACGGCCATTGTCACACTAGACGGCCTTGATAGTGGAGCCAAATTGCGTGCGCACATACGCAAAAAAATTGGACAAAACGCAGAAGGTCTTGAATTTGAGTCGAAGAGGGAAGGTCCAAGCATAGTGGTTGCAGTAATCAAGGATGACAAGGTAGTGCTTGTAACCCAATACACTAACAACAAGAGATGTCCAAAGACCACAAGTATTAAATCAAAAGGTTTAGATGCACGAGGAAGGTGCACATGATGACCTAATTGACAGGCATGACATATATGATCAGAGGTGTGTTTATGACAAGAAATAGCATTTGAGCTAACAAGCTTGGACAAAGCCTGATTACCGATATGACTGAGACGACGGTGCCAAAGAGTGCTGGAGGACGCGGTAGCGGCGAGGGCGGTAATGCTGGCTGCTAGTGGAAAGAACGGGTAAAGGTCGCTCGTACTATTGCACCTGATGATCACGTTGCGAGTTTGAAGGTTCTTCATAGAGAGGCCAAATGGGTCAAACTCAATGGAACAATTGTTATCAGTGGTAAAGCGATGAACAGAAATCAAGTTCTTAATAATGTTAGGTGTGACTAAAACATTAGAAAGAACGAGGAATTGTTGTGGTGTGGAAAAGGAGGATGACCCAAAAGAGGTAACGGGAAGCAAGGCCCCATTCCTAACAGTGATAGATGAAGGACAAAATGAAGAGGAAGGATGGGAGGAAGTGAGTATACCAACACTGTTGGCCATATCAGAGCCAACCCCCAAATCAGCGTACCACTCGGCAGAAGATGGCGGCGGCGTTAGGGACATGGTGTTGAAGTTGTTGATCAGTGACGCCTGATCCTAGGAGCCGCTCGCCATTAGCATCCAGGATAGTTGGAGTGGCTGCTGGGGAGGTGCAGCGGTGTAGGCAGGCGCCGAGGTGGGCACGCCCCCATAGACAAAGTCCAGGGGAGCACCGAGGTGGGTGCTGAGGCCCTGCTGTAGCACGTAGTAGGACTGGAATTGCTAGGACACAGCGGTGAATGCCGCTTGCAGCTCAAACGTGAGAACAGAGGGCATGAAATTGACCCAGACGGGGCGCTGGGGCCATATGAGTGCGGCCACAGCTGTACGGTGCCTGCCCAAGGGTTAGGGATCGGTGCGAGTGGAAACGTGGCCCCAAGACGTGGGCTACCGGAGCCGTAACTACCGGTGCTAGGAGTAGCGGATTTACCACCATGCTCACGGTAGTGGTTGTTGTAACATTGGTTCAAGCCGCCATGAGTGCCGCCTTTACCACCGGGCGCTCCACAGGGACACCGCTAGGACCACCACGAGCTGATCTGCCTGGTGGGCACTGGGGAGCAAGAGAAGCGGCAATGAAGGCGGGCGGTGGAGCATCCACGGCAGCATCGTCGATGTTGATCTCTTCAAGGAGGGGTACGGGCCTCCTCAAAGGTCGAGAACGGGCACTGCATCTTTAGGTTAGAAACCATGTGACAAAACTTCCCGTTGAGGCAGCAAAGGAGCGTCAGCATGAGGGTGTGGTTGCCGATGGGATCTTCCGAACTCGGTGAGGGTGTTGGCCATCGTCTCAAGGCGACTATAGAAGTCGGTGATGGACATCACCCCGTGCTTGTTCATGTGGAACTCGGAGGAGACGAGGAGGAGGGCATGTGATTCGCACTGGCCAAGGAACTCTTATTCGAGGACCGTCTAGGCGATACGGGCATTCAGGTTGTGAAGCATCACCGTCTGTTGGAGATCGCCGGTGATGGTGCTATAGATCTAGGTGAGGACGATGCAGTCCATTTGCACCCACGCCGAGCGGTCGAGGTTGCCGTCATTGGAGAGGACATGATCGGTGAGGGTGTACTTGCCGAGGATGATGAGGAAGAGGGTGCACCACCGGTTGAAGTTGTTGGCGGCGCGATCCAACGTCACGGGGACAAACACCTTGATGTTTAGGATGGCGAGGGCCTGCGTGTGCACGGCGACATGCTTGGCCTCGTATGCGTCGAGGGTGGCGACCTTGGCTTTGGCCTCGCGTAGGAGGCAAAGCTATTCGGCAGCGGCGGTGTCGGGATCGGGCGGTGCCATGGAGACCTAGCATGATCTCTGCGACGGCAGCGGCGCGGAAGGAGAGGCGCACGTGGTTGGCAAGATCGGACAGCTGCATGGAGAGGGCGCCTGCGAGAGAACTCAGTGACGACGATCTGGCTAGTGAGGGGCTCAGCAGTGGCGGTAGGGTTTGTGGAAGCGAGGAGATGTCACAGGAGTGAACCCTCTCATTGATACCATGAGAGAGTATAAGGGTTGTATAATGCTCGATTAACATTGATTAGTGACAACCATTGAGTACATATAGGAACAATGGGGACTGTTTGACCCCTCACCAAAGTTCAGTGCCCTATGCCTTTGCACCATGTCCTCTTTGGTAAAAAAATGCCACCTGCTGCGCCGTCTAGTGCACATTTCCGAAGATTGTTCTATTCCTCTCCTTCCACAAATTCCACATAATGTATATCACCATGCCATTGAACCGCCTGCGGTCTTGCTTTTGAATCTTGCTTGCCGCCTGCTCCCACCATTCGGCAATTGAGGCACTGTTGTGGCCATTGCACCACAAAGTTTTCTCAAGCTAGCACTTGATCCCAGATGGCTTTTGCGAAGGGGCAAAGCAAGGAAAGTTATGGCCCCGTTTGGAAGAGCTCCGCTCCCTGATTCTTCAACTCTGCTCCTTGTTTCTCTGAAGGAGTGATTCCACTAGATTCCTAGGAGGGAGTTGGGTGGGGATCAGATCCTCACCAAAATATAACAGGGAGCTAGCGAAATACGGGGAAGCAGGTTTTTTCGGATCCCTCATTTGTATACAAAATGGAGGAGTGATTCACTTGGATTCCCTGAAGAAGTTGGGTAATTTTTTTGCTTTTGGTAGCCGGGGAGTGATTCTCTTCGAGAATCTGCTCCATGGAGCACTCCCAAACGGCCCCAAAGCCCTGTTTCCATAGGATAGTTACACAAGACACAATGTTCTTGGTGTGGCCAATCCCTCTTTTGTAGACTGTCTGCCATTAGGAAAATTCGAAGAATCTCCAACTCCAGAGTCTGAAGTCTGAACTTTTTTTTTGAGCTGAACCATAGCTCTGCCTTTCCATGTGTAATTTTTACTCCACTATTTATTCTTTTCAGGCAGTCTGTTTCATGAAAAGAACCTAAATACAGTTCAGATTCCAGATGCTATAAACACACTGGTGAGTATTTGATTTTTTGTTACTGCTGTTGCCAGGGTACATCATACATGGGAAAGTAGAGGCAGTATCTTGCAAATCTCAAAATACCTATGCACTATTACAGTATAGTTCAGAATAAACAATTGACTGCTTCACATCAGTTAGCCTTAGTTTTCTTTTTCTTTTTTGTTGGAGAACGATTTAGCCTTAATTAGTTTTCAAGTATACTCAAGTATACAGGTAGCATCCATGACCAAAGAAGACATAGTGTAGAGACATAGGGCAATGGCTGTGGCAGGAGATATGAACTAGCTGTGACATGTGTGTAATTCTTCGGTTAAAGGACCAGTTTGTGCGGCACCATGGGAGCCATTTGTACATAAACCTCTTTTCCCTTCTTAATTGAGCAGCAGAGCTCCTGCCTTTTACTTCAAAACAAAAGTATACTCAAGTATATGTGTTGAAAGATCCCATATTTTCATGCTAGAACAAGTAAGGAAAAGGTCACGGAAATATCCTACTCAGTGCATACTTATACGAATGCTTGATTACCTAATACAGATAACAAACAAAAACCTGATCGGTGATGAACAAAGAAAACAGAACTGTAATGTCATTATGCACACTTTCAGTGTAGTCTTTCTATCTTTTCTGGGTCCAACTGTTAGGATGCCAAAACTGCAAGTCTGCAATCAGCAGGAGTTTCTTTCTGCACGTAGTAAGTAGTTGATGACCCATTCCTTTTCGAACTGATGACCCGTCGACCAATGTCCAAACAGGCACTTTGGCCTATACAGAACAGATATGTGTTGTGCGGCTGGCGATACATAGTGTCTGTATGATATCCTCCTTGGATGGTGCAATCTTCAAGTATCTATCAATCAAGAAAAGGGAGGGATCTAGCTTGTAGGAAGTTCAACCATTACTGCATGTATGACCATCTCCATTGTGGAAATACTATGTGGTTACAATATGTTGCCAGGGGCGTACATGGTGGTCTCAGGAGAGTTATACAATGCAGAGTCACTCTCCTTCTCATCTCAGGTCATCTTCATTTTTCTCTGAATAAGTCTCCCACACAGCTGTATGATCCAATTCTATTCTCAGCTTGCAGCCTTGCACTATTGTTTGACAGCAACGACAGGAGAAAGAAAATCGAACTCAACTGAATAATCAGATGAACGCTAAAGGTGGACTGAAGATCAAAAAAGAAAAAAAGAAATCCGTGCTTGGACAATGGCTATTGAACTGGACTGAACTTTTGTACAACTTGATTTTTTTAAAAAAATGGGGCCCACCTAGAAGGAACTATGAGGTTTAATTTAATTTAACTTAATGATGAAGACAATAGGCATTCAAATTCGAGTTGAAGCAGACTCGAACCTAGGTGGTCGGGATTAATAATTCGTATACCTCCCACCCCAACCAGCAGGTTCAGAGCAATAATGCACATAATAAGTTGTATTTTCTGAGTAAAGAGCATATGAAAGGATGCAAAAAAATAAAATAAAATAAAATGCACGTAACATAAAACAACTTGCAGTACATTATATACTTATCGAGAAAACAGTATGATCCATTTACATGTACAGAGCATTCAACATCACTAATTTTTATGGAACCAGCAGAAATATTTCTTCCTCAAACACCTGATCATACAACAATTACACACGTTGTATGTGCTGTATGGCTAGCGAAACATAGGTGGGTAGTTCCTCAGAAATATTACGAACTCGGTCATACCAGTAATTGTTGTATCTAGACTTCGAAGCATCTCTTCTAGCTTTCCTGCACCATATTTTCTAGCTGTAGAGAAACAAACTCGTTTAGCTGGACTGAATTTAGACAGGGATAAGAAGCGGCTCACACAATGATCTTTTTTGTCCTCTTCTTCAGGAACTTGCTGTATGAAGGTGTCAAGCATGTAGTAGCCTCTGCACATCACTGTTCTTAAGATATTGAGTTGCTGAAGCTTTGCTTGGTTTGTGATGCACCTCCCCTCTGCCTCCTCAACAGTGAGACGAACCTGCAGCAGCATCCATTGTAGTCTCCTTATGCTGTCCTCCTTGGATGGTGCTGGCTTGAAGTATCTATCAATCAAGAAAGAAAGGGATCTAGTGGCAAGTTCACCGACGATTGTTGAGATGACTGTCTCCATTGTGAAATACTACTATTACAAGACTGATGTAAGGGGCTATAAATGGGTTCAGAGGAATTAAATCTCGCAAACAGTTGTATGGTCCAGATCTGTTCTCAACTCCTATTGTTTTCTGATAGCAACGAGGGAGAAAATCAGTCAGAACAATGGGGTGAAGGCTACAGGAGACCCAAAGATCAAACATCGCGTGCATGGACTACCGGACCAGATTGACCTTTTGCATGATTGAACAAGTAATCTTTTGCATGTGGAACAATTACTGTACACAAGGGAAATGGTGTAATGAGACATGTTCTATATTACTGATCCTCGAGAATGGATTATATAGAGTTACAAAACTTGACAAGAAGAGGCCTTCTAGATATAAGATGGAAACGGGGGACTACAGTCATGAAAATTCGATCTAATCCAGGTTCCTTGATATATTCTAATACACACATGAAAAATCAAACATCAAACCATGCTAGCTAGCCAGTAGCCCAGTACATGTTGAGAGAAGCCATGTACCTAGGCTGTTACATGCTCAATGCCTTCAGTTGTCACTTTCCTAAAAATTAGTTTCCTAATAGTACAACTTTTCTATGATTCACCGATATTAAATAGCAAAAATATAGTAGTCATAGTTGCACTTTGGAGAGCGTGTTGGTATCTGTAAAGTCACTTGTTTGATATTCCTGGAGTGTGTAACAGAATATTAGAAGGCTAGCAAGCACTTTGTATATATAGTCCACACCTAACATTTAATTCTCAGTTTGCACAGTTGTTACCTGGTAACAGAAGCAGTGTTTCAAGTATCTCGGAGCCTATTGTTTTACTAACCTTCTCTCTGCAACATAGAATAGTTAACATTTGGCATATAAACTTAATTTTGAAAGCTGGCTTTTTTTTTTAAAGAGGTCTTTTAAAGCTGGCTCAGGGCCTGTTTAGAATGCCTGAAGAAAAAGATACTGAAGTAAGAACATTGATCAAAAAATGATACAGTTGCTGTGGTAACTTCCTTCTGAAGTACTGTAGCTGACTGCAGCTTCGTTCCCCTTATTGCACCCTGAACTCCTTACAGGAAGAACTGCAATGTGAAAGCATGACTTGGGTGTGCATTTCACTATGTGAAAGCATATGTACTCTTTGATCAAGTCTCTCCTTAATTTAATTTAGACTAGGAACAGAGGAGAATAAGGAATTCGTTGAAGTAGAACCACATGTTGCAGGGCACTTTTCAATGGAGTTACATTGACAATCGGAAAGCATGCCTAGGGTGTGCAGTTCATCATGTGGAAGCAAAAGGAGTTGCTAGGGTCAAACGTGAAACATCACATATATGGACTATTGAATTTGACCGAACTTCTCCTATGACTTAACTAGTGACATCTCTCTCAGTTGTTCTTATTCGTCTTTGATATGCTTAGATACTTAACTCAAAGACATTTGCCAATTGCTCCATAGCTCAAATTCATTCTCTAGAACTGCTAGATCATATTCCTGTGGAGAGAGCCCCGTCTAATGGATAATTTTCTTTCTGCAGTACTGGGTGAACTAGCCTCTAGATCCATAAATTTCTTCATTACCAAAAGCTCCAAACCCAAGGTGCCGGATGTGGAGGACAGCCTGCAAAGGATTCCTCTTCAGGCACAGGTCATAATCGACGGGACCACAGGACACCACATCAGGAACCAAGCTATGCTGCAGCAGCTGGACATGCTGAGAGATGCCATGTACCAAGGCAGTTAATTACATACTTGACACTTCTGAAGGACTGAAAAGGCGACTAGACAGGGGGGGGGGGGGGGGGGGGGGGCGGGTGGGACGCTTCCTCTTCGAGAACTTGGCCTATATCCCTATTGTAGCCTAATATGACTCTCTTCTAATTGCCATGGTCGCTAAACTCATTTTATTCTAATTGCCATGATCACACACACCAACTAGTGATATATCAACCTAGGAACAATTAGAAATTTCTCAAAGCAACCCAGAAGTAAAGCGATAACAAAAATAAGCAGCTCACTAATTATTTTCTAATTACACAAACAAAAGCAGCTAGGAAAGCGGTCACTGAACTGCTACTCTGAAACAAGGTTACTCTGGAAAATTGCTACTGAGCAACAGCAGTTCATCGGCCAAGCAAACAAGCAACTGACGGTAGACTAAAAAGCTAACATGATTTGAATAAACAATTACACAAAAGCATGAATGCAAGTAATATTCAAGGATGGGCTACTGTATCATGATAGGACAGTTCAAAGTGCATACTAGGCTGCTGCTCTGAAGGTTCAGTAACCCAAAAAAAAAAAACCCCGAACAGCTTGCTACTCTGCCTTTTCTCGAGTGAATGAAAGCTGTAGCTGCACTAGCTGCCTATGCGCTGCTTACCTGTTTACCTGAATGTCGATGGTGGAGGAACAGCTGCTGCAGGACTCTGCCATCCAAGTATCCAAGTTGTTATGGCCGAACAACTAAAAGAGCAGAGCACCAGCTGAAGTTATGACCACGTAGAATGAGTTCCTGTGCTACTTGAGGACTAGACAGGTCAGGCATGGTGCACGAGAACAGAGAAGACTGCTGCAATCGGGAACAAACCAAAGCAATGGAGCAAACAAACAGAGCTGCAATCCAATGCCGAGCTGCTGCTACGGCAGAACCAAAACTCAGGAGACGAAAAGTTGAATTGATCAAGCTGCAGCTGGAAAGGTTGAAAGGAGAACCTGAATATCTGAAAAACTGACAAGCTGTTCAGCTGATGGTTTCTGCGACTGATAAGTCGCCTGAAGCTGATTTGTTATGAGAGAACAATACTGGCTGATAAGCTAGACTGATAAGTTCAAGCGAACAAGGCGTCCTAGCTAGAGAACATGGCTTAGCTGTTGATGGAGAAACATAACAGAAGAGCTGCAGCCTCGACCTTGTAAATAAAAATCCAAACTTGATGAAATTTAATCCAATCATACCGAGTTTTCTAGCCGGGCCTCACAACATCATGCGCAATCCACCCAAGCCAAAACAGCCCCGAAAAGATTGAGATTTTAACAAGAATTTCAGAAAATCGGGAAACCCTAAAAACAAAGGGGAATTTTGGGGAAATCAAAATCATTGGTGCTCAAGTGAGATATTTGTTAGTGAATTACCCTAGCCTTGTTCACACATGTCCTAGCTCTAATTTTCGCCAAGAAATTTCACCCAAACGCAGCCAAAACCGATGAACGAAAAATACCCAAAAATATCTCCGAAAATTACAGAAAAAGAGAAACTTGAGATGGGAACAAGTGGAGCATGGATTTGATCCTTAAATTAGCTCGAGATGTCGGATTACAAGCCACTCCTAGCCAAAACAAAGCTAAGATGACAAAAACCTCAGGAACAAGAGCCACTTCTCGCCCCCTCTATCACTCTAACCTAGCCTCCTCTCAACACCACACAAATGAGTGAGACACTCCACTTGGATTGCACCCACCAAAAGTCCAAAGTGCCCTTATGTGAAGCACTCAACTGAACTACCATCTAGGGCAACAAAAAATATCCTCTAGGGGTACAACCGTCCAAGTTTTTCTTCGTTGATCTAACGGACCCCGTGTCTTCTCGACTTCGCTTCCCCTCGACGTAAGCTTCGAGATCTAAAAACAAATGATTTTTGAGACGCTACATTGCCATCAAAAGATCCAAATTTTGGAGATGCTACATTTTATTTTTATAATACAATAAGAGAAATTCAAAAAAGCATTTGTATCTAAAAATAATCATATTGCCACAGTCCACCTTTATAAATTGATTTTTACTCTCAGAAATAGAGCTATTCTTACAGGTGGGCCTCTTAAGGATCAATCTCTAAAACTTATTTTTAGAGACAGTCTATTTAGATATATACCACCTTTTAAAGTAGTTGTTGTCATACAATTATGTAAAATTATATTTTTATATGGAGTTAGATGTAGACAAGATTTTTATCAAAATTATATAATTCAACAAGATTTACAACTTTGAAGTCGCCAAATATTTATTGCAAACTTTTAAATCTATTTAAAAAATGTTCCTTTTGTTTCTAGAGATGGATCTAAAAATTTGCACCATAGAAACGGAAGGAAATGTTCTCCTATTGCAATTAGACCAGTCTCAGAGAGAGTTTTATGTGAGTTGCATTTGCATTAAATAGATTGCCACATAGATATTTTTTATGACATGAAAGTGTATTTAATATGAGAGATGAAACTCTCTTGATACGACTGCGAACTCTCTATGAGTCATAAAATTAAATGCCTATGAAACTGTAGAATGAAACTTTGCATTGAGAGTTGATGTTTCATCCAAATTTTATTTTATTTTATATGACATTATAGCCTTAGAAACAACGCCGTGAAACTATCCACTGAGATTGCCCTTAGCAATAGATATGTAGTTAGATGGTAAGAAAAATGTAAAGGTGGAGGTTTCTGGTTTCAATCCTAAGAAACACATCTTTGCACGAAAAACTATGTAACATGTGACTTGCTATACCACAATTATATGAATACAATGGGCTTACTTTTCTAAGAACCATGCAATGGGCTGGACTGTATGAATAAATAAATAAATAAATAAATAATCATGTGAAACCCTACACAAACGAAAGACTTCACAAGTCACAACAAAGTCATGGCGGTGCTGCCGTTTTCCACACGCCCATGGTACCAATGGATTGCACCTGTCCGCGTGCGAGCTTTGACTTGTCCCATATGGTTTATATTTCGTTCGCCGTCGCCGTCGCCGTCTATGACACTGTACATGTGCTGTCCGGCGGAATGCCAAGAAGTCCAAGGGTTGGTGACACCACGCCTCACGCTGCACAATTGAAAGGAGAAAACGTATAAGTGGCATTGGTGCTTCTTGATCTCTCTCTTTCTCGTGACAGTTGCACTTATAAGGAAACGGTATTTTTCGGTGCCTCACAATTTTTTTCATTTGTGGTTCATAAAGAGAAGACACAAGTATAAACAAAAATGTGAGCCAAGGGTTATGAACGGCCAGTTTAATAAACCAGTCTACTCCGGCGGTTAGGCTTAAGGGACCACCAGTGTGAATCTTAGATTTATACTGACGGCAGCGGCCTTAATGATACCATAAGTGTAAGACCAGTCTCAATGGGGATTTCGTGTCACAGTTTCCAACACATCCATATTTTGGAAACAGTGCAGAAAAGTTTCATCCCATTAAACTCTCTTTATTCCCATGAAACTTTTATCATCTCTCTTTATTAATACGGTACTACATCAGCATATTTAACATGCATGAAACTCTGATGAAACCTCCATTGAGACTGGCTAAACATAACCTATATTGGCAGTTGGCTTAAGGGACCATCAGTATAAATCTTGGATTTATATACTAACGCTAGTTTTAAATTCACTTTTTTTTTCAAACATTGGATGGAGGTACAATCTAAACCGAAGTTCTAATACTTGATGAGATCTGCAATTTTATAGTTGACTAGTTTTTTTTTTCATTTGAAATCATTAAGTACACGAATTTTTTAAAGTTTTGAGATTTTAAAATCTTTTTTTTTCTTTTATGGTTCAAAATATGCATTATAATATTTGTTAAAGTTAATACAAATAGATTGTATCATCTACTTGGTCATGACTCATGAGTGACTTTAAGACGTAGTGGTATGGAAGGAACGTGGGAGGCTTGAGGACATGCAGTCATGGGAGGCTGGTGGTGGGCCTCTCCCGGTCTCTTTTATTTGCTATTTTCCCTCATGATTTGCGAAATCTGTAAAACTAGTGTAAATAGATCTACATTGCCGGTTCTTAACTTGATGTTAGTGGAACATCACCATTTTCACTAACCTTTCACACCAGTGGTTCACAAAAAATGCTAGTAGAAATTGAAAAAGTGCCGCCAATATTAAGTTAAAATTTGGGTTTGGGCCTTGTATATTCAGGAAAGTCTAAACAAATCTCAAATCAAAGGTGGTGGCAGGTTCTACTAAATAAAAATGGAATCATGTTTGTTGAAATTTCTTCTGTTGTTGGGCTTATGTGGTGAAACATCTGAGCATATTTTGATAGGGTGTCATATACAGGTTTGATTGAGAGGATGTTATGGGTTGCAACCTTGTGAACTGTACTACTGTTAGTAAGTTACTACCTCGTCATGAGTAAAGTGGATTTTTCAACCTCTATATTTCCCTGAGTTAAATGAATTGATAGCCATTATTTTGCCCAGGACATGCCTTTTCTTCTCCCTTTTATGTTTTCGCTAGCAAACATGACCTTGCATTGCAACATAACGTATAGCTTGTTGTGCCATCACCAAGATGACTTACGGCTCATGGATTTATGCAACAATCATGTCATATATTGTAATTTACATCTTGGAATTATACTTTGTGCCATAGCTAGATGCAGAGGGGAGAGAGTGATATGTGGTGGGATGTCCTGACCGATGAAAAAGTAGTGTTGACATAATTACTTCTTTGAAATTAGCTATAGATTTGAACCCAGAATAGAGCCTCATGATCTTGAATCTTGATTGATGATTTGTGATGGGCAGTCCCTCTGCCACCTCGCTAATGAACCTGCCGCCGTCCGTCCTGTTGAAGTATATATATGGGGCCATGGAGATGTATCATGACATTGATGGTTGAGATGAGGACCTGTATCTTGGGCTGCCCACTGCCCCACTCCATCTTCTGCTTCGTTCTGCAGACTGTAGCAGAGCGGCAGATGAGGGGAGCGCTGGTACTGTGCTCTGACTGTAGCAGAGCTCTGAGAGGTAATCCGATCAGCAATTGTTGGATTAGATTTGAACTTGGCTCATTTTTAATTCAATTAAATCATATGCTTGTATTAAATGCTAAGGTGCATTATAGTTTTAGTCTCATAGGAGATTTTGACTTAAATGGGTGCACTATGTGTGCTTCTATTCAGAAGTTGACATAGGTCACGATGGGGATGGGTGATCCACGGTGCGAACCGTGGCTGATCCACCGATCCATCTGATTACTATAGGAGCACCGGTTGCTCCATTTTTATGAGGTGCTGACCCTCTGGGCTCCAATGGATTAAATGGGTCGCTCCACTCAGTAACTTCAGTTCTCTTAGCTTGCGTCTGCTGTCACATGATAATTTACTGAGTGGAGGGAGATCGGCATGGTGGTGGCGACGGGACCCGGCCAGTTCTACAGCAGCGGTCTGCCGAGGCCACGCTTCTTCCGCGGCGACCCCGTGACGCGCCGGCGTCCATCACCGACCCGCTCCCCAAGTGCGCGAGCGAGGCGCACTGGTCCATGTGTGGCTTCATCGTGAAGCGCCACCGTCTACACGGCCACATCAAGGGCTCCAAGCACTAAGGGTGAGCGAGAAAGATGCCAGCGTCCCGACGAGGAGATCGCAGCACACCTCGGCGGCATCGCACTCCTCGGCACCTTTGCGTCCCAGCGCCGCGCAGTGCGCGTGGTGGCCGAGGCCGAGATTCACCAGCTTGCCGGCTGCAGCGGGGAGGGAGAGCGAGCAGAGGACTGACGCTGGCGAGGGCCCCCAAAGACCAAGGCTGCTGCACCGGCAGCAGCGTCTCATCGGCGGCGGGGTAAGGCTGCAAGGTCTACAAGCACAGAGCGTAGGTGGGTCGAACCGATGGATCTCTCGGTTCTGTGGCTTCGGATCCCTCGATCCCCATCCTCTATCTGGGCTCAGAATGGGGCCTATTTGGATAGGTTTTATGGACTGGTTCGATGAACCGAACCAACGATCCGAACCACGCCCATCTTTAGACATACAACCTGTTCGCTTGATCTTTCAGCCGCTTATTTTCAGCTAGCCAGCAGTGTTTTTCTCTCACAATAAATCAGCTAACAGTAGTTTCAGCCGCTTATTTTCAGCCAAACGAACAGACTAATAGGCTAAGAGTGTGCCTCCGCGCCGAGCCGTGCCATGCCGTGCTGTGCACGGGCCTCTGTCCCAGTAACTCCACCTGTCCAGGTGCGTCCTCCCGACTCTACATTCGTCCTAGTAACTCCATCCATTCAGGTGCATCCTCCTTCCTCTGCTTGTGTAAAGTACAGAGTCCCATCAATAGCCTCGTGCGAGACACATAAATCGCATATTCTCTTCTCTATCGAGTTGTTCCAAGTTTTCCCCAATCTAGTCTTTTATGCGCATAATAGATGTTGAACGGCGGGCCTCTGGAACCAACGCCCTTCTATGACACCAGCTTGGGTGATTAACCACCCAAAGTTAGATGCTGCTAGATGTGGAAATAACTGGAATGGCTTAGCTTGCCTTTAGCCTACCACCTATGTGTCAGGGAAGACTTGCAAACAAGTTACATAGATAGTGATGGCTATTGGCTCCGCGTCACTAAGGTTAGGAAGTTTCGCAGTAGCTGTCTTACGACCTTGCTCAGCTGGCAGGCTTGAACTGTTGAGTGCACTGAATGGTCTGAAAGGTTGCTCGTCACTAAGTAACTTTGTCCCTCGCTCCGTCCTCATCCTGCTGCATTAAAACTCTGCACGAAGGACCGAAAATGGCAACCAGAGGAGGGTGAATGGGAGGTGTAAAATTTCTCTCGAAATATTTGGCCGCTGTCCCAAAATCATCGCCGAGCACAAACGAGTTCCCAAACTAAGATACACAAGCCAACCAGTAACGAGAGTACCTAGAAAAATTCCTCGAAATGGTAGAAATCCAACGCTAAAGATAGAACACGATTCGGAGCTCAAACAACTAAACTGCAGGCGAAACAAGAAATCATGGCTGGGTAAAAATGGACAGAAAATCGCCTGAAAAATTGTTCATCGCAGAATAGAGTGAGAAACTGCAGGCACTAGTTTCGATCGATGGTGGCTTACTGTAGCAAAGACTAACCACGCACGAACACAACGAACAGCCAGTGGCCAAGAACGAGCAACAAGGGAACGAGCTGTGGACTGGCAGGCAGCAGAACTGCTGGATGAGCACACGAAGGTGCCTGGCACTCACGCCCCTTTTTTTTTGAAAACTTTTTATATATATCATTAAGGCATAGTACATCAGTGTGGGAAAGCAAATTGCTAGATTACAGAGCACAAACAAGTAAAAGCTACTGTAAATTTGCCTCTAGAGACATGGGTGACGCTTCCGTCGGGGGCGCGGGGCCCGTCGGGGCCAGATGGCCCACGATAAGTGGCCACGATAGAAACATCAAGGGTCCTCATTCTCATACTCTGATAGCACAGCCGGCGCTCCCCTCAACTATCTGATCGGCCTGTGTCTTCGAAGACAGTAGTTTTGAGCCGTAGATAGGATAGAGGCTTCACCGGGCTCAGGAGCATGGATCCACAGCCACCAATACCAAATCCGAGGACCGGCTTCAACTAACGTTGATGGTCAACCCGAGCACCTGAGCACCAGTAACTGCTTTACCACTTCCATGTCTGCATATAAACAAAAACGCAGATTGACAGGGAAAATAGACTTGCTACCTCGAGGAAAATATCTGGCACCTGAGGAAGATTGGACCACCCAATAAGAAAGGCAGGTGTCGAAGCGAGCAGGCATCGCTGGCCACGGAGTGGGCGAGCATGCCATCCAGCGCGAAACATCGGGCCCACAGCAAAGGAGAGGCGGAGCGTTGGCCACCGGATGAGGCTGCATGCCTTCCAGCTTGCAGCCGCCGAACCCACACCGCAGGTGCTGGGCCCCACAGCACGGCAGGCAGGCCCCACCATAGAGGAGCAGCACGACCGCCGTCCCATGTAGGCGCTCGGACGGCGGTGAGCAGCGCAAAGACGACTCCACAGGGGAAAGGCGTCGCCCTGTCGCCGTAGTCGTCATGGTGGTCCGCAAGGCCACCTGCATTGGCCTGGGTCCGGTGGAGGCCCCGCTGGCCTGGTGTCGCCCCGAAGTCCCCTCCGCCGTTGCCCGCAACCGCGAGCGCAGCCTCGACGCCGTATATCCGGATGGAAATCCAGCAGTCCAGTTGCGCAGTAGGCTCCGACGCAGGGACGACGAGGATGGCTGCTCTGCCGTGTCAGTGCGCCGCAGGTCGAGGTCGCCAGTGTTGCTGAAGCTGTCGCTGTCCATGCCTCCGCCTTCACTCAATCTGGATGAGGCCGGCGCCATGCCACCCAGACGGCCAGAGAGCGAGGAAGGAGGAAACACAGGAGGGTAGTAGGGCTTTATTGAAGTACTCACCGCGTCGATTTGGAGGAGACCCCCGCCGGCCACCATAGCTGCGAGCAGTTTGCCCACCTCCAACACGATGGAGATGAGGAGGATAGAGGTCCTCAAAACTCCCATGAAGGGGCTTATTCCACTAGGGAATATTACAAGGAGAGGTGGAGGGGAGAAGGAGAGGAGGAGGGGGAACCGGCCCTCCTACCCTGTCGCCGGCGAGCACGCCGGGGAGAAGGCAGGGGGCCGGTGGCGGGTCTCTCACTAGGAGGCTGTCTCACTCAGGAGCTCACCACGCAAAAGCGGGTCGAAGAAGGTCGCACTCACGCCCCTTGGCTCAACCAATCTGACGCACAGCTTGACTCCCCTGCCAAACAAACAAGCAGCCAGGCTGCTAGCAATGAACAGAGCACAGCACAGCACAGCACTACGAACAGAAGAAAGCTGGCTCAAAAAATTCAACGAAAACTTCATCAAATCAACAGCTCTTGAACCCAAAATTTACACAGAACAAATTCAAGAAGCTACGAACCTAATCCCCAAAAATCATCGCATGAGATTTACTCAAACTCCAGGAAAAATAGATCGTAGCCAAGCACGAAAATAGGGAAAAATGAAGAACACATAGAACGAAAATCACAGCTTCATTTGATGAATCCCAGAGGACACATGGAGGATTTGGGCCTCCTTTCCCACTCCAAATCACAGCATAAACAACCACAAATTATCAGACTTTTGACCTCTCTCAAGAAACATTGGAAGACCTAACCCTAGGGAGAAAGGGGGGAAATGAGAGTGGGAGAGAGGTGAGGGAGATGGGGGCTCCCTCATCTTATTTAACAGGGCTATTACAAAATCTCAGTTTTGCCCCTAGATATTTTGAGTCGAACCACTTAACCCGAAGGCGCTATGGTCTAACCCGAAGTAAATTTCATCCGACGGCCACCGCGCCCTCCATGAGATAGCTTTGCCTTGACGCGAACTCCTTGATGCCGCCATGTGCCGTCCGTTCCTCTTTGGAACCTCTGTCCGGGTTTTCAGGCCCAAACCCGTAAACCCGCCACCGATGGTTTTGAAGTCCAAACCACCAAACCCGCTCGCGAGTAGTGTACTCCATACGCGTCCCTCGCCGCTCGACACGTGTCACCGCCATCCTCGATCGGCTGTCTGCCAAGTCCTCCTGAGCCCCGCTCGACTTGCACATCTGCCGTCTTGACTCGGTCAACATGGTCACTCCCATGTACACTTGCGCTTGTAGATGTCCCATATGTTAGCCACCGTGGCTGGTCACCCGGCCTCCTGGTCCCTTGGTCCAAGCCTCATGTCCACCCTTCACCGCTCTTGGTCCATCGGCATGGCACGTCCCTATTTGACCTTCACCTCACCGTCGACCACCGCCTCCGAGCTCAACACCTGCACACCACAAGCCAAGAGACATGTCGCACAACCCAACTCACGTCATGGTTAGTCACAGACTCAACCTAGGTTGTGGATCATGTTGACAATCACTCATCACAAAATGAACTACAAGGTCTCATATCAACCTTGTATTCGCACTGCATCATGCTCTCTATTCCTCTAGTAAAACACACGGAGATTATGGAACAACTATGAAGGACATCCTCCACCCACTGTGGGTTCCTGCCTGTCCGCCAAAAGCGTCCTGCACTTGACCCTTGTGGTAAGATAGGCATCCTCCAATTCCTGGGCATGTCGTTCTTCGTCCACCTTGAGGGCTTCCGCCATGGCAGTCTCTCGACTTTCTGCGGCTACCACATCGGCGTGGGCTTCGGTAAGCTGCACTTCGAGCATCCTGGAGAAGATCTCGGCTTCCTCAGCTCGGCGGAGGCACTCCCTCAGCTTTGAGGCCTACCGGTTGTACTGCTCATCTAGAGTAAGCAAGTAGGTGGTTAGGTGCACCAGAGTCGGTTTGTCTTCTTACACGTCCTGACCCTGCAAAGCCTCCATACGAGCCCTCCATACCCATCGATTCTTGTCCAAAGGTGGAAAGAACCGCATGGGGGTACGAGTAATGGGCTCTTCATAGATCTGGCACAGGTGCTACAAGGCTTTGTGGGCCACAACCTGGTAGGTGTCACTGAAGCAAAACCCAGTTGCGGTCACATTCCAGGCTTCAGTGATGTCGGAGAACTCCTCACTCTTACCTATGTATACAGTAATCTCACATTGCTCAGTGCCATGCTTCATGTACTCACGGCCCTCATATTCGAGACGATCGTTAACGCCAAGTTTTTGCAGGGTGGTATACATGATTTTGGGAAAACCTTCGATGTTCAGGCAGTAGCTGCTAACCCAGGTTCCTACCATCCCTAGTGGTGGGTGGTTGCAAGGAAGACTTGAGCGAGAAGCTTGCTCAAAGGAAAAGAGCTAAGTGAGCTGGGATGCACTGAATGATGGTTCCAAGTGGCTAGACCTGCCCTTTTGTAAAGGCAGAGCGGTCAGTGATCTTGACGCAGTCCACCCTCGAACCTTGCGCGGGGACCAGTAAAGAAAAACAATAGGATTTTTACGCACATGAGGTGAGTGATACCCGAGGCCATAAAAGACTAGTACGATTGCAGGGCAGAGGTCCGACAAAAGTGTAGAAAGGAGTACAAAAAACTTATGAGCCAAGGAAAGCATGAACCAACGGACGCACGCGATGCACGAGACTACAATACCATAGTGGCTTCACGGACAATGACTGGTCGACCTAAACAACAAATGCACAAACAGGGTATGCATGAATGCACGTCCTATCTGTCCTCATTCTGTTACCGACATATAGGCACCCGTTCTCAGACTTTTGGCATATTGTGCTCTTTCTCTAGCTAGTCGATGCTATCGAACTATGCTCGGGGTTAGGGTACCTGTAGAAACTTGATTAAACCTAACTAAGTCAGTAGAGTGCCATCTATCCTAGATACATAACCGTAGTAATAGGGCTACTTATATAACTTCACATGCAAACGTCCTGACTTTTTAAAAAGAATTTGTTGTCAAATTTTAATTTAGAAAGGATTTTGAACCTTTATCTTCTCATTTATGCTCTGATACCATCTGTGGCAAAACTGCCTAATCTAATGCCCTCCTAAGAGTACTTGTTTTTCATTAGACACTAAGTATCCAGGAGAGAGCACAAAACTATGTAGTTCCGTCGAGCACACCCAACGAGAGAACTCAAAAATCCACATTTTTCCATCAGGATCATAAACGAGAGATAAAGCTTACAATATTCTTAGCCATTTTTTACATCACTTTTCATGCAATATCAGAGTATAATATCTATTGTTTATAACAGTGGAAGATAACAATGCTATCAGAGTTTCAGCGAAAATAATAATCATTTAGTGACAAGTTAAACATTAACCTGAGGAACATTTATATACACAAAATAATAACATGTTAGAAGTTTTCTTCTGTGAAACATTTTTATGGAAACTTTAACAATCTGTAAGTCTGTAGCGTAAAGGAAATCCTCGCTGAGCCCACCAAGAGGTTTGCACACACAAGTATCAGCTTCACACATCTCTGTCACCTGCAACAGTGTAGAACAAACCCTGAGTACTCAATTGTACTCTGCAAGACTTATCCGTCAGGAGAAAGAAAAGACTTCAAGGATATGTAAGGCTATCTAGCTTGTGGATTATTGCATCTGCAGGGGGCATTACTAAATATGCATCCTTATATTCAAATTTTATGAGCAGTCATCATTAGTTCATTAACCAATCATTCTAGGTAAGCACCTATTTTACTTTCAAGCAGGTGATAATCAATCACAACCATTTTTACCTCCTTCTAAGTTCCAGTTCTTACTACGGTGCTAGACCATAGCTAAGTCATACTGTCACATAGAAATGGTGATTCATGAAACAATGTAGCCCAGCTAGGTACTCCGAAAAACACACGCCTCACTTGTACCTCAGGCACAAGCAAGACCAACCTGTTCCACTCCTGTCAAGGGGTCCAGATCCCCGTCCAAACTAGGACTCCAAGCCCCCAACACTATAGGCCTGGCCTCAGTGTGGTGCTTACACCTCCTCCCAATAATCCACCCTTAACAGTCGGTCCGGAAAGAGCCAGAACCCATGACAAGAGAGTAACAAGCCTTCCCGCTCCTATAAGCAAGTATGTGCTCGGGATAATAAGTCTGTGACCTGACTAGTGTCCAAAGCAACGGACGGTCCTTAATCGACATAGGCAGAACAAACGCAACCAGAGCCCTCGCTCGGTCACCAACCAAGTCCAACCATCCAATATCTAGTCCCGCCCGGTCTCCAATTACGTACTATCCATATATATTTATATTCTATGTGATAGTAACATGATAATAGTAACAATAATATATTTCCTATCTCTCGCGAGCGACAGGTAATCACTCGGCTTCTACCGGAATCCTATAGCATGGCAAGCTACACGATCCTGTCATACTAGTACCATTGATGGGATGATATATATATATATATATATATATATATATATATATATATATATATATATATATATATATATATATATATATATATGCGCAAGTGGATTTCATTCAACTCCTGAAACTTAATGCACAAGATAAAGTAAAGTGCAAAATATTAGAGGTTATGCACCGGGGCTTGCCTGGATAAAAATATGACCAAATGTTACTATGCCATCTCCGGGGCATGTTCACCGTGGCACCATCTTTTGGGTTAAACGCCAAGTCCTCCGGTTGATCCATCCATCCATCATCGTTCCTATTATGATTTACGCAAATGCAACGCAGAGACATAAGTAAAAGACAACAATCGTAACTCTTATCATACGACTACGTCTTGCAAGCTAACAAACTAGCCTCACAACTAACTCACTAGGCTTTGTATCCCCGTTGTCGCATAAGATATTATTTTAGTTATACAAACTCAAGTGTTGCTTTATTCATTTTATTGATTTAGTACCTATTTCCGAACTAGGGTTCATTAACTTTCTAAGCAAACTCATTATTCTGGGGCTACAAAAATTACAGTGAGCACCTAATAATATTATGAAGCTACTGTAAAATTTTTAAGGCTAACACTATCATCATTTTGCCTCAAAATTCCTACAAGTTTTATCCCAATAATATTAAGCATCTCAAATTAATTAAAGGACTCTTGAAAATATTATGGAATTATGTGAACAAGTTATACCAGTAGAAAGACCATGATTTTAGGAACTGAACAAAATTGGTCTCACAATTTTTGGTCAACTACACAAACATCCATTGAATTTACAAGTTTGATATTTGAACTAAATTATAAAATGTTTAGAAGAAGAAAAGGGGCCGGCAGCAACCCAATCAGGCCTAGCAGGCCAGTGTGGTCGCGGCCGCGTGCGTGTCGCGGCGGCCTAGGGCAGCCCAATATCGGGACACCCGAGCATAGAAACAACCCTAGATGGGGGAGCCCGTGCGCGCTGCCACTTTGCAAAAGAGACCCCGAGTTATTCCCTAACCAACCCGCAGTCCAGCACACACTATTGGGCACTGTTTACCTGAGTCATAGATTTGCATTGAGAACCCTGGACTTGTTTCTATTTACGCGTGAAGCCCTTCATCTGCTTCCCCTCGTACGCAGAGTAGGGGAACCGGCTGGCCGGCGCCGATTCAGCCTAGCAGGAAGTGGAGCTGGTGGTGGGGAGGTGACGCCAGAGTGCCGTGGGGCTGGGCCGCACCCGTGGGTGCACTCGGACCCACCAGAGGCGGCCCACGGCGGTCTAGCCACACGCGGTCGCAGTAGGGGAGGCGGCCCGCCAACAGTTTCGGCCGGAGGCAGCCACGACAGCGGCAAAAGGGCCGGCTGATGAGCATCGTGGGGCCACGGTGGACCATGGGGTGGCCACAACGCGGCCTTTGGCGACTAGCTATAGCCTGGCTCGCAAGCCGCGGCGGTGGCTCGTCGATGCCAGTGGCCCAGCCGGTGGTGGGCCTCTGCGCATGAGCGTGGTCGGTGGGCGCAAGCTCGGAGCTCAGTTACGACCATGGTTGTTGCTGTGTGAGGGAGGGAGCAGGGAGAGAGGGCACGCGGTAGGGAGAGCGAGGAGCTGGGCACGGCTCTGATGGTGGCAAAGGGTAGACGGGCAGCAGCCCTGCGAGGCTCAGCCAACTCCGGTTGAATGATGCATAGTTAAGCGAAAGCATCCGCACGGGTGGGGCTTAGAGGGAGCGGGCCGTAGGGGGGAACCATGATGGATAGCTCCACCCTGGCGTGACGCAACCGACGGCAGTGGAGCAACGCGCACGGGGCCATCAAGCAGAGCCGGTGCAATCAAAACGACGCGAGGGAGGGGGTGATACTGCGGCACGGCATTAGCCCCGACATGACAATGGAGGCAGGCGGCGTTAAGGCGGATAGGTGAAATGCATGGTCGGAGGGGTGCCACGTCGGTCTAGTGACGTAGCTGCCACCACGGCCCAGCTCTATGCGTGGCACGTCAGCATTGGGAGCTAGGCCGCGGCTAGCCAGAGCTGGTGAGCGTGAGGCCACAGATGCCGCGCGGCACAGAGCTGGCCCGCGGGCCGTCCAGCCACAGCGGCCAGGCCACGGCTAGAGCCTAGCACCAGCAGCGTTCGCGCATGCGCGGTGACCACGGCCACAGGGCCGAACGGCTGAAACCAGTGCAGTGCACGCTTTCTAAAGCGCCCCCAAAAACTAAGCTAGCTCGGTTGAGTCAGAAACGAACGCGCGATGCTCTTCATGATCTATAAGGCTACATAGAGGAGCAAGAAAAGCCCCCAAAGATGGATTAGAGGGGGTGATAGAGCAATGCCAACATCGGCTCATCGCAGGAATGCCAGTTTGCGCACAGAACATCAACACCCGGTTCACAGCGCGTTCTAGCGGAGTTTCAGCAAATTTTAAGAGGACAACATGATACACGACACCACCATGACATATACCAAGCTTTAGTACCCTCCTAGAAGCAATCAACAGTATACAAACATGCCGCTAGCATTTAATCATTTTTGTTAGAAATTAAATGTCAAAATAGCATTGTCCACTACCTTTCCATACTTAGGAAAAAAATCAAGGCTGCAGTTAGAGCCTACAGCCATTAGCACTTTTGCCCTAATTTTTAAAAGTTATAAACCTTGCCGATTTCAACTAACTAACATAGCATGACATAGCCCATACTTCATACTAACTTATAGAAACAAAATACGTAGATATCATTTTACTATTTTGCATGCTATAATTCGCCAAAAGGATACTTTTTAAACATGAGTTATATCACACTTGTGTTTATAGAATTTGTTTTCGCGCTAAATGATTAAACGACTTATTCTATTTTTCTTATTAGGAGCTTATTAACATGTTTACACATTCAACTATATAACTTACAATATCCGCTGAACTTCTCTTTCCCAAAAAATGACATATAATTTGATTATCATTTCACGTGAGTTTAGAATTCTAAGACCTGAAAACTTGGTTTATTAATTTCTTTTAGGCCTTAACCAAGGCGCTAAACGAGCTCGGAACACCAGAGGTGTTACAGTTACCACTTGATGTGCAGCACAATGGAAGAAGATTTGGAGCAACCTGATCCAACGTCGTGCACCTTGATATACTGGAAGTAAGCGTCATGTCAACATAGGGCTAGGGTTAAATTCAGAGCTCGGCGCCATGATTCACAGTACCGAGGCTCAGTGTCGTAGATAGTGGCGCAGAGCCTCGGTGTCGTGAATAGTGGCACCAAGATCTAGCAACGTCAGCACAACGTCGCCAGCCACGCCAACCCTGTCCTCCAACCTCATCGCCATGACCTATGGCGCCGAGACGTGATGGCCTTTTGATGCCTAGGGGTATAAAAGTAAAATTTTGACAGAAAAAGGTCTAAATTGAAAAAAATTGGCTGGGTAGCTTTGTGACGAATTTGTCCAAAGTTCATTCTCTGAAAAGTATCAGACTCCGAGGCGTGTGAAAACCGTTTTTGACCAACCCAATACATTATTTCTGCTGTACGTGACGTGCCGGGCAGCTTGCAGACAAATAGTAACTATGCAACCCGCCTTTTTATTTTTCTTTTCTCTCGTCTAATAAAAATCCGGCAAAAGCTCTTTGCTGCCTTTCAAAAAAAAATTATTGGCTCTGCGTCACTAGGTTGAGAAGTCAAAAATGCACCTTTCTGAGCTGGCAGGATTTTTTTTGACAACAAGCTGCCAGGATTGTGACATGCAAACAAGTTGCAGTGGGTGTGGCTCACGTCAAAGATGCACCCTGTGCTTTTCCCCGTCATTGCTTGGAACAACCGAAACCAGCCCCACAACCAGCCCGTACAGCCGAATTTGAATTTGACATTCCCATCGCAGTGCAACCAAACTTGAGTACTACAATGAAGTACAAATTAAAGTCACCAAGCAAAACAAAAACAGAAAACAAGAAAAAATAGAAAAATAGAAAACATTATAAACAATGTACATCCACGATTTCATATATAATATTGCTACAAATAATAATCGATTATGAAAAAAGATAGATGAGATATACAATTTTGTAGTTGATGATTTTTTCATTCGAAATCATTTAGGGTCCCAAAATTCTATTTGAAGTTCTCATAAAACTTAGGGTTTTTAAATTATTTGAACGAACTTGGATGGACAAATTACCCAACACTCAAATTGTAGGTTTCGATAAGATCTATGACTTTGTAGTTAGGCTAGTCTTAGTGAGAATTTCATGTGAGTTTCATTTGCATTAAAGAGGTTCCATATAGGCATTTTTTATGACATATCAGTGTATTTAAGAAGAGAGAGAAGAAATGAGATAAAACTGTAACACCCAAAAATTTTAAATTTTAGAATTAGTGGGTTTCAAATAATTTAAATAATAATTAATGGGGAATTAGGATTTAAAATTTTAGATGGATTATTTGATGATGCATTCATGCTGTTGCATTTATTTTATTTTGTGGTGTGGTTTTTATTTTATTTGATTTGGATTTGAAAATCTATTTAAATGGTTTTGAAAAAAAAGGAAAAAAAAACTTACCTGCTGTGCTTCTGGCGGCCTGAAAGCCCGCTCGGGTCGGCCTGCCTTGCTCTCTCTCGCTGATGGGCCGAAGAAAGCCGAAGCCGCCGAGTCCCCTCTTCCCGCACCCGCGTAGGCCGGCCCAGTTAGGCAGCCGAGCGCCTTTTCCTTGCTGGAGTCGCTGACGGGTGGGACCCACATGTCAGCTGCGCCCCCTTCCTTGAACCGTGACCGAGCCGGAGTCTAGTTCATCGACCGAACTCGAATCATATCTTGAGTATCCGGGATTTCTTTCCTTGCATAGCACGCCTAGCCTCTATAAGAGCCACCGCCTTCCCCCTTGCTGCCTGTTTCAATCTCGAGTTGTTTTTGGCCGAGTTGAGTTCTTGTAGCGCCGCCGAACCCTAGGAGCCGCGGTGAGCTTCAATTCGACGTGTACAACATCCCTCTGCCACTGTAAGCCACTTTATCAGCTCTAGCATGATCCTGGGAACTTGAGGGTGCTCTCAATTTGGCTACTAATCGCTTTTTGCGCTGCCACCGTGAGCAGGAGATCGGCCGTCCGCCTTTCTGTGCCGCCCGATTAGTACGAGCCGTCTTCGCTTTCATCTTCGCCTTGAGTTTCTCCGTCGATTGGTATAGGTCTTGCGTTAAATGGTGGTCTGGGGAGCTTGGTTAGTTGCTCCGGTGAGTCGCCGGCCATCGTGCCGCCGTGGGGTTGGGGAAAAACGGTGACAGCGCCGCCGGCTTTCCCTGGAGTGAATGAGAGCCGTTCATCTTGAGATCTGCGGTTCAAAATAGAAGATACCCTTTCGGTGGAAAACTTCATAAAGAGTCCCTGAACTTTTTCAAATTAAAACCTGCCGTCCCTAGGCGTAAACCCCGAAAGGTGTTTTCGTGTTTTGAAAGCGTATTCTCTCGCGGTAAATCAAAAATACGTTTTTAGATATTTACAGTTTTGCCACTAGGATTGTTTTGGCCATAAAATCTTCGTTTTAACTCTGATTCGATCTGTTCAAGTTGCGTTAGGTTCGTATTTGCGAGCTCTACATGTTAGTATAGTTGTACAGTCAGTTTGGACAATTTAATTTTTGAGTTTAAATTTAAGTATTTATTTATCTATAGGAAATCTTAGAAAATTCGTAACTTTCACGTTTTAACTCCGAATTTGGTGATCTTTACGTCCGTGTGATCGTAGGAATGTGTAGAAGATTTTTATAAACTTTTATTACTGTTTTGTTGCTGTTGATGTACTGTTCTAATTATATCTCTTTGTTTGCTTCGTGTATGTTTGTTTGGTTGCATGTATGTTGTTGATTGATGGTCGAGTATAGAAGGTGAGCAGTTTCTGGACGATCAGGAGTATTACTTTGAGCCAGATCAGCAGTATCATCCGGAGAGTTTTGATCAAGGCAAGTATAACATGGGACTATCCTTGTTACCTATTTACTGAAATTATCATACATATGCATGTGCTTTCCTTGACAACCTTAGAGATTATAACTTAGTGATTGATATCCTGATTCCTTGTTACCTACGGGCTATGCATTTGGGTAGTTGTTGCTAGTGCTTAATTATGAACAATGATCTTGTAATTTGACTAATGGGTTAAGCAATCAACCATGAAGATGATTTTATTACTGTTGACAAAGGGGACTAGAGCATTGTGTTGTGTTGATTGTTGTTGCTCTAGTTACTCTCCTTAAGGACTTATCTGCAAGTGATAACCGGGATATACAGTACAGCTGTGAGGGCTATATGGCTCTGGCTTTAGTTGCTTAAAGGACCTTTTCTAGCTTCTTAGTGGTTACCTTAAATGGCGTAAGAACGGCTTGCCACGTTGGGTGTAGGACAGCCTCTAGTCAATGAGTATAGCCGGGAAGGAAGTGTGCCATTTCAAAAGGGGGTTCCTACATCAGCCTGCCGAGTGAATCTAATGGCCCTAACATGTTAGACGAACCTTTAAGTGGCTTTATATAATTTCTGGTGTTTTAGGAATGGCCTCCCCATGCATTTGGTAGTTATGACTCACAGTGAAAGTGTACACCTTTGCGTAGAGTTAAAAACTGGTATACTAGCCGTGCTCACGGATACGAGCGGCCTTGGGGATTCTTACAGAATAGTTGATCATAATTGTTATATCATGTTTAATTACTGTTGATTATTATTATGCTCATGTTAATGCTATTCATTATTCTTATTACAAATGATCATTTATTCATTAATGGGAAGTGGATTACCTTGATGCTACTCAATTGCTAAATACATGATAAATAAAAGTTAAACGCAGTTAAACAGTGTCTAGTCTTTTTGTGCCTCATGAACCCTGTGTTGTACTTGTTGAGTTCGACATGGACTCACCCTTGCTATTTCCACCATAACAGATGAAGATTATGAGGAAGATTATCGTAATGAGTACTAGTCTTGGTGTCAACCAGTCAACCGTGTCCCTGTGTTTGAAGTTTCCGCTGGAGATCTACTATTAGTCATTATTATTTATCGTTCAAGACTATGTGTTAAATACTTATTCGCTATGTAATAAGCACTATGATGATACTATGTAATTTGTCTACTTGTGTGTGCGATCATGTCCTGGGGCGCACATGAGTCTTTTATGCATCCTATTTTTATCCTTAAAAATGGGTGTGACAAATTGGTATCAGAGCCGTGTTGACTGTAGGACGCAAGCCTAGTTAGAGTGGTCGTTATTAACATTCATGCTTCACTTATTTCATGCTTATTTCTTTCACCTTGTTAATTACTAAATTTTTATGCTTCCTCTACCTTATTCTATTGTGAAAACACATTGATTCTATCTAATCTATGTCTAAATCTTGTAGATGCCTCCTCATCCCCGTCTGTCCGCTGCATAGTACATTGCCCGTTTCAAACCCCAGGAGCCCCATGTAGATGGTGAACAAGAGCTATCTGATGTTGAATCAAGAGTTGGTGACACACCAATGGAGGATTTAGTTATGGGGTGGACCACGAAGTTTTAGATCATGGTTCCTAAAGCTGATGCTTTCTTCCATGACATGCTGACAAGAATCTTGGACAACTACTACTACGATTGGGAAGCTACGTTGGAGTATCACTGTGCGGAGTATAGTCATCCATGGATGGATTCTTACTGGGAGACTGAGCTATGGGTCAAGACAAGGGATCCTACCACTAAGGAGTCTAAGGTGGAGTCAAAGTTCATTACCCGAGTAAGCCGGGTAACTGTAGAAACAAGCTTGGAGGATGTTGCCTACAATGCGTTTGTTTACTACCATGGTCTTCGCTCGGACAAGACATTACAAGGTGCACTCCGGCATTTTCCTTGTTTCTTACATGACAAGGGTGTCTGGACCGTGCCGCTTGCAGATGATTCATCCTTGACTTTACAAGCTACAGTGGTACTGGTTCGTGAATTGGCTCTCCATGAGGTGGATTTGAAGGATGAGTTGCTAAAGGAAAAAGAACTTAAGGAACAAGCTTATAAGGAGATCGATGAACTAAGGGCGGAGCTAGGCCATCCCAAGATTTATGAGAAGCTTAATTAAGATTAGGAAATCCCTATGTAATAAAAACGATAGTAGTTTGCGAGTCAATTTGAGTTTGGTTTTGTCGAAAGTTAGTTTGTGGTGTGAACAATTGTGTGATTGATGGATTGTTATTATGATAATGTGTGATTTGGATCTTTGTAATGTGTGCTGGAGTTTTGTAGACATGTCTACAAGTTCCATGGTTAAGAATATTAAGTTTGATCAAGAATATATTAGTTAGGTGTGAGGTAAACTTGGTTCTGTCCTTTGCTGATTTCTGGATCAGTTTGGGATGTTTTAGAAATAACTTAAAGTCTGTTCATGAGAAATTTAAGAAATTTTACTGGGAATAATTAGACTTCTGTACCTTTCCAACCCCGCAAGAATCACCTTATTATCTATTATGAGCTAAGAGATATACCTGTTCCAAGTTGGGGTCACTGCGCAGTCTGGAATTCTGAAACAGTTTCGGTTAAGTTCAGTTTTTGACTGATTTATTGACAGAATCAGAAAAAGAGTTGTGAATAAAAGTTGTAGATAATTTTGTAAGCTTTCCAACCATGTAAAGATCATATTAATGGGACGTTTGTAACTCGAGATATGGTAGTTTTACTGAGTTGCTGAAATTGGAATTCGCCCAGAGAAATCAGATTTGCTTATCTGTTAAATACATCATTTTGGATAATACTGAACTTCATTTTCTGTGTTTTGAAAACAGATGTCAGGCAGAGGCCGTGGCAGGGGTCGTGGAGGTGCTAACCCACCTATTACTATGGAGGAACTTATGAATACCCAGAATCAGATGATGCAGATGTTCATGCAACACATGCAGAACAATCCCCCTGCAGGAGGATCACCACCTGTTCAGGTGAGAGACAAACGTGGGGAATTTTTGAAGGGACGCCCTCCAGTGTTCTCTCATGCTGCTGATCCTTTGGAGGCAGATGATTGGGTGAGAGCAGTTAAGAAATAGTTGAACATCGCTCAATGCAATGATATGGAAAAGGTGTTATATGCATCGGGTCAGTTACAGGGGACAACACAGACTTGGTGGAAGTCGTATCAAGCTGCACGTCCTAACAATGCTCCTCCTATCACTTGGAATGAATTTGTTAGAGATTTTTGAGCTCGTCATATTCCTGAGGGTATAATTGAGCTGAAGCAGGAAGAATTCAGAAATCTCAGGATGGGACAGATGAGCGTTAGTGAGTATCATGACAGGTTCACGCAGTTGGCTCGCTATGCTCCTAATGAAGTGAGGGAAGATGCAGATAGGCAGCGTCTTTTCCTAAAAGGGATTTATTATGATCTTTGTTTGCAGTTGAAGGGTAATAACTATGCCAGTTTTCAAGAGCTTGTGAATAAGGCTATCGTGCTGGATAATGAACGTCGGGAGATGGATAGGAAAAGAAAGATGAAAGGACAAGGTGTTGAAAACAATAACCGCCAGCGTACCAATTCTCAGCATGGGTTTCATTCTAAATTCCAGGGACCAGTTAGTTAGTGGAGCCGTAATTCAAATCAATAGTGGTCTCAGAATCGACAGAATAATCAGTTCCAACAACGACCTCAGTATCAACAGAAGCAGTTCCAACAGTAGAGTGGTCAGCAAACTCCACGCCAGGGTAATTCTAACTCTACTCCAATGAAGACCAGTGCACCTAGTACCCCCAATCTGTGTTATCGCTGTGCAGAGCCTGGACATTATGCTAATCATTGTCCCAAGAAGCAGAATCAGCAGACACCGCAGGGGCAGAGACCATCTAATACTGGAAAGGTGAATCATGTGTCTACTGAAACAGCACAGACGGAGCCTGAAGTAATGCTTGGTACGTTTAATGTCCATTCTACTCCTGCAACCATTCTTTTTTATTCTGGAGCTTCACATACCTTTATTTCCAACATATTTGTTAGAATGCATAGTGTACCCATGCTTGCCATGAAAGAACATCTCTTAGTAAATTCCCCTGGAGGTACCATGCAAACTACTAATCGGTGTCTTCCAATTAGTATGATTTTAAGGGGGTAGAGTTTAAGATAACTCCTATAGTGTTGAGGACATCTGGTATTGATGTGATTTTAGGTATGGATTGGATGAAACAAAACCAGGCAGTGATTCAGTGTCAACAGAAAGTAGTAGTTGTGACTGCACCTAATGGGGATAAGATCAATGTGGATGTAGCAGTGCAGAAGCAGCCAACTGCTTTGGTGAATCGGCTTGATGATGATGCTATCAAAGAGAATTCAGTTATTGATGAATTTCCAGATGTCTTTCCCGATGATTTGCCAGGTATGCCACCTGACCGAGACATTGAATTTCTTATTGAATTATTACCTGTAACTGCACCTATAGCCAAACGACCATATAGAATGGGAGTAGATGAATTAGAAGAACCTAAGAAACAAATTAAAGAATTACAAGACAAAGGTTTTATTCGTCCTAGTTCTTCACCGTGGGGTGCACCAGTTATTTTTGTTGATAAGAAAGATGGTGGTCAGAGGATGTGTGTTGATTATCGGTCACTGAATGAGGTAACTATCAAGAACAAGTACCCTTTCCCCAGAATTGATGATTTGTTTGATCAGTTGAGAGGTGCTTGTGTGTTCTCTAAGATTGATTTGCGTTCTGATTATCATCAATTGAAGATTCGTGCCTCTGATATTCCAAAGACAGCTTTTACTACGAGGTATGGGTTGTATGAGTATACTGTTATGTCATTTGGTTTGACCAATGCACCTACCTACTTTACGTACATGATGAATAAGGTGTTCATGGAATATCTGGATAAGTTTGTGGTGGTATTTATTGATGATATACTGATATTTTCCAAGACGGAGAAAGAGCATGCTGAACATTTGAGGTTGGTATTGCAGAAACTTAGAGAGCATAAACTGTATGCTAAGCGAAGTAAATGTGAGTTTTGGTTGAAGCAAGTTTCTTTCCTTGGTCATATTGTTTCTAATGGAGGAATATCAGTGGATCCAGGCAAAGTAAAGGATGTATTGAATTGGAAACCACCTACTGATGTTAGCGAGATTCGTAGTTTCTTGGGTTTAGCTGGATATTATAGGCGGTTCATTGAAGGGTTTTCTAAACTTGCTAAACCTATGACATCTTTGTTAGAGAAGAATGCCAAGTTTGTATGGTCTGATAAATGTCAAGCTAGTTTTGAGGAATTGAAGAAGAGGTTGACTACAGCACCTGTTTTGGTATTGCCAGATTTGAGTAAGAAGTTTTCTATTTATTGTGATGCTTCTCGTCAAGGTTTGGGATGTGTTCTTATGCAAGAAGGCAGAGTTGTTGCTTATGCATCTAGATAGTTGAGAAAGCATGAGTTGAATTATCCTACGCATGATTTGGAGTTAGCAGCTGTAGTTCATGCTTTGAAGATTTGGAGATATTATTTGGTTGGGCATAAGAGTGATATATACACCAATCATAAGAGTTTGAAGTATATTTTCACTCAGTCTGATCTGAACTTGAGGCAACGTAGATGGTTAGAATTGATTAAGGACTATGATATAGAGATACACTATCATCCTGGTAAGGCCAATGTAGTAGCTGATGCTCTTAGCAGGAAAAGTTATGCCAATGAGATACAAACGTTGTCCAGACTAGTGAGTTATGTGCTGAATTTGAATATTTGAATTTGGGAATTGTTACTAATACAATGGAATTAGTGATAGAACCTACCTTAGAGCAAGAAATTTACAAGGGTCAGTTGAAGGATGAGAAACTAAAGAAGATAGCGGAAGATATAGTGATTGGTAAGTCACCAGGGTTTCGAATGGATGATAATGGGGTTTTATGGTTTGGAAAGAGGTTGTGTATACCTGAGGATCAAGCTGTTAGACAGGCAATTCTTCATGAAGCTCATGAGTCAGCTTATTCTATTCATCCTGGTAGTACTAAGATGTATTTTGATCTCAAATAGAAATATTGGTGGGTTGGACTGAAACGAGATGTGGCTGAGTATGTGGCGTTGTGTGACACTTGTCAGAGAGTGAAAGCTGAGCATCAGAGACCTACTGGATTGTTGCAACCAATGAAGATTCCTGAATGGAAGTGGGAGGAGGTTGGTATGGACTTTATAGTAGGGTTACCACGTACTCAGAGAGGTTATGACTCTATATGGGTGATAGTAGATCGGTTAACTAAAGTTGCTCATTTCATACCAGTTAAGACTACCTACCATGGACCAAAATTGGCAGAGTTGTATATGGAGAGGATAGTATGTTTGCATGGAGTTTCAAAGAAGATTGTATCTGATCGAGGATCGCAGTTCACGTCACACTTTTGGAAAGCTGTACATGAATCTCTGGGAACGAAGCTAAATTTTAGTACAGCATACCATCCACAGACAGATGGGCAGACTGAAAGGACCAACCAGATATTAGAAGATGTGTTGAGAGCTTGTGCATTGCAATATGGAACTAGTTGGGATAAGAGTTTGTCTTATGCAGAATTCTCTTACAACAATAGTTATCAACAGAGTCTTAAGATGGCACCGTTTGAGGCTTTGTATGGACGTAAGTGTAGAACTCCATTGTTTTGGGATCAGACATGTGAGTCTCAGGTGTTTGGTACAGATGTTCTTAGGAACGCAGAAGATCAAGTGAGGGTGATTCGTGAAAATTTGAGAGTGGCACAATCTCGTCAGAAGAGTTATACTGACAATAGGAGAAGAGATTTGGTTTTTGAGGTAGGTGATTATGTCTATTTGAAGGTGTCACCAATGAGAAGTGTGAAGAGGTTTAACATGAAGGGCAAGTTAGCACCAATGTATGTTGGGCCATTTAAAGTTATTGCTAGACGAGGAGAAGTTGCTTATCAATTAGAGTTGCCTGAGAATTTGTCTGGGGTACATGATGTGTTTCATGTTTCACAACTTAAGAAGTGTTTGTGTGTGCCTGAAGAGCAGATACCCTTAGATGAATTGACTGTTAAAGAGGATCTTACCTATGAAGAGTTCCCGATCAAGGTTTTAGAAACAGTTGAGAGAGTTACCCGAAGTCGGATTATTAAAATGTGCAAGGTTCAGTGGAATAGATATTCAGAGGCAGAGGCAACTTGGGAAAGAGAGGATGAATTGAGGAAATCATATCCGCAGTTATTTGAGTAAGCAGTCCTGAGGACGAGATTCTTTTAAGGGGGGTAGAATTTGTAACACCCAAAAATTTCAAATTTTAGAATTAGTGGGTTTCAAATAATTTAAATAATAATTAATGGGGAATTAGGATTTAAAATTTTAGATGGATTATTTGATGATGCATTCATGCTGTTGCATTTATTTTATTTTGTGGTGTGGTTTTTATTTTATTTGATTTGGATTTGAAAATCTATTTAAATGGTTTTGAAAAAAAACGGAAAAAAACTTACCTGCTGTGCTTCTGGCGGCCTGAAGGCCCGCTCGGGTCGGCCTGCCTTGCTCTCTCTCGCTGATGGGCCGAAGAAAGCCGAAGCCGCCGAGTCCCCTCTTCCCACACCCACGTGGGCCGGCCCAGTTAGGCAGCCGAGCGCCTTTTCCTTGCTAGAGTCGCTGACGGGTGGGACCCACATGTCAGCTGCGCCCCCTTCCTTGAACCGTGACCGAGCCGGAGTCTAGTTCATCGACCGAACTCGAATCCTATCTTGAGTATCTAGGATTTCTTTCCTTGCATAGCACGCCTAGCCTCTATAAGAGCCACCACCTTCCCCCTTGCTGCCTGTTTCAATCTCGAGTTGTTTTTGGCCGAGTTGAGTTCTTGTAGCGCCGCCGAACCCTAGGAGCCGCGGTGAGCTTCAATTCGACGTGTATAACATCCCTCTGCCACTGTAAGCCACTTTATCAGCTCTAGCATGATCCTGGGAACTTGAGGGTGCTCTCAATTTGGCTACTAATCGCTTTTTGCGCTGCCACCGTGAGTAGGAGATTGGCCGTCCACCTTTCTGTGCCGCCCGATTAGTACGAGCCGTCTTCGCTTTCATCTTCGCGTCAGGTGAGATCGCCTTGAGTTTCTCCGTCGATTGGTATAGGTCTTGCGTTAAATGGTGGTCTGGGGAGCTTGGTTGGTTGCTCCGGCGAGTCGCCGGCCATGGCGCCGCCATGGGGTTGGGGAAAAACGGTGACAGCGCCGCCGGCTTTCCCTGGAGTGAATGAGAGCCGTTCATCCTGAGATCTGCGGTTCAAAATAGAAGATACCCTTTCGGTGGAAAACTTCATAAAGAGTCCCTGGACTTTTTCAAATTAAAACCCGCCGTCCCTAGGAATAAACTCCGAAAGGTGTTTTCGTGTTTTGAAAGCGTATTCTCTCGCGGTAAATCAAAAATACGTTTTCGGATATTTACAGTTTTGCCACTAGGATTGTTTTGGCCATAAAATCTTCGTTTTAACTCTGATTTGATCCGTTCAAGTTGCGTTATGTTCGTATTTGCGAGCTCTACATGTTAGTATAGTTGTACAGTCAGTTTGGACAATTTAATTTTTGAGTTTAAATTTAAGTATTTATTTATCTATAGGAAATCTTAGAAAATTCGTAACTTTCACGTTTTAACTCCGAATTTGGTGATCTTTACGTCTGTGTGATCGTAGGAACGTGTAGAAGAATTTTATAAACTTTTATTTCTATTTTGTTACTGTTGATGTACTGTTCTAATTATATCTCTTTGTTTGCTTCGTGTATGTTTGTTTGGTTGCATGTATGTTGTTGATTGATGGTCGAGTATAGAAGGTGAGCAGTTTCTGGACGATCAGAAGTATTACTTTGAGCCAGATCAGTAGTATCATCCGGAGAGTTTTGATCAAGGTAAGTATAACATGGGACTATCCTTGTTACCTATTTACTGAAATTATCATACATATGCATGTGCTTTTCTTGACAACCTTAGAGATTATAACTTAGTGATTGATATCCTGATTCCTTGTTACCTACGAGCTATGCATTTGGGTAGTTGTTGCTAGTGCTTAATTATGAACAATGATCTTGTAATTTGACTAATGGGTTAAGCAATCAACCATGAAGATGATTTTATTACTGTTGACAAAGGGGACTAGAGCATTGTGTTGTGTTGATTGTTGTTGCTCTAGTTACTCTCCATAAGGACTTATCTGTAAATGATAACCGGGATATACAGTACAGCTGTGAGGGCTATATGGCTCTGGCTTTAGTTGCTTAAAGGACCTTTTCTAGCTTGTTAGTGGTTACCTTAAATGGCGTAAGAACGGCTTGCCACGTTGGGTGTAGGACAGCCTCTAGTCAATGAGTATAGCCGGGAAGGAAGTGTGCCATTTGAAAAGGGGTTTCTACATCTGCCTGTCGAGTGAACCTAATGGCCCTAACTTGTTAGACGAACCTTTAAGTGACTTTATATGATTTCCGGTGTTTTGGGAATGGCCTCCCCATGCATTTGGAAGTTATGACTCACAGTGAAAGTGTACACCTTTGCGCAGAGTTAAAAACTGGTATACTAGCCGTGCTCACGGATACGAGCGGCCTTGGGGATTCTTACAGAATAGTTGATCATAATTGTTATATCATGTTTAATTACTGTTGATTATTATTATGCTCATGTTAATGCTATTCATTATTCTTATTACAAATGATCATTTATTCATTAATGGGAAGTGGATTACCTTGATGCTACTCAATTGCTAAATACATGATAAATAAAAGCTAAACGCAGTTAAACAGTGTCTAGCCTTTTTGTGCCTCATGAACCCTGTGTTGTACTTGTTGAGTTCGACATGAACTCACCCTTGCTATTTCCACCATAACAGATGCAGATTATGAGGAAGATTATCGTAATGAGTACTAGTCTTGGTGTCAACCAGTCAACCGTGTCCCTGTGTTTGAAGTTTCCGCTGGAGATCTACTATTAGTCATTATTATTTATCGTTCAAGACTATGTGTTAAATACTTATTCGCTATGTAATAAGCACTGTGATGATACTATGTAATTTGTCTACTTGTGTGTGAGATCATGTCCTGGGGCGCACATGAGTCTTTTAGGCATCCTATTTTTGTCCTTAAAAATGGGTGTGACAAAAACTCTCTTGATATGATTACCAACTATCTATGAGTCATGAAATTAAATGTCTATGAAACTATAGAATGAAACTTTGTATTTAGAGTGGGTATTTCATCCATATTTCATTTTGTATTATATGACATGATAGTCTTGGAAAACAACACCATGAATCAATCCATCGAGACTATTTGTTTGGAATCATTTACAGACCCAGAATTCTATTTGAAGTTCACATATTTTGAAATTTAAATTTTTCAAATTGCTCAAACCAACTCGGATAGAGAGATAACTCAAATCAAAGTTGTAGATATCGCTGCTGAGATAGATTATATTTTCAGAAAAAAAAATTAGTACCGAAGATTTATTTGTGATAATTTTAAATGTTATTTTTACTATAAAAATCCAATAGTGTGTAGATAAATATTTGAATTTGAACACATATATATATTTATCAATAAGTAAATCTAAATATATAAAAAACTAAAGTGATTGATTGAATCTATTTGTGTTCCCTCAACTCTTGCCTTTGTCTAACTTTACCACCTCAATTATCAAAACTGTTCAACTTTTGCCCCAGGTGGTTTTGAGTAGTTTTCAGATAGCTCTAAGGTCAAATTAAACAGTTTTGATAGCTGAGGTGCCAAAGTTAGACAGCTTTATAGTTGAGGGTTAAAATTAAACAAGGACAAGAGTTGAGAGACAAAAATGGACTTAATCCTTAAAAAAATCATAAATAAGGAAATTTTAGATATAAACATATTTTGTCTTAGATCTAATTGATGCATGCTTGATCTATTAGATGTGGCAAATCTTTTCATTTTGCAACTTTGATATGACATAATTTGATTAGCATAAATTTCTCTTTGTTAATGCACATGCACGTAACTACCAATTTTTGATATGCACGTAAATTGCTAGCCGTTCGTTGGTGCATGGTGCATCACCTATGATTTTTTTTCTCCCAATATAAGGGATTCGGCCATTTGGTTTTCCCCCCTTTTCATATGTGCACCGACAGAAAAGCTAAGTGCGCTCTCTTTTCCTGTTTTTCCAAGATCAAGGGATTTAATAGTTTTATTTCTTGTTCGTAATTTTTTTATTTTATAAATTATAAAATCTGAAAAATCAATGACCTAGATTTATTCGAGCTATTACCCCTTGCTGGGTAACTGCATAGCGAGATCGCTAAATTTGTCGTGTAATCTAACAACTGGTCCCATAGCCATGGTTGAAAAACAACTTGTAACATCTTGGGGGTTATATGGTGATGAAAGAGCCCGTGAACCCATCTTTGATGGGTCACAAGGTTATGTATGACACACATAGTTACTAGTCTTTTGGGTTGAAATACGCCTTTGAGAAGGTGTGGCTGATTGAGAATGAAGGTGTGGTGCTTCCATTTTGTAAAAACAAACCGAAGTTGTCTTTGATCAAGGCCTCTCCTTAATTATTTGGTCAAGACTAGAAATGATGAAAGAAAATGAGTCATAGATGGTGATGGCTCGGGGTCCATAAGCCAAGGTTTGAAAGTCTAAGAGATGTGCCTTTCTCATCTAGAAGGCAGCTGGCTTGCAGAGAAGTTGCTGTAGGTAGCTTGGACTACTGGCGTTGACTGGCTTCACCAGTAACCTGTACATGAGCTAATCATGTGGCGTTATCTTCCTGCAGATGACTTTGTCCAAAGTTGATTATATATTCTCTGAAAAGTTTCAGTTCCTCCAGTAAGACACACAGATTTTGGAACAATTGTGTTAGACACTTGGCATGTTAAGCTACACGGTCCTTGATCTATCAGAGCTAATCATGTTCATGACTAACCTTGCCTGTACTGCTAGCAGATTTATAGCATGCACATCTCCACTGGTCAACTACTATGCACAAATGATTTTTATAGCTGTCTCGTAAATTTTCAGGAGCGATTCATTTAGTAAATTGCCTCTAAGTAGGCTGAGAGTACTATAGCTTACGAACCCCTCTGAAAATTGTTTTTTAAGGGTGGCTTTGTTAAGTAAACTACTGCTAGAATATATTCATTTTCAGGGATGGTTCGCTTAAGCAGACTATCACAAAAAATGCATTACAAAGTCCAACACTACAATAAATTCAGCTGGCAGGTTACTTGAAAACAAGTAGTAGGTGGCTTGAACTAGTGGAGTGTACTCAGAAAGGTTCTATTCCTCCATAAAACACAGGAGATTGTTCCTTCTCTTAGCTCCACCTACTGTGTGATCTTCCTGTTAAGAGCAAGAGTTCTAAAATGGACATGATAATTTCTGCAGTGCTTGGTGAGGCAATCTCTAGATCCATAAGTTTTGTCATCAGCAGAAGCTCCAAGCAGAAGGTGCCACATGATGTTCAGGACAGCCTGCAAAAGGTTCTCCTTTGGGCACAGATCATCATCGATGAGGCCACAGGACGCCACATCACAAACCAAGGTATGTTGCAGCAGCTGGGCATGATGAGAGATGCCATGTACCAAGGCAATTACATACTTGACACTTCCATATACCAATCTCATGACGTGGAGGATGGCAAGGATTCTGTTCTGAGTCAATCTCTGTCTTTGTGCAAAGTAAATTCTCTCAGAGGAATATCTTCTTCTAGTAGAAAGACAGAGATTTTGGAACAATTGCAACATGCTGTTAATAATTTGAGCTCTATGATAATTGATGTAAAAGAGTTGGTTGTGTTCTTGACGAGCTACCCTCGCCTGTACCACCAGACATAACTAGAGCAAATTCTTTCTTGAAGACTGTCTTGCACCTCCGAACTGAATGTGAAAGATTGTTGAAAATGACATCATTGCGCATTGTCGAAATAGCCCTACACATTGTGACGATGATCTCTATGAAAAAAGGGGAGGTGCAGCAGTTCTTTGAAGCTTTCCAGGATTTCCACAAGTTCACTGTTGTTTGGTACAAACAAATTTAAACTGAGCCAGCAGTTTATAGCAAAAGGACAGCCCAAAATGAGATGAAAGAGGTCTTCTTCAACACCCAGGAATCAAAGATAGATCAGTTGGTTGGGTTCCTTGTGGTGGAACCTGCTCACCCGGGGCAAGTCTTTGACTTGGCATGGGTGCTCACATTTTCTTGGATTTATTCCAGGATTTAATGACGCTATGCTTTCAGTGGTAGACGACGTCCCCGTCGATAGCGAGGCACCTGCAGTGACTTCGTGAATCTTGAGAGCTGCCGGCTCAATCCTTCGGAGGTGCTCATAGGGGTAGGGTTTGCGTACGTATGTTCATAGGGGTGAGTGTACGCGCATGTTATGGGCGTCTACGTTGTACTGTGTAATTCTCAAAAAAAGATGCATATTCTTCTGCTCAAGGAGAGCTCTAATGCTTAGATGATCCTTCAGAAGAAGCCAAAAGAAGAATTTCCTTTTATTTTGACAAGCAGACTTCCACAACATATAAAAACTCTATGGACCCAATGATGACCAATGAGTTGTTTGTAACCTTTTGTAGAAGAAAAAGCTAGAGGGCCCCAAATGTATATCCAATTATCAATGTGGGGCCTACATATATCTTGCCACACTAATATGCACAAAGTAATAGACAATGGTACTGAATCATCTGCTACGAATTTTAGTCGTTTTGGCTAAAATTTTAAGATGTGAATGCGAGATTTTAATTTTAGGGTCTGCTGACACAGACCCATGTACATATATATCTATTTACAACAAATTTGCACACAGTAGCGGGCAATACTGAGTCATCTCTAACAAATTTTAGTTAAGTTGTCTAAGCTTTTAAGGTGTGAATACAAGCTTTTTAATTCTGGGCACCAACTTTTAACATAGGATCAACATGTAGTTATATTAGTTTTGATATTATTGGAATATATGGATGGATGTGACTTAAAAAAAAACTGGATTTGACATTACTCATTTTGTATTGTGCATGATTGAATTTGGATTTTTTGCTTGGATTTTTCCATAAAGATTTGGATGCTAATTAATCCATTGCCACGTCGATTTGTGCATTGTAGATCAAGTACTATTTTGACTCAGGGCCTGTAATGGAAAAAGGTGGTGCAGCATGTGCCTTCTACTATGCTGAAGCTTAAATAATGGGAAAGGAAGGGATTCCTAGATGGTGATGGGTATTGGCTCCGCGTCACTAAGGATGGAGAAGTCAAAGATGTACCTTTCTCAGTGGCAGGTTTGTGACATGTAAACAAACTGTTGGCTCCGCATCACCAAGATTGAGAAATCAGAAGATGTACCTTTCTCAGCTGGCGTGTTTTGTTTTTTGATAAATTCAGCTGGCAACTTGGTGACATGCAAATAAGTAGCAGTAGGTGGCTTGAACTACTTGGAGCTAACTGACTTCACATGTCAGAACATGCTGCATTGACCTCACTGAGTCAACCTGCTGCGCTGGCTTCACCAAGTCAGAAGATGTACCTTCCTCGACCTGCTGCGTTATAACTCTGAAAGATTTGGATCAACTGGGAAAAACTCTTAGCTCCTCCAAAGAACACCGTTAACTTCTCTTAGCTCATCCACACCCACTGTGTGATCTTCCTGATAAGAGCAAGAGTACCCAAATGGACGCAATAATTTCTGCAGTCCTTGGTGAGATGATCACTAGATCCATAAATTTCCTTATCCGCAAAAGCTCCGAGCCGAAGGTGTCGGATGTTGAGGACAGCCTGCAAAGGGTTCTCCTTTGGGCACAGGTCATCATCGACGAGGCCACAGGACGCCACATCACCAACCAAGCTATGTTGAAGCAGCTGGGCATGCTTAGAGATGCCATGTACCAAGGCAGTTACTTACTTGACACTTCCAGATACCAATCTCAAGATGTGGAGGGCACCAAGGATCCAGTTGTGAGTCATTCTATATCTTTGTGCAATGTAAATTCTCTTAGAGGAATGTCTTCCTCCAATAGGAAGACAGATGGAACAGTTGCAATATTCTGTTGACAATTTGAGCTCTATGATACTTGATGTGAAAGAGCTGGTTGGGTTCTTGATGAGCTACCCTCGGCTGTACCACCAGCCTTATAGCATGCATTTGCTGCTGAGCAACTGCATGTTTGGCCGGCAGATGGAAGCACATCTTGTTATTAGCTTCCTGTTGAATACAGAACCTCATGGTTCGGATGTATTAGAGGTCCTGCCAATTGTTGGTCCATGCCAAGTCGGCAAGAGCACCCTTGTCTCTCATGTTTGCAAGGATGAAAGAGTCCGTGATCATTTCTCTGAAATTATTTTATTGAGTGGCCATGATTTTACAAATTATGACCTCCTTACACTCAGAGAAGGATGCGGAGTGGAACATCAAAAAAATGTGTTGAATACAAACAAATATCGGAGGTTGCTTGTTGTTGAATTAGATGGTGATGTTCATGAAGATGCTTGGAATAAGTTGTTCTCTTCTTATAAGCAACATGTGCCAAGGGGTAGTAAAACCATAGTTACAAGCCGATCAGACGAGGTCATCAAGTTCAGAACAACACCACCTCTACATTTGAAGTACCTATCCTGTGAAGCGTACTAGTATTTCTTTAAGACACTTGCATTTGGAAGCATGGACCCCAAGATGTACCCTCGGTTTGCTCACATGGCAATGGAGATAGCTAGGATTGCTGGGCTTATGCTTCCTTCGTGCTAACTTCTTTGTTTCTTCATTGAGGAAGAACTTTGACATTCACTTTTGGTGCAAGGTTTTGACCTACTTAAGATGGGTCATCCAGAAAAATGTCTCCATATACGGTGGGAATCCATTTGATCTTATAAACCAGAATAGGCCTTTACATCTTTGGAGAATGGCCACACCGTCTGAAGAGCTTGTACTTCATTGTCAGTTTCAGCGCTCTTCACAAGATGAGATTCCGAAGATCAACATCGAAGATATGTTGTATGGAAATGTTAAGCCTCAAGGAAAATTGAATTCCTATCATGGAAGTCTCGGATTCCACCTTACTATAGCTATGTTACCTCTTGTTAGATTCGAGAGAAAAAAAACTGTAGCTGTCAAGAGGAAGGGTTCTACTAAATAAAAATGGAATCACATTTGTTGAATTTTTCTGTTGTTGGGCTTATGTAGTGAAACATCTGAGCATGTTTTGATAGGGTGTTGCATACACGATATAGCAGTCATGCACTCATGCTGGAGAGGATGTTAGATGTTGCAACCTGTGAACTGTACTACTGTTAGTAAGTTACTACCTTGCCATCGGTAAAGTGATTTTTTTTCTCCCCAAAACGCGCAGAGAGGCATCCGTATGTAAAAACGATCAGGGAACCAATTTGCACAGCCCATCTCTATATATCTATTTCTACCGGGGGCCTCTTAACCACCTCTGAAAATAGAGATATTTTCAAAGGTGGGTCCCTTAAGAGACTGTCTCATGCCATCTCTAAAAATTATTCTTAAAATCAGGTTATTTAGATACCATACCTTTTAAATTAGTTGTTGACTTGTCATACATAATAAATATATAAAATGTTTCATGAAGTTGGGTTTGACAAACTCTATATCCAAGTTGTATAATTTGACAAGATTTAGAACTTCGTAGTTGCCATACGTTTATTTCAAGCTTTCAAATCTATTTAAAAATATTTTTGTATTTCCACAGTCATGTCTAGAAGCTATTTCCACCCTATATATATTTTGAGGTAATGGATTTTCATTAATCCGGTCTCTATATTCACGAAGGATATACATAGCCAAAAGGAAATAAAAGCACTTAGACTCACACCTCGATAAAGAGGAGAAAACATAATAACAAAAAGAATCAGGCACTCCTTCCTGGCATCCTCTCCTGAAACAGCCAGATTCGGTGAGTGGAAATCGTAAGTCACCGCTGCCCCTAGTGCGCCAATGCTGTGAACCTCCGCTGGTGCCATCTTCATCCGCTTCAAGTGAGCTGACGTCATGTGTCGCCGATTAGCCCACCTTCATCCGTCGTCGTCCAGTCAGACTAGCCGATCAAACGCGAGCTAACAAGATCCGCCTCCGCCTCACAGATTCCTAGGCCTCCACCACCCATAGGGCAGCCACTGCCATTGGGATCATTGTCCTCGCTTCTACTAGAGTCCTTTGTCGCTGCCGCTAAGAATATCCTCTTCTGCGGACTCCTAGGCCTCTGCCGCCCCTAGGGCCACCGCTACCGACAGGATCCGCCTCCACCTGATTCGCCTCCTCCTCACCGAGATCCTTGCACCAGCGCTCAAGCTGTCGCTGCCCCTAGGGTTGCCGCCACTGGCGAGGAGGTTTTCTGCCCGAACTCTCAAGCCTTCGCCGTCCCTAGGACACAGCTGCCTTCAGGACCACCTCCGCTGGATCCACCTTCTCCCTGCCGAGGATAGACCTCAATGCTTAGGCCACCGCCGTCCCCCACCACACCCACCACAACCCAAAGGGACGCTGCCGCCGCTACCCGCCGTCCTCCCCGACCACCTCCACTCCCGTCACCTCTGGCCTGAATCCCTAGGATCTCAGCGCCATCGTCAAGGAAGAGAGTCATGTGGCTATTGAGGTTGAGCGGTGCGGTGAGCCACCGCCCGGCCGGCCCTCCCGGCTACGGAAGGAGCGGCATCTATGTGGGCGACTGCTAAAGTGATGGAGGCCACGCCTTCATCACCGTGCGTCGGTTTTCGCAGGGGCCACGGCAGCCGGAGGCGAGCCTTGCTGGATTCGCAGGCTCCCCTGATCTGCACTTCGGTAGCGTGGCTAGCCCTCCTTGACTTGTGGCTGCCCCGATGCCGCTAGCAACCACACGGACGAGTGAGAATTGGCACTCTTCAAAGGGCGCCTAGCCACGGAGGCCTCGCTGCTGTTGTCCTCTCACGGTTGCCCATGTGGCCTCTCACGGCAAAGGTGACGGCAACGGCCAGCCCCCAGCAGAGGGACAGAAGGAGCGGCGAGCCTCGTTGCTCTCCGCACCGTCAGAGATCCGGTGGGAGGAGTTGCTGTTCCCAGACCCCGCCAACGCCATGGCAGTGGTGCTCACTAGCGCGCTCACAGTAGGTGCGCGCGACCGGCCCTGGCACCAGTATGCCCGCCGCTGAAAGCCCTAGTTTGGTTTTGGGTAATTGATGAAACCTAGGGACTAATCATTGCGCTAAGTGTGTAGACATGAAATGATAGGTCCCATGCCAAGTGGTGGAGCTAGATGATGATCATGGTGATGATGGCGATGACCAAAAGATGATCAAGTACTTCACATTTGGAAAATAAGAAAGAGAAAAATAAAAATGGGCTCAAGGCAAAGGTATATGTGATAGTGTAGGGATATGGGGATGCTATGATAGCCGAATTTTTTTTGACCCCATAAACTAGGAACTACTGCTAGTTACAGGTTACGGGATTACCACTAGACGCGCAGGTGCAGCGGAAGCGACTCGATGTAGTCGAACGTGTCGTAGCAGTGCCGTGCAGTTGCATGGTCGTTCGTCACGTCCACCCTCCGCTCGTGGATCGTTCCTCTCGTGCGGTTCGTCCTTGTGCTCCAGATGCAGCACCTCCAAGGTATCCCACACGTACGGGGAGGAAGCGTTGCGCCTCCGGACTGCTAGGTCCGTGAGGAACAGTAGGCGTGAGCGTGGGGAGGGTGACGGCGGTGGCTGCTCAATGGCGTGATCCCTGGCCGCGCCCCCTTCCCTCTCTTATATAGGCGCCTCTAATCAGCCCCAAACTAGAGGCCCAATTAGAAAACCCTAAGCCTAGTCAAATTCGGGTCCAACCCGAATTGGGCTTCCAACCCCTTAAGCGTGCGACCCTATGGGTTCATGTACAAATAGACGTGGCCCGAGTACTCCTACTCGGCCATTAGTTGATAGCGGTCTCTAGCAAGACGTGTCAACTCCTATGTGTACACTAAGATCATATCAGACGAACCACCACAAACCATATACATGTCATTCCTTTTGCCACACGATATTTGGTCCAACTCATAGGTTAACACTTAACCTAAGCACGGCTATGCATTTGTTGATCCAATCATTAGAGTGTTCCATTGATATCTCTCTCACATAGAGAGGGGCAAATTCTATCTTGATTGTCTATGTCTCACAGCATGTTTCTTGACAAACCCGAAGACCACATTTATAACTACCCAGTTACGGAGTAGCGTTTGATAGTCTCTAAGTAGGTCATTTCACATCTTGAGTACATACAAGAATCTCAGGTCTAAGGACATAACGTACATGATGTGAATCGAGACAATAACAACATCTCACGTTGGGTCAGTCCAGCCTACATGTCACACATGTGCCCACATTATTAGTTTAACATCTTTATGTCTATGACTTGTGAAACATAGTCATCAACTAATAATGTGCTGATCTAATATTCATGTGCGTCCTAACATGAACTCCGATCAGGGACCATTCTAGAATAACCATACAAGTAAAAGAGTTTCACAAACAATTCACATAATTGCTAATCGATACAAGTTGTCTTTAATGGATATTCATTAGACTCATTATATGTCATGGATACAAGGCAATACAATCATCTCTATGATAACCTCTAGGGCATACTCCCAACAGATAGGGCCATTTTTGTTTTACACTCAAGACACCATAGAGGGTGTGAGTGACTTAGGATTGATAGTCATACTATAAAGAGGGGAAATTCTCGGTTAAAACGGTTATCAAGTGCCACTAGATGAATTCATAAGAGCATATACATTTAGAAACCTAGTTTGCTAACATGTGACCCTTGTAAAATGCTTTGAAAAATGCTAACACACATGCACACAAGTTATATACTTTGTAGTTGGCAATTGGGAAGCAAGGGCGAAGTGGTCACAGACTTAGAAAAAGAAAAGGCGGCGTCGGTGCCTGACCGGACGCTGGACCCGACTCCAGCGCCGTGTCTGGTCAGAATAGTGCAGAGAAGGTGCGGGGATGGCACTATTGCAACCGAACTCTAGCTGGGCACGACTTGTGCGTCAGGTCTGTGGCCGAGTAGCACCTGCGTTGAGAAAGAGAGAGACCGGACGCACCAGCGCGTTGACGCGCCCAGTCACTGTTCACACACGAAAAATACTTACTGGACTCGATCTGACGCTAGCGGCGCCCTGAGTCCGGTCATCCAAGCTGCGCATCTGGTCATTGGCATTGCGCGGGTGAGTGAAGGCAGCAATGGTCGGATTTGAACTGGGATGACGTGGCGCTCGCTGATTGGTCGACTGTTGCGACCGGACGCACCTGACCAATGTAGGGGTGGGTCCGGTCGGTGAGTTTGGTCAACCCGCGAGCTGTGTAATGGTTGGATTTTCAGAGGAGGTCTTTAAATAGACCTTGGTCAGCTCTAAGCCATCTCTCTTGGCATTTTGATCATCTTGACATCCTTGTGAGCTGAGCATACTCCCTCCCACTCATCTCCCTTGCTTGGTTGTGAATTCAAAGTGAGATTGAGTAATTCCAAGTACATTTGCTTGTGAGTTTGCATCTAGTGGCACTTGGGGATCGTTTGAGCTGCGGAATTCTTGTTACTCTTGGTGGTTGCCGCCACCTAAATGGCTTGAAGCAGCGGAGGAGTTGTGGCAAGAGTTGGTGATTGTTCTTGTCCACCTCCCGGTGATTATGAGGAGTTCTTGTGCCATCTCCAGCGGAGCGCCAAAGGCAACTCTAATACATTGCGCGTGTCATTGAGTTACCTCACTTGTGGGTAGATTCTTGCGGTGTCAAGTGTGTGGACGAGGTTTGTGCAACACCTCTTAGCCAACGAACCACCAAGTATTGGTCGACACAATGGGGACTAGCGTGCCGGCAAGCACGTGAACCTCGGGAGAAAAATCTTGTGTCCATCTTGTGATTGATTGGTTTTCTCCCGGTGATTGCTTGTCTATATTGTGATTGGTTCATCCCTCAACGTGGCAGTATAAAGATCACATACCTCTCATTTACATTCCCGCAAACTAGTTGTAACAAGCTCTTTAGTGTAATTAGTTTTAAGAGCTTGTCTTATCTTTGCTAGTGTAGTTTTTCACCTAGTTGAGGTCTTTAGTATGTGTAGCTAGCCTTTGAGAGCTCGTAGTGACTTAGCCATTGTTTGTCACAGTGATCATAGCAACTAGAATTGTTGGATAGGTGGCTTGCAACACCTGTAGAGCTAGAACAAAATTGCATTACGCCATTTGTCATACTAATCAATTGCTCTAGCGAACTTGTAAAATTTTAATAGGCTATTCATCCCCCTCTAGCTAGATTAGGACCTTTCATCCGCCCAGGGTGCAGATCAATATGCTGCCAACCGACCGCGCGCTCCATTGTGTGGTGCAGAGGATGCGAGGCAGCCTCACCTACCGGCACCTGGAACCGGCCACACGGCCCCTCCCTAGGAGGGTGATGCGGAGGATGCCATGCCTGCCGCCTAGGGCGCAGATCTAGGCGTCGCCAACCGACCCCTGGAGGGGCTCGAGCGATCATATCAGGTGAAGAAAATAAGTTTAAGGGATGCTGAAGGAAACATTCTCCTATTGTAATTAGCAACATGTATGTGATGGAACGGTAAGCAAGACTCACACGATAGCAGGGATCTCAGGTTTCAATATTCGCATGAAACGCAAAATAATGGATGCGCTCACATTTCGCTTGAAAATTTGTGTAGCCTATGACTGGACTATGAATAATATGTGAGGGCGTTGCTGCTGTTTTCCACACATGGTACAAATGAACCAAGTCAGGCCAGATACTATGTACCATCATCTCTATCACTTTCCACACATGGTACAAATGAACCAAGTTAGGCCAGATACTATGTACCATCATCTCTATCACCAACCTCTCGGGAAGCCCGCCAAACGCCATGAAGCCAGCATGAAGCTCACGCACCGTCACCACCCACTGACAAGCCCATCGTGGAGATCCGTCCACCATCCCCGCCCGCTGATGAGGTACTCGCCATGAGATCCGCCCACGATTGTCCTCTCCCCTTGGAGCTCCTCAGGCCATGATGGATCTGAGCTCCATCACCGCTGTGAGACCCACCCGGCCATCACCATCCTGTCCACCTCGAGCTCCTCAGGCGTTGGCAGCTCCAAGTTCCATCGCGATGAGATACGCCCGATTCTGTCCTCTCCCTTTGAGCTCCTCTGATGGTGGCAGATCTGAGCTTGATCGATGAAGGTGGTCTTGCCCAACGGAGTTGAGGACAAAGTCGACCTGCTCGGCAAAATCGAGGACAAGATCACTCAGCGTAATCGTGATTCTGCAGTGTCAAGATCGAAGATGACGAGGAACAGGACGACGAGCATCCTCCAATGCCACCTCCCACCCGCGCCTCCATCGTCAACTCTTCCGCCAAGGACCCAATGTCTCTGCACGTCTCCAACTCGACCAGGACCCTGCCATCTTTGTGTGCCGCCATCTCCGCTGGGGCAACCTCCTCCACAAGCTTGGGCTAGATGGGGAGGAAGCGTCTAAGGAGAGAGAAGCGGCGGCTGAAAATGAAGAGAGAAAAGTGGCAGCTGGAAATGACGAGCCCAAACCCAAAAGCACGCATACATATGATGCAAAAATGGTGTTGGACCTCGATGGGTGAATGGGCTGGCTGAATTTCCAAAGGCAGACCTCGTAAGGAGTCCATCTCTGAAATTATCCCAGGATGGGAGATACAACATCAAATCTGCGTATGGAGACTTATCCGTGGGAACCATCAAGTTTGGACCATGGCGAAGGATTTGGAAAACTTGGGCACCCCAACGCTATAAATTCTTCATTTGGATAGTACTTCACAATAGGGTCTGGACGGCTGACATGTTGGCTAAAAGAGGTCTCCCACATCCGGATCTTGTCCCTTTTTGATCAGGCTGAGGAAACCATACATCACTACTTGTTAGTTTAATGCGTATTCACTCGCCAAGTGTGGGCCTTGATATTCTAGAAGCTCGGCCTACTGTTTCTGGCACCTGTTACAACTGTGAGTCGCTTCTCGAGATGGTGGAGGAAAACTAATGCAGTGGCTCCAAAGGAAATCAGAAAGGGCTTGAACACTTTGATAATCTTGGTAGTTTGGGAGATCTGGAAGCATCGTAATGATTGTATCTTCCAGAACTTGAGGCCGAACGTTCAGGAGGTACAGTTATCAGTGATGTGTGCACAGAGGGCTGTCTTTGGTACACAGCTTTTATCCAGGTCACTCCCCTATGGAGCTTAGGTCCTGGGAGTTGCTGGTCATCTTTTAGTTAGTTTGTGGCGCGTTGATGTGCTGGTCTCCTTAGGGTGTGTGTGTCCTGGTGCTCAAGTTGGGTCTCCCAGACCCGTGTACTTATATTCTACCTTAATAAAATGACTCGCAGTTCTCCTATGTGGTTCATGATAAGAGTATGCACTTCCAAATAGAAGTGCCTTGAAAAATAGTTTTTGATATTATTAGTATATATGGATGGATGTGGCTTAAAAAACATTTGGATTGGACATTATTCATTTTGTATTGGGCAGGATTGAATTTGGATTTTTTTCATTGGGGATTTTAATTAGATTTATCCATAAGGATTTGGATGCTAATCCATAGCCACGTCTATTTGTGCATTGTAGATCAACAAATTTTGGCTCAGGGCCTGTAATGGAAAAGGGTGGTGCAGCATGTGCCTTCTACTATTCCGGAGCTAAAGTAATGGGAAAGGGAAGGGATTTATAGATGGTGATGGCTATTGGCTCCGCGTCGCGAAGGTTGAAAAGTCAAAGATGTACCTTTCTCAGTGGCAGGTTTGTGACAACCTGGGCGTTGAAAAGTAGGTGGCTTGAATTGTTGGCTCCGCGTCACCAAGGTTGAGAAGTCTAAAGGTGTACCTTTAATTTTTCTGATAAATTCAGCTGGCAGCTGGCAGTAGGTGGCTTCAACTACTGGACTGAACAGAATTCATAACGGCCCTCCCTCCTTCCTCGACCTGCTGCGTTAGAACTCTGGGAAAGGTTTCTATTCCTCCAGTAAAACACCCGGAGACTTCAGATCAACTGGGAAAAACTCTTAGCTCCTCCAAAGGACACCGTTGCCTTCCCATAGATCATCCACCCACTGTGTGATTTTCCTGGTAAGAGCAAGAGTACCGAAATGGACATAATAATTTCTGCAGTCCTTGGTGAGGTGATCACTAGATCCATAAATTTTGTCATCAGCAAAAGCTCCAAGCCAAAGCTGTCGGATGTTGAGGGCAGCCTGCAAAGGGTTCTCCTTCGGGCACAGGTCATCATCGACGAGGCCACAGGACGCCACATCACCAACCAAGCTATGTTGCAGCAGTTGGGCATGCTGAGAGATGCCATGTACCAAGGCAACTACTTATTTGACACTTCCAGATACCAATCTCAAGATGTGGAGGACACCAAGGATCCAGTTGTGAGTCATTCTATGTCTCTGTGCAATGTAAATTCTCGTAGAGGAATATCTTCTTCCAATAGGAAGACAGAGCTTTCGGAACAGATGCAGTATTCTGTTGACAATTTGAGCTCTATGATACTTGATGTGAAAGAGCTGGTTGGGTTCTTGATGAGCTACCCTCGGCTGTACCACCAGCCTTATAGCATGCATTTGCTGCTGAGCAACTGCATGTTTGGCCGGCAGATGGAAGCACATCTTGTTATTAGCTTCCTGTTGAATACAGAACCTCATGGTTCGGATGTATTAGAGGTCCTGCCAATTGTTGGTCCATGCCAAGTCGGCAAGAGCACCCTTGTCTCTCATGTTTGCAAGGATGAAAGAGTCCGTGATCATTTCTCTGAAATTATTTTATTGAGTGGCCATGATTTTACAAATTATGACCTCCTTACACTTAGAGAAGGATGCGGAGTGGAACATCAAAAAAATGTGTTGAAAACAAACAAGGATAGGAGGTTGCTTGTTGTTGAATTAGATGGTGTTGTTCATGATGATGCTTGGAATAAGTTGATCTCTTCTTATAAACAACGCATGCCAAGGGGTAGTAAAATCATAGTTACAAGCCGATCAGACGAGGTCATCAAGTTTGGAACAACACCACCTCTACATCTGAAGTATCTATCTCATGAAGCATACTGGTATTTCTTTAAGACACTTACATTTGGAAGCATGGACCCCAATATACAACCAAGGTTTGCTCATGTGGCCATGGGGATAGCTAGGATGCTGCATGTATCTTTCATTTGTGCAAACTACATGGCTTCTTTGTTGAGGAACAACTTTGACATCCACTTTTGGTGCAAGGTTTTAACCTTCTTAAGATCGCTTATTCAGGAACATATCTCCAAATATGGTGGGCATCCAAATGATCTAATAAGCCAGAATAGACCTGTGCAGTTTTGGAGAATGGCCACACCATCTGATGATGTTGTGCCTTATTGTCAGTCTCAACGCTCTTCACATGAGGAGGTTCCAGATATAACAATCCAAGATGTGTTGTATGGAAACATTAAGCTTCATGGGAAATTTGAGGTCCTATCATGGAGGTCTCAGATTCCACCTTACTATAGCTATGTTTTCTCTTGTGAGATTCGAAGGAAAAAAAACAGCAGCTACCAAGAGGAAGCGGTCCGAATACTAAAGAAAAAATTAATCAGATTTGTTGAATTTCTTCTGTTATGGGGCTTATGTGGTCAAACATCTGAGTATGTTTTGATAGGGTGTCACATACTGGCTAAAGCAAGGTCATGCTTGATAGGACGTTAAATGTTGCATCATTGTTTTTTTTTGGAAACTGCATCATTGTTAACTGTACTACTATTAGCAAATTGTTTCCTTGGCATTCGTAAAGTGATTTTTTTTCTCCCTCTGAATGTGAAACGTGCGGGTGATGTTTTCCCTTAGTTATAACAAATTGATAGCTATTATTTTGCTCCTCCCTTTTATGTTTTCACTAGCAAACATGACTTATGGCTTGGAGATTCGTCCAATGATCGTGTCATCTATTCTAATACGTCTTCAAATGAGATGTTGTACCATGGCTAGACATGTGCTATTCTGAACATGGTCTCGTGTTGGATTTAGACCGGAAACACGTGGATGGCAACAATGAGATAAGAATGGGGGAGAGCTAGTGAAGTGTGATGGGATGACCAGATGGATGAAAAAGTGAGAAAATTTTCTTTTTTTATTATTACTAGCAAATGTGCCCGTGCGTTGCAACGGGTGAAAAAATTCTGCCTCTCATAGCTGACACCTTCTATAGGATGGTACACGGGATTTCAAGGACAGGGCCAGTGTCCTTGATCATGGATTTACGCATGTTTACTGCACCTTGGTTGGTTAGGGCTTAATAATCCAAAGATCATTCCAAATTGATCATCTGATGGGATATTTGGGTATTAAGTATTTGTAGTTGCGGAATACAGCAGACGAAGAAATGTAGCCAGGACTTGATCTATATACATCGCATGTGTTTTCCCTTTGATTTTTTAACGTGTTTTTTCCTTATATGTCAAATAAGCTGGAGTTTTATTTTTTCCTTTTCTATCTATATATATAATGACGGACATGTGTTATTTTATTTTGTCCATGTGTGACTGTGTCGGACACGTACGGTGGAGTTTTATTCCGTTTCTTTGTTAACGGACACATGTTTTTTTTTCTCTACTTAACATCTTTTATTTATAACATTAAAAAGAGCCAAAATTTCTTAAAATACTGGAAAATTAGAAGGATTCTCGCCAGGACGTTCAACGGAAAAATTAAATAAAATAAAAAAGGGTTTGAATTAGAATTTCTATTTAGGTTACTCAAATTGGAGAGATCTATTTGAATAAGGATTCCTATCTATCTAGGTTATCTTAAGAAGTGCCACATACATGACTCAATATATTTTGGAATCAAACTTCGTATTGTGTTAGACAAGAGCTATTCTAACTCGTATGAGCACGTGTTATATATATATATAAGTCCGGACGGAAGAAACTCTCCATTGTCCGGTAGTTAAAAGAAGATGGACCAAAAAATGGATGGACTAAAAAAATGGGCTCAAATTTTGCATATTTATTAATAGGTATAGATAGATATAGATATGGATTTTAACCCAGAACAGAACCTAATGCTCTTGAGTATTGATTGAATCTTGGTCTGTGGCCCTCTCCATCTTCTTATTCATTCTGTAGACTAGCAAAGCAGAAGAGTGGTGGAATTAAGGATGAAAACGGAACGGAAATATCCTGAACCGAACCGTATCGTTTTCTTTATTTTATCCGATCAAATTCGTATTTTTGTGTCCGACTTTACCGTTTTCGCTTTCGTTTTCGTATTTTAAATGTAAAAGTACAAAATGGTTTAGACATTTTCCGACCGTTTTCTACTTTTTCACTTTTAATTCGGAATATCCCAAATTCAAAATTAGGTTTAAACCGAATTTAGTTGCCAATCATTACTGTCCAGCCAACTAAGCAAAGGCAAGTGTGGAGCACTGATGCCCATTGGCCGCATTATATAGGCAGCTCACCCTATCGCGCCTCACTGAGTCGCCGAGGTAGGACTAATCACCTCGCACGGTGCTACATGCCTGCATGGCTGCATCTGGCTTCACACGGCGTTGTTGTTACAATGCATGTGACTGGGCCAACCAAAAGAGAGAGCTAGATGGGCCAGACGTTGTTGCTATCATTTCTAGTCTAGTACCAATCTCATCTCAAATTTTCCTCTTCTTTCTTTTTTTTCTTTTTCTTTTTTTCTCTTTTCAAAAAACCAAATTGATAAGTCTGCTCTCTTGAACTCAAAATTTGCTATGATGACACTTGTTAATTGTTATGCATTGTGGATCGGTATTCTGTATTAAATTTTCGTATACCGACCGTGTTCGATATAATTTCGCTCAAATTGGTTCGTTTATGAAATTCTCGATATTCCGTAAGTTCGCGTTCGTTTTCGTTCCGGCTTTACCATTTTCGCTTTCGTTTTTGTATTCAAATATAAAAGTAGAAAATGGTTGAGGAGTTTTCCGACCGTTTTCATCCTGAGGTGAAATGGAGCGCTGTTGTGCTCTGTGAGGGAACCAAATCACCGGAGGGAATTATATGTAAATATTTTTATAACTATTATTAATCACCGCCCAAACCAGGGAAACCATATGCAGATGTTTATTGAGGGGAAATGACCGTTGGAGTGGACTCCGGAGGCCAAACCTTCACCACCATATCCTCACGGCGACTAAGCAGCAAATGAGGCCGGTTTTGGTGCATTGGTGCTTCCATCGGTTTAGATCGTCAGAGGTTATCGCAACCTCAGACTCAGATACTATGCGGCCTGTGTGGAATCGGCAATTCTCACCGGCCTTGATGTTGTAGATGCTTACGTCTACACTGATGAGAAAAACATGGAGAAGAGCAGGCTGGAAAGTAACGTTTCTACTGTTGGTTCTGATGTTGAACGAGGTACGAATTCCAATTTCAAGGATTTGGTTCACCAGGCTGTTTTGGAGAGGAGGATGCATGGGCGTACGCCCAGGAACAAATGGATTCAGCACCTCATTCTGTAACAAGTCAGATAAAACCAAGCGACCAATTTGAGAAAGATTTTTGGCATGATGTTGGTTTCCCCGAGGAAGCTCACTGGTGGGAGCGGGGGATTTCGTCATGGCCGGAGCAGCACAAAAAAGATGAGGAACGGAGTCGAGGACGTCCGGATGCAGCAAATTCTGCTCGTCCTGGGGCCGCCGCCGCAGCATTGTGGCCCGCAACCACCACCTAGGGGAACTCCAATCGGTAGATGCAAGACCATACACCTGCACTGCATGTTGGCGATCGTGGACGACCAGTGGGACGAACCCACCTGGCGTGCTGGTTGTAGCGCTGCTGGATGCCGCGACGAGGTGGCAGACATCATGGCACGCAATGACGGTAGATACAATTGGTACACAAACACATATTGGATCGGGAGGGACAGGGTGCTTGGCGCGAGAGGATGTAGTGACATCAGAGTGAAGGTTACGCCTGTGATGGGGAAGAGGTCGGCGGTGGTTACAGTTTGGAGGAAGACAGTGGAAGGAAAACGAGTTGGATCGGAAAAATTAACCCGAACTCGTGATACCATGTAGAAATTTGATAAACACCTTACACCACTTGGGTTGACCTTCCCTATGATCCTACAACACGTGAACGTCTATTAACATCACAAAACCAACTATATATATGCTCCTACAGCTAGATAGTACATGTAGAGAGAGGCCATGTACTGAGGCTATTACATACTTCACGCCTTCAGTTTGAAAAAAGTAGTTTCAGAATACTACATTTATTCTACAATTCAGAAATATTAAAATATAGCAGTCATTGATATCGATAGAATCACTAGTTTCAAATTTCAGCAGAGTGGAATGGAATATTAGAAGGCCAGCAAACACTTTGTATATATAGTCCTAACACCTCATTCCCAGTCTGCACAGTTCTTACATGGTGACGGAAGCAATGTTTCAGGCAACACAGTGTCTGTTGTTTCATTTACTAACCTCTTCTTGTGCATCATAGACTAGTTACCGTTTGGCTTGTACACTCTTACATTGAAATATAATGGCTGAGGGCCTGTTTAGAATGCCAGAAGGAAAAGATAGAGTAGTAGACATACAAATGCCAAGTTTCTGACTTTTGAGCACTTGTTGATAAAAAATGGATATAGTTGTTCCTCCTGAAGTAGCTGGATATACGCCTTCTCCATATTGGACACAGCAGAGGGAAAGGATGACCACGGTGTGCATTTCATTATGTTAAAGCATATGTAATGTTTGATCAAGTCTCCTCAATTTTATTATGTGAAACAGGGGTGAATAAGGAATTGCAGTATAGATGGTGACAGCTGTGGCCTATAGGGTTGAAGATGAAATATCACGAGTAAGGACAATTGAATCGGACCAACCTCTCACATGACTTGGAGCCATTGATGCGATTTGGAGATCGAGTTGATATTGATGGATGATGGAATCACTAATTTCAAATTTCAACGCAGTGGAATGGAATATTAGATGGCCAGCAAACACTTTGTTTACATAGTCCAAGACCTAACACTTAGCTTAATGGCCAGTTGTGACGGAAGCAATGTTTCAGGTAACACAGTGTCTGTTGTTTATTTATTAACCTTCTTGTGCATCATAGACTACTTATCATTTCGCATGTACAACTTTACATTGAAATATAATGGGGGCCTGCTTAGAATACCAGAAGGAAAAGATACAGTAGTAGGAACACACAAGCTAAGTTTCTGACTTTTGAGCACTTATATTGATAAAAAAAGATATAGTTGTTGTGGTACGCTTCTCCATAGTTGGTGTGCTTTTATTATGTTATAAATATTAAGTAGTGTTTGGTCGAGTGTCCTCAATTTTATTTTGTATAAAACAGGGGAGAATAAGGAATTGCCGTATAGATTGTGACAGCTGTGGCCTCTGGGTCAATCAATAAGATAAAAGCAAAAGGAGTTGCTAGGGTCAAAGATGAAATATCACAAGTAAGGTATATTGAATTGGACCAACCTCTCGGATCACTTAGAGTATATCTCTTTTTATCTCTCTCACAGGTTATTAAGACGTCCTGGCATCCTCAGAGACATCTACCCATTGCTCCATAGCTCATATTCATTCTCTCTTCCAGCAACTGTGGGTTATCTTCCTGAAGAGAGTGAGTCCTTAATGGAGACTTTTCTTTCTGTGCTCCTGGGTGAACTGGTCTCTAGATCCATAAATTTCTTCATCAGCAAAAGCTCTAAGCTGAAGGTACAGGATGTGGAGGACAGCCTACAAAGGGTTCTGCTTCGAGCACAGGTCATCATTAACGAGGCCACAGGACGGCACATCACGAATGAAGCTATGCTGCAGCAGCTGGACATGCTGAGAGATGCTATGTACCAAGGCAATTACATACTTGACACTTTCAGATACCAATCTAATGATGTGGAGGACGCCAAGGATCCTGTTGTGAGTCATTCTTTCCCTCTGTCCAAAGTAAATTCTTTGAAAGAGATATATTCTTCCAATAGAAAGACACAAATTTTGGAACCACTCAAACATGCCCTTGACAATTTGAACTCTATGATACTCGATGTGAAAGAGCTTGTTGTGTTCTTGACGAGCTACCCTTGTCTGTACCGCCAGCCTTATAGCATGCATCTGCTATTGAGCAACTATATGTTTGGCCGCCAGATGGAAGCACAGCTTGTCATCAGCTTCCTGTTGAATACACAGCCTTGTGGTTCTGAAGAATTGGAGGTCCTGCCAATTGTTGGTCCATACAGAGTCGGCAAGAGCACCCTTGTCTCTCATGTTTGCAAGAATGAAAGAGTCCATGATCATTTCTCTGAAATTTTGTTTTTGGATGGCCATGAGTTTACATATTTTGATCTCACTACACTCATAAAAGGATGTGCAATGGAACATCAAGATAATGTGTTGACCTCGAAAAAGGATAGAAGATTGCTAGTTGTTGTTGAATTAGTTGGTGAGGTTAATGAAGATGCATGGAATAGGTTCTGTTCTTCTTGTAAACAGCGACTTCCAAGGGGTAGTAAAATTGTAGTCACAAGCCGGTCTGACAGGATTGTCAAGTTTGGAACAACATCACCTCTATGTTTAAAGCATATGCCCCATGAAGAGTATTGGTATTTCTTTAAGACGCTTACATTTGAAACCATGGACCCCAAGATGCACCCAAGGTTTGCTAACTTGGCCATGGAGATGGCTAGGATGCTGGGCTTCTGTCTCATTGGTGCAAACTTAACTGCTTCTTTGTTGCGGACCAACTTTGACATCCACTTTTGGTGCAAGGTTTTAACCTTCATAAGAGGGAGCACCCAGAAGAATATATCCAAACACGATGGGCATCCATTTCACCGTATAAACCAGAACAAACCTCCACAATGTTGGAGAATGACATCACCTTCTAAAGATCTGGAACTTTATTGTGATTTTGAACGCCTTTCACACCAGGAGGCTCCAAGGATCAAATTCCAAGATGTAATATTTGGGAAGGTTAGGCCTCATGGGAAATTTGAGCTCCTGTCATGGAGGTCTCGGATTCCGCCTTACTATAGTTATGTCGCCTCTTGTGAGATTCGAGAGCCAAAAACTGCAGCTACCAAGAGGAAGCGTTCTACTAATTAAATATGGAATCATGTTTGTGAATTGAATGAATTGTTGGTAGGCTTGATTTGGTGAAATCGTGTGAGTATATATGTTTTGATAGGCATCCCAGGTTTTAGCATAGTTTTGCTTAGCTTGAAGGGATGTTACAGGTTGTATATCATTCTTGTGATAGGATGTTACAAGTCATTGCAACCTTGTGAAATTTTACTTTTGTTAGAGAAAAAGTCTACTTAACCTGCTTTTTTTTTAACCGGGGAGTCTTTTCTCCTCATTCCCGTGCACTGTGCACGGGAATACCGCGGTCGCCGGGGATCGAACCCGGGGTGGCCAGGCAGGGCCTTTGGCTCCTTGCACTGACCACCAGCAGCTACCGCTCGCTACCCTGCTTAACCCGCTTATGTAGCGGCGGTTATCTATTTCACCACCTTACCTACAAAATCAGTTATTCCACCCCCTCAAAGAACCAAAAACCATCTAAATGAGAAAATTTATAATGGTTGGAAAAAACATGGACCATTCATTGGACGAGATTGGACGGTGAAAAAATAGGAGGTATCTAATTGAATGTACCTTGAGGTACCATATAGGTACGGACAGTACCAAATTAGGTAGGGCCAGTACCAAAATAGGTGGGGGCAATATCAATTTTCCATTTTATATTTTATTTTTGAATAAGGATAAATTAGTTATTTTAGTACAGCCATTCAAGAGCAAAAATGGGATTTTCCATGTCATCTCTATCTGAATATGAAGCAATGTCGTGTCCGGTGACTCCCATCTCAGGGTGCATTTGCCCCGGCGGGGCCGGCGTTTCATACGACTTCTGCGATCGCGCTGCAGTTCTTCTTGCTTTCTTCTCTACCGCACCTTTGCGTGGTTCTCCAGTTCTTCTCTTTCCCTTTCCCTGTTACTTGCTGCTAGGAGCTAGAGCCTACCTTGAGTCAGCAGCGCAGCTGGCGGGTTCCACACCGGCAAGCACCCACTAGCTCGCGTCGGCCATCTCCACAACCGCATGAACTAGTGGTAGTGCTTGGGGAGATGTCCTCCATCGACCTGTCTACTCCCTGTAGGTCAGCTTGTGGGCTCTTGAGCTGCCCCGGTGAAAGAGTCTTGAGCTTGCTGCAGCTTGCCATGCCTAACAGCACTGCAGCAGTCAACGCAGCTTGCTACCCACCAGGTGTTCGGTTGCAGCATCCATCCATGTCCGAGCACAGATGTTCATCCACCGATCGACGCTCCATGTCCATGTCCATGTCCCAGCAAATCATTTCAGTGTCACGAGCGTACTGGATCGAAAGCCCAGCCATCTGATTATGTCTAGTTTTAGAACGGCACAACCTCATTTACTAAAGTACCCTCAATAATATATGTATCAATTAATTACTTAGAAATTAGAAAAAAAAAATGAAAGTACCTAGAGGTACCATAGTACTTTTCCAACCATTGTAAAAGATTGGGACCGTTTTAAAGGTAGTTTCACTGACCTAGCATATTACATTGGTGTTGACATGAGTTGATGAGTCAGTAAACAATTGGAAAAAGTCTACATATTCCCATCAACCGTAAAACCCAACACTGTAGCCCTTAAATTATTTAATAATGTTTGGATAACCCATCGGATGATTTTGTATAATCGGAGTGATTAATTAATTGGATAAAATGGGAATATCTGAGTTATCATATACTAGTCCATTAACCCGTGCTCTCGCACAGGCTAGAATTTTAGGAGATATATAAGTATTAGTTATTGTCTAATACACATGACTAATAAAGAATTAATTATACTAAATTGTATGTTTTCTCTTAAATAATTTTCTAACACAATAGGCATAATAGATATTCTATAGTATATATAGTTATTTTAAACTTATTGATTACTATCTTTCAAGGCACTAATCTATATATTTTTTCATACATATTCATATTTTTCCTTTACATGTCACCTCTATATATTTTAATATGAAATTAGTTTGAAACCTTACCATTAATTAAGATGACTCTTGTTGTATCACATATATTATGAAGTCGTGAGTCTAAATTTTGTTTTTCAAATTTTATTACCGCTACAGATTTTTCCCTTCTCAAGTTAAGTTGAAACTCGTGTGCTTATTATATCTTACAATAACTCTCATTTTTCACTTTTTAAAAATATAAGGATTTTAGGTCATAGAGTATGTTCTTAAATATTGTACAATATTACAATAACATAAGTCATCATTTGAAACATGCACCATGTTGCTTAAGATAAGTCATAGAGCTTGAAGTGAGATCTTGGATGTGGGTATATAACAATGCTAACCTCAAAATAATTTTAATACTTAAGTCTAATAATGATTGACTTTTTATACTCTAAAGTATTTTTAAAGGGCCAGAAAAAGATGATTGAATTTTCCTATGAAGAAACTATATATGCAGTTATGGTTATATCACCAATATAGATGTTAAGGAAGTATTTTTTATGTGTCAAACATAACTTATATATTTTGTTCATACATGCTCGCACGATGTGTATGTTTAATTTAGTTAGATCTTACTATATTAATATTGATAGAGGTGGGCAATGTAGAAACATATATATGCTCTATACTAATCTAAACAATTTTCTTGTAATAGAAGATGTTGATAATGTAGATGTAGATTTGAGGGAGTATTTGATTTTTTAAATAAGGAGATGAAAATTGAGTTATGTAAATTATCAATCATAATAGGAGGGCAGGGGTATTTAGATGCAAATTTAGGTCTACTTTAGATCTTGTTTCTTAATACCATAGGTTGGTAATGTAAATATAGAGTCTTGAGTTACTTTATATTATTTTACACAATAGCAGAGTTGGATAATTCTTTATAAAATAGAATAGATCCAATAGTTAATTATTATCACTGGTGATTAGGTTATACCGAATTGATGGTCAAATGTTTTTGTTTTTTGTGAGAATTTTTAGGATCTATCTTTTGTTTTCCTATTGCGTCTTGTGACGGTTAACATGAAGGCTATACTGGGGACTCTAGTTAGAATTTCTAGTATTTATTATTTTTGTAATGTGATACGTATTTAGTTGAAACATAATCCTAAGATATTTAAACTCTTTTTGCACCCCTTTCTCTAACTACATAAATCTATAGTTTAGCTTAATCAAGTTGTTGCAACTTTTTTTCACTTGTTAAGTAGAAATCTAGTGTTCTTTATCTTTTACTCAATTATTGTTTTTTTATTAAAAAGAGTCTAGGTCCTAGTAGTATTGTTTCCCACTTGTTAAGTGAATTGTTATATCGCATGATTATTTGTGTGTAGTATTGTTTTGTATATCATAGAGTGCTCAATATTAAATTACTAATATTGAAATGACATAGTGTTTCAGTCAAAATGTATAAACATATTTAAATAATAACCTATGAAGTTTACTATCATATAGTATTAATAGAAATTAAAGTGAATTGTAAATATTATTGCTACATGGTTTGTTAAGTGAACATTTTTCCATAGTTTATAAGTTATTAAAATAAACAATTTATCCTAATGTATACATCTTTATTTGATATACATGGTGAAACATAACATTATGGTTATTGGATTTTATGGTTGTAGAAGTCAATAACTTAAAATCATATATGTATTGTATGTTAAGGATATTGATTTATTAATAATATACATTAGTATTTACATGTAGATTTGAGATATATTTTTCCTTATTTTTTATAAGGGTTGAGGTAGATACAAATATGAAAATAATACTTTATATTATCTTTCACAATGACACATCTAGATAGGTTGAATGCAAACTTAGGTGAATAATTTATAAATCATTAGGGGGTATTTTAAATTATCTTTCATAATGACAGATGGGGGCATTTAGATACAGAGTTAGAGGATTATTTTAATTTATCTTTCGTAATGACAAAGCTAGGTAATTTAGATACAATGTTAGGTGGTTATTTTGAATTATGTTTCATAATGATAAAAATAGGTAGTTTTGATGCAAATTTTTGGGATTATTTTGAATTATTTTTCATATTGGCATACATGAATAATTTGTACACAATGTAGTGATTATTTTGAATTATCTTTAACTATTGTGGTGGTGGGTAATTTAGATATACAAAATTATGGGTTACTTTATATATTTTTTATAATGCTAGAGGTGAGTATTTTCTTTATAAATTGCAATAGATCCGATGGCTACTATCAGCAATGATGATTAGAGTCTACCAAGTTAAAGGCTAGATGTTATTAGTTATTGTGAGAATTTCTACGATTTATTCTTTTTCCTAGTGTATATGTTGAGAATTAACGTGATGCCTCCATTTGGATCTCTAATTAGTAATAGTAAGAAGGAGCAGTCGACTGGTCCATACTGTATTTTTATAAAATTAATCTACTACTTTATGGCTAGTATTGGACACTTGGTTAGCATATCAGATTTTCTAAACTACCACTTTAATTTATTATTAAGAAATGGAGTGCCAATTAGAAATGATGTTGTATTGTGTGGTTTCCCCCCAATATATATAAATGAACAGAATATTAACCTATGTGTAATTGTGTAGCATGCTCAAGTGGGGAGTATTTGCCTTAAATCATAAGCTGCACATATAGTGATGAATTTGTCTTTGTTAGCAGATTAGCCGTAGGTCAAGCGCTCTCTCCTTAAAGATACATGACTTTTATTATGTACCTAAACATAATGTATTCCAATTTGGAATGAAAGGGGTATATAGCTGGAGGTTCAATGTTTGTCAAAGAGACTTTTTGCATCATGACTCGAACTCTGACCTGGATGCATGGTGTACGATCGTGCAGTGGAGAGGCCAAAACTGGCATTAATCTTTTAGTGCTAGTGGTGAGCTCCATCGATCATTCGGCAATATCTATCTTTTGCAAATGTAACCCTTCTTTGCTGTTGGTTGCTTGTCGTCGTGCAGAATCGGTGCTCTCTCCCTCTTCTGCTGAAGAGCAGACGTGGCAACAGGCGAGAATTTTGCAAGACATGTATAAATCCTTCACTGCAGAGTAGTATGAGCCGCCAAGTTGCGAGCTACATCTACATCCATGTGTTGAAAAAGGATGCCGAGTTCAGCTCGTCCAGGAGACTTTGATAATCTGGCTTGCCATCTCTTCTCGATCTCGGCTCCTCTAAGTGGTTGATGAAACCTGTATGCCAAGCCAAAATAGGAGATCGATTAGTAGACAATCAAAAAAACAACTACTACAAAGAATCTCACATAGGCAATTATATTGATCACAGAGCCTGCCAAGAACCGGCAAGACGTCATAAAGACGTTTCTGGGAGGGAAGATCTGAGCAGGTTAGAAAGGTCGATTTTGTTTCCCTGATTGATCGATCGGTGGCTATGGACAGCGGCTGCGGGTCTGCGGCGGTGGGGCTTGGATGACAATTTTAGTAGGACTGCGAGATATATAGGATGAGCTGACAATATAATTTGTATTTTTCCTTTTAATTAGATCTGTTACGCCACACACCTATATCTTGTTTGCATATACTAATAGATGACCAGCCACGAACGTGATGATGGTACATCCGATATTCATGTATGATATAATTTTATTAATCAATTAAATTAATATGAGTACAGCCAATCAAGATTTCCTTCCTAAGGCCAATCTACAGCCTGTTCGTTTCGCTGGTTTATTGTGGTTGAAAGTACTGTTCGCTGGTTTATTGTGAGAAAAAAACACTGCTGGATGGCTGCTGATTTGGTTGAATAGCTCAAACGAACAGGGGCCTAGATTTTCTCTATTTAACCAAATCTTTTTCATCCGGAACAATTATATTTTTGTCTATTTTTATCTACATAATGGCATAGGTGGGTAATTTCCTAAAAAAAAGAAATAGATCTAATGGTTACTTGTGACTTGAGTCTTTTGATTTGATGGCTAGATGTTTCTAATTAATATGAGAATTTCTAATATTTATTTTTTTTCTGGTGCATCCAGTGAGGATTAATATGGAGGCTCCATTGGAGCCTCTAATTAGTAATAGTTAGGTAAGATAGATCGATACATTTGTGGGTTTACATGCATTTATATATTGATAAAATGAAATATGAGAGTTCCGCCGGAGATGTGAAGTCGCCGATAATGGGAAGCCGGAAGGATAGGATGGAGCGAAGTACGTGCACGTCTCTCCCTCCGCTGCAACCACAAATTAATTATTCGAGACGTGTAGAAGAGCAAAGTCAAAGTCTACGATGGGCCGAGAGCTGCTGTTTGGCACACGTCGTCGCATGGTACAAATTAAATAAACCAAAAGCAGGAAGGAATAAATGGCCAAGAAGCAAAAGGCGCTCGTGTTCCTCCCCACATGCTAAATTATAGTTATACTAGATATATACCCGTACTGTTGCATCGGGTCATAATTTTTAAACCGAACCAATCGGACACGGACACTAAGCTCTGAAGACTTCGTATTGGACTTGGACACGTGAATCCAGTTTCATATCAAAACTGGGAAGAACGTGGATGCGTGGGAGCTCCAAGTGGAGGATGATTCGTATCGGATACGGACACGTGAGCAAGGGTCAAGATTTGATATCACCGGGTAGATGATGACGTTAAAGTCTTTTTAGGTGTATACTAGATATATGCTCGTGCGTTACACTAGAGACGCGGTTTTTTTTATTGAACCTCATTAATCAGACATAGACGTTGAGCTGAGGACTTCGTTTTGGATGCAGGCACGTGGATCCGGCCTTCGTATCGAAACCAGATAGGACGCGAACACGTTGAGTGGAGGATGATTCGTATCAGATATGTTCGTGTGAGCAGGGATCAAGATTTGGTATCACCGGATAGATAATGACGTTAGAATCTTTTTAGGTGTATAGATAGATAGATAGATAGATAGGTTATAGTTAATCTTATTTCCTTCTAAGTCAAATTTAACAAACTTTGATGAATTTTTTTTAAAATATGTTATCATCCGAAAATTCAAACAAATGCACTGTAGGATCGCATTTATACTTTGACCAAGGTCGCAGCTCAAAATTAGGGTGCTTATTTCCTATACAAAATTACAAATCAGGGTCGGTGCAAATATTGGGGTCAATGTACGAAAATATTTGAAACACGTTTCAAACAAGGGGGCGTTCTGCAAATATTCTGGGCCGGCGACGTGGCACTGGCCACCGGGCAAGGTCGCTCAGCCACCGGCGACAGCGACCGCCGCTAGACCCGCCACCAAGAACCAGCCCTCGCCTCTGTCAGATCCACGCCCCCAGCTTCCGTCTCCAGCTTTGCGCGCGGGCTGCTCGATGGAGGAGAGGACCACCCCAACTGCTCTGCTGCGGCAGCACCGGGCGTGCTGAGGCCTGAGAGCGCGGTGCCGAGAGCCCCAGAGACGGCTGGCGACGGAGCGAAACGGCACTCACCTACGGGATACCGGGCACTCACCTACAGGATACCGGACGACGGTAAGGTGGCGCCGCCGCTGCCAGCGAGCGGCTCTGCTTGTTGTCGCCCCCGCAAGGATCGGCGACCTCCTGGCTCCGGGTATTCCTTCTTCCATACTCTGCATCTTGTTGTCCTTACTCTGAACTCCGATATGAAGCATTACTCTACATTCTGTTACAATTTACCTTGCAAGACGTTATGTTAAACCGATTTCTGAGGTGATACTTCAAAATAATCGCAAACACATTTATTTATTTAAAAAAATTAATCGCAATGCATTTCAAGTGCCATACTGCGAAGGTTACATTGGAAATTGGTGGGAACACCTTGAAAATGTCAAATACCTCTGCAGTGTAGTTACAAAGTCCATAACATTACAAATGGCTGCTTGAATGCGGTCAGTGGTATTTGTCATGTGTTCCCCAGGGATTTCGAAACTAGTAGTACCTGCTAGTTAGGAAAAAAGACTAGTACCTCAATTTTCTTATGAGGTGGAAGTGGAACCCAAAGTGTTTTGGAAGGCTCTGCATTTTTTGGGAGTCCTATCTGATCATTGTAATGAACTGCACAGTCTTGAATATCTTCGGTCCCAATACCAAGAAATATAGTGAATGCCATATATATGCTTTGGTAAAAAAAACTAAAAATAATCATCAAGATGCTACCTTCAGCAACTATTCAGAATCAGCGCTTCCAACAAAAGGGACTCGAACAGATACCACTATGCACCTTGACTCAAACTTCAAGCTAAGTGCTGTGTTGTTCTGAAATTTATGATAGTCTTAGTCGAGCTTTGATTATAATTTCACTGCTGTTTCAAACACTACTCTGATAAGCACAATGTAGCCTTCTCCATGCACTCAACAATGCCAACCTATTGAGCAACAATAGCCCAAAATTTCTCTTCATTATGGTAGACTTGGAATCATCATTTCGATGTCAATTCTACCTTTGTCTCTTATACAAGGTGCACTGTTTTCCTTTTCTGAAGTCAAAATCGCTACGCTTGCAGCATGGTTGGTGGGTCATACAGGTCAGAGGACTTATATAGTGTACCGAACAGTCTCTGGCTCTCTCTGTTGCATCATCATCTTTGTTTTTCTTTGACTAAACCTCTCGCACGTAATTGAATATCATAATCTATAAGGCAAGCAAAGATTTTGTAGATGTGCTTCACATTTCGAATGTTTTATTAATGTGCTGTTGTTCATCGTTGACCAACTACCATGATGACTTCTACAGCAGTACATTCTGGTATTAATGCTGGCAATGACTGCTGGAAGAAAAAGACGTAGCAGTAGGAAAATCAGTCTTTCCTGAACTTGATCAACATTTAGAAAAAGATCAGATACACAGGAGGAAGTTGAGGAACCAATAATGGTGATGGCAAAAGCTGTTCAAAAAGTCAAGCACATGCTATGTATGAGCTGACCTTTCGTATGACTAGATTAATTTCTTCACAAGTAATCCCTCTCTTCATCCCATTCCACCTTTGTCAAGGGGTAGTAAAATCATAGTCACAAGCTGGTCTGACAAGATTGTCAAGTTCGGAACAACACCACCTCTATGTTTAAAGTATATGCCCCATGAAGAGTATTGGTATTTCTTTAAGACGCTTAGGTTTGATACCATGGACCCCAAGATGCACCCAAGGTTTGCTCACGTGGCCATGGAGACAGCTAGGACGCTGAGTGTGCCTCATTGGTGCAAACTGCTTCATTGTTGAGGACCAACTTTGACATCCTCTATTGGTGTAAGGTTTTAACCATCATGAGAGGGATCACCCAGAAGAATATCTCCAAACATGGTGACCATCCATTTCATCTTATCAACCAGAACAAACCTTAGTTTTGGAGAATGAACTCACCTTCTGAAGATCTTGTACTATTTTTGAATGCCCTTCACACGCGGAGGTTCCTAGGATCAGATTCCAAGATGTAATGATTGGTAACATTAGGCCTCAAGGAAAGTTTGAGCTCCTATCATGGAGGTCTTGGATTACGCCTTACTATAGTTATGTTGGATCTTGTGAGAATCGAGAGCGAAAAACTACAGCTACCAAGAGGAAGCTTTCTACTAATTAAATATGGAATTACATTTGTGAATTTCTATCGTTGTTAGGCTTGATGAGGTGAAATCGTTTTAGTATATATGTTTTCATTGGTGTCCCAGGTTATAGCATGTTCATGCTTGATATGGGATATTACATGTATCATTTTTGTGAATAGGATGTTATAGGCCATTGCAACCTTTTGACATTTCTGTTAAGGAAAAAGTCTACTTAACACATTTAACTATTGGTGGTTGTCTGTTTCACCTCTTCACCTATAAAATTAACGGTAATGATACATACAGGGCATCCGACCCGTGCCGGACGCCCCGCGCTTCACTCGCTCGCCTCCTTCCTGCCTCCACTCGCAGACTCGCTCGCCTCCTCCCCGCATTATCCATTCCGCCTTCTCTCTTCTCTTCGTCTCCGTCGCTCCCCCCGCGCGCGTCTGGTGCTCCCTCCCCTCCTCCCTCCCCTCCCCCTCCCTTCCTCCCTCCCCTCCCCTCCTTCCCCCTCTTCCTCCCCACTGCTGCGACATGCACGCCCTCCTCGCCACCGGAGTTGGGGGCGACGGCGGCAGCATCCGGTGAGCCCACGCACCTCCCCCTCCCTCCTTGGTGCTCTCGCCCTCATGCGCCGCTAGCTCCATGGGCTCCGGCGAGGTAGGTAGGAAGGGATCTAGATCTGAGGCATGACTCCTCCTCCTCTCCCTCTGATTCTCGATCTGTTCCCTCCTCTTACTCCCCCTCCTCTTCCTGTTCCTCCTCCTCCCTCCTCTCTCTGGATCTATGGTTTTGATGGTGGCTAGGGTTTGTGGCGATTCAGATCTACATGCAACAGATGATGTGAAATGTTTTTTGCATGATTTTCTCTGATGTTGCAGCCATCCCCTCCTCCTCCCCCCATTATCCTCTGGATCTGAGATCTCCTGCCTCCTCCTCCTCTGGATCTGGCCTTCCTCCTCCTGCTCCTTCAACTCCTCCATTGGATCTGAGACGCAGCGGTGGGGCTAGGGTTTGTGGCGATTTTTTGTTGCACCAGGCCTGTTTATGTTGTTGCAGTAGTGTCTTTTTGCTATTGCACAAGCTTTTTCTTTCTTTTTGTTTCACTAGTTTCTTGCTGATGTTTCATTCTTGCATTGCAGTTTGTTGCAGTAGCTTTGAGTTGCTGTTGCACAAGTATGCATTAGCACTTTCCCGGATGTTGCAGTAGTTTTGTTATGTTTGTTTCAGTTATTTTGATTTGTTGTTTCAACGAGTAAGTCACTTTGTTTCAACATGTATGCATTACTTTTTCTCCCTTGTTGTAGTAGTTTCACCTCGCTGTTGCAGTGGATGTGTTTGAATGTTGCATTAGACTTTTTTTGGTGTTGCAGTTCGTATTATTTTGTTTTTGTTGCATTAGTTGTTTTTTCGATGTTTCAATAGCTTTTTTCGTTTGTTTCATCAGTTTGTTTCGTTTTGTTGCATTAGAGTGTCCTTCGTTGTTGCAATAGCATTTTTCCTTTATTGCAGCTGGGGGGCGGGGGTGGACTATGGTGGTGAGCTGGTGGCGGGGGCGGAGGTGCGGGGGATCGGCGAGTTTGGGGGCGGGGGTAGACCTGTGCATGCGGGGGGTCGCATTTCTCCGTGCGGGGACGGGGCGGGGGGTCGCGTCCATGCGGGGCGGAGGGGCGGGGTCGCATTTCTTCTCCATGCGGGGACGGGGCGGGGGTCGCGTCCATGCGGGGCGGAGGGGCGGGGTCGCATTTCTTCTCCATGCGGGGACGGGGCGGGGGGTTGCGTCCGTGCGGAGCGGGGGGAGGGGTCGCGTTTTTTTTCTTCTTCTTTTCCCGTAGAGTGCGGGGCTGGTACTGCTCGCTGTGGCGTCCGGCGCTAGCGCCCGGATCCGGACGTCCGGGCGCTAGCAGGACCGTAAAATTAATTATTCAACACCACAAAATACCAAAAAACTATCTAAATAATCCCTTAGGATAATTTTAAAGGTAATTTGACTGACGTGGCATATTATATGGGTGCTAACATAGTTTTCAGTCAGTAAACAATAACAATGTCTACATAGGCCATAACATATTAATGGTTGATTACATAACCCATTAACTATAAAGCCCGATATTATAGCCCATAAGGTATCTAATGATAATACTCAAATAACCCTCCGAATAGTTTTCTCTCGCCACACTGGCCTGATCACCCAATGCATCCGCTGGTGAGTTGGAGAATCTGAGGTTACCCGATAATGAGAATATATCAGAGTAATAATTGGATAAACTGGAAATATCTGAGTTATCATATATATAGACCCATTTGTGTGTTTATTGATATAATGGAAATATCTGAGTTTCACCAGAAGTGTGAATCCGATATAATGGGAAACCAAAGGATAGGATCGAGCCAAGTACACGTACGTCTCCCCTCCCTGCAAGGCTGCAACTGCATGTTATTAAAGATGTGTAGAAGAGCAAATCAAGTCCATGATGGGCCAAGGTGCCGTTTTGTCCGCGTTGGCTTGAGGTGACATGCATGGCGGCCAAGAAAATAAGTCTAAGCTGCATGCATTAAGTGTCAAGCAACATCCCGTGACTGCTTATCTGATGCCACACCTTATACTAGAAACATTGGAAAATTAGGTGTCAAGAGCCATAGTGATGCCACACCTGTTATGATTCGTTGGATCATTGTGCAGAATAGAGATGTGTATCACTATTATAAAAATGACTTTAGAAGACAACGTCTCTGATTAACAGATACAGTCGCATCTAGAGACCACCTTTGTAAATGGCCACGCAGCTTCTAGGCAATGCCAGCCTCTGAAAATCATTGACAGAAACGTGCGTTGTCTTATGACGTCCATCCCTATAGGTCAACTTTTAAAGATGGATATCTTAAGATGCCAACCTCGGGTGCTCTTCTGGATATGCACTTCCAAATACAAGTGCCTTAAAGAAGTACCAGTATGCTTCTCAAGACAAAAACTTCAAGTTGAGAGCCTGTGTCGTTCCAATGTTTATAATACTCTCTGACTGACTTGTTATTATAACTTTACTACCTCTTGGGATGCTACTTTGAGAAGCCAAGTGTAACATTCTGCAGGCAGCCTCATCAATAGTCCCAACAATTTCAATGACAACTAATTTTTTTTTCTTCATTTGAGTCACCATGTTGATGTTTGGTTCTACTGCCATCCCTGATTTTCAGCTCATTTTCTGCACTGAATTCACTGTTGCTTAAGAAGATGACATGAGAAAAGTGATCACGCACCCTTTGATCACGGCAGACATGCTCAACAAGTGTAGTCTTTCTAACTTTTCCTGGACCAACAATTGGTAGGATGCCGACATGGCAGTGAGCAGGAGAATCTTCGTACAGTAAGAAGTTGATGATCCCTTCCATTTCCATTTGGCGACCAAACATGCACTTTTCCATAAAAAGATATGTGCTGTATGGCTGGCGAAACATAGTTGGGTAGTTCCTAAGGAAAATTAGAAGCTCACTCATACCAGCAATGGTGTTCTTTAGACTTTCAAGCATCTCTTCTAAGTTTTCTGTGCCATATTTGCTACCAGTAGAGAAACAAACTCGTTTAACAGGGCGCAATTTAGATAGGGATAAGGAGCAACTCACGCCCTGTTCTTTTCTGTCCTCTTCTTCAGTGACATGTTGTATGAAGTTGTCGAGCATGTAGTAGCCTTTGTACATCACTCTTCTCACGATATTGAGTTGCTGAAGCATTGCTAGGTTTGTGAGGCACCTCCCATCTGCCTCCTCTACCATGAGATGAACCCACAGCAACATCCATTGCAATCTTTGTATGATGTCCTTGTATGGTGTTGGCTTCAAGTACCTATGAATCAAGAAGGAGATGGATCTATTGGTGAGTTCATTAATGAACACAGAGATGATTGTATTCATTATTGCAAACTATATGGTTGCAAGATGGTGTAGTGGATCCATGAGAGATTATGGGATTTATAGACAGTATAGCATTTGGTAAGACAACCTTTTGTGGTTTTGGTGGCTTCCGCACATTAATTAGATGCCACCGGTAAATGGAATCGTGTGATGCCAAATATTTCATAGGGCCAAAGAGTCATACACAACAAGCTGGAGGTTGACTAAGGGTGAAGAAACTTCCAAAAATAAGTGAGTGAGAAGAAACTTTCAAAGATCACTCAAGTCTGGTCCTTCTATTCAACAATGGTGGCCGTGTTGTGACAACCCAGTGGAATTGTGCTTTGTTTGCATGTATGCTACGTGTTTCCTGGAGTACCCCATCACCTTCAGGACCGAGAGAAATTCCAAAAATATTTGCTATGCCTTCTCTTTATGCCTCAACAAAAAAGTAGGGCAGTTTGTTTTTTCGATATGTCATATAGATGGTGACTAAGGAAAGACTCCATAGTCCAAACTTGTAACTTTCTCAGCTTGTATTTATTGATTGAAGATGATGGAGAGGAAAAGCCCTCAAGCTGAAGGACAAACTGAAGGTGAACGGGTATGCCATGCTGGAAAATATAGAAAAAAACTACTGCGTTCAACCAAGGCACTATGCGATTAGGAGATCATAGATCGTTACCACTTGATGTACAGTGCAGCGGAAGAAGATTTGGAGGAACCTGATCCAACGTCATACACCTTGATATACTAGAAGTAAGCATACATGGTAAAATTTTAGGGTGTCCAAGTCATGATAACTTAGAGCTAAGGTTAGATTCAGCGCTCGGCGCTAAGGCTTGGCGCCGTAGATCGCGGCGCCGAGCCCCGCGCCATGAATCGTGGCGCCGGGCACTAGACACATCACCAACGCCACATCGCCAGCTACGCCAATCCAGGCCTCCAACCTCTATACAACTGAGACGTGTTATCTTGGCGCTATAGGTCACGGCGCCGAGCTCAGAGTATGGGCTTTTGATGCCTAGGGGTATAAATGTGAAATTTTAACAGAAAAAGGACTAAATTAAAAAAACGGCTGGTTAGCTTTGTGACGAATTTGTCCAAAGTCCATTCTCAGAAAAGTCTCAGACTCCCAGTCGAGATCCTCTGCGAAAACCGATTCTGACCAACCCAAAACATCATCATTTCTGCTGTAGGTGACCTGCAGGGCAGCCTTGGAGACGAGTTACATAGATGGTGATGGCTATTATTGGCTCCGTGTCACTAAGGTTGACAAGTCAAAGATGCACCTTCCTGAGCTGGCAGGATTGTGACATGCAAACAAGTTGAAGAGGGTGGCCCTCGTCAAAGATGCACCCTGTGGTTTCCCGTCACTGTTTGGAACGACCGAAGACAACCAGCCCCACAACCAGCCCGTACAGCCAAATTTGAATTTGACATTCCTATCGCAGTGCAACCAAACTTGAGTACAATGCAAATACAAATTAAGTCACCAAGCCAAACAAAACTAGAAAACAAGAAAAAACAAAAAATAGAAAACATTATAGACAATGTACATCCATGATTTCATATAAATATTTCTACAAATCATAATTGATTATGAAAAAGATAGATGAGATATATAATTTTGTAGTTGATGACTTTTTCATTTGAAATCATTTACGGTCCCAAAATTTTATTTGAAGTTTTTCATATTTTAAAACTTAGATTTTTTAAATTATTCGAACGAACTCGGATGAAGAAATTACCCAACTCTCAAATTGTAGATTTCGATAAAATCTACGACTTTGTAGTTAACGACTATTTCATTTAAAATTATTTACGGACCTATAATTCTATTTGAAGTTCTCATATTTTCAAAAGTTTCAGTTCCTCCAGTAAAACACACAGATTTTGGAACAATTGTGTAAGACACTTGGCATGTTAAGCTGCACGGTCCTTGATTTGTCAGAGCTAATCATGTTCATGACTAACCTCTTGCCTGTACTGCTAGCAGTTTTATAGCATGCATATATCCGCTGATTAACTACTACTGCACAAATGATTTTTATAGTTGTCTCGTAAATTTTCAGGAGCGATTCATTTAGTAAATTGCCTCTAAGTAGGCTGAGAGTACTATAGCTTACGAACCCCTCTGAAAATTATTTTTTAAGGGCAGCTTTGTTAAGTAAACTACCGCTAGAATATATTCATTTTCGGGGATGGTTCGCTTAACCAGGCTATCACAAAAAATGCATTACAATGCCCAACACTACAATAGAGGTCTCGTTTTCACTATTGATGGCACAGTGTCAATTTCAAAACTCGCTCTTGAAAACCTCGTGTCACTAAGGCTGAGAAGTCAGAAGATGTACCATTCAAAGCATGCTTTGTCTTGATTTTTGACAAATTCAGCTGGCAGGTTCGTTACATGCAAACAAGTAGTAGGTGGCTTGAACTAGTGGAGTGTACTCAGAAAGGTTTCTATTCCTCTATAAAACACACACACACACACACACACGGAGATTTTGGATCATCTAGGAAAGACTCTTAGCTCCTCCACAGGAGATTGTTCCTTCTCTTAGCTCCACCTACTGTGTGATCTTCCTGATAAGAGCAAGAGTCGTAAAATGGACATGATAATTTCTGCAGTTCTTGGTGAGGCGATCTCTAGATCCATAAGTTTTGTCATCTGCAAAAGCTCCAAGCAGAAGGTGCCGGATGATGTTCAGAACAGCCTGCAAAGGGTTCTCCTTCGGGCACAGGTCATCATTGATGAGGCCACGGGACGCCACATCACAAACCAAGGTATGTTGCAGCAGCTGGGCATGCTGAGAGATGCCATGTACCAAGGCAATTACATACTTGACACTTCCATATACCAATCTCATGACGTGGAGGATGGCAAGGATTCTGTTGTGAGTCAATCTTTGTCTTTGTGCAAAGTAAATTCTCTCAGAGGAATATCTTCTTCCAGTAGAAAGAAAGAGATTTTGGAACAATTGCAACATGCTGTTAATAATTTGAGCTCTATGATACTTGACCTAAAAGAGCTGGTTGTGTTCTTGACGAGCTACCCTCGGATGTACCGCCAGCCTTATAGCATGCATCTACTTCTCAGTAACTGCATGTTTGGTCGCCAGATGGAAGCACATCATGTAATTAGCTTCCTGTTGGATACACAGCTTCGTGGTTTTGAAGAATTGGAAGTCCTGCCAATTGTTGGTCCATATGAAGTCGGAAAGAGCACCCTTGTCTCTCATGTTTGCAAGGATGAAAGGATCTGTGATCATTTCTCTGAATTTTTTTTATTGAGAAGACATGAGTTTACAAATTTTGACCACGCTAAGCTGAGCAGAGGATGTGCAGCAGAACATCAAAATAATGTGTTGAATTCAAACAAAGGTAGGAGGTTACTTTTTGTTGTTGAATTAGTTGGTGATCTTAACGAAGATACTTGGAATAAATGGTGTTGTTCTTATAAACAGCACATACCAAGGGGTAGTAAAATCATAGTCACAAGCCGATCAGACAAGATCGTCAAGTTTGGAACAGCACCACCTCTATATTTGAAGCATCTGTCCCCTGAAGCCTACTGGTATTTCTTTAAGACACTTACGTTTGGAAGCATGGATCCTGAAACACACCCAAGGTTTGCTCAACTTGCTATGGAGATAGCCAGGCTCCTAAATGGAACCTTCATTGGTGCAAACATGAATGCTTGTTTGCTGAGGGACAACTTTGACATCCAATTTTGGCACAAGGTTGTAGCCTTCTTCAGAGGGGTCACCTTGAAGAATGTCTCAGAATTTGGTATGCGTCCATTTGATCTTATACAACAGAATAGACCTATACTTGTTTGGAGGATGGCCACACCGTCTGAAGAGGTTGTGAGTTATGGTCAATTTGAACGCTCTGCAGAGGAGGAGGTTCCAAAGATAAGTTTCCGAGATGTGTTTTATGGAAACGTTAAGCCTCGTGGGAAATTTGAGATCCTATTGTGCAGGTCTCGGATTCCGCCTTACTATAGCTATGTTAACTCTTCTGAGATCCGAGAGGTAAAAGCTGCAGGTGCCAAGAGGAAGCGTCCTATGAAAAATGGAATAATGCTTTGTTAATTCTTCTCTCTTTGGGCTCATGTTTTGATTGGTTGTCACAAGATTCAGCATAGTCATGCATTATAGATGTTACAGGTTGCAACGTTATGAAACAGGACTAGTATTGTTACTACCTTGTCATGTGTAACGGGTTTTTTCCTTCAACCCATAGGAGTGCTAATGATGTAAAGAATAAACTCATGTTATTTTGGCATACATTTTTGTGTAATGGGTTTCTTGTCATTGATTTACACTTTAGTACTAGAGTCTGGGCTTCAGCACCTGACTTCTACCTCCTTTATAATATTTTCAATTAAACCCACCAGTCAAATATTATTTGAGAACAGAGCCACAGGATCATGATTAGTGATTTGCAATTTGGCATCGTTGTAGCAGAACTGCAGAGGTTAGGAAAGATTTAGAGTGGAGCATTGTTGCTGTGCTTTGAGCGTGAGCAGTGAGTGTGGGGTGGGGTGGGATCTATATACAAATGTCTGGATCGTGACTCAAGCTGCTAGGAGCTATACGTAAATATTTGGATGCAAAACAGAGTTGGAAAGACAGGGGCGTCTCAACAATTTCAAGGGTCCTTGGGCAAGCAAGCAACAAAGGCTTATCAATATAATCCTTAGAGCCTGTCTAGTGGCTCCGGCACCGGCAGCAGATTCTGCAGAGGAGCTAAAGGAGCCATGCCAAACACTTCAGGAGGATGATCCGTTTTCTAGTGAATAGTAGAGAAGTCAAAGCCATTTTTGGGATTGGAGGATCCGAGGAGCTGCAATTTGTGGCTCCTCAAGTGCTCCAACTCCTCTGGAGGAGCACTTGAAGAGGAGCCATGCCCAAAAAGCCCTCAATATAGCAATTAAAGTGCATAGTACTATTGATAAGAGTTAGCTTGCAGCATATGTTTGAAGAAATAAAAAAATAGCTAGATATGGGAATAGGAAATGACGGCAAGCTAATTCCTGATTGCTTATGGACCTTTAAATTTTCAATTCAATGGACCAAATACATATACTAAGTACCATATACATACATATACTCATGGGCTGTCTCGTGGCATGGGCCCCGGCCGTCGCACCTGCTGCCCACCCCCTAAGACGGCCCTGTGGAAATATTATCTTTTCCATACACAATACTCTAGTTGGAATGGTTAAGATAAATGTTGATGTTGCACTCTCCAAGAATGATCTCAAAGCGTCGGCTGTGGAAATTGCTAGAGATGAGACTAGTCGTTTCCTGGGAGCGTCGGCTCTGGTGCTAAGGGGGATATCAGATCTGGAGGTGATGGAGTCTATTGCCTGTAGGGAAGGTATGTCCCTCGCTCTGGATATTCAAGTGGCAAACTTCAGATTGGCGAGTGACAATCAAAACGTCGTGAAGAATATTCGTCAAGGCAGTTGGGGAGTCTATGGGCAAATTGTTCAAGAGATTAACGTGAGAAGATCTGCCTTCGCTAGCATTTTGTTCGTGCATGAGAAGAGAGACTCCAATGTTGATGCTCATAATATTGCTCGTAGTGCTATCTATGATGATTTAGGTCGGCATGTGTGGTTGTTGAATCCACCATATGGTGTTTGTAACTCCTACACGTCTTCTGATTAATAAAGATGTGTAGGTTCTGCTAAAAAAAAGTTAAACTTCCCAAGGAAAAATAGATTTCACATTATTCGAGGGGAAACCCTATTTTTAACATTCTTGAGGTGGTAAGAAGAAGAAACGAGTACTACATTTGAGGGCAACTGTTCGAGATGTCCTTAATGCATCTAAATTGAATAAGAACAACTAGGAAAGAGCTTTGTTTATCATGCTTAGTCAATTTGTTTCAGAAGATTGAACTATATATGCTTTGATCAGAAAGCTTGGTTTATTATTTATTCTTGGCTAGGGACAGCCACGGAATACCTACTAAATCAGACTAGCGAGTCTTTTGGATTGAGTTAGACTTCATGGGCTCCGCTGGACCTATACCTAGTGTGCCACTGACTCACATGGGTATAGAGAGCTGGGCTAAATCTGCTCTGTAATCGTGGTATACCTTGGCCATGGTCGAAAAACAAACCTGAAACATCTTAGGGTCTCATGGTAACGGGAGAGTCCAAAAATATCTCTGGTGGGTCATACAGGTTATGTGTGATATGGAGAGTTCGTTACTACTAGGCCCCCTTCGGTAGAGCTCCTACGAGTTCCGCTCCAATTTCTCTGATGCACGTACTATTTATGCACCGTTCATAAGAGCTCTTTTTCTCTGTCCTCTTTCGTTCTCTCACGGATTCAGTGGAGCCAAAAACACTAGCTCCACCGCTTTATGAGAGAAGGAGATGAGATGAGAGAGAAAAGGAGCTCATGCGAACAGTGCTATGTCAGAGAAGCTGGATCTAGTAGGAGCTCTACCAAAGGGGGCCGAATTAGGTTGAGACATGCCTAATGTATTCGTTTATTGTGGACTTTGGTAAACTGGTCTGGTGTTATACTGACTCATGGATATAGTGAGCTAGGCTGGATTTGATGTGCACTATTTAACGGTGAAAAGATGTTGCCGATGGAGAATGAAGATGTGGCATGTGCTTTCATTTTGTATAAAAACCGAAGTTTGATCAAGCTTCTCCTTGATTTGATCAAGACTAGAAATGATAAAAGAAAAGGAGTTCACATATGTAGACTGTGATGGCTCCTGGTCACTAATATAAGCCAGGGCTCGAAAGTCAAGAGATCAACCTTTCTCAGCTGGCAGGTAGGTGACTTGCGACGAAGTTGCGGTAGGTGACTTGGACTACCGGAGTGGACAGGCTTGACCAATAAGGCAATAAGGTAGTAACCTGTACGTGTTCCACCCTCCATTCCCCGAGCAGCAGCATTACCTTTACAGATGGTTTAATTTGTCCAAAGTTGATTCTCTGAAAAGTTTTACTTCCTCCAGTAAAACACAGATTTTGTGTAAGACACTTGCATGTTAAACTGCACGGTCCTTGATCTGTCAGAGCGAATCATGTTCAAGAATAACATTGCCTGTGTGTACTGCTAGCCTTATAGCATGCATATCCATGCTTGGCAACCACTACTACACAAAAGGTCTTTACCGTCGTCTCCTATTTCCTTCGGGAACGGTTCACTTAGTAAATTGCCTCTAATTAGTCTAGAGAGCACTATAGGCTATAGTTTACAATATCATGGAAAATCTATTTTCAGGGATGGCTTTGTTAAATAAACAACCCTTAGAGTATATCCTTTTTCCGGGGCGGTTCTCTTAAGCTGACTGCCCTGAAAATTTATTTTCAAAGGCGGATGGAAACCCAACAATATAAAGGTCATATATTTAGAATTGATGGCATGGTGTCGGTTTTGAAAACATCTCCTAAAAACCATTTCTGACTGGTCCTAAAAATCATTTCTGCACTAAAGGATTGTATGTTTCGCCACCAGCTGGCCTCGTGCCTCTGCTACTGACAACAGACCCGGGGGCACAGATCTGGCTGCACCCAGGCCCCCGCCGACCGATTAGCTCGCACAGGCGCAGATCCATGAACACATGAGCGCGCGCGGCATCTGCCACACCGCCGCAGCCCTGGCCACCCCGCCGCAGCCCTGGCCACCCTGACGGCGAGCACTAGCGGGGGCACGAGTGCGTGTGGGCCTTTGGCCGTGGCCCCGGCCACCCGACCGTTGTCTGGCCTAGCCAGCATGAGTGCACGGGGGCGGTTTGTGTGAGATTTCTTGTGTAGTAGATAATCTTACTATGTTATCATCAACAAATTTCGGTCAATTCAGCTAAAATTTCAAGGTGTGAATTGAATTAGATTTTAATTTTAGGGCCTAGTTTTTTATGTGGGGCCTACATACTATCTTGCCACACTAATCTGCACAAAGTAATGGACAACCATAATAAATCATCTTAAAAAATTTTAGATGATTTAGCTAAAATTTTAAGATGTGAATGTGACATTTTAATTTTAGGGTGTGCCATTTGACATGGGGCGCATGTATAAATCTAGTTACAACTATTTGCACAGACTAGCGGGCAATCATACTGAGTCATCTCTAACAAACTTTAGTTGTGTTCTCTAAGCTTTTAAGGTGTGAATACAAAGCTTTTGAAATCTAGGCACCAACTTTTAACATAGGATCAACATGTAGTTATAATAGTTTTTTTAACATAGGATCAACATGTAGTTATAATAGTTTTGATATTATTGGAATATATGGATGGATGTGGCTTAAAAACAATTGGATTGGACATTATTCATTTTGTGTTGGGCAGGATTGAATTTGGATTTTAATTGGATTTATCCATAAGGATTTGGATGCTAATCCATTGCCACGTCTATTTGTGCATTGTAGATCAACTACCATCTTGACTCAGGGCCGGTAATGAAAAAGGGTGGTGCAGCATGTGCCTTCTACTATGCCAAAACTTAAATAATGGGAAAGGGAAGGGATTCATAGATGGTGATGGCTATTGGCTCCGCGTCACTAAGGATGGAGAAGTCAAAGTTGTACCATTCGTGGCCGGTTTGTGACATGTAAACAAATTGTTGGCTCCGCGTCACCAAGATTGAGAAATCAGAAGATGTGTACATTTCTCAGCTGGCGTGTTTTGTTTTTCGATAAATTCAGCTGCCAGCTTGGTGACATGCAAATAAGTAGCAGTAGGTGGCTTGAACTACTGGAGCGAACTGACTTCACATGTTAGAAGATGCTGCGTTGACTTCACCAAGTCAACCTGCTGCGTTGGCTTCACCAAGTTAGAACATGTACCTTCCTCGACCTGCTGTGTTATTAGAACTCTGAAAGATTTCGGATCAACTGGGAAAAACTCTTAGCTCCTCCAAAGAACACAGTTAACTTCTCTTAGCTCATCCACACCCACTGTGTGATCTTCTTGATAAGAGCAACTGAGCAAGAATACCCAAATGGACGCAATAATTTCTGCAGTCCTTGGTGAGGTAATCACTAGATCCATAAATTTCCTCATTAGCAAAAGCTCCAAGACGAAGGTGTCGGATGTTGAGGACAGCCTGCAAAGGGTTCTCCTTCGGGCACAGGTCATCATCGACGAGGCCACAGGACACCACATCACGAACCAAGCTATGTTGCAGCAGCTGGGCATGCTGAGAGATGCCATGTACCAAGGCAATTATATACTTGACACTTCCAGATGCCAATCTCAAGGTGTGGAGGACACCAAGGATCCAGTTGTGAGTCTTTCTATGTCTCTGTGCAATGTAAATTCTCTTAGAGGAATATCTTCTTTCAATAGGAAGGCAGAGATTTTGGAATAGTTGCAATATGCTGTTGACAATTTGAGCTCCATGATACTTAATGTGAAAGAGCTGGTTGGGTTCTTGATGAGCTACCCCCGGCTGTACCGCCAGGCTTATAGCATGCATTTGCTGCTGAGCAACTGCATGTTTGGCTGGTAGATGGAAGCACATCTTTTGACCCAAAATGGAAGCACATCTTGTTATTAGCTTCCTGTTGAATACAGAACATCATCGTTCTGAAGAATTAGAGGTCCTGCCAATTGTTGGTCCATGTTCAGTCGGAAACAGCACCCTTGTCTCTCATGTTTGCAAGGATGAAAGAGTCTATGATCATTTCTCAGAAATTCTTTTATTGCGCGGACATGATTTTACAAATTATGACCTCCTTACACTCAGTAAAGGATATGCAGTGCAACATGAAAAGAATGTGTCGAATACAAACAAAGATAGGAGGTTGCTTGTTGTTGAATTAGATGGTGATGTTCATGAAGATGCTTGGAATAAGTTGTTCTCTTCTTATAAACAACATGTGCCAAGGGGTAGTAAAATCATAGTTACAAGCCGATCAGACGAGGTCATCAAGTTTGGAACAACACCACCTCTACATCTGAAGTATCTATCTCATGAAGCATACTGGTATTTCTTTAAGACACTTACATTTGGAAGCATGGACCCCAAGATGCAACCAAGATTTGCTCATGTGGCCATGGAGATAGCTAGGATGCTGAGCGTATGTTTCATTTGTGTGAACTACAATGCTTCTTATTTGTTGAGGAACAACTTTGACATCCACTTTTGGTGCAAGGTTCTAACGTTCTTAAGACAGCTCAACCACGAAAATAGCTCCAAATATGGTGGCCATCCATATGATCTAATAGGCCAGAATAAACCTGTACAGTTTTGGAGAATGGCCACATCCTCTGAAGATATTGTGCCTTATGCTCAGTCTCAACGCTCTTCACAAGAGGAGGTCCCAGATATAACAATCCAAGATGTGTTCTATGGAAACATTAAGCTTCATGGGAAACTTGAGGTCCTATCATGGAGGTCTCAGATTCCACCTTACTATAGCTATGTTTTCTCTTGTGAGATTGGAAAGAGAAAAGCTGCAGCTACCAAGAGGAAGCATTCTAAATGCTAAACAAAAATTGAATCAGATTTGTTGAATTTCTTCTGTTGTGGGGCTTAATTATGTGGTGAAACATCTGAGTATCTTTTGATAGGGTGTCACATACATGCTAACTGTGCTACTGTTAAAGGTTGCGTCCTTGTTAACTGTATTACTGTTAGTAAGTTGCTACCTTGGCATTCCTAATGTGATTTTTCTCCCTCTGTATGTGCAAGGTGTCTGTGATGTTTTCCCTGAGTTATAACAAATTGATAGCTATTGTTTTGCTCATGGACTTGCCTTTTCATCCCCCTTTTATGTTTTCACTAGCAAACATGACTTATGGCTTGGAGGTTTATCAACGATCATGTCATCTATTCTAAACGTCTTGAAATTAGATGTTATACCATGGCTAGACGCGCGCTAGTCTAAACATGGTCTCGTGGCGGATTTGGACTGGAAACGTGTGGATGGCAATAATGAGATAAGGATGAGGGAGAGTGAAGTGTGATGGGATGGGCAGATGGTCCGATGGATAGAAAAGCGAGAAAACTTTCTTCTTTTTTACTTTTATTATTATAGGTATAGATATGGATTTCAACCCAGAATAGAACCTAATGCTCTTGAATATTGATTAAATCTTTGGCTGCCTCTCTCTCCATCTTCTGATTTGTTCTGAGGGAACCAAATCACCAGAGGGGACTATATGTAAATATTTTTATCACTATTATTAATCATCGCCCAAACCAGGGCAGCCATATGCATATGTTTATTGAGGGAGAAATAACCGTTGGAGATAGAGGACTCTAGAGGCCAAACTTCGACCACCAGATTCTGACAGCGACTACAGCAGCGATCGAACTCCAAGATCAGACCCTAATGGCAACTCCAGCAGTGATCCAACTCTGCCACCAGATCCTAATGGCACATCGCCACCTCTCTCGGATGGCGGATGGAGCAGGGGCAGGACGACTCCAATTTTTGTTTGGTTGAAAAAAGATGGGATGAACCCATTTTGTTTTTGAGAATGACCAACCCATTTTATGTTTGATCTAGAGACATCAAAAGTGGGATCACCCACTAACAGGTGGGATCCATTTGTCAGGTTTTTTTTTTCTTTTTTTTCTTTTCTTCCTCCCCCATCGGAATTTCTGGCCGGAATATCCGCCCACGCTCAGAGGTTGCATCTGTGCGCTCCTGGCCGCCCGCTCAACCACCCACGCTCTCCTGGCTGCCGGAGGCCCCTGCGACCGCCCATCAGTTGGAGGCCAACCGCCTTGCCCTCATCCGGTCCCGTCCACTGCCTCGCCCTCGTCTGTCGTCGCCTTGCCCTCGTTCGCTGGAGGTCGCGTCAGCCCCGGCCAGAGGTCACCAGCCACAGCTCGGCCGCGGGGTTGGAGCTCGCCCACGCACCTGCGTGGTAGGTCTCCACCGATGGCAGGGCTAGCCCCCAGATCTCGCCCACGTGTCGACGGCCGCAGCTCGTCCCCTCGTACCATGGCTGGAGTTCATCCGTGGCACCTCTTCTTCCTCCCCTATGAATGCCTCATCTTCTTCCTCACCCCTCGTGAGGGCAGGCAGCAGCCATCCCACCTAGGCTGCCCTGCCCCCTCGATTCGGAGGGACGGGAGTCACACGGATATGCTCCAAATATTCCCAACTGGGATGTCCTAGTCTCCATGTGACTCCGAACCAGACAGGCTGATATGGAGATCCATCCCATCTCATCCAGCAAATCCCAGCAACCAAATGCTACCTAAGAAGCTTCATGCCGCCGCTATCCGGGCACATGAGGCTGGTTTTGGCGCATTGGTGCTTCCATTGGTGGCCAAAGCTGGGCAGGAACAGGAAGCAGCTCTACGCAAAAGAAGACTCACGCTGGCCTTTAGATCGTCAGAGGTTATCGCAACCTCAGACTCGGATCACTATGCGGCCTGTGTGGAACGGGCAATTCTCGTCAACCTTGATGTTGTAGATGCTTACGTTACGTCTATATTGATGAGAAAAACAGGGAGAAGAGAGCAAGCTGGAAAGCAATGGTTCTACTGTTGGTTCTGATGTTGAACGAGAGGTACGAATTCAAATTTCCAGGATTTGGTTCACTAGGCTGTTCTTCCAGGTTTTGGAGAGGAGGATGCACGGGCGCACGCCCAGGAACTAGTGGATTCAGCGCCTCCTTCTGTCACATGTCAGATAAAAACAAGCGACGAACAATTTGAGAAAGATTTTTGGCATGATTTTGGTTTCCCCAAGGAAGCTCGCTGGTGGGAGCGGGGGATTTCGTCATTGCTGGAGCAGCACAAAAAAGATGAGGAGTGGAGTCGAGGACGTCCGGATGCAGGAAATTTGAGTTGTGCTCGTCCTCGGGCCGCCGCCACAGCATTGTGGCCTGCAACCAGTCAACCACCACCTAGGAACTCCAATCTGTAGATGCAAGACCATACAGCTGCACTGCAAGTTGGCGATCGTGGGCACCAAGGTCAAGGGAGATGGTGCAGGAGAAGATTGGCGGCGCTTGGTTGACGACCAGTGGGACGAACCCTCCACCTAGCATGCCGGTGGTAGCGCTGCTGGATGCCAAGGAGAAGGTGGCTGACATCATGGCACCAATAAGGGTAGATACAATTGGTACACAAACACATATTGCATCGGGAGGGATAGGGGGCTTGGTGCGAGAGGATGTAGTGACATCCGGAGGCTTGTGTGAGACGATCGCGTGGGAAGGGGCGTGGATGTGAACGACGGTGATTGTGTTACGGTGAAGGTTATGCCTGCGATGGAGGTGCATGATCAGTGAGGCACGGCTGTGTGAAGAGGTTGGCGATGGTTACAGTCTAGAGGAAGACAGTGGAAGAAAAATGAGTTGGGTCGGAAAAACCCGAACTCATGATAGAAATTTGATAAACACCTTACACCACTTGCGTTGGGTGACCAAAAATATTCTCTAAACAGCTTGCGTTACAAAAGAAGTCAATGTACAACGCGTGAACGTCTACTATATGCTCCTACAGCTGGACGTACAGTACATGTAGAGAGAAGCCATGTACCGACGCTGTTACATACCCATCGCCTTCAGTTGTGACGTATCAAGAAAAGTAGTTTCAGAACAGTACAATTTTTCTACAATTCAAAAATATTAAACAGCAAAAATATATATAGCAGCCATTGATGCGATTTGGAGATCGAGTTGATATTGATGGATGATGGAATCACTAATTTCAAATTTCAACAGAGTGGAATGGAATATTAGATGGCCAGCAAACACTTTGTTTACATAGTCCAAGACCTAACACTTAGCTTAATGGCCAGTTGTCACGGAAGCAATGTTTCAGGTAACACAGTGTCTGTTGTTTATTTATTAACCTTCTTGTGCATCATAGACTAGTTATCATTTCGCATGTACAACTTTACATTGAAATATAATGGCTGAGGGCCTGTTTAGAATACCAGAAGGAAAAGATACAGTAGTAGGAACACACAAGCCAAGTTTCTGACCTTTGAGCACTTATATTGATAAAAAAGGATATAGTTGTTGTGGTACGCTTCTCCATTGTTGGTGTGCTTTATTATGTTATAAATATTAAATAGTGTTTGGTCGAGTATCCTCAATTTTATTTGGTAAAACAGGGGAGTTGCTAGGGTCAAAGATGAAATATCACAAGTAAGGTCTATTGAATTGGACCAACATCTCGCATCACTTAGAGTATATCTCTTTTTATCACTCTCACATGTTATTTAGACATCCTGGCATCCTCACAGACATCTACACATTTCTCCATAGATCATATTCATTCTCTCCTCCAGCTGCTAGCTGTGGGTTATCTTCCTTATCGCGTGAGTCCGTAATGGACACTTTTCTTTCTGTGCTCCTGGGTGAACTGGTCTCTAGATCCATAAATTTCTTCATCAGCAAAGGCTCTAAACTGAAGGTACAGGATGTGGAGGACAGCTTACAAAGGGTTCTCCTTCGGGCACAGGTCATCATCAGCGAGGCCACAGGACGGCACATCACGAATGAAGCTATGCTGCAGCAGCTGGACATGCTGAGAGATGCTATGTACCAAGGCAATTACATACTTGACACTTTCAGATACCAATCTTATGATGTGGAGCACGCCGAGGATCCTGTTGTGAGTAATTCTTGCCCTTTGTCCAAAGTAAATTCTCTGAAAGGGATATATTCTTCCATTAGAAACACACAAAATTTGGAACAACTCCAAGATGCCCTTCACAATTTGAACTGTATGATACTTGATGTGAAAGAGCTGGTTGTGTTCTTGACGAGCTACCCTTGTCTGTACCGCCAGCCTTATAGCATGCATCTGCTATTGAGCAACTGCATGTTTGGCCGCCAGATGGAAACACAGCTTGTCATCAGCTTCCTCTTGAATAAACAGCCTCGTAGTTCTGAAGAATTAGAGGTCCTACCAATTGTTGGTCCATACAGAGTCGGCAAGAGCACCCTTGTCTCTCATGTTTGCAAGGATGAAAGAGTCCGTGATCATTTCTCTCAAATTTTGTTTTTCAATAGTCATGATTTTACATACTATGATCACACAACCCTCACAAAAGGATGTGCAATGGAACATGAAAATAATGTGTTGACCTCGAACAAAGATATAAGATTGCTAGTTGTTGTTGAATTAGTTGGTGATCACTACACCACAACACTTGAATAACAACTGACTGCAGTTGCTAAAAGTTGATAATTAGCGTTGAACGGTGAGTTGCTAAAAGTTTGTCTCGGACTGTCTGTTGCTAATATCGAATACCGCGATGGATGGTGGGTTGCTATAAATATTTTGCTTTTGCGTTGAACCGTCAGTTGCTATATGTCCTTAACAGAGTCGGATGGTCTGTCGCTAAACAAATGATCATGTTCGCGCCACAGCCCGCCCATCGATTTGGCATTCGCGCCTAAGGGGAAAAGAGCCCACGCACAGCCGGGCTTTTCTTTTTGGCCCAAATACACCCGACGCCACCCCACCCTCTTCATGCTCGCTCCTCAGTCGCCCTCTCTCCAACTCGCGAGAAGAAAAAAACCCGACGCCGCCCTCTCCCCCATGGCCGTAGTGCCTCCACCGCCGCCATCCTAGCCAGCAGCCGCGCCGCCCTCTCCTGCCGCCGCAGCCCCCCGGCGGGATCACGACCCCCATCTCCGGCTGCCACCGCAGCCCGGCGGGAGCCCCCTGTGCTCTCAGGCCGCCGCTGCCCTAGGTCCGATCCAAGACCAAGCTCCGCCATCTCTTAGGCCACCGGCGCCCTGGATCCAGCTCGCCGTCCCTCAGGCGCCTCCACCCTTGGCCTCCGTCAGCGCTTTGAGGAGGAGAAGGCAGCAGCGACACCGAGCTAGGTTTGGAGGAGAACGCAGCAGTGACCCCAAGCCGAGCGTGGAGGAGACAGGCTCCTACATTGCGCTGATCTGTGCTTCCTGCTTCCAATCGGAGTGAGTAATAAAGCTTCATCTTTCCCCCCAAATTTTCTGTGTTGTGGTCTACCCATATGAGGATGTATGCATGTCACACTGTGTTTTGCTTAGTGTTGCACTGAACTCAATTGGGATTATATAAATTGTGTTGTGTCTAGTATCAATTTTGCAAGATCTGGTAGACTGGTATTAAATCGAACATTTGCCTCACATCTGAACTTAAGTGATGTTATGTTGTGTTCATTATTAATTTTTGGATCGATTTATTCTTTTGGTAGGTATAAGCAGCGCAATAATTTGATTTCAATTTTTCTAAGAATCTGTTTAGTTCTTGTAGGTCTTGGCTTTCCCTTTTCTGTACCCTCATGTCCACGCACTTGCATCAAAAGGATATACTGTAAACATAAAAAATTACTGTAAATCTATAGGTTTTCTTTTCTGTAGGTCAGTGCAGCACTGCTTGGGGTAAATTATCTAGTATAACACATTATGAGCAAAAGGCTTGTTTGCTTTGCGGATGATAGTATTTTGGTTCATTACTGCCTCATCACTTCTCTTGATTGTGACATTATGTGTCTAGTATAAAAGCGAAGAATGTACCCACCAAAACCTTAAGATTATAATACATGACAGCCAACCTTTCGTTAATTCATATTGCCTGTTTTTATCGTTTTCATTAGACATGCTAGTTGTTGAACTGCAGTACATGGTATTTGGATCGCCTCATGGTATTATTAATTTGCATTGGTCCACATATATACTGAGAATCAAGTTTTTTGTTCAAACATCATGATTTGATTGTATTGGATTGTTTATTAAATCTGTAGAAAATATTGTTCTTTGTTTGATAGCCATGTGAATTTGTTCGGTATCTAAAATCAGAATTTTTTTAATAAAACCAGAACAAAAGGAATGGCGGAACGTGATTGGATGTACACTGGTTGGTCTCCTACACGAAATATCTGGATTCTGGTAGTGGGTGTTTTTTTTATGAAAAACAATTTTATTAATCAGCAGCAGGATGCTGCTATAATGGTGAAAAATTGGCCACAAATTGTTTGAGCTGATCTAGTTATGTAAGCTAACAGCCATCGATAGCAACCACACTTTTACTGGTTGGATGTAACCTGCAGAACTGAAACTGCAGTCATGGTTGTCTAATTAGTTGAAACATACATATTAATGATGCAATGAAACTGTGTGAAGATGATGATTGTTATGGAAAGGGAGGAAATTAGCTGACCCTTTTACACTGAGATATGTAATGAGTTTTTTTCCATCACATACCAGTATTTAGCACATTAATTAGTAGTGTCTAGACTACTTTTTTGCTGCTCTTGAAAGAAAGCCTGACAACAGCTGATTTCTTCTCTTGGTCCCTTGTTGTCCATCTAATAATATGCTGTCATTTTGCTTTGTGCAGGTTGTACTGGTTAGCTGAAACAATCATAGCAGCTGCCATTCATCACTTCGAAGTTGTTGATCGAAGGAACTTGTGAAAGGTTAGATTTATTTAACCAGTTTGCGTTCATGAATACCTGATTACCTTGTTCCAAACTTCTGATGTCCTTGTGGTTATTCCGTGGTGTGATGTTTTAGTGTAAAAATACATATAAAGAAAGCCTCTTCATCTCCCCACCAAGGTCTATGGATAAGACATGGATTGAGAATGAGCCTAGGTACACACAAGAACTATTTCTTAAATGCTTAGACTTAATGCAGTTAACATGCAATTTAACAAAATGAATCCCATGTAGGCACACCAAGGCATATATACAAGGTGTGAATGGTTTCATAGCTTATGCATTTAAAAATTCAGTGATAGGAAACAAGATATTATGCCCTTGCAGAAAGTGTGCTAACTCATTTTGGAGAGAGGTGTGTGATGTACGTGAACACTTGATATGTGATGGGTTTTTAAGGGGGTACACAACATGGAACTTCCATGGAGAAGGTAGTTTATCTGGTGTGAATCCTGGGAATAGTGATGGTGATGTCCCTATTGAAGAGGCTGAAGATGATGAAATATCTAAATTGCTTAGGGACCTAGCTGGTGGTCTAGATGATGGAGGGGATTTTGAAGATGACAGTTCTGATGTGCAGCCTAGTGATGACCTACGAGCCCTCCAAAAGTTGGTAGAAGCCAATAGCCAAGAGCTATACCCTACTTGCAAGAAATATAAGAAACTGCGTTTCTTGATTAGATTGCTTCACATCAAGCTTCTTGGAGGATGGACTGATAGAAGTTTTGACCTACTACTAGATCTTCTTAATGATGCATTACCAGAGGGTTCAGCACTACCGAGAAACTTCCATGAATCTAAAAAATTGATTAAATCCATAGGTCTTGGGTACGTTAGTATCCATGCTTGTGAGAACGATTGCATTCTCTACTGGAAGGACCATAAGGATGCTGATTCATGTCCAAAGTGTGAGGTTTCACGGTGGAAATCTGTTAGGGACAGTCTAGATGGGAAGCATGTTTATAGGGTTCCTAAGAAGGTTCTTCGCTACTTTCCAATAAAGAAGAGTCTCCGAAGGCTGTTTCTATCATCGAAAATAGCAGCTCTTACAAGATGGCATGTTGAGAATCGAACAAGAGATGATTTTCTTAGGCATCCTGCAGATTCTCCTCTTTGGAAAGACTTTGATGATAAACATCCAGAGTTTGCTAAGGACAGCTGCAATATCCGTCTGGCATTTGCCACGGATGGATTTAATCCATATAGGGGCCAGAATGTTAGTTATAGCATTTAGCCTGGTATATGTATACCATTAAATTTTCCACCTTCAATGTGCATGAAGCAATCAAACTTCATCCTTTCTTTTTTGATTCCTGGGAAGCATGCTCCTGGTCATAATATGGATGTGTATTTTCAACCACTTATTGAGGATTTGTTAGATATGTTTGTCAAAGGAGTTAGAACTTATGATCCTTCAAAGGGAGATCATTTCCAGTTACGTGCTGCATTATTGTGGACTATTACAGATTTCCCAGGTCTAGGATATGTGTCTGGTTGTGTTACATCTGGTGAAGCAGCATGTCCTGATTGCCACTTTGATATATGCTCATTTAGACTTGGTAATGGCACCAAGACTTGCTATATGTGTCATCGTAGGTTCTTGCATGCAGAGCACCCATTTAGGTTTGATGAGCAGAAATTTGGTTCAACCGAGCTTAGACAGGCACCGACTCCACTTTCTGGAAAGGAAATTTTAGAGTGTACTAAAGACCTTGTCACAGTTTATGGCAAGGATCCGTCTGGAAAGAAACCAGCAAGCAAGAAACGCAAGGAAGGGGAGCCGCCAGTCATTTTCAAGAGGAGATCTATTTGGTTCAAACTTCCATATTGGAAAGATTTGATGATGCGCCATAACTTTGATGTCATGCACATAGGGAAAAATGTCTATGAGAACTTTGTTAATACATTCCTAGGTACCGATGGGAAATCTAAGGATAATCTTAATTCTCGCTTGGACATTCAAGCTCTTGGTATTAGAAGTGACCTTCACCCTGTTGAAATTGATGACCAATTTTATATACCACCTGCGCCATATTCAATGAGTCCTGATGAGAAGAAATTATTTTGTGAAGTATTAAAAGGGGTAAAGTTCCCTGCTGGTTATGCATCTGATATTCGACACAACGTTCATGTTAATGAGAAAAAGGTGTTTGGGCTAAAGAGTCATGAATGCCACATTGTTCTGCAAGACTTACTACCGCTAGCTGTAAGAAAAATATTGCCAGAGATAGTTAGTGCTGCTGTTGCTCGTGTTAGTCATTTTTTTAAGAAGATTTCTGCACCTGTTTTCCGAAAAAGTGACATTAGTTATCTAGAGGCTGATATAGCTGAAACCTTGAGCCTTCTTGAGGCCATATTCCTTCCATCTTTCTTTGACATGATGGTACATTTGATGGTACATCTTCCTGCCCAAGCAAAAATGGCTGGTCCAGTACATTTTCGTAGCATGTGGCCTGTTGAGAGGTAATTTCTTTGTCAGATTCGAACTTAAGAAACAAACTAAATACATATTAATTTTACAACATGATAAGGCTATTATATATGTGTATATATAGGTTTCTGATGCGACTTAAGGGTAGTGTTCATACAAAAAGCCATCCGGAGGGATCAATCATGGAGGGTTCTTTGTTTTATGATAGCCTTACACTTTGTGCCCGCTATTTACATGGGTTGACTCAATTTTACCGACAAGTTACAGATAATGAGGGGCTGCACACAGAAAATTCAAGTATGACTTTATTTCATAGCATTGGTCGGGGTCTGGCTGGGAAGAGCACAGTGACTTTAGACCACAAGACTTGGCTTCAAGCACATAGATATGTCCTATTCAACTATGCTAATATAGAACCTTACTTGGAGTAAGTTTGCTAATTCACTTGACATCACATGTTTACGCTCCCATGGATGGTAAACTGACAAATTGTCATTTCCAGCAAGTATGCTCATTATTTAACATCAATTGGAGTTCGAAATCAACGAGATATCAACCGCATGCAGCATGAATCCTTCCATGAGTGGTTTAGGTCACATGTAAGTAGGAAAAGAACTTGACACATGCTATTTCCTAGTTCACATGTAACTTAGTAATTAATCAAAGTATTTTGTTTAATCTCAGGTGGAAGAAATGTGTGAGGAAGCACCAAATGAGATAAAAATTTTAGCTAAGATGCCAATGATGGCTGCACGAAAGTACAGTAGCTATAGAATAAATGGATTTGATTTCCATACATATTCCTATGATGTAGGTAGGTCTGTTCAAAATAGTGGGGTTGCTCTAGTTGCAGAGACAACATGCTTTGAAAGTGGAAATAACAATGACTTTGTAATGGGAAAGAAAACCTATTATGGAATTATAAAGGATATTGTTGAACTGAACTATGCACACCAAGGTAATGTGGTTCTTTTCAAGTGTGATTGGGTTGACAATCGTGTGGAAGATAAGTGGGTTAAGACTGATCAATTCGGGGTCACCAGTGTCAACTTTAAGCATTTATTCAACACCGGTGAAAAAATTTCAGATGAGCCTTTCATTCTAGCATCACAAGCAGTTCAAGTCTTCTATGCTCCTGATGGGATTGATACTGAGTGGGTTTCTGTTAATCAATCAAAACCAAGAGACTACTATGACATTGATAATTTGGATATTGAGCACATTGAAAGTGGCAATGGACTAGTTGTGCCATTGCCTGATTTAAATGTCGGTGTGACTATTGATGTTGTTAATGGGATTGTCCCTGCTGTTAGAACAGATATAGATGGTATAATTGTTGATCGAAAAAAGTCTAGAAAGCAATCTAAGAAGTAAGTCTTGTTTGCACAATGTGGCTGCCATGTTATTGTTATTCCTTACTTGCAAAATAGTTGCATTTATGTCTGCATAATCAAATTTGGCTAACTTGTTTGTTCCTTTTCAGGAGTAAAAATGGCAAGCGCAAGAGGAAACAATAGGGAAGTCTTTATCAATCCGTATGAGTTGAAGAAAATGGCACAATGTGCAAGGAACCAAAAGAGGTTCGATGAATTGAGAATAGGACAATGTGCAAGGGCCTTAGAGGAGCCAATTCAACCAATTCAACCTAGGAAAAGAATAAAGGTCAGCCTAATCTTCCTGCAATGAATTATCATGGTACAGTACTTACAGATTTGTAGATGATTAATTGTCAATCACATGATGTTTTTGCAGAAAACTCAGGGGACAACGGAAGCAGTAGGTAGCAATCATAATTTGCGGCCAAGGCCTGAAAGAACAAGTTCTCAGATTGCAATTGAACATGAGGAAATTGCTGACTGTGAAACAATTGGAGACTTTTTAAGTGACAACGAAGGTGATGTTCGTAGCATGTATTGTAACTTACCCTACCTGTGATCTTGTAGCTAATTCCTAATGATCCTTACAGTTGCAGATATGCATAGTAGTACCAAAAAGAAGAGGAAAGGAGGAAGGAGTGTCAGTAGAATGGATGATATATTATTAAAGGAACCTGGCAGCATGCCTAAAATTAAAATAGAACTAAATGACAAATGGCAGCCTATTGGAGAAAATTATAGGAAGCTTTCTAGTGTTATTGGAGTTCTAACACGGAAAATGTTGCCAGTTGGATGCTCGGATTGGAGGCTTGTGGATGGTCAAAAGAAGATAACACTTTGGACTGACATAAAGGTACTGAACATTCCTAGTTTTGCTAGCTGGTGGTATCCAAGTTGGTAATATGCTTTGCACAACCTGTAGTTGTAGCCCTGTAGTGCAAGTTGGCCAAACCTGCTATGTAGTGCCTTTTACTTGCATCCTGAAACAGAACTACAGCCCACAACTCCCACATGTGTACTGATTGTCTAGATTATGCACCTTGGACTGATTGGCTTATTTTTCTTGACTTTCCAGAATCGATTTGATATAGATGATAAAGCCATGGACTGGGTTATCTCTAGTGCTGGAGCAAAATGGAAGCAGTTTAAGGCAAAACTTAAGCAACAAATTTTTGATGAAACATTGACTGATGAGGAAATGAAGAACTTACATGGTCATAGAATAGATGATCATGAATTGGATTCTGTTCTCAAAATTTGGAGGTCTCCTGAGTCTCAAGTAAGGATTAATTGATTTGAATATGTTTTTTTCAGTTACTTGCCAATTGGACTTGTTTTTGTCAACATACATGCATATGTAATGTAACACTTCTTATCATAGGCTCTGACGGCAAGAGGAAAGGACAATCGTGCAAAGCTGAAGTTTCTTCATACATCAGGCAGTGTGAGTTATGCTTCTGTTGCACATAAACTGGTACAGAAGCTTATCATTGTCATGTCATTTGAATTGATCATTTTTGGGGCATTTTGACCTTTGCAAATTAAAAACTTGTAGGGTAAGCAACTTGGGCGCCCTCCTCGAAGGGATGAAGTCTATATAAAAACACATACAAGAAAAACTGGAGTGCCTTTAAGCGCAGCAGCATCAACAATTGTAAGTTTGTGCATATTACTTTATCAAATATGCAAGCCTACAACTGTCCAGTGCCCCAGTGCAATACTACAAAGGAAATGATGCTGCTGAACTTCTTTTTCTGTTCTTTTTAAGATGCTACTAAGCTACACAGTGAGAAGGTAGAAGTACAACAGTCCTTAAAAATCTCTTTTACTCATCTGAGTGCTGCATGGCTGTGCATCATGATTGTTGCCTGCTCATGTATTAGTTCATACATATATTAATTTATCCCTATTTGTTAACTATTGAGCCTGTTTGTACACTGATAACTCATGCTAGTGTTGCCTGAGCATAAAATAACTTTGATCATGTTGCCTTTAGTTGGTCTAACTTATTTTATCAGCATACCACTATTGTTTGCTTCACTCTCATTATATGGACAGGTTCTTACTGTTAGCTATTACAGTGACTTTAGTTGGTCTTGCATATATTTATCTCAAATCAAAGATTTATGAACATACATATTCATTCTTCCTAGGACGAGCTGAAAGAAATTGTTGAAGTCTATCCGGATCTGATGGATAAGACAATCCAGCAAGGTGATGCTTTTGCTGTTGTTTGTGGAGTAAAGGAGCCAAAGGGGCGAGTCCGTTGTTTGGGTCTGGGACCAACTCCTCAAGACATTGGTACCCCAGGACTTAAGGCGTACACATCGACAAGGCTCCAAATACAAGTTTTGGCACGTCAAAAGGCTGAAAGTGACAATCTAGTGCTACAACAACGTATCTTGGAAATGCAACAAAGGGAGGAGGAAAGGATGGCGCGAGAATCTCCAATTGTCAAAAGAATCTCACAGCATGGTTCTAACTCAAGACAGCAAATGGTAAGTTACTTCAATATGCCTTTTCACAGCATGGTTCTAGTATACAAATATAAATTTTTGCCATATACTAATCTTATCTTCGATCTTCCTATGCTTGATGTAGAGCCCAAGATCTGAGAAAGTTGGTGAGGCCAATCAGCATCTTCAAGGTGAAGAATATGACTATGCAGAGGAAGACAACTATGATGAGGCCAATCAGCAAGTTGCAACCCCTGTAGCCTCGCCTGCCATGAATATTACAACATCACCAAGGAATGATGACCAGCACTTTTCACATGATACACTTGTAATCTTCTCAACCTCATGCAAATTTTGTACTTGTGATTTAATAGCTGTTGAACCTCTCATACTTGTGATTTAATCTTCTCAACCTCTCATGCAAAATTAGCTGCTGAACCTAGCATTTATCCATTTCTCATAAGTTCATCATCTACTTTAGGCTGGAAAAGAGGTCATCTTATTTGCCATGTTGAGTATTGAAAAAGTGGCCAAGGCAACTGTTGTTTCAGTTAATCCAAACAATAAGCTAGCGGGTGTGGCTCTTGGAACAAAATTTTGTGAAGTGATTGTGAATGTTGTGCTCCGACATGAAACATTAGTGCCACGTCCTTATGCTGAAATCAAGACCCTAGGGGATGCTGTAAAGATGCCGGTTGCCTGGCCATTTAATCGAGTAATGTCCACTTGATTCTAGTCTTTTTTTTGATATGTGGTGAGTATATCTATAGTTTCTAACTATGATACTTGTGACAGCTGAAGGTCTGCAGTCAGCAACCAAGATCTCAGGGTGTTGCTGATTCTTCTCAGAGATCTTCTCAGAGGTCAGCAACCAAGGTCTGCAGTGGGTCTCTTCTAAACATTGCAGGCTGCTAGTTCAGATATGGTGCAACTACAACACACTACCGCTGAATGGATTGGCAGTAACTTGAAGAAGGACAACGATCATGTGACCTGGGCTTTTGATCCTCTCATAGGGGTTGTTGCTAGCGACTTGTTGGTAGGAAGCCATTGAATTATCTTTGAATGCTTTTGGACTATAGTCTGGTAGTTTTAGTTGATTTGTGAACTCGAACCTATCTTTTGATCAATATTGGATCTCTTTTGGATGATGGCTTTCTCTCAACAAGAAAACAGTGCTTGCTGTACAATCTGATGACTAGCTAGATTTTGTATTCAGCTATATATGCTTGTATGTGTTGCCTTGATGGCAAGAAGCTTAAGCTAGTGACATAATTATATATATCTCATTTGATATGGATGAATGAGAGTATGATTAATGCCATTTGTGTATGCCATTCAATATTGTATTGGTTCTGAATGTGGTTCAGTTTTAAATGTATCTGGATTTTTTTTACCTATTCAATTGAGCTTGACTGACTGTCAGTTGCTAAAAGTTCTTACTGCGATGGACTGTCCGTTGCTAAAACTTGTAACAGGCTATCTGTTGCTAAAGCTGGAGCGATGGACGGTCCGTCGCTAAAGATGAAGTCTGTCGCAGTATATATTCAACGACGGCTTCAATAGCAACTGCTAGGGTCCGTCGCTATAACATTTAGCAACGGACTGTCCATTGTTGTATACCCCTTACAACAACTTCAAGTCAGTCGCTGTTTAAGGGTTGTGGTGTAGTGGATGTTAATGAAGATGCATGGAATAGGTTCTGTGCTTGTAAACAACGACTGCCAAGGGGTAGTAAAATCATAGTCACCAGCCGGTCTGACAAGATTGTCAAGTTTGGAACAACATCACCTCTGTGTTTAAAGTACATGACCCAAGAAGAGTTTTGGTATTTCTTTAAGACGCTTACATTTGAAACCATGGACCCAAGATGCACCCAAGGTTTGCTCACGTGGCCATGGAGATAGCTAGGATGCTGAGCTTCTGTCTCATTGGTGCAAACATGACTGCTTCTGTGCTGAGGACCAACTTTGACATCCGCTTTTGGTGCAAGGTTTTAACCTTCATAAGAGGGAGCACCCAGAATAATATCTCCAAACATGGTGGGCATTCATCTCATCTTATAAACCAGAACAAGCCTGCACAGTGTTGGAGTATGACATCACCTTCTAAAGATCTTGTACTTTATTGTGATTATTTTGAACGCCCTTCACATGAGGAGACTCCAAGGATCAGATTCCAAGATGTAATTTTCGGAAAGGTTAGGCCTCAAGGGAAATTTGAGCTCCTATCATGGAGGTCTCAGATTCCACCATACTATAGTTATCTTGCCTCTTGTGAGATTCGAGAGCGAAAAACTACAGCTACCAAGAGGAAGCACCGGAATCGAATTGAAGCATAGCTTTTAGTTATTTTCTAGTTGTGAGGATCCCGCCCTAGATGGGTTAAACACTGCTGTTTTTTCTCCTCTCCTGGATGTGAGAGTTTGAACCTTATGGCTTTGTTTTATAGTTAACACTCAACTATGTATCATCTTAGGATGGTAGAGGCTGGAACCTCGTTCCATTATCTAAAAAAAAACTAATTGAATATGGAATCACAAGTTTGTGAATTGGATGAACTGTTGTTACGCTTGATGAGGTGAAATGGTCTGAATATATATGTTTTGATAGGTGTTCCAGGTTGTACCATAGTCATGCTTGGTGGGATTTTTCAGGTTGTATCATTTTTGTGATAGAATGTTAACAGGCCATTGCAACCTTGATGAACTTTACTTTTGTTAGAGAAAATGTCTACTTAACCCCATTAACTACCTGCAGTTATCTATTTCACCACCTTACCTATAAAACCAATTATTATTTTCTACCCTTCAAAATACTGAAAACCATCTAAATAATCCCCTGGGATAGTTTTAAAGGTAGTTATACTCACATGCCTTATTACTTGGGTGCATTGAGTCGATAAACAATAGGAAAAACTCTATATAACCCCCACTACAATAAAACCTGACATTGTAGCCCTTAAAATAGATCTATTAATGTTCAAATGACCCCATTGATGATTTTGTAGGGCCGTTAAGATACCTTATCCCTTACACTGGCTAGAGCATCCAATCCGATGGTGAGGTGGCTCCCGCCGATTTAAATTACTGTTATGGGGGAAATCTGAGGTGACACGATAATAAGAATCAGTACTACATAAATGATTTTCGGAGGCAATCGTTTTTTATTGACATAGGCGGGCACGAAACCCACCTCGAACAAAACACCTCCGTTAATCAGGCTTTTTGGAGATGGATGTCGTGCCCGCCAAAATTGTGACTTCCAGGAATCAAAACTGCAACCAAACATTAAGCACTCCCTTATCTCTACCACTGCACCACACACTTGTTCATGTCTATATATAATATGCTACTATTTATTATCAATATTTTGTTATCTAATATTGGATATTTTGGCTACTAAATGAGCTTAAATGAAAAAAAAACCTTTTAACTACGAAGTTTTAAATCTTATCAAGTACTACAACTTTGGTATAGGATGTATCTCCATCCGAGATTGTTTGAAACATTTAAAAAATTGAATCACAAAATATGTGAATTTAAAACATATATTTAAGACTCTATATGACTTTAAATAAAAAACTTGTCAACAACAGACATGTAGCTTAGGTCGGCCACTACAACTTACTTTGGTGTTAACTATGTGAACATTCGAGATCATTTAAGAATTTTAAATTTCAAAATCTATAACCTTCGAACACATATTTGGAACTCTAAATGACTCTAAAAAAAAACTTTTCAACTATAAAGTTATAGATTCTATTGGGAACTCTAACTTTTGTATAGACCATGTCATCATCCGAAATTGTCTGATAATTTTAAATTTTAAATTTCAAAGTTTGTAAACTTACACCAATATTTTGGGACCTAAACAGTTTCAATTCAAAAACTTTTTAACTATAAAGTTATAGATCACGTCGGGGGCTATAACTTTGATATAAAGTTTGTCTTCATCTGAATTTATATGAAAAAGTTATAAATTATTTTTTGATATAACTATTTGCCTAAATCGATTTTAGGAGATTGACTTTTAAAATGACTGCCTTCAAAAATCATCGATTAATGGAGGCGGTCGTCTTAAGATGCTCATCTCCAAAAATCGATTTACTTACGGAGATAGATATTCTAAGACAACCGTCTCCGTTAATCGATGATTTTCAGGACGCTCGCCTCTGTAAATGATTTTTGGAGGCAGGCATTTTCCTAGAGCTCTCCTAACCATTTACGAATGCGGTCATTAGATGTGCCCGCCTCCATTAATATTTTCGCTTGTCTCACAAAATCATTTCTGTAGTAGTGAATATTGAAGTAACTAATTGGATAAAATAGGAATATGATAAATGGATCCATTTATGGGTTTACATGCATTTGCATATTGTTAAAATGGCAATATATATCGGGGTTTCACCCAACATGTGAACCCAAAAGGATAGCATGGAGCGAAGGGGGCACGTCTCCCTCCTGCAAGGCTGCAACTGCAAATTACTAATTGTTCAAGCAAGACGTGTAGAAGAGCAAAGTCAAATTAAAGTCCACGATGGGCCGAGAACTGCCGTTTTGCAAACGTCGTCGCATGGTATATAAATTAATAAATGAACCAAACGCTGATATTTCAGCTGCCGGAGTAATCAATATTCTGGACGGAATAGATCGATGCCACATCTAATGAATGATGATACTAGAAAAACATTGGAAAAAATTAGGTGTCAAGAGCTGTATCTTTCTCGCGAACTAATCATAAATGAGTTGGTTGGGTTTCCTGTGGTGGAACCTACTCACCCGGGTTCAAGTCCTTGACTTGGCACGGGTGCTCGTATTTTCCTGAATTTATTCCAGGATTTAACGGCGCTATGTTTTCAGTGGTAGGCGACGTTCTCATTGACAGCGAGGTGCCTGTGGTGACTTCATGAATCTCGAGATCTACCGGCTCAGTCCTGTGCGTGTATGTTGGACGTCTACGTTATACTATGTAATTCTCAAAAAAAAAAAAAGAGCTGTATCTTTCTCAGCTTGTACGTGTATTTAATTTGTTGTCCGTGAAGGAGACGAAAGTTAAGTTAATCACGCAAAGCCATAAGGATCAGCTACCTTGTACGGGTGAAGCATGAAAACACCACGTGCATAGACTATATATAGGATATTAGGACGACTCGACCAATGCAACCTTTTGTGTTTAATACTACGTGTCCTTGATATCCTTGGAGTCTTAATAGTCAGGTAAATGTCATGCCATTGCAACAAAGCTTCTTTCCATTCTCTCCTAATCCTGCCGGGTTATCTTCCTGAGGGGAGGATCCCTAATGGAGATTTTCCTTTCTGCAGTCCTAGGCCTGCTCGCGTTTAGATCCATAAATCTATTCATTAGCAAAAGCTCCAAGCCAATGGTGCTGGGCATGGAGGATTTGGTCCGGCTCACTATACGCACGAGCCCATGCACCTCTGCCCTTGGTTCAATGGAGCCCTCAACAAAATTTGAGGTCCTAGCATGGAGGTCTCAAATACTACCCTGCCCTATTATAGCTATATTATTAGTTGTTAGGGAGCATCTCCAACACTACTACCTAAATCAGACTACCTAAATGTCTATTTAGGTAGCCATCTATTTATATACTACCTATATTTTGCTTTCAACTCCAACAATACTACCTAAAACATGGCACCTAAATTCATTTTAATAGTCTATGACATGCGGGACCCATGTGTCATCCTCTTCCTTATGGCCATCGACGAACTCGGCCATGGATCGCGCCGCCGGGAGGGGAGTTGCCGGTTGGGGAGGGGAGTTGCCAGCCGGGGAGGGAGGTTCCAGGAGATCTGAACGGGAAGGGGAGTTGCCGGTCGGGGAGGGAGGTCCGACCGCCGTTGTGGAGGCTGGATCCACGCGGCCGCCGTCATCAAGGCTGGTGGAGCAGCACCGGGTAGGGGAGCAGTGCTGGTGAGGTCCGCCTGCGGCCGCCGGTGAAGGGCGGACGGCGGCGCGGCACCCTTGCGGCTTCCGGTGAAGGACGGGCGGCGGCGCGGCACCCCTGCGGCCTCCGAGCGACGGCGACGCGGCACCCTAGCGGCACGGCGGTGATGGCGCACAGCAGCGAGGGCGAGGCGCGTGCGTGGGCGGCGGCAGGCCGGCAAGCAGTGCCGCCGCGTCGGGGAGCAGCGCTGGCGAGTAGCGTGGGCAAGGCGCGGGCGTGCGACGGTGCGAGTGCGGAGAGAGAGGCACGTGGGAGAGAGAAAAAAATAGGTAGACAAGTTTGTTGGCCCAACAAATATGTAGGTAGTGGAGAGGAGAATTTGTTGAGCCAACAAAAAATAGGTAGTCAAGTAGGTAGCTTATTGAAGTGATGTTTTTGACCCCTCTAACTAAATATAGGATATGTAGAGGGTTTAAGTAGCCTGTTGGAGATGGGGAGCTAAAAACTAGGGGTGCCTAAGCACCGATCCCCGCCCCCAAGGAATATAATTTAATTTGCTGCCACCACGAGTGGACCAAATTCAACTGTTTCTTGGGCTTTCAGGGAGGTGCACAGCCCACCAATCCACCATGCAATAGTATGCAATAAAGTCCAAAAATTGCTGACATCAGCAAATATCCCATCCTTTTTAAAGTAAAAAAAGTCATAGCTTCTAAACTAAGTATCATAATTAAAATCCGATTGCATCATTGTGTTCCTTACAATAAACTCTTCAAAACAAGACCCCACATGGATATATTTTGATGAAAAATTTTAATGAACATTTATCTCACGATGAACCAATGTTTAAAGATAATCGTCCAACATCACACTAACTCTACACGAACATTAAAAAAAGCATAGAACATCATATGTATACTATACAAACATCACATATATCATGAAATTATAAAATAAAAAATAAAAAATATATCCTAAAACATCAATGTATACTACCAAACATCATAAATACATCTAGAACATCACAGTAACACTACATGAACATCACAAAATATAGCATAGAACATCATCTGTATACTACGTGAACATCACAAAACATCATTAAATGTAAAATAAAATAATAAAATTAGTGAAGTAATTAATTAAAGTCAAATAAAAAGAAGAAAAATGCTACTATGAACATCACAAAATATATTCTAGAACATCAATGTATACTTACTGAAGCATCACCAAATACATCGTAGAACATCATATTTCTACTCACGGACATAAAAAAATACATTTATAAAACATTACATGTATACTACATGAACATCGCGTGTATCTATAAACAAAAAAAGTGAAACAAAAAATTATAAATAGAAGAAAAGAAAGAAAAATACAGCATGAAATAAACAACAAAAAAGAAATCTATATCTCTTATAAAGCAAAACATCACTACCATATTTTTCTACAATTTGGTGAAGCCATGTCATCCAAGGACCCCACTAAGGCACTAAGATCATTCATTGAATCACGGTACCATCCATCCATCGACATGTCCATCTCCTCTATGATGTGCCCTTTGGGCTAGTAGTCTCCTCATCTCCTGTAACCGAGCCTAATACCATGCATGGCAATCTTTGCAGACCAATAGTTTGAGAGAGTGACTGCTGGCTTTCTGTTGCCATGCCACCATCCCACCGCTCTTCTCCTGTGTGCTATAAAACCAGTCTATGTTCACGGAAAATATTGTGCCAGGTTGTGCTATACTTCTCCTGCTTTGTCTTACCGTTTTTCCTTTTTGCAACTTCTGATCCCTTCTGATCCTTCATGAATGTTGTTTGGCTTCCATGATGCTTTCTTGTGATTCCCATTTTCATCCCGTATTAAGATCTAACCACAGAGGGTTTTAGTTGTCATCGTCGATCAAGCTATCAGTTGTGCTCTTGATCCCACAGTTGGCCCATGCATAACTGTACGTGATTCTGCAATACATCATGATCGGCATCGATGGCATCAGCTAGAAGTTTCTGCACATCACAGTGGTGGACACCGGTGAGGTGTTCATCATTCTGAAACCTCATTGACACTGAAAAGGCATTCGACGTTGCTCAAAAGTTTCTGGAATTATTTGAGTCTACGAGTACTTATGGTGTCACAATGTGTGACACGGTTCAGGTGCCCATATACTTAGTATAATTACTAATTGTAGCAGATGAGTATGCACGCTTCTATTTAAGAAACAAGCACTATTATATTTAAATTTCATCATATGGATTGCCTTAAATACCTTATTTTTCGTTATAAGATAAGAAATACTTCAGTCTTCCCCAAATATTTCTGATGAACAATTGGGAACAATTCAGAATATATTTTGTTTTTCCCCTTTGTCATCATGCATCCTTTTTCTCACGTATGAAAATAACACATGTGAATGTTATCTTTAATTTTCACCATCTGGATTGCCATAACTTCTTTAATTTTTGTTATAAAAGATACTTTAGTCTTCACCAAATATTATCTGGTGCATAATTGGGAACCATTCGGAATATTTTCCTTTCCTGGTATGAAAATACCCTGCATGTGTGAATATTTGGTTTCATTGACTTTTTCATATTTTTATAGCTGCAATTGCAATCACTCCAAATATTGGATGGATTTTAGTTCAACGATTTCTTTGAGAAAGCTTCCTACTTTCAAGTTTCATCTAACCACCATCTAAGTTTGGTCTACTTTCAGGTTTCACCAAACCACCATCGAATTTTGGTCATCTAATTCCCGCAACAACATGCGGGGAATACACCTAGTTATAAAAGGAATGAAAGAACAAATAAAAAATAAAAATGAGAGGAAATAGGTATGGACATCTCATGAAGTAAATAAATAAATAAGAAACAAGAAAATAAAAAACAGAGAGAAGAAAATGAAACTAATAAAAATAAAGCAAAATAGAAAACAAAAAAAAAAGAAAAGAAAAGAAAAAAGATCAGTGAGAAAATAATTAATTAAAGTAAAACTAAAATAAATAAAAAGGAAGAATAAAACATCACAGAGAAAAGGAAAGGAAAAATAAATAGAAAAACAGAAAAGGAAAAGAAAACTACATACGTAACAACTCACCCGGACGGCTGGACGTACGGTAGCGAAGATTTCCGACATTGCTCATGGGCCGCGCTCGTACGGTGCATGGGGCCAGAGTTGCTCATGGGCCGCGCACGTATTCAGATTCACGAACAATTCGGGAGCGCACGGGACGGGGGTCAGCGGCAAGGCTCCTGTCTAACTGGTCGGCAGGGATGCTTTCCGAAAAACTAGAGCCACCGAAAGCAAACGTTCTATAAGAAATAGTGGAACCAGTAATTTTGCTTAATTTGTCGCTGTTAGCCACATGAGAGAAAACATTTGTGTAGTTTTTTTTGTAGTTTGTCATTATCACGGGTTTTGACATAGTCAAGATAGGATGTTACATGTTGTGAACTTGTGAGACTGTACTACTACAGCTAGTGCTTTTATGTTTAGTATTAACACAAGGATCCATGATATTGTATCGTTTAATTTCACGGCAGTGCTAGCGTCCAGATGTCTGGATGGATGCTCGAGCCCGCATACCGCACGACCCCACCCAGTGTCTGTGCCCCACCCGACCACACGCAGCGTCTGCGTCCCCCTCCCTGACCCCACACAATGTCTATACCCCGCCCAACCCCTCGCAGCCCATCCAACAGCCATCTGCAACAGGCGGGTCATATTGCAACATGTGCAACACCCAATCTACTTTTGAAGCATCTAGATGCAACACTTGCAACTTGCGGTAGAAAACAGATGAAACACTTGAAACATGTATCCGAAACACTTGAAAACACCTGAAAACACTTGAAAACCATTGCAAACATATGCAACATCTAGATAAAACAATAAAACATATGTGTAAAACATATGCAACATTTAGATAAACATACTTGCAACACGTCTGAAAAACAGATGAAACATTGGGAACAGACTTTTGCCACATACGTGTACAACCATTGCAACATATGCAACATCCCGATTTACTTTTGCAACATTTATACAAAATAATTGCAACATACCTCTGGAACATCTGAAACACTTGAAACATATGCTTGTAGCATGCGACATATCCTGGTGTGAGTGGCCTCCTCCACTGTCAGCGTCGTCAGGCGTGAGCGCGTGCGCGGCCGAAGAAGTGGTCCCCACGTGTGGGCACGGCGGAGCAGGAGCAGCGGCAACGGAGGCCCAGTGGGCGTAGGGGCTTGAGCAATGGAGATGGCGGCAGTAGGTTTATGGGGAAGGAGAGGAAGGGAAGGCTATGGACGATGGACAGCCAGTGACCGTCGATGGCAAAGCATAGCAGTGCAAGGGAGGTCTCTCGTCTCATTTTCTTATCCAGCCGACACAACGGAAGGGACAGAGACAGGCCGCGTAATAAAAAAACAGGACACGCTATTGGACTGGTCCACAGGCCTAGGAAGGGGTGTCCTGATGAACGGACACCCTACACACAACATTATCGTTAATTTCATGTATTGTAATTGTAGCAAATTGCATGTCATTATTTTACCATGGGGAATGTTGCAATTGCAAGATCATGATTTTCTATAGTATGTTTTTGACTTCAACAGCCTCGTGATCATGTTTGGTAATTTAATCAGCATCATTGGAACTGCTGCAATATGGCTTATTTTGTGATGTGTAAGGCTGGATAACGAGCCGAGCTGGCTCGGCTCGGCTCGGCTCGTTCTGGCTCGCTAGGATAACGAGCCAGTTCGGCTCGGCTCGTTATCTTAACGAGCCAGAAAGTCAACTCGGCTCGGCTCGTTATGAGCTCGAGCTGGCTCGTTAGGCTCGCGAGCCAGGTATAAAAAATACACAAAATATAATATTTACATTTATCTAAAACTTAAAAATATTAATAATATAAAAATAATATATTCAATAACCTTAAATCGAATAAAATATTCATATGAGCTAACATATCATTCATTTGTGAAGTGCAAGACATGAAGTAATACAAAACTAATATAAGTTATGATGACTTTTTCCCTAAAACTACGACTCGTTTGGCTCGCGAACGGCTCACGAGGCAGCTCGAGTTGGCTTGTTATAGCTAACGAGCTAAAATCCTGGCTCGGCTCGGCTCGTTATCATAACGAGCCGAGCCAGCCATGAGCCGAGCGAGCTAACGAGCTTCGAGTTTTTCGTCCAGCCTTAGTGATGTGCCATCTCTCTGCCTCTTCCATGATCACTACTACAACACAACACTTTAGGTATCTGATGCTATTCTTTTAACTTTATATTTACGAATCTTGTTTTGCATATCTGACTCTTTAAATGATGTCAAACAGAAAAAAGATATTTACTGCAAAGTTATAGATCTCATCGAGTGCTACAGTTCGATATCAGATTTGTTTTCATCTAACATAGTATTGAAAAGTTATGATTTTTCATATATACTGGTGGGATTTTAAGTTTACTGTTGAACATAGCCACAAACTAGTAGTATATATCACTGCCATTTTTACGTAAGTGCATTGGCTGGTTTTGCCCCTAGGTCCCACCCTCGACACGCAGTTGTTGGCCATAGACATCCAACTATCCGTGAAGCGGACGTCCAATTATCCAACAAGGCGCTGGTGTTGCTCCCCTATCCTAAAGTGTATGTTTTAAGTGTTTTCAAGTGTATTATAGGTATGTTGCAAGTGTTTCATATGGATATTGCAAAAGTAAATTGGGATATTGCATATATTGCAATGGTTGTACACATATGTTGCAAGCTTCTGTTCCCATGTTTCATCTATTTTTTCATATGCATGTCGCAAGTGTGTTTATCTGGATGTTGCATATATTTCACACATATGTTGCAAGTGTTTTATTGATGTTGCGTATGTTTGTAATGGTTTAATGTGTTTTTTCAAGTATTTCATACGCATGTTTCAAGTGTTTCATTTGTCTTCAGATGAATGGTTCCAAGTGTTTCATACGGATGTTCCAAGTGTTTCATCGGCTGTTGCACATGTTGCAATGCGTATAAGAAGCGGAGGTCGTGCATGGTCTGGCATCACGGGCGGCATCCGGGTGGCGCTGGTCCCATGTGGGCGTGCGAAACGTAGACGCGGGAGGGGCCATGCTGGCGCGAGCGTGGGCGTGAAGTGCAGGCGCGCGCGGGAATGGATCAAATTTAACCTTATTTCCTTTAAGTCAAATTTAACAAACTTTGACTATTTTTCCAAAAATAATATGTTATCATCCAAAAAAGTAAAACAAATACCCTGTAAGATCGCATTGCATACTTTGACCAAGGTCGCAGCACAAAATCAGGTGCCACTTTGCTTATTTCCTATACAAATCAGGGTGCAGTGCAAATATTGGGGTCAAATTAATAATTGCGATCTAAACTAGTCGTCTCTGTATGAAAATATTTGGTACGCGTTTCAAACAAGGGGGCGTTCTGCAAATCCTCGCCGATGGCCGCTCTGGCTCCATCGCCCACCCCGGCTCATCTACTGGTGGACTCTCCGACTCTGGTGTAATCCTCGCAGCCCCTAGTGTGCCTTCCTCTCCGAACCTAGAGGCGCCTGCTGGTCTGTTCGACGTTTTGCCAAAGTGTCTGGAATTGCTACCTGGCATGTGACCTGTGAAGCTTGCTTGAAGCTGCTCGGAGTTTTGCCGCTATGGAAGTCTGAAGAAGGATCCACTGCAAGCGTGGTTCCTCCTCCTCCTCCTCCATGGAGTTACCAGGCCTCAGCTTCTGTCCAGGTGTGGGCGTTCAGGCAGCTGTTTTTCAGAAATTTGGTCTTTCGGTTTCCCCTGTTGGTGCTTCACCAAGCGTGTTCTTCTTAGTGGCTTCTTTTGGCCGTTGCAAATTCAAGCTTTGCCCTCTCTCGGTGGGTTTGATTCTTCAAGCACCATTGGCAGCTCGGCCTCGGATTTTGGTGTTATTTTTCTCTCGGACAGGGTTTTTAGATTTTCAGTTTCATCGAAATCTGTGGGTTTTCACATTTTCAATCTTCGGAGGTTTGTTTGTGAGGTGTACAAAATTTTCTTCAACCTCTGGGGCAATGGTGGTCCTCGGTGGGATCTAGAGCTCGAAGCTTTTTACCAGAAGAGGCAGCTTCCTGGTCTTTGATAAAAGGGCGTCCTTCAGTTCATAATGCAGCTTCTTTGGCCGAGGTAGTGAAGACAGGGATTCTAACAGGTGCAAATAGTATCCCGCTGCGAAGATCAGTCTTTGATCGCATCCAATTCCCAAATGTTCATCCTACATCCAAGAAAGTTCACTTTGCCAGGCCTTCATCTGTCAGAGTTCCCAACTTTTAGTTTCAGGATAGGAGTCAGTTGAATCAGGGATTTGCTAAGTCTGTTTTGGGACATGCCTCTGTTGGTCAGGCCAAGGACCAGTCTTCTCTAAATTTGAATTTAAACCTTGGTCAACCTTTCTCGCACCAGTATCCTGCTACGGGCAGTGTTCCCGGGATTTGCTCGAGATGTCTGTCAAACAGGCATCCAAGGCATGCCTGCAAATCGCCAATGAGATGCTTCACTTGTATGGGTGGGGGACATATTGCAGTTAACTGTCCTGACAAGAGCCGTCTGAGTAGTAAATTTGGGCTTGCCTCAAGTAACATTAATGGAAAACCTACCCTTGAGCAGCCCAATTGGTTTTCCAAAGCAGCAAGGGAGAGTCTTGGGCCGGGCTCGAGCAGCCCACCATCATTCGCCTCCTTTGCTGAATGGTGGATGACTACCAACGTAATTGATCCTGCTTTAAGACCTCCAGAACCAATCTTAGTACCTTGGAAGCTAGCTTCAGTGCCCATGTTCAATGGGGCAGCTTTCAATCAGGTCCACAGCTTGGAGGGGCATCTTAATTTGGAAATTGGGCTAACTCTGGGCAACTCCTTGCCTGCCCCTGATAATAGCATTCCCAATCAGGTTCAACAAACTTTTGATTTCTTTGGTCTAGGCCAACAAGTACTTGACCAACCGAATGAACACCACCAGGCTTTACTCAATCAAGGCTTGAATGAAGCTGCACCTGCTCAAGATGTAAATGAACCTCAGCTTATTGACAGGGCCTCTTTGCATCAAGTGCTTCCAACTGCTCAAAATGCTCCTTCTGCCCAAGTGATGCACTTTCATCTGTCCGATCTTAATCTAGCCCCACTAACCTTGGAACAAGACTTGAATGAGATCCCTATGATAGAGGATGCACATGCGATAATCTTCCATCCAAACTTTCAGACAGTGCAAGTTAAGCCAGCGTTTGAAGAAGAAATATTGCAACAAGTACAACAACCAAAAAAATTGGAGTCTGTGGCCTGCTTCAAATCAACAAGGCCAAAACAATGCCTTTATTCAGGTTCAGAATCAGGTTCTAAACTTAAATCCTCTAGAGGCAGCAGAGGTGGAACTGGAAATTGATCTGAATCAACCTAGACAAGATTTAGAAGAAGGACATATTGGTCCTCGATACGTTATTGTGAACCCGGTTCAGCCTATTCCCGCAGATGATTTCATGGAATTAAATGATCTGAATCTGGTACCTGCTGTGGAAGTTCAGTTGCCTCATAACCTTGATGACCTAGCTGACCAGTTTCACCAGCAGGATGTTTTAGTTCAGAACCGGGTGGCAGCAGTTCAGGGTATGATGGGATATTTCTGGAATGAGGAGATTCCTTTAGATGAGTTAGTGGGGCCAGGGGAAGAAGGCTCTCTAGAAGGGGTTGATCAGGAGGAAGATCCTATTTTGCAAGATGATGACCAGCCCCTGCATCAGAACCTAAACTGTGGTATGGTGCTCCTTAATCATGAAGTGGATCCGGCCATGCTGGATTGGGAAAGAAGGAAAACTGCAGAAGCTACGAGGTTGTGGGCAAAATTCTTCTCAAAAGGCAATGCCCAATGTTTGCATGTTCAAATTCCTTCGGCTTGGAGCAACTTCTTTACTGTCACCCTCCTATCACCAAATCAATTTTCTTGGGCTAAAGATTTTTTATCCTCCAAAGCCATCAATGTTTTGGTTGATTCTCATGGGATAATTGATTTCTTCAGCATCTTTTTTTGGATTGCTTGTATGGCAAATTTTTGTGGCGCGCTGTATACATTTTGTTTGGGATCTCACCTCCAAGTAGTATTGATGATTTCTTTAATACGTGGTCCAGGTTGGGTGGGAACAAAAGAAATTTATTATTATTAACGGTGGCAACAGCTTTATGTTGGGCAGTTTGGTTAACAAGAAATGAAGTAGTCTTTGACAAATGCAGACCAAAATCTTTTTTTGCAGGTCCTCTTCAGGGGAACCCACTGGCTCCGCCAATGGGCAAGACTGTAGCGGCGTGATGATTCCAGAGATCAGCTAATCCTTGTTGCTTAGCATTTAGAGACATCAGCTTTGCACTTCTTCAGCTCCAATGGGTGGTTATCCACTAGATTTATTGGTCCCGCTTAGTCAAGACTTTACTTTCATGTTGCTTCTTTTAGTTGAGAATTGTCAGTCATTGCTCATTCGGGGTTGTGTTTTGACCTATGGGTTGAAGTTTGTAATAATTGGCTAGAGTCTATCTTTTGATAGATGAAGCCAGATATAAACTATCCTTTATCTAAAAAAAATTGATTTCTTTCTCCCAAATGCTTGTCCGGTCGATGGAAACCTATCCTGCTCTTCTAAGCTATGTACAGAAGAAAGATATCCCGAAGGTAACAAGGCAAGACTGGTGGAACTAGAAGCAGAACGTGCTCTAACTTTAGAGGGAACACCGTCAAAGAAGAAAGGGGGAAAGAGAACCATGGATGTGGTGGACAGCAACCTGAGAAGAAGTCCGAGGCTAAAACACGTTAATGGGGGGTTCAAGCCTTCAGTATGTACAGAAAAAAGAGCCTAGCATGTTCATCGAAACCACCCAGCCTTTCTACTCAGGTTATTAGAGCGCTGGGGACAGAGTTTTGTCAGATAGAAGCTGAAGAACTTTCTGATGGGATTCCCCAGAATAGAGGCAAATTGTCAAGCCCGGTGGGAAGCAGGAGGAATGAGCCCCAGGTCATCTTAAGAAGGACAGACCCAAGAAGAAGGACGACATGGAGGATCTAGGAAAGCAGGTTGGAGCAGATGACTGAAGTTTATAGTCTTGGACTTCTTTTGCAAAGTTTTCATTAATGAATCAGACTGCAAGCAGAAAATGGAATATTATGTGTTGGAATGTGAGGGGCATCAATGCCAGGACTAAATGGAATGCTATAAGAGATAAAGTTGTTGATTCTTCCTGTGATGTAGTTTGCTTCCAGGAAACCAAAAAAGAGGTGTTTGATATCAACTTCCTTAAGATTGTCTGCCCACCTTCTTTTGCAAGTTTGAATTTCTTCCCTCTTTGGGTGCTTCTGGTGGGATGTTAATAGCTTGGAAGAGCTCTCTGTTCAGAGGCCAGCTCATTTTCAGTAACTCTTTTCTTTGTCAGTAGAATTCAGCTCTCTACATAATGATGATCTCTGGGTGTTAACAAATGTTTATGGTCCTTGTGACTCTGAAGGAAAAACAAGCTTCCTACAATGGTTAAAGAACATTGAAATGCCAGAACATACTGATTGGATTATTATGGGTGATTTTAATATGATTAGGAAACCAGAAGACAGAAATAAAGAGGGAGGGAACATGTCTGAGATGTTTCTTTTCAATGAAGTGATTAGTGCCCAAGGGCTCAATGAGGTTGTGCTTCAGGGTAGAAAATATACTTGGTCAAATATGCAAGAATCTCCCCTCTTGGAAAAATTGGATTGGGTTTTCATCTCTAATGCCTGGATTCTCTCCTACCCTGATACTTCAGTTAAAGCTCTGGACAGAACCCCTTCTGATCACTGTCCTTGCATCATCAGTGTCTCCACCAGTATCCCAAAATCTAGGATTTTCAGGTTTGAAAACTTTTGGCTTCAGCATGATAGATTTCATGAAATCCTTGCCCAAGTTTGGTCTGCTACTCCTACACATTTAGACTGTGCAAAAATCATTTCTGCTAAGTTTAAAAGGCTTAGAAGTGCTCTAAAGGACTGGAAATCTAAACTTTCCAATCTAAAAACTATCATTGAAAATGTGAAATTAACCATCTAGCTCATTGAGGTTATTGAGGAATATAGAGATCTTAGTATGGCTGAATGGAATTTCAAGGGTATCCTCAAAAAACAGACTTCTATCACTGCTAGATCAACAGAAATCTATTGGAAACAAAGGGGTGCAATTAAATGGGTCAAACTTGGAGATGCCACTACAAAGTTTTTTCATGCCAACGCAACAATTAGACACAAGGGCAAACTCATCACCCAGATGGAAACAAGTAATGCTACCATTCTTACTTCTCATAGGGATAAGGAGCTCCTGTTGTGGAATGACTTCAAGCAAAGGTTGGGAACATCTGAGTTCTCAGGTTTTTGTGTCAACCCCTCCTTGTTCATGGATAGGCATGAGGACCTTACTTCTCTAGAAGTGGTCTTCTCTAATCAAGAGATAGATGATGTGGTGAAAGCACTGCCAAATGACAAATCACCAGGACCTAATGGCTTCAACAATGAATTTTTGAAAAGGTGTTGGCTGACAGTTAAGGAGGACTTCTATAATCTGTGTAATGCCTTTCACTGTAATGATTTGTGCTTGAGAAGTATAAATTCTTCCTACATAACTCTAATACCTAAGGTGGATGGTGCTCGGACTGTATCTAAATTCAGACCTATTTCTCTACTCAACACATCTGTCAAGTTGATAACAAAGCTGTTGGCAAACAAGTTACAACCACTCATCAGACAACTGATTCATAAAATTCAATATGGCTTTTATCAAAAATAGATGTATTTAGGATTTTTTGGCCTGGACTTTTGAGTATTTGCACTTGTGTCATCAGTCAAAGAAACAAATTGTCATCTTGAAGCTAGATTTTGAAAAAAGTATTTGACAAGATAGAGCATCAAGCAATGCTTACTTTGATGGAAGCTAAGGGATTTGGGCAGAAATGGCTAGACTGGATGAAGCTGCTATTTAACTCAGAAACTTCTTTAGTGCTCTTGAATGGTGTTCCTGGCAAAACCGTTCATTGTAAAAGGAGAGTCAGACAAGGGGATCCTCTCTCTCCACTTCTTTTTGTCTTAGCTGTTGATTTTCTCTAGTCTATGATAAACAAGGGCAAGAATTTGGGCATGGTGAATTTACCAATTCCTGTGAGCTTGGATTCAGATTTTCCAATTATCCAGTATGCAGATGATACTCTGATCATCCTTGAGGGGACACTAGGCAGATCATCTTCTTGAAATCGGTGATCAATACCTTTTCTGAAATCACTGGACTAAGGGTTAACTTCCAAAAGTCAATGATGCTTCCAATTAATATGACTGATGAGAGATTAGACTTTCTAGCAAGGACATTTGGTTGCTCAAAAGGATCTTTACCTTTTACTTATCTGGGACTGCCACTTGACCTCACAAAGCCAAAGGTCCAGGATTTCCTGCCCCTTGTTACTAAATGTGAAAGGAGGTTATCAAGTGTCTCCTCTTTCCTGAATCAGGCAGGAAGATTAGAACTAACAAATGTTGTCTTTACTTCTCTACCTACCTTTTATATGTGTACTTTGGAATTGCCTAAAGCTGTCATCAAACAGATTGACAAGTTCAGAAAGCATTGTCTATGGAGAGGATCAGACATTAATGCCAAAAGCCCCCTAAAGCTGCATGGGAGATGGTTTGTGTGCCAAAAGAACAAGGGGGTTTGGGGGTCACCGATATCGAAAAACAGAATGAGGCACTGCTCTTGAAAAATCTTCACAAGTTCTTCAATAGATTGGATATACCATGGGTTCATTTAGTCTGGGATAAGCACTACAGAAATGACAAACTACCATACCATACAAAAAAAGGATCTTTTTGGTGGAGGGACAACTTAAAAAATTGGCCAAGTATAATGAGCTTGCTAGAGTGCAAGTAAAAGACGGAAAAACAATCATGTTATGGCAGGATAGTTGGTGTAATCAGGTTTGGAAGGAAAGGTTGCTTGAACTGTTCTCCTTTGTTAGAAACAAGTTTATTTCGGTTCAGACAGTGGCAGGGCAGAATGATCTAACTGACTTGTTCCATCTTCCTCTCTTTGAGTTGGCTTTTGAGCAGTTCCAAAGAGTGGAACAAGAAATTGTCAGGATCAACATTATGGAAGATCATGATATTTGGTCATATACCTGGGGTATGAATTTCCAATCTCAAAAAGCCTATAGGTCTTTCTTCAATCAGACACAGGTTCATGATGTCCACAAATGGCTCTGGGAGTGCTTTTGTCAACCGAAACACAAGGTTTTTTTCTGGTTGGTGATCAAGGATAGATTGAGCACAAGGAACATCCAAAGAAGAAAGAATATGCATCTAGACTCCTATACTTGTGTTCTTTGTAATGAATCAGTGGAAGAGACTGCGGAGCATCTCTTTCTTCAGTGCAGTTTTGCTAAAGATTGTTGGAGCATCATCAATCTGGATACTCCCCCTCACAGGACCTTCCCTAAAATTGTTGACCACTTCAAAACCAAACTCCAGTCCCAGTTCTTCATGTTAGATGTGATCCTTATGTGTTGGACGATTTGGACAACAAGAAATGATTTGATTTTAAAGGTATTCCTCCAGAGATTGGGACTGCAAGGGGCTTCTTCCTCAATGAGATTTTGTTATTGGTGCATAGAGTCAAGTCAAGAAACTCCATTTCTTTTGAACAATGGACACAAAATCTGGTGTAACTAGCTGTCTTCTTTTGATTTTTTTGTCTCTTTCTTTGTATATTGAGTTACTTCCCTGTATTTTTCTGATTGTTTGTTTTAATAAAGTCTTCCTGTAGGGGCTCCTGCCCCTCCAGTTCCATAAAAAAAATATTCCGTGCCGGCAACGTGACACCGGCCACCCAGCAGGGTCGCTCGGCCACTGCCAACTACGACCGCCGCTAGCCCTGCCACCAAGAATCCGGGCTCACCTCTGTTAGATCCACGCCCCCAACTGTTCTGCCTCGGCAGCATCGGGCGCTGACCGCTGAGGCTTGAGAGCGCGGGCCCAGAGCCCCAAAGAGGGACGGCGACGAAGCGGAATGGCACTCACCTACGGGATACAAGACGGTGAAGGTGGCGCCGCCACTGCCGGCGAGCGGCTCTGCTTGTTGTCGCCCCCGCAAGGACCGGCGACCTCCTGGCTCCGGGTATTCCTTCTTCCATACTTTGCATCTTGTTCCCCTTACTCTGAACTCCGATATCAAGCATCACTCTCTGTTGCAATGTACCCTGCAAGATGTTATGTTAAACCAATTTGTGAGGCGATAGTTCAAATTAATCGCAAACACATTTGTTGGAAAAAAGCGCAAACACATTTAACTTTTTTATTTCTGAAAAAATTTACTCGCAATGCATTTCAAAGGCCATACTGCCAAGGATACATGGGAAATTGCTGGGAACAAATGGCTCCAAGAATTCAGTCAGTGTTATTTGTCATGCGTTCCCCAGGTATTTTGAAACTAGGTCCTAGTTAGGAAAAAAGATAAGTACCTCAATTTTCTCAGGAGGTGGAAGTGGAGCCCAAAGTGTTTTGGGAGACTCAGCATTTGTTGGGAGTCCTTGGTCTGTCTACCAAGAAATATAGTGATTGGCCATATGCCTTGGTAAAAAACTAGAAATAATCATCAAGATGCTAGCTTCAGCTGCTCTTCAGAATTGGCGCTTCCAACCGAAGGGCCTCGAAGAGATACCACTATGCACCTTGACACAAAGTTCAAGCTAAGTGCTTGTCTTCTTCCGAAGAGATACCACTATGCCAAACACTTTTGTATCCAGCATATCCACCATAGATTTATTCCACCAAAAAGGTGGATCTACCCTAGATTCAACAAATTGGTGGAGCACCGTTTGGCGGTGTTGGAGAAAATTACACACCATGCCACTCATTACAAAGAAAAAACAGTTTGTTCTATTGTTTTTTCTCATGACCGACCACCATGTGTAGGAGCATCGCTGGCCACGCCCCGCGCCGTCGCAAGCGCTCGCCTACCTTGCCCGGCCTTGCGCCGTGGACCCATCGCCCGCGTGCTATGGCCGCGCCACCACGAGCGCCTTGCCCCACGCAGAGGCCCCACTAATCGTGTGCCTGGCTGCACACGGCCGCCCCACGCTTGGCTGCTGCCGTGTCCAAGCCGCCCAGAGGAAGCAGCCCGTGAAATTCTTGTTTTTTGCATTTTACACCCTGACGCGTGGGCCAGGTTGGCTTGAGATAGAGAGAAACGTGGAGTTGTACCAAACACTTCGATGAATCCCAGATCTACGATGTAGCTGCTCCGCGGTGGATCCAGGTGATTCGCAGACTAGTGGGTCATGCACTTGTAGCATGGTTGGTGGGTCATACAGGTCAAAGGAGTGTGTACAGAACAGCCTCCCCCTCCCTCCCTCCCTCTCTCTCTCTCCCTGTCTCTCTCTCTCTTCTTCGACAAAACCTCTCACACGTAATTGAATATCATAATCTAGAAGGAAAGCAAAGGTTCTCTAGATGTGCTCCACATTTCTAATGCCTTGTTAGTGTGTTGTTCTGCATCGTTGACCAGTTAGCATGATGACTGTTACAGCATTACAGCTTTGACTGCTGGCAGAAAAAGACGTAGAAGTAGGGAAAATGAGCCTCTCCTTAAAATGATCAACACCAAGGAAAAGATCAGAAACGGAGGAGGAACTTAAGGAACCAATGATGGTGATGGCTTTTCATGACTAATCAATGCCTCAAGAGTCAAGACAATCAGGGCATCAGGCAAAAGCAAAAGGTGTTCAAAAGGTCAAGCACATGCTGTGCATGAGCAGACCTTTCATATGACTGGATTTCTTTACTAGTAATCTCTCTTCATTGCATTCCACCTTTGTTGTGAACTATAGCACCCAGTTGCTGCTTTTTGCTTCCAGAGCAGAGTGTCCCAGAATGGATATTCTCCTTGCTGCAGTTCTAGGTGAGCTAACAACTAGATCCATAAATTTCTTCATCGGAAAGAGCTTCAAGCCAACTGCACTGGATGTGGAAGATCGCCTCTGCAGGATCCTGCTCCAGGCACAGGTCATCGTCGATGAGGCCATGGGACGGCAGATCACAAATCAAGCTATGCTCCAGCAGCTGGACATGCTCAGAGAAGCCATGTACCGAGGTTATTACATCCTTGACACCTTCAGGAACCAATCTTGCAACAAAGAGGAGGCCAGAGGTCAGGTCCTGAGTCACTCTTTTTTTGTGTCCAAAGTAAATCCTCTACAAGGTTTGTGTTCATCCAGTAGAAACAAACAGATTTTTGAACAGATGCAGAAATCGCTTGATCATTTAAACTCTATGATCCTTGATGTGGAAGAGCTAGTAATATTCATGATGAGTTATCCTTGCATATATCGCCAGCCTTATAGCATGCATCTCCTACTCGGCAACTGCATGTTTGGCCGTCAAATGGAAACTGAACTCGTCGTCAACTTCCTATTGCACACACGACCTCATGCATCTGAAAAGTTGGAGGTGCTGCCAATTGTAGGTCCTTGTAAAGTTGGCAAGAGCACCCTTGTTGCTCATGTTTGCAAGGATGAAAGAGTCCGCAATCATTTCTCTGAAATATTGTTCCTGTGGGATCATGATTTTACAGGTCATGACCTCGCTAAGTTTAGAGAAGCATGTGAAATGGAACACCAAAGTCTAGTCTCAAACTTCAATACTCTGCCACAGCAGCACAGACGCGCCAAGAACATGTGTCTTAGACCACATACTGCACATTTCTAAGTCCAGGTATTCATCCATAGATTTCATAATCTGAACTCTAGTTGCCTGTGGCCTAGGCATGAATCTTTTTTTTTTGAAAGATCTGGTTGCCCAGCTTTGTATTATAATAAGTAGAAGAAGCAAAAGTCACTACAAGCACGAAAAGTGCTACTCCCCACAGCCTAAGCTACGGGGAGCTGAAAGAAAAGTAAAGGCCTTATTACATATTACTTATTTGTGCAACAAAAAGGGGCTTCGAGAAGACCCCCCAGCCAGAGACCACAGCTGACATGTGCCTTTAATCTCGACAAGTAGTGCCTGTTCTGCCTTCATGGTCCACCTGAAGATCCTCGCATGCCTACCGCTGTGATTCTGAACGCAGTGTTGCTCTGCCTTAAGACGACCTTCCAGGGATAAGCAGTAGGTTTTCAGAACTACAGCCCCTCCCCAAACTAGATCCTGGTCCCATGCAATGAGAATTCCCCCCCTTGTGTCATGAGCCAGCATATATTGGAAGCTATAGTACTGAATCTTGGCCCCAAAACCTCCGCTGCAAGGAACACCTCAATCACTTTCAGTTTCGTTTCCTGCAAACATATGCTCAGTGGCACGGGTGGGCACTTGGCGCGGCGGAAGCATAGGCGGTGCAGAGATCAGCAGGTCGGGGATTTCGCGGAACAACCCCCTGCACACTTCGTTGGTGTGGTGGCCTCCCCCGCGGAGGTCCCGGCCGCCGGCCGCCAAAGCAGGGGCGTCCGTCTGCACCGCCGCCACCATGTCGATGTCCATACGAGTCACGCGGTCGGAGATGTCGTCAACTTGTCCGTCATCCGAGCACCTGGCCGAGTCAGGCGGCCCGTTCTGCTCGCGGCTGACCGCCTCTATCTCGTGGCCCATTGGGTCGTTGAGCTGGAACCCTGGGCCGAGTTGGTGCTCATGCTGGACCGAGTTGGGCCTTTGCTGCTGCATTCGGCCCGAGTGCCAGACGGGCTCGTACACCGGGGAACGGTGCGCCGGCTCGCCGCCATCAGGCGAGTAGCTAGGCTTAGTCCCAGAGCTAAGCATGAATCTGCCTTTATTGACTATGATCACAAGATGCATGGTTAGTGGCTAGTGGGTACAAAAAGGGTATGAGCAGTTATATAGTGCAGAGTCTCTCCATTCTTCAAGTAGTGTTTGGTCTTCATTTTCTTTCTGACTAAGACTCTCAAAGCAGTACAATATCTGGTCCACGCTAGACAAACCACAAGTTGCACGGCAGCCTCGAAGAGAAGTTGAATATTAGACGTGACTGCATGAACTTTTTGCATGTAGAACAGGGACTGCGGTTCTTAACATTCCTACCTTCCATGGAGTCTGCACTCAGAGACATTGACGCCATGCCACAAGTGTTCTGATCATTCTCTACATCCACTTTGTGTTCTTGCTGACAAAAGTCCCCAAATGGAGAAGCTACTTTCTGTAGTCCTTGGTGAGGCGATCACTAGATGCATAAATTTCTCCATTGGCAAATGCTCCGTGGTGCAGGCACAAGAAGTTGAGGGCCGCCTCTGCAGGGTTCGGTTCTGCTTCGGGCACGGGTCATAATAGACGAGTCCATGGGACGGCAGATCACAAACCAAGCTATGCTCGTGCAGCTGGACACGCTGATAGGTGCCACGCACCGAGGTTATTACATTCTTGACACTTTCAGTTGCAAATCTCGTTGAGGAGGATGCCAAAGATCAGTTCTTGAGTCAAAACGGTCCACACCCCCCCTGCATTGTCGTCTCCCCCAGGGCGACTCGGGGGCGACACGTCCGCCGCCGCCACATACTGTCCTCCCCAGGCCACCTCTGGCCACCGCCGCCGCTGCTCCGGCTAGCAGTGGCGGCAGCCCGCTGCGGCATCCAAAAAGGCCATCCTGTAGCAGCTTCCACCTCTCCCCAACTCCTCTTCCCCTTTCGTGATTTGGTTACTTTGGGAGCTTGCATGGCTGGCATGGAGCAGGAAGCGCCAGATCCAGGACCTCTAGCACAGGATCCGACGACCCCCGCCTCGGATCCGGCGTTGCCAGGGCAGGCGGGCGTGGCTGCCAGCAGGTGGGAGCCATGCGGAGGTGAAGGCGGCACCCCTGAGTGCACCCCTGGATGGCTGGTTCAAGCGCGTGCGCACACGCCCCGGCCTACCTCCCTCGCCTTCTGAGTACGTGCACCCACCTGTACCTATGGGCGGTGTCGGGGTCAGCAGGCAGGCCGTGCGGGGCGCGAGCCGCACGGTGGCGGTCTGCACCATGACAGACGCGACTGCCGGCTGCAGGCCTGTACGGTAAGCTGCACACATCTAGCCACGAGGTCTGGCCTAAGGTTGGAGACTCGCGGATCGGAGGCAGGGCCTAGGTGCGGGGCCTGGCCATGGTGTGTTGAGCGTGCTGGGACCGGAGCTCGGCTGAGGCCCTGGGTGCGGAACCGGCGCCCCCCGCCCTAGATTTGATGCAATAGGCTGGCGCACCACCAGGAAAGTCGTCCATGAGCTTCTTCGCTAGCGCTGGCAGCAACGATCGCTTTCACTGTAGCCTCCGCGGCGGCAGCGGATGCTCATGGTCATCCTGATGAGGACATGACACCTTCGGATACAAACATTGATGATAAGGTGAGCTCATTCCTATATTTGCACATTGATTTTTGGTATAATTCACTTGGTTCCATATGTACTTGTCATTATTTGAATGTAGGTACAAATATGTCTCAAAATGTAAGTCCATCAAAGTTGAACTTTCGGTTCGTCGGTAGCCCGACAGTGCTTTATTGCGACGGTCATAAGTCGTCCATCCAGAGTACGATTGAGGTCAATGAGCACTTGATGAAAAGATTATTTGATAAGCTTTCAAATAGATCTAGTCTCACCTCAATATCATGTCAGCAAGGTCTCCAAATCATTATGACAAGCTATCGCTGTTTCCGAGAGCTACGACATCATCGTGGGCTTGTTATTCACACTTTGGGACCCAAGCCCAAGTTGGATCACACCCCAAGAAGATGGAGAACACCCAAGAGATGCTCAAGGACGTCCTCCACCTTGGCCACCACCTTAGGAGGCAACCAAGGGCGTCCAATCCATATCAAGTTCGAGTCCATCTCGGGCTCCAGGACCAGTCTGTAGTAAAATGGACGTCCAGAACTCATACGAACTCTGTTTTCAATGATCCATATATAGATGGAAAGATAATTTTATAAGCTAACCAATGGATTTGGTTTGAGACCCAAATTCCATCGGAGTCAATGGGAATCATCAAAACAAGTTGACATCCAGAATTTGTCAGGGCACTGTGTCGTCGTCTTTTGGGCCGTTTGGGCCATGTAACGTGTCGAGACTCCTTAGGGACGTGAGTAGGGGTCCTTGGACATCCCTTAAGCTATATAATTATTAGCCGCCACCTATGTTTGGGTTTGGGTTTTGAGTAGATTATTTCGTCCATTAACAGTTGCCGTCTTTCAGTTTGCGAGACCCTAACTTCGAGTGCTTAATCATTCATCTGCAATTGTCACTTCAATTGAGTTGCGTTTTATCTTGTTCTTGCTTGTGTTCTTCGATTCACAGCAGAGATTAGCCTTCGTGGTGAGGTCAACTAGATTGTGACACGATTGATAACAGAGGAGACGTGGTGCTAAGGTTACAGGGTTCGGGTCTTTGTGATCTGAAGCCGGATCGGTGTGTCGCTTCTGACCAAATCGATAGTTATCTTGAACCTGATGGAAGATCAGAAATCATGTCCCCATCACATCCTCCTCAGCTCCTTGGTCTGGTCAGATGACTTATTGCCTCACTGGTTGGGTTGGCACTGGGCGGCCTTGCTGTGGGTGATGGCCAACTGGTTCACCATCGCTGTCCTCATAGCTCAGAGTGGAGGGCTACAGTTCAAGGGTTTGGGAAGTTTAGGTGAAAGCCGTGCACAACCTAACTGTGCGATCGACGGCAATGCCATCCGGCCCCATTTACGTCCTTGGAGGCATCGATGTAGCCTCCCCACCCTCTAATTGTAGCACGTCGTTCTTCTCCTAGTGAAAATCTAGCTTTGGTTACCTGGAGGTGCCGGTGGTGGCGGCATCCACAACACTGTGTCCCTCTTGAGGGCACCATCGTGGAGGGGCTAGGTTAGACCCTCCAACCTTTCTTCTTGAAGGGCTCCTATCATCGATGATGGCATCCGTGGATGTCACTTTCCTTCATGAAGGCATCAACATAAGCACACCTGCTCCCATCTGCTCCTGACATGTCCTTGTGTTCTCCCAGTTTGTAACACCCCAGGTGTTATAGTGCTAATTAATCTGCCATGTCATCATAATGCATTGCAAAGCATCCATGATTAGGTCAACCTTGTTATGCATCAACTAAACACAAGTTTATTTATCTAGATTGGATGTGCTTCTCAGTGGTGTGCTCCGAACCAAAAATCCTAAATTCGAATAACACCGCAAATACTTAGTCCATACCCTGCGTAATTTGAGGTGTGTGACTGTGTTACACACTAGTGTCAATTGTAGGTTATGAGCTTAAGTACAACACATAAAATGAAGCTCCAAGTTTGAGTTTGAGTTGGAGTCCAAAAACTTGTCATGAGTTTTCCGATTCGAATTCAAATTCAAATTTGGGGAAAATGTTAAAAGAATTCCAAAAGCTAAATTGGTCAACCAAGAGTAGCATTTGGTCAACCATGTCATGTTGGTCCAAATGATGCCCTTGGATGATGGTTTGATCACTAAGTAATCACTAATCAAAGTAGCAACAAATTCCAATTGAAAATTCCTCCGAAAACCCTAAATTTCAAAACCCTATTTTACCCATTTTGAAATAATTCAAAATCTAAGCAAAATTTGGGAAAAAGTTTAAAACCAAGTTTGTAGAACTTTTCAAGGGCTACAACTTTGGTGTTTTGAGTTTTCAAAGTTTTAGTGTAAAATTTGGAGCAATTTTGAAAATAAACAAATTTCAGATTTAACTCATTTTTGTCCCCAAACTAAGATTTCAAAATGGAGGCAGATTTTGAAAATGTTTTGAACAGAAAAGTTGTAGGTCTTGTTTAGATGAACAACTTTGGTGTTTGGAGATTCTGAAGTTTCAATATGAAATCCAAAGTAATTTCTAAATTACCAAATCCCAAAAATGTGTCCCCTTTTGAATTTAAACTCAAATTTCAAAATCCAGTTAGAATTTGAAAAAGTGTTCAATACAAAACTTGTAGAGCTTGAAATTCTGAAGATTTCATACATTGGAAGTTTTTCAAGTTGTTACATGAATTTGAAAGTAATTTGAGAAAATAGTTTGAAAATTCAATTTTGGGGGGGGGGGGGCAGCTACAGTGCCGTCCAATCGTTGCCGACCACCGCGCGGTATGGGCGCTGGCGAGACGCCGGACGGCTTAGGCCAGCTTCCAGGAGCGCCCTCGACCGCCAGCGCGACGACGTGAGCATTCCCGTGCTGTAGCCGCGACCGCTGCCTACAAATACGACGTGTTCAGGGAGAGCGTTTTCTTCTTCCCTGTTTTCACTACCGCCGCCACCGCAGCTCCGCCGCTCGCCGCTGCCGCTGCCAAGCCGCCTCCGGCCACGCAAATCACGCCAACAGAATCGCCGCATCCTCGCGCACCTCGTGAACCACCCGAGCTAGTTTGACTTCACCTGGATCACCGTAGCCACCGCTTCCCGTGCTCAACTCCGGCGACCGAGCCGCTTCACGTGGCCAGCACCCTTCGCCGCCTCCCAGCGCCTTCTTGTGGCTTCACCGCGACCACTGTAAGCTCCTGATGCTCCCCGTGCTCTCGCTTTAGCCGCTACCACGTTGTATCGTCGGGTCGCCGGTCATCGTAGCAGCCGGTCCGCCATGGCCGTCGGGAAGGGCTTCCCGGAGGTGTAGCGTAGCCGTTAGGGGTTAAAACGAGTTCGTGGTGAAGCGTAGATGCTGTAGAGCCGCTCGGTTGGGTGACCGACGCGATGCTCACCGCCTGCCACCGCGTGGGCATGGACGGGTCGCGGGAGAGAGCGAGGGAGACGGAGGTGAAGGATGACAGGCGGGGTCAGGCTGTCAGCGAGAGAGAGGGAGAAACGACCGCGCGCGCGGGCGTTGCTGGGCCGTGCCGCTGGGCCGCGTAGGCGAGTGCGGGCGCGAGCGCGCGGGCGCGCGCGAGCGGGCCGCTCAGTGGGCCGAGCCGGAGGAAGAGAAGGGGAGTCGGCCCGGTTCGGGTTTTTGTTTTTTCTTTTTCAAAATTTTGAATAGTAATACTATTTGTTTATTTCATTAAAAATTGTGTAGAGCTCCAAAATTCCTGAAAATTTTTGTGTGAGCTTCTCAATGAATAAACTATCTAGGAAAAATGTTAAATGTCAAATTTGATTACTTTGTACAGTAGATTTAATTAGTTTCATTAAAGATTAAATGCAACTTCCATGAATTTTAATAATTAATTTATTAATCCAAAAATTATGAGATTTATTATGACACTGTTTTAGGTCATTCTTAATCTCTAGAAAAAGTTTGAGCTTGTTTAGATAAAGTTTGATCAACTGTTAATTATGCCCTAATTAGTTAAATTAAATAAATGTTAATTTGATAACTTTAAGTGTTGTGTGCCCTTTTGATTGAGTGATGTCCTTAGGTCACTAATCTTGGGTGATCTTTGGCACCTTAATTTCATGTTTGAGCTCGTTAGTAACTTAGTGATAAAAAGCTGGTATCGCTAGTTTTGTCGCTACTAGTTAGTAGGTTTACTGTTTTATGACTGTACCGCGAAGGAAAGTTGTACTCAAGTCATAAACCGTGGCATATCAGCATCAAGCATCATGTTTATCATCGAGCATCATGTTAAAGCATGTTATGTACTCGTGTAGTTTCCGCTTTTGAAGAAGTCGAAGTTGCCGAGCAAGCCTCCGGAGAAGAGCTATCGTCGGTGGGTTCCAGACCTGAAGTTGGAGTTCTCGAGTCCGAGTCTTTTGTCTCGTCAGAGCAAGGCAAGCCCCGGTGCATTTAAACCCTACCTTGATATTTATAAATTTTTATTATTTATATTATGGTTTATTGCATTAAGTAATTAGGAGTTGAGTGATAACCCAATTGATGCATTACCATCCTTGATTATTGTGATATCAACCTTGATACCTGTTTTACTGAAAATGCGTAGTATGCTTCGCTATGCTTATGAGTTAAGCTTTTTAAATTAATGTTTACTTGGCCATGACGGCATACTTAATGAATATTGAAATATGAGAATGAACTTGTAAGATCGGGCGGGTGGTTTGGCCATTGCTAACTTGCATTGGGAAAGGAGTCCCAATGTATTGTTTCCGCCTTATCAGTTAAGGACCGTACGTTGTTGGCCCTTGCGTCATGGAGTTTTTATTAGTACTAGCCATGTACCCATGACGGGTAAAGCCTTACTTCGGCTAGTCCATTATGAGAACGTCTAACCTCGCACTGGGAGTGGAGAGATGGCGAGAGTAGCGTGTACCCTCAGGGCTAGAATTGGGCTGGGTTCGAGGAGTACTATGCTCTCAGGTGGCGATGGACACGTTCTAGTTTTGGGTTACTCGGGTAAGAGTTGATATATGCAAGATTCGGTTCTACATATGTCGTGTGGTTAGGAATCCCCAGCTGGGTAAATGAAGCGGTTCAAATTGTCGTTGCTCCATGAGAAAGGAGTCTTGGCCTTGCACCAACATCGTAGTTAAGAACTGAAATGGAAAGAAAGAGAATGAGAAAGGTTTTGATGATAATTACTTTGATCTAGATTAGGATCACCTAGAGTTGGTTAATGAACCATCAATGGTAAAAGTAAAATATTGAAGGTAAGGACTTAATTTAGTAAGCTTTTCTGCAAAAGAAAATTTGATTTTGGAATACCCGTACCTTGATTCCCTAAAGCTAGCATGCCCTTGGAGTCTTTATCTTAGTCGGGTAAGTCTTGTTGAGTACTCTCATACTCAGGGTTTGTTGAACCCCTTGTTGCAGGTGCGGTTCATGAACAAGTCTGCTTTGAGCCTTGTTGCATGACCGTTGTGGCTGAAGAAAGTGACGACGAGTAGACTATGTGGCCTTGGGCAAGGCATCTCGCTTGTGTGATGTAATAAAGTTACTACCGATACTTCTCTACTACTGGTTTGTAATAATGCTACATAAGGTTTGAGGTTTGAAAACTGGTTTGTAAACTTAAGTTATTGTAAGACTTCCGCTACTTTACTCTGTTGAATATTTTGAATAAACTGTTGTAATATTGCAATACTCCTGTGATTGGATCTTGTTCGGAGGAAAGCAGGCCTTTTAAGTTATGGTGAACATAAGTATGGCTGTCAGGGGTCATTATGGCAATGACGGGTAATTGTGGGCCATCATAATTAGGAGGTTCTGTGACAGCTGGTACCAGAGCATAATCACTCGAGTTATTGTAGTATTACTTTGCAAAACTTCAAAATGATTTTGGGTCGAACAAAATTAATATTGATATTTTGGTCCAAATTGCTTTTGCTTATCTTAATCTATCCTCTATAGTTTCCTTAGCTCATATTTGAAAGCTTCGTAGTGAAGTATCATGTTATAGTGCCCTATGTTATAAATATTGCTTGTGTTACTTAAGCTTTTTCTGTTAGATCGTAAGTACGATGCATGCATCATGTTTAATTAACCTGCTTAAGTTACCTTCCCTTTTAAAGTGGTTTGGGTTAAGTAAGGTTCAATCCTATTCATGCTAACCTTCAGATCCCTCCTATCTATTCTCATCGTTCTAATTCTATCTTGCTTTAGGATGGCACGTGTGAAGACGACTCCTCGCAAGAAAACGGGTCCGCAAGGAGTGCCGCGTCATCAGTTGGCCACCAGAGGTGATGGAGCAAGTAGTAGTCGCAATCCGAACCCGAATTCGGAATCAGAGGTTGCAAGGCTTACTTCAGAGGTAGAGCGACTGAAGCGCAACATGCGTTTTTGGAAGCAGTTCCAGAACGAGTCTCTAGAAAAGGAGACAGAAGCCAGGGCTCGTGTTCAAGAGTTGGAGCTTTATGCAACACACCTGGAGCAGTATAACACCATTCTGCATGAGGAAGTCCATAGGCTACATGATCTGATGAATCCCAATCATCAGCCTTAGGCAGTAGAAGATGATGTCGGTGCCGTGGTTGTTCCTGGTGGAGAGGACAATGAGGAAGAAGATCCAGAAGAAAATGAACCCATGATGGAAAGTGGGGATGATGCAAGTCATGTCACTGGTGCAAGTGCTCCAAAGAATGAGGATGGAGTGATCGTGATCAGTGATGATGATGAGGAGTGAAGGGTTGAGATGGATGGTTATGTAATATAGTAGTCTTTCCTATTTTCTAAGAACCTTAGTGGGTAGTTTCTTGCTTGCGAGCAAGTTTGTAATGAAAATAATGTAAGATAAGTTTGATGTGTGTACTAGTACTGTACTAACTGCTTTTTAATTCAATAAAGCGATGTAAATAAACATGGTTTGTGTACAACAGATGGACGGTACTAGAACTTCCTAGGATGGGGACAATGCTCCGAATCCCCCACCGTTTCCACCTACTTTGGCAGAAGCTATTGCCGCACTGGTTAATGCCACTACCTTGTTGGCTCAGAATCAGAATGGGAATCAGGATCGTCGAGGCCCTAATAATGGAGGAGAAACCACTTATGTGGATTTCATCGATACCCGTCCACCAGTGTTCTCAAAGGCAGATGAGCCGCTAGAGGCGGATGACTGGCTCCGCACCATGGAGCAAAAGTTTGAACTTCTACAGTGCACGGAGTACCAGAAACCCATGTTTGCAGCACAGCAACTCAGAGGTGCCGCAGGGGCGTGGTGGGCGAATCTGGTCGCCGCACGGCCTGCTGGCCACCGTGTCACTTGGCAAGAGTTTCGGGATGCTTTTAGAGCACACTACAATCCAGATGGTGTCCTGGCCATGAAGTTAGAAGAGTTTCTCTCACTGAAGCAAGGGAACCAGACAGTTCTACAGTATGTGGGCAAATTCAATCATCTGTCCCAGTATGCAGCTGAGTATGTGAACACCGATGCGAAGAAGAAGAGTTGTTTCATGAGGGGTTTGAGTACCAGGATCCAGGAAGCATTGGTCACCTGCTATAATGCCATGTACCATGAGATAGTCAATGTGACTATTGCGTCAGAAGAAAAGTCCTGCCTACACAAAGAGTCGAAGAAAAAGAAGTAAGTGTTGTCTAGCCCGTCTGGCGGCATTAAGAAGCGCCAGAAGTTTATCTACCACCCTCAGAACCATTTCCGCCCAACTTATCGTCCACCGCAATACCAAGCTCGGCCACAGACGTTTTTCCGTCCTGCCGTACCCCAGCAATATCCACAACAGCCAAATGCCCCTGGTATTCGAAACCAGACTCCAGTAACCCATAACTTTCCCTGCTACAATTGTGGAAAGCCAGGCCACTTCTCCAAGGACTGCCCGTATCCAAGGTAGTATAACCCCAATTATCCCAGAGCTCCCGTACCACAACAGCAACAACCTCAGAGCAAGAATAACAATTTGAATGTCCAGAAGGGTAAGGGTGAGAAGAAGAAGACCGGACGTGTATTCTACACTCAAGCAAGTGCAATTCCAGAGAGAGAACCTGTTATGATGGGTATGTTCCCTGTTGCTAATCATCCAGTAGTACTGTTATTTGATTCAGGTGCATCGCATACATTCATAAATCGCACCTTTGTTACAAAGCATGACATTTCAATTTTGGGAACACAAGAAGATTTCTTTATTCAGTCGCCCGGGGGACGACTGTGTACTAAGAAGATGGTACGTGACGTACCTATAGAGTTAGGTGGACATATATTCCCTACCTCAATGATAATATTACAGAAGTAGGATATAGATATAATCCTGGGTATGAATTGGATGTACCAACGAGGAGCCATTATAGATGCACTGCACAGAACTATAAGGTTGAACTTGTCAGATAATAGATCTCATCTTCTTATCCAACTTCCTATTCCAAAGAGAACAGTTGAAAGGATATGTGCAACTTCAGTGCAAGAGATTTGTGATATACCGGTAGTCTGTGAATTTCCAGATGTGTTTCCAGATGATCTACCAGGTCTGCCACCGGACAGAGATGTAGAGTTTGTGATTGAGTTAAAACCGGGTACTGCCCCAATATCCAGGAGAGCTTATAGAATGCCACCAAATGAATTGGCAGAACTTAAGGATCAATTGCAAGAGTTGCGTGACAAAGATTTTATCAGACCCAGTTCATCACCGTGGGGATGTCCGGCTCTTTTTGTTAAGAAGAAAGATCAGACTTTAAGGATGTGTGTTGATTATAGACCGTTGAATGAAGTAACCATTAAGAACAAATACCCGTTGCCTCGCATTGATCTACTCTTTGATCAGCTTGCGGGGGCAAAGGTATTTTCAAAGATCGATCTTCGATCAGGGTACCATCAAATCAAGATTCGACCTGAAGATATCCCAAAGACTGCATTTACCACCAGATATGGACTGTATGAGTACCTAGTTATGTCTTTTGGTCTCACCAATGCACCGGCACATTTCATGTATCTGATGAACTCAGTTTTCATGCCGAAACTTGATAAGTTTGTGTTTGTGTTTATTAATGATATTCTGGTATACTCCAAAAGTGGAGAAGAGCATATTGAGCATCTCAGAGTAGTTCTGACTCGTCTGAGAGATCATCAACTGTATGCCAAGTTCAGTAAATGTGAGTTTTGGTTAAGAGAAGTGCAATTCTTAGGACATGTGTTATCAGCCGAAGGAGTAGCAGTAGATCCTGGCAAGGTGAAAGATATTCTGAATTGGAAACCACCAATCTCAGTTCATGAAGTTCGAAGTTTTCTAGGAATGGCGGGTTATTACCGTCGATTCATACCTGACTTTTCAAAGGTAGCCAAGCCAATCACGGAGTTGTTGAAGAATCAAACTAAGTTTATATGGTCTCCAGAATGTGAGAAAGCTTTTAGAATTCTAAAGAAGTCACTAACAACTGCTCCAGTCTTAGCACAGCCAGATATAGAAAAACTATTTGATGTTTACTGCGATGCCTCGGGTATTGGCCTTGGTTGTGTATTGATACAAGAAGGCAGAGTAATTGCTTATGCCTCGAGACAGTTGAAGCGTCACGAAGAGCATTATCCGACACATGATCTTGAACTAGCAGCCGTGGTTCATGCATTGAAAATCTGGCGTCATTACTTGTTGGGTAATACTTGCCACATGTATACAGATCACAAGAGCTTAAAGTATATCTTTACTTAGTCAGAATTGAATATGAGGCAAAGAAGGTGGCTTGAGTTAATAAAGGACTATGATTTAGAAGTACACTATCACCCTGGAAAAGCAAATGTTGTTGCTGATGCACTCAGTAGAAAGAATCATTGCAATTGTATAACTGTGAAGCCAATAGATTACAGTTTGTGTTACGAATTGGAAAAGTTGAATATTGAAATAGTCCAGCAAGGTCAGTTAACTAATGTCACAGTGGAATCAACAATCAAAGATCAGATTGTATCTGCTCAGAGAAAGAATTCTGGAATAGCTCACCTCAAAGAAAAAGTTAGAATAGGTCAACAAACAGATTTCAGTATTGATGATACAGATGTGTTGTGGTTTAAGAACCGGCTAGTGGTCCCAAAGGTTCCAGAGTTACGTCAGCTCATTCTTGATGAAGCACATAGTACAAGGTTTTCTATTCATCCAGGGAGTAATAAGATGTATCAAGATTTGAAACAGAGATTTTGGTGGACCAAAATGAAAATTGAGATTATGTTTATCTGAAAGTGTCACCCATGAAAGGAGTTAGTAGATTTGGAGTCAAGGGCAAGCTTGCACCCCGTTATATTGGACCATTCCAAATCATTGAAAAATGTGGAAAGGTGGCATATAGATTAAAGTTGCCTGAACAACTGTCAGCCGTGCACAATGTATTTCATGTATCACAAATGAAGAAGTGTCTTCAAGTGCCTGATCAAGTTGTTGATGTTGAGGGGGTTGAACTTGAGCCTGATTTGACATATTCTGAATATCCTGTCCAAGTTTTGGATCAAAAGGATCGTGTTACCCGAAGTAGAACAATCAAATGGTACAAGATACAATGGGATCAACATTCGGAAGAAGAAGCCACATGGGAATCGGAAGATTACCTGTTGGAGAATTTCCCCGAGTTCTTTGCTTCTATCTAGGTTGCAATTTCTTCTTTAAAATTGTAATCTGATCTCTTAAAAAAACTTTGTAGTGTAGAAAACCCCTACCTGTTTTGTAAACAAGTCTTGGACGTGTTTGCTTGACACGTTTCCTTTTCCATTACTTAACTCAAGACTTTAAATCTCGGGACGAGATTTCTTTAAGGGGGAAGGGCTGTAACACCCCGGGTGTTATAGTGCTAATTAATCTGCCATGTCATCATAATCCATTGCAAAGCATCCATGATTAGGTCAACCTTGTTATGCATCAACTAAAACAAGTTTACTTATCTAGATTGGATGTGCTTCTCAGTGGTGTGCTCCGAACCAAAAATCCTAAATTCGAATAACACCGCAAATACTTAGTCCATACCCTGTGTAATTTGAGGTGTGTGACTGTGTTACACACTAGTGTCAATTGTAGGTTATGAGCTTAAGTACAACACATAAAATGAAGCTCCAAGTTTGAGTTTGAGTTGGAGTCCAAAAACTTGTCACGAGTTTTCCGATTCGAATTCAAATTCAAATTTGGGGAAAATGTTAAAAGAATTCCAAAAGCTAAATTGGTCAACCAAGAGTAGCATTTGGTCAACCATGTCATGTTGGTCCAAATGATGCCCTTGGATGATGGTTTGATCACTAAGTAATCACTAATCAAAGTAGCAACAAATTCCAATTGAAAATTCCTCCGAAAACCCTAAATTTCAAAACCCTGTTTTACCCCTTTTGAAATAATTCAAAATCTAAGCAAAATTTGGGAAAAAGTTTAAAACCAAGTTTGTAGAACTTTTCAAGGGCTACAACTTTGGTGTTTTGAGTTTTCAAAGTTTTAGTGTAAAATTTGGAGCAATTTTGAAAATAAACAAATTTCAGATTTAACTCATTTTTGTCCCCAAACTAAGATTTCAAAATGGAGGCAGATTTTGAAAATGTTTTGAACAGCAAAGTTGTAGGTCTTGTTTAGATGAACAACTTTGGTGTTTGGAGATTCTGAAGTTTCAATATGAAATCCAAAGTAATTTCTAAATTACCAAATCCCAAAAATGTGTCCCCTTTTGAATTTAAACTCAAATTTCAACATCTGGTTAGAATTTGAAAAAGTGTTCAATATAAAACTTGTAGAACTTGAAAATCTGAAGATTTCATACATTGGAAGTTTTTCAAGTTGTTACATGAATTTGAAAGTAATTTGAGAAAACAGTTTGAAAATTCAATTTGGGGGGGGGGCAGCTACAGTGGCCGGCCAATCGCCGCCGACCACCGCGCGGTATGGGCGCCGGTGAGACGCCGGACAGCTTCGGCCAGCTTCCAGGAGCGCCCTCGACCGCAGCGTGAAGACGTGAGCATTCCCGTGCTGTAGCCGCGACCGCTGCCTACAAATACGACGTGTTCAGGGAGAGCGTTTTCTTCTTCCCTGTTTTCACTACCGCCGCCACCGCAGCTCCACTGCTCGCCGCTGCCGCTGCCAAGCCACCTCCGGCCACGCAAATCGCGCCAACAGAATCGCCGCATCCTCGTGCACCTCGTGAACCACCCGAGCTAGTTTGACTTCACCTGGATCACCGCAGCCACCGCTTCCCGTGCTGAACTCCGGCGACCGAGCCGCTTCACGTGGCCAGCACCCTTCTCCGCCTCCCAGCGCCTTCTTGTGGCTTCACCGCGACCGTTGTAAGCTCCTGATGCTCCCCGTGCTCTCGCTTTAGCCGCTACCACGTTGTATCGTCGGGTCGCCGGTCACCGTAGCAGCCGGTCCGCCATGGCCGTCGGGAAGGGCTTCTCGGAGGTGTAGCGTAGCCGTTAGGGGTTAAAACGAGTTCGTGGTGAAGCGTAGATGCTGTAGAGCCGCTCGGTTGGATGACCGACGCGATGCTCACCGCCGGCCACCACGCGGGCATGGACGGGTCACGGGAGAGAGCGAGGGAGATGGAGGTGAGGGATGACAGGCGGGGCCAGGCTGTCAGCGAGAGAGAGGGAGAAACGGCCGCGCGCGGGCGGGCGTTGCTGGGCCGTGCCGCTGGGCCGCGTAGGCGAGTGCGGGCGCGAGCGCGCAGGCGCGCGCGAGCGGGCCGCTCAGTGGGCCGAGCCGGAGGAAGAGAAGGGGAGTTGGTCCAGTTCGGGTTTTTGTTTTTTCTTTTTCAAAATTTTGAATAGTAATACTATTTGTTTATTTCATTAAAAATTGTGTAGAGCTCCAAAATTCCTGAAAATTTTTGTGTGAGCTTCTCAATGAATAAACTATCTAGGAAAAATGTTAAATGTCAAATTTGATTACTTTGTGCAGTAGATTTAATTAGTTTCATTAAAGATTAAATGCAACTTCCATGAATTTTAATAATTAATTTATTAATCCAAAAATTATGAGATTTATTATGACACTGTTTTAGGTCAATCTTAACCCCTAGAAAAAGTTTGAGCTTGTTTAGATAAAGTTTGATCAACTGTTAATTATGCCCTAATTAGTTAAATTAAATAAATGTTAATTTGATAACTTTAAGTGTTGTGTGCCCTTTTGATTGAGTGATGTCCTTAGGTCACTAATCTTGGGTGATCTTTGGCACCTTAATTTCATGTTTGATCTCGTTAGTAACTTACTTAGTGATAAAAAGCTGGTATCGCTAGTTTTATCGCTACTAGTTAGTAGGTTTACTGTTTTACGACTGTACCGCGAAGGAAAGTTGTACTCAAGTCATAAACCGTGGCATATCAGCATCAAGCATCATGTTTATCATCGAGCATCATGTTAAAGCATGTTATGTACTCGTGTAGTTTCCGCTTTCGAAGAAGTCGAAGTTACCGAGCAAGCCTCCGGAGAAGAGCTATCGTCGGTGGGTTCCGGACCTGAAGTTGGAGTTCTCGAGTCCGAGTCTTTTGTCTCGTCAGAGCAAGGCAAGCCCCGGTGCATTTAAACCCTACCTTGATATTTACAAATTTTTATTATTTATATTATGGTTTATTGCATTAAGTAATTAGGAGTTGAGTGATAACCCAATTGATGCATTACCATCCTTGATTATTGTGATATCAACCTTGATACCTGTTTTACTGAAAATGCGTAGTATGCTTCGCTATGCTTATGAGTTAAGCTTTTTAAATGAATGTTTACTTGGCCATGACGGCATACTTAATGAATATTGAAATATGAGAATGAACTTGTAAGATCGGGCGGGTGGTTTGGCCACTGCTAACTTGCATTGGAAAATGAGTCCCAATGTATTGTTTCCGCCTTATCAGTTAAGGACCGTACGTTATTGGCCCTCGCGTCATGGAGTTTTTATTAGTACTAGCCATGTACCCATGACGGGTAAAGCCTTACTTCGGCTAGTCCATTACGAGAACGTCTAACCTCGCACTGGGAGTGGAGAGATGGCGAGAGTAGCGTGTACCCTCGGGGCTAGAATTGGGCCGGGTTTGAGGAGTACTATGCTCTCGGGTGGCGATGGACACGTTCTGGTTTTGGGTTACTCGGGTAAGAGTTGGTATATGCAAGATTTGGTTCTACATATGTCGTGTGGTTAGGAATCCCCAGCTGGGTAAATGAAGCGGTTTGAATCGTTGTTGCTCCACGAGAAAGGAGTCTTGGCCTTACACCAACATCGTAGTTAAGAACTGAAATGGAAAGAAAGAGAATGAGAAAGGTTTTGATGATAATTACTTTGATCTAGATTAGGATCACCTAGAGTTGGTTAATGAACCATCAATGGTAAAAGTAAAATATTGAAGGTAAAGACTTAATTTAGTAAGCTTTTCTGCAAAAGAAATTTTGATTTTGGAATACCCGTACCTTGATTCCCTAAAGCTAGCATGCCCTTGGAGTCTTTATCTTAGTCGGGTAAGTCTTGTTGAGTACTCTTGTACTCAGGGTTTGTTGAACCCCTTGTTGCAGGTGCGGTTCATGAACAAGTCTACTTTGAGCCTTGTTGCATGACCGTTGTGGCTGAAGAAAGTGACGACGAGTAGACTGTGTGGCCTTGGGCAAGGCATCTCGCTTGTGTGATGTAATAAAGTTACTACCGATACTTCTCTACTACTGGTTTGTAATAATGCTACATAAGGTTTGAGGTTTGAAAACTGGTTTGTAAACTTAAGTTATTGTAAGACTTCCGCTACTTTACTCTGTTGAATATTTTGAATAAACTGTTGTAATATTGCAATACTCCTGTGATTGGATCCTGTTCGGAGGAAAGCAGGCCTTTTAAGTTATGGTGACCATAAGTATGGCTGTCAGGGGTCATTATGGCAATGACGGGTACTTGTGGGCCATCATAATTAGGAGGTTCTGTGACACAGTTGCTCTCCCATCCTTATCATGTTACTGGTCGATGACGGGATGCGGTATGAATCTAGACATGGAGCTCCTCTCTCCCATGGCTACCCCATAGCGGCGGCTTCCCCATGGTGCCCCTCTCCCCACAGCGGCGAATCTGTATGAGGAGCTCCTCCGGTGGTAGATCTGGCTGAGGCGCTCTCTCTCCCTCTCCTTCACTGTGGTGACGCGCGCGGTCCCGGTGAGGTGGTGCTCAGATCCAACGTGCTGCCCCGCGGCGGATCCAGGGTGGGCTCATACCTCCAGCAGTGGATCCAGGGCGGGCTCATCCTTCGGTGGCGAATCCAGGGCCGGTGCAGTCTCCGATGGCATATCCAGCGACGACGACGGTCGGCGTCAGCGTGTGGATGGGCTCGACGGGCCCATGGATGGTCTCAGCGGGCTTGTCCAAGGGTTTTTTTGCTTTTTTTGTTTTTTTATTTGATTAACCGAGGTAGGCATCTAAAGCGCCTCGGTAAAGGCTTGATGTACGGTGACCTTTAGACCGAGGCGGTTGTCGCAAGGTCGAAACTACGGTAAGCATTGTTGTTCGAGTCGGTGTCAGAGTACGGGTCTCCGGTGGCTCGGGTGGACTCAAGAACACAAGAATCACAGAGAAGACGCAACGATTTATCCTGGTTCAGGCCAATCGGTGCCCTACGTCCAGCAGCTGATGATCCTTATACTCAAAAGCACCCAAAATCGGGGGGGGGGTTACAACAGGGTTGTAGAGAGATTTGGTAGGGGGTTAGCTCAGTGCTAATCCTAAGGTTGTCTCACCACTGGTGGAACCTTCCCCTCATCAAAGAGGAGGAAGATGATGGGATACGGTGGAGGAGCTCTCGGTGCCCCTCTCTGGGTTGCCTTGCTCTTGATGCTGAGCAGAGGCTAAGGAATGGAATGGAATGATCTTCTGATGATCGTCCCCCTTCCTAGGTCTGACCTTATCCCTTATATAACGAGATAGGTCAGGTACATGGTGGTTTGAGGGAATGAGTCTATGGTTTACATGTGCCAGAGTCTAGGAAGGCCTTGCAGCGACGCGTTGTGGACCGTGGAGTTGCCGTGGAGCTGAAGAAGCCTTGGACATCGTCAAGCTGTTCTGTTCTGATACTCTGCGTGTCAGGCTGTGTCGACTTAGACTGGCCTCCCCTAGGTGGACCTTCCGGAGCTTCTCGGCGGTGAAGGAGGTCAGCTCCAGGGGCTGACGCATGGGCCCGAGAGCCTCCGAGCCCCTGGAGGCCGCGGGGAAGCTTTGTCTTCTTGTGTCACGCCCCGTGCATGACCTTGTCGGGAAAGTGGCTGGCAATGCCGTGCCCAAGGGATAGCCCCGGGGACCCCCCGAGCCTCAGTAGCTTAGGGCGTGTCTTCTTGCACCTGGGCCAAGGGCCGGGCTGAAGTGCTGGCATAGATTGGGAGCTTCTGGGCTCGAGCAAGCCCCCGAGCCCAATGCGAAGGTCGCGGTGTAGTCAGGCTTGGCAGGGTTTCTCCTCCAGAGGGTGCGCACGAGCGTACCTGATGGGTATAGCCCCCGAGCCCCTGAGCAATCCTGGAGGGGTCGGTCGGGGGGTCTTCTTCGTTCGGGAACCATTGGACCCGAGGCTTAACATACCCATATGTTAGGATCTCGTCAGTGGTTGTGATGCCCGCCTCGGTAAAGTCATTTTGCCCGCCTCGGAAAAGTTTTTAAGTAGTAGTGAAATCGGGTGATAACTCTAAAGTATCTTCCCATAGAGGCATTTTGGTATTTTTTCAAAACACTTGCATTTGGATGCATGGATCCAGAGATATGCACCCAAGGCATGTGCAAGTGGCAAAGGAGATAGCCAGGATTTTGAAGGGTGGCATCAATGGCGCACATGTCATTGCTTCTTTACTGAGGGACAACTTTGATGTCCACTTTTGGTGCAAGATTCTCAAGTTTTTGAGAGGGTTCATGCAGAAGAATATCTCCAAATTTGGTGAACATCCAAATGATCTTCTAAGCCAAAACAGACCTTTACAGCTTGGAAGAATGGTTGTGCCTTCTGAAGAATTTTTGGTTTCTCATCAATACCAATGCTATTCACATGAGATTCCAAAGATAAGAATGCTAGATGTGATAAATGGAAGCATTAAGCTTTAGGCAAAATTGACTCCTGGACACTGAAGGTGAGCACCCTTTGCTGCTGGACATCCAAAATGGAGTGATTTGCTAGAGGACACTCTGGTTCTTGACAAATTTGCTGGTGGACACTCCGTCCAATAAAATAGCTTTCGAGGAGAGAGAAGCGTAGTGAAATGTCCTTTTTGCCCGTGGCTCTTTCTTCTATCTTGGTCTTCTACCTCTCGCCACGGCCATGGCCATGGTGATACTAGGGCCGTGCTGGGCCCAGCAGCCTGCGCTTGAAGATGACCCGCAGCGTGTCCAGTGCGTTGACGTTCACCACATTCATCACCTAGATCTTCTCCCGGAGCGGAGCCGTGAAGCTGAGAGAGAGAGAGGCAGCCATGGAGTCAGCACGATTATCACAGCTGATCATGGCCAGTGGCAATAGTTGTTACCCTCCGTATGCAGCACTCATGTTCATGACGCTCCTGACCCTGGACCAGTCGAGGCCTAGGCCATTGAGGTAGGACTTGTCAATGACGCGTTGCCAGTGGTCCTGGTCCACGATGAAGTCCTCCGACGCCGGCTTCCCGTACACACCGGCCTACGAGCCGTTGAGCTAGTATGGCGGCGTTCGCACCTGCCGCGGCCACTCGGCGGGCCACTGCGCCCCACGCTCTGACGGGCCCGTCGGCACGCGGTGAACGCACGAATTGAGCCGGATGTTCTGAACTTTACGTGCCTTTGCAGAGCTCGACGTCCTCCGTCAACTTCTGGTACACCGGCGTGGTGGACCAAACGAAGAAACCGCCAGGGCGCAGGATGCGGTTCAGCTCGAGGAGGCGAGCGCCACCTGCACGAGGACACAACAATCTTGGCATCATCAGCAAGAGATCTTGGAAGGACGCACAGTGGAATGGCCTGGGGGCGGGGACGCGGTAGCGCGTGCAGTGGACGAGGTTGAATGACTTGCTGGGGAAAGGGAGGTGCTTAGAGCCCATGATGGCGGAGATGGCCAGGATCCCACGCTCGAGCACCATCTGCACCTTGGCCTCGTGCTCATCCTTGGGCACCGGCAGCACTGCTGTACAACATGGTGGCAGCTCGACGGCCACGACAGTGGCCGAGTGGCCATAGGGCACCGACAACACTGCTGTACAACCGCACGTGAGCGGGCCAGCTGTGTACCGGCGCCCATGCACGCCAGATGCGGCCGGACCAGGGAGGAAGAAGGCACCGCTGCCGATGAGAAAGAAATGAACGGTGAGAGGAAGAAGAAAGGGGTAGGGGCAAAAAGGACATTTCACCGCACTTCTCTCTCGCCGAAAGCTAGAAATTAATATTTTATTGGTCGGAGTGTCCACCAGCAAATTTGCCAAGAACCAAAATGTCCTCCAGCAAATCGCTCCATTTTGGATGTCCAGCAGCAAAGGGTGGTCACTTTCAGTGTCTAGGAGTCAATTTTGCCTAAGCTTTATCATGGCAAATGTGATACCCCACTATGGACATCTCAGATACCCCCTACGATCGTTATTTATATACTTGTAAGATTCAGGGCCTAAAAACTGCTGGTGCCAAGAAGAATCGTTCTATGAAAAAGGGAGTCATGGCAGTGACTAGCAAACAATAGAAAAAAAGTAAATTTGATTAAGTCTCTCATTAAAATATGATTAAATGAAGAAAGTAATTTTTTTCATTGGCACATGAAGTGGAGGATCTCTCTCTTATTACGCCCCTGACATGGAACTGAATACCATAACTTAGAAGACAGGCAAAGCTGAAGTAGTGTTTGCTCATGCTTCTTTCAAGACTAGAAACAGATGGAAAAGAAGGAATTGATGGATCGAGGTGGAGAACAGAAGTTGCAGCGCAATTTCCCAGATGGCTGGTCAAATCTGTGCAGTAGTGGTTGACTTGGACAAACTGTACTGGACTGGCTTATATCGAGTTATAGACCAAGTAATCACACTTGCCATTTGAAGGTTTTTGGTCGTTGATGCGGAAGAGCTAATCGTGTTGATGACGTTCAACGAGTTACCCTTGCCTAAACTGTCAGCTTTATAGCACACATATCCTGCTGGGCGACGGCATGTTTTGCCACGAGCTTGGCTTATCTCGGAGGTCTCCAGTGCCCTCCTCTACATTAGAACATCCTTTTGTGGTTGCGTTCGCGTAAAAGGCTATCCAATTCTTTGCGAAAAGGTTTTGATTCGTTCCTTTTCCTTGTTGGATGTATAATCTGAAAAGAGCGCAACACCAGGACTTTCAACGCCATTGCGATGCCAGCAGGGCGTCTTGTGATCACCATCAAGGACGAGGCCGACTCCTGGCTAGCGGCTGGCTATAGGAGCCTGGGGGTGATCATGGCCCGGCTGTAACAGGTCTTTAGGTGCTAGTTCAGTTGCAAAATTAATATCATGTAATTACAAGCGCGTGTGCTTGGGGGGTGTGGTTTGGCTTCAGTAACATTTGGCTAACCGTCCCGCGGGTTGTGTGTTGGTTGTTGGTTTGTTTTCGTGTACTCTAATCTGCTTAATGAAAAACACGCCTAGGCGTGATCGCAAAAAAAAAATCGATATTTTTTTGAGTGCTAAAAACTGCAGTAGGATATTACAATTTACAAGACAAGCAAAGATTTTGTAGTATGGCCTACTTCTGCTCTGCCTGATCCTTAATTTGTAGTCTGCGTTGTTCTTTCCTTGTAAAGGCCAAAATCATTTTCTAAGTTTAGGCAGCTTCTGTTCTGATGTGTTTACTAGTCTGCTGTTGTGCATTCTGGATCAGCCACTATTTTGACTGGCATTAGTGTCCCAGGGCATGTAATTGAAAAGGCAGGTGCAGCGTGTGCCTTCTGTTATGCCAAAACTGCAGTCATGTTTGATCAAGTCTCGGAAGTTGGAACAGAGCAGACATGCAAGGTGCAGACAAATTGAATAAAAGTGAGGCATGCACAGACCAGCCACTAGAACAGGGACCTTTTGCATCTAGAACAGGGACCGTTGTCCTTTATATGCTCTTGCTTTGCACGGATTCTGCACTTGGACATTCACGCCACTCCTACAGCGTCATTATTTCCTTCTCTCCACCCGCTCTGTGACCTTCCTGACTGGAGCCCCAAAATGGAGATGATACTTTCTGCACTACTTGGTGAGGGAATCACTAGATCCTTAAATTTTTTTCATCAGCAAAAGCTCCAAGCTTCAGCCACAGGATTTGGAGGACCGTCTCCGCAGGGTCCTTCTTCGTGCACAGGTCATCATCGACGAGGGCATGGGACGGCACATCACAAACCATCCTATGCTCCAGCAGCTGGACATGCTGAGAGATGCCATGCATCAAGGCCATTACACACTTGACACCTTTAGATACCAATCTCATAAGGAGGAGGACACGAAAGATCAAGTTGTGAGTCATTGTTTATCTCTGTCCACACTAAATTTTCTGAAAGGTTTCTATTCTTCTTCAAATAGAAACTCACAGATTTTAGAAGAACTTCAAGAGGCTTTTCACAGATTGAGCTCTATGATCCTTGATGCGGAAAAGCTGGCTGTGTTCTTGACGAGCTACCCTCGTATGTACCGCCAGCCTTATAGCATGCATCTACTTCTGGGAAGCTGTATGTTTGGCCGCCAGATGGAAGCAGAGCTTGTGCTCAGTTTCCTACTGCACACACATCCTAATGCTGCTGAGCAATTGGAGGTCCTGCCAATTGTTGGTCCCGGGAAAGTTGGTAAGAGCACCCTTGTCGCTCATGTTTGCTATGACAAAAGAGTTCGTGATCATTTTTCAGAAATCATGTTCTTGAGTGACAGTCATTTCAAAAGTGATAAGTTAACCTACCTTGGGGAAGGGTGTCTGAAGAAATATCAAAATTCCACATTAAACAAAGATGGAAGAATACTAGTTGTTATTGAAGCTACTGGAGATTTCAATGAACAAGAGTGGAAGAGGATGTATGCTACATGTAAACGGTACATGAAAATTGGTAGTAAAATCATAATCACAAGCCGGTATGACAAGATCACAAAGCTTGGAACAACAAGGGAAGTGATACTGAAACATCTGTCCGATGAAGCATTCTGGTACTTCTTCAAGACACTTACGTTCGGAAGCACCGACCCTGTGATGCACCCGAGGCTTGCTTGTCTGGCCATGGAGATAGCCAGGATCATGAAACGATGCTTATTTGGTGCTGCAGGGACAATCAATTGTCTAAGGGACAACTTTGACATCCACTATTGGTGCAAGGTTGTGTCCTTTTTGAGAGTGTTCAGCAAGTGGCATGTCTCCAAATTTGGTGACCATCCGTGTGATGCTCTGAACCAAAATGGTAGACCCGTCCATCTTTGGAGAATGACAAGAAGTTCTGAAGAGATCGTGGTTTATCATCAGTATGAATGCTCTTCGCAAGAGGAGGTTCCAAAGGTATCACTGAAACGTGTGATGTATGGAGATGTTAAGCCTTCTGGGAGATTTGAAGCCCTCGCATTTAGCTCCCAGATACCACCCTATTATAACTATATCTACAGTTGTGAGATTCCAGACCTAAAGACTCAAGGTGCTAAGAGAAAGCGGTCTTGATCATGTCATTATTATGAAGCTTATATATTTGTATATTTGAACATGTTTCATTGATTGGCTGTCACAACTCACAAAATGCAAACAATAGTACCACGAAGAATTTTATGATATATATAGGGTGTCACAGTTACAAACATGGCAAATTTTACTAGCTTGCCATATGTAAATTACGAGTGGTTCTTCACGAAAATGTATATGGTGGGCACCAATAAGACAGATTTTGATCAAAATGTAGAGTGAATTGATTGTTAATTCTGTCGGCAATTTATTTAGGGAAGATGGAACAACTGTTGACTTATACAGCCTTGCTTGTTGAACAGTCAATGTCCATTAATTATCATCGTGTCAGTTCTTTCATCTTTCTCGGCTCTGATGGTTGGTCTCCATGCTCAAACCAGAAAAAAAAAGAATCATCAACTGGCTCCTTTTAACCCACTTAGGGATGAAAGTGGGCTAGTACGCGAATCTGCATATATAGGCTTTTTTTTTGCAGGTCATATATAGGCCTAATTTTCTTTTAAATTTGTAGATCGTCCCATGATTTTGCACTCTTTTACTCTTTTTATTAATATATTTCCAGTAGGGATTCACACCCTTCCTGCTTCATCAATTTTTTTGTGGATTGTCGCAAACAAGCCACAAAAAATCTGCTGTGAGGGGGGGGGGGGGGGGGGGGGGGGGGGGGGGGTTTGATACCGAGAGTATGGGTTTGTTTGAGTTCAGGGTAGTTCATCTTATCCACTCCTGGTTTTTTTTTTTGTGGAAATAGAGATGGGTTCATTCATAATGAACGCATCCATCACAGAAATAATAAATAGATTATGCATGAGAACTGGACCACCTCATTTTAAGATCTGGTGGTTCCTAAAAACGCTATCTTAACCTAGAAGATGAAGTGACGAACACAGATATTTTGTACAAGCACATCTCCCTGACCAAGTCATAGTCTGCATTGTTGTCTTCTTGTAAAGGCCTAAACAAATGTTTCAGTCAAGACAGCTAGCTTTTAATCTTTTACTAGTCAGCTGTTGCTCACTGTATATGGCAAGCTACCATTTTGACAAGTACAGCTTAGCTTTCTAGTACTAGTCAGTCAGGGCCACTAATGGAAAAGGGAGGTGCAGCGTGTTCCTTCAGTCCAAGGGAAGATAAATAGACGCGAGTGCGTGAACTTACACTGGATCTAGAAGAGGGACTTTTGCATCTAGACTAGAGACTGTTCTTTATATATGCTCTTGCTTTCCATGGAGTTCACACTGATCATACGCGATTCCTCCACCCCCATTAATTGTTTCCATATGTCAGCAGGAGTTAAATTATACTCTTTCCAAAAAGACACTAATTTAAATGTTTATGGCATTACTACAGAAACAATTTACAAATGTGATGCTGGTTTAGATTTACCTAGATGGTATTAGGCACCGCCTCTACCAAGTGGCCTCTGTAAATGAGCCATTTGAGGTGACGACTACAGAGATAGGTATCCTGGGTCGTCCGTTTTTTTTTCTGTAAAGAGTTAAATGCACATGAGATCCATTAACTTGTGAGGATATTTCAGTTAGGTCCATCAACATAAAAAGTGGATTTTCAGGTCTATAAACTTTTTTATGCTATATCACTTAGGTCCATACTCTCTACGTGGGTTTCTCATGTTGACAGGGCTTGCTGACTTCTCAAGCACTGTTGGCCCAGTGCATTTTGTCAAACAGGTTGTAGGCATGACGAGCACCTCGTGTTTGTGCTCGCATTATCGTCCTTGGCCAACGAGACTTCGCGGCATGGTCAGCACGCGGCGTGGGCCATGCAGATCGTGCCACCGCGCACGCCTCCTCCGCAGCGCTTACGGCCGGTATCTCTGCCACGGACGACACCGTGGTGGCCAGCTGTTACCGGTGCTGTTGTCGTTCCACTCCTGTCTCCATTGTGCAGCCGCGGATGATAGGGGGTATGCCTGCAGTCGCGCCGTCGTGTAGCAAGGCCAGCGGCGGCGGCAGCTTCTTCACGTGGCTGCGGATGTTCGACTTGTGGACCCTACACTCGTTGGCATGGGGCCTGACGGCGACCCCAACGGGCAGAACTAGGAGAGCACCAGCGAAGCAGCGAGGCAGTGAACTAGTGATAGCACTAGCATTGCAATAGTCATGCTAACAACCTGGGCGTGGTGGCAACGGTGGAGCGGCGGTGCCTGGTCCCCTGCGCGGTCGGCGGCACCAGCACCGGCGTCGGGGTTGTGGCTGCCTACCTGGTGCCGCAGTTTGCTCGCCGGCATGGGCGTGGGCATGCCTGCTTCGCGCTGGCCTACCAGCCTTGCGCATGAGCACGTGGTTGATCGCTGGTCCCGCGCCGTGGCTGCTCACCTGCTCCACCCCCTACCGCACTAGCTGCCTTGCATGCCAGCGCGGAGAGCACGCACTCACGCAACATGCTGGGCTTATGCTCAATGGAGGCAATGGCGCTGGTCACGCCCACAATTTGTTTGACGAAATGCATTGGCAAGAGGTTCTTCAGAGAGCCTAGTCATCACACCACATCAGCACAAGAAGCCAACGTGGAGAGATATGGACCTAAGTGATACAACATAAAAAGTTTATGATCTAAAAATTTACTTTCAAAGTGGATGGACCTAACGAAAATCTGCTCCCAAGTTAATGGACTTCTGGTGCATTTTACTTTTTTGTGAATATTAATTATAGAGGTGGTAGTCTTCATAGGTCTATATCTATAAATGATTTTTAGAAAAAGAACAAAAATCCTAAAATAGCAAAATATGTTTTTAATGCTCGACAAATCCCATAGCTAGAAACTATGATCATGCGTTCGCAAGTCACAAAAACATATTTCAAAATAAAAATAAAAACACAAAAAACGAGAAAAGGAAAACAAATAATTCTTTCACTGCAAGAATTAAGGCTTTACATGACGGATTACTTTAGTCATAGACAATCGAAAATGCGTCACGGTTAACTTGCCATGACGATAAAAAAAAACTGTCATGTATCTCGCATCATATGTTTGCTGGACCGAATTGAGCCATCGTAGATTGACATTTGAGTTCGTCATGGATTAGTTGTCCATCTATTATACCCAGTCCATATCAAGCCCAGATACAAACCATAGTGACAAAAAAGAACATCACATATTAGTGCGAAATCATCACTGAATTAACATGCAAGTAGGTTTTAATTTAAGGTCAATCATCTGCCATGATAATACTTAATAAGGCATACATTACATATATTCAACTAACTGTAATGCAAGTAGTGTAGAACAAGGCATACATTGCATATATTCAACTAAAAGTTCCAAAAATCTGTTCAGGTGTATGAACCCATACACCACCATCAATGAATCTTGGTTGCTGCTACTGTGAATGAACATCATAGAGGCAAATATTACTCTGAACTGCGTAGATGAACATAACATCTACATGAACTGCCGCAGGGACCAAAGCAGCCAAATGAATGAAAAATAACAGTAGTTCTCTGAACCTGAAAGTTGAACGTGCTGCTGCAGTCAACTTTGAACACACATCCTCATGGAGCTTCAAAAACAAAACCTGCACGTTAAAAGATGATTGCGCTGCTGAAGGAGAAGCCCACCAGAAATAGCTAGTAGAGAAAATCTAAACAAAAAGCACACTACTCAAGCTGTGCACTAGACAAACACGGCGCCTACTACAGCACCGGCCTCCGCCGCCATCCCTGGCACCATGGATCTAGCCTCTCTACCATAGTGCCCAACAGATCTGGCGTCCCTGTTGACCAGGCGAAGCCGTCAAGATCCAGGCCTTTGTAGCTTAGATCTGAATAGAAATAGACAAACTTAAGTTAGGGATTGGATATTTTCACACAGCAGGAAGGGAGTGAGAGACCTCTGGGGATGCTCGGCGTCCCGCTCAGTAGGAAGAGGAGGGGCGGCGCCAGGTAGGGCACGGCGTGGCACGCACAAGCCCCCAAGCCCGGCCCCAATCGTCCCGACGCGGCTGGCCCGGCGGCGGCAGCGTGAGTTGGGCGGCGCGGTGCTTGGAGGCCGGCGTCGTACACTGAAGGCTGAGCATGGACGGCGCAGCTGGCGGGCGTGACGCCGGTAGCAGCCCAGCCGGACGAGAGACGGGAGCATGGAGAGGAGGGCAGCATGAGAGAAGGCACCGGGAGAGAGAGAGCCGAGGGAGAGAGAGGTTTCTGAGGATTACATAGGCCAGGGCAAAATATCAACATCCTGTCCTCGTTTTCATTTTTTATTTTCTTTTTTTTATAATCTTTTTTCTTTTTTATTTTTTAATGTTAAGCTGTGATATCAATATATTTGATATGAATGTACGACACTTTTTAAATTGTAAACCATGAATATCAGTGTAAAACACTTATGTAAGGTTCATTTTAAATCATAAAATTATATTTTGGCTCACATATTTCACTCTAGCCCATATCTTAGACAGAAAAAACATTTGTTTGCTAGATCTTGCATTGTTTACAAGGGAATATGATCTGTGACGTCCAACCGTGACGACAACTAAACCAGTCGTTTGTCACAGACAATAGAATTCTATGATGCTTTTCTTAGAATGTCACTAGTAAACCGTCATGTAAAGCCTTATTTCTTGTAGTGTTTTTTCATGGACACTATATGAACAATAAAAAAATATCGTGGAACATCTCATGGATATTATGTGAACAACTCACAATATACCGTAGAATATCTCTTGCATATTGTGCGCACAACTAAAAGTACATCATGAAATCTCTTATGGACAATGAGCGAACAAGAACAAAATTACACCATGTAACATCTCAAGACTACAATAGGAACATTGCAAAATGCATAATCTAAAAAATAAATGAAGCAACAAATAATTAGAATAGAATAAATAAAAATGAAAAGTGAAAAAAATAAAAAAAACCACAAAATAGAATAAAATATAAAGAAAAGAAAAAGAGAAAGAGGAAAGAAACAGAAGATCAAAGTTGTAGTAGTTCTATGTTGTCTGTGCAGCGGCAACTTGCCAGCCCGCTTTGTGTAAGGCCTTTGGGCTTGCACCCCTTACCATGGCCTCGGGAGCCCAGATTTGGCCTATAAAAGACCTACCTGTACTGAATACTGATATGCCTGGAAAGGCTGAAAGGGTATCTAAACATAGACTGATCTGCTAGGAATATTGCATAGGTTGAGGAGAAACATCCGCAGACAACAGGAACAGATTGGTTTTTGTAAAGAAAAAATCATTCATATTCTGTATCTATTTGAGGTAGAGAAAGATTTCTCAAATAGGGGCTCAGGGCTATCGGTAATTCCTTGGTAATATGATCAGAACCATAGCCTTTTGAAATAACATTTTTACTGTTGGAGATATCAGCTAATACAGAGAATCTTTTCGTTATTTTACAATTCGTGGTTGAAAAGAAAATCTGGCCTATAGGCTATAGGCCACGTGTTCAGTTCAGTTGGTGCAATAGGGACTGTTCAATATTCGGCCAAGGGCAGTTGTGTAATATGGAGTCCTTCTCTGTCCTCTCTCTGTTTCATGTAGTGTGGCATCTTGACTTCTCTTTGAATAAACTACTCCCACATAAAAAATATTTCACCGTCCATATCCAATGTTAATCAGCGTGTAAGGCTGTTACGTGTTGAAAAAATAGAACTGATGTTTTAAAATTTATGAATTTAAAACACATGTTTGAGACTTTAAACGACTTCGAATTAAAAAATTTTCAACTACAAAGTTGTAGATTGTATCAAGAAGTACAATTTTGGTATAGACTATGTCAACAACTATGTTTGTTTGAAATTTGAGATTTTAATTTTCAAAATCCATAAATTTAAAACAATATTTTGAGACTCTAAACAATTTCAAATAAAAAATTTCTCAACTATAAAATTGTAGCGCATTGAGAGCTACAGTTTTATAAGAAGTTTTTCTTCATCTGACTTCATATGAAAAGTTATAAATTATATTTTATGCAATTATTTTAGAGATGGCCACTTTAAGACGTCTGCCTCTTTTAATCTAATTTTAGTGAGATGTAACCTTAAAATGTCTGCCTCCATTAATAGCAGTTTTTAGAGATAGACATCTTAAGATGCTAGTCTCTGAAATTGATTTACATAGACGGCTGTCCTAAAATGTCTGTTTTAGAAGTGGACATATTTTTTAAGTATCTTATAAAATGTTTTGTTTCCTAAGATTATTTACAGAGCCAGTCGGATAAATGTACCTCCTCCTAAAATAAAAACCTGTGTTTCCTAAAATCATCATTTTTGTAAAAGTGCTTATGGCTATCCGTAATTCCTTAGTAATATGTTCAGAACTATAGCCTTTCTAAATAACATTTACTGCTGCAGATATCATACTTGACAAGTTTACGAAATTTTAAGTACATGATAATCAGGAAGGGTGACCACTATTTTGTGGCAAAAATTCTAGAATTGGCGGACAGTGGCATCCCAATATGGGAAGGTACTGGAAGCACTTCTCTTTTTGGGGAAGACTGAGATAGCATTTGATCGGGACCTCTGCCTGACATTGATGACTAGAAACAGGGGAGAATAAGGAATCAACGTAGCTACAGTATGTTGCATGGAAACCCAATTCCACAGATCATAAATGGTGATGGCGCAGTGTCCCATGAAGCAAAGGTTGGGCAGTAATTGTTGACAAATGACACAGACAATGTCAATCACAACATTTAGTTTGAGGCTGAAGCAGCCCCAAAGTTCGGACAACTCATAGCAGCCCCAGTGTCGGCTATTGACTTCTTCTCAGGTTATCCCTGAGCTCTCTTGTTCTTATTTATATATATGTCTTTGCTCTCCTTAGAGTTCTGATAAGAAACACAGAAACACAGAGTCTCAGAAACCACAAACTTAGTGTTTGCTGTCCTGTCCATCCTCTGTTTCTCGTCCTAACAAGATAGAGCCCCAAATGGAGATTTGCCTTTCTGCAGTTCTGGGTGAGCTTACTACAAGATCCATAAACTTTTTCCTCAGAAAACTCTCAAAGCCACCAGCACTCAAAGTTGAGGATCGCCTGGACAAGGTCCTGCTGAGAGTGCAGGTCATTGTCGACGAGGCCATGGGGCGGCACATCACAAACCAAGCTATGCTCCAGCAGCTTGACATGCTGAGAGACGCCATGCATCAAGGATATTACATGATCGAAGCCTACAGATGCCAATCTCACAATAAAGAGAAGGATAAAGATCACATTGTGAGTCACTCTTCACAATCCTCCAAAGCAATTTCTGCCCAAAACTTCTGTTTCTCCAGTAGTGGAACTAGTGCACAAATTTTGGAAGAAATGAATGGAGTGCTCGACAGTTTGAGCTCCATGGTCCTTGATGCCACTGAGCTGATCCTCTTTTTCGAGAGCTATCCCCGCATCTACCGTGAGCCCTACAGCATGCATATCCTGTTGAGCAACTGCATGTTTGGGCGCCAGATGGAGACAGAACTCATCATCAACTTCCTGCTGCACAGTGAGTCTGGTAGTACTGAAGAATTGGAGGTCCTACCGATTGTCGGTCCTGGCAGAGTTGGGAAAAGCACCCTTGTTGCCCATGTATGTAAGGATGAAAGAATCCGCAACCATTTCTCGGAAATCTTCTTCCTGCACAAACATGATTTTATAGATGGTGAGCATCCTTTTTTCAAAGAAAGATGTGGGATGAAGCATCAAAGTAGCTTGTCGAACTCGAATAGTGAGAGGAGATTGTTAGTTGTTGAGTTAATTGGGGATCTCGATGAAGACACATGGGATAGGTTGTATTCTGCTTTTAAATGGAGCGTCCATAGCAGTAGTAAAATCATAGTCACAAGTCGGTCGGACAAGATCATAAAGTTTGGAACAACAAGAGCACTAACTCTGAAGTATCTATCCCATGAGGCATATTGGTATTTCTTCAAGACAATTACATTTGGAAGCCTGGATCCCAAGACACATCCAAGGCTTACAGGCATAGCCATGGAGATATCCAGGACACTGAATGGTTCCCTCATTGCTGCAAACGTCACTTCTCTTGTGCTGAGGGGCAACATTGACATCCGCTTCTGGTGCAAGGTTTTGGCATTCTTGAGAGGGTCTTACCAGAAGCATGTCTCCAGATTTGGCGACCATCCAATCGATCTTATGAACCAAAATAGGCCTGCACGTTTCGAGAGAATTGCTGCACGCTCTGAAGATTTCATTGTTCATTGTGAGCATCAACGCTCTTCACAAGAGGATGTTCCGGAGATAAAACTCCACGATCTTGTGTATGGAAGCATTAAACCACAGGGAAAATTTGAGGTCCTAGCATGGAAATCTGAGATAGCACCCTACTACACCTATGTTTATGCTAGTGAAATCCCAGAGCTAAAAACAAAAGCTGCCAAGAGGAAGCGTTGTATGAAAAATGAAGTCGTGCCTTGTTAGTATTTCCCTTATATATGGCTTTTACAACAGTAATATATTTGTATCTGTATGTATGATTTTACGTGTAACTAGTACATCAACCCGTCCTCCTGTACGGGCTAGCGTTTTAGAAGACATAAACATTTTACTGTTTAATATATATGACTAATAAAAATTAATTATATTAATTTGCATGTTTTTCACATTGTTCATTTTCTTAAAAATAAGCATCATAGATACTATGTAGTGTCTACCTAGTTTTGACAAACTTTTTATATACTGATGTATTGGTTTTTGCACCTCTATCAATGCCTTGTTCCCTCTTTACATGGAACATTTGTGTCTCTCGAGTATGCGTTTAGTTAAACTATTGTGGCTTTTGTTGTTGTCCATATCTTAAGAGGCCATGAATCTATATTTTGTTTTTCAAATTTTAATCTTGTTTGTTGCTACAAATTTTTGACCCTCAAGTTACGTTGAAACTCTTGTGCTTGGTGTATCTTTTATCAAATCTCCTTTTGTGTATTTCATTAAAAATAAGGACTTTAGTTTCTAAACTCCACTCTTAAGTATTCAGTTATTTAAAACCTGCACCACATCACTTAAGATCAGCAGTAGAGCTTGAACTAGGATCTTGGATGCGTACTGATGCTAACCTCAGGAGGTTCTTAAAATTTAAGCCTTACAATTATTATTTGCTCCAAAAGAATTTCAAAGGCCAAGTAGATATACTTACGTATAGTTTGCAATAACCTCTCCCACTTCTCAAGACATTTAAATTATCTTTTCATGAACTATATGTGTAGTAATTTTTCATTATCGCTACTACACAAATGATTTCGCGAGGCACTGCTCATTTATTAATGCAGGTGGGAAGACTGGGCGGCCGCCTCCGTTAATCGGTGGCAGGGCTCGTGGCGAGCACCCGCGTGCGTTAATCATTAATGGAGGCGGGCAGCTTTAGACGTCTATCTTTGTTAATCGAATAACCGAGGTGGGCACCATAAGGCGATTGCCTCCGTTAATGGACTACTAATGGAGGCGGACGACTTCCTCGTTTAACCGATTAACGGAGGCGGTTGAGCTTAGGCGGTCACCTCTGTTAATGGGCAATTAATAGAGGTGACCGCTCTTATAATGCCTGCCTCGTTAATCGATGGCTATAAATGCAGCCCCCAGCCACCCCCACCTTCTTCCTCCATGAGCTCAACCTCTCTTTTTGACGTGTTTGAGCTCCAAAACTCCAAAAATTCACCATTTTGTAGAGGGAGGAGTTTTGCTCTTGGATTCCTTGAAGAACACCACAGGAGGTTGTTATATGCATTCCCACATCCTTATTCTGCTCTGTTTTTGAAGATTTGGGTGATCTAGATCTAGAACTAGTTCTTCATGGAGGAGAGATAAAACATATCTAGTTCTTGATCTGCTATAATTTCTTTGTAATACTGCTATGCTTATGTTTTGTTTGCTGCGTGTGTAAGGTTTGATGGCATGGAAAGGCCAGAATGGATGTACCAGACATTGAGGCTATCATCGGGCTACATAGGTTGCATGAAAAAGTTTGTTGACACCGCTCGAAAGCATAGTCTGACTGTGAAGCAGCAGGAAATCATATGTCCGTGTTCTCATAGCAAGAATAAGCTTGCCCATGAAGGCGGCGTGGTGCAATCTCATAGGATCAGGTTTGGTTTCATACAGGAATACACGGTCTAGAGGTTTCATGGCAAAGCAGATGCTAGTGGCAGTGCATCTTGAGGAAACTCATCGTCGACGATGGTGAATGCAGACCATGCAAGAGAACCCTCATCATCATCAACCGGCGGGAACGGCATTGCTGGCGACAATGCTGATTTCATCACGATGGATGATTTAGTCTGAGACATGGTCGACGGTGGGGGTGAAGTGGATGGTGAGCCAGCTGTGTTGGAGCCCGAGGATGTGGAGCCTTTTGAGGAATTAATTAACTACCTTGATAATGACCATGTTCTATTTGGGAGCCTGAGGTGGCTAGAGAATTTCTAAGACATGAAGTAGGCGGCAATTGATTCGCTGTATAAGGACTGTTAGAAGCTATGGAGGATGCTACATTTTGATATCCATATGCTGATGCTGAAGGCTCATTTTGGCTGGTCCGACACTAGCTTCAATGACCTATTACGTATCCTTGGTTCAGTGCTTCCAAAGGATAACAAGGTGCCCAACAATACTTATCGGGCAAAGAAGCTGATCTGGCTAGTGAAGCTAAATTTTCAAAGGTTCCATGCTTGCGCTAACCACTATATCCTATATCAGGGCTAGTATGCGAGCTTGGAGAGCTATTCGCACTATGGCTCGAGTCGATATAAGAGGAATGCCAGTTTTCATGTGGATGTGAATGATGAGGGAGCCTCGGGTGGGCCAAAGAAGAAGGTGGCCAAAAAGAGTAGTGCGAAGCATATCTCGTCTCATGAGGAGAAGAGGGTTACACGCAGAGGAGAATTCTTGCCCTATCGATGTGGTACTTGCTCGTGATCGATCACCTGCGTTGTATATTCGAGAACCCCAAGGATGCCTAGCTGATGTCCTGGCATGCATCTGGTGATCGCACGAAGGACAATGGCAAGCTGCAACACACTACCGATACCCTATAGTGGAAGCGTTTTGACACCACATTCCTAGAGTTTGGCAAGGAGGCAAGGAATGTCAGGTTTGGGATGAGTACCGATGGGATGAGTCTGCTCGGTGACCTCAACAGTTCGCATAGCACTTGGCCGCCCATCCTTATCATCTACAACCTACCTCCCTGGCTGTGTCAAAAGCGCAGGTATCTTTTACTGACCATGCTTATTTCCAGACCGAAGCAGCCCGGCTTTGATATAGATATGTTCCTGGAGCATGGAGTTCACGAAGCTACTATCGGAGAAAGGGGTCAAGATAATGGATGCATCCCAAATAATAAAGAAGTTCACTCTCAAAGCCGTCATCTTTGTCACCATCATTGATTACCCTGGTCTTGTCACTGTTGGGGCAAATCAAAGGGAAGATCGGCTGCGCAGTTTGCCTTGATGGTACCTGCTACGTTTACCTTAAGGGATCTAGTAAGATGGTGCACATGAGGCACATGCAATTCCTCGCAAGAGGGCATAGGTACTGATCAGGTGTGATGAATAAGTACTTCGACAACAAGGATGAGCCACAAACTGGCGAACCAATGCAGGAAAAGATGAGGGATGGGGAACGGGTGTTTGGCATGGTGAAGGACATAGAGGTCAAGTTCAGAAAGAAGAAAAAAGAGGGGAACACGACAAGGAAGAAAAAAAAGAGGGGAACACGACAAGGAAGAGAAAGTGGGATAAGATAGAGGAACCACCTATCATCGTTCCTTTCAAGAAGTCAAGTTTCTTCAAGTAACTATCATACTGGAAGGAGCTGGATATGCCCCATGCTATCGACTCATGCACATGGAGAAGAATGTCTTCGAAAGCATGATTCACGTCTTGCTAGACATCACGGGAAAGACAAAGGATTGATGTCCTTGCCGCCCACCAGTTCGGTTAAGTCAAAAGGCTACTTCAAGCGTATATTTAGCTACTAGGATCACTCCTTTTCATATTTGAAGATCTAAAACTTGTATTGTTTGAATGGTGCAGCAAGGGCATTATGGGCCACTAGATTGCATTTCAAATGTATCCTTTGTATGGAGCGGCCATTTTGTTCTGACTATTTGGATACTCCAAAAGAAGGGTGCATGTTAAATTTGTCATTGACTCCCGTGGTTTTTCATATAGTGCTTACAGGATGTACTTCGAGATTCCAGAATCCCTCGATTTAAGATCCTAGAAGAAGAATGGCAACAAAATAAAAGTCAGGCACAACTTCTTGGTAGGTATCAAAAGTTGTATGTGCTATTATGTCGTGCATGCTCTCTATATGTTCTAATCGATTGTGTATTTATATCATGTAGTGCTTCAACAACCTATAGGTACACTATTACGTGGATACTATGTTTGCGAGTACCTCAGACACTCCGGCAAGTTCAGCATCAGCTAAAAGGAGCTCATGAATGCATAATGTGGATGGGTTTAATCTAGCATTGGCGGGCATGCTTAAGATATGTTTTGAACTTCCAGTGATAATATGAAAATCTTAAAAGCTTTAGGCTTTGTTTGGCTGCACTCCAACACATCTCAATCTACATGTATTGGGGATGGATTGAGGTGGAAAATCAACTTATTTCTACTCCAATCTACTTCAAGCACGTAAATTGAGGGGGATATGAAAGCAGCCAAACAAGCTCTAATTGCATAATAAAGAGGGGGAAATCTTTTCTCTAGAAAGATGGTGGCGGTAGTGTCCATGGTCATGCCGTTGCTGATATGGTAACAGCTGCGGAGCGAGTTAGCAAATGGTTCTGCTCTTGCATTATGCGCCACTAACAATTAAAACGTGGGGGCATGATACTTTTGCATCGCACGAGGATCGCGTGGCTCATAGAGGATCTCTAGATAGTAATGATAAGAAAGCTTATCTATGAACGTGGAACCACAATAGCGTGATGGTGGCTAGGAGCAAGGAGGGTCAGCCAGTCGGTAGCTGAGAAACTCCTATGGGGCCAGGGCAAAGATCTGCATTGTCGCGTGTGGTCCCAAGGATGATGACGACAAGATGAATGGTTGCAACACATCGATTGCCCTGCAGCGGATTGAGAACTAGGTCCACGAGGGGCGATGGTGGTGGTGGCTCGCATCTCTCGCTTCTTCCCTTCCGCTCGTCTGGATCCACATGCTATGGATGCCGGATCTGCTGCCTAGGCTTCCCATGTGCCACCGTAGTGAGGTCGGTACCACCATAGAAATGGTCGCCGCCGCCACTGGTGGAGGGGAGTCGCCATTGTCACCGTTGGGGTGGGGAAGAATGCCCGCGGCCACCGTCGGGGCGGGGGAGGAGGCGCTGTTGGGGGAGTGAGGGGTGCCGCCACCGCACTAGTCATCATGGGTGAAGGAGAGAGGGAGCGCCCGGATGTGTCATTGCTGGTGTACGGGGAGAGGGCCGCGGGGGGCGCCGCCGCCATGTGCACGTCCGACACTCTGGATGCGCCGTCTAGGCTGCCTGTACGCCACCGCAGGGAGTGCGCCATGGATGCCGTTGGGTGGGGGAAAAAACATCGTGGCCGCCGTGGGAGGAAGATCCACCGGAGCTATCATCGAGATGGGGGAAGGGGTCAGGATCTCACCATCTATTGAGGAGGCTGGGAGGGGCACCACCGCCACCAGCATGGGAGGAGAGAGAAAACAGCTAGAGAGAAATGAGAGGCAGCTAGGGTGTAAATGAGAGGTATCATGGTCCAATGTTTTGAATTAGCTAGTGGATCCAAACACTCCAGCTAGCTAAACTTTAGCCGGAGCTAGCTGAACTTTAGCTGAGGTGGATCCAACAAGCCCTAAAAAGTAACGGTAAGAGAGCTTATCTATGAACGTGGAACGCACAATGCATGCAAGAGTGCCCTGCATAGCACGATCCGTAGTTGACGGCTTGACACGTTCAGACACGTTCCGAGGGAGAGAGGCCGGACGGCCGGATGACGATATGATGCGTGCTTCTTTAGCATAATATAACTACTATATCTTTTTATGAAATAACATTATTTATCTATGTCTAGCTGATTGCAATATGCTCTATCTTGCTGACAACGACTTAAACACACCATGAGCTCCATCTCGGCATTAGTTTAGTCATAGTTCCGTGCATTGCTTATAATATGCATCGGAGTGATGGAACCTTCCTGGGCAAACTAATTCTTTATAGGGTACGAGTTAATCAACCCATGCTCCTGCCTAGAATCTCGTTATATGAGTATTAAAAGTTCAGTGATTAATTTAACTGATTCAGATACTCGACAATCCTATCTAGTTGTCATAAATTAATTTACCATTTATTTTATATGTGTAGTGGTATTATTTTATTATCGGCATAGGGTACATATATTAATACGATTTTAAATGAATTATCAATAGAGTCTGTTTGTTAGGAGAACACTCTTTCTCATAATCTGTCTCAAAATCGATTAAGCAAGAAAAATATATACATATGTGCACTACTACAAAAAGGTCACCACCACTGGTTCGGAACCTTCCACCGCTACCGGTACTGACCCTCGGCGGTGAACTATCGACCATGATAGCCAAGGATATCACTGCCGGTTCAAAACCTGTGGTGGTAATCTGCTACCACCGCTGGTTCACCATTTTATCTAGCTGTGACAACATTGCTAATCCTGTAATCGTTGTTGGATTATAGCATGAGCCGGTGGTGACGATCATTCGATCACTGCTGGTCGGATGTGCACTCTTGTGGTGATTAGCGTTTGGTCACCACCAGTCAGTAATTCAACCCGGCGATGATGAACAATTGATCCACATCGTATCATGCATTTACCAGGTGGTGATCACTATTAGTTCACCACCAGTAACTAATTTTGATTCAGCGTCGATGATCTTCTACATCATTGGAATATTATTGCATCTGGCTATGATATTGCGTTTTCACAATATTTATTGAGATGAATCCTAAGAGCAAATTCAACGAGCCATACACATATAATCTTTTGGCTTGGGTTGGACCCGAGGTCTTGGTTTGTTGACCTAGACTGAGAGGCACCGGCTTGTGGGTATAGCAAGATGGGCCGAATCTGCTCTGGACTGTAACTGGTGGTATTCAAGCCCATTGTTTTTAAACCTAGAAAATCTCAGGGGGTCAAATGGTGATGGGGAGCTCATTAACCTCTTGGAGCATCACAAGGTTTGTGTGTAGCATGGAGCGTGTTTGACTCAGAGCCTGGATTACATCTTCCGAAGATCACACATAATTGTGTGATCTAAAGAGTTGAGCTCGATGTGTGACGGAATAGAGTGTCAGGTTTAGTTCCACATCGATAATTGGTGGGGGAGGACAACATATATGGTAGGGGTAGCCCTCACCTAGCAAGGCTAGTATTTTGAGTTAAGTTAAGCCCGAGACCTTGGTTTGTTGTGGGCTCTAATGAACCTGAGCGTGGGGTGCTCGCTTGTCGGTTTAGCAAGTTAGGCAGATCCGCTACGCACTCTAACAAATTTAGGGATTGTTTGGATCTTAAGTTTTGCGAAAACTGGAATCCTTAAATCCCATTTTTAGTTTGTTATCCAGAAAACCATGTTGGTTTTCTTTAACTAACTTGGAGACAAGTAAAAACAGTTTCTAGTAAACTCGGAGTACCGACTTTTACAACAAACTACTGCTAGATGTTTTTATTTTTATAGAAACAAGAAATCATAGCCTGTTTCTCCTGCCATAAATCTCACATCTTCATATTTGTTTGATTTAAAGAGAGAAGCATAATATATCTATATCTATATCTATATCTATATCTATATCTATATCTATATCTATATCTATACTAATAATAATAATAATAATAATAATAATAAAGAGGCAAAATTTCAGGCTCTTTTTTTCGTCCATCCATTTGTTTTAATCTATCTCCCTCTAACTACTGAACAATATAGAGTTTCTTATGTCCAGACTTATATATATATATAACCCGTGCTCGTACAAGTTAGAATAGCTCTTGTCTAGCGCGATACGGAGTTCAATTCCAAACCATCCATATAGATTGGAATCCTAATCTAAATAGATCTATCTGATTATAGTAACCTGAATAGGAATCCTAATTCAAATTCCTTTTCAATTCCTTTTTCGATTTTCTTTTATGTTATTTTATTGCTATCTTTTCCGTCATACATCCCGCACCCGTCCAATTCTATTTTTTTGTTTTTATTTTTTAGGTCCGAACGGGATCCCTGTCCAACTCCTATTCGGCCATTGAACTAAAAATATTTTTCTAATTTTATTGTTTAGGTCCGAACGATCCCCGTCCAACTCCTATTTGGCCATTGACTAAAAAAGAGTTTCTATTCTGATTTTTTTATTTTATTTTTTGATCCAAGTTATATCATATTTTTTTCCGATTTCACCTCTACGTCCCAACGTCCGAGTTCTAATTCTGATTTTTTTTCCAATTTCGTGTTGTTGGTCCGAACATCCAAGTTTCTATTCTGATTTTTTTTAATTTTACGTTGTTGTTCCGATGGCTGGAGTTAGTTAGTTTTTTTTTTGCGATTTCAGGTCTGAAAGTTCTGAGTTCCTATTCATGTTTCTTTTTACCAGTTTTGCCTCTCCTGTTCTGACGGATCAAGTTCGGACTTTGTTTTCTTTTTACGTCCCATATTCCAAAAAGGTTCTGGTCGTTGTTTTCTTTTTACGTCCCATATTCCAAAACGGTTCCGGTCCGTGTATATATGTGGAAAACAAACACAAAGATATATCTCTATCCATCCATCTACTTATCTATCTAACCTATTATATGTTGTTTTTTAACATATCTATACCTAATAATAAATCTATATCTATACCTAATCTATATCTATATCTATACCTATCTATCTATACCTAATAATAAAGAGGTAAAATTTTCACCAAGATTTTTTTCCACCTCTTTTTCTTCCACTCCGGTATGCATGTATATATTTTTTCCTATTCCAGTCCGTGTTCTATTCGTATTATTTTTTTCCTAACAAGGAGTTCAAACCTGTTTTTATTTCCAAAACATCTATACATTAATTTCTTTTCTGCCCCTTGTATTATTTGGGCAGTATATGTCCTCCCTCGAGTCCTGGACCGAGTCGGCTCCAAATACGATACTGAGTTTGATGCGGATACGGTGCTACATTGGGGCATGGACAGCAGGACCTAATTAAGTTTGATTAGGTAGTACTCTCATAGCAGTACGTCATACAAACACATGGGATCTTTTTCTCCGTGATTTTTTTGTTTTAGTTTATTTGATTGCACCTTATTTTTTTTGTCTGTTTTTCCACTGAGGTTTTTCTTTTTTCATAGTATAAAATACAAACAAATAATAAATACAATATTATGTGTCGCTAAACCATACACCATTTCTCATAGACAAAGATTTCCACTACACAATTATTGATGTAGTTTTGATTAGAAACAAAATTTGTTTTTATTAAAACCTAGATTATTAGCCAATGATCGAACTAATGAAGCTATGAACTAAAATTTTTAATAGTTTCTTGTCTAACACAGTCTAAATAAACGTGTCTTTACAATCCTCAATGAGGGCTGGCATGTGAAAAATCAAGAGAGTTCTCTCGTCATATTATTAATGGACAAACCGATCTTTGACATGTTGGCAGCTAGCTCCTTGTTGACTTTAATCATATACTATTGGAAATACTGATTTTCGAGTACTCAAATATCACAAAACTCAATATAATCATAGCAATACATGAACAGAATAAAAAATAAAGTTATGATGTATCCAAGTCTAAATTTTTTCTGTGCTTTGCAATAGGACAAAAAATTATCAAGTTTGTTTTCAAAATTTGATACATTCTCCTATTATTGCCACATCAACTTATATTATAGATGTCATATTCATAAAAAACATATTATATATTTTAGTTTTACACAAAGAGTAAAACATTAATAATACATATCATTCTTACCGTCATCCACATAAATATTTGATGGTTTTCTCCCGTTGCAACGCACGCACATGTTTGCTAGTAATAATAAAGAGACAAAATTTCAGGCTCTTTTTTTCGTCTATCCATTTTTTTAGTTTGTTTTCCTCTAACTACCGAACAATAGAGAGCTTCTTCTGTCTGAACTTATATATATACAACTCGTGCTCATATGAGTTAGAGCTCTTGACTAGCACGATACGGAGTCCGGTTCCAAAACATATTGAGTTGTGTATGGTCTATGTTTAACCAAAGAGTCTATACTCCTACAAAAAAAAGTCCATACCCAATACGATTAATACATATATATATATATAGTAAATTTAGTTTTTTTCCTTTTCCAATTCCGTACGAGTTTGAATAGCTCTTGTATAGTTGTAGTTAGGAAACTTATTCCAAATTATGCTCGATTCCTAATCAAATCCAAATAGAAAAAAAAGAGAACAAAAATCTATTAATAAACCATGGCAAGTCTCTTAGTTGGGTTTTCCTTATTTTCTTCCTGTTTGTCCAAGAACGTTTGGGACTCTTTTTTTTCTTTGCCATAGAAGACCAACAAAATCCAAATCCAAATAGGAAAAAAAGAGTAAAAATATATTCCTATAATTAAACCACGACAAGTTTGGGTTTAGTTATTTTCTTCCAGTTATTCCAAGAATGACTCTTTTTTATTTATTTATTTTTATTTATTTATTTATTTATTTATTTTGCCGTTGAAGACCAACAAGAGGACCGGAACAAGAGAGCCGATTCCTTATCGGCCACGATTTTTTGTTATTCTTTTTTCCCGCTTCTGTCAGTTACGTTTCCTTATTTATCACGTTCACATGTTCAACTTAATATACAAATGGGTACATAAATAATAACAATAAAAAAAATAAAGTTGTCAGCCACGATTTTTTTTTCTGATTCTTTTTCTTTTGCAGTTCCGTGAGTTATGTTTCCTTATTTATCACTTTCACATGTTCAACTAAATATAGAAACAGGTAGATAAATAATAACAATAAAAATAAAAAATAAAAACAACACAATATATAGGCTTTGAACTTCATACCTTTGACTGATGAGAAATAAATATTCCTAGCACCAAGTTATTAATGTATTAAAAACAAAACTCATATTATTATAACCTAATTTAGTCGATATTCATCAAATCACGAAATTAGATCTTGAGTAGTTTGCTACCTCATGTGCCACCTACAAGTATGCACCAGTGCCGACAAACGATGTGGAAAATCGAGAGCGGCCTTCTGTCATAATCATCGCACATAGTAGCCCTTGATATCAATAACTAATTCCACCCTAACTTGAGTTACAGATTTTTACTTGTCTTCAAAAGAATTCATGAAATTTGATATTTAACTATGCTAACTATTGATATTATTACTTATATCTACAAGCAAATATTTTTTGCTTAGCAATGCGAGATAAGTTTATCAAGACCTTCTTTTAATTTGATACAAGCTTAATTATACATTGTCATATTATTGCCAACATTTGCATATATTTTGGATGTCATCACAAAATAAATCATAGTAGCTTTCAAATTTTATAAAAAGAGGAAAACATATAAATAATTATGTGGCACTTTTTCTCCCGTTGCAACGCACGGGTATGTTTGATAGTAAATAAAAAAATAACAGAATACCTACTTAAAACAGGACAACCTAAAATTCAGGGTAAAACCTATTTTCTAAAAACAGATTTTAAATGATGATATCTAAAGAACCACTTAACTTGATTGACACGTTTTCATGGGCAGCAGGTCCTAAATCATACTACTTCGAAGATCTTTAATTGCATTCAGTCGCTAAAATTAACCCTACAAATATTGATTTATTGCAGCTGCATGTGGGAAGAAATATATGGTCAATACAAGAGTGCACGTCGTCCTACAAGAGTGCACGTCATCTTACACTGCTTCTCTGTCTGTACAAGCTGCGTGCCTATATATATGCGCTGTTGCTCCATCTCCCATCACACAAAACCACTTCATCCCTATTAAAAGCTGCCAGCTACATTTTTGCAACTACAATCTCTTTATTGCTGGCTGCTACTCACAGCTCCATTTGTAAAAGCAGATAGCAAAGAAACAATGGCATCCCAGGCAATGGAGTGCCACCGTGCTGGTGCAGAGGTCTTCACCGGAGATGCCACGTGCAGGAAGAAGTCCGTGGAGCTGCTGGAGGAGCTCGGCCTCCCGAAGGGCCTCCTTCCACTGGAGGACATCCAGGAGTTCGGGTACAACCGTGACTCGGGCTTCATTTGGCTGGTGCAGGGAAAGAAGGTGGAGCACACCTTCAAGAAAATCATGCAGAAGGTGTCGTACGATGCCGAGGTCACGGCATTCATCGAGAATGGCAAGCTGAGGAAGATCGCTGGCATCAAGACCAACGCGATGATGCTGTGGATTAGCATCAATGAGGTGTTCGTCCCAGAGGCCTTGCCGGAGAAGGTCACCTTCAAGTCCGGCAACGGCCTCTCCAGGACCTTCGATACCGCTGCCTTTGCGCTTGGGGAATGAGGGATCACCAAATGAGGCAGAAAATTATGGGCACGTCAAATCCTCAGCCGGTTTAATGCTAAAAACAACCATGCTCCATGATCTTATATGATCCTTTTAAAACAATAATAAATCTGTATAATTGCTTGTTGGCTCTTTATGTTTTTTCTCCTTTTCCCTTTCTCGGAATAATGATGTTCTTTATTAAATATAAACCAAAAGGATTGTTTGGCTCTGCTAATTCAATACTAGCACCTCCCATGCTACATTGCTAGCCCACGGACAAGGAAGGTCAAGGCACATATGAGGTGTTCCTTGCTGGCCAGCGCCCAGCGGGCTACGGCCACTGCGGCTATGTCTACTACCCGTGGGGAAGAACAACTCATTTGAGATATGTTCCATAAACACGTGTCTCTAATCATACATTAGTCGCGTCTAGAATACATGTCAATAATAAATGGGGTGTCTCCTTTGTGCACATCTGACGTAGTGACGATGAGTCTTTCTGCTTCGGGAATGTTTCTTATGATTTCGTTACAGGAGACTATAGCTCTATGGCCCTGCGCGTGCTCACCTCTGGTCAAAAGGGTCATGTTCCTTGCATGGCTTGTCTCGTGCATGCGCCCGTTGGCTAAGGGCACCGACCGAGAGGCTGGTCACTTGATGGTGCCACATGCTGGAGCACGCAAGCGCTATGGAGGGGCCTAGTGTTGTTCATTCACACAAACATAGCATGGCAACACAAAGTTGTTTTGTGTTGATTCAACATATCCACCTCTGCAACTGTTATCAATGATTTAAGACCATCAAAGTGTCATCACAAGACACCACCGCCGATCCTCCATACTCTATAATAATTCAAAAAACTAAAAATGAAAGAAATGACTATTCAACAATATTCAAGCATCTGATGAGCAAATAATCCATAGTAAATGAGTGCATGAAGAAACAATGTCTACCTCTGATCTCTAAGCAGGCTTCTTCAGAATAAGCTAGATATGTGTTCTATTAATGATCAATGCAGGTTGTTGATCTTGGCAATTTAGCAGAAGAGTGCTCCTAAATGTAGAAGCGTGTCCATGAGGAATTAGCATTGAGTTAATTAAACATGAGCTTGTCCTACATGTAAGGAGAGAGCAGAAGGGTAGGACAAGAGTACCTATCGATCTCTTGGCATAGAAATTGCAAAAGAGTGTGATGGTGGCCAGGAGCAAGGAGGTTCAGCCACCTGGCAGCCGAGGAGCTCCCGTGGGGGCAGGGCAAAGATCTGCACTGCCATGTGTGTTCCCAAGGTCGATGATGATGGTATGAATGGTGGCAACACACCGATTGGCTGGCAGCGGATCGAGAGCTAGGATCACGAGGAGCGATGGTGGCTCCTGTATCAAAGCAGTGCAGCGTGTGTATTGGAACAGTGTGGCGCACAATGCCTTCTTACTCTTGTGGCCCCACACTGCCCCCTGTCATCATACATGCAGGTAGACATCAGAGATGTGGGTTACAAATCACGTGTCTAAGGTGACTTGTTACATCATAGACGCATCAAGTTAAAAAGAGTCTCTGATGACTATGCTAATCATCAGAGATGCATTGTACTGAAACACATCTGTGATGACATATTATCTCACAGACACGTTTAATTGGGACATGTCGTCAGTCTTGATAGCGGCAAACATTGTATTGAACGCATGCATATGTGAGGTGCAATCATCACATACACGTTATGTCTACTGTCCATTTGGAACCACTCATATGAGACATGTTCCATAAACACGTGTCTCTAATCATACATTACAGTCGTGTCTAGAATACATGTCAATAAATGGGGTGTCTCCAATTTCTACCCCAATTTATTGCAACACATGTGAATTGAGGTAGATATGAAAGCAGCCAAACAAGCTCTAATTGCATAATAAAGAGGGGGAAATCTTTTCTCTAAAAAAGATGGTGGCGGTGAGTCGGTGACCATGGCCACCGTGCCGCTGCTGATATGGCAAGCTGTGGAGCCAGTTAGGAAATGGTTCTGCTCCAGCATTTTGCGCCATCTAACAATCATTAAACGTGGGGGCAGGAAACTTTAATTTTGCTTCGCACGAGGATCACGCGGCTCAAAGAGGGGGAAGTGCTTGCAAACCTACCTTGCAATAAAGATGTATAATGGCTCATAGAGGATCTCTAAATAGTAACGGTAAGACAGCTTATCTATGAACGTAGAACGCACAATGCATGCAAGAGTTCCCTGCATAGCACTATCCGTAGTTCACGGCTTGACACGTTTGACACGTTCACACACGTTCAGAGAGAGAGGCCAGCCGGCCGGATGACGATATGGTGCGTGCTTTAGTATAATATAACTACTATATCTTTTTTGTAATATGAAATAACTTTATTTATCTATGTCTAGCTGATCACAATATGCCTCTATCTTGCTGACAACGACTTAAACACACCATGAGCTCCATCGGCATTAGTTTTTTAGTCACAGGTCCGTGCATTGCTTATAAGATGCATCAGAGGGATGGAACCTTCCTGGGCAAACTAATTCTTTATGACTGGTTAATCAACCCAAACTCCTGCGCCTAGAATCTTGTTAATTACATGAGTATTAAAAGTTCAGTGGTGATTATGAGACTCGACAATCCTATCTAGTTGTCATAAATTAATTTACCATTTATTTTATATGTGTATTTGTATTATATTATTATTGGCACAGGGTGCATATATTAATATGATTTTAAATTAATTATCAATAGGGTTCATTTGTTAGGAGAACATTCTTTCTCATAATCTTTCTCAAAAGGATTAAGTCCACTTTTTGCCCCTCAACTATTGGGTTCGTCTAATTTTGACCCTCAATTACAAAACCATCTAATGCTGGTACCCCAACTGTCAAAACCGTTCACTTTTAGCACCTGGACGCAAGCAGGGCTGTTTTGTCCAACGTGGAGCGGGTTTGACCATGCCACGCTAGCGTTGACCGTGCCACGCTGGCCCTTCTCTTTCCTCCCGCTCCTGCACGCGTGAAGGAGACAACGGTGGCGAGCTGGCTACGGCGATGGCACGCCAGCAGGCTGCGGTGGCGGTGCTCGAGCAAGATGCGGCGGCGGCGCCTGAGCAGCACGCAGCGCACGAGCAGGCTAAGGTGACCGTTGCCTCCATGCGCCAGACCAAGTTCACCATGGCCATTGCCATGGCTGCTCGGTGCTCCCAGGCCACCACCAAGCCAAACGAGCGCCGCCGCCGCCGCCGCTTCCGCCAAGCCCTGATGCAAGTGGCGTGCCCTGTCGCCGCCTCGTTGCGCCGCTGCGGCACCACGGCCATGGCATCGCTACCACCGCGGCCTCCTGCGTGAGTAGCTGGGACACCGCCACGTTCCCCACCAAGCCCCCTCCCTCCCACACACAACGCGCCTTTCCTCGGCTCCTCTCCGCTACTGTGGCATCTCTCCGCCACGGCCGTGGCCGCCAAGTCGCCGACGCGCGTGGCCAGTAGAGTAGCAGACCACGACCTGCCTCCTGCCGAGCCCTCTTCCTCACGCACCCGATGCGCCTCTCCTCGGCTCCTCCCCGCCACTGTGGCATCTCTCCACCACGGCCGTGGCCGCCAGGTCGCCATCGCGCATGGCCAGCAAGCCACGGCCTGCCTCCCACCGAGCCCTCTTCCTCCCGCACCCGGTGCGCCTCTCCTCGGCTCCTCTCCGCTGCCGTGGCCATGGCCATGGTCGCTGGGCCGTCGACGCACATGGCCAGCAGGCCACGACCCGCCTCCCACCGAGCCGCAGCCGGCCTCGGGACAGCATAGGCCCAATGCTGCTCGCTGGTCGGCCTCCTCCTACGACTGCGGGCGCGGAGGCCGCGTAGGGTGTTGCTCCGGCAGCTACAACAGACAAGGGGCGGCATCAAGATTTCTCCGGCAAGGCGCAACTCCGGCAGCTGTAGCAGTTAGGAGGCGGTGTCAGGATTTCGCCCACGGGTTGTGGCACTACCGTGGGGGCGGCGTAGGGGCGGCGCTGCCGTGGGGGACAGTGCCGGTGATGCTCTGGCCAGAGGTGGCATGGGGGCGCTACCGTGAGGATGGAGAGGGAGGGGATGGGTGGTCGACGTGTGGGCCCGACATGTCACTGGGATGGAGGCCAACATCCTATGTAGCCGTCAATGCCAGCGTGGCATGGTCAAACCCGCTCCACGTTGGACAAAACAGCCCTAGCCACGTCCAGGTGCTAAAAGTGAACGGTTTTGACAGTTGCGGTACCAGCATTAGACAATTAAGTATGACAATTTGTATATATGTGTAGTACTACAAAAAGTCACCACTGCGGGTTTGGAAACCTCCATTGCTGCCGGTATTGACCCTCGGCGGTGAACTATTGACCGTGATAGCCTTGGATATCACTGCTGTTCAAAACCGGTGGTGGTAATCTGCTATCTCTGCCGGTTCACCATTTTATCTAGCTGTGACAATGGCTAGGTCATCGTCCGTTTAGAGTTTGAACCGACGTTGCAGATCCTGTAATCTTTGCCGCTTTATAGTATGATCCAGTGGTGACGACCATTCTATCATTGCTGGTTGGATGTGCACTGTTTGGTCACCACCGGTCAGTGGTTCAACCTGGCGATGATGAACAATTGATCAACATGGTATCATTCCTTTGGCAGGTAGTGATCACTATTAGTTCACCACCAGTAAATAATTTTGATTCAGTGTTGATGACCTTCTATATCGTTGGAATATTATTGCATCCGGTTATGATATTGTGTTTTCACAATATTTGTTCAGATGAATCTTAATAGCATATTCAACAAGCCATACACATATAATCTTTTGGGTCAGGTCGGGCACGAGGCCTTGGTTTATTGACCTGGACTGAGAGGCACCGGCTCGTGGGTATAGCAAGATGGGCTGAATCTGCTCCCAATTTAACTAGTGGTATTAAAGCCCATGGTCGTTAAACCAAGAAAATTTCAGGTGTCAAATGGTGACGGGGGGCCTCGTTAACCTCTTGGAGGATCACAAGGTTTGTGTGTAACATGGAGTGTTTGACTCAGAGCCTGGATTACATCTTCTAGAGATCGCACAGAGTTGTGTGATCTGAAGAGTTGTTCTCGATGTGTGACGGGATAGTGTCAGGTTTAGTCCCACATCAATAATTGGTGGGGGAGGACAAAACATATATATGGTAGGGTAGCCCTCACCTAACAAGCTAGTCTTCTAAGTTGAGTTAAGTTCGAGACCTTGGTTTGTTGTGGGCTCCAGTAAACCAGAGCGTGGGGTGCAGGCTCGTCGGTTTAGCGAGTTGAGCAGATCCGCTGCACACTCTAATAACAAATTTAGAGATTGTATGGATCTTATGTTTTGTGAAAATCGGAATCCTTACATCCCATTTTTATTTTGTTATCCAGAAAACCATGTTTGTTTTCTTTAAATAACTTGGAGACAAGTAAAAACAGTTTCTAGTAAACTCGGAATACCGAGTTTTACAAGAAACTAGTGCTAGATGTTTTTATTTTTATAGAAAACAGAAAGCACGGCCTGTTTCTCCTGCCATAAATCTCACATCTTCGTGGTTCTGATTTAAGAGAGAAGCGTGTGAGAGTAATTATGATCCAAACACCATAATATACAAATAAAAAACTAACAGAATACCTACTTAAAACAGGTCTATCCAAAATTCATGGTAAAACCTATTTTCTAAAAACAGATTTTAAAAATGATACCTAAACAACCACTTAACTTCATTGACACGTTTTCATGGGCAGCTGGTCCTAAATCGTAGTACTTCGAAGGTCATTAATTGCATTGAGTGGCTAAAATTAACCCTTACAAGTATTGATTTATTGCAGCTGGATGTGATAAGAAATATATGGTCAATACAAGAGCGCACGTCGTCTTACAAGAGTGCACGTCTTCTTACACTGCTTCTCGGTCTGTACAGGCTGCGTGCCTATATATATGCGCTGTTGCTCCATCTCCCATCACACAAAACCACTTCATCCCTATTAAAAGCTGCCACCTACATTTTGCAACTACAATCTGTTTATTCCCAGCTACTCACAGCTCCATTTGTAAAAGCAGATAGCAAAGAAATAATGGCGTCCCAGGACATTGAGTGCCACCGTGCTGGTGCAGAGGTCTTCACAGGAGACGCTACGTGTAGGACGAAGTCCGTGGAGCTACTGGAGGAGTTCGGCATCCCCAAGGGCCTCCTTCCACTGGAGGACATCCAGGAGTTCGGGTACAACCACGACTCAGGCTTCATTTGGCTGGTGCAGAGGAAGAAGGTGGAGCACACCTTCAAGAAGGTCAAGAAGACGGTATCGTACGCCGCCGAGGTCACGGCGTTCATTGAGAAGGGCAAGCTGCGGAAGATCACTGGCGTCAAGGTCAAGGAGCTGATGCTCTGGATTAGCATCGTCGAGATGTATGTCCCAGAGGCCTCGCCGGACAAGGTCACCTTCAAGTCCGGCAATGGCCTCTCCAGGACCTTGGATGCCGCTGCCTTTGAGCTTGGGGAATGAGGGATCACCAAATGAGACTGAAAATTATGGGCACGTGAAATCCTCAGCCGGTTTAATGCTAAAACCAACCAAGCTCCATGATCTTTTATGATCCTTTGAAAACAATAAATCTGTATAGTTCCTTGTTGGCTCCGTATGTTTTTCTCCTTTTCCCTTTCTCGGAATAATGATGTTCTTTATTAAATATAAACCAAAAGGATTGTTTGGCTGTCCTAATTCAATACTAGTGCCTCCCATGCTTCTTCGCTAGCCCACGGACAAGGAAGGTCAAGGCACATATGAGGTGTTCCGTGCTGGCCAGCGCCCAGTGGGCTACGGCCTACGTGCCTTTGTCTCCGGCTCGTGGGAACCGCTTATTTGAGACATGTTCCATAAACACGTGTCTCTAATCATACATTACACTCGCGTCTAGAATACATGTCAATAATAAATGGGGTGTCTCCTTTGTGCACTTACATAGTGACGATGAGTCTTTCTGCTTCGGGAATGTTTCATACGATTTCGTTACATGAGACTATGGCCCTATGGCCCTGCACGAGCTAACTGCCAGTCAATAGAGTCGTGTTGCTGCCATGGCTTGTCTCGTGCATGCGTGCCTTCGGCTAAGGGCACCAACCGAGAGGCTGGTCAGTCGATGGTGCCACATGCTGCAGCACGCAAGCTCTAGCGATGGGCCCTACTTCTAATCATTCACACAATCATAGCATGGACAACACAGTTGTTTTGTGTTGATTCAACATATCCACCTCTGCAACTGTTATCAATGATTTAGGACCACCAAAGTATCATCACAAGACAATATCTCCGATCCTCCCTACTATAGAATAATTCTAAAATTTAAAAATGGAAGAAATGGCTATTCAACAATATTCAAGCAATTGATGAGCGAATAATCCAAAGTAAATGAGTGCATGAATAAACAATGTCCACCTCTGTTCTCTAAGCAAGCTTCTACAGAATAAGCGAGAGATGTGTTCTATTAATGATCCATGCAAGTTGTTGATCTTTGCAAGAGATCGAGCATAGGAGTGCTCCTAAAGGTAGAAGTCTGTCCATGATGAATTAGCATTGAGTTAATTAAACATGAGCTTGCCCTACATGTGAGGAGAGAACGGAAGGATTGGACAAGAGTACATGTCAATCTCTTGGCAAACGGGATGAATGGTGGCATTGCACCAATCGGCCAGCAGCGGATCGAGGGCTAGGATCACGAGGGGCGATGGTGGCTCCCTGATAGATGCAGTGCAGTGCTTGGATCAGAACAGCGACACATAATGCCTTCTTACATTAGAGACACATCATGTTAGCACATTGCTGTGGCCCCACACTGCCCCCTATCATCATACATGCAGGTAGACATCAGAGATGTCGGTCACAAATCACGCATCTAAGATGACTACTTACATCATAGACGCGTCAAGTTAAAATGAGTCGCTGATGACTACCCTAATCATAACAGATGCATTGTATGAAAACACATTTGTGATGACATATTATCCTAAAACACATCTGTGTTGACATATTATCTCACAGATGCGTATAATTGGGACATGTTGTCTGACTTGATGGCGGCAGACATTGTATTGAAACACATGCATATGTGATGTGGAGTCATCACATTTTGTTATGTCTACTGTCCATGGGGAAGCACTCATTTGAGACATGTTCCATAAACATGTGTCTCTAATCATACATTATAGTCGCATCTAGAATACATGTCAATAAATGGGGTGTCTCCTTTTTGCACATCTGACGTAGTGACGATGAGTGTTTCTGCTTCAGGAATGTTTCAAATGGTTTCCTTACAGGAGACTAATGTGGATGAGTTTTAATCTGGCCTTGGCGGGCACACCTACAATATATATGTTTTGAACTTCCAGTGATGTATGTAAATCTTAAAGGCCTTAAGCTTTGTTTGGCTGCACTCCTACGCATCCCAATCCACATGTATTGGGTTGGATTGAGTTAGAAAATCAACTAATTTCTACACCAATCTACTCCAACACACATGAATTGTGGTAGATATGAAAGCGGCTAAACAAGCTCTAATTGCATAATTAAGACGGGGAAATCTTTTCTCTAAAAAGGATGGTGGTGCCGCTGCTAATATGGCGATAGCTGTGGAGCGAGTTACACTCGTACACAAAACATTAGTACTAGCGGTTCTAAACCTATTTTCACTGGCATTTATCCCAACCGGCATTGTGAAAGGCATTGAAAATCGCCAACTCCACAGGCGTCTTCTAGAGAACCGCCACTACAAATATTTGCACTGGCTCGTTTTCTTAACAAAACAGCCACCGCTACTATAAATGATTTTTTAAATTGCAAATCGGCTTCAAAAAATAGCAAAAAAAATTTATCCTAGGAGGCTCACACGAGGCAACCACAAATGGTTTTGAGCAATTCCTTTCAGTTTTTCGCAAGATATCCATGCATATGCGACCCCAAGAATCAAACTCAGCACCTCAGGGCTCACACGTTACACCCCTTACCATTGCACCCCAAAGTCTCATGTGACTAAATAGCAGAATTATCCCCTTACTATTCACTCCAACAGATTTTGAAATAGAGATTTAAAGCCCTAAACGGATTCAAATGAAACAAGTTTCAACTATAAAGTTTTAGATCTCATCGAGATCTACAACTTTGCCTTTGATCGTTTACCCATCTGAGGTCATTTGAGAAATTCAAAAATATATAAATTTTAAAATTATTAATTGTAAAACCATAATTTCTGCACTCTAAATGATTTTAAATGAAAAGATTAATTTTAGATCTTATCGAATCCTAAAACTTTTGTTTACACCATTTCTCCATTAGAGATCATTTGATAAACTCAAAAAATTAATTTCAAATTATTTGTAGTGGTGCTAGGTTAAGAAAACCGCTAGTATAAATGTATTTTTACTGGTTGTTTTCTTAAGGCTACTGCTAGTAGAAATTATATATTTTACTGGCGATAGACTTAAGAAAGCAGCCATAAAAACGAATTTTATAGTGGTTCATGGCTTGTACCCACAATTTTATTTCTACCAGTGCCTATACATTATCAACCGCTATTTAAAAAAATAGCAACCATCAGCGAAAATCAATTGTGTACTAGTTTTAGCAAATGGTTCTGCTCCAGCATGACGCGACATCTAATAACAGTTATTAAACGTGGGGGCAGGATACTTTTGCATCGCACGGGGAGGTATTTGCAACCTACCTTACAATAAAGATAGTTCCGAGAGAGAGGCCGGCCGGATGACGATATGCGTGCTTTAGTATACTAACTACTATATTTTTTTTCTCATATGAAATAACTTTATTTATCTATGTCTAGCTGATCGCAATATGCCTCTATATCTTGCTGACAACGACTTAAACACACCATGAGATCCATCGGCATTAGTTTTTTAGTCATAGTCCCGTGCATTGCTTATAAGATCCATCGGAGGGATGGAACCTTCCTGGGCAAACTAATTCTTTATAGGGTACTAGTTAGTCAACCCATGACCTACCTAGAATCTTGTTACATGAGTATTAAAAGTTCATAGTGGATAATTTATTAGCTGATTCAGATACTCGACAATAATCCTATCTAGTTGTCATAAATTAATTTACCATGCATTTATTTTATATCTGTAGTGGTATTACATTATTATTGGCATAGGGTACAATATATATTAATATAATTTTAAATGAATTTATCAGTACAGTTAGTTTGTTAGGATAACATTCTCTCTCATAATTATATACACGTGTTATTCTACACCCTAGGTGTAGAATACTATTCTACACTGAGCTGTTATATTGAACAAAATTCAGTACTGTTCAGTAGTCGCATTTCAGTATTATTCAGTATTTCGTGGTACTGTGCGTAGTACTGACTAATACTGAACACGGTTCAGTAGTACTCCGTGTGTATATATATATATATATACCTAATAATAAAGAGGCAAAATTTCTCACCCCTGATTTTGGTTTGGTCCGGCGCATTCTAATTTAGCATAACTGTTTGCATCACTGGCTCTCTCCACTCCACTAGCTCTGGTCTTTTTTTTCGTCCAATCCATTCTATTTTGGCCTAACTATCCTGTCCACTCGCTTGACAGCCCACCGCAGTCGCGTCTGGCCCACCGCGCGCGGCCACCGGTCAACCACCTGCGCGCTCACATCCGGCCCCGCGCGCGGCCACCGGTCAACCACCTGCGCGCTCACGTCCGGCCCATCGTAGCCCACCACCAGCACAGCGCGTCTGGCCCATACTTAGCCCACCAGCACAGGCGGAAGAAAAGCTGGAAAAAACCAAAAATTCTATGCTGCACGGTGGATTCGAACCGTGGTCTGCAAAGACCAAATATCAAGTGCTCACCACCACACCATACAAGTTCATGTGATGTTAGGTGAAGTTTTCAATATTTATAGTCGCTAGCACCTTCAAACTTTTTACATTATGAAAACCACTCTTATGGTTTGGCAAGATAAAATAAATAAATAAAACTATTAAAATGTGGTATTGCATATATTAGAATAAATGCGGTATTGCATATATTAGAATCAAAACATTCTTATGGTTGGCATGACAACAAAATGAATAAATACAACTATGAAAATGTGGTTTGCATATATTATATGTAGTAAGGTTTTTTTGAGGAAGCGAGTACTTGGGTGCAATTTGATAATCGATGGCGTGTTTGAGGTACAAATTCAAAGAAAAGTTGAATGATTCCGTTGCAACGTATGAATACATTGACCTTTTTAATATTAAAGGAGGATATTTCTTTCTGACATTGCTCACAGCTATCTATAGGGATCTGACGGACCAAATATCTCTCATGAATATACGAGTTAGAGTGACATGTTCAAACATAGTACTGAGTCACATTTCAAAATGAATTAGATTACGCGAATTGATCATAGATCAGTTGGTTGGATTCCCTGTGGTGGAACCTGGCCACCCGGGTTCAAGTCCTTGACTTCACATGTGCTCACATTTTTCTAGATTTATTCCAGGATTTAACAGCGCTATGCTTTCAGTGGTAGGTGACGTTGTACCGTATAATTCTCAAAAAACAAATAAATTAGATTATTACTGAGTGTTTTCACCGTCTATCACCGTACAATTAGGGTAGCATGCGACAAGACAGTACAAAGTCCGATTGCAAAGTGAATACAAACACATGATGCGATCGTTGAAATAAATCTTCTAGCCATAGGTGTTCTAAGTAACCATAAAACAAGCCCCCGTTGCATCGCACGGGCATATTTCCTAGTGTGTGTATATATATATATATATATATATATATATATATATATATATATATATATATATATATATATATATATATATATATATACACGGCAGCGCTATTCTACACCACAAGCCAAAACTGACCTAAAAACCGGTGGTGGTAATCTGCTACCACCCGTTCACGGTTTTATTTGGCTGTGACAACAGCTATGTCACGGCCGGTTCGAAGTTTGAACCGACGTTGCTGAGCATGTAATCGCTGTCGGTTTATAACATGATCTGGTAGTGGCGGTGATCATTCAATCATTGCCGGTCAGACGTGCGCTCCTGCAGTGATTAGCCTTTGGTCACCACCGGTCAGTGGTTCAACCCGCCGGCGATGATGAACAATTGATCAACATGGGGTCATGCATGCATTTAGCCAGTGGTGATCACTATTAGCTCGCCACTGGTAAATAATTTTGACTGAGCGTTGATCACCTTCGACACCGCTGGAATATTATTGCATCCAGCTATGATATTGTGTTTTCACAATATTTATTGAGAAGAAGCTTATTCAACAAGCTATACACGTATAATCATCAAATTCATACATCCTGTCTAAGAACAAACTTTATCTATGTTTGAAAATATTGAATTGTCAAACGAAATGACAAAATCCTTTGAATTTGTGTTGGAGCGAATCAACTTTTTGTCAGAAAAACGGATGACAATTTGTTTTTTACACATTGGCTTTACGTAATCTGAGACACTTGCTGATTACTATATCCTTGGGGAAGACCTGATGATATGATTCTAGGCATTAATCTGCTTACTCTTGTCATAAGTGAAATAAAGGAAGGAGAATTCTTCATCACATTTAAAATAAGAAAAAAAAAGCTAATGGCTTTCATGGGCTCCTTGTATGCGTATATTGTGCAGCATATAAGTGTAAGGAAAATGGACCCTATGGGCCATTATGTTTGGATTTTGTTATTTGATGATCAACATGACCATTAAACAAATATTGTTTACGAGTGTAGGTGTTTTTGTGAGGTGCTTAGGTTAGTTAGGCCACCACTTATATGCTTGCTCTAGGTTTAGGCCTAGTGTGTTTAGTAAGGTTTGCATACAAAGTGTGTTTTCTATCAATGGCTTAAGATCATCTCCCATGGATTGGATGGCCCACAACTCAAGAAATCGACGTGAACACAAGGTCCCATCTGCATATACTGAACAAGGATCAAGCCAAGAGAGCGCCCACACCTGAGGGGATGGCCCCACATGGAAGTGAGGGGGTCATGGTAAAACATATTTTCTAGAAACCGATTTTTATTTTTGATACCTAAACAACCACTTAACTTCAGTGACACGTTTTCATGGGCACTAGGTCCTAAAACATACTACTTCGAAGGTCTTTAATTGCATTAAGTGGCTAAAATTAACCCCTACAAGTATTTATTTATTGCAGCTGGATGTGGGAAGAAATATATGGTCAATACAAGAGTGCACGTCGTCTTACAATAGTGCACGTCGTTTTACACTGCTTCTCTGTCTGTGCAAGCTGCGTGCCTATATATATGCCCTGTTGCTCCATCTCCCATCACACAAAACCACTTCATCCCTATTAAAAGCTGCCAGCCACATTTTGCAAAAGCAGATAGCAAAGAAACAATGGCGTCCCAGGCCATCGAGTGCCACCGTGCTGGTGCAGAGGTCTTCACCGGAGATGCCACGTGCAGGAAGAAGTCCGTGGAGCTGCTGGAGGAGTTTGGCCTCCCCAACGGCATCCTTCCATTGGAGGACATCCAGGAGTTCGGGTACAACCGCCACTCAGGCTTCATTTGGCTGGTGCAGGGGAAGAAGGTGGAGCACACCTTCAAGAAGATGAAGAAGACGGCGTCGTACACCACCGAGGTCACGGCATTCATCGAGAAGGGCAAGCTGGGGAAGATCACTGGTGTCAAGATTAAGGAGCTGATGCTCTGGATTAGCATTGTCGAGGTGTACGTCCCAGAGGCCTCACCGGAGAAGGTCACCTCCAAGTCCAGCAGTGGCCTCTCCAAGACCTTGGATGCCGCTGCCTTTGCGCTTGGGGAATGATGGATCACCAAATGAGACAGAAAATTATGGGCACATCAAGTCCTCAGCCGGTTTAATGCTAAAAACAACCATGCTCCATGATCTTATATGATCCTTTGAAAACAATAAATCTGTATAATTGCTTGTTGGCTCTGTATGTTTTTCTCCTTTTCCCTTTCTCGGAATAATGATGTTCTTTATTAAATATAAACCAAAAGGATTGTTTGGCTCTGCTAATTCAACACTAGGGCCTCCCATGCTACTTCGCTAGCCCACGGACAAGGAAGGTCAAGGCACATACAAGGTGTTCCTTGTTGGCCAGCACCCTGCGACTATGTCTATTTCCCATGGGGAACCACTCATTTGAGACATGTTCCATAAACACGTGTCTCTAATCATACATTACAGTCGTGTCTAGAGTACATGTCAAAAATAAATGGGGTGTCTCCTTTGTGCACACATGTGACATAGTGATGATGAGTCTTTCTGCTTCGGGAATGTTTCATATAATTTCGTTATAGGAGACTACGGCCCTATGGCCCTGCACGAGCTTGCCGCCGATCAATAGAATCGTGTTGCTGCTATTGCTTGTCTCATGCATGCGCGCCTTTGGCTAAGGGCACCGACTGATTGGCTGGTCACTTGAAGGTGCCACATGCTGCAGCACGCAAGCACTAGCGAGGGGGCCCTACTGCTGTTCATTCACACAATTATAGCAAGGACAAAACTGAGTTGTTTTGTGTTGATTCAACATATTCACCTCTGCAACTGTTATCAATGATTTAAGACCATCAAAGAATCATCACAAGACACCATCTCCGATCCTCCACACTCTACAATAATTCAAAAAATTAAAAATGAAAGAAATGACTATTCAACAATATTCAAGCAATTGATGAGCGAATAATCCATAGAAAATGAATGCATGAATAAACAATGTCTACTTCTAATCTCTAAGCAAGCTTCTTCAGAATAAGCTACAGATGTGTTGTATTAATGATCCATGCAAGTTGTTGATCTTAGCAAGAGAGCATAGTAGTGCTCCTAAAGGTAGAAGCGTGTCCATGATGATTTAACGTTGAGTTAATTAAACATGAGCTTGCCCTACATGTGAGGAGAGAACAGAAGGGTAGGACAAGCGTACCTGTCGATCTGTTAGCATAGAAATAGTAGAAGAGAGTGATGGTAGCCCAGAAACTCCCATGGGGCCAGGGCAAAGATCTGCACCGCCACATCTGGTCCCAAGGACGGATGAATGGTGGCAATGCACCGATCGACCAGCAGCGGATTGAGAGCTAGGATCACAACGGGCGATGATGGCTCCCTGATCAATGCAGTGCAGCGCGTGGATCGGAACAATGTGGCACATAATGCCTTCTTACATTAGAAACACATCACGTTACCACAGCATTGTGGCCCCACACTACCCCCTATCATCATACATTCAGGTAGACATCAGACTCTTTCAGTGGAGATTGCACCTCCATATCACTGACATCGTCTATAGGGCTCGAGGAGCAGTAGTATGACCCTCCGTCACCCCTGGTTGACCGACCGCTTCCCATCTTCCCTATTCGCAGAGGTTTGAGGCCTGATGAAGAACTAGTCCCCCAGGACTCTGCCGCAACATCCGTGAAGGATTGCAGACGCCTGCGCCGATAATCTGGTGCTCATAGCTGAACATCATACGGTAGCTTGCCATGATCATTCCATGGCACCCTTGCGCAGAAAAAGATCATTCTGAGGCACCGGGTTTGGGCACTCAACCTCCGAGTGGCCCATAATGCCACACACAAAACTGTAGAAAGGGAGCCGTTCGTAGCACATCAAACCATTTCGGGTCCTCCGCTTTGCTCATCTGAAGAAGGACGACTTGGCGGAGAGGTTTGTCGATCTCAACGGCCACCTAGAGGACACGTAAGAATGCTCCACTAGCTTTCACATCTCCGTCAACATCCATCTTAATCACATTGCCTGCCAAGCCCATGGCACGAATTCCCCGCTGCTGGTTCATCCATCCCAGAGGTAGGTTTATAATTCTAGCCCAAAGCTCCATCCGATCAAACACAATTTCAGATGCGCTGAGCCGCTCATCATATTTCTGCAGGATCATGGCATGTCGACCCACCATCCAGGGGGTTCCTACCATCACCCTCTCCATGTCCATCTTGCTGCCAAATTCCACAACAAACATGTTACTGCCCTTTCACCGATCACCCGCATCTTCAAGCCGCATGTATTACCCCACGCAGGCTTCATAGCCGCATAAACAATGTTGACATGGATGATCGCCGGCGACAGGACCTTTCTTATAACCACCTATTCAATTGGCGATGGATCCGCAGTCTTCCTCCTCCATGAGTTTAACCTCTTCATAAGATCCACCACATTCTCCTTAGCACCTCCATCATTGCCACCGGAGGCAGAGTGGCCTTCCTTCCTTCCATCTCCAGTCGAAGCCATGATCCGAACCTGGAGAGGCCGACACAAAGCGATCCCAACACTAAGACCTAAGCGGTGCAGAAGCCCAAGAGAGCACTGTGTGGTCGACGGTGCCGGAACGGCTAACCGGTGATATGCGGCGGCCGCCGCTGACGAAGGTCGGTGGGTAGGGTGTGGACGCCGTGATCGGGTGAGCAGCGGTGGTGGCAGCCCTAGGTCACCGGCGAGGCGAGATAGGGCAGAGAGATCGCGATCGCTATAGAGATCGCCCAGGTGGGAGCTCCGGAAATTCCTGATCTCATTTTCGGTGTCTTGTGGTGCATTTTTATCTCTTGCCCAAATATGCTAAGGTCCCGTTTAGTTGTGAAAATTTTTGGGAAAAATCCCTGTAGCACTTTTCGTTGTTATTTGATAAAATTTGTCTAACCATGGACTAACTAGACTCAAAAGATTCGTCTCGACATTTACAGACAAACTGTGCAATTAGTTATTTTTTTATCTACATTTAATGCTCCATGCATGCGTCTAAAGATTCGATGTGACAGTTACTATGCAAAAAAATTTTGCCTCTTTTTGGCATCTAAACACAGCCTAAGAAAGTTTTTTTTATGCCTCCATGGTTGACTAGTTTGCGGGACGAGCATGCGTGGCCATGACCCAAGAAAGTGAGGACTTTTTTATGCCTCCATCGTTAACTAGTCTGCGTGACGAGCATGCATGGCCCGTTCCCATTTACACGGTCCATCTTTCATTCTTGATATTGGCCTGGGGCTGGAGCTGGAGCCCCGAGCGTGGTCCAACTTTTTTGGTAATAAATCTTCATCTAGCCCCCGTCGAGGCCCAACCAATCAATCAAGCAACCTCCACGTTTCTCCATTTTTTTTAGAGACTTTTCCCTGTGAGCCATTATAAAAGATCGCAATCCTCCGTGTGCCTCTGGAAAAATTCAGCGGTCTTCAGCGCCACTACTCCAACTTTTTCGTGTCCTCCATGCCACTTCCCTCTAACGCCGTCAAACTGAACGTGTGAAAAGACGAAAATACCCTTAAGTCTAAATATGTTATTAATTTTTTTTAGCATCTTAACGACTTCAAATGAAAAAACTTAAAACTGGAAAGTTGTAGATCTTGTCGAGATCTATAATTTTCATATAAAATTTATTTTCATTTAATTCCGCAAAAAAAATATGATTTGATATGATTAATATATCTTAGAAAAATATGATTTGAAAGAGTTTTTTTATTAGAAACTCGCACGTTTCTCCTCACGCGAGAGACGCGGCCGCGCAAATACCGCGAAAGGCCGAACGCCTGACCGTGCCTAAGTGGCTAAGTGCCACAGTCGGAGGTAAATTTCTAGATCCTGACCGTGCCTAAGAGCTAAGAGTTCTTCATATTTTATTCTCCAAAATATGATATTTGCCAACTCCTAAATTAGTATGGGGAGAAAAAAAGTCATTTCTAAGAGTTTCCTATATTTCTATTCCAAAAGTTTTTTTCTCGGCACTTTTTCCTACGACTCGGTCTTATGTTTTGTATCAGAAACCGTGAATTTGTTTATGTACGCGTTTAAGCCCTTCCACTAGATCTCTCTTGCGCTTTTTCCACCTGGAACCCTGTCTTTCTTCCTTTTTACTAGACAGGCCGGGAAACTCCGGATGCGCGCTCCTAGGCCGCGCGCATATATGCGCGCTCGGGATAGATTTTTGCGAGGTTGGGAAAGATGGAGAGGTAGGATGCCAAACTATTGGAGAGGGTTTTTTATCATTTTGCCAAAAAAAATTAAGGCTAGAAAAGCCGGATGACAAAATGTTGGAGATGCTCTAATAAATGCATTGCAAATTGAACTATTTTATATCATAGGTAAATTGAAAATATGTATTACAAACGTAAAGGCAAGTGTGAACATATAATTTTTGAGAAATTTTACAATGGTTAGTAAAAACATGGACCACTCATTGGAAAGATCATACGGTGAAAAAAATAGGAGGTCCCGAACTAAAAGTATATGGAGGTACTAGATAAGTGGGGATAATACCAAATTAGATGACTAGTACCAAATATATGGGTCAAGATCTATTTTATATTTTATTTTTGAATAAGGGTAAATCAGTCATCTTAGTCATTCAAGGATAAAAATGGGATTTCCCATTACTTTTTTCCAGAGGTGTAGGTCTTTGCGAAAGGCCACGTGCACTGGCTCGCCACAAGCAAGAGGCCGACTGCGAAACAAGGCAGACTCCGTCATGTCCTTCTCACTCGGGGACGAGTCGTTCACGTCCATCCCGCTGCCGCCCCGTGCCTGCGGCAGGTTGCCGGGAATGTCGCTCGGGCTCACGGTTCTCCATGGTGGCCGCCTGGACCTTGTCTCCTTCCACCGACATCGACCGCGTGACATACGGACGCCAGCGCCCGAGGACTTTGCATGGCGTGCGGCTGACGCGCAGAACCCGGCGTGCTCGGGCTGCCGAGATCCGAAGCAGTAGCTGTGGTCACAGCTTGCCACCGTCGTCGGCAGTGGCTACAGGCTACTGCGCAGCTGTACGAGGAGAACCTAGATCGAGGCCGTTGGCCGGCCATACGAGGACGTCCTCTTCGCATCGACTCGTCGTACCTGCAGGCGCTGTCGATGGCTCTGCGCTGGCCGGCTTCCAGCTCGCACGCTCGGGAGGCTCAAGTCTGTCTGCCGTAGATGGCGCCCCGTCATCAAGACCGACCGCTTCGTCTCAGCGCACAAAGAGCACCAGCTGCGGCTCGCCGCTTCATCTCCGTCGTCTCTGCTTGCAGACCGCGTCATCTTCACGTGCTGCCTGCTGCTTGAAGATGAACCCTCTGTGCCACTCCGCTCGTGCTTGGCGGCTTCGCCTTTCGTGATACTGTGCCATGGTCGACCGATAAATGACGTCTAGTTCTAGAAGGGAACACCCTTAATTACTAAAATACTCCTATAATATATTTCTCAATTAATTACTTAGAAAATAGAAAAAGATGAAAATATCTGGAGGTACCATAGTACTTTTCCAGCCATTATAAAAGATCTCATAAGTTTTTTTTTCAAAAAACATGCTTTCGTGATTCAGAAAATTTTGAAACAACTCATATCCATAGTTTACCCACATGGGTACTTTGTCTCAAAAGTTGAGATTCAAATTCATTCTAGAAAAAAAATCATGCAAAAATGACAAAATGCAGGTGCATATACACTACAAGACAAGATTCTATGAATTTCGTCTTGTAGAGCACATGGACTCCAATTTTGTTATTTTTGCATGGTTTTTGTCTACATTGAGTTTGAATCTTAACTACTGCAACAAAGTACATATATGGATGCACTATGCATAAATATTCCAAACCATGGAAGCATGCTTTTCAAAAAAGTTTGCATGTTTGGACCTACCTTTAAGTTAGCACTACATATTTTCTCAGGATGGAAAGATTTTTAGTATAAAAGATGTGTCGAATAGTACTCTGCCAGAACTAACTAAAGAGATATGAGTTGAACAAAAAAGGTCACAACTTAATATGTTTGACAAATTTCCTGATCCATGGATCCAAAAGCCAATTAATCACTTCCATAATGATATTAGGGATGATGTTATCTATAAAATTGAGGTGCATATGCACTTCCAATAATTTAGAAAGATTTGGTTAGGGCTTGTGTGGAGGAGACTAGTGAGTTAATTAAGAGTGATATAGGAGATCGTTGTTTTCTGGTGCTTGTTGATGAGGCCCATGATGCATCTATTAAGGAACAAATGACTGTGGCCATGAGGTATATATCACCTCTTAGGGTTAGTTTGGGACTGCTTGGCTCTAGTTTTTTCAGCTTTGATCCCAACTTGTCTAGCCAAAAAAGCTTATTGATGAGGCTCAAAGGCTGATAGCTCCACCGTAGATTATGACATTTTTTTTCTACCTGTTGGCCAAGCCTGGTCTGACATGTAGACTATTTTTAGATTACAGACATGTACACTATGAACTGCATATATTATGGAAAAAACACTTCAGAATCAGTATGATCAATTTTGTGAATTCAGAGCTTTTTGCAGCTCTTAACCAGAGGGACACATTCCGCTTTTGGAGTCAATTGTAGTGTAATGGTGCCTCTAAGTCGTTCATTGCCTTTGTGTGTGCACTGCCCTGAGTCAGCGGCAATTGCTTATGTCTGCCTCTCACGGATGGCCTTTTGTTTTTAGGAATGCTACGTAAACTATAGAACTATAGAGCTTTTCGCCTCTCAGCGACAACTACAGCTGTATATCTGTAAGTACTCTGATTTTGATACGCACTCAATCCTGATGTCTTTCAAGTTCATGTACAGGCAACTTTGTGCTGACGGCTCTGTTTATATTTGTATTTTGTTCTACAATTTTTATCTGGAAGTTTAATTTCAGTGACACGATTTCGTAGGTAGCAAAAATCACGATAATCGAAGGTCTTTACTTCAAGCGGCTAAAATTAACCCTTACAACTTACAAGCATTGATTTATTGCAGTTTGACAGAAAGACAAATGGTCAATTCTGCAGTTCAGCATGCCAGAATAAAGTCATATGCATTGATCGATGCAGAAGCTGGGATATTAATATATTATTTTTTCTAAAAAAAAGCATGCCAGAATAAAGTCAAACAAAGACTGCACGTCGTGTTGCACTGCTTCTCTGTATATATGTTCTGTATCACACACACTTCTTCATCACTCTCAAGCATCAAGAGCGACCAGCCACAATTTACAACTACGCCTTGATCTTGCCTGCCCTGTTCGCCCATTTGTAAAAACAGATAGAGAACCCATGGCGTCCCAGGCCATCGAGAGCCACCGTGCCGGGGCAGTGGTCGTCAATGGAGACGCTGCATGCAGGAAGAAGTCTGTTGAGCTGCTGGAGGAGCTAGGCCTCCCCAAGGGCCTGCTTCCAATGGAGGACATCCAGGAGTTTTGGTACAACCGTGACACGGGGTTCATGTGGCTGGTGCTGGGGAAGAAGAAGGTGGAACACACCTTCAAGAAGATCAAGCAGACGGTGTCATATGCTGCCTTGGTCACAGCGTTCGCCGAGAAGGGCAAGCTGAGGAAGATCACCGGCGTCAAAACCAAAGAGCTGATGCTCTGGCTTAGCGTCGTCGAAGTGTACGTCCCAGAGACCTCGCCACAGATGGTCACCTTCAAGACCGGCACCGGCCTCTCTGACAGCTTTGATGCCGCGGCCTTTGCGCTTGGAGAGTAATTAGTAGTCACTGAAATGGTTGGGTACAAAAGGTGTCAAGTTCCTAATTTATCGTTTCTTGTGATGAGTTTGTACTCTGGAGTGTGTGCTTTTTTTTTGTGCCAACTGCAAACGTTCTCTGTGTTTTCTTGATTCCGGGATACATTTCAAAAGTACGATACAGAAATTAATAAAAAAATTCTGAGCCAATCCTCGTATCTGATTTTTTTTACTTTTAGTGAATTTTGCTTCCGCATTTCTAAATATAACACACAAGGCATAGAAGTTACACAAATGTAACTCCGCTGTACCATGGTTTGGACATTGGAGAAACAGAGTTTTTGTTCCCTGTGTTTGAAAACAATAATATGCCAAACAAAATGACAATGTCCTTCGAATTTGAGAGTCAGAGTGAATCAACTTTTCATGGTTGAGAATTCAAAAAACTCGGCCTGCGGACGGGCAGACAGCCCCCGCGACTTTGCACATAGGTAGAAGACCTCTCACGCAGGTCGAGAAAATCCCCGAACCCCTGCCCCGCCCACACACAGAGCCCGCATCCCCATGAGAGGGCCGGGCCACTCCTGTGCTTTGGGACGCGGAACAGACGAGGGAGTTTTTTTACCACCGCCGACCGAAATTCGCCCATCACAGGACAGTCCTGCATCCCCGTGAGAGGGCCGGGCCACTCCTGTGCTTTGGGACGCGGGACAGACGAGGAAGTTTTTTTTACCACCGCCGACCGAAATTCGCCCATCACAGGCCCAACAAGAACCCAAACTTAGTCACGGGGCATGTGAACCGGAAATTCGCTCTCCGAAGGGATCGAACTCTGGCCGGCAAGCAGCCACACCTGGCGCTCAGCCACCCGAGCTAACGCTCGGTCGCTGGTTGAGAATTCGTTTTTGACCCACTGGCGGTTTCACCAAAACTGAGACACTCGCCGAGTACTATACTAAGGGAAGGTTTTTATATTCAGTTAAGGAGGCATGGATCATGTGCAAGAAGGCCAAACACCCTTAGAATGCTGGCAGGCTAAAATTAGATGTCTTCAACAATTGTTATTGTGATGGGGGAAAATGTTAGTTGGACAAACAAGAAATAGAAAAAATAGCTAATAAGTTGGATGAGATAGACAAGGAGGCTGAATTGTTACAACTTTTATGATGACGAACTAAATCTACAGAACACATTGATAATAGGTTAGCCCAACTTATTTTTGGGGAAGAAGAACTAAAATTGTACCAAAGAGCAAAGATTAAAAATCCTTTGGAAGGAGATCAAGATACTATGTTCTTCGCATTAGCGTGGCAAATGGGAAATAGAAGGCATATCTTTCAATTAGAACAAGAGGAGGGTATAATCACTCGTGACACAAATCTAAAGAAGTATCACCAAATTAAATTTTCAAGAACTTGTTTAGTTCGCGCGATCCCACATTTGTGACAATGGATGGCACTTGAATACAGGATAATATCCCTCATGATACAGAAGCTGAAAATGACCTCCTCACGCTATTCGGAAGGTAAGGTAAAAGAGGCCATTTTTCCTATTCAGCTCCAGGACCTGACGGATTCCCGAAAAAAATTATCAGGATTTCTGGAACATGATAAAAGAGAATTTGATGGCTCTATTCGAGGAATTCTTCAGAGAATTACTACTGCACATGTTAAATTTTGGAACTATAATCTGCCTAAAAAAGTAGTGATGCCAAACAAATCCAACAATATAGACCGATTTGTTTGTTTGACATTAGTCGCCAAAATTTTCATTAAAGTGGCCACCGATAGGATGACAATAGTAGCCCAAAAAGTTATCCACTCTTCAAAAAAAAAGATCTGCGTGCATTGGGAGCAGTGAAAATTAACATTTAGACAAGTATTGATTCATTTTCTAATAATGAACTGCAAGTGGATATTTGTTCAATGCATCTGGGATGCGGAGAGAAATGGTCAATTTTGCAGTTCAGCACGTAAGACTGGAAAGCACACCACGATGGTCCTTGTCAAATTCAACGCCCCTTGCCAGTAAAGTCAAACAAGACTGCACGTCGTCTTGCGCTGCTTCTCTGTACAAGCTGCCTGCCTATATATGTGCTGTTGTTCCATTCCATCTCCCATCACACAAACACTTCATCACTCTCAAAAGCAACCAGCTACATTTCACAAGTACAATCTCTTTCTTTTTTTACTCCCCCCTCCCCCGCGTCGCTCCTCCTGGGGGCGACTCGGGCGGAACCCCAAACCCTAGCGCCGCCGCCCCCGTCCTCTCCCTCCCTTGCCTCGCCGCTGCCCGAGCGGGTCGCCGGAGGTCCGTGCGAACGCGAGGAAGGCAGCGGCGGGGTTTTTTCTCCCTCGCCCGACTTTGTCCTAGCACCCCCTGGCGACGAAGATCGAGTCTCTCTCAACTCCGGCGGGTGGAGCGGCATCCCCATGGCCGGTTTTTCGGTGGTCCGCCGGATCCGGTGGGTCGGGCTCTGTTTTCGGCCTCGCTGGCCTGGGATGCGGCGGCGGAGCTCGTGCTGGCGGCGCGTGGGCTCTCCCCGTGGTCCAGCGCGTGCTCTACTCGGAGGATGACCGGATCCGTGCTGGGGGTGGCCGGATCCGCGCGTGGCCTGTGGCTCCGGCGTGCTTCCTGTGGTGGCGGTCCTACTTGGGCCGGATCCTCGTGGGGGCGGCCTGCTCTGGGCTGCTGGCGGTTGGATCCATGAGTCCGGCGCCCGAGGCTGTGGGGAGGGCAACTGGGTGTGGCTGGGGGCGGTTGTTGGTGGGTTGGGCGGCTGGGGCTTCTACCTCCACTTCCCTGGCCCCCTCCTTCTCCTCCATCATCTTCCTCTTCCTTGTCGCTGGCCAGTTCGGCTTGCTGTTGGCTGGCTTCGGCTGGTCCGGCGGTGGGCTTAGTCCTTCTTGCAGCTCCCGGTGGCGGCTCTGGTTCGGCGGGCAGCCCCTTTGGTTCTCCGTGTCCCGTCTTCGTGATGGGTCGGAGGCATCGTCATGCGGCTACGCTGCTGCGAGGACGCTCGCGGCACGCGTGGTGGCGTCGTTGTTAGCGGGGACGCCCACGTTCGGCACTAGCGTCTTCTTTCATGACTGCCTCCTTTGCGGTGACCATTGTTGGGCGGCGGTGGTTGGTTGTGAGAGTTCTTGGCGAAAGCTTGGACGGTGACGTCTTCGGACGTCATTTTCCTCCTTGGGGGCGTCCCTCTCGCACCTCTTCTGCCGAGCTGGTTTTGCGGGTGAAAACCTTCCCTTGCGGGCTTGCGATGTCGACGTCTTTGACGTCGTTTCCTTCTTGAAGGTGTCGCAAGGCGTTCCAGCTCCGCTTGGGTGCTCCGTTCCTTCCGGTGGCTTCGTTGGTGGTGCTCGGCGGCTTCGTTTTGATTTGGTTTCCTGTTTTTCTTTTTTCTGCTAGTTTTAGCATCCTCAGTTGCTTTAGTTGTTGAGTTGGAGTGGTGGCAAGTCGGCTCAATGTGTTTTACCTGAGCAAGTAGTGGCCGAGTAGTTGGCGGTTGTGCCAAAGTTAGTTGAGTAGTCTTCGACCAAGCTGCAAGTGGTGGCGTGAGTTGTGATAGTTGCTTCAAGGTTGTATGGTTGAGTAGGGCACTCCCCTCAGTTGTATGGTTTTTCTGGCTCAGTTTCCATTCAAAAAACTGGGCTGGCACTTGCCTTTTTTTCTTTCTTCGTCTAATAGAAATCGCGGCAAAGCTTTTGCCATTCTTTTGAAAAAAAAATCTCTTTCTTTTAGCTACTCACAACTCCATTTGTAAACCATGGCGTCACAGGCCATCGAAAGCCACCGTGCCGGTGCAGTGGTTGTCACTGGAGACGCTGCATGCCGGAAGAAGTCCATTGAGCTGCTGGCGGAGCTCGGCCTCCCCAAGGGCCTCCTTCCAATGGAGGACATCCAGGAGTTCGGGTACAACCGTGACACGGGGTTCATGTGGCTGCTGCAGGGAAAGAAGAAGGTTGAGCACACCTTCAAGAAAATCAAGCAGACGGTGTCATATGCCGCCGAGGTCACAGCGTTCGTCCAGAAGGGCAAGCTGAGCAAGATCACTGGCGTCAAGACCAAGGAGCTGATGCTCTGGCTCAGCGTCATCGAGGTGTATGTCCCAGAGGCCTCGCCGGACAAGCTCACCTTCAAGACTGGCACCGGCCTCTCGGACAGCTTCGATGCCACTGCCTTTGCTCTCGGGGAATAAGGGGTCACCCGATGAGACAGAAAATGATGGGCATGCGAAAACCTCAGTCTGCTTAAGTGCTAAAAAAAATACTGCATGAGCTCTGTGTTTTTAAAACTAAGAATCTGTAATATAATTGCTTGTTTGACTCATGTTTTGTATTCCCTCTTCCCCTTTTCAGAAATGAATAAATGATATGTTTTTTAATGTATAAAACCAAAAAAATATTGTTTTGGCTCCGTCCTTTCAATTGATTTTCATGACAATTTCAAGTACCAGCCTCACTTTGTTGTGGATGACAAAGACCAAACCGTGAGTCGCTCTGTGTCTATGTTCAAAGCAAACTCTGCACAGGGTCCCAATTTCTTTGGTAGAAGTATGCAGAGCTTGGGACAACTACAAGAGGCCCTTGATCTATTGAGCACCACAATTAAAGATGTTGAAGTACTGGTCTTCTTCATGATTTACAGCCAGCCTTACAGCATGCATCTCCTGCAGGATAATTGCTTGTTTGGCCGTCAGGTGGAAACAGAATATGCCCTCAATTTCCACCAGAGTCCTGCCTATTGTTGGTCCTGGCAGAGTTGGTAAGAGGCTAAGAGCACCCTTGTCACTCTTATCTGCAAGGATGAAAGAGTCCACACCAAAAGCAGAATCTTCTTGTACGGATCAGAACAAATTGTCAGCTTGTAATTCCGAGCAGAGCCTTATGCTTCACCAGCGACTGAACCTCACATTTGTGACAATGGATGACACTTGAACAAAAGATATCCCTCAAGGTACAAAAGTTGAAAATGACCTCCTCACACAAAGCTTTTCGGAATATAAGGTAAAAGAGGCCATTTTTCATATTCAACTCCAAGACCTGATGGATTCCCTAAAAAAGTATCAGGATTTTTAGAACATAATAAAAGTGAATTTGATGGCTCTATTTGAGGAATTCATAGAGGAGAACTCCCACTGCACATGTTAAATTTTGGAAGTATAATCTAACTTCCAAAAGTAGTGATGCCAAACAAATCCAACAATATAAACCGATCTGTTTGTTGGACATTAATTTCCAAAATTCTCATCAAAGTGCCAAGATAGGATGACAATAGTAGCCCAGAAAGTTATCCACTATTCACAAACAAAGGTCTGCATTAGGAGCAGCTAAGTAACATTTAGACAAGTATTGATTCATTTCCTTATAATTAACTGCAGCTGGGACGTGAAGTGAAATGGTCAATTTTTCAGTTCAGCACGCCGGACTAGAAAGCACACCACAATGGTCCTTTGTCAAATTCAACGCCCTTTGCCAGCAGAGTCAAACAAGACTGCACGTCCTCTTGCACTGCTTCTCTGTACAAGCTGCCTGCCTATAAAGGGTATGTTTAGTTGAGAAAATTTGGGTGAAAAGTTACTGTAGCACTTTTCGTTGTTATTTGGTAAAATTTGTCCAACCATGGATTAATTAGACTCAAAAGATTCGTCTCGAACTTTACAGACAAACTATGCAATTAGTTATTTTTTTTACCTACATTTAATACTTCATGCATGCGTCTAAAGATTCGATGTGACGGGTGGAAGAGGAAATATTTTGGGTATGCATGGCAAGTGAACGCGGCCATATATGTGCTGTTGTTCCATCTTCCATGACACAAACACGTCATCACTCTCAAAAGCAACCAGCTACGGTTTACAAGTACAGTCTCATTCCATTTGTAGAGCATGGCGTCCCAGTCCATCGAAAGCCACCGTGCCGGTGCAGCAGTCGTCACTGGAGATGCTGCATGCAGGAAGAAGTCTTTGAGCTGCTGGAGGAGCTAGGCCTCCCCAAGGGCCTCCTTCCAATGGAGGACATCCAGGAGTTTGGGTACAACCGCGACACAGGATTCTTTTGGCTGGTGCAGGGGAAGAAGAAGGTAGAGCACACCTTCAAGAAGATCAAGCAGACCGTGTCGTACGCGGCCAAGGTGGCAGCATTCGCCGAGAAAGGCAAGCTGAGGAAGATCAACGGCGTGAAGACCAAGGAGCTGATGCTCTGGCTCAGCGTCGTCGAGGTCTTTGTCCCGGAGGACTCGCCAGAGAAGGTCACCTTCAAGACTGGCACTGGCCTCTCCGACAGCTTTGATGCTGCTGCCTTTGCTCTTGGAGAGTAATTAGTAGTCACTGAAATGGTTGGTTACAAAAGATGTCTAGTGCATAATCTATCTTTTCTTGTGGCGAGTTTGTACTCTGGAGTACTGTGTGCTTATTTTTGTCGCAACTGCAAACGTTCTATTTGTTTTCTTGATTCCGGGATACATTTCAAAAGCACGATACAGAAATTAATAAAAAAATTCTGAGCCAATCCTCATATCTGAATTTTTTAGTGCATTTTGCTTCCACATTTCTAAATATATCGCACAAGGCATAGAGGTTACACAAATGTAACTCCGCTGTACCATGGTTTGGACTTAGGAGAAACAGAGTTTTCATTCCATGTGTTTGAAAACAATAAAGTGGCAAACAAAATGACAATAACCTTTGAATTTCAGAGTTGGAAGGAATCAATTTTTCGTGGATGAGAATTGGTTTTTGATGCACTGGCGGTTTCACCAAAACTGAGATACTCGCTGAGTATTATCCTCAGGGCAGGTCTGATGGTATGGTTCTAGACATTAACCTGCTTACTCTTGTCATAAGCGAAATAAAGGAAGGAGAATTTTTCATCACATTTAAAATAAGAAATATGGGTAATAATGGCTTTCAATGACTACATGTATCCGTATATGGTGCAGCATAAGAAGAAAATAAGGAGGTTTTCTTGACAGAATTGGTCATTTATGCGCTAAAGAAAATTTACAGTATTCTAATAGGTGGTGACTCTTACATCGTATTGGTGCTGCACGAGAAAAATAACTAAAATTATAGTGACAGATGGCCTTTCATATTTAATGTCATTATTCATGCTTTTTACATTAGAGAGTTGGTTCTTTGCAGCACTAATAATCGGCAAACACAAACTTTGGAGAAACTTAATTAATAGCATTTTTGTCTCAACGAATTGGGACTTTAAATTCAATCGTACGGAGTACTATGGTACAGGCCTTGCCACAGAAATATCTGACCATACACCATTGTTTTTTTATTATTAATATTGGACAGTCTTTTCCATGCATTAGTGGTGCCACTCCACCCTTTATTTGAGTTGGTTGGCTACCAGGAAGGCCAAAAACACCCTTAACTTAGAATGCTGGCAGGCTAAAATCAGACGTCTTCATCAATTATTATGGTGTTGGGGAAAAATGTTAGTGGGGGCACACAAGAATTAGAAAAAAATAGCTAATAAGTTGGATGCGGAGCAACTGCAGTAGGGACACCCAAATCAGGCCCCTACTTTTGATTTGGGAGCCACCCCTACTTTTGTTGGCTTAATTTTTTTGCTTCCACTTCAACAGGAGCATCCAAATTTAAACCGCCAAAACTATTTCTGTACACAATGACAAACGGGACCCGCTCGTCATTCTCTCTTTCTTCTCCTACCGTTAGCAGGACGGCACAACAGAGGGAGGCGGACCCCTTCGGCGGCGGAGGCAGCCACTGTTGATGGCAGACGGCTAAGGCCTACTCCCGTTAGCGGCTGCACTCGGGGTCGGAGGGAGATCCAATGGAGGGAGGAGGCCGCGCCTAGCTGCGAGATCCACTGGAGAGGGAGGTAGACGGCGGAGAGAGATCCACCGAAGGAGGCCGCGCTCAGGGTCAGAGGGAGATCCACCGAAGGAGGCCGCGCCCTGCCACGAGATCCACTGGAGAGAGAGGTGGATGGAGGAGAGAGATCCACCATGGCGGATGGAGCAGAGCAGCCGTGGAGGGGACCACGGGCGGGGAGGGGGGCGCGGTGTAGGCGGATGCCGGCGACTGTGCTTGCACTCGCGCGGAGGCAAGCAGGCAGCCGCGCGTACTATGGGGCCGTGGGGCAAGCCCCCATGAATGGGGTCTGGAGGGTGCATTTGGGTGCCCACCCAAATTTTGGTGCCCGAGTAGAGGCCTTGCTGGAGCACGTTTTTTGGTCCGAGCCTCCATATTTAGCTATGGGGGCTCAAGTAGGGTTTCTGCTGGAGTTGCTCTTAGACAAGGAGGCTAAATTGTTACAGCTTTTATGATGACGAACTAAAACTACAGAACACATTAAATAAAAGCTTAGCCCAACTTTTGAGGGAAGAAGAATTAAAATAGTAACAAAAAGCAAAGATTAAAAATCGGTTGGAAGGAGATACAGATACTATGTTCTTCCCATTAGTGTCAAATGGGAAACAGAAGGAAACTCATATCTTTCAATTAGAACAAGTGGAGGGTGTAATCACTTGTGATGCAAATCTATAAAAGTGTCACCGAATTTTCAAGAACTTGTATAGTTCGCGCGAGCCCACATTTGTGACAATGAATGGCACTTGAATAGAGGTTATACCTCATGGTACAGAAAGCCATTCGGAAGGTAAGGTAAAAGAGGCCATTTTTCCTATTTAACTCCTGGACCTGATGGATTCCCTGAAATAGTTTATCAAGATTTTTTGAACATGATAAAAGAGAATTTGATGACTCTATTCAAGGAATTCCTTAGAGAACTCCTATAGCCACTGCTGGAAACTGCATTATTCCTGTGCGGCGACCGGTTAAACAAATTCTCTCTGTGAGTATTTTTATGCCCGTCAAAAAATAATAGATGGCACACCAGAATAATGTAGTTTCCAGAGCTCATGTTAAATTTTGGAACTATAATCTGACTACAAACAGTAGTGATGCCAAAACAAATCCAACAAACTGAACTTTTGGTTTGACACTAATTTCCAAAATTTGATAGGATGACAATAGTAGCCCAAAACGTTATCCACTCTTCACAAACAAAGGTCTGCATTGGGAGCAGCTAAAATTAACATTTAGACAAATATTGATTCGTTTTTTGTTATAATTAACTGCTAGTATACTTCAATGCAACTGGGATGCGGAGAGAAATGGTCAATTTTGAAGTTCAGCACGCAAGACTAGAAAGCACACCACGATGGTCCTTGTCAAATTCAGCGCCCTTTGAGAGCAAAGTCAAACAAGACTGCACGTCGTGTTGTGCACTGCTTCTCTGTATATATGTTCTGTATCACACACACACACTTCATCATTCTCAAGTCTCAAGAGCGACCAACCACAATTTACAACTACGTCTCGATCTTGCCTGCCCTGTTCGCAGCTCCATTTGTAAAAACAAATAGATAAACCATGGCGTCCCAGGCCATTGAGAGCCACCGTGCAGGTGCAGAGGTCTTCACCGGAGACGCCGTGTGCAGGAAGAAATCTGTGGAGTTGCTGGAGGAGCTCGGCCTCCCCAAGGGCCTGCTTCCAATGGAGGACATCCAGGAGTTCGGGTACAACCGTGACACTGGTTTCATGTGGCTGGTGCAGGGGAAGAAGAAGGTGGAGCACACCTTCAAGAAGATCAAGCAGACGGTGTCGTACACCGCTGAGGTCATGGCGTTCGCAGAGAAGGGCAAGCTGAGGAAGATCACCGGCGTCAAGACCAGCCTCTCTGACAGCTTCGATGCCGCGGCCTTTGCGCTTGGAGAGTAATTAGTACTCACTGAAATGGTTGGGAACAAAAGGTGTCAACTTCCTAATTTATCTTTTTTTGTGATGAGTTTGTACTCTGGAGTGTGCGCTTTTTTGGTGGCAACTGCAAACGTTCTCTGTGTTTTCTTGATTACGGGATACATTTCAATAGTACGATACAGAAATTAATAAAAAATTTCTGAGCCAATCCTCGTATCTGATTTTTTTTACTTTTAGTGCATTTTGCTTCCACATTTCTAAATATAACGCACAAGGCATATAAGTTACGCACATGTAACTCCGCTGTACCATGGTTTGGACATTGGAGGAACAGAGTTTTCATTCCCTGTGTTTGAAAACAATAAAATGCCAAACAAAATGAAAATGTCCTTCGAATTTGAGAGTCGGAGTGAATCAACTTTTCGTGGATTAGAATTCGTTTTTGATGCACTGGCGGTTTCACCAAAACTGAGACACTCGCTGAGTATTATCCTAAGGGCAGGTCCAGTGATATGGTTCTTGGCATTAATCTGCTTACTCTTCTCATAAGCGAAATAAACGGAGGAAAGGAGGTTTTCTTGATAGAATTGGCGCATTTATGCACTAAAGAAAATTTACACTATTCTAATCGGTGGTGACTCTTACATCGTATTGGGGCTGCATGAGAAAAATAACTCAAATTATAATGACAGATGGCCTTTCCTATTTAACGTTATTCATCCTTTTTACATTAGAGAGTTGGTTCTTTCCGGCACTAATATCTGCAGACACAAACTTTTGAGAAACTAAATAGCATTTTAGTCTCGACGAATTGGGACTTTAAATTCAATGGTACCAAGATATAGGCATTGCCATAGAAATATCTGAACATACACCATTATTTTTAATCATATCATATCATATCATATCATATACTATTATAAAGCAAAACTCCACTAGCTATTTATCTCAATATGCAAGCTGTCTAACTAGGCAATGCACTGTCACATACAATTAGAATCTACTAGCACATGCAACTGTAATTATTAATATTGGGACTCATTGTACCAAGATACAGGCCTTGCCTCAGAAATATATGACAATAATTATTAATATTGGGCAGTCTTTTCCATGCATGAGTGGTCCCACCTTTTATGTTTGAGTTGGATGGCTTTTAGATTTAGTTAAGGAGTTACAGCCAAACGCTCTTAGAATGCTGACAGTCTAAAATTAGACGCTGTCATAAATTTGTTATAGTGTTGGGGAAAAATGTTAAACAAGGAGGCTGAATTGTTACAGCTTATATGATGACGAACTAAATCTACAAAACACGTTGAATAAAACGTCCTTGTCAATTTTCTGGGACGCGGAAAACACAATAAATTGTTACAGCTTATATGACGAATTAAATCTACAAAACACACTGAATTGTTACAGCTTATATAAAGAATTAAAACAGTACCAAAGAGCAAAGATTAAAAATCATTTGGAAGGAGATACATTTAGACAAGTATTGATTCATTTTCTGGGACGCGGAGAGAAATGGTCAGTTTTGCAGTTCAGCACGCAAGACTAGAAAGCACACCACGATGGTCCTTGTCAAATTCAACGCCCTTTGCCAGCAAAGTCAAACAAGACCGCACGTCCTCTTGCGATGCTTCTCTGTACAAGCTGCCTGCCTATATATGTACGGTGAGCTATCTCAAGGCTTCCTTGGTTCTCAAGGACCTCCGCCTAAAGCGACTGACGAGTGGACCCTGGGGCCCTTCGCCCTTGGAGTTAGTGGAGTCTCTTGTCTTGTTGTGTCATGCACGTTGTGCAACCCTACCGAGAGAGTGACCGATAGGGCCTCATGTCCGTTGAACAGGCAGACAATGTAGCATCTCCATACCTGCCTTCCCGGCTGTGCCCCCAGGTGTGTGGGCTGACGGAGGTCAGGCCGAAAGCCAAGATGGCAGCGTTTGGACACCGCTTAACTTGAGGCATCCTTTTTGCACCTCTCTGCCTTCCCTGCTAGTGGTTGCGGGTGAAAACTTTCCCACTATGGTAGGCTGGCTTAGTCAATGACATTGGTCTCCTTACCTTTCTGAAGGTTTTGTCAGGTAACGAACGACCCGGCACCGTGGTTTCCATATCTCCTGCTTGGTCTCCTTACCTTTCTGAAGGTTTTGTCAGGTAACGAACGACCCGGCACCGTGGTTTCCATATCTCCTGCTTAGTTTCCAGTGGAGTTCCTTCCAGTGCCTGGAAATTTTATAAGACACCGGATTTTTGTTTCAAGAATAGTAGCTAGCGTCCCAATCACACTACTAACATACTGTACTAAATATTACTGAATATCATATTCCAGCGCGCACAAACGTCGTCATCGCGCTACCCCTCGAGTAGTATAAATTCCGCGAGTTCAAGTCTGCATCATCAATCACCCATCACAAATATAAAAATAATAGTACTTCTAAGTCAAGGTGTATAAATAATTGTCACAATAAATGTTGAATACACCACCGACTGCCCGCGTGCTTTGTCAATTGATTCAACTAGAGCAGCTGCACGTAGGGTTAGGAGACCGCTGCCACTGTCGCGCCTTGGGCCCTCTCCTTCTTTCTCTCCGGTGCATCTGCTGGGGATAAGAAAGAGAGGGGATCCATCTTTTCTCCCGCAGTTTTTCATATCTAGTTGCTTAGGGTTTAGTCCAAATAAATGGTTTGGCAAAATCAAATGATTTCCGACCGGGATCGTGTTTCCTACGATGACTTCGGTAATTGCCACAACGAGATCGCCATTGCAGACGTCGATTTTATCGGCAGGCAGCCAATTTGTGGCCTTTATTTGCAAGGGGAGGCACTACTCTTGAGACTACCGCCTCTAAAAATCGATTTTCCGAGACAGTTCTCTTAAGGGTTGACTTAAGTCAACCATCCCTAAAAAATAATTTTTAAATTTTTTTAAAAATCATTTAGAGTCTAATAAAAATAAGAAAAAATATTTCTAATGTAGCCTGAAGGGCTAAGGACCGGCTATAGCTCCCAAGATTTATTTTTCACTTGTTTTGAATAAGTGCCGACATCCGGGATTCGAACCCACAACCTCTTCCTCACGCGATCCCTCCTCTAGCACTGCACCACATAGTCACTTATGTCTAGGTCTACGATGCTGTCTATTTGTAATAATATGTACGAAGCTTGTAATCAATATTTTAACTCATAAACAATATTAAATGAGAAAACTTTCAACTACAAAGTTTTAGATCTTGTCGAGCACTACAACTCTGATATAGAACATTTCTCCATCCAAGGTCATTTGAAAAATTCCAAAAATTGAAATTCAAAATCTGAGACTTAATTTATATATTTGGAACCCTAAATGATCTCAAACAAAAATTTTACCAACTATAAAGTTTTAGATCTTGTCGAGGTCTACAATTTTGATATAAAGTTTGTCTTCATCCGATTTCATTTAAAAAAGATATGAATTTATTTGTGTTGCAGCTATTTTTAAGGACGGTTCTTTTAAGACAACCGCCTCTGAAAATTGATTTTCAGAGGCGGTTGTCTTAAGAGAACCGCTCGCCCCTGAAAATGATTTTCAGTGGCGGTTCTCTTAACGAAACTGCCCCTAAAAATGGATACATTTTTCGAGGCGGATTTCTTAATAGAACCGCCTCTAAAAATTGATTTCTAGCAACAGTTGTATAGCTACAGTGCCTCCCGCGAAGGTTAGTGACAGCGTGCTAAGATACTGCCTCTGTTAGAAAAGGGAGGCGCCTCTAAAAATCATTTCTGTACCAGTGAGGGGTGCTTCTGGGAGCCCCCTACGAGGACAGCCGCTCCAGTGTATCTATATCTATATCTCTAAATGTATATCTATTCTATATCTATATCTACATTCTATATCTACTCCTTCCGTCTTAAAATATAATGCATTCTGGCATTTGAAATTTGCCCTAAAATGTAGTACATTCGGGAACAAGAAGATAATGTTTACATAAATAAAAATACATGATTATTTTGAATAAGGAAAGTAATTCATGTACTTGCCATATTTTGTATAAGAAGAATGAGAGGGGTACATGATTCTATTGCACTTTCCCTTATTTTGTCTGAGAATGACCGGAATACACTATGTTTCAGGACGAAGAGAGTATATCTATATATTATAATCTTATTAGGACCTGTTTGGATCCACCTGCTAATAGGTATTACCTGCTGTTTTTTAGTAGGAAGTTGTTTGGATCCACTTGCTAATAGGTTTTTAGCTAGTGAGTTAAAGATGTATATGAACTATTAGCATCCATTAGTAACTCCAAACCAGCTAACAGAACTAATAGTTAGTAGCTCCCTAACAAATAATTAGCAGGTTTATTAGCATGTCTATTTGGATCCACCGCTAATTTTAAGTGCTAATGTATCAAACAGGCCCTTCTCCATCGCTTCTCTCTTTATACAAACCAGGACTTCCCAACAGCTCTATCACCTAGGGAATCAGGACCAGTCCGGCCCAACCATTAGGGGTGTGACTGGTTGGGGGAAGCAGCCCCAACCTGGCCCATGGGATGCTCGTGTGCACCGTTTGGTTGCCTGCACGGGGCCTTCAGCCAGGCCCAACGGGTGCAAAGGCTCCGGCGCCAGGAAACGAAATCCGATTTCTTTCCTGGCGAGCCTGGCTCCGGCGCTGCAGCTCGCGCATGCGTGAGGCCCTTGTCCTGGCTCGATCTGGTGCCCAGTTTGGACGGCGCGCATGTACCTGAACCAATCACGCCCTAGATCGTCTGGGTCGAGCGCTCTTCCTTGGTTCAACAAGTTGCCGCGACTCCGTTGTCTACAGGCCTTTGCTATTCAGTTTCGTCAGTCGCTTCCTTCTCCGTGACAGTGGGAGAGCTGGTGACACCCTGGTATGACGTCACTGTAGTAATCAATTATTTCCTTGGTCTCAAAAGAGAAGTCGTTTTCGCTTTCCGAAAAGTCAATTTTTTTAATTTTAACCAATTATATATAAAAAGATTATTAATATTTATAATACATAATTAGTATCATTAGATAGATCGTTGAATATACTTTCATAATAAACTTATTTAGAGATATAATTTTTGCATGCATTTTCTATAAACTTAGTTAAAGTTGACAATGTTTGACCTACACGTATCCCATAATGACTTCTGTTGTGTGGAACGAGGGAGTATGATCTGTCACAGACAGTACACTCTACACTCACATCTCTTAAAAGGTTAAAATGACCATACTAAAAAAACATTCAATAATGATTGGTCGAAATAATCAGTAGATAGCTTAATTTGAGAATGCCGTTGTCTACCAAACCAGCAAGCGCCCGATCCTTTTATTACAACATTTCTTTGGATATATGATTTATTCGCTAACTTGCCACGTTGCAAACTGCAAGAATCTAAAACTAGACTGAAAACTGAAATACAGATAACCTAACTCTGCCAATAATGCGCACACAACGATATACGTATCTAGTTGCCTTTCCAAGACGACAGTGGAGGCGTCTCTGAGTCTGTCCAGGTCTTAATGACGGTGCCGTGGTAGCGTTCACCTTGGACACCGGCGGCATAGGACTCGAGCTCGGCCATCTCCTCCGGCGTGAGCTTCACCGACAGCGCTCCCAGGTTCTGGTTCAGGTTGGCGATCTTTGTGGTTCCAGGTATGGGGCAGACGTCGCTCCCCTGGTGGTGAACCCAAGCCAGCGCCAGCTGCGATGGTGTGCATCCTTTTCTTGCAGCCATCTGGCTCACGCGCTCGAATATCAGCGCGTTCTTCTCCATGTTCTCTGGCTGAAACTTTGGTAGATTCTGAAAGAAGAGAACGGCATTACACAATACTGACTATAAGTGTAACGTACAGAATGAAGCTATAATACACACACACACACAGACAGACAGGCAGATAGATAGATAGATCGATCGATCGTGGATAGATCACCTTGCGGAAATCGTCATCTGGCAGGTCAGTGACCAGTTTAGCTCCGCTGGAGAAGAATCCTCTGCCCAGCGGACTGTATGCTACAATCCCAATTCCAAGTTCTCTGCAGAAAATTGCCAGAACAAGAGCTCCATTAGTACCCCCTGTTATGTCCATTCTAGGTAGAAAACAATGTGTATATATGCACCTGCAAGTTGGGATTATATCTTGTTCAGCATCTCTTGTCCAGAGAGACCACTCTAGCTGGACGGCGGTGATCGGATGGACTGCGTGGGCTCTTCTGATCGTTGACGCCGACGCTTCGGACAGCCCGATGTACTTGATCTTAGCTTCCTCAACCAGCTTCTTAAGCTCACCAACCGTGACCTCGACGGGCACCGTTGTGTCGATGCGGTGCTGGTAGTAGAGGTCGATGCAGTCGACGCCAAGCCGCCGGAGACTACTCTCGCACGCCGCCCGAACGTACGCCGGGTCGCCTCGGACTCCCCTGATGTCAGGCGTGATGCCGAACTTGGTGGCCAGCTGCACCTTCTCCCGCGCGCCATGCAGCGCCTTGCCGATGAGGACCTCGTTGGTGTGAGGGCCGTAGACGTCGGAGGTGTCGAGGAAGGTGACCCCGGACGCGATGGCGTGGCGGAGCAGCGCCACCATGTCGGCCTCGGGCTTGCGCTCGCCGTACGCCGCCGACATGCCCATGCAGCCCAGGCCCTGCGCCGAGACCTCCAGCCCCTGCGAGCCCAGCTTCATCGTGCGCGGCCGCGGCGGCAGAACACACGCCGGATCAGCTGCTGCGGCCATTGCTGATTTGCTGGACTGGCCTCTGCCGAGATGCTTGCAACCGAGGCTGTTGAGCTGGCTTCGCTCTTCTTGGTGCTGGGTGCAGTAGTGCGGTTGTTGTCGCGTTCCCGTGCACGGCTATTTGTACTTGCAGTAGAACCCTGCAGCTGGCGTCACGGAGTGCGTCAGATGTGCTACGTGTACTGTACGGGACGAATTTGGTCAGAAACCGTTCGTGCAAAAGGACGTAGCACTGCCTCTATGTTGATGATAAAAAAAAAGGCAGCTGGCGTAATAGCTTAGGTCATGCCACTCAACTGGAACTGCAAAAGTTCTCCACGGTTAAGAAAAGACACTAGCTGCCAGGGAAAATTTTATCGGCGATAAAATTTCGATAAATCCGATAATCCCGTTTTGGTATTGCCAGATTTGAGTAAGAAGTTCTCTATTTATTATGATGCTTCTCGTCAAGGTTTGGGGTGTGTTCTTATGCAAGAAGGCAGAGTTGTTGCTTATGCATCTAGACAGTTGAGAAAGCATGAGTTGAATTATCCTACGCATGATTTGGAGTTAGCAGCTGTAGTTCATGCTTTGAAGATTTGGAGACACTATTTGATTGGGCATAAGAGTGATATATACACCGATCATAAGAGTTTGAAGTATATTTTCACTCAGTCTGATCTGAACTTGAGGCAACGTAGATGGTTGGAATTGATCAAGGACTATGATATAGAGATACACTATCATCCTGGTAAGGCCAATGTAGTAGCTGATGCTCTTAGCAGGAAAAGTTATGCCAATAAGATACAAATGTTGTCCATGACTAGTGAGTTATGTGCTGAAATTGAATATTTGAATTTGGGAATTGTTACTAATGCAATGGAATTAGTGATAGAACCTACTCTAGAGCAAGAAATATACAAGGGTCAGTTGAATGATGAGAAACTAAAGAAGATAGCGGAAGATATAGTGATTGGTAAGTCACCAGGGTTTCGAATGGATGATAATGGGATTTTGTGGTTTGGAAAGAGGCTGTGTGTACCTGAGGATCAGGCTGTTAGGCAAGCAATTCTTCGTGAAGCTCATGAGTCAGCTTATTCTATTCATCCTGGTAGTACTAAGATGTATTTGGATCTCAAATAGAGATATTGGTGGGTTGGACTGAAACGAGATGTGGCTGAGTATGTGGCATTGTGTGACACTTGTCAGAGGGTGAAAGCTGAGCATCAGAGACCTGCTGGATTGTTGCAACCAATGAAGATTCCTGAATGAGAAGTGCGAGGAGGTTTAACATGAAAGGCAAATTAGCACCAAGGTATGTTGGGCCATTTAAAGTTATTGCTAGACGTGGAGAAGTTGCTTATCAATTAGAGTTGCCTAAAAATTTGTCTGGAGTACATGATGTGTTTCATGTTTCACAACTTAAGAAGTGTTTACGTGTGCCTGAAGAGCAGATACCTTCAGAGGAATTGACTGTTAAAGAGGATCTTACTTACGAAGAGTTCCCGATCAAGGTTTTAGAAACTGCTGAGAGAGTTACTCGAAGTCGGATTATTAAAATGTACAAGGTTCAGTGGAATAGATATTCAGAGGCAGAGGCAACTTGGAAAAGAGAGGATGAATTGAGGAAATCATATCCGCAGTTATTTGAGTAAGCAGTCCAATCTCGAGGACGAGATTCTTTTAAGGGGGTAGAATTTGTAACACCCAAAAATTTCAACAATTAGAATTAGTGGGTTTTAAATAATTTAGATAATAATTAATGGGGAATTAGGATTTAAAATTTTAGATAGAATACTTGGTGATGTAATCATGCTGTTGCATTTATTTTATTTTGTGGTGTGGACTTTATTTCATTTGATTTGAATTTGAAACTCTATTTAAAAGGTTTTGAAAACAAATAGAAAAAAAAAGAGAAAGGAAACTTACCTGCTGTGCAGCCCGGCATGCTCTCCTTCTCTTCTCGCTCTGGGCCGCGAAAACGGGCCGAAGCCGCTGCTGCTCTCTTTTCCGCGCCGCGTGGGCCGGCCCAGCTGACGGGCAGCCGCGCCCTCCTCTCTCTTCTGTTCCGCTGACCGTTGGGGCCCGCTGTCAGACGCTTCTCCCTCCTATCGTAACCGAGCCGGTCACGAACTCCATCATCGAACCGTAACCGAATCCGCGAACCAAGGGAGTCTCTTTCCAAATTGATCACGCCATCCCCTATTTAAGCTAGAGCCGAGCCTTGCCGGTCGATTTTAGATCAAATCGTGACCTAGCTATTACCGTACGAGCTCTCGCCGCCGCCGCAAACCTAGGAGCCGCTGTGGGGGGCGATTCGGCGGGTACGTCGGTTTTCCGCCACCGTAAGTTGCTCTACCGGCCTTAGCATGCTTCCGTGAACCTAAGGGTGTTTCCAATTTGATCGCTAAGAGCTTGTTACGTCATCACCGTGTGTAGGAGCTCGGCCGCCCGCCCTTTGAAGCCGCCCGATCGACCCAAGCCGTCTTCGTCTTTGTTTCCGTGTTAGGTGAGATCGCATGAAGCTCCTCTTCCGTTTGGGACCATCCGTGTGTCTTGTAGTGAAGTATAGGTCGAGAATCGCGTCTCCGGCGAGCCGCCGGCCATGGCGCTGCCGTGGGGAGGAAGAACACGGCGGCAGCGCCGCCGGGCTCTCTCTGGATCGAATAGGAGCCGTCCATATTCTCGGATCTACGACCGAGATTAGAAGATACCCCTTCGCGGGGTAAACTTCGTAAAGAGCCCCTGTATTTTTATGAAATAGAACCCGCCGTCCCTTGGCGTAATCCCCGAAAGACGCATCCGTGTTTTGAAAGCGTATTTCTTATCGGTAAATCAAAAATACGTTTTCAGATATTTACAGTTTTGCCACTAAACATGTTTTGGTCATAAAATCTTCGTTTTAACTCTGATTTGATCCGTTCAAGTTACGTTAGGTTTGTATTTGCGAGCTCTACATGTTAGTATAGTTTTACAGTAGGTTTGGGAAAATTAATTTTCGAGTTTATATCTAAGTAATTATTTATCTATAGGAAATCTTAGAAAATTCATAACTTTCACGTTTTAACTCCGAATTTGGTGATCTTTACGTCTGTGTGATCGTAGGAACATGTAGAAGAGTTTTATAAACTTTTATTACTGTTTTGCTACTGTTGGTGTACTGTTCTAATTATATATCTTTGTTTGCTTCGTGTATGTTTGCTCGATTGCATGTATGTTGTTGATTGATGATCGAGTATAGACGGTGAGCAGTTTCTGAACGATCAGGAGTATTACTTTGAGCCAGATCAGCAGTATCATCCGGAAAGCTTTGATCAAGGCAAGTATAATATGGGACTATCCTTGTTACCTATTCACTATAATCAATATCATATGCATGTGTCTACCTTGACAACCTTAGAGATTATAACTTAGTGATTGTTATTTTGATTCCTTGTCAACCTTGGGGATGCATTTGGGTAGCTATTGCTAGTGCTTAATTATGAACAATGATCTTGTAATTTGATTAATGAATTAAGCTATCAACCATTAAGATGATTTTATTACTGTTGAAAAGGGGCTAGGGCATGTGGGTTATTTTGATGCTCTGGTTTCTCTCCGTAAGGACTTATCTGTACGTGATCATCCGGGACATACAGTACAGCTGTGAGGGCTATATGGCTCTGGCTTTAGTTGCTTAAAGGACCTTTTCTAGCTTGTTAGTGGTTACCTTAAATCGCGTAAGAACGGCTTGCCACGTTGGGTGTAGGACAGCCTCTAGTCAATGAGTATAGCCGAGAATGAAGTGTGCCATTTGAAAAGGGGTTCCTACATCTGCCTGCCGAGTGGATCTAATGGCCCTAACTTGTTAAACGAACCTTTAAGTGGCTTTATACGATTTCCGGTGTTTTGGAAATGGCCTCCCCAAGCATTTGGAAGTCATGACTCACAGTGAAAGTGTACACCTCTGCGTAGAGTTAAAAACTGGTATACTAGCCATGCCCACGGATACGGGTGGCCTTGGAACATTTACAGATAGATGATCACCATTGTTATATCATGTTTAATTACTGTTATTATTATTATGCTCATGTTAATGCTATTCATTATCCTTATTACATTTGATCATTGGTTCATTAATGAGAATTGGATTACTTTGATGCTACTCAATTGCTAATTACATGATGAATAAAAGCTAAACGCAGTCAAACAGTGTCTAGCCTTTTGTACCTCATGAACCCTGTGTTGTACTTGTTGAGTTCGATATGGACTCACCCTTGCTATTTCCACCATAACAGATGAAGATTATGAGGAAGATTATTGTAATGAGTACTAGTCTTGGTGTCAACCAGTCAACCGTGTCCCTGTGTTTGGAGTTTCCGCTGGAGATCTACTATTAGATATTATTACTTAATGTTCAAGACTATGTGTTAATTATTTATTCGCTATGTAATAAGCACTGTGATGATACTATGTAATTTGTCTACTTGTGTGTGCGATCATATCCTAGGGCGCACATGAGCCTTTTATGCATCCTATTTTTATCCTTAAAAATGGGTGTGACATGTCGCGTTCCCGTGCATGGCTATTTGTAGTTTGTACAACCCTGCGCAGCTGATGGCGTCATGCAGTGTGTCGGATGGGCTATGTCTGCACGGGACTTTTCAAAAATATTGAAAGCCGGCCACACATAAAAGTCCAGCAAAAGGGCCCACCCGACAACGAGTGTTGGCAAGAGGTTTCTCCGTAACCGCAACATCTAGAAGTTTTTTTTTCTTTGCCAATTATCTCTAAGCCACACATAATTAAAAGCATTTTTTGAATGGTCAGTATAAAGACCGTGAAAGCAGTATATATGCAAAGCTAGCCAACCAAAGAGATACATAGAAGAAGTGTGTTAGGAAAAGGAGTAAGCCCGAGCATGGAAAAGATGACTGCATGTCTAAGTGCGCTCCTCGGTAACACGTTTCCCTGAAAATTTTTCTTCTCAATTTCTTCTAGAAATGGGTTGGTATCGTGTTTCCTGTCTTGTATCTCAAGGTAGATAGTTTGTTATGGTTGTATCCATCCTTTGTACCTGAATTGTTGTACAAGCCACACTAGCTAGGACTGTTCCTGGTTTCTATAAATACGCAACCGAGAAGTCAGGGAGGGGCAACTTGTTCTACTCCTTTCACACGAAGTTGACATATATTCTCCATTGGAATCAGGCCCTTGGGGAGGCCGAGCTCCTCCAGCAGCTCAACGGACTTCTTCCTGCACGCGGTGTCCCCGGTGACAACCTCTGCACCAGCGCGGTGGCTCTCGATGGCCTGGGACGCCATGGTTTACAAATGGAGCTGTGACTGTGAGTAAGGGCAAGAAAGAGACTGTAGTTGAAAAGTGTAGCTGGTTGCTCTTGAGAGTGATGATGTGTTTGTGTGATGGGAAATGGAGCACCAGCACATATATAGGCAGGCAGCTTGTACAGACTGAGAAGCAGTGCAAGGCAACGTACATGCAGTCTTATTTGACTTGGTTATTGACATAGGACGTTGAACTTGAGGAGGACCATTGTGGTGTGCTTTCAGGTCCGGCGTGCTGAACTACGAACTTGACCGTTTCTCTACGTATCTAGCTACTTGTAAATTAGTTTGAACTCTATACGAGTAGCCACTACCGGAGCCGGCTGCTTTGCCGAGGGCCCCAGGCTCTCGGCAAAGCCTCTAAAGCCCTCGGCAAAGCCTTTGCCGAGCGCAGCTCTCGGCAAAGCGCCTTCGGCAAAAATCCGATCGGCAAAGGCTTCTTTGTCGAGAGCCGTTTATCGGGCACTCGGCAAAGCCTTTGCCGAGAGCCCGACGCTCGGCAAAGCGCGAAATAAAAAAATGCGAAAAAAACTAGAAAAAATTTTTTTAATTGGGGGAGGGGCCCACTGGCTAGCGCCCGTCGCGGCATTTTTCGCGCAAAATTTGGGACTACGCGGTCGGCGGGATTCGAACTCGTGACCTCTCCCTCACGCGATACCTCCTCTGCCACCTGCACTACACACTCATATGCGTCTATATGCCGTTTCGGTTACTCAAATATTATACTAAACCAAGTGAAAATTGATTGTTTGAGGCCCTAAACGAATTCAAATTAAAAAGTTGTCAACTACAAAGTTTCATAACTTTTCGAGCACTACATTTTTCATATAGAAAGTTTTTCCATCCGAGGTCTTTTGAAAAAAAATCAAATTTTAAAATTTTGAATTTCAAACGTAGTTTTCCATGACAAGATTAATTCAAATGAAAAAGTGGTCAACTACAATGTTTCATAACTTTTCGAGATCTACAAACTTCATTTAGGAAGTTTTTCCATCCGAGGTCTTTTGAAAAATTCGAATTTTAAAATTTTAAATTTCAAACGTAGTTTTGCATGACAAGATGAATTCAAATGAAAAAGTGGTCAACTACGATGTTTCATAACATTTTGAGATCTACAAACTTCATTTAGGAAGTTTTTCCATCCGAGGTCTTTTGAAAAATTCGAATTTTAAAATTTTGAATTTCAAACGTAGTTTTGCATGACAAGATGAATTCAAATGAAAAGGTGGTCAACTACAATGTTTCATAACTTTTTGAGATCTACAAACTTCATTTATGAAGTTTTTCCATCCGAGGTCTTTTGAAGAATTCAAATTTTAAAATTTTAAAATTTTGAATTTCAAACGTAGATTTCCATGACAAGATAAATTTAAATTAAAAAGTGGTCAACTACAATGTTTCATAACCTTTCGAGATCTACAAACTTCATGTAGGAAGTTTTTTCATCCGAATACACACTTGCCTCGATTCCTCGATTCCTCGATGGCTGACCAAAAATCTAAGTAGTTGTCCTGATGGTACTCCGAATACACACTGTTTGGGTTTAATTTTCACTTTCACTTCTTCAAGTTTTCGAAGGTCTGTTTTAAGTCTTGGATAAGCATATCTAGGTTCTTCGTCTTTACCACGACGTCATCAACGTAGGCCTTTGTGTTGTCGCCAATCTGCTCACCAAGGCATGTTTGGATAGCTTTTTGGTAAGTAGCACCAGCTTTTTTGAGTCCAAACGACATGGTTTTGTATCAGTAAGCGCCGAATGAAGTGATGAAAGATGTCTTACTCTGGTCTTCTTCCTTTAATACTATTGTGGGTTCGTAACCGCGGCAAGCATCGTGGTTGTTTGTCGGAAGTCGATGTGTGGGTCTCTAGTGGCTCGGACACTAAAAAACACAAGAGACACATGACAATCTATCTAGGTTCAGGCTTATAAGTCCTAAGTCCAGCTGTGATGTGTTCTTCGTGTTAAGGAGCACCCAAATCGGGGGTTACAACAGATCGGAACAGATTGAGAGTTTAGCGATGGATCGTTCAGTGCTATCCTATTGCTCGTCAGAATTCTTCTTCCGTAGCAAGTAAGGAACCGACCTCCTCTAGCTGGGTTGCTGAGGAAGGAACTCCCCTTTTGTTTAATAAAATCCCTTTAGGGGCTTTGGCCCCTCCAGTTTCATAAAAAATGATAGGCTGGCCATCAAAACCTGTTGCCAACCATAAATCTAATAATAACAGTTTCAGACTGACAAGATGCTCCAACAAAATGTAGAAACACCCTAGCTAAAGGCCAGCAGACTAAGACTAATACCAGTTCAGTGATAGGAGTACCATCAATTTGTCATGCATTATTAGAAGCAACCGTGCTTGGCCCGTCATGGATGGAGGCTGTTCTTAATGCTGCATAAATACACAAATCATGTACACTTGATGAGGAACAAGTAAAACCAAACAGAGGGACCAACAAATTGCTTTAAAAAACAAAGCTGGCCGTAATATATACAAGTCCAACATTTAACAACCAGGCAGCCTAATAGATAAACAAGTTTCTTTGAAGATCAAGCCAATTTTACAAATGATCCATAAAAAAGAAAATGTAGCACAACTTTATGTTATATATATTGCAATATTCTACTCTCAACAACTCACTATTCTTGAACCAATATATCATTGTCCATACTTCCTTTTATGACGGTGTCTAGTATGCCAGGCGCCGATGTACTAGCGGCTGAGGTGGTGCCTGTCATTAGGGGGCTAATGGCCTGAATTATCTCCTTAAATTGTATTTCCTATTTTTATTCCTTGAATTTAGGATCCCATGGTTGGTTGTTTAGGAAGAGATAAATATCCCAAAAAGTAATGAATTGAATTAAGCAGAGTAACAGATTTATTGGTGGGCTTCGCCTCTGCTCTCTCGCTCTCGTGTTCGCGCCGCCACACCGTGATCACCACAGCGTCCACTCGCCTTTGTCTGCCAAGACCTCGCCCTCCATCCTTCCACCCCTATATTCAACGCAGCAAGCTACTTCAGAAAGTAGGGTAGCGGAACCTACCACTTCCATGCAAGCTACTAACTTAGTGAAATTAGTACCAGCGCAAAACTAAAGAAAGTAAAACTTTACAGAATTCAAGACGACCCGGGACATATGAGGCAATTACCTGGAGTGAAGAAACTCATGTAGGGAATAATATTTACGGTGTGGCCATCAGCATCAGATACCTTTGTCACTCGGCCGGACTTGATATCAATAGCCAAGATTCCAGCATCACCAGCTCCTATGACAAAAACACTGACAGCATCCGCAGCAGCAAGGATGTAAGGTGAGGATGAGAGCCCAGAAACAGGGACGAAACTCTTGAGTTCAACAATTTTATGTTGTGTCCATGTCCATCCACCACCCAGAGTCGTAGCAGACTCCCTCAACCTCAACCATATGCAGAGAGTGAAATCATGCATCATAGCAAATCCCAATCCGCCACCATTCTCCACTGACATGAGCACAACGGCGGATGTTTTCATTATCGGGGGTAGCCTGATGACCAACAGTTCTTTTTTGGCCAAACTGTACTCTAGGATTCCATTGTCCTGGTCTCCAAGGAAGTAGAGCGCATTCTCGACAAGAGCACTGTAAGTGCAGCGTTGCTTAACATACCCATGTTGGTCAGTATAGGCTGTGTGGCTCCACTTATCGGCCTCCGACGAGTAGACGTAAGCGTGAGTGAACCTCTTGAACAAGGTCCTGCCCACCAAGACCACAGTGTAGGGGCCACCAGAGGGGCACTCCATGTGGTCGCAGCCTGGCACTACGCAGAGCAACGCGGCGTTCCAATAGACACAGGGAGAGCAAAGGAACTGCAGCATGGGAAGCTTGCGCACCTCACCGGTGGCCGGAGTCCAGACGGTGAGCTCCCTCATTTTAGGGTTAGACCAGGCTGGGTTGTAGTAGAATAGGATGCGGCCATGCCGGGCATCGAGGAGACACCATCTGCGGCAGCTGGTGTCAGAGAGGCAGAAAGAGGAGGTGGGGATGAATCTTGTCGTGGTGGTGGCGGCATCAGGTGAACGGTGTCAGATGATGAGCCCGAGCATGGGGGGCGTGCGGTGGAACCGGTGGAATCGATGCCGGAAGCCGGGATCTGCGACGAGGTGGCACCAGCGCTTGCAGACGAGGGCAGCACGGACGAGGAGCACAGGTTTGTCCGGTGGGAGGCGGAGGAGGATCTCTTCCATGAGCTCGTCCATCAGTGCTGGCGGCCGTCGTAGCGGTGGCGGCGCGGCCATGCTGTTCTGCTCGATGGGCGCCTGGGCGAGGGTTTGGTCAGGGCTTGGTGCGAGTGCGAGTGCGAGATCAGGGAGACGGCTTATTTGTCCGGTTCAACCAGGTGGAAGTTCGGCTCTGCCAAGTGGGGTCCAGGCTAATCCAGCGTACAAACGCTTTGCAATTCCACATGAGATCATGTGTCTGTTTGCAAATTAGTCGAAATCCACAACACTTCAAGAGTCCAACGTCAAGCAACTCAGAAGATACACCGATCATGTGTTTGTTTGCAAAACAAAAGCTAATATATATGAATTTACAAAAAAAATGATAATATGAATTTATTACAAAACAAAAGATACTATGAATATGCAGGCAGAGCATGCATCAGCTCCACAGAGCACCGTCTATGATCCATGGTCGTCTTCTTCGATGTCTGCTCGCGGCAGAGCACTGTCTTGCTCGCGGCATGTACAAAACAAAAGATGTCTGCTCGAGAGCAAATCTCCTCTAGAGCCTCCACAGACTTGTTTTTGAAGATGGCATCTCCACTGACGAGTGACGACCTCTGCACCTACAGCTGTCCGATTCAGTTTCATGGATGCCCATAATTCAGAGCTTTTGTTCTTGTCAGCAGCTATGAGCCTGATTAGTGTCTCTGACTGTAGCACATCCAAGAACCCAGAAACTACAGCTCCAAAAGATATTTTTGAAATTTCTGGCTGACTTGTAGCATGCCAACAAATTTCAACTCCCTTTTGACATAATACAGCACAGAGAAGTCTGAAAATTTTCATTTGAGAGCATACCGGGCATTCTTCTTCGGTCGTCGCGATCTCGCCGGGGCGAAGCATGTCTGGAGGGCAGCCGTGCCGCCGAAGCTGAAGCTCTTCTTTTGGTTGGCACTCCATGGCCGTCTTTGGACCAGCGAACGGAGGAAGAGGCACGGGCTACAGCCGGAAGCAGCGTGTGCGCTCTGTGATCAGGCGGATGAAACTACGAATCATCTGCTCACTTCTTGTCCGGTCACCCGTGAGGTCTGGTCATGGCTGCTTAACCATGTTGGGCTGCAGCAGCTCGCGCCGGTGCACACGTCCACGATCACCGATTGGTGGCTGCAGACGAGAGGCCAAATCCCTTCGCAACACCGACGCGCCTTTGACTCCATGGTGCTCCTTACCTCCTGGCTGATCTGGAACGAGCGGAACGCGAGGATTTTCAGAGGGACGGCGAGGTCTATGACACAGGTATTCGGGGCTGTTAAGGACCTTCTCGCTGAACTTGTGGAGGCCGGCTACGGCTGCCTTGCGTCGGTGCTCAGAGAGCTGGAGTAGACGCCGTGCTCGCTGCTTTCTAGTCGCGCATTTGTTAGCTTAGCAATTACAACTCCTAGCGGCGCCGTTTGAGCCGGCGACCAGTGTTCGTGTGTTCGGGACACCGTGCCATGGCAGCTCGCCAAGCATGTCTTCCCTTGTGTAACAAAAAAAACTCTATTGCCTCTTAATGAAGTACGTGCAGTGCACGCTTTCGAAAAAAAAAATTTCATTTGATTTCGGAGGATCCAAGGCACAGTTGGTCATATCTGGCTTCCCAACTAGCTATATATAAACTGTTGACTGCGTCATGGTGTGCTGACCCGTGTCCTTTGCACTAGACAGCTACCTGAAACATCTCTTTGATGTTACTATGAAGGCAATGATGGAGGACCCCGACCCCGACCCACTCCTCCCCTTTCTCTCCCCACCGCTCCTACACCAATCCCACCCAGATCCGCCCCATCCACAGCATCACCCCTCCTTCAACCACCAGATCCGAGACCCTCGTTGCCGGATCTACTCGTCGATGGGTTGCACGTGGAAGCTCACCCAGGGACCAAGGAGATCAAAGCAGTTGAAGACCGGGTCCATGGTGGGGAGAAGTCACCGGCACCTCCGCCGCAGTCGCCGCCAGCTACGTCGGCGCCAGTACCTCTACAGTCGCCATCTGTCCAAGCTTTCCCTCAACTAGCAAGCCCAACCCTAATTGATATAGAGCTGCAGGAGAAGGGGTGGGCGCTGCTCCCAGATTTGGCGAGAGACTTAAACAAACTCAGCAAGCTGCAGGCGAGCATGGAAGGGAGTGAAAGCGGATCCGTCATCAATCCTTCAGATCCACCAGAGATTTCTCACAAGAAGGCAGCTAGTCAAGCGTCACAATCAAGGGAAGTAGTGCTCGCTCACAAAGATGGTACGGTCAATGAGGCTACTCTCCTCAACTCTAGGATTCCAGCAAGCCATAAGGGGAAACAAATTCAAGAGGGTGCTGGCATTCATGGAGATAGAGGCCACACAACTTTTCAGAGCCTCGGCCCTCCTCAACCACGCCGCATATGACGGCCTCTGCCCCTCTGCATGGAGCGTCAAGCTCGTGCCAGAAGGAGCATCAATGGAGCTCTGCCATCAGCGAAGAGGGATTCAAGCTGGCCAAAACATCTCACAGACATAGAGAGACAGATACAGTGGCGAAGGCAATTCAATCCTCCAACCCACCAGGATTCAAATCAATGGGCTTTGAGTTCTTCAGGAAGAAGATGGAGGGGAGGTGCTTTAACTGCTTTTCCATGAAACACATTGCTTGTCTCTGCCATTCACCACACAGATGCTGGAAATGCTTCCATTCTGGGCACATGGCCAACGAATGCAGCTCCGAGGTCTCAACCCCTCACCATAAAGCCAGGACACTCCAGCATCACAAAGCATCCATTCACAACCCCAACACCACCCCACCACCTTTGGAGAGAGACCACCGCTCCTACATGGAAGTGGTCCATGGCCCAGAGTCCATGGCAGCGAGGTACCACCGCTCCTGCGCCGTGATGGCAACTGGAGCCATCAAGCACCACCGCGACGACCTCATCAACAGGGCTGCCATCTGCTAGCTCGACACCGACAACCATGACACCGAGACCTATCACCTCAGCGATGCCCTCCTCAGCAAGCTTCATCTGCGTCACGGCGAGTTCCAGGTAGTCAAGCATTATCCTGAGCAGTTTCTGGTCATCTTCTCAGAGCCGGAGATCAGGCAGCGTCTGCTGGACTGCTGGGCCTCTTCGATAGCGGCCGCGACTTCCACTTCGCACCATGGACTAAGCGCCTCCACGCCACCAACACCAACTAGGAGTTCCACGTCAAGGTGCGCATCGAGGGCATCCCCATCCATTGCTGGGCGGAGGACGTGGCGGCCCGTGCGCTGGGGAGGAGCTATGTGGTGCACTACCAGGAAGAGAAAACACGCCGCCACGAGCATGCCAGGACCTTCGACCTGTGGGCATGGTGTTGCGACCCCTGCGACATCCCCACCGAGGTCATGCTCATGGTCACCGAGCCAGACAGAGAGCTGTCGCCGATGTCCATCCCTCTCCCCCTAGCGTCACCAGGACACGACGCACCCGTTGACCTCAAGCGCGCCCAGGTCTTCCTCCTGCACAACCACCTGGAGATCGTGGAGGACCTCACCTTCCTGCAGGATCGTGGCAGGACTGGCGGTCCCATGAACCGCCCGCCACACCGCGAGCTAGTCTGGTCCTACGGGTGCCGTACACGGTGGGTGAATGCCTCCCTAGCAGGCGGGGACATGATGGTGGAAGGGACCATGGGAGACATCACCGCCACCGGGACGACGACGACTATGACCCCAACCGCCACAACCAGGGCACTCGCCGTCATCGCAGCGTCTCCAGCTGGGTAAGGAACCCGTGCTGCAGGAGTGGAGTGGAGGACTACATCACCTCCACCAGGTGGCGTGGGGGCCAAAGCAGAGTCGCCCCTGAGCTTCACAAGGCGCCAGCCTAGGTCTGGAAGGTGAAGGAGGCAAAGAAGCAGAAGGTCTCTTTTGCAGACCCAATTGCAACTGAGCTCAAGCCACCCAAGCGCACCCTGCCCGATGACAGCATCATGCTCATCAAGGGTAATTCCCAGAATCAACCCATGCCATTATCTGTTCACTCTTTTGCTGACATTCTAGAAGGGGAAACTTTCTTATCATCTGATCATGCAACACATGCAGCTGTGGAAGCTAGCAATGAGCACAACAGTGGCATCAGCATGGAGCTCGTGGAGAACAACAGAGCCGGGACATTATTTAAACAAGATGTAGATTCACATTTTTCTAGTATCCCTAGAATTATTTATGTATTAAACAAGATGTGATGCATATATACTTTATTTAAATCATTTTAAATAAAGCTACATATAAAAGTTTCTCAAGATATTAATTTTTCAATCTTGTATACATTTTCTACAAATTCATTTAAAAAATAGGAAAAAAATGTAGAAATACATTATTACAGGCGGTGGTCAATGCCACCCGCCTGTAGAAACATATTTCTACAGGCGGTGGTCAATACCAACTGCCTGTAGAAACATGTTTCTACCGGCGGTGGTCAATACCAACCGCCTGTAGAAATCATTTCTACATGCGGTGGTCAATACCAACCGCCTGTAGAAATGCTCACCCTATATAAGAAAGCGCGAGAGCCCTGAAAATTTCTAAGTGTCTTGGCGGGCTAGTTTTCAAATACACGCCGTTAGGCTGCCGAAATCTCCCCCGCCGCCGCCTCCGCCAGTCCGGCCCAACCATTAGGGGTGTGACTGGTTGGGGGAAGCAGCCCCAACCTGGCCCATGGGATGCTCGTGTGCACCGTTTGGTTGCCTGCACGGGGCCTTCAGCCAGGCCCAACGGGTGCAAAGGCACCCACCCAGTCTGGCTGCCAGGAAAAGAAATCCGATTTCTTTCCTGGCGAGCCTGGCTCCGGCGCTGCAGCTCGCGCATGCGTGAGGCCCTTGTCCTGGCTCGATCTGGTGCCCAGTTTGGACAGCGCGCATGTACCTGAACCAATCACGCCCTAGATCGTCTGGGTCGAGCGCTCTTCCTTGGTTCAACAAGTTGCCGCGACTCCGTTGTCAGACGCGCTACAGGCCTTTGCTATTCAGTTTCGTCAGTCGCTTCCTTCTCCGTGACAGTAGGAGAGCTGGTGACACCCTGGTATGATGTCACCGTAGTAATCAATTATTTCCTTGTCCCAAAATAGAAGTCGTTCTCGCTTTCCGAAAAATTAATTTTTTTTAATTTTAACCAATTATATATAAAAAGAATATTAATATTTATAATACATAATTAGTATCATTAGATAGATCGTTGAATATACTTTCATAATAAACTTATTTAGAGATATAAATTTTGCATGCATTTCCTACCAACTTAGTTATAGTTGAGAATGTTTGACCTACACGTATCCCATAATGACTTCTGTTGTGTGGAACGGAGGGAGTATGATCTGTCACAGGCAGTACACTCTACACTCACATCTCTTAAAAGGTTAAAATGACCATACTAAAAAAAACATTCAATAATGATTAGTCGAAATAATCAGTAGATAGCTTAATTTGAGAATGCCGTTGTCTACCAAACCAGCAAGCGCCCGATCCTTTTATTACAACATTTCTTTGGATATATGATTTATTCGCTAACTTGCCACGTTGCAAACTGCAAGAATCTAAAACTAGACTGAAAACTGAAATACAGATAACCTAACTCTGCCAATAATGCGCACACAACGATATACGTATCTAGTTGCCTTTCCAAGACGACAGTGGAGGCGTCTCTGAGTCTCTCCAGGTCTTAATGACGGTGCCGTGGTAGCGTTCACCTTGGACACCGGCGGCATAGGACTCGAGCTCGGCCATCTCCTCCGGCGTGAGCTTCACCGACAGCGCTCCCAGGTTCTGGTTCAGGTTGGCGATCTTTGTGGTTCCAGGTATGGGGCAGACGTCGCTCCCCTGGTGGTGAACCCAAGCCAGCGCCAGCTGCGATGGTGTGCATCCTTTTCTTGCAGCCATCTGGCTCACGCGCTCGAATATCAGCGCGTTCTTCTCCATGTTCTCTGGCTGAAACTTTGGTAGATTCTGAAAGAAGAGAACGGCATTACACAATACTGACTATAAGTGTAACGTACAGAATGAAGCTATAATACACACACACACACAGACAGGCAGATAGATAGATAGATCGATCGATCGTGGATAGATCACCTTGCGGAAATCGTCATCTGGCAGGTCAGTGACCAGTTTAGCTCCGCTGGAGAAGAATCCTCTGCCCAGCGGACTGTATGCTACAATCCCAATTCCAAGTTCTCTGCAGAAAATTGCCAGAACAAGAGCTCCATTAGTACCTCCTGTTATGTCCATTCTAGGTAGAAAACAATGTGTATATATGCACCTGCAAGTTGGGATTATATCTTGTTCAGCATCTCTTGTCCAGAGAGACCACTCTAGCTGGACGGCGGTGATCGGATGGACTGCGTGGGCTCTTCTGATCGTTGACGCCGACGCTTCGGACAGCCCGATGTACTTGATCTTAGCTTCCTCAACCAGCTTCTTAAGCTCACCAACCGTGACCTCGACGGGCACCGTTGTGTCGATGCGGTGCTGGTAGTAGAGGTCGATGCAGTCGACGCCAAGCCGCCGGAGACTACTCTCGCACGCCGCCCGAACGTACGCCGGGTCGCCTCGGACTCCCCTGATGTCAGGCGTGATGCCGAACTTGGTGGCCAGCTGCACCTTCTCCCGCGCGCCATGCAGCGCCTTGCCGATGAGGACCTCGTTGGTGTGAGGGCCGTAGACGTCGGAGGTGTCGAGGAAGGTGACCCCGGACGCGATGGCGTGGCGGAGCAGCGCCACCATGTCGGCCTCGGGCTTGCGCTCGCCGTACGCCGCCGACATGCCCATGCAGCCCAGGCCCTGCGCCGAGACCTCCAGCCCCTGCGAGCCCAGCTTCATCGTGCGCGGCCGCGGCGGCAGAACACACTCCGGATCAGCTGCTGCGGCCATCGCTGATTTGCTGGACTGGCCTCTGCCGAGATGCTTGCAACCGAGGCTGTTGCACTGGCTTCGCTCTTCTTGGTGCTGGGTGCAGTAGTGCGGTTGTTGTCGCGTTCCCGTGCACGGCTATTTGTACTTGCAGTAGAACCCTGTAGCTGGCGTCACGGAGTGCGTCAGATGTGCTACGTGTACTGTACGGGACGAATTTGGTCAGAAACCGTTCGTGCAAAACGACGTAGCACTGCCTCTACTACGTGTGTCGTGTATGTTGATGATCAAAAAAAGGCAGCTTGCGTAATAGCTTAGGTCATGCCACTCAACTGGAACTGCAAAAGTTCTCCACGGTTAAGAAAAGACACTAGCTGCTACAGGAACGACTGACTTTTACAAATGGTCATATTTGATTGGTAGAGGTGAGAGTATTTTCTAGATTTGATTGGTACATAGAGTATTTTCTAGATTCACTACAAGAATTTTCCTTATACATGACGGTTTACTTTCGTCATAGACAAGTGAAAATACGTCACAGTTAACTCACGGTGACGATCAAGAAAAACGTCATGTATCCCGCGTCATAGATTTGTTACACCAAAATAGACCGTCACAGATTAGTTATTTGGATCGTCACGGATGAATTGGTCAGCAACAATAGGAAGAGGCTATAGTGACGAAATGAATCGTCATGAATCTGTTGCCATGTCAGTAGTTGCCAAGTCATTTGGTGATTTGGATTTGACGTGGCAGCTACCTTGCCACGTCATCAGTAGACTATCTATGGCCCATTTTCACTAATTTGGCCCATGTTCTATGTAGTTTTTTTAGTTTTAGTTAAGCCCATACTGTAGCAGGAATTATTGGGCTAGCCCATTTGCACAACAGAATTGGCCCATTGTGGACCATAATATACTAGCAGATATTTAAATTTAAATTTCACCAGATTCAAATTCAAATCGACATCAAATTCAAATTTAAATTCACACCATTCAGGTCATCACAGATCACCACAAATCATCACAAATACATATAAATATGTCATCACATATAAATAGGTAGAGGTCCCATTATCATAGATACATCTAAATATCCAACATAGATATCAGTTACATATATATGATGTTTGGCACACCACAGGCATACATCAGACAAGTATCAGTTCACAGAACTGCACATGTCAAAGTTTGGCACACCACAGGCATTACATCAATTCACAAAACATGCATTAGTTCACAGAACTACACAAGACCATGCATCACTTAAATTCAAAAGCCCTTGCATCCACCTGTTCACAAGACTAACAATGCAAGAAGACAACTCGCCAAAATGCATCCATCACCAAAAGAAAGCACCCAACAGCATCGGTGTGGTAGCCAGTAAACTAAGACAACCTTATTGTGTTGCTTGACATCCTTGAATCATGGACATCAAATTCCTGATCAGTTTATCAGTGTCAGCTTGCCTTTTCTTCGCCTCCTCTTCTTGCTTAGCCCTAGCTGTTTCTGATTCCTGGAATTTCTTCATCATTCCTTCCAATTGTTGTTGTTGAGTCTTGATAACTTCCCTAAGATCACTTGAAGTTTGTTTCTCCACCTCCAGTTCCTCTACTAGGTCACGCTCAACATTGACACTACCTTTGCTTCTGAGCCCCACATTTACAAGAAATCTATTCTTCTTAGTTTTCTGAACAAGAGCCTCAGAGACCACATCGGTCACATCCTTTGGTTCAACACCATTATCTACAGGTTCATTCAGCTTCTCCTCCATTTCAACCTAGTAGTGGAGATATAGATAGCTCAATGATCATGATATATGAACATAATGTATCGTCTGGTTGTGAACTAAGTATGATTTTTTACTTACAATAAGAGATTGAACTGAAGGAGCAAACCCTTTCTTTTTGCTGTAGTGCATCTCTTTAAATAGTTCTAGTGCATTTGGTGGTTCATTTTTGTACTTGTCCGCCTGAAAATGAATAGAAAATGACAATCTAAAAAGTTACTGCTGATTCTATGTATTTCTAGCACACAAAATGGGCAGTAAACAAACTAAATTTACAGCATGTCGTAGTGAAAGTGGCATAGCCAATTTTACGGTCCCAAGTTTAGTATATTGTGACATAATTTTGGAAACCAAACAACCAGCAACAGATTTTTGTTAACTATTACTAATCTATGTGGCATAGGTACAGACAAATCTCTCTTAAATATGCAAAGAAGAAAAGACTAAACAAACAAATGACAAGACTTGGTATTCAACTCAAAGTTAGTTCAGTAGCTTGCAATTGAAGTTCAAACAACATGTTCTAGTGAAAAGTTCCAGTGAGTTGTACTCACCAAATTTACAATCTGCATTTCATAGCTGCGAGAACCAGTGGTCTGATGGAACTGCACTTTGTTTCTATTCTCTCTGTTCTTCTCACAAGTCACCTACAGCAACACAGTTCTGTTGTTAAGCACATATGACATCAACATAATGAGATGTGGAACAACTAGATGAACTTACCATTTTTTGCTCATTTTTCCAGTGTTCCACAAGTTTATCCCACTGCTCATCAGTCGTCGAGGTCACAGGAGATGTTTTTGGCACCAGATGTAAATGCAAAGCATCAAAATACCTCTTTTTGAGCTTGTAGCGCTGCTGGCGAATAGCTTTCTTCATCATAGCCACACATGCTTTTTTAATAGGTGCTGCCTTGACATCCGTATTAAACTTTGTCTAGTAACAGTAAACAACATTGCCAATTGTTACTGAATAGACAATGTTAGTGTTGGAAATAAACAGTGGGAAGAGGCAAGTTTAAACACTTACACCAACTCTTTCTATGTACGCCCTGATCATCGTAGGATGTTTCTTGTACTCCTTCCAATGTGGAAATATCGGAACATGGTTCCTTACAGCAATGTTGCACTCAGTTGCAAACTTTGCAGCAATCATCAGTGAGTTCGGTCTTTTCTTCCCTGGTTCAATAACCAAAGGCAGCTTGCCTTTCTTCGACCGAGTCATCTTAACAAGTTCTCTCCCAATATTAGGTCCCCTCATCCAATCCTCATCAAATTGGTCATCTACAAGGATATGCATAAACTTCAGAACTCTGATTCAAGAAATTCAGCACACAATAATGCATAAACAAAAGTAGAAATAGATACTAGTTAAATATTATCCTATCAACTTATGAAAATTAAAGTTGTTGATTTAACAGTAATATCAAAACTGGTGTTCAAGATTGAGCCAGTTTTCATTTTATCTTGAACTGATGCACATGATGAACCATTAGGATAACCTAAAACATGCGAAGAACAAATACCAAGATCATGATAGAACATCAGACATCACACACCTTCAGGGACATTGGCGCCCTCTGTTTGTCCATTTTCATTGACATGAGTCATGGCACCATTTGGAGTGTGTTCAACCGGGTTCCGCTCAGTTTGCATATTCTCATCTCCAGTCAGGCAACCATTTTGCTCGCCTGCATCAGCTACAGTTCAATATAGAATTAGTAATAGTACTTTGGAATGCTAGTTCTGATTTGTGAGTTCAATTAAAAACAGGAATGCAGTTAGTTAACCTTGCTCTGGAGCCTGATTGCAGATTTCAGCTTCATTAGTCACTGTAGTAACATCAGCTGGACAATTCTTTTGTGCCCTTGTGAGAACACCAGGTTGCATCTTAGGTTTCGCCTTCTGAGCACCTATCTTGGTAACCTTTGATGTTGTCTTCTTCTTCTACAAAGAATCAACCAAATGTACAGATTCCAGGTGTTAAACATTAAATTAAATGCAATGAGCAAGCAATCCACATAATAAGATTTGAAACTATGGAATAACTAGCACCTTATATGATAAACTAGCAAGTGTACACCCCAACTCCTCTGGTTCTAAGCCATCATCACTTAGATGGCCATTACTGGTAGGCTGATCCTCACCATCGTACTCCGAATCAGAGTTTTCTTTTTCCTTCTGCTGCTCGATTTCTGGAGAAATCATAGTGTTCGCAAAAAGGCACCCTAGTACAGGAAGTCCTAGTTGCTGCATCTTTGCGTCATTGAGTAAACAATGTCTCATCCGCTCAAGTTCATATTCAGTAAGTGGAGGATCTGCATTGAAAAGGAACAGAGACAAAATTAGGGAAACACATTTAAAATAATCGGACAGAGCATAAAAAATTGGCACCCATCAACTGCTAATGGAAACTTTGGTTTGGATAACCTAAAATCACAAATATACATGTTGCCTATAAGAAAGGGTTCAAGTTAACTGAAACATGAACAGTTATAATTGGAATGATATATCTCGAACCAATGGGTTATGGGCAGGTAAGAAACAGATAGCAGCAAACCATCCATGTCCATACTAATTATACCTATAAAAATTCAATGTACAGATTTGAACTTGGGGATAACAGGATAGACTCATAAGCTTGCCACTGCATTGACAAATAGTTGGTGAGTTTTTGGGCCTGGGCATGAAACAACCAGTGTCCTGTCTTGAGCACTAAAGTGGGTGTACTACCGTTCAGCTAACACAGGACAATAAGGCAGTAGCAAGTTCCAACCAGGCTAGCTAACATAACAGAACAGCAGTCGTTTTCATTCATTCACCGGTTTTTGCATCAAAACTGCAGGGTTACGCACCCACCACAAAATTGGCATAAAAAAGAATTAGTACCCAGTTCACATCATATAAAACACATAAACAAAAATTGGCACCCATCATATATACCAATCAGACCTAAGCACTAAGCACTCAGTTTCTGAACCCAGAAACAGAGACCGATGGGGGCACAAGCTTCTGGACTAGCACCGATTGGTATTTGGAGAGCGTCGGACCAGGCAGCAAGGAAGCAGACCTGGTGCCCCTGGAGTTCGATTGACTCTCACATAGAAACGTAGAAATGCAAAAGACCGAGCGCAGGCAGTGGGGCTGCACACCGTGCGCTGAGGCAGATGGGCACTAGGTTCAGAGGCGAGCACTGCTCACCAGAGCACGCGCGGTCCCAGAGCACCGGTGCTGGTAGCGTTGCTGCCTGACCCCATCCACAAATGACTCGAGCAGGAAGTGAATGCACCCTGAATACAAGATGCAGGAAAGACATTTCACCTTGAAACTGGTTTCCTCGCTGTGGCCTCTTCGCTGGTTTTCTGCCCCTCTTCTTTGGCGACATAGGACCCTCAGCAGGCAATCCCCTTGAGGCCACGGTGGCTGCGGGATGGTGGAGCGGCGACGGAGGATTTGGGGCGGTGGCTGTGGGACGGCGGAGTGGCGGCGTAGGCTGGGGATGTTGGAGGATTTGGGCGATTTGGAGCGGGCGTCGTAGGGTTTTGGGCGGCGGAGAATTGGGGGATTTGGGGGCGGCGTTGCCTGAGAGACGGCGGGGCCTGATTATATATGGCGCTGCATATTACCAAAATATCCTCATCGTTTTCTTTACAGGATGTAGTGCTATCCTGGCGGGAGGGGCCGAATGGTAAACTCTTCTGCCAAATCGTGTAGTGGGGAAGGCCACTGGCAGCGTAAATTTCAGGTTGCGCGCCTCCATCGTGCAGAATTCCCGCCGAAACATTCAGTGTGCTTTTTTTTAAATGGTCCTTATATATTTTTTTAGCCATCAAGATATTAAAATAGTGACCGATAAGTAACAAAATTTTGATTACTATATACTTGGTTGGTATTAAGGCCTTGTTTAGATTCCAAACTTTGGAGGCAAAGTTTGCATAGTAAGTGTCCCGTCACACTGTAACAATTTTATTTTTATTTGGTAATAATTGTCCAAACATTGATTAATTATGCTTAAAATATTCGTCTCGCAAAGTACAACAAAACTATGCAATTAGCTTTTGATTTCATCTACATTTAGTACTTCATATATGTGCCGACATTTTGATGTGATGGAGAATCTTCTTTTTGCATAGTGGAATTTGGGGGTGAATTTGAGTATCTAAACAAGGCCTAATTGTCTAAATTTGGTCAATTAAATTGTTTAGGCTCAGTAATCTATATACTTGGTTGGTATTAATTGTCTAAATTTGGTCAATTAAATTGTTTAGGCTCAGTAATCTATATAAATCACTAATGGCACATATTAAGCCCAATAATCTATATAAATCACTAATGGTATAAAAAACCTATGTCAATCCTTGATGGTTTGAGAAGTGTTCGACTCGGACTTAAATTGCTTAGGGTGTTATTTAGTAAGTACTCCATCGGTCCATTTTATCTGACGTACACGTATATCAAGATTCAAACTTTAAAAAACTTTGACCAATAATATAGAGCCAATGAATGGTCAAAGTATAATCTATGAGACTGTGTCATTCTAACTTGGCCTAGATAAAATGGACCGGATGGAGTACCAAATAACTTCCACTAACCCTGGAGGTTATGTATCGATCAATCAACTCCATCATCAACTCCATCATCGTGTTGTGCTCAATAAGTGTTCGACTCGAACTTAACTTTGCTTAGTGTGATTTGGTGGTACATGTCACATAACCTAAGTCGCCGATGCGCAAACGATGACCTCTCGGAAGGAAACGGCAGTGCCCAATATAACACAACTTGCTCCTTATGGCATAAGACAAAGGATTTTTGTCACAATGGAGACAAGCAAAGTAACCACTTGTGGTACGGCCTGATAGGGTACTTAGTGCCGGATAATCATGAATGCACCATAATACTGCAGCACGAAGCTTAAAATCTTTTCCGGTGATAGCATCTAGAGTATCCACACCAGACCACAGCTCAAGTAATTCTTCTACAAGAGGCTGCAAGAAAACATCAAAGGCCTTCCCCGGTGAACGAGGACCAGGAATCAACAAAGCCATCATGAAATTAGACTCATCCATGCATGCCCAAGGTGGTAAGTTGTATGGAATCACAAAAACAGGCCACATACTATAAGATGAACTCATGTTGCTAAAAGGATTGAAACCATCCGTGGCAAGTCCAAGTCTTATATTGCGTGCATCTTCAGCAAAATCAGGCCACTGGTTGTCAAAATCTTCCCATGCCTTTCCATCTGCAGGATGGGTCATTTCCTTCTCATTGTATTTCCTCTTCAACTTATGCCACTGTGCTTCCTTAGATCTTTTCTTGGAAACAAACAACCTTTGTAGCCTAGGGACCAATGGAAAATGCCGCAATACTTTAGCTGGAACCTTCTTCCTCTCAGGATCTTTCCATCTTGATGCCTCACAGACTGGACAGCTATCCAATTCTACATATGTCTTTCTAAATAGCACACAATTGTTGGGGCACACATGAATTGATTCATAACCAAGTCCTAACTCACGTAGCATTTTCTTTGCTTCGTCATATGATTTTGGAATAGTATTGAACTATGGGAAAGCTTCTGACAAGATCTTCATGATTGCAGAAAATGCTGAGTTAGTGATCCTATGGTATGACTTCACATGGAGCATCTTGATTACAAATGTGAACCTTGAAAAATTCATACAACCAGGATATAGCTCACGCTTAGCATCTTCAATCAGTTGTTTGAACTGTGATGCAACATTCTCATTTCCATCTTCAGGTCTAGCCTCATTTCCATGTTGTTCAGACCTGATGAGTTCCCCTAACATCCCATCAAGTCCACAATCATTAGTGTGCTCAGGTACAGAAGAATCAACATTTGCATCCTCAACTACTGCTAGTTGCTCCAAAACATGAATATTGCTATCCTCTCCATGATCTATCCACCTGGTATATGTGCTGGACATGCCATTGAGCAGTAGGTGCCTCTCCACTTCATTTTGCTGGAGAGATTGATTGTTCATACATTGTTGACATGGGCACAAAATCTTCTCAGCCTCAGTAAACCTCTCTCTGACAAAGTTCATGAATGACCGAACACCACAAATATACTGAGGCGTAAACAGAGCACCATGAATCCAACGTCTGTCCATCTACATAAAAAAATGCACAAAATACATAAATCTTCATTTCAACCACTACATCAACTGATAGATGACATCGCTGAATAACATCTCTAAATTCACTAGTTAGCAGTGTGTGGTCGATCTGCGAGACAGGAATTGCTAACCAGACCAAGATGAACAGCAAATAAACCATTGCGACATAACTAGGTAACATTTAATAAGGCATTCCTTTATATTCATGTATATGGATCAGTGGATTGTCAAGGTAAATTGATGTCTCACAGAAATGATGTAATAATGCAATCATTCCACCTAGCTTTATAATATGTAGTAGTCTTACAACGGCAATGCTGGCATGACAAAATAGAGCTGCCACACAGTAACGGGATGGTGTAGCAAACTTTCCACCTAGCCATATTTCCTTCATTCTTTGGTAATATTAAAGGTACCAGATAACCAGATCAATGTTCTAGCCATATTTTATAACCAAATTCAGACATCACTAGTTTATAACAAAATTCAGATTTTAGTCTTCGTTAGCAGTGCAGGCTAAAAGCAATGTAAATTACTTACAACAATGCAGCAGTGGCAGCAAGGGCGCCGCAGAGGAGGCCCGGCCGGCCGCGTGCGGGCAGCGAGCGGATCTGCCGGCGTCGCCGCGTTCGCTTCCCAATTCGCGTGAACACTGGGCCTGTGATTGTGGCCACTGGGCGCCGACAAAGGGGAGGACGCCCAGCAGCCCGCGGCACTTGCTGCCCCGTGGCCGCTGTTGCCGGAGCAGCCCGCGGCGCCCGTAGACCTCGGTCGCCGGAGCAGCGCGCGGCCGGGGGGCGGGCAGCCTTCAGTCGCTGGAGTAACCACGCCGGAGCAGCACGCAGCGCAAGCAACCCTCGGTCGTCGGAACAGTCACGCGGCAGGAGGGAGGACGGCCAGCAGCTCCTACGCCGCCGTGGACAGGGGCAGTCGTCGCGGTCAGGGTCGTGGATAGGGGCCGTCCGGCGCGGACAAGTTGGTCTGGGGTCGAATGTGTGTCCTTAATCTCAGAGCACTATATTTTTTTTGATAAAGTACTAAAGAGAAAACAGATCGGCACTTTGCAAAAACGTTGAAGCATTCCAGTGGTTACGTCCCTGCTCCTGGAACCGAGAGGTTCGTGGTTCGATTCGTTGAAGCCGCAAAATTTTTTTTGCATATTTACCTTCCTCATCCCACCTTTCCCTGTTTACATCCTCACCGACAGGTAGGTCCCATCTGCCAGCGCCAGTCCTCTGCTTCTCAGTCCCACAGTGAGCACGACACGTAGGAATGACGTGGACGCTCACGTCAGCGCCATGTTGGATGTTGGATCCATGACGTCCCCATGAGTCCGTCATAGATTTACTACACAGGTGCCAAAACGATCCGTGACGTCCAACCGTGACGATAATTTAGCCGATCGTCATAGATCTGTCACCTTGGACTTGAATGGTCACAGATGACTAAATTCTATGATGATTTAGTAGAAGGTCACGGATAAACCGTCATGAATAAGAGTTTTTCTTGTAGTGATTTGATTGGTACATATAGTATTTTCTAGTACGACTTTTACAAACGATGCGATTTGATTTACAAACGTGAGAGTCTTTTCAGGGGCTGGCTCACCGTCTCCAGAAATCATTTCTATAATACAAACGTGAGAGTCTTTTCAGGGTGGGGGTTTACCTTTGTGGTGTGATAGTATCATTTCTATATTTGTATATGTATATGTATATGTATATCTATATATATAACTATATCTATATTTGTATCTGTATCTGTATCTAGATCTGTATCTGTATCTGTATATCACTTATATTTTAAAATCCCACTATAGATCTATCTGAACATGCAAGTCATCCACATCATCTCCCATTAAAATGCCACACCATCCCACTAATTTTCAACCTCTTAATGCAAGTCATACTTCCATTAAGTGCAATTACTATTTTCAAGATAAGAAATAGACAAGGCATTCATATAAATTTGATCCAATTCTATTAGTATTTTTATTTGATTCTTTCACTATCTTTCCCAATTTTCATAACAATCGATGTAAGAACATATAGGTCGAACTCATACATGCAAAGGTTTTATTCTTAAAAATTCTTGCAACAACGAATGGGGTATTCTTCTAGTTTTCTTATGTGCAGAAAACATAGTTAGAAGTCAGAACTTATTTTACATCAATTTTCTTGTTTTAATTGTTTCATGGGCTATACATATCTCACTATGTGGGCTAAATTAAACATAGTTAGAGGTCCCCCTTTATTTTTCTATACATTTCTTGTTTTAATTATTTCTCACTATGTGGACAAAATTGTTTTAATTTTTCTAGCAAGTTTGGGCCCCCTTTTATTTGTCTAAATTATTTCAAAAATCAAATAATTGAAATTAGATAGTTAAATGTAGTGATTTTTCAAAGTAGGTGTGCCTTTGTGGTCTCCTGTCATATGCATTTCTCATGCCGAGACAACATAGTTAGAGGTTAGAACTGAATTTACATCAATTTGCTTCTTTTAATTGTTTCATGGGGTATATTCCACCATGTGGGCTCAACCTTAATTTTTCTAGCAAGTTCGGGTCTCCTTTTATTGGTCTATAGGAAAAATAATGGGTATACGAGGCGCTGTAAGAAAGGTAATTTGGACCAAGTTCAGAATTTAAAACGTTGTTGTCAGTTTGGTTGTGCCAAGCATTGAGACAACCCTGTCATCGCTCTTGACGCCTCCACCAATGCAGACATGTCTTCCCCGTTGGACGCCCTTCTAATCCGGTAAGACAACTGCATTTTTCCCCTATATGTGGCGACAGATCCACTACTCCTTGCCGCCACCATGATAGATTTGTTACTCTTATCAATGTCTCCGTGCATCCATCAGCCTTTGCCACCCCAGCGACAACTCGCATCACCTTTGCACTAACTGCGGCCAGATTCGGCCTCCCCGTGCACTGGCCGAGCTTGAGGGAGAGGGAGTGCCACCGTCGCCAGATTCGCTCACGTCGGGGCCAGATCTGGCCTCCCCGTGCGCTGGCCGACCTCGAGGGAGAGGGAGCGCCACCGTAGCCGGATCCGCCCGCACCGGGGCCAGATCTGGTCTCTCCCTGCACCAGTCGAGCTCGAGGGAGAGGAAGCGCCACCATCACCGGATCCACCCACGCCAGGGCCAGATCGGCCTCCCCATGCGCCACCATCGCCGGATCTGCCCGTGCCAAGGCTGGTCCGGCCTCCCTGTTTGCTGGCCAAGCTCGATGGAGAGGGAGAGGTAGAGGGATGCGCCATCGTCGCGAGAGATCGAGAGAAGAGGGAGGTGTGTGCGCGCTGCCTACACCGGCTCTGGGGGAGAGGGAGAGGAGAGGGAGGAACCACCACCGGGGCTGTCGTGTGGGAGAGGGAGAGATGAGGGAGAAGAAGCGAGTGAGGAAGAGAGAGGGACCAGTGGGTGTTGGGTTGCGAGAGGGATGGAGGCGAGCGGGTGAGGGAGAGGACAATGAGCGGCCGAGTGAGGAAGAAGAGATGGGCTAGGGTTTCATTCTCATGTATATATATACGACTGTGACATTGGTGTCGGGCCAAGATGTGCTGAGCTGGACTATGAGTGGGGTCGACCAGGCCCGCCTCCAAAAATGGGGGTATATCTCAGGCATTAAACGAGGCAGTTGGATTTTGCAAACGCCTCGGTTAGTAAAAGGCACTGCCTTCCAAAAGATTTTGTGTAGTAGTGGAAATTTGATAGATTTCTTAAATGTTAAGGCATGTTTTTCTATATTGATTAAAATTCTTTTTTTATAGGTCAGGTGATTCAAAAAAATTCAGTCCTACTCTTGTGGACCCCACAAGATAGAAACTAGGTCCCTCGATCCATGGAAACACTGCCCCCTAGTTTCCTCTCTCTCAGTAGCGGAAGCACGGAATTCAGCTTCCCCAACCTACTAGGTACTCACCGCACGCCGCCGCGGCTGCCGAATGAGATCATGGAAGAGATCTTGCTCTGCATCCCTCCTAATGACCATAAGCATCTCCTCTGTGCTACTCTCGTCTGCAAGCACTGGGCCTACCTCCTCACCAGTCGTGGCTTCCGTCGCCGATATCGCGAGCGCCACCGGACGCCGCTGCTGCTAGGGTTCCTTGGCAACCTCATTGACACCGGTCGGTATGCACGCTTCATCCCCACGCGCTCATTGCGGCCAGTCTACCCCGACCGCCACGACTACCGCACACACGATGCACGCCATGGCCGGGTCCTCCTCAACAGAATCGCTCGGTGCGGCGACATGTTCCAAGGAGTGGAGGCCGCTCTCATCATTTGGGACCCTATCACTGATGAGCAGTGGCCCCGGCCGCCTTTGCTGTAGGACCAGCTAGTGCACAACTGGACCGCCGCGGTGTTTTGCGCCACCGCCGGCGCTGCTGGCCTAAGTACCTATGACCACCTAGGTTGCCTCCCGGGGGACTTCCACGTTGTCTTCGTTGGCATTGATGACAAGGAGATGTTCGCCAGCATCTACTCGTCAGATTCTGCCACATGGAGTGAAGCAACCTCTGTGAACCTTCCTTATGATCATCTCAATGAGGCGGTGCTCCCTGCTCTAGCAGGGAATGCACTCTACTTTGTACTTCGGATGGGAATGACAATGCTCAAGTATGATTTGGCCACGAGGGTGATGTCTGTGATGCGCATACCGATCAGTGGGTACCTTCGCCGTGTTGTGCCCATGGCGATGGACGACGGCGGCCTAGGGCTCGCAGAAGTGGACATGCAGTCTAATCTCATACTCTGGTCAATGGAGGTTAGTGCTGATGGAAATGCGGAACGATTGGTAGTGAGTAGACAGATTGAGCTCAGGACGCTGCTCCCTGCTCATGCCCTTGCGTTCTGTGTGGTTGCCGTTGCGGATGCCGTGGGTGTCATCTTCGTGTATACGGTTGGTGGGGTCTACACTTTTGATCTGAACTCTGGGCAGGTCACCAAGGTTTTTAGCTATGGTTTCTATGAAGTTATCCCCTTCGTGAGCTTCTATACTCCAGGTATGATCACATGAGGTCCTACTTATAACATTAGATTAGCCTTTAATTTCTCACTGTTGCTCAGTTGTGATTTTTCCCGATAAAGGCTGGATTTATAGGGGCACTGCAATATTTTTGTTGGATTTCTATGTGCTCTAGAACAATCACTTCATAAAACTGTATTCTCCATTTATCGTGGCTCAATGCCATATAAAACTGTGATACACATATAGTCATATTTCCTTTTATGACCTCTGTTTCCATTAATATGCTAGACATGCGCAGTAGGAATTTCATGGTCTGGTGTTGCTGTTGTGGACATATGTCTTGAATAGATATCTTAATTTGGGCTGGGCCAGGAAAGTGCACAAAATGCCATTACCCTGCTTTATATGATGAAGCTTTTTACCATGCAGTAGCTATGATAGGTCACATTGTCAGTTAATTGACAACATAGAAGTATGGAAGCAACACTACCGGAATTCGGTTCTTTGCTGAGTGCCACGTGGTTTGCCGAGTGTTTTTTTTTGGGCACTCGGCAAAGAAGCTCTTTGCCGAGTGCTATCGGCAAAAAAAAACATTCGGCAAAGAAGCTGCTTTGCCAAGTGCAAAAAAAACCACTCGGTAAAGACATTCTTTGCCGAGTGCCAAAAAAACACTCGGCAAAGAAGCTGCTTTGCCGAGTGCCAAAAAATAACACTCGGCAAAGAAGGTCTTTGCCGAGTGTTTTTTTTTTTCACTCGGCAAAGCAGTTTTTCAAAGCACATTTTGAAGCTCTAAACGAATTCAAATTAAAAAGTTTATAACTATAAAGTTTCATAACTTTTTCAAGATCTATAAAGTTTATTTTGGTCATTTCTTCATTCGACAAAGAGATAGTAACGTTGTTCACAAAATCTACACGTCTCTCATGTAGTTTTATGAAACTACAAGAGAGATATATAAGATTTGTGAATAATGTTAGAACCACGACCTCAGATGAAAAAACTTCCTAAATGAAAATTGTAGATCTCAAAAAGTTATGAAACATTGTAGTTGACAACTTTTTAATTTGAAATCATGTTGTCCTGCAAAACTGCATCCGAATTTCAAAAATTTAAAATTTGAATTTTTTAAAAGACCTCGGATGGAAAAACAACCAAAATAAACTTTATAGATCTCAAAAAGTTATGAAACTTTGTAGTTGACAACTTTTTAATTTGAAATCATCTTGTCATGCAAAACTACGTTTGAAATTCAAAATTTTAAAATTTAAATTTTTCAAACGACCTCGGATAGAGAAACTTCCTAAATGAAAATTGTAGATCTCGAAAAGTTATAAAACTTTGTAGTTGATAACTTTTTAATTTGAAATAATCTTGTCATGCAAAACTACGTTTGAAATTCAAAATTTTAAAATTTGAATTTTTTAAACGACCTCGGATGGAGAAACTTCCTAAATGAAAATGGTAGATCTCGAAAAGTTATGAATTTTATAGTTGGCAACTTTTTGATTTGAATTCGTTTAAGGCCTCAAACAATTAATTTACACTTGATTTGGTATAATATTTGAGGAAACGAAATAGAACATAGAGACAAATGAAAGAGAGGTGTAGTGGTAGAGGAGCTCGCGCGTGTGTGAGAGGTCGCAGGTTCGATTCTCGCTGGGCGCGAAGTTTCAAAAAATTGCTTTGGCTGGTCACTTGGGAGCAGTTGCCATATGACTGGCCGGTGGGTCCCTCCTCTAATTAAAAAGTCTTTGCCGAGTGCCTGATAAAAAATACTCGGCAAAGGCCGCTTTGCCGATAGCTTTTTTGCTGTGTGCTCATTGCCGAGTGTGTCACTCGGCAAAACCTTTGCCGAGTGTATTTAGGGCTTTACCGAGTATATTTAGGGCTTTGCCGAGTGCCCTGGACACTCAGCAAAACGCCTGATTCCAGTAGTGCAACGATACGTGGTTTTCTGGAATTTCAAGTTTATCATCTTTTAATATGAATAAGTGAGGGTTTCGAATGGTGGAGGCGTGGAGCTGCAGATAATAAGTTATTGTTACGTTCTTTTGTGCTAGCTATAGGTAAGGAAAAATGTTTAATAAGGGGAATTGATTTCTCAGCCTGCTGACATTTTTATTTGAATTCATTTCTGCAGTATTACTAGCGGCCTTAGACAGGTGAGGAACCGAGTGCGGGTGCTTCAAGTAGTGCTCTTGGCAGAAATAAGGTGCTCACCGGAGGGTGTCTTGGCAATGGGAAAATTGGTGGAAATGATAAATAGTATGAGCCTTATAGTGGATAAGGTTATTGAACAATATTCAGATACTGATATAATCAGGAGTAGCAAGACATATATCAACTGTGTTGTCTTAATTAGTTTCAGCTCATGAGAGACTGCATATCAAACTCTGTTTCAGTTTAAATGATCTGGTCGTGGTCTACTGCTCTGTCACTAGTGAACTCATCCTGCTTTGTCTTTCTGATGTCTTCGTTTCTGTTTGCTGTGTAATTTTGATGGAGGGTGATGCTCATTTGCTAATGATAGAAATTTTCACTAATGCATTTTTTAGCACTTGCAGCACATTGAATTTATTTGATCACACTCTGTTTGGTTACCACTTACATGAATGTTCTACATACTCAGTCATGTGTCGCATCCTCCACACTACGTAGAGAGAGAGAGAGACAGGGAGAGAGAGAGAGAAGCTAATGTATGGTGTTCAAACAAGAAAAGAATGAGTGCATAAGCTGATAGCGATAGGTCGGTTATATTGCAGAGATCTTATGGTTGAGGTACAGTGCGTGGATTGAAGTCAGATATACAACACCTTGATGCTATCTCCAGTGACGAATGCAAAGCGATGCATCATCCCGCACGGCTGCACGCCTTGCCCTCTGACATCAACCACCCGACGCATCTGGAATTTGTACCCTCTTCTTACAGTTCTGCACTGTGCATGGTGAATTGGAGCCTCCAAGTTGCGTTTAGGTGATCTCTGAGTAGGTACTTCCTCTATAATGTCCCCATGCCAAACCCCTCGAGTAGTATCCTCTAGTTGAAATCCCCTCCAATCCTCATCTTCTCATCAGGGCTACATCCCTACCCATCCAACACCCTCATAGTGGTTCTCTCGCCATCCCGCCATTGCTCATCCCCACCACGAACGATCTGGCATATATAGTGGAGGAACCCTAACCAAGTGTGAGGCATGGCACCCCTCTGAGAATTTTTCTCCCTCCTCGCTAGAGATCCTTCATCTGCTAACAGAATGGCCTTTGTCTTCCACTGTGATCTCTCTATGGGGCTTAGATTTACCATTAGAGGGCTATGCTTCAGTAGTCCCATTACCTGTTGGATTATGAGTATATTAGGCCCATGAGGCCCATGTATGGTTACCTATATGGCTACCCTTCTAGGGTTAGCCCAAAATCAATAGAGACACACAGTCTAACATGGTATCAAGCTAGGGTTTCTTTCCCTTCCCACCCTTCCCCTGACCAGCCGCCGCCCAGCCGCCGGCGCTTCTCCTGGAGCTGCTGCCGCCGGCCATGGCCGGCCGGCCACCTTCCCCTCCTCCTTCTACCTACACCCACTTCCCCCCTCTTCCCTCCCCATGGTCTCATGTCGTGGCTCCCCCTGTCCCTGCAGGCCCGCAAGCGCCGCCGCTGCCACATCACAGTGCCGCCGCTGCCCGGCCTGCCCCAGCCGGACCGCACAGCGCAGCCGCTGCCCGGCCACCTCCTGCCGGCCCGCCACCGCCGCCCCTACCTCCCCACAGCGTCGCTACTGCCCTTGCCGCTAGCGCAGGCCCAGCGGGCGCGGGCGTGGGGGAGGATGCTGCTGCCGCCGGGGCTCTTGTTGTAGCCGAAGACCTCTCCCTGGTGGCTGCGTGTGCCTCCCTGGCAGCTGCAGGCGCGCACGCCAACGCCCTTCCCCGCACCAGCGCAGGACCGGCGACCCTCCAGGCCGCTCTGGTCGGTCTCCTGGGCGCGGACGCCGGGGCCGTGGGCGCCGACCATCTTCAAGCCGCCCTGGCTGCCCTCCTGCGCGCCGGCGGCCCACCCGCGCCTGATGCCGCGCCCGATGCCGCCACCATCGCCCGGGCAGCCATGGCCGCAGGTGGGGGTCTGGCACAGGGGGCTTCCCTGCCTCACCACCACCGCCTCGGCTTCACGGCACCGACTCCGACTCCGCCCTCGCCGCCGCACTTGTCTCTGCGCGGGCAGCGGCCGCAGCGGGACAGGCCCGTGTCCATGCAGCTGCCCTAACCTGGGAGTGCGAGCGAGATGCCACTGATGCTCTGGCCCGCCAGATCGCCGAAGCGGAGCACCTCCTCGCCCAACATCGGCGCTGCTTCCTCCAGCTCGATGGGCCACCGCGTCTCCACCACCGCGGTCCTCTGGCACGATCCGGCCGATCCCCTCGTGGCCCAGCTCCACTACCAGGGCTGGGGTATGCAGAACATCCGCCTACTCATCCTGGTCGTGCTCGAGCCTGAGTCCCCCTCCTACGCTCGTTGGCGGGACCTGGTCCTTCTCACCCTCCGCCGCTACGCCCTCGATGATCACGTCCTCGCCGATGCCCCTGTCACGGCCCAGACCCCCTCGTGGCTGCGCCTTGACAGCATCGTCCTCTCCTAGATCATCAGGACGATCTCCCTCGACCTCCACAACCTCGTTCGCAACACGCCTGACGCTCGCCAGGCATGGCTGGCGCTCGAGGGCCAATTTCTGGGCAATGCTGAGGCCCGGGCTCTGTGGCTCGGCGCGAGTTTCCGCACCTTCGTCTAGGGGGACCTTGTCGTGGGTGAGTTCTGCCGGAAGATGAAGGCCATGGCCGACTCCCTTGGTGACCTGGGCTGGCCCGTGGAGGATCGCATCCTCGTCCTCAACGTCCTCCGTGGTCTCAGTGACCGCTACGCCCACCTCCGGACATGGATCACCCGCCAGCGCCTCTTCCCCACCTTCCTCCAGGTCCGTGACGATCTTGTCATGGAGGAGCTTGCTCAGGGCCTCCAGCCTGGGTCCACTGCCGCACCGGGGTCCTCGGCTTCCTCGACGGCCCTTGCGGCCACTCCACCGCGTCCGTTCGCTTCCCCGCGTTCGTCCGCTACGTCGTCGTCGTCCCTTCTTGGTCCTCCTCCCTCTGGGCCGAGCGGGGGTGGGGGCCGTGGTGGTCGCCGTCGCCGTGGCACTGGATGTGGGGGGCCGTGGCAGGGGCAACCATGCGCCGACGGGACCACAGGGCACACCATGGCCTTCCTTCCAGAACCTGTGGTCCAGGCGCATCTCTATGTGGCCCTTCCACGCTCCCGGTGGCGAGCCTTGTCCACCGGCGGCTATGTTCACTGGTGCTCCACCTCCCGTCGTCTCCCCTACGTCACCGTGGGCTACACCCTCCAGCACCCCGCCCGAGGTTGCCGGTTGGGATCAGGCGGCCCTGGCTCGCTCGTTCAGCACTATGGGCCTGACACCTCCGGTCGGACCTGAGTGGATCGCTGATTCGGGAGCCACCTACCACACCACCCCTGACCCTGGTATACTTTCTTTTGTCCATTCTCCCTCTTCTTCTCTTCCTTCATCCATTATGGTCGCAAATGGTTCATGTCTTCCTGTCACGTCTGTGGGTACCGCCGGTGCTCATGGTTCCTTTCGTCTTCGTGATGTTCTTGTTGCTCCTTCTATGGTTCACAACCTTCTTTCTATTCGTCGTTTTACAGCTGACAATTCTTGTTCTGTGGAATTTGACTCTTCTGGTCTTACTGTAAAGGATTTGGCTTCCCGGTGTCCTCTGCTCTGATGTGACAGCACGAGGCCCCTTTACACTCTTCGCTTCCCGGCGGCTACTTCATCTTCTTCGCCGTCCGTTTTGTTAGCTGCTTTCGCCGCCTCTACTTCCTCTACCACTTGGCACCGGCGCCTCGGCCATCCTGGATGTGATGCCCTGATGCAACTCAGTCGTAGCTCCGGTCTTCCATGTACTCGAGCTCCTGATGAGCATTTGTGTCATGCGTGCCAATTGGGCCAACATGTTCGTCTTCCTTTTCCTAGTTCTTCTTCACATGTGGCCCGCATTTTTGATCTTGTACATTGCGACCTATGGACATCTCCTGTTATCAGTATTTCTGGCTATAAGTACTATCTTGTGGTGGTCGATGATTTTTCTCATTACTCGTGGACTTTTCCCCTGCGTGCGAAGTCTGATACTTTTTCCACGCTTCTTCATTTCTTTACTTGGGTGTCCACACAGTTCGGCCTCACCATCAAGGCAGTCTAGTGTGACAATGGTCGCGAGTTTGATAACTCCACCTCTCGTGCTTTCTTCCTCTCTCAAGGTGTTCAGTTGCGCATGTCTTGCCCATATACCTCTTCACAGAATGGCAAGGCAGAACGCATGATTCGCACCACCAACGACACCGTGCACACCCTTTTGTTTCAGGCGTCTCTTCCTACCCGCTTCTGGGCGGAGGGCCTGCACACCTCCACCTACCTCCTCAATCGTCTTGCCTCCACTACCTGTCCTGCTCCTATGCCACACCACGCTCTTTTCGGTACTCCACCTCGATACGATCACCTTCGAGTCTTCGGGTGCGCGTGTTACCCCAACACCGCTGCCACTTCTTCCCATAAGCTGGACCCCCGTTCGACTCTTTGTGTTTTCCTCGGGTACTCCCCGGATCACAAGGGGTACCGGTGTTTTGATCTTACCTCCCGACGGGTTCTCATCTCTCTCCATGTGGTGTTCGATGAGTCCGTCTTCCCCTTCTCCAGCCCATCCACCACCACTCCTGCTCCGGATCCCTCCTCCCTGTTTCCCACTAACCCGGTGGTCCAGCCACCTTTTCCATGGTCTCCTGTAGGTACTGCGTCACCGACCTCCATGCCGGGTTCCTGTCCCCGCTCCCCGCCCGCCCGTGATTCCACGGGTCTGGGCCCGTCGTCCTCCAGCGCAGCCCCGGCCTCTCCGATTGGCCCGGATCTGGGGCCATCGCTTCCCGGTGCTGCCCCGGCCTCTCCGCTCGACGTGGCTTCAGCGCCGTCGTCCTCTGGTGCTGCCCCGGCCCCTCCTCCGCGGTTCGCTGTGCCGGTCTGGGTGTACTAGCGCCGTGCGCGATGGCAGCCGCCCCTCGAGGTTTCCTCTCCGCCGGGGACACCGACACCACCGCCGCAGTCCCCGCTGGCCAGTGTCGCACCACCGGTCTACCACCCGCCGCTACTTCACCGACACCCGCGGCATGTTCACCCGATGGTGACATGGCACGTGGCTGGCACACTGCCGCCCCGGGCCCTTGCGGCATTGCCCGGCGACACGCCGGTCTCCCCAGTACCCTCTTCCGTCCGTGACGCCTTGTTGGACCCTCATTGGCGACGCGCGATGGAAGAGGAGTACGCCGCGCTCCTCGCCAACCAGACATGGGAGTTGGTGCCCCGGCCGCCAGGCTCCAACGTCATCACCGGCAAGTGGATCTGGACCCACAAGCGTCGGGCTGACGACACTCTTGAGCGGTACAAGGCTCGCTGGGTTCTCAGGGGCTTCACTCAGCGGCCCGGCGTTGACTATGATGAGACCTTTAGCCCGGTGATAAAGCCGGCCATCGTCCGCACCGTGCTCTCGCTGGCGCTTGCTCGGTCATGGCCCGTCCATCAGCTGGACGTCAAGAATGCCTTTCTGCATGGCCTTCTCACCGAGACAGTTTACTGCAGTCAGCCGGCGGGGTTCGTTGATTCCTCCCGTCCTGACATGGTCTGCCGGCTCAACAGGTCTCTGTACAGCCTTAAGCAGGCCCCCCGGGCGTGGAACCATCGGTTTGCTGCTTTCCTGCTGACACTGAGGCCTCCTGGCTCCGGTAGCTCCTCGCCGAGCTCCACACTCCGCCCTCCCAGAGCACGCTAATCTACTGCGACAATGTCAGTGCGGTCTACCTCTCCACCAACCCCATCCAACACCAGCGGACGAAGCACGTGGAGATCGACCTACACTTTGCCCGGGATCGGGTCGCCCTAGGCGAGGTGAGGGTACTTCATGTTCCGACCACCTCCCAGTTCGCGGACATCTTCACCAAAGGCCTCCCGTCCACGACCTTCACCGCGTTTCGCTCTAGCCTCAACATCACCGGTGGCTAGTTGCGTCTGTGGGGGGGCTCGTATGTTTTCTTTCTTCTTTCTTGTCCAGTCTGGAACTTCGCTACGCCAGTAGTTCAGACTGCGGGGGGTGTTGGATTATGAGTGTATTAGGCCCATGAGGCTAGGCTCATGAGGCCCATGTATGGTTACCTATATAGCTAGCCTTCTAGGGTTAGCCCAAAATCAATAGAGACACACATTCTAACATTACCTCCTAGGAGGTAAGACTTCTAGTAAATCTAAGCCCTTGAATTTGAACGAGGCCCATGGCGGTTCATCCGGAAGCTCGATAGTGAAGACGCCGCGGAGCGATCCTAGAGAGGCTATTTTGGAGACCCACTTGCACGTGGGGAAAGCCCGGAGCTATCCACGGAGCTACCCGACTGGGACCTTAGCCCTTGCGAGGGGCTCCAACGAAGATTAGGGGAAAGTGTGAGCTTCTTGACACCTCAGTAAAAACACCAGCATCGTCGAATGGCAGTTTGCATCTCTATCACCCTTTACCTTCCGCGTTTATATTATGTGCCTTGGTTTTGTGCTTTACTTTCATAGCTTAGTTTGATAGACTAGTTGATAGGATTTGAACCTAGGTTGCATAACTCCTTTTGCGGTAGAGATAGCAACGCATCTGGCAAAACCTTAGTTTTACATCTAGATAGTTTATTTCTTGCATAGGTATTTACTAGGCAGAAATTAGAGGCCTTAGTTAGAAGTAGTTTTTTAAGTTGTCTAATTCACACCCCCAACCCTTAGGCGTCACAGTCCGTTCACTTAGGATTCTGTGAAACCATTGCTTCTGACTAGGTATTTTATTCCCCGTGAAATCAATGGCTGCAGGAAAGTTTCCTCCATTTCACTGTTCTTGTTTCCCTACAAATGGCATTTTTTGAGAAAAAATTCCAAAAGAATGGATTCCTGTAAAAATGATATGAAATTCCTTTGATCCATACAGGGCCTATACAAGTGGGATCTGATCTAGGAATGTATTGTATGCAAATGAGTTGAGTGCAATGAACATTATTATGGAATGGGGTTTATCTATTCTATCTATACATAATAATATTAAAGAGGTAAAATTTCTAGCTACCCATTTTTTCATCCACCTCTACCTAACAATCCGTGCAGTGGTGCGCTCTTGCCCTTCGAGTCTCATATGTGAGCCCCCGACCCCGACCCACTCCTCCCCTTTGATGTTACTATGAAGGCAATGATGGAGGACCCCGACCCCGACCCACTCCTCCCCTTTCTCGTCCCCGCCGCTCCTACACCAATCCCACCCAGATCCGCCCCATCCACAGCATCACCCCTCCTTCAACCACCAGATCCGAGACCCTCGTCGCCGGATCTACTCGTCGATGGGTTGCACGTGGAAGCTCACCCAGGGACCAAGGAGATCGAAGCAGTTGAAGACCGGGTCCATGGTGGGGAGAAGTCACTGGCACCTCCGCCGCAGTCCCCGCCAGCTACGTCGGCGCCAGTACCTCTACAGTCGCCATCTGTCCAAGCTTTCCCTCAACTAGCAAGCCCAACCCTAATTGATATAGAGCTGCAGGAGAAGGGGTGGGCGCTGCTCCCAGATTTGGCGAGAGACTTAAACAAGCTCAGCAAGCTGCAGGCGAGCATGGAAGGGAGTGAAAGCGGATCCGTCATCAATCCTTAAGATCCACCGGAGATTTCTCACAAGAAGGCAGCTAGTCAAGCGTCACAATCAAGGGAAGTAGTGCTCGCTCACAAAGATGGTACGGTCAATGAGGCTACTCTCCTCAACTCCAGGATTCCAGCAAGCCATAAGGGGAAACAAATTCAAGAGGGTGCTGTCATTCATGGAGACAGAGGCCACACAACTTTTCAGAGCCTCGGCCCTCCTCAACCACGCCGCATATGACGGCCTCTGCCCCTCTGCATGGAGCGTCAAGCTCGTGCCAGAAGGAGCATCAATAGAGCTCTGCCATCAGCGAAGAGGGATTCAAGCTGGCCAAAACATCTCACAGACATAGAGAGACAGACACAGTGGCGAAGGCAATTCAATCCTCCAACCCACCAGGATTCAAATCAATGGGCTTTGAGTTCTTCAGGAAGAAGATGGAGGGGAGGTGCTTTAACTGCTTTTCCATGAAACACATTGCTTGTCTCTGCCATTCACCGCACAGATGCTGGAAATGCTTCCATTCTGGGCACATGGCCAATGAATGCAGCTCCGAGGTCTCAACCCCTCACCATAAAGCCAGGACACTCCAGCATCACAAAGCATCCATTCACAACCCCAACACCACCCCACCACCTTTGGAGAGAGACCACCGCTCCTACGTGGAAGTGGTCCACGGCCCAGAGTCCATGGCAGCAAGGTACCCCGGCGACCCGCGTGCTAGACCGGCACGTGGCTTCTGCGCCGTGATGGCAACTGGAGCCATCAAGCACCGCCGCGACGACCTCATCAACAGGGCTGCTATCTGCTAGCTCGACACTGACAGCCATGATACCGAGACCTATCACCTCAGCGATGCCCTCCTCAGCAAGCTTCATCTGCGTCACGGCGAGTTCCAGGTAGTCAAGCATTATCCTGAGCAGTTTCTGGTCATCTTCTCAGAGCCGGAGATCAGGCAGCGTCTGCTGGACTGCTGGGCCTCTTTGATAGGGGCCGCGACTTCCACTTCGCACCATGGACTAAGCGCCTCCACGCCACCAACACCAACTAGGAGTTCCACGTCAAGGTGCGCATCGAGGGCATCCCCATCCATTGCTGGGCGAAGGACGTGGCGGCCCGTGCGCTGGGGAGGAGCTATGTGGTGCACTACCAGGAAGAGAAAACACGCTGCCGCGAGCATGCCAGGACCTTCGACCTGTGGGCGTGGTATTGCGACCCCTGCGACATCCCCATGGAGGTCATGCTCATGGTCACCGAGCCAGACAGAGAGCTGTCGCCGACGTCCATCCCTCTCCCCCTAGCATCACCAGGACACGACGCACCCATTGACCTCAAGCGCGCCTAGGTCTTCCTCCTGCACAACCACCTGGAGATCGTGGAGGACCTCACCTTCCTGCAGGATCTTGGCAGGACTGGTGGTCCCATGAACCGCCCGCCATGCCGCGAGCTAGTCTAGTCCTACGGGTGCCGTACACGGTGGGTGAATGCCTCCCTAGCAGGCGGGGACATGATCGTGGAAGGGACCATGGGAGACATCACCGCCACCGGGACGACGACGACTATGACCCCAACCGCCACAACCAGGGCACTCGCCGTCATCGCAGCGTCTCCAGCTGGGTAAGGAACCCGTGCTGCAGGAGTGGAGTGGAGGACTACATCAGCTCCACCAAGTGGCGTGGGGGCCAAAGCAGAGTCGCCCCTGAGCTTCACAAGGCGCCAGCCCAGGTCTGGAAGGTGAAGGAGGCAAAGAAGCAGAAGGTCTCTTTTGCAGACCCAATTGCAACTGAGCTCAAGCCACCCAAGCGCACCCTGCCTGATGACAGCATCATGCTCATCAAGGGTAATTCCCAGAATCAACCCATGCCATTATCTGTTCACTCTTTTGCTGACATTCTAGAAGGGGAAACTTTCTTATCATCTGATCATGCAACACATGCAGCTGTGGAAGCTAGCAATGAGCACAACAGTGGCATCAGCATGGAGCTCGTGGAGAACAACAGAGCCGGGACCAAGAGGGTGCAGCAGGCGCTGACCGAGACCCTCAAGCTGATGGAGATGATGATGGCTTCGCCTAGTGACGAGCTGGTGAGTCAACACAGTCCACAACAGTTTACTGCAGTAGAGGGACAGAGTAACACTTCGATAACAAACAGTGTTGTCCCATCACCACCCAGCCTTCGCATTTCTCAGTTGATTGTGGTTGAGGGGGTGACAGTAGGGCACAACGTCGAAGCTCAACTCAGAAAAAAGAAGAAAAAACAAAACCACCAACAACTCCAACCGCTACATAGCACCGCCAAACCCGGATGACTAAGGACGTCAGGACAAAAACACCGCCATCACCGCCCAGCTGAATTTTAATGTTTCGTTTTCACAAAAGGAATTGACAAGCGATCGACCGAGGAAAATAAGAGGACTTGAATGATCGAAGAATAATAATTAAATTATTTTCACGTAAACAACAAACCATGTGATGTGTATATATCGCCACGCCACACGCACGCACGCATGCCTGATCGAGAAACACCTGCATGCATATCTCCTCTCTTCTTTCATACTTAAACCGATACGGGATGCCGTTCGACTATCATTATGATCAGAACATACAGTTTTGTATTTGCTCATCAATCCAAATCGGCCTCTTTTCGGTGCCTGAAACTGGATGATAGGCAGGTCAATTTAGGAGTTAGCTCTGTACTTCCTGCTGCTATACATTTATTTATCCCTAATAGTAAAGAGGCAAAATTTCAGACGTTTTTCTCTTGTCCATCCATTTTTTTTTCGTCTCCCTTGAACTACCGGACAATGAAGAGTTTCTTCCGTCCGGACTTATATATATAACTTGTGCTCATACGAGTTAGAATAGCTCTTGTCTAGCGCGATATGGAGTCCGATTCTAATATATACACAGTTTTAAGTAATATAGATAACAAGAAATCATAATCCAAATAGATCTCTCCAATCCTAAATTTAAATAAGAATTTTAATCTAAATAGAAAAGAAATAAAAGCAAAATTTCTGCTTTTTTCGCTTTCCAGTCCGCTCCGCTTCCACAGAATCAAACTGAGTCCTGCAGGCAGTTAAGTCCCTACAAAATAATATTACCTAATCTCTTCATATTACTATAATTGTCCTGGAATCCATCTATTATACAAATCACAAAAGAGAGAAGTTTCAGTCGGTTGCCCAGTCTGGAGATATCACGGTCCCCTACAGCTACCAAAAATCAAAAGCAAGTCGCTTATACTTGATCTATGAAAAAACACCAAACCAAAGAATTTTCAAGCAAATCAAACGCCCCAAACTAAGCGAGAAAAACAATCATGAAGCAGGCAAGTGCCCATCGGCTAGCGATAAAAAAATCATGAAGCAAGCAAGCGCCCGCCGGCGGTCCAGCCGACTGTACAAGCGCGACGTTGATCAGGGATAGGGTAGATCCGTTTGGGGACTGCGAGGCTATGTTTAATCTTCTGCACCATGGATGACAGGCTCCTCGAGGATGAGTGCAGGGATGATCCTGTGGATGACGAGGCCAGGAGGATGAGATTGCCAGCCGCGTGGAGGTTGAGCACGGCGAGGACGAGATCATCTGCGTGGAGGATGAGCCCACTGTGGCGCGGGAGGTCGAGGGCGTGGAGCCCGTCGGCAACGCGAAGGTCGAGCGCAACGAACCCGATGGTGGCGTGGGGAGGACGAGCCTGGCGGCAATGGCGGCACAGAGGACGAGCGCGAGGAGAGCAGGCCACTAGAGACGCGGAAGATGAATGCGAGGAGGAGTCCACCAGCAGCCGGGAAGATGAGTGCTGGGAGAAAGAAGAGAAGGGAGGTGTGGGGGCTCGGCTGTTGAATCTGTGAGATTTTTCTCAACACTCGCTCTCTCCCTGTTCCGATTTCAGGGCTCTAGGATTGGCCGGAGGTAGGAAAAGGCTCGACGGCTTGACTGCATCACAGGACTATCGACGAAGGTGAAAAGTTGGAGATAAGTACGAAGACATGAGTCTCATGTATTGTGGAGGGTCCCATAGATTATCTAATATATAAAATATAAATACCATATCAATTTTGCTAAAAAGTAACGTTTAATCATATCTTTTCTAATGTAATTCATCCACGAGCACTAACCATTCACAGCAAAGCGCATGTTTTTTTTTCTCCGTGTTTTCTTTGGTATAGAGTTCGTTTGGTAGCTGATTTTATTAAGAGTTAGTAATATGTGATGAATTAGAGATTAAAATCTTAATTATTTAATTGTCTTGAACTTATGAGCCTTATGCGAGTTAGATACCGTATGTCCAACCAATCTATGTAGTCTGATTTTAATGTGCATTAGAACAAATGATGCCCTACTTTCAAAAACTGGCAGCTATTTATTTCAATCAAATGTGGCAATTAATTTAATTATAAGCAGCAATCATTAATTTTAAAGGCATCTACAAGAATTTGTTTATTTGTTTCAAGCCGATATCACTAGCTATGTAGGCGTGCCATGGCCACAAGGTCACTATATATAAAATTAAACACACGAGTAGCACGTGTCCAATTACAATATAGAATAAAAACGCACAACTAATTGAAATATATGATGCGATCGTTAAATCTCTAAGCTATAAATCATCTAGGACCACGCAAGACGTGAGTCCCGTTCAACGCACGGGCAATTTTGCTAGTAATAATAAAGAGACAAAATTTCTGGCCATTTTTTTGTTCCATCTATTTTTTTGTCCGTCTCCCTCTAACAACCTGACAATGAAGAGTTTCTTCGATCTAGACTTATATATATAAATAACCCGTGCTCATACATATATGGATAGCTCTTGTCTAGTATAATACGGAGTCTGATTCCAAAACATATTGGGTAGTGTACATGACCCGGACTCGGAAACAAACAGCGGCCAACTGAAACTATTTTCTGTTCTATTTTTAAACCGATAAGGTTTTATTAAAAAACATATTATATTTTTTCTGACAGTTTCCTTTAAAGAAAAATCAATTTTCCATATGAATCCTATTCCAACATGGTTCATGACCGAAGATAAACATATTATATTTATGACCGATTCCTTTTAAAAAAATCAGTTTTCCAATACGAATCCGCATTGCAACGGGAGAAAAATATCAAACGTTTATGAAAAATGAGGGCAAGAGTGTTGCACATTTATTCATATTTTACCTTTTTTCTATACCTCTATACCTAATATTAAATAGCCAAAATTAATTACTAATACTAACTTATATTATACTAGATGTTATGATCATTATAAAATAAATTATAGTTCTAAAATTATATAAAAATAATAAAATATAAATAATAGATATGTAACAACACTTATGTCTTCGTTTTTCGTTCATTTATCTTTTTTTTTCACTCGTTGCAACGCACGGGCGGTTGCCAGTATATATACACTGCGAGATTCGGTTCATCTCTCCAATTAACCCACGAGGGGACGTACAGTAGATCCACGTGATTCCTTGCCTCATGTATATTACGATGTTGCTGGCCTGACTCTCCAAACTCATTAACCATGGTCCCTTTGCTCAAGGCTTCATGTGTGATGCCTCCTCGAGGGACATGGCAGGATTCAAATGGTATACAAACCCTCATCTATATCATTAATTTCTATCTCTACCTAATATTAAAGAGGCAGGGAGGCTTGCACACATCCCATGCCGAGCAGGAGGTTATTTCCCACGCTGCTTTCTCCACGTCCACGCCACCATGCGCTGCGCCGACGGTCCTACGTGGTCAGCCAAGCTAACCTCCACGCCACTCCGGCCGCACACCGTTGGCCGCCTCTGCCGTCTCCATGGCCATCACTACCAGCTCAGCCACCAAGCACCACGGGGGCCACGGCCCTGTCCTAGGTCGCCACTTACACCTCCACAACCTAGTTCATGGCCGCCGCACTGTTATGCACGTTGAGCCGAAAGTCCACCTCCACCTTCGAATTGGCATAACAGCCGCAGCTGGCAGTCGACTCAAAATCTTGCATCCGTTCTTCCCTCTTTCCTCGATGCTTGACCTCCACAGGTCAGTGCTTCGACTGCTTGTGCCAGCTCGAACGAAGCATCGGTTTCAATTTGCCACCGGAGAAGCCCTAAAGAGGGTCTTAACAGAAAAATGTTTCTGGATTTATGGAGCATCCTTTTCATCTTATCAACCAAAATTGACTTGCATGTTACGGGAATGATTCCACCATCAGAAGATTTGATTGTTTATTGTCAGTATCAATGCTTTTCGCTTGAGGACGTTCTAAAGATAAAACTCCAAGATGTAATGTGTGGAAATATTAAGCAACATTGAAAATTCGAGGTCCTAGCATGGAGGTCTCAGATACACCCTACTACAGCTATGTTTATATTAGTGAAATCCAGTAACTAAAGGCCAAAGCTGCCAAGAGAATGCTAAGCGTTGTATGAAAAATGGAGTAGCTCTTTCGCAGGCTTATACAGCTGTATATTTGTACGTACTCTGACTTTGATACGCACTCGATCCTGATGTCTTTCAAGTTCATGTACAGGCAACGTTCCTGTTCAGTGTGCTGGTAGCTCTGTTTTTATATGTGTATTTTCTTCTACAGTTTTTATCTGGAACTTTAATTTCACTGACCCGATTTCATAGGAAGCAGGATCACAATCACAATAAATTGAAGGTCTTTACTTCAAGCGGCTAAAATTAGCCCTTACAAGTATTGATTTATATTGCAGTTGGACACGAAGAGAAATGGTCAATTCTGGAGTTCAGCATGCCATAATAGAGAGCACACCACAATGGTCCTTGTCAAGTTCAACGCCCTTTGCCAACAAAGTCAAACAAAGACTGCACGTCGTCTTCCACTGCTTCTCTGCTCAAGCTGCCTGCCTATATATGTGCTGATTTTCCATCTCCCATCATACAAACACTTCATCGCTCTCAAAAGCAGCCAGCTAAAGTTTACAAGTAGTCCCTTTCTTGCAGCTACTCACAGCTCCATTTGTAGACCATGGCGTCCCAGTCCATCGAAAGCCACCGTGCCGGTGCAGCAGTCGTCACTGGAGACGCTGCAAGCAGGAAGAAGTCTGTTGAGCTGCTGGAGGAGCTCGGCCTCCCCAAGGGCCTGCTTCCTATGGAGGACATCCAGGAGTTCGGGTACAACAGCGACACAGGATTCTTTTGGCTGGTGCAGGGGAAGAAGAAGGTGGAGCACACCTTCAAGAAGATCAAGCAGACGGTGTCGTACGCCGCCGAGGTCACGGCGTTCGCTGAGAAGGGCAAGCTGAGGAAGATCACTGGTGTCAAGACCAAGGAGCTGATGCTGTGGCTTAGCGTCGTCGAGGTGTACGTCCTAGAGGCCTCGCCGGAGAAGGTAACCTTCAAGACTGGCACCGGCCTCTGAAAGCTTTGATGCTGCTGCGTTTGCCCTTGGGGAATGAGGAATCACCGGATGAGGCATGAATGATGTCCACGAAAAGCATCGATCTGATTAAGCGTAGAAAAAAAAAATGCTCCATGAGCTTATGTGACCTTATTAAAACTAGGAATCTGTATTATTGCTTGTTGGCTCTGTATTTTCTCCTTCTCACTTTTCCTGAAATGATGTTCGTTTTACATATGAACCAAAAGGAATGTTTTGGCTCTGCTAATTCAACTTATTTGCATGGCAATTTGTACTTTTACCATGGCCAAAATATACTCCTGCACTGTTATCGTGAAACAGAATGATGATGTCAGAAGAAAGCGTTGACTTTTCGATGCCTCTATAGTTGACTAGTCTGTAAGGTGAGCATTCGAGGCCCATTCCCATTTACTCGGTCCATCTTTAATTCTTGATATGGGCCTGAGGCTGGAGCCGGAGCCCCGAGCGTGGTCCAACATTCATTTTCTGGAAAGGAACAAATCTTCAGGGCACCCCTCAAGGCCCAATGAAGCAGTCCATCCCACGTTTGTCCTGTGGCCTTCTCCGCTGTGTCCTCAAGTTCACTAGATGCGCGAGACCTTCAGGGCATTGCGATAGGACCTTGGTCAGGGCCTAAGTTCAGGGCCTGAGTTTTCACGTCTGACTACGGTGCCAGGGCCTGAATTCTACCTTGGTCAGGGCCTAAGTTCAGGGCATTGCGCCAGAGTCGGAGGGCTAAGGGTGGGCAAACTACCCGATACCCAATTCCCGAATCCGAATTACCCGAACCTGGACCCGAAGTACTCGAACCCGAATTACCCGATCATAAATACGGATAGTGATCGTAAAAACCCGAAATTAGTTTGGGTAATTCGGGTAATGTTTTACGATACCGAACTACCCGAATTACCCGAAATATCTTAAATATTTGATCTTCTATTCCTAACATGAAGACATGAGGTAGTTCAATGCCATATAAATATATTATTTGGCATGAATTAATGTAGATTTATACTAACTTGATAAGTGATTTGTTGGTAATGGATATGAAGACATGATGCGATTTAAAGGACTATTGTTTATTGCTTTAAAATGGTACTTGAATTCTTTCAAAATGGTTGATTTTGTCAATTTCGGGTATATCGGGTAAAACCCGAACCCGAACCTGAATTATCGGGTACCCGAAATTTCGAGTAATGCTTTTTCGGGGCAAAAATTGGGTAGCAATTTTTAGTACCCGAATTTCCAACTATCCGAATTACCCGACCCAAAATTTTCGGGTAACCCGAATGCCCAGCCTTACGGAGGGCCTTGTTAAGGGCCCCTCGGCTCTTACCGGCTCACCGCATTGCGATAAAAGAAGTGATTTCTGGTTCTGCTTGTTCGGTTTTCAGATATTCAATGAATGTCAATGTCCAGATCCTTATAAATGCATTGCAATTTGAACTTATTTTATATCATAGGGAAATTGAAAATTTGTAGTCAAACCTAATGGTAGGGTGCAAACATATAAACTTTTTTAAAAACGTACTTTGGTGATTTCAAAATTTTCGAAACACTGCATATCCATAGTTTACCCATATCTGTATTTTGTTGAAAAACTTGAGAATCATACTCAACCTAGTCTAGAAAAAATCATGCAAAAAATTACAAAATTCAGGTGCATATCCACTACAAGAAAAATTCCTAGGAATTTTGTTTTCTAGTGTACATGGACTCCAATTTTGTTATTTTTGTATGATTTTTTCTATATTGAGTTTGAATCTCAATTTTTGCAACAAACTATATATATGGATGCACTGTGGATGTGCATTGTTTTAAAATTCTCCAAATCACGAAAGTATGCTTTTCGAAAAAGTTTGCATGTTTGCACCTACCATTAGGTTTGCACTACATATTTTGCTGGGATGGAAAGATATTTTAGTAACAAAGATGTGCAAAATATAGCATAGGCCTAGCGGTCGACTTCCGAGATCGTTATGGTGCGCATGGGTGCTCTGTGGCATTGGCCCTTCCTAGAGGCGGTGACCGTCACCAGCGTTAGCTTTCACGGACGAGCATAAACCTCTGAGAGGGGTGCCCGGAGCAGATTGCTAACAGCAACGGCTGGTGCCTCCTGCTGTTGCTCCCTGGGTGTGGGCTGATGGAGGTCAGGCCAAAAGCCAGGATGGCGATGTTTGTGGATGCCGTTTACCTAGCTTGGTGGCATCCTTTTTGCACCACATCTCTGCCTTCCCTACCAGTGGTTGCGGGTGAAAACTTTCCCACTATGGTGGGCTGGCGTAGCCAATGCTATTGGCGTCCTTATTCGTGAAGGCTTCGTTAGGCAATGACCTGGCAACGTGGTTATTTCCACATCTCCTGCTTAGCTTCTGGTGGAGTTCCTTCAAGTTGTTCTTGTGCAGGTGCTTCTGAGTTTATGACATCAAGAATTTGTAAGTAAATGGGGATGTGCAGGATTGCCACTGCACAAGAAAAAAGGAAGTCGGTAGCGAGGGCATAGAGTTGGAAGCTTAGTCTTTCTAGCTCTCTTAATCTTGTTGTCCTTTTTTTTCACGTACCTCAGTTTTGAGGCTTGGAGTCTAAAGTCCTTTGTATACTTTAGCTGTGTATATCCATATTTGGATATAGCGGCCAGATCTATCCATTATCTAAAAAATGTGTATCTTTATACATCTATCTGTATTTTTCTAAGATAATAATAGCTTGTTTGGCCCTATTCATTGGAGTGATTTGGACAAGAATGAACTCTCACGCTGTACACTATTATTAATTTATTATTAGACATATATAAATATCTAGGAATTCCGACATAAAATAAAAATGTACTAGAAAATAAAATCCTACTACTGCAAAATCAATTTCATAAGACACAGGATTTTATTTTCAAGAGTAGTAGTGTCCCAATCACACTACTAATGTACTGTATTAAGTGTCCCAATTCCAGCACAAAGGTCGTCATCGGCACCCCCCGAGTAATACAAATTCCTCGTGTTCAATTCTGCATCATTAATCAAACCCATCACATGTATATAAATAATAGTACTTCTAAGTCAAGGTGTATAGATAATTGTCACAATAAATGTTGAGGACCACACATAAAAGTCAAGCAAAAGGGTCCACCTGACAACGAGTGTTGGCAAGAGGCTTCCCAGTGACCACATCTTGTACAAGATATGCTTTTGTGCTGACGGGGCATCCAAAATACTTCTTGGATGGTTGATATAAGACCGTGAGAGCAGTATGCAAAGCTAGCCAACCAGAGGGATAACACTGAGCTTAGAATTGTGAGCAAAAGGAGTAACCCCGCCCGAGCATGGAAAAGATGACTGCATGCGCTGTTCTTACGCCATGCCCGCTGTTTCTTTGGAACTCAGTGCGCTTGGTAAGTTGATTATCGCGTCTCTGTGAACAATTTTCTTCGCTCATTCATTTCTTCTAGAGATGGCGGTGCTAGCAGGTTTTTATTGGAAGTACTAATAAGTTGACAAATATATGTTTTCTTTGTTTCTAATTATATATGACGTTAAGGATAAGATAATTAAAACACTTTCTAACTAATTAGCTTGTTCTAAACACCATATATTTAGAAATTAAGGAAGTGTTATAAAAAGTTCAGCCTTTTGAGCGAATCAGCGACATACATACAAGTTCATGCGACATAAACTAGGTCTATGTATGTTTTTTGAGGGAAACAGGAGGCGGGGTTGCCCTCTACTAGCTTATTGAATTTAAAAGAACAAAAATCTAGTACAACGGGTTTAAGAAACAAAAAAGGTAACGAAGAAAATAAGCAAAATTATACAAAGACTTCTAGTCGTTGATTAATCTGAGGTTGTGTGTTGTAGGAGGAGTAGAATTGGTGTAATCGGATGATTTGCATTCAGTCTCTGCTGTATGCATAGACTTTGCATGACTTGGGTGTCAATTCTATACAGCGCACCATAATCCCAACTAACCTTATTCCAGTCATGATATACTCTAACATCTATATATATGGTTTTCGACAGGGAGGAGAGCCCTCGGTGATCATGTTGGATATCAATCTACAACATTCTCAGGACACAGTTACTCATGCAGCACACTTGATCCAAACGTGGTCTGTCCACCACGAGCACCATCGCCCTCACCGTAATTGCTATTGCAAGGGCTTAGCGTTACACGTTTATGAAAACTATTTTCAAAAAGTTCAAATGCTACTTGACATTACAGTTCTGTCATTAGGGCATTAGAAAAGACAATTCGAGAATAAACAAGGACTCACTGAAGCAGACAGAAACGATGGATGTACACACCGGCCATGTACTTATATGTATATCTATATTCTATATCGATTTCTGTATCTATGTCTCTATATGGATATCGACGTTCTATAATATCTACTCCCTCCGTGGCAAAAAAAAAAGTGTAATTCTCATTTTTCGATAAGTCAAAGTTCTTTAACTTTGACTAAAAATATATAAAAATATTAATATTTATGGTACATAATTAGTATCATTGGATAGATCTTTGAATATATTTTTAAAATAAACTTATTTAGAGATAAAATATTGATTTTTTCTAGAAATCTAATTAAACCTAAAAAGTTTGATTAGTATGAGTCCCGTAGTGACTCTTTCTATAAGACGGGGGATTATGTATCTTTAATTTATACAACTATATCTATATTCTATAAGATAACAATTGCTTGTTTGGCTCTGTTCTATTCAATGGCTTCGATCAGAAAATTAACTCTCGCACTGTACTGTTATTAATATACTAGGCATAATGGCTAAGGAATCCCAACAGTTAAAAGCTAACTGTACTAGGCCGTGTTCAGATCCCAAATTCGCGCACTGTACCAATTCGTTTGTATTTGATAAAAATTGTCCAAACTTTGACTAATTAGATTCAAAATGTTCGTCTCGCAAAGTACAACAAAACTGTGCAATTAGTTTTTAATTTCATCTACATTTAGTACTCCATGCATGTGCCGGCATTTTAATGTGATGGGAATCTTCTTTTTGCATAGTAGAATTTGGGGTTGAAATTTGGCATATAAACAAGGCCCTGGCAAATAAAATCCCAATCACACTGCCATCATGGAGTACTAGTACTTCTGTAGCAGAAATTTGATCGACTTGGTGTTTTACAATATTATAATTGTCCATGACCCATAAATTAAACCAGCTTAGCTGAAAGAATGAGTTTTCGGATATCAGTGAAAATTATTCGCGTTGGGTGTTTATATAATTTTTTACCCCCTTCATATTGGGCATTTCAACCTTTACCTGTGCATTAACCTTTTCTAAAACTTTCACGTAATTTGTAGGACAGGGACATAGCATGATTGCTTTGTGCGCCAAAGAATATCAACTTCAATAAAAAAAAACACTTCTTGCTGTTTTGGTGAGTCTATCTAACTAAAGTATTAAACCCCTGGTACGACGTCACCGTAGTAATAAACTATGATCTAACACAAACAGTACAATCCCATCTCCAATGATTGGTCGAAATAATCAGTAGCTTAATTTGACAATGCCGTTGGCTACGGTCTACCAAGCCAGCAAGCGCTCAATCCTCTTATTATTACAACATTTATTTGGATATATGATATTGCAACCTACTAGCTAGATAGCTAGTCTGAAAACAGAAATACAGATAACTAGGGATGAAAACAGTACGGATATTTTCCGACCATATTCGAGACCGAATCCGTTTAGAGGGGTTTTAATCCGTCCGTATCCGAATCCGGATATTTAACATCCGATACCGTATTCGTATCCGAATATTTAAATCACATATTTATGATGTCGATATCCAATCGTATCCTATCCGGCATTTTTTTATACTATCCGTATTCGAATCCGAATCCGGATATAAATATGAAAACAAATACGATATGAGCGATATCCGTCCATATCCGATCCGTTTTCATCCCTTCAGATAACCTCAACTCTCTCATACATATCTAGTTGTTGCCTTTCCATGACGACAGTGGAGGCGTCTCTGAATCTCTCCAGGTGTTGAGAAAGGTGCTGTGGAGGCGGTCACCTTGGACGACATCCATGGCGGCATAGGACTCGAGCTCGGCCATCTCCTCCGGTGTTAGCTTCACCAACAGCGCTCCTAGGTTCTGGTTGAAGTTGGCGATTTTCGTAGTTCCAGGTATGGGGCAGACATCGCTTCCCTGGTGGTGAACCCAAGCCAGCGCGAGCTGCGATGGTGTGCATCCTTTCCTTGCAGCCATCTGGCTCACACGCTCGAATATTAGCGCATTCTTCTCCATGTTCTCTGGCTGAAATCTTGGTAGATTCTGAAAGAAGATCATATCGAGAATGGCATTACATTCAGTACAGCATGAAGCGCAATATCTTTCGGTAGTCTCTTTGAGTTGGATGGATCATGGATAGGAATATATATACTAGGATAGGATAGGTCACTGTACCTTTCGAAAATCGTCATCCGGCAGCTCACTGACAAGTTTGGCTCCGCCGGAGAAGAACCCTCTGCCTAACGGACTGTATGCCACGATCCCAATTCCAAGTTCTCTGAAAATTGACATACATAACAGCATTATGTATGTACCTTGGCTTCTCTTGTTCAGAGTTTTCCTTCCTTAGGTACCAAAGCAAACAATGTGGGGATATATATGTACCTGCAGGTTGGGATTATATCTTGTTCAACATCTCTTGTCCATAGAGACCACTCCAGCTGGACGGCGGTGATCGGATGAACCGCGTGCGCTCTCCTGATCGTCGACGCCGACGCTTCCGACAGCCCGATATATTTGATCTTGCCTTCTTCAACCAGCTTCTTGAGCTCACCCATCTGCAGTACATATACATATAGCAAAGTTCAGAGAATTCAAGTATTAGTGCAACTTGTCAACGCATGAGAATACAAATATACAATGCAAGTACTCCTACACAACACGACTGACTAACTCACCGTGACCTCGACGGGCACAGTGGTGTCGATGCGATGCTGGTAGTAGAGGTCGATGCAGTCAACGCCGAGCCGCCGGAGGCTGGCCTCGCACGCCGCCCGCACGTATGCCGGGTCGCCGCGGATCGCCCTCAGGTCAGGCGTGATGCCGAACTTGGTGGCCAGCTGCACCTTGCCCCACGCGCCTTGCAGCGCCTTGCCGATGAGGACCTCGTTGGTGTGCGGGCCGTAGACGTCGGAGGTGTCGAGGAAGGTGACCCCAGCCGCGACGGCGTGGCGGAGGAGCGCCACCATGTCGGCCTCGGGCTTGCGCTCGCCATACCGCAAGGACATGCCCATGCAGCCCAGGCCCTGCGCCGAGACCTCCAGCCCCTGCGAGCCCAGCTTCATCGTGCGCGGCCATGGCGGCAGAACACACGCCGGATCAGCTGCTGCCGCCATTGCTGATTTGCTGGACTGGACTCTGTCGAGATGCTTGCTACAGAGGCTGTTGGTGTGGTAGGAGTAGTGCGGTTGTTCTCGCGTTCCCGTGCACGGCTATTTGTACATGCAGTAGAGCCCAGCAACTGGCGTCACGGAATGCGTCACGGAAGAAATTGGTCAGAGAAACCGACCGTCCAAAAGGCCGTAGTTCTGCCTCTCTACTCCCTGTACGTATGTTGATGAATGATGATGACAAAGGCAGCTGGCGCTCTCGAGAACTGCAAAAGTCACTACTGCACGAACGAACCAATGACTTTTACAAATGGTCATATTTGATTTGATTGGTACAGGTGAGATTATTATCTTCTAGTTCGACTTTTATAAATGGTCAGATTTGATTGGTAGAGGTGAGAGCATTTTATAGTACAACTTTTAGAAATGGTCCAATTTGATTTACAAAGGTGAGAGTATTTTCAGGGGCACTAAGTAAGGTGGCTCACCGTCTCCACAAATCATTTCTATAATCAAAAAATTGAAAATCGGCAAAATAAAAAAGTAGCAATTTTTCACGGTAGAGGTATACCTTTGTGGTGTGCTAGTAATCCCCATTTCTATATCTCTATCTGTATTTGTATTTGTATATGTATATTTGTATCTGCATTTGTATGAAAATTTGATGAAATATGCATCTATTTGGTTGGAAGCTAATAAATAGATAAAATATGTTTGCTAGTCTAATGAAGACGTAGCAAGTTCATTAACTCAATCAATGACATGTCTAATAAATATATAGCAATGACAATGTCAATATACACAGAGGTATAAAATATACTAATAATATTCTTAAAATATGATAATATGAATTCTTTATGTACATTAATAATATGCTTAAAAATAAATATACGGTTAATGTGCACTCTTATAATCTGATTATCAAAATAAATTATTTGTTTTTGTGTTTTCTAAAAAGTATATATTTTCTAGGAAATATAACATATTTTAATACTCGAGTAAGCTAGCATTTTTAATTAATGAGTAGGGAGACATGAAAAGGAAATTAAGTATAATGATCTTCCATAACCCAGGCAATTAAGTCATTCCTACTTTATGTCCAGTCGCTCACTTTTGTCCGCCTGGGTGGGGCAATCGTTGCCTGCCTATTGCAGGCAACATTTCAGGGCTGCAACCAAACACTACTGGAATCTCAAAATTTCCTGTCGGTATCAATGTCACCGATAGAAAAATTATAATTATCCTGTCGGTACGCTGAAACCGACAGAAAAATTACCACACCGACAGAAATATGTAAAATTGCCTGTCGGTACGCACGTTACCGACAGAAAAATTACGTACACACAGGAAAAAAATGTTTTTTTTTTCTGTCGGGTGCGTTTTTCCCTGTCGGTATTTTTTTCTAACACACAGGAAAATTACGAGCCAAAAATCCAGAGCGCGTAAGTTTGCCGCTAGTCCGAGCATGTGGCGCCAAACCAAAATCCAAGACCCAGCGTTGAGCGCCAAAGGAAAAGCAAGAAGGCCCAAGCCCAAGCCCAGCCGTATGTAACTGAGGCTAATAAAAAAACCCGACCATATCCCCACCCGCCGCATCGTGAGGCCATGGCTTACTGGCTTCGGTCTTCCCTACCGCAGCGCCGCACGACTCCGTGCCGAGCAGGCACCTCTCGCCTCGCGCTGCTCATACACCGCCCCTCGCCTCGCGCCGCGCGTACGCCGCCCCTCTCTGTCGCAGCTCGGCCGCCCCTCTCCCGCACAGCTCAGCCGCGCATCGCCGGGGTGCTCGGGTGCCAGGGCTCGCGGCTGCCGGGCCTCGCGCCGCCGTCCACACCAACGCCGTCGCTGCGACCCAAGGCGGCGGCTCGCTTCCCTGCCTACATTGGAGGTATTATTTTTCGTATTCAGTCTCTGCAACTGCTGTGTTCATGAGATCGTCAATCCCGCGTCCAAATCGCTGAAAACCATAACCCTAATCCCCAGATCTGCTAGCTTGTGGAGGTATAATGCAACAGGCCGCTGTAGGTGTTCCAGCTAGCTTTGTATATATATCTGAAGGCATGTTCTAGTTAGCAAGCTTGTCTCCTCGCCGGCCGCCGCCGGTCAGCGCCAGGTCCGCACTTGGCTTGACCAGGTAGCTTCATCTGTGAGGCTGTGTCACTGTTTGTTGAATCCTGATGCGTGGAGCGTGTGGCACCGTCAGTCACTCTAGATTCCTGGCGTCTGGTTTGTGATTTGTCGGGTTCTTGGGTTTGCTCGCTTAGATGGATGGATGGATTGATGCCGTAGTTGTAGTTTGTGGCGATGCTGGGATGCTTTATTGGTTTCGATTCGGTTGCTTGATTGCGATTAGATTCGAGCTCACTCAACAGCATAGGGGCAAATTGACTTTTTATTAAAGCTTAGATTAGTAATTAAGTGTAGAAAACTTGCATGTATTAACCTCTGGGGTAGCACAGCAAGTGACCGAACATGCCTCAGATATTGCTCAAGTTAATTAAGGAGCATTTCTTTACCAGTGCTCTACTGTTGCACATCGATGTTGATGTGCTAGGCCAATAGAAAAATGCCAGCTTTCTTGATACAAGTGTATGCTGCCTCTGACTTTTGGCGATGCTAGCTAGCTACTTAACTACATACACAATAACACAATAGTGATGAGTGAAGAGTGATGTGTGATGGTTTTTTTTTGAAATGAGAGTGATGTGTGATGATGATGCTCCTCCTAACCAACCACTTACAACGACTTAACCAGCACTATCAAAGGCTGCATGCAAGTAAATTAATCTATCATTGAACCAACGATTTAACTAGCAGTATCATTCAGTCATCGATTCGTGTTTGTGACTACAGTAAAGGAGCCCGTGACACAGCCCTTTGTGGAGGAGAAACCCATCAGAGGAGACGAAGCAGCCCGCAGCGAAGGAGATGAATTAGGCCGCAGCGAAGGAGGCGGAGCAGCCTGCAGCATCGACTCGGATTCTACTACTTCCACCTCAAAGGGTAAGCATTGTTTCTTTCTCATTTTGCTGCGGTTAATAGACCTCTTAAATAAGTAAAATCCATAATTTGTATGGTCTGCAGCATGTTTAAGGTATTGATGGAACTGAATTAGGGTTTTAGCACAATGTTTTGAGGGTTACACAGAGTGTGTATCTTAATCTTATCATGGAAAAACAGCTAGCTTTAGTTCAATCTTTTTTAGTCTTAATGGATGAGTATTATTGTTGATGGTTAGTTAATGTGTCAAAGAATCGGTAGAACAGTGACCTGCTTGGTTAAATTTGATATTGTGTGCTTTGATTGAGCTGCTCTATGGATCTGTTTGTTTCTTTGTGTGGTTTTCCTGTTTTCTAAAACACTACAGCATGAAAACAATGTGATGCCTAATAATTTTAATTTTTTAAATATAGCTAGTTAATATGTCACACCACAATTGGATGTACAGTGGCTGGCAGCGTGGCAAAGCGCCATCTAATGAATGGATTAATCAAACCACTCAATTCTTGAACCATGAATTTTCCAATATGGAGGTAGCTACAAATGACACCATCAAGTGTCCTTGTGCCATGTGCCGAAACTATTTCAGTCTCAAAAGGGATGTTGTAGAGATACATTTGTGCAAGCATGGTTATAGAGAAGACTATGACACATGGATGCAGCACGGGGGGAGTGATATTAGGCATGATGAAGGTGATAACATAGCAAATGGGGAGGGTTTTGATGAGGTTGATCGAATGGATCAAATGCTGATTGATCTAGCTGGGGATAATCCACCTATAGTAGATGAGCAACCAACACCATTTGCCACAGCTTTTTATAGGATGGCTAATAGTGCGCGTGAGTTGGTGCACGAGAAGACCACACACTCTAGGTTATCTGCTGTTGCTCGCTTGCTTGCCATGAAGTCACGACACAACATGTCAATTGCAGAATATGATGATATCGTAGGCATTATACATGAACTTCTTCCTCCAGATTCTAATTTGCCCAATGACTTCTACCAATCAAAGAAACTACTAGAGGGTCTTGGTATGGCGTATGTGAAAATTGATGTTTGTTATAACAATTGCATGCTCTTCTACAAAGATGACGCAAGTAAGGAGAAATGTGATGTTTGTGGTGAGAACCGGTATGAGGAAGGTCGCCGAACAAAGGTTCCACGCAAAGTTCTGCGGTACTTGCCCATCACAGATAGGCTGCAAAGGTTGTATGCACATGTGGATACAGCCAAGCTAATGTGGTCACCTAGTCCATCAATCTCTAGTAAGATAGTGCACCCTTGTGATGGAGAAGCTTGGCAGCAATTTGATCGAGACTTTCCAGAGTTTGCAAACGATAGAAGAAATGTGCGGCTTGCTGTAGCAACTGATGGTTTCACGCCATTTGGTAGAGATGCTGCCCCATACTCATGCTGGCCAGTCTTTGTGACGCCATTAAATCTACCTCCTGGTACACTCTTAAGGCCAGAGTATATATTTCTTGCCCTTATTGTTCCTAGCCCTAAGCATCCTGGTAAAAAGTTGAACATTCTAATGCAGCCCTTAGTTGATGAATTTCTAACATTGTGGGAAGGGGTTGACACAATCGATGCTTCAGTAAAGCGTAGCTTCAAAATGAAGGCAGCATACCTTTGGTCTGTACATGACTTCATGGCATATGGAGACTTCGCTGGATGGAGCACCCATGGTAGATTGTCATGCCCTTATGGATATGGCTGCAAGGGTTTCCTACTCTGTAATGGTCATAAGGCTTGTTGGTTTGACCGTCATAGGCACTTCCTGCCTATAGACCATGCGTTCAGGAAACAAGCTAATGCATTTCACAAGAACACAAGGGTGTTGGATGAGCCACCTAGGAGGTTGACAGGGGAGGAACTCCAGGCCAATGCGACTAGACTTGCAGGTGACACGTCCTTTGGTAAATTGCACAATTGGACACATGTACTTTGCTTTAGGCAGCTTCCATATTTCTCCAAGTTACTTCTTCCACATAATATTGATGTGATGCATAATGAAAAGAATATGAGTGAAGCCATATGGAACACATGCTTTGACATAGCCGGTAAGACCAAAGATAATGTGAAAGCTAGGCTAGATTTAGCTATGATTTGTAACCGACCTTCGTTGCATTTGGTCCAAAAGAACAATGGGAAGTGGGACATGCCTAGAGCTCCATTCTGCATTGCCAAAGATGACAAGCCAATCATTCTCCGATGGATCAAAGAATTGAAGTTTCCTGATGCATATGCAACCAACATTAGGCGTGGTGTGGACTTGCAACATAAGAGGATTCTTGGCCTAAAAAGTCACGACTACCACATCTTTATTGAAAGATTGCTTCCTGTTGTGTTCCGTGGGTTTCTACCAGATAATGTATGGCGCTCTTTGGCTGAGCTTAGTTACTTCTATCGACAATTATGTGCCAAAGAACTTAGTAAAGATGTTGTTTGCTCTTTAGAACAGAATGTTGCAGTTCTTCTTTGCAAATTAGAGAAGATATTCCCTCCTGGATTCTTCAATATTATGCAACATCTGATCATCCATCTGCCTTATGAGGCACGATTGGGAGGGCCAGTTCTGGCCCGTTGGAGTTATCCATATGAGAGGTAAATCTAAAAAATATCTACGTATCAATTAAGGCTCATTAGTTTTTTATTTGTAATCTGTTCCTCTTATTTCATAGGTTTATCCACAAAATTAAGAAGAAAGTAAGAAATAAGGCACTTGTTGAGGCTGCCATTGCTGAGGCATTTCTAGTTGAAGAGGCTACAAATTTTCTTAGTCTATATTTCAAATCCACTGCACCTTCTATTAGAAACAAGATGCCACGATATGATGATGGCTCATCTACATTTCAAGGTACATCTGACCTTGAAATTTTTAAATGCCCGGGTCGATGCATTAGCCTAAGGGGTATTCGTAGCCTCTCAAATGAGGAGTACAAGGTTGCTTTCTTGTACATACTAACAAACATACCTGAGATGGATGATTTCTTCATGTAAGTTATACAAATTACTTGAGTAGTGTTTTCCCAAATAACTTGAACCTTTCATGTGAGTTGAGTATTGTTTGTACATGTAGACAATTTGATAAAGAGGAGTGGAAGAGCCGATCTGATCCCACTGAACAGCAACTTCGTGATTTAAGGTTAAACGGTTGGAAAAATGCACGTGGCAAACAGTTTGGGCCGAATTTTTTTGATTGGTTCAAACAGAAAGTAATACTCTTAACCATTTGTCAATATGTTTGTATTGAATAATAAAAAATGCTAAAGAACTTTAACTTAGATTTTTCTTTGTTTTAGTGCATAAAATCAGTTAGCATTCACAATGTTCTATCCCAGTTATCTTATGGTTTCTCCACTCAAGTTACCTCCTATGGTTGTTACGATGTTAATGGATATAGATTCCGTTCAGAAAAATATGAGAGGGGAAGACCTGGGTTAACAACCATCAATATTGGTGTTTGTGTTACTTCCTATGATGAAAACAACGATGCCCTTGAGTATTATGGTGTCATAGAAGATATCATAAAAATTGAATGGGAAGGCTGTTTGAAACTAGAATTGGTTTTATTTTATTGCCAGTGGTTTGATCCAACACCTAATGGATTGAGGCGTACAGAAGATTTAGGCTTAGTTGAGATCAAGCATGCATTAAGGTTGAAAAGTTTTGACCCATTTGTGATGGCTAGTCAAGTTACTCAAGTTTATTATCTATCTTACCCATGTAAGGATAAGGATCTATCTCAATGGTGGGTTGTCTACCAAGTTGCTCCTCATGGATGTGTACCTCTCAATGGTGCAAATGATGAGTCCATGAGTTCTGAACATGTAATACATGATGTCTATCAAGAGGATGGATTGGATGGTACCTTTGTTATTGATTTGGGGGAAGCATTGGATTCTTTGGTATCTTTGGGCTCAAATGAGATTACTGATGTGGTAGACTTAGAGACAATAGAGAAAGCCACAGTTGAGGATGAGGAATATGATGAAGAAGCTATTGATCAAGAGGGTTACACTACAGAGGAAGAGGATGAAGCAATAATGGATGAATCGGACGAAGAGACTTATGATCAAGACGATTATTGAATTTATGGTCATGAATTTGTAGTGTTGTAATCCTATGGTTTATCAATGGGATACAATATATCCTGTATACCTTATTTTGATATTAAATCTGAACTTCTTGTGTTATTCTGCAGCTATTTTCTGTTATGTAATCTGAACAAGGTGGTTATGTAATCTAAACTTGGTGTTATGTTATTCTATGGCGCATTTGGGAGCCATTTGCTATTTTCCAACTATAGCTACCATGTTATTTTGATCTTTTACTTTTATTATAAAATACATTTGTTCAGTTCTATTTAGCTGATGTTTACTATTGAATACTATATTCTAAACTCATCGTTCCTATGCAGATGGCTCGTGGGATCTGTCATGCACGTAAAAGTCGTCTTCCTAGGAGGCATGGCTCCCAAATGGGTGCATCTCAAGGACCAGCCACTGCTGATGGCTCCTCACAAAGGACTAGCCCTGCTGTCCCTCCAGAAGTAGAGCCTCCTAAAAAACGAGGAAGGAAGCCGGGGACTAGAACCAAATTAAAACCACTTACAAAAACTGGCCGGGTGGTTCTTAAATTAAGTGGTGACTCGTGAGTAAATTATCAACTAATCCGTACTATTAGCTTCCATTTTTAATTATTTATAAAAGCATCTGTCATTTATGTACAGGCAATTTGCTTATGCTGACTATACCGACCACAGCCGCAAGCCCCCTTACAAATACACTACTCAGCTCGGTGTCCTTCTGAAGAGAGAGTACCCAGGAAAGCTTGAAGACAAGGCTGAGGATGGTTTACTGATCAGAGAGCGGCTAGCTCTAGACTGGAATGATTATTTTCTTGGTTGTGTGGGTAAAGATAACATGACACATGGGGAATGTGTGCTCTATGAATTTTGGGTAAGAGACATTGTAGATAAGAACTTGAATGTCTTAACCAGTCTTCACAATTCATGCTTCTTTTGCCATAGAAATGTAGAAAATTCAACGTATGTTGTTGGCACATTTTGCTTTGTTGCTTCTCTTTTCTGTGTCATTGCCATGCTGTGACTGCTCAGGTCATGAGTTGGAGAATGTGTCTATTTAAGAAGCAACCTTTCTTCCATTCATTTGTAAGAGAAATAAAAGGGACAAAATATATTCTAATGCTACCACCATGTACTTTTTGCCTCTGGATGGTTTAGACTTGTTGGTGAACTATAAACTAAAATAGAGAGGGACAGATTGCCTTTGTTGATCTGCATGGGTTTCAGGAGATCCTGAATACAGGTGAGCATTATCTAACAATGTATCTGTAACTAAGGATAGAAATAATTGTGGTTTTATTTATTTACATTGTTAGGGAATGCTTTGATCAGCTGTTTAGTTATAGAGAATGCTTTGATCTTTTATCTACATTCTTAGGATCAAGCAAGTTCTTTTATTGTAGAAAAATCCAAGGTTTGGTTAGAATTAAAGCAATAGTAAGGATACACTATTTCCATTCTCTTCTTTCATCGCTTCCTATTTTCAACTCTTTGTCAAATACTTTTGATGGAGTATTAGGGTTGGTGGATAGATGAGTGGCATTTAAGTTTTAATATTTCCCTAGATGACACAATCTGCAACCTTTCATTCAGCTTGTTGATTTGGCGCTTCTTTATGTTTGAATTTTCTGAATCTATGCATACTCTTTGAATCTTGATATTTCAAGTTTGCAGAAAATATATTGAAGCTAAAGATCAGCACAGACTGATCATGATACTGTTGAGAAAATACATCAAACCAAACATTGTATTAATGTATGTACTGCACACCTATGCTTGAAATAACTATTTGCGCGGTCGACAGATGTTGTTCAACTGCACCTGATCTCCTTCCCATGTTTCAGGTCCCTTCCTCTCAATTCAGATCTAATTGGTTAACCTAATTGGTTATTTCTATTTGGAGTTGTTCGAAGTTTTAATATTCTATACTCTTTGAATCTTGATATTTCAAGTTTTAATATTCTATACTATTTGTATTCGGAGTTGATATTTCAAGTTTTAATATTCTATATTCCTTGTACACAAGCAGCGGTTGTTCGAAGTTGCAGAAGACGATCAAGAAGAGGCGAATCGTGTTCTTGACAACTATTTGAAAAAAAAGGTGAGGGACATTATGTATCAAGCCCGTGTGGATTGTGTAAAGGCATACTACAGAAAAAGGGGTGAAAGTTTAGATGATGCACTAGCCCGCACAATTGAGCTGGAATATGAGCAATACAAGCTGGGCAGGCTGGACTGGTTCAATGATGCTGTGTGGCCCATTCTATGTGCCTATTGGTGCTCAGAGGAGTATAAGACAAAACGGAAGATAGGACTGGAATGTCGCTTCAGTTCTGATGATATTGCTCAAAACCATGGAGGGTCTAGAAACTTCACAGAGACACAACAAGTTCTGGTATGTCACATTAGCATTATCACTCTTACTTTTGCCTACTCAATTCCTTGGATATCAGTTTTGGATGCCATAAAGTTGTCATGATTCCTAGCTGCCATCTATTATCATACAACTGACAATCAGCATTCAACTATTTGTATTTGCAGGGACTTAGGTTTGGACCACATAAGGGAACCCCTATTAATGCATTTGCTGCGATGAAATCTGGCATGAGAAATATTGATAGCAGTGGTAATTGTGGTCCAATCAACAGCAGCAAAGCACAACAACGCATGGTATGTAAATCTAAGTCTGGCAATGACACCAATCATTTTTAGTTCAAAGTTACCACACCCAAGTGAATCATGCAGCCAACATAGTTTTATGTCCTTTAGCGTGTGTATCATACTCTGATTCAACAATCTTAGCTACATTCTCTAGTTTACACTGCTAGCATGCCCTTATGCATAATCTCATGTTATCACTAGCTCACAAGTTTTAGTGGCTGTTTAATGCTACTTAACTACTTTTGCTCTAGTTCTGCACTAACTCAGATTATAAAAAAAATAGCCAGCAATATCCAATACTTGATGCTAGCGAGTATTTGGAATTGTTTGTAGGATGACTATATAGCAGGGGTTAAGAGGGCTACACAGAGGGCTACACAGGAGCATGAAGAACAAGAAGAGGATGGGGAGCATGAAGGACATGAAGAGGATGGGGAGCATGAAGAACATGAGGATATGGAAGAGGTGGAACAAGGGCAAGGGCAAGGGCAAGGGCCAGAACATGAGCAAGAGTTGAATGCAAAGGTGTTGTACGACGTGTCAGGTGGTATGACCAGCCATGGGCACTTTGCTATAGGATATGGTGCTGTTAGGGCAGCTGATATCAGAGCAGTTGCGAAGGAGAATAATGTGAGTCTTCGATCCAAACCCGTTTCAATGCAAACGTTGGCCCGACAAAATGCAGAACTACGACGAGAAAATGCAAGGCTACAAAAAAAGTATGATAGTGCGGCTCAACAAGGCAAAGTTGCTATAGATCTGACAATGGTATGTATGTGTGGTGATAGTATTTTTTCTGCAGGCAAACCATCTTTCAAAATCTGAAATATTTAATGTCTTCACTATAGGGACTTTATCGACGCTTCGGACTTGAACATGAAATTCCAGAGGCATCCTTACGATTTGCATCAGCAGCAGCAGCGCAAGGAATTGTGAGTACAGCTAGCGCAACTTCCCCCATTTTTCTTATATTTGGCAACTATATGACTATAATGGCAGTCTTTCTCTAGTTTAGCTAGCTGGCAGATTAGCTTCCCCCATTTTCCTTATATTTGGGCAACTATATGACTATAATTTTGATGTGGTATTCAGAATGGCAACATGCAGTCCACCAGTGAGGAAGTGGCCTCATCTTGATTCTTGCATAGCTATTGGACTTAAATTGAATTAATTGAGTAATAATGGTAAGGTAGATATTTGCATTTGGTTCAATTCCCATGGACTGGAACTCAGTTGAAAATAGTTAGCAGTCTTGTATTGTGAGCAATAATCCTTCATATTATTGGTGTCTTGCTTAATCAAACTATCCAAAAAGTAGGTGTTGTTATTCTGGAAGCATAAGGAGATAGGTTTATCAAGATCACACTCATCTTCACTATTTGTAAATTTTCTAGAAGGCTGAAACATTTGGAGAATGTGGACAATGGTGCTTAGAATAAGCAGATCTGCTTACATGTGATTTTTCGATCTCAACTATACTCAAGGTCTCTAGAAAGCTGTTGGGTTAAAGGCTTAAAGCTACCAGCAGCACAAAATTTGATGTTGATTTTTTTTCCAGCTTGGCTTTCACTGTACTCGAGCAAGTAAAGTTGATTTGCATATTATACTTTATTAATAACAAGTTTTTGTATTGACCTCCAGATATAGTCAGTATGCTCTAGCTTAAAAGTTTCGGTTTTCTACAGCATGCTTTTGGTCATCTAAATATGTTTCGTTGCCTACCTTTTTATGAGAGATGTTTGTATGCTCAATTTGAGCCAAAGATGTTTGTATGGTCTCATTTTGAGGCAGATTGTATAGTCACTTCATGGGTTGGAGCAGTTAGCATCTGCAAGATTACTACTACTACTACTACCTGTATCAATCTAACTAATATTTCTCTTCATATATATAGGCCACTGGTTCTTCTCATGTTGGCTCGGAATCAACTAATGATGACAATGCCGCGGATGGCCACGATGAAGACAATCTCAATGACACAAACAGAGCTGCAGGGTACTTCCACAGTGGACACCATGCTTGAAGGTAGGATGTGTTCGTCGTAGTGGCTGTTGCTAGTTGCCACTTCTAACCTTTAGATAGTAAAGGTGCAGCTATGAAGTTGATGCCAGCTTTTGGGAACGACTAATCAACTAGTGCATGCTTTTGTGACCTATGGTCATCTTAATTATGTAGTTGTGGATGCAAGACCTATGGACATCTTAATTATGTAGCTGTGGATGTGGCATCTTAATTTGTGGCTGTGGCATCTAATCTATGTGTATGGCATGTGGATGATGAGAAATGATATAATATATTTGTGGACACATAATTCTGTGTGTGCATGTACTACCGGTTGTGTTTATGAAACAATATCATGTTCGTGCATGCACTGTTATCATGAATTTCATACGAAAGTGTAAATAAATGAGGTTTTTGTGAGGTCTGATGACTGCAAAGATGAATATATATTTCCTGTCGGTATGCTGCTATTTACTGTCGGGGCAGAGGCGACAGGACAAAATGCATATTTTCTGTCGGGTCATTGCCGACGGAAAAAACTATATTTTCCTGTCGGTGCGAGCCCTTATCCTGGCGGTAGGAACCCGACAGAAAATTATATTCCCTGTCGGTATGGCATGTTTTTCTGTCGTCCTCTTCCGACAGGAAATTTTTTGTAGACCTGACGAGTGGCAATTTTCCTGTCGACGCTCTACCGACAGTAAAAGTAGTGACCCGACAGGAAAAATTTAAAACCGACAGGAAATTTCTATTTCACTGTCGAGCTATTCCTGTCGGAATTTTTCTGTCGGTACACTGACAGGAAAATTGTTTTTCTAATTTTCTATCGGATTTTAGTTTTTTCCTGTCGGTTTTTTACCGACAGAAAATTTTGAGTTTCCAGTAGTGAAATAACATAGAAGTAGGTATGAGGCACGTGTCATTCTATGTTGTGCTCTTTCACCATCGATTACCGATGTAGGACAAAACCTAACGGTACTAAACTTTAGTCAAGTGACTAATGATGCAAGACTAAACCTAACAGGACTAACTTTAGTTAAGTGAGTCACTTGACTAAAGTTTAGTCCTGTTAGGTTTAGTCCTACATCGATAATTGATGGTGGGTGAGCACAACATATAAGGCGGGGGCAGTCGTCACCTACCAGGCTAGTCTTTTGGGTTGAGTTAGGTCCAAGACCTTGATATGTTGTGGGCTCCGGTCGACCTGGGCCTGAGAGCTGTTAGCTCGTGGTATAGCGACCTAGGCCGGATTCCACTGCGCACTCTAACAAGTCCCCCCTATCCTGTTTGGATGGAGAGACTAATAGCCATTGAAGCTACTGTACACCTGCTCAGATCTCTCCTCCACCGGATCCACCCACCACTGAGCCCCTGCTTGACTCTCACCCCCACCAGATCAACCCACTACCAAGATGCCTGAGTGCACGGCTAAGCGCCTTGGCAAGTGGTGTGAGGTGTTCAAGGAGAAGCAGCAGCAGGAGCTCAGGGACAGCCGCTGGAGCCCAGTCCGAACGTGCGGGGCAGATACGAGAGGCCCCAATAGGTCATTACCGGCGCTGCTCATGGCCGTGCCCGTGCTGCCAGCATGGCACCCCAAGCCCGCCGCGATGGTGCCGCGAGCTAGCGGTGGTGGAGGGGCAGGCACTGGCGGAGCTCGCCGAGTGCTACCGCAAGCTAGAGGAGGGGGCAGCGTGCGTGGGCAGCGCTCCGGCGGGAGGCGGCGTGGCGCCTGAACTGTTTGGAGCAACGGCTAGAGATGGAGAGCGAGATGCAGCAGCGTGAGGTGTGGGAGGAGTTCAAGTGCATTAATGAGGGACAGGGGTGTCTTTTGGCTAGTTTAGACCCCTTCAGTCTCCCCTAAGTGACTAATGGATTAATCCCTTCACTCACTCATTTAGTCATCCTTTTGGGTCTTTAGTGACCGTAAAAGAGGACTAAAAGGGGTGACCAAAGTTTAGTCACCTGAATCCAAACACGCCCCGTTTGTAACTAAACAAGCCCGATGTGCACATCATCATATCTATGGTGGACGGATCCATGACATGTCCATATGATAGAGGAGGAGCAGGCAGGGCCGCAGGGGAGCCACCTCTACATCAAGTGGCAGGTGGTGGACCTCCATGTGTTTGGCGAGATATGTTCCATGGGTCCAGATTGGGTTCCAAATGGTGCGGACTCTACCACAATGGGCTTTGCTGGCCCTGTTTTTTGTGTCTTTTTTAAACTACTAGGTAGTGTGCCCATGTGTTGCTATGAGATAGCTAAACTTTTGTATTAAAAACACACGGATTGCACGATAAGATAAAAATACTGTGAAATTAAATATCGACGTTAAAGTGTCATTTAATCTAAAAAATAAAGTTCGTAAAATTAACAGTATTTTTTTAGACCTCTCTAGAAAACAACAATATTCTCTATTTTATTGAAACAAATTAGCTATCCAAAACCGGATATATTGGGATGTGTGTTCGTTGGTGCAGCACCTAGGCCTCCTCGTGAAGCATAGGGCAGCTGCAATGAAACAGTCAGCTGATGGATGAGCAACAAATATCCAAAGCAAAACAAACCTTGAGCAGAACCCTGCAAGTTGCCTCTAAAAAAACAGTATATTTGATCATGATCATTGTAAATATGAAACAAAGTTGTGAGTCTATGACCTTGCAGGATAGGAGAGGACAGGCAAGCAAGATAAAACAAAGCCACCTGGATGCACTTGAGCATTTGAGTGATGAATTTGGCCGAGAATCCAGGCGCAAGAGGCAAGCCAATCAATCCAGTTAGTCAGTGTAAAAGCAACAAAAATTGGACATTAACCAAAAAGCAGAGGAGGCTAGTGGGTACCTCACAAGTTCCCGGTGAAGGCGTACCACGCAACAAATCAGCACACAAGGAGCATGATTACCAGCGATTTGCCCCGATCCCTAAGGCCTGAGCTGGAGGTGCTAATCAACACATGACAAATCACAAGCAGTAGGACCAAGGGCGTGGAAGCAATCGTAGCTAGTCCTGTTAGTGAGAAAGGATCTTTTTTCTGGTGGAAAGTAATCTCATAGCTGACATCATCAATTGACTATAAGCTGGTGCGTGGGCCAGTGCGTGCATGCGGGTGGAGAAACTGGGCTAGAGCATGCATCAAATGGTGCTTGCATGTGCATGGATGGGCTCTTCATGCTGGGTTGCTACGGTGCTATAAGTATTTTAAGTCCAGAAAGCTGAGAAACTCAATGGGCCATGGAAAATTATCTGGGCCAAGAGGGGAGCGGAGCCTAGTTTCGCCCCCTACAGGGCTCCGTCCTTGCACACAAATCCAGGACAAGCACATACTGTTTAATTAACCCACCCCTAACCATTGGTGCAGAACCAAACCAAGCGCTGGTTGCTGATATAGAAAATCATGATAGCATTTCCATTAGGCAGCCGTCTCTGAATCAGAAACACTAAACAACCATATTAAAATTGAAAACACAGGAGATAGTAATAGTTAAGAAGGACAAGTCATAGCTAAGAAGATAGTAACAATTAAGAAACAGGCCAGGCATCAAAACAGCTATAATAGAATGTTCCAGGTACTTGCAATATAGTAAGATGGAGTGCACAGTTATGTAAAAGACATTCATTTCATCTAAAAAAATGTTTTAGATGAAGGCATATAATTGAACTAAATTATATACTGTGTCGTGATATGAAAGACATAAATAAACTCGATTTTATGTTAATTTAAGTGCTAGTCTGAAACCATTCAGGTACTTACTGAATTCTTTTATATTCATCTAAGTGCTTTAGTTAATCATACACCAAAGAGCTCTTATGTTACTTTCAGTTGATGTACACCTTGCTGACATGAGAATGCTTGTAGGTTGTAGCCATGTTAAGGTAAGATTAAGGGAATTAAAGAACAAGTGCTGCCCATTTGCAATAAGCACCAGTGAACAACACGTGATGACTGTGCTGAAATCTAACCTACTAATTGACATACTATCTTAGCTTAGCTAGATCTAACCTGCAGATTTCAAAACAACTCCACAGAATATAAATTCGTCATACCACATGAAACCCAGATATAGCACTACAGTTCCACTCAACTTATGAAATCATTATTTAAAGCACAAACTGAAGTGTTACCCAAGAAGAGGACAAATTATGCCTTATTTCTACATCTAACAAATTCAAACTACAACTAACAAATTCAAACAGGTGGATATAGAACCAATTGGAAGTTCTATCTCATAAAGCCTTATACTGCGTAGATGTTTCTTCCGGTGATTGAACAAATTTATAGTTGATCTAAGACTGCAATAACTATATATATATATATATATATATATATATATATATATATATATATATATATATATATATATATATATATATATATATATATATATATATATATATATATATATATATATAACTGACATATATACAAGTAAAACCAAGTGGTAATGGTTATAATACAGGAAGCCTCTATATATCTCATAAAGCTAATATAATCCATCTAAGAAATAGTTATTTGGTAACCAACCTGAACCTTGCTGATTCCATGTATGGTAGCTTTGTAAGCCAATAGAGAATGCCCTAATCCCACACCCAAGTTTCTCAAAACAGTTGAGACTGTCGAATCACCTGTCAATGATACAACATGGTGGTTCATTAGTATACTTATTTAAAATGAGGTGATAAGTGAACTATGCGAATAGCTTTACATTTAGCAGTGCTTCAGTCCCTAATCAACTGTATCGACAACCTGCAAGGAGATTGTTAAAAATTCTATTAAGTGAGGTAACTACACCAACAATTAGAACTCTGCACCTGTGTTTGAAAGGGTGGCAATATTAGGTGTAAATTGAGCAGTGCAAGTAGTAGCACAATCACTACAGAGATATTTTGCAAGTTGTAGTGACAGACCATGCATATGCAGCCCTATAACTTCCTAATCTCAAGAAAACAGTATCCTTTGGTATGGATTGCATTAGTTAAATATATATTTGGACACAGAAAGATGTGCCCACTGAACAACAAATGTAACAAGCAGAGGAAGTAAGGGAGATGCAAACTTGCAAAGATCTATGCTGCATTGCATTACACAAGCAGTGGTCCATACTGTTATAACTTTCATACAATTGAAGGCAAAATCACAAGAGCATAGAAAGGTTGTACTCACACGAATGGACGGACGAAAGCCACCACAGACGCGGCCGTAGTCGGAGCCGGTCCACTCGCCATGCATGCCGGTGAGGGAGAAGTAGGCGAGGCATGGTCAGATTTGGCGTCCTCTGCTCTTCTTGTCCTCGGTGGATGGCGAGTGGAGGTGGCGAGGTGGTTGCCGGCATGGTGGATGGAGGCGCATTGGGGAAGAGATGGGGAGGCGCCGGACGGGGCAGTGTGCGGCGGTAGGGAAGTGGTTGAAGGAGAACGCCCGCGCGATGCAGAGGATGGCGCGCGGGACACAACAAAGGGTGAAGATCCTAGCGGGGTAAGGGCGACGATGGGGCAGCGATTGAGGACGGCGGCGGCCGCGCTCGGAGTGAGGCCGTGCGCGAGGTCAAGGGCACCCGCGCGACGGCGAGGAAGGCAGGCGGCGGATGATGACGACGACGGCCACGCGTGGAGCGAGGATGAAGGCGCCCGCGCCATGACGATGACGGCGGTCGAGGGCGATGACATTGCCCGAGAGCAATGATGGTGGCCGAGGGCTGTGCGACAGCAAGGACGGTGCAAGATCCTGCCTGGCGAGGACGACAACGGGGGCGGCGGATGAGGACGATGGCAGCCGCACGTGGAGCTAAACAGTCGGGCGGATGAATCACGGGGGAGCGAGTGAGGTGGATGCTGAATTGCCGATTCGCCGTGGATGGAGCGAAACTAGCGGACAACTCGCAGGAGAGCGAGCAGGATGGCGATTCCTTTCCTTTTCTCGCCCGCTCCTTTGCTTTTCTCACTCGCGCGTTGGATGCTGTGATCGCAGGGTTCAACAGACTGATGAGGTGAACGATTTTGTCTCACGATAACCATGCTCTGCGATCAATGAGGAAGGGAAGGTGCGCGATCAACGTGATGCGTGGCAATGTTTCCTAACGGGCGAGCATATAGGATCGCACGGGCGGATGGTGGTAACACCAAAAAATTACCGCACCAAACAATTGTCTCCCTTTTGTTCTTTTTAGTTGTGGGAGATATGGCTAGCTTTTATAGAAAGAGTATAAAACATAAATAAATAGATATCTACCATTTTTGTTCATATTTTCCATAAACATTTTATACTTTTTTTGCTGTTGCAGCACATGGCATTTTTTTTTTCTGTCGTTGCAACGCATGGTATATTGGAAATCATCTATCCAGACTTACGCACGAACTGACTGTTGTGCGCACTGTATGGGGTGTTACGCTGTCTCAAAACACCCCATACTGATGCTGCCCACTGATCCACAGTACCCGAGGTATGGCTGTCCGTTCAGTTTCATCGATGCCCATAATTCAGAGCATGTTCTTGTTAGGAGCTATGAAACTGATTCTGGTACTGATGCTGATGGCTGATGCGAGAACCCAGAAACTTACAGCTCCAAAAGTTAATTGTGGAATGGAAGATGTCATCAATATTTCGCATGCCAACAAGTTACAACTCCCTTTGATACAATACAATACATCGTAGAGAAGTCTGAAAGTTTTTTTCATTTGATTTCAGAGATCCAAGGCATCAGTTGGTCATCTCTGTCTTCCCAACTAGCTGTAGACTGTTGACTGGGTCATGGTGTGCTCTGTACTGACTTGTATGTCCTTTGCACTAGGCGCTAGCTGAAACATCACAACTAGTTCTGCTGCATCTCTTTGACTTCATCAGCGATTTTCTTAGTCAAATTATGCATGCTACTAACACAGTCACAGGTCAAAGGTCATATATGGCTACCTCTAGAAAGCCTTCAGACGTCTATATAAGCTTTGCGTCGAATTCCTCATATTTCATAACAACAAGAATCTAGAGTCATCTGCACGCAACACATTACCAGATTACAATCACTTCGCTAGCAAAGCTCCAATGGCATCACAGATTGAGAGCCACCGCTCTGGCACGGAGGTCGTCACCGGAGATGCCATCTGCAGCAAGAAGTCTCTGGAGCTGCTGGAGGAGCTGGGCCTCCCCAAGGGCCTCCTGCCTATGGAGGACATTCAGGAGTTCGGGTACAACCGTGACACAGGGTTCATGTGGCTGGTGCAAGGAAAGAAGAAGGTGGAGCACACCTTCAAGAAGATCAAGCAAACCGTGTCGTATGGCGCCAAGGTGACGGCCTTTGCCGAGAAGGGAAAGCTGAAGAAGATCACCGGTGTGAAGACCAAAGAGCTCATGCTGTGGCTTAGCGTTGTCGAGGTCTACGTCCCCGAGGCCTCACCGGAGAAGGTCACCTTCAAGACAGGCACCGGCCTCTCTGATAGCTTTGATGCCCCTGCTTTTGCACTGGGACAGTAATCAAGCAATTACCAGTTACTCGCCTGACCAAATCCTCGTAGTCACACACGGAACTGTGGCCGGCCAGTATGCAGTATGCAAGCCGGCGCCACCACGACCAAGTATGCCTACTGTTGCCGACGCCTATGGACGAGCTCATGGAAGGGACCATCCTCCACCGAGTCCTGCCAGACGATCCGCCGATCCGTGCTACTGTGTCTCCTGATCTCGTCCATGCCTCACTCGTCTACAATTGCTAGGGCAGTGGCGCACAGTGCCCCATCGTCTCGAACCCTGGCTTCCGCAACCGTTTATGTCACTCCCAGTCCCACTGCACGCTTCCAATTCTTGGGTTCATCTACCACTATGCTTGTGCCACCAGCTTCATGCCCACCTCCTCCTCCAACCACCAGCCCCTTAGGTTTTGGCCTTTTGGATTTTGCCCTCTTTATCATTAACTTCTGTACTAAATATTTAGCTTCTTAGCACATAGAAAAGCTCCTCGCAACTTGTTTTTCTGCTTTTTGTTTATTTCTTCATAATTTAAATTTTCTGTTTTTCAAAACCTAGCCCAACAGTTGGATTATTTGTTTTAACTTCTGGTTTCTAGTTGGCAGAAGACCACAAAACAGCTAAAACAAACAGACCATTACAAAGATTTGGACGCCTGCCACTAATTATGTGTCAGGAGTCAGGTTATGCATGACACGGCTGTCCAGAGCACCTCCAGCAGTACAACCTAAATCAGACTATCTATTTGTCTATTTAGGTAGGCTGCTATTTTCATACTACCTAAATTTTTCTTCCAACTCCAACAGTACTACCTAAATCGTGGCTCTCAAATTCAGTTTAATAGACAATGACATGTGGAGCCCACATGTCATCTTCTTCCCCTCTGTTGCCATCACCAACTCGGCCATTCACAGCCGTCGCGAGGAAGGAGGGCTGTGCCGGCAAGGTCTATCCGCGGGGAGGAGGGCACCACCGGCGAGGCCTCTGCAGGGAGGAGGGCGCCACCGGCGAGGCCGTCCGTGGGGAGGAGAACCGGGGATCCGCGTGATGCACCTCCATCGCCGGTGAGGGGGCATCGGGGAGTCGGCGCCCGCTCGCGCCGGGGCCAGCCGGATCCGGCATCGAGGAGGGGCTCCACGGTGAGGGAGGCCCATGGGGAAACGGCGCCGCCCCCGGGGAGGAGCTCCGGCGGCGTCAGGGAGCCACCGGCGAGGAAGGGACGCAAGGGATGGGCACCGCCGGTGAGGGAGGGCCACAGGGGAGGGGCGCCACCGGCGATGGAGGGGCACAGGGGAGGGGCACCGCCGACGCCGAGGAGGAGCGCACTCTGCGTTGGGCGGAGTACGCTACGGGAGAGAGAGAGAGAGAGAGAGAGAGAGGAAACCACCGAGAAAAACTAGGTAGCCAAGTTTGTTGGCCCAACAAATGTAGGTGGTTGGAGGGAAGATTTGTCGGACCAACAAAAATAGGTAGTCAAGTATGTAGCCTATTGGAGTGGGTTGTTTTGGCCTCCACTACCCAAATATAGGATAGGTAGTGGGTTTAGGTAGCCTGCTGGAGATGCTCACATACTGTATATGTGAGGCTACTCTTAGGTTCCATTCTAATAAAAAACTAAATATTTCTCTTTCCTACAATTCCCCAACCTCAAATAATATATAGGGTGGACAACAACATGTCATCATAAATTTAAGGAGAGGTGCGTGTTTTAGGATAGCACTAAATATATGATGTTGGATAGGAGGAATGGTGAAGGGTGATTTTTGTTGTCTATAAACTTTAATTTTGACTATATAAGAGGTTGGATTGGGGAATTATTGGAGATGCACTTGTGCTGACAGTTTTTACAATTAGTAATAACAATGGGATGTATCATTCATAGCGTATTGATCTGCTATATGCATGATACGCCCCCACCATTATTACTGGTGGTACTAGATAGTGGATCCTTGCCGGCAGGGGGCAGGTAGATCAACATAAATGGATCTAGATGGATTCCATCTCCAACCTCATTGTTGACTTAGTGGGGTGCTCATCTGGCCGCATCCCGTGGTGCCAATTGATGTCTAACTACGCCTCATAGCATCCCTCGTTGTCTTCCAGCATCAGTTGGCATCCCGCAATGTCAGTATGTTGACTTGTAGCATCAAGTGGTGTCTTGAAGCGTCCCACACCATCAGTCAACATCCTATGGCGGCACAAGGCATTCCCCGGGGGCAATCGGTGCCCCGCAGCGACACTCTCGTGTCATTCCTCGATGAAGGACTAAAAACGGCGACTAGAGGGGGGTGAATGGGAGCCATAAAATTTCTTTCGAAATATTTGGCCGTTGTTCCAAAATCACCACCAAACACCATAATGTTCATGACCCAAATGAGTGGGTGGAAGTTCCCTAGAAACACAGCGGGACACCACAAAAGGCAACATACACTTTCTGATCCGAAGGACTGAAAATAGGATACTCCACTTCTGTAGAGAAGAAGCAAGTTCTTCGATTTAAAATACCCAAACCAACTGGTGATGAGAGTACCTAGATAGGTTCCATGGATCGATGAAAAACCAATGCAAAAAACGGAATACAAATCGGAGCTCAAACGTGCAAACCACGAATGAAACAGCAGGGCTGAAAATTGTGACCAGAAATTCGGAGAGCACAAACTGGAAATTCAAGCGGCTGGGACCGGAAATTTGCTAGGAAAAATGTGACCCGAAAAACAGAGGGCTACGGCACTGGTGCCCAAAAATATCCCAAGATATTTTAAGTCGAACCACTTGACCCGAGGGCGTAATGGTCCAACTCTTTTTCTATTAATCAAACGGCCATGCTTTCTTCACCGATTTGCTTCGCCTTGACGCAACCTCTATGATTCCGCCACGTGCCGCCCCGTTCCTCCTTGGAACCTCCGCTAGGGTTTTGAGTTCCAAACTCAGAAACCATCCACCGGAGGTTTTGAGGCCCAAACCACCAAACCGCTCGCGAGTAGCATACCCTATACGTGTCCCCCACAACTCGATGCATATCACCGCCATCCTCGACCGCCTAGCCGCCAAGTCTTCTAGAGTCTCCGCTCGACTTGCTCGTCCGCTGTCTTGACTCAGTCAACAGGTCACTCCTCCATGTACACTTGTGCTTGTCGATGTCCCCAGATGTTAGCCACCGCAGCTAGTTACCCGGCTTCTCTGCTCCCTTAGTCGAAGCCTCCAACGCCCGTCCTTCACCACTCCCGGTCCCTTGGCACGAACCCGCTTGACCTTCACCTTCGCCGTCGAACACCGCCTCTAAGCTCCACACCTGCGCACCATAAGGCAAGAGACATACTGCACAACACACTCATGCCACGGTTGGTTCACAAACTCATCCTGAAGCGCCAGCTCATTGACAATCACTCATCACAAACCCGAACACATTTCATCCTTGTGTTCGCACTCGGCACAATTCGCGTCCCTAACATCCCTTTGGTCACACCACCACCGACAATGTACCATGCACCTTATCGAATTAGCTAAGCCGCCTTCATAATTGTTTTCTTCAAGTTATATATGTGTCTCTTTGACATTCTACTAAGTTTGAACCTACAAATAAGTCAGTGGCTACACCTTAATACGTACACTCAGGTGTTCTTTTGTCTGCAATTTAAGTACCCATATCGCATATGTTCTGAGTGTGAAACTTTGTCCCCAACGATGCCCAACACCATGACCCTACATAGTGGATCTATGATCTAGTCAACAATATGCATAACACAATGAGGTCATAATGGGAAAACAACAAATTTAAAATATGTTTACTGTCATGAATAAGTAAGTATCAACTAATGTTCTCCCTCTTTGCATTTCAAGATATAATTCAATGGCGGTATATCACTGTCGGTTCTAGCCACAAACTAGCAGTGATATACTATAGCACAAATGCCATCATCCTCTTCTCCCACCTCCTATCCTGAATACACTCATTTTCATGCCCTCTGGCCTCTTCTTTAGCATTGTTGCAGTCGTTCTTCACTAAAATGCTCAATGAAGGTCTTGTATTTTCAAGCATGTGCATGATCAACTTGCTTTAAGGTTAGTAACAAGCATCCACTCCTTTGAATTTATAGCTTTACAGTTGTTTTGATGGCTACATAGCTGGATTCATATTCTAGTTGTTTCTCTACTCTAGCCGTGGATTTTGAGGAAGGCATCCAAATTGTGGTGAATCCATCTTCCAAAAGGTTGGTGTCTACGAACCCATTTTAGTTCCTGGCAAATTATATGGCGGTTTTTATGATTGTTAGTATGTGATACTTTAATTAGTTCTTATATGCAGTAGAGTAGATTTTTTTTCCAGTAGGGCTGCCAATTTACATTTTGATGAGCAAATCCATGTGACACCTACAAACCCAATGTTTGGAGCTACATTGTTGTTCATGATTAAGTTTCTAATTTTAATTTTTTGTAATTAGTGTCTCCATTTTTATGTGGTATGAAGTAGAATAATTGTCCTGATTAGTGTAGAATAATTGTTTTTATGGGGGCTACCAATTTCAATTTTTCTATAATTAATGTACAATATTTGTTTTTGAAAATGGGGCAACCGATTTCAATTTGTGTAGTATAAATTGTAGTTTTGAGCTACCATTGTTGTTCATGAAGGCTCCATGAACCGACAGTGAAGATTGTGATCACTACTGGTTTATAAGAACTGGCACTGATGTGAACCCCCCATCACTGCTGGTTTGGTTGTGCCAGTTCAAAATCCAACAGTGAAGACGGGGGGGTTGAACCAGCAATGAAGTCTTGATCTGAGGTAGTGCGTGATACATCCCATTGTTATTGCTGGCGGTAAAAACACCCATACTTTTATATAGTAGTAAAGACAGCTTTGCCTTGAGAAACTGTAACCATACTCTAGTGATGACTTGTGAGAAGTAGAAGGCAACACAAGCCCAAATACAAAAAGGTACTCCATCTAAACGTTTTTCGCATGCATGTCAGGTTATCTGATGACAAATTAAGAAGGATTATGCCAGTTAGATTTTAGTCCATCCGATTAGAATCAGACGTCATAGATTAAGATTTCATTTCTATATAAGAAACCCAACCCTAGAGCCCTCTCCCTCATTCCCACCTACCGCCACAAGAGCTCAAGTTCTTACCCAACACTGCACAGTGCTGTTGTTGTGCCTAGCACTGAGGCAGCCCCGTCGTCACTCTTGACTCCTCGACCGATGCAGACCCGCCTTCTCCGTTGGACGCTCTTCTAATCGGGTAAGACAACTGCACTCCTCCCCGATATGTGGCGACAGATCCACTACTCCTTGCCACCTCCATGGTATATCTATATGAGATTTGTTACTCTTATTGGTGTCTCCACTCATCCATCAGTCCTTGACACCCCGGCGATAGCTCGCATCACCTTTGCACCAACCGCCCACCATCATAGGGCTAGCAAGCCTTCCTCTAAGTCATGCGGACCCAAATCATAACACTAAAACCATGTGTCAGGATAGTCACCAAACTCAAGAAATTTGACATCTATTTCTTAAATGTTAAGGCATCTTTTTCTGTATTTATTAAAATTCCTATTTAACAGGTCAGGCGATTCAATAAAGTTCAGTCCAAGTCTTGTGGACCCCACAAGACAAGAAACGGGTCCCTTGATCCATGGAGAAATTGCCCCCTGGTTTCCTCTCTCGGAAGTGGAAACGCGGACTTCAGCTTCCCCGACCTACTAGGTGCTCACCGTGCGCCGCCGTGGCTGCCGGACGAGATCATCGAGGAGATCTTCCTCTACATCCCTCCAGACGACCATGAGCATCTCCTCTATGCCGCCCTCGTCTACAAGCATTGGGCCCACCTCCTTGCCAGTCGCGGCTTCTGCCACCGATACCGCGAGCGCCACCGGACGCTACTACTGTTGGGGTTCCTCGGCAACCTCATTGACACCAGAGGGTATGTGCGCTTTATCCCCACGCGCATGTTCTGTCTGGTCTGCCCTGACCGCCATGAGTACCGTGCGCAAGACGCCCACCACGACCGGGTCCTCCTTAACAGAATCACCCGGTGCGGTGATGTATTCCAGGGAGTGGAGGCCGCTCTCATCGTTTGGGACCCTGTCACCGAAGAGCAATGGCCCCTGCCACCTTTGCTGCAGGACTAGCTGATGCGCAACTGGACCGCCGCGGTGCTTTGTGCCACCATCGGTGCCGCCAGCCCTGGCCCCTGTGACCACCTGAGCTTCTGCCCGGGGAACTTCCACGTTGTCTTCGTTGGCATCAATGACAAGGAGATGTTCTCCAGTGTCTACTCATCAAATTCTGCTACATGGAGTGAAGTGACCTCTGCGAACCTTCCTTATGATCATCTCAATGAGGCGGTGCTCCCTGCTCTAGTAGGGAATGCACTCTACTTTGTCTTTTAGATGGGAATGACAATGCTCAAGTATGATCTAGCCACGAGGGAGATGTGTGCGATGCCCACACCAATCATGTTGGAATAGCGTATTCCAGCAGGTGGGTCGGTTATGCCTCCGCCAGGCCGGTGCCCCGAGCGGAGGTTTGACGCTAGTGAACTCAAAGAAGGCTAGGGTTTCATTGATGTATCTCACCCACCAACTTTCGGTTGCATTTACATCACCTTTTATAGGGCATTGTTTCTCACTTAGTCGCTTTTACACATATGCCCCGTGACGGTGACAAGATATCCTAAGAATATTCCTTATCTAGATTCTCGATATAGGGGCAATTAGGTAACTCTCCTCTTCGTGAACCGCTTCTTGTGCGTGGGCCGGGAGCGTAGGCCCAAATCTGACCCTCGGCGCCGGCCCGCTGGCCACTTGGCCGATTAGCTGAGCATCGTTGACCCGTGGCACTGGGGCCTCCGCCTTGCCTCCACCCAAACAAGCTGGACACCGCCGCAAGGGCCTCCGCCATGGTTCCCCGAGTGGTGGGAACCATCACTCGTGTCGCCGGGGCCCCCGCCATTGATTTGACCTTGGGCCTCCGCTCTTAGCACTGAAGGTCCCATCTTCCCTGCAAAAACTCCAAATGAACGATTAGCACTTTGGCTGTCAACTCTGGCCTTCGGACCGTGCTCGCGCGACTGGGTGCTTTGCCCTCATCACTGCAGCCTTCACCATGGTTCGGGTTCTCCTACCTGGCTGACACCTTCGCCTCGAGGTCTGGAGGTTCCACTGTTCTTGCCTGCAAAAATCCTTGGGGGAACGTCAAGTGTCGGCCTCCTTTTGCCGCGTGCCTCCGGCAGGCAGCTGCCAATAGTCTCCGCCAACTAGTCTGTCTGTGTCCCAACAGATCAGTTGGTACCTTATTCACCGTGTTGTGCCCATGGCGATGGACGATGGTGGCCTAGGGCTCGCGGAAGTGGACATGCAGTCTAATCTCATACTCTGGTCAATGGAGGTTAGTGCTGATGGAAATGTGGAACAATGGGTAGTGAGTAGACACATTGAGCTCAGATCGCTGCTCCCTGCTCATGCCCTTGCGTTCTGTGTGGTTGCCATTGCGGATGCCGTGGGTGTCATCTTCGTGTATATGGTTGATGGGGTCTACACTTTGGATCTGAACTCTGGGCAGGTCACCAAGGTTTTTAGCTACGGTTTCTATGACATTATCCCCTTCGTGAGCTTCTATACTCCAGGTACGACCACATGAGGTCCTACTTATAACATTATATTAGACTTTAATTTAGCACTGTTGCTCAGTTGTGATTTTTCCTGATAAAGGCTGGATTTATAGGGGCACCGGAATATTTTTGTTGGATTTCTATGTGCTCTAGAACAATGACTACATAAAAACTGTATTCTCTATTTGTCCTGGCCCAATGCCATAGAAAACTGTAATACACATATAGTCGTATTTCCTTTTATGACCACCTGTTGGAATTAATATGCTAGACATGCATATAGTCGTATTTCTTCGTCTGGTGTTCCTGTTATTATGGACATATGGCTTGAATACATATCTTAATTTGGGCTGGGCCAGGAAGGTAAGTAGGAGGAAAGAAACCTCAAAAGGCCATTACCTAGTGCATATATGACCACCTAGCTTTTTACCCTGCAGTAGCTACGATACGTTACATTGTCAGTTAACAACATAGAACTATTCTGCAATTTCAAGTTTATCATCATTTAATATGAACAAGTGCCGGTTAGCCACTAGCACTTGAGCATGTGCTTGTTAGTTGTTTTGTGCTAGGTTAGGAAAAATGTTTAATAAGGGGAATTGATTTCTCAGCCTGCTGACATTTTTTTTTGATTTTTTTGTATTTCTGCAGTATTACGATCGGCCTTACACAGGTGAGGAACTGAGTGCGGGTGCTTCAAGTAGTGCTCTTGAAAGAAATGGGGTGCTGACAAGGTGGAAATGATAAATAGTATGAGCCTTATAGTGGACAAGGTCATTGAACAATATTGAGATACTGGTATAATCAGGAGTAGCGAGACATATATCAATTGTGTTGTCTTAATTAGTTTCAGATCATGGGAGACTGCATATCAGACTCTGTTTCAGTTTAAATGATCTTGTCGTGGTCTAATTGTGCTGGAGGGTGATGCTAATTTGCTGACCAGAGAAATTTTAACTAATGCATCTTTTAGCATTTGCAGCACACTGAACTTATTCTATCACTCTCTGTTTGGTTACCACTAACCTTAATGTTCTACGTAGTACTCAGTCATATGTCGCATCCTCCACACTATGGTGATGTGAAGAGTGTGATCTAAAAAACAGTCATGTCTCTTTGGGCCTTAGATTTAAAATAATTCAGAGAGCCTGTAACAAACATGATAGAATCCAACGGTTGTGTTTGTAGATTGCTAAGAGTCGTTTGTTCATGATCAAATAGATAGGCAGTATCAGTTGGCTGCAGTGGCAAGCCGTGCAAAATAGCAAATTTGTTGCCCAAGCCTAGGTTTTTATAGTACTATTCTAGATATATACAAATAAATATTACCTCTTAACAATATTGCATAATTCCTATAAAAAATAGACCACGTTTATTAGATTTGACAAGCATGCTAGGGTTTTTCTTCTATTGCAACATGAGCATCACAGTTTCCTATTTTGATTAAAATGGCCCAAGAGGAAGCAGAGCACAAAATTTGAAGCCCAACCAATAAAGGAAAATTTTTGAAAAGAAAAAACTATCCACTTACGCATGGACTGGATTGCCCCAGCCACCACAACCTGTCGCTCCATCTGCTTGGATTTAGGGAAAGGAGAGAAGAATGAATGGTATGGGCCAAGGTGGGTCAATTCCACCATCATGGAGAAAAGCCTGTTATCCCAGATTCCTAGATGTCCTACATAGGCACGAGACCCTTGGGGAGGCCCAGCTCTTCCAGAAGATCGATGGACTTCTTCTCCTGCAGATGGCATCGCCAATGACCACCTCTGTGCCGTTATGGTGGTTCGCAATTTGGGATGCCATGGGCAATATGCTAAGAAGGGGCGGAGCCAGGAATTGAGTATAGGGGGCATGTATAAGACTAAACTAGTAAACTATACCAAATTGTATCACATATATAATAGTAATATATGTTTCACAAATCTTAACCAAAAGAGAAATTATATATCTATTATCTTAAATTTAGCTCTACGAGTACCCAAAGAAAAGAATAGCGGGCTATAGCGGCGCTGTAGCGGCTGGACAGGCTTGCTGCTAAGCTATTCATATTTTTGCCGCTATGACAACTTTTGCCGCTATTACGCGTTATAGCGCCACAAAGTTGCATAGCTTAGCATTTTAAATAGCGACACTATTCCAACAGGGGCGCTGTGAGAGGAATTGGAGTGATTTCGAACAGGATTTGGAGTGATTTGGAGCGCTCCTTTGCAGCAAGACTCCTTTGCATCCTGCTGTGAGAGGAAGGCTGTGGGAGGAATTGCAGCAACTCCTTTGCATCCCGCTAAGTTGCAGCAAGATTTGGAGTTCCTCAAGATGCAAAGGCGCTCCTCAGGCTGTGAGAGGAATTGGAGTGATTTCAAACAATTAAGAATCATTTAGTGTCTAGTATTTAGTTGTCTACTACAGTACTACTAGTGTAGTTCCTAACATTGATATTTATTTTGGATTTATTGTGATTCCAATTGGCAGCACAGGTGCACTCAAAGAAAAGGAGCAGATTGCTTCATGACAGGATGAGTGACCTCGTGTATGTAAAATTTAACTCCAGGCTGAAGCATAAAAGAGACAATATACATACATGTATATATTAACTTCCACTAAAAAAATACATGTATATCAACTATATCAGCTAGAGTACTAGTAGCAGGTCAGGGGGTGCCAGGCCCCCCGTGCCCCGGCCACACCCCCCCCCCCCCCCCCCCCCCCCCTCGGCCACTGATGCTAAGGACCTGATCGGATCAAAGGAATACAAAACAGGAAAGGAAAAAATTGTAGGAATAGGATAGGTGTGTAGTAGCAAAGCAGATGAATAAAAATACATGAAAAACATAGAAAATGGTAGTATTAGCTACTCGTTCTCTATCTTCACCACGATGCTTAGTGCGCTTCCTCATGCTTCCATGAAACCATTGGTTCTGACCGGATGTTTTATTTCCGGTGAAATCAATAGATGCAGGAAAGTTTCCTCCATCTCACTAGTTATTATTGTTTCCTTTGTTCCCAACGGCATTTTGAGAAAACTATCCAAAAGAATTGATTCTTGTAAAAATCCTATGGAATTCCTTACCAAATGGGTTCTGATATGGGAATGTTTGTTGTATGCAAAAGAGATGAGTGCTACGAACATTATTATGGAATGGGGTTTATCTATTCTATCTATACCTAATATTAAAGAGGCAATTTTTCTCTCCACTCATTTTTTTTATCCACTCCACATAACAATCTTTGCAGTGGTGCACTCACGCCCTCCTTGTCTCGTTTGTGAGCTAAATTCGTGACATGTACTCTTATGAGTTAGGACAACTCGCATCTACCAATGACAACCTAACTGTGAACGGACAAGGTCGCCCTACCGAGCCAAGACCGAGCGGATGTTGGGCAGGCTGGACGAAAAAAAGCCAGGAATTTTGCCTCTTTATGTTCTAATAACTCGTTATATTTATTCATGTATAACTTAGTTATAGATTTATTTAGGTTTATGCTTGTTAAATCTATTCTTTATCTATAATCTTTATCTATAACTAAGTTATATATGACCCAATGAGTATAAAATTTTTACTACAATTCAAGAATACAATAATTAGTCCACCATAAAAATTTCACCACAATTGGACCATAGAAGCTGCAGCTATGAATTATTCTAATTAATTACAGAAAAGCATAGATCTAAAGGTACAACAAAAACTTTGTACTAAAACATACCATATTATATGTTCATTGTGTAGATCTACTCATGTGGAGTCCAACCAAAATGGATTTTCCATTTTATGATTTTTCTGTGATTTACTATGATTTTTTAAAGATTCAGTGAAAATAAATAAAAAAAGACAAAACCACCATCACTATAACAAAATCACTGTCCAAAACCGTTTGGGGGTTATTTGACTAGTTTTGAAAAGTTCAGAGGTAGAAAATCTGGTTTTATAGTTTGAGGTGTGAAGTTGTCTACCCTGAATAGTTGGGGGGTTATGTAGACTTTTTCCAATTATGATATATTTATATCTATATAATTATGCAATTTGCAATAGAAGGAAAAATATACCAAGGTATATTTTAATTAGATATAGGTTTAATAGGATATTGTTATTTATTGTCAGGATTAACTTATGTTATAGATGTCACAGTCATCACAAAATCTATATCCATATCTATATCTCAATAATAAAGAGAAAAAATTTCCGCGTAAGATGTAAGTAAGACTCCTACTCAACTAAAATTACATGTAAGACTAGGTTGATACTAATCTAAATAGATCAAACTCCGTGTAAGATGTAAGACTCCTCGTGAACCAAGATTACATGCAGTACTAGAGACGGAGATCAGTTACAATGCTTATACGCCTCATATATGCATCAGATACGTATCCAGGCCGTACTGTAAATTTTGGATACGTACGGGTCCGAACATAGCTGGATCAATTGGATATGGTCCATGAAAGCAAAACGGCCCAACTTTCCTCTCACGCGTGAGTTAGAGTTACCCCGTAATCTATCCTTCCCTGGCTGCTGGCAGAACCACGCCGCATCCCGCGACTCCCGATCCAACTCCCACTGGCGATTGGTGTCCGGAGGGTGGCGAATGTCGGCCAAGCCCAGCGGTGGGGCAGGGAGCTGCTAGCAGCAAACCGGCGAGTCGACGACACAGTCGAGCCACGAGCGGCTGCTGCTCCACCCTCTCCGGCTCTCCCAGCTCCCAGCCCGGTGGCCCCTGCTTCTACAGCTGCAGGCTGCAACCTCGCGCGCCCGAGCTCCGAGCACGAGCAGGGCAGCGAGCGGCCGGCGGTGTCGCTCTGCAGCCTCGCGCCCCAGTTCCGAGCGCAAGCAGAGCAGCGAGCGGCCGGTGATGATGCAATTAGGCGGTGCCTCCTCCAAGTCTGGCAATCCCTGGTCCCAGGTCCTAGCCGGCAAGCAATAGCATCCCTAGAGTTTACTTTTATTCAATAATCAATATTCATCATGTGAGGATTCACTGATTTGTGATGTGCTTCAATCTGAAATTTTATTCTTTTTTTAACCTTTTAATATGAGTAGATGGCTCTGCATGAAACGTGCTCCAATTTAAGTTGACGACCAACAAAAGAAGAAGAAACCATTATAAAAACATGTTGTGTTTTTAGAGAAGGTTTTCAGGAGGCAATAACGTATGGTGCTGCAAGTACTGCAATCTCGAGTATAAAAGATTTTATTCTATGATAAGAAGCCATTTTCTTTGGATAATAGGTGGAATCAAATATTTCGACAAGCAGAGAAGCATTTGAGATTTATAAATAATGTAGTTATTATTATTGAAAAAAAAATCCTAGATGTGTCCTGTCACTATTTCTTAGAGAATAGTGTATCTGATACTTATAGTATCCGTATATGGCGAACATATTTTATGACACATACTTAACTAGAACAACTCCCATCTGGTAATGATAAATGCAAAGTCCGATTCCAATACGTATTGGGTTGCGCCCTGCTCATTATGTATGTGAATCGGACTCATTACATGTGCTGATACGAGTTGGAACTACTCACGTCTGATTCCTATATATAGTGGGACTCTGTTGCAATGCACGGGCATATTTACTAGTAAATTATAAAAGCTTAAAACATAAGTAGATATGTACCATTCATGTTATCATTTTGCATGAATGTTTAATAGTTTTTTTTCTCCCGTTGCAACGCACCGGCATATTTGCTAGTTCGTTACAAAACAAGAAGTAAATATGGGGGCACCACAGCAGCAACGTAGTACTTTGATTTGAACTGAGATTGCAATGCTTAACTATATTACTGTCCGAGCGCAAAGGCAGTGGCCTCGAAGGTGTCTGAGAGGCCAGTGCCGGTTTTGAAGGTGACCTTCTCCGGCGAGGCCTCGGGCAGGAGTGGAGGGCTTGGTAGGGCAAGGTGGCTCCGCCGGGGATCCCCACCCCAAGTTAATCCGGCCACAGGTGAGGGACCAAAGTGGCGGTGCTTCAACTGCTTGACAGACTTAAGGTGCTCTCTGGAGGATTTCTCAGAAATGGGAAATTTGGTGGTAGTAGCAATGGAAATGATAGATATTATCAGCTTTATAGTGGGGTGTGTCTTTTATCATTAGTCAGGTTGGTGCTGATCTCAGTGTGCTGATGTTCAGGGATTCTGTTATATATGTGGGACCACCCAAAATCATAAACCATATATTTGCCAGAATCTTGAAATCACAGCACACTGGGTTGTACGGAACAATATCACTGAACAACATTGAGCTTGTGCCTGAGGCCTTGACTGCAGGCAAAATACAATTAGGAATACTGAAGTGGTCAAGGAAAAAAATAGGGATACTGATGTCAAGAATATCTTTACAGACCAACTGTCAACTTATACCCGTAATTTCAGCTCATGGGAGAGCACACTAAACTCTGTTTTGGTTTAAAGGATCCAGAGCAGTCCAAGTGCTGTGTTACTGGTCAACTTACCTTGCTTTTGTTTTTCTGATGCTTCAGAATCCATACGTGCTTGTTGCTTGCATGTTGCATTCAGCTAATTTTGACAGTGACATTTTGTTTTTGCTTGGCTACTCTGCTGGAGGGTGATGGTCATTTGCGGACGACAATCCATTTGCTACTTGCAGCACATTTCATTTACTTGATCACTCTCTGCTTGGTTAACTACTGACCTGAATGTTATATATTCAGTACAACTTGTTTTACTGCTACTGACCATTTGTTGCTGGCCTGCACCATAGGTTGATTTGAAAGTATTTTAGAAGACAGGAAAAAGAAAGAGAGGGAGAGAGTAATGGGTGGATGTTAGGTATGTATTAGATTTTTTTGGGTAATAATGGCCTATTGTATTAGTTGAATGTAATCTTCTCTTCCCTTCATCAGAATTTTGTACTATCGGCTGTTCGTTCAATGAAGTAGGTGCTTAGATGGGAATGCACGAATGTTATTTGGGAAGTTTTAAATAGGGGGCTAAGCCCTTAGTGACTGCCTTCCCCAAAGGTTCAGAGAGTCAGGGGACGCGGGAGCGATCGTGGCACAACGCGGGGCGCTGGGGAATGGGGCACGGAGAGCTGGGGGCTGGCGGACGGCGCGTGCGAAGCACTGGTGTCCTACGGGCGGGGTGCGCTCGGGGCCAATGGTCGGGGCACGACGGGGGCAGGGTGTGGGGAGGAGCGAATGGCCTAGGATCGTCCAAACACGTGGGCACTGCGATGGAGTGGGGTGCTCATGTGGGGCTGGGAAAAAAATCAGCAACGAGGCAGGCTACGCGGGCATCAGGAGCCGTGCATCCATGCGGATGTCTGGGTGCTAGCACTACCGAAATTTTTATAGTATGGAAATTGGATCGATTCAATTCAACAACTCCCTCATTTGTCATTTCGCTCAGTCTGGAGATTTGTGTTTTATTATTATTATACAATATTTGTGGTGAAGCCCCATTACTCTGTCTTGCAGGCCCCATTTGCTCGGCATAATTTCCCGTCGACCACTTTCCCTCCGTTTCCCTTTTCCAAACCAGAGCCACCCTGTCTCCCCTCCTTCTGGCCGAGTGGCCCAAAGGCCCACCCGCCCTCTCCCATCTCTTCCTCCTCATCACTCGCTTATACATGGGACCCGCCCGTCAACCACAACTCCCTCTGCTCCCCTTCTTCTTCCTCCGATGGGAGATAAAAGCGCCGTCGCTCCCATCCGTGGGCCTCCCAATGCCCAGAGGCTGCGCACCCTGGGCAGGCGCCCCCGTCTGTTGTGGGCGGCAACCCATGCGGCCCCCAGTGCCTTGGCCTAGCCCCTCACACCCACTCCTCGCCCCACCTTGGCACCCAAATAACTTGCACAAAAACATGTGATATAGTTGTGTGGAGTGCAACAAAATTGGTTTGGCATTTTTACAATTTTTATACAATTTAATACAAATTAAATCCTTGTTTTTATTGAAATGAAAAAGAAAAAGGCCTGGAAAAAACCACTTGGACCGAATCTGGACCAGCTCAACCCACGTGTAGCGCAAGCGCGACGACAAGCCAGCTGTTGGAATTTGTTAACCCAAACAGATAATTCTATAAGCACACGGATACCACTGTAGCTTTCACCTGGGAGTATTCCAAGGTATCAATTTCCACATGGAACGTGAAGTGTACTAGGAAGGATTGAGGTCATCCAAGGAAAAGTGTTTTTTAGGTAAAGAGGGGTTTTCTAAGGTTTTTCCAAGACAAACTAGATAACCAAGGTTCAGACTTACTAAACTCACTTCGGAGCAGCGGTTCATTTCAGATCCTCGAAAAGACTGGGAACAGGTGATCAGGGTTAGGCTGCCAAAAACTCTACAAAAGCACCAAACCGAACATGGTGGAATACGAATGCCTGGTCAGAGCTATCACCTCTGAGGCTACCACAACTATCCGTGGGTTTGGGTGCAAACTTAGATAAACGCCAGCCTAGACACCACGTCTATGCTAGCGATTACTACTCTACTCCAGATCCTTAGACTGGAGCACTCGGTCGAGCGGAGTTCCCATAAGTAAAGTGAAGTAAAACTTGAACTTAGTCAAATAGAGGACTTGGAATTACCAAAGCAAAACCTGGATATTACTCAAGAGTTGAGTCGGCTCCGAAGAGCTACAAAGTTGAGGAGGATTCGATAGACCCGTCTCCTCCTCCGCTCTCTACTTCTCTCTCCCTATTTTCTTTTACTACAACTAGGTAGGAGCACCTAGAGGGACACTACTACTAAGAATATAAAGGAATGCACAAGTGTAGAGGTGTGTTGAGAGGGGGCTCTCCTCCTCTATTTATACAGGCTAGAGGTCAGTTTGGAGAGCATATCCAGCTGGAACCCCACATGCCACCGCCTATGCATGTTGTCTAGGCATCGCCTTCTGAAGGAGTGGCCGAGAGGAGCTAGGGACGGGGCGCCCGCACCCACTGGTCAGCCCTAACTGCCACCGCCTTCGCATGGTGGACTCTTGACTAGGCCTAGGCTACTCCTTGGGTTGTTTCGCACCCAAATTATCTAGGTAGATGGGCCTTTCTATTATTCCTTTAGGCAATTCAGTGTTACGCCTTATCAGAATGCTCCGTGTGGTGTATTTTCCCATGTATTTGATTTTAAGTCCTACAAAACAATAATCTCCAAATACATGTGGAATTGGATCAATAGTAAAGGCATATGTGCACAAGATTGCTAGTTTCTCCTCTTTTTATGTCTTAATTGACGGGTAAGATTGATCATTAAGGACCGCCAACACCAGCCCAGCGAACCTGGCCATGTGTGGCCCAGCGCGGCCCACCAATGGGGGATGCACCATTTTGTGCAAAGGCCCTTGACTTTTTTCTTAACTAACCCACAATAGAACAGTATGCAGTTCTGCTAAACTAAGTCATCACCTTCGCAATTAAACCTTGTCTTTCTTCCTATTTTGTTCCTGGTCCTCGTGAACACTCAGAGCAGAGCACTGCACAGTGTCAGTTGTTTGGGTTGAATCTTGGCCGCGAGAGCTCAACGGCAGCAGGGAGGGTCAGCCAGTGAGGCGTGGGGCTGTCGACGAAGTATGGTCGATAGTCCACCAAGGGGTCTACCCACAATGGTAGATTGTGTGGTGGAGGTGCACGTGATCAGGAACAGATGGTAACATAAGCACAGGAACACAAGATTTAGACAGGTTTAGGCCGTCAATATGTTGTAAAACCCTAGTCTTGTGTTCTGGTGGATTGTATTGATTGTGGGTATGAGATGGAATGATGAGATGAGTTTGAGGGGGTCCCCTACCTGCCCTATATAGCCAGGGAGTAGGGTTACAAGTCGGTTAGATCTAAATCTAGTCGGTTACATGATAATCATTATAAGGAATATGATATCTAGCATATCCGATCATATCTATCTCTATCTTCAAGATTCCTTCCTAAAGCCTTGCAGTGCACGCCAACCACTGCCGTGTGTTGTGCGCCTTGATCTTGTGTGTTGGGCCACCCCTGGTGATGCGGCCCATGTGTCACGCCGTGGGTACCTGGGGTTATCCCCCACATGGCGGCCCGCATGGCCCCGGGGCATCCCTGGCTTTTGCCAGACCTGGCCACAGAGGTGGTTCACCGCCGTCGGCCGTGGCAGGCTGGCGCAGCCTTGCCGCTGCACAGCACGCGTGATAGCTTAGGGCAGTAGTGAGATGGGGGCCGGTGAGGGTCGTGGGATCCTTCCGCACCCGCGGGTGGGGTGGCTCTGCTGGAGGTGGCTCAGGGGCCTCAACCGTGTGCACGAACGATGGTGACATCGGCCCGACACCAGGGCTTCTCCACTGTCGAGTGGGCCTAGGGCGAGTCATGTTGGAGGTGGCACGGAGCAGGGAAGGTGGTGGTATGCTCGGTCTCAGAGGAGGAGGAACGAAGGGCCACTCACTGTCGCGGGGTTGGAACCACGGCAAGCATTATTGTTCGAGTTAGTGTTGGAGTACGGGTTTCCAGTGGCTCGGGTGACTCAAGAACATAAGAATCACAGAGGGGACACAATGGTTTATCCTAGTTCAGGCGGAGCAGCTGATGATCCTTATATATATACTCAAGAGCACCCAAAATCAGGTGGTTACAATAGAGTGTATAGGAGGAAGAGAGAGATTTTGTAAGGGGTTAGCTCGGTGCAAATCCTGAGGTTGCCTCACCATCGATGGAGCCTTCCCCTTGTCGGAGAGGAGGAAGATGACAGGTGCAGTGGAGGAGCTCTCGGTGCCCCACTCTCTGGGTTGCTCTGCTCTCGGTGCTGAGTAGGAGCGCATCGGTGAGGAATCGGAATGATCTATGTGGGATTGTCCTCCCCCCTCTCTAGGATCCGACCTCCCCTTATATTCCAAAGTAGGTCGGGTACACAGTGGTTTGGGAGGATGAGTCTATGGTCTACATGCGCCAGAGTTCAGGAGGGTCTTGCAGTGGCGCTCTGTGGACCGTCGCGATGTCGTGGAGCCGAAGAAGCCTTGGGCATCGTCCGGCTGCTCTATTCTGACACTCTACGTGTTAGGCTGTGTTAGCTTGGACCGGCCTATCCTAGGTGCGCCTTCTGGAGTCTTCTTGGTGGCAAAGGAGGTCGGCTCGAGGGGCTGATGAGTGGGCCCGAAAGCCCCCGAGCCCCTAGAGGCCGAGGAGGAGTTTGTCTTCTTGCGTCACGCCCCATGCATGACCCTGTCAGGGACGCGGCCGGCAAAGTTACACCCAAGGGGCAGCGCCTGGGAGCCCCCGAGCCCTGGTGGCTTGGGGCGTGTCTTCTTGTGCTCGGGCCATGGCTGGTGTCGTAGGCTGGGCGGGAGCCATGGATCGAGTTCAGGCTCCTCCTTGGTCGGGGGCCTGAGGCTCGGGTGAGCCCCCGAGCCCTAATCAGAGGCCACGGTGTGCTTAGGCTCGGCTCGGTTCCTTGGTCTAAGGGTGCGCGCGAGCGTATCCAATGGGTATAGCCCCCGAGGCCCCCGGTGATCTTGGAGGGGTCAGTCAGGGGGTCACTCGGTCGGGAACGGTTGATCCTGAGGTTTAACATACCCATATGTTAAGATCTCATCACTCACCATGCGATCATCCGTGATGAACAGGATGGGGCATGGGATTCTTTTTTCGTGAGGCGCTAGGGTGGGATTCGATCCCTTGTCGCAGAGGGCATGCAGGGGTGGTGTGGTGTGCATTGAAGCCTAGCGCGTGATTTGATACAAAGAACCCAAGACCTTAGATTGACTTGAAGCCTTCTAGGAAGGGTTAGGAACCATTGATCTTAATGATGTTGAAATCCTTGGTACAAAATCTTTGGTGTACAATGGTTAGACTATCTCAGCGGGGGACACAAATGCAGGGTTGTACCAAGCTTTGTTTTAATTGTTCCATTGTAGTGTAGATTCTTTCTCACCGACCAAGGGTACCGACTTAGCAGTTACTTCCTCCATCCTAAAAAAGATACAATTCTAGTTATGTCAAAGTTATTAAGTTTGTCCAAACTTATATAAAGATATACTAATATTTATATTACTACATAGTACCATTAGATTAGTCATGGAGTATATTTTCATAGTATACTTATTTGGTATCATAAATATTAATATTTTTATCTATATATTTGGTTAAACTTTAGATACAGATTTAATATTAGATATAGATATAGATATAGATATACAGATTTAATATTGGATATAGATATAGATATACGTGGATATATAAATATCAAAGTCATACATGTAAATGGCAAAGGAAATTCAATATAAACTACCCCGCGCGTTGCTGTGGAGAATTTATATTGATGCATATAATGAGAAATCATGAAATGAGAAAGGTTTTTTCCTCGATAATGATGACATTCACATGTCTTCTCACTTTTTGTTGTATATTCAACTTTGAAGAATGGATGATCAAATGCAAGTGTGTTGTGATGGCAGCATGAGAGGCTACTGTCTTGTCTCTCATCTGAAAAACTAGATGCAGCACACTTGCCTTTAATTCGCCGCTGAATGGAGGTGGGAGAGTTCCATGGCATGTTGGAGGAACAGTGGAATACCAGTAGGACATGAGGGCACAATATGCAAGTAAAATAAAAGGGAAATAAATTGCTGAGTTGAGTACCTATTTTATTTGCAAGCAATGAATTCGTAAGGGAGTATGCAATCAATGAATTCGTAATGATTCTCTTTTTATCGACACTGTTTTATGCCTGCAATTAGTGCAAGGATTATATGTAGAAATATATTAGGAATTCGGCATGGTTAGTAAGCAAATATAAATTGTCCAAAAGAGAGATTTTTCATTCATGTAGATACATGCACTGAATCATCACAAAAAATTAATAATGAGAATTCTCAATTAGAACTAAATGTGATCAATCACCTGTTTACTGATTCTAGGTTTAATCAACAGTATAAGAAGTAGCGTAGCTTTGATCAACTTGCAGGCATGGTAGACGGCGCCCTTGTGACAAAAAAAATGTATTATAGAGGTTCCTTCTTATGCTTTGTATGTTAAAGGTTAAGTAGGCCACACACCAGACATCACGGGCATGTCGTGATGCTCCACTTCCCCTTTCACCCCTACTACCTTGCCGACCCCACCTCGCAAGCAAATGCCGCTCTGCCCCGCCGATATGGACGAACTGCCCCCAGGTTTCCTTTCTCTCGGCCTCGGCCATGCCCCTGTCCCCATCCCCATGGTGGCGCCGGCGGTGTGCGTCCCGCCGACGCTGCTGGATGAGATCATCGAGGAGATCCGCATCCGTGTGCCGCCCGATGACCCCGCGCGCCTCCTCCGCGCCGCCCTCGTCTGCAAGCACTGGGCCCGCCTACTCGCCAACCGCGGCTTCTGCCGCCGGTACCACGAGCGCCACGGGGGGCTGCCCCCGCTGCTAGGGTTCCTCGCCAACATCTTCCCCACTGGCGGGTCCGTGTGCTTCGTCCCCACGCTCGCCTTCTCCCCCGCTCGCGCCCGCCACTGCAACTACCGCGCGCACGACGCCCGCCACAGCCGGGTCCTCCTCAACCGGATCACGTGGGGTGGTCACGGCGTGGCCTAGGCGCAGGACGATGTGCTCGCGGTGTGGGACCCCGTCACCAACGAGCTCCGGCCCCTGCCGCTCCTCCTGCGGCTCCAGCAAGTGCGGAGCTGGAACGCAGCCGTGCTCTGCGCTGCCCCCGCTTGTGACCACCTCGGCTGCCACCCTGGCAACTTCCTCGTCGCCTTCGTCAACATCGACGCCAAGGAGATGTTCGCCCATGTCTACTCGTCGGAGGCCGAGGCGTGGGGCGCAGCGACCTCTGCCCAGCTCCCAGGCGACCATCTCGACGATGCACTGCCCGGCGCTCTAGAGCGGAACGCACTCTACTTCATGTTCCAAATGGGATACAGGATGCTCAAGTATGATCTGGCTACGCGCAAGCTGTCTCTGGTCTCTCTACCAAAAAGGCCCTATGCTCAGCGCTTGATGACTATGGAGGACGGTGGGCTGGGATTTGCAGAAGTGGACTCGCAGTTTACTCTCAAGCTCTGGTCAATGGAGACCGGTCCTGAGGCTGAGGGACACGCAGGGAAATGGGCAGTAAGCAGAGCCATTGACCTTAGCACGCAGCTCCCTTTTCCTGCCCTCGGGGCACCACCATTTGTGGTTGCCTTTGCGGACTTCGTTGGTGTCATCTTCCTCAAAACGACTGGTGGGCTCTACACTTTTGATCTCAAGACTGGGCAGAGCATTCGTGTTATGACCGATTATTTCTATGACATCATTCCCTACGTGAGCTTCTACACTCCAGGTACCAGCACATGATCTATGTCCTGCTGCTTGTTAGCCTTGTCCAGAAGTGCTTAGTTTGATTTTTCTATGCAAAGTTGATTTACGGCAATCGTATCGCTATTCAGTGTGGGTATATTTTGGTTTGAAAATGGTATATGTGCTCTAGAACACTGATTTTATAAAATTGTATTCTCCCCCATGTCATGTAAAATTGTGATAAACCTAGTCATTTTCTCTTTTATGGCTGCTGTTGGAATTGGAATTGGCTAGATATGCAGTAGGAATTTCTTCATCTGTTATACCTGGTATGGACATATGATGGGATCTGGATTATGTATCTTAATTTGGGTTGGGCAAGGAAGGTGAAAGGGACAAAAAAGGCCATTACCTAGTACTCTGTATCATCATGCTTTCTAGGCTCCAGTTATCACCCTAACTCATGCCTTACCCTGTGGATTCATTAGATGTGATGTGTCACATTGTCACTTAACAACGTAGAATTATGGATGATGATTTATCCCAACAAATGAATGTGTTATTTTTCTGTAATTTTGAGTCAATGATGGGAGGTTGATTTCTCATCCTGCTGATATTTATTTTGAAATCTATGTATTTCTGCAGTGTTACGAGTGGCCACCACAGAGTGAAGAGTCAATGAGGTGAGGGACAGAGTGAAGGCGCTTCAAGTGCTTGACAGATCTAAGGTGCTGATCAGTCTTGGCGATGGAAAATTTGATTGGTAGTAGCAATGGAAGTGGCAAATAGTGTTACCTTTATAGGGGGACATGTCATTTGGATTCAGCTTGTGCCTGAGGCCTTGTCTACAGGCAAACTACAGACAGTAATACTGAAATAGTTACCAACAAAATAGCAGTAGTACTGATGTAATCAGGAATAGCGGTACATATCAGCTGTCGTCTTATTTTCAGTTCATGAGAGACTGCATACCAAACTCTGTTTCAGTTTAAAGCATCCAGAACAGAGAAGTATTCTGCCACCGGTGAACCTACCCTATTTTCTCTTTCTGATGCTGCTGAATTCATGTGTTGCTAAGTGCTCTAATGCTTTGCCAATATGGAACTGAGTAAGATCTCTATGTGAACAAGTTCAGCTCAATTTACATGATGGTAAAAAGTTATAACTGGGAGCCTGTTGCATGTAAGCTGTGAAGTTGCCACATAATACTGAGCACTAAGCTTGTTGCTTGCATGCATTTCATTTCAATAATTTTGTCGAATTTTGTTTTCTTTTTTTGGTATCTATTTTTGGTTTGGTTTTTGCACAGGACGGTTATCACTTGGCCACTCACCAGAATTTTATCTACCACGGGTACTTGTTTTACTGCTATTCAGGAAAACATATGGAAACTGATATGGTCAGGAGTAGCAATGCATACTGCATGCATGTCAAACTTTGTTTCAGTTTAAAGGATTAAGTGCTCTATCACTGGTCAACCTACCCCTGCTCTCTCTTTTTTGACGCTGCAGAATTCATATGTGCAAATAAGTGCTCTAGTGCTTTGCCGATATGGAATTGAGTAAAATGTCTATGTGAGCAAGCTCAGCTCAGTTTACTGGGTGGTAAAAGTATTTTGACCAGGAGCCTGTGAAGTCGCCACATAAAGCTGGGCACTGAGGATGTTGCTTGCATGCATTTCATTTCTGTCAGTTACGTGGAGTTTTGTTTTCTCGTTGATTTGGTTCTTGCACAGGATGATAGCAATGTTTATTTGCTGACGTAGAGGTATGAAGTAGTAATTTATTTGTTATACTTCCAGAACATTTGTGTTTGACTGAAGTTATATGTTTGACTGAAGAGTGAAGATGATCTGTTCATCAGTTGGTTGGGCGAAATCAGCTGAGTGCCATTTTTTTCTGAACATCCAGTGCCCAGCTTGAATTCAGCGGCAAAGTAAGCATGGTACGTTGAAAGAATTGGCCACGCCACAAGCAATACACTGGATGCTGCTAGTGAAGCAAGGTGAGAAAGATTGTGATAAAGTCGCGGTATTCCTAAGAACTTGGGTCATGAAGTTGTCCATTTAAACTTTTTTCTGCACTTCTACAGGGTTTTCAAATTTCAATGTATTGTTTTTGCCTGGTTGCAAGATAGGTTTCACATCCAGAATAATGTGTATTCTGTCAACTACTAATGAAGATAGGTTTAAACTACTAACAATGTATTTTGCAAAGTAAGCAAAGCACCTTGAAGGAATTAAATGACCCTGCCACAGCCGATACACTGGTTGATGAAATTAATGAAACATGCACGGTGAGAAAGATCATGACGAGACGCATGAGTTTCTGAGTTTGTCTAAACAACCACCCGTGACATTTAATGTTTCTAGTGTTATCACTGTAAATAGGTAATGCTTTTGCTTCATTTTGGGTTTCTATATAGGAAAAGTCCACATTACCTCCCTCAACTTTCGCGAAAGTCCGTTTGTCCTCCCTGAACTTCAAAACCGGGCAAAATACCTCCCTCAAATTTTAAAACTGTTCATCTTACCTCCTAGCCCTGTTATAAGCGGTTTTGAAGGCGGTTTTTGTCTTTTTTTTATTTATTTCAGCTGAATGTTTGAAAAATCATAGTAAATCACAGAAAAATCATAAAATAAAAATCTAATTTTGTTGGACTCCGCATGAGTAGATCTATACAGTAAACATATAATATGGTATGTTTTATTACAAAGTTTTTGCTATAGCTTTAGATCTATACTTTTCTGTAATTAAATGGAATAATTTATGGCTACAGTTTCTATAGTCCAATTGTGGTAAAATTTTTATGGTGGGCTAATTATTGTATGCTTAAACTGTAGTAAAAATTTCATACTCATTAGATCATGTATAACTTAGTTATAGATTTTATTTTGGTTTATGCTTGTTAAATATAAATAAATCTATAACTAAGTTGTACATAATCCAATGAGTATGAAATTTTTACTATAGTTTAATCATACAATAGTTAGCCCATCATAAAAATTTCATCATAATTGGACCATAGAAACTGCAGCTATAAATTATTCCAATTAATTACAGAAAAGCATAAATCTAAAGCCACAGCAAAAACTATGTACTAAAGCACACCATATTATATGTTCACTTTGTAGATCAACTCATGTGGAGTCCAACAAAATTGGATTTTCTATTTTATGATTTTTCTATGATTTATTATGATTTTTCAAAGATTTAGCCGAAATAAATAAATAAAAAAGATAAAACCGCCTTCAAAACCACTTATAGCAGGGTCAGGGAGGTAAGATAAATGGTTTTCAAAGTTGAGGGAGGTGTTTTATCTGATTTTGGAGTTCAGAGAGGAAAAACGCATTTTCGCGAAAGTTGAGCAGGTAATGTAGACTTTTTCGTGTTTACCCAATCGGATAACGAGGAGCAGAGGAGGTACGTACAGTGGCCGGCCGAGGGAGCAAGCTGGGCCAATCTCAGTTCGGATATGGGCCTAGGCCTACAACGCCAGCCATCAGAGAGAGCCCATACACATTCGGATGTGGGGCCCACCTGGAAGAGTCCAGTTCCAACGCTCTTGCTCACCTCTGTTCCTCACTCAGGCAGTGTTTAGTTCCCTTCAAACTTCAAAAAAAATTCGGAACTTGGCCAGTTTTTTGAAGAATGAATCTAAACGGGCATGTTGTAAAATTTTTTGCATTTTAGGTGGCAGAAGGCCCAACGAGCTTTGGGGGTCGTTATTACCCCCGTCCGCATTGCAACCAGCCTGCCCCTGCTTATCCTTTTGGCCACCCACCCCGCCGAACCCTAGCTCTCATTCTCTCCCCCACCACCGCTCTCGCTCTTCCCCGCCGCCTCTCTCGCCCCCTCCGGTCAAATCTAGGCCCTCCTCCGCAACATCCAACTCCTCCTCTTCCAGATCCACCGCATCCGCAGCTAGATCGACGTCGTTCTCCACCTCGTCGGCGATGGACGGGTACGAAGACGACGGGAACAACGCCGGCAGCTATGGCAACGACAGTGGCTTAGGCGCCGACAACGTCTTCAGGGCTGGGTTCCCGACCAGGGACTTCCTATCCCAGCCGCCGGCCTTTTCCCTAGATGGCGGCTACAACACCTACACCGTGCGGAGCCTACGGCATGCCGGGCTCGAGCAACCAAAACCCAAGTAGGCTGGATATTGCCGGCCTCGACCTCGACTCCGGCGGTGAAGGGTGGTCCGGCATGCAAGGCTACCAAGATCTCCTTCGAACCGGCAGAGTCCAGGGCAGCCACGGCCCGCTTCCCGTTCGCGTACCTCCCTGCAGTAGGAACCGGACCCTCGGCTTGCGCGGCGCTCGCAGCGGTCGAGGAGGCGGCGGATCTGCATCCGTGGGTGGTGGCAGATCTCCGTTCGTGGGAGGCGGCTTTGTCCCTACAATGCCCTGGGAGCGTGCAGCTCCATCGGGCACAACCGGCCAAGCCAGGCGTCGCGGTGGTCGTCGTCGTGCTGCTGCGGTACACTGCTGTCCCCACGCTGTTTGTCCTGCTCTGTTTTTTTTGCAGCTGCTTGTGCTCGAATGTCCTGCCTGTTGACTGCAGTACCATGTGCTCCCATTTCCGTTCATTTCTTCATGTTGTTATGCATCGTTTAGGATAACGACAGGGCAAGCTGGGATCCTAAACACACCAAGAAGTTTTGTGAGATATACTGCAGCCAAATCGATAACGGCAATTGCATTTGGAGTGTTGAAGCAGAAGTGACTGATATTGAACCACATTCCTAGTTATCCCCCTCAAACCAAACACATATTATAGTTGCTTGCATGGCTCTTCATAATTTCATCAGGCTGAGTGGGTTACATGATAGACACTTTGCTCGTTGTGACCGTGATGAGAACTATGTGCCTCCTAAAGCTACAGAAGATCAGCCTGAGTGCGAGCCGGCACATAGTAGTTTAGAATGTCAAGAGATGAATGCATTTCGTGATACAATTGCACTCGATATGTTGCTCCGAGTTTGAGACGTGTATATGTTCCGGGACATGTATTTGTTGTTGTAATTTGTTGAGAACAGTTTTGTATTGTTTCATAATACTTTTGTGAACCATTAGAATTTGAATAAATTATGTGATGGCAAAATGCAAGAGCATGCAAGGTATGCATGCAGCATGGGCAAGTGAGGTGTGCTGGCAATGTGCATGCAGCATGCAACCAAAAGAAGCATTAAATAGGGTTTGGATGTAAAGTTTGGCAGGTATCTAAACACCTGTAAAATTTTTGGAAGCTGTAAAGTTTTACAGCTACTGTTTGGGTGTAAATTTTTACAGCCATATTTTAGGAACTAAACACTGCCTCACTCCTTACTGTCTGTCTCTATGTGCGATTTCATTCCCCATCCCCAAATCCAGCAGCAGAACCCTAGATCCACCGCCCGCCGCCGGGAACGCAGCCCGACAAGCAAGCGCCATGCCGCGGGCGGGGCCATCGCCGCCATTGCCGGATGAGCTCGTGGAGGAGGTGCTCCTCCGCTTCCCGCCAGAGAACCCCACGAGGCTCGTCCGGGCCGGGCTCGTCTGCACGCGCTGGTGCCGCCTCGTCTCCAACCCCGGCTTCCGCCGCCACTTCTGCGAGTTCCACCGCCGCGCGCGCTGGTGCCGCCTCGTCTCCACGCGCTGGTGCCGCCTCGTCTCCAACCCCGGCTTCCGCCGCCACTTCTGCGAGTTCCACCGCCGCGCCCCCATGCTAGGGATGATCTGCAACCTCTTCAGCAAGAAATTGTCCAGGTTGATTTCCACGACAGCCTTCTGCTTCCCGCGCACCGATTTCCCGGGCCTCCGCGTGCTAGATGCCCGCCATGGCCGTGTCCTCGGTGAGACGGGAAGCGTACTCGTGGTCTGGGACCCCATCACGGATGAGGTGCGGGAGCTTCCCTTTCCGCAGAAGATGTTGGTGCACCCCTGGACCGCTGCAGTTCTCTGTTCTGCCGCTGCCGGCGTCTGCAACCCACCATGGACCCTTCCTCGTTGTTTTTTGTGTGCGTCAACATAGGTGGTGCCTTAGTCTACACCTACTCATCCAATGCTGCTGCCTGGAGTGAACCAGTCTGCGCTCAGCAAAAATACCTCGTCGACCTCTTTATGGGCAGTGCGCTTGTGGGGAACGCTCTCTACTTTGGGAATCTGGTGCGGTCCACAGCTCTCAAGTACGATTTGGAACTGTGTCAAGTGTCGTTGATTCGCCTACCATCTCTATCGCGGAGGTCTCAGCTGCAGGAGTCTCTGCTTACAACCATGGAGGATGGTGGACTAGGGCTCGTCAAGAGAGATGACTCCAAAATTTACATGTGGTCAAGGAAGGATACTCATGAAGTAGATGCTACATGGGAAAGAAGCGTCATTGAACTTAAGACAGTGTTCCCTGTTGATGTTGATGTAACCAAACTTCTTCTGATTGGCTCTGGTGTCGGTATCATTTTCATGAGGACGGGCAATGAGGTCTATACAATTGATCTAAAGACCTATAAGGTGAAGAAGGTATATGAGGGCATAATTCTCACCACCCTTCCGTACATGAGCTTCTACACTCCAGGTACATCGCTCCTTAGATATGATGTGTCACATTGTCACTTATCAATCTAGAAGTGTGGATGATGATTTATGCAAAATAAAAAATGAATGTGTGTTTTCCTCTCAGCCTGCTGACATTTATTTTTAAATCTGTGTATTTATGCAGTGTTACGAGTGGCCACCACAGGTGAGGGACCGAGTGCTGGCGCTTCAACTGCTGAACAGACCTAAGGTGCTGAACAGAGGTTTTCTTAGCAATGGAAAATTTGTTGTTGGTAATAGCAATGGAAGTGATAAACAGTATTAGCTTTATAGGGGGACAGGTCACTAGGGTTGAGCTTGTGCCTAAGGCCTTGTCAGGAACAGCAGTACTTATCAGCCATCGTCTTAGTTTCAGTTCATGAGAGACTGCATATTAAACTCTGTTTCAGTTTAAATCATCCAGAACATTTAAGTATTCTGTCACTGGTGAACCTACCCTGCTATCTCTTCTGACGCTGCAGAATTCATATGTGTGGCTAAGTGCTCTAATGCTTTGCCAGTATGGAATCAAGTAAGATCTCTACGTGAGCAAGTTCAGCTCACATTACAGGATGGTAAAATGTTTTAACTAGGAGGCTGTTGCGTGTAAGCTGTGAAGTCGCCGCTTAATACTGAGCACTAATCTTGTTGCTTGTGTGCATTTCATTTCAATAGTTACTGTAGGATCTATTCACTCTAAGATAGGCAATCAGAGGGGGGTGAATGATTGCGGAAGCCAAAAACTAATTTTAAAAGTTCACCCTAAACCCAAAACCAAACGAAGCCTCGGTTTCAGTTCTGGACAGAGCACTGTGCTTCTAATAAAAATAATCTCGACCAAAATCTGTAGCTCCAATCAACCTCAAAATTTAACACAATAAACTATGTGAAATTTGTGAACTAACCCAACTGGAATCATGTCAAACGGAGGTCTAGAACTCGAGATACAAAATAAACAAGCACGCTGTGTCTGACGGTGACGAGAATTATTGGTCAAGCACTAATTTCATGATTATGCAGAATTTGTAAAAGATAAATATACGAAACTTCTTAGATCGTGATCTTGATGCCCTAGCGCGATTTAGATGGATCAAAACAAGTCCATGATTGAGAATAAGAATTCAATCTAAAATCAAAAGCTAAACATGCAAATCAAAAGCAGAGTTGAGGAACGTGATTACCAACACATCATCTTAGAAAAGCTTGATCTCTATTGCATAGATATGTTCACAAAATGCATCACACAAGCATCTATAAAAGGATCTCCGTGATCCCAAAATCCTAAATGAAACTTCTCAACTTCTTAAAAAAAAGAAGCCTCCACCTTCTGTCTCACACACACCCTGAGACCTCTCCTTGGTCTTTTTTTATCCCCCAACACCAAAACGTGCAACTCCAGGGGAACCAAGTCCAGACCAGCTATGGTCCTCCTTCAATCACGGCACTAGTTGCCCGCTCCATCAGCCAACATGAGCCAAGCACTAGTCCTAACGTACATGCACTGGTCTGCATGCCTACCTGACCAAGTCACAGTACCAACAAACACCACCCGGTCTCCTGCACCACGCATGCACATCTAGCACCTCTCGAATGCTGTCGTGACCACGCACTCCCATGTACTCCCTACACGTTCTCATGTCATGACTCTCAGTCATCACCACACCATAGCCGGTACGTCTCCATGTACGTCCCATGGAGTGATCGTCTTCATCTACAGTGTTCTCTAGCCCAAACGTTTCGCATGACATCCTCGACCGATAAGACCTCAGTTCCTCCCTGAACTTAGTCCCGAAACCTCAGTTCCTCCTGAACCTAGTTCCAGTCTGTCATCAACCACGTTCCGCCTCAAGCAAAATCTGCACATGAACAAACACGCAAACCGTGTCCGAGCCCAAGTCCAAGACTTGACTCAAGTCAATCCGCACAACACCTCACACGAGCATGTCATGCAATAATTCGAAATCACCATGCTATCATAAGCATATATAAGCAGCACATGCATATTAAATTATGCCATAATTCAAATCACTTTGCAATGCCAATTTCATATCAGACCAATTTTTCATCACATGATCTCACAATCTCCCCTTTGATGAAAACATTGGCAACACCATATAAATAATGAACATTGGCATTCACATCCACTAAATCATTTTTAAATCAAAGGCAAAGTGAAAATGAAAAGATCATCTCAAAAGATCCAAAAAGAGAAATCATCTCTCCCCCTTTCTTATCTCACAAAATCACTCATGTGAACATGCAATGTGTAAAACTCTCTCCCCCTGTGACAATGGATTCATCAGGAGCACAAAAGAGAGCAAAAGAGGGCTCAACACCACTAAGGATTGCAACTCCCCCTCAACAAATGTTATGAGATGTAGAAAGTGCAAAGCTTTAGGAGTATAGCAGTCTAAGTGAAAAGATGCTCTAGTTGGTGTTGTCATGTGTGTAGCAACAAGTACAAGCCATAGCAAATGCTCAAACTGATCAAATGAGACAAAGTATGATACTTAAGCCTTTTGATTTAGTGTTAAGCAATTCAAAGAGGTGTTCACCAATGAGAGTAGCACATAGCAAGTATAAGCATGAGATCAATCTAGTGCTAGCAAATGTATACAAAAGTGAACTACCCCATATAACGGTCATACATCATGTCTCAAAGACTCATTTCACACTTATGTTTTTATCAAAGTTTTATCAGAGTTTACAGCGTAACACAAGCATTAGGTGGAGCATGTGTATGTGAGAGGTTATCAATACTGTCACGCCAAAGAAGTATGTATTTTTTTTAATAAACCACGCCGAGTTCATCCTAAGTGCAATAGGAAGCTGTCTCGTCACGAGTGGTTTTGGACTGCACTACAAGGCTCAAGTTCATCCCTAAGTGCAATGGGAAGCTGTCTCGATACCTTGACGTGGGATAGTAAAGATCCATCTCAAAATTTTTCATAACTTAACTTGGATTTCAATTTTTTAGCACAAGTTTATCAAGTTGTCCAAGTCAAGTGTATGACTCAAGAAACATGAGACATAGCAACCTAGCATACAAATGATAGCAACATGGATCTCAACACATCCTATACACAAGCTAGTGCCAACTCAATGGTGAACATTTTTTTCAAGTTTCATCAAGTTATGGACATGTTCATAGATTATAAAACAGGCTTAGCTCATAACATGTATCAATGTGATCAAAAAGAGCCTAAGCAAGGAGCACTATCATGTACGCACAAAACATACCAAAGAGAGCATAATTTTATTCTAATAGCTATAGTCATGAAGCTTAAAGATGCTCTATCATACATGATGAGATGCAATGCAAAAGGGATAGGATTTGGCTCAAACTCTAGAAGTAGCTAGGAGGGTTCAAAACAAATTCTTGGAAACAACCAAAAAGACCCAAAAGAGTACCATATAGAAAAGGCAAAATGAAGTATGTACAAGAATATAGACTCCCCCTCAAAACAACCCAGATGGATGTAACACCCCAAGTTCTCCCCGAAGAAGAGCAAAACGAGAAGAATCCAAAGGTTTTGTGAAAATGTCTGCCAACTGATGTTCAGTATCTATACGATGAAGCACAATAGTTCCTTTCTCAACATGATCTCGAAGAAAATGAAATCTTATGTCGATATGTTTAGTTCTTGAATGTTGCACTGGGTTCTTAGCAATACATATAGCACTAGTATTATCACAGAAAAGGGGAACCTTATTCAAATTTATCCCATAATCATTAAGTGTAGCTACTATCCATAGAATTTGTGAACAGCAACAAGCAGCAGCTACATATTCAGATTCAGCAGTAGATTGTGCAACAGAAGATTGTTTTCTAGATGACCATGTAATAAGAGAATTTTCCAAAAAAATGACATGAGCCAGATGTACTTTTTCTATTAATTCTACAACCTCCAAAATCAGCATCAGAAAAGGATCTTAAGCTAATACATGAGGAAGCAGAAAGCCATATGCCAAAGTTTAGAGTACCATGTAGATACCTGAGAATACGTTTGACAGCTTGTAGATGTGAAGCACATGGAGAAGCTTGAAAACGAGCACATAAACACACCGAAGATTGTATGTCTGGCCTCGAAGCAGTAAGATATAAAAGCGAACCAATCATGCTCCTGTACTCCTTTTGATCAACAGGCTCACCATCTTCATCAAGATCAAGTGATGTAGCAGCTCCCATAGGTGTCATAATAGGCTTGCAATTTTCCATCCCAAAACGGTGTAGAAGATCCCTTGTATACTTACTTTGATGCACAAAAATACCTTCATTTGTTTGTTTTACTTGTAGTCCCAAAAAGTAAGTTAACTCCCCCATCATACTCATCTCAAATTCTTTACTCATCATTGTTGAAAACTTAGTCACCAAAGCATGAGATGCACACCCAAAGATGATATCATCAACATAAATCTGAATGAATAATTGATCATTGTCTTGCTTAAGTACAAAGAGAGTTTTATCAACCTTTCCCATTGAAAATCCCTTTTCTATTAAAAATTTCTTCAACCTATCATACCATGCTCTTGGGGCTTGTTTCAAACCATACAAAGCTTTTGACAATTTAAAAACATGATTAGGAAATTGTGAATTTTCAAAACCAGGCGGTTGCTTAACATAAACCTCCTCGTCTATGTAGCCATTAAGAAAAGCACTTTTTACATCCATTTGATACAATTTAAAACCTTTAGATGAAGCAAAGGCTAACAAAATTCTAATGGCTTCCAATCTAGCAACAGGAGCAAAGGTTTCATCAAAATCTAATCCTTCAATTTGTGTAAAACCTTGAGCAACCAACCTAGCTTTGTTTCTAACAACAACACCATCCTCACTTTGTTTGTTTTTATATACCCATTTAGTTCCAATTATAGTGTGATCAGGTGGTGGTGGAACAAGCTTCCAAACTTTATTTCGTTCAAAATTCTCTAATTCTTCATGCATGGCATTGATCCAAGATTCATCAGTTAATGCATGAGATACATCTTTGGGCTCAAAAGAAGCAACAAAAGCAGAATGGGCATATGATTCAGTATTAGTAAACTTGGACCTTGTTACTCTTTCATTTAAGTCTCCAATCATTTGCTCTGGTGGATGTCTCCTTTGAATGTGACGAGGGGCTGAAATTTCTGGAGCATCTTCTTGTTCATTTTCGACATGTGTAGATGAAGCAGTAGCTTCAGGATGTCCAATTGTAGCAGCAGTAGTAGAAGGTGTAGTAGGAACTTGAGGCGGAGAAATAGTAGGAATTGTGACCTCATCTTCGTCATCCTCATCTTCATCAATAAATATGCTCTCCCCCTGAATATATGCACTTGTACCTGCATCACTTAGACTAGTGCCTGGACTAGTCTCATCAAAAGTAACTTCACATGTTTCTATTACTTTGTTAGTCGCCAAAACAAGTACACGATAGCCACGTGAATGAGTGGGGTATCCTAGAAAAATGCCATCAGTTGATCTAGCTTCAAATTTATCTAAGTTTCCAGATTTTAACACAAAGCATTTGCATCCAAAAACTTTAAGGTGAGATACATTTGGCCTATGTCCAAAATGAAGCTCATATGCAGTTTTACCAAGTTTAGATCTCAAAAACACACGGTTTGAAATATAGCATGCAGTAGACAAAGCTTCAGCCCAGAATTTTCTTGGAGTTTCATATTCATCTAGCATTGTTCTAGCCATCTCAACCAAAGTTCTATTTTTTCTTTCAACTACACCATTTTGTTGTGGAACGTATGGTGATGAAAATTGATGATCAATACCTTTTTCAGCGCAAAAGAGCTCACAAGAAGAATTTCTAAATTCAGTTCCATTATCACTTCTAATAGCTCTAAGAGATCCTGGGAGATCGATAGATAATCTAAGAACAAGACTTCTAAAATGCCCAAAAGCCTCATCTTTAGATGCCATAAAGTAAACCCAAGAGTATCTAGAGAAATCATCAACAATCATTAGTACATACCACTTACCACCAAAAGACTGAACTCTCGATGGTCCAACTGTATCAAGGTGTAGAAGTTGTCCAGGTGCATTTGTCATGACCATAGTAAGTGGAGGATGTGAACCTGCACACATCTTACCATGTCTACAAGAGGAGCACACTATATCGCTTTCATGCTTAAGTTTAGGCAATCCACGCATGAGATCCATACCACTAACACGCGTGAGGTGATCAAAACCAACATGCCCAAGTCTACGATGCCAAAAAAATAAGTCTTTTGAAACATTGGCAACTAGACACCTAAACTTAGCATCATGTGAGGCATCAAAATCTGCTTTAAAAACTCTTCCAAATCTTGAAATTTTAAAAACTAGATCACCTGAAGAATCTAACACTTTGCATTCTCTTTTATTAAAACATATTTCAAGGTCTTCATCAATCATTTGTGAGACTGAAAGCAAATTGAATTTCAAGTTCTCAACGAGTGCCACATCTTTAAACATAAACTTGTCATTTACCTTTACTGTACCTTTTGCCACGACAGGTGTAGAAGTAGCATCTCCAAAGGTGACACTTTCTGCACGAGATGCATGAGAGAGGGAGGAGAACCATCCTTTATCACCAGACATGTGACGTGAGCATCCAGAGTCCACTAACCATATGTTCTCCTTCCTCGCACGAGAAGCCTCATTGTAGCTGTCGTTGTCAGAAGCATCATTGTCGATGGAGCTTTTACTACTTGCCATTAGACACAGCCCAATCAAGTCTTTCCTTCCTTTGGAAATGTCATCCTCACTATCTGTGTCCACATCACTCATGTTGACTTGCTCCAGAGCTGAAAGAACACGATGCACCACCTTGCGGTTCAAATGACCCTTCTTTTTATTGCTTCTCAATGTGTGCTTCTTTGTTCTTTCAGTTTCTTCTTCATTGTCATCTTTATCTCTTCCAATTCTTGCTAAAAACTTTGGACAATTGAGACAGATGTGATTAACATCTCCACACTCATAACACCTTGGAGGACCAGTGTGTCCTCTCTTCCTTGATCTCACATTTTGCAAGGCTCTTATGAAGCGTGTAGAGAGCAGTGTCAAATCATCTTCCGGGAGTTGTTCTAGCTGTTCATCGGTTAGTGAAGACAAAGAAGACAATGCATAGCTAGTGGAAGAATTATTACCATTTGAATTGCTAGATTGTGAGGCCAAAGCTATTGATTTATTAGCAACATTTTTTCTAGCAAAAACATCTAACTCATGAGTTTTCAATTTAGAATAGAGAACATCTAAAGTAAGCGTGCTCATGACAGTAGATTCTCGAATAGAAGTAACTTTCATTTCCCATATAGACATATCTAAAGCTCCAAGTAATTGACGTGCATTTTCAGTATCAGTATATGTAACATTAACAGAACGAAGATTACTTAAGATTTTATTAAAGCGAGCAAAGAAATCATCTAGTGATTCACCAGGTTTCATCTCAAAACGCATGTAATCCTTTTTGTACATATCTTGACGTACCTCTTTAATTGTAGATGAGCCCTCATGGTAATCAGAAAGTGCTTTCCATACCTGATATGCAGATTTGTGATGCGCAACACGATAAAAATCATTCTTTCCAATACCTTGTATGACAGGTTTCTCGCATTGCTGTTAGCTTCCACCTGTGTCATGTTCGCCTCAGTCACAGCATCATTCTCGGGCACCTCATAAGGCTTGTAGACTTTCTCCCATATTGCAAAGCCTTGCGCTTGAATATAAGACTCCATCTTTGCTTTCCAGAACTGAAAATCAACACCATCGAAAACAAACGATTTTGCTGTATACCTATCCGTCGACATGTTTTCTAATCACCGGTTAAGATCAATTAGAAAAAGGAACCTCGCTCTAATACCACTTGTAGGATCGATTCACTCTAAGATAGGCAATCAGAGGGGGGTGAATGATTGCGGAAGCCAAAAACTAATTTTAAAAGTTCACCCTAAACCCAAAACCAAACGAAGCCTCGGTTTCAGTTCTGGACAGAGCACTGTGCTTCTAATAAAAATAATCTCGACCAAAATCTGTAGCTCCAATCAACCTCAAAATTTAACACAATAAACTATGTGAAATTTGTGAACTAACCCAACTGGAATCATGTCAAACGGAGGTCTAGAACTCGAGATACAAAATAAACAAGCACGCTGTGTCTGACGGTGACGAGAATTATTGGTCAAGCACTAATTTCATGATCATGCAGAATTTGTAAAAGATAAATATACGAAACTTCTTAGATCGTGATCTTGATGCCCTAGCGCAATTTAGATGGATCAAAACAAGTCCATGATTGAGAATAAGAATTCAATCTAAAATCAAAAGCTAAACATGCAAATCAAAAGCAGAGTTGAGGAGCGTGATTACCAACACATCATCTTAGAAAAGCTTGATCTCTATTGCATAAATATGTCCACAAAATGCATCACACAAGCATCCATACAAGGATCTCCGTGATCCCAAAATCCTAAATGAAACTTCTCAACTTCTCTAAAAAAAAAGAAGCCTCCACCTCTGCCGTCTGTCTCACACACACCCTAAGACCTCTCCTTGGTCTTTTTTTATCCCCCAACACCAAAACGTGCAACTCCAGGGGAACCAAGTCCAGACCAGCTATGGTCCTCCTTCAATCACGGCACTAGTTGCCCGCTCCATTAGCCAACATGAGCCAAGCACTAGTCCTAACGTACATGCACTGGTCTGCATGCCTACCTGACCATGTCACAGTACCAATAAACACCACCCGGTCTCCTGCACCACGCATGCACATCTAGCACCTCTCGAATGCTGTCGTGACCACGCACTCCCATGTACTCGCTACACGTTCTCGTGTCATGACTCTCAGTCATCACCACACCATAGCCCGTACGTCTCCATGTACGTCTCATGGAGTGATCGTCTTCATCTACGGTGTTCTCTAGCCCAAATGTTTCGCATGACATCCTCGACCGATAAGACCTCAGTTCCTCCCTGAACTTAGTCTCGAAACCTCAGTTCCTCCTGAACCTAGTTCCAGTCCGTCATCGACCACGTTCCGTCTCAAGCAACATCTGCACATGAACAAACACGCAAACCGTGTCCGAGCCCAAGTCCAAGACTTGACTCAAGTCAATCCGCACAACACCTCACATGAGCATGTCATGCAATAATTCCAAATCACCATGCTATCATAAGCATATATAAGCAGCACATGCATATTAAATTATGCCATAATTCAAATCACTTTATAATGTCAATTTCATATCAGACCAATTTTTCATCACATGATCTCACAGTTACCTTGAATTTGGTTTTACATTTTTGGTTTCTATTTTTGCTTTGGTTATTGCACAGGCCTGCATGAGAGTGATGCTTATTAGTTGACCATAGAAATCCTAACTCGTAATTCATTTGTTACTTTCAACACATTTCATTTGTTTGATCACTCTCTATTTGGTTACCACTTCTTAGAATTTTATCTACAATGGGTACTAGTTTTAATGCTACTCAGGAAAACATAGGGATGCTGGGCATACCAAACTCTTTTTCAGTTTAAAGCATCCAGAACAGTGAACTACTCTGTCACTAGTTGGTGAACCTACCCTGCTTTCTCTTTCTGATGCTTCAGAATTCACATGCGGCGAAATTAGTGCTCTAATGCTTTGCCTATATGGAATTCAGTGAAATCTCTTTGTGAGCAAGTTCATATCGGTTTAGTGGGTGATAAGAAACTTTAACCAGGAGCCTGTAAGCGTGTAAACTGTGAATTCACCACATAAAGCTGAGCACTAAGGTTTGTTGCTTGCATGCATTTCATTTCTGACAGTAACGTGGAGTTTTGTTTTCTTGATTTGGTTCTTGCATAGGATGAGACCGATGCTTATTTGCTGACCATACATATCTGAACTAGTAATTCATTCGTTACATGCAAAACATTTCATGTGTTCGATTTGATCACTATCTGTTTGGTCACCAGTTCCCAGAACGATTGTTATCTATGGCCATGTGATATAAATACTGCTACTCGGTGATATGTGAACCCCTGAGCCACAAGTGGGAGCATCTGTATGGAGTTGTTTCTCTCAGATTTCTAAGGTTTATGATTTGTAGAAAAGGTAGGGTAATCAGCTATGGGTGAACTGGCTGACGCATGCTGTTGAAGCAGTCTGATGCGCTGAATCTGTACGTGTCAATGAACATTAGCCTTGAACAGGAAGAGAAGAATGTGTAACGTGCAGACTGTGATCAGGCAGCGAGATTGCATTGCACGGCTGTTGCCGTGTTGGTATCTCATATCTGAATGCATTTTATCCATGCGAGATTAGAACAACAGGGAACTGAAGATGATCTGTTGGTTTCTGAATGCCATTTTTTTCCTGAACATCGAGTGCCCAGCTTGCTTGGTTTCTGTCCAGCCAGCATTCGTAATTGGATTTTTGACAGCAGGCGGTCTAGCCAATCTGGACCGTTAGATTCCATTTGCACGGTCATCGATTGTCCCAAGACCAAGTCAAGATCTGACTATCTCTCCCTCTTTCTCTGGTCCATGGCCCAACCTGGAAACCTCAAAGCTCAGCGGCATGGCAAAAAGCACAGCACGGAGACCTGCTGCGCCGCCGGCCAATCACCATGGAAGCAGATCCGCCGCCGGCGAGCGCGCTGATGGCGATGGAGGGGGAGGTCCTGCTGCGCTTTGCTCCTAGCTAACCAGCTTGTCTGCATGTGCTGGCGCCACCTCGTGACGGGCCAGGGTTCCCGCTGCCGCTACCGCGACCTCCACCGCGGGGTGTCGCCCGCCCCCGATGCTGGGTTTCCTCACCACCGACGGCCCGGGTGCGCCCGCTTCGTGCCCACCTATTTCTCGCCAACCACCGTGGACGAGGGGCGCGCCCGCATCCACTCGGCGCACCGGCACCCCAATGACAGCTCGTGGGGAACGCGCCCTGCCACCCTGCGTTTGCATTTCCAGGCGAGCACAACAATCCTGGAGTAGGACTTGGTGATATCACTGTGCCACACGAAGAATGGCATTCTACCTCGATTCTTGAGTCCATTCTGTCTCAATGATCCAAAAGCTTTTGGGCTAAAGGAAGTGCCAAATCACCCAGCTTTAGGGCACCACCCATCGAGGCTAACACTCTTAGCAGTTCTAGTACAGATAAAGTGATCCATATAGAGAAGGAAATGTTAAGATTACTATTTACACAATGCAAACTATCACTGATTTGCACAAAAACTTTTTCCTTTCATCATGCCTCACCTTTATTTACTCTCCCTCTTCTTTTTTAGCATGGATCACCTTCTCTCTCCAAGCATATATAGCTTCTGCAAGCTACTGTGACAAGTGTGGAGCACTACTTTTTTTATCCGATCCTACGTGGCTCTTGGGGCTATAAGCAAAAAGGCAGCGTTGGGGAAGGCCTAAAAGCCGGGTACTGGTTGATATACATGGTTCTTTCTTTTGAGTTGCTGGTACAGAGAACATACATCAGTTGCTAATCTGACAATCTGATTTTTCTGACCTTCATACCATACAGGTGCTGTACAGAGAAATTACGTAGATCATGGATGATTATGGCATGATTTTTGTGACCTTCATATCGTAGGCACTCTACAAAGAAATTACATAGGTCATGGATGGTGATGGCTTTGATTTTTGTGACCTTTCATATCATAGATGCTCTACAGAGAAATGACATAGGTTATGGATGGTGATGGCTCAGTGGTTCACCTAGCGGTTGGTAGTGGATTGGCGTCGAGGTAGCGGATTGCAAATAGCGGGCGATATTGCGGACGATAAGTTCCAATAGCGGCACCTGATAGTCCTATATAATTTTAAGTACATATATCATGAATAATAAGTATAAATAATTTTAAGTGCATATATCATGAATAATTTTAAGTTCCACAGCCGATGCGTGAGTATTTGAATTTAGGGTGTGAGTCATAGTGGGCTGGACTAATTAGGGATATTTGCTTCCATGCTATTGCGGCATGTTACGTGCAATTGCGGCGGCAATATCAGCCCTCATAGCAGTAGCGGCAATGGACTGATACCGCTATTGCGGGTACAATTGCAGCCGCTAACACCACTATTTATTACCTTGGTCTGGATGCATGGGTCAAGGACTGTAAGATAACTAGCCAACCGGTAGTAAGTGTAAACAAAGAAAGAGAAAGTTGAATCGGAATAATCAGGTAAAGCCGAAACCAGCCCAAAAGGTCATGCATGTGAATGGACTATTGACTATATCAATTTAGTTATTTAGTTATTCTTGACCCGAGTTATTCTTAAAATCCCTTGCTCTCCTTGGAATTTTCATGAGAAGCATAGAGTACACAGTTTCAGCAACATCAAAACTCACAGTGTGCTTTCTTACGCATCGAGCAGTGTTGTCTTCCTGAGGAGCGAGAGTGATCTCCCAAATGGAAAGTTTCCTTTCTGCAGTTCTGGGTGAGCTAATGACTCGATCCATAAATTTCATCCTCGAAAAGTGCTCGAAGCCAGCTGCACTGGCTGTAGAGGAAAGCCTACAAAGGGCTCTTCTTCGGGCACAGGTCATCATCGGGGAGGCCATGGGACGCCACATCACAAACCAAGCCATGATCCAGCAGTTGGGCATGCTGAGGGACGCCACGTACCGAGGCTATTATGCACTTGATGCGTTCAGGTACCAGCCCAACTATGGAGAGGACAGAAATGATCCAGCTGTTAGGCGTTTTATGTCCCTATCCAAGGTACCCTCTGCAAAGCATCCCTATTTCTTCAGTCAAACTGTACAGTTTTGGGAATAGCTACAAGAGGCACTAGATAGATTGAGCTCCATGATTGTTGATATGAATGAGTTAGTCATGTTCATGGCGAGCTACCCTCGTCTGTGTCGCCAACCTTACAGCATGCATATCCTACTGGGTAACTGCATGTTTGGTCGCCAGGTGGAAGCAGAACTTGTCATTAAATTCCTGCTGCACACACACCCTCATTGTTCTCAAGAATTGGAGGTCCTGCCAATTGTCGGTCCACCCAGAGTCGGCAAGAGTACCCTAGTCGCCCATGTTTGCAAGGATGAAAGAGTCCAAGGTTATTTCTCAGAAATCTTGTGGCTGAATGACCTTGATTTTACAGATGACGAGCTAGCTCTCAGACAAGGATATGCGATGAAACATCAAAATCAAGTGTCAAACTCGAACAGTGGCAAGAGATTGCTAGTTGTTATAGAACTATTTGGAAATCTCTATGAAGATGATTGGAATAGGTTCTATCTTGCTTCCAAACGGAGCTTTTGTAGAGGGAGTAAAATCATAGTCACTAGCAGTTCAGACATAGTTGTAAAATTTGGAACAACACAGGCTCTAACTCTGAAGCATCTATCTCATGAAGCATACTGGTATTTCTTCAACACACTTGCATTTGGAAGCATGGATCCTGAGACACACCCAAGACTTGCACAACTGTCCATGGAGATAGCCAGAACGCAAAAATGTTCGATCATTGGCGCCTGCATCACCTCTTATTGGTTGAGGAACAATTTTGACATCCACTTTTGGTGCAAGGTTCTGAGCTTCTGGAGACGGTTCATCCATAAGCATGTCTCCAAATTCGGCAATCATCCATTTGATCTTTTGAGTCAAAACAGACCAGTACAGGGTAGACGAATGGCTACACCTTCTGAATATTTCATGATTTGTCGTCAGTGTCATTGCTCTTCATAAGAGGAGGTTCCCAAGATAAGATCCGAAGATGTAGTATATGGAAGCGTGAAGGCTTACGGAAATTTTTAGGTGCTGACATGGAAATCTGAGATACCCCCTACAATAACTATGTCAGTAGTTATGAGATTCAAGAGCGAAAGACTACCAGTGCCAAGAGGAAGCGTTCTATGAAAGGTGGAATCACATTTTGTTAATTTTGTCATTACCTGTCTTATGTAGGAACATAGATTTGCTCTTTTTTTATTTTTGGGTAGGATGCCACAAGTTACAGCACAGCCGCACAGGGCAAGTGTAAATAAAACCTATAAAGTGTGGCAGGTTACAGTTACAGCATCATCAGACTGTACTGCTACATTTTCATAATGTGAAATATAAGTTCTTGTCTACGTAATAACTCATGAAGCGGAGGCATATATTTCCATGGGAGATGGGACATGGTTGAGTTCCTTGCCAAGTTGCCATTGGTTTTACTCTGACCAGATTGATCCTGAACCCGGTACTGATATACTGCGTATGGCATGAATTAAACAATCACCAATTTCCTCCCAACCTCTTGGTTTCAGTCTATTGAAAGACTGCTACCAAAACCTTGTTGCAGTTCTAACCATCCACAACAGTGAGACTGTTGGTTCAGTGGTGAACCTACCTTGGTTTTCTCTTTCTGATGCTTCAGAATCGACATGTGCAGCTTAAGTGCTCCAATGCCTTGCCTATGCTCTATGAAACTGCGCAAGATGTCTGTCTACCTGAGCAAGTTCTTCAGGTCAATTTAGAAATTTTTAACTCGCAGCCTGTGGCATGTGAAATGTGAAGTCGCCACATAATGCTTTCCTGCACGCATTTTGTTTCCACAGTAATATGGAATTTTCTTAGTTTGATTTGGACATTTGGTCATTGCACCTAGAAGTACAGGAAAGTGATGTTTATTTTCTGACCGTAGAAATCTTAACCAGCGAATCCATTACCACTTAGCAGAATATTCTGCATGTCAGCAACTGTCCGGGCTGGAGGCAATCTGGACCGTTGGATCCTATTTGTGCGGCCAGGACCTGTCGACCGAGTCTCCCTCTGCTCCCACGGCCCCACCTGGACCCCACAGGTCCCACCATGCTTCTCCACTTTTTTGGGTAGGATGTCGTAAGTTACAGCAGAGTCAATTATGATGTGTAAGCCTATTTCATATATGAAGTGTAACTGCTTATATCTACGTAGTATATATTTTCATGGAATATGGTGAATCCTTCCCCGTTGTTGGTTTTACTCCAGAGCCAGAAGCATGAGCATGGGATTCAAGCCTGCGTTTTTGGCTTATCTTTTCAGTTCAACCCAGCTGGGCCATTCTATCAACAGAACCTCACAGTTATGTTTGGTGGGTTGCATTACTCCTTGCCTTATGGAGATGGAACTACTTATCAGCGCCCTCTGGCAAGCGAAGCAGAGTCTCGTTTGATCAAGAAGATTTGGCATCCCACCAATCTCTAGCCCAAAAGAGTTGGAAATTGACTGGAGTTGTAATAAAAAATTTTCACATCGACAACCGAGCTAGGCTCGGGTGGCTGGCGTAGCCAGGTGTGCTCGCTGCCGGCGTGAGTTCGATTCCCAAAATCGACTCACGTCTCTCACCGGGATTTATTCCCAAAAATAATCTGCAGCCTCTCTCGCGTGGAGCCACAAAGGGATTGCGACGCGCCCGTCGCCTACGGAGCCATGAATGGTCCTGGTGATCTCAGGAAGGACGCGGTCTTCTAATCTGAGTGTAGTTGTAGATCTTGTTGTATACGTGTGGGGTGTGTGTAGTGTGGGCATGTGTGTTCGTGTATGAAGAGATACTACAGCTGTACCCACACGAGATGCTTTCAAAGTCAAGGACCTGTACTGTAACTGTGCAGTAGTTTGATCAGGTATACTGCTTGCTCTGTTTTCTTGTGTACACTTGAATGACTGCAATCAGAATTTATGTACTTGCTCCTCTGAAATTCTAATCTCATTGTCTTCTCTCTTATCATAGTCATAAGGGCTCAAATCACACCAACTTAAAGGTATCTACTGCATTATGCTGAGTAAAAATTTAATTAACAAGCTTTGAGGACAAGTTATATGCTGAAAAAAGTACCTACCCAGAAGGAATAAAAAATGTGTTATCTACACGGACTTTTGAAATAACATTTAAGTTGTTACTGTTAGTGATTTATCTAACACAAGTGGATTAATTCCTTCACTGGGAATTTATAGTGCAATGTCTGGCCTGGAGGCAACTCCTGTTCAGCCAGTTGGCTAAAAACTACAACTGAGGACACTGCTTAATATAAATCAGTTGCTACGCTAACAATCTGATTTTTGTGACCTTGATATCATAGGTGGTCTACAGAATAATTACACAGATCATAGATGGTGATGTTCAGTGGTTCACTTAGCGAAGGCTTGGAATTCAACAGTCAAGGGCTGTACGTATTCACTGGAAGTATCCAACCGGTAGCAAGTCTAAACAAAAATAAAAAGTCAATCAGAATAACCATGTGAAGAAAAAAGCAGTCCCAAAGGGCCAAAGGTCATACATCAGCAGTCCCAAAGGTCAGACATGTGAATGGACTATTGACTCTTTGTATGTCTTTGCTTCTTGAGCCCAACGCCCTTTCTCTCCTTGGAGTTTTGATGTGAAGCATAGCTTACATAGTTTCAGAAACATCAGAACTCACCTTGTGTTTTCTTACCCACCCTGCTGCGTTCTCTTCCCGAGAAGAAAACATGGAAAGCTTCCTTTCTACAGCCCTGGGTGAATTGATGACAAGAACCATAGATTTCGTCATCAACAAGTTCTCGAAGCCGCCGGCACTGGCCGTGGAGGAAAGCCTACAAAGGACTCTTCTTCGAGCACAGGCCATCGACGAGGAGGCCATGGGGCGGCACATCACAAATCAAGCCATGATCCAGCAGCTGGGCATGCTGAGAGACGCCATGCACCGAGGCTATTACGCACTCGACGCCTTCAGGTACCAGCCTCACTATGGAGAGGATGACAGTGATCAAGTTGTGAGTCGATTTATGCCACTATCCAAGGTACCCTCTGCAAAGCATCCCTATTTCTTCAGTCAAACTGTACAGTTTCGGGAACAACTACAAGAGGCACTAGATAGATTGAGCTCCATGATTGTTGATCTGAATGAGTTGGTCATGTTCTTGGCGAGCTACCCTCGTCTGTGTCGCCAACCTTACAGCATGCATATCCTACTGGGTAACTGCATGTTTGGTCGCCAGGTGGAAGGAGAACTTGTCATTAAATTCCTGCTGCACACTCACCCTCATTGTTCTCAAGAATTGGAGGTCCTGCCAATTGTCGGTCCACCCAGAGTCGGCAAGAGTACCCTAGTCGCTCATGTTTGCAAGGATGAAAGAGTCCAAGGTTATTTCTCAGAAATCTTGTGGCTGAATGACCTTGATTTTACAGATGACGAGCTAGCTCTCAGACAAGGATATGCGATGAAACATGAAAATCAAGTGTCAAACTCGAACAATGGCAAGAGATTGCTAGTTGTTATAGAACTATCTGGAGATCTCCATGAAGATGATTGGAATAGGTTCTATCTTGCTTCCAAACGGAGCTTTTGTAGAGGGAGTAAAATCGTAGTCACTAGCAGTTCAGACAGAGTTGTAAAATTTGGAACAGCACAGGCACTAACTCTAAAGCATCTATCTCATGAAGCATACTGGTATTTCTTCAAGACACTTGCATTTGGAAGCATGGATCCTGAGACACACCCAAGACATGCACAACTGTCCATGGAGATAGCCAGAACGCAGAAATGTTCGATCATTGGCGCATGCATCACCTCTTATTGGTTGAGGAATAATTTTGACATCCACTTTTGGTGCAAGGTTCTGAGCTTCTGGAGACGGTTCATCCAGAAGCATGTCTCCAAATTCGGCAAGCATCCATTTGATCTTTTGAGTCAAAATAGACCAATACAGGGTAGACGAATGGCTACACCCTCTGAATATTTCATGATTTGTCGTCGTTATCAATGCTCTTCACAAGAGGAGGTTCCCAAGATAAGATCCGAAGATGTAGTATATGGAAGCGTGAAGGCTTACGGAAAATTTGAGGTCCTGACATGGAGATCTGAGATACCCCCTACTATAGCTATGTCAGTAGTTATGAGATTCAAGAGCGAAAGACTACCAGTGCCAAGAGGAAGCATTCTATGAATGGTGGAGTCACATTTTGTTAATTTTGTCATTATGTAACACCCCTAGTCAGTGGCGGATGCAGGATGAGAATGAAGGGGGGGCTAAAACAATGGAGATGTTGATTTGCACGAAGATTTAACGGTGATTTGAGGTTTTTGCTACAGTGTTTTTAGTGTTAAATCAAGTCATTAGGGGGGCTGGAGCCCACCCAGCCCCCCTGTAGATCCGCCGCTGCCCCTAGTGTTACTTCACACATTTGCATGTGCAAAGCATAGCATGAGCATGTGCATTCTTACTCATTCATGAGCATGAGCATTTTTCCATGAAACATGTTAATACAACAAGTGAAACGTGCACTTTTAACTAATGAAACAATCTCATGAAACGTGATGTTTCATACATGTTGATTCTATTTTTCTTTGTGCCATGGCTAGGTTTATATGTAACCTTGATCCAAATGTGTGCCTCTTGCCATGGGAACACTTTATTCATACTTAGTATACCTAAACTAAACAAAGTCGTGTTGTATGTTTATGCAAATTCACTTTGCAAGAGTTGCTCAATGGGTGTTTAACTTGTTCTAGTTCCTGTTTTGCTCTAACTGCTTGAGTGGCTTAGGGACCTGTTTTGATTGTGCCACCTTAATAAAAGTTGCAGGGCTTTGTTTGAGGAGCAAATGTTGTTTTATGACCCAAGTCTAATTTTGAGCAAAACCTGTTCAAATTTGGGGCACAATGCAGCAGCCTGGTTAGTTTCAGCACTTAGATTTTTTTTTCTAGAGTCTGAACTTGACGTGTTCAGTTTCAATGTTGCCATGTTCGGCATCCGGTATCTCCCGATCCTAATCGATTCAGCTCGAGTGCATTATAGCAAGGTTGGAGTTCACATGTAGGGCTACAACTTTATTAACTACGGCTTTCACTAGTTCTCAACGGATTAGGAGTAATATCACCGTGAAGATAGCTGGTCAGTCAAACTTTTGAGGTGGAATTGGGCAGGCCAAGCTGTTCGAACTGAATTTCGCCCCCACGCGTGTGCGATGTGTCTCGCTTCATCTGCCCGAGGGCCGAGGCCGAAGCCGCTCCCCACTCCATCCTTCGCTCTGCCTCTTTCATCCTCTCGTCCGAAGGAGAGAGCTGTTGCTTTGCCGCTGCCTGCTCGCTGCCCAAATCCTCCACAGCAAGCACCCTCGCTCGATTCCTCGCAGCCACAGCAGCGCCATGAGTTCCTCCACCTCGCCGACCTAGTTTCACCGCTCGTCGTCCAAGGGTAAGGGCCCCCGGGCCAATGCCGTCGTCATGCCATGAATGCCGAACTGGAGCTCGTGCATGGCCGCCGTACCTCGCGTCCCTCTCTGCCAGAGGCGGAGCTCCCCATCACACCGGGTGGGGCGGCTGCCCCAGCTACTGTCGGACACCGGACGCTGCCGGCCATGGACTTGCCCGCGTCGGTGCTCGCCTGCAACCTCAAGTAGGTATGTTTTTGCCCCACCTAAAATTTTGGGCAAGCTCCGCCACTGCTCTCTGCTCTCTATCTCTCTCGTCTATGGTTGCCTAGGGTTGCTGCTGCCACTCACGTTGCTGTCCTATGGCTGACGCCGTGGCCGGCGAGGCCGCTGCACGCACGTCTCGCCGTCTCTACTCGATCTAGGGAGAAGAAGGGCATATGTTGAAGAGTGAAACTCTTTATTGTGTTCACTTTGCAAAAGTGCTAGAGACAAAGGATTTGCAAATATGGGCTTAGTTAATTTAGAGAAAGTTTTGTGTTCACTCTGCAAGATTGTTTTTCTTTTTCTTTTTTGGAATATTGCAATTAATCGGTTGGAAAGTTAAAAAATGCATAGTAAATTGTAGAAAAATCGTAAAATATCAAATAAGGACTTTTTGAAATCCTTGAAACCAGATCTATGCATTGGAGTAAAAATATATTGGGTGTTAACATAAAGTTTTTGCTGTTTTTATTTATCTATGGAAAATAGGGATAAATTCATTACTAAAGTTGATTTGCTCCAAATGCTCTGAAATTTTGGTGGTATGCTGTTGATTTCATGTATGGCTTGTGATAAAAATTTCAGGGTCAATGCTTGCTGTATGCTAGAGTTATTGATTAAACTTGCTCACCCATGTTTATTGTATTTGCACTTTGTATTTTATGTGGAGACTACTGTGCTTGTTCAATTGGCATGAAATTTATACAGTATACTATTGGATGCATGTAGTAGCTACTATAATTTTTGTAGATTTTTCTATGCACTCTTGATGCATGTTCATAATCCCACCTAATTATCTAAATAAATTAAGAAAGACATGTAAATAATTTATTTAGATTTGTCCACAATGTTTTCTAATGTTCTTTTGATACATGTTAACTGTTGATAACTTTGGTTTTGCACAGAATACCTTTTTAAATATAATTTACATATTATTTTCTTGGAATTATTGATTCCGGAGCAGTTTTGGAATATTGATAATTAAGTGATGTAGATGATGTTTTCTGTGAATCTTCATATTAGCAAAGTTGTAGTTAACTTGCTTATCTAGTTGCTGTTAAAATTTCATGGTAATTGGCCTTGTGGTTTGAGAGTTATAGCTTTTGGAAGTCTGAGCTTGATTATGTTGCTCTCGGGATTTCCAGAGCAGTCTGTGAAGTTGGATCTGTTTGGGCTAGCTGCTGGTAGATTCAGCCAAAGTCATGAATAAGAAAGTTGTAGTTAACTTGTTAAGATTTCCATAAAGTCTTGGTTCATGTCTTTTGGAACTATAAAACTCCAGTTATAGATTTTGCAAGTGACTGCTGTTTTGCATGTCTGTGAATGTTTGTTTTCTAGTAAGTCTAGTTGATGCTTGTGCTAAGTGATGATCTGTTTAGGCTAATTAGAATGCATTGCTAGATGCAGGTGTTAGGCCCCTTACAAGTGATGAATTGTTGTATCTTAGATTGTTAAAAAGGGGTAAGTGTATGTCTACTTTACTAGAGAGGAGATCTGCACGTACTCGGTCAATGAAAGTACTTTAGCTAAGTTTTAAATGAATGATTGGATCATCATGGCTACCATAAGCATCTCATCATGACTTTATAATATTGTTCCTACCCTATGCATCCCTAGCATTTATTCATTTGCATACATACAGGATCGCCAGAGGGAGTAACGTTGTTGGAGTTCGAGACCAAGGAAGGGGGAGTGCCTCCAGAAGTGCAGCCGGAGGAGTCAGAAGAAGGACCCGTAGCTGAGTTCCCGGAGTGCCCCGAGCATCAGCCCAATACTTTCCTGAAAGGCAAGCCCCGGAGCATTATAAGCCTCCTACTTTATAAAAGCACTTAAGTATAATTATGTTATATACGTATTGTTGCATTAAGTAATAGGAGTTGGATGCAACCGTTGCTGCATATATACTCTTGTCCCTTGTCCACCATGATACAGTTATATCCCTGTTAGGTCTAGGATCGAAAGTATTGCTTAGCCATGCTTAGACCGGTAGAAGTCTGGTGATTTTCCGTCACCTGCGAACTATAGGTGGATACTTAATCACCGTTGTCTATATTTGCTATCGTGGAAAATAACCATAAGTTGATGGAAACTTGTAGACCGGGCGGGATATGTTGTGTGATCCCGTCTGTGTCGCTCTTAAGGACTGTTCACTTTGTGGGCCGGCAGTCGAGATTGAACGCATGCCTTATACTTAGCTGGCCGGATAAGTTGCTTTCGACCGCGAAGCCGTGTATCTATTCGAGCCGGAAATCAGTTATAATGTCGCACATACTGGAGGAAGGACGGTGTGCGGGGGCACGGTTTGACCAAGGGCAGGCAATGGCCTGATGCATCCTGGCAACCGGTTGGTCCCCGAGTATGGGGTTTAGATCAGACCCGCGATTCTCGAATAGTGTCAATGGTGACCTAAAGCTCACTTGATCAGTGAGTGTGGTTTGTATGAGGAATAATTACACCAACTGGTTAGGAATCGATTCGAATCGCCATCTCTCCTAGATAGTGAGAAACTGGACTGCACGCGTCACACTGTAGTAATGTTACTATGGAAGTTGGTAATGGTTATGATGATGAAAGGCAAATATGATATGGTTACTATTGATTGTGTAATCTTATACAAGTGATTGCTCTAGCATAGGTGCTAATCTAGACATGCTTCATTGAATAAGTAAACTTGATGCTAAAGGTTAAATATGTAAGATATATGCTTAAGCTTTTATGCAAAATGTTGGTCAACTAAGCTCCACTATAAAGCCTTGCATAATCCTTAAGAGTCATTGTTTTAGTTTATGACGGGTAAGTTTAGCTGAGTACCTTATCGTACTCAGGGTTTATTCCCTCTTGTTGCAGATGGCCAGGTGTATGTGGGCTATTGCAAGAACAACTTCTATCTCGCTGTGGATGAAGAGTGAGACCATGGGCGTGGTCATTCCTTACTACTTATCTATTATGCTTTTGTTGGTTATGATTATGACCTGGCACTGTACTTGAACTCAAAGTGTGTGTGATGTTTCAAACTATTTGCTTCCGCTACTTTATTTCAGAACTTAGTATTGTAATAACTCTATGTTGAACTCCGATGTATTTGAACTATGTGCGACTTTATGTAACATGTGATGTGTGATCGCTGAACCATGTACGATCTTGATTGTACGTTGTTGATGGTTCGAGATCCTTCGTGGTTTCGACGGACTACCGGAATTATTTGGGCTCAAGTATAACGGTTTGATCGCTGCGGTGATTGCTTTTATGCTTGATCTCGTGTAATTTGGTCGGTTCTTTTACACGATACCTGTCTTTTGTAGGAACATAGTTTTGCTCTTTTTTGTTTTTTGGGTAGGATGCCACAAGTTACAGCACAACCACACAGGGCAAGTGTAAATAAAACCTGTAAAGTGTGGCAGGTTACAATTACAGCGTCATCAGTCTATACTGCTACATTTTCATAATGTGAAATATAAGTGCTTGTCTACGTAATAACTCATGAAGCGGAGGCATATATTTCCATGGGAGATGGGACATGTTTGAGTTCCTTGCCAAGTTGCCATTGGTTTTACTCCGACCAGATGGATCCTGAACCCGGTACTGATATACTGCGTATAGGCATGAATGAAACAATTGCCAATTTCCTCCACTCCGACCAGATGGATCCTGAACCCGGTACTGATATACTGCGTATAGGCATGAATGAAACAATTGCCAATTTCCTCCCAACCTCTTGGTTTCAGTCTATTGAAAGACTGCTACCAAAACCTTGTTGCAGTTCAAACCATCCACAACAGTGAGAGTGTTGGATCACCGGTGAACCTACCCTGGTTTTCTCTTTCTGATGCTTCAGAATCGACATGTGCGGCTTAAGTGCTCCAATGCCTTGCCTATGCTCTATGGAACTGCGCAAGATGTCTGTCTACCTGAGCAAGTTCTTCAGGTCAATTTAGAAATTTTTAACTCGTAGCCTGTGGCGTGTGAAATGTGAAGTCGCCACATAATGCTTTCCTGCACGCATTTCGTTTCCACAGTAATATGGAATTTTCTTAGTTTGATTTGGACATTTGGTCATTGCACCTGGAAGTACAGGAAAGTGATGTTTATTTTCTGACCGTAGAAATCTTAACCAGTGAATCCATTACCACTTAGCAGAATATTCTGCATGTCAGCAATTGTCCGGGCTGGAGGCAATCTGGACCGTTGGATCCTGTTTGCGCGGCCAGGATCTGACGACCAAGCTGTTTCCTTTATACTCAGCGCCAAACTCCTCTACCCCTCCCTACATGGCTGCATGCAAAGCCATTCAGGCGTTCCCACACCAGCTGCTGCATGCAGATTTAATTGCGACTCTCCAAGCGAAACGAGCAGATCAAAATACGACATTTACGATTTTATTCCAAAACTAAATACAACACTTAGAAAAAAGGAGCGAGTATATTGGGAACTAAAATAAAGCTAGTTCTATATTAGAGAGCTCTAAATATGGAATTGCATAATTTTTTATGCCAAGAAATTTTGTCGCAAATCAAAACGACAGCAGCCCTGAGCTAGCTTCTTGGGGCACGTGCACGGTTAAATTCGAATACCAAGAAATGAAATGCATGTGCGGCAGCATGCGTGTGCAGCTGTGCCTCTGCTCTCTTGGGGCGCGTGCAGCAACAGCACTCCATGCGCCTCCACTCTCTCTCTCTTGGGTGTGTGCAACAACAAGTCTCCATGTGCCTCTGCTCTCTCTTGGGCCACGTGCAGCAGCACATAGGTCATTGGTGCTAGCTCGGCACCATGATTTGCGGCGCCGAGGTCGGCGCCGTGAATCGTGGCGCCGACCTATAGCCACGTCCACGCCACATCACTAGCCACGTCATTTTTGACCTTCTACCTCGGCACTATAAGTCACAGCACCAAGAAAAGGGTCCAAAGATAGATTTTAAACGCACAGGGGTCTAAATGTGAAATTTTGACAAAAAAGGACTAAATTATAAAAAATTTAGCCTAAAGGCCCACCAAACATGAGTATGGCAATGCAATAGCATATTGCAACAACACACATTGTTCTGTAGCAACTAAACTGACATGTGGCAATAGCAACATACTATTGCCTCGCTTTAGATATTTAGTGCAATAAACAACTACCTATTGCAAAGGTTGTGATAAATATTACAACCAAACAAAACTAAGGCAATAGCAACAAACTATTGCATTGCCTTCGAAATTTAGTTGCAATTCATGGTCTACCTATTGCAATGGTCGTGAGATATATTACAACCCAACGACACTGTGACAATAATTTCAAGCAATAGCACCACTGTTCTATTTGGTTCCAAGAGCACTAGACAATTGCAACACCAATCAATACTAATACAACTAAATGACATCATGGCAATATTATTAACCAATAGCAACACTTTTCAAACACAGGGTTGCTATAGGTCTCACCTCTTGCAACGCCAAAGGTAAAAATTGCAATGCACTATTTTTGTGACAACACAGTCCCCCCTATTGCCACCTTTTTGGATAAATGTTGTAAAATACACCCCTATTACAACATAATTTGTGGTGATGTAAATGGCATCAAGTGGCAATAGGGTCGAAATCTTGTAGTGCCCTCGTCGAAGAGGAGGAAGACGACGGGTGCAATGGAGGAGCTCTCGGTGCGCCCTCTCTGGGTTGCTCTGCTCTCGGTATCGAGCAGGAGTGGATCGGTGAGGAATCAGAATGATCTGTTTGGGATCATTCTCCCTCCTCTCTAGGATCCGACCTCCCCTTATATTCTGAGGTAGGTCGGGTACAGGCAGTTTGGGGGATGAGTCTATGGTCTACATGTGCCGGAGTTCAGGAGGGTCTTGCAGCGGCATTCTGCGGACCGCCGCGATGTTGTGGAGTCAAAGAAGCCTAGGGCATCGTCCGGCTGCTCTGTTCTAACACTCTACGTGTTAGGCTATGTCGGCTTGGACCGGCCTCCCCCAGGTGCGCCTTCTAGAGTCTTCTTGGTGGCGAAGGAGGTCGGCTCGAGGGGCTGATGAGTGGGCCCGGAAGCCCCCGAGCCCCTAGAGGCCAAGGAAGAGTTTGTCTTTTTGCGTCACGCCCCGTGCGTGACCCTGTCAGGGGTGCGGCCGGCAAAGCCGCACCTAAGGGGTAGCGCCTGGGAGCCCCCGAGCCCTGGTGGCTCGGGGCATGTCTTCCTGCGCTGGGGCCTTGGCTGGTGTCATAGGCCGGGCAGGAGCCAAGGATTGGGTTCAGGCTCCTCCTTGGACGGGAGCCTAAGGCTCGGGTGAGCCCCCGAGCCCTGAGCACACTACTACATATTTTTTTTGGAGACGGGCAATTTAGATTAAAGGAGGCGGGCATGGCAACCGCCTCCAACCTAAGGTCACTGTTAATCCGTGATTAACAGAGGCGGTTGCTTTTGCCCGCCTCCATAAATTGAAATAAAATAATAAAAAAAAACCGAGCCCAATGCCAACCCATACGAGCTCGACGTCGAGCCTGGTCTCGCTACCGCCGTCCTAGATCCGCCGGCGTCGAGCACCTGGAGGAGTGTCGTCGGGGAAGAGGAGGGGGCCGGATCCACCACCGAGGAGGAGCAAGGGGCCGGATCCGCCGAAGAGGGGGCTCGATCCGCCGCCACCGCCAAGGAGGGAGCCCGATCCACTGCCATCGCCGAGGAGGGAGCCCGATCTGCCACCACCACCGAAGAGGAGGCCCGATCCACCGCCACCGCCGAGGAGGGGGTCAGATCCGCTGCCACCGCCGAGGAGGGGGCTGGATCTGCTGCCACCGCCGAGGAGGGGGCGGATCTGCGGCCACCAAAGAGGAGGGGGCCGGAACTCCGGCCACCGCTGCCACCTCCTAGGAGGGGGCTGGATCCGCCACCACCGCCAAGGATGGGGCCAGATCCATCGCCGTCGGTGAAGACAAGGACGGAGGCACCATCAGATCTGCGCCATGGCCACCATGTCCACCACCCTCGAAGCCTCCCCAGAGCCAAAGAGGCATGCGACGCACACGAGCGATGTCGCAAGAAGCACCATGCGGCGCACACGAGCGATGGAGAAGCCTGCCATGGCGTGGAGAGGGCGCTGAGGGAGGGCATGGGAGAGGGTGCTAAGGGAGGGTGTGGGGGAGAGGGAGGGCGCTGAGGGAGAGGCTTGTGTGGCTGAGGAAGGGATGGAGTTGTGTGGCTGAGGAACGGGGGCTTGTGCGAATGAAACCCTAGGCCTCCTGTATATATACGCATGATCGGTATTGGGCCAAATGGGCTTTGCCTAGGCTCAGGTCTGGGCCAATACTTTCGGAGGCGGGCTTTATAATGTGTCTGCCTCCATTAATGTATTTACGGAGGCGGGCGCCTTAATTTTCCCGCCTCGGTTAATAGGTATTAACCGAGGCGGGCATTTTAAGTGTGCCCGCCTTGGTTAATCAATTTTGCGAGACGGTTTTTCTAACCGCCTCGGTTAATAAAAAATGACCGCCTCGGTTAATACCTACCATTAACCGAGGCGGTTGGAAGTGTTGCCGCCTCCGAGGGCCATTTTGAAAGGTTGCGGTTAATAAATTTTGTAGTAGTGGCAGAGGTCGCGGTGTGCTTAGGCTCAGCTCGGTTCCTCGGTCTAAGGGTGTGCGCGAGCGTATCCGATGGGTATAGCCCCCTAGCCCCCGGGCGATCCTGGAGGGGTCGGTCAGAGGTCTCTCGGTCGAGAACCGTTGATCCTGAGGCTTAACATGCCCATATGTTAGGATCTCGTCACTCACCATGCGAGCATCCATGATGAACAGGATGGGTCATGGGATTCTTTTTTCATGAGGCGCTGGGGTGGGATTCGATCCCTTGCCGCAGAGGGCGTGCTAGGGTGGTGGTTGTGTGCATTGAAGCGTAGCGCGGGATTTGATACAAAGAACCCAGGACCTTAGATTGAGTTGAAGCCTTCTAGGAAGGGTTAGGAGCCATTCATCTTAATGATGTTGAAATCCTTGGTACAAAATCTTTGGTGTACAGTGGTTGGACTATCTCAGTGGAGGACACAAATGCGGGGTGTACCGAGCTTTGTTTTAATTGTTCCATCGTAGTGTAGATTCTGTCTCACCGACCAAGGGTACCGACTTAGCAGTTACTTCCTCCATCCTAAAAATAGATACAATTCTAGTTATGTCAAAGTTTATTAAGTTTGTCCAAACTTATATAAAGATATACTAATATTTATATTACTACATAGTACCATTAGATTAGTCATGAAGTATATTTTTGTAGTATACTTATTTGGTATCATAAATATTAATATTTTTATCTATATATTTGGTTAAACTTTAGATACAGATTTAATATTAGATATGGATACAGATTTAATATTAGATATAGATATACATATACATATATGTGGATATGTAAATATCAAAGTCATACATGTAAATGGCAAAGGAAATTCAATATAAACTAGATGATAACCCGTGCATTGCTGCGGAGAATTTGTATTGATGCATATAATGAGAAATCATGAAATAAGAAAGGTTTTTTCCTCGATAATGATGACATTCACATGTCTTCTCACTTTTTGTTGTATATTCAACTTTGAAGAATGGATGATCAAATGCAAGTGTGTTGTGATGGCAGCATGAGAAGCTACTGTCTTGGCTCTCATCTGAAAAACTAGATGCAGCACACTTGCCTTTAATTCGCCGCTGAATGGAGGTGGGAGAGTTCCATGGGATGCTGGAGGAACAGTGGAATACCAGTAGGACATGAGGGCGCAATATGCAAGTAAAATAAAAGAGAAATAAATTGCTGAGTCGAGTACCTATTTTATTTGCAAGCAATGAATTCGTAAGGGAGTATGCAATCAATGAATTCGTAATGATTCTCTTTTTATCGACACTGTTTTATGCCTGCAATTAGTGCAAGGATTATATGTAGAAATATATTAGGAATTCGGCATGGTTAGTAAGCAAATATAAATTGTCCAAAAGAGAGATTTTTTCATTCATGTAGATACATGCACTGAATCATCACAAAAAAATTAATAATGAGAATTCTCAATTAGAACTAAATGTGATCAATCACGTGTTTACTGATTCTAGGTTTAATTAACAGTATAAGAAGTAGCGTAGCTCTGATCAACTTGCAGGCATGGTAGACGGCGCCCTTGTGACAAAAAAAATGTATTATAGAGGTTCCTTCTTATGCTTTGTCTTAGCATGAAAAAGATCACATCTCAACATGTATCATCTGTGAGACCAAGAGCTTAAGAAATACATGAGCATGTTAGAGTTGCTTACCTAGAAAAAGGAAGCGATCATGAATGTAAACTTGATGCTAATCTGAACGGGATACGGATAGATGGTCAAGGACGAATAAATCACCACTTTGACGTCAATTCCGCACGCAAAGAGAGAGGTGAAGAACCAAACATAGGTGGGAAAACCATAGTGCTTTGATTCTTGACGGTACGGCGTAGACCGACAAAAGATACGGCGCTGCACGTAGACGAACAACCGCACGAGCTGAGTAACCTAGGCAGGCTAATCCATATAAATAGATAAGGCCTTGTTTAGATACCAGATTTCACCCCAAATTCCACTATGCAAAAAGAAGATTCCCCCGTCACATCAAAATGTCAGCATATGCTAGAAGTACTAAATGTAGATGAAATAAAAAACTAATTGCACAGTTTTGTTGTACTTTACGAGACGAACATTTTGAGCCTAATTAATCAATGTTTGGACAAAAATTTACAAATACAAACGAAATGCTAAAATCTGCACCTCCCGATTCGGCCGAACTAAACACGGCCTAAATAATCTAGGTTGGGCCGGGTATCGTTGTTTCAACTGTTCGCATTCTTGCATTGATTCACACGGCAAATAATCTGATAGCAGCAGTTTCAGATACATGAGAATTTGGAGACAGTTTCCTTTCTTATTTTTATTCATTCACTGCTGGTTACGGGAAGACGGAGTGGAGACACAGTTTCCATTCCTGTATTTATTCATTCACCGGCGGGAAAACAAAGCGGTGGGTGCGGCTTTGGAGGGAGGTGGTGGATGCATTTGCGTAGACTGCATGTGTACATGCGCACGCTGGTGTACTGAATAAGTGATGACGTGGCTGCATGAGAGGCTAAGAAAATCATGTAGTGGGTTCTCCTAGTTAGGTATAGAAGATAGAAGATAGAAGATGAGGCTCCACTTCCACAGCCATCTCTGCCACCTTGCCTCTAACAGCTGGGCCTACCGCTCTGTCTTTGGCTGCCAGGTTAGAGCGCCACATAGGCAAAACCGAGTGCCCAAACCAGTCGAGGGAGGGGGTGGTAAAATAACTGTTTTGGCAAAAATTAATGTGCTCAATACATATGGTTTGTATGTTAAAGGTTAAGTAGTCCACACACCATACATCACGGGCAAGTCGTGAGACTCCACTTCCCCTTTCACCCCCACTACCTTGCCGACCCCACCTCGCAAGCAAACGCCACTCTGCCCCGCCGATATGGACGAACTGCCCCCAGGTTTCCTTTCTCTCGGCCTCGGCCATGCCCCTATCCCCACCCCCATGGTGGCGCTGGCGGCGAGCGTCCCGTCGACGCTATTGGATGAGATCGTCGAGGAGATCCTCATCCATGTGCCGCCCGATGACGCCACACGCCTCCTCCGTGCCGCCCTCGTCTACAAGCACTGGGCCCGTCTACTCGCCGACTGCAGCTTCCGCCGCTGGTACCGCAAGCGCCATGGGGGGCTGCCTCCGCTGCTGGGGTTCCTCTCCAACATCTTCACCACTGGCGGGTCCGCGCGCTTCGTCCCCACGCTCGCCTTCTCCCCCGCCCGCGCCCGCCACCGCAACTACATACCGTGCGCATGACGCCAGCCACGGCCGGGTCCTCCTCAACCGGATCACATGGGGTGGTCACGGCGTGGCCCAGGCGCAGGACGATGCGCTCGCGGTGTGGGACCCCGTCACCGACGAGCTCTGGCCCCTGCTGCTCCTCCTGCGGCCCCAGCAGGTGCGGAGCTAGAACGCAGCCGTGCTCTGCGCTGCCCCCGCTTGCGACCACCTCGACTGCCACCCTGGCAACTTCCTCGTCGCCTTCGTCGGCATCGACATCAAGTAGATGTTTGCCCATGTCTACTCGTCGGAGGCCTAGGCGTGGGGCGCGGCGACCTCTGCCCAGCTCCTAGGCGACCATCTCGACGACGCACTGCCCGGCGCTCTAGCGCGGAACGCACTCTACTTCATGTTCCAAATGGGATACAGGATGCTCAAGTATGATCTGGCTACGCGCAAGCTGTCTCTGGTCTCTCTACCAAAAAGGCCCTATGCTCGGCGCTTGATGACTATGGAGGACGGTGGGCTGGGATTTGCAGAAGTGGACTCGCAGTTTACTCTCAAGCTTTGGTCAATGGAGACCAGTCCTGAGGCTGAGGGACACACAGGGAAATGGGCAGTAAGCAGAGCCATCGACCTTATCACGCAGCTCCCTTTTCCTGCCCTCGGGGCACCACCATTTGTGGTTGCCTTTGCGGACTTCATTGGTGTCATCTTCCTCAAAACGACTGGTGGACTCTACACTTTTGATCTCAAGACTGGGCAGAGCATTCGTGTTATGACCGATTATTTCTATGACATCATTCCCTACGTGAGCTTCTACACTCCAGGTACCAGCACATGATCTATGTCCTGCTGCTTGTTAGCCTTGTCCAAAAGTGCTTAGCTTGATTTTTCTATGCAAAGTTGATTTACGGCAATCGTATCGCTATTCAGTGTGGGTATATTTTGGTTTGAAAATGGTATATGTGCTCCAGAACACTGATTTTATAAAATTGTATTCTCCCCCATGTCATGTAAAATTGTGATAAACCTACAGTCATTTTTTTCTTTTATGGCTGCTGTTGGAATTGGAATTGGCTAGATATGCAGTAGGAATTTGTTCATCTGTTATACCTGGTATGGACATATGATGGGATCTGGATTATGTATCTTAATTTGGGTTGGGCGAGGAAGGTGAAAGGGACAAAAAAGGCCATTACCTAGTATTAGCTTTATAGGGAGACAGGTCACTAGGGTTGAGCTTGTGCCTAAGGCCTTGTCAGGAACAGCAGTACTTATCAGCCATCGTCTTAGTTTCAGTCCATGAGAGACTGCATATCAAACTCTGTTTCAGTTTAAATCATCCAGAACAGTGAAGTATTCTGTCACTGGTGAACCTACCCTGCTATCTCTTCTGACGCTGCAGAATTCATGTGTGGCTAAGTGCTCTAATGCTTTGCCAGTATGGAATCAAGTAAGATCTCTACGTGAGCAAGTTCAGCTCACATTACAGGATGGTAAAATGTTTTAACTAGGACTCTAGGAGCCTGTTGCGTCTATGCTGTGAATTCGCTGCTTAATACTGAGCACTAATCTTGTTGCTTGGTGCATTTCATTTCAATAGTTACCTTGAATTTGGTTTTACTTTTTTGCTTTCTATTTTTGCTTTGGTTATTGCACAGGACTGCATGAGAGTGGTGCTTATTAGCTGACCATAGAAATCTTAACTGGTAATTCATTTGTTACGTTCAACACAAAGTAATTCATTTGTTTGATCAGTATGCGTTTGGTTACCACTCCTGAATGTTTTCTGTGGCTATGCTATACTTGTTTTACTGCTGCTCAGTCATTTTTCCAATAAGGTTCAGAACATGGGGAAAAGAGAGAGCAATCAATAATGGGTGGATTTTTTTTTCTCGAACACGTAGGAGAACTGCGTATCATTGTATTAAGAAAGAAAAATAATGGGTGGATGAGCTAGTGTTTGCTGTTGAAAGGGGTTTTGATGTGTTAGTCTGTACTTGTTCCTGAACATTAGGCTTGGACAGCAAGAGAAGAATGTGTAACCATGCAGACACTGATAGGTCAACAAGATTGTAGAGAGATGAAGGATTCAGGAACATATGTACAGGACAGCATTCTCGGGCCAGGTGTTGGTATCTAAATGCATTATATTCATGCAAGAACAATAAAGAATTAAATATAATCTGCTCATCAGTTGGTTGGGCGAAATTAGCTGAATGCCATTTTTGAGAACATCAAGTGCCCTACTTGGTTTCTGTCCTAGCCACTATTCCTAATTGGGATTTTTTTTTGAATAATTCCTAACTGGATTTTGACAGCAAGGGCGGCAAACTCTTTCTGCCATCCTTGCATGTTGCTGCATATCAAACTCTATTTCAGTTTAAAGATCCAGACAGTGAAGTAATATGTCACTGGTGAACCTACCCTGTTTTCTCTTTCTGACGCTGCAGAATTCATATGCAGGGCTAAGTACTCTAATGGCAAATGTGTGGCTAAGTACTCTAATGCTTTGCCAGTATGGAATCGAGTACGATCTCTATGTGAGCAAGTTCAGCTCACATTACAGGATGGTAAAATGTTTGAACTAGGAGGCTGTTGCGTGTAAGCTGTGAAGTCGCCGCTTAATACTGAGCACTAATCTTGTTGCTTGCGTGCATTTCATTTCAATAGTTACCTTGAATTTGGTTTTACATTTTTGGTTTCTATTTTTGCTTTGGTTATTGCACAGGACTGCATGAGAGTGATGCTTATTAGTTGACCATAGGAATCCTAACTCGTAATTCATTTGTTACTTTCAACACATTTCATTTGTTTGATCACTCTCTGTTTGGTTACCACTTCTTAGAATTTTATCTACAATGGGTACTAGTTTTAATGCTACTCAGGAAAACATAGGGATGCTGGGCATACCAAACTCTGTTTCAGTTTAAAGCATCCAGAACAGTGAAGTACTCTGTCACTAGTTGGTGAACCTACCCTGCTTTCTCTTTCTGATGCTTCAGAATTCACATGCGGCGAAATTAGTGCTCTAATGCTTTGCCTATATGGAATTCAGTGAAATCTCTTTGTGAGCAAGTTCATATCGGTTTAGTGGGTGATAAGAAACTTTAACCAGGAGCCTGTAAGCGTGTAAACTGTGAAGTCACCACATAAAGCTGAGCACTAAGGTTTGTTGCTTGCATGCATTTCTTTTCTGACAGTAACGTGGAGTTTTGTTTTCTTGATTTGGTTCTTGCATAGGATGAGACCGATGCTTATTTGCTGACCATACATATCTGAACTAGTAATTCATTCGTTACATGCAAAACATTTCATGTGTTCGATTTGATCACTATCTGTTTGGTCACCAGTTCCCAGAATGATTGTTATCTATGGCCATGTGATATAAATACTGCTACTCGGTCATATGTGAACCACCTGAGCCACAAGTGGGAGCATCTGTATGGAATTGTTTCTCTCTCAGATTTCTAAGGTTTATGATTTGTAGAAAAGGTAGGGTAATCAGCTATGGGTGAACTGGCTGACGCATGCTGTTGAAGCGGTCTGATGCGCTGATCTGTACGTGTCAATGAACATTAGCCTTGAACAGGAAGAGAAGAATGTGTAACGTGCAGACTGTGATCGTGCAGCGAGATTGCATTGCACGGCTGTTGCCGTGTTGGTATCTCATATCTGAATGCATTTTATCCATGCGAGATTAGAACAGGGAACTGAAGATGATCTGTTGGTTTCTTAGTGCCATTTTTTTCCCCGATCATCGAGTGCCCAGCTTGCTTGGTTTCTGTCCAGCCAGCATTCGTAATTGGATTTTTGACAGCAGGCGGTCTAGCCAATCTGGACCGTTGGATTCGATTTGCACGGTCATCGATTGTCCCAAGACCAAGTCAAGATTCTCTCTCCCTAAGCATAAGTAGCTTTTGCAAGCCACTATGACAAGTATAGAGCACTATTTTTTTTATCCGATCCTACATGGCTCTTGAGGCTACAAGCAAAAAGGCAGCGTTGGGGAAGGCCTAAAAGCTGGGCACTGGTTGATATACATGGTTCTTTCTTTTGAGTTGCTGGTACAGAGAACATACATCAGTTGCTAATCTGACAATCTGATTTTTCTGACCTTCATACCATACAGGTGCTCTACAGAGAAATTACGTAGGTCATGGATGATGATGGCTTGATTTTTGTGACCTTCATATCGTAGGCGCTCTACAAAGAAATTACATAGGTCATGGATGGTGATGGCTTTGATTTTTGTGACCTTTCATATCATAGATGCTCTACAGAGAAATGACATAGGTCATGGATGGTGATGACTCAGTGGTTCACCGGTCGGTAGTGGATTGGCGTCGAGGTAGCGGATTGCAGATAGCGGGCGATATTGCGGACGATAAGTTCCAATAGCGGCACCTGATAGTCTCATATAATTTTAAGTACATATATCATGAATAATGAGTATAAATAATTTTAAGTGCATATATCATGAATAATTTTAAGTTCCACAGCCGATGTGTGAGTACTTGAATTTGGGGTGTGAGTCATATTGGGTTGGACTAATTAGGGATATTTCTTTTCATGCTATTGCGGCCTGTTACGCGCAATCGCGGCCGCAATATTGGCCCGCTATTCAGAGCGCTACCTCATAGCGGTAGTAGCAATGGACCGATACTGATATTGCGGGTGTAATTGCGGCCGCTGCCGCCGCTATTTATTATTTTGGTCTGGATGCATGGGTCAGGGACTGTAAGGCAACTAGCCAACCGGTAGTAAGTGTAAACAAAGAAAGAGAAAGTTGAATCGGAATAATCAGGTAAAGCCGAAACCAGCCCAAAAGGTCATACATGTGAATAGACTACTGACTATATCAATTTAGTTATTTAGTTATTCTTGACCCGAGTTATTCTTAAAATCCCTTGTTCTCCTTGGAATTTTCATGAGAAGCATAGAGTACACAGTTTCAGCAACATCAAAACTTACAGTGTGCTTTCTTACCCATCGAGCAGTGTTGTCTTCCTGAGGAGCGAGAGTGATCTCCCAAATGGAAAGTTTCCTTTCTGCAATTCTGGGTGAGCTGATGACTCGATCCATAAATTTCATCCTCGAAAAGTGCACGAAGCCGGCTGCACTGGCTGTGGAGGAAAGCCTACAAAGGGCTCTTCTTCGGGCACAGGTTATCATCGGGGAGGCCATGGGACGCCACATCACAAACCAAGCCATGATCCAGCAGCTGGGCATGCTGAGGGACGCCACGTACCGAGGCTATTACGCACTTGATGCGTTCAGGTACCAGCCCAACTATGGAGAGGACAGAAATGATCCAGCTGTTAGGCGCTTTATGTCCCTATCCAAGGTACCCTCTGCAAAGCATCCCTATTTCTTCAGTCAAACTGCACAGTTTCGGGAACAGCTACAAGAGGCACTAGACAGATTGAGCTCCATGATTGTTGATCAGAATGAGTTGGTCATGTTCTTGGCGAGCTACCCATGTCTGTGTCGCCAACCTTACAGCATGCATATCCTACTGGGTAACTGCATGTTTGGCCGCCAGGTGGAAGCAGAACTTGTCATTAAATTCCTGCTGCACACACACCCTCATTGTTCTCAAGAATTGGAGGTCCTGCCAATTGTCGGTCCACCCAGAGTCGGCAAGAGTACCCTAGTCGCCCATGTTTGCAAGGATGAAAGAGTCCAAGGTTATTTCTCAGAAATCTTGTGGCTGAATGACCTTGATTTTACATATGACGAGCTAGCTCTCAGACAAGGATATGCGATGAAACATCAAAATCAAGTGTCAAACTCGAACAATGGCAAGAGATTGCTAGTTGTTATAGAACTATCTGGAAATCTCTATGAAGATGCTTGGAATAGGTTCTATCTTGCTTCCAAACGGAGCTTTTGTAGAGGGAGTAAAATCATAGTCACTAGCAGTTCAGACAGAGTTGTAAAATTTGGAACAACACAGGCTCTAACTCTGAAGCATCTATCTCATGAAGCATATTGGTATTTCTTCAAGACACTTGCATTTGGAAGCATAGATCTTGAGACACACCCAAGACTTGCACAATTGTCCATGGAGATAGCCAGAACGCAGAAATTTTCAATCATTGGCGCATGCATCACCTCTTATTGGTTGAGGAACAATTTTGACATCCACTTTTGGTGCAAGGTTCTAAGCTTCTGGAGACGGTTCATCCAAAAGCATGTCTCCAAATTCGGCGAGCATCCATTTGATCTTTTGAGTCAAAACAGACCAGTACAGGGTAGACGAATGGCTACACCTTCTGAATATTTCATGATTTGTGGTCGGTATCATTGCTCTTCACAAGAGGAGGTTCCCAAGATAAGATCCGAAGATGTAGTATATGGAAGCGTGAAGGTGAAAGGTCTTGATGGCTAGAGGGGGGGTGAATAGCCTTTTAAAAAATTCTACAAAGACAAGCTAAACAAGTTTATCAATAAAACAAGTAGCGAGATGCGAGTTTTGCTTAGCCTACGGGGTGTTTGCAAGCCACCTATCCAATTCACAATTCTAGTATAATTGCACTCAACCGCACAAGTCAAACCGAGAAGGTAACTACAACTATAACTAGCAAGCTACACAAAAGAGCTACTCTAGCAAAGTAACTAAGAAATTAATACAAGAGAGAGTTAGAAGGGTATCACCGAGGGGCGAAGTATTGAGCCAACCAAACAATATGATCAAGAGATGAATTCCACAATACACAACCACCGGGATCGATCAATCACAATAAGAATGATGACACAAAGATTTATCCCGAGGTTCACGTGCTTGCCGGCACGCTAGTCCCCGTTGTGTCCCTCTTCACCACGTGGTTCGGTGGCTAATCGGTCTCACACCGAGCCTCTCGAAAGGCGCCACAAGAACCTACCAAATGGCAAAAGGTTGCAATGACACGAGCAATCCACTAATGTTGCCTTTGGCGCTTCGCCGAGGTAGGCACAAACCCCTCACAAACACCGGAGGTGGCCAAGAACAAACACCAACTCTTGCCAACGCCTCCAAGCTGCTCTAAGCCGTCTAGGTGGCGGCAACCACCAAGAGAAACAAGAATCCCGCAGCAAATCAACCACCAAGTGCCAACTAGATGCTATCTCACAATGCAAATGCACTTGGATCACTCAATCTCACTTCGAATATCCAAGGAAGCAAGAGAGATGAGTGGGAGGGGAGTTGCTTAGCTCAAAGTGCTCACAAGTATGTCAAATATCCAAGAGTTGGAGCCTTGAGCCGGCCAACGAGTATATATAGACGTACCCCTTCGAATATAGCCGTTAGAAACTTAAACAGCCGAACTCGCGTTGACCGGACGCGCCGGTCGTAACGACCGGACGCTCCGGTCGCGTAACGGCTGGATTTCGAAACGCCGACCGGACGCGCCGGTCGCAACGACCGGACGCGCTGGTCACGACCGGACGCGCCGGTCAACACCGAGTCGCGCAAAACGAACCAGCGACCGGACGCGCTGAAGAACTGACCGGACGCCACAGTGCCCGCGTCCGGTGAGAGTCCAGTAAGCTCCCTGGACGACCGGACGCGTCCGGTCGCCTGTGACCGGACGCGCCTCGCGTCCGATCGAACAACTGAAATTCGCGCAGACACCGGACACTGACCGGACGCGTCCGGTCACACAGTGACCGCGTCCGGTGCAGCGTCCGGTCACCACTGTGACCTCCGTTCGCTTCCGTTTCTTTTCCGTTTGATTTCTGACTTTCGGCGTAGTAGAAAATAGACATTTCATTTCTCTAAAAAGCGCCGAATCCCGCCTCGCAAGCTCGGCGGGAGGGAGAGAGAGACCCAAACCCTCTCTACCGCTCAAACTCCAACGCCATCGCAAATGTGCTAACACCACCAAGTGATCATCACCATGTGCATGTGTGTTAGCATTTTCACAATCATTTTTCGAGGCGTTATTAGTTCTATCCAAATGCATATGATTATGAAATGCACACCTAGAGGCACTTAGGAGTTCAATAGCCGCGTCATTCCCCTCTTTATAGTACGGCTATCTATCCTATAATGTAACCACACCCACTAGGTGTCTTGGTTACTAAAACACAACCCTTAAGCATATACCTTTGTCTTGATCACATAGGGTTGCATCCAAATCCAAGTGTGGCCATCATGATCACAATGTCCATCTTGCCACCAACCTTGGAATGTACTAATCCCCATATGCTACATACAACTTAGACATAGGATTAGTACTTAGGCATTGTCACTAATTACCAACACCAAACATAGGACTTTCAGAAGGCTTGCGGAAAATTTGAGGTCCTGACATGGAGATCTGAGATACCCCCCTACTATAGCTATGTCAGTAGTTATGAGATTCAAGAGCGAAAGACTACCAGTACCAAGAGGAAGCGTTCTATGAAAGGTGGAGTCACATTTTATTAATTTTGTCATTACTTGTCTTATGTAGGAACATAGTTTTGCTCTTTTTTGTTTTTTGGGTAGGATGCCACAAGTTACAGCACAGCCGCACAGGGCAAGTGTAAATAAAACCTGTAAAGTGTGACAGATTACAGTCACAGCATCACCAGACTGTACTGCTACATTTTTTATAATGTGAAATATAAGTGCTTATCTACGTAACAACTGATGACGTTTAGGCATATATTTCCATGGGAGATGGGACATGGTTGAGTTCCTTGCCATTGGATTACTCCAGATGGATCCTGAACTGGGTACTGACATACTGCGTATAGGCATGAATGAATGAAATAATTGCCAATTTCCTCCCAACCTCTTGGTTTCAGTTTATTGAAAGACTGCTACCAAAACCTTGTTGCAATTCAAACCACCCAGAACAGTGAAGGTGTTGGATCACCGGTGAACCTACCTTGGTTTTCTCTTTCTGATGCTTCAGAATCGACATGTGCGGCTTAAAGTGCTCCAATGCCTTGTCCATGCTATATGGAACTGTGCAAGACGACTACCTCAGCAAATTCTGGTCAATTTAGGCCTCGTTCGGTTATCTAAGAACGATTCCTAGCCGGAATGGTTAAATAATTTGTATAACCTTGATCAACTAGAATGCTTTCGAGGCGTAGTCCACCCTAACCGAATGAGGTCTCATAACTTTTTAACTCGCAGCCTGTGGCGTGTGAAATGTGAAGTCACCACGTAATGCGGAGCCAAGCACTAAGCTTATTTCTATGCATTTCATTTCCACAGTAATGTGGAATTTTCTTAGTTTGATTTTGACATTTGGTCATTGCACCTAGAAGCAGAGGAAAGTGATGTTTTCTTTGCTGACCATACAAACCTTAAACTAGTGAATCCATTTCCACTTAGCAGAATATTCAGCATGGAAAATTAGCCGAATCTGACGCCCAAGTCTCTGTCTCTCTGCCCCCCTGGCCCCACCCCACCAGGACCCCACAGGTCCCACCACGCCTCTCCAGGTCAAGGCAAAAGCAGAGCACGAAGCAGAGCAGCAGATTCTCCCACTCCCTCCTCCGCCTTCGCAGCTCGGGCCCACCCGGCCAACCACTAATCATCATCCACCATGGAAGCAGATCCGCCACCGCCGGCGAGCGCGCTGATGGAGGAGCTGGTGGAGGAGGTCCTGCTGCGCTTCCCACCAGCCGACCCAGCGAGCCTCGTCCGGGCCGCGCTCGTCTGCAGAAGCTGGCGCCGTCTCGTCGCGGGCCCGCGGTTCCGCCGCCGCTACCGCGACCTCCACCGCGGGCGTGGGGGGTCGCCCCCGATGCTGGGCTTCCTCGCTGACACTGGAGCGGGGACCCGCTTCATGCCCACCTCCACCTTCCGCCCCGCACCCGCGCGCGCGGACGGCGGCCAACTCCTCCTCGGAGGCTGGCGCGCGCTCGACGCCCGCCACGGCCGCGCCCTCCTGCGCCGGGACACCGGCCGCGACGCGCCCGTGGACTGCGAGCTCGCCGTCTGGGACCCCGCCACGGGCCGCCGCACGGACCTGCCCCGCCTCCCCTGGGCTCCCTACTACCCCTACAGCTGGAACGCCGCGGTGCTCTGCGCCGCCGCCGCCGCCGCCTGCGACCATCTCGACTGCTCCGGTGGCGGCGGCCAGTTCCTCGTCGTCGTGGTGGGCACCAACCACGCGGAGATGTTCGCGCACGTCTACTCGTCGGAGACGGGCGCGTGGGGCGAGCCCGCGTCCGCTCGGCACCCCGACGACAACGTCGACTTCGCGCCGAGCGCGCTCGCGGGGGACGCGCTCTACTTCGCGTTCCAGACGGGCGCGGCGGCCCTGGAGTTCGATTTGCGCACGCGGGAGATGGCGGTGGTGCGCCTGCCACCGCCACGCTTCGACTGGCAGTGCGTCGTGCTCGCCGCCAGGGATGATGATCGTCTGGGACTCGCCATGGCTGGCAAGTCCACGATCTACCTGTGGGCGCGGGAGGCGCGGTCTCGAGGAGATGGGAATTGGGTACAGACCAGAGCCGTCGAGCTCGACAAGCTGCTCCCTGCTGCTGCCATTTCAGCCTTTCCTGATGTGGTTAGCTTTGTGGATGGCGTCGGTGTCATTTTTGTGCGGACAAGCGATGGCCTCTTCACCATTGATCTGAAGTCTCTCCAGGTCACAAAGGTATCCAGGGATACTGCCTTCTCCAGCATTTTTCCCTACATCAGCTTCCACACTCCAGGTAATTGCGTAGTTCGCATTCACCCTGTATATCTTTATTATCCCAGTCCCTGTATAGCTTCGCTTGTATGTGATGAACAATGAATTAGTAAAGTGGAATATCATGATCCACTAAAAGAAAATGTGTTACCTTTATATACATATGGTACCATGCTTCAAATATGCAGATATGCCTAGAATTGTTGTCATCTGTTATACCTGTAATGAGCAGAATATGGGTTCTTGAAACTTATTTAAATGTTGGCTGGCCCAGTAAAAACTACCCAGCAGGACAGTTTGAAAACAAACACAATGGTATTACCTACATCAGCTTGTACACTTTAAATTTCTTGGATACGATCTTTCAATGTCACCTGATAACATAGATGATATCAATGCCACACAAAGTGTAGCTGTTACCTAGTAGCCTGTTTTATTGCCCAGCAACATGTTTTTCGTGCACGGTCAGAAACCATTTTCTAATAAGCGGTAATAGGTTTCAACCAGCTGATGTCATTTCCTAAATTTGTGTATTTCTGTAGCACTGGAAGTTGCCTCAACTGGTGAGGGGCCAAGTTCAGGTGCATAAGGCGCTTACGTGCAGGTTTCTCAGTGAAGGGGAAACTTAGTCGCTTCTCGGTGGGTTCTTGGTTTTAATTCAAGGGCTCTATGTTTTGTCTAAAGGATTCTATCTTGTAAATTTGTTAGTTTGATCACTGCTTTTGCGTGTAAACTGGTAAGTCTGTGTGTTCTCCTGAATTGTAGCTTGCAAAGAATCCTAGAATGAATGTGATTTCCCTTCTGTGTGCATATGTATGCTCAAGAAAACAAGCATTTGAAGTTAATGTTCTGCACTTCCATATGTGCTGTGTAACTTTTGCTTAATTTTAGTTTGATTCCATATTATTAGAATATGAATAGCCTAGAATTTGTATAGTCTAGAATGAAGAGTCTTAGTAGTTGAAGAGTCATGTAACTCCTTTATAAACTCTTGATCAATCAATGGAACAGCAGGGATTATTCCTCTCACAGATATCTTATGGCCTGAAACACGAGAACTGAGGAAGAAAGAAAATAATAATTCCTGACATCCAGTTTGTGCCATTTTCAATATTAGGAGGTGTTCAAAGCTCTGAATCATTCAATTAAATTTTCGTAAGCACCAGTCATCAAAACGTCCAGGCCTATATGAAGGGTATGAGTTCTGCATGGATGATTTCAGCACTTTAGTTCATACAGAAATTCTTCAAAGTCCTAGCTAGGAATGGGTCTTAACTGTGTCTACTGAGTCGTATGTTTTGTTCACTCACAGAAGAAAACACGAGAAATTGTTGAAAGGTTAACTGGATGTCGTCAATGATCAGACAGTAACATCGCACTCTGAACATAGAGGAAAGCCTACAAAGGGCTCTTCTTCGAGCACAGGTCATCATTGAGGAGGCCATGGGACGGCACATCACAAATCAAGCCATGCTGAGGGACGCCATGCACCGAGGCAGTTACGCACTTGATGCGTTCAGGTACCAGCCTCACTATGGAGAAGATGGCAACGATCTAGCTGCTAGGCGCTTTATGCCCCTATCCAAGGTACAACCCTCTGCAAAGGATCCCTATTTCTCCAGTCGAAATGTACAGTTTCAGGAACAACTACAAGAGGCACTTGACAGATTGAGCTCCATGATTGTTGATCTGAATGAGTTGGTCATGCTCTTGATGAGCTACCCTCGCCTGTATCGCCAGCCTTACAGCATGCATATCCTTCTGAGTAATTGCATGTTTGGTCGCCAGATGGAAGCAGAACTTGTCATTAATTTCCTTTTGCACACAAAACCTCATAGTAATGAAGAATTGGACATCCTGCCAGTTGTTGGTCCATTCAGAGTCGGTAAGAGTACCCTAATTGCTCATGTGTGCAAAGATGAAAGAGTCTGTAATTATTTCTCAGAAATCATGTAGCTGCACGTCCGTGATTTTACAGATGATGAGCTAACTTTCAAACAGGGATGTGCAATGAAACGTCAAACCTGTTTGTCAAACTTGAAGAAGGGCAAGAGATTGCTAGTTGTTATTGAACTATATGGCAATATGTGTGAAGATGCATGGAATAGGTTTTACCTTGCTTCCAAACGGAGCTTTCTTAGTGGTAGTAAAATCATAGTGACAAGCTGTTCAGACAAGATTGTAAAGTTTGGAACAACACCAGCTCTAACTCTGAAGTACCTGTCACATGAGGCTTACTGGTATTTCTTCAAGACACTTACATTTGGAAGCATTGATCCCGAGATGCACCCTAGGTTTGCACAACTGGCCATGGAGATAGCCAGACTGCAGAATTGTTCAATTAATAGGGCATATGTCATCTCTTATATGTTGAGGGACAATTTTAGCATACACTTTTGGTATAAGGTTCAGAGGTTGTATAGATGGTTCATTTAGAAGAATGTCACCAAATTTAGCATGCAACCGTTTGATCTTCTGAACCAAAACAAACCTGTACAGCAACGAAGATTGATTGCACCTCATGAAGAGTTCATGATTTGTCATCACTATGATCACTGCTCTTCCCAAGAGGAGGTTCCAGAGATAAGAATCCAAGATGTGTTGTGTGGAAGCATTAAGAGACATGGAAAATTTGAGGTCCTAGTATGGAGATCTTAGATACCCCCCTACTACAGCTATACCAGTACTTGCGAGATTCGAGAGCAAAAAACTGTATGCCAAAATCAAACAGAGGCAACAGATTGCTTGTTGTTATTGAATTATCTGGAGATCTGTATGAAGATGCATGGAATAGGTTATATCTTGCTTCCAAACAGAGCTTTCCTAGTGGTAGTAAAATCATAGCCACAAGCCGTTCAGACAAGATTGCAAAGTTTGGAACAACACCGGCTCTAACTCTGAAGTTTCTTTCCAAGGAGGCATATTGGTATTTCTTCAAGACACTTGCATTTGGAAGCATGGACTCTAAGAAGCATCCAAGCCTTGCACAGCTTGCCATGGAGATAGCTAGAATAATGCAGAATGGTACGTTCCATGGTGCATACATCACCTCTTATTTGTTGAGGGACAATTTTAACAAACAGTTTTGGTGTAACTATCTAAGGTTCTTTAGAGGGTTCTTCCAGAAGCATGTCTCCAAATTTGGCGTGCATCCGTTTGATCTTCTAAAGCAAAACAAACCAGTTCGGCATGGAAGAATGGCTACACCTTCTGAAGATTTCATGATTTGTCATCAGTATCACCGTTCTTCACAAGAGGAGGTTCCGGAGATAAGAATGCAAGATTTGTTGTATGGAAGCATTAAGAGACATGGAAAATTTGAGGTCCTAGCATGGAGATCTCAGATACCCCCCCTTTTTTTGAACCGAGGAGTTTTCTCCCCATTCCTATGCACTGTGCGCACAGAAATACTGCGGGCCACCGGGTTCGAACCCGGGGTGGTAGCACCAGCCTTTGGCTCGAGCTGCTGACCATCCGAGCCTTTGGCTCGTCCCCCCTACTACAGCTATATCAATACTTGCGAGATTTGAGAGCAAAAAACTACAGGTTCCGAGAGGAAGCGTTCTATGAAAGATGGATTCACATATTGTTAATTTTGTTAATATCTGGCTTATTCAGGGACATGTTTGTATTCACTTTTTTGTCTTTTTCTTTTGGATGTCTCAAGTTACAGCATAGTCAAAATGTAGAGCATGTATGGTGTGATAGGTTCCAACATTGCGAACTGTACTGCTAGTCTGCTACATTTTCACATGTGAAGCAAAACTGTACTGCTAGTCTGCTAGATTTTCACATGTGAAGTATAAGTGCTTATATGCATAATAATGCACGAGCCAGAGCCATAGATTTTTATGAAATATGGTGAATTCCTTCCTTGTCATTGGTTTCACTCCAGATAGCTCCCTCAGTCTCATGATCATGCTTGGTGGTTTGCATGACTAGGTCCTTACAGAGATGAAACAACTTATCAACTCCCTGTAGCAAGCCAAGCAGATGCTCTCAAGAAGATTGGGCTTCCCACCAATATCTGGCTCGGAAAGAGTTTGAAATAGATTGGAGTAACTGGTACTGTCTACTGAACTGTTTCACATTATCAGCTGCATATATGCACAAATCTTTCAAGTGCATGTACTCTAAAAGTGCAGCAGTTTTATCCAGTACAATGCATGCTCTGTTTTCTTTTGTACACTTGAATAAGAGTGTTCAAAATTTACGTTCTTGTGTTCATCTGATCTTCTAATTTCACTGTATTTTGTTTTGATAGTCAGCAGGTGCTCCCACCACTCCTATTTACAGGTATCTACTGCAACATGCTAAGACTACGGCTTATAGAAGTTTGAATTTGAAAATGTTATATGCAAGTGTCCCTGTAATTTTGAAACACCATGGGATCTAGAAACTCATCTAGGTTTAGGCTGGCCCAGTAAAAGTATACCCACCCAGAAAGGAATAAAAAATGTGTTATCTACACGAGCTTTTCAAATCACATTAAGCTTTTACTGTTAGTGATTTAGCTAACACAAGGGTGTTAATTCCTTCATCGGGAATTTATAGTGCAAAATCTGGCCTGCAGGCAACTCCTGTTCAGCCAGTTTGCTAAAAAGTGCAACTGCAGACACTGTTTAATATGGTTCTTAGCTGGTACATAGAACAAAAGTACAGTATATCAGTTGCTAAGCTAACAAACTGATTTTTCTGAGTTATCATAGGTGGTGTACAGAGTAATTACATTGATCATAGATGGTGATGGCTCAGTCAAGGGCTGTATGTATTCTCTGGAAGTATCCAACCAGTAGCAAGTACAAACAAAAATAAAAAGTCAATCAGAATAACCAGGTGAAGGCAAAAGCACTCCCAATGCTCATACATCAGCAGTCCAAAGGTGAAAGGTCATACATGTGAATGGACTTCTTGAGCCCAACGCCCTTTCTCTCCTTGGAGTTTTGATGTGAAGCAAAGAATAAGGAGTTTCAGAAAAATCAAAACTCACCCAGTGTTTTCTTACCATCCCGTTGCCTTCTCTTTAGGTACCTGCCTCACTATGGAGAGGATGACAGTGATCAAGCTGCGAGTCGACTTATGTCCCTATCCAAGGTACCCTTTGCAAAGCATCCCTATCTGTTCAGTTGAACTACATAGTTTCAGGAACAACTACATGAGACGCTTTACAGACTGATCTCCATGACTGTTGACCTGAATGAGTTCGTCGTGTTCATGATGAACTACCCTTGCCTATATCGCCAACCTTACAGCATGTATATTCTGCTAGGTAGCTGCATGTTAGGTCGTCAGATCCAAGTAGAACATGTCATAAAATTCCTGTTGCAAACACAACCTCATAGTTATGAAGAATTGGATATCCAGCCAGGTGTCGGTCCAGCTAGAATCGGAAAGAGTACTCTAGTAGCTCATGTCGGCAAGGACGAATGAGGTGCCGGGCCTGAAGATAAACATGGACAAAAGCTCAATCCACCCGATCAGATGCGAGGACATCAACCTCGATCAGGTTCTCTCAGCTTTCCCGGGGACCAGAGGAACCTTTCCTTGCTGTTACCTTGGGCTGCAGCTACATGTCAGGCCTCTACGAAAAGTGCACATCCAACCCCTCATAGAACACATTGGCCAAAGACTGCCAGGATGGAAGGGCAAACTACTAAACAAAGCACTTCAGTACTCTCCTCCATACCACATCACTGTCTTTCCGCTTGCTGCCTGGGCCAAGAAGCAAATTGACAAGATCCATAGGTCCTTTCTATGGAAGGGAGAGGAGAATGCGAATGGAGGTCATTGCCTTGTCAATTGGCCGTCAGTATCCAAGCCAAAAGACCTTGGAGGCTTTGGGGTACCTGAGTTAGACAAATTTGGGAGAGCACTGCGGCTGCGATGGCTGTGGCAGGAATGGCAGACCCCTCCAAGCCATGGGCTGGATCTGAAGTGCCTTGCAAACCGGTTGATAGACTACTCTTTAATGCCTCAACCATTGTCACGGTCGGAGATGGAATGAAAACACAATTCTAGCATCACAGCTGGTTAGATGGAGAAGCTCCCAGGAACCTCACGCCACATCTCTTTGAGTTAGTAAGAAGGAAGAACATATCGGTGCAACACGAACTTCACAACCATACCTGGATTTGGGCACTTAGGGGCAGGATCACAACAGTTACCCATGTGGAGAAATTTGTATCCCTTTGGATCAGAATATAGAATACTCAGATGCAGCCAGGAGTACAAGACTCCATTGCCTGAAAATGGACACCTGATGGAAAATACTCGACTCGCTCGGCGTACCACATACAGTTCCACGGGAGCTTCAGGAAATTCCGCCGAGACCTTATTTGGAAAGCACATACTGAAAATAAATGCAAGTTCTTCCCATGGATCCTAGTGCTGAACAAAATCCTCACAGCAGACAATCTGCAACAGAGAAATTGGCACACCAAGATCATTGTGTGTTGTGCAACGGTCCATTGGAATCCGGCCTTCACCTGTGCCTGCTATGCCCTCTAGCTAAAGAGGTTTGGACTCTTGTGTTGGTATGGGAGCACTTTGACACTAACCTAATCCGGCCTCAGACCCAACCAACAGAAATAATAAAAGAGTGAACAAGTGGCAGCCACAGTCCCAAGGCAGCAATGGCCACACTTCAATGGGGTGGCGATATACACGATGTGGAATATTTGGAAGGAAAGAAACAGAAGAATCTTTCAAAATGTGGCCATGAATGCTCAGCAAGTGGCCTTCAAAGCCAAAGAGAACATTTACATGTGCTCTAGTGTCTTTAGCAACCCGACTTAGTCTTTTCACAGGTTAACCCCCATAGGGGGGAGGGGTTTGTGTGTTTCCTGTGTGTGAGCCCGGTGTGGCTTCCCGGACATCAGGGTGTTCTTGTACATTTAAATTTCTTTCCTTCCTTAAGAGCTCCTGCCAGGTTTTCAAAAAAATAAAAAAAGGACGAAAGAATCCTTAATTATTTCTCATAAATCTGGTGGGTGGATGACGACGACGACGACAACAACAACATAGCCTTTTGTCCCAAGCAAGTTGGGGTAGGCTAGAGATGAAATCCAAAAGAGACGAGAAACAGGGAGACACATAAAGGGACATAAAGGGCACAAGAGAAAAAGAGATCACGGTTCAAGCACATTGATTGCCAATCTCCAAGCACTCCTGTCCATAGCTAAATCCTTGGAGATATTCCACTCCTTAAGATCTCTCTTAACGGACTCGTCCTAAGTTAGTTTAGGTCGACCTCTACCGCTCTTTACATTATTGGCCCGCTTTAGAACTCCACTACGCACCGGCGCCTCAGGAGGCCTCCGTTGAACATGTCCAAACCATCTCAACCGATGTTGAATCAATTTCTCCTCAATTGGTGCCACCCCAACTCTATCCCGAATATCGTCGTTGGTGGGTGGATGACCATGATTTAAAATATGACAAGCTAGCTTTCACAACGGGATGTGTAATGAAACATCAACATCCTGTGTCAAAGTTGAACAAAGGAAAGAGATTACTAGTTGTTGAACTATCTGGAAATCTCTATGAAGAAGCATGGAATAGGTTTTATGTTGCTTCCACACAGAGATTTTCTAGAGGCAGTCAAATCATATTCACAAGCCGATCAGAACAGATTGTAAAGTTTGGAACAACATTGGCTCTAACTCTGAAGCATCTGTCACATGAGGCATACTGGTATTTCTTCAAGACACATTTGGAAGCATGGATCCCGAGATGCACCCAAGACATGCACAACTGGCCTTGGAGATCTATACCTCCTATAAAGCAAAGACCCACTAGCTTATTTCTCTGGCTTCTCATTGGGCCACATCAGCAAAATGATGTCATCCGCCCACTAAGTGACGTCATCCGCCCACTAAGCCTCATTTATCTTCCACTAGCTATTTCTTTTGAAATAGAAAAAAAGTCGTAGCACCTAAACCAAGTATCGTAATTAAAATCCAATTGCACAATGGTGTTCCTCGCAATAAACTCTTCAAAACAAGACCCCACATGGATATATTTCGATAACTTTTTTGCAAACATTTAAACGGCCGTTCCTAAAAAAAACCTAGCAAAACTGTCGTTTCTAAGAAAAACCTAGCAAAAACTGCATATCACATGGATTACATGTGGTCTTCCGAAACATGCATGATTTTATGAAGGAAAACTCATAGAACTTTTGGGAGAGGATGGCCCTCAAGTATAGTAGGGTGAGGAGTGAGGGTGGATGAGGTTAGCCTCCCGTATTGGCCGATCCTATAGGTTAGTGACCGTATTTTCTTTGATAATCGTTTCTAAGCAAAAGCCCATTTCTAAGAAAAACCTAGCAAAATTACATATCACATGGATTACATGTGGTCCTCCGAAACATGCATGATTTTATGAAGGAAAACTCCTAGAACTTTTGGGAGGGGGATGACCCTCAGGTATAGTAGGGGTGAGGGGTTCTGGTGGATGAGATTAGCCTCCCGTACTGGCCGATCCTATAGGTTAGTGACCGTGTTTTTTTTTATAACTGTTTCTAAGCAAAAGTCCGTTTCTAAGCAAAAACCTAGCAAAACTACATATCACATGGATTATATGTGGTCCTCCGAAACATGCATGATTTTATGAAGGAAAACTCCTAGAACTTTTGGGAGGGGGATGACTCTCAGGTATAGTAGGGGTGAGGGGTGAGGGTGGATGAGATTAGTCTCCCGTACTGGTCGATCTTATAGGTTAGTGACCGTGTTTTCTTTGATATGGTTTTTGTTGTCTTTAGTTACACCTTTAGCAAAAAAAACTAAATCTGTTCTCTGCTTATATCGCATATATACTTATATATTATACACCAACGAGATTCCTTCTACATCCTATTTCTCCTAACTCAATTCAAATTACTCTTGCATTCCCGCAGCAACGCGCGAGGAATTCACCTAGTATCCAAAACGCAGAAACACTCAATCATTGATGCATATATAATCTCTAGCTCCGGCGCGGCGAACGTCGAGCGGTAGCGGCTCCGGCCACGGCAGTCATAGGCTGAGTCGGAACTCCAGCACGGCGACTCCGGGCGCGGAGAGCTCGGCATCAATTCGGCCGGCGTCGACCTCTCCATGCTCGAGCCAGGCCTCCCCCGGTGTCCGGCTATGGTGGCCTCGCTGGCCTTATATAGGCGCGAGCAATGCAAGGCGGTTCACTACAGTAAGGCGATCGGTGTCGGAAAATATCCTGGCGTTTGTGCTTGAGCTGTGTGTTGCGTGTTGCCGGACTTCGCAGGGAAGACGACGACACACAAGGTCGGTTCGTCGAAATTTCCAGGCCGCCATGTTTCACGTGCGCGAGGGACCGAGGGAGATGGTGTTCGTGGCCTACGCGGCGTCTACACGGAGCGGCTGCGCGGCGCTGCTGCTGTGCCTGGGCCAAGCTGGGCTGCGTGTGTGGGCAACAGGAAAGGAGGAGGGAGGCTACAGCCCAAATGTACACAGGATGCATCTTGTATTTCCATTTGTAAATGTAACTATTAAATATGTAATATAACAATGCGTGTATGTATATGATGTATGTATGACTTCATAAGTAGTTTCTTAAGAAGGGAACAGTATATTGTCTAAGTATTTTAAACAACGGACTTAACTAGCATATTAATCATGTATACGTATGTACGCATAGCTAGGATGAAGCACTTCTCGTACTAGGAAATTAAAGATTATATGTCTAAATATTATAACTAATTATTATTCATATCCCATGTATATCTATATATTATAGTTTATATATTATATTATATGTATAGAAATTAAATAACAATTAATCTTCCTAAGGACAATTAAACTTATAATTAATTTATGTGATGGTTACTATTACTAAGAAGAGAGGGTAATAAGATATTGTGTATATTTATGTTGCATTTTCTACTACTACAAATATATAGAGAATAATTTATAAATGCAAAAATATAATTAGGGAAGTTATTTTGGTGCCGCAAATAATTTCCAGAAAAGCAATCAACCATGCAAGCAATCATTCAAACAATCACGCAAGCAACCAATAACAACGCAAGGAGAATGCATAAGGTGAATTTTAGTGCATGGTTTTCGAAAAACATTTTATTTAGAAATGGTTGTGCGGGAAAATAACTAATCAAGTTTCAATTTGTTGTAAAATTTAAAAAATTCAAAATTTTAGTGGTTTTTATCATGATGCAAAAACACGGGGGTTACAAATGGCTAGAACGAAAATCTCATTTGGACACAAACAACTTGCAGGTGGAGTGGTTAGGAGGTGAAGACGCGAAGCAGGAGGTCAGGGGTTCGAGCACCGTCAGCCGCGAAGCACGCGTTTTTCGTGCGAAAAATCGTCGTTACGTTTTCACTCGCATCCAAGATCCCTGTGACCATCGCTCCGTTTTCACTCATATCCAAGCTCCCCTTCATCCTGAGGTTTTAGGCTCTCCTGTTGACGGCGGCGCTCGACTGTCCTCCCGGCCGCCGTTTTCACTCGTATCCAAGCTCCCCTTCATCATAAGGTTTTAGGCTCTCCTGTTGACGGTGGCGCTCGACTATCCTCCCGGCCGCCGGCAAGCAAGCCACACCCTGCTGGTCAAAATCAACATTCTTTAAATTTGAATTCGCCTTCCTCTTGCACTCGGTGTTTTTCTTTGGATCATTAGAGGAGCAGCTGTGTTCGACCTATCAAATGCCAAGCATGCTTGGACTGGGGGCATATCGCCTCGTCGTCTGTGCCTGCGCTCGTATCCAGTGACAGAATCGGGGTCAGATGATCTTGTCTGACAGCAGAATCGGGACAGGGCCAAAGGAAAGGCGGCGATAGATCTTAATGCTAACTTGGGCTGGTTTCACATGCCTAGCGGGCCAAGTCCAACTCAGCCGCTGCTCCTCAAATCTTTTGGAGATTTGCTGAAGGCCTCCAAACCGACTTAGGCTTCCAGGGAACTTGAGCCCACAGTTAGTCGCTCAATCATTGGATGTGGGCAGAGAAGACGAAGAGACTCGTGCTAGGATTGACCCCGCAATGTGGTACTTCTTATATTCCCACCCTACCCCTTTCTCTCGCTCTTCTCCTTGCGCGGCAACGCCTCCCACTGTTCAAGAAGAAAACCCCACCATGCTACAGAGCCAAGTGCAAACTCGTTAAGCTCACTAGCTTCGTTGCCGCCCAAATCGATCATGGCCATCCAACGGGTCGATCCCCAACCCTTCATCCCAAGAAACTTGCAGTGGCAATAAGTGGAGAACTGTGTTCCGATGGTGCGCGCAGTGCATCGTCTAGGCTGCCGGCTCAGAATGAGGACCTGGCCATCGTCCTCATCAATCCGCTTCCTAGTAATGCAATCTAGTTTCCCTGATGAAGTGCTAAGGGAGTTCTTTGTTGAGAGGAGGGTTGGGTCAGGCACTAGTTCGTTTTGCTCATATCATAGATAGAGACAATCTGAATTTGCAAGGGCTGATTCAGTTTAGAGATGTGCACTTGACCTTTGTTAAGCACAATGAGGGAAGAAATTGGAGAAGGGCCTATTTTAATAATGAACAAGGAGAAGAGCGCAGAGACGAAAAGCTGAGCGAATGAAGGAGAGAGCGGAAGGCAGAAAGCCAATCAGACGCAATACGTTTCGGAGGCCCCGAGGAGCGGTCCGGCCCAATCGGACGCCAGCACGCGGCGTGCACCGCCACAAGTGACGCGCACAGGGGACACCGTACAACTGCTGACGTGGATAGCCTAGTTGCTGGCCGAGCTTAGGCGGCTTAATAAGAAGAAATGTTGGTTGATGTTGATGGGGTTCTGGGAACATCGTTATATTCAGAATGATTTAGCTTCTTTTGGCAAACCGTGTGGTTGTCGAGCGGGGCTCTCCTAGTATTAGAAAAAAAATTCCAATTTTCTCATTGTATTTTTAGGCTTATTTCATGAAACCACATCACTATCGGTTCAACATCAGTGTCGGTTCATAAGAACCGGCAGTGATGCCAACCCCACATCACTGCGGGAGTTTTGAACCGGTAGTGATGTCTTCATCTGGCGTAGTGTTTGCAAGGAGTCTACCCTCCACATGATGCTCATGGTGGGGAAGAGGCATGCATATGCTTGTCAAGACTCTCGCAAACACTACCTTAATGCTACAGGTTGAGTTGTCTGACACAATTCATGACGTGAAAGAGAAGATTCAGGACATGGAGAGAATCCCAACATGGGAGCAGAGCTATGTCTTCCGAGGCAGGTCACTCGAGGACCGTCAAACTAACCCTTGCAGGCTGCCGGGACCAGAAAGGGTCCACTTTGTTTCTGGTGGCCTGGAGCCATTTGCTGAGAGGATATCTTAATGGATTGGAGTATTTGCCATATGTAGCGTATCTGCGTGATTCCACATCATCGTTCCCTAATTTTTTTACATGGTACTACTACTTTTCTTTTCAAAAGCGTGCATTGTGCACGTACTTCATTAAGAGAAGAGGGAACAAATTACAGCCAGGAGTAACCACGGCGAGATGCCATAGTTAGCACACTAGCGGGACACGCACAAGAAGCACCGGCTAAAACGGTGGCGCAAGGAGTTGTACTAACAAAGAAACATGATCGCGACTAACACTATGCCAGAAATCAACAAAGGAGAACCTAAATCAGTGACTCAGAAAGAAAACGTGTCACTAGTGTGAGATTTGAGACGTGCACAATCACAACGAGTCACTTATACGTTTCTCCCAGGCAAACAATGAGCGACGTGTCTCATCGACCCGCGTCACCTTAATCCGCGGAATCGGCACATAGATGCGGGTATGCTAGACACGTCACACATGAGCTGCCCTAGACCCGAAATTTTTATGAAACCCAGTTCACAGATTGAAGGCTCGCGTCTGTGCCCGTCTAGACCTCCTCGGTTCCTCCTCTGACCCTTTCCCCCTCTCCCTCTCTCTCTTGTCCCAGCCGTCGATCTCCACCTCTCCTACGCTGCCGCTGCACCTCCCCTCTTCCTCCGCCGCCACCATCCCTCCCCACCCCCAACCAGGATGCTCCACAGAGGCCGGGATTTGGGCATGGTGGACCGCGAGGCCAGGGGCCGCCAGATCCGGTAAGTTGGGCTCCCACGAAGCTAGCATGGTCAATTCAGAGAGGGCCTCCATGGCCTCACTCTTCCTGGCATCGCCAAGGAGGCTGGGAGACCTCGGTGGCACGCCCCCAAATCCTACGAGGCCGCCTCCTTAAAAGCAGCTGCGTATTGGATCTAGAGACGCCACTCCTCATCTCCTCTTCGACAACCACCACTGCCGCTAGCGTCTGGCCAGGTACCCGCGTCTTTTGCCCAGATCGAATTGCCTACGGTGCCTCCTTCCTCAACTTGCATTCATCAGCTGCCCTGCCATGGTGATACCCCTCCCAACTCATGCTCTGTTAGTGCCACTGTTATGGACTGAATCAGATCTCTGATTTGGTAATCGAAAGTTAGAACCCTAAAATTTATTATAGCAGTGACATAACAGTTAGAGAACCACTGTTATGACCTGAATCAGACTGAACCCTAAAATTTATTATGTCTAAGGAATATTTTAATTGAGTTCCTGCTGTTTGTTAGTAATATATTCCATTGAAGGGATTGCTCAAATCAGTTAGACACCTGATTTGATTGAAGATCCTGAACTGCATGAATACAATAGAAACTGATGTTTCATGTGTTTCCAAGCTTTATTTAATTGTGTAATTTTATCTTTTGTACCTTGAAGCATATAAGTTCAGTTAGCCTTTCTTGACATTACATTCTACTCAATGATCTTTTTCTGAAGGCGTTTTGTATCTACGTATGCTAAACTATCTTCTTACCATGATATGAGCTAATTACTTTTGTATCTACGTATGCTAAACAATCTGCATGCATAGTACTTAGCTGGTGTCATAGCTGTAAGCTTATCATCGACTTTTGGTTGAATATACCTTGTGAGCCTGGTTGTTCTGCCTCTGAGAAACAGATACTTCTGGTTCCTAGCAATTTTCCATTGAATTATTTCTATCAACAGTCAAATTTGCTTTGTTACAGTACAGTCCTGATCTGGTATTGGCGTCAGTACTTGTTTTATGGCATAAATCCATTTGCTCAACAAATGGTTGTGACATTTATCTATGCAAGATGCAACTGTAGTCTAGAGTTCTTTGATCCCTTTCCCCTTCAAATGTTTCCATGTAAGCAACAAGCTTTATTTTTTAAAAAACTACTAGCTTCAACAAAGGTGGAATATTTAATTAAATATATACTTTGATGGTTAGCATCAACCCAATACTGTGTTATCTAACTGCATTCATTTTCTTGGATATATGCAGATTGGTGATCTGGTGGTACTAGACATATTTGCAGAAAGCATTAACAGTGATGGCTCTGAAGGTGAAAAAATTTCATCGGCCAAGAGTGTCGTGGTGAGGCTAGATCATTTCCTATTCAGTTCCCTGAGTCATTTGAGCAAGAAAGTCTACAAGGTGTCAATGCACAATTTACTGTGAGTGTTATTTCTAAAAGAGCACAGTTAAAGATGTGTTCATGCTTTTCACTAATGACTTCACTTTGTGCTTTATTACACACACATTACAAGATCAATTTGTATTAGCAGAGGGTGTACTCCCTTAGTTCTAATCACTGCAGCTGGTAGACTGGTACTCACAATCCCATTTTCAATGTATTGCACAGGTTGTGTGTAAAGAGCTCTTCTACAGAGAGTTGCCAGAAATGGATGACTCACTTGCTGTAAAGCTTCTTCCAGGATGCACTACCATAGACGAGGTTTGTATTCTGTTCCTGTAGTAACATAGTCATGGACATGTGCCAGTAACTTGTTTTTTTTAAAAAATTAGTGCCATTTGATCCTAGTGCATCTATTCAAATACTATCTGTAAACTGTGAACAACATATAGTTGTTGGTCAATTACCTCCGACATGACATCCTATCTTCGTCTCAGGCATTTTGTTGTACATAGTACCATCTGTACATTATAACATTTGTATCATTTTTTTCTAATGCAGGTTTTCATCGAGTACCATAGGAAAAAAATGTAAGTTTAATAGAGGTGCCTTTGGAGACTTGCATGTCTACTGTTTTGTTTGGCTAAATCAAGTCGCTCTCGCCGTGGAAGCAAATTAAAGCAAGCCCGGTACACTGAACTTGCAGTGTACTCATCACCCGATGTCATGCAGCAGCTGTGTCGTCGTCGTCGCCATCTAGAACAACGTTACATTTCTTCTAAGTACTATTTATTTAGGGAGTAATTAATGCACACGTTCCCATGTCAGGGTCAGAAAGAGATCACGTGGAAACCATTAAGCAGTATAATAACAAAACAGTAAAACAGTACAACGTGCAAGACTCGTCCAACACCCATACAATGCAATGGTCACACACACATATCATATAAAGATCAGGTAATGTTTGCGATGTTATACGGTGCTGAGTGCTGGCTTACAAAAAGGCAGCATGTCTAGCAATTGAGTGTAGCAGAGATGCGTATGTTACGTTGGTGTTGTGGGCACACAAGGAGGGATAGAGTCCGGAATGACGATATTCGGGATAGGGTTGGAGTGTCACCAATTGAGGAGAAATTGATTCAACATCGATTGAGATGGTTTGGACATGTCCAACGGAGGCCTCCTGAGGCGTCGGTGCGTAGTGGGGTTCTAAAGCGGGCCGATAATGGAAAGAGCGGTAGAGGTCGACCTAAACTAACTTGGGACGAGTCCGTTAAGAGAGATCTTAAGGAGTGGAATATCTCTAAGGATTTAGCTATGGACAGGAGCGCTTGGAGATTGGCAATCAACGTGCCTGAACCGTGACCTCTTTGTGTCTTGTGCCCTTTATGTTTCTTTATGTGTCTCCCTGTTTCTCGTCTCTTTTGGGTTTCATCTCTAACCTACCCCAACTTGCTTGGGACAAAAGGCTATGTTGTTGTTGTTGTTGTTGTTGTACTGTTAGTGAAATTAGCCAACACAGAGAGTTAGGCCTTATTTGGATCCCTTGGACTACCAACTAGTTGGCTAAACTTTAGCCCTTGAGTATCTAAACAGGAGGACTAATGTGTGGGCTAAAGTTTAACCAAAGGCCAACTAGTTTTTTAGTTCACTAGTCCATAGAACCCAACTCTGAGGTGCTAGTAACTAGTTCTAGTCTATAGAACCTAGTAATTAGTTCACGATCCAAACAGGTATGGACTAACAACTAGTTGCCTAATTTTTAGCTAGCTATTTTTTAGCCATGACTAACAACTAGTCCTAGCCCATCCAAATAGGGTCTTAACTCCTTTATCAGGAATTTGTAGTGCAAACTCTGGCCTAGCTAGAGGCAACTCATGTCAGTCAGTAATCAGTTACCCAAAAAGTCCAACAGAGGTAGCTACTTAATATAGTTCTTAGCTGGTACACAGAGCATATATCAGTTGCTAATATAACATTCTGATTTTTGTGACCATCATATCATAGGTGCTCTGCAGAAAAATTATATAGATAATAGATAGTGATAGCTCACTGCTACATACAGTTATCAAAGGCTTAGAATTCAACAGCCAATCGGTAGCAAGTGTTAACAAAGATCTGAAAAGTCAATCAGAATATTAAGGCAAGGGAGAAAGCAGTCCCAAAGGTCATACATGTGAATGGACTATTGAGTCGCTCAATTTAATTGTTTTTATATGTTTTTGCTTCTTGACCCCAATGGTTGTTATATATGCCCTTGCTCTCCTTGGAGTTTCGATGGAAGCATAGAATACAGAGTTTCACAGACATCAAAAGTCATCTTGTGTTTTCTTATGCATCCTGCAGCGTTGTCTTCCTGAGGAGCAAGAGAGAACTCCCAAATGGAAAGCTTCCTTTCTGCAGTCCTGGGTGAGCTGATATCTCGATCCATAAATTTCATCATCAACAAGTGGTCGAAGCTGCCAGCTCTATCTGTGGAGGAAAGCCTACAAAGGGCTCTTCTCCGGGCTCAGGTCATCGTCGAGGAGGCCATGGGACGACACATCACAAATCAAGCCATGATCAAGCAGCTGAACATGCTGAGAGATGCCTTGCACCAAGGCTATTACACATTTGATACCTTTAGGTACCTGCCTCGCTACGTAGAGGATGGCAAAGATCTAACTGTAAGTCTCTCTATGTCCCAATCCAAGGTACCCTCTGCAAAACATCGCTATTTCTCTGGTCAAACTACACAATTATTGGAACAACTACAAGAGACGCTTTGCAGACTGACCTCCATGATTGTTGATCTGAATGAGTTCGTCGTGTTCATGATGAACTACCCTTGCCTATATCACCAACCTTACAGCATGTATATTCTGCTAGGTAGCTGCATGTTTGGTCGTCAGATCGAAGTAGAACATGTCATAAAATTCCTGTTGCAAACACAACCTCATAGTTATGAAGAATTGGAGATCCTGCCAATTGTCGGTCCAGCCAGAATTGGCAAGAGTACTCTAGTAGCTCATGTTTGCAAGGACGAAAGAGTCCTTAATTATTTCTCAGAAATCTGGTGGCTGGATGACCATAATTTAAAAGATGATGATGAGCTAGCTTTCATGAAAAGATGTGCAATGAAACATCAAAATCATGTGTCGACCTCTAACAAAGGCAAGAGAAGATTACTAGTTGTTGAACTATCTGGAAATGACTATGAAGATGCATGGAATAGGTTGTATGTTGCTTCCACACGGAGCTTTCCTAGAGGTAGTAAAATCATATTCACAAGTCGTTCAGAACAGATTGTGAAGTTTGGAACAACACCAGCTCTAACTCTGAAGCATCTGTCTCATGAGGCATACTGGTATTTCTTCAAGACACTTACATTTGGAAGCATGGATCCGGAGGCGCACCCAAGACATGCACAACTGGCCTTGGAGATATCCAAAACGCAGAAACGTTCAATCATTGATGCATATATCATCTCTTATTTGTTGAGGAACAATTTTGACATTGACTTTTGGTGCAAGGTTCTGAACTTCTTCAGAGGATTCATCCGGACGCATATCTCCAAATTCAATGTGCATCCGATTGATCTTTTGGGTCAACATAGACCAGTACAACATGTAAGAATGGCTAGACCTTCTGAAGAATTCAAGATCATTAGTCATCAATATCCTCACTCTTCACAGCAGGAGGTTCCAGAGATGACAGTCCAAGATTTGGTATATGGAAGCAGTAAGAAACATGGAAATTTTGAGGTCCTATCATGGAGTTCTCAGATACCCCCGTACTATAGCTATGTCTGTACTTGTGAGATTCGAGAGGCAAAAATCACAGGTGCCAAGAGGAAGCGTTCTATGAAACATAGATTCACATATTGTTAATTTTGCCATTATATAGCTTACGCAGGAACGTCAAACTGTACTGCTACATTTTCATGATATATTATATGTGAAGAATAAATGCATATCTACATAAATATGTAATGCATGACGTTGTGGTATAGATTTTCATGGGATATGGTGAATTCCTTCCTTCCCGTTGGGTTTATTACTCCAGATAGAATTTCTGACCTAGAAAGAGTTGGAAATAGATTGGAGCCAGCTGTACTGAACTGTTTTATATGATTATGGCTGCATAGGGACACAAATCTTTGAAGTGCCCTTTACTCTAAAAGTGCAGCAGTTTGATCCAGTATATTGTTTGCTCTTTCCTTGTATACACTAGAATGAAAACGTCGGGAATTTATGTACTCGTTTTCATCTGAGATTGAAAAGCATCTTGTCGGATCGTTGTTGACCAAGGCTTCTTCAAATGGCTGCACGCCATAGTTGGAGCAGCGCACGTCCAGATACGGTACATGATGAATTGAAACGCATGACGTTGAATAAATTACTGCTGAACAATGGACATGTTTGCCAGTGCATATCTATAAAACCTTTAAACGTGGTGAGTTAGATAAGTATCTACAGTGTTAGATACAGTAACGAGTTTATATGAACAGTCCTGCCCGTTAAGTCACAGTACCAGAGCCCGGTGAACAGTACCTCCGCATGAACAGTCCAGGCACGTAAACAATGCTTTGACCCGGTATGAACAGTTAGCCCATTTGCAACAGTCCTACCCACGCGAAGCGCGGGGCCTGCCTAGTTATAGTAGTAAAATATTGCATAAAAAGAGTGCACTGAGTTAAACTGTGTGTTTGTGCCCCATATAAAAAGAGTGCATATTATAGTAGTAACAATAACGCATGATGTACGTTGGCGGCGTTTCTTGACAGAAAAAAAGGAAGAGATATAACACCAGAATAATTGGAGGGTATGGCCCTGTTCATTTGGCTTATAATCCGTTTTATTCAGCTTGTTTTTTCAGCCGAAACAGTATTTTTCTCTCACAAAAAATCAGCCAACAGTATTTTTCAGCCGGCTTATAATTCCAGCCGAACGGAAAAGAGAAATAATTGAAGGGTGGGGCTCACTACTACAGATTTGGACATCACTACCGCACTACTATAGAAATTTTTACGGAGATGGGGAAATAGCTTTTTCCGATGTGGGCAAGCCAACCGCCTCGAATCAAAGGTCACCATTAATGAGACCTTTTCTGAGGCGGTTTAATGCCTGCCTCGATAAATCGAATAAAAAAACAAAAAAGACAAACCCATGGACGGAGCCTAGAGAGCCCACCGATGGGCCCGCCGAGCCCATCCAGGCGCCGCCAGATTCGATGCCCTGCCACCGTCGCGCTGCCGGATGGCCACGACTGCCGCGCCGTCGCCGGATCCAGCCATAGGGACCACCGCCCCGCAGCCGTATCCCGCCGTAGGGGCCACCCCGCAGCAGGATCTCGTGCCTCATAGCCCGCCGCTGGGGATCCACGCGCTGCAGCCGTGGATCTGATCTCCAACACCATGGATCCGGTTGTCGCCGTCGTGGATCCACACGCCGTAGCCGTGGATCCGGCCGCATCAGCCATGGATCAGAGCAGCCCCTGCCTGCGGCCGCCGTAGGAGATGGCAGGGCCACCACCGCCGTAGCCAACGGGTGCGCGCGGGCCCTCGCCACCGGAACATGCGGCCACCAGCCTTCCCGCCGTAGCTGTAGAGGCGGAGGAGGAGCGCCACCGGAGGGAGAGGAGAGAGCGTGCGCCGGCGGAGGAGAGAGTGAGGAGCGCTGCATCAGTCTCTCTGAGGGGCGCTGGGAGTTGAGCGTCGGTTGCTCGACTGAGCGACGGCTAAGTGTGGGAGAGACTGAAACCCTAGATCTCCTCCTTCGTATATATATGGACCCGATAGTTAGATGAAAATGGGCTTTTTGCTGGGCCTGTAGAATATTAACAGAGACAGGCCTTATACGTGGCCCGCCTCTGAAAATGGGGTATTTTTTGTGGCAGGCCACTTATAAAGTCTGCCTCGGTTAATAGATTTTAGGAGGTGGTTATTTTTAACCGCCTTCGTAAATCGATTTTACGTGTTTTTTTTGACCGCCTCAGTTAATAAAAAACAACGACCTCGGTTAATTCGAGGCATTAACCGAGGCGGTTGGAATTCATGCCCGCCTCAGTAAACATTTGTCAAACTCCTTCCAAAAGAATTTCTGTAGTAGTGCCAGAATCATTAGTGCCGGATTTGCAATAACCGACAGTGATGTACCTTCATTGCCGGTTCTTAGCTTTAAAATTTCAAAATGAAGCGGGCAGCGCTGAAACCGGTAGGGAACGGCCACATCATTGCTGGTTTGTGGCTTGCACCAGCAGTGACTTAGCGTCCACTTATCACTGCCCGGTTCTAGCCAAGAACAGACAGTGATTTGTGCTATCACTGTCGGTTCTTGCTAAGAACCGACGATGATAAGCTGACTGGCCCGTCCCCACATATATAGTAACCACCGGACATCATCCGTGTCCCCAAGCCTGAGACACACCCGTGTTCATCCGTGTTCTTGCTTGGGGGAGCAAGCCAACACTCTCGGCCGCCGGATTTCTCTTCATTCTTCAAAGGTAACTTATTTTTCTAATCTTTTGTTGCTAATCTTTTGTTGCTAATAGTGTACTTCGTTTCATGCTAGTTTTAAGCATCAAAATATTTAAATATGAGGTTTTTAGATTAGGAATAATAATGGTGGATTTTTTTTAAAATTTGTACATCATTTGTACATAACTTTTGTTAGTAACAAACTTATATGTTTTCTACATCTTTGTTAACAACATTATATCTTAATCTTTGTTAGCAACATTATTTTCATTTATAAATCATTTATACATCACCTTTGTTAAACATTTATTGTGTTCTAGAACTTTGTTAGCAATATTATTTCTTGATGATTTATTGTCCCCATGTTTCTCAAATATATATTGGTGCATGTTATTTTTATATGGGGGTTCTATATTATTGAGATGTTTTTTCAGTTTTTTAAGATACAATGAATGGTGGCGGACGAGAATCGGGTTTCGACCCTGGCGATATTCCATTCGCGCCATCGCCAGTGTGGGCCATCCCATGTTACCGAGACCCATCAATAGTATGTAATATTTTAAGTTTTGCGTGCTAATATAATTTTTGGATATATATACATTCATTCATAATATGTTTGTTGCATATGTAAGACTATAAATCCGATCGCCAGTGTGGGCCATCCCATGTTACCGAGACCCATCAATAGTATGTAATATTTTAAGTTTTGTGTGCTAATATAATTTTTGGATATATACATTCATTCATAATATGTTTGTTGCATATGTAAGACTATAAATCCGATCAAGTAGCTGGAAACAATATTATGGGTGCTCGGGGTGTGGCATCTTCGAGAATACGACAAGTGAGATCGTGAATGATGAAGATGAGCTATGGAAGTGCAGTCTAGCCTTCGAGATCCCCATTAGGAATAATAATGAGGTGCGCCAGGTAGGTCGACCCACGCCGACCAAGGTAGGCGCTCAGATCGATGCCATGTTGTTTTCTTTGCACGCAATTGAGTGAATTTGCTACCATATACCTAATTGGTCAACGTTGAAGATACAATCCTTACAGCAGCACAATCTTGATGTGCCGCGAGTAAGCAAGAGGCATGCGACATTCAACTATATGGATGTGGTAAGTCGTGTATGATATGAGAGTAATGTTTATTTATTCTAATTATTATAAGAGCGCTTCCTGATATTTTGGGATTGTGCACTTGCAGGTTTTGCCCTATGACTTCGCCTATGCTACATGTGGCTTGCAGCCCATTCTCTCACAAGCTCTTGAGCATCTGGGGTAGAAGCGATGGGCCAGATGACGACAAGTGGCATCCAGTATTGCGTGAGATTTAGGGGGAACCAGGCCACCAATAGTCCGTCAGTAGGCTATATCTATAGTAGTGACGTTGCTACAAATCCTTTCTATAGTAGTGACAGTGTTATAAATTCGTAGTTATCTGACTTTCCAATTACAAATGTATGACACATTTTGTTTTCTAAGAAAATAAAAAAATAAGTTTTAGAAATTTAGAGAGAAATTTAAATTAGCGTCATGAGAAATTAGCTGCCTATATAGAAAATTTCGAGCGGCTATACTCCCGCCAGATCTAGAAAAAAGTTTGAAGTCCCCCGCGCTCTCTAGAGCCCGAAAGTGCCCACACCCCGCGCGGTAGCCTGCCCTCTCCAACAAAAACTGCCCCCCACTCCTCAACCCTAGCTAATCGCTCTCCCTCCATGGTCGCCGCCCCAACCCCAACATCGACTTCTTATCTCTCACACCACCGTCGCCGTAACCCCAACATCAACTTCTCCTCTCTCCTCCCACCACCATCACACCTAAGGTCCGTGCGTTGGGGCATTCGACCCTTCTCCAGTTCTCCCTAAGCTCGGTACCGCGACTTCCCAAGAGCAACTCCCGTCATCCTCCTGACTGTCGCGCTCGAAGCCCTAGGGAAGTCGCGGCTGGAAGCGACAAAGGTGGCGGGCCCGTCCAGCACGGTGGTGGCTGGCTAGATCCTATGGTTAGTGTCTAGATCCACGGTGCTTGGACTGGCCTCTTTGTTCCTCAATGAGACTGAAATCTTTTCCTGTCCGCATCAATCCAGTTAGGTGACGTACGGTGGTCTTGCTGTTTTGCAGGGTACAACGTTGGACTGTAGTAAGAGTGGAAGCTGTGGCACTAGGATCGTTTGGGTACTTGCTCTCATTAATCGACGGCATGTGTGTGGCAGTGAGAATGTTTTGGTATTATTCTTAACTTCTCCCTTATATTGCCTCCAGCTTGCACTTGCCAATCTTCTAATATGGCTAGCTTTTCAGAGCTTGTTCAATTATTTTCACTTTTCAGATGCACTGGAGTTGATGGCCCGGACGCCGGAGCTGAACGAGGAGGAGGCTGACGAGGTTGTCAGATGCGCCCGAGGCGGCGGCCGGATGCAGAAGGTGCGGGCTCAAGGTAACTGCTATAGGTAAGATCGATTATTTTGGGCCTTTACATTCTGAATATGTGATACAATGTATCAAAGAATTGTAGTTAATTTGCTTACACTTCCAAAGAGTCCTATTTGATAATTTAGCTGAGTCAATTGTTGGAATTTATATGGGCTTGGCCCAATAACCAATTGTGAAATTCCTAATAAATCTCAAAGGCCCATTCATGTGAGCAAGAGGGGATGTGTGAACTCTTTAGTACCACCTTGCTTGTTGAAGTGGAGGTAGTCATACTTAAATATGGAAGTCCTCTCCACTTCCTAAAGTCTAGTGTTAGGAGTAAGAGAAGTCAACAAGCGCGCGCTCGCCTCGCCTCGCCGGGCTGGGCGCAGGTGCGCGGCAGCTGAGTGAATGGTCCGCCGAAATCCAGCTCCTCGCCTTGCGGGAGCACGATCTCCTTATGCTGTTTTCGTTTTTTTGTTTCTTGGCATTCAAGTTGCATGAGTCCTAATCGGTTACAAATTAAGAGTCCTAAATCAATTTAGATCGTGATCGCGACACGAGATTGGTTGGACATGACTATATAAGCATCCTGTCGGCCACGCCAAAACGTATCCAGTTGAGCTAGGGTTTTTGCCTCTTCTCGCTATTGCGCCGCCGCTGTAGCTATTCCAATCCGATCGCTTGCGTGCACCGGCGACCGGGTGAGCAGATCTCCGGAACCCTCGTCTTTGCGATCCTGCACCGGGAGAAGGCGAATAAGGTTTTTGGGAAGCGTTCTTCGCGCGACTGCTCCCAAAGCTTCCACAACGGCTCGTCTTCAAAAGAGTGCATCGGTGTGTCGGCTTCGTCGTGCTAGAGCTTGCGGGATCGTCATCAAGAATACTCCTCCGCCTCTCATCGATGACTTCAATGACGACTTCAACATCGACGACATCGACATCTGCGATCTCGCTCCATCCCCACCGTCAGCCACATCTTCAACACCATCTACTACTACAATCGAAAGGTATAATTCTCTTGATCTAATCTTGACGTACATACAATCTAATCTATCTGCTGGACTATCAATGCTTGCTATGTTGATGCTGTGGAATATATTGATCTGCTATACTAGTATGCCATACATGTTTAATCTAGTTCATATATTTGCCATGATTTATGTTCTAGATTTAATCATGCTTTTAATCTGGAAATTGCCTAATTCTTTAACAATCCAAAAACCTTATAATAGGTTGTTTCCAGAATTATCTATGGCTAGTTTTGTTGACGCGCTGAGGCAGGAAAAGTTTTCTGATACGCATTTTAAAAGGTGGTCTGTTAAGGTCACTGATTGACTTACTGCCATGAAAGTTTTCTGGGTCAAAGATGGCATGCCTGAGGGAAACATCTCTGATGAAAATCAGAGAAAATTCCAGAAAGCTAATAATGTCTTTGTGGGAGCTTGCGTAATGTGCTTTCAGATTATCTATTTGATTCTATGATACACTTAAGAGACGCAAAGGCTCTATGAGATCATCTGAATGCTACTTATGGTGTTTCAGATGCAGGCAAAGAGCTGTATACCATGGAGAGCTTTCATGACTACAAGATGGTTGCTAACAAATCAGTAGTCGAGCAAGCTCACGAGATTCAGCACCTGGCTAAGAAACTTGAACTCCTTAAATGTGTCTTACCCGATGAGTTTGTGGCTAGGTGCATTATTGCTAAATTGTCTTCTTCATGGAGGAATTTCGCCACAAGTCTCAAACACAAGAGACAGAAAATATCAGTTGAAAACCTGATGGCATCTCTTGATGTTGAGGAAAAAGCTCGGGCTAAAGATAACATTGAGAAGGGGAACGAGGAAAAATCTAGCGCCCACTTTGTCTAGAGAAACCATGGCAAGAACAAGGGAAAGCCTAAGCAACCTGCTTTCAATGCCAAACAAAATACTGCCTTTAAGAAGAAGAAGAAAGACAAAGCAGAGCTACCTTGCTTCGCGTGTGGAGAGCTAGGTCATTTTGCTAAAGATTGTCCAGAGCGAGCGGACAAGAAAGAGAAAAAAGAAAGTTCACCTCGTGACTGCTAGCAGTGCTGATGACGAGTATGGTAATTTTCCTACTGTACTTTCAGTGTTTCAATCTCCAAGTTGGTGGGTTGATACAGGTGCTAATATTCATGTGTGTGTTGATATCTCTTTGTTTTCTTCTTACCAGGGGCTCCAAGGTTCCTCCGTCCTGATGGGAAATGGGTCACATGTTTCTGTTCATAGTGTTGGCACGGTAGATTTGAAGTTTACTTCAGAAAAGATCGTGCAGCTGAAGAACGTACAACATGTCCCTACTATTCGCAAGAACCTTGTTAGCGTCTCCCTTCTATTGAGAGATGGGTTTAAGTAGTGTTAGAGTCTAATAAAGTAGTCATGTCTAAGCATGAACAATTTATTGGTAAAGGCTATGATTGCGGAGGCTTGTTCCACCTATCTTTGGCAGATTTTTGTAATAAGTCAGTGAATCATATTTGTGGCACGATTAATGATAATTCGAGTGTTTGACATTCTCGCTTATGTCATGTTAACTTTGGATTGATGTCACGTTTGTCTAGCCCGAATTTAATTCCAGATCTCACTATTGCCAAAGGTTCTAAGTGCCATAGCTATGTGCAATCTAAGCAACCTCGAAAGCTTCATAGGGCAGCGGAGGAGAGAAACTTGGCACCTCTAGAACTCATACATTCTGATCTTTACGAAATGAATGGTGTGTTGACAAAAGGTGGAAAGAGATATTTCATGACTTTAATTGATGATGCAACTAGATTTTGCTATGTTTACTTGCTTAAAACTAAAGATGAAACGCTAGACTACATTAAAATCTATAAGGCTGAAGTTGAAAATCAACTAGAGAGAAAAATTAAACATCTAAGGTCAGATCATGGTGGTGAATATTTTCCTATATTATTTGATGAGTTTTGTGTGGAACATGGTATTATTCATGAGAGGACAGCTCCCTATTCGCCCGAATCAAAAGGGATTGCCGAGAGGAAAAACCGCACGCTGACTGACTTGGTGAATGCCATGTTAGACACTGCTGGTCTATCTAAGGCATGGTGGGGGGAAGCTCTATTGACTGCGAGTCATGTCCTGAATAGAATTCTAAACAGAAATAAAGAGACAACTCCATATGAGAATTGGATTGGAAGGAAACCATCACTTTCATACTTGAGCACGTGGGGATGTTTGGCGAAAGTCAATGTCCCAATTTCTAAGAAGCGTAAGCTTGGACCGAAGACTGTGGATTGTGTCTTTCTAGGATATGCTCACCATAGCATTGCTTATAGATTTTTAGTAGTAAAATCTGAAGTTCCTGATATGCATGTGGATACAATTTTTGAATCTCGTGATACTACATTTTTTGAAAATATATTCCCTATGAAAGATATGTGTAGCAATGCCAGATTTTTCTCTGAGATAGCTCTTGATTTTACTGTACCTATTGAATCTTCTATTGAGTCATTTGAGCAAGCACCTGAAGAAGTCCTTGAGGAGAATGACAATGAAGTTCCAGCGAGGAACAAGAGACGAAGGATTGCAAAATCCTTTGGTGATGATTTCATTGTGTATCTTGTGGACGATACTCGTACCTCTATTACAGAGGCATACGCATCTCCAGATGCAGATGATTGGAAAGAAGCTGTTCGTAGTGAGATGGACTCGATTCTTTCTAATGGAACTTGGGAGTTATCTGAGCTACCTTTTGGTTGTAAACCAATTGGATGTAAGTGGGTGTTCAAGAAGAAGCTTAGGCCTGATGGTACTATTGACAAGTATAAGGCTCGGCTTGTGGCTAAGGGTTATACCCAGAAGGAAGGCGAGGATTTCTTTGATACTTATTCACCTGTTGCTAGAATGACCACTATTCGAGTGCTACTTTCTCTGGCTGCCTCGTATGGTCTTCTCGTTCATCAAATGGACGTGAAGACATCTTTCCTTAATGGAGAGTTGGATGAGGAGATTTATATGGATCAGCTAGATGGATTTATAGTAAAAGGTGAAGAGGAAAAGGTGTGTAAATTACTGAAGTCTTTGTATGGCTTGAAACAAGCACATAAACAATGGTATGAGAAGTTTGACACTACTTTAACTGGTGCAGGTTTTGCTGTTAATGAAGCTGATAGGTGTGTGTATTATCAACATGGTGGGGGCCAATCTGTTATATTATGTTTATATGTTGATGATATTCTAATCTTTGGAACAAACATTGATATTATTAATGAGGACAAGTCTTTTTTGTCAAAGAGTTTTGACATAAAAGATCTAGGAGAAGCTGATGTAATTCTAAATATTAAGCTGATTAAGGAAGATAGTGGGATTACCTTGTCACAATCTCACTATGTTGAGAAGGTCTTGAGCCGTTTTGGCTTTATGGATAGCAAGCCTACTCCAACACCTTATGATCCTAGTGTGACATTGAGAAAGAATAAGAAGATTACAAGAGATCAATTGAGATATTCTCAGATAATTGGTTCACTCATGTATCTAGCTAGCGCAACCAGAACAGATACCTCTTTTGCCATGTGCAAGTTGAGTAGGTACATGTCCAATCCGGGTGATAATCATTGGCATGCACTTGAGAGGGTCTTGCGTTATCTCAAAGGTACAATGAGTTTTGGGATTCACTATTCTGGGCACCCAGCTGTGTTAGAAGGATATAGTGATGCGAACTGGATTTCTGATATTGATCAAATCTATGCCACTAGTGGGTATGTGTTTACTCTTGGAGGTGGCGTGGTGTCATGGAGATCTAGTAAACAGACTATCTTGACTAAATCTACCATGGAAGCAGAACTTATTGCTTTGGATACAGCTTCTGCAGAGGCAGAGTGGCTGCGTGAGCTCTTGTCAGACTTACCGGTGGTTGAAAAACCAATACCGGCTATCCTTATGAACTGTGATAACCAAACAGTGATCACTAAAGTAAATAGTGCTAAGGATAATGCGAAGTCAACAAGACACGTTAAAAGACGTTTGAAGTCTGTTAGGAAGCTGAGAAACTTCGGAGTAATCACTGTGGCTTATGTGCAAACAGACAAGAACCTGGTAGATCCCTTTACCAAAGGGCTTTCACGGAATATGATAGAAATAGCATCAAGAGAGATGGGTTTGAGACCCATATGAGTTTACAGTAGTAGGAACCCAACCTTTTTGATCGGAGATCCCGTGACTTAGGATCTAGGAAGAACAAACTATTAGTAAACTGAGGAGAGTATAATTATAACCCTCTCTATGTGAAGATGTAATAATCTCAAAGCGTTGAGGCACTGTATGGTAGGTTAGCTAATGCCTTAACATGTTCTATTGGCTTTAACAAGCAAAGATGCTGTCCTACAGAGCATTCTTGAAATAACATGCCTATATGAGTTCGACTGTATAACATCGCAGTCTATGAGACTTGGGTGGTTTCTAGTAAGCTCGTCAAGAGACAAGGGAGTACGACGTATATGCTCCACCCACGGAGTAAGGCTATTGGTAGCTAGGTACTAGTTTGATTTTGAACAAAGCTTATTCGCACAAAACTTGCAATTTAAGGCATAGTCCATTGTTCAAGTTGTGGATGAGTGTAGCTTGAGGTTCTAGACGGAAGTTCAACTTCACAGTCTCTGCCGAAACACTGGTATATCAAACAGTAGTGAGAACAGGAAAATCTCTAAATGGGTATTTGAGATCTGGTGGGGGATTGTTGGAATTTATATGGGCTTGGCCCAATAACCAATTGTGAAATTCCTAATAAATCTCAAAGGCTCATTCATGTGAGAAAAAGGGGATGTGGGAACTCTTTAGTACCATCTTGCTTGTTGAAGTGAAGGTAGTCATACTTAAATATGGAAGTCCTCTCCACTTCCTCAAGTCTAGTGTTAGGAGGAGTAAGAGAAGTCCACACGCGCGTGCTCGCTCGCCTTGCCTCGCCTCGCCGGGCTGGGCGGGGCGAAGGGCACGGGTGCGCGGCACCTGCGTGAATGGTCCGCTGAAATCTGGCTCCTCGCCTTGCGGGAGCACGATCTCCTTTTACCGTTTTTGTTTTTTTGTTTCTTGGCATTCAAGTTGCATGAGTCTTAATCAGTTACAAATTAAGAGTCCTAAATCAATTTAGATCATGATCGCGACACGAGATTGGTTGGACAGGACTATATAAGTAACCTGCCGGCCACGCCAAAACGTCCAGTTGAGCTAGGGTTTTTGCCTCTTCTCGCTATTGCGCCGCCGCTGTAGCTACTCCAATCCGATCGCTTGCGTGCACTGGCGACCGGGTGAGCAGATCTCCGGAACCCTCGTCTTTGCGATCCTGCACCGGGAGAAGGCGAATAAGGTTTTTGGGAAACGTTCTTCGCGCGACTGCTCCCAAAGCTTTCACAACGGCTCGTCTTCCAAAGAGTGCATCGGTGCGTCAGCTTCGTCGTGCTAGAGCTCGCGGGATCGTCATCAAGAATACTCCTCCGCCTCTCATCGATGACTTCGATGACGACTTCAACATCGACGACATCGACATCAGCGATCTCGCTCCATCACCACCGCCAGCCACATCTTCAACACCATCTACTACTACAATCGAAAGGTATAATTCTCTTGATCTAATCTTGACGTACATACAATCTAATCTATCTGCTGGACTATCAATGCTTGTCATGTCGATGCTGTGGAATATGTTGATCTGCTATACTAGTATGCCATACATGTTTAATCTAGTTCATATATTTGCCATGATTTATGTTCTAGATTTAATCATGCTTTTAATCTGGAAATTGCCTAATTCTTTAACATCAATTAGGAGTTATGCCTAGTGGATTGCTGAAATAAGCATTGCCATGACTACAAATGTTGTAGTTCACATTGTGTAGTTCCTTAAAATGTGTTTGTTTGGCCTTATATAAAGCTATAGGAAAATAGATACAAAATTCACAAGGAGTGAATTTATATAGGTCAGGTGGCTCTTTTGGGATAGCAATGCTTGCAACGCTAGGAACATGTTATGTTTTATTCTTATTTGGTAATTTGGTTTTACATGTTGTACTGTTTTTGGATCAGGCGGTAGTGGGACATCTATCCCAAATTTGCCCTTTCACCTAGGGTTCTTTGATTCTCAGTAACTCGAGTTAAAGTCTTGATCTTTTCTGTGTTTTTCTATTGGAATAATATTTGCATGATGCAGCGAACCTATGGTTTAAATCCCAGCTTTAGCGATCTTGATTTGATATGGCTTTAAGAAATTTTAGGTGAGGATGCGGCAATTTTGGTGCCTGCAGTCCTTCTGTTCATTTCAATCTTCATCAGCTCGGTCCATATTGACACTTCTCCATTGTGTGCTTCCAGCTGCTGCTGCTACACCTTGTGTTATTCTATTCATGTGTACAGCTGACAAGCAGCAGCAGCAGCTCGACTGTATCAATTTTCAGAGATTCAGTTCGGCTTCAGCAGCTTGCAAATAAACCTTGGACAACATGCCGTTTTTAATTAAATTTTTTTTGATTTGCTGCCGTAACTTTCACTTTCGTGTCTTCTGCTTGCTTCAGTGAACAAAACAGGTCATCTCGGCAGCAGCAGAAAATCAACTACTTTATTTCTTTAGAGTTTCAGTTCTGTAAGAGCAGCTTAGCTATTTTTGTTCTGTAGTTCACTTTTTCAGCAGCAGTTCTGCTGTCGTTTATTTCTACAGCTTGGTGCAGGCTGTCCAGCTCAATTGTTTTTCTTTGTTTGGTTAGAAGTTTTCTTCTCTTGTTTTCAGATTTTCAACAGTGAAATTTTTCAACAATAACAGCATCAAGTGTCTACTCTCTCCCCTGGCTGTTTGGTCATGGACAGCGGATGCTGCAATTCAGAGTTTTTGCTGTCTCGTCTATCACAACAGCAGTAATTGATTAATTGAGAATCTTAGGTAGTGCATAGGTAATAATTCCTCAAGCCCATACATCATCTCACCAATACTTCCTGTGAAATGTCCAGTGTTGCAATAGTCTTTGAACTTTTCATGCAATCATTAGCTTTAGTCTATTAAGCTTGATAATTATTTTCACATGTTTAACATGATCTCTTATTAGTAGGCTTATTTATGAATTATTAGAGGATGAGTGGATGTCTTCCAGAGACCAGAGTGCATATTAGACCGGCACGCTTTGCTTCAAGGCAATAAGTCAACAAAACCAGAGTGTCTAGATTACCAGGTGATGTCTGATACTTTGTAACAATTTAATATTCTGTTTAACCTGGATCAGCTTCCGTCTTAAAGTCTGAGCATCTCTTTTCTTTTTTAATGTCTTTGGTTAAATGAGATAAAGTGGTGCCTGTAATTATACATGTAATCACATGTCTGAATTTATGAACCATGTATTTATCTTAACAAGTCAAAGGCATGCTATAAAATGTGTTGCACTTAGCCGTTTGCATTTATAATTAGCCCTTGTTACTTTCTTCTCTTGCAAGTAGAGTTCATAGCAATCTGTAGTAAGACTAGATAGGTTCTGTGTTCTTTTCATTTGCATAAGCTATCCCTTCAGCCATTAATTTTTTTTAATTACTGACGCACATTTGGACTGTTTCCATTGAGCAGGAAAAGGCACCTAGAGCGCTCGGACTTGCAAGATCAAATGAATCAACAATTTTGCAATAACAAAGAACCTATGCTGAGATGTGCTACTAGTCATCATGAGTATAATTGTTTAGTTTTAGTTTTATAATTGTTGTTAACTTAGTTCTGACCTTTGACTTCATTATTGTACATGCTATTGAACGTGGATGATCAAAGTTATTAACATCATTGCCCTTTTGTGCCACTAGATTTTGTAATTTTGTGAATTTCTATCCACAAATGTTTATTATTCAGAAAAATGGATGCAATATAAAATGGTACCGAATAGATTTTGTTGCAATAGACCTAATGTTGATACAATATGTTGTATTGCATCGAATCTAATGCTGATGCAATAGGTTACCTGTTGCATTGAAACTAATGTCGATGCAATGGTTGTATTGCATCGAGCCTAATGTCAATGCAATAGAAATTCTTATTGCATCAAATTTATTAGATGTATTACATCTACATGATTTTGATGCAATAACCTTTTTGCATCTCTTTATCTTGATGCAAGAGACATCCACGGCCGATGCAATATAGACCTCGCATCAAAACGATTTTGATGCAATAACCCTTTTGCATCTCTCTATTTTGATGCAAGAGACAACGGATGGTCAATGCAATAGCGAACTCTTGCATCGGTCACAGCAAACCGATGCGACAAGGCCGTTGCATCTAGAGCTATTGCATCGGCTCGCATCAAACATGAAATTTGCCGGTGCAATAGGGTCAAAAATTTAGTAGTGGGTGTACCGGTATGGTATTAGTTCTAAGAAAGATAAAGCTTTGTGGGATTGGGAGAAATCTGGTTCCTTTTCTGTGAAATCTACTTATAAACAGTTGTGCAATAGTGATTATGGTTGTAATTTTAAGATGTCGTGGAAGGAAAAAAATTCCTCTGAAGATTAAAATTTTTATTTGGTTAGTTTTGCAGAATGTCATACTCACCAAGGACAATTTGGTTAAAAGGAAGTTTAAAGGCTCTGTTAAGTGTGCCTTCTGTAGTGAAAATGAATCTTGTCATCACTTGTTTTTTATTGCATAACTGCTAAGTATGTCTGGAGTTTGATTGCTTATGTTCTGGGTTAGGATTGTAGACCGAACAGTCTGAGCCAATACTGGTCATGGGCTCAAATTTACCTTCCTCAGGCTCCTAGTGTCCATGCAGTTGGTTTGGCTGCGGTGTGTTGGGCTTTATGGCGTTCTCGTAACACAGTTTGCTTTGATGATAAGAGAATAAAATCTCCTACTGAGATTGTTTGTTTGATGTCTTCTTTTCTAACATACTGGGCAGGTCTTCTTAAGGAGAATTTGAAGGATCAGATGATGCAGGGCACTGATGCATTGAAGACGGTGGCTCTGTTCTTCCACACACAAGACAGGAGGACATGTTCGCAGGAGGAGCGTCGCCTTATTCCTTTTGCGGGTCATTAGTAGTGTTCAGATGGCGTTGTGGTCTTGTAGAATGGTTATCTCTGTTAAGACTTGTATTTTGGGCTGCTTTTTGCAGTATGGGTTCCGGGCTAGTGTTTTCTGGAACTGTAATGGTTTTTGGCTCCTGCATATGTTCCCTTTGTGATCATATGTCAGAGAGTGGTTTTTGGTATTGCTGGGAGTTGGTGGTCGTTACTGATCTTCTGAACTTTGTAATTTCGTTGCTATGGTAATGAAATTCGGTTTACCTTTGTGGAAAACAAAATATGTAATATAACAATGCGTGTATGTATATGATGTATGTATGACTTCATAAGTAATCTTTTAAGAAGGAAACAGTATATTGTCTAAGTATTTTAAACAACGGACTTAACTAGCATATTAATTATGTATACATATATACACATGGCTAGGATGAAGCACTTCTCGTACTAGGAAATTAAAGATTATATGTCTAAATATTATAACTAATTATTATTCATATCCCATGTATATCTATATATTATAGTTTATATATTATATTATATGTATAGAAATTAAATAACAATTAATCTTCCTAAGGACAATTAAACTTATAATTAATTTATGTGATGGTTACTATTACTAAGAAGAGAGGGTAATAAGATATTGTGTATATTTATGTTGCATTTTCTACTACTACAAATATATAGAGAATAATTTATAAATGCAAAAATATAATTAGGGAAGTTATTTTGGTGCCGCAAATAATTTCCAGAAAAGCAATCAAGCATGCAAGCAATCATTCAAACAATCACGCAAGCAACCAATAACAACGCAAGGAGAATGCATAAGGTGAATTTTAGTGCATGGTTTTCGAAAAACATTTTATTTAGAAATGGTTGTGCGGGAAAATAACTAATCAAATTTCAATTTGTTGTAAAATTTAAAAAATTCAAAATTTTAGTGGTTTTTATCATGATGCAAAAACACGGGGGTTACAAATGGCTAGAACGAAAATCTCATTTGGACACAAACAACTTGCAGGTGGAGTGGTTAGGAGGTGAAGACGCGAAGCAGGAGGTCAGGGGTTCGAGCACCGTCAGCCGCGAAGCACGCGTTTTTCGTGCGAAAAATCGTCGTTACGTTTTCACTCGCATCCAAGATCCCTGTGACCATCGCTCCGTTTTCACTCATATCCAAGCTCCCCTTCATCCTGAGGTTTTAGGCTCTCCTGTTGACGGCGGCGCTCGACTGTCCTCCCGGCCGCCGTTTTCACTCGTATCCAAGCTCCCCTTCATCATAAGGTTTTAGGCTCTCCTGTTGACGGCGGCGCTCGACTGTCCTCCCGGCCGCCGTTTTCACTCGTATCCAAGCTCCCCTTCATCATAAGGTTTTAGGCTCTCCTGTTGACGGTGGCGCTCGACTATCCTCCCGGCCGCCGGCAAGCAAGCCACACCCTGCTGGTCAAAATCAACATTCTTTAAATTTGAATTCGCCTTCCTCTTGCACTCGGTGTCTTTCTTTGGATCATTAGAGGAGCAGCTGTGTTCGACCTATCAAATGCCAAGCATGCTTGGACTGGGGGCATATCGCCTCGTCGTCTGTGCCTGCGCTCGTATCCAGTGACAGAATCAGGGTCAGATGATCTTGTCTGACAACAGAATCGGGACAGGGCCAAAGGAAAGGCGGCGATAGATCTTAATGCTAACTTGGGCTGGTTTCACATGCCTAGCGGGCCAAGTCCAACTCAGCCGCTGCTCCTCAAATCTTTTGGAGATTTGCTGAAGGCCTCCAAACCGACTTAGGCTTCCAGGGAACTTGAGCCCACAGTTAGTCGCTCAATCATTGGATGTGGGCAGAGAAGACGAAGAGACTCGTGCTAGGATTGACCCCGCAATGTGGTACTTCTTATATTCCCACCCTACCCCTTTCTCTCGCTCTTCTCCTTGCGCGGCAACGCCTCCCACTGTTCAAGAAGAAAACCCCACCATGCTACAGAGCCAAGTGCAAACCTCGTTAAGCTCACTAGCTTCGTTGCCGCCCAAATCGATCATGGCCATCCAACGGGTCGATCCCCAACCCTTCATCCCAAGAAACTTGCAGTGGCAATAAGTGGAGAACTGTGTTCCGATGGTGCGCGCAGTGCATCGTCTAGGCTGCCGGCTCAGAATGAGGACCTGGCCATCGTCCTCATCAATCCGCTTCCTAGTAATGCAATCTAGTTTCCCAATGTTGATGAAGTGCTAAGGGAGTTCTTTGTTGAGAGGAGGGTTCATTTCACTGATATTCAACCTGGTCACTTGGGTCAGGCACTAGTTCGTTTTGCTCATATCATAGATAGAGACAATCTGAATTTGCAAGGGCCGATTCAGTTTAGAGATGTGCACCTGACCTTTGTTAAGCACAATGAGGGAAGAAATTGGAGAAGGGCCTACTTTAATAATGAATGTTGGTTGATGTTGATGGGGTTCCGGGAACATCATTATATTCAGAATGCTTTAGCTTCTTTTGGCAAACCGTGTGGCTGTCGAGCGGAGCCTCTCCCGGTATTAGAAAAAAAAATCAATTTTCTCATTGTATTTTTAGGCTTATTTCATGAAACCACATCACTATCGGTTCAACATCAGTGTCGGTTCATAAGAACCGGCAGTGATGCCAACCCACATCATTGCGGGGGTTTTGAACCGGTAGTGATGTCTTCATCTGGCGTAGTGTTTGCAAGGAGTCTACCCTCCACACGATGCTCATGGTGGGGAGAGGCATGCGTATCCTTGTCTAGACTCTCACAAACACTACCTTAATGCTACAGGTTGAGTTGTCTGACACAATTCATGACGTGAAAGAGAAGATTCAGGACATGGAGAGAATCCCAACATGGGAGCAGAGCTATGTTTTCCGAGGCAGGTCACTCGAGGACCGTCAAACTAACCCTCGCAGGCTGCCGGGTCGAGAAAGGGTCCACTTTGTTTTTCAAATATATTTGCATCGATTATTCATATTAATGGGTGCTAGGAAACTATTCATATTAATGGGTGATATTAATTAATTCATAGTTTTTTCAAATATATTTGCATCGATTATTCATGAACGATATGGGTTCCGTCAATGCACAGATTTTATTTCTTCCCTTCCTTGTTACTGAATTCAAATGTAGTTATGCTCCTTTGAATATCAGAGCCATTGATCTTTGTAATATATATATGCGCATATGCAGGTAATGAGGAAGAGTGAAGAAGGGCTAAAAATGATAACGTCAGACACTCGGCTTGCCGGCGGCGCTTTCGGGATGGGTTCCGTCAGACACTCGGCGCTAGGCGCTCGGCTGCGGCGTTTGAGACGGGTCCAGAGAGAGAATGCCTTGCCTTTGGCGGCACATCGGGCTTGTGAGCTGGGGAAGACGGCGGTGCATTGGGGGTGTGGTGGGGTGGCTGCGAGCGGTTAGCAGCGAGCAAACGGGCATACGGGGAGGGAGCGGTTGGCGGTGTGGCCTTAGGGATGCGGAGGCACGCGAGGGTAAATATTTAGTGGGTGAAAATAAATCGGATCGTGGACAGGGAGGCATCGACATGCGCGGAGGGAGCGGTTAGCAGCGAGCGAACGGGCATACGGGGAGGGATTCACGGTGTTTCATATGTTCCTGCTGTCTTTTCTATCGTGGGTCCACTCGTCAATGTAAGGATTAATATAATGCCATGTGTGTGTGTGTGTGTGAAGAAGATTAATCTATATTCAGTTGACAAAATTTTGTGGGCATCGCCTTTTTACGGAACTAAAGCATGTTTTGTTGTTATATCTGGCTTATATGTGCAGGAACATATTTTTACTCTGTTTTGTCGGGTAGGAATGTAGGATCTAGGATGTCACAAGCTATTACAGCAGTCAAAACGTAGCTAGGTTGTGATGCAAGTATTTTTTTCATGAATGGTCAGATTCTTGTCGTAGGTTTTACTCCAGACCGTTGGGCCTTCGTACTTGTCTTTTCTTCTTTGTATTTTTATTAGTTTCAAACGGTTGAACCCTGCAGACCAATTTTAACAACACAACCATGGAGTCATGGTCATGTTTGGTGGCTTGCATTGCATGACTGTCTGCTTGCCTTCGAAAAGCTTTATGTGATAGATAAGCCAAGTGCTAAAACACTTGTATCTTACTTCTCTACATTTTTACTTTCCTTGGATTTCAGCCTAGTATTAAAAATATGCTCATCATCCATTCTAGTGGTTAGAATATGCCGAAGCAAGTGGGGAGGCCTCCTCTTCCTATAAAAGTAGGGACAGTGTCATTGTAAAAACCAAACAATTGTATTTCGGGCTATAGTGGCTAAATTATACATAAACACAAATAGCTACGCCTTGTCTCAAAAGGCTATAGCGGGGTATAGTTACAGCTATAGCGGGAGATTTAAAACAGCTTATGGTTGGGGGAAGCTAGCAAATAGTTGAAACAAATAGGCCCTAAGACACATAGGCTTACACTTGCCCTGATGGATGTCTCCAAGATGAGCGTTTGAGTATAGTGACAGATGGCTAACACTACTACACAAAAAATTTGTGAGGCGGGCAAAATCGATTTACTGAGGCGGTTTTCACAACCGCCTCGGACCAAAGGTCACCGTTAATAGGCCCTTTTCCGAGGCGGTTTGATGCCCGCCTCGGTTAATCGCACAGAAAAACAAAAAAACCATGGATAAGCCCGCCGAGCCCATCCACGGGCCCGTTGAGCCCATCCACGGGCAGCTGCCGCAGCTGCTCGCTGGTGGTGCTTCTTCGCCGCCGGTGGAGCCATGGAGGGAGGGGAGGAGGCTAGATCCGTCGATGTAGGCCACATCTCCGCGGGATGCGTGCCGTGATGGCTCCATCCTGCTGGATCCACAGCCGCTGGAGCCATGGAGGTAGGGGAGGAGGCCGGATCCAACACCGCTAGGCTCCAACGCACCAGATCCGCTGCTGTAGGGCACGTCTCCGCTCGATCCATGCCTTGGTGGCTCCATCTCGCGCCATCCACAATGCCACCCGCTGCTGGAGGCATGAAGGGAGGGGAGGAGGCCAGATCTGCGCTGCCATCCGCTGCTGCTGCTGCTCTGCACCGCCGGGAAGGGCAGCCGCCTTGTGTCGCTGCCGGGAGAGGCTGGGGCGACATGTGCGCGGCCAGGAGAACAACCGCTCTCGAGGGCACTGCGTGGCCACCAAGCGCCGCTACCAGGAGCTAGGCATGCGCTCGCGGGGTGAGAGTGGAGGAGAGAGGGAGGGATGGGGAGGAGAGGTCGCCGGGAGGGGAGGGGAGGGGCCAGTCTCTGCAACTTCGCTAGGGGGAGGGATGTCAGGCAAGGGAGTGAGGCGGCTGGGGAGGGAGAGAGTGAGGGGCCGGTTAGCTATGAAACCCTAACTTATGTTTATATACTGCTCGCTCATATCCGGCCTCTTCTCTGGTATTGGGCTAAGAAATTGTAGAAGGCTAGACTAGATTTTAGGAGGCGGGCCTTATAAAATAACCGCCTCGGTTAATGATTTACCGAGGCGGTTGCATTATAATGCCCGCCTCGATTAACAGGCATTTACCGAGGCGGTTATGTTATATTACCAGCCGCGGTTAATGTATTTTAGCCTCAGTTAATAAAAAGTGACCTCCTCGGTTAATGCCTTCGTTAACCGAGGCGGTTTTCAGTGTTGCCCGCCTCCGAAAAGAATTCCAAAATGCCTCGCAAAAGATTTTTTTTAGTAGTGTAAGCTAGTTTCTAATTCTAGCTTATTTAGAATTCACATTTTTTAGATAATGAAAATAAATCTGGCTTCATCTCTTGTCACTAAGAGAATCAGACCACTTATTACAAGATTGTGTAACCAAAAAAGTGGTTTCACTCAAAACTTAATTCTAGCATTTTAAGGCTAGCTATCTAAATGAAGCAAAAAAAAATTCATTGCCACCGTTTCAAGCACTTGATATACTTGGAGAATGTGATCCGTATTATATTCATCCTGCTGTAACTGCACCGATTGGCATAGCCGGAACGTTCTCTAAATATACCCTGCAAAAAAATTTCGATCGTCGTCAAAAACAACTAGCTGGTGGCCCCGTGCAGCTGCGTGGGCACTGTTCATGGCCTGGATGGTACTGTTCATAGCACGGCAGTACTGTTCATGGACATGAAATCGTACTGTTTACGGACATGTCATGGCACTGTTTATAGGCATGATTGTACGAACACTGTTTAACATGAACAATGATATGGGTCACTGACATGGTATACACAAATAAGAGTCAGGATAGATTTCATTCGTGTAAGCCCCCTATAGTGTGTAGCAAATGGCTGCATATCCTATCAGCAACAAAAACTTATTTGAAACCTCCCTTGTTTGTACCACAGGTTAAAATGATCATGGACATGTATTGGTAGTTACAATATTAGTACAATGCTCTTCAGAGAAATTTAATGTATAATCAATCAAAGAAGATGAATTGTTGGATTGTTTCGTCATTAGTGCTGAAAGCACGCACTTTAACTAGATAACATTTCTTTTTAGAAACCACAAAAAAATTAATTTTAAGTAATATCTTTATTAGGACGCTCACAATGCAGAAACTATTCATAGTTTCTATGGCCTAGGACATTGTTCCAAGGAAACCATAGCTCCCAATTCAATTTTTTTCCATGTAGAGTCCAAAGAAAAATCAAGCAACCATTCTCCCACACGTACACGATCCTTTGCGCCTGCTCTGTATCCGTGAACTGCGTGCAGGGAAGGAGCAGGAAGAAGACGCGTCACGAGAGCCAAGGGAAAGAAGACGCGCGAGCCTGGATCGGAGGCTCAACGCGCGGATGCAGAGCGAGCTCCCAGCGGGGCGGCAGCGCTTGGCAGTGAAGGTGACATGGCGACGTCGAGCCTTGGCCAGAGCTCCCATGCTCGCGGCCGGATCCGCTCAGCGGCGTCTGCGCGGATTGTCTCTCAACCACAGGCGTAGCCATGGCTAATCAACACAGGTACATAGGTTCGATCCATCTCTATGCATGATAGCATCGACGGATCAAGTCTTTCAATTCAATCTCAGGGGCGAACGGCTCCATCTCCACCTCCACTTTGCCGATGGTAGATGACGGCGGCCTGCGAGCGCACGCGTGCAGGAGAGCTGCGGCGCTGGGCAAGCTGCCGCGCACAAGCTGGACGACGGCCTGCGAGCGCCCATGCAGGAGTTCGCGACAGGGGGCGCCAGGGAAGAAGCGGGTGCATGGGATCGCAGCAGCGTGTGCGGGAGCGTTCCAGGGACATCGGTAGGCATGACCGCATGAAGACGTCGAGTCTATGTTAGACTCGGTTTCTTGAGTTTTCTCTCTCTTTCTTCTATAAATATAGCCCCATATCAGTAAAATACAATAAATAAAAGGGTAATAAATGACCATAGAAATCATGATAGAGTCTGCGTTGGGAGTGCCCTTAGCCGCCCGCATAGGTGCTGCAATGTGCATCCTTACATCCTACACGTGGCGTGGTCATGTGAAAAGTTGTGTTCTGGCGTAAACAATGCCAAACAACACTATATATGGCCTACAATTTTGATTTCAATGTGTTACATACAAGTATGTTCCAGCAATATATTGACTTATTCGTACTTGAAATATTTCAATTTGACTAGATTTAGAGTTGCATTCTTTTTGACTGAGAAAGGACGGAAAAGACGACGACGACAGCGGTGACAGTAACTACAACAGCTATTGGCCTGGTTTCGACGATGGTCCTCGCTAGGTCAACCAGGCCTCGGACGGTGCGTCTCTGGGGCCGGGCTCAGGGCCACCTTTCCAACAGCGTGCCCGGGTCCCGTCGGCCCAATGTCGTGCACCGGATTCTTCGTCGACAATGGCGCCAGCGAACTCCCGCAAAGTGGTCCATACAAAAGGTGCAGGCCCACCATGCAAGATCAAGTGGTTTTGAGCATAGCAAGTCGGGTAGGTTTTCCTTCCTCTAGGGTTAGGTTTCCAGACCTCGTCGGCGAGGCGGCGGCGTCGGCGATGTCGAGGAATAAGTCCTCTCTGGTTCGTCCTCGCCCCGTTGGTGTTCCGCTCCGACGCCGACGGCGATCCAGTGGAGGTGGGGTTCCGATGGTGAACCCTCTGTACAGGAGTCCATCGGCGTCTTGTCTCCCCATGTGGGAGGTATGTTCGCCGGTCTTTTGCTCTGTTGATACAGAGGCGGCTTCGGATCTTGCGGAAGCTTGGAGAGTGGAGCTGGTTCGGTCTTCCCGTGGCGGCTTCGGTCGTCGCCGGCGAGTTTGGTTCCAAGGTCGTCAGAGCTTGGGGTGTGTCCCCGACCGATGGTTCTTCAGTGTTGGCTTCATCTCGTTCTTGATGGCGAGTGTCTACTGCGGTTCTTCTCAAAGCCGTGTGGCGATGGAGCTTCTTCTGACCTCGGGTTCGTGGCTATGGCTTCTGGTGGCCTCCGGCAGCGGCCGGAGGCAGAGCATTCCGGAGGCTTCTGTGTGTGGAGGTCCTAGGGACCTATTTGTAATTTCTTTGTTTGTCAAGGGCCTCTATGCAATTAATGTGGAACAACTGTCCTACCTCACTGTATCTGTAGTTGTACGGGTCTTTGTACTGTATCCTTAACTTCAATACAGATATGGTTTGATCAAAAAAAAGTCGCAACCAGCAGAGGCACTGGCCGCTGAGGCCTTGTTTAGATCCCAAATATTTCCCCAAATTCCACTATGCAAAAAGAAGATTCCCCATCACATCAAAATGCCGACACATGCATGGAGTACTAAATATAGATGAAATCAAAAACTAATTGCACAGTTTTGTTGTACTTTGCGAGACGAACATTTTGAACCTAATTAGTCAATGTTTGAATAATTTTTACCAAATAAAAACAAAATGCTACAGTGCAGCACAGTGCTGCACAGTGATTCCGCCGACCCAATTCGGGGCAACTAAACACGGCCTGAATCAACGACGGCTAGCCATTGTCAAAAGACGCGTCATCTCTTCGCACTGCATTAATTACCGCCCCGATTGACCAGGCGGCAGGCGGCATTGCCGTGCTTGGCGAGTCAGCAGCCCTTCAGAATTCAGAAATGTTGCATGCACGCACCTCGCTCTCGCCGTGGAAGCAAATTAAAGCAAGCCCGGTACACTGAACTTGCAGTGTACTCGTCACCCGATGTCATGCAGCAGCTGTGTCGTCGTCGTCGCCATCTAGAACAACGTTACATTTCTTCTAAGTATTTATTTAGGGAGTAATTAATGCACACGTTCCCATGTCAGGGTCAGAAAGAGATCGCGTGGAAACCATTAAGCATATATAATAACAAAACAGTAAAACAGTACAACGTGCAAGACTCTTCAAACACCCATACAATGCAATGGTCACACACACATATCATATAAAGATCAGGTAATGTTTGCAGAGTGCTATCATTTTGAAATAACATTTAAATTTTTACTGTTAGTGAAATTAGCCAACACAGAGAGTTAGGCCTTGTTTGGATCCTTGGACTAACCACTAGTTGGCTAAACTTTAGCCCTTGAGGATCTAAACAGAAGGACTAATGGGTGGGTTAAAGTTTAACCAAAGCCCCAACTAGTTTTTCAGTTTACTAGTCCATAGAACCCAACTCTGAGGTGCTAGTAACTAGTTCTAGTCTATAGAACCTAGTAATTAGTTCACGATCCAAACAGGTATGGACTAACAACTAGTTGCCTAATTTTAGCTAGCTATTTTTTAGCCATGACTAACAACTAGTCCTAGCCCATCCAAATAGGGTCTTAACTCCTTTATCAGGAATTTGTAGTGCAAACTCTGGCCTAGCTAGAGGCAACTCGTGTCAGTCAGTAATCAGTTAGCCAAAAAGTCCAACACAGGTAGCTACTTAATATAGTTCTTAGCTGGTACACAGAGCATATATCAGTTGCTAATATAACATTCTGATTTTTGTGACCATCATATCATAGGTGCTCTGCAGAAAAATTATATAGATAATAGATAGTGATAGCTCACTCCTACAGTTATCAAAGGCTTAGAATTAAACAGTCAAGGGCTGTACCTATTCTCTGGAAGCAGCCAATCTGTAGCAAGTGTTAACAAAGATCTGAAAAGTCAATCAGAATATTAAGGCAAGGGAGAAAGCAGTCCCAAAGGTCATACATGTGAATGGACTATTGACTCGCTCAATTTAGTTGTTTTTATATGTTTTTGCTTCTTGACCCCAATTGTTCTTATATGCCATTGCTCTCCTTGGAGTTTCGATGGAAGCATAGAATACAGAGTTTCAGAGACATCAAAAGTCATCTTGTGTTTTCTTATGCATCCTGCAGCGTTGTCTTCCTGAGGAGCAAGAGAGAACTCCCAAATGGAAAGCTTCCTTTCTGCAGTCCTGGGTGAGTTGATATCTCGATCCATAAATTTCATCATTAATAAGTGGCCGAAGCCACTGACACTGAACATGGAGGAAAGCCTACAAAGGGCTCTTCTCCGAGCAAAGGTCATCAACGAGGAGGCCATGGGACGAGACATCACAAATAAAGCCATCATCCAGCAGCTAGGCATGCTGAGAGACGCCATGCACCGAGGCTATTACGCACTCGACGCCTTCAGGTACCAGCCTCACTATGGAGAGGATGACAGTGATCAAGTTGTGAGTCGATTTATGTCCCCATCCAAGGTACCCTCTGCAAAGCATCCCTATTTCTTCAGTCAAACTGCACAGTTTCGGGAACAGCTACAAGAGGCACTAGACAGATTGAGCTCCATGATTGTTGATCTGAATGAGTTGGTCATGTTCTTGATGAGCTACCCTCGTCTATATCGCCAACCTTATAGCATGCATATCCTATTGGGTAACTGCATGTTTGGTCGCCAGATGGAAGTAGAACTTGTCATTAAATTCCTGTTGCACACACAGCCTCATAGTTCTCTAGAATTGGAGGTCTTGCCAATTGTCGGTCCAGTCAGAGTCGGCAAGAGTACCCTTGTCGCTCATATTTGCAAGGATGAAAGAGTCCGTGATTATTTCTAAGAAATTTTGTGGATGAATGACTCCAATTTTATAAATGATGAGCTAGCTTGCAGAGAAGGATGTGTAATGAAACAACAAAATTGTATGCCAAACTCAAATAGAGGCAACAGATATCTTGTTGTTATTGAATTGCTTGGAGATCTGTATGAAGATGCATGGAATAGGTTATATCTTGCTTCCAAACAGAGCTTTCCTAGTGGTAGTAAAATCATAGTCACAAGCCGTTCAGACAAGATTGCAAAGTTTGGAACAACATCGGCTCTAACTCTGAAGTTTCTTTCCAAGGAGGAATATTGGTATTTCTTCAAGACACTTACATTTGGAAGCATGGACCCTGAGAAGCATCCAAGGCTTGCACAGCTTGCCATGGAGATTGCTAGAATGATGCAGAATGGTACGTTCCATGGTGCACATCACCTCTTATTTGTTGAGGGACAATTTTAACACACAGTTTTGGTGTAACTATCTAAGGTTCTTTAGAGGGTTCTTCCAGAAACATGTCTCCAAATTCGGCGTGCATCCGTTTGATCTTCTAAAGCAAAACAAACCAGTTCGGCATGGAAGAATGGCTACACCTTCTGAAGATTTCATGATTTGTCATCAGTATCACCGTTCTTCACAAGAGGAGGTTCCGAAGATAAGAATCCAAGATTTGTTGTATGGAAGCATTAAGAGACATGGAAAATTTGAGGTCCTAGCATGGAGATCTCAGATACTCCCCTACTACAGCTATATCAATACTTGTGAGATTCGAGAGCAAAAAACTACAGGTTCCAAGAGGAAGCGTTCTATGAAAGATGGATTCACATATTGTTAATTTTGTTATTATCTGGCTTATTCAGGGACATGTTTGTATTCACTTTTTTGTTTTTTTCCTTTGGATGTCTCAAGTTACAGCATTGTCAAAATGTAGAGCATGTATGGTGTGATAGGTTCCAACATGGCGAAACTGTACTGCTAGTCTGCTACATTTTCACATGTGAAGCGATACTGTACTGCTAGTCTGCTAGATTTTCACATGTGAAGTATAAGTGCTTATATGCATAATAATGCACGAGCCAGAGGCTTAGATTTTTATGAAATATGGTGAATTCCTTCCCTGTCATTGGTTTCACTCCATAGCTCCCTCAGCCTCATGATCATGCTTGGTGGTTTGCATGACTAGGTCCTTACGGAGATGAAACAACTTATCAACTCCCTGTAGCAAGTCAAGCAGATGCTCTCGAGAAGATTGGGCTTCCCACCAATATCTGGCTCGGAAAGAGTTTGAAATAGATTGGAGGATAAGTGAGAGTGATTCGTGAGAATTTGAGAGTGGCACAATCTCGTCAGAAGAGTTATGCTGACAACCGGAGAAGGGATTTAGTTTTTGAAGTAGGTGATTATGTCTACTTGAAGGTGTCACCAATGAGAAGTGTGAAGAGGTTCAACATGAAAGGCAAGTTAGCACCAAGGTATGTTGGGCCATTTAAAGTTATTGCTAGACGTGGTGAAGTTGCTTATCAATTAGAGTTGCCTGAGAATTTGTCTGGGGTACATGATGTGTTTCATGTTTCTCAACTCAAGAAGTGTTTACGTGTGCCTGAAGAGCAAATACCTTTGGATGAATTGACCATTAAGGAGGATCTTACATATGAAGAGTTTCCGATTAAGATTTTAGAAACTGCTGAAAGAGTTACTCGAAGTCGGGTTATTAAAATGTGCAAGGTTCAGTGGAATCGATATTCAGAGGCAGAGGCAACTTGGGAAAGAGAGGATGAATTGAGGAAATCATATCCGCAGTTATTTGAGTAAGCAGTTCAATCTCGAGGATGAGATTCTTTTAAGGGGTAGAATTTGTAACACCCAAAAATTTTAAAATTTTGAATTAGATAAAATTTGAGTTAAAAGGGATTTAGTTATGAGTTTAAATAATTTAGATAATATTTAATGGGGGTTAAAATTTAAAATATTAGGTGGAATATTTGATGATGCATTCATGCTGTTGCATTTGTTTTATTGTGTGGTGTGGTTTTGATTTTATTTGATTTGGATTTGAAAATCTATTTAAATGGTTTGAAAAACAAATGTAAAAAAAAAGAGAAGAGTTTACCTGCTGCCCGGCAGCTTGGAGGCCCGCCCGAGCCGGCCTGCTTCTCCCTTCCCTCGCTGATGGGCCATCGAAGCCGAGCCCGTTTTTCCCCGCTCCTCCTCCCGCCCGCGTGGGCCGGCCGAGGAGCCACAGCCCGCGCGCTCCCCTCTCTAGAGTCTCTGACGTGAAGGGCCCGCATGTCAGTTGTTCCTTCCTCCCTCCGTCGTAACCGAGCCGGAGACGGAAGCCATCACAACCGAATCCACCGAGGAAACCGGGATTTCCTGCCCATAAACGTCGTGTTGGAGGCTATAAAGATGTAGCCACGTTCCCCCTCGTTCCTTTTTCCATCTAAACTCCGAGCCAAACCACGTGAACTTGAGCTTAGGAGGTTGGAAACCCTAGGCTTCACTGCCTCTCGTCGTCGGAGCTTGCCGGTTAACCCGCGCCCTTCTTCTCCGCATTGGTGAGCTCGTCATGTCCTTCTCTCCCTCCCTATGCCTTTCTTTTTGGTTTGTGGTGCCTTGAATCGCGAGATTATGGAGCTCTGGTGAGTTTGCCGAAGCTGGCAATGGCGCCGCCGCCTTCCCGAGCCGCATCCCGTCCTCGATCCGTTCTTGCCTTTCTAATCTATGTAGATGCGTTCGCATTGAGCTCCTCGACCGATTGGTGCCGGCTGCGGGCCGAATGGCGGTCAAAAACATTGGAGCCGAAGCTCTCCGACAAGCTGTGGGTGCCGGTCATGGCGGCCACCGGCCGGTGTTGAAGAGGATGGTCGCGCTCTCTCTCTCTCTTTCATCCGAAAACGATGACCGTCGTCCATTCTCAGATCTAAGGGTAGGATTAGAAGATACCCCTTCGCGGGGTAAAGTTGTTAAAGAGCCCCTGCGCTTTTCTTTATTAGAACCCGCGGTCCTTGGCGTAATTCTAGAAGTACGTTTCTCTGTTTTGAAGACATATTTCTTCTCGGTAAATCAAAAATACGTTTTCTGATATTTATAGTTTTGCCACTAAACTTGTTTTGATCATAAAATCTTTGTTTTAACTCCGATTTGATCCGTTCAAGTTGCGTTAGATTCATATTTGCGAGCTCTACATGTTAGTGTAGCTGTACATTAGGTTTGGAAAATTTAATTTTAGAGTTTATATTAAAATAATTATTTATCTATAGAAAATCTTAGAAAATTCATAACTTTCACATTTTAACTCCGAATTTTATGATCTTTACGTCTGTGTGATCGTAGTAACGTATAGAAGAGTTTTACAAACTTTTTATACTGTTTTGCTACTTTTGGTGTACTATTCTAACTATGTTTCTTTCTTTGCTTCGTGTATGATTGCTCGGATGATTGTGTGATGATGCTTGATGATCGAGTATAGACGGTGAGCAGTTTCTGGATGATCAGGAGTATTATTTTGAGCCAGACCAGCAGTATTATCAGGAAAGCTTTGATCAAGGCAAGTATAACATAGGACCATCCTTGTTGTCCTATTCACTGAAATTATCATGCATATGCATGTGTCTTCCTTGACAACCTTAGAGATTATAACTTAGTGACTGTTACCTTGATTCCTTGTCAACCTTGGGGATGCATTTGGGTAGCTTTTGCTAGTGCTTAATTATGAACAATGATCTTGTAATTTGATTAATGAATTAAGCAACCAACCTTTAATGATGATTTTATTACTGTTGAAAAGGGGGCTAGAGCAAGGGGTTATATTGTTGCTCTGGTTTCTCTCCATAAGGACTTATCTGTACGTGATCATCCGGGACATACAGTACAGCTGTGAGAGCTATATGGCTCTGGCTTTAGTTGTTCAAGAGAAATTTTCTAGCTTGTTAGTGGTTACCTTAAATGGCGTAAGAATGGCTTGCCACGTTGGGTGTAGGACAGTCTCTAGTCTATGAGTATAGCCGAGAAGGAATTATGCCATTTGAAAAGGGGGCTCCTACATCTGCCTGCCGAGTGAATCTAATGGCCCTAACTTGTTAGACGAACTCTTGAATGACTTTATATGGTTTCTTGTGTTTAGGGATTCATGACCCCTTAGCATATGGAAATCATGATTCACAGTGAAAATGTACACCTCTGCGCAGAGTTAAAAACTGGTATACTAGTCATGCCCACGGATACGGGCGGCCTTGGAACATCTACAGATAGATGATCACCATTGTTATATCATGTTTAATTACTGTTGATTATTATTATGCTCATGTTAATGCTATTCATTATCCTTATTACAATTGATCATTGGTTCTTTAATGGGAAGTGGATTATCTTGATGCTACTCAATTGCTAAATATATGTGATGATAAAAAGCTAAACGCAGTCAAACAGTGTCTAGCCTTTTGTGCCTCATAAACCCTGTGTTATACTTGTTGAGTTCGACATGGACTCACCCTTTCTATTTCCACCATCACAGATGAAGAATATGAAGATGATTATCGTAATGAGTACTAGTCTTAGTGTCAACCAATCAACCGTGTCCCTGTGTTTGGAGTTTCCGCTGGAGATCTAATATTAGTTGCTATAATTTATTGTATAAGACTATGTGTTAAATATTTATTCGCTATGTAATAAGCACTGTGATGATACTATGTAATTTGTCTACTTATGTGTGCGATCATTTCCTGGGGCGCACATGAGTCCTTTATGCATCCTATTTTTCTCCTTAAAAATGGGTGTGATAAAAATCTTGATCTAAAGCAATCAATTTTTTGCAGCACTCCTTTCGGTAGCTCAAAGAAAGACATCATAAACATTGGTAAACTAGACAGCACCGAGTTTATAAGGACTAGCCTTCCACCTACCGAAAGCAATTTTCCTTTCCAGCCACTAAGCTTCTTTTCTATTCTGTTCTTGATCACTTGCCAATCTTTATTACTTAGTTTCCTAGTATTCTTGGTCATTCGAGATAACGAAAGGGGAAATTCCCAATCTCACAACCAAATAGCTGCGAGTAGAAATTCTCATGATCTTTTGCTTTCCCAAAACAAAAGATTTCACTTTTGTGGAAGTTTATTTTGAGTCCAGATAGTTGTTCGAAGGTAGTAAGTATGAGTTTCATATTTATCGCCTTCTCAACATCGTGGTTCATAAAGATCACTGTGTCGTCCGCATATATTGTAGGATAGACAGACCATCTTGCACCAGATGGGAATGACCCCTTCTATTTGTCCAGCTTCCTTTGCTCTAGCTATGAGTACGGCCAACATGTCAACCACTATGTTAAATAGTATTGGCGACATTGGGTCACCCTGCCTTAACCCTTTTTTTGGAAGTAGGAGCCTAATTGATCATTGACTTTAATATTGACATTTCCACCTTGTGTAAATTGCTCCAACCAAGTACACCATTGTTGTGAAAAGCCTTTCATTCTTAGAGTTTGTTGTAAGAAAGACCACTTTACTTTATCATACACCTTCTCAAAATCTATCTTAAAAATAATCCCATCCTATTTTTTCGAGTGTAGCTCGTGTATCGTTTCATGTAGAATTACTGCCCCTTCCATAATATTTCTATCGGGAAGAAAAGCAGTTTGTGTTGGACTGATAATCTTTTGGGCTATGGTGGTTAATCTATTTGTTGCAACTTTCGTGAAGATTTTGAAAGATACATTCAACAAACAGATTGGTCTGTATTGTCGGATAACTTTCGCATCTTTCTTCTTAGGAAGCAAGATTATCGTTCTGAAGTTTAGGCGATTTAGTTGCAGGGAACCCTGGTGAAAATCCGCAAACAGAGCTATGAGGTCGTCTTTTATTAGATCCCAGAAGACCTGATAAAAGTCTGGTGGGAAACCATATGGGCCAAGTGCCTTGTTATGTTCCATTTGGAAAATTGTGGCCCTCACTTCGGATTCTAGAAAATCATCTGTTAAAAACCCATTCTCCAGTGCAGATACCTGTGGGATATCCCCGATTTGTGTCTCATCGAGCACAATACTATGGTTATCTGATGGACTGAACAGGTTTTTATAGTAACTGGTTATATGCTTCTTGAGCTGAGCATCACCACTAATTAAATTGTTCCCATCTTCCAATTGGAAGATACGGGTTTTCCGGTGTCTACCATTCGCCAACAGATGATAATACTTAGTGTTTGCATCTCCCTCCAGTAAATGTTTCATCTTGGCCCTTTGTTACCATTTGAGTTCCTCTTCTCTAAGTAACTCAGCGAGCCTCTCATTCAACACATGTTTTAAATTAAGTTCCATTTCATCGAGCGGAAAAATTTCTACCTTCTTGTCCAACTCATCAAGTTTGTTAAGCAGTTCCTTTTTTCCTTCTTATATGCACCACTAACATTATTTGCCCAACCTTTGAGGTACTGGCGAAGCCTTCTAATTTTGGCTTGCCACCTCTCTAATGGAAAACCTTCGGTCAGCACACTATGCCACACATCTCGTACCATATCACAAAATCCGTCCCTGAGTAACCAACCCAATTCAAATTTGAATTGGGGCTGATAAGTCGAGGATGGATTATTTGTACAACATAGCAGCGGAGTGTGATCTGAAATCTGTCTAGACAGTGCATGTACCGTAGTCTGCGGGTATCTGGACTCAAAGTCGGTGCAAACTAGAATCCTATCTAGTTTTTCAAATGTTTGGTTTTGTAGATGGTTGGCCCAAGTGAATTTTCTTCTGGACAAATCTAACTTTCTAAGGTTTAGTGTGTCTATGACAGCATTAAAAAGAAATGGCCATCTATCATTGTAATTGTCGTTGTTTTTTTTCATTGGGGCTGCGAATAGTGTTAAATTCGCCACCTATAAAAATAGGTAAAGCTTCTTTTGAACATACTTGCACTAACTCAGATAAAAAATTGGATTCGAGATCTGACTGAGCTGGTCCGTATACTGAAATCAAATTAAATTTAAAATCGTCATCCTTGTGACACAACTTGAAACAGATTAAAAATCTCCTTCGATTTCACCTATATCAAAAGTTTGCAAGTTTATGCTTAGGAGCATGCCACCGGACCAACCCCGAGGAGCCATACAATGACAAAGAAAGTCTCTGCCAGCATAGATGCTATTCAGAGTTGACCATGGAAAACTAGCTCTACCAGTCTCCAATAAGGCAATGTAATCTAGGTTCTTTTCTTTTGTTAGATCAGAGAGAAACCTATACTTCTTAGAATCCGCAAAACCATTACAATTCCAGAAAATTCCCTTGATCTAGACTGTTTTTTTTACTCTTCTTCCTATTCTTTGCTCGCACCTTTTTATAATGTGATATAGGGGTCTGTAAACACAATGGGTCACAGCCCCCATCACATAAATCCTCCGTAATTTCTAAGCAAATGAGATTCAAAGCCTCTAGGTCAAAATTCTCATCCAAAGAACAGATGCTAGTAGTTTCATCCATGTTTGCTACATTACGGTTCACTAGCAATTCACTCTCATTCAGCCTCTTTCCCTCTAAATCTCTTAAACAGTTTAAAGAATTTGACACTTCTTGCTCATTTGACCCAAGAACTAACCCCAGTGAACTAGCAACAGCAAGTAAAGTAGGGTCATCAAAAGTATTTAAAGAGGAAGTCTGGGGTTTATTACCTTTGCTTGAAGAAGAGTCCAAGTTTTTACGTGCTTTCAACTTCGTTGCCTTCTCCAACGAGTCTTGTCTGAAGTTGTTGCATTCTGTTTGCTGGCTCTCATAGGCGAAACTAACCCACCATTCAATATTTTATTAAGTATGCCAGAGTCCAGATTAGGCATCAAGTTCGCCTTCCACTGTGCATCCCCGTTTGGAGTCACCCCGCTCTGGGTAAGAACCACCATGGGTTTTTTACCAGCTGAAGCAGGAGTCACACCATCTTTTGTGGTATGCTGGATGTCGCCAACAGTCCTATGCTGGCTCCCAGCCTTACCAGAAGTAGGTGGCTGCTTGCCCTTTGCCTGATCCGCTTGCTGTTCCTCACCTTTTTTACCATCTTCATCCATGTTCTCTCTTTCTTTTTCCTTATCAGGTTTGTCTTCATCCATGGTAGAGTCCATGTCAATGACTTGAGGCTCACCATCATAGACATCCTTTTCCACATGAAATTGTAGCTCGTAAACAAAGTCTCCAATCACCACATCCACTAAGTCTAGAATGAGATCAGGATTCAGCACAGCTACTTTGAGTCTCGCCCGACCATGTTTTTCTGTGAATTTTGTATCAACAGCTCTTGGTACACCCTGGATTGATCTAATTGCATAAATAATGGGGAATTTTCTCAATTCCTTTGGTAATCCCCTGAACTGGACCCAAACTTTGTCAATCTCATATTTGTACACATCATTCTCCACGCCTTTTTCAAAGCGTATTTTGCCTTTCACTGTCTTTGTATCCATAGGGCCCTAATTGACCATGTTGTTGAGTATATTAGAAGATGGTAGATTAGTGGTGAAGGCATCATTGCCTTTCTCCTCAATCACCCACTTGTTCTTACCAGGTAGTAGTTTGTCAAGTTCCACTGCCAACTGATCAGCAGTAAGGGAACCCTCCAGAACATGTACCATAGCAGTTTTGTCATCAGAATTTATCATCTTTGGATTTTCAGCAACTGGAATAAAATAAAATTCCTGTCCTTCTATGGCGTATCCACATGGTATAGCAGTTGTTTGCATATTCTTTAAGTTTGGGCAGACTTTTGTAACATGATCACCATAGCAAATATCACAACTCAGCACTGCGGAACAAACAGAAATTGTGTGACCTTTAGTGTGGCAACGATAGCAATATGGTTTACACTTACTTTTTTGAGTTCCCTGCACCGACAACTCTGGCACATCACGTGGCATAGTAGGATTGTTACTTGGTGGGGCAGTTGCCGTTTTTTGAGCATCAGAAGAAGTTGTCGCTGTTGAGGTTGTCGTTGTGGTAGTTGCAACTGCCGGCCCAGAGTGGACTAGTGATCCCGTTGCCTACGTCGCCGTGGCTGTTGCCGGATTGGCCACAGTGCTGTGCACCAGGTTGGGCGCACTGCCATGCACCATGGCCGCATGGCCCTGGCCCTCAGCCACGACAACGAACTGCCCCCCCCCGCCTGCTATGCATTAGGTGGGCAACCTACCGTCTAAGAGTTCGTAGGATGTCCTGCGTGGCCGTGGCGAACAGCGTCGACTGGTGATGCGACTGGCCTGAGTCCGACCATCCACGTCCTCTTTGTCCAGCGTTGTGCCACCCGCCTCCACGGCCATAGCTCTGGTAACCACCCTTGAAACCATGGCCGTACCCTCCATGTCCTCCATGTCCACGACCTCGGCCGCGCGGTGGGAAGTGGCCACAACCTCCTCCCCTACCACCGAATCCATGGTTGAACCCAGGATTGAAGTCGGGGTTGAAACCGCCGGCTGCACGTCCTCCATCCCGACCACCGAAAGCACTCCCCTCTTGAGCCACCATTGGTCGACCGTCATGAACGACGTCCGCAAACGTCCTCCTCGGGTGTGGCGGCTTCGTAGTCGTAGTGCTGAGCGTTTTGCGTAGGGTTTTGGAGCACTTGGTGCCTGTCTTTGCAAACAGCACGCACAGCCCAGGTGTGAGCCTAAACATCAGCCCTGGCCCAAGTACGATGCGGCCCTCATTTTCCAGTAAGCTTTGATCCGCTTTGTGCGTCTCCCGAACCGCGGCGCACATGACCACTGTAGTCGGAAACATCGCGGTGTTCATGGGATAGCAATTCAGATCCGAGCACTGTGGTGTTTGGATTTCAAAAAAAATTTAACACGGGGACTAGCTTGTCGGACATGTCCTCGCCGGCGTTCCTGCCGTGCGAGATGACGATGCCGAACAAGACCTCGCCGGTGTTCCAGTCGAGCGAGACGTCGAAGCTGAGTTCCATCGCGGCGATCTCTAGTATGTAGCCATGACAAGGAAGTCACCCAAGGTTCTCGGCAGCGAGACTCGAGGAGACGGCAAAGGTCCTTGCCATGGCTTACCACCGATCTTTCTTTGAACAAGCTTTAAAACAATCGATTTAGAAAGTCTAATATCACTAGAATTCGGTGTAATACCTGAGTCCAAAGCCCTTTCGGCTCTGGATAACTCGTCAAGAGTGAAGCCCACGTCAATCGCTTGGTTGATGAACTGCAGCGTTGACGGCTCGCTAAGACCATCATCGTCGTCCTCGGAAACCTCCTGATCTCCAGGCTGAGCCTAGAACTTTGAAGGGATCGCGCCGACGATCTCGACTCCGTGGACTGGCTTTGGACACTGACACGCCGCAGTCGCCATGGCCACGGCCCAAGAGAGAGCCGCGCGGCCCTCTGCACAGTGGCGCTCATCGTCGTCGTCAGACTCCTCCTCGCCAGACTCGGCGGTCATAGCAGAAGGCTGAAGTGCACGCGGCGCGCCTGGTCTCCGGAGTGAGTGTAAGGCACCGCCCCCTCCGCCCGTTGCCGGACGACCTACCGTCCCGGCCTCTCATTAGTTCCCCTTAATTTTTTCAATTACAGTATTTCATGAGAAGAGAGAACAAATAATGTTAACACACTGCAAAATGACTAGACCTTGCTGGATAATCTGAGAACCAAATGTGTTCCATTGGTGTCATTAGATAGACTAATAATAAAACCTGTCAAAAGGGTCGGCTAATAGATCTTGTACTTGCTTGGCACGTTGGTCATCAAGAGACCCAGTCAGTATGTTAGGAGATACAAAGTCGAACTGAGGATTCCTTGAAGCGCTCTTTTTGATCTGGAGCAGCCTAAGTTGCCTTAATCCATTTGGTGCTAACGTTTGTGGCTTCTATCTCAAACCTCATTGACTCCAGCGCTCTTGCATTTGATACAAAGAACCTAGCAAAGTCAATTTCTGACTTAATGCCCCGGTAATTCTTAGCACAATTTTCGTCAAACTGATGTCAAGGGTACTAGTCAGTTTCGGGTATGTACACCAATCTGTCCTCCAAACTCTTGTTATCTGAAAAAAAGGCAAAGTGAATGTAGAAATAGCGTCAAAGGTCAACCTAACTTTAGAACAATAATCTCGATGTTCTACAAGTGACAAAAGAATGCAGATGCACACACACTTTGGTACGGAGACTCACCTCGATCACTACTGGAAACGCTATTTTTCCTGTGCGTCGAAACATGACAGGGATATAAGAGAAACCGTCAGTAAAATTAATCCTGTCGGTCGCCCGACAGGCAAACACCGTCAGGGATAAAATGACAGGGAAAATAAAATTGCCTGTGGGTTGGCCATCAGAATTAAATCTCCTGTCGGGATTTCCCTGTGCGGCGGCTCTCAAGGAAATCTTCGTGGTCAGGTTTATTAACGTGCCTTGAACTGACAGGATAAATAATATCCTTGTTGGTTATAGCTCACAGGAAAAACAGTAGAACCGACAAGGAAATGTTCTTTTCCTGTGCGTGATCCTCTCAGAAAAATCTTTGTTAACCGACAGGTTAAATAATTTCTCTATGGAATTACACCCTCAAAGATATATTTTGCAACCGACAAGATAAATACATTCCCTGTGTCCCTCTGCGCACAGGGAAAATAACTAGAAATCAAGCCCAATAATGAAAATGGGTTCAAATTCAAATAATCCATTCATTCCAGGCAATAATAGGCAATTCATATCCACATTGCAGCATTCAAATTAGATAGGCTACATCACATTCATATTACTAGCAGATGAAGGTTTCACCAAAGCCAACATCACAGGACATCCACCAGGCTATATATGTTTGCCTTCACACAACATAAGTCTTTCTAATATGCTGCTACCAAAGTCATCAAGTTCTGCATGCAACCATAAGATGCTGTTCGATCAGCTATACTATTTCAACATCTAACTCATTCATAATCAGCTAACAGTTAGATGTTCAAAAGACAAAAGGGCAGTCCATGTGCCAACACCAACAACCATGCTTCATATCACCATGTTTTCCACGCTGTTCGATCCATCATTCATGCCCCCATTGTTGCTGCCGACGTTTGCATTGTCATCATCGCCATCCAATTCCTCGTCATCATCGCCATCCACATCCAGATCATCTTCGTCATCCGTGTCTTCGCCTTCCATGTAGTCAGCATCTGTGTCCTCGCCATCCATGTCCTCACCAACATGAGATGAACTAGTAGGCAACTGCAACAATGGTAGTAATATGTAACTAATCATTTCAGCATTAGAATCACATAATGCCTACATTGTAGCATGTACTTTTGCTCAAATTTTAGCATAATTACATGTTTAATGCTATACAATTATTTACATTATTAATCAGTACAAAAATCAGGTAAATTGATTCATCCTTGGTACAAAATTCCTGCAAAGTACTCAGTTTCACCCAAGCGACGTGACACTAGTTTTGACAGCTTACCATGAGATTTAATCTAAGATCAAAGTTGCAAACTATAGTAATCATCAACATGAGGCCACTTCCTCAGTTCCGCACTGTGTATTGTCATTCTGACGTCAAAACAAATTAGTTGTCCAGTTCAAAATATTTGTTTCCTCTAGCATTGTCAATTGGGGCTATGTCATACCATGCATGTTGGCTATGTCACATTGTTCCAAACAAAAAAAAACAGAAGCTTGCATTGTACGACTTCAAAGAGATGCTATCATTCTAGAACCAAGACATTTGCCTACCACAGTTAACAGATCTAAACCGATACAACCACATAACAGCAAAGCAAAATAGAATGTGATTACAGAGTTAATTCAGGTAATATATTTTTTTGCTTCTAATATCTAGCAAAAAGATACTAAATTCTTACAGAGATAGCCTCCAATAGACAATATTAGTTTCAAAAGGACTTCCATAGGGAATAAAAAAAATACAAGAACCAGGACATGACATGCCATCTTGTGCTTTGATTATTTTTGGAGTGGTAAATGATCAAATCCAATCTTTATCACAATTTTAGACATGAAGCAAGGCATTCAGAAAACCAATACATACAGGATGATGTACATTATTATTGGGTCAGTTGCATAAGTCATCCATGTGCCTAGAATTACCGTGTAATAACTATGTCCAGTGCATACTGGTTACTGCCTTGTTAGGTGGCAGTGCCCGCTCTATCACAAATTCACAAAAAAAAAGAATGAAATGATTTTTTTCCCTAGAATGAACATATGAAAAGAATGATCTCAAAATTTTATTAATGTGTCACCAGTTGTTTGCTTTTCCAGTGGAACTTATTGATCAATTTTAAGGTCAAGCACCACAGAATAATAATGCTGGGCGGACTTGAATATAAGTTAAAAGATCATCCACGACTGAATCAATCTCCAGTTGTTTGTGAGATTCCGAACTAAGGCACCATCACTATTATTTTATCTCGAGCATGACAGGTTCAGACATTCTCAATTTTTTCTATTACCGGACACAAGCAGTAGCCTCCTGCGAAAGCAGTATTTCTATTTCAGATGCGCACATCTGAGCTCAATCAACATGTTAACATCAAAATAAACCAATACCGATTACACAATACCAACACACACATGAAACACTCAACTATATTGCTACTGCCTCTTGGCCACAGGTTCAGATGAAATCAGTCTCACAACAATGGGCATATTAATTTCAGATCCAATCAATCTAGAAGTGTTTCAGACAAATCAAATGCACAACCACACAAGAATAATCACACAAGACCGTATCAATTTGCCCTTACCTTGGAACGGGGCACCGGATATGCTTCACTACGAATGGAGAGACGGCGACTCCTCCTTCACCATGCACGTCTGAAGGGGAACAGAGGGAGATTAGAAGACAGCAGAATGAGCATGAGCCTCACCGTGGTTAAATATTTGGGCTTGTACAGGAAGGAGAAAGAAAGGCCAGATCTCGTGAGCGTCTCGCATCCACCAAGCCTGAGCAAGGAAGAGCACGCCGACGACATTGGACATCAGATGCAAGGAGACGACAGACCTAACTGGCGAGGACATACCACTCGAGGTCTTGGGGATGGAGACGACGGCGCCGATGGTGTGGTAGGTTCTAGGTTGGGGACGGCAGCTGGCTGAGGATGGGACGACGGCGGCCGGAGGCGGAAGGGCCACCAGCCCGCCGGGGCGGACGGGCCGCCGTCTCCTGGCTCGAGGCAGGCGGACCACCGGTCGAATTGAGCGGGTGGAGGCGGGCGGGCCACTCGCCGGGGCAGGTGGAGAGACGGATGCCGTGACGGCCGGGAGCTGGGCGGATGGAGAGGCGGAGGCGGAGGCGGCGACGGCGGGAACTGGGCGGGTGGAGATGCGGAGGCTCGACGGACGGACCTCGGCGTCAGTCGAGAGGCGGATGCGACGCTGAGGGCGTGGCGCTGAGGGATAAGGATAATGTTTGGCGATTTTTTTTTAATTCATTGCCTTTTGGATCCATTGCCTGCACAGGAGCAAGGCCGCGGCCCGCGAAAGCACGAAAAGCCCGCGAAAGCAAAAATATAGGCGGGAAAATTGGCGCCCTTTTTATCCTAAATTACCCTGTGTGCCTTTATGTGACAGAGAAATTACGTAACTCACAGGGAATTATGCATAATTATCCTGTGAGTTAATTTCCCTGTGCGTAACACTTGAACCGACAGTGTTATGTCTATTTCCCTGTGAGTTTGTAGAACTGACAGGGTAAATAATATTTGTCCTGTGAGTTTTCGTGCAACCGACAGAAAAATATATGGCACACAGGAAAAATCTAGTTTCCAGTAGTGGATGTACAACTTCTGTAGGTGGGGAAAGCACTGCAATAAGTTAATAACTGCATGCAGGCAAAGTTTGACATCATATAAGGCAAGGACCTTCGTACTGCTCACCACCCCTCCTGACGTGCTAACAATGGCTGATCCCTGAGTTAAGCATGCAAGGATTAACACATCATGATTGATAGGCAAAAAGGGTATAATTTGCATCCCTCGTGAAGGTGAAAGTGATCAACTGCATGAGCACGATACATGTATGTACCTGAAAAACCGTGGCCCCGAACTGAAGCCTATTTTTTTTGCGATGAAAGAAGAATTATATTAGATAATAGCTGTGTACATCAACATGTTACAAACACTCTGGATTACACAAATATCCAGAAATTGATTTTCATCTAAATTATACTAACACTGTGAATAGCTCCAGATCTTAAAACCAAAACCTGTATGACGCTTTGCAGTATGGATGACCACATAGACAAACACTCGGCAAAAGGCCTGAGAACAGATGTCCAATGAACGATGGCTAACAATCATGTAGATGGAGTTGAGAAACTTCTTTGTGGTGTCTTCCTTCTTCTTTCTGCCACCGAAGAATGAAGAGTCCTTCATCGTGGCCAGATCTAACCACGATAAAATGGAGAAGAGACCAGAGAAAATTATTCCATGGCAGTGACACCATCTCCGTCTTAATATTGCCATCTGGAAATAAAAGTCTCCATGTCATACTGGTGAGGATGCTGATACCATAGTTGTCGCCCTCATCTTCAAGAGAGCCGTCATGGAAAAAATAATTCCACCCTACCCTCTCGCTATCGCCGGAGAGGAGAAGGAGATAAATCCCAAAACCAAAAAACTTGGCACGGAGAGATCCTAACCCTGAAAAAACTTATTAAAACGATGGATCACCACTCCCTCCGGCCTCCAGCGATATGTCAGAGGGGGAGAGAGGGGGGACCAGGGGCGGTGGAGGGGAGGGGGTGGTGGGGGGCGCGGCGAGTCACGAGACCAACCTACGCGCAACTCCGAACTTGTGACAGTTAAATGAGGAGGCCCGAACTGAAGCCTGGGAAAGCTGTCAAAGAGTTTCCCCAAAATGGCCAATCTTGATGCATAGATTACCGAGATGTTCATTTGAGTTCCTCCAAAATATAGTAATCTTTCTAAAGACCGGCCGTCCTCTATGACGAGCTGCTTTATAGAACCCTGATGAAAATAACTGGAATCCACACCGATACTTCTGAGGCGACGGGACACGATTTGCAGCCAGAGAAAAGCCCCTGTTGTGAAGTAGCAGCAAGCTCTCCAGAAGAGGGCAGCCGGCGAGGCAGGCATGCAGCGAGCCTCCGAGATGCTGACATTGAAAAGAGTCAGCTGCTTGAGAAGCGGCCAATGGAGCAGGCCGACGTCGTTTCCGCCTGCTGGGAAACTGCAGCCATTGAAGCGGGCGATGCAAAGGGTGGGCGAAAAGCGGTGTACTGTTGGCAGTGGCAGACTATTGCCGGAGACTCGAGCTCCTGGAGGTTGTCCAGGGCGGGTGACCAGAGCCGGCCATCCCGGGTCGTCGAGGTGGGATACTCCATTCTGTAGCAGCGAGGCATAACGAAACGGCGGCATGGGCCAAGGTGCGCAGAGAGGATGCGGGAGATGTCGCTGGAGAGGATGCCACGGCCAACTGCGTCGACGTGGAGGTCGAGGTTGAGAGGAGTGGAACGCCATAGTTGGTGCCACCGGGAAGAGAGAACCTGCGTGCTGGCGCCGTCTTTGGTGGGGAGAAGCTAGATGATGTCGCCGAGGACGCCGTCGGGGAGGCTGCTGATCCGGTCGGCATGGCGTTCTACCTCTTCCAACCTCCTCTTTTTGGCTCTGGTGACCACTCCCATGGTGGGAGAGGAATGGCGGCGCGGCGCGGCACGGCGGCTGGTGGAGTGGAGATCGGCAATTTTAACCGTGTAACAGCCTACGATCTGGAACGCCCATATATACACAGATAGGGCTGCGCATGTTGGGTTGGGCCCACTGCAATCTGATTAGATTCTTCAGCTTCGTCAGTGGCACTTCATCAATTCATTCAGTTTCGTCAGAAAGGTAGCCATCGTTTTTCGTCAGTATAAGTCCAGGCATGGAGGTATCTGATGCCGCCCTATAGCTACATCTATGCTTGTGAGATTCGGCAGCTGAAATCTTTTACAGGCAACAAGAGGAAGTGCTCTGCGAAAAACGGCAGCGCGCTTCCGTGTTGTTTGTGATTGTTAGGCTAGTGTAGGAGGAAAAATGAGTGCATGTTTTCATAGGGTATCCTAAGTTATAATGGCACAGGAGAACTGTGAGGTAGAATGTTTATAAGGGGCATACCAGGATCAAAATGTACTACCAGTTTCATCATATGAAAAGTGTATGTAAGCGATTATCAGCAGTTCATATCATCTGATGATGGAGTTGCTGCTAGTAGTTTTAGTCCAGAGATCATCCTCTGAATCCTGGTTTTTTGAAGTTGTGTTTTCTTTCCGTTTTCAGTCAGGAAAAGTGAGCAGAGCCGGATTGGGCTGGAGCTCAGTCCGTCAAGAGCCCCATTGGCAACCTCACTTGGTCCTCGTCCAGACTGGGCTAGGCCGTAATAGGTCAAGTTTCAGTCCAAGCCCGAAGACCAGCCTAAGGAGGATATATGGCCTTGGCCCATATATAAAAAGGCCAATTTTCCCTTTTTGTTACACAAGCCCAGAGACCTTGACATTGGCCCAGGACCCACTTTGTCATCCACTGTGGTCTGTGGACATTTCATAGTTCCTGAAAATCATTTAATAATCTAAGAAATCCATTTTGAGAAATTCTGAAGAATGTTCTCGCTCTGTGTATTTTCTGAAACTAAATCTTCCGGATGACCTTTGGCTGGTCTATGTTCACCCCTCCATCTCAACACTGATTTCGATGAATAATACTTCGGCATTAATTTGAAACTATGTGAATTCCATTCAGTTTCAAGCGACTTTTGCACCAGAAAGGAATAAAGCATAAAACCAGCATGATATTTTCGTAAGAAAAAGAATATAGTTCTAAAAGTGACACTCATTTCTATATAATCCCAAATCCAATGGATATAATATATATAAGATAGCTCAGATGGATTGATTTAACTGTGGATGCTTGATTCTCTTCTGAACTTTTTTGTCTTTTTGGTTCATTCAAAAAGAAAATCTTGTCTTTCCATCAGGAAAGATGATACTAGTAGGATCCTCGAAAGCAGTCTATATGGACAAAAGATAGTGGTATATCCATAGCTGAACCGCTGAAGGAAAAATTCTGCACCATTGATCTAAGAGTTGCATTACAAGCTCCTTTTGTATCACGTGAATTTAAGCTCCCGGAAAAGAAAAAAAACAGTAGAGTTTCTTCAAGAGGTACTAAAAAGAACATTTTGATCTACAATTTTGACTAGTTAAAAGTGATTTATGCAAAAATAAGCACCAAAAGCTCTACACCCATCAATCTGTGTAATGTGATATACAAGGTAATTTCCGAGAGGAAATTATTTCCTTGGCTCTAAAAAAAGTGACGCTTAGTTTCTTGGCCATTTTTTTCCTCGAACTTGCTTATTTGAATTTCCTTCGATTTCTTGGCTCTTTCGTTAGTTTGATGAGCTAACGGTGTTAAGTTGTAGGCGCAATAGTTTCAATCTTAGTACAACGCTCTTCAAAGAAATTTAGTATATAATCAATCAAAGAAGATGAAGTGTGTTGGATTGTTTTGTGATTAGTGCAGAAAGCACACACTTCGCTCCCTTGCCAATTCCTTGTTGCTAAATTATCTTTGGTTAGAATAACACCTCTTTTTAGAAACAAACAAAAACATTTTAAGTAGTTTCAATCTTAGTTGCAGTTGAAATATTTCAACTTGACTAAGGGTTGCATTGCTCTTGGAATGAGAGAAAGGACTGAAAAGAGTTGGTAAGTGGTAACAATACCTTTTATACATACTAGCAAACATGCCCGTGCGTTGCAACAGGAGAAAAAAAAACTATCATACATTTGATCTGTTTGCTTCAGCTTGCTGCATAGCTTCAACAGCCGCGATAGCTTAATTTTTATAGGTGCTAGTTTTGATATTGTGAGTGATTGTTATGGCAATCACAAATGAACAGGCTTATTAATGGAAACCGGCTCACAAATGAACAGGCTCCATCTATTTATTTATTTATTTATTTATTTATTTATTTATTTATTTTTACTAGAGTTAGATATCAAGTTCTATGGCTTCTTTTGAGGATCCATAAAAATCTATAATTTTAATATCTTATTAAAGTTGGCAAGGATTAGTCGTGTCTCGATTTCCACGTGTCAGCCTTATCGAGAGTTGCACTATTATATGTGAACAACTTAGATATTTGCACTGGCATGTACAGATAGTTTAAAGAAATATTTATTTTTATTAGATTGGATGACAAAGTTTTTTAAATTTAAGTTTACAGTTTGATTAGTTAGGTCAACAGCCGATAATAATAATAATAATAATAATAATAATAATAATAATAATAATAATAATAATAATAATAATAATAATAATAATAATTTATTCCTAATTAAAACCAAAAACTTAGTAATAAAAATATTTTTTTATTATAAATAAGAGTCAATGTTTAAAAGACCTGTAATATTGTATTTGTTGTTTATCTTCTTTTAATAAAAGCATACTCGTGCATTGCAATAGAATATGTTGTGCGGTGGTCTGGACGCTTTTATGTTGCAACGGAACATGTTGTGTGGTTAGGTGGACGATTTGGACTTCGTCTTGAAATTGAACTTCCTACCGTCGTTTGATGCATCTTGGAATCAGAGTCTATAATATCACGGCAAAGGAAAATAAAAATAGAAAACATGAAAATCCAATAGGAAAATGAAACTTGCCATTGTAAAAAGAAATTTAAAAACAAAAAAAAAATCTAAAATCACGGAAGCCATTGAAAAAACTAAATCCAAATTAGAGTTGGAAACCAGGAAAAGAAAACTTGTACGTGAAAAAAAACAACTCGAAAGTCACGGTTGTGTCGATGGAAAAAAAAGAAAATAAGGAAACCACCGTGGATCGGAAAACGGTGGATTGGAAAACAGAGAAGGAATAAGAAAATGCTCCAAAACCGACTGTACCTCCAACGGAGACAAGCAAAATAAAATGGGAAACGTTCGAACACAGAAAAAACAGAAAATGCTCCAAAAAAAAGAAACACTCGATGCTAAATAAAAGGAAAACACAAAACAATCAGGAAACGTAACACTGACAAAAATAAAAGTCTCAACATGTCGGCAGGATAATAAATAGATAGGATTAGAATAGGATTAGGATTCTATTTCTGCTACGTGACTTGGCCAAGAAAAAATAAAAACAGAAAATAAAACTATAAGCCTTTTGTATTTAGATTAGAATTGTATTCAGAGACTCATTGGATCTATTTAGATTGGGATTCTAACTATCTAAGCCTCAAGAACATATATTCAAGCCGTGCATATTCTAACTCGTATGAGCACGGCATTATCCGGTAGTTAGAGAGAGATGGACAAAAAAAACGGATGGACAAAAAAATGGGCTGAAATTTCGTCTCTTTATTATTAAGTATAGATATAGATAAACGATTTTTGGTCAGTCGAAAACTCAGCGTATCATCAATTTAACTATTCCATATGTCAACATCAATACGATGCTGACAGAAATTAGAAAATCAAAATTTTAAATAGGTAATAGTCAAAAACCAATTATAGACAATAGTATTAGTTGATTTAGGAATCTGTTGACAACCAAAAATGTCTATTTTGTGAAGTTGTCAAAATGTATAACGGACTTCACCATTGCATTCCTCTCGTCGAGATGGTCAAAAAAACATATATGGAACGTCCAATTTGGAGTCCGGATGAGAGAGTTATGGCTCCGGGAAAATGTATGAACTACCGGTACACCGGTCCGAGATCACCGGTACTACCGGTCCGAGAAGGTTTAGCGCAGATTTGAACTACCGGTACTACCGGTGGCTGGCGGAGGAAGGCACAGTTTTGCGTGAAAATGAACTACCGGTACTACCGGTCCTTGACCGGTACTACCGGTAGGTGTTTATTCCGAATCTGACTTTCAGATCTCGAACCGATTTGTTTCTAGATCGGTTTTTGGACGTGGAAAACTTAGAAAATAAGCCTTGGAGAGGTTTCCTACTGGGATAAGACCACCCCCCTCTATATATATGAGAGGATCATGGCCGATTGAGTTCCCATCTATCCAATTGACAAAACAACAACCAAAACTCCTATCTTACCCTAGTTTTCTCCTCTTAACCCTCTACCCTGCTGTTCGGCAAGCCTCTCCACGAGATTTGTCAGCATCCTAGGTGGCCTTGCTAGTCCTAGGAGATCCTCCATGTGCTTCTCCTCGATGGATCCTTTCGGGAGTGGTTCGGGAGCCGTTTTAGCCGAGAACGAGCTCTACATCGGCCCTATGGATCCCTAAATCGGTTACGCCGGTTACGCTTCATCTCTTGCTGTATTGCAGGTCTTGTGAGACCTCTTGGGCGTCCAAGGCCCTCGCTGGTGTGTTGGCTTAGAGCGATCTTCAACGTCAACATACTTTTTGGCGACTCCGCTGGGGAAACCAAGGCGAAAGTTGAAGTTTCCATCAACCAGCGACATGGGATTAGATGGTGATGCTGCGAAGAGCTCGAGCGAAGTTCATAGCGACAACATTATCAAGCCCAAGTCTGTGGAGGAGCTCTTCGAAGAATTGCAAGCGCAGTTGCAAGCCAAGATTGTCAATCTCACGAACGCCTTCTTGGGGGATGTTCCAAAGATTGACATAATCATGTTACGCAATTCAAGGAGCCAAGCGTTGCTGATTTCATGGCTTTCACATCATCGGCACATGAGGTAAATCCTAATGATTCCCCTAAGTTCGATGATGGTCCAATTTCACAAGCTGAAGTTGCTAAGTTGGTTTTAGATCAACAAGTTTCACTAACACAAAAATTGCAAGAATCACGTGAAGCACTTGAGGCTAGATTAAATAAATTAGAAGGTAAAACAACCGATTCAGATCAATCGGGTGTCTTGCCACCACCTGAATTTGGTATGCCCCAAGGTTTCTTTAAGAATCAATCTTCTGTTAGTGAGGCTAGTAAATTAAAATCGGTTTCTTCGGCTTCTTTAGCTGATAAAACCGGTCATGTTGGAACAAGTGCAACATGTGGTGTTCAGCAATCGGCTCAAACATTACGAACCGATTATAGAACATCGAGAGCTTTGGATGGCAATAATATTTTGCCAAACCCACCGAAGCCTCCTAGCAGGAATCCTATGCAAGAGAACATTCAGAATTCTCCTTCTACCGATTTTAACGATGTGTTAAATCGGTTTAAGGATGATTTTACCAAGTCTCTTGAGGAAAGTCTAGGTATTCACCTTAAAACTGCTAGAAACATGTACACCAAGCTGTACCCTTCAGCAATTGATTATATGCGAAATCCTGATGGCTAGACGGTACTGGATTTTCAGAAGTTCAATGGTAGTGGTAGTAAAACAACAATGGAACATGTTAGTATGTATCTTGCTCAATTAGGAGAAGCTAGTGCTCTTGATTACATGAAAGTTCGTAATTTTCCTTTATCTTTAACTGGCACTGCTTTTGCTTGGTTTACTTCTTTACCACCATTGTGCATTAATTCTTGGGCTGAATTAGAAGAGAAATTTCATAGTCATTTTTACACTAGAACCCAAGAAACTAGATTGTCACATCTTACTTCTGTTAAGCAAATGCGTGATGAAACTGTTGTAGAAATCTTTAACAGAGTTAGAGAAATTAAAAACAAGTGCTTTCATTTGAGTATTTCAGAAAGAGATCTTGTTGACATATGCTTTAATGGTTTACATTCTAGAATTAGAGAAAAGTTAGAGAATGTGCAATTTACTAGTTTCAATCACCTTATCGAGAGGGCCGTTTTTTGGGAATTGCGCCTTAAAGAGTCTCGTGATACATATAAGACACATCGTTCGAACACACATGCTTTTAGTACTTATTCGGATGGTTCGGATGATGAAAATCAAGAATGCATGGCTGCTGAAATTAGATGGCCAGCAGAGAATAAAATGGTTACATGTCCGTCTCTCAAGCCGATTTATAAGAATCGGGGTGAAGAGATGAAGTTTACTTTTGATTTCTCTAAATGCGACTGAATCTTTGATGAATTGTTAAAATTCGGTTACTTTAGAATCAATTACACATTGCCTTCGATTGATGAGTTAAAGAAAAGAGCTTATTGTAAATATCATAATTCTTTTTCTCATGTCACTAATGATTGCAATGTTTTCCGTCGGCAGGTCCAATCGGCCCTTAATGAGGGACGATTGAGTCTTTCTGATATGCAAGTTGATAAGGTCCCGTCCCTAATGCATACTATTGAAGCAAGATCACCCGTTGTCTTGATCCGTCCTGAGCAAGCCGATAAAGTTCAAGGCAAGAATGTGATTATCGGCGAGCCACGTGCAGCACCGAATGTCCAAGTGAATTCGGAGCGCAAGGTGATGCTTGAGAAGGATGAGGAAGGCAAGAATAAGTTGAAGATCACTGCTGGATCGGCACAATTTCTAAGAAGACAGTGGTGGAACGAAACGGTGGCAACACAACAGAGGCCAGCTAGGTCGACTGGAGTAGTCGGCCAAGCCGACTCCACCCACTAGCAGAGCCACTCGGCTGAGCCGCCTCAGGGTGTCGGCTTAGCCGACTCCTCCACCTCAGCCAAGTCGGCTGAGCCAAAAGTCCCTGTCGGCTTAGCCGACTCCCCTGGTTCTAGCAGCCTCGGCTCCTCTGACGTTCAAGTTTTGCTCACATTTGTTCCACACACACCGGAGATTGGTACCTAGAAGACTAATGAGAAGAAGAACCAAGGGAAATTCATGCTGAAGCCGCCATGCACCTTTGATAGGCTTATGGCCAAATACAAGCAAGAAAAGGCCGATTCCCAGAATCAACCTTTTAAAAAAAGAGAATCCAAACCGCCCAAGTGAGAAGATAAGAAGAATAAGCAATTGGCGGTGATGCAACCAGTAGCTCCAATTCAAAAAGTTGCTCCTCTTGTATCTCGTTGGGGACCCCCGATTCCACCTCCAGTCATACCACAATGGGGTCCTTATGGAGTTTGGGTGCCGTATCCCTCTCCTGCACCTATGCAAGGCCAGCAAAGAAGAAAAGAGTCTGCTGGTCCAGTTCAAAAACCTTCCATTTGTAGCCGATTGAACAATGGTCAATCGAGCTCTAGCGACATGAATCAAGGTCAGATGATTACATTCAAGACTCTGGCTTCACAAGGTTCAGAAAGGGCACCAATGCGATAGGTTTACGTGCCTAAGAAGGTTGAGGCTCCTGTTATTCCTCCGCCAAGAGCTAGGCCTCAATCAGTCATCACAATCGGCTCTATGGAAGCTCCTGTCATTAACCATGATGGGCCGATTATATTTGAAGAAACTCCAGCGCAAAAGCAAGATGACGTCCCTAAAAAAGTTGCTGGAGATAAGAAGGAGTGCGCTGAAATTGATTCCAAGTATCTACAACCTAAGTGGTGCCCACCGGGGTTGAATAAAACTCAACGACGCAAGTTACAATGTGCTCGGCATAGGCAACAGGAGCGGGAGAAGCTCGCCAAGATGGAGGGTGAAGTGGTAAACTTCGAACAAGTCAAGAACCCTCCGAAAGATCGGCGTGCCACTGCTACTACTGCCAACCCGGCTAAGCCAGCCCCAGGGCCGGCTAAGCCGGCACACCCTACTGTAGAGACGGCTAAGCCAGCCACAGAGGCAGCTAAGCCGGCCTCGTCTACTGCTGCTGCTCTGGAAGTTCCAGAATCGGCTAAGCTGACTTTAGAGTTGGCTGAGCCGACTCCCATTGTCCCGATGGCCTCTGAGGTGTCCTCTGATGACTTTGCTCGTACTGTTGCTGCTATGGTTGGCATGGAGGTTCCTGAGGTCCCGGAAGAAGAGATGATTGACTATGAACCTACCCCGGAGAGGGAAGTCAATGTGGTTGTCTTGTCCACCGATTATTATATCGTCGAGGATGATTCAGCCGCTACGGTTTTCAACTTCCCCATAGAAGATGCTACATTCAAGAAGCCCGTAGATCCTGTTAACCATCTCAAGCCTTTGCATATCAAGGGCCATATCAATGGTGCTCCAATTCATGGCATGTTGGTGGACAGCGGGGCAATTATGAATGTGATGCCATATCCGCTTTACAAGAAGCTTGGTGGCACTGATGATGAACTGGTCAAGACCAATATGACCATCACCGGTGTAGGAGGAGGCACTCCCATCCCAGCCAGGGGAATTGCTAACATGGAACTCACTGTTGGAAGCAAGACCCTGGCTACTGCGTTCTTCGTAGCAGATGTGCAAGGTAGCTACAACTTAGTACTTGGGCGTGATTGGATCCATGCCAATTGTTGTGTGCCATCTAGCTTGCACCAGTTTTTAATTTAGTGGGTGGAAGATGCTGTGGAGATTGTGCATTCGGATTCATCGGCTGACATTGCTACAGTCGATGCTCCCGCGCTCGGGGGGCATGATGCTTTTGGTTGCTTGTCTGGTAAAGATGTTTCTGGCTATGAATTTATTAGTGCTACTAGGCAAGGGTTTGTTCCTGTATCATTAAAACCAATTGATAATCGGTTCAATATCATCATGTAATCTTTTATTAATGGATTCTAATAAAGAATGGTTAAAACATTGTGTTGAACAGTATCAGGCTAATAAGACCGATGCATGTGAAGCTATTGATGATTTTGATGAGCTCGATAAGTTGGGCCAAGGATTTACGTCGGCCGACCCTTTGGAGCAGGTTGATATTGGGAATGGCTCTGTGCTCCGATCGACGTTTATAAATCAAAACTTGGAAGCCAATTACAAATTTGAGCTAATCGCGCTTCTTAAGGAATATGTTGATTGTTTTACATGAAATTATACAGAGATGCCTGGGCTGAGTCGAGAGCTTGTTGAGCATTGGCTCCCCATCAAGGATGGATTCAAGCTATATAAGCAACACCCTCGCCGATTTAATTCTACAATTTATGATCGGATCAAAGAAGAGATTAATTGACTCCTGCAAGCGGGGTTCATTCAGCCATGCAGGTATGCGGAGTGGGTCTCTAATATTGTGCCTGTTGAGAAGAAAGATTCTGAAAAGATTAGAGTTTGCATTGATTTGAGAGATCTAAATAGAGCTACTCTGAAAGATGAATATCCTATGCCTATAGCCGATATGCTTATCAATGATGCTTCAGGACACCGGGTTATTAGCTTTCTTGATGGTAATGCCGGTTATAATCAGATTTTCATGGCCGAAGAAGATATGTCGAAGACGACCTTTACATGTCCTGGGTTTGTTGGTCTCTTTGAGTGGGTTGTGATGACATTTGGGCTAAAGAATGCAGGTGCTACTTATCAAAGAGCTATGAATTTGATTTTCCATGATCTAATTGGGGTGATTATTGTTGACACCTCTAATGCCACCTAAGCTAGGTTGTCATCCCCAGCATGACACCAAAGGTGCTGGTACTAAAATATGCAAATGCTCCTCTGAAATAAATATGAAATCCGCAAGCGCACAGATAATACCGATGTAGCATTTTAACCGGGAGTAATCCAGGTATCGTTATTTATATTTTTACCACTGGGAAGGGATACTAAAGATAATGAGTAATGAACATCACTGCATATACTAATGGAGAGCATAACCATGTCTTTATCTCTCTTCTCATACAGGGTAAGTGTCACAAGATAAATAATATATATGAATAATAATAAAGGATAACTGGTAAGCACATAGCCATATAATGATGTGTTGATGCAAAAGTGGATCTGCAAACACAAAGGGCTAATACCCGAAATCGATATCCAAAGCGTGCCAGTCGATTTGACCTGTTAATCGACAAGGATGAAGATACGAGCACTTTGGTCCTGACAACAGCGATACGCTCGGAAGTCACGGCCAAGAGGTACTCACGCGGAACTCGAGGATCGTCGAAGATTGCACTGGAGCAATGCAACTCGCCGAATCGATGAGAACTCGTAAAAAGGAAAAAGTATGCAAATTGACGAAGTCGCCGAAAAGTAGATGTAAATAAGAGTAAAAGCTGTTTTTTGATATTGATTGATTGATTACATTGCCCTTCACCCTATATTTATATCCTAATCTATAGAAACGTAACCAAATACGACTAGGACACTAAATCCAAATCTAAAGAAACACATGACTTTGATACTACTCAGACTCTAATAAACGTATACAAGGAAATTAACTCCTATCTTATTCCATAGTCCGCCTCAATCACGATGGTATTCTCATCAACCCCCTTTCCATCGGCACACTCCCTGTTCCATCGGCAGCAGCCTTCAAGTCTCTTCCATCGGCACACTCCCTGTTTCATCGGCAGCAGTCTTTAAGTCTTCTTTCATCAGCATCGGCAATAATACCCTTAACCTTATCGGCAACACTTTAATTTGAATCCACATGCCACCACCACTCATAAGCAGCCTTCTTTACAAGCTCATTTTCATCGGCTATCAATCTACACAGTAATCTTTCCTCTGCTGATTAGCCCTTCCTGACCATCTTGACACGTGCTAAAAAACGATGTCAACACATGCCCCCCAATTTCAGAGTATAAGATACTGATGCTCTGAAATTTACTCCAGATAATGCTTGCTGTTACCTATTTTTCTCAACCCATTCTCCAAGCATAACATAATCTGTTACCAAATTTAATCAAATCTAGTTCTAATCCATGTATCTCAGTAAATATCGCACAATTTCCAACTGTTTCTGCCTCAATCACGGTTGAGATACCAAAATAACAATAAATCGGCAAGATCTTATCATAGCAACATCACCATTTTAGAACTGAAAGATCCTGTATCAAGATCTCTTCCAAATCATGATTACTTGCCATAAAATCTTCTGTACAATCCCTTAATTGTCGTGTGAATAGTTACCATATCCATCTGAACCACCTCGATCCACCCGCGCACGGCATAGAGATAAGTCAAGAATACCCCTACCCCAAATGACCTATAAATAGATTTCTCCGGACTGCTCATCTTCTACCTTCAAACTTCAACCTTTGGCATTCTCTCTCCGGCGGCAACCCTAACAAACAACTGCGCGTCCTCAACCCACCAGAGCTCCTTCCATCGTCAACTTCAAGTCCCCAGCTCGTGCCCTCATCCTTCTCGAAGCAATGGCGGTCAACTTCAACGTTCCTGCGGTTCGTTCTTCTTCTATTACCTTTACCTTGATCCCTTTGGTTCTTTGTGAGTTCTTACAGTTGGTATTTTTCTTCTTCTTCCATTCTTTTGATCTTTCAAACTCAGGAACTACGCAACACATTGGCTATTCCAACCAACCAACCAACCTCCCCTCCACTGCCTAGGTCCAATGGGTGACCCAGATCCAACTGACTTGATCAATGCAGAGGCTAACAGAATTTCCTTCAAAGCTCAAAATTTTTCTTTGAATCTATGGAAGGATACATTCCGATCTTGGCCCAAACCCACCAAAGGGTGGAAAGATTGGTACTTGAGGGTCAACAGGTCGATGCAAATGTACTGGGCAGAGCGGAAGATAGACCAATGCATTAGGCTATCCATTGCCGATATGCAAAAGAATGAATCTATGATGATAGCCGCCGCTCACTTCTGGTGAGACACCACAAATACCTTTATGTTTGGTCATGGCCCATGTGCCCCTACTCTTGCCGATGTATACATGCTCACCGGCTTGGATATCTCAATCGTCGATGAAGGCCACATCTATGGCAGAAAAGCTGAATATAGAGTGAATACACGCAACATCGGCGGCTGGACAGGATACATCCAGGAATACCAAAAGACTGGTACTGTCAATCAAAGAGAACATGCCATATTCTTGAATATGTGGTTGGAGAAGTTTATCTTCTGTGGCCGATCGGTAGGACCAACCAACGCCTTCCTCCCAGCAGCCGAACTCTTGGCCAATGGTGTCAGATTCCCGCTTGGCCGATACCTTCTGAGCTCGACCTACCACCTCCTCCACCAAGTATCTCAGAAGCTTCTACTTGGTGAACCCATCGGCAATTTGGGAGGCCCATGGTGGTTCATCAATATGTGGCTAAACGCTCATATGCATAAGCATCTATAGTGGGATTTCTTCACTCAAGAATTCCCACGAGAGATTGCCGAAGATTATGTTCTTGGAGATGAGGAATCGGCAACACGCCCTCCTCTCAACTTCGGCGAAGCTATAATTATCCTCCCTGGAACAGAGGCTAATGAAGATCAAATCGGCAGGTTTTTCCAGAATTTCTACCATGGTCTCCCTCGTGATCTTAGGGCTTGGGTACCCTATATTGATGAGGATAACAAGCTCCCCCTTCTCTTCAACTTTGCCGATAGTGATCTGAACCAAGATAATGAGCTTATGATGGCCATTATTACTCCCAGGGCAATCCCGGTGAACACATTTGGTAGTGGGAAGAATTCCAATACTACTTATGAATTCTACAATCCATCGGCAGTATCTCGTCAACTGGCTTTTGGGCAACTGCCAATCAAGCTATGCTTTGCCGATGTGATCAAGCCCAGAGAAACCATCACCACTGGAACTGAGTGGAGTAGGGTAGTAAGACTTGCTCCCGATGCCGATATTTCAAATGTTGATCTCTCCGCCTGGTCACCAGCGTCTTTCATCACAGAATCATATAAGCAATGGTGGCAAGAGTGGAAAGAACAGTTATTTTCAACATCCGTCCACACATATCAGCACATGATCGATCCCGACTACGCCATACCTGACGATGCAGTAAGTTCCTTTTAACTTTCTTTTGTCTTTCTCCCCCTTTTTATATATATATCGGCAGCTAATCTTTCCCGTAATAGGCCGATAATCCAGTTCCAACAGTAAGCAAGAGTGGGAGACCTTTCAACCTCCACCCTATTTCTCCAGTTTCAATAATCGGCTACAACGCCCCTACCTTAGGCGCCTTAACCTTCCAGAGGGCCCGTGCCAAAACTATCACCTCTAGACCAAAACTGGCAACATCCAGGGCCACTCCAATGGCTGCTGCTACAAGCCTAATTAAGGCTTTTAAGATAATAACCTTGTTTATTTTTTGTTTACTGCCGATACAAATTATATTAGCATATAACTATCAGGGTGTAAGAGCTGTGGCTGGATCGTCATCGGCAACTCCCCCAACAACAAGCACCACTACCTCCAACCAACCTTCAGAGGTATTCTTTTATCTTTACCTTTTATCTGTTAAATATCCGATCTCACACTTATTTTTACAGCAACAAATGGGTACATCGGCAAGCATACCAAGCACTCAAGCTCCCCAATCAACAAGTGCCGATGCCCCCCAGCCAATTGTCGCTGAGACCCAAGCAAAGCGTAAAGCTTTAACCGATGCCGAAGCTCAGCAAAAGCGACAGAAATCTACACCAGCCCCTGCATCCGCTCCAACACCTAATAGTCAGCCAACCGATGTAGTCGAACAAGTTGACCCTCCTGCACAGATTATATCATCGGCCATCATACCCCAAGGGCCAACTACTGATGATATTGTAGAAGACATTCCATCGGCAACCTCTGCCGATCCTTCGCATGATCCCCTTCAAGCTGCTCCCTCAAGCCAGGCCCAAGAAATTGCCTTGAAGCAGGTAAACCGATTGACCTATTCAGTTTATAGTATCCGTATCTATCCTTAGATATAAATCTCTAACTTCCTTTTCTTCACAGGAACAGGATTCTCCCGATAGCTTATTTTCTTTTGCTATTGACATCTCTGATGATGATAGAGAAGAGGCGAGTTCTTCCCTGGCATTGGGAACAATATCAGCAGACATCTATGGCCAGCTAGAAGCCCTTCTGAATCTGCTGCAACAAGATACTGCTCAACTGATAATCGATTCAGACCCTACAAAGACTATCTTTAAGACGATCCGTGGCCAAGTTCCTGCCGATGTTGAAGAAACCATCTTTCCAGCAGTCCATCTAGAGAGTCGACAACTTCAATATCAACGGGCTGCTCACCGTATCGCCGACAGAGCAGCTCAAGCTCAACTCAAGGAAGAAATGCTGCAGCTAAAGCAAACTGCCGATGAGAAGCATAAAAGCATCAGCAACTTGCAAGCCTCCGGTACCGATCTTAAGCAGAAAATTCTAGATCTATCGGCAAAGAGAGCAGCTTTGCTAGCTGAACTGGAAGAAGTTGAAGCAGCCCTGACCCACGCCAAGCAAGAAGAAGACCAGCTTCCTGACGTCATCAAAACCCTTCAGCAGGAACGGGATGTCTAAGCTCGCAAGGCCTTGGCCTTGAAAAAGAAACTCAAACCCGTGGAGGGAACTGCCGATGAAGACGCTAAAGAATTAAAGGAAGCCGATGAAATTCGCCTGCGTGCAATATCGGCTATCCAAACTTTGTTAAATTAGCGCATCGGCAACAATATATTAATACTTTGTTTTAACTCTAGCCGATAGGATTGTTATCGGCAATTACACTTTTATACATCTATCCAGATACTAGGGTAATATTTCTTTAAGTATTTTCCATTTAATGCTCTAGGAAACACAACCCCTTCGAGGGTTTTGAGAATATATGCATTACCAGGAACAGATTGATTTATCCGATATGGACCTTCCCAATTAGGTGACCATTTGCCAAACTTAGAACTTTTAGTCCCAATCGGTAAAATCAACTTCCAAACCAAATCTCCATCGACAAACTCCTTTACCTTCACCTTCTTGTCATACCATCTGGCTACCCTTTTCTTATTCTCCTCAATGCTAGCTAAAGTTTTTAACCGATGACCTGCTACATCCTCCAACTCATCTTTCATAAGGGTATCATAGTCATCGGCTGTCAATTGATCTTGAGAGCGTATTCGCCTAGAGCCAGTTTTAACCTCCCAAGGTAATACTGCGTCGTGTCCATACACCAACTGATAAGGTGTTACCTTGGTTGCACCATGACACGCCATCCGATATGACCATAAGGCTTCATTTAATATTGTATGCCACCTCTTAGGATATTCTTTAATTTTGCACTTAATGAGCTTGATAATTCCTTTGTTAGAAGCCTCAGCCTGACTATTAGCCTGGGCATAATATGGTGAAGAATTCAAAACTTTAATCCCCATACCTATAGCAAACTCATCAAATTCACCCGATGTAAATATGGTACCCTGATCGGTAGTGATGGTTTGAGGAATACCAAATCGGTAGACAATATGCTCTTTTACAAAATCAATCATATTAGCCGATGTCACCTTTTTCAAAGGAATTGCTTCAACCCACTTTGTGAAGTAATCGGTAGCAACCAGAATAAATTTATGCCCTTTACTCGATGGTGGATAAACTTGACCGATGAGATTAATAGCCCAACCCCGGAATGGCCAAGGCTTAATTATGGGGTTCATAGCCGATGCGGGTGCCCTTTGAACATTACCAAATTTTTGACATTCCTGACATCCTTTAAAATATTTAAAACAATCTTCGAGAATAGTCGGCCAATAATATCCATTCCTTCTGATCATCCATTTCATCTTGAAAGCTGACTGATGAGCCCCACATACTCCTTCATGAATCTCACCCATCAGGCCTTTTGATTCATCGATGCCAACACACCTGAGTAAAACTCCATCTATGGTACGGTAATATAATTCATCATCGAGGAGCACATACTTGGTAGCTTGGAACCTTATACGTCTTTGAACCTTTTTAGATTTATTCTTTAAATAATCAATAATTTCCTTTCTCCAGTCATCGGTCTCAACTGCCGATGCTAACACTTCTTGAATAGGCTGATATCCTGAAGCATGCTGAGCTAATCGATTAGCTTCTTCATTATACAGTCGAGAAACATGTTCCAGATGAAAATTCCTAAACCCTTTCAACAATTGCAAACACTTCTCATAATATGAAATTAAAATTTCACTTCGGCATTCATAAATCCCAGCCAACTGATTTATAACTAGCATAGAATCACCAAAGACTTCAACAGCATCGGCACGTACTTCCTTAAGCAATTATAACCCTTTTATCAAGGCTTGGTACTCAGCTTGATTATTTGTTGATGTAGCAACAATCGGTAACGAGAACTCATACTTCTTCCCTTGAGGGGAAATTAACACAATACCGATGCCTGCTCCTTCACCACATGTAGACCCATCAAAGAAAAGTGTCCAAGGAGCAATCTCTAGAGAATCCACTGTGTTGCAATGTTGAGTAACGAAATCAGCCATAACCTGTCCTTTAACTGCCTTAGCCGATTCATAACATAGGTCAAATTCTGATAACGCTAAAATCCATTTGCCAATTCTACCACTTAATATCGGCATCGACAGCATATACTTGACCACGTCATCTTTGCATATGACAGTACACTCAGCCGATAGTAAATAATGCCTTAACTTAATATAAGAAAAGTATAGACACAGACATAATTTCTCAATAGCCGAATACCTGGTTTCAGCATCTATCAACCGTCTGCTCAAATAATAGATAACACGTTCTTTCCCTTCAAATTCTTGAATAAGAGCTGAGCCGATAACAGTATCATCAGTTGACAAATACAATCTAAAAGGTTTTTCGTGTTGAGGTGGAACTAGCACTGGAGGATTTGTTAAGTAACTCTTAATTTCATCTAGGGCTAATTGCTGCTCATCTCCCCATTTAAATTCCTGATCGGCTTTCAATTTCAGTAATGGACTGAAGGCCTTGATCTTACCCGACAGATTAGATATGAATCTCCTGATGAAATTAATCTTGCCGATCAAGGATTGTAATTCAGTTTTATTGGCAGGAGCAACAACCTTGTTGATTGCCTCAATAGACTTCCTACTAATTTCAATGCCCCGCTGATGTACCATAAAACCCAAGAATTATCCTGCCGATACACCAAATGCACATTTATTAGGATTCATCTTTAATCAATGCTTCCTTGTGCACTCCAATATCTTCCGTAGATCGGTTAGATGCTTTGTGATGTCTCCAGACTTAATCACTATGTCATCAATGTAGATCTCTACCAATGTGCCGATATATTCATAAAAAATAAAGTTTATAGCTCTTTGATAAGTAGCACCGGCATTTTTCAAACCAAATGTCATAACTATCCATTCAAATAATCCCACATGACCTGGACACCTAAAAGCAGTCTTGGGAATATCCTCTTCAGCATTGAATATTTGATTATAACCCGCATTACCATCCATGAAGCTGATAATTTGATGTCCTGCTGTAGCATCAATCAACAGATCAGCAATCGGCATTGGATAACCATCCATTGGTGTAGCTTTATTGAGATTCCTGAAATCAATACAAACACGAAGTTTCCCATTTTTCTTGTAAACAGGAACCACATTAGAAATCCACTCTGCATATCGACACTGCCGAATAAACTTTGCCTCAATCAATTTAGTTATTTCGGCCTTAATATCAGGAAGTATATTAGGATTGCATCGGCGCGCTGGCTGCTGATGTGGCCGAAATCCAGACTTAATAGGCAACCGATGTTCAACTATCGATCGGTCTAATCCAGGCATTTCAGTATAATCCCAAGCAAAACAATCTTTATATTCTTTTAACAAATCGACTAATTGCTGTTTACACTTGGAATTTAACTTAGCACTAATAAAAGTAGGCCTTGGCCTTTCGCCTTCACCAATATCTACTTCTACTAAATCATCAGCCGATGTAAACCCTTGACCTAATTTTCCATCATCGGCAAACATATCCATTAAAATTGTTCTTCAGAACCGACTGCTTGGATCGGTGGAATTTCGTAATCGGTTTTCGTAATCGGTGGAATTATTCTTCAACACACACTGCCCCTTTAGCTGGTGACACATTGCCTTCAAAATCCTTTAGCATCATATCGGTTTTAGTTAAGTCTTGATCTCCCATACCAAGCTTCCGATACATCACATAAGGCATAATATTAATCGCAGCTCCTCCATCAATAAGTATCTTAGATACAGGCTGCCCATCAACTCTACCTTTTACAAACAAAGCCTTGAGATGTTGTCTCTCATCATCGGCAGGCTTCTCAAAAACAGCCATCATTGGATCTAGCGTTAATTGAGCTATTTGGTCAGAGAAAACAGCTTCTTCCTCATTATCAGAGAGTGCCAAAATTCCATTGGCAACATAAACACCATATTGACATCTGCCGATGGGCCTTTATTTTTGTGCTTTATCTGCCACTGCTGATTACCAGATCTCTCATTAGAGGAACTCTCTTCTTGGTATAAGTCCTCTTGACGCTCTCGCTGCATTTTCCTTTTCTGTGTCTTTGTCAAACCTTCTGGACACCATTGAGGAAGTTTAGTTTTCCATACTGGCTGGTAGGTCCTGGTTGACTCTACACGACGTATATTAGGGTCCCTATAAAATATTTCTTCATCAGGAACTCTTGCATTTGCCATCTCTTCAAGTTCCTCTTGGTTTCTCGGAAAATATGCAACGCGTTTACCAAGCCTCTCATGTACACTGAGCCTACCCCCCAGCCGATCATGTACTGATGCTTTACCTCTGATCGGCTTATTGATGGACAAACCTTGATTACCAGATTGAAACCTCCTTTCTGGACGATTAACCCCATAATAATCATTGCATTCTGGGCAATCTTCAACAGTAGGTAACTTAATACCCTCTTCCCAACAATGAATAAAAAACGGACACCTCCAATAATCCTTATGCCGATTCCACTCCTCTCGGCGTCTTTCTTCTTGCTGTTGTCGATATCGGTCCCTTCGCTGACGCCAGCCTTCCTGTTGCCTTTGATGGGTAATCACAATGCCAGATCGAGGAGGCTTTCCAGAACTGCCACTTTCTCTTAATAGCCCCTTGCCTTTTGCATCATCGGTAGTTATCCGATGTTGGGGATCCATTGATGCATTTTTCTCAGCAGCTTCCGATGTCAACACCTTAGTCTTTCCTTCAGCATCCAACATATTTGCTGGAAAAGGATATTGATCAATTTTCATCGGCTTCTGAATCTTGGAATTACCAAATTTTATTCTTCCAGACTCAATAGCTAATTGTAACTGCTGTCTAAACACTTTGCACTCATTTGTACTGTGTGAAGTTGCATTATGCCATTTGTAATACAGCATTTTCTTCAACTCTTCTGCCGATGGGATCACATGATTAGGTGACAGCTTAATCTGGCCCTCTTGAAGCAAAAGATCAAATATCTTATCGGCTTTGGTGATGTCGAAAGTAAACTTCTCTGGCTCTTTGTGACCAAAGGGATAAGATATCGGCTTTTTATTCTTAACCCACTCAGCCAAACCGATAACTGGTTCTTCATCCGAGTCAGAATCTTCTATCTCTCTGACAAATGAAACCTTCTTGTTCCAATTCCTTTTGCGTTCAAAAACCCTAGTGTCTTGATCAGAAATCCTTTGCACTAGATGACTTAGGCTTTCGAACTCCTGAGAAGCATATCTGTCCTTAAGGTGTGGCAACAATCCCTGAAAGGCTAAATCGGCAAGTTGCCGATCATCCAATACCAGGCTATAACACTTACTTTTTACATCTCGTAGCCTTTGCACAAAACCTTCCACCGATTCATCATTGCGCTGTTTTAACTTTACCAAATCGGTAAGCTTCTTTTCATGAACTCCAGCAAAGAAATATTTATGAAATTACTTTTCCAGATCAGCCCAAGTAATAATAGAATTTGGCGGTAATGAAATAAACCATGTAAATGCTGATCCAGATAGAGATGATGAAAACAAACAAACTCTCAATTCATCTCTACTAGCTGTCTCTCCACATTGAATAATGAAGCGATTAACATGCTCCATGGTTGATGGATCATCTTGCCCAGAGAACTTAGTGAAATCTGGCACCTTGTACCGATTTGGGAGAGGAATTAAATCGTATGCCGGAGGATATGGAGTCCGATAAAATAGGTATTGACCTTGGGCTTGATCCCAAACTGATCTTTCATAATTTCTGCTATTTTATCTGCCCAAAAAGCATCAACATCTTGTTGACGATATGGCTGAATTTCCACCGGAGATACTTGCTGATACCCTTCTGCATATCTTTGTGGCCCACGATCTCCAGCAATTGGCATATTTGCCACTATTTGTGGTCCATTAACCTGCTGGAAAGGATTCAACCGCTGAGCTGCCGATGCTTGATTCTGAAAACCAGCATGCGTGTGACCTTGATGAATACCTGCAGCTTGCTGATTTGGCTGAACTATATGTTGAGTGGGAAACTGCCCTGACCAATTATTATTAGCGTTCATCGGTACAAAATTTGCCGATGGCTGGTAACTTGTTGGCATTGCTGGATAATTACAACCAACTTGAGGTATAACCTGGACTCCAGGTTGACTTACAATAGGAGCCTTCTGTTGCATTGGTAACAAATTTACTGATGGACTTGAATTAGATGTTTGACCCAAAGGCACCTGAAAACCCCCTAGAGTTGGTTGCACAGTAGTTGCTGTAGTATATTGAGATACTTGAGCTATCGGTGAACCAGCCGATGGCATAGGAGCTTTTCCTGCTGTATCAAACACTTGAGGTAATCCAGGGTTAAAAGCAGATGGCTCTGGAGGCATACCGTATCCCCACCAATTAGCAGGAGTCTGATTACTCTGTGGCACAGGACCTGATAAAGCCGATGCCGATAGATCTGTATTAAGCTGAACTCGTCTTGATAATGCTGAATCTGATCGCATCGGTGTAGATTGTACGTTAGATAAACCTGCTGATACTGGAGGGGAAGAAATCTCTGTACCCACAACGGCTGAGGGAGCCGATGGAGTAATAATAGATGCTAACTCTGGTTGATGATAAGCAGGCCCAACGTAACGAGGTGACGCTTGCCCTTCTTTGAACAGTATTGGACAGCACATTGGAGTGATTAATTAAAGCATGATTTACTGCAGAATTAACCATCTCTTGAAGTTTACCCGGATTAGAATCAAAGGTAACTTGCCGAGGCAACGGCAAGTCTTGCTTCTGGATGACTTGTCCACTCTTGTTCAAGCTGAATGACTTCAAGCAGAGCTGTCTGTATTCTTCTATAGCCCTTTCCATAGCCTGCTTCTGTTCTTCCTTAAGATCTTCTTCTGTTACCGCGATGATGTTCCCCGCATCGATCTCAGGATTGAGCATATTGACTAGATCGGTCCCACCAGGCGTGCCAAAAGATGTGTTGATGCAAAAGTGGATCTGCAAACACAAAGGGCTAATACCCGAAATCGATATCCAAAGCGTGCCAGTCGATTTGACCTGTTAATCGACAAGGATGAAGATACGAGCACTTTGGTCCTGACAACAGCGATACGCCCGGAAGTCACGGCCAAGAGGTACTCACGCAGAACTCGAGGATCGTCGAAGATTGCACTGGAGCAATGCAACTCGCCGAATCGATGAGAACTCATAAAAAGGAAAAAGTATGCAAATTGACGAAGTCGCTGAAAAGTAGATGTAAATAAGAGTAAAAGCTGTTTTTTGATATTGATTGATTGATTACATTGCCCTTCACCCTATATTTATATCCTGATCTATAGAAATGTAACCAAATACGACTAGGACACTAAATCCAAATCTAAAGAAACACATGACTTTGATACTACTCAGACTCTAATAAACGTATACAAGGAAATTAACTCCTATCTTATTCCATAGTCCGCCTCAATCACGAAGGTATTCTCATCAACCCCCTTTCCATCGGCACACTCCCTGTTCCATCAGCAGTAGCCTTCAAGTCTCTTCCATCGGCACACTCCTTGTTTCATCGGCAGCAGTCTTTAAGTCTTCTTTCATCGGCATCGGCAATAATACCCTTAACCTTATCGGCAACACTTTAATTTGAATCCACATGCCACCACCACTCATAAGCAGCCTTCTTTACAAGCTCATTTTCATCGGCTATCAATCTACACAGTAATCTTTCCTCTGCTGATTAGCCCTTCCTGACCATCTTGACACGTGCTAAAAAACGATGTCAACAGATAAACATCTCAATAGACTACTCTAGATATATAGCACTAGCATGGATTAGGACGAACTATAGGGATAAATCCTAGGTTATTCTAACTATAAAGTCAAAGCATACGATGATTAGTGCAATTACACTTGGCAATCATGGCAAGAAAAGGTTATATCTACGCATAGTGATATTACTAAGGAAGATATAGAACATAGCCGTCACTTCCCTGTAATAGTTGTGCTCTGCCTGCCCTATACTCGGGAGGTGGACTACAGAGGACTCAACAGGAGTGTCACTCCTACAATCTACCACACGATCCGGAATATAGGGTACAATCACAGGTAAATACAGTATAGGCACCACACCTACACAATGTTTACCACTTACCCATGATATCAATGAGCAAGCGCTATACGATCCTATACTTGAATATAAGTCTGATCGAACTATGCCAAGCATATAATCAAAGTAGACTAAGAACAATATAATTGAGAACATAATCAAATAGAGCAAAGTCATATCCAATAAGATAGAATAGACTAAAGTCATATTCATACAAATGATGAAGTAGATAAATAATATAAGAACAAATACAAAAGTGTGGTAGAATCGCCTAATCTAATGCCCTCCCAAGAGTACTTGTCTTTCATTAGACACTAAGTACCCAAGGGAGAACACTAAACTAAGTGACTCCGTCGAGCACACCACAAAGGAGAACTCGAAGATCCACATTTTTACATCAGGATCACAAATGAGAGAGTAAAGCTTACAACAACCTTACCATTTCTTACATCACTTGTAGTACAACATCAGAGTAATTCATTATGTAGTTATAACAGCGGAATATAAAACATTATCAGAGTTCAGCAAAAAAGAAATCATTTAATGACAAGTTAAACATTAACATGAAGAACGTTTAAATGCATGAAATGATAACAGATTAAAAGTATTTTCCTTGTAAAACTTTTGGTGAGAGTTTCAATAAATAAACTCTACTCCGCATCGCAAAGGAAATCCTCGCTGAGCCCACCAGGAGGTTTCCACACACAAGTGTCAGCTTATCAGCATCTGCCACCTGCAACAGGGTAGAACAAACCCTGAGTACTCAATTGTACTCCGCAAGACTTACCCGTCAGGAGGGAAGAAAAGACTCCAAGGATTATGCAAGACTTTCTGGCTTGTGGGTTTCTTGTTTGCGAGAAGCAGCACTAAGAGTGTGTCCTTAATTTCTTACTTTTAATAGCCGTATGTTATTTCTTATCCAACCTTCTATGTAAGCACCTAGTCTATAACCAAGCAGGGTTGAGCAAACAGAAACCATTTCTTCATCTTCCAACTGCCAGTTCTTACTACGATGCCAGAGCGTAGTCAAGCCGTACCGTCACGCAGAAATGGCGATTCGCGAATCAATATGCCCAGCTGGGTGCCCCGAAAACACACGCCTTGCTTGTACCCCGGGCACAAGCAAGACCAACCCGTTCCACTCCTGTCAAGGGGTCCAGGTCCCCGTCCAAGCTCGGACTCTAAGCCCCCAACACTGCAGGCCCGGCCTCAGTATGGTGCTTAGACCTCCTTAACCCAATATATATAACCACCCTAAAAAGCCGGTCCGGAAAGAGCCGGAACCCATGACAAGAGAGAAACAGTCTTCCTAGCCCCCATCCGCTAGTATATGCTCAGGACAATAAATCTGTGACTTGACCAGGGTCCAATGCAACGAACGGTCCTTAATTGACACAGGCGGAACAAATGCAACCAGAGCCCCGCTCTGTTGCCCAACCAGGTCCAAGTCCATCCAACCCGTTCCGCCCGGTCTCCAATTATCCATATACCTTTATATTTCATGTGATAGCAACATGATAATAGTAACAATATTATAATTCCTATCTCTCGCGAGTGACAGGAAATCACTCGACTTCTACCGGAGTCCTGTAGCTTAGCAATCTACACGATCCTGACATACTAGTAAGACTCATGGGATCAGGATATTTATATGCAAGTGGGTTTCATTCAACTCCTTTAAACTTAATGCACAAGCATAAAAATAAAGTGCAGAATAATAGGGGTTATGCACCGGGGCTTGCCTGGGAAGATATATATTAAAAGTTAGTATTTGTAGCTTCGGATCATCCATCATCAACCGGATAGAAAAGCCCATTGCATCAGCTCCGGGAGAGAATACCGTTACACCATCTCTGGATTCCCAGTCATCCTTCAATTGATCCGTTGATCCATCATCGTACCTATATGATATGCAATGTGATGCAATGCAAGGATGTAATTAATCAACTGCAATCGTGACTTGTAAAATACGATTTACGCCTCTCAAGTTAACGGCTAGCTCTAACGATGACCGTACTAAGGTTACATATCCATGTTGTCTAATAAGGCGTTAATTCCCAACAATTATTTTAGTTATACAAACCCAAGTTGTTTCTTTATCCGATTCTATTAATTTAATCTTTATTCGCAATAGGACAACATTATCTATTTAGCAACTAATTAACATGGAGCTACAAAAATTACCGTGAGCAGCTAATATTGTTAAGAACCTACTGTAAGATTTCAGACCCAATACTATTATCAATTTATCACAACAATTCCCATAAGTTCATATTTTTACAACGTCAAGTATCCCAATTTAATTATGTAGCTCCTAAAAAAATTATCCCATTATGTGAACAATTTATACTAGCAGGTAGGTCACGATTTTAAGAGACTAACAAAATTGGTTTTACAATTTTTGGACTTCTACCATATTTTATTTTAATATTACAAATTTACTTCAGAAACTAATTAGAAAAACTTAAGAATGAAAAGACCCGCGGCCTCCAACGGCCCAGCGACGCCCAGCGGGAGCACCCTGGCGCAGCGGCCTGGCTACGGCCTACTCCCAGGCGAGCCGGCCCGGCAGCAACCGCGGCCCACGCGGCGCAACCACGCCAGCAGGCCGGCCCAACCAGGTCCAAACCGGACGCGAGCTGCGCGTTTCGCAGAAAGGTCCCCTGGTTAACCCGAAACTCACCCGCAGTCCACAGGCTACTATTCCTACGAGTCTAACGCTTCGCAGCTGGACCCAAAACAAATTTCCAATTACGTTACTCACCCCCTCTTCTTCTCCGTTCGCCGAGGCAGAGCGGCGGCGGACACAGCGGAGCTGATTCGGCCGGCCGGAAGTGGAGCAAGTGGCGGGGAGGTGGCGCCGGTGTGCTGTGGGGCTGGGCCGCACCCGAGGGGGCACTCAGACTTGCCGGAGATGACCCACAGTGGCCTGGCCACACGTGGCCGCAGCAGGGGAGGCGGCGCGCCGACCAACTCGGCCGGAGATGGCCACGGCAGCGGCGGGCGACCGGCTGATGAGCTACGAGGGACCACCGTGGACCAAGGAATGGCCACAACGCGGCCGAAGATGTCCAGCTGCAGCCTGGCCGCGCAAGCCGCGGCGATGGCTCGCCGATGCCGGTGGCCCGGGCGGTGGCGGGCCTCTAAGTGCGGGTGCGTGGCACGCCCATGGTGACCGCGCGGGATGGGGGTCGGTGCAGAGCCGCGCGGCCAGTGCGGCAGCGACAACGAGGGGCGCCAGGCGCGGGTGGGCGCAGCGCGGTCGCAGTCGAAAGCGCGGAGCTCGGTTCGGCCAAGGTCGTGGCTACGCGAGGGAGGGAGCAGGGAGAGAGAGCGAACTCGAGCTGGAGCGCCTCGAGATAAAAACAAAGCGAGGGAGCAGCGCGGCGCGGCAGCTGCACCGCGCAGCGAGGACGGCGACGCAAGGAAAAGTCAAGGTCTACAGCTCCAACAGCGGCGCGATCACGTCGCAATGAAGGCACGCTGGGCAGCGGGAGACAACGGCGCATGCCACAGCGACTCGACGCGAAGGAACTGGCCAAGTCTGGCACTGCGTGCACTCTGAGCGGTGGTCGGGCAGCCACGCAACCAAGCAGCGGCAGAAAACGACGTCGAGTGTGGTGTGCGTGAGTTTCCCCTTTCTATTTCCTTTTACTTGTTTTTATCAAACCATACCGTTAATTATAAAATCAGAAAGCGTGCCCTTATTTCTTTGCTACTAAAATCTACATCACCCCAAATATATATCCACTATATACTCATATACCTATTGCATGTTTATATATTATATATATATTTATATCAAAAGCATTCTTATCAAAACAAATACTTGAGTGTATATATAAACCTCTCTATATATTTTTATTTGTTCATTAAATTGTTTTTCGTGCCAATGATAAACACAACTTATTTTGTCCTTTTGTTAGGATTTTTCATTCACGCTTCCACGTGCTGAGTAAATTAACTTAGATGTTTATTTGATTTCTCTCAACCATAAACGTGAGTCGCATAGTATTTGTTTATCAATTCATGTGACTTGTAAATCTAAATCCGAGTAACTCATTGCAATAATTTTTGCTCAGTCCTTAACTCAGGTGCTAAGCAAGCTCGTAACACCCTACACCAGGGGTGTTACAACCAACCCCCCTTAAAAAGAATCTCGTCCCGAGATTCGGGGCAAGAATCAGAAAAGGGGAAACACGATTTCACTTCTTAGATTGGAGATTACACGACTTCGAAAACTTCAACACTCGGGGATCTGGAGGCAACACGCCTAAGAACAAACTGATACAACTCACAACCTCTCTAGAAATCGATGAAAACGGGGACAGTGGAGGAGCAAAAGGAAAACGATTATCCAGAACATGGCGTATGCCCAGCAGATCTAGAAACAAGAGACCGAGAACTCGAACATCGCAAACCCTAAACCTAACTAACCAGAGATGAACTTGAACTTCTTCGCTGGAAACCAGATCCCTTCTTCTTGAGCTACACCATCACCTCGGGCTGGTGGCCTTAGATCCGCAAGAAACGGCTGGATCTCGAAGCTCGACCTCCAACTCTACTTCCTCGACGGCTCCCGAACTTCTCCCACCTGCGCACGGACGAAGAAGATCGATTTTTGTGGGCTCTATTCCCGGTCTGGGGTGGGATGGAGGAGAGGCAAGCAAGGTGGCATTTATAGCCTAGTGGACGGAGGTGTGGCGCAGCGCACCGGAAATGGAGGCGGCGTGGAGGGGGGGTCACCAGTGAGACACGAGGTGGGAAACAACATCGCCATGGTGCGCTCCCTGTGCTAGTTCGAGTGGAGGAAAAGGAGAAAAGAGGGGATAGGGTTCGCTCGCCAAGGAGGCGCGCGAGCGACGTGTCGGCAAGAACAGAACGAGGGGGGTCCGGTGCCGGGAAAAGAGGGGCGTACAGTGCAAGGGCGAGGCGAGTGCGGCGCCATGCCACGGCCACTCGAGCACAACTCACGTGAGTCCCGCCACCGACAGCTTCCACAGGACACACAGTGGCAGCGACCCGGCAGGTGTAGAGCGGTCACCGGACACAGGGGCAACGTCCCATCGGTGCTCCAATTACTCCAGATCACTGGTGGCTATGCTTTCTTTGTCGCTCTTCTCCCTCTTTTCCTGTTGAATCCAACTTGCACAAGCCTTTCATATACACTGAGATCAGAACATACATGCTTCTTCCAAACCCGTTATCTCGGTCACAAATGTGAGAGCACTACTCCATCAACCCATCGTGGATTTCCCGTTAGAACACAAGGATATTTTTACCAAGGATAATATAGTAGCAAGAGCGGCACTGCGGGGTAACTTAGTAAAAGTGCTTGGTCAACAACCTCGATACCAGCGCGCGCCGAGCGGCACAACCATGTGGTCGCGATCCACAGGTGACCCTCGGTTCTGACGCGGCACCATAAGCGATTAATCAGGCAACTATTACCAACTTACTCGCAGCAAAAGCGGTGGGGTCGTAGGTAGACCACAAAATTGGAAAAGTAGTGCAAAGAAATTAAAACAACAAGGGTTCCTTTTCGAATCAAGGAACAAGGAAAATAAATTCCAAGGCGGATTTAAATCAAGGGGGTTCAAGTGTTCTACTGGGACATCCACAATTAGTTGATACAGGGCCCTTAGTCATTCAATCACGGCTGACCTGCTGCATCTGAATTGTTCCTTTTAGAACCTGCTTGCGATCGTCTCAAAACCAAAACACACTCCACAAGGCCTAAGGGAAGATTGACGTAACAACCACAAAGGAAAAGGCAACTACTCATTCCAACGATCGTACAGGGTGCAACATACAGGCACTCACTCATACTCGACACATCGCTTGCATCCTACGACCTGATGACCGTAACGACTACGGACGAAAGACAATAGAAAGATTACAACACTGGAGGACAACGATGAAAACACTACCGGCTACGGTTACATCTCTCCTAGGACAACTAATCCACTTCATCGGGCCGAAAGACTTCATTCCTGGGCTCTTGGGGCTCTTCTGCTACACTGGGCTGCGGATCCGCTTCTTCTCCTGGCAGTGGTTGGGTGAGGGGAACGAAAGGCTCTATCTCAGAGGCTTCCGTGGGTGGAGGTGCTGGCGGTACAGCAACACCAGTCCTCCTTCTCTCCAGCGGATGGACAGGAATCCCCTCCAAGATCTAGGGTTCTTGCCTTCCCGTGGCGAGCGTCCTACGCTTGGCCCTGGTGGCAAGATAGGCGTCCTCCAGCTCCTGGGCATGACGGTCTTGGTCCACCTTGACGGCTTCCTCCATGGCAGCCTCTCGACTCTCCGCGGCTGCTAGATTGGCATGGGCTTCAGCAAGCTGCACTTCGAGCATCCTAGAGAAGATTTCGGCCTCCTCAGCTCGGCGGAGACACTCCCTCAGCCCCGAGGCCTGCCGGTCGTACTGCTCATCCAGGGCCAGCAAGTACGAGGTCAGGTGCACCAAGGTCGGGTTGTCCTCTTGCACGTCTGGACCTTGCAAAGCCTCCATGCGGGCCTTCCATACCCACCGATTCTTGTCCCAAGGGGGAAAGAACCGCATGGGGGTACGAGTAATGGGCCCTTCATAGATCTGGCAGAGATGCCGCAGAGCTTTGCGGGCCGCAACTTGGTAGGTATCCCCGAAGCGAAACCCGGTTGCGGTCATATTCCAGGCTTCAGTGATGTCAGGAAACTCCTCACTCTTGCCAATGTAGACGGTGACTTTGCATCGCTCAGTACCACGCTTCATGTACTCACGGCCCTCATACTCGGGACGCTCCCGAACACCGAGTCTTTGCAGGGTGGCATACATGATTTTGGGAAAACCCTCGGTGTTAAGGCAGTAGCTGCTAACCCAGACTCCTGCCATCCTTGGTGGGTGGTGAGTGGTGGTCACAAGGAAGGCTTGAGTGAGAACTTGCTCAAGGGAAAAGGGCTAAGTGAGCTAGGATGCACCGAATGGTGATACCCAGTGACAGGGCTTGGCTCCCTTTTAAAAGGCAGAGCGGCCAGTGGTCCTGTCACAGTCCACCCTCGAGCCATGCACGGGGCTAGTAAAAGCGAACAGTGAGATCTCCACACGCGCACGACGAGCGGTGACCGGGGTCATAAAGGGTTAGTACGACTGTAAGGCAGAGGTTCGACAAGAGCGCAGAAGGGGTACGACAATGTATGGGCTAGACAGGCGTGAACCAACAGGCGTGCGCGACGCACGAGACTACAGTGCCATCATGGCTACACGAATAAAGACTGATCGACCTCAACAACTATTGCACAACAGCGTATGCATGAATGCACGTCGTATCCGCCCTCACCCTGTTACCGACATATAGGGCAACCGTTCTCAGAGTTTTGGCACATCGCGCTCTCTCTGTAGCTAATCGACGCTAGCGAACTAGTCTCGGGGTTAGGGTACCTGCAGAAAACTGGATTAGGCCTAACTAGGTCAGCAGAGTGCCATCTATCCTGGATACATAACCATAGTAATAGGGCTACTTATATAACTTCGCATGCAAACGTCCTAACTTTTTGAAAAGAATTTGTTGCCAAATTTTTAATTTAGAAAAGGTTTTGAAGCTTTATTGTCTCATTTATGCTCTGATACCACCTGTGGCAGAATCGCCTAATCTAATGCCCTCCCAAGAGTACTTGTCTTTCATTAGACACTAAATACCCAAGGGAGAACACTAAACTAAGTGACTCCGTCGAGCACACCACAAAGGAGAACTCGAAGATCCATATTTTTACATCAGGATCACAAATGAGAGAGTAAAGCTTACAACAACCTTACCATTTCTTACATCACTTGTAGTACAACATCAGAGTAATTCATTATATAGTTATAACAACGGAATATAAAACATTATCAGAGTTCAGCAAAAAAGAAATCATTTAATGACAAGTTAAACATTAACATGAAGAACGTTTAAATGCATGAAATGATAACAGATTAAAAGTATTTTCCTTGTAAAACTTTTGGTGAGAGTTTCAATAAATAAACTCTACTCCGCATCGCAAAGGAAATCCTCGCTGAGCCCACCAGGAGGTTTCCACACACAAGTGTCAGCTTATCAGCACCTGTCACCTGCAACAGGGTAGAACAAACCCTGAGTACTCAATTGTACTCCGCAAGACTTACCCGTCAGGAGGAAAGAAAAGACTCCAAGGATTATGCAAGGCTTTCTGGCTTGTGGGTTTCTTGTTTGCGAGAAGCAGCACTAAGAGTGTGTCCTTAATTTCTTACTTTTAATAGCCGTATGTTATTTCTTATCCAACCTTCTATGTAAGCACCTAGTCTATAACCAAGCAGGGTTGAGCAAACAGAAACCATTTCTTCATCTTCCAACTGCCAGTTCTTACTACAATGCCAGAGCGTAGTCAAGCCGTACCGTCACGCAGAAACGGCGATTCGCGAATCAATATGCCCAGCTGGGTGCCCCGAAAACACACGCCTTGCTTGTACCCCAGGCACAAGCAAGACCAACCCGTTCCACTCCTGTCAAGGGGTCCAGGTCCCCGTCCAAGCTCGGACTCTAAGCCCCCAACACTGCAGGCCCGGCCTCAGTATGGTGCTTAGACCTCCTTAACCCAATATATATAACCACCCTAAAAAGCCGGTCCGGAAAGAGCCGGAACACATGACAAGAGAGAAACAGTCTTCCTAGCCCCCATCCGCTAGTATATGCTCAGGACAATAAATCTGTGACTTGACCAGGGTCCAATGCAACGAACGGTCCTTAATTGACACAGGCGGAACAAATGCAACCAGAGCCCCGCTCTGTTGCCCAACCAGGTCCAAGTCCATCCAACCCGTTCCGCCCGGTCTCCAATTATCCATATACCTTTATATTTCATGTGATAGCAACATGATAATAGTAACAATATTATAATTCCTATCTCTCGCGAGTGACAGGAAATCACTCGACTTCTACCGGAGTCCTGTAGCTTAGCAATCTACACGATCCTGACATACTAGTAAGACTCATGGGATCAGGATATTTATATGCAAGTGGGTTTCATTCAACTCCTTTAAACTTAATGCACAAGCATAAAAATAAAGTGCAGAATAATAGGGGTTATGCACCGGGGCTTGCCTGGGAAGATATATATTAAAAGTTAGTATTTGTAGCTTCGGATCATCCATCATCAACCGGATAGAAAAGCCCATTGCATCAGCTCCGGGAGAGAATACCGTTACACCATCTCTGGATTCCCAGTCATCCTTCAATTGATCCGTTGATCCATCATCGTACCTATATGATATGCAATGTGATGCAATGCAAGGATGTAATTAATCAACTGCAATCGTGACTTGTAAAATACGATTTACGCCTCTCAAGTTAACGGCTAGCTCTAACGATGACCGTACTAAGGTTACATATCCATGTTGTCTAATAAGGCGTTAATTCCCAACAATTATTTTAGTTATACAAACCCAAGTTGTTTCTTTATCCGATTCTATTAATTTAATCTTTATTCGCAATAGGACAACATTATCTATTTAGCAACTAATTAACATGGAGCTACAAAAATTACCGTGAGCAGCTAATATTGTTAAGAACCTACTGTAAGATTTCAGACCCAATACTATTATCAATTTATCACAACAATTCCCATAAGTTCATATTTTTACAACGTCAAGTATCCCAATTTAATTATGTAGCTCCTAAAAAAATTATCCCATTATGTGAACAATTTATACTAGCAGGTAGGTCACGATTTTAAGAGACTAACAAAATTGGTTTTACAATTTTTGGACTTCTACCATATTTTATTTTAATATTACAAATTTACTTCATAAACTAATTAGAAAAACTTAAGAATGAAAAGACCCGCGGCCTCCAACGGCCCAGCGACGCCCAGCGGGAGCGCCCTGGCGCAGCGGCCTGGCTACGGCCTACTCCCAGGCGAGCCGGCCCGGCAGCAACCGCGGCCCACGCGGCGCAACCACGCCAGCAGGCCGGCCCAACCAGGTCCAAACCGGACGCGAGCTGCGCGTTTCGCAGAAAGGTCCCCTGGTTAACCCGAAACTCACCCGCAGTCCACAGGCTACTATTCCTACGAGTCTAACGCTTCGCAGCTGGACCCAAAACAAATTTCCAATTACGTTACTCACCCCCTCTTCTTCTCCGTTCGCCGAGGCAGAGCGGCGGCGGACACAGCGGAGCTGATTCGGCCGGCCGGAAGTGGAGCAAGTGGCGGGGAGGTGGCACCGGTGTGCTGTGGGGCTGGGCCGCACCCGAGGGGGCACTCAGACTTGCCGGAGATGACCCACAGTGGCCTGGCCACACGTGGCCGCAGCAGGGGAGGCGGCGCGCCGACCAACTCGGCCGGAGATGGCCACGGCAGCGGCGGGCGACCGGCTGATGAGCTACGAGGGACCACCGTGGACCAAGGAATGGCCACAACGCGGCCGAAGATGTCCAGCTGCAGCCTGGCCGCGCAAGCCGCGGCGACGGCTCGCCGATGCCGGTGGCCCGGGCGGTGGCGGGCCTCTAAGTGCGGGTGCGTGGCACGCCCATGGTGACCGCGCGGGATGGGGGTCGGTGCAGAGCCGCGCGGCCAGTGCGGCAGCGACAACGAGGGGCGCCAGGCGCGGGTGGGCGCAGCGCGGTCGCAGTCGAAAGCGCGGAGCTCGGTTCGGCCAAGGTCGTGGCTACGCGAGGGAGGGAGCAGGGAGAGAGAGCGAACTCGAGCTGGAGCGCCTCGAGATAAAAACAAAGCGAGGGAGCAGCGTGGCGCGGCAGCTGCACCGCGCAGCGAGGACGGCGACGCAAGGAAAAGTCATGGTCTACAGCTCCGACAGCGGCACGATCACGTCGCAATGAAGGCACGCTGGGCAGCGGGAGACAACGGCGCATGCCACAGCGACTCGACGCGAAGGAACTGGCCAAGTCTGGCACTGCGTGCACTCTGAGCGGTGGTCGGGCAGCCACGCAACCAAGCAGCGGCAGAAAACGACGTCGAGTGTGGTGTGCGTGAGTTTCCCCTTTCTATTTCCTTTTACTTGTTTTTATCAAACCATACCGTTAATTATAAAATCAGAAAGCGTGCCCTTATTTCTTTGCTACTAAAATCTACATCACCCCAAATATATATCCACTATATACTCATATACCTATTGCATGTTTATATATTATATATATATTTATATCAAAAGCATTCTTATCAAAACAAATACTTGAGTGTATATATAAACCTCTCTATATATTTTTATTTGTTCATTAAATTGTTTTTCGTGCCAATGATAAACACAACTTATTTTGTCCTTTTGTTAGGATTTTTTATTCACGCTTCCACGTGCTGAGTAAATTAACTTAGATGTTTATTTGATTTCTCTCAACCATAAACGTGAGTCGCATAGTATTTGTTTATCAATTCATGTGACTTGTAAATCTAAATCCGAGTAACTCGTTGCAATAATTTTTGCTCAGTCATTAACTCAGGTGCTAAGCAAGCTCGTGACACCCTACACCAGGGGTGTTACAAAAAGTAGGAGAGAATTACCAAGTATTCTCCTGACAGATCTGGAAATCAAGCAATGCTTGGCTCCTTCTAGTTCTAATCCTATGTAGCTATGCTAAACTAGAGATCTAATTGAGATGGTTTCTCCTGGGGCTAGGGGCCTTACTTATATAGCCCTTTAGGAAGCACCATAGCCCTTGGATCAAACCGACCTTGATAAACGATTATTATTGATCCTCAAAGGCGGTGGAGGCATGATCCACGAGGTGGCTCCCGATTGGCTAAGCCACTGGGGCGGGCGCCCAAGGAGGGGGGCGGGCGCCCCACTTCTGGGCCCGTTTCGTCTCCCGTTTGTTTGTAGAGTCTTCTCGTACCTTCCACATTCCAGAAAAGTTATGTGTAGCCCCTTTGTCCCTATGTAAACCTAACATGTGGGTCTCCTTTGGTTATTTCCTGATAGCCCTCGCAGAAACCGATATTCACCAAAACTCGTGGAATTCTATCAGTGTAACCCCTATATCTAGATAGTATTTATATTTAAATCATTTCTCATGCTATGTTGACAGTTAAAAATGATACTTATCTATCAGCAACAAACTCCCCTAAGCTTACCTTTTGCTCGTCCCTGAGCAAAGATAGACTCGATGATGGATCAGGAGTTGCTACAATACTTTCACGCCTTACAGGTACAGATGCGTTCAAACAAGAACTCTCCTCTGGATTAGAATGAACTATTCTGATGAAAAACTTACTCATATTACCTTCCACCATGGGGCTTGTAGCCGTCACTTGGGTCTTAAGTAGTTGAAAGACAGAACGGTTAAATCAAGCGCCATGTTTCAAGCTCTTTGATCAACTATTATTCTGGAGTTTTACAAGATTTTCAAAATAAAACTCAAAGATTCCTATGTATGACCCTTCTAAGTCTCTCTTTTGTGGTATTTCTGGATCCTCTCCAAGGCATTTATGGTGTATGCCTTTTCTCTCCTCTCAAAATACTCCCTCTGTCCTATAATACAGTGCATTCTAGGAATTTTAAGATAAATTAAGAGAGAAGATAAAAGACGCATGCACCCTCATTATATTTCCTAATCAGACGATATTATCAAGGTGATTAATGGTGATTGGTTGATAAATAGAAAGTACTTGATGTAAAATTGGTTTTTGTCCTCCAGAACACATTATATTTGAGGACAAATTTTGAATGCTAGAATGCACTGTATTACAGGACGGAGGGAGTATATGGTATTTTTGGTAGCATAGTAACATTATGCCTTCTCTCTCTCACCCTACTTCTAAAAGGCTTATGTGGAGCCTATAGGTGGGGAGACAGCAAAATATATATTGCATAATCAAAACTATGGATCCAAAGGAACGAGTCATAAAGTCAAATCAAGATATGCATGTGTCTTGGGCTATATGGTAGATAGTGGTAAATAGTAAATGGAGTAGAAGTGGTTATAAGGGGTAAAGGGATGATAATGGTGAATACTTAGCTCCTTCAGGAAATTTCTCATATACCTCTTCTAGAAAACATGAAGAATTTGAGAAGAAACTTGGGCTGCTAAATCTCTCTTTATTTCTGAGTGGGACATTTGTCCTCTTTCTTTTGTTTTTCTCTCTCTTTTTTTTCATCGAATACCCAAGCTTATTTCGGAACACAATAACAAGAGGTAGCATAACTAGATATTTGGAGCTTTATTGGCTAGCAAGGGATAAAATGGATGATAGGAATATTTTTGCAGTTCACTCCCAGTGTAAGAGTAGAACTATTTTCTAGGTGGATCTGAATGAGATATATGTGGATTCGTACTTATAGGGTAGAAGCAGAATATATGGATGGATGTATATGGATGGGTATGGATGCGTACTTTTAGGGTAGAAGCAGCATGTATAGGTAGAGTGTATAGGTGGATCTTGATTTTAACCGCATGACCAGTTCCTAAGGATCGACACAGCCTGACCATACTCAATGCTCACAAATAGTAAATATGAATGTAAGGCTTCCTAATCTATAAGCAAGTATATGGCTGTGGTAGAAATTTAAACTCTCGTCATACAGGAACTCATCATGTAGTAAGTTAATTTTCAAAAGATAAATTCTCCAAAACTCTAGTATCTCTAGGAACATGATAGACAGTAGCTCAAAACCTTCTCATATCATATCCGTCAACTACCTAGACTTAGATCAAGCATTTGCTACCCACAAGTTCAGGTTTAGAGCAAATCTTAAATCAAAACCATTGTATCCAAAACTCGAGAGAGTTCAAGGCTGAAAACTAGGTACTTGAAAGGAATTACGGTAAAGCAACTATTCATCATTTCTATATAAGAGTTTATTCTAGGGGTTCACTTAGCAAGATGAATCTTAGCACACTCTCCTATATTTATTAAACTTAAAGATTATATAGAAAACATATATATGTATAAGAAAACATTTATTTGGGTTTCTATAGGTTATGCATCTTTTTATTTTATTTTATTTCATATATGAAAATAGGTAAGTAAGAAAATACTTAGCTGGATACATAGGGAATGCTCTCCCCCAAGTTGAATATTGACATAGTCTTGCTTGATGAAACTGGCAGACAGTGAAGGTGTACTTTCTCTCATCGAAGTGCTTAGGACGATGATTGTTGAGACAACGCTCCGACAGGGAACAAATTGTCCTTTTTGTCTGTTTGCTTTCCTTCATCCTTTAAATTCTATGAAGCTCCAATAGACAACAAAGCTTGTGAAACTTAATTAAGTATTAGTAATAAACCTCTAAGCCTTGAGCGTCTAGAACCTCTTAACAGATGTATCTTTCTAGCAGGATCTCTTGTACCATATTTTTATGTTTTTACATTTTTATACAATGCAAGGAATAAAATGATGAATGCTTCTTTATTTTATTTTTATGCCACCACAGCAAGTAGACTTATGGGTTTTATGCCACAAATTTATTTGCATGAGGCTTAGTAATTTTATAATGCAATGCAAGACATATTTATTTTTTCTATGCAGAAATAAAGTATAACTAAACATATAATGAAGGAAAGTAAATATGATGTGAAAAATTAAATGCAGAACTAGAAAGGAAAATATTGATAACTATCAAGTTACCTCTTGGCGCGGCGTTCGGTGATTTGGGTCTACCGAACAGAACCTCTTATTCGCTCTAATTATTCTGGGGCACCTCGAATGGATCGAGTGGTACCTCTGATGGTGTTAAATCTGACTTTGAATTAACCTTTACTTTCCATACTTGTTTTGTTGGTGAGGTTGACTTTGAGGAGGAAGCTTGCTCTTCTGTCTTATCTTCTTCGGGGAATCGTTCTTCATATCCTGATACTTCTCCTTGATAGTCAGCTCATCCATCCTTGGGGATCTGATTCTTCTAGGTGCGGTTGCGATGCCTTCTTCTAGTTCTATTCTTCTTGGGTTCTTCATCAATTATATAATTATTATTGAAATAATGGCGTACCTTCTATGAGGGAAACCGGAAATGTACTTCTCCTGTTGCAAGGTAGATGATAGCCTTGGTGGTGCTTAGAAATGGTCTTTCTAGGATGATCGGTGGATCATACTCATCCTCTCCCATGTCAATGACTAAGAAGTCAGTCGGGATGAAGTGGTCATCAATTTGCACAGGGACGTTCTTCGCTATTCCGTCCATGAAGCGAAATGATTGGTCCGCCATCTGCAGCTACGCATAGGTTGGGTCTAAAGGCATAGTACCATATAGATATTCATAAGTTATCTTGGCCATTATATTGACGCCCGATCTAGTGTCATAGACAGCTTTCTAAAATGAGCTTCTGTTGATTGTGCATTCAATGGTTGGGATACCGGGGTCGTCTCTCTTAAGCAGATATGGGGACTTGAGCTGATGATCATGCTCTCTGTGGACTGCAGTGATCACTCTCACTGACTCTATCTGTTGTGGCTTCCTATTCTTGTTCTTGTTCTTGTTTCTCCGATTGTTCTTCTTCCTTGGTTCATAGGAATGTTGAGGGTGTGCAGGGAACAGCAACACTCTGTCCTTGAAGAAGAAGGTCTCTCTCTTGCCTTTGATGTTAAAACAGATCTTAGCAGTGTTGGCGTACATGATAGCTTCAGCGGTGTTCAAGAACGGTCGTCCCAAAATGATAGGCGACTTCTCATCACCACCTGTCTCTATTACTACAAAGTCTGTAGGAACATACGAGCTGCCCACTCGTACACATATGTCTTCTAGAATTCCCTTGGTATAGCAAAGTGACTGGTCTCCAAGCTGCAAGCACATGGTTGTGTAAAATAAAGGATAATTAAACATTTTGTCATAGATTACCTTGGGCATGATGTTGACGCTTGCACCGAAGTCACAGATAGCTTCGTTAAAGTTCACGCTTCCAATGGAGATCGGGATGACAGGTCTTCCTGGATCACCTTTCTTAATCGGTAATCGATAGAGTCTTGTCGTTCCATCCTTTGGAGATAGGGTCACTCCAATAACTTCCTGCATTAAATATGTTTACAAGATTTGCAGTTTCTAGATCTTCCGGTTGTCCTGGAATTTTACCTTGGTTAACAGGAACAACATTGGCAAGCTATTGCAACTGAGACTCTAGCATCTTATTAAAACTGAGCTGATTCTTAATGGCAGTAGAGAAATTATCCATTCTATTATTAATTGTTTCTAATGTTTTATCATTGGATGTTAATTTCTTAGATAGGCTATCCATTAATTTTCCTTGATTAAGCACTAACTCTCTCAGAGGGGGTTGATTAAAAGAATTATTACCTTGACATAGTTACCTGAGTAGTTAGGCCTCTGCTACTGATTCCAACCTTGATTCTATTGAGGACGGTAGTAGTTGTTGTTATTATTATTGAGGTAGTTCACATCCTCTTGTAGCTCTAGGCAATTGCTTCCTGAGTGTCCAGTGTCTCCACACTCTTCACAAGTCATACGGGAATCATGAATGTGCATGACTTCCTTCTTCTCGCCGGCTCTCTCATCGAGCCTCTTCATGAGTAGGTTCATCTTGGCAGACAGCATGTCTACCTCCTTTAACTGGTGCATACCTCCACCTCTCTTGCGGGTTTGAGTTCTTTCTTCATTCCAACCTTGGTTGGATGCCATTTTCTCCATAAGAGTTGTGGCTTGATTGATTGTAAGTGATAAGAATGCTCCTCCAGCGGCAGCATCCATAGTCTCACGGGTGCTATTAGTAAGCCTGTGATAGAAGGTCTGCATAAGTAGCCAATTCTCCATTCCATGATAAGGACATTCTAGGATGTAGTCTTGAAAGCGCTCCCATGCTTCTGGGACTGACTCATCATGTTGCTGCTAAAAACTTGATATCTTCCCATGAAGAGCATTTGTCTTGCCCATGGAAAAGAACTTCGCTAGAAAATTGGTGGAATAGAGTGCCCACGTAGTATTCTTTTCTTTATTCGCATAGAACCACTGCTTCGCTCTCCCCAAGAGTGGGAATGGAAAGAGACGAAGTAGTATGGCATCTCTGGGGACATCCTTAATGGTGAAAGTACTGCAAATCTCCAGGAAGTGTTGGAGATGAGCACTAGCATCTTCATGTGCCTTCCCACAAAACTGGCTAGCTTGCACCATATTGATCAACGCAGGCTTTAGCTCGAAGTTTTGCTCAATCTCTGCCACAGGTCCAGTCCGAATGTTAGCTGTAGTTGGAGCTGAGAACTCGCGGAGTGACTTATTTGCCATGGCATCGAACTCTGGTGTTAAATTTTGAACTATACTTGGTTGGCCTTCTGATTCAGAGAGTGGAGCTTCAAGCTGAGATAATGATGTTTTTGCTTGAACTCTCTTTAGCTTGGCTCTTGCTCTCCTGAATAACAATTCTGGATTATCGATGAAATTATCTGGATGGCCAAACTTGCTCATACATTACCCTGTATATAATATATAAAATAGACAAAAGACAAGGGTAAGAATGTATGAGAAGAGAAAGACGATGGTTTCTCGATCACATTAGTGGATGCAAGTGATGGCTCATTATCCTTTGGATAGCAATTCAACCTTCCCCGGCAACGGCGCCAAAATGCTTGTTGACACCTCTAATACCACCTAAGCTAGGTTGTCATCCTCAGCATGACACCAAAGGTGCTGGTACTAAAATATGCAAATACTCCTCTGAAATAAATATGAAATCCGCAAGCGCACAGATAATACCGATGTAGCATTTTAACCGGGAGTAATCCAGGTATCATTATTTATATTTTTACCACTGGGAAGGGATACTAAAGATAATGAGTAATGAACATCACTGCATATACTAATGGAGAGCATAACCATGTCTTTATCTCTCTTCTCATACAGGGTAAGTGTCACAAGATAAATAATATATATGAATAATAATAAAGGATAACTGGTAAGCACATAGCCATATAATGATAAACATCTCAATAGACTACTCTAGATATATAGCACTAGTATGGATTAGGACGAACTATAGGGATAAATCCTAGGTTATTCTAACTATAAAGTCAAAGCATACGATGATTAGTGCAATTACACTTGGCAATCATGGCAAGAAAATGTTATATCTACGCATAGTGATATTACTAAGGAAGATATAGAACATAGCCGTCACTTCACTGTAATAGTTGTGCTCTGCCTGCCCTATACTCGGGAGGTGGACTACAGAGGACTCAACAGGACTGTCACTCCTGTGATCTACCACACGATCCGAAATATAGGGTACAATCGTAGATAAATACAGTATAGGCACCACGCCTACACAATGTTTACCACTTACCCATGATATCAATGAGCAAGCGCTATATGATCCTATACTTGAATATAAGTCTGATCGATCAAAGTAGACTAAGAACAATATAATTGAGAACATAATCAAATAGAGCAAAGTCATATCCAATATGATAAAATAGACTAAAGTCATATTTATACAAATGATGAACTAGATAAATAATATAAGAAAAAATACAAAAGTAGGAGAGAATTACCAAGTATTCTCCTGACAGACCGGAAATCAAGCAATGCTTGGCTCCTAGTTCTAATCCTATGTAGCTATGCTAAACTAGAGATCTAATTGAGATGGTGGCTCTAAGGCTTCTCTGAATGAATGAGATGAATAATGAATTCCAGGTTAGGGTTTCTCCTGGGGCCAGGGGCCTTGCTTATATAGCCCTTTAGAAAGCATCATAGCCCTTGGATCAAACTGACATTGATAAATGATTATTATTGATCCTCAAAGGCGGTGGAGGCATGATCCACGAGGTGGCTCCCGATTGGCCAAGCCACTAGGGCGGGCGCCCCACTTCCGGGCCCGTTTCATCTGCCGTTTATTTCTAGAGTCTTCTCATACCTTCCACATTCCAGAAAAGTTATGTGTAGCCCCTTTGTCCCTATGTAAACCTGACATGTGGGTCTCCTTTGGTTATTTCCTAATAACCCCCTGCAGAAACAGATATTCACCAAAACTCATGGAATTCTGTCAGTGTAACCCTTATATCTAGATAGTATTTATGTTTAAATCATTTCTCATGCTATGTTGACGGTTAAAAATGATACTTATCTACCACCAACAATTATGGAGGTTTATATTGATGATATTGTGATTAAATCGGCTACCCATAAATCTCATTTGGCCGATTTGCGTCTTGATTTTGAGAGGATGCGCCATTATGGATTGAAGATGAACCCACTCAAATGTGCTTTTGGAGTATCAGCTGGAAAGTTTTTAGGCTTCATAATTCATGATAAAGGCATAGAGATTGATCCCAAGAGGATAGAAAAGATCAAGGGAGTTCAGGCACCTACATGCAAGAAAGACTTACAAAAGTTCTTGGAAAAAGTAAACTACTTGAGGAGATTCATTGCTAACTTGTCTGTGAAGATTATTCCTTTTACCCCCATATTGAAACTGAAGGATGAATCTGAATTCACTTGGGGGACAGAACAACAAGAGGCATTTGAGAGGATAAAGGAATATCTGTCAAAACCACCAGTTCTTCGTTCACCAAAGAGAGGAGTTCCTTTTAAATTATATATTGCCGCCGAAGAGAAGATTATCGGGGCTGTTTTGACTCAAGAAGACAAAGGTAAAGAATATGTAATCACTTATCTTGGTCGCCATCTTCTTGATCCCGAGACAAGGTATGCCCATATAGAAAAATTGTGCTTATCACTGTACTATGCTTGTTCCAAGATGAGACATTATCTTTTGTCTAGTACATGTGTTGTTGCTTGCCAGGCCGATGTGATAAAACACATGTTATATCGGCCAATTCTTCGTGGAAGGATAGGCAAATGGGCATACACACTAATTGAATATGACTTGACTTATGAGCCATTGAGAGCTTTAAAAGGACAAGTCCTTGCTGATTTTATTGTTGAGCATGGTATTGAATTGGGTAATGAAATCAATACCTTACTTTTACTCCCTGAAAATTGTATTTTGATGGATTGGTTTGCAAAGATAGCCAAGGTGTTGGCATTGTGCTTATTTCCCCTAGTGGTGCTGAATTTGAGATGCCAAGACGGTTGGATTTCTATTGCACTAATAATCAAACCGAATATCAAGCTCTATTATTCGAATTGATTATGTTACGCTCCATGGGAGTAAAGCATGTTGAAGTCTATGGTGATTCCTTACTAGTGGTGCAGCAAGTTGCTAGAGAATTTCAATACTTGGAAGGATCACTACGAGCTTGTCTCGATGCTTGCCTTGACATCATTGGTTCATTTGCCGAATTTCAAATTCGGCATGTTCCGAGGCATAAAAATCAAAAGGCCAACATGTTAGCTCAGCAAGCATCTGGCTATGACGTTGGTGGACGTAACTTTCATATTCAAGAATAGCCAAAGCATGAAGATTTATATTTTTGTCATGTAAGTGCGGAAGAATCGGCTAAGCTGATAGCCCTAGCTGGTCTAGCCGACCCTGATTCTCTGGCAAGTTAGTCGGCTTGGCCGACTTTACCAGTCGGCCTAACCGATTCCCCTATGGCCAGCCCGGCCAATATGCATGATGAACTCTCAAATCGGCCTAACAAAACTCTTAGTGATGTTGGGGCCGATTTACATGATTGGACGACTCCCTTATTGGCATATCTACGAGATCCAAGTGCCAAAGTTGATAAAAGTGTTCGGCGAAATGCTTTCAAATATGTGTTGCACAATGATAAGCTTTACCGAAGAACCATCGAAGACTTGCTGCTGAAGTGCTTAGGAACTGATCAAGCAAGAATAGCTATGGGAGAAGTCCATGAAGGTATTTGTGGTACACATCAATCAGCCCCGAAGATGAAGTGGTTATTTGCGTAGAGCCGGTTTCTATTGGCCTACTATGATGACCGATTGCTTTCGCTACTACAAAGGATATGAAGAGTGCCAAAGGTTTGGAAATATTCAGCTAGTGCCTGCTGCTATGCTTCATCCTATAATCAAACCATAGCCTTTTCGCGGTTGGGGGCTAGACTTCATTGGCCAAATTCATCCCCCATCTTCCAAGGGACATCGCTTTGTGTTGGTTGCTACAGATTATTTCACTAAGTGGATCGAAACTGTTCCTTTGAAGAATATGACACATAAGGAGGTTATTGAGTTCATCACTGAGCATATCATTCATAGATTCGGCATACCCCAAATATTAACTACAGATCAAGGGACATCATTTATGTCCAAGAAAGTGAGAGACTTTGCCAAATTATATAAGATCAAGTTGCTCAAATCATCTCCATATTATGCTAAGCTAATGGCCAAGCTGAGTCTAGTAATAAAACTTTGATCAAGCTTATTAATAAGAAAATTGAGGAGAATACAAGAAGGTGGCATGAAGTATTGTCTGAAGCTCTATGGGCACATCGCATTTCAAGGCATGGTGCTACAAAAGTTACTTCTTTTGAGCTAGTATATGGTCAAGAGGCCGTGTTGCCTGTCGAGGTAAATTTGAATGCATACAGGCTTGCTAAACAAAATGATCTATCAGCCATTGTGTATCATGATTTGATGATGGATAACATCGATGAGGTAACTGATGTAAGATTAAAAGCTCTCAAGGAGATAGAGAAAGACAAAGCTCGAGTTGTCAGGGCATACAACAAAAAAGTCAAGAGCAAATCTTTTCAAGTAGGAGAATTAGTGTGAAAAATCATACTACCTATTGGATCGAATAGCAATCAATTTGGCAAGTGGTCACCAAATTGGGATGGTCCTTATAAATTGATCAAAGTCATGAGTGGTAATTCTTATTTACTAGAGACATTGCAAGGTGAACGTCTCAAAGTAGCATTCAACGGAAGATACTTAAAAAAGTATTTTCCAAGTGTTTAGCAAGAAGCCTAAGTGCTCTCCAAACAATGACCGATACATGTATCACCCTTAGAATAAAATGGTCGATGTATACATCGCCCTTAGTCACCATACAGCCGATGAGATGGGTATCGTTGCTGTTTGGTTTAATTATGTTTGTTTGATCAAGTGTTTTCATATTTATGCATCATAAACCTGAAAACAGGGGGCATATGTTGACAACCAAAAATGTCTATTTTGTGAACTTATCAAAATATATAACGGACTTCACCATTGCATTCCTCTCGTCGAGATGGTCAAAAAAAACATATATGGAATGTCCAATTTGGAGTCCGGATGAGAGAGTTGTGCCTCCGGAAAAATGTATGAACTACCGGTACTACCGGTCCGAGATCACCGGTACTACCGGTCCAAGAAGGTTTGGCGCAGATTTAAACTACCGGTGCTACCGGTCTTTGACTGGTACTACCGGTGGCTGTCGGAGGAAGGCACAGTTTTGCGTGAAAATAAACTACCGGTCCTTAACCGGTACTACCGGTGGAGCCTGACCGGTACTACCGGTAGGTGTTTATTCCGAATCTGACTTTCAGATCTCGAACCGATTTGTTTTTAGATCGGTTTTTGGACATGGAAAACTTAGAAAATAAGTCTTGGAGAGGTTTTTTACTGGATAAGACCACCCCCTCTATATATATGAGAGGATCATGGCCGATTGAGTTTCCATCTATCCAATAGACAAAACAACAACAAAAACTCCTATCTTACCCTAGTTTTCTCCTCTCAACCCTTTGCCCTGCTGTTCAGCAAGCCTCTCAACGAGATTTGTCGGCATCCTAGGCGGCCTTGCTGGTCCTAGGAGATCCTCCACATGCTTCTCCCCGACAGATCCTTCCGGGAGTGGTTCGGGAGCCGTTTCAGCAGAGAACGACCTCTACATCAGTCCTATCGATCCCTAGATCAGTTACGCCGGTTACGCTTCGTCTCTTGCTGCATTACATGTCTTGTGAGACCTCTTGGACGTCTAAGGCCCTCGTTGGTGTGTTGGCTTGGAGCGATCTTCAACATCAACAAAATCATTTATAAACAATAGGAAAACCGAGAATCTTCTATTTTGGTTTTGAGCATAGCAAGTCGCAAGCAGCAGAGGCACTGTTGTCTCGACGACCAGCATGAGGCGCTGGCCGCTGAATTGACGGCTAGCCGTTGTTGAAAGACGCGTCATCTCTTTGCATTGCATTACCTCCCCGATTGACCAGGCCAAGATGGTCGTCGTCGACGACGTGCGCCATTGCCTGCCGTGCTTGGCGAGTCTGTCGGTTAGTAGCCTAGCAGCCGTTCAGAATTCACAAATAAAGCACGCCCTCGCCATGGAAGCAGATAAAGCACGCCCCGCCGCCGCCGGTACACTGGACTTGCAGTGTAATGTAATACTAAATCCGTTCCAAATTACAGTTCGTTTGACTCTTTTTAACCCTAAATTTGACCATTCGTCTCATTCAAAAATTTGTACAAAATATCACTTCTTTTGATGTGACTTGCTTTATTAACAAAAACTCTTCAAGAATAACTTAGATTTGGCTATGTTTACATAAATTTTTTAATAAGACGAGTGGTCAAATTTAGGATAAAAAAAAGTCAAACGAATTATAATTTGAAACGGGGGAGTACATCAAGTACGATGGGCACGCAGTGTCGTCGTCACCACCTAGAACACCATTACATTTTTTTTCTAAGTATTTATTTATTAGGGAGTAATGCACACGTCCCCATGTCGGGTGAGAAATAAGAGATCACATGGAAACCATGGAGCATATATAATAACAAAACAGTAAAAGTACAACGTGCAAGACTCGTCCAAGTCCAACACCCATACAATGCTAAGGTCATATCAGTGGAGTGGAGTGGAGGACAGCTTATTAGCTGTTCTTATATGCATGTGCATGCTCTCCTTGAGTTCAGCAAGCATATTCATAGGTTCCTACAAGCCCTCCTTTAGTCCTTTTGGAGTTCTTACTAGAAAGTAGAAACACATATAGAACACACAGGAAATTCAGAAGGATGGTGTCGCTACTGGAGATTTTCCTTTCTGCAATCCTAGGCGACCTAGCCACTAGATCCATAGATTTCTTGGCCAGCAGGCGTGCCAAGCCTCAGGCGCCACAGGACGTGGAGGATCGCCTCCAGAGGGTCCTGCTCCGGGCGCAGGTCATCGTCGACGAGGCCATGGGGCGGAGGCGCATCACGAACCAAGCCATGCTCCGGCAGCTGGACGCGCTGGCTGACGCCGTGCACCGAGGCCACTATGCCCTCGACACATTCAGATGCCAGACAAGTCGTCTTCACCAAGAGGAGGCGTCGTCCAGCAATGGACAGAGCATCGTGAATCGTCGCCGGCCTGTGGCTTCTTCTGTTTTCTCCAAAGTAGATTCTGTAAAAGATCTCTTCATTCCCAGTGCAGCAACAGGTAGGCAGATCTCAGAAGAAATGCAGGAGGTGCTTGACCGTCTGAGTGCCATGATCGTTGATGCCCATGAACTAGTCCTGTTCCTGGCGAACGACAGTCGTCGCATGGACCGCCAGCCTTACAGCATGTATCTCCTGCTGGGCAACTGCATGTTTGGTCGCCAGATGGAAGTACAGCTTGTCATCGACTTCCTGTTGTATGCACAACATTCTGGTGCCGAAGAACCAGCAGTGCTGCCAATCGTTGGTCCCTTCAGGGTCGGCAAGAGCACGCTAGTCGCCCATGTCTGCAAGGATGAAAGAGTCCGTGGTCATTTCTCAGAAACCATGTTCTTGAGCGACCATGACTTTGTATATGATGGGCTAGCAGCTTTCAGAGAAGGATTATGTGCAATGAGACAGCAAGATTGCGGCACGTCAGATTATTCTTCCAACAAAGATGGGGTGACAAGGAGATTGCTTCTTGTTGTGGAGGTAGGTGGGGATCTGGACGAAGATGTATGGAACAGGCTGTACTCTGCATCTAAACATTGGATGCCCAGAGGTAGCAAGATCATACTTACAAGCCGGTCTGACAAGATCGCAAAGCTTGGAACAACACGGGCTCTAACAATGAAGCCCCTGTCACATGAGGCATACTGGTATTTCTTCAGAACGCTCGCATTCGGGAGCGCAGACCCCATGTCACACCCGAGGCAGCTCACCAACCTGGCAATGGAGATTGCAGCGACGTTGAACGGGAGCATGATCATCGCCAACGTATCCGCCCGCATGCTGAGGGACAGCTTCAGCGTCCAATTCTGGGGGAAGTTTGCGACGTTCATGAGGTTGCAGTTCCAGAGACATGTATCCAAGTTTGGTGAGCACCCATACGACCTGCTGAACCAGAACAAACCAGTATATTTTGGGAGGATACACAGGAGGTCTGAGCAGGTGGTTGCTTACCATCAGTATCATCGGCATTCTTCACAGCAGGATCATCATCAGGTTCCCAAGATCACCTTGCACGATGTGACTTATGGAGACGCAAAGCTTCCTGGGAGATTCGAAGCCCTGGCATGGAAGTCTCCCATACCACCCTATTATAGCTACGTCTATGCTTGTGAGATTCAGGAGCTGAAATCTTCTACAGGAAACAAGAGGAAGCGATCCGCAAAAAACGGCAGCGCACTTCCATAGTGTTTGTGATTGTTAGGATACTATAGTACTAGGAAAAATGAGTGCATTTTCTCATAGGGTATCCCAAGTTATAATGGCATGGGAAAACTGTAAGGTAGAATGTTTAGAAGGGGCATACCAGAGTTAAAATGCTAAATGTACTGCTACCTGTGTCATCATATGTAAATTGTAAGTGATCACTAGCAGATAGCACATAGCAGTTCATATCATCTGATGACGAAGTGTATGCCAGTGGTTTTAGTCCAGACTCCAGAGAGCATCCTCAGAGTCTGTTTTATTTTAAAAGTTGTGTTTACTTTCCGTTTTCAGTTCAACCTACTGGGCATTTCTAAAACAGAGGCTCACGGGTCATGTTTTCTGCCAAACCTGGCTAGGCTGTGATAGGTTTGGCCCAAGCACAAAGACCAGACTAAGGAGGATATGGTCTTGACCCATAGATAAAAGGCTGACTTTGCCTTTTTGTTCCACAAGCCCAGTGACCTTGCAATTGTCCCAGGACCACTTGTCACTGTCGTCTGTGGACATTTCATAGTTCCTGAAAATCACTTAATAACCCTAAAAATCCATTTTCAGAAATTCTGAGGAATGTTCTCGCTCTGTGTATTTTCTGAAACTAAATCTTCCAGATGACCTTTGGGTGCTATGTTCATCCCTCCATTTCAACACTGATTTCGATGATTATTTTTCCTACAAAAAGATGTGCCTCAATTCATGGTCTATGCCTCCCCCCCCCCCACTCACCCCCATAAGTTAATAATACTTCAGGGTAATTTGAAACTATGTGAATTCCATTTGATTTCAAGCGACTTTTGGAGTAGATAAAATCAGCATGATCTTTTCCTTAAAAAAGGAATATAGTCCTAAAAGTGATATACTCATTTCTATATAATCCCAAATCCAATGGACATATATTAGATAACTAAAATGAATTGATTTAACTGTGGATGCTTGATTCTTTTCTGAACTTTTTGTCCTTCTGGTTTGTTAAAAAAAATATATATTCTTGTCTTTGCATCAGGAAATATGATACTAGTAGGATCCTCAAAAGCACTCTATATGGACAAAAGATGGTGGTATATCGAAAGCTCAACTGCTGAGAGAAAAATTCTGCACCATTGATCTAAGAGTTGCATTACAAGCTCCTGTTGTATCATGTGGATTTAAGCATCCGGAAAGGAAGTACAGTAGATAATTTTCAAGAGGTATTAAAAAATCATTTTGATCTACAATTTTTAGTACTATAGGTGAATATGCAAAAACAAGCACCAATAGCTCTAGCAGTTCAGATAAGCCATCATGCTAATTCATAAGAGAAGAGGAGCCCTAACCCATGATCTCAATCATAAGATCTATCACTTGGCTACAGGGTTGGTAATACTCTACTATATACCTCACTAAAAAAATGCAACATAGCTCCTGTAGAGTGTAGAATCTGACAAATCAAAATTTAATCCACTGCCTTAACATACTGTTTGGTGAAATGCACATAATCGCTAATCTACGCATTAAGGGTGCTAGAGAAAACTTAATGACTACCCTTCTGTACACAAATATTCCAAGTTTCACTACATGTGCCATGTACTAGAAGTCACAGCTATAAATTTGTGAAAAGATTGTGAAAAGGTACCAAATATTAATCTGAAAGATATTGGGCATAGGCTGGTACAGAGTTGGGCCACAGAAAATTTTACCATCAGAGATTAGGAATTCTTTTATTCTCCCAAACTATGTATAGGTCCCGTGTTGTCAAGAAAAGGATTAACAGTACCATAGTGGAGAAACATACAATTTTGTTCCCATTCACCGGTTCAGAAAACTTCCTCTGTTCCCAAATACTTGGCAACTCAAACTGGCCAGAATCTTACGAAGCACTTTCAGAGCCTTATAACTCCTTGTATCTGAGTTATGCATACTGTGGTGCTGGGCACATCTCACTGAAAGCCCCTTCAGTTCGAGAAAACGTCTATATTAACTCTGCAGGCCAACAGACAAAAAATGGAGTTGGAGAATGGCTGCCACTCTGCTTGGTAGCATTATCAATTCCAAAACGTGGATAGCAAGAAGATTCTCAACCAATGCAACCAAGCTTTAACATTTCTGGACCGTGATTCAGTCAGTGGATCAGTTAAACCATGACAAAATCAGTTGGAACCAAAGTTGGGTTCTCCTGATGCAAAGCATAAATCTTATCGGTCATTCCTTCCTTGCGATAAGCTTCCACCAAGATAGAGTATGTCACAGCATCAGGATCACACTGTGTATGCTTCATGTGCCTGAAGACCCTCTCCATCTCCATAAGATCATCTGCTCTTGCACATGCACCAAGAATAGCATTGTGGAAAGATGTATTTGCAGGCACATCAAGCCTCTCAGCAAGCTTAACCATGCCCACCACCTTATGGAATTGGCCTGCTTTGCTAAACCCATTTATTAGACAGCAGAAGGTCTTTGTATCCGGCTTCATACCCTCAGAGCGCATCTGGTTAAATGTGTGCTCCATGTTTTTGGCATCACCCACCTCGGCAAATGCCTCAATCACATTGTTGTATGTCGCGGTTGTCCATGGGAACGCAAGCTTGCGCATGTACTCCATGACTGTAGACATCTTATCATACATCCGCTTCTTCCCATAGGCACCAATCAGGATGTTCAGTGTGCGAGTCTCTGGTTCAATCCCATAGCTTCGGAATTTCTCGTACCATTTTTCCATCAATTCAACCTGGCCCCTGTTTCCAAACAGGCTTAAGATAATGTTCATGGTCCACACATCCGGTTTGCAGGTTGTGCTGTCGAGCATGTCAGAGAGCACCTTCTCCATGTCATCCAACCGTCCAGCCTTTCCATAGCCACTGAGGACAATATTCTGCGTGACCGTGTTGGGCGCTATAGAGCGCTCAGCCATGTCTTTGTACATAACATCAATGAGGTCAAATCTCGTGGCATCGACACAGGCCTTGATGATGGTGCTGTAGGTGTAGACGTCAGGCTGGCACAACGGAGAGCCCTTCATGTCATTGAGGAGCTGGAGTGCCTCATCCAGTAGGCTACTGCGGCAGTAAGCCCCAATTAAGGCTGTGTAAAGCTCAGGGGTGGGCTGACATCCTTGTTGCAACATCTCATCGAAGAGTTGGTGCGCTCGGGCGGGCTGCCCTGATCGGCCGAGCAGCACGATGAGCTTCATGTAGGTTCCCTCTTTGGGATGGTAGAACGGCTGCTCCTTGAGCATCTCAAACACCTGCCAGCACCAATTGGCAATTAGTGTTCGTAACAACATTGCCACGATTTCCTTTCCTCAAACAAACAATTGAATCTAACTAGCAATTCAGGGAGAACTATGGATTTTTGCAGACGATGGAGCAACGCAAACAAGGGGGGAATCAAATGTAACCCGTGGTGGTGTTTTACCTGGAGCGCCTCTTGCCAGTTCTTGGAGCTGACGCGGTCGGCGAGGGCCTCGGTGACAGTGCACGCCCACGCCTTGGCGTCCGCGCGGGCGTCCAGCCGCTTCTTGACGTTCTTCAGGGGAGTCCTCGGCGTCCCCGAACCGGGACCGGCGGCGGTCCCCGGGAACTCGCCGGCCTTCCAATGCCGCTTCCCCTGCGACGGGGCGGGGGCGAGGCAGCCGCCGCCGTCCCTCCCGGGAAACTCCCCGGCCTTCGAATGCCGCCTCACCTGTGCGGGTAGCCTTCCGCCGCCACCTCCATCGGCAGGAGGGGTCCCCGGGAACTCCCCCGCCTTCCAGTGCCGCTTCCGCTCCGGGAGCTGGGTCCAGGACGACGACTCCGAGGGGCGGCGCTTCTCCTGCGCCGGGGCGGGACGGCGCCTCTCCTGCGACGGGGCTACGCGGCCGCCGTACCTCCCCGCGGCCGACGGCGCCCCCGGGCCCCGCCGGAGAAGAAGAAGAAGACGCGGCGGCGCCGGTGGCGGCGCTCGGCTGTTTGAGAAGAGAGCGGAACCCGTGCAGGGAGAGGCGGTGTAGGCCGGCGGGGCCATGAGTACACGTGGGGTGGGTTTACGAGAGGGAGAGGAGAGGGGGAGGAGGCGCGCGGGGAGGGATGGTCGTCGCTTAGCAGGCCGCGCGCCGGCGGCGGGAATGCACGGGGGCTAGCCGCCGCACCGCGCGCTCCATGGACAGAGGGTTGCGCGGTTGGGAACGGGGGAGGAATCGGAGCTCGGATTGGACCTCCGCCGCAGCGCCTGCCGCTCTGGATCTGCGTGGAGCTTGCCAAGGAGACAGGGGTAGAGAGATGGTCCGGCGAGACAGGGTGGAGAAGCAGAGCAGAGGAGGGGATAAGATTCAGGGGACTGTGATGAGAGCGCGCGCTCTGGCTCTGGGCCCACAAGTCAGTGACTTCAAGGGATGAATTTGGCTATGAAATATTTTTTTTGTTTGTCATTGTCTGCGTGTGTGCGAAAATAATTTTTGGAGTTTTTAAAAAGTAAAATATATTTCTATTAAATATATTGGCTTTGGATACGACAAATTTTATAGTTTTATTTAAAAATCATAATGTTGCTCAAACTCCCCAGAGCTGCTAGTATATGTTGTCCGGTGGGAGACCCCCGCCCCGTCTCCGTGTGTGTTCGTTTTGTGATAAGTGATTGTCAATGTGATCTACGAAGTAGGTTGAGTGGTGACTAACCCTACCTTGGTGAAAGCCTTGTGTGCGACACGTCTCTTGGCTTGTGTTGTGCATGTGTGGAGCACGGAGGCGGTAGCCGACGGCGAGGTGAAGGTCAAGGAGGACGTACCGTGCCGATGGACCGGAGGGGTGAAGGACGGACGTGAGGCTTAGACCGACCGAATTTTTTACTGTTTAACCTTTTTTTGAAAAAAAATTACATTTAGCCCTCTGGACGACTTAAACTCATCTTTGGACCCCGGGGGTCGGCGCCAAAACTCATGGCTCCGAGGTAACACATCTCGGCGTCACAGATCTTGGCTCCGAGGTGCCTGACCGCGCACAGCATGGCACCCGAGGTGGCGCTGACGTGGCCGGTACCTCGGAGCCACAGATCTTGGCGCCGAGCTCGGAGCCACAGATCTCGACGCCGAGCTCGGAGCCAAGATCTGTGGCTCCGAGGTACCCACCCGATCAGTTTTGCAGCAGGCGCGTCGGTGCATGGCTAGGCCGCTTTGGTGCCGGCGGACCATGCGCGGGCAGCGGCGAGAGGCACGCGGGGACCTCGTGCGGACAGCGGCGTGCGGCACCAGCGAGGTTGCGGCGAAGCGAGCTGGGCGCTCCCGTGGGGGGCGGCTACCAGGGCTGCAGGCAGGAGGCAGCCGCACGCAGTGACCGGCGAGTGGCGGCAAGCCACAAGCAGGGACGAGCTCAATATCCTGGAGTCTACTCTTCTTGCTGCCGTTATACATTCTGTGCAATAACGTTTGACAGATTATTTCGTGGAGCTTTACGTGATCGCGTGGTGGGGCAATCGCGTGAATAGATAGATCATCAGCATGTCGCGTCACATCCAATTTGAACCACCATGCTTATCTGTCGTGTTTTTGCTCTGTTTTCTGCGAGGAATGGCAGCTCAAAAAAGTTTTACGCTTTCGCCGAACTGCTTAACTTGCGTGTCTATTGTGGAGGCTATTTGGATGCCCAAAAGGAAGAGGGTCCTGCACCTCTATGTGGAGTGGTAAATTGTGGACGGCAGCAAGAAGAGTAAACTCCAGGATATTGAGCTCGTCCCTGCTTGTGGCTTGCCGCCACTCGCCGGTCACTGCGTGCGGCTGCCTCCTGCCTGCAGCCCTGGTAGCCGCCCCCCACAGGAGCGCCCAGCTCGCTTCGCCGCAACCTCGCTGGTGCCGCACGCCGCTGTCCGCGCGAGGTCCCCGCGTGCCTCTCGCCGCTGCCCGCGCATGGTCCGCCGGCACCAAAGCGGCCTAGCCATGCACCGACGCGCCTGCTGCAAAACTGATCGGGTGGGTACCTCGGAACCACAGATCTTGGCTCCGAGCTCGGCGCCAAGATCTGTGGCTCCGAGGTACCGGCCACGTCAGCGTCACCTCGGATGCCATGTTGTGCGCGGTCAGGCACCTCGGAGCCAAGATCTGTGGCGCCGAGATGTGTTACCTCGGAGCCATGAGTTCTGGCGCCGACCCCCGGGGTCCAAAGATGAGTTTATGTCGTCCAGAGGGCCAAATGTAAATTTTTTTTAAAAAAAGGTTAAACAGTAAAAAATTCGGTTGGACCGAGGGACCCGGAGGCCGGGTGGCTAGCCGCGGTGGCTGACACTTGGGACATCGACAAACGCGAGAAGACATGGGAGTGACCGTGTTGACCGTGGAGGTGACACGCGTCGGATGGCGGGCGTCGCGTATGGAGTACGCTACTCGCGGAGCGGTTTGATGGTTTGTGCCTCAAATCCATCGGAGATGGGTTTACGGGTTTGGGCCTCAAAACCTGGACGGAGGTTCCGAGGAGGAACGGACGACACGTGGCGGCATCGGGGAGGTCGCGTCGAGGCGAAGCTACCGGTGAGGAGGCGCGGTGGCCATCGAATCAAGATGAATATCGGGTTGGACCTTTACGCCCTTGGGCTAAATGGTTTGGCTCATTTGTATACAGGGGCAAATTGGGAATTATGTAATAGCCCTGTTAAATAGGATGAGGGAGCCTCCATCTCCCTCACCTCTCTCCCATTTTCATTTTATCCTTCTCTAGTTTCTCCTCCCCCAGTGTTCTAGCTGTTGAGAGAGGTCCACAGCTCAGTTCATGGTTGTGTAAAACTGAGACTTTTGAGTTGGGAGTGGAGGCCTTAACCTCCAGGTGCTCTCTGGGCGTTGAACTGTGAGCTGCGTTTGTGTTCGTGGTTTTTGTTCTTGCTCGGTCTCGTTCCTCTTTTCTATGCTCTTGTGAATTTCTTTGATCTGAGTTGATTTCGAGCGTTTTTGGTTGATCCATGACGAGCAAGGATGTGTGTTGATCAAATCCCCCAAGTGACTTACCAAATTTGGCACGAGCTCAGAGATCGATCCAGTTTTCGTTTTTCTGGAAAACCCGGTTCTTGCCCCATTCTCTTGATTTTCCCGGGATTTGAGTTAATCCCAGGCGATGATTCTTGGGGAATACGTTTGTTCTAGGATGAATTTCATTTGTGCAAAGTTTGAGAGCGAATCCTTTTGTTTTGGGTTGGATTTTGTTTAATTTTTGTAACCGCCCTCTTCTCTGTTCTAGCGCTAAGGCGCTCTGTTCTTACGACGTTCGCGGATGGGATACAGAAGCAGCGCTACCGGCGCCGAGCGCTCTGCGCCATGCGTGCTCACCTGAGCAGTGCTAGCTCCAATCCTGAAGTCCCGTCGCTGGTACTGTGCACTCTATCTTGGCTGCTGTGCGTCGCTCTTCTTTCTCCCCCGTGTTCTTGTTCGAGCTTTGGAGAACAGGTGCTCGTACGTTGGTTCGGACAGCAGGTCAGCGTCGTGCGGCGCTCGTTCTTGGGCCCAGGAGCCCCCAGCCATTCTCGTACAGCAAGCAGGCAGCGTCTGCTAGTTCGTGCTCGCCCCTACCGTGCAGTTCGTTCATTTCTTCGTTCGTTTCTCAGTGCAGATTGGACCTTGCAGAGCAGCAGTGCCCCTGCGTCTTGCGCTTTCAGACGAGCCCAACGGTAGCGTTACCAACGCCGGCGCTCTCGTGCCGTACGTGCTCTCTAGAGCAGCGCTCGCCTCTTGCTCCCAGCAGCTGCAAGTTCTCTGACTTCAATCGAACCAAGTTTTGGTGCCCAGCATCGTTTCTGTCTCTCTGTTGCTGTGTGCTGTACGATCCCCTCCTCTCTCTATTTTCTTACTGCGTTTTTTTTGTTTGTTCTCAGTACGTTGGAGTGAACTGCAGCAACCAGTGCATTGCTAGTTTGTGATTCGTTTGAGAAATCTAGAGAGGCAGTACTTGCTCTCAGCTTTGGCGAAGAGCACTGAAGCACAATAGTGCTGTGAGCAGATTTCGTGTCTGTGCTTGGAATTTCAACTCTATATTTCTCGAGCTTGCTAATTCATCCGTGGTTCTTATGTTTGTGCTCCGATTCGGGTTTCGTCTTTTGCATCGGCTTTGTGTCGTTCCGAGGATTTTTTTGATATTCTTGTCACTAGTTGGCTTGGATATTTTTGTTTTGGGAACTCGTTTGTGCTTGGCGGTGATTTTGGGACAGCGGCCTAAAAGTTTCACGAGAAATTTTACGGCTCCCATTCACCCCCCTCTGGTCGCCGTTTTCGGTCCTTCAATTGGTATCGGAGCCGGTTAAGGATCATTCCACCTTAATCGGTCCGTGATCCACGAAGGCGACATGGAGCGTGGCTCCGGTAAACCACCGTTCTTCGATGGAACAAATTATCCCTATTGGAAGATTCGCATGTCTGCGCATCTCCAGGGGATTGATTGGCTTATCTGGGAGATTTGCGAGGATGTTACTTACGTTGTGCTTGAACCCCATGCTCGTATCACGCAAGATCATAAAGATCGACACAACGCTAATAGCAGAGCTCGCGCAGTTCTTTTCTCGAGTCTTTCACTTCAGGAGTTCGAAAGAGTCTCCGATTGTACTGCTGCTCGGGAGATCTGGGTGAGGCTTCAGAGCTATCACGAGGGGACCGCACAGGTCAAAACCAGACTCTACGAGACGTACAAGAGGGAGTACGAGAACTTCACTCAGCTTGATGGCGAGTCCATCGATGCCATGTTTTCTCGCTTTCAGACCATCGTCAACAAGATGCGAGCAAACAAGGCACAGTTACCTTATGATGATCATGAGAGGGCACTCAAGCTTCTATATGTCCTAGATCGGAAGGTATGGGATGTGAAGGTGACCACCATCATTGAGTCTTCGGGGTATGAGACCCTCACCGTAGATGAGCTTTTCAGCAAGCTCAAGTCCACCGAGATCGACTACCAGACCCAAGCCAAGCTCAAGAATCCCTCTGCACCGACTATGGCTTTGGTCTCAGGTAACGGCTCAAGTTTTTTGGCTAACCCTTCACAGGTGTCTTTTGCCTTGTCTTCTTTGGTGTCTGTCACAGAGGAGCAGATGAAGAGTCTTGGGGACGACGAGCTGGCGTTGATCATTAGCCGGTTCTCGCGGTTTCACAATAACCGCTTGAATCGCCGGCGTGGTGGTGGTCCGAAGGAAGGATGCTACGGCTGTGGAGATCCCGACCACTTTGTCGCCCACTGTCCCAACAAGAACAAGCACTCCTTCGACAAGTACGACTCCAGCAAGCGTAAAGGACAAGCGTGAGTACACCTCCAAGCACAAGTCGAAGGGAGGATTCAACAAGGAGGCGCTGAAGAAGAAGTACTTCAAGAAGGCCAAGGCCCAAGAGCGTGCCTTCCTCGCCTCCCTCAGCGACCTCGACAACGACACCGACGACGACCGGTCTTCTTCTTCCTCGAGCGATGATGAGTCCGAGAAGAGGCGTGAGGACAAGTTGACCGGGCTTTGCTTCGTCGCCAAGTCCATCCACGGAGGCTACTGCACCATGGCCATGGATGAAGGGGTGAAGCCCAACAAGGACGTGCTTCCCGGCGACGGCGACTCTACCGAGGTAAAACCCTCCGTCGATGCTCTTATTGCCGAACTTGATATCATGACCGATACTTTGATGAGTCAAGATAAGCTGCTAAAACGTGCTGCTCGTGAGAGGAAAGAGTTTAAGAACAAGCTAGAAGTTGTGGAGAAAGAGCTTGAGGAAGCTAAGAAGCTTGTTGTTCATGTCTCTGACGAGGTTGAGTGCGATGAATGTGCTGTTCATATGACTAACTTTTCTGAGTTGCAATCTAAGTATGCTGCCTTGTTAGATGAGAACGATGAGCTGAAGGCTAGGTCTAGCTTGTTGGGTGCGTGCAAGTCTTGTTCAGGCTTGCAATCTGAGCTGGCAGAGAAGAATGCCAAGATCCTTGCTCTTGAGAAGGCCAGTTCAGATAGCACGGTTGTTGAGTGTGCACGTTGTGAGAGCTTGGTGTTGGAGCTTGAGTCTTGCAGGCATGACAAGATGAGATCCGAGGAAGACAACACATACCTTCGATCCATCTTGAATTGGGTGTCTTGTAGTGAGCCGCAGTTGGGCATGATGATGAGCCAGTTCAGACAGGGAACTGGGACATCGGGAGTAGGCTTTGCTCTAGGTGGGAAGGATGAAAATGTCTATGGTAAAATTGGTGAGTTCAGTGGTTTGATCCCAAGTGAGAAACCTTCCACTACTCCCAAATTGATCAAGATCAATCCACATAAGCCTACCGAACCCACTGTGAAAGATGGAGTGTTTGAAGAGCCTCCAAGAGCTCCACCCCAGAAACAAGTTTGGGTTCCAAAACTGAACTATCTCAAGAACCCACTGTAAGGTCCAAAGGGCTAGAGGGGGGGTGAATAGCCTATTTAAAAATCTACAAGCTTCACTAAACAACCACGTTAGTATAAAAGATGGCTAAGCTAATTCTAGCACTAGCTCAACTACACTATGCAAGCCACCTATACAATTCTAGTGAAGCAAGGCTATGATCTCTAATACACACCAACAAGACTAAGTCATTAAGCTACTTACTCCTATGTGATAAAGGCTACACTAAGATTAGTATAAGAAAGTAAAGAGCAAGTGACTTGATTCTTATACCAACGATGTAGAGAAGTAATGCACTCGAAGAATCAATCACAATGATCAACCATAAGAGAAATCCTCGGCAAAGAGATGACATAAGATTTTTACCGAGATTCACTTGCTTCTCGGCAAGCTACTCCTCGTTGTGGCGATACACCCACTTGTCGGTTCGCGAGCTAATCGACTATCAAGAGTCGAGCCCTCGGCGGACGCCGCACAACCGCACACAAGATGGGGATCCTCTAAGCCACGAGCTCTACTAGAGTATCCAATTTGCGAACTCCCGCGGGGAAGGATCAAGAACCCCTTACAACACTTGGTGAGGGCTCCAACAATCTTCAATTGTGAGCTCAATCACCTCCGCTGCTCCAAGCCGTCTACCGTGTCGGGAAACACGGAAGAGTAACAAGAAATCCACAGCAACTCGAAGATCAAGTGCCTCTAGAATGCAACTCTCAAGCAATGCACTTGAATCTCACTCAATCTCACTCAAGATGTGCAACCAAGCAAAGAGATGAGTGGAGGGGTTGTCCTCTAGCTCAAAGGATGTCTCTAGGTCTCAAAATATGCAAGAGATGCCCTCAAACCCCGGACATCTTCTATTTATAGCGAAGGGGTACGTAGCTAGCCGTTACTGGACGACACAGTTCAAATCGCGCTGACCGGACGCGTCCGGTCAGGGTGACCGGACGCGTCCGGTCACTACAGGACAAGCGTGAACAGTGCGCGTCAGAAGTTACCATTGCCGTGACCGGACGCGCTCTAGCGTTTGACCGGACACGCTGCACCTGGCATCCGGTCGGAGTCCAGTAAGCTCCCACCGTGACCGGATGCGTCCGATCGCACGTGACCGGACGCGCCGCGCGTCCGGTCAGCACTCCGCTGCACTCTGCTCCTCTGGGTGCCTGACCGGACGCTCAGGTGCCGTGAGGGACCGGACGCGCCGGTTGCGCGCTCTTCTTCTGCGCCCAGGTGAACTGACCGGACGCGCTGGTCAGGCCAGACCAGCGTCCGGTCACAAACCTTAGGCGCACTGCGCTTCTACCGTCGACTTGAGCTGACCGGATGCGCAGGTCCACCCTGGACCGCATCCGGTCCAGCGTCCGGTTGACGTTTTTAAGTGATAAACACTTCGGACTTTCATCTCCGTTTCTCCGCCTCCAACGTAGTAGAAAATAGGCGTTTCACTTCCCCAAAAAGCGCCGAATCCCGCCTCGCAAGCTCGGCGAGAGAGAGAGGAACCCAAATCCCTCTCTACCGCTTAAACTCCACCGCCTTCGCAAATGTGCTAACACCACCAAGTGTACACCACCATGTGCATGTGTGTTAGCATTTCACAAACATTTTCAAGGCGTTATGTTAGCTCTCTACTAGATCCTAATGCATATGCTCAAGACATTGATCTAGTGGCACTTGATTCCTGAGCTAACCGTGATTGCCCCTCTTGATAGTCGGCTATGTATCCTAAATCCGGTCAATCACTTCTCTACTCAACTTAGACCGGCAAAAGAAAAACCCTATGGTTATACATTTGCCTTGCGCTCTTAGATCATTCTCCTCCACTTGATCATCATGTCCATCATTTAATGTGCATCTCCGCCATGATCATCATTTCATGTCCATGCACCATCTCTTTGTGATCTTGTGGCCACCACTCCTTGCCACATACACCTTCATCACATGTGTTGCTTATGCCTAACTCAAAACACTTAACACATGGCATTAGCAACTTGGTGTCATTAATTATCAAAACCAAACTTGGGCTTTCACCCACTTGACACTCTACCGAACATCTCTGAGGATCCCCTTCCTAAAGCCAGAAAGCTACCAAGAGTGACACATACCCACAAGAAAGTGAGCCAACAACCACCCAAGAGAGAGGTGAGGTATCACTGTGACTATTGCCATAGGGATGGTCACCTTGTTGAGTTTTGCTTTAGGAGGAAGAGAGATGAGCGGCGGGAGTATGAGTTGAACAACCGGAACATGTACTATCCGCCCCATGGCGTACATGTGCCGCCTGTTCAGAGGCGCAATGCTAGGCCAAGAGGTGCAATGCCTCAAGGTGCTAGGCCTCAGGTTGCTAGACCACACGGTGGTCGTGGTGGTCGTGCCCGGCGTGGTTCAGGTCATGATCAATATGACTTTGGATCTCGTGGCAGTGGCTTTCAGTCCTACAGCTCTAGCGGACCACGTTTTCCCCACGTGGTGCTCGCTTTCCTCAAATGGGACATGGCATGTTTGGTGTTTTTCCTAACACTTTTCCAGGGCAAATGAGCCAACACTGGTATCCTTCACAGTTTACTAACCCCAGTGTTGCGCCATTTGCTCATCCAATGTCCTTCTATTAATGCAGGACGGAGGTCTGGAGAACACGTGGCTCATTGATTCCGAATGTTCACGCCACATGACCGGAAGTTCAAAATGGTTCTCCAGCCTCGACCCCGTGCAATGTAAGGAGTACATCACATTCGGGGACAATAGCAAAGGTAAGGTGCTTTCTCGTGGGACCATTCGGGTCAACGAGAGTTTTGTCTTGAAGGATGTTGCTTTGGTTTCGAATTTGCATTTCAATTTGCTTTCTGTTTCGCAACTCCTTTAGGATGGCTTTGAAGTGCGATTTAAGACCAGCTTGTCTCAAGTTCTTGATTCCCAAGGAAATCTTGTTTGCCAGATTGTTCCTTTTGGCCGTGTCTTTCGAGCTGATTTTTCTCACTCTTTCGGCTCTTCTCGATGTTTGGTGGCCGGATCCTCCTCTGAGCTTTGGAAGTGGCATAGGAGACTTGGTCACTTGAGCTTTGACTTACTAGCTAGGTTGAGCTCACTTGATCTAATCCGAGGATTGCCCAAGTTAAAATTTGAGAAGGATTTGGTGTGTCACCCTTGTCGTCACGGGAAGATGGTTGCCGCTTCTCACCCTCCTGTGACTCAGGTCATGACCAAGGGACCCGGTGAGCTACTCCATATGGACACTGTTGGTCCGGCTCGGGTTCGGTCTGAGAGAGGGAAGTGGTATGTTCTAGTGATCGTGGACGATTTTTCTCGCTACTCTTGGGTGTTTTTCATGGAGGGTAAGGATGAGGCTTTTTCTCATGCTCGAGATTTGATTCTTCGGTTACAGACTGAGTTGCCAAAGAATGCCATGAGAGCTATGCGCAGTGACAATGGCACAGAATTCAAGAACTCTCAGTTTGATAACTTTTGCTCTTCTTTGGGTCTTGAGCACCAGTTCTCATCGCCTTATGTCCCTCGGTAGAACGGTGTTGTTGAGCGCAAGAATCGGACTCTTGTTGAGATGGCTAGGATGATGCTCGATGAGCATAGGACTCCTAGGAGATATTGGGCTGAAGTGATCAACACCGCGTGTCATGTTTCCAATCGCATCTTTCTTCGAGCCTTCATGAAGAAAACTTCTTATGAACTGCGATTCGGTCGACTACCCAAGGTGAGCCACTTTCGAGTGTTTGGATGCAGGTGCTTCATTCTGAAATAAGGTAATTTAGACAAATTTGAGCCTCGATCCTCGGATGGTGTCTTTCTTGGTTATGCTTCACATTCTCATGCATATCGAGTACTTAACCTTGAAACTAACCGAGTCGTAGAGACTTGTGAAGTCACTTTCGATGAGACCATGCCTTGTTCTATTCCTGTCTTTGAAAGTGCAGGTGATCAGCAGATTGGTGAGAGCATCTTTGTTGAGGAGAATGAGGAAGATGCTGATTGGGGAGATGCAGAGCTGACCTCTTCGGCTGTTCCAGTCGAGTCTGCGACAACTACTTTGGCTCACGGACCAGATCCATCTTCTTCCACTACATGGGGTCCGCACGAGCCGCCTCCTCAGCCTACGCCGGCTGCACCTGAGGAGGCCCCAGTAGCTGTTGAGGGGGAGGCGACATCTTCGAGGGAAGCCCCTCGGCACATCCTATGTCGCCACCCGCCTCAAACCATGATCGGCGACATTAGTCAGCGTGTTACATGCTCAAGGTCATATGAAATCTCACATTTCGCTCATTCTGCTTTTGTCGCTAATTTCGAGCCACAAAATATTGGACACACACTTTCTGATCCCGATTGGGTCAATGCTATGCATGAGGAGTTACAGAACTTTGAGAGAAATGAAGTCTGGGTCTTAGTTCCACCTCCACCTGAGTGTCACCCTATAGGTACAAAATGGGTTTTCAAGAACAAGCAAAGTGAGGATGGAGTGGTGGTGAGAAACAAGGCTAGGCTAGTGGCTCAGGGGTTTTGTCAGAAAGAGGGAATAGACTTTGAAGAAACCTTTGCTCCTGTGGCCCGTATCGAGGCTATAAGGATGCTCTTAGCTTATGCAGCTTCGAAAGGGTTGAAGCTGTATCAAATGGATGTGAAGAGCGCCTTTTTGAACGGGTACATAGAGGAAGAGGTGTATGTGAGACAACCCCTTGGCTTTGAAAATCCCAAGTATCCCAACTATGTTTACAAACTCCACAAAGCCTTATATGGGTTGAAACAAGCCCCGAAAGCCTAGTATGAGCGTTTGAAAGCTTTCTTGCTTGCTAAGGGCTTTAAGATGGGATCCGTAGATAAAACTTTGTTTCTCCTCAAGCAAGGCACTGACACACTTTTGGTTCAGATTTACATGGATGATATCATTTTTGGTGGTTCCTCTCACGCTCTTGTTGCAAAGTTTTCTGAGACTATGAGCAGGGAATTCGAGATGAGCATGATGGGCGAGTTGACATTTTTTCTCGGGCTACAAATCAAGCAAACACGTGAAGGAACATTCGTGCACCAAGGCAAGTACACCAAGGATCTTCTGAGGAAGTTTGATATGGGCGAGGCTAAGCCTCTTTCGACGTCCATGTCGACCACGACGGCCCTAGACGAGGACAAGAAAGGAGAAGCTGTGGACCAGAAGGAGTACCGAAGCATGATCGTATCGTTGCTGTACCTGACGGCAACGAGACCGGACATCCAGTTCGTGGTCTGCTTGTGCGCGCGCTTTCAGTCTTCACCGCGCACATCGCATCGTCAAGTCGTCAAGCGGATCATGAGGTACCTTCGTTTCACACCCGAATTTGGTCTTTGGTTTTCGGCTTCCTCCTCTCTTTCTCTTTGTGGTTACTCTGATGCGGATTATGCTGGCTGTCGTACTGAGAGGAAGTCCACTTCTGGGACTTGTCAGTTTCTTGGGTCTTCTCTTGTGTCTTGGTCCTCTCGCAAGCAGTCCTCTGTAGCCCAATCCACCACAGAAGCTGAGTATGTTGCTGCTGCTGCTTGCTGTTCCCAGTTGCTTTGGATGGTTGCTACTTTGCGAGACTATGATTTAGAGTTTAGGCGAGTGCCTTTGTTCTGTGATAGCACCAGTGCCATATGTGTAGCCAAAAACCCCGTTCTCCACTCCAAAACCAAGCACATAGAAGTCCGTTTTCATTTCTTGCGAGACCACTATGAGAAAGGGGACATTGACCTTATTCATGTTGACACCCACAACCAGCTCGCAGACATCTTCACTAAACCCCTTGATCAAGCCCAGTTTGCTCGCTTGCGAGGAGAGCTTGGAGTTTGCTTCCCTTTTTAGCTTGAGAAGTTTTGGTTCTTGTACATTAGTTTGTGGTTTTCTTTTTTCTTTAGTTTTTTTGCTTTTGTATCATACTAGCTTATCATATCATCATGTATCATATTGCATTTTGAGCTTCATCCTTATAGTAGCTAGATTGACACTATGCTCTTGTTGGGGATGTTATGGATATACCTGATGTGCTTTGCTTAGGTTCACTTTGATCTCTTGATATGAGCTAAATTTTTTTAATTGTGAACTTGAAATAACACTTGATGAAACTTGAAACATGTTCACCACTACTTTGTGGCAACTAGCATGTATAGGTGTGTCGAGAACCCTTTTGCTTCATATATATGCTTAGTTGCTACGACTCATACCTTGAGTTATACACTTGCTTGAGAAACTTGAAATTGTGTTAAAACTTGAAAAAAAAACAAGGTATGAAAAGATCGGGATGGGTCTTTGCTGTCCCATGTCAGAGTATCGAGACAGCTCCTTATTGCACTTAAGGGTGAACTTGAGCTCTGTAATGGATACCGAGATCACTGTCTTAAGCTTCTGATTGCTTTTGGCATAGGCTTGACATGATCGATAAGTCAGGTTTTGATGGCATCGATAACCTCCCGTACACATTTGTTTGACAAACTTTGGTGATAAGTTGCATAACTCTGATAAAATTCAATTGATTGAAAATTTGATCAAATCACAAGTTTGTCTCATGACATGATGTGTGAACTTTGTTTGGGTAGTTCACTTTGCATACATGTGTAGCACAAGGTTGATTTCCTGTCTATATTTGCTATGTGCTCATTTGGTGGTGAACCCTCTTTTAAATTGCTCAAACTTGATCAAACTTGCTAAAATGCCACATTTCATCTCATTTGGTCATTTTGAGCATTTGCTAGCCCTTGTATTTGTTGATATGTATACATGACAGCATCAGCTATAGCATCTTTTCAATCTACTTGCTATAATTTTAAAGCTTCTGCATTTGTGCATTTCTGCATTCATAGCATGTTTTGAGGGGGAGTTGTAATCCTTAGGCTCTAGCTTGATAAGTGCATGTGTCAATAAGGGGGAGAGATATGTCACACTCACCATGTCAACAAGGGGGATAAGTTGTCAACAAGGGGGAGAAGTCTCCATTTCGTGCATTCATTTAAGAGAGATTGCATTTGTTCAGGGGAGTTGCATTTGAGTTGCTTTTGCTAGATGTGTTGAGCCTTTGCCTCTTCTGGAGGGTCTAGCAGTTTTTCGGGTTTTTGAGCTTTGCTAGTGGTGTTGAGCCCGTTGCCTCTTCTTGAGGGCTAGCTTTGTTTTACTTGGTTGCGTCGAGCTGTTGCCCATGTCTTTGGGGACCAAGTTTTTGCTCATTTCAAATGACTTGTTTCGGCTTTTCTTTGGCTTTTGGTTATTTGGTTGAGCTCTTTATTTTCTCTTCTTCTTCTTCTTTTTCTTTTGCTCAAGCTGTTCGTGTATTGGTATTGACAATGCACTCATCAAGGGGGAGATTGCGAACACAAGGTTGACAAGTACCCTTGTGTGTTCGTTTTGTGATGAGTGATTGTCAATGTGATCCACGAAGTAGGTTGAGTGGTGACTAACCCTACCTTGGCGAAAGTCTTATGTGCGACATGTCTCTTGGCTTGTGTTGTGCATGTGTGGAGCACGGAGGCGGTAGCCGACGGCGAGGTGAAGGTCAAGGAGGACGTGCCGTGCCGATGGACCGGAGGGGTGAAGGACGGACGTGAGCCTTAGACCGAGGGACCCGGAGGCCGGGTGGCTAGCCGCGGTGGCTGACACTTGGGACATCGACAAACGCGAGAAGACATAGGAGTGACCGTGTTGACCGTGGAGGTGACACGCGTCGGATGGCGGGCGACGCGTATGGAGTACGCTACTCGCGGAGCGGTTTGATGGTTTGTGCCTCAAAACCATCGGAGGCGGGTTTACGGGTTTGGGCCTCAAAACCTGGACGGAGGTTCCGAGGAGGAACGGACGGCACGTGGCGGCATCGGGGAGGTCGCGTCGAGGCGAAGCTACCGGTGAGGAGGCGCGGTGGCCGTCGGATCAAGATGAAGATCGGGTTGGACCTTTACGCCCTTGGGCTAAATGGTTTGGCTCATTTGTATCCAGGGGCAAATCGGGAATTGTGTAATAGCCCTGTTAAATAGGATGAGGGAGCCCCCATCTCCCTCACCTCTCTCCCATTTTTATTTTATCCTTCTCTAGTTTCTCCTCCCCCAGTGTTCTAGCTGTTGAGAGAGGTCCACAGCTCAGTTCATGGTTGCGTAAAACTGAGACTTTTGAGTTGGGAGTGGAGGCCTTAACCTCCAGGTGCTCTCTGGGCGTTGAACTGTGAGCTGCGTTTGTGTTCGTGGTTTTTGTTCTTGCTCGGTCTCGGTCCTCTTTTCTATGCTCTTGTGAATTTCTTTGATCTGAGTTGATTTCGAGCGTTTTTGGTTGATCCATGACGAGCAAGGATGTGTGCTGATCAAATCCCCCAAGTGACTTACCAAATTTGGCACGAGCTAAGAGATCGATTCAGTTTTCGTTTTTCTAGAAAACCCCGTTCTTGCCCCATTCTCTTGATTTTCCCGGGGTTTGAGTTAATCCCAGGCGATGATTCTTGGGGAATACGTTTGTTCTAGGATGAATTTTATTTGTGCAAAGTTTGAGAACGAATCCTTTTGTTTTGGGTTGGATTTTGTTTAATTTTTGTAACCGCCCTCTTCTCTGTTCTAGCGCTAAGGCGCTCTGTTCTTACGACGTTCGCGGATGGGATACAGAAGCAGCGCTACCGGCGCCGAGCGCTCTGCGCCATGCGTGCTCACCTGAGCAGTGCTAGCTCCAATCCTGAAGTCCCGTCGCTGGTACTGTGCACTCTATCTTGGCTGCTGTGCGTCGCTCTTCTTTCTCCCCCGTGTTCTTGTTCGAGCTTTGGAGAACAGGTGCTCGTACGTTGGTTCGGACAGCAGGTCAGCGTCGTGCGGCGCTCGTTCTTGGGCCCAGGAGCCCCCAGCCATTCTCGTACAGCAAGCAGGCAGCGTCTGCTAGTTCGTGCTCGCCCCTACCGTGCAGTTCGTTCATTTCTTCGTTCGTTTCTCAGTGCAGATTGGACCTTGCAGAGCAGCAGTGCCCCTGCGTCTTGCGCTTTCAGACGAGCCCAACGGTAGCGTTACCAACGCCGGCGCTCTCGTGCCGTACGTGCTCTCTAGAGCAGCGCTCGCCTCTTGCTCCCAGCAGCTGCAAGTTCTCTGACTTCAATCGAACCAAGTTTTGGTGCCCAGCATCGTTTCTGTCTCTCTGTTGCTGTGTGCTGTACGATCCCCTCCTCTCTCTATTTTCTTACTGCGTTTTTTTTTGTTTGTTCTCAGTACGTTGGAGTGAACTGCAGCAACCAGTGCATTGCTAGTTTGTGATTCGTTTGAGAAATCTAGAGAGGCAGTACTTGCTCTCAGCTTTGGCAAAGAGCACTGAAGCACAATAGTGCTGTGAGCAGATTTCGTGTCTGTGCTTGGAATTTCAACTCTATATTTCTCGAGCTTGCTAATTCATCCGTGGTTCTTATGTTTGTGCTCCGATTCGGGTTCCGTCTTTTGCATCGGCTTTGTGTCGTTCCGAGGATTTTTTTTTGATATTCTTGTCACTAGTTGGCTTGGATATTTTTGTTTTGGGAACTCGTTTGTGCTTGGCGGTGATTTTGGGACAGCGGCCTAAAAGTTTCACGAGAAATTTTACGGCTCCCATTCACCCCCCTCTGGTCGCCGTTTTCGGTCCTTCAATGATACAAATGATCGGCACTCAAAAGATCACTCAACTCATATATTTTTAGTTCCATACAAACATGCCCCAAATAGCAAAGCCAAATCTTGCCAAATTTGGCCTAAATGAACAAAAACGGCTTCCATGCCAAATTTTAGCGCATACCCAAATGATAGCTAAATGGTCCAAGCCAAAATTTGGCTTGGCTACCTTGCATATATCTTTCCACAAACAAAACACACACAAAGGAGGGGCTACTCCAGCTCTTGCCCTTCTCCAGTTAAAAGTAATCCGATATATTGTAAGTGTTGTGTTGTCCCCACACTTATTTTGCATAGAACCAGGAATTGCAAATAGACAGATCACAGATACAACACATTAGGCATATAACAGAAAACAGTCTCTGAAAAATGGGTTTTCGTGTCATCTTGCAGCAAAGGGAAGAGAACAGCCGTAAGAACATAAGAACCAGATTCGGCCATTCAGGGAGAAGTGATATGTTCTGTTTTCTCAGTGGGTCTTGAAGCCCTGCAGCTATTTGCTCCATCTCAACCATCTTTAATTTCCAAGTTCAAACTGTCATCGATAAGACACAACATAATGAGGGGGAAAAGATACATTCTTCTATAATGAAAAATGTTGGTGGAATCAAACTTTTTATTCGAACAACGTAACACGCACACTCAAAAGTGCCATAACATAATTTTGTAACCATTATTTACACTGCAAATAAGTGCCATACGTACCATAGAAAAAAGAGCCTGAGCCCGCTTGTTCCTTGAACTTTGGGCTGTGTTCAATAACACATTTATGTTTGCAGTTGCATTTGGTCCACCAATTGATATAAGCTCTGGATAATGACGAAACTCCAATCTCCAAAGTGATTTGAGATTACTGCTCCATAGATTGCCAGGAACAAACACTATGCATTCACAGCCACGAATCTGCAGTGACTCAAGGGAGGTGAGGTTCTCCAGGCAACTGGGAAACCAGGCAGAGAAATCCCCACAACTTGATAAACCAAGCTTTTGGAGAGATGATGGTAAAAACATTCCGCTTTGCCAGTCAAGTCTTGGACACATTGAAATGTCCAAATGCTTTAGGCAAGGAAAACCTCCTAATCTATTTGCTGGCAGGGATAGCAAGCCACAGGCCCAAATCATAATACTCTCAATGGCAGGGAGATGTAGGAGGTCATCAATATTTTCAAGCTTATCGCAGTTCATAATGGTTAGGTGAGTGAGTTTCAGGAACTTTCCCATTATGCTTCTGGCCTCGCCATGGGAAAGGTCAGTGGATATAGTTTCCGAATTTCTAATAATTGTCAGAGAAGAACAAAAACTGATATGGAGCTCTTGTAGGAATGGAAGATTTTTTTTTTTTGAGATTCAAGGAATGGAAGATTCATCACTTGCAGTTCGATGGATTCTAGAGGGTAGTTTGATAAATGCAAGATGGTGAGAGAACTACACTCAATGTTGCCTCCAAGACTCCCAGAGTTTCTCAGATACAGATTCTTTAGGGAAGGGGCAAACAAGCATCGTGATTTGATCTTTGGACAGTTGTACACACTCAGTACTTCAAGGAACGCAAATCTCCAAACCTCTCAGCTGTTACTGATTCTAAACTTCCGCAACGGGAAATTTCTATTTTCTTGATGATAGGCACATGAGGTGGCTGTAGAAATTGTTCAAGGCTTGATAAGTTTTGGCAATTTCTAATCTGTACATCAGTCAGGGATGAGAAAGTGTTACCAATGGCTCTGTTTCTGGCCTCACCATGCAAAATGTCAGAGGATATAGGTTCTGAACCTCTAATAACTGTCAGAGAGGGACAATAACTGATCTCGAGCTCCTGCAGTGACGGGAGATTGTACATTTGCAGTTCAATGGATTCAAGACGACAATTTGATAAATGCAAGATGGTGAGAGAACTACACTCAATCTTGTAAGCGAGATTTCTAGAGTCTTCCAGATACAGCTTCTTTAGGGATGGGGCAAACAGGTGTCGTGATTTGATCTTTGGACATTGGGACACACTCAGTACTTCAAGGAAACGAAAATATCCAAACCTATCTGTTGGTACCCATTCTAAGATTTTGCAATCGGAAATTTTTATTTTCATGATGGTAGGCATATAAACTGGTTGTAGAAATTGTTCCTGGCTTGATAAGTTTCTGCAATCTATAGGCTCTGAATCTCTAATAACAGTCAGAGAGTGACAAGAACTGATGTCGAGCTCCTGCAGTAACGGGAGATTCCATATTTGCAGTTCAATAGATTCAAGAGGGCAATTTGATAAATGCAAGATAATGAGAGAACTACACTCAATCTTGCATCCGAGATTCCCGGAATCTTCCAAAAAAAGCTTCTTTAGGGATGGAGCAAACAGGTGTCGTGATTTGATCTTTGGACAATGGGACACACTCAGTACTTCAAGGAAACGAAAATATCCAAACCTATCTGTTGGTACCAATTCTAAGCTTCTGCAAATGGAAATTTTTATTTCCATGATGATAGGCATATAAACTGGTTGTAGAAGTTGTTCCTTGCTTGATAAGTTTCTGGAATCTGTAACTTCTACACCAGTCAGGGACAAGAGAGTGTTATCAATGTCTCTGCTTCTGGCCTGACCATGTAAAATGTCAGAGGATACATGTTCTAAGTCTCTAATAACTGTCAGAGAAGGACAAGAACTGATCTTGAGCTCCTGTAGTAACGGGAGATTCCACATTTGTAGTTCAATGGATTCAAGAGGGCAATTTGATAAATGCAAGATGGTGAGAGAACTACACTCAATCTTGTATCCGAGATTCCCTGAGTCTTTCAAATACAGCTTCTTTAGGGATGGAGCAAACAGGTGTCGTGATTTGGATCTTTGGACAATGGGACACACTCAGTACTTCAAGGAAACACAAATCTCCAAACCTCTCAGTTGGTACTGATTCTAAGCTTCTGCAACTGGAAATTTCTATGTTCTTGATGATAGGCACATAAGCTGGTTGTAAAAATTGTTCAAGGTTTGATAAGTTTTTGCAATCTACAATTTCTACATCAGTCAGGGACAAGAAAGTGCTATTAGTGTTGTCGTAACTGTGAATCTGCTCTGAGTTTTGTGGATAAAACCAGCTTGGAAGAGATTCACCATTACAGCTTTTGAGCCCAAGTTGACTCTTCTGTCCTTGGTCAGTTGCACCTTTAAGAGTGCCAACTGAATGTATATGATGAAATTGACATTTCAATGATTCAAATTTCTGCAGATTGATCAGCATACCAAAGCCGCTAGGAATGTCATTAATCTCCCATTTATTAGCGTAAAATATCTACATGTTATACAGGCAACAGAATGCTGAAGGAAGGCTCTTGCAAAGGCTAGAGTTGAGGATTTGAAGGTACCGAAGTAGCTTCATATTGCTAATACTACCTGGTAAGCCCCACTTAGAGATAGAACAGACCATGACACGCATGCACAGAAGCTCATTACACCATTTCTCCATCACAGTATTATCAGTTTCACTCTTTAATGACAGGTGGCAAAATAGGGTGCGCAGCTTTCTATGCTGTGCCATGTCATGCTTCAATAAGTCAGAACACTGAACATCTCCGCCTTTGAGCACTGACAGATGGCGGACATTCTGAGGGATCTTAGGAAGATCGTTTTTTTCTTTTACTATAAAGCACTCGTCCTTTGAAACCAGTTGTGCCATGTCATGCATCAAATCATGTATTACATATTTCTTGTGGGACCGTGGATATTTCTGAAAAAATGACAGATGTGCAAGTTCTTCAAAGTACTAACCACCAGTATGATGAAGTGAAATGTTAGGGTGATGTTCCACTATGCCTTCTGCCACCCAAATCTCCACTAAATCCTCCTTTTTGAATATGTAATCTTTCGGGTACACAGCACAGAACGAGAAGCATCTCTTTAAATACAATGGTAAATACATGTAGCTCAACCAAAGAGCTGGCAAAATATCAGTCTCCTTTTGTTGAAGCTCCCACAGCTGACTCTTGAGAATCCTCTCCCAATGTGCTAGCTCAAGGCTCATTCCTAACAGCCATCCAAGAGTTTTTGCAGCTAAAGGAGAGCCTCTCAACTTTGGGAGTAATTTCTCACCAATCCGCTTCAACTCAGGATCAATGTTGGAGCTATTAGGCCCAAACACACATAACTTAAAGAACTTCCGAAAGACATCTTCTTTCAAACCCTCTAAGGGAAAGGGATCCACTATACGCACTACATCAGCAACCTTCGGTGATCTAGTGGTGACAAGCATCATGCTTCCCTGTAGTGCATTTTTAAAAGGTGCACAGAAGTGCATCCAATGCTGCTCATTTTCATCCCACATGTCATCAAGGACAATTAAGAATCTTTTCTTGTTCACGCTATTTGCAAGAGCAAGCTGAAGAGAATTCAAATTACCATTTTCTAGCACTTCCCCAGAAGTTTGTTCTATGGCTTCTTTAGTTAACCTCTTGACATCAAAATCATCCAAAACACAAATCCAAATTATCAGGTCAAAGTTACCTTTCACTTTTGAATTGTTGCAAATATCTTGAGCCAAGGTGGTTTTTCTGACACCCCCAATTCCAACAATTGGCAAAACTTGAATACTCACTATCGTTGCTTCATTACTATCAATAGTAGCACAAACTTGGTTGCTTGTTGATGTACTGACTCTTCTTTTTCTCTTGCATCCGGAAGGACCTGAGCTTTTATTTGTTGGTACACCAAGCAACATGATCAACTTCTTTTCCTCATCATGACCAATCATCTTTGCTTCAGTGGAGAAAAAGGAGGTCTCGGGCCTAGATGATTTGTCAAACTTTGGAATTGCTGGAAGTAAGGCTATCCGCACTCATGGTCCTCTATATTCATCCTCTATACGTCCTAGTCAGCAAGATTCTCTCCTCTATACTCAATTCTTCCGCACCCATCCATCCTCTATATCATCCTCTATCCACTCTATCTACTGTGGGACCCACTTGTCACTTTATCTAAATATATCCATGAGTGATCTAGTTTTGAAGGATTTATTGAGACGAATTTAATGGTGCAATCGAAATTTAATTTGGATTTTTGGTTTGTGAGTTATAGCATTTTTTTCCTTGGTTTAGCTAATAGGGCCCGCCACTGCGCACTATAGAGTAAACACTGTACTACTCTAAATATAGAGTAAGAGAAAGGATAGAGTATCGTTTTAGAGTATCCAGTGCAGCAGTTTTTACTCTATATTCATACTCTAAAGCTTTAGAGTATCATATAGAGTATGCCACTGCGGACAGTCTAAGCCCTATTTCTCAAGTTGTTTGGAGAGATTATCAAGCCTCTTCTGGATACCAGTCACCTTGTTGAAGCTACCTTGAGTGACACTTTGAAAGAATTTTATAACTGGTTCCACTAAGATAGCATTGCCCTCTACATAAACCTTTTTCTCATACCATCTAAACTCATCGAGAAGGTCTTCTGCATCATACACTGCATCTTTGAGTCTTGAAAGGAGGTCAGCCACAGAATCATGATGGATCCTACACTCTGCTCGATCAATGAGGTTGTCAATTGCTGGCAGAGTATCAGTAAGGCATTGAAGGTCACTATGCAATTGACATATATCTCGTTGAAGTCTTTCCTTTTGTGTTTCATTGGACTGGGATTCCAGAGATGAAATGGCTGATATAATCCACTGGAACAAATTGGCACACTCATTGAGGCCATTAACGACACTGTTGGTCTATGGTATGTTGAATATGTTCATATTTACTTGACTATGAAGATTTTGGTTTCTCATATCTTGGACAAACAGTGGATGTATTGAGCATTAGAGAAGTATATCTTGTGGTCAGATTTTTAATGGCAGCAAAAGGTATAAATACAATAATGCAATTAATATGGCAATATGTCACATTATTTTTGTCATAGAAAAATAATATGATTGATGAGTGCATAAACCCCAGATGTCCTCACCAACCCTATTAGGGGGTGCTCCAGCCTCCAGCCAACTGAAATCCCAAGTTGGAGGGCACTGATTGTTGAAATATAAGTAAATTGCCCACCTCTCCCCATCAGCTTAAGCTTTTGGGTTGAACTGGTCGATACATACAATTTAATATGGTATCAAAGCTAGAGGTTTCGTGTTTGAATTCTGGTTAGCACAATTAAATGAAATAATTGCCGCTTGCTCCTATTCCACGTCTAGGCCTGAGGGAGCCTCCACGTGAGGGGGAGTGTTGGAATATAAGTGAATTGCCCACATCTCCCCATCAGCTTAAGCTTTTAGGTTTAACTGATCGGTGCATGCAACTTAATACCGATCGACACTTGGGGGCTCCCAACTGGACCTTGTCAACAAATATATATCTAGCCACTAGTGTCATATGTGATTGATCTTGCATGTACATCTCGGTAAATCCAATTTACCTCCGCACATGGAGATTAGTGAATAATTTGTCGCTGTGTAGGTTAATTTCTAACAACAGATATAGATGATGCACTACAACTATAAGAGGACACTAATTAAGATCAGAAAAATGGAGCATGAGTGCTTATTTTGTTCAGACATGCATATTAATCTAGACAGTCTAATGATATTAAGTGTGGAGAGCTGCAGTGCATATTGAGAGACCATACCTTCTCAACAACACTGGGGGGTCTCCAGGAGACATACGTTTTGGTTCTACTGCATTTAGACTTTGAACTATGTCCAGTGAAGTAGGCCTTTTATTCTACTCAGGTTCTAGGCACTTCAGGGCTATAGAGATGCATTGTTGCATTTGTTGGATATGCATTTCCGGTGACATATGCATGGCTGTTATTTCTGTAAGTCTGCTCCTCCAACTTCCAACCACCTAAACATTTGCACAATTTATCATAAAAGGACATTTGCATAAGGTAGAAAATTACAGTATGGAATAATACCGAATAATCTTACTTCGTCTGTATAGTGTTTGAGAGATGTTTCAGTTGTCTCGCTGATATTGGGATAGTCTCTGCGACCTATGATTATCTTTATGATTATGACACCCAAACTGAATATATCTGCCTCAAAGGAGATAGATCGCTGTTCTATGCATTCTGGTGCCATATATCCACTGCAAAAGAATTTAGCATAATCAGCGGTAGGAAATAGGAAAAAGATGAAGCTTCAGCAAGAGGCATAGCTTACGGCGTTCCTTGAAGCTTTGTAGTGACAGTTCTGGATTTTTCTTGACTCAAAAGCCTTGACAAATCAAAATCCGCAATTTTTGGCATCATAGTGTCATCCATCAGTATATTTTGAGGTTTAAGGTCCCGGTGAGCAATACGATGTTTATCATGAAGATAATGCAAACCTCTGCATACTCCCCTAATTATCTTGTATCTCTGTCCCAATCATGGCCCGAGGTGTCATCTGTAGAAAAAATCAACAAACAGAGAAACTATAATTGAATCTATCACGCTGTGGCTGTTGGTATAATGACACATTTGCGTGTTTGTGTGTGTGTTCTAAACTTCTAATCAGGTAAACTTTGCAAAGGAAAAGAAAGAGACAGAAGATCTTAGTATTGTATTTCCACATGCCAGAAAGTTGCTTGTCAAGGCTTCCCTTACAAAGAAATTCAAAGCACAGCAAACACGCATGTTTTTCAGCCATAACATGTTTCCCACTATGTTCCACCACTTCCGACTTGGTTTCTACACAGTAACCTACAAGTTGTACGACATTTTGGTGCCTGACCTCGGTAATGATCTCATTCTCGACTTGATTATCATTGCCCAGCAGATGTGTATCAAAAATCTTCTTTACAGCAATAGCTTTGCCACTCTGGAGAACCCCCTTCATAGCACCTAGGTTAACCATTTATTATCTTTCTGTTGCGATTGGCTGAAAATTGGAGTGAAAGAGGAATGGTCATATACCTTGTATACGACTCCACACGCACCCCTGCCAAGTTCTCGTTCAGTGGAAAAACCACATGTGATGTCTTCCAAAAAATCTAGCGGCAAAGATATTATTGGTTCTGTTTTTGGATCCTGCAGCCTTTTCTCCAATATTTCACGTTTAGTAGCTCCAATACCCATTCCTGATTACTCAGGCACTTTTATAGGAGAAACAAGCTCCAACTTGCGAAACAATTTCTCACAAATGCATGCTCCAGAATAAGAAACAAGCGCTATTGTGAGGTTGCAGATTGATAGGAGCTGTTTTGAATGAATAAATACAGGAGTATCGCAACGAATGAGGGAATAAACAGAGAACTCTTGTAGAGAATAAAATAGCAACTTCTAGATAAATCCGATTTGTACTAAAGACAATTCTAGAAATCCTATGTATAAGTGTAACAGTCATATATTATAAAAAATATTCATTTGGTTACCAGAAAGAAAAAAACAAACTTTATGCAGTGTCCAGATGTATAATAATTACTGATACGAGTTCTAAACTCCTCCATAGGATGAAAACAGAGAAAGTGAGCAACCATGAAAAATACAAGAGCGAGCAACAAGAAATCGCTTGCGAGAGAACAAAAAGGCAAATCAAATTTTAGAAGAGAAGAACTGATGTATAGACAGAAAATATAAAAATGGGACAGGTTGGATCTGCTTCAGCAAAGTGGGTTGACAGAAGACAGAAGGGGATGAATACAGTCCCGTCCTTTGAAAATCCTTTTGCTAATGGTTAAAGCAGAGAACACTTGGCGAAATAGTTGTGCACTGTAAAATAGCAAACAAATACAGCACGATTGGATGTATGACTGATGTTTGGTGAATTCTTGTTTGATTACCTTTTTGTGTGCTTGATGTCTGGCTAGTGGCTACGAATTACGAACTGTGTTGAAGGTGGGTAGCAGATCTGATTCATGACTTGCTTGGAGGCCATGCTCACCTGTGGTTTAATTTGTTGGGAGAAAAATCAGAGAACTAGTAAAGAGGAAAGGAAAGTGGAAATTCCAAAGCAAGAAGATAGTTGTCAGCTTACAGGCTCGGTCGTGAGGATTTACATGTTACTTCAAGGATTCTGCTTCAACACTTACTGTGAGCTCCCTTGCATATGCTGCTTACTGGCTATGCCTATGTGCGAGAGAAGAGAAGAAAAGAGAGCAGAGGGGCTTACAGGCAAGATTGATTGTCACTGAACTCTCAACCGGCTTCATAGTCAACTGTGGCGGTCTTCCCCTGTAGCATACTTTAATCTCCACTCATTTAGTTTATTCCATCCAGGTCAGAGAAATTACCACCTTGTCCTGATTCAACAGGCAGATTAGATTATATGAGTTGGAGTAGCACGCCTTGGATCCCATTGCTAGCAACCCAGACAAAGGATCCGCCAAAACCAGCAAAGCAATCTGGACTTGGGCAAACACAAAGATATATATACCTCTGACGGGGACCATGCCATAGAAATATAGGACGCTTGTTTGCCTAGTGTTGACGCTAAAGATCGCTCTAAACCAACACACCAGCGAGGGCCTTGGACATCCAAGAGGTCTCACAAGACCTGCAACGCAGCAAGAGACGAGGCGTAACTAGCCTAACCGATCTAGAGATTGATAGTGATGAGGACATGGCCTCCACACATATCACCATGCTTGGAGAATTACATGGAGGCCAAGGAGATCAGCAAGGGCATCCAAATCGAGAAGGAGGCCCAAAGCTTATCTGATTCGAGTCACCAAGGTGGAGGCCCAAATCAAGTTCGAGTCCACCTCGGAATCCAGGACCAGTATGCCTTGAACTGGTCACCCAGGACGCGTCCGGACTCCGTTTTTTATGATCCATATATGGATGGAAAACTTATTTGATAAGGAAACCAACCCAAGTGGTCCCACATCAAAAGCTATTCGGAATCAACGGGAATCGTCGAAACAAATCACCGTCCAGAATAGGGGTCCTTGGACACCCCTTAGGTTATATAATCAGTAGTCGCCGCCTACATTAGGGTTGAGTTTTACTTAGATTATTCTGTTGACAACAGTTTCGCCGCCGCCGTCGGTTTGTGAGACCCCAACTTTGTGAGATTAATCATTCATCTGCAATTTAGTTGCATTCCTTTGTGTTCTTGCGTGTGTTCTCGATTCGCAGGCAAGGACTTAGCCTTCTTGGCGAGGTCGACCGTGCAACGCCGGTCGATAACCAGAGGGGTCGTGGTGCTGCGATTGCGGGGTTCAGAGCCGAGTTGTTCGGAAGCCGGATCGAATTGTGTCGTGACTCCACCAAATCGAGAGTTATCAGAACCTTTCGGAAGATCGGGAACCCTAGTTCACATCAGATAGGGCCGATGTAGAGCTCGTTCTCGGCCGAAACGGCTCCCGAACCATTCCTGAAAGGATCCGTCGGGGAGAAGCACGTGGAGGATCTCTTAGGACCAGTAAGGTCACCTAAGATGCCGACAAATCTCGTAGAGAAGCTTGCCGAACAGCAGGGTAGAGGGTTGAGAGGAGAAAACTAGGGTAAGATAGGAGTTTTGGTTGTTGTTTTATCGATTGGATAGATGGAAACTCAATCGGCCATGATCCTCTCATATATATAGAGGGGTGGTCTTATTCTAGTAGGAAACCTCTCCAAGCCTTATTTTCTAAGTTTCCCACGAGTTTAGAACAGTTCGGATCGGAATCCAGAAAGCCAGATCTGAACAGCCCTTTTTATTAGGTGTGCCAGAAGTCCCGACATATGTCAAAAGTCCCGACATGGGTTGGAAGTCCCAACATGGGTCGGAAGTCACGACTCGGGTCAGTAGTCCTGACTGTCGGAAGTCCTGACAGCGAAGCATCTTTCCGGGGGCATAACTCCTTCATCCGGACTCCGAATTAGATGTTCCATATATGATTTTTGACCGTCTCGACGAGAGGAACGCAATGATGAAGTCCATTCCATATTTTGACAACTTCACAAAATGGATATTTTTTAATGTCAACATATGCCCCTTGTTTTTAGGTGAATGATGCATGAACCTGAAAACACTTAATCAAGCCAAACACAATAAAACTGAATAACGACGATACCCATCTCATCGACTACTCAGTGACTAAGGGCGATGTATACATTGGCCATTTTTGTTCTAAGGGCGATACATGTATCGGCCATTGTTTGGAGAGCACTTACGCTTTTTGCCAAACACTTGAAAAATAGTTTTTCAAGTACCTCCCATTGAATGCTCTATTGAGACGTTCACCTTGCAATGTCTCTAGCAAATAGGAATTACCGTATATGACTTTGATCACTTTGTAAGGACCCTTACAGTTAGGTGACCATTTGCTAAACTGATTGCTCTTCGATCCAATAGGTAGTATGGTTTTCCAGACTAATTCTCCTATTTGAAAGGATTTGCTCTTGACTTTCTTGTTGTATGCCCTGGCAACTCGAGCTTTATCTTTCTCTATCTCCTTGAGAGCCTTTAATCTTATATCAGTTACCTCATCGATGTTATCCATCATCAAATCATGATACACAACAGCTGATAGATCATTCTGTTTAGCAAGCCTGTATGCATCCAAATTCACCTCGACAGGCAACACAACCTCTTGACCATATACCAACTCAAAAGGAGTAACTTTTGTAGCACCATGCCTTGAAATGCGATGTGCCTATAGAGCTTCAGACGAAACTTCATGCCACCTCCTTAGATTCTCCTCAATCTTTTTCTTGATGAGCTTGATCAAAGTCTTATTACTAGACTTAGTTTGGCCATTAGCTTGAGCATAGTATGGAGATGAATTGAGCAACTTGATCTTATATAATTTAGCAAATTCCCTCACCTCTTTAGACACAAATGATATCCCTTGATCTGTAGTTAATGTCTAAGGGATGCCGAATCTATGTATGATATGCTTAGTAATGAACTCAATCACTTCCTCGTGTGTCATATTCTTCAAAGGAACTGCCTCGGTCCACTTAGTGAAGTAATCTATAGCAACCAACACAAACCGGTGTCCTTTGGAAGATAAGGGATGAACTTGGCCAATAAATTCTAGCCCTCAACCACGAAAAGGCCATGGCTTGATGATAGGATGAAGCATAACAGCGGGCACAAGCTAAACATTCCCAAACCTTTGGCACTCTTCACAACCTTTGTAGTATCGAAAATAATCGGCCATCATGGTAGGCCAATAGAAATTGGCTCTACGCAACAACCACTTCATCTTTGGGGCCGATTGATGTGTACCACAAATACCTTCATGGACTTCCCTCATAGCAACTCTTGCTTGATCAGATCCTAAGCACTTTAGTAGCAAATCTTTGGCAGTTCTTCGGTAAAGCTCATCATTATGCAACATATACTTGAAAGCACTCCGCTGAACACTTTTGTCAACTTTAGCACTTAGATCACGTAGATATGCCAACAAGTGAGTCCTCCAATCACATAAATTAGCCCCAACATCACTGGAAGTTCTGCTGGGCCGATTTAAAAGCTTATCATGCAAATTGGCCGGGTCGGCCACAGGTGAGTCGGCTAAGCCGACTGGGCTACTGCACAGGGGAAGTCGGCTAAGCTGACTAGAGCAGTCGGCTTAGCTGACTCGTCTATACCTACACAGAAAAATTCTAAATCTTCATGCATCGGCTTTTCTTGAATGTGAAAGTTACGCCCACCGACGTCATAGCCAGATGCTTATTGAGCTAACATGTTGGCCCTTTGATTTTCATGTCTTGAAATATGCTGAATTTGAAATTCGGCAAGAGAACTAATGATATCGAGACAAGCATCAAGAAAAACTCTTAGTGATCCTTCTAAGCATTGAAATTCACTAGCAACCTGTTGTACCACCAGCAAGGAATCACCATAGGCCTCAATATGTTTTACTCCCATGGACCGTAACATAATCAACTCGAATAATAGAGCTTGATACTCAGTTTGATTATTAGTGCAATGAAAATTCAACCGGCTTGACATCTCAATTTCCGCACCACTAGGGGAAATAAACACAATACCAATACCTTGGCCATCTTTGCAAATCGATCCATCAAAATATAATTTCCAGGGAGTAAAAGTAAGGTAATTGATTTCATTATCCAATTCAATACCATGCTCAACAATAAAAACAACAAGGACTTGACCTTTCAAAGCTCTCAATGGTTTATAAGTCAAGTCATATTCAATTAGTGCGTATGCCTATTTGCCTATCCTTCCACGAAGAATTGGCTGATATAACATGTGTTTTATCACATCGGCCTGGCAAGCAACAACACATGTATTAGACAAAAGATAATGTCTTATCTTGGAACAAGCTTAGTACAATGATAAGCACAAATTTTCTATATGGGCATACCTTGTCTCGGGATCAAGAAGACGGCAACCAAGATAAGCAATTACATATTCTCTACCTTCGTCTTCTTGAGTCAAAACAACCCTGATTATCTTCTCTTTGGCAGCAATATATAATTTGAAAGGAACTCCTCTCATTGGTGCACAAAAAACCAGTGGTGTTGACAAATATTCCTTTATCTTCTCAAATGCCTCTTGTTGTTCTACCCCCAAGTGAATTCAGATTCATCCTTTAGTTTCAATATAGGGGTAAAAGGAATAATCTTCTCGGACAAGTTATCAATGAATCTCCTCAAGTAGTTCACTTTTCCTAAGAACTTTTGCAAGTCCTTCTTGCTTGTAGGTGCCTGAACTCCCTTGATCTTTTCTATTCTCTTGGGATCAATCTCTATGCCTTTATCATGAATTATGAAGCCTAAGAACTTTTCAGCCGATACTCCAAAAGCACATTTGAGTGGGTTCATCTTCAATCCATAACGGCGCATCCTCTCAAAAGCAAGACACAAATCATCCAAATGAGATTTATGGGCAGCCGATTTAATCACAATATCATCAATATAAACCTCCATAATCATCCCAATTAGATCATGAAAAATCAAATTCATAGCTCTTTGATAAGTAGCACCTGCATTCTTTAACCCAAATGTCATCACAACCCACTCAAATAGACCAATAAACCCAGGAGATATAAAGGCCATCTTCGACATATCTTCTTCGGCCATCAAAATCTGATTATAATCGGCATTACCATCAAGAAAGCTAATAACCCGGTGTCTTGAAGCATCATTGATAAGCATATCAGCTATAGGCATAAAATATTCATCTTTCGGAGTAGCTCTATTCAGATCTCTAAAATCAATGCAAACTCTGATCTTCCCATAATCTTTCTTCTCAACAGGCATAATATTAGAGACCCACTCTGCATACCTGCATGGCTGAATGAACCCCGCTTGCAAGAGCCGATTAATCTCTTCTTTAACCTGATCATAAATGGTAGAATTAAATCAGCGGGGGTGTTGCTTATATGGACTGAATCCATCCTTGATGGGGAGCCGATGCTCAACAAGCTCTCGGCTTAGCCCAGACATCTCTGTATAATTCCATGCAAAACAATCAACATATTCCTTGAGAAGCGCGATTAGCTCAAATTTGTAACCGGCTTCTAAGTTTTGATTTATAAATGTCGGCCAGGGCACAGAGCCATCCCCAATATCAACCTGCTCCAAAGGGTTGGCTGACGTAAATCCTTGGCCCAACTTATCAAGCTCATCAAAATTATCAATCGCTTCATAGGCATCGGTCTTATTAGCCCGACACTGATCAACACGATGTTTCAACTATTCAATATTTGTATCCATTAATAAAAAATTACATGATGATATTGAGCCAATTATCAATTGGCTTCAAAGATACAGGAATAAAACCACCTTGCCTGGTAACACTAATAAATTCATAGCTAGAAAGATCTCTACTAGACAAGCAACCAATAGCATCATGCCCCTCAAGCTTAGGAGCATCGACTGTAGCTACTTCAGCCGATGAATCTGAATACACAATCTCCATGGCATCATCCACCCATTTAATATGGTGCATACTAGATGGTATGCAACAGTTAGCATGGATCAAATCACGCCCAAGTATTAAACTATAGCTACCTTGCACATCTACAACGAAGAATGTCGTGGCTAGGGTCTTGCTTCCAATAGTGAGTTCCATATTAGCAATCCCTCTAGCTAGAATAGGAGCACCTCCTCCAACTCCAGTGATCATCATATTGGTCTTCACTAGCTCCTCATCAGTGCCACCAAGCTTCTTGTAAAAAAGCATATGGCATCACATTCACAATTGCCCCATTATCCACCAACATGTTATGGACCAAAGTACCATTGATATGACCCTTCATATGCAAAGGCTTGAGATGATTGATAGGCTGTTTTGGTTTCATGAATGTGGCATCTTGTATCGGAAAGTTGAACACTACTGCAGCTGAATCGTCCTCAACGATGTAGTAATCGGTGGACAAAACAACCACATTGACCTCCCCTCTTTCCAGAGTAGCTTCATAGTCAACCATCTCCTCATCAGGAACCTTAGGCACCTCCATGCCAACCATAGCAGCAACAGTGAAAGCAAAATCATTGCAGGACACCTCGGAGGCCATCAGAATAGTAGGAGTCGGCTCAGCTGACTCTAGAGTCGGACAGGCTGATTCTAGGGCCTCTAGAGTAGTATCAGCAGGGGGAGTCGACTTAGCTGACTCATGAATCTGCTTAGCCGACTCTGGCACATCCAGGCCGGCAGGAACAGGGGCAGTTGGCTTAGCCGATTGGCCAGTAGCAGCAGCGTCATTTTGATCTTTCGGAGGGCTTTCGACGTGCTCAGGATTTAGGACTTCACCCTCCCATCTTGGCAAGCATCTCCCGCTTCTATTGCTTATGCCAAGCGTGTTGCAACTTGCGCCGTTGGGTTTTATTCAACCCACGAGGACACCACACGGGTTGGCGATACTTGGAATCTCCTTCGACGAGCTCTCCTCATCTCCAGTAACTTCTTTAGGAACTTCATCTTGCTTTTGCGATGGAGTTTCTTCAATTATAATCGGCCCATCATGGTTAATGACAGGAGCTTCCATAGAGCTGATTGTGATGACTGATTGAGGCCTAGCTCTTGGTGGAGGAATAACACGAGCCTCAACCTTCTTAGGCACGTAGACTTGTCGCATTGGTGCCCTTTCTGAACCTTGTGAAGTCGGAGTCTTGAATGTAATCATCTGACCTTGATTTACACTGCTAGAGCTCGATTGACCATTGTTCAATCGGCTAAAGATGGAAGGTTTTTGAACAGGACCAGCAGACTCTTTCCTTCTTTGCTAGCCTTGCATAGGTGCAGGCGAGGGATACGGCACCCAAACTCCATAAGGACCTCATTGTGGTGTGACTAGAGGTGGAATCGGGGCTCCCCAACGAGATACACGAGGAGCAACTCTCTGAACTAGAGCTACTGGTTGCATCACCGCCAATTGCTTAACCTTGTCATCTTCTCACTTAGGTAGAGTAGATTCTCTTTTTTTAACGGCCAATTCTTGGAATCGGCCTTTTCTTGCTTATACCTAGTCATGAGCCTATCAAAAGTGCATAGTGGCCTCACCACAAGCTCCCCTTGGTTCTTCTTCTCATTCATCTTCTAAGTACCAATCTTCGGCCTATGTGGAACAAATGTGCGCAAAACTTGAACGCCGGAGGGGTCGAGGCTGCTGGAACCAGGGGAGTCGGACAGTCGGCTTAGCCGACTTGGCTAAGAGGGAGGCTGAGTCGGCTAAGCCAACACCCTGAGTCGGCTTAGCTGACTTGCCCTACTGCTGGGTGGAGTCGGCCTGGCCGACTGCTCTAGTCGGCATAGCTGGCCTCTGCTGTGCCACCACCGTTTTATACCACCGCTGCCTTCTCAAATACTGCGTTGATCTAGCAGTGATCTTTAATTTGTTCTTGCCTTCATCGTCCTTCTCTAGCACCACCTTGCGCCCGAATTTGTTTTGACATTTGGTGCTACACATGGTTCGCTGATAAGCACATTCTTGCCTTGAGTTATATCGGCTTGCGCGGGACGAATCAAAACAACGGGTGGTCCTACTTCAATTGTATGCATTGGAAAAAGGACCTTATCAACTTGCATATCAGAAAGACTCAATCGTCCCTCATTAAGGGCCGATTGGACCTGCCGACGAAAAACATTGCAATCATTAGTGGCATGAGAAAAAAAATTATGATATTTACAATAAGCTCTTCTTTTTAACTCATCAGTTGAAGGCAATGTATAATTAATTCTAATATAACCGAATTTTAACAATTCATCAAAGATTCGGTCACATTTAGAGAAATCAAATGTAAACTTCATCTCTTCACTCTGATTCTTATGAATCGGTTTGTGAGATGGATAGGTAACCATCTTATTCTCTGCTAGCCATTTAATTTCAGCAGGACAAACTTCTTTATTATCATCATCAGAACAATCGGAATGATCATCAACAATATGCACATTATGACGATTAGACTTATAAGTTTCACGAGATTCTTTAAGGCGCGATTCAGCTGAAACGACCATTTGCAATAGTTGATTAACATTCACAAACTCATAATATTCAAGTTTATCCCTAATACTAGGAAGTAAACCAGCAAAACATAAGTCAGTTAAATCTCTTTCAGAAATCATTAAATGAAAACATCAGTTCTTAATTTCTCTAAATCACTTAATAAAATCAAGAACAGACTCATCACGACCTTGACGAACCGATGCAAGATGAGACAATCTAGTTTCATGGATGCCGGTATAAAAATGACTATGAAACTTTTGTTCTAGTTCAGCCCATGAACCAATAGAACAAGCTGGTAATGAAGTAAACCATGCAAAAGCTGTATCAGTAAGGGACAATGAAAAATTACGAACTTTCATAAAATCATAAGCACTAGCTTCACCCAATTGTGCAAGAAACATGCTAATATGCTCTATGGTAAATTTACTATTATCACTACTAAATTTATTAAAATCAGGCACCTTCCACCCATCAGGTGCTTTCATGAAATCAAAGTGTGAAGGGTACGGCTTATGGTAAGTAGTCCTACTAGGCTTGATTTGTACACCTAAATTCTCTTCAAGTGATTTAGATAATTCCTCCCTAAACCGATTCAAAGTGTCATTGAAATTAGTAGAGGGAGCAACAGGTGCAGCAGATGTATCATCAAGTATGGGGACTTGGCTTGGTGACTTCGGCGGGTTGGGGGGAATGTTTTGCCCCGCCAAAGCTCGAATTATTGTTGGTCTTTGATCGGTTTGAGTGTTTCGAGCCAAATTTTGACCATGGATAACCACTTGATTAGATGGAGCACTTCCAGCTAAACCGATCTTATCGATTTCAATTGCCGAAGAGACCGATTTGCCTTTATTTACTGCAGCATATAAACCTTGATTGTCATAAAAATTCAAAAGCATGCCAAATTTAGGATTTTTAGCAGAAGAATCAACACCTGATGGATTGCTATCAGTTGTTTTCCCTTCTAACTTATCAAAACGAGCCATGATCATGTTTACAACAGTGAGAAGATTATTATCTATTACTTTCTTATGATCATCCATCATAGTAGCATAATTGGCATGTGTAGGGTAAGGATCGACAATGTCATCATACCTAGGTTTAGAAGATCTTACCTCAGGTGCAGCAGGTGTAGAAGATGTAGAAGTGATCAACTCGCTGAAATTTGGCTCCCTGAATTGAGTGATCTTTTCCCGTCGATTTTTAGTGCAACTCTGAAGAAAGCCTTCAGAACGGCGTTGAACTTGGGCCTCCACTTGTTGCTTCAGTTCTTCAGAAAGCTCATCGATGTTCATGGGATGGTTGATGTTGCCCTCATGAGGGACTTGGGTCCTATTCCCAGTATCTTCAACGTTACTTCCCATGTTGCTGGAGGAAAACTTGATCTTTTGCCAAGCGTTCCCCAGCGGAGTCGCCAAAAAGTATGTTGATGCTGAAGATCGCTCTAAGCCAACACACCAGCGAGGACCTTAGATGCCTAAGAGGTCTGACAAGACCTGCAACACAGCAAGAGACGAGACGTAACTGGCCTAACCGATCTAGAGATCGATAGGGCCGATGTAGAGCTCGTTCTCGGCCAAAACGGCTCCCGAACCACTCTCGGAAGGATCTGTCGGGGAGAAGCACATGGAGGATCTCCTAGGACCAGTAAGGCTACCTAGAATGCCAACAAATCTCATGGAGAGACTTGCCAAACAGCAAGGTAGAGGGTTGAGAGGAGAAAACTAGGGTAAGATAGGAGTTTTAGTTGTTGTTTTGTCGATTGGATAGATGGGAACTCAATCGGCCATGATCCTCTCATATATATAGAGGGGGTGGTCTTATCCTAGTAGGAAACCTCTCCAAGCCTTATTTTCTAAGTTTTCCACGGGTTTAGAACAGTTCGGATTGGAATCCAGAAGGCCAGATCCGAACAACCCTTTTCATTAGGTGTGCCGGAAGTCCCGACTCGGGTCGGAAGTCCTGACATATGTCGGAAGTCCCGACTTGGGCCGGAAGTCCTGACTTGGGTCGAAAGTCCCAACATATGTTAGAAGTCCCGACATGGGTCGGAAGTCCCGACTCGGGTCAGCAGTCCCGACCGTCGGAAGTCCCGACTTGGGTCGGAAGTCCCGACAGTGGAGCATCTTTCCGGGGGCATAACTCCTTCGTCCGGACTCCGAATTAGACGTTCCATATATGATTTTTGACTGTCTTGATGAGAGGAACACAATGGTGAAATCCATTCTGCATTATGACAACTTCATAAAATGAATATTTTTGAGTGTGAACACCTAGCTCATCCTCGCCGACCGATGACCTATAGGCTTGAACGCACCTACCCACCTGCACCTATGAGATTCTTTTTGCTATGAGCCGTCTGCCGCCACACCCCCATCGGCAGCGGTCCCTGGGAACTCCCCCGCCTTCTAGTGCCGCTTCTGTTCTGGGAGCTGGGACCGGGTGCCGGTGTAGGCCGGCGGACCCATGAGGACGCGTGGGGTGGATTTATGAGAGGGATAGGCACCGGCGCCGGGAATGCAAGGGGAGCTCGCCGCTGCACCGCGCGTGCCATGGACAGGAGGTTGTGCGGTTGGGAGCGGGGAGGAATCGGAGCTCGGCTTGGACCTCCGCCGCATGCAGTGGTGCCGGCTCCGGGTCTGCGTGGAGCTCGCCGAGCAAGGGTGGGGGTAGAGAGATGGGTGAAGAAGCAGGGGAAACGGGATAAGGAAGGGTCGGTGCATAGGTGAGACTGATAGTGCGCCCCCTGTTTTTGGGCCCACAGGTCAGTGAATTGAACGGACGAATGAAAGTTCTGTTGGGTCGTGGGCCAGTTGCCATTGAGGCCCTGTTTGGGTGCTGGCATTTTTTAGACCTATAATTACTTTACAACTGTAAACTTTAGTGTACAAGAATACGGTTGTTTTTTTTCTTCAATGGAATTAGTCGTTTGGGTAAGGAGAGAAACAGCGCTCGAGCGAATCCAATGCGGTGACGCCGCTGGCCACAGCCCTGGCGTCCGCGCCCGCGATGGCCTCGCGGCGCCCCCAGGCGAGCTGCCTTCCTGTCCGCGCCACCGCCGGCATCGGACTCCACCGCGCACGGACGCTAGATCTAGAGACCACGCCGCGCACCGACCATCGCCGCCACCCGCGATGGCCTCGCGTCTCCCTGGCGTATGCCTTCTCATCCGCGCGGCCGCCGGCGTCGGACTCCGTCGCCGCGGCCACCTCCCAGCTGCGCGCAGACGCCGGATGTGGCGACCCCGCCGCCCGCGATGCCATCGCCATCGCTAGCTCGCGTATTTGAGCGCTGCCGCAATGGATTCGCACGCCTGCCGTTCGAGGGATTAATCTCGCTGCTCTCCCGGCCGCCACGGCCACCACCAGCAAGCGACCGTGCGAGTCGAGCAAGAAGGGAACTTGTGAGGTCACGCCCGATAGATGTCGTATTTTTTTTCGGACCACACGAGACGATTTTTATTTTCCGGTGGTTTTGGTCCAAACCGCCTGTAAAATAAGTTTGTTAATTGGTCATCCAAACAACAAATTTGGATTTGGGTTGTAAAAGTTTACAGGCTTCCAAACAGGGCTTGAGCTGTAACTCAGTCTCAAACCTTATTTGTTGCATAGGGATAGGGAATGTTTAGAAAACTAGGATCATGCCCGTGCGCTGCTGATACATCCGGCTCAGGTGGGGTTGGTCGAGGCCCAATAAATTAAGATTGTCCGGACCCCAACAGTTCTTATGCACACCCACTCGGGGAAAGGCCCAATGTCCCTAAAAGACTAGTCCGATAGGGGAAGGGTGGCTCTCTCTTTTAAGGTGGCTTCCTCCTCCCAAGCTAAGCAAGGTGGGATTATTCAGAGGCTCACACGGTCGCCGTCCGACTACAACTAGGCCACTTGACCTTTTTTTTGTTGCGTCTTTGCCAGCGGGTAATTGTGGAGGATGTCCTCATCAGTTGCCACGGGAAATAGTAATGCTATAATAATTTAAATATGAATGTGTTTTATACTACCCTAAAGGTAGTATTTGGAGTGTGATGTTAGCAACATCAAATATTACGTGAATCTTTGTAAAAGATAAATAAGTTTGTCTGTCCAGAAACATGCATCCTCTATTTGATATTTTGTTCAAGTTTCATAATTATATCTTTTTGGTGTCTACTTTTACAGATAGAAAACATGAAGGAGTGTATCTTATTTCTTGTACTTTTAATATGCCTTCTAAAAAACTTGCTTAGCACTTCTGAATTGTTGCCGTGAATATCTGCCTCTGATTCAGGATAGCATTGAGCATATAAAGCTACCATGTTTTCACATCCTCACTTCTTTGCACATGGATATTTTAAAAGGGATATATTATACTTGTTTCTGTTTTCAATTGCAAGCTGTTTAGATAGTTATAGAAAGTACGAAAATGACATGGATGCTAAGTGGTACAGCTTATAGGCAAGGTCAATTGAACTTGTCACCAACAATCAAACTTACATATTTAAATAAAACTAAAATCAACATCAACCTCGCTAAAAATCAGTCAATTATACCTCTTAAAATGTTGATCGCTTAGGCCCACAACATTGTTGTTACTTTCATTGGAAGACTGGAACGAATGGAAATATATATATAGACATGTGTCTATACATAAACAGTAGAAAATGCAATTGCAGAATTGCCCCTGCTCACCGATTGATCCCAAAAGGAAATCAGGGTTTATTTTACATGTATTGACAGCCACCCAAAGGCATTAGCTATTCCACTCTAATAATGTCTCGGTAGAATAGAGAAGTCAATAAATGACATGGCAATGGTTTGATGAGACCATATAAACACACATGCTCACTCTAATATGATGACTTTCATAGAAGTGTCAGTTTCATGTATCATGAAAAACATTCATAGACAGTCATGTTTTTTACTCTGTTCTTCACGCAGCCCTCTTTCAGATAATTAAGACTGCGTCAAGCACTGGTCTAGTCGAGAAGCTGACAGCCAAGAAAGATATGTCCTCCCGTAATGCCAGGCACACCAAGCCAAATGAATCAGAATCTGAAACGCACCCTCTTAATGATGGCTCTGCTTCACGCCTTCACCTGCAGTGACTGGAGCAGCTGCACTTGGTCTACAAAACACATCACCACAACAACAATAATTCGATTTCATGGCTTCAAATATCATGAGCTGAAGAAAACATGAAACATGAAAGCAAAATATTTAGTGAGATAGTTGATTATCACAGGATACTCAGTGTGTGTTACCAGAATATAATTTTGCAAGCTAACAGTCATCCAGCATTTAGGATAAAACAATTATGTACCATCAAATTTCTAAAAGGAAAGCCTCACTTGGCATCAAACTTACCAATATAGCATTTTTAGACCAATACTGCCAACTTGCTCGAAATACAGGGTCAGCGCAGAGAATAAACCAAGTGGTAATATATTTTCCATATGCTAACAGTTGAGCACTGGCTTGCTACCACTACTTTTTTTAAAATGACTCTTTGCTCCATCAGAACATGAAACACAAGCTAGGGGATTCTAGTATTCGGAAGTTCATATATGCATCTGCAACAATTGCTATCCAAATCTTAAGCTTAATAGTAAGACAAATATTTGGTTTCTACTCTTACTCTGCTATCCAAATCTTGCTAGGGAATTCTAATATTCAGTCACCACGAGAACAGACGGAAGCAACCTAGATTTTCATGAGAATTGGAATAAAAATATGTACCAAATCAAAGTTTAGGAAAGTCCTCTACTTAGGATTTAGACCAAACCACGGTGTTACAATGGGGCTAACACATGATTTAGATCAAATGAAAATTTCAGACAGGACAAAAATCTTTGTGAGAAGGTAGCCCATCATGGCTTAGTTACGTTGATTTTTGCCTAAGCTAGCTGTATATTCATCCACAAAACCAACTGTGATCAATCTAATTAACAAAATAAATTTCGCCAAATGGACTGTGAGTAAGACACATCAGAGTAAGTTTCATATGTGGAAACTATTACTGAAGCTGAATGAACTATGTGCCTGCAACTGCAACTATGTGCCAGTGGAACACATGGTACTAAATCTATACTGAATTGAGATCCTGAATGAGATTAAACAGTGATCAGTGAATGGACGCATTGATTAAACAGGTTGAAAAAAAAACAGGAAGGGAGAAACATTAAGTCACAATTCTTTTTTTTAAAAATCAACAGATTAGAGTGGATGACCTGTATATGTTCAACATTGTTGTCGGACGAGATTACAGTCAAAACAATAAAATCACATACCTCCACCAAGATTGTATACATGGTGAGATAGGGCATTAACAACACCATGACCTGAAGTCTCAAGTAGCTGAGAATACCACTGTTGATCAAAGAACCCTCCCAGGGCTAACAGGAGTGGCTGCAACAGTGGTGCCTTATACAATTGCCGAAGGATGGATTTAAATTAAGTTACATCCTTTCCGTAATGTTTAGCATCAACTTTCGCTCCAATTCCATATGCCCACTCAGCTCATTGCCTGGCAAAACAATAGTCTGTGTAAAAATGTAGTTCTCAAACAAACTGTCTGACCCCTAATTTCATTTTTTTTTTGAGAGGGACACCCCTTATTTCATGCATCATAAGCTTGGAGAACTTCTATCTTGGAATATAAGGAGTGACACAGAATGTTTCAGTAGTGAAAATATAGTATTACCAAATTCCCAAGGCAGCTCATGAGTCTGACCTCCTGATAAAGTTAACTGAAGTATATTTAATAAAATTTTGCATTGTGTCAATCAAATGAACTGTCTTTCTACCTATTTTAGAGAAATGACCAACAACAAAAAAAAAAGAGACAGAAACAGAGTCACTTATTAGAGTGCAATATTTCAGTGTTTTGCAACATATTGCTACACACTTGAGAAACGCTAGTAGATATGAGTATAGCTCATGGTCACAGGTTCTGAAACAATTGGCTAGCACTCCACAGAACAAGAGCTACCGTATCGGCATTGATGCTAGTATTGCTACTGTACACAAATCTTCAGAAAGCTCAACTATACATAGAACCAGTAAATCGACAAATGAAAAGGAAATGGTAGCAAGCATTAGGAGTGAAATCATATTTGAAGTTTCAGTGTTTTAAAAAACTCACATTATTCAACTGGACACAGTAAGCAGCTAACCAATGTACATGTTCAGATTTGTACTGGGAGATCATACAAGGAGAGAGCGGTCCAAAGTTGTATATGAATGGACCTGCAGTTCACATGAGAGAATACAGATCAGCACCACGTCAGTTTCTACCCAAAACAAAAACTCTCTACTACTTCCTAGAATGAATCTGGTTTACACAACAACCAGATGCAGGACACGTGGCCAAAATTGGGTCAAGCAAAGTCAAAGAGATAATGCAATAACCTTCCTATAATAAATCAATTTGTCCATTAGAAAACAGGACTGAAATGCAACAACCATTAAATTCTAGAGATTTATTTATTTTCATTTTCTATTTCACCTTGCGAATATCATATTCCCATCTCGCACTCCAACACTTGCAGCCTCACGAACCTGCTTGACCTGCTCAAGTTTCATAGTTTCCAAACAATTCAGCACACCATGTCATGCTAAACGTCTCGCAAAAAAAAGTGATGCAAAATCATTTTATCCATTTCAAAACCTTACATATGAAGCAACAAAGATGAAAGGAAAACCAATGTTTCAAGGATATGTTTTAAAGCTTGTTTTTTGACCAGATCACTTATGAAGAACTTACTAAAATCTGAGAATGTCTGCTAGACTAAATCAAAGAATTTCAATGAGCGTATCTTAGTTATGACCCTAGATTATATGGTAGTAAATTAGGTTATTAGTGCTCCTTAGGAGTTCTTTAATATCCATGTATCTGTGCACCTTGATCATAATCCCTAGATCATGAAAAGACATGGACTCTTGCAGGAGAACTTAAATCAATCAGGAAGTGCCATGTCTATTGAGTGACAGATATGTTAAGCCATGAATTTGATGGAGATAATTTTTGAAGCAATACAAGGATGCAAACCTTTGCGTGCTTACTGACAGATGCATTCTAAGGAGCAGATCAATGCTCAAGAACTATGGAGTTTTGTGCAAAATCTTCTTCTTGGTAGGAGCAACCTTGAGGCTGACCTCAGCCTGCCAGTCTATTGATGTAACCAGTATTGGCATTTCGTCAAGCACCTTGCGTGCGTGCTCTTGAATGCTCTCCTCCAGATGTCCATCACGATTGTTAACACGGTTGTAAGAAGATGGGGGCAGGCAGCTGCCCCGCCTCGGTGGCTCACACTGATGCGCCGCCATCCGTGGCCCGCCCTCTACCTCGGCCGCGCTCGCACCACGCCTCCGCTGTCCGTGGTCGCGCTGCTCCGCCTCGGCCATGCAGATGCACTGGCGCCGCCGTGCGTGGTCATGCCACCCCGCGACTCCGCTGCTGGCCTACTGCGACAACACCTTCACCGTCCGCGGCCACACCACCCCGCGCCCCCGCCGCAACGCCACGCGGGGGCCAGGGTAGGGCGAGGCACCCTCGGCCACCGACGTGGCGGCGAGTTGGCCCCGTGCGGATGCTCCCCGGCTTGGACGCGGCTGGCTCCCGGTGTGGGATGCGGCCGGCTCCACAGCGGTTGCGCGGCCAGCCCTGCTCATCGACATTGAGCGAGCGTATGGGTAGACGCGCCTAGAAGATTCGCAAGGTTCCAGGACCGTGAAGAACTGCTTCTTCCACCTTGTGAACCAACGGGGTAAGGGCAGGATAGCGGCGGTCGAACACCCACGGAGATGGGGCTGGGGCAAGCAGCGACCGGACGTCCTCCGCAGATGGCGCCGGGACTGAGGCTGGGGCAGGCAGCGGCTGGACGCCTCCGCAGATGAAGGGAAGCCGATGTTCTGCGGGCGGGCGGAGGTGGGGCAACCGCGCGTGCGGAGGCCCCACGCCAATGTACTGCCGCCGTCGCCGCCACAGGTGGAGGAGGAGGCGTCAGAGAGGCGGGCGCTGTTTCCCGCGTCCGCATCAGGGGCGCTCGGCGACGGCGTTCGGGTGCTCAACGGTGGCGGCGTCGGTGGTGATCGGGTGCAGCAGCGTCGGTGGTGAGGTGCTCGTGTCGTGGGCAGGATGGGGACTCGCGGTCACGATGGCGCACGATCGATGGTGAGGGATCCCCGGTGAGACTACCGCGATTTTCCTTTTGGCCGGGCGGAGCGTTTGTGCAGGGAAGGTTTGGCGAGGCCGGGTGAGCGAACAAGGGTGCGGTAGTTTTCGCTCGCCCGGTGAACGATTCCCTTATCAATTTTTTAGTTGTAGAGATTACGTGCCACCGTTGCATCCAAGTACCTTTGGGCTTAGTAGCTCCAATGTGCCAGAGAAACGAACCGAGGGGAAAGAGAGAGCAGTGAAAGTTCGATTCACACGTTGGAGTAACCGAACCGCAGGAAAAGATTACTTGGTTCGACACAAGTTTTCGGTTCGACGCGGGAGAATAGAATATTGACGCATACAAACGAGTGAGCCACCACTCAGTGCAGTGATCTCTCTTCAATTTATTTTTGATGTGGACCCCATGGAGGGAAAAGTGGAGCTTACACTGGAGCATGCTCGAGAGGAGTGGAATCTTTGCATGCGAGGCATGACAAGCATAGGCCCTGTTTTTCCCAAAAAATTTTGCAAAATTTTTCAGATTTCCCGTCATATCAAATTTTTGGACACATGCACGAAACATTAAATATAGATAAAAAATAAAACTAATTACACAGTTTAGACGAAATGGACGAGATGAATCTTTTAAGCCTAATTAAACCATGATTGGACACTAATTACCAAATAACAACGAAATTTGCTACAGCGTCGTTTTGCAAAATTTTTTGCAACTAAACAGGCCCATAGTTCCGTTCAACGCGACACTGGAGCTACCCTTATTATCCTTTAGCCATGTCATCTCAATTATTGCCACCAATCCACAGTACTCAGGTCGAGACCTATACTGATGCTAGGAAATCAAATGTTGTAGTGCTTACAATAGAAACTGAGACAGTAATGTTTGGCATCGAATTACCTACCCAACCCCCCGCGCGCGCTGGGTCATGCTCCGCCACTAGGCGGAGGTATCATTTTTGTAAGGGAGGAAGGGAGAGCGGAGGGTGGATGAAGAGATAAGATATGAAACTATAACATAAAACTTATGTTTGAGCCACGTCGTCGCTATGCCACGCAGGTTCTGAAGATTTGAACATTATGCATAACAATTAGAAAGTTTAGCATGCTAAAAATAAATTTTGAGAGTACTAATATCTTGATAAAAAAACTCGGATACGTTGGGGGTAAAACAGCCTCTGGGTATTGTGCTTAAGAAGAAGACTTTCTTATGCAGCAAACCCTTGACTCACCCATACATAGTGGCACCGTAGCTCTCGAGAGACTGGGGTGGCCTTAGACATGTGCTTTGGCGTGTGCCAGACGAAGGGATTTTTTTCGCCTCCGACCGACAAATTCGCCCCAGTGGGGGATAGAATTCCGGCCGCAAGGGTGCAACGTGGTAGCAGCTAGCCAACTAGTCTAGCGCCTGCTTGCGTACTACTATCTTGATGAAAACGCAAGCCAAGTTCAAAGACCGTTAATAAAATTCACTCTTTGGCCCTACATGTTTGGGCCATGTCAGTGCATACTTAGCATGTCACATGGGCAATTTAGTACAAAATCTGATGATATGGACCTTGTATATCATAATTTGTCCAAAAAACTGTATTTTGATAGTATGGAAATCTATATGAGAATGCCGGACAAGTTTACTAACCGCAGATGAAATTTATTACTCATCTATCAACGCATTCCTCCCAAATGCCCACTTTTGGAGGTTGGCTCCACCAATTGATGGGTAGCCCTTCTGCATAGCCTTTCCCCGATCTGGTATGGATGGACAGGACAAATCTAGTCACATGCTTAATTAGGTATAACATGTGTGTTATCTTTCATCAACAACTGTCAGTGGATACAGCTCAGAGGCGGCGACCGCGTCCTTTGGATCTCCAACGACCAGCGCGCTCTTGCCGTGCCCACGCGTGCACTCGCCGCGCCCAGGACTGGATCACCGCGTCCACGCGTGCCCGGTCTTCACGCCGCCCGCTCTTCCGCTCTGTGCGGCTGCCCGCTCACACATGTAACGTGCTCGCATGTACAGGCTTGGCCAAAGGCCGCGATTGTAACCTATATATGTATACGCCATATGATCAATAGAAGTTGTCCAGTTGATCAATCCTCTTCTACATGGTATCAGCCTCCTCGGTCCTTCTCAATCCCTTTGCCACCTCTTCCGCTTCCATGGCGCCCTCTGATTATGCCTCCGATCACTCTTCTGACGATGGCTCCTCCGTCGCGCCCGTCTTAGCCTCCCAGATTCAGTGCCTCTCCATCCGCCACCATGTCCCCATCATACGCAACTTCGGCCAGTGGCGTCATTTCTTCGAGTCTACTCTCGGCAAGTTCGGGCTTGAAGCTCACGTCCGTTCCACCACTCCGTCCGACGATCGCGATCGTGAGTGGCGCATGATCGACTCCTGCGTCGTCAACTGGATCCTCACCACCATCTCGAAAGGCGTCTACGACGTCGTTCGTTGCGAACGCCACGATGCGTTCTGCCTCTGGCACGCCGTCGAGGGGCTCTTCCAGGACAATGAGCTGCAGCGCGTCGTGTTCCCGGAGACTGAGCTTCGTTCCCTTCAACAGGGAGACATGTCGATGAACGACTACTGCACAAAGTTGAAGCGCATCGCCGACCAACTGCGCGACATCGGCCATCCCGTCTCCGAGCCATCCCAGGTGCTCAACCTTCTCCGCTGCCTCAACCTGCGGTACCACTACGTCAAGCCGATGATCACCTCCAAGTTCCCGCCGCACACCTTATAGAGCGCCCGCTCCTTCCTCATTCTTGAGGAACTGAGCTTCCAGCACGACTCCAACGCCGAGGCTGGACAGGCTCTGACGGCGAGCCATGGTGACCACTCCGGTGGATCTTCTGGCTCGGCCTCCTCCGGCGCCAAGGACGGCTCCTTCTCTTCCGCTGCACCACGCTCCAACAACAACCGCTCCGGCCACGGCAACAGCGGCGGTAACTCCCGCAACAACAACCGCTCCGATCGTCGTCACGGATGCGGCAACGGCGGCGGTCCACCTCGGAACAACGCCAACAACGCCAACTCCAACACTCAGTCCGCTCCATGGGCCGTGGGCTACAATCCCTGGCAGGGCATGGTGCAGGCCTGGCCCGTGCCCTTCCGGGCTCCTGGCGCTGGCGTTCTGGGTCCTCGCCCTCCGTTCCAGGCACATCAAGCGATGACGGCTGCCGGCAACCACGCCAACGTCTTCGACACTAGCGCCCTCTACACGGTGCTTCACTCCTCCGGCGTTCCACAGCACCCACCAAGCTCCTCCGAATGGTACTTCGACACTGGAGCGACATCGCACATGTCCTCCTCTCCTGGTACACTACTCCCGTCTACCCTTCGTCCATCTTCTTCCATGATCACAGTAGGTAATGGTGCCCGCGTTCCAGTCATGCACCAAGCACACACCATCATCCCTACTGCCACTAATCCTCTTTTTTTGAATGATGTTCTTGTTTCGCCCTCACTCATTAAAAACTTGATTTCCGTTCGCCGTCTAACCCGTGATAACAATATCTCCATTGAGTTCGACCCCTCTGGTTTTTCCATAAAGGATCTTCCTACCAAGGCGGAGATGCTCCGATGTGAAAGCAGCGGCGATCTTTACCCTCTCCGCCTTCCAGATCGTCAAGCTCTTCATGTTTCATCGGCGACAACCCTTTGGCATCAACGCTTGGGCCATCCAGGCACTCCAGCAACTTCCAAAGTCCTAGCCAGTTTTTCTTTTCGTTGTAATAAGACTACTGCTCATTCTTGTGTGTCCTGCCGATTGGGCAAGCATACACGCATGCCATTTTCCGATTCCAATTCACGAACATTTTTCCCTTTTCAACTAGTGCATTCGGATGTTTGGACCTCGCCAGTCCTTAGCTATTCTGGGTACAAGTACTATGTTGTTTTTCTTGATTATACCCATTATCTGTGGACAGTTCCACTTCGCAATAAATCTGATGTTTTTGCCACAATTCGTGCGTTTGTTTCTTACGTCCATACCCAATTCCGTCTGCCGATTCTTGCCTTTCAAACTGACAACGGCCGTGAGTATGACTCCAACGCCATGAGACTTCTTTCTTCACTCGGCACACAGCTCCACCTTTCGTGCCCTTATACATCGCAACAAAACGGGAAAGCTAAGCGTGTACTCCGCACCGTTAACGATTGTTTGCGCACAATGTTGATTCACAGTGCAGCTCCACTGGAATTCTGGGCTGAAGCGCTCACCAAGGCAACGTACCTGATCAACCGGAGACCCTGCCAGGCCACCGGAACCACGACGCCGTACGTGTTGCTCTTCGGCACTGCTCCATCCTACGACGAACTTCGCGTTTTCGGCTGCCGATGCTTCCCCAACAAACTTGCCACGGCGCGTCATAAACTCGACGCGCGGTCAACACCCTGCGTCTTCATCGGCTACCCGGCGGATCACCGTGGCTACCGCTGCTACGAGATCGCGATGGGCAGGGTCATCACCTCGCGACATGTCGTCTTTGACGAGGCGGTGTTCCCCTTCCACGACACTGCACCACCTCCTACCACACCAAGCCTGGTGGACACCGACCCTCCACCAGAACGCCGCGCTCTGGGCGGCACGGTCACCGTGCCATGGCGACGAGCTTCTTCACCGCCGTCGCCGTCGTCGACAGATCGCCATTGATGCCATCTACCACAAATCCAGTGGTGTCCAGCACTGGAACGTCGCATGCTGCCAGCGACACGTCGAGCGCGCGGACTTCTTCAGGGTCGTCCACCACAACTCCACCGTCGCACGATGTCATGTCCACCGCCGCGTCCCTGTCGGGCGCCGCACCGTCTCTACCGCACGATGCCGCAGCTCCCAGACACTCGATGATCACTCGTGCGCGTGCTAGAATCCACAAGCCCAACCCCAAGTATGCAATGGCAGCATCGACCACCATCTCACCCGTACCTCAGAGCGTCCGCACCGCCGTCAAGGACCCCAACTGGTATGTGAAAGCCCAAGTTTGGTTTTGGTAATTAATGACATCAAGTTGCTAATGCTATTGTATCAAGTGTGATTAAGCTAGGCATAAGCAACACATGTGATGACGGTGTACGTGGCAAGGAGTGGTGGCCACAAGATCACAAAGAAATGGTGCATGGACATGAAATGATGATCATGGTGGAGATGCACATAATATGAAGGACGTGATGATCAAGTGGAGGAGAAGGATTTAAGAGCGCAAGGCAAAGGTATAACCATAGGGTTTTCCTTTTGCCGGTCTAAGTTGAGTAGAGAAGTGATTGACCGGGTTTAGGATACATAGCCGACTATCAAGAGGGGCAATCACGGTTAGCTTGGGAATCAAGTGCCACTAGATCAATGTCTTGAGCATATGCATTAGGATCTAGTTTAGAGCTAACTTAACGCCTTGGAAAATGTTTGTGAAATGCTAACACACATGCACTTGGTGGTGTTAGCACATTTGCGAAGGCGGTGGAGTTTAAGCGGTAGAGAGGGGTTTGGGTTCCTCTCTCCCTCCCGCCGAGCTTGCGAGGCAGGATTCGGCGCTTTTTGGAGAAGTGAAACGTCTATTTTCTACTGCGCCGAAAGTCGGAAAAGAAACGGAGGCGAACGGAGGTCACTGCGTTGACCGGACGCAGCACCGGACGCTGCACCGGACGCGGGTCTGGCTTGACCAGCGCGTCCGGTCAGTTCAACGCAGCGCGGGTGCTAGGGTTTGTGACCAGACGCGGGTCTGGCCTGACCAGCGCGTCCGGTCAGTTCAACTGGGCGTATAAGTTAAGCGCGCGACCGGCGCGTCCGGTGCCTCACGGGACCGGAGCGTCCGGTCAAGTGTCCAGAGAAGCCGAGCGCAGCGAAGCGCGATCGGACGCGGCTGGCGCGTCCGGTCATGTGCGACCGGACGCGTCCGGTCATGTGCGACCGGACGCGTCCGGTCGTGTCGGGTGCTTACTGGAACGCGACCGGACGCTGGCACTGTCGCGTCCGGTCGATCGAAGGAGCGCGTCCGGTCAGCACAACGGCTAGTTCTGACTCGCGCGATTTTCGTCTGTCGTGTAGTGACCGGACGCGTCCGGTCACCCTGACCGGAGCGTCCGGTCAGTGCGATTTTCGTTGAGTCGTCCGGTAACGGCTAGCTGCGTACCCCTTCGTTATAAATAGAGGTTGTCCGGGGTTTGAGGGTAACTCTTGCACATTTTGAGATATAGAGACATCCTTTGAGCTAGAGAACAACCTCTCCACTCATCTCTTTGATTGTTTGCACATCTTGAGTGAGATTGAGTGAGATTCAAGTGTATTGCTTGAGAGTTGCATTCTAGAGGCACTTGTTCTTCGAGTTGCTGCGGATTTCTTGTTACTCTTCCGTGTTTCCCGACACAGTAGACGGCTTGGAGCAGCGGAGGTGATTGAGCTCGCAATTGGAGATTGTTGGAGCCTTCACCAAGTGTTGTAAGGGGTTCTTGATCCTTCCCCGCGGGAGTTCGCAAATTGGATACTCTAGTGGAGCTCGTGGCTTGGAGGATCCCCATCTTGTGTGCGGTTGTGCGGCGCCCGCCGAGGGCTCAACTCTTGATAGTTGATTAGCTCACGAACCGACAAGTGGGTGCATCGCCACAACGAGGAGTAGCTTGCCGGGAAGCAAGTGAACCTCGGGATAAATTCTTGTGTCATTCTCTTCCCGAGGATTTCTCTTGATTGATTGGTACTTCTCATCTCTACACGGCGGTATAATCACTCGAAGCTCTTATCTTGTATTACTTCTTGTATCTAGCTTGTAGTTGTTGTTGTTGTGTTTAGTGGATAGCCTTGTACTAGACTTGTGTAGGTGGCTTGCTTAATTAGTTAGAGCTAGTGCATTTTGCTCCGCCACCTTTTGTACTAACTTGTGGTTAAGTAATTATTGTAGAAGTTTTAATTAGGCTATTCACCCCCCCCTCTAGCCTATTTGGACCTTACAAGTGGTATCGGAGCCGAGGCACCGTTTATTTGAGGCTTAACAACCTACGGTGAAAAAGAAATGGCTCAATTAAACTTGCACATCAACAACACCAAGAAGGCACCTCACTTTGATGGTACAAATTATGCATATTGGAAGGTTAAGATGACCGCACACCTCAAGTCAATCAATAGAGAAGTGTGGAAGGTCACCGAAACAAAATTTGAGGTTGCTAATCCAGAAGCACCTACACCGGTGGAAGAGAAGAAGCTCCAATGCAATGACATTGCCATTAGTGCTCTTCATGAGGCACTAGATGACAAGACCTTTGAGCAAGTGAAGAACATAGAAGTTGCACATGATGCTTGGGCCAAGCTAGAAGAAACATTTGAGGGCACCGAAGGCACAAAGACCGCTAAAGCATATATCTTGCAAGAAAAATTTTCAAGCTTCAAGATGCAAGATGATGAGAGTGTACCGGAGATGTTTCATAGATTGCAAGTCATTGTCAATGAGCTCAAGGCACTTGGTGAGGAAGTCAAGGACAACCAATTCTCTATGAAATTCTTGAGAAGCTTGCCCAAGAGGTTTGATACATTGATCACCGTGCTAGTGAGGACTACATTGAAGGATTCAACTCCTCAACAAATATTTCAAGAAGTGATGACCGATGATTCATATAGAGAAGATGATGAGAAGGATGAGTTGGTCAAGAAGAAGAAGAAGGAGAATGAGAAGAAAGATGATGAAAAGAAGAAGAGTGTGGCATTCAAAGCCACCACATCCAAGGGCAAATCCAAGATTGAATCATCAAGTGAAGAAGACTCAAGCTCTTGCGATAGTGATGACATTGATGAGAAGATGGCTCTCTTTGTCAAACAATTTGGCAAATTCATGAAGAAGAAGGGCTATCGTGCAAGAAGGAGGAAGAACTCATCTAAGAAGAATGAGCATACCATGAGATGCTTTAGATGCCATAGCAAAGATCATCTCATTGCAAAGTGTCCTTATGATAGTGATGATGAAGATGCTATCAAGAAGGAGAGGAAGAAGCAAAAGAAGAAGCAAGAAAAGAAGGAGAGCTCTCACAAAAAGAAGAATGATTCTCATGTTGCTACATGGGATAGTGATGATTCCTCAAGTGATGATGAGGATGACTACAAGAGCAAGAAGAAGGGACATGCTAGCATTGCCATCCAAGAGAAGGTCTCCCTCTTCGACACTCCATCGTGCTTCATGGCTAAGGCCGCTAAGGTATCATCCGATGATGAGAGTGATCATGATAATGATAGTGATAGTGATAGTGATGAAGAAGAATTCACTAAAGATGAACTAATCACTATGCTAGAAGATTGCACTCAACATTATAAAGAATCTAGAAAGGAATGCAAGGGCCTGCTTAAGGAAAAAAAAATCTTATGCAAGAACTTGATGAGCTTAGAGCATCTTATGAGAGTCTAAAGGTAGACCATAAGAAGCTTCAAAAGCCTCACACTAAGCTTGAAGAAGCCCATTCCTCTCTAGTTGAAAAATGTGAAAACATGCCAACTAATGTTGAGAAAGCTAAAACTTGCAACATAGGCATATCATGTGATATAATTAACGAATCTTTTCATAAGCCTATTGTTGTTGCTCCCACTAACCCTTCATGTAGCTCATCTACATCATCCTCATCTAGTAGTGATGGTTTCACTTGTGACTCCACACTTATAGTTGAGAATGAAAATCTCAAGAAGGAGGTAAAAGAGCTCAATCACACCTTAGCTAAGGCTTATGGTGGTGAGGACCGCTTGCTTATGTGCTTGGGTAGCCAAAGAGCGTCTCTCTACAAAGAGGGATTGGGCTATAACCCCAAGAAAGGCAAGGCCGCTTTTGCTCCTCACAAGACTCGTTTTGTGAAGAACAATGGTAGCTATTGCAAAAGTTGCAAGCAAGTTGGTCACATAGAGCAACATTGCATGAACAAGAAATCCAATGATAATGTATCCTCAATTAAGTTTGATTCTTTCTATATACTTACCAAGGGTACAAATGGTGTTCATGCTAAGTTTATTGGTGCACTATGGATGGGCTCAAAGAAGAAAGCCATTTGGGTACCAAAGAGCTTGGTCACTAACCTTGGAGGACCCAAACAAGTTTGGGTACCTAAAAGAAATTGATCTTATCTTGTAGGTCAATTACAAAGCCGGAGGAAGGCATTGGGTGCTTGATAGTGGGTGCACTCAACATATGACCGGGGATTCTTGTATGTTTAAATCAATTGATACAAGTCAAAATGGTGGTTTTGATGCTATCACTTTCGGCAACAACAAGAAAGGCAAGATCAAGGGGCTTGGTAAAATTGCTATCTCAAATGACATGAGCATATCAAATGTGTTGCTAGTTGAGAGCTTGGATTTCAATCTTTTATCGGTGGCACAACTTTGTGATCTTGGCTTCAAGTGCATATTTGATAGTGATGATGTTGAAGTCATAAGTGTTGATGGATCAAATTTGATATTCAAAGGATTTAGACATGGTAGCTTGTACTTAGTTGACTTCAATGATAGTGAGACCCAATTGACATCATGCTTGCTTAGCAAATCTAGTATGGGATGGTTGTGGCATAGAAGGCTTGGTCATGTTGGAATGAAACAATTGAACAAACTTTTGAGGCATGACTTAGTTAGAGGCTTGAAAGATGTGACTTTTGAAAAGGATAAACCATGTAGTGCTTGTCAAGCCGGCAAACAAGTTGGAAATACACATCCTAGTAAGAGTGAAATGAGCACATCAAAGGCATTTGAGCTATTGCACATGGACTTGTTTGGGCCAACAACATACACTAGCATTGGTGGCAACAAGTATGGCTTTGTGATTGTTGATGACTACACTAGATACACTTGGGTGTTCTTTCTTTATGACAAGAGTGATGTACATGATCTATTCAAGTCTTTTGTCAAGAGAGTGCAAAATGAATTTGAAATAACCATCAAGAAGATTAGAAGTGACAATGGTAGTGAGTTCAAGAACACAAGAATTGAAGCTTTATGTGATGATCTTGGTATTGGACATCAATTCTCACCTACATACACTCCTCAATCCAATGGTGTAGTTGAAAGGAAGAATAGAACTTTGATTGACATGGCTAGATCAATGCTAAGTGAATACAATGTTAGTTATTCATTTTGGAGTGAAGCTATCAATACGGCTTGCTATTGTAGCAACCGTCTTTATTGCCATGGAAAGCTTGGTAAGACACCATATGAGCTATTGAATGGAAGAAAGCCCAACATTGCATACTTTAGAGTGTTTGGTTGCAAATGCTATATTCTCAAGAAAGGCACTAGATTAAGCAAGTTTGACAAGAAATGTGATGAAGGGTTCTTACTTGGTTATTCTACCACAAGCAAAGCATATAGAGTTTGGAATCTCACAAATGGCACCTTGGAAGAAGTTCATGATGTTGAGTTTGATGAAACCCAAGGATCTCAAAATGAGGCTCAAAACCTTGATGATGTGAGAGGAGATCAATTGTCAAATGCAATGAAGAATATGGACATTGGTGACATAAGGCCGAGGCAAGTTGATGATGATGATGATACTCATGTGATCAACCAAAGTGTGCAAATTGATACAAATCAAGCAAGCTCAAGTGGTACTCATGATGAAGCTCAAGATCAAGGTCAAGCAAGTGGAAACAATCAACTCCCATTACTCCAACCTACTAGCATAGCAAGAGATCATCCATTGGATCAAATCATTGGTGGAATTCAAAGTGGTGTTCAAACTAGATCAAGACTAGCATCCTTTTGTGAGCACTACTCATTTGTGTCACTTGAAGAACCTAAGAAAATAGAAGATGCTTTGAAGGATTCCGATTGGGTAAATGCCATGCATGAAGAGCTAAACAACTTCACTAGAAATCAAGTTTGGGAACTTGTTGAAAGGCCGAAGAACTACAATGTGATTGGTACTAAGTGGGTCTTTAGAAACAAGCAAGATCAAGATGGCATGGTTGTGAGGAACAAAGCAAGATTGGTAGCACAAGGATATACTCAAGTTGAGGGTCTTGACTTTGGAGAAACATATGCACCGGTTGCAAGATTGGAGGCAATTAGAATCTTATTAGCATATGCTTGTGCACACAACATCAAGCTCTATCAAATGGATGTCAAAAGTGCATTTCTCAATGGCTACATCAATGAAGAAGTTTATGTTGAGCAACCTCCCGGTTTTGAAGATGACAAGAAGCCCAACCATGTTTACAAGCTAAAGAAGGCATTGTATGGTTTGAAGCAAGCACCTAGAGCATGGTATGAGAGATTGAGGGACTTTCTTCTCTCTAAAGGGTTCAAGATGGGAAAGGTTGACACCACTCTCTTCACCAAGAAGCTTGGAAATGACTTGTTTGTGTTGCAAATCTATGTTGATGATATCATTTTTGGATCAACCAATCAAGATTTTTGTGAAGAGTTTGGAAATATGATGGCAAAAGAGTTTGAGATGTCTATGATTGGAGAGCTTAGTTACTTTCTTGGACTTCAAATCAAGCAAATGAAGAATGGCACTTTTGTAAGTCAAGGCAAGTACATCAAGGACATGATCAAGAAGTTTGGATTGCAAGATGCTAAGCAAATGAGTACACCAATGGGCACTAATGATCAATTGGGTATTGATGCTAGTGGCAACATGATAGATCAAAAGCAATATCGGTCTATGATTGGAAGTTTGCTCTATGTCACCGCTTCTAGGCCGGATGTAATGTTTAGTGTGTGCAAATGTGCAAGATATCAAGCTTCACCTAGAGAAAGTCACTTGAAAGCAACCAAGAGGATATTGAGATATCTTAAGGGCACTCATGATGTTGGATTATGGTTTCCAAAGGGGTCAAATTTTGAGTTGATTGGATTTTCGGACTCCGACTATGGTGGATGCAAGATTGATAGAATGAGCACAAGTGGCACTTGTCAATTGCTTGGAAGGTCTCTTGTTTCATGGTCATCAAAGAAACAAAATAGTGTTGCACTATCTACCGCCGAGGCCGAATACATTAGTGCCGGTAGTTGTTGTGCACAATTACTTTGGATGAAGGCCACCTTGAATGATTTTGGAATTAAGTTCAAGAATGTGCCATTGTTTTGTGACAATGAAAGTGCAATCAAGATGACACAAAATCCGGTTCAACATTCAAGAACCAAGCACATTGACATTAGGCATCATTTCATAAGGGACCATCAACAAAAGGGTGATATTAGCATTGAAAGCATTGGCACCGAAGATCAACTAGCCGACATATTCATAAAGCCACTTGATGAGAAGAGATTTTACAAGTTGAAGAATGAATTGAACATACTTGACTTCTCCAACTTAAAATGAGTGCACCCCCACATTCTTATATGACATGCCTCTCCTCCGACATAGCAAGGTAAAGGTGTTTGGCATATCATTCATACTTTGCTAAGGATATGTTTAGAACATATAGACATGTTTGCATGACAAATAGGCTCATTCATGAAAATCAAATAAGTTTAATGTATATATGGTACCACTATTGCTTCTATGTTTTGATTGATCGAGTGGTAGCATATGACATGTTTGTGGGCTTGCAAACCTAGTGTTGAATCTAGAAAATGAGCTCATGATGTGTAATTCAACATGGTCAAGATAACCCTTATACTTTATGAGGTGTGAAAAAGCTTGTCCTTGGATCAAACCGAATTACATATTCTAGGCAAGTGATCTAGATTGAACCATAATTTGGACTCCCTCATATTGATTGACTTATCTCTCACTAAAATTGGCACCTTTTTGGTGATTGTTGACAAAGGGGGAGAGAATAGTCACAAAGATATAGTAAGGGGAGAGAAAAGTCACAAAGAGATAAAAAGTTAAGTTGCAAAGGGGGAGAAAGATATAGTAAGGGGAGAGAAATTAAATTTGAGCACACAAGTAGGGGAGCAAGCTCATGAATTGTTTGTTGCATTTGTATGTGCATTAACATGATGAATTGTTGCATTGTAAAGCTTAAATTCATATTCATGTTTGTTTGGTGATTGCTAGAAATAGAACTTGAATGATGTTTTGTTGTAAGTAGCTTTATAAGTGGTATCTAGACACCTTTGCTTATAATGTTGATCTCACGGGGTACTTTAGTGTTTGTGATCTTTACAAGTGATGTATTACAAGTGGTGTCTAGCTACATCGATGCTAAGGATGGTATATAAAGGCAACTCCGATTGGTATCACGCTTCAAAAGTCCATTCTATATACCTTAGCATCAATTTGATAGTAGTAACTCTCCCAAAATTCAAATCCATACATATGTGCAAAATTGAACCAAACTCATGGAAGCACATATGTAGGGGGAGCTAATACTATCGAAAATGAAAATTGTTTTCATTTCATATCTTTGTGATGGTTGTCATCAATTACCAAAAAGGGGGAGATTGAAAGCCCAAGTTTGGTTTTGGTAATTAATGACATCAAGTTGCTAATGCTATTGTATCAAGTGTGATTAAGCTAGGCATAAGCAACACATGTGATGACGGTGTACGTGGCAAGGAGTGGTGGCCACAAGATCACAAAGAAATGGTGCATGGACACGAAATGACGATCATGGTGGAGATGCACATAATATGAAGGACGTGATGATCAAGTGGAGGAGAAGGATTTAAGAGCGCAAGGCAAAGGTATAACCATAGGGTTTTCCTTTTGCCGGTCTAAGTTGAGTAGAGAAGTGATTGACCGGGTTTAGGATACATAGCCGACTATCAAGAGGGGCAATCACGGTTAGCTTGGGAATCAAGTGCCACTAGATCAATGTCTTGAGCATATGCATTAGGATCTAGTTTAGAGCTAACTTAACGCCTTGGAAAATGTTTGTGAAATGCTAACACACATGCACTTGGTGGTGTTAGCACATTTGCGAAGGCGGTGGAGTTTAAGCGGTAGAGAGGGGTTTGGGTTCCTCTCTCCCTCCCGCCGAGCTTGCGAGGCAGGATTCGGCGCTTTTTGGAGAAGTGAAACGTCTATTTTCTACTGCGCCGAAAGTCGGAAAAGAAACGGAGGCGAACGGAGGTCACTGCGTTGACCGGACGCAGCACCGGACGCTGCACCGGACGCGGGTCTGGCTTGACCAGCGCGTCCGGTCAGTTCAACGCAGCGCGGGTGCTAGGGTTTGTGACCAGAGGCGGGTCTGGCCTGACCAGCGCGTCCGGTCAGTTCAACTGGGCGTATAAGTTAAGCGCGCGACCGGCGCGTCCGGTGCCTCACGGGACCGGAGCGTCCGGTCAAGTGTCCAGAGAAGCCGAGCGCAGCGAACCGCGATCGGACGCGGCTGGCGCGTCCGGTCATGTGCGACCGGACGCGTCCGGTCATGTGCGACCGGACGCGTCCGGTCGTGTCGGGTGCTTACTGGAACGCGACCGGACGCTGGCACTGTCGCGTCCGGTCGATCGAAGGAGCGCGTCCGGTCAGCACAACGGCTAGTTCTGACTCGCGCAATTTTCGTCTGTCGTGTAGTGACCGGACGCGTCCGGTCACCCTGACCGGAGCGTCCGGTCAGTGCGATTTTCGTTGAGTCGTCCGGTAACGGCTAGCTGCGTACCCCTTCGTTATAAATAGAGGTTGTCCGGGGTTTGAGGGTAACTCTTGCACATTTTGAGATATAGAGACATCCTTTGAGCTAGAGAACAACCTCTCCACTCATCTCTTTGATTGTTTGCACATCTTGAGTGAGATTGAGTGAGATTCAAGTGTATTGCTTGAGAGTTGCATTCTAGAGGCACTTGTTCTTCGAGTTGCTGCGGATTTCTTGTTATTCTTCCGTGTTTCCCGACACAGTAGACGGCTTGGAGCAGCGGAGGTGATTGAGCTCGCAATTGGAGATTGTTGGAAAATTGTTTTCATTTCATATCTTTGTGATGGTTGTCATCAATTACCAAAAAGGGGGAGATTGAAAGCCCAAGTTTGGTTTTGGTAATTAATGACATCAAGTTGCTAATGCTATTGTATCAAGTGTGATTAAGCTAGGCATAAGCAACACATGTGATGACGGTGTACGTGGCAAGGAGTGGTGGCCACAAGATCACAAAGAAATGGTGCATGGACACGAAATGACGATCATGGTGGAGATGCACATAATATGAAGGACGTGATGATCAAGTGGAGGAGAAGGATTTAAGAGCGCAAGGCAAAGGTATAACCATAGGGTTTTCCTTTTGCCGGTCTAAGTTGAGTAGAGAAGTGATTGACCGGGTTTAGGATACATAGCCGACTATCAAGAGGGGCAATCACGGTTAGCTTGGGAATCAAGTGCCACTAGATCAATGTCTTGAGCATATGCATTAGGATCTAGTTTAGAGCTAACTTAACGCCTTGGAAAATGTTTGTGAAATGCTAACACACATGCACTTGGTGGTGTTAGCACATTTGCGAAGGCGGTGGAGTTTAAGCGGTAGAGAGGGGTTTGGGTTCCTCTCTCCCTCCCGCCGAGCTTGCGAGGCAGGATTCGGCGCTTTTTGGAGAAGTGAAACGTCTATTTTCTACTGCGCCGAAAGTCGGAAAAGAAACGGAGGCGAACGGAGGTCACTGCGTTGACCGGACGCAGCACCGGACGCTGCACCGGACGCGGGTCTGGCTTGACCAGCGCGTCCGGTCAGTTCAACGCAGCGCGGGTGCTAGGGTTTGTGACCAGAGGCGGGTCTGGCCTGACCAGCGCGTCCGGTCAGTTCAACTGGGCGTATAAGTTAAGCGCGCGACCGGCGCGTCCGGTGCCTCACGGGACCGGAGCGTCCGGTCAAGTGTCCAGAGAAGCCGAGCGCAGCGAACCGCGATCGGACGCGGCTGGCGCGTCCGGTCATGTGCGACCGGACGCGTCCGGTCATGTGCGACCGGACGCGTCCGGTCGTGTCGGGTGCTTACTGGAACGCGACCGGACGCTGGCACTGTCGCGTCCGGTCGATCGAAGGAGCGCGTCCGGTCAGCACAACGGCTAGTTCTGACTCGCGCGATTTTCGTCTGTCGTGTAGTGACCGGACGCGTCCGGTCACCCTGACCGGAGCGTCCGGTCAGTGCGATTTTCGTTGAGTCGTCCGGTAACGGCTAGCTGCGTACCCCTTCGTTATAAATAGAGGTTGTCCGGGGTTTGAGGGTAACTCTTGCACATTTTGAGATATAGAGACATCCTTTGAGCTAGAGAACAACCTCTCCACTCATCTCTTTGATTGTTTGCACATCTTGAGTGAGATTGAGTGAGATTCAAGTGTATTGCTTGAGAGTTGCATTCTAGAGGCACTTGTTCTTCGAGTTGCTGCGGATTTCTTGTTATTCTTCCGTGTTTCCCGACACAGTAGACGGCTTGGAGCAGCGGAGGTGATTGAGCTCGCAATTGGAGATTGTTGGAAAATTGTTTTCATTTCATATCTTTGTGATGGTTGTCATCAATTACCAAAAAGGGGGAGATTGAAAGCCCAAGTTTGGTTTTGGTAATTAATGACATCAAGTTGCTAATGCTATTGTATCAAGTGTGATTAAGCTAGGCATAAGCAACACATGTGATGACGGTGTACGTGGCAAGGAGTGGTGGCCACAAGATCACAAAGAAATGGTGCATGGACACGAAATGACGATCATGGTGGAGATGCACATAATATGAAGGACGTGATGATCAAGTGGAGGAGAAGGATTTAAGAGCGCAAGGCAAAGGTATAACCATAGGGTTTTCCTTTTGCCGGTCTAAGTTGAGTAGAGAAGTGATTGACCGGGTTTAGGATACATAGCCGACTATCAAGAGGGGCAATCACGGTTAGCTTGGGAATCAAGTGCCACTAGATCAATGTCTTGAGCATATGCATTAGGATCTAGTTTAGAGCTAACTTAACGCCTTGGAAAATGTTTGTGAAATGCTAACACACATGCACTTGGTGGTGTTAGCACATTTGCGAAGGCGGTGGAGTTTAAGCGGTAGAGAGGGGTTTGGGTTCCTCTCTCCCTCCCGCCGAGCTTGCGAGGCAGGATTCGGCGCTTTTTGGAGAAGTGAAACGTCTATTTTCTACTGCGCCGAAAGTCGGAAAAGAAACGGAGGCGAACGGAGGTCACTGCGTTGACCGGACGCAGCACCGGACGCTGCACCGGACGCGGGTCTGGCTTGACCAGCGCGTCCGGTCAGTTCAACGCAGCGCGGGTGCTAGGGTTTGTGACCAGAGGCGGGTCTGGCCTGACCAGCGCGTCCGGTCAGTTCAACTGGGCGTATAAGTTAAGCGCGCGACCGGCGCGTCCGGTGCCTCACGGGACCGGAGCGTCCGGTCAAGTGTCCAGAGAAGCCGAGCGCAGCGAACCGCGATCGGACGCGGCTGGCGCGTCCGGTCATGTGCGACCGGACGCGTCCGGTCATGTGCGACCGGACGCGTCCGGTCGTGTCGGGTGCTTACTGGAACGCGACCGGACGCTGGCACTGTCGCGTCCGGTCGATCGAAGGAGCGCGTCCGGTCAGCACAACGGCTAGTTCTGACTCGCGCGATTTTCGTCTGTCGTGTAGTGACCGGACGCGTCCGGTCACCCTGACCGGAGCGTCCGGTCAGTGCGATTTTCGTTGAGTCGTCCGGTAACGGCTAGCTGCGTACCCCTTCGTTATAAATAGAGGTTGTCCGGGGTTTGAGGGTAACTCTTGCACATTTTGAGATATAGAGACATCCTTTGAGCTAGAGAACAACCTCTCCACTCATCTCTTTGATTGTTTGCACATCTTGAGTGAGATTGAGTGAGATTCAAGTGTATTGCTTGAGAGTTGCATTCTAGAGGCACTTGTTCTTCGAGTTGCTGCGGATTTCTTGTTACTCTTCCGTGTTTCCCGACACGGTAGACGGCTTGGAGCAGCGGAGGTGATTGAGCTCGCAATTGGAGATTGTTGGAGCCTTCACCAAGTGTTGTAAGGGGTTCTTGATCCTTCCCCGCGGGAGTTCGCAAATTGGATACTCTAGTGGAGCTCGTGGCTTGGAGGATCCCCATCTTGTGTGCGGTTGTGCGGCGCCCGCCGAGGGCTCAACTCTTGATAGTTGATTAGCTCGCGAACCGACAAGTGGGTGCATCGCCACAACGAGGAGTAGCTTGCCGGGAAGCAAGTGAACCTCGGGATAAATTCTTGTGTCATTCTCTTCCCGAAGATTTCTCTTGATTGATTGGTACTTCTCATCTCTACACGGCGGTATAATCACTCGAAGCTCTTATCTTGTATTACTTCTTGTATCTAGCTTGTAGTTGTTGTTGTTGTTGTTGTGTTTAGTGGATAGCCTTGTACTAGACTTGTGTAGGTGGCTTGCTTAATTAGTTAGAGCTAGTGCATTTTGCTCCGCCACCTTTTGTACTAACTTGTGGTTAAGTAATTATTGTAGAAGTTTTAATTAGGCTATTCACCCCCCCTCTAGCCTATTTGGACCTTACAGTATGCTGCCATGAAATTGGAGTTTGATGCATTGCAGGCAAACAAAACTTGGACACTGGTTCCACGACCACCTGGTGCGCGCGTAATCACTGGAAAGTGGGTTTTCAAGCACAAGATGAACCCGAACGGCTCCCTTGAGCAATACAAGGCTCGTTGGGTCATCCGCGGGTTCAACCAGCGGCCCGGCATCGACTTCGGCGAGACGTTCTCGCCGGTGGTCAAGCCGGCAACAATTCGCACCGTCCTCACCCTGGTGGCAACAAACGGCTGGCCAGCTCATCAACTTACGTCTCCAATGCCTTCATGGCAACCTACAAGAGCAGGTCTATAGCCAGCAACCGACCGGCTTCGTTGATCCTTGCTGATCGAATGACGTCTGCCTCCTTTCGCGGTCCCTATACGGTCTTCGACAAGCTCCAAGGGCGTGGTTCGACCGCTTCATCGGCCATGTCACGAACCTTGGGTTCGTCCGGTCTAAGGCTGACTCCTCGCTCTTCGTCTACCACCGTGGCGGTGCGACGGCGTACCTCCTCTTGTACGTCGATGACATGATCCTCTCAGCATCATCGACAACACTTCTCCGGCATGTCATCGCAAGGCTTCACGATGCCTTCGCGGTGAAGGACATGGGCCCCATCAGCCACTTCCTCGGCATAAACATTCATCGCAACACAGAGGGGTTCTTCCTCTCACAAACTTCCTATGCCGAAGAGCTGCTGGAGCGTACTGGAATGGCTAACTGCAAAGTCGTTCCAACACCCGCAGACACCAAGCCCAAGTCATCAGCAGCTGACGGGAAACTCATCGACGACGCCACGACATACAGGAGTATTGCAGGCGCATTGCAGTATCTGACAATCACACGTCCAGATCTTGCATACGCCGTGCAACAAGTGTGCCTCCACATGCATTCACCGCGCGGTGTACACCAGACAATGCTCAAACGCATTCTAAGGTACGTCAAAGGGACGACGAGCCTCGGCATTCAGTTGCACGCTGCTTCTTCACCAACGATCACCGCGTACTCCGACGCCGACTGGGCCGGCTGCCCGGACACACGGCGATCTACGTCAGGGTTCTGCGTCTTCCTTGGCAACTCTCTTATCTCGTGGTCATCCAAGAGACAAACCACGGTGTCCCGGTCAAGCACCCAAGCTGAGTACCGCGCCATTGCCAACGCCGTCGCCGAGTGCTCTTGGCTGCGACATCTCCTTGGCGAGCTCCTCTGCAAGGTTCCGTCAGCGACCGTGGTTTTCTGCGACAACATATCCTCTGTCTACATGTCCCGGAACCCCGTACACCATCGACGTACCAAGCACATTGAGCTTGATATTCATTTTGTCCATGAGAAGGTCACCATTGGGGAGCTCCGAGTCACGCACGTCCCCAGTGCGCGTCAACTCGCCGACATGTTCACAAAGGGATCGCCCTCGGCGTTATTCTTCGATTTCAGGGACAACCTCTCCATTACCACGGGCGACGTTGAGACTGTGGGGGGGGGTGGTGGGGGTGTCAGCGGATACAGCTCCACAACGGCTAGAGGCGGAGACCGCGTCCTTCGGATCTCCAACGACCAGCGCACTCTTGCCATGCCCACGCGAGCACTCGCCGCGCCCAGGACTGGATCACCGCGTCCACGCGTGCCCGGTCTTCACGCCGCCCGCTCTTCCGCTCTGTGCGGCTGCCTGCTCACGCATGTAATGTGCTCGCATGTACAGGCTTGGCCAAAGGCCACGATTGTAACCTATATATGTATACGCCATATGATCAATAGAAGTTGTCCAGTTGATCAATCCTCTTCTACAACAACAAAAAAAAAATTCTACTCATCGGACGAGACTCTAAAACAGGCAGCCCAATCGGAAATGCCCGTGGTGCCGCCTCTGCTAGAGTTTCTAAGACCTAGGAGACGCAGAGGCTAGGCTACTCCAGTAAATATTTAGTAAGCCAGACACACCCAACAAAACTAATGTCGCGAAAGCTCTCATGTTGCGATTGTAAGAATACAATTGAAATATAGTGTATTAAGTCACATTATTTTGACATAAAAAGGAGCTTAACCGAGGATACAATTATGTTTGTGTTCTTCTCCCCACTTATTTCGAACAGAAAATAGGAATTACAGAAAGATATGAATAACACACACTAGGTATATTATAAGAAAAACACAATCAATGGATGTTTTTTCGTGTCATCTTTGGCGAAGGGAAGAAAACACAGCTGTACGAGCATCAGACCCGGATTCAACCGTCCAGGGAGAAGTGAGACGTTTTGTTTGTTCTCATTGGGTCTTCGAGCCCTGCACTGCACATATTTGCTCCATCTCAGCCGTATTTAATTTCCACCTACTGTCATCAACAACTTGTGACGGAACCAGCGATTCTGACCAGGAGGGGCCAAACAAATATGATCATATTTTTTTAGTATGCTAAAATATACGTAATTATATAATTCAACAATTTTTTAAATATTTTACACTATTTATAACCAAAATCATAATATTTGAATAAAAAATAGGTGAAAATTGATATTTTTTAGCTGTAAATTCATATATTTATATAGGTATTAAAGGAAACTTACTATGCTTGGGGGGGGGGCCACGGCCCCTGCTAGCCCCCCCCCCTGGTTCCGTCTCTGTCAACAAGACAACAAGATGAGCTACGGAAAAAGAAAGACTATTCTTCTATTACGGAAATTGTACGCACACTCAGGAACCTAGCCTACTGAGATACCGAGAAAGCAATAGTGTAACTGCAATCAGCAGTGGGACTGCTATGCTTTCAGAAACAATTAACAGCTTAAGTCTTAAGAGTAACAATAACTGCCTAGTTTATATTGCAAACAAGTGGCATACTTACCATACAAAAAGAGCGCGAACCCACTTTCTCATGCAAGCAATCTACGAAAAGAAGCCCAACTCATTGGTTGGTCAATTTCCTTCAACTCTGGGCAGTCATCAATAAATAAATCTTTTATGTGTGTAACTGCGCCTGGTCCACCAATTGATTTAAGCTTTGAACAACCAAGCAACGTCAAACTCTGAAGTGATATGAGATTACCACTCCACAGGTGGCCAGGAACGGACACTATACATTCACAGTCACTAATCTCTAGTGACTCGAGGGAAGTGAGGTTCTCCAGGCAACTGGGCAACCAAGCAGAGAAATCTCCACAATTCTGTAACGTGAGCTTTTGGAGGGACTGTGGTAACAGCATTCCAGTCTGCCAGTTGAGGCTTTGACAGGCTGAAATCTTCAAATCCTTCAGACGAGGAAAACTTCCCAATCTATGAGCTGGCAGGGACAGCAAGCCACAATTTGTAATCCAAATTCTCTCAATGGCAGCGAGATATAGGAGGTCATCTATAGTTTTAAGCTCCCCGCAGAAGATAATGGTTAGGTGAGTGAGTAAGGGGAACTTTCCCGCTCTGCTTCTGGCCCCACTGTGGAAAAGCTCAGTGGATATAGGTTCTGAATCTCTAATAATTGTCAAAGAAGAACATAAGGTGATCTTAAGCTCCTGCAATGACGGAAGATTCCACATTTGCAGTTCGATGGATTCAAGAGGGTAGTTCCATAAATACAAGATGGTGAGAAAACTACAATCAATCTTGTATCCGAGATTCCCAGAGTTCATCAGATACAGCTTCTTTAGGGATGCAGCAAACAGGTGTCGTGATTTGATCTTTGGACAATCGGACACAGTCAATTCTTCAAGGAAACAAAAATATCCAAACCTATCTGTTGGTACCGATTCTAAGCTTCTGCAATTGGAAATTTTTCTTTTCATGATGATAGGCATATAAACTGGCTGTAAAAATTGTTCCTGGCACGATAGGTTTCTGCAGTCTGTAATTTCTACATCAGTCCGGGACAAGAAAGTGTTATCGGCTCTGCTTCTGGCCTCACCATGTAAAATGTCAGATGATATAGGTTCTGAATCTCTAATAACTGTCAGACACGGACAAGAACTGATCTCGAGCTCCTGCAGTAACTGGAGATTACACATTTGCAGTTCAATGGATTCAAGAGGGCAATTTGATAAATGCAAGATGGTGAGAGAACTACACCAATCTTGTATCCGAGATTTCCGGAGTCTTCCAGATACAACTTCTTTAGGGCTGGAGCAAACAGGTGTCGTGATTTGATCTTTGGACAATGGGACACACTCAGTACTTCAAGGAAACGCAAATCTCCGAACCTCTCAGTTGGTACGGATTCTAAGCTTCTGCAATTGGAAATTTTTATGTTCTTGATGATAGGCACATAAGCTGGTTGTAGAAATTGTTCGAGGTTTGATAAGTTTCTACAATCTGCAATTTCTACATCAGTTAGGGACAAGAAAGTGCTATTAGTGCTGTCGTAACTGTGAACCTGCTCTGAGTTTTGTGGATGAAACCGGCTTGGAAGAAATTCACCATTATAGTTTTTGAGCTCAAATTGACTTCTCTGTCCTTCGTCAGTTCCACCTTTAAGAATACCAACTGAATGAATACGATGAAATTGACATTTCACTGATTCAAATTTCTGCAGATTGATCAGCATACCAAAGCCACTAGGAATGTCGTCAATCTTCCATTTCACAGCGTAAAATATCTGCATGTTATAGAGGCAACAGAATCCTGAAGGAAGGCTCTTGCAAGGGCTAGAGTTGAGGATTTTAAGGTACCGAAGTAGTTTCATATTGCTAATACTATCTGGTAAGCCCCACTTGGAGATAGAAGAACAGATCATGACACGCATGCACAAAAGTTCAGTGCACCATTTCTTCATCACAGCATTACCAGTTTGACTCTTGATAGGCTGGTCGCAAAGTAGGGTGTGCAGCTTTCTATGACGTGCCAAGTCATGATTCAATAAGTCAGAACACCGAACATCTCTGCCTTTGAGCACTGACAGATGGCGGACATTCTGAGGGATCTTAGGAAGATCATTTTTTTTCTTTTACTATAAAGCACTCGTCCTTTGAAACCAGCTGTGCCATGTCATGCATCAAATCATGTATTACATATTTCTCCTGGGACCTTGGATATTTCTGAAAAAATGACAGATGTGAAAGTTCTTCAAAGTACTGATCACCAGTATGTTCATGTTCTACTAAGCCTTCTGCCGCCCAAATTTCAGCTAAATCTTTCTTCCTGAAATTGTAATCTTTTGGGTACACAGCACAGAACGAGAAACACCTCTTTAAATGGAGCCGTAAATACATGTAGCTCAACTGAAGTGCCGGCAAAATGTCGGTCTCCTCCTGTCCAAGCTCCCACAGCTGGCTCATGAGAATTCTATCCCAATGTGCTAGGTCTAGGCTCATTCCTAACAGCCATCCAAGGGTTTTTGCAGCCAAAGGAGAGCCTTTCAACTTTGGGAGTATTTTTTCACCAATCTGTTCCAACTCAGGATAATTGTCGGAGCTATCAGATCCAAACACACAGAGTTTAAAGAACTTCCGGAAGACATCTTTGTTCAAACCCTCTAAGGGAAAGGGATCCATAGTACGCACTACATCTGCAACCTTCGGTGACCTGGTGGTGACAAGCATCATGCTTCCTTGGCATACATTTTTAAAAGGAGCACAGAAGCGTTTCCAATCCAACTCATTTTCATCCCACATGTCATCAAGGACAATTAAGAATCTTTTAGTGTTCAGGCTATTTGCAAGAGCACCCTGAAGAAAATTCAGATTATCATTTTTTGGCACTTCCCCACAAGATTGTTCTATGACTTCTTTAGTTAATCTCTTGACATCAAAGTCATCCGAGACACAAATCCAAATTATCATGTGGAAGTGAAGTTTCACTTTTGAATGGTTGCAAATGTCTTGAGCCAAGGTGGTTTTTCCAACACCCCCAATTCCAACAATTGGCAAAACTGGAACACTCGTTACTGTTGCTTCATTAGCATCAATGGTAGCATAAATTTGGTTGCATGTTGATGAACAGACTCCACTTCTTTTTCTCTTGTGTCCAGAAGGACCCGCGCTATTATTTGTTGGTACACCCAGCAACCTGATCAGCTTATTCTTTTCCTCATCACGGCCAAAAATCTTTGCCTCAGTCGGGAAAGAGGTGGTCTCAGGCCGAAATGATTTGTCAAACCGTGGAACTGCTTGAAGTAAGCCCATTTTCTCGAGCTGTCCAGAAAGATGATTGAGCCTCTTCTGGATATCAGTCACCTTGTTGAAGCTGCGTTGAGTAACACTGTGAAAGAAGTCAATGACTGGTTCCACTGAGATTGCATTGGCCTCTACTAAAAGCTTTGTCTCGTACCATCTGAACTCCTCTAGAATGTCTTCTGCATCATACACTGCATCTTTGAGTCTTGAAAGGAGTTCAGCCACATAATGGTCATGGATCCTCCACTCTGCCCGATCAATGAGGTTGTACATTGCTGGTAGAGTATCACTAAGGCATTGAAGGTCACCCTGCAACTGCCTTACATCTCCATGAAGTTTTTCCTTTTGTATTTCATTTAACTGAGGTTTTGGAGATGAAATGGCCGATGTAACCCACTGAAACAAATTGGTGCACTCATTCAAACCATTAATGGCACTGATGGTCTTTGGTATGTTGAATATGTTCATATTTACTTCACTCTGAAGATTTTGGTTTCTCTTATCCTGGACAAACAGTGGATGTATTCATTAGAGAAGTATATCTTTTGGTCAGATTTTCAATGTTAGTAAAAGGTATAAATACGATATTGCAGTTAAGAGATAAAAAATGTCACATTTTTTTGTCATAGAAAAATAATATGATTGATGAGTGCATAAACCCCAGATATCCTCACCAACCCTATTATCATCACTCAAAGACAGGTTAAGCCAAGCCGATTGGCTTACGACACTTGCGACTTAGGGGCACTCCAGCCAACTAGAATCCCAAGTCAGAGACCGCCAATCGACACTTGGGGGCTCCCGACTGGACCTTGTCAACAAATATCAAGCCGCTGGTGTCATATATGTGATCGATCTTGCATGTTCATCTCGAAATCCAATTGATGCCTCCGCGCATGGAGATTAGTGAATAACTTGTCGCTGTGCAAGCTAATTTCTAACAACAGATATAGATAATGCACTACAACTATAAGAGGACACTAATTAAGATCAGAAAAATGGAGCATGAGTAGTTATTTTGTTCAGACATGCATATTAATTTGGACAGGCTTATGACATTAAGTGTGGAGAGGTGCAGTACATATTGAGAGATCATACCTTTTCAACGAAACTAGGGGGACTTCCAGGAGACGTACATTTTGGTTCTACTGCATTTAGACTTTGAACTATGTCCAATGAAGTAGGCCTTTTATTCGACTCAGGTTCCATGCACTTTAGGGCTATAGAGGTGCATTGTTGCACTTGCTGGATACACATTTCAGATGGCATATGCATGGGTGTTATTTCTATAAGTCTGTTCCTCCAACTTCCAACCACCTAAACATTTGCATAAGTAATTTATCATAAAAAGTTAGAAAAGTACAGTATGTAATAATACTGAATAATCTTACTTCGTCTGTATAGTGCTTGAGAGATGTTTCAGTTGTCTCACAATTATTGGGATAGTCCCTGTGACCTGTGATTATCTCTATGATTATGACACCCAAACTGAATATATCTGCCTCTAAGGAGATATATCGCTGTTCTATGCATTCTGGTGCCATATATCCACTGCAGAAGAATTTAGCATAATCAATGGTAGGAAATAGTAAAAAAATGAAGCTTCATAAAGAGGCATAGCTTATGGTGTTCCTTGAAGCTTTGCAGTGATAGTTCTCGATTTTTCTTGACTCAAAAGCCTTGACAAATCAAAATCCGCAATTTTTGGCATCATCGCATCATCGATCAGTATATTTTGAGGTTTAAGATCCCGGTGAGCAATACGGTGTTTGTCATGAAGATAATGCAAACCTCTGCATACTCCCTTAATTATCTTATATCTCTTGTCCCAATCAAGGTCCAAGGTGTCATCTGTATAAATAGATCAACAAACATAGATACTATAATTGAATCTATCACTCTGTGGCTGTTGATATAATGACACATTTGCATGTGTGTTCTAAACTTCTGATCAGGTAAACTTTGCAAAGGAAAAGTAAAAGACAGAAGATCTTAGTATTGTATTTCAACATACCAGAAAGGTGCTTATCAAGGCTTCCATTACAAAGAAATTCAAAGCAGAGCAAACATGCACATTTTTCAGCCATAACATGTTTCCCACTAACTTCCACCACTTCTGATTTGGTTTCGACACAGTAACCTACAAGTTGTATGACATTTTGGTGCCTGACCTCCGTAAGACAAATGATCTCATTCTTGACTTGATTATCATTCCCCAGTAGATGAGCATCAAAAATCTTCTTTACAGCAATAGCTTTGCCGCTCCGGAGAACCCCCTTCCTAGCAAGTACGTTAACCATTTATTATCTTTCTGTTGCCATCAGTTGAAAATTGGAGTGAAAGAGGAATGGTCATATACCTTGTATACGATTCCACACGCACCTCTGCCAAGTTCTCGTTCGGTGGAAAAACCGCATGTGATGTCTTCCAAAAAATCTAGAGGCAAAGATATTAATGGTTCTGTTTTTGGATCCTGCAGCCTTTTCTCCAATTTTTTCTCCAATATTTCACGTTTAGTAGCTCCACTACCCATACCTGATTACTCAAGCACTTTCATAGGAAAAACAAATGTGGGTGCTCCAACTTGCGAAACAATTTCTCACAAATGCATGCAGCAGAATAAGAAACAAGCACTATTGTGGACTAGCAAATTGATACGAGCTGTTTTGTATGAATCAATATAAGCATATCAACTCGGGCTTACATATAAACATGCAAAAGAGCTCAGTCCACCCGATCAGATGCCAAGACATTGACCTCGATCATGTCCTGGCCTCCTTCACAGGAACAAGAGCATCATTCCCTTGCCGCTACTTGGGACTGCAACTGCATACGAGATCCTTGCAGAAAGTCCACGTACAACCTCTAATTGAGCGCATCGGACAGAGGCTGCCAGGATGGAAGGGCAAAATGCTGAATAGAGCGGGCAGGCACACTTTGGTCACCACAGTTTTATCTTCAATGCCCACCTACCACCTAACCGTGTTTCCGCTAGCGGTTTGGGCAAGGAAGAAAATTGACAGGATACGAAGATCATTTCTCTGGAAAGGAGAGGAGAACGCTAATGGGGGTCACTGCTTGGTCAATTGGTCAACCGTCTGCATGCCCAAGGACTTGGGGGGCATGGGAGTGCCAGACTTGGAAAGATTTGGGAGAGCGTTGCGCCTCCGTTGGCTATGTCAGGAATGGACAGATGACTCTAAACCATGGGTGGAAACAGAAGTACCATGTAAGGACATTGATCGCCTCCTGTTCAACGCCTCCACCACGATCACAATCGGGAACGGCCACAAAGCCCGGTTCTGGCATCACGCCTGGCTAGAAGGTGAAGCGCCTAGATATCTGGCGCCTAACCTGTTCAAGCTGGCACGCAGGAAAAATAGGACGGTCAGCCAGGAATTGCACAACGGGAGTTGGATCAGATCGCTGCGGATGCGAATCACAACAGCTGCACAAATCCGAGAATTCATCGACCTGTGGATCAGGTTGCTAAATGTGCAACTGCAGGAGGATGTGCAAGACTCAATCACTTGGAAGTGGACGGCTGATGGAATTTACTCCACTCGCTCCGCATATAGGATACAATTCCGAGGTTCACATCGGAAATTTCAGCATGACCTCATCTGGAAGGCGCAAGCAGAAAATAAATGCAAAGTCCACGCCTGGATCCTCATGCATGATAAACTCCTAACGGCGGATAATCTACAGAAGAGAGGATGGCCGCATCAGGAGCACTGTGTCTTGTGCAATGGGCCTCTGGAGACAGGAGTGCACCTCTCTTTACTATGCCCTTTTACAAGAGCCGTTTGGGACCCAGTGCTATCCTGGGAAAACTTCAGAGTCCAACTCCCACAGCAAGACCCCACATGCATTGCCAAATGGTGGGAGGAGACAGCAAGCAAGGTGCCAAAGCAGGATCGAAGGCGGTTCAATGGAATCCTCATTTACATTGTATGGAACTTGTGGAATAAGAGGAATAGGAGGATCTTCGAAAACGAATACAAAACGGTCCAGCAGGTGGCCTCATTGACAAAAGAGGATATCATGCAAAGACGTAGGGCTGTATCCTTTCATGGGTAAACACCATTAGCGGTGCGACAGACTTGTCCTGTTCCGGTCCTAGGACCGTAGTGTTTGGCGCCAGGGGGTGCTTTCTGTACATAAACTTCTTTATCCTTACTTAATTGAGCGGCAGAGCTCCTGCCTTTTATTTCAAAAAAAAATATAAGCATATCAAAACGAATGAGGGAATAAACAGAGAATTCTTGTCAATAATTAAAATGGCAACTTCTAGATAAGTCACATTTGGTACTAAAAGTAATTCAAAAAAAAATCATATGTATAAGTGTAACAGTAATATATTACAAAAAGATAATTCACTCAGATACCAGAAAGAAAATATAAAGTGTACAAGGTGTCCAGATGTATAATGATTATTGATAAGAGTTCTAAACTCCTCCATACGATGAAAACAGAGCAAGTGAGCAACCATGAAAAAGGCAAGAGCAAGCATCTGAGACATTGCTTGCTAGTGAACAAAAATGGAAATAAAATTTTAGGAGAGATGGACTGACCCCTTATTGATATGTATAGACAGAAAATTAAAAAGAAAATTCACAGGTAGATCTGCTTCAACAAAGGGGATTGCCAGAAGACAGCAGGGGATGAATACATTCCCGTCCTCTCCAAAGAAAAAAAACTTTTGCTAATGATTAGGTAACCAGATCAGTACGTCTGAGCAATCCAAACTACCCCATCTACAAATTAATAACAACCAGATGTAACACCCTAAAATTTTGAAAGAATTAAAAATAGGAAAATATGCTTTTTATACAATTTTGTGAGCATGCAAACCTAGAAGAATAATAATTTTTATTTATTTAAAATCAAATATAAGGGTAGAAACATGATTGAGCATTCATGCTGCTGCATACTATTTTGTATTGTGTGCACTTTTTGAAAATACAAAAGGCAATTCAAAATTTATTTGAAAATCTGCTTTGAAAAATTAGAAAAAGAAAAAGAAAAGAAAAATAATCTTCTTTTTCGGTTTTGGCCCAAATCAGCCCGCCAACGCCGCCTCGGCCTGCTTACCGCGCGCGGCCCGTCTCCTTCCCCCGCTCCCCGCTTCGCTTCTTGGGCCAAGCTCAGCTGCGGCCGTTGGCCCAGCAACGACGCGCGCGCCTTCCTCTCCTCCTCCTGTCGCTGACATCGCTGGCCCGCGTGTCAGGAGCACCTTCCTCCTTCCCACGCCACCGCCAGATTCCCCTTCCGAAAATTACCGACGCCGAATCCACATCCCAATCCTCCCTTTCCTTTCTTGGAGCCGCCTCCGGGCTATATAAGCATGGGCGCCGTGCACAGCCGCCCTCATCAAGCCTTTTTGCAGCATCGGCCAAGCTCCCGAGGCACCACCGCGAGCACGAGCCCTAATCCGCCACCACCGCCCGCCTCTCCAAGCCGCACACCTTCTCCAGTTCATCATTGGCTCTGATTTCGCTCGTGGTGAGTTCACGTTGATGCGCTCTACCCGCTGGTGTATTTCTTTCACGAGGTAATGCTCTGTAGCGCGTGGAGGGCATCTCCGCCCATGGCGCCGCCGCAGGGATCGCCGTCGGGCACGACCACGTGATAAGCGTGGTGAATTTTTGAAGGGTCGTCCCCCAGTGTTCACACATGCCACTGATCCATTGGAAGCCGATGATTGGCTTCGTGCTGTGGAAAAGCAGCTCAATATTGCACAATGTGATGACCAACAGAATGTGTTGTTTGCTTCTGGACAACTCCAGGGAGAAGCTCAGGATTGGTGGGAATTGTATGAGTATGGTCGCCCCGCCAATGCTCCCGCAGTCACTTGGCAGGAGTTTAGAGAGAACTTCAGGGCTTACCATATACCAGAAGGGGTGATAAAACTGAAGGCAGAGGAATTCAGGAATTTAACTCAAGGGTCAATGTCTATAGCTGAGTACCATGACAAGTTTGCTCAATTGTCACGATACGCTCCACATGAAGTGGCTAATGATAGTGATAAGCAGCGCCGCTTCCTGAAGGGATTGTATGATGGGCTACAATTGCAATTGATGTCCAATACCTATCCCAATTTTCAGACGCTTGTGAACCACGCTATCATGGTGGATAACAAGCGCAAGGAGATGGATGCCAAGAGGAAAAGGCTTCAGGGACAGGCCTCCGGTAGCAACACTCGTCCACGTACTGGTTTTCAGCAGGATAATCAATAGAGGCCTCCTTCTGGTCAGTGGAATCGTGGTCAGGTCCCTTTTCGCAGTCAGTTCCCGCAACGTCCCCCGTTCCACCCACAGAATGGCAACCAACGTCCTCCGTAGCAGAGTGGGAATCAAGCACAGCGTCAGGGCCCTTCCAATAATACTCCCATAAAGACTAGTGCTCCCAATACCCCCAACAGGTGTTTTCAATGTGGGAAAGAAGGTCACTTGTCTTACAATTGCCCTGAGAAGCCCAACCAGCAGACTCCCCAGAGGCAGAGCAGTCACTAGAAGCCAACATCCAACACTAGAAGGGTGAACCACTTGTCCCAAGAGACCGCAGTGGAGGAGCCGGAAGTTATGCTTGGTACGTTCGATGTCCATTCCACTCCCATCACTGTTCTTTTTGATTCTGGAGCACCACATTCTTTCATATCACAATCATTTGTTAGAATACATAGAATTCATTTGTGTGCCATGAAGAACCCTATATTAGTAAACTCACCTGGTGGAAGCATGCCAGCATTCTATCACTGTCTTCCGATTAGTCTCAATTTAAGGGGGTAGAGTTTACAGTGAGTCCTATAGTATTAAGAACAGCTGGGATTGATCTCATATTGGGAATGGATTGGATGATGCAACAACAAGCAGAGATTCAGTGCAAGGATAAATCAGTAGTACTGACAACGCCAAAGGGAGATAGAATCAGGGTTGAGGTGAAAGTGCAGAAACAGGAGACCGCTACAGTGAACCAGCTTAATGATGGTGCCAACCAGGAGGACCCGGTTGTAGAGGAGTTCCCCGATGTGTTTCCTGAGGAATTGCCAGGTATGCCACCAAACCGTGACATTGAATTTATTATTGAATTATTACCTAGAACTGCACCCATAGCTAAGCGTCCATATAGAATGGGAGTAAATGAATTAGAAGAACTTAAGAAACAAATTAAGGAGTTGCAGGATAGGGGTTTTATTCATCCTAGTTCTTCACCTTGGGGAGCACCAGTAATTTTTGTGGACAAGAAAGATGGTACTCAGAGGATGTGTGTAGATTATCGGTCTCTCAATTAGGTTACCATCAAAAATAAGTACCCATTGCCTAGAATCGATGACTTGTTTGATCAGTTGAGAGGAGCTTGTGTATTCTCCAAGATTGATCTTTGTTCTGGATATCATCAATTGAAGATTCGTGCCAGTGATATACCAAAGACAGCTTTTATCACACGGTATGGTTTATATGAATATACAGTGATGTCTTTTGGTCTGACTAATGCCCATGCATACTTCATGTATTTGATGAATAAGGTGTTCATGGAATATCTGGATAAGTTTGTAGTGGTATTCATTGATGATATTTTGGTATTCTCCAAGACTGAGGAAGAACATGCTGAATATTTGAGGTTGGTCTTGCAAAAGCTCAGAGAACACCAGCTATATGCCAAGTGGAGTAAATGTGAGTTTTGGTTGAAGGAAGTTTCTTTTCTGGGTCATATTGTCTCAAATGGAGGAATATCAGTAGATCCTGGCAAAGTGAAAGATGTATTGAACTGGAAGCCACCAATCAATGTAAGTGAGATCCGTAGTTTCTTGGGATTGGCTGACTACTACAGGAGATTTATAGAGGGATTTTCCAAGCTTGCGAAGCCAATGACTGCATTATTGGAGAAGAATGCCAAGTTTGTGTGGTCTGAGAAGTGTCAGGCTAATTTTGAGGAATTGAAGAAAAGATTGACTACTGCACCAGTCTTAGTCTTGCCAGATCTGAGTAAACCCTTCTCTATCTACTGTGATGCATCTCGTTTGGGTTTGGGATGTGTTCTTATGCAAGAGGGTAGAGTTGTGGCATATGCATCGAGACAGTTGAGGAAGCATGAATTGAATTACCCTACTCATGACCTGGAATTAGCTGCAGTGGTTCATGCACTAAAGATATGGAGACATTATTTGATTGGACACAAGAGTGATATATACATTGATCACAAGAGTCTGAAGTATATCTTCACTCAAACAAATCTGAACTTGAGACAATGTAGATGGTTAGAGTTGATAAAAGACTATGATCTAGAGGTGCATTATCACCTAGGAAAGGCCAACGTCGTTGCTGATGCTCTTAGTAGGAAAAGCTACGCTAATGAAATACAAGTAATGCCTATGCCAAAAGAGTTGTGTGCTGAATGTGAACATCTGAACTTAGGGTTTACCACCAATGCAGTAGAATTGGTACTAGAACCTACTTTGGAGCAAGAAATACACAAGGGTCAGTTGAAAGATGAAAAGTTGAGAGAGATAGCGGAGAATATAGCAAAAGGCAAATCACCAGGATTCCGTAAGGATGATAATGGTACGCTATGGTTTGGAAAAAGGCTGTGTGTGCCTAAGGATAAGAATATTAGAGGGGCAATTCTGCGTGAAGCTCACGAGTCAGCTTATTCCATATATCCTGGGAGTACTAAGATGTATCTGGACCTGAGAGAGAAATATTGGTGGTATGGTTTAAAAAGAGATGTTGCAGAATATATTGCTTTGTGTGACACTTGTCAAAGGGTGCTGAACATCAGAGACCTACAGGATTATTACAGCCTATGCAGATACCCGAATGGAAATGAGAAGAAGTTGGTATGGATTTCATAGTTGGGTTGCCACGTACCCAGAGAGGGTACGATTCAATTTGGGTAATAGTAGATCGTCTGACAAAGGTTACACATTTTCTGCCAATTAAGACTATATATAGCAGTGCAAAGTTAGCTGAATTGTATATGGAAAGAATAGTGAGTCTACATGGAGTTCCTAAGAAAATTGTGTCAGATCGGGGTACTCAGTTTACATCTCATTATTGGCAAAAGATACATGAATCACTGGGAACCAAGTTAAACTTTAGTACAGCCTACCATCCGCAGACAGATGGACAGACGGAGAGAATTAATCAGATATTGGAAGATATGTTGAGAGCTTGTGCTTTACAATATGGTACTAGTTGGGATAAGAGCTTGCCTTACGCAGAGTTCTCTTATAACAATAGTTATCAGAAGAGTCTTCAGATGGCACCGTTTGAGGCTCTGTATGGACGAAAGTGTAGGACCCCGTTGTTCTGGAATCAGACAGGGGAAAGTCAAGTGTTTAGGCCTGATGTACTCAAGGATGCTGAAAAGAAAGTAAGGATGATTAGAGATAATCTGAAAATAGCACAGTCCTGACAGAAAAGTTATGCTGATACTCGTAGAAGAGAGTTGACTTTTGAAGTAGGGGATTATGTTTACTTGAAAGTATCACCAATGAGGAGTGTGAAAAGGTTCAACATGAAAGGTAAATTGGCACCAAGGTATATTAGACCTTTCAAGATCGTAGAGAGACGTGGTGAAGTGGCATATCAGTTGGAATTACCTGAGAGTTTGGCAGGTGTACACGATGTGTTCCATGTGTCTCAACTTAAGAAATGTTTGCGAGTAGCAGAGGAACAGATCCCGTTAGAGGAGCTCACTGTTAAGGAGGATCTCACGTATGAAGAGTTTCCGGTTAAAATTTTAGAGACCGCTGAAAGAGTCACGAGGAGTCGAACTATCAAAATGTGTAAGGTTTAGTGGAATCGGTACACTGTAGAAGAGGCCACTTGGGAAAGAGAAGAGGATCTGAGGAAAACATACCCGCAACTGTTCGAGTAAGCACCAGTCGAATATCGGGACGAGATTCATCTTAAGGGGGTAGAATTGTAACACCCTAAAATTTTGAAAGAATTAAAAATAGGAAAATACGCTTTTTATACAATTTTGTGAGCATGCAAACCTAGAAGAATAATAATTTTTATTTATTTAAAATCAAATATAAGGGTAGAAACATGATTGAGCATTCATGCTGCTGCATACTATTTTGTATTGTGTGCACTTTTTGAAAATACAAAAGGTAATTCAAAATTTATTTGAAAATCTGCTTTGAAAATTAGAAAAAGAAAAAGAAAAGGAAAATCATCTTCTTTTTCGGTTTTGGCCCAAATCAGCCCGCCAGCGCCGCCTCGGCCTGCTTCCCGCGCGCGGCCCATCTCCTTCCCCCGCTCCCCGCTTCGCTTCTTGGGCCGAGCTCAGCCGCGGCCGTTGGCCCAGCAACGACGCACGCGCCTTCCTCTCCTCCTCCTGTCGCTGACATCGCTGGCCCACGTGTCAGGAGCACCTTCCTCCTTCCCACGCCACCGCCGGATTCCCCTTCCGAAAATTACCGACACCGAATCCACATCCCAATCCTCCCTTTCCTTTCTTGGAGCCGCCCCCGGGCTATATAAGCATGGGCGCCGTGCACAGCCGCCCTCATCAAGCCTTTTTGCAGCATCAGCCAAGCTCCCGAGGCACCACCGCGAGCACGAGCCCTAATCCACCACCACCGCCCGCCTCTCTAAGCCGCACACCTTCTCCAGTTCATCATTGGCTCCGATTTCGCTCGTGGTGAGTTCACGTTGATGCGCTCTACCCGCTGGTGCATTTCTTTCGCAAGGTAATGCTCTGTAGCGCGTGGAGGGCATCTCCGGCCATGGCGCCGCCGCGGGGATCACCGTCGGGCCCTGTTCCGGCCAGAGCGCCGCCCGGCTTCCTCCCCGATCTGCTCTGAACCGTCGGATCGGAGATCGACGATTGAAAACAGAAGATACCGGTTCGCCGGTGATTTTGCTAAAGAGTCCCTGTACTTTTCGTATATATAACCCGCAGTCCAAAGTGCAAACCAGATTTACGTTTTCTTTTTCGTAAAGCGTATTTTGATCGCGTAACTTCAGAAAATACGTTTTCACTTATTTACAGATCTGCCATTATGTTAAATTGTGCGTAGAATCTCTGTTTTAACTCCGATTTGACCCGTTCAAATTGCGTTAGGTTCGTATTTGCGAGCTCTACATGTTGGTAGTACTGTACAGTAGATTTGTGATAATTTATTTTCAAGTTTACATTAAAGTAATTATTTTTCTATAGAAAATCTTCATAAATTCATAACTTTGTCGTTTTAGCTCCGTTTTTCGTGATCTTTGCGTCTGTGTGATCCTAGCGAGTTATAGATTCATTTTAAAGATTTTTTTATCTTATTTTATTACTGTTGGTGTACTGTTCTAATTATAGTTTATTTGTCTATGCATGATTGTCTCTAGATGAATGTTGTTGTTGTTGATCGAGCATAGACAGTGAGCAATTCGTTGGGGATCAAGAGTCATTCTACGAGCAAGATCTTCAGGACCAGTTTGAGCAGGGCAAGTATAGCATGGGATTATCCTTGTTGTCCTATTCACAATACGCAAATAATATCATTATGCATCTATTTCCTTGTTAAGGATGACTTAGTGTTGATCTTATACCTTGATACCCATTATATTGCATTGAGTAGTATGGCTAGTGCTTAAACATGAACTATGATCATGTAAATTGACTAATGAAATATGCAACAAACATTAAAAGATGATTTTGATTAATGTTTAAAGGGGACTATAACATGAGGTTATTTTTTATGCTCTAGTTACTCTCCTTAAGGACTTATCTGTAAGCGAACATCCGGGATTTACAGTACAACTGTGAGGGCTATATGGCTCTGACTTTAGTCATATAGAAGGACCTTTTCTAACTTGTTAGTGGTAACCTTTTTGGCGTAAGAATGGCTTGACGAATCGGGTATAGTGCGGCCTCTGTCCTTATGAGTATAGGCTGCGTGTCATTGTGCCATTTGGAAGGGGTGCTCTACATCTGTTTGCCGAGTGAATCTAATGGCCCTAACTTGTTAGACGAACCTTCGAAAGACTTCGTAGTGTTTCCCTGCCTGCTCACCTTGGGAGTGTTTTGGGAGTAATTAACCCAGGCATATGGGCAACACGACTCACAGTGAAAGTGTACAACCTCTGCAAAGTGTAAAACTGTTATAACAACCGTGCTCACGGTCACGAGTGGCCTTGGACCCTTATGGAATAGTTGGTCATTAATAATGAATATGTTTTTGCTATTCGTTAATCATTTCACATGGATCATATGTGTTATTGTTTACATTGAGACATTTTGATGCTATTGATATGCTAAAATTATGCTAACTAAAAGCTACATGCTGATAAACCAATGTCATGCCTTTGAGCCTCATGAACCCCATGTTACACTTGTTGAGTACGAGATGTACTTACGCTTGTTTATTTTTCTTACTTGAATAAAAATCCCGGATGGGTAACAGATGGTGCAAATAGTGACTACTACTCCTACTTCCCTGAAGATTACTAGACTTGCGGTCAACCAGTCAATGTGCCTGTGATTGGAGCTACCACGAGAGATTTATATTTTTACTTCCGCTATATTTGTGTAACGACTATGTGATAATAATCGTGATGTAATAACATTTGTGATGATACTTCCGTTATAATTTGTTAACTTATGTGTGATTGATCTCTGGGCACACATAAGAGTATGCATTCCATTTGATCTTTAAATGGGTGTGACACCATAGCAATGCAATGGTTAAAGAAGAGCATACTTGGCTACCTTTAACAGAAAAACAAAGTAATAAGAACTGTAAAATAATAAACAAATAACAACTGATGCTTATTGGGTTACGTCTTAGACTTAGTACTAGATTACCTTTTTATGTGCCTGATGATGTCAACCAAGTGTTGCCTGTGATCTGTGTTGGAGATCGATGAGTAGCAGATCTGATTTAGTATGGCTCGCTACCAGGATCGAGGGCACGCTCACCTCACCTGTACGTGGTTTGTTGGGAGAAAAAAAAAACAGATAACTAGTAAAGACGAAAGGAAAGGTGAAATTTCAAAGCAAGAAAGTTGTCAACTTACAGGTTCTGCATCAACACTTCGTGTGAGCTTCCATGCATCTGCTTCTTACAAAAAAAGCTTCAGCGAGAGAAGAGAGAAAGAGCTGAGAGAGGAGCTAGCACACGCTCGAGAAAATCCAGATAGCAGCTAGTAAAGAGAGAGTGAAAAAGGACGAACCGACAGTTGTCGGTTTACAGGCTCGATTGCGGTGATGGATATGTTTCTTTACTTCAATGGTCCTGCTAAAACATTCCCTGTGACCTTCCTGCTAGTGGATCGTTTTGTGTCTGAACTCTATCTGGAGGCTTTCTGTAAAGCTTCCTGGAAGTGCCTTCGTGCGGTCTTCCGTGTATCCTTTAATTTCCACTGAATTAGTTTACTTTCAGGCTAAAGAAATTGCCACCTTGCAACTTTGCGAGCATTGGAATTGGATCCCATTGCCCACTAAAAATTATGCAGAAGCATAAACCATTTTTTACTCATCAATCATCAAAGGGGACAACCAAGTCTCCACCCAATTCGCAAATAGGAAGAGAAATAAATAAACTTCGAGCCAAGAGTGAGGTTGACGCCAAATCTGACAGCACCAACGACGTCGTCGCCGCCGCCGGCCGCAGGGGTCGTCTCCAGTCTAGGACCATCTTGGAGGTACAGAAAACCCACACGGCACCTATGCGTAAAGCACCGTAAAGCACGCCAAGAAATGCGTCACTGGCAGGTCGGATGGCGGGTAATCTCGCAGCAAAACAACTCCCCACACTGGACCGATCGGATCTACATCGACCGCCATGGCCCATGGGTAAACTAGTCCTCAATCAACTAGTACTTAGGAGCTACTAGCAGCCTAGTATGCACCGGCCGGACAGCGAGATCCGGGGTCCCTGCTCTCTCCGGTGCCGCCGGGGAAAGTCGACGGACCCGGCTAGCAGGGCGCCGGGGTGGAATCCCCTGTTTCGCCAGCTTGTTACTGTTGCAAGAAATGGACACTTGTTCTTGCAAGAGCTGTCATCTCAGAATCGTTATTATGACAAAACAATTAACTTGATGTTCCTTTCAAGTTTCAAGCTTTGAAAGTCGATAATTTACTCAGTGAATTTCATTGTTGCTTCGTTGTTTATTTTTCCACATTTTCTGCCTCTCCATTTACCTTTTCCCAGCTGCCTTGCGCTTTATTAAGTTCCTAAACTGCAATGCCTCACTAATTAGAGTAGTTTTTCCATTTAGTTTAATTTTGCTCAATAAAAAATTCAAAAAAATATTTAATGTTTTATATTATGAGAGTTCAAAGAATTGCATAACTAAAAACACCTTTTTTTTATTGAACTTTTCTCAACTGTTGCCTAACCACTTTTTATTAAACTATTCTCAACCGATGCCAAGAATCTTGTACGAGTACTGGATAAATGTCCATGTGTTGCACGGAAGCACGGAATTTTTGTTGACACTTATGGCAGGGTCGGTGCGGAGCCCGCGCGTTTGCCGCCGGCGGGGTGAGGGGGAGCTCACCTGTGTCCTCGCCTGTGCGACGGCGGGGCGGGGCTCGCTCAGCCGCTTCTTCCTTGACTCCGGCATGGGGCGACGTAGATGATACACATAGGTATTTTTTATTACCGATGAACACAAATATCCAATTGTATTTATTTATGCAGGCATAGCCTTCTCTAGTAGAAAGCAGTATAATTTTGCAGTTATATAGCCTAATTAATCAATTACTGGTATTTTAGAAAACTAATACATGTAGGATAATATTTTAAACAGACACTGTTACAAGTTTGATTTTTTTTTTGAACTATGACAATTTTCTAATGGAAGTTCTTGAACGTGACATGGTGAGGTTGATATGGGCGTGGGCTGGTTAAAGTCAGGCTTGCTTCAGAGTTGAACGGCTCCTGTGCATTGTATTTTAGTATTTCTACTGTATTTCCTGATTTTATTTTCCAAGGGAAAAGGAAGTACATGACATCAGCATGATGACATGCTGAACATCACGCTGCTGGAGCTGGGCCGATATTCGCTGCTGGAGAGTTTGTTTCGCAAACTTTTTTTCCGTATATTTTTTTTTGGAAAGAAACGGGACAGTGGTTTTTTTATGGTGTTTTTTTTTCGGTATAGAGCAGGGGCGGGGACGTAGACGATACGCTTACTTATTTTTTAGGTGTAATAGATTTAACAGGGAATGTTTTTGTGTCTCCGACTTTCTATTTTGGTCTCTTACTTTAACAGTAAACGGTAGAGTGTTTCCTCGCGGACTTTGTATTTCAGTTAATTCATGTGCTTCAAGAGTAAAGTTATTGTAAACTAAAGTATACATTCTCTAATCATTAAATAATCTAACATGCATAATATTGAATAGAAACAAATATTTCCTTATACAAAAAGAAAAAAAATATCAATATTTCTATCCTGGACCTTGTGGCGGGAGGCTTGGGTTCATACCACTAGAACGGTGGGAAAAAAATGGGTCAAGTAAGATAAATATCAGTAATCTAGGGAGTTTATATTGTAAAACGGTAATGCTCATGGTAGGGCGTCCATCCGCCACGTCGCTTGCTCGCGGAACGGATCCCGCCCGCCTCACCCTTGCTCGTGGGACAGACCCCGCCCTCGCCCGCACCACCCCGCTTGCATTGCGCGCCCTGCAGAACTTGCGCTTCCCGTAGCGGCTGCGCACCATGCGCCTACCGCGGCCCCTGCCAAGGTCTATGCCACCGACAAGCTCTACACCGGTGACCTCCGCACCATTCCATAGCATTGAGCTCCATGCCGGTGTCAAGCTCCGCGTCGACCAGCCTCCATTTTCGTCCAAGCAGCAAGTAGATGTTGCGCTTGAAAGCGCATGTTGCAAGCGCCTGTTTCAAGTGTTTCAGATATTTCTGAGGTATGTTGTAAGTGTTTTATATGTATGTTGCAAAAGTAGATCGAGATGTTGCATATGTTGCAATGGTTGTACACGTGTATTGCAAGGTTTTGTTCCCAAATGTTTCATGTGTCTTTTCAGACGTATATTGCAAGTGTGTTTATCTGGATGTTGCATATGTTTCACACATATGTTTGCAAGTGTTTTTATCTAGATGTTGAGTATATTTTTTGCAATGGTTTCAAGTATTTTTCATGTTTTTTTACAAGTGTTTCAGATGCATGTTTCAAGTGTTTCATCTGCCTTCAAACGTATGTTGCAACTGTTGCATCTGAATGTTTCAAAAGTAGATCGGGTGTTACATCTCCCTTCTCGCCTTATGCTGTCTCGTCTCGATGTCTCCTCCTCCCGGTGCTGGCTGGGCATTCATCGCCTCCTCCCTCTTCTCGATGCTGGTAACGTTTGGGGTGGCGCGGGCCCCACATGGGCACACGAAACGGTGTGGAAAATTGATTGCAGGCGCCAGCGTCCCGTCCGTCCGGACGTCCGGACGCTCGCAAGTCTGAATGCCCGATTGTAAAATAGACGCTGAAATTAAAAGAAAGAGGATAGCTGCTGCCGAGCCGAAACAATCTCAGTTTGTAGAGTGGTGTAGCGGTTTAGAGTTGTGGTGAGACGGTGTGTGTTGAGGTCCAATCCAACTAGTCATTGTCTATAGTTATTTTAGTTGCTAGTTTATTGTTTTTTTTAAAAGTGCTAGTTTATTGCTTGTGAAAGGGCCTCTAGCTCATGTCTTGGGTTCAACCCTGTTGAAGCGAAATTTTAGGCTAGGGTTAAAAAAAACCTTTTGTCTATCCCAAGCCAAAGCACAAGTCCAAGGCTCAGTTACGATCTTAGTTGTTCTTACGTGAGCTGCAGTACCAGTGTGTATGGGTGGGGCATGGTTTTTTTTATAGTGTATTGTTCGTTGCTTTTTGTTGTTGTCAAGCCCTTCTAGGGTTTTCATTGCTTTTTTTGTTTTGCATAGTATATGCGTTTCTCCTTTTTAATATAATTGGTAACTCCATCATCTGCCAAATTTAGAGTGCCAAAAGGTTATATTTTAAGAGTACAGAAATCTATATAAAAACATAGGACAAGTTTATTAACCACCGATGGAATTTAGTCATCTACCAACGCTCCACGTAGCCTTTATTGTGCATAGCAGTTCCCGGATCTGCTATGGACACATAGGAAAAGTGTAGGCTTGCTTAATTAGAAAGCTTTCATCCGGTAGAAAGTTAGACACAACATGTGTGTTCTCTTTCGGAATTTTTTTTGTGCCCATGGAACGGGCCTCTAAAATAGGTTTGGAAACTCTAGCGCAGAGCCAGAGACGTTCCATTGGTTTCCAGACGTAGGACACAGAGTCTACTGTAACTCTGGCCCCACTCCAGTAAATAAATATAAATATTAGTATAAAAAACCAAACACTCCCAACAAAACTAATGGAGCGTGCAAAGCTCTCATGTTGCAATCGTAGAATATGATTGTAATATAGTGCGTTAAGTCACATTATTGAGATAAAAAAAAGTGCTTAACCGACGGTGCAACCATGCATGTTTGTGCTCTGCCCCACTTATTTCACAAGGAAACACAAAAACACAATATATGAATGGTTTTTTCGTGTCATCTTGAAGTAAACCCATTTTCTCGAGCTGCCTGGAAAGATTATTGAGCCTCTTCTGGATATCATACACTGCTGAAGCTACCTTGAGTGACACTGTGAACAAAGTCAATGATTGGTTCCACTGAGCTCGTATTTCTCTCTACTGAAGCCTTTGTCTCATACCATCTAAACTCATCTAGAAGATCTTCCACATCATACACTGCATCTTTGAGTCTTGAAAGGAGGTCAGCCACATAATGATCATGGATCCTCCACTCTGCTCGATCAATGAGGTTGTACATCGCTGGTAGTGTATCACTAAGGCATTGAAGGTCACCCTGCAACTGACTTACATCTCCATGAAGTTTTTCCTTTTGTTTTTGATTCAGCTGGGATTTTAGAGATGGAATGGCCGATGTAATCCATTGGAACAAATTGGCGCACTCATTGAGGTTGCTGATGACTCCAATGGTTTTTGGCATGTTGATTATGTTCATATTGCCTGGACCCTGAAGATTTTTATTTCGTCCTGTGTCCTAGACAAACAGTGGATGTATTGAGCTTTGGAAAAGTAGGAGTATATCTTGTGGATTTTAATGTTAGTAAAAGGTATATAAATACGAAAAGTCAGTTAATATGGCAAACATTTGTGACGTCACATGTTTTTATCCTAGAGAAAGATAATGTTGCACCTGAAGGCTGAAGCTTACTTTAGATGGATATTTCCTCACCAGATCAGGAGAGAATAATCGGCAATGAATATGACAGAATGAAGTTTCAACATGCAGTGCATTGGTTAAAACAGAGAATACCTAGTGAAATGATCGTGCACCTTAACAGAAAACAAATTAATAGGAACTGTAAAATAGCAAACAAATACAAGACGATGCGATGTATGAATGATGTTTGGTGATGTCTTGTTTGATTACCTTTTTGTGTGCCTTATGTCTGACTGTGAAGTGTGAACTGTGCTCAGTGAGTAGCAGATCTGATTCATAGCTTGCTAGGAGGGCATGCTCACCTGTGGTTGTTGGGGGAAAATAAGATAAAGAGGAAAGGAAAGTGGAAAGGAGGAAAGGAAAGTGGAAAGGCCCAATCAAGAGAGTTGTTGGCTTACAGGCTCGATTGCAGGGATCGACATGTTACTTCAGCAGTTTCGCTCCAGCTCTTCCTGTGAGCTTCCATGCATCTGCTGCTTACTGGCTATGTGTGAGAGAAGAGGAGAACATAGAATAGAGAAGCTTACAGGCTAGATTATAGTGATTGTAACTGAAGTCTCAACTCTCTCTCAAGAGGCTTATGCATGTAATCTTCCTGGAAGCACAGTAGTCAACTGTGGCGGTCTTCCTCTGTATACTTTCCACTCATTTAGTTTATTCCATTGCAGGCCAGAGGAATTACCAACTTACCCCCGATTTGATGTTGCTACTGTCATCCTTCTAGAGCCAAAAATATCTGTAGCAAAATTTGTGCCTATCTTGGCATTATAGGCTGAAATACACAATGTTTTTTACAAGACCCGACATCTCAAAATCATTATAATAATAAAGCGGTTGGTGTGCCTTCATGCATTAAAAGCAATTGTACAACCTCACTGAAAGCAACCTGATCATGTTCTTTTCTCTATATCGACCAAAATCTTTGCCTGAGTGCGGAAAGAGGTGGTCTCTAGGGGCTTGATTGATTTATCAAACCGTGAAATTGCTTTAAGTAATATGATTTTCTCAAGCTATCCAGAAAGCTCTGACTATTTGCTATCTAGATGGTCCTTTGTGGAAACTGCTTGGTGTAAGACACTAGACACCACGCAGGCGGTTTTACGGAAGTTCATTCTAAAGATTGAAATATTATCTGTAGAACAATTAGGAAGTTTATTAGGGTGTCAAAAATATATTTTCAGAGTACTAAAACCTTGATGAAAATGCAACCCAAGTTTAAGGACCGCTAATTAAATTTACTCATTAGCTCTACATGTCTGGGTCATGTTGTCACATAGTTAGCATATGCCACATGGACAATTTAGTGCAAAATATGATTATTTTGACCTTATATAACATAATTAGCAACATTAGAGTAAAAGTTTATTTTGAAAGTACAGTAATCTATATGAGAATATGGGACAAGTTTAATAATCCCTGATGAAATTATCTCATGTATCCACGCACTCCTTCCCATTTTGGGAGGTTGGCTGCACCGTCTGATGCATCAGCAAGGTAGCTGATAGCCTTCTTCCGCATAGCCTTTCCCTGATGCATCTGGTTGAAATTAGGCAGAACCTCTGTGTGTGTGTTCTCTTTGGTCAACAAAAAAAAAGGCTTCTGCTCATCGGACGAGCCTCTAAAATAGGCAGCCCAATCTGAAATCCCGTGGTGCCTTCTCCGCCAGAGTTTCCAGACGTAGGAGATGCAGAGGCTACTCTTGTTCTGGACCCTCCTCTCCAGTAATAAATAAATTCGCCCTGTCCACTTGAACTTATCAGCCATGGTACAGTGTTTTTCTCTCGCTACAAATCAGCTAACAGTACTTTCAGCCATGGCTTATCAGCCAAGTGAATAGGGTGATTATTAATAAACCAAACACACCCAACAAAACTAATGGAGCGTGTGAAGTGAAGCCCCCGTGTTCCAATCATACAAATATGATATTAATAGAGTGCATTTATGTCATGTTTGATACAAAAAAAAAAACATAACCGAGGGTCCAATTATATTTATGTTCTGCTCCACTCGGAAAACAGGAATTGCAAAAAGGTAGGTATAACACACAATCTATGAATGGTTTTTCGTGTCATCTTGTAGCGAAGGGAAGAAAACACAGCTGTAAGAGCATCAGAACCGGATTCAACAATTCAGGCAGAAGTGAGATGTTTCATTTGTTCTCGTTGGGTTGAGCCCTGCAGCCTGCACTGCACATATTTGCTCCATCTCAACCAGCTTTAATTTCCATCTGTTGTCATCAGGAAGGCAACACGATGAGGGGAAAAAAGAATATTCTTCTTTTCAGCAGTGGTAACTGCAATGAACCTAACCCACCGAGTTACCCAGAAAGTAGTAGTGTAACTGCAATCAGCAGTGGGACTGCTATGCTTTCAGAAACAATTAGCAGCTTAACAGTAACAACAACTGGCTAAGACATAAATATGATCTAACTCATGCAAACATGGCATACAGAATGTGTCCTATCTATCTAACAATAGTTTATACTGCAGACAAGTGCATATACGTACCATAGAAAAAAGAGCGCGAGCCCACTTTCTCGCGCAAGCAATCTAGGACAATAAGCCTTTCCTCATTGGTTGGTCAATTTCCTTCAACTCTGGGCATTTCTTAATTAATAAATCTCTTATGTGTGCAATTGCGTCTGGTCCACCAATTGATTTAAGCTTTGAACAACTTACAAACTCCAAACTCTGAAGTGATTTGAGATTACTGCTCCACAGGTGGCCAGGAACGGACACTATGCATTCGCAGTCATGAATCTCCAGTGACTCAAGGGAGGTGAGGTTCTCCAGGCAACTAGGAAATGAGCCAGAGAAATCCCCACAACTACATAACGTGAGATTTTGAAGAGACGATGGTAGCAACAATCTGCTTTGCCAGTCGAGACTTGAACAATCTGAAATCTCCAAATCTTTCAGATGAGAAGAACCTCCAAATCTATTAGCTGGCAGGGACTGCAAGCCACAGTTCCGAATCTTAATACTCTCAATGGCAGGGAGATATAGGAGGTCATCCATAGTTTTAAGCTCCCAGCAGGAGCTAATGGTTAGGTGAGTGAGTAAGGGGAACTTTCCCATTCTGCTTCTGGTACCGCTGTGGAAAAGGTCTGTGGATAAAGGTTCCGAATCTCTAATGATTGTCAGAGAACCACAATAACCGATGCGGAGTTCCTGCAGTGATGGAAGATTCCACATTTTTAGTTCGATGGATTTTGTAGAACATCCCCATAAATGAAATTTGGTGAGAGAACTACACTCAATGTTGTCTATGAGATCCCCAGAGACATACAGATACATCTCCTTTAGTGATGGAGCACACAGCCATTGTGATTTGATCTTTGGACATCTGAACACATCCAGTACTTCTAGGAAACGCAAACCACCAAACTTCTCAGTTGGTACACATTCCAAATTGCTGCAACTAAGAATTTTTATTTTCTTGATGTTAGGCACATAAGAAGGTTGTAGCAATTGTTCCACGCTTGATAAGTTTTGGCAACCTTCAATTCGTACATCGGTCAGCGACAAGAAAGTGCTATCAGTGCTGTTGTAACTGTGTAATGATATGCTCTTGACATTCTCCCGATGATCAACCCCAAGTGATGTTACATTTGGCAAGTTTTGTGGATGAAAGAAGACTGGAAGGGATTCACCATTATAGTTTTGAAAAATAATTTCCCTTCCTGGCCCTTCGTCAGTTGCACGACTTGCACCTCCACGAATATCCACTGAAGGTATATGATGAAATTGGCATTTCGCTGATTCAAATTTCTGCAGATTGATCAGCATACCAAAGACACTAGGCATGTCATCAATCTCCCATTTCTCAGCATAAAATATCTGCATATTGTAAAGGCGACAGAATCCAGCAGGAAGGCTCTTGCAAAGGCATGAGTGCAAGATTTTAAGGTACCGAAGATGCTTCATATTGGTGATACTACCTGGCAATCCCCACATAGAGATAGAGGAACAGACCATGACACGCATGCACAAAAGTTCATCACACCATTTCTCCATCACGGTATTTCCGGTTTTGCTCTGTAAGGACATGTCGCAAAGTAGGGTCCGTAGCTTTCTATGCTTGAATAGATGCAATAAGTCAGAACACTTAACATCTCCGCCTTCGAGTACCCACAGATGGCGGACATTTTGAGGGATCCTTGGAAAATCCTTTGTATCTTTTATTACACAGCACTCATCTTTTGAAACCAGTTGTGCCATGTCATGCATCAAATCATGCATTACATATTTCTCCTTCAGCCATGGATGTTTCTGAAAAAATGATAGATGTGCAAGTTCTTCAAAGTAGTGACCACCAGTATGTTGAAGTGAAACAATAGGTTGATGTTCCACGAAGCCTTCTGCCACCCAAATTTCAACTAAACTTTCCTTTTCAAACTCGTAATCTGTCGGGTAGATGGCACAGAACGAGAAGCATCTCTTCAAATAGAATGGTAAATACATGTAGCTCAAACGAAGAGTTGGCAAAATATCGGTCTCCTTTTGTTGAAGCTCCCACAACTGACTCTTAAGAATCCTATCCCAATGTGCTGGGTCAAGGCTCATTCCTAACAGCCGTCCAAGGGTTTTTGCAGCCAATGGAGAGCCTTTCAACTTTGGGAGTATTTTTACACAAATCCTTTCCAACTCAGGATAATTGTTGGAGCTATCAGATCCAAACACACAGAGTTTAAAGAACTTCCCAAAGACATCTTCGTTCAAACCCTCTAAGCGAAAAGGACCCATTGTACGCACTACATTAGCAACCTTAGGAGACCTAGTAGTGACAAGCATCATGCCTCCCTGAAGTACATTTCTAAAAGGTGCACAGAAGCGCTTCCAATCTAGCTCATTTTCATTCCACATGTCATCAAGGACAAGTAAGAATCTTTTGTTGTTCAAGCTCTCTGCAAGAGCACGCTGTAGAAAATTCAGATTATCGTTTTTTGGCACTTCTCTAGAAGATTGTTCTAGGGCTTCTTTAGTTAACCTCTTGACATCAAAATCATCTGAGACACAGATCCAAATTATGAGCTCAAAGTGACGTATCACTTCTGAATTGTTGCAAATATCTTGAGCCAAGGTGGTTTTTCCAACGCCCCCAATTCCAACAATTGGCAAAACTTGAACATTCGTTATTGTTGCTTCATTACTATCAATGTTAGCACAAATTTGGTTGCTTGCTGACGAACAAACTCCATTTCTTTTCCTCTTGAGTCCAGAAGGACCCGTGCTATTATCTGTTGGTACACCAAGCATTCTGATCAGCTTCTTCTTTTCCTTATCACGGCCACAAATCTTTGGCTCAATGGGGAAAGCAGTGGTCTCGGGCCTAAATGATTTGTCAAACCGTGGAAGTGCTTGAAGCAAGCCCATTTTCTCAAGCTGTCCGGAAAGGTAATTGAGCCTCTTCTGGATATCAGTCACCTTGTTGAAGTTACCCTGAGTGACACTATGAAAGAAGTTAATGATTGGTTCCACTGAGATCTCATTTCCTTCTACTGTAATCTTTTTCTCATACCATCTAAACTCATCTAGAAGGTCTTCCGCATCATACACTGCATCTTTGAGTTTTAAAAGGAGATCAGCCACAAAATGATCATGGATCCTCCACTCTGCTCGATCAGTAAGGCTGTACATTGCTGGTAGAGTATCACTAAGGCATTGAAGGTCACTCTGCAATTGCTGTACATCGCCTTGTAGTTTTTCTTGTTGTGTTCTACTCCACATGGATTTCAAAGATGATGTGGCTGATATAAACCACTTGAACAAATTGGCACACTCATTCAGGCCATTAATGGCATTGATGGTCTTTGGAATGTTGATTATGTTCATATTTACTTGACTCTGAAGATTTTGGTTTCTCTTGTCCTGGACAAACAGTGGGTGTATTGAGCATTAGAAAAGTATATATTGTGGTCTGATTTTTAATATTGGTAAAGGGTATAGATACGATAATGCAATTAATACGGCAAATATGTCAATTTTTTGTCATAAAAATAATATGATTAATGTGTGCATAAACCCCGGATATCCTCACCAAGCCTATGATCAGCACTCAAAGACTAAGCCAAGCCGTTTGACTTAGACGCTCCTGACTTAGGGGTACTCAAACCAACTGGAATCCCAAGTCGGAGGGCGCCACTCGACACTCCAGGGCTTATGATTGGAGGCCCGAGTGGAGTACTTTACCCCTAAATGACCGGCACACCGGAAGTCAAGCGATAAGACGCGGGCTGACCCCATGACTGTGACACCTGTATGAGGTCACTGTCCCGCCAACCTAGCATGGTAGGTGAAGTCCTAGCCATCCCGCTATAGTAGTAGAGCAAGTGAAGTTAGGCCGAATTAGTAGATCTGAGTACAGATGACGCAGGAGAATCACCACTACAGAGAATCACCACTACAGCACAACAATCTTGTCGGACAGGACAACACATATAGGAGTAGCAGCACTACCAACTACGCGTATTTGTAACCCCACCCACTGTGCTATTGGGGAGGAGCATCCGTAGTCATGCTTTGGGAACATAGCTTGGGCTAAACCTTGTCAACAAATATCAAGCCTCTAGTGTTCGCAAAGTTCATCTCAATAAATCCAATTGATGCGTCCACATTTAGAGCGTATTAGTGAATAGCTTGTCGCTGTGGAGGCTACTTTCTAACAATAGATGCAGATAATTGGACTACAACTATAATAGAGACACTAATTAAGCATGAGTGTTTATTTTCTTAAGACATGCATATTAGTTTGGATACTCTTATGAAATTAAGTGTGGACAGGTGGTGTGCACATTGAGAGATCATGCATTCATACCTTCTCATCAACACTGGGGAGTTTCCAAAGAGACCTACATTTTGGTTCTACTGCATTTAGACTTTGAACTATGTCCAACGAAGTAGGCCTCTTATTCGAGTCAGGTTCCAGGCACTTCAGGGCTATAGAGATGCACTGTTCCACTTGTCGAATATGCATTTCTAATGACATATGAATGGGTGTTATTTCTAGTCTGTTCCTCCAACTTCCAACCACCTAAACATTTGCATAAGTAATTAATAAAAAAAAGCCTTTGCATAAGGCAGAAAATTATGGTACATAATACTGAATAATCTTACATTGTCTTTATAGCGCTTGAGAGATGTTTCAGTTCTCTCGCCGATATTGGGATAGTCCCTGCGACCTGTGATTATCTCTATGATTATGACACCCAAACTGAATATATCTGCCTTAGAGGAGATAATTCCGTGGTCTATGTATTCTTGTGGCATATACCCACTGCAAAAGAATTTTGCATAATCAGCTGTAGAAAACAGTAAAGAAATGAAGCTCTAGCAAGAGGTATAGCTTACAACGTTCCAGCAAAGTTTGCTGCGACAGTTTTGGATTTTTGTTCACCCAAAAGCCTTGACAAACCAAAATCCGCAATTTTTGGCATCATCGTGGCATCCATCAGTATGTTTTGAGGTTTAAGGTCCAGGTGAACAATATGACATTCATCATGAAGATAATGCAAGCCTCTGCAAAGTCCCCTAATTATCTTATATCTCATATCCCGATCAAGGACCGAAAAATCATCTGTAGAAATAGATCAACAAACAGAATATATATATATATAGTGCGTGCTGTTATGGTACCATAGAACCACCACCTCTGTGTGGATGGGTGATATATTTGTATTCTCAATTAAAATTGAATTATCACTGTGTGGCTATTGATATAATCACACAGTTACGTGTTTCTAAACTTCTAATCAAGTAAACTTTGCAAAGGAAAAAAATACAAAAGATCTTAGTATTGTATTTCAACATACCAGAAACATACTTGTCAAGGCTTCCATTACAAAGAAATTCAAAGCAGAGCAAACATGCACGTTTTTCAACCATAACATGTTTCCCACTAAGTTCCATCACTTCCAGATTGGTTTGGACACAGTAACCTACAAGTTGTACGACATTTTGGTGCCTGACCTCCGCAAGACAAATGATCTCATTCTCGACTTGATTATTATTGGCCAGCAGATGTGTATCAGAAATCTTCTTTACAGCAATAGCTTTGCCGCTCCGGAGAACCCCCTGCATAGCATGTAGGTTAACCATTTATTATCTTTCTGTTGCCATCGGTTGAAAATTGGAGTGAAAGAGGAATGGTCATATACCTTGTATACAACTCCACACGCACCCCTGCCAAGTTCTCGTTCAGTGGAAAAACCGCATGTGATGTCTTCCAAAAAATCTAGAGGCAAAGATATTAATGGTTCTGATTTTGGATCCTGCAGCCTTTTCTCCAATTTTTTCTCCAATGTTTCACGATTAGTAGCTCCACTACCCATTCCTGATTACTCAAGCACTTTTATAGCAAAAACAAATGTGGGTGCTCCAACTTGTGCAACAATTTCTCAAAAATGCATGCAGCAGAATAAGAAACAAGTGCTATTGTGGGCTAGCAAATTGATACAAGCTGTTTTGTATGAATGAATATAAGCATATCAAAACGAATGAGGGAATAAACAGATAATTCTTGTCAAGAATAAAAATGGCAACTTCTAGATAAGTCACATTTGGCACTAAAAGTAATTAAAAAATCATATGTATAAGTGTAACAGTAATATATTACAAAAAGATAATTCACTTGGATACCAGAAAGAAAATATAAAGTGTACAAGGTGTCCAGATGTATAATGATTACTGATAAGAGTTCTAAACTCCTCCATACGATGAAAACAGAGCAAGTGAGCAACCATGAAAAAGGCAAGAGCAAGCATCTGAGACATTGCTTGCTAGTGAACAAAAATGGAAATAAAATTTTAGGAGAGATGGACTGACCCCTTATTGATATGTATAGACAGAAAATATGAAGACGGGATAGGTCACAGGTAGGATCTGCTTCAACAAAGCGGATTGCCAGAAGACACCAGGGGATGAATACATTCCCGTCCTCTCCAAAGAAAAAAAAACTTTTGCTAATGATTAGGTAACCAGATCAGTACGTCTCAGCAATCCAAACTACCCCATCTACAAATTAATAACAACCAGAGCAGTGCATGGTTAAAGCAGAGAATACTTGGTGACCTTTAACAGAAAAACAAAGTAAGAACAACTGTAAAATAGTAAACAAATAACAACTGATGCTTATTGGGTTACGTCTTAGTAATTGATTACCTTTTTATGTGCCTGATGATGTAAACCAAGTGTTGCCTGTGATCTGTGTTGGAGATCGATGAGTAGCAGACAACTGTACGTGGTTTGTTAGGAGAAAAAAAGAATCAGACAACCAGTAAAGACGAAAGGAAAGTGTTGCCAAAGCAAGAGAGTTGTCAACTTACAGGCTCGATCGCGGGGATCTACATGTTACTTCAATTGTTCTGCTACAACACTTCCTTTCTGTGAGCTTCCATGCATGTGCTTCTTACAGAAAAAGCATAAGCGAGAGAAGAGAGAAAGAGATGAGGGAGGAGCTAGCGCACGCTCATCTGTGTGTGGCTTGTTGGGAGAAAACCCAGATAGTAGCTAGTAAAGAGAGAGTGAAAAAGGCCGAACCAACAGTTGTCGGTTTACAGGCTCGATTGTGGTGATGGAGATGTTTCTTTACTTCAATGGTCCTGCTAAAACATTCCCTGTGACCTGCTAAGCATCTGATGCTTACAAAAAGTACAAGCCGAAAGAAGAGGAGAAAAGAGAGGATTAGTGGCTAGTGGATCGTTTTGTGTCTGAACTATATTTGGAGGCTTTATGTAAAGCTTCCTGGAAGTGCCTTAGTGCGGTCTTCCGTGTATCCTTTAATTTCCACTGAATTAGTTTACTTTCAGGCTAAAGAAATTGCCACCTTGCAACTTTGCGACTTTGCGAGCATTGGATTGGATCCCATTGCCCACTAGAAAGGATGCAGAAGCAGAAACCATTTTTTACTCATTAATCATCAAAGGAGACAACCAAATCTCCACCCAATTGTCACACCTATTTTTAAGCAACAAATAGAATGTATAATCTTATGTGCGCTCAGAGATCAATCACACATAAGATGACAAATATAAATAGTATCATCACAAATGTTTATTACATAACGAATAATATCACAGAGTCTTCACGTAATTAAGCGGAAACATAGAATAATTCTTGTGGTAGCTAGCTCCATAGCACAGGCACGTCAACTGGTTGACCACAAGTCTAGTAATCTTCGGAAAAGTAGTAGTAATAATCACTATTTGCACTTTCGGAAGTCCATCCTGTGGTGTGGGGAATGCAAGGGTGAGCACAAAAGTACTCAACAAGTGTAACATGGGGTTCATGAAGCTCAAGTAGGATAGACACTGGCTCAACTGCATGTAGCTTTTAGTTGATCATATTTTAAGCAATTGAGTAGCATCAAATAGTTGATATTCCCATAATAAACACATGATCATGTAAAGAAGAATAATGAATAGCAAGAACAAGTAAATTAATAGTGATCTCTATTCTGTAAGGGTCCAAGGCCGCTCGTGTCCGTGAGCACGGCTGATATACCAGTTTTACACTCTGCAGAGGTTGTACACTTTCACTGTGAGTCGTGATCCCCAAAAGTCCGAGGTCATGACTCCCCATTGGACAGTTAAGTTTCACTATGAAGTCTTTCCAAGGTTCGTCTAACAAGTTAGGGCCGCTAGGTTTCTGTGGCCTGCAAATGTAGAGCCCCCTTCCGTATGGCACAATGACACGCAGGCTATACTTATAAGGACAGGAGCCGCACTACACCTAACCCAGAACACAACCCCTCTTACGCCTTAAAGGTAACCACTAACAAGCTAGAAAAGGTCCTCTTATATGACTAAAGTCAGAGCCATGTAGCCCTCACAGCTGTACTGTAAGTCCCAGATGTTCGCTTGCAGATAAGTCCTTACGGAGAGGAATCTAGAGAAAAACTCTAGCCCTCTTGTTCCCTGTTGCTAAAAATCATCTTTTAGTGTTATTGCATATATCATTAGTCAAATTACAAGATCATTGTTTACGTGAGCACTAGCCACTACCCAATACCAATAACCATAGGATTCAAGGAACAAGATCAATACTAAGGCATCCTTAACAAGGAGATACATGCAACATGAATTAAGTGAATTCAAGTGAGTAGGTAACAAGGATAATCCCATGCTATACTTGCCTTGATCTAGCTGATCCTGTTGATCCGATTCGTAATAGTACTCTTGATCACCAACGAACTGATCACCGTCTATTCTCGATTAACACAACAACAACAATCATCCAATAGCAATCATGCAAAGCAAACAAAGCTACAATTAGAACAGTACACCAACAGTAGAAAAATAAGATGAAAAGTTTTTAAAACGAATCTACATCGCACTAGGATCACACAGACGCGAATTGCACGTAAATCGGAGCTAAAACGGAAAAGTTATGATTTAAACGAGATTTACTTTATTAAAGTGATAGATTAAATCTAACCTCAAAATTTAAAAGTGGAAAACCTACTAAACAGTAGTACTAACATGTAGAGTATGAAATTATGAACCTAACGCAACTTGAACGGGTCAAATCGGAGTTAAAACGGAGGTTTTATGACCAAAACAAATTTAGTGGCAAAACTGTAAATACTAGAAAACGTATTTTCACTCAAACCGACGAAGTTTACGCTTTCCAAAGGATAAAGCGTAATCGGTCTGTACGCCTATGGACCGCGGGTTCAAATATAAAGAAACAGAGGGGCTCTTAAGCAAAATAGCCAGGCGAAGGGGTATCCTGAGATCTGAGCCGTTGGATCTTATTCGGACGGCTGGAATCAAACCGAGAGAGAGGAGGGGAATTTCCGGCCGGCTACAGTGACCCGCACGGTGAAGGCCATGGCCGGCGGCGAAAATCTCACCGGCGTTCACTGTTCTCGATGTTCCGGCCACCATTGACGACGGGACAAGCGCAAAAAGGAAGAGGAGATCGTTGCGGACTCACCAAGACAATTTTTGGCAACGGAAATCGGGCACGGGTGGCGCGCGGCTTCCCCAGGCGGACGACGAGCCCCTGTTCACGACGGTGCGACACCATGAGGCATCCGAACCAAAATTCGATGAAGAAAAAGATCTAGACGACCTCGGGATCGCGACTCGAAGCTTGTCAACAAACTTACAGCGGTGATTGGCGCCGGGAATCGCCTCAGCGAGCTCGGCAGCGGCAGCTTGGATGGCGGCAGCTAGGGCTAGGCTTTGCGGCGTGGCTCGCGGCTAAGATTAGATGGAGGGAGGCGGTGGAGACGGGCCGCTATTTAAGAGGGAAAGCTCGGCGTGACCTTCAAGCAAGGAGGGGTCGAGGCGGAGGCGGACTCCTCCGACCGGTGGCCGGTTCGGTTACGAGCAAGGGGGAGAAGAAAACTCTAACAAGCGGGCCCGGCGTGTCATAGAGACAAGAGAGAGGAGGGCGCGGCGGCCTGTGGCAGTAGCTAGTTGGGCCGGCCTGCAACGCGGCCCACGGCCAAAAGAGAAGAGGGACGCGGCTGGGCCAAAGGAAAAGAGAAGGGCGCGGGAAAAACTGGGCTTTCGGCCCGAAGCTGAGAAAGAAATTATTATTTTTTTTCCTTTTTCTTTTCTAATACTTCAAATACATTTTCAAATAATTCTTGAAATAATTTTCTTTTTGAAATAAAAACCAATCAACACAATAATAATATGCAGCGGCATGTATGCACAAACACGTATCTAACCTTAGATTTGATTTTATTTATTAAAAATTATTAGTTCACTAGGTTTCCATGCACACATAAATGCTTAACTAAATCAAATTCCCTATTTAAAAATATTCAAAAATTTAGGGTGTTACACCAATTCACAAATAGGAAGAGAAATAAATAAACCTCCAAGCAAGAGTGAGGTTGACGCCGAATCTGACAGCACCAACGACGTCGTCGCTGCCGCCGGCCACAGCGGTCGTCTCCAGTCCAGGACCGTCTTGGAGGGAGGTACAGAACCCACACAGCGCCCATGCCGTCCGTAGAGCGCTTCAGCACCGTAAAGCACGCCAAGAAACGCATCACCACCGGCAGGTCGGATGGCGAGGAATCTCGCAGCAAAACAACTCCCCACACTGGACCGATTGGATGTACATCGACCGCCATGGCCGATGGGTAAACTAGTCCTCAATCAACTAGTACTTAGGAGCTACTATGCCTAGTATGCACCGGCCGGACAGCGAGACCCGGGATCCCCGCTCTCTCTGGCGCCGCCGGGGAAGTCGACGGACCCGGGTAGCTCGGCGCCGGGGCGGAATCCCCTGTCTCGCCAGCTTGTTTGTTGCAAGAAATAGACACTTGTTCTTGCAAGAGCTGTCATCCCAGAATCGTTATTATGACAAAACACTTAACTTGATGTTCCTTTCAAGTTTCAAGCTTTGAAAGTCGATAATTTACGCAGTGAATTTCATTGTTGCTTCGTTGTTTATTTTTCCACATTTTCTGCCTCTCCATTTATCTTTTCCCAGCTGCCTTGCGCTTTATTAAGTTCCTATAAACTGCAATGCCTCACTAATTAGAGTAGTTTTTCCATTTAGTTTAATTTTTCTCAATAAAAACTTCAAAAAAATATTTAATGTTTTCTATTATGAGAGTTTGAAGAAATGCATAACCAAAAACACCATTTTTTATTAAACTTCTCTCAACTGATGCGTAACCTTTTTTTGTTAAACTATTCTCAACTGACGCCTAGAATCTTGTATATGAGTATTTAACAGGGAATGTTTCTTTGTCTTCGACTTTCTATTTTGGACTCTTACTTTAACTGTAGAGTGTTCCCTCGTGAACTTTGTACTTCAGTTATTTCATATGCTTCAATTATTGTAAACTAAAGTATTCATTCTCTAATCATTAAATAATCTAATGACGTGCATAATATTGAAAAGAAACAAATATTTCCTTATATAAAAAGAAAAATATCGATATTTCTATCCTGGACCATGTGGCGGGAGGCGTGTGTTCATACCACTAGAACGGTGGAATAAAAATGGGCCAAGTAAAATAAATATCATTAATCTAGGGAGTTTATATATTGTAAAACTGTAATTGCTCCTAATAGGGCGTCCGTCCATTCGGACGGACCCTGCCGCGTCGCTCGCTCGCGGAACGGATCCGGCCCATGCCACTTGGCTGCATCGCTCGCTCGCTCTGTGTCACCTCTGCTCGTGGGACGAACCCTGCCCTCGCCAGCGCCACCCCCGCCGGACTCGTGCCTCATGGTGTGGTCGCGCTCCATCCGCCTACCACGGCCCCTGCCGAGGTCTATGCCGCTGACGAGCTCCACACCGGCGACCTCTACGCCACTTCGTAGCATCAAGCTCTACACCTGTGTCGAGCTCCGCATCAACGAGATGTTGCGCTTGAAAGTGCATGTTGCAAGCGTCTGTTTTAAGTGTTTCAGATGTTCCAAAGATATATTGCAAGTGTTTTGCATATGTTACAATGGTTGCATATGTATGTTGCAAGCTTTTGTTCCTAATGTTTCATCTATTTTTTCATACGTATGTTGCAAGTTTATTTATCTGGATGTTGCATATGTTTCACACATATGTTTCCAAGTGTTTTATCTGGATGTTGTGTATGTTTTTGCAATGGTTTCAAATATTTTTCAGATGTTTTTGCAAGTGTTTCAGATGCATGTTTCGAGTATTTCATCTGCCTTAAGACGTATATTGCAACTGTTGCATTTGAATGTTTTAAAAGTAGATCAGGTGTTGCATCTCCCTCCTCGCCTTCTGCTGCCTCGCCTCGGTGTCTCCTCCTCCCTGTGCTGGTTGGGCATTCGCCTCCTCCTCCCTCTTCATTCTCGATGCTGGTGATGTTTAGGGTGGCGCGGGTCCCACGTGGGGCGCGAGGCGGCGTTGAAAAATGACTGCAGGCATAGGCGTCTGGGCGCTAGCAAGCCCATATGCCCGATTGTAAAATAGATGCTGAAATTATAAGGAAGAGGATAGCTGCTGCCGATACAATCTCAATGAAATAAAGAAATAGAGTAAAGTACAAGAGATATACCGAACCACGCTCTTGCCAACGTCGGGAATCCAAGCGTTGCTTGATCTCCCTCTAGACCTAATCTAACTAGCCTAAACTCTAATCTAGAGGAACTCTGAGGAACCAGGGTTGGCTCTGGATGAATTGATCTTCAACTGGATAGCTTGATGACTTGATGCTTCAGGGAGGGTGCAGGGGTCCTTATATAGCCCTGGGGATTGAACGTAAGCCCTTGGATCAAACCGACTTCAACGTATGGTGGAGATGCATCCTAGGAGGCGGTGGAGGAATACTCTAGAAGCTCATGGAGGAATCCCCTCACAGGGGCCTAGCAGCACAAGGGTGGGGCCGGCCGGCCCCACCTGGCGGCGTCTCGTCCTTCTGTTCGTTCCTGTGCCTTCTGATATCTTCTGTAGTCTTCTAGTGTATCCTTCGTCGTGATCAAGTTTCGTCCTTTTTCTCAATTATGTCCCCCTTCCTACATTTTCTGGAATAATCCTGCGGAAAACAGAGATTCACCAAAACTCATGAAATTTGTCAGTTTAAACTCTGGACCTATGTATATTCTTGTACTTGAACCATTTCTCTTGTTTATTCACATATAAAATATTGACGTTATCCACAGTCAACAACAGGCAAGGCAATAGTCTTCGAGCCATACGGCAGGGTTAGTGTCCCCGGAATTCTTGGTGATGTTCCGGGGCACGCGGATCCACACCAGGAATGGAGTTCATCGGATCCTCTTGGCAAACTATTGCGGGCCACATGTGTCGAGGCTCAGGCCGCGCCGAGCATCTTGGATCCGAGGTTGGCGACCATGGTTGTTCGGGTCGCTGTCGCTATCATATTGCCGGTCACCATTTGCCATGCCCGGCTCACGTCATCAGGCAACTCGAGCCGAGATGGTATTGTGGTTCTCGACAAATGACTGTGCACTGGGGAGGGCTCTCGCACAGGCACCACTTCGTTTTCGGTGGGCCATAACCTAGACTGTGCGCAGTTCCCCTCGGGGGCGCTACGCGTAGTGGAGATGGGCCCGATGCTGGCCTCGAGTTGCCGCTTCTCCACCAAGCTTTGTGCCTATTGTACCATCGCAGCCTCCAGCAAATCATGTAGCTCCTTATGAACACGCTTTCCATCGTCACTCGAGGGCTCAAGAACTGTTCGCATGATCATGGCTACTGCGGCGACATTCTGGCTGGCTCGAGGGAAGACTGGCATCTCCCCCTCGCCATGTTGGATCTGGTCATGCACGCGGTGAGCCCGTGCCCGTGTGCCTTCTGCGCCAAGGTGTGGAGGGCTTGGGCATCCATCGTTGCGACACACATTTGCCTGATCAACCTCATGAGCTCCGGCCTACTCCAAGCGCTCTTGCTCGTATGCTGTTTGTTGCCCAGGGGTGCGTGGAATCAGGTATGCGTCATCCTCTTCGCCTCCTACTGCTGCCCCATTTCCCGAGAGGTGCAACATGTTGCACTCCCACACTGGGTGATAGCTCCCCTCGGAACTGGACTTGGAGTCCGTGTCACCTGGGGTCGATGGCAAGAGATCATAGATGGACTCTGGGTCCTATTCCACCACACCCACGAACTTAGAGAGGCTAGGCGCCGATGCGAAGTGAGTGTGCCTGGCCAACTCTCGTTTGAAGAGTGTGGCGGCGCTCCTCATACCGCGGGGCAATGTGACACTAGGGTCTCAAAATTCTGCCTCCGGTGGCATGAGTGCGGCCGTGCGAGCTGAGTGAAGGTGTTGGCCGGTGCGTAGAACATGTGCCAGCTTTGTTCTGGCTCAGGATTGGTCCCAAGGTAAGCGTCGATCCTACATGCTAGCGCATCAAAGTCGACGATCGCTGGGCCTTTGTGTATCGGCCTAGGGTTATGCGATGGAGTGCACGGCGGTGCCGCGTCTCCCTCGCAAAGGTGCAGCTAACCCCGGTGGTCGGCTACAAAGTCAAGGTCCCCGAAGCAGGCAGCTTGGCTAGGGAGAAGGTTGAGAGCGGGCATGGGCCCGTCGGCGTTGACGAACTCGAGGTTCCCGAAGCGGATGCGGCCGCCGGGGGCCGCACCGAGAGCGAGTCCGATGTAGGTGCAGGGAACCATCGCTTCCCTCACTATAAGGAGAGTGCATGATAGTCTCCCTACCAGGTGCGCCAACTGTCAGTGTTTTGTAAACCAACGAGTAAATTTATGATGGTCATGCCGCTCTAGGAAGACGATGGTAGCACTTAAAGACACAAGGAATTATACTGGTTCAGGCCGGAGCCCTACGTCCAGTCTTAGAGATAGTAGCAAGTTTGTGTTCCTCGATTCAAGTGCTCTGAAGTTCTTACAATGGTGTGTGTAAGCTAAGGGATTCGAGGTAGGAGGAGTGAGGAGAACAAAAGCCTGAATGGAGTTTCTCAGGTTTCGTCCCCTTGGAAAGGGGGCTTGGCCTCCCTTATGTAGAGTCGGGGGCCAGGTTACATATGGTGAGATGGGTTCTCCCGACCCGAGTGGTTAGGAGCCCGAGGGAGGGAGAAGCAAGTAAACTTGGCTGGCAAGGCACCCTGTCTTGTCTTGGTGTCGTCGTACGTTCAGGTATGGCCATCATCATGGTTTTGTTCCCCATGTCATGGCATGGCACGGTGTGATGCTACACTGCCGGTCGTGACGGCACTGTTAGCATGGCGGTGGTTCGCCAACTATCCTATGCATCATGGTCTTGTCGTGGCCTTCGTCATCATCTCCTATTCCCCTGGTGGCGTCGTGGCGACAATGAGGGAGCAGCTAGCTACTCTCAAGCCACCGGTCGGCCTTCTGGGTCATAGAGCTGTGAGCCTTGACCCTAGATCGCAGGGTCGAGGCTCGTGGTGGCCTAGTTGATCTTGGGAGGTCGAGGCCTGGGTCATGCTACCCATCCCATATTGGGTTGGGTTGTATGCCCGTCTTGTCGGGCTGGCTTTGGATGGTGCAGTGCTGTACCAGACGTCACTGCTCCATGGTGTTGTCTTGTCTGTGTAGGGATGCACAAGGATGACATCTGCCCTAAGATCCCGCGTCCCGAGGGAGGGTTGACCCCTCCATCTTGGCAAAGCGGGTGGAGCGTGCCTGTCATTGTCATGGTAGGTGTACTTGATGGCATGCAGCCTCTCCCCGTCTTGTCATAGGGGTCAAACCGGGGGAGAGGTTGAGTGTGGCTGCGTAGCGTGTGGCGGAAGGAGAAGGGAGAGGTCGAGGCGGACTGCTTGCCTTGGCGTTTGGCCCTAGGCCTGTATGGCTTAAACGGGCTGTAATCGTTGGGCCTTGGCCAACTGGGCTAACTATTCGGTGTCTTGTGATACCCAGGGTATCTTGACCACGACACCTAGTCAAAGTGTTAAATAAGTAAGTAAACCTAATAACATATTATTTTTTAATCACACAGCACATTCTAATGTTGCCTCTATAATAATGTGGCACAGTGTCCAGGCAAGAATGACGGGGGCAGAAGGCCCCATTCTAGGTTGCTCCAATGGGAATGAAGACCCTAAACCAGCCGGCAGGGAACAACGAATGCGGGTTCTATGTAATGTGGGCAATGCTCTGCTATCTCGGCGGGAAATCGGATAAGGCACATGAATTGGTGTGTAAAAATCCCATTTTATTTATATCGGTTAATTCAACAAAATGATCTACTATTTTCTCTTACATTTGTTTCTTTTGATATCATCTTTTTTGAATGACAGTGTAAGAAATTTAAGCACGAAAGGCTGTTGGAAATGGAGATCATAGGAATGTCGTCGGAACTAGCAGCCTTCATCGTATCCGAGGTATTGGAAAGAAAAGGAACATTCTCCATTGCACAGTCCAAGAAGTTTAAGGCACAGTATGGGCCAGAGCGGCTCACTAGACTATTGTAATTTTGAGAGAATATTGTAATTTCGAGATCTTGATAAGTACATTTGAACTATAACCATAACATTCGTAATGTTTAATGTTGATGGATCTGTCGGTCTACGTAGCAAATATAAAGCGAATCCTGATTCCAAGAAAAAACAAAATAAATTATAAAATAATAAAATGCAAAAAAGAGATCACTGTCGGTTAGCACAAAACCGGCAGTGATAGTAAAGAGAGCACTGCAGGCTTGAGCTACAAACCGACAGTGTTGTGTAAGACATCACTGCTGGCTTGAGATACCAACCGGCAATGTTGTTGAAGACATCACTACCGGCTTAAGATACCAACCGGCAATGTTGTTGAAGACAACACTGCCGGCTTGAGGCTTGAACTAGCAATGTTGGTCTGGCTTGAGGCACAAACCGGCAGTGTTGGTCAAGGCAACACAGCCGGCTTGGGCCACAAATAGGCATTGTTGGTCATGGCAACACTGCCAGCTTAAGCCATAAACCGGTAGTATTGGCTCAACTGGACATTGCCAGGTGGGGCCAGGAACCAACAGTGACATTTCATATCACTAGCGGTTGGTAGTAATCGGCGGTGATGTGAACCCCCCACACTGCCAGTACGTCACTGTCGGCTCAAAATCCGGCAGTGAAGGGGGGTTTTGAACCGACGGTGATGTGAAAGCTGGGGTAGTGAGTAGCAGATCTGGTTTAGCCCTCATTCGGTTAGAGTGGATTGGGCCCAAGAACAATTCCAGCTGACCAAGGTTATACAAATTAGTGAACCATTCTGGCTTCGAGTTATTCCAGGGTATCGTTCTTGGCTAACCGAATGAGGCATGTATGACTCGCTACCAGGATCGATGTCGAGGCCAGGGCATGCTCACCTCACCTGGTCACCTGTACGTGGTTTGTTGGGTGAAAAAAAATCAGATAACTTAGTAACTAGTAATTAAAGGCGAAAGGAAAGCGGACATGCACCATAAAACAATGTATTAATAAAACTGTAAAATACATTAGCAAACAAATACAACACTGATGTTTGGTGATATGTCTTGTTTGATTACCTCTTTGTGTGCTAGCTTGATGCTAATCAAGTGCTGACGACTGCAAAGTGTGAACTGTGTTGGAGATAAAGAAAACAAGATGGTGATCAGGTTGCTTTCAGTGAGGATGCACAATTGCTTTCAAAGCAAAGCATGTAGGCACATCACCTGATTGATGGTAATGATTTGAGATGCGGGCTCTTATAAGAAGAATATGCATTGGAGATGAGTAGTGAGTAGATCTGCAGATTCATGACTTGCTAGTATCGGAGGTCATGCTCACCTGTGGTTAGTTTGTTGGGAGAAAAAAAAATCAGTGGATTAGCAAAGAAGAAAGGAAAGCGAGAGAGGGTTGTGTCATCTTATACGAGAGAAGAGGGTGCGTTTGGTAGCGTTTCAACCTCAGCTTCTTCACGGTGCCAACCGAACGCCTTCAAATAAACGCTCCGGCTTCACGAGAGAAGTACCCTAAATCGTGCTGAGACTGAGAGAATGTAGAGATGGGAGAAGGAGCTGAAAAATGTGGCTGCCCCCTGCTCCCTGCTATATGAAGTCCACTCAATGATTCCAGTCTGTCAGGCAGGTCATTTACTCCAGGACAGAGAAATAGCAGCCTGATTCAAAGTTATGTTACTGCTGCGAGATTGGCTGACAAAAATTGTAACACTAGACTAATATAAGAGCCTGGTTATGATTTATTTGCCTTCCCGTGCATGGCTTCGGTAAACTCTCTTAATTATGGATCAGGCGACTGTAGTGGACAGTGATCGCCCTAGCTTGATGCTGAAATAAGCCTGCACTAATCCATATATAAACAGGTACTAAACAATGACTATCTAGTATAGGACCAGAATGTGGCGCATGGTCAGTAATAACATGTGGCTGAGAGAGAGTGGGTGAGAGACCCGTGAACGGTGGGACACATGACGCATGCAGCGATGCACAGAGCTAGTCCAGAGGGTGCATTTTTTTTTATGTACTACCAGACTCGAGAGATGTATGGGCAACGGTGGCACCAGCGCCAGCAATAATTGACCATTTTTGCTTTTTTCCCCTCTCCTTGTTATTAATATGGATGCTTGTTTTTTTTATCATGTTGGACGCTTTTAAGATAAGATGGTGGATTATCGCGCCCGTGAGAGGTGGTGATAAACTCCGGCTGTGTTTAGATCCAAATTTTGGAGTGCCAAAATACACTGTAGCATTTCGTTTGTATTTGGTAAAAATTGTCCAAATATTGACTAATTAGGCTCAAAACGTTCGTCTCGCAAAGTACAACCAAACTGTGCAATTAGTTTTTGATTTTATCCACATTTAGTACTTCGTACATGTATCGCAAGTTTGATGTGACGAGGAATCTTTTTTTGCATAGTGCACTTTTCAATGATCTAAACACAGCCTCCATCAATCTATGGGTACGCTTTTACGACAGTTCCTAGTGTAGCTGATGATGACCCTGGCTTTCAGCAAGTTCCTGTCACAGTCTCACAGATGGTCCGTCAGGAAATAAAATGCATGTGACGTATTGCGGACTCGTCTTTTAAATACCTGGAATCCAGTACGCACTCATGGCACAGATGCTCTTATGGTTTTGGGAAACGTCGCACGCAGGCCCAGGCATTGCAAGCTGATACGATGAGACAACGAACTGATACGATCGAGACGACGAGCCCCAGCGCATCAGCAGTTGATGGAAAGCGAGCGAGGTGCCAATAATGGCCGATGCAAACTCGATCGGAAAGCTACAGGTTTGTGCGATATTAGCAGAGAAAAATTGATCGTTGTGGGATTTACTACTTAACCTGCTTTGTGCTGCTTGGAAGGGCCCATGGATGCTCATAGGCAACTTCACAGAAGCAACGCAACTTGGCAATGCAATATGAACATTTTTCGGATTCCCCACGACCGAGAGGGCAGATGCTCGACCGATTTCCGCGAAATTCTCAGGCACTGCATGCGATCTTCTTGACTTGGGCTTGGGCGGTCTCCGTCCACTACTGGAAACACATGCTAGGGGCACTCGGCAAAGGCCATTTTGCCCTCGGCAAAGGTTTTGCCGAGTGCCGCACTCGGCAAAGAGTACACGGCAAAAAATTCGTCGGCAAAGATCTCTTTGCTGAGTGTTTTTTTTGTTAGGCACTCGGCAAAGGCTTTGCCGAGTGCCACGACAGCACTCGGCAAAGAAAAGTTGCCGTGACAGGGCAGATAACGTTAACGGGTACTTTGCCGAGTGCCCCACCGCTGGGCACTCGGCAAAGAAAAAAAATTTGAAAATTCTTTGCCGAGTGTCCTTGTGCGTGGCACTCGGCAAAGAAAAAAAATTTTAAAAATTCTTTGCCGAGTGCCCCTCTGAGTGGCACTCGGCAAAGAAAAAAATTTTAAAAATTCTTTACCGAGTGCCCCTCTGAGTGGCACTCGGCAAAGAAAAAAAATTTGAAAATTCTTTGCCGAGTGCCCTTGTGCGTGGCACTCGGCAAAGAAAAAAAAGTTTTAAAAATTCTTTGCCGAGTGCCCCTCTGAGTGGCACTCGGCAAAGAAAAAATATTTGAAAATTCTTTACCGAGTGCCCCTCTGAGTGGCACTCGGCAAAGAAAAAAATTTGAAAATTCTTTGCCGAGTGCCCCTCTGCGTGGCACTCGGCAAAGAAAAAAATTTGAAAATTCTTTGCCGAGTGCCCCTCTGCGTGGCACTCGGCAAAGAAATTTTTTTTTGAAAATTCTTTGCCGAGTGCCCCTTTGAGTGGTATTCGGCAAAGAAAAAAAAATTTTGAAAATTTTTTGCCGAGTGCCCCTCTGCGTGGCACTCGGCAAAGAAATTTTTTTTGAAAATTCTTTGCCAAGTGCCCCTGTGCCTAGCACTCGGTAAAGAGATAATTTTTTTTTGAAAATTCTTTGCCGAGTGCCTTTCTCCCTGACACTCGGTAAAGCTGGGAAATTTGCCAAAATTGGCTTGCTTTTTCCAGTTTTGCCGAGTGTTTTTGTGATTGCATTGCACTCGGCAAAGGCTTCCTTTACCGAGTGTTACACTCGGCAAAGTGACCATAACCGCCCCATTTTTTTTGAATTTTCACATTCCATCGCGACAAAAATAATATTTCACATATATATCAAATTCATCACATATATCTCACATACATCATAAATATCTCATATAGATTAGATGCATCACAACATATATAACCATAAGTGCATCATAAGTCCAAATAGCTAACACAAGTTCATTACAAGTCCAAATAACTAACACTAGTGCATCACAAATCCATCACCAAGTGAACAACAAATAGAAAGATAACTACCCAGATCCCCAAGCTCCTCACTAAGACTGTGGTGTACCATGAACTGGATCATTCGAGGGCCGGGGAGGTGGATTATTCGAACCCGCCAATTGAGGCTGCACAAAGGAGAAGACATTGCATATGTCAGACAATAATCCACTAGGCTACAAGTAGTGTTACGGTTTGACCCTAAGTATGAACATACAAACTTAAACAATCATATTCATACTTACAGGAGTAGCGTGCCCGAAAGGTGCAGGTGGCGGTGTAATGAATAGCGAAGCTAGCGGAGCTACACCCGTCTTTTGCCCAAGAGCTTGCATGTACTGGAGAACCTCCGCCATCTGCTGCTGCTGCCTCCGCTCCATCGCAATGCGCTGGGCCTCCATAGCCTCCATCCTCTGGTGATCGGCCTCTCGCAGGGCCTCCAATTGCTCGATCTGGGTCTGCAATATTTCACCATAACGTTTAAATAATGCAAAGCTAAGATATGTAAATATCAATGTATGACGAATAAAATAGGAATCACCTGGAGTGATAGAATCCGTTGCTGTGAAGTCTCCGGCCGTGGGTGTATGGGAATGCTTGCGTCCGTGCTCCGTGCTCGGATTTGGGAGAGGGAGGGAGTAGAGGTAGCGTAGATGACGCCATCGCCGAGATAGTACCGCCCATGCTTCTTGCCTCCTCCAATCCTCATGACGACCTCTAGATCAAAGTCCTGGGAGCTCGGGTCGTAGTCGTCTCCATGGAGAGACCTTGCCGCCGATGTGTACTCATTGATGCGGGTGTAGACGGTCGGGTTGTTGTACGCCTCGGGCGGGTCCTCCGGGTTATAGGAGACGTCGGACGTCGCCTTGCCCTTATGGGCCATAGCATATGCCATGAACGTGGTGCACTCCTGGCCCGCATGTGACGTCGACTACGAGAAAGACAGCAAGATGATTAGAAATCAGGCAAAATTGAGCGTTAGAATAGAGAAATAAATTCGAGTACCCATGCTTGTCTGTATGCGACGAGGTTGCGGCTGCCTTGATGGTGCGGTACACCTGGCATCAGCAATCGCCGGTCCCGGGCAGCGTTGTGCGCTTCGGTCCACTCGGGGCCGCACCACCTGTCCACTATCATTTCCCAGCACTCGGGATACGCGGCGCACCACCAGGGACACATCTGCACGTCATCAAGTATTTGACATATAAGAGGAACAAATTAAGAGTACTTAATGTCGAAAGGAATCAATATTAATGTTCTTTATCTACCTATATGTACTGGTCCTGGGTCAGCGTCATGCTTCTTGCTTGTGGCTTCTTAACATCCTCTCCAAGGATCGACCTGTGGTAAGTGATGACAGCCTGGACGCGCGCCTCATAATGGATGTCCACGACGAGCTTTTTGCAGGCTTTGGTAAGCACCGCCTCCGCCCTGGCCTCAAATTCCTCCTCGCATCTATAATAAAGCTGCATATAGACATGATGTATCCATTCATTATTTCAAGAAAAGTCTAATGAATGTGATGTATTAAGCAATGTGGTGCGATGAAGACTTACCCAAAAGTCTCGCTTCACCCGCACCATCTTGTTCTCAGCCTCGGCGTCGGGGACGTTGGCGTAGTGGTCAAAGGTGTAGGCTGGCTCCCTCTTTCCGGCGTAGTCAACTAGGCTAGGAAAGTGGGTCCTGCACAAAAGATCTAGGATGTCATTGACATGGCGTGTGATACCTCCACCCGACATAACGGTCCAGTTCCTGCATAATTGATTAAGAAAAAAATATGAAAAGTATTGATAACATATTAATTTACTTACTAGAGGAAGTCGATGAGTTGCCAGCGGAGGAGGGAGGCTCGCGGGACCTCAAAAGTAGACACTCGACGAACTAGAGGAAGCGGAACCCGTACCTACCGCCTCCTCCTCGTTGTCCGAGTCCCCACCCCCCTCCTCGTCCGTCTGCCGAGCCTACTCCTCCTCGTCCCCGTCCCCGTCTCCGTCCCCGGCCTCCACCTCCTCCTCCACCTCCTCCTCCACCGGCGTGGGAGGACGAGCCTGCCTCCTGCTGCTGCTCCTTCTCCTGTCCGACGGCTCCTCTTCTGCAGCCGGCATAGGGCGTGTCCTTTGGTAAATCGAGAACACGTTCCTTTGACGGCTGCCCACCATCTTTGTTCAATCACCTACAATTAGAAAGAATAAAAACGAGATAATTAGAAATTAGAAAGAATAAACAAGAAGTAATTAGAAATAGATGCAAAATAAACAAAACATAATTACAAAATAACATTGTATTTGAGACCAGGGCGCGTGGGTGAGCAACACAATTAAGAATGTTCCGAGCAAGTTGTGACGTACGTTGCTTGAAACCCAGACAAACCACATGTGATATTGTGATAACACATGTGGAGATGTCTGAGTTTTAAGCAACGTACGTCACAACTTTCTCGAAACATTCTTAATTTTTTATCATAGCTTCCACATGCGATATCATGACATCTTGGCAATTTTTGTGATTTTCAAACTTCGTTTGTATTTAATAGAATTTAAAAACAAATCGCCCGCAAGTCGGTGGCCATGTTTCATGAACATGATGTTCAAAATTTCGGGTGTGTTCCTAGAAAGCGCCTCACAATACACTCAAAATCATGAATATTATTTTTTTGAATGGCTAAATTCCATTATTCCATGCACCTGCAGTTCAAATTTGCTTTTTACGAAAAAATTCAAGTAAATGACACAAATTAACTAAATGCAGCAAAAAACATAAAAAATATACCAAATTTTAAAATCTAGCTCCTCATACTTCAGTAGGGCCGCAAAAAAATTTAGGTGCAAAAAGAAAAAAAAAATTAAAATTCTTTGCCGAGTGCTATGATCCTGACACTCGGCAAAGAATTCTTTGCCGAGTGTCAGATTTCTAGCACTTGGCAAAGTAATTAAAAAAACTTTGCCGAGTGCCTAGCAGCAGGCACTCGGCAAAGGGTCACCATTGGGTGCTTACGTTGGGGGAGGTCGTCTTTGATGAGTGTAAATCTTTGCCGAGAGCTTGGCTCTCGGCAAAGACTTTCTTTGCCGAGTGCATTTCTTTGCCAAGAGCCCGGCACTCGGCAAAGCGATCTTTGCCGAGTGTCTTATTTTGCCGAGTGCCTGTCCGATAAAAGGCACTCGGCAAAGCATTTGGCACTCGGCATATAACCCGTCTCCGGTAGTGGTCCCCTAGACATTGGACAACAACAAAGGCCGGGGCCACCGAAATGTACGAGTTCGGCTAGCTAGATCATCGTGTGGGGTGCAGGCCAACACCGACTCGATCTGCTCCCATGTACTGTACCCGGACGGACGCAAATGTTTTGCACTTAATTAAGCTCCTCGATCGAGTTCTCATCATAAACCACTTTTGCTCTCTCTATCTCTCACAGCGGCACAGCTGAATTGAATCAGAGCGGCGGACTGAGATCCAGTGCAGTTACTACACTACTGCTACTGTAACTTAAGCAGTTGTTCATTTTCACCCACCCATCCGAAGACCATCCAACGCACTCGACAACGCACTCTGAATTGAATCAGAGCGGCGGAATAAGCACGCCCAGGGCGCACGACGCAGGCTGTACGAGCTATTCTCTCGCTGCACCCACAACTCCAGCACGCACAGCATCACACGGACTGTGGCTCGTGCATGAGCATGACACGCTGACAAACTATCATGTACAAGATTGATGACAGACAATACTTGGCGAAATAGCAGTCCGCCTTTAACAGAAAACAAAGTAACAATAACAACTGCAAAATAGCAAACAAATATAGCAGGATGGGATGTAAGATTGATGTTTGGTTACGTCTCGCTGTATTTGATTACCTTTTGTGCAATAGTGCTCATTGGATGGGCAGTGTTTGGTTGGAGGGATGGGATGGACCCAAGTGGGGTATCCCATTTTTGTTGGTGTTTGGTTCAGAATCACCCAGAGTCAAGGACATCTCACTGGGGAATATTCGACCAAGATCCGGGCTCAACTCGCCCAAGCATATTTGACGGGTGAGGATGTCCACCACGGGACGAGCGGCACTGCACGCGCAAGAAGCAGGAAGAAGAGGAGCTCGAGCTATTCGGCCGCCGGAGTTGAGGAAGAAGCCTACCTCGCCATCAGAATTGAGGAAGAAGCGAGTGCAGAGATGAGGGAGCCGCCGCGGGCGGTGGAGCCACCACGGGCGGGCGCGGAGGAGCCACCACGGGCAGGCGCGGAGGCCCCGGTGAGCTACGCCGTGTAGGTGGCCTCCGCCCCCGGCCTCATCACGCACAGTGGAGGATGCGCGGGGCCAGGTTCATCACGCTCGGTAGAGGACGCACGGGGCCAGGCTTGTCGTGTGGGGTGGAGGTCGGGCTCGCCGCGCGGGTGAGGAGGCCTGTCACTGATGGCTCCAGGGCTGTGCGTGGGGCTTTGTCACACTCGAGCGAACTCTCAGTCGGTTGGGGACGAAGAGATAAGGAGAGGGGAAAGAAAAACGATTTTTTTAAAAAAAAACTGACAAATGGGTTTCACATGTTAGTTGTTCATCCTACTTTTGATGTCTCTAGACCAAACAAAAAATAGGTTCGTTCTATCCCTCCCTAACCAAACAGAAAATGGAGTCATCTCATCCCATAAAACAGAGGCAGGACCGTCCTATTCCACCTTAACTCTCAACCAAATACTACCTAAAATAGGTTTGGAAACTCTAGTGCAGACACAGAGTCTACTCCAGTAACTCTGGCCCCTCTCCAGTAAATATTAGTAAACCAAACACACCCAACAAAACTAGTAGAGCTTATGAAGCTCTCATGCTGCAATCGTACAAATATGAATGTAATGCACTGCAATAAGTTACATTATATTGACATACGAAAAAAGCCACCCTGCCATCTAAAGTCTGCGCTGCGCCGCGCCGCCACGCCATGGATGCTCGCAGCGGTGTGGACATGAGTTTGAATTCTGCATGGTCCCTGCTGATGTGCTCCCACAACAATGCGTCGTCTGATCTGCCTGTGCGGCGGCCGGATCTGTGCAGGGGCTGCGAGATCCATGCTGCCGGTGGCCGGATCTGCGGGCTCCCCCTCCTCTCGGTGGCTGCGGTGTCGGCGGCCCGCTTCAGTGTCACCGGAGGCCGTCTGCGCCTGGTGGCCAGATCTGGTGCAACTAGCCTCCGGTACGGGCGCGTTGGCTGGGCTCTGGCCTTGCCTGGCCTGGGCATGACTCGGTAGCCTAACCCGGACTACAGCGGTTGTGCCTCGTGGCATGCTCCTGCACTCCTCAGGTGGCAGTTTGGTGCGGAGGCTGTTGGAGGGCTTGTGCGGTGTGGTGGGTGTGGGGCCGGCTCAGCAGGGGTTGGGACCGTTGGTGGGCTGGTGATTGGGGCTTCTTCTAAACCTGACCCTCTTCTCCCCACCATCTGTGCCCCTTCCTTAGGCTGGTTTCCATGGTGGAGCTTGTCGAATCTGTTGTTGCTGGTCGACTCTAGCGGTTCCAGCGGGGGCCGGACTCTCCGATTGGTGAGGACACATACAAAGCAGTAGGTTCTCCCGACCGAAGGGTCGTGAGCTTGAGGGAGGGCCTAGCTAACTTGACTTGCAAGCTATGCCGTCTTGAGGTACACGTCCGGGCGTGGTTGTCATCATGGTCTTGTGGCCATGTCATGGCATGGTGTGGCGACTGTACCGGCCGTGGCAGCACTGTAGGCACGCTGGTGGTTCGCCAGCCATCCTGTGCGACGTGGTCTCCACCATGGTCTTCGTCATCGTCTCCTAGTTTTCTGGGGCATCGTACAAGAGTTGGTAGCCGCCCCCAGGTCGTCGATTGCCTCGTTGGCTTGAGGAGCTGGGGGGCCACGATCCTAATCGTTGGGTTCGTGGCTCTCGCCAATATGGATGGCCTCTAAGTGAAGGCTCTCGTCATGGATCCTGTCCCATAGTGGGTGGAATCATATCTGCGTCTTGTCGGACCGTATTTGGATGGTGGGCTCCATACCGGTTGTCACCGCCGTGCAATGTTGTCTTGTCTACACAATGTGGCACAGGATGGCATCTGACCGGACCGAGGTGACTGTTGTCCCCTCGGTCCTTGCAGGGTCAGTGTGGCGTGCTTGTTCTTGTCAGAACAGGCGTGCTTGGCTGGGCTCGACCTCTCCCCGTTCCTTTCGAGCGCTGTGCGGCTAAGGCAGGAGGAAGGGGTCGTGGCTGACCTCGGCCTTAGCGTCCGACCTGGTTCGCTTAGCTTAGCAGGCCTCGGTCGTTCGAGCCTTTGCTAGCTGATATATTGCGGGCTACGTGGCCTGCTAACTAATCGGTGTCTTGAGACACCCCGGGGTTATAACCCCGACAGTAGCCCCCGAGCTTTTTTGTGATCATGAAGTGATCGTGAAAGCGCTGATATGCATGTAGGTTCATAGTAGTGACTTCATCGAGCTTCGTCGCCCGACCCCTTGCAGGCCTGGTGCGTTCAATGTGGTAGGTGGCTATTGTGCTTTGCCCCATCAGGACGCCATGACGACATGGTACGTGACCACTGAGCTCTACCGTGTCAGTGTGCTGCATATCGGGATTCGTGATCTAGGTGGGACTGAGTGGTCTTGTCGACCCTGTTCCAGCCCTGCCTTTGGGAGGGTCTCAGTTTCCCTATCCTCACGCCTCCCACCAGCGCGGGCAAGTCCAGGAACGGCTCCGCGTGGTGTGGCGGCGGCTGGCACCCACCCCCTTCGTCGAAGCGTGAGCACCTGCCGGTGTGCGCCTCCCACTGTTGCGGGCGAGTCCAGAAACGGCTCCGCGAGGTGTGGCGGCTGCCGGTGCGCGCTTCCCACCGTCGCGGGCGAGTCCGAGTATGGCTCCGCGTGGTGTGGCGGCGGCCGCCACCTCTCCCTCTCCATGTGTGGACACTTGCCGGTGCGCGCCTCCCACCGACACCGGCGAGTCCGTAAACGGCTTCGCAAGGCGTGGCGATGGCCAGCACCATTCCTTTCTTCATTCGGGTCCGGACGCTTGTCGGTGCACGCCTCCCATCATCGTGAGTGAGTCTGAATGGCTTCGCATGGTGTGGCAGTGGCCGGCATCACCTACCTCCCTTCGTCCAGGCGTGGACGCTTGTCGGTGCGCACCTCCCACCATCGCGGGCGAGTCTGAGTATGGCTCTGCATGGTGTGGCGGCGGCCAGCAACCCCCCTTTCTTCATCCAGGTGCAGACGCAAAGATGTCGACGTTTGCGCGGAGAAAGTCGACGAGAACTGTTTCCTATTTGGGATCGAGGGTGGCGCTGACGCTCAGCGCCTTTCCCTTTGGTTCGGCGGGGTCGAGGGGCACGAGCTTGACGTCTTCTGTGGGCTCGAAGCTGCCGGCGTGGCCCTTGGGGTCAGGGATCTCGTTGGCCAGACCGTTGAGGTCCGCCGCCAAGGTCGCTGACTCCAAGACGGCTTCTCCGTGCTCGACGCACTCGACGTCGCACTCGTAGGCGTGCTCGTATGAGGGCCCGACGGTTATGACACCATTGGGGCCTGGCATCTTGAGCTTGAGGTAGGTGTAGTTCAGGACTGCCATGAACCGGGCATAGCATGGGCGCCCAAGGATAGCGTGGTACGTTCCACAGAATCCGACCACTTCAAAAGTGAGAGTTTTCTTTCTGAAGTTGGTGGGAGTGCCAAAACAGACAGGCAGGTCGATCCGGTCGACGGGTTCTGCCCGCTTTCCAGGCACGACTCCATGGAAGCCCCCGACGCTGGGTTGGAGGCGCGTCCTCTCGATCCCCAGAAGGTCGAGGGTCTGAGCATAGATGATGTTAAGGCTGCTACCGCCATCCATGAGCACCTTGGTGAGGCGTGTGTTGGCGATAATGGGATCGACAACAAGCGGGTAGACCCCGGGGTTGGGGACGTAGTCTGGGTGATCATCACGGTCGAAAGTGATGGCTACCTCAGACCAGTCAAGGAAGAGGGGGGTCGCCGGCTGCACGGAGAAGACCTCTCGGCGTTCTCGCTTGCGCTGACGCGTTGAGAGGCGTGTTGAGGGCCCTCCGTAGATCATGAAGCAGTCGTGGATCTCCGGGAACCCCTCGTCCTTGTCGTCGCCCTTGGGATCTTCCTTCTTGTCGTCTTTCTTGACGCCTATGCCTTTAAAGTATCTTCGGAGCATGTGGCAGTCTTCGAGATTGTGGTTCGTGGGCCCCTTGTGGTAGGGACACGGCTCTTTGAGCATTTTGTCGAAGACGCCCCCGCTGGGGGGCCCTCGAAGTTTCTTGCGTTAAGTAGCGGCAACAAGTTTGTCGGCCGAGGCCTCAAGCTTGCCCTGCTAGTTCTTCTTCTTCTTCCTGTTGTTCCTCTTAGAGCCCCGGCTGGAGCTCGCGGGATCGTCGACCTTGTGCTTCCCCTTGTCCTAATCACCGCCAAAGATGGCACCAACCGCCTCCTCGCCGGTGGCGAAGTTGGTGATGATGTCCATCAAACCGTTGGCTGTGATGGGGGTGTTACGACCCAGCTCTCGGACCAATTCTTTGCAGGTGGTGCCGGAGAGGAAGGCCATAATCACGTCGGAGTCGGTGATGTTGGGGATCTCGGTGCGTTGCTTGGAGAAACGCCGGATGTAATCCCGGAGGGATTCACCCGGCTTCTGCTTGCAGCTTCAGAGGTCCCACAAGTTGCCGGGGCGCATGTAGGTTCCCTTGAAGTTCCCCTCAAACACTCTCACAAGGTCGTTCCAGTCGTGGATTTATCGAGGTGGGAGATCCTCGAGCTAGGCTCGAGCGGTGTCCGATAGGAACAGGGGGAGTTGCCGGATGATGACCCGATCGTCAGTGGCCCCACCCAACTGACATGCCAAGCGGAAGTCAGCGAGCCAAAGTTCGGGTTTGGTCTCGCCGTTGTATTTGGTAAGAGTCGTGGGGGGGCGAAACCGAGTCGGGAGTATTGTTTCACGAATGGCCTTGCTAAAGACCCGGGGACCCGGTGGCTCAGGTGAAGGGCTTCGATCTTCTAAGCTGTCATAGCACCCACCTCTGTGCACGTGGTAGCCTCGAGCCACACCGTCACCGTGTTTGCGCGTGCGGCGCTCGACGATGTTGCCACGGGTATCTCGGGGTTCATGGTCGTCGGCGACGTGCTCAGGGACCGGGGCCGCCCTGTTCCGTCGGGCGTGCTCGGGATGGACCGCGGCCTCTCTCTCCTATCAGGAGGTTTCGGCAGGTAGCTCCGAGGCAGGCCCGCGTCGCTTCGAGACAGAACTTTCAGCCTGCTGCATGGCAGCGGTCTCGAGGAGTCCTCGGATTTCATCTCGGGCTCGACGAGCGTCAGGGTTCGATGGCTCGGGCATGTTACGAAGGAGCATGGCGGTGGCGACCACGTTCTGGCTAGCTCGACCGAAAACCAGGGGGTCGACCGCCCGATCCTCGGCGATGCGATGATTGACGTCGCGAGCTCTTTCTCGAGCTCCTCCGCCATGTGCGCGTGCCACACGCTCTTGCTCGAGGGTTCGCTGTAGTAGACGCAGGTTTTCTCGCTCCTCGCCGAGCCTGTCCTGCAACTCGCGGATTTGCTCGAGCTGCATTCCTTGATCCACAAGGAATTGAGCCTCATCCCGCTCGGCAGGGAGCTCGACATGAGGTGGCGTGTTCCTTCCTTCAACGGGTGCCTCGTCCTCTGAATCTGACACGCTTACCCCGTCGATGTTGAAGCACTCATGGGTCGGGTCGTAGGTGTCATCGGCAGAGTCGGAGTCAGGAGCGCCGAAGTAGTAGTATGATGGGTGCATGTGAGGTCGTCTGTCTCTGGGGTCGTAACGTCGAGAAGCAATTGCACGGGGCTCCGTTTCTGGGGTCTCCGTAGAGTCCAGATACCCGGAAGCCGGCGTGAATGCAACAAGGTCGAGAGTGGAGCGTAGATGGTGTCCAGGGAGTTCCTCGTAAGCACTCATGCTGGTGCTTACAGAGGAAGCGTACGCCCAGGCAACCGAGTCTAGTCCAAACGGAAATGTTGATGAAGGCGTCGTTCCTTGTGCCGGTGTAGTCGGACCGGGTGGTGGTGGCGTCACACCGGACAGTAGAGTGGTGGAACTCCCTGTTGGCATCTTACCCTCAGCCAAGCTCATTCTACACAGACCCTCAGTGAGGAAATCCGTGTTGGAGTCCGGCTGAGAGGCGCCGGATCGGGGAATCCCACCGTCCTCCGCAAGGCGATGACGGTGGTTGCGCCGGGCTCGTCGTCGTCTGACGGCTCGTGCCTGACGAGAGCGACGGTACCGGCGCAGCGCTCCCCCAGGCTGGGAGAGCTCGTGGTCCTCATCGGTCGGGTGCCTGGGCGGGAGGAGGACCATGTCGTAGCCGTGGCCAAGTGACATGAACTCTAAACTCCCAAACCAGATCACCGTGGCCAACGGGAGAGGGCGTTCAGGGTCAGCCATCTAGAAAAATGGCGGGAAAACGATGTTGGCACGCAGCTTCCTCTACCTGGCGCGCCAACTGTCGGCGTTCGGTCCCGTGGGGGTCCTAAGCCAACGAGTGAGTATCGCGTGTCCTCAATCTGGATGGTGATGCAAGGAGAATACACGGGGATTTATCCTGGTTCGGGCAAAAGAAGGCCCTACGTCCAGCGGGGAGGGAGGAGTATTGTATTTCCTTGCACCGAAGTGCTTGCGTAGGGGTTACAAGCTGTGAGAGAGGGAATCGAGCCCAAGTTTCAAAGGAAAAGTCAGAGTACAAGGGTGATTGCTTAAGATGTTGATTGATGGGTGGTGTGTCTTTGCTCGTTTGTTGGTTGGTTCGTTGTCGACTTCAGTGCTTCGTTGCCCCTTGTAGAGCCCTAGCCTGCCCTTTTATAGGGTAAGAGGAGGCCGGGGCGCCAGGGTGCCTTGAGGTGAAGTTTTGTCGATCCCTGTGGAGGTGGCTGTAGCGACGTGCCTCAGGAATGGTCGGCCATCCCTGGACACCATGGTGACGTCGGAGAGGAGACGGTGAAAGGACCCTGAGTCCTGTGCCACGTCGGCCTTTCCTCCCTGCTGATCGGAGGTGGGTCGAGGCTGGGTCGAGGCCGGGTCGAGGATGGGTCGAGGACGGGCGGATAAGGCCGAATCCCCGAGATTGTGGGGTACGGACCTTGTCGTATCCTCCCTCGAGGGTAATTGGTGGCGAAACAGTGTGTGGCATGGTGTGTATAGTGACAGGTTTTCACCTCCCATCCCGGGATGGGCAGTAAAAAGTGGGACCTGACACCGGCATTGTTTTCACGTCGGTCACAGCTGTAGCCATGACGGTAGAAGGTACTCCCTCCGTCCCATTGAAAGTGTCGCCCGGGAAACGTGTTTGTGAGGGGGGCACGCTTTTCCAACGACACTTTCAATGGGACGGAGGGAGTAGTAGGTAGTCGCACTAAATGCTCTGACTTTTGCCTCAGAGCAGGTGAGTAAGATAGGTCGAGCGATTCGACCCGGGGTCGTGCGAGTCGGAGATTGCCGATAGTCGAGATGCCTTATCGAACGGGCCTCGTACGAGTCGGGACGCGGTCGAGGCGTCCCGTCGAGGGTGTCTCGTACGAGTCGGAGTCGGAACGTAGTCGAGGCGTCCCGTCGAGCCAGCCTCGTGCGAGTCGGAGCGCAGTCGAGGTATCTTGTCCGCTGTTTTTGGCTCTGTTTCGTTTGTGGGTAGCGGTTTTGTTTTTCTTAATCGTTGATTGTGGGTACCCCTAGTATGTAGGTACGGACAAGTGGCTTGTTGGGAGAAAAACTCTAGTAAAGAGGAAAGCAAAGTGAAAAGGCCGAACCCACTGTGAGCTTTCAAGCATCTGATGCTTTACAGGCTTGGTGGTGAGGAATATTTTTAATCGTCCTGAACATTCACTGTGAGCTTTCAAGCATCTGATGCTTTTGCCAAAAGAAGAGAACAGAGAGGCTTAGTGGCTATATCGATTTGTGTCTGAACTCTATGTGGAGGCTTTATGTAAAGCTTCCTGGAAGTGCCTTCGTCAACTGTGCGGTCTCTCCGTGTATTCTTTCCACTCATTTAATTTATTTCAGGCTAGAGAAAGAATTTAGAATTATCACCTTCCCCTGATCTGACGTTGCCATTGTCATCCATGGAGCCAAGTTGCAACTTTGCGAGCATTGGATTGGATCCCAATCCCATTGCCCACTAGAAATGGTGCAGAAGCAGATGCCATTTTTTACTCATCAAACCAAATCTGCGCCCGATTCGCAAATAGGTAGAGAAATAAACAAACCTCCAATCAAGAGTGAGGTTGACGCCGAATCTGACGGCACCGACGGCGTCGTCGCCGCCGCCACAGTCATATCTAGTCCAGGGCCGCCTTGGAGGGAGGTACAGAACCCACACGGCGTGCATGCCGTGAAACGCTTCCGCACCATAAAGCACGCCGAGAAACGCATCACTGGCAGGTCGGCTGGCGATGGGTCTCGGAGGAGAATAGTTCCCCAGACTGGACCGGACGGATCTACCGCCATAGGAAAACTAGTCCTAAACTAGTAGGAGTTGCTAGCAGCCTAGTATGTTTCACCAGACAGCGAGATCCGGGGTCCCCACTCTCTCCGGGAAGGCCGACGGACCCCTTGCTAGCTTGGCGCCGGCCGCCGGGGTGGAGTCCACTGTTTCGCCAGCTTGTTACTGTTGCAAGAAACAGAGCACTTGTTCTTGCTAGAGCTGTCATCTCAGAATCGTTATTAGCAGTTGCAGAAGGAATAAATTTTGAGAAGAAGGAACCGGAACCGTGCCAATAGGTAGCCTCCAAAGACTTGACTTGGGGTGGCAGTAGTCACAGCTTCTTCTTCTTCTTCTTATTTTTAATTACGAACCAGACTTGAGAGATGTATCATGTATGGCAACGGTGGCACCAGCGCCAGCAATAATTGGCCATCTTTGCTTTTGCACCTTTTTTGCTTTTTTTTTTCTCCTTGTTATTAATATGGATGCTTCTTTGTTTGTATGATAAGTGTTGTTGGACGCTTTTAAGATTGTGGATTATCGCACCCGTGAGACGTGGTGATAAACTTCATCAATCTATGGGTACCCTTTTATGACGTCGTTAATTCCAGTTCATGCAGCTGATGATGACCCTGGCTTTCAACAAGTTCCTGTCACAGATGGTCGGTCAGGGAATAAAATGCATGTGATATTGCCGAGTCTTTTAAATACCTGCAATCCAGGCACTCATGGCACAGATGTAATAAGTATGCTCTCTTGGTTTTAGGAAATGTCGCACGCAGGCCCAGGCGTTGCAAGCTGATATTAGCAGAGCAAAATCCTGAGGCGATATATGTGCAAACTCGGAAAGCTACAGTAAAGCTGCAGGTGGGTGCGATATTAGCAGAGAAAAATCGATCGATGTGGGATTTGCTAAGGGGCGGACCCAGCACTAGAGCAGCTCAGTTTTTGGCCCATGAAGCAGCCCAACACAAGCAGCCCAGGCAACTGAGTAGGGCAATGCCGCTCGGCGCTCGTGTTCTCGCTCCGTCGCTCGCTCGCTTCGCGAGATTCAGCAAGTCGAGACCGCCGCCGCCACCCGTCGCCCACGCTGCACCGCTTCGCCCCCTCCGCTCTTTGCTCCGCGGCGGCGCCGGTGCGGCTCCTTCCTCAGCTGGGCGCCGGCTGCTCGCCCGCTGCCTGCTACCCGCTACCGGCTCCTTCCTTAGTTCCTTCCAGGCATGTGTGGTGGTGCTATGGTCCGCGGCTGCGGCTGCTAGGTGCCTACGAGTCGCACCGGCCAAGTGCGCAACCTCGCAAGCGGCAGGCTGCGTGCAACAGTCCAGCAGCTCCCCTCGGCCAGCCCGCCCCATTTCTCCTCTAGAGTATGCTCCAGAAATTTAAGGCTTTGCCCTTCTTCCCCATTTTCCAACCAATCGAGTTTTAGTTTAGGATTGGAAGTTGAGTTATAAATTATAGTTAAATAATTGCTCAATTTTGTATTAAAATTACATACTTGCTTGGTTGTTCATGTTCTATTGAATCATCATCATGATTAAATGATTGCTTGATTTTGTACTAAAATTTCATACTTTTTTGGTTGTTCTACAATTATAAAATTTTTCATGAACTAATTAAAACTAAAAGATTCAAGGAAGGAAAAAGGTATTAGGATATTTTTTTGTATATGCATATAAGTTGTTAAGGAGTAGTTATTCTTTTTCGTTTGAGTTCCCATTTGAAGAAATCATCTAAACTATCAGTAGTACTGTAGCAGTATAGGTACGTTCTCATTCAAGATTTACTATGCCTAATTTTGGCCCTAGTCTTCTAATTCCTTGGTCCGCCACTGACCTTTGTGCTGATTGGCAGGGACTATGGATGCTCATAGGCAACTTCAACGAAGCAACGTATGTAACGTGACAATGCAATATGAACAATTTTTCAGATACCCCACGACCTGCCGGGGGGGGGGGGGGGGGGGGGGGGGGGGGGGGGGCGGGCAGATGCTCGATCCATTTCCTCGAAGCTCTCAGGCACTGCGATCTTTTCTTGATTTGGGCTTGGGCGGTCTCCGTCCCCTGGACACTGGACAACAACCAAGGCCGCCGGGGCCACCGAAATATACGAGATCGGCTAGCTAGCTAGATCATCGTGTGGGGTACGTGCAGTCCAACACCGCCTCTGGTCCCTCCTGTACTGTAACCCGGACGGACGCAAATGTTTTGCACTTAATTAAGCTCCTCGACGTCTCATCATAAACCACTTTTGCTCTCTCTATCTCTCACAGCGACACAGCTGAACTGAATCAGAGCGGCATGGTGACAGTTGTTTCCGCTATGAAGGGTAGAACCGTGTATATGCAGCGCTCAGCAGCTCAGCAGCTCTGCTGAGGCCCGAGAGGCGAGAGTAGCCCGGCTGCAAGCAAGAGCGTGCTCCAGCAAAGCGTAGTCGGCAAAGAGGTCTTTAGCGAGTGTCTTTTGTCGCGCACTCGGCAAAGCCTTTTTCGAGTGCCACGGCGAAACTCGAAAAAAAGCGACCTGGACAGAGCCAAGACGGTGACGGAGACTTTCGAGTGCCAGCACGGCGAGGCACTCAACAAAGATTTCATATTTTTTAAAAAATAAATGCTTTCCCGAGTGCCCTGCAGGGAGGCACTCGACAAAGAAATTGTTTTTTTAAACCTCTTTGTCGAGTGCCCTGCATGGAGGCACTCGGCAAACAAACTATTTTGTTTTTTTAATTCTTTGTCGAGTGCCTTGCATGGAGGCACTAGGCAAAGAAATTAATTTTTTTCTAGTATTTGAATCACTTGCAATTCAAATTTCACTTAATTCAAAAAATTGCTTGAAACACAATTAATTAATTATATATAGCAAATAAATACAAAAATACACCAAATTTTAACATGGAGTACCACATGTTGTATGGGGAGAGCAGGAAAAGTTTGAAGAGTAAGAATGAAACAAAATTTAAATCTTTGCCGAGTGTCAAAACCATAACACTAGGCAAAGAGCTCTTTGCCGAGTGCTGTTCCAAGACACTCGGCAAAGATGTAATGGCGTCGGTTGTCCGCTAACGGTGTTAGCTCTTTGCCGAGTGTTTCCTATTTGCCTAGAGGTTTTGGGCGGCGCTAGGCGAAAAAGACCTCTTTGCCGAGTGCCCTGTGGTCGGCACTCGGCAAAGGGCCTCTTTGCTTAGTGCATTTTTTTCACCGAGTGTTCCAGGCTTTGCACTCGACAAAGGGTCTCTTTGCCAAGTGCCCGACGTTTGGCACTAGACAAAGCATTCGGCACTAGGCAAAGGCCGGGATTCCGGTAGTAAAGCATCGGCGGCCTCAGACAAGCAAAGCATCTCCTGCTCCACAAAGGCGATGCCCACCTTGTATGCCACCACCGCCGCACATCCAGCCGCGCACGCGCACTGCCGACAGCTCCACCAGGAACGCCATGGCTAGCTCCATGCCTCCGTCACCCGCTAGCCGGCAGATTTCTGAATCATGATGCTATTACACGTTGCAGTATGCACGGACTGTCCAAAAGCTCAGCTTCCCAGCTCAGTTCAAAGACAATGCTTTTGTTACTTTGATTCGTTCAGAAAGGAAAATGATTCCTGACCTCTCACTTTGATTGATTGAATGGGTTCTGATGACATCCTTATGTTGGTGACGGCGGGTTCAGAAATCTAAAAACTGACGTGCCCCATGCTTAGGGATGAAAACGGTACGGATATTTTCCGACCGTATTCGAGACCGAATCTGTTTAGAGGGGTTTTAATCCGTCCGTATCCGAGTCCGGATATTTAACATCCGATACCGTATTCGTATCCGAATATTTAAATCACATATTTATGATGTCGATATCCAATCGTATCCTATCCGGCATTTTTTATACTATCCGTATTCGAATCCGAATCCGGACATAAATATGAAAACAAATACGATATGAGTGATATCTGTCCGTATCCGATCCGTTTTCATCCCTACCCATGATGTGGAATCCGTGTGGTGCCTAGTGTGAGAGAGACCAATAGATAGTTACCAATATAGCCTCACGAATAATCTTTTTCACTTAAATAGCTAGCAAATAGAAAAATAAAAGCACCTGAAGTACCACCGGTACTTTTACGACCATTGTAAAAGAGCTCTAGAGTTATATATCATGTTGAGAGCTACATCTCTTGTGTAGATCACATCAACAGCAGAGAGCCCATTAGGAAAATTAAAAAAAACAAAATTATAGTAGAACTCAAAACAAATATTTGGGGCTTCAAATAAACAATCTCTGATAAAAAAAAGTTATCAACTATAAAGTTGTACATCTTACCGAGAACTACAGCTTTGGTCTGGTAGACCATGTCAAACATCTGAGGTCATTTAAATTTTCAAAAAAATTAAAATTTTAAAATCAATTAGCTTAAATTTCAGCGTCTAAAATATATTAAATAAAAAAGTTATCAACAACAAAGTTATAGATCGTGTCGAGCTCTAAGATCTTCATGTGAAAAAGCTATGTTTTTTATATAAGAGAAAGAGAGAGACAAAAATGACAGGTGGGCCCCACTGCCGCCATGTCACCAAAACCACCCAAGGAACCACTTGAAATGGTTAAGGGGATATTTTGTCTGCTTTTAAAATTTATAGAAGAGTTATGTTGTCTAGCATTGTAGTTGGAGCGAATTGTTTATACTTCGGTTGATTGACACGGAGGTACTTGGCCACCACCTTTTGGTCGGGCTCTGGCCTCTGGATCAACGAGCGTCGCCAACTGATGCACAATGCTGGAGAGTCAGATGGTGAAGCCGTCCACTGCTTCACTGTCTCAAAACATGACTGTCTCATACTCAGCGCGGGGGTTGCTGTGTGCGGTCGCCTTCCGCACTTGTTTGTCGCCCATGCAGAGTGTATTGAGGCCTCCCAAGCCTCCCTGACTACATGCTCGACAGCCACTTCATGTGGACACCGGGCATCTCGGGTGCACAAGCGGCGTGATGTGGAGCGCCTATGTCTACCAGAGGGCAAGCGTGATCGTGATGGTGACTTGTCTCCGCAATGGTGCTGTTGCCTTTGCAAAATGGGGCCTTCTTGCTAGTACTCTAATGACAATTGTCATACTTCACCGGGAATTCACACTGGTGACGAACGGAAACGACTCACACGAACTCTGTGGTGGACACCGAAGATTTGTGGCTGCTGAAAGACTGCAGCGTTTCTCTTTCTATTGCCCCTCTTATTCACCGATTACAGCAGATGGAAACTACTAGCACACAAAGCGCTTCTCTTGCCACGACTATGCCAGAGTCCATCCCCACTACGCACGGCGGAAGAAGCACACCACAACTACGCAGGCTGTGCGACCTATTCTCGCTGCACCCACAGCTCCGGCACGCACAGCGTCACATAGACTGTGGCTCGTGCACGTGCTAACCCAAAGAAATGACACGCTAACAAACTATCATATACAAGATTTACTGACAGACAGTACTTGGCGAAAGAGCAGTCCACCTTTAACAGAAAACAAAGTAGTAATAACAACTGCAGAATAGCAAACAAATATAACACGATGGGAGCTATGACTGATGTTTGGTTATGTCTTACTGTATGTATTTGATTACCTTTGTGCTCATCGGATGGGCCTCTAAAATAGGTCTGGAAACTCTAGCAGAGACGCAGAGTCTACTCTAGCTCTGGCCCTCTCCAGTACGTGAATATTAGTAAACCAAACACACAACAAAACTAATGGAGTGTGCGAAGCTCTCATGTTCCAATCGTACGAATATGATTGTAATAAATATAGTGCATTAAGTCACAATTATTGAGATAAAAAAGTGCTTAACCAAGGCTGCAACCATCATGCATGTCTGTGTTCTGCCCCACTTATTTCACAAGGAAAACAGACATTGCAAATTAAAAGATAGGAATAGCACACTAGCCATATGACAAAAACACAATATATCAATGGTTTTTCGTGTGTGTCATCTTGCAGCGAAGGGAGGAAAACACAGCCGTAAGAGCATAACATCTGGATTCAGCCATTCAGGGACAAGTGAGATGTTTTGTTTGTCCTCGTTGGGTCTTCGAGCCCTGCACATTTGCTCCATCTCAACCGTCTATAATGTTCAGCTGCTGTCATCAAGAAGACAACACTATGAGGGGAAAAAAAGACTATTCTTCTATAACAAAAAAATGTACGACGTTCATGAAACTAACTCACTGAGAAACAATAACTAGATAAGACATATATGATCTAACTCATGAAAACATGACATATAGAAACACTCATAAATGTCCTAACATACTGTAACTGTAACCATAGTTTATACTGCAAGTAGTGGCATACATTTTCAAAAATTATGTCATTCCGCGCGAGCCCACTTTCTCATGCAACCAATCTAGAAAGGGCAGAACATTGTGCCTTTGCTCAGTGGCTGGTCAATTTCCTTCAACTCTGGGCAGTAATCAATATATAAATTTTCTGTGTGTGCAATTGCGTCTGGTCCACCGATTGATTTAAGCTTTGAACAACTTACAAACTGCAAAGTCTGAAGTGATTTGAGATTACTGCTCCACAGGTGGCTAGGAACGGAGAATATGCATTCACAGTTAGAAATCTGCAGTGACTTGAGGGAGGTGAGATTCTCCAGGCAACTGGGAAACCAGGTAGAGAAATCCCCACAACTCGATAACTTGAGCTTTTGGAGGGACGATGGTAACAACATTCCACTTTGCCAGTTGAGACATTGACACCTTTCAATTTCCAAATTATTCAGGCCAGGAAAACCTTCTAATCTATTAGCTGGCAGGGACAGCAAGCCACAGTTCAAAAGGATAATACTCTCAATGCCAGGGAGATATAGGAGGTCGTCTATAGTTTTAAGCTCCTTGCAGGAGACAATGGTTAGTTCAGCGAGTAATGGGAACTTTCCCATTCTGCTTTGGGCCCCACCGAGGAAATAAAGGTCATTGGATAAAGGTTCCGAATCTCTAATAATTGTCAAAGAAGAACAAAAAGATATCATTAGCTCCTTCAGTAACTGAAGATTCCACATTTGCAGTTCGATGGATTCAAGAGGGCTGGTTAATAAATGCAAGATGTTGAGAGAACTACACGCAATGTTGCCTCCGAGATTCCCAGAGTTCGTCAAATACAGCTTCTTTAGGGATGGGGAAAACAGGCGTCGTGATTTGATGTTTGGACAATGGGACACACACAGTTCTTCGAGGAAACAAAAACCTCCAAACCTATCTGTTGGTACAGATTGTAAACTTCTGCAAGAGGAAATTGTTATTTTCTTGATGATAGGCAAATAAGCTGGTTGCAGAAATTGTTCCAGGTTTGATAAGTTTCTACAATCACTAATTTCCACATCAGTCAGGGACAAGAAAGTGCAATTAGTGCTCTCGTAAGTCTGAATCTGCTCTGAGTTTTGTGGATGAAACCAGCTTGGAAGAGATTCACCAATATAGTTTTCGAGCACAAATTGACTTCTCTGTCCTTCGTCAGTTTCACCTTTAAGAATACCAACTGAATGTATATGATGAAATTTACAATTGGATGACTCAAATTTCTGCAGATTGATCAGCTTACCAAATCCGCTTGGAATGTCAACAATCACCCATTCATAAGCATATAATATCTGCATATTGTAGAGGCACCAGAATTCTGCAGGAAGGCTCTTTTTCCCATAGCCCAGGAATTTAAGGTACCGAAGATGCTTCAAATTGCTGATACTACCTGGCAAACCATAATTTGAGATATAGGAAAAGACCATGACACGCATGCACAAAAGTTCAGTACACCATTTCTCCATCACAGTATTACCAGCTTCACTCCCTAAAGACAGGTTGCAAAGTAGTGTGCGCAGCTTTCTATGCTGTGCCATGTCATGCTTCAGTAAGTCGGAACACTGAACATCTCCACTATTGAGCACCAATAGATGGCGTATATTCTGAGGGATCTTTGGAAGATCCTTAGTGTCTTTTACTATGAAGCACTCATCCTTTGAAACCAGCTGTGCCATGTCATGCATCAAATCATGTATTACATATGTCTGCTGGGACCTTAGATGTTCCTGAAAAAATGAGCGATGTGCAAGTTCTTCAAAGTACTGATCACCAGTATGTTGATGTTCTACTAATCCTATTGCTGCCCAAATTTCAGCTAAATCATTCTTTCTGAAATTGTAATCTTTTGGGTAGACAGCACAGAACGAGAAGCATCTCTTTAAATAGAATGGTAAATACATGTAGCTCAATCGAAGAGCCGGCAAAATATCGGCCTCCTCTTGTTGAAGCTCCCACAACTGACTCTTAAGAATCCTGTCCCAATGTGCTAGGTCAAGGCTCATTCCTAACAGCCGTCCAATTGTTTTTGCAGCTAAAGGAGAGCCTTTCAACTTTGGGAGTATTTCCTCACCAATCCCTTCCAAATTATGATCATTGTTGGAGCTATCAGATCCAAACACACACAGTTTAAAGAACTCCCGAAAGATATCTTTGCTCAAACCCTCTAAGGGAAAGGGATCCATTGTACGCACTACATTAGCAACCTTTGGAGATCTAGTGGTGACAAGCATCATGCTTCTCTGAACTACATTTCTAAAAGGCGCATAGAATCGCTTCCAATTCACCTCATTTTCATCCCACATGTCATCAAGGACAACTAAGAATCTTCTAGCGTTCAGGCTTTTTGCAAGTGCACCTTGAAGAAAATTCAGATTATCATTTTTTGGCACTTCCCCACAAGATTGTTCTATGGCTTCTTTAGTTAATCTCTTGACATCAAAATCATCTGAGACACAAATCCAAATTATCAGGTGAAAGTGACGTTTCACTTTTGAATGGTTGCAAATATCTTGAGCCAAGGTGGTTTTTCCAACACCCCCAATTCCAACAATTGGCAAAACTGGAACACTCTTTACTGTTGATTCATTACTATCAATGATAGCACAAATTTGTTTGCTGGCTGATGAACAGACTCCACTTCTTTTTCTGTTGCTTCCAGAAGGATTCACGCCATTATTTGTTGGTACGCCAAGCAACCTGATCAGCTTCTTCTTTTCCTCATCACGACCAAAAATCTTTGCCTCAGCAGGGAATGAGGTGGTCTCAGGCCTAAATGATTTATCAAACCGTGGAACTACTTGAAGTAAGCCCATTTTCTCAAGCTGTCCGGAAAGATGATTGAGCCTCTTCTGGATATCAATCACCTTGTTGATGCTAGATTGAGTGACACTATGAAAGAAGTCAATGACTGGTTCCACTGCAGTCACATTGCCCTCTACTGAAACCTTTGTCTCATACCATCTGAACTCATCTACAAGGTCTTCTGCATCATAAACTGCGTCTTTGAGTCTCGAAAGGAGTTCAGCCACATAATGATCATGGATCCTCCACTCTGCTCGATTAATGAGGTTGTACATTGCTGGTAGAGTATCAGTAAGGCATTGAAGGTCACCATGCAACTGATGTATATCTCCTTGGAGTCTTTCCTTTTGTGTTTCGTTGGACTGGGATTTCAGAGATGAAATGGCTGATGTAACCCACAGGAATAAATTGGCACACTCATTGTGGCCGCTGATGACTCCAATGGTGTTTCGAATGTTGATTATGTTTTGTCTTCTATCCTGAAAAAATAGTTGATGTATTGAGCATTAGAGAAGTATAAAAGGTCACACTTTAATACAATAATAATGCATTCAATGCAGCAAGTATTTGTCACTTTTTTAATCATAGAAAAATAAGAAGTTGTCCCTGAAAAGCTTATTTAGATGAATATTTCCTTGCTAAATCAAGACAGTAGTGAATATAGCAAATGAAGTTTTGACATGAAAGTGGAATAGTTCTATTAGATAATATACTGATTCCTCCAAAAAAAAAAGAATTCTCGGTGTTGTCGGGTAATTTCTAAGAGCAACTCCACTTGATTGAGAAAACTCAATGCCCTATATGTAGTTAAAGGGGATTGAGAAAATAAGATTCTAAACTATAGGGGAAGTGTCCTACAATAGATTCAGAAAACCTTCTCCCCTATAGTTTCAACAGCATAAGGGCAGCCAATAGATGGTGTCATCTGGGTCAGGGCTACAAATTGCAAGAATTCCACGTGTCCGAAATTGGGACCATAGGTAAGATACAACTCAGATTACCTGTTATACCGGCTTGGACCAGTGTGCACTTGCTTACACAATATAGTTTATTGAAGGGAGTAATTACTCCCAAGAGAGTAGGAAAAATACACCCTGTATATACGGTGTCCTCACTGCTGGTGAGTGTGGCATGAGTGGCTGCAGCCCTGTTCCCCAGTTCTTGTGGCACCTCGTCAGTGCGCCCCCAAGCTCCTCCTGTTCATTTGTTAATTGTTTTTGCTCGAACACACAGGAGAACTGCGCGTCATTGCATTAAGGTACAAAAACAGAAGGCCTACAACGGAGTGCATGGATCAAACATCTGGTGGCTAACACAGGAGCATCTCCTCTCATGAGGAACTCCTCTCCCTCAAGGAATAATGGATGTTGTATTAGATCCATATATGATGGACTTTTGATAATGAATTTGTTCAAACTTTTGTAAAAATGCGATTGACCCGGCACACCTGATTGGCGACATACCCGTTGATGGCCACTCCCTTCCACCACCATGGTGGCGTCCCCCAGTAGCGGTGCACTGTTTGCATGCGGCTTCCCTCACTCATACGGTGAGCCGAATCCAGCCTTCGGTGCAATATACGGAGGAGCGTCCACTCACCATGTGATGGATTAATTTGTGTTCGTCGAATGCATTAGGAAAGGATCCATTAGGATCAATTGTATTATTAGGAAAGGATACATTAGGATCAATTGTATAGGATAGCTATCCATGTATAGCCTAGCGTATAGCCTAGCTTCCTTGTATTGTATCACCTACCTTGTACCACAGGACTGATCATGGCTATATATATGTTGTCAAGTATATGAAGGTCCATCTAATATAGGCCCATATGGAACATGAGGCTCTATATATATAGCTATCTCCACTAATGGAGTGATTATCTTCTCAAATTCCAAAGGTTAGTAACATGGCAACAATGCAAGGTTTAGGGGTCAAATTAGGGCTAATCTGATCCCTAATCACCCAAGATCCATTTTTTCCGGTTGGCGCACACCCTTCGCATGTGCCGCCGTCCGCCGCCCATCGCGGTTTCTCTGTTTTCACGCTGGTCGGCCTGCTGCCATCGTCCGCACATTTGCATCTTCATCACGCGCGGGTCTTCAAGCGCGGGGCCACGTCGCGGGACTTCGTCCGCACTTCTTCTACCCGCACGCGCGTGGCCGTCCGTCCTCCTTCTGCCAGCGGCCGTCCCCGTCTTCACGCGCACGTGAGTGGCCATCTGCTCCGCCTACACGCATGCCTGGCCGTCTGCCCACCAGTGCGCGCGGTCTCCTGCTCGTCGTCCGCCTAGCTTCCTGCTGTCCGCGCAGACACGTGCATCGTCTGCCCGTGGAGATTTGGACTCGTTCTTCAACCGGCTTCATTCTCTACTTCCGCAGAGACCATCTCAGGCTGCTTCCAGTCACGGTGGTAACTTATTTTTTCTTCTCCTTGTTGGTCTGCTAGAAGTTTTCAGTCATGTCGCAGATCAACACTATTGTTATCAACATTACCCTTGATGGTCAGAATTACCTAAAGTGGGCATTTTGTGTGGAAGATCCTCATGCGCTTCAGCCAGATCGGAGTAATGCTGCTGATGTCAAAACTTGGCAGACTAATGATGACAGTACTAAGCAATCTATGATTATGAGTCTGTCCAAGTGTACAACAGCCAAGGCTATCTGGTCATCCTTGAAGGCGCGCTATGTTCAGGACAGTGGTGCTCTTTTGCACACTCTTATGCAGAAAACTCATGTTATTGAGCAACAAGACATGTCTGTTGATGAGTACTACTCAGCTTTTGGTCGTCTGATGGGATGGTGCCTGACTATACAACTGATGATTGTCCAGCCCACAAATTTATTGAAAAGTTCCTTATCGTTTTGTCATGGGTGGAAGAGCGGAATCTCATTCCATACGCACTCGGTTGCTTCATGATTCTTCCAGTCTAGCCATGGCAAAGGACTGTCAGAAATGCTCACTAAAGAGACACGTCTCCGGTCTATGACCTCTTCCATGCATGTGTCTCAGTGTGTTGGCTGCTTCTCAGAAGTTTAGTGCACCAAAGGGTGCCTCTCAGAAGCCTTGTCCACATTGTGCCAAAACTGGCCATACTCCGGATAATTGTTTCTTGCAAAATCCAGAGAAATTGGCTAAATTCTGTGCCTGTCGTGCTGCTCGAACCACTAGGGGTCATGGTACAGTTTCTACTCCTAGAGGATCTGTGTCAGTTGCTGCTACTGCTGGTTCTTCATCTTTGTCTTGGGTGCTTGATTTCGGGGCTTCTTTCCATGTGACGTCTAATTAGTCTCAGCTTGTGGCCTGCAAGCCAGGTGCCGATGGTGCTTCTATTCAGACAGCAGACGGCACTTCTTGTCCTATCACTCATCATGTTTCTCTTTCAAACTCTTATTTCTCTGTTCCTAATGTCTTTTTTGTACCTCAGTTGTCTATGAACCTACTTTCTGTTGGTCAACTTGCTGACCATAACTGTTTTGTTGGATTTGATGACTCATCTTGCTTTATTCAGGATCGTCGAACCGGGAATGTACTTGGGACTGGCCATCATCATAGTGGCTCACTTAGCCTCTACGTTCTCGACACCTTGCGTCTTCCTCACATTTCTGCTCATGTGTCATCAGCTGCTTCGTCATCATCACCATCTACCTCGTCCTTCGCCAAGTGGCATCATCGTCTTGGTCATTTATGTGGGTCTTGTCTGTCCAATTTAATAAATAAAGGTTGTTTAGGTCCCACATCTATCGAGTCTAGTTTTCATTATAAAGGTTGAAAGATTGGGAAACATATACAACTCCCATATTCTATTAGTGATTCCCATGCTGCTAAACCTTTTGATCTTGTTCATTCCGATGTATGGGGTCCTCCACCTTTTGCTACAAAGGGTGGTTATAAATATTATGTTATTTTCATTGATGATCATTCTTGATATACTTGGATTTACTTTATGAAACATCAGTCTCAATTGTGTTCTATTTACCAAACCTTTGCTTGCATGGTACACAGTTTTCTACCCCGATTCGGGTTTTTCGTTCTGATTCCGGTGGGGGGTATTTATCCACCACCTTTCACCGGTTTCTGGACTCTGAGCGTACTCATGCTCAGAACGTGGTTGCTGAGCGCAAACACCGTCATCAAACAGAAACTAGCTCGCACACTTTTGATTGCTTCTTTTGTTCCTTCACACTTTTGGGGAGAGACTGTTCGATGTCTGTGTATCTTATTAATAGACAACATCGTCCAAATTGTCTGGCAAGTGTCCTGATGAAGTTCTTTTTAGGACTCCTCGCTATGATCATCTTCGAGTTTTTGGATGTCTATGCTATGTTCTGCTTGCCCCTTGTGTACGAACAAAAAGTTGACTACTCAACCGGTTGACTGTGTTTTCCTAGGATACAGTCCTGAGCACAAGGGTTATTGTTGCTATGATCCCTCTTCTCGCTGCATACGTATATCCCGTGATGTCACCTTTGTTGAGGATCGCCCTTTCTTTTATAGCTCCTTTACAAAGTCATCATATGCTCCTACCAAGTCCACCTCCTTTATGTGCCTTCCTCCTATTTCAATCAGTGATGATGCCACTCCGCATTGTGTGTCCCCTTCCAGCCCACTTATTCATATTCCTTCGTCTTTCGACACCCTTGATAATCAACCACCCAACCTTCCTGCATCTCCACCACGTCATCCACCAATTACAATGGTCTACACTCGTCGTCTTAAACATCCTATTCCTATTCCCACTTCCTCGCCCAGTACTGATGCTCCCAGTCTTGCTGATTTTACTAATCATGATGAGTCGTGTGCTATTTCTGATGAGACACAGGTTGGTCCACGATATAATCTACAGAATCGTGCTACTATTGAGCCTCCTGACAAGTTTGGATTTCCACGTGCGAGTGTTGTTGTTGATGAGCCATCCACTTATCAAGAAGCTTCTAGTATTCCAGAGTGGCAGCTTGCTATGTCTGAGGAGCTTGCTGCTCTTGATCTTCAAGGCACTTGGGAGCTTGTCCAATTACCTTCACATGCTGTACCGATCACCAGTAAGTGGGTTTTCAAGATTAAAACCAAGTCAAATGGTTCTATGGAGAGATATAAAGCCCGTCTTGTTGCACGGGAGTTTCAGCAGACTTCGGGATTGGATTATGTGTTGTGGATGCCTTTGTAGGGGTGGCTGGCGGTTTTAGGAAGGGGAGAATTTTTAATAGATTGATTTGGTTTGTTAGGAAAGTGATCCTAATCTATAAAGGACACCGTACGCTTGTAATCGAGAATTATCGAAGAAGGAACAAACCTCCCAAGGTGGGCGGCTTTTCCATCGACGGTGGCTGCGAGCCATTCTGCCGCTGCCGCCGGCGAACCTCCCGCCGCACCACTTCCTCGCTACCCGTTGCGCTCTAATTCTTAGTCCAACCTACTCCTCCACTATCCCCTGCGTTCTCCTCAACGACGCCATATCAATTTGGTATTGGAGACCTCTACGAGTGCATCGACAACCATGTCTGACACTCCCGATCCTGTGGATGCCAAGCTTGATTGCATCTTGGGTGAGCTCACCACCATCACCAATCGCCTCAATCCCCATGACTCCAGGCTTGCGCGTGTTGAATCAGGCAAGTCCGATGCCAGCAAGGGTGGGGCTGGAGCCGAGGATGACACTCATGGTGGCGTGGACTTCACCCGTAACGACGGGGACGTCCATCGTGACAACCGTGACACCAACGACAGGCACGAGACCGATCATGATCGCGCCTGGGCCGACTTCCGTGCGCATGCGCTTCGTGACCGCGAGCGTTACCATTCCCGTCGCGGGCCCGGGCACTACGACCGCGACTAGTACGGCGCGGACGCGACTATGATGACCGTGGCTACGGCACTCGTGACTTCGACCGCGGTGGTGACCACAACTTTGACCGTGGCGGCGGCCGCGACTCAGAGTTCAGCGGCCGGCCGTGTCGGGCGCTACTGCAATGAATTCGAGGGACGCCGTGACCCTCATCGTCCACCGAAGATTCTCTTCCCTAGCTTCAATGGGGAGGTGGATCCGTTGACGTGGCTCAACAAGGCTGACAACTACTTCCGTGGTCACCGCGTGCCGGAGGACGAGAAAGTGTGGATGGCGTCTCTGCATCTGGACGGCATCGCCGTGGAGTGGTATTACCAGATGGAGCGTGACTTCGGGATGCGTTGAATTCGTCAATCTCCGATTCGGGCCACCCATCCGCACCAACTTTGTTGGGGAGATCAAGGCCATGGTCCGCACAGGCACCGTGGAAGAGTACTCGCGGCGCTACATGGCCTTGCTCTCACGCTGTGACAACCTCCCCATGCGAACGGCGATTGACCTCTACACTGGTGGCTTGGGTCAGCCCTTGGTCTCTGACGTCAAGCTGTAGCACCCTGTCAGTCTGCAGCAAGCCATGAGCTTGGCGCGGGCATATGGTGTCTACTGTCAACAGCTCGGCGCTGCCCAAGTCGTCTACTCGCCGCGCCACTGCCTCGTCGAGTGCTGCAGGCGCTGCTGCTGCTGCTGCTACACAGGACTGCAAGACGGAGGGGCCACGCCATCGTTTCCGCAGTCTCACACCGGCTGAGATCAACGAGAAGTGCCAAAATGGGCAGTGTTACTTCTGCCCGGAGTTGTACAGCAAGGAGCACAAATGTGCTGCACGGGGCGTCTTCCTCATGGACTTGGCTGATGGAGAGGACCCGCTGGATGACATCAACAACCTGGAGATCTCCCTGCACGCTCTCACCGGTCTTGGGCCTTCTGATTCTATGATGCTGCAGGTGGTCATTGGCGGCGTTTCATTCAAGGCGTTGGTGGACATGGGTCTACCCACACTTTCATTCACTCGAAGGTGGCCCGACGTCTTGGACTGCCGATCATAGAACGTGCTGGTCTCTCGGTCTTAGTCACCAATGGTGATCGGGTGCGCATCCCCACTGTCTGTGCTACAGTTGACGTCTCCATCCACGACAAGTGCTTCACCATCAACTGCTTCGCGCTTGATTTGGGCGCATTCAACCTTGTCCTTGGCATCCAGTGGTTGTGGACGTTGGGCCCCATCGTCTAGGACTTCGCCGCCCTTTCGATGGCGTTCTGGTTCAACAGGCGCGCCCATCACTGGTCCAGCATGGGTGGTCGGAGTGTCGCTGCCCGCGCCATCGCTGATCCTCTTGCAGTGCTGGAAGAGCTGCTCCAATCCTTTGAGGATGTCTTTGCCACACCGCACGGCCTACCTCCAGAGCATTGGCAGGATCATCGCATCCACCTCCTGCCGGGCTCCGCGCCGGTGGCGGTACGGCCATACCAGTACCCCTGGCTGCTAAAGGACGAGATTGATCGCCAGTGTGATGACATGCTGGCTCAAGGGATCATCCGGGAGTCGACATCGCCTTTTACCTCCCTGGTGTTCCTGGTCCGCAAGCACAACGACAGCTGGTGGTTTTGTGTCGACTACCGTGCCCTCAACGACACAACCGTCAAAGGCAAGTTCCCCATCCCAATCGTCAATGAGCTCTTTGATGAGCTAGTGGGTGCTCGGTCCTTCTCCAAGATCGACCTCTGTAGTGGGTATCACCAGGTGCGCATGCACCCGGATGATATTCTCAAGACGGCGTTCCGGACGCACCAAGGCCACTTCGAGTTCCTTGTCATGCCATTCGGACTAACGAATGCCCTGGCGACCTTTCAACTTTGATGAACGACGTCTTGAAGCCATTCATTTGATGCTTTGTACTTGTTTTTTTTATGATATACTCATTTTTAGTTCATCTTGGTCCGAACACTTACATGTCAGACAGTGCTCCAGCAGCTGCGTGATCATCACCTCTTCGCCAAGCGCTCCAAGTGCTTCTTCGGTGAACATTTTGTCGCGTACCTCGGCCACATCATCTCCGCCGAGGAGTCGCAGCCGTGGAGGCCTGGCCCCGTCCGCGCATGGCTCGAGCTCTTTGCGGCTTCCTAGGCTCACCGGCTACTACCACAAGTTTATCGCCAGCTACAGCGACGTGGCTGCACCGCTCACGGCTCTCCTCAAAGGCGAGGGCTTCCCCTGGATGGCTGAGGCGGATGCCACCTTTGTCGCCCTCAAGGCCGCCCTTGTGACCGCACTGGTGCTTCAGCTGCCTGACTTCTCCAAGCAGTTTATCGTCGACTGTGGCACGTCCGGCGCTGGTTTTGGTGCCGTCCTTCACCAAGGCGATGGTGCGGTGGCCTTCTTCAGCCGTGCTGTGGTGCCTCATCATGCCAAGCTTCCAGCGTACGAGCGGGAATTTATTGGTCTCATCAAAGCTGTGTGCCATTGGCGGCCCTATCTGTGGGGTCGCGCCTTCATAGTGCGGACGGATCACTGGAGTTTGAAGTTCATCCTGGATCAGCGCTTGACGATGATTCCACAGCACACTTGGGTCACCAAGTTGTTTGGGTACGACCTCTTTGTTGAGTACAGGCTGGGGAAGCTGAATACGGTGGCAGATGCCCTGTCACGCCGTGATGCGTACTCCAGCGATGTGGCTGCCCATGTGCTCTCCGGACCATCATTTGCTGTCTTTGACGACCTGCGCGCTGAGGTTCCGTGTGATGCTCAGGCCCAAGAGCTCCAGGCGCAGATCATGGCAAGCACCGCACCAGAGGGCTGGGCACTCGTGGATGGCCTGCTGCTATATCAGGGATGCCCCTTCGTTCCTTATGCTTCGGCGCTGTGGCCTCATCTTGTGCGTGAGGCCCATACAGCCGGCCATGAAGGATCTCAGAAAACTCTTCATCGACTGCGCGCATCCTTCTACAACCGATGCGCGCATAAGCTCGTTCGTGACTTCTCCAAGGGCTGTGATGTGTGTCAGCGCAACAAGACCGAGCACCTGCACCCAGCTGGTCTTCTTCAGCCCCTGCCCGTGTCGGAACATGTCTGGAGCGACATTGCCATGGACTTTGTGGAGGGCTTTCCACGGGTGGGCGGCAAGTCTGTGATCCTCATGGTGGTTGATCGTTTCTCGAAGATAGTGCACTTCATCGTCCTCAGCCATCCATATTCGCCTAGCTCAATTGCTCGGACCTTCTTTGACAACATCGTGCGCCTGCATGGGTTCCCGTGCTTAATTGTGAGTGATCGTGACACTGTTTTCACCAGCAATTTCTGGGAGCTCTTCAAATTGGCTGGTGTCACTCTGTTGCGCAGTTCAGCATTTCATCCCCAAATTGATGGCCAGTCCGAGGTGACCAATTGCATTATCATCATGTACCTGAAGTGTTCGGCTGGGGACCGGCCTCGCTCTTGGCTACAGTGGCTGCCCTAGGCGGAGTTCTGCTTCAACACTTCCTACCAGTCCGCCCTTCGTGCAACGCCGTTTGAAGTGGTTTATGGTCGGCCTCTGCCATCTCTGGTAACTTATCTTCCAGGCTCAGCTCGAGTGGCCGCTGTTGATCGTTAGCTCCGTGATCGGGATTCCTTTCTGCTGGATATTCGTGCTCGATTGGAGTTGGCCCAGGATACTATAAGGGAGTAGCATGACAAGAAGCGACGCTTTGTTGAGTTCGTTGTCGGAGATTGGGTTTTGCTTCGCCTCCATCTTCGCACAGCGGTTGGCATCACTCCTGTTGCTGCTTCTAAGCTGGGGCCTCGGTTTTTTGGGCCCTATCAGATCACGGAGCATTTGGGTGCCATGGCGTATCGCCTTCGTCTTCCACCAAAGGCTCGTATTCATGATGTTTTTCATGTGGCACTCTTGAAGAAGTATACTGGGGATCCTCCTGCAGCTGTGGTGCCTTTGCTGTCCATCCTCCATGGCCGGGTGTTGCCTACTCCAGCTGCCATTGTTTGCTCTTGTCTGAACCATGGACATTGGCAGCTTCTTGTTCATTGGGAGGGCCGCACTGCTGCTGATGCTACCTGGGAAGACGTCGATGACTTCAAGGATCGTTATCCAGCATTTCAGCTCGCGAATGAGCTATTTGTTGGGGAGGAGGGAAGTGTTGTGGACGCCTTTGTAGGGCGCCAATATAGGCGCCGGCCCAGGCCCAACCATGGCTAAGGGGTGGCCGGCGGTTTTAGGAAGGGGAGGATTTTTAGTAGATTGATTTGGTTTGTTAGGAAAGTGATCCTAATCTATAAAGGACACCGTAGGCTTGTAATCAAGAATTATTGAAGAAGGAATAAACCTCCCAAGGTGGGCGGGTTTCCCTTCGATGGTGGCTACGAGCGATTCTGCTGCTACAGTTGCCACTGGCGAACCTCCCACCACACCACTGCCTTGCTACCTCTTGCGCTCTAACTCTCAATCCAGCCTACTCCTCCACTCTCCCCTGCGTTCCCCTCACCGACGCCGCACCATTATGAAGAGACATTTGCCCCTATTGCTCACATGACCACAATTCGTACTTTACTTGCAGTGGCTGCTTCGTCTTCTTGGGCCATATCTCAGATGGATGTTAAGAATGCTTTTTCCTTCATGGTGATTTGAATGAAAAAGTTTATATGCAACCACCTCCAGGTGTTGATGCTCCTTCAGGTTATGTTTGTCGGCATCGCTGTGCTTTATATGGTCTTAAACATGCCCCTCGTGCTTGGTTTGAATGTTTTGTATCTGTGATAAAGGCTGCTGGTTTCACACCTAGTGATCATGACCCTGCTCTATTTATTCATCTCTCATCACGTGGCCGTACTTTGCTTCTTTTATATGTTGATGATATATTGATTACGGGTGATGATGTGGAACATATTTCTCTTGTGAAACAGCAGCTTGGTGAACACTTTCAAATATCTGATTTAGGTCCTCTCAACTATTTCTTAGGCATTGAGGTTAAGCAGTGTGCCAATGGATACTATATTTCTCAAACCAAGTACATACAAGATTTTATTGCTTGTTCTAGTATCACTGACAATCGAACGACTGCCACACCCATGGATCTTCACTTGCAACTTCGTCCTACTAATGGTACACCTCTTCCGGATCCCTCTAGATATAGACACCTTGTGGGTAGTCTTGTTTATCTCACCGTTATTAGACCAGATATCGCTCCTGCAGTCCATATTTTGAGCTAGTTTGTGAGTGCTCCTACTTCTATTCATTTTGGACATTTACTTCGTGTGCTACGGTACTTAAGGGGGCCAACATCTCGATTTTATTCTATGCCAGTAATAGTCTGCTTTAGCTCCATGCTTACTCGGACTCCACTTGGGTGAGTGACCCAACAGATCGTCGTTCAATCACGGGATATTGTATTATTCTTGGTTCCTCTCCTATTGCATGGAAGTCCAAGAAGCAGGCAGCTGTATCCCGCTCTAGTACAGAGACAGAACTTCGAGCACTTGCCACTGCTACTTTAGAGATTGTATGGCTTCGATGGTTGTTGGTTGATTTTGGGATTTCTTGTGATGTCGCCACGCCTCTTCTTTGTGACAATACAGGAGCTATACAAATTGCCAATGATCTTGTGAAGCATGAACTTACTAAACATATTGGTGTTGATGCCTTCTTTACTCGGTCTCATTGTCATCATAAAACCATTGCTCTTCGGTACGTGCCTTCTAAGCTGCAGTTGGTTGATTTCTTCAGTAAAGCACAAACTCGAGAGCAGCATCGGCTTCACTTGATGAAACTCAATGCTTCAGATTCTCCACTTCCACCTTGAGTTTGAAGGGGGGTGTTAAGTATATGAAGGCCCATCTAATATAGGCCCATGAGGCTCTATACATATATAGCTATCTCCAGTAATGGAGTGATTATCTTCTCAAATTCCAAAGGTTAGTAACATATGCAAAGGCACCCCCCCCCACCCTCGGATTGGGTGTGTGGTGTGATTCCCATACCTTTCTACAGAATGTACAAATGTGATGGATCAAGGGTCAACTCTCCTGTAGGAATTGGATTCGGTGATTTTGGTTTGTACAAGTTTGATGGATTTCAAGAATAGTGTACAGATATTCTTAAATATTTTTTATTTTTGTCTAGATTTTTATTTCTGTGATATTAATAACATTGAAAACACTGAATTAGTATTGTGTGTTCTAGAGATTTACTCTTTGCTAAAATATACTAATAGTTCATGGTTTCAAACACTGTCCCATAATGCCTATCTTGCAACTGCTAGTTTTTATAGCTAGACGAAGAAAAAAATATTACGTCCAACCATTATTCAAAAGGACAAATTACAGTTCAGATTACCAAATTCCACCCACTTAGTGATATTTTACATTCTATTGTTATATATTTTTATGGTTAATCTATTTTTTTATTGGGTACAACTTGGACGCACATAACCCACACGCTCCACACTCACACACGCATGCACGTCCGTACACACGCAAAGAAGAGATTGGGAGGCTCTTCAACCTCCAGTGCGTGGGAAACGTGCGTGTACCCTAAATTTTCTGGAAAAATTCCAGAAAAAGGTGCGAACACAGCAGGGTTTGAACTCTGGTGAGTAACATCCCACTGGACTGTCACTGGACCACAAGCCCATTCACTTTTTATGGTTAATCTAGACAACTATCAAAGCTGCTGAATTAAGTTTTAGGGTTGCGGGGGTGTTTGATAGCCATAGCCTGATTTTAACAGTAGCAGAGTGAGTTGGTACGGCTGGCGATTTGAGTTTCTACAATTACAAGGTGAAATTTTACGGTTGCATGTTTAAAAACTAGCTAAAAAATTGCCTAAAAAGTATTAAACTTAAAAATTGCCCCTAAACATTAAATGAATTATTACACTTAGATATCCCAAAAAGTAATACTTTTAAGATAATAGAAAAAAATCCCTAAAAAGATACATACTACCAAGAAGGTAACACGTGGAGAGGTAATTACTACTAGTTCGAGACCAATTCTACGGTACTGCTACTTGATTGTGCTAAATTATTCAAACGATCAGGTTACCTGAATTCTAGGAAGTAAATAATCTTACATCTTATTATTATTCCCTCTGTCCCTAAAATAATTGATTTCTATCAAGTTCACGATAGATTAGCAAACAAGAGAAAAAAACCTTACTACCCCTTATTAAGCTTCTTAACTTTAAGTGCACTCACCACTTATCGAGAAGTTGGAGCAATGATTTTTGTTGTTTCCAATAATATATTAAATGTTGTTACACGCACTACATCAATCATTGGAGTATGTCTAGGGAAAATAAATGTGTGTGTTGACCAAACTCCGAGGAAATAAATTAGTCTAATGGACGATGAGAGCCAAAAGTTGTAATATTTTGGGACAAATTTTTAGTCTATAAATCTATTCTTTCAGGAACGAAGGGAGTACACCATAGAAGGCCGTGGCACACGTATAATCATATATAATTGTATAGGCCATATTCCTTAATTATAGGCATTCATGGTTGTAATAAACAGCACTTCGTGCTTTAATTTGATTAATCTTAGGGACATGCACGGTCGGTAACCAATGACCATAAGATAAAAATTAGCTATTTAATAGCTTGACATGATTACGGTTGACGAACCAAATTGATTAAACTTTTACGGTTGGGAACTCGGAGCCAAGCACCACCGACGCGTTAGATAGTATTTAGCGCACAGTATATATAGGGGTAGACATGTATAGATGCGTTAGACATGTGTAGAACATTTAGGACTTTGAATTATATTTGACAGTATATGGTACAAGTCTCTTAATAAATATAAAAGCAGGGCTATTGCTGTAACTATGAAGACATAATTACAAGCTTGTTGGAGGGAGGCGGCGTATAACTAGGATCCTATAGAGGGACAAATGTTGCATTGGGGAGGAGTGTCCGTAGTCATGCCTCGGATTTAGGCTTTGGATGAACCTTATCAACAAATATCAAGCCTCTGGTGTTGTATGTGATACATTTTACATGTTCATCTTTGGTAAATCCAATCAACACTTCCGCACAAGAAAGTTAGTGAATAGCTTGTGGCTTTAAGTTTTAATTTCTAACAACAGAAACAAATAATTGCACTACAACTATAACAGGGATGCTAATTATGATCATAAAAATGAAGCATGAGTGGTTATTTTGTCGAGACATAGATATTTATTTGGACACTTATGAAATTAAGTATTGAGAAGTGCAGTGCGCGTTGAGAGATCATACCTTCTCAGCAACAATGGGGGGTTTTCCAAGAGAACTACATTTTGGTTCTTCAACATTCAGACTTTGAACTATGTCCAGTGAAGTAGGCCTTTTATTCGAGTCAGGTTCCAGGCACTTCAGGGCTATAGAGATGCATTGTTGCACTTGTTGGAAACTCATTTCCGGTGACATATGCAGGGGTGTTATTTCTAATCTTTTCCTCCAACTTCCAACCACCTAAACATTTGCATAAGTAATTTATCACAAAAAACATTTGCATAAGGTGGACAATTGCGTTACATAATACTGAATAACCTTACTTCTTCTGTAAAATGCTTGAGAGATGTTTCAGTTCTCTCGCTGATATGGGGATAGTCCCTCCGACTTGTGATTATCTCTATTATTATGACACCCAAACTGAATATATCTGCCTTAGAGGAGATAATTCCCTTGTCTATGTATTCTTTAGCCATATATCCACTACAGAAGAATTTTGTATAATCAGCGCTGTAGAAAATAGTAAAAAAATATGAAGCTCTGGAAAGAAGCATAGCTAGCTTACGGCGTTCCTGCAAGGTTTTTAGTGACAATTTTGGATTTTTGTTCACCCAAAAGCCTTGACAAACCAAAATCCGCAATTTTCGGCAGCATCATGGCATCCATCAGTATGTTTTGAGGTTTCAGGTCGAGGTGAACAATATGACATTCATCGTGAAGATAATGCAGACCTCTGCAAACTCCCCTAATTATCTCATATCTTATATCCCAATCAAGACCCAAGGTATCATCTGTAGAAATATATCAACATTCAACAAACAGAGAAACTATATAATTGAATTTATCACTCTGTGGCTGTTGATATAATGACACATTTGCATGTGTGTTCTAAACTTCTAATCAGGTAAACTTTGGAAAGGAAAAAAAGACAGAAGATCTTAGTATGCATTTCAACTTACCAGAAATATGCTTGTCAAGGCTTCCATTACAAAGAAATTCAAAGCAGAGCAAACATGCACGTTTTTCAACCATAACATGTTTCCCACTATGTTCCATCACTTCTGACTTGGTTTGGACACAGTAACCTACTAGTTGTACGACATTTTGGTGCCAGACATCCGTAAGATAAATGATCTCATTCTCCACTTGATTATCATTGCCCTGCAGATGAGCATAAAAAATCTTCTTTACAGCAATAGCATTGCCGCTCCGGAGAACCCCCTTCATAGCATCAAAAATACATTTATTATCTTTCTGTTGCCATCGGTTTAAAATTGGAGTGAAAGAGGAATGGTCATATACCTTGTATTCTCGTTCAGTGGAAAAACCGCATGTGATGTCCTCCAAAAAAATCTAGAGGCAAAGATATTAATGGTTCTATTTTTGGATCCTGCAGCCTTTTCTCCAATTTTTTCTCCAATATTTCACGTTTAGTAGCTCCAGTATCCATTCCTGATTACTCAAGCACTTTTATAGGGAAAACAAATGTGGGTGCTCCAACTTGTGAAACAATTAATTTCTCACAAAAGCATACAGCAGAATAAGAAACAGCACTCTTCTGGGCTAGCAAACTGATACGAGCTGTTTTGAATGAATCAATATAAGAGTATCAAAACGAATGAGGGAATAAACACTAAACAGACAATTCTTGTATAGAATAAAAATGGCAACTTCTAGATAAATCACATTTTGTACTAAATATAGTTCAAGAGAAATCCTATGTACAAGTGTAACATTCATATATTATTAAAAAAAACATTCACATGGTACCAGAAAGAAAAAAATGAAGTTTATGCAGTGTCCAGATGTATAATAATTATTGATAAGAGTTCTGAACTCTTCCATACGATGAAAACAGAGCAAGTGAGCAGCCACGAAAAATGCAAGAGCAAGCAACTGAGAATTACTTGCGAGAGAACAAAATGGGAAATTAAATTTTGTGGGAGATGGACTGACCCCTTATTGAGATGTATAGGAAGAAAATATAAAAACAGGACAGGTTGGTTCTGCCTCAACAAAGGAGATAGACAGAAGACAGAAGGGGATGAAACCATTCCGTCCTCTGAAAATCATTTTGCTAATCATTAGGTAACCAGAATAGTATACACCTGAGCTATCCAGAATACCCCAACAACAACAACAACAACAACAACATAGCTTTTTGTCCCAAGCAAGTTAGGGTAGACTAGAGATGAAACCCAAAAGAGACGAGAAAACAGGGAGCCACATAAAGGGACATAAAGGGCACAAGACAAAAAGAGGTCACGGTTCAGGCACGTTGATTGCTAATCTCCAAGCGCTCCTATCCATAGCTAAATCCTTGGGAATATTCCACTCCTTAAGATCTCTCTTAACGGACTCGTCCCAAGTTAGTTTAGGTCGACCTCTACCGCTCTTTACATTATCGGCCCGCTTTAGAACTCCACTACGCACCGGCGCCTCAGGAGGCCTCCGTTGGACATGTCCAAACCATCTCAACCGATGTTGAATCAATTTCTCCTCAATTGGTGCCACCCCAACCCTATCCCAAATATCGTCGTTCCGGACTCTATCCCTCCTTGTGTGCCCACAACACCAACGCAACATACGCATCTCTGCTACACTCAATTGCTGGACATGTCGCCTTTTTGTAGGCCAACACTCAGCACCGTATAACATCGCCGGACGAATCGCCGTCCTATAGAACTTACCTTTCAGCTTCTGAGGCACCCTTTTGTCGCAGAGGACGCCAGAAGCTTGACGCCATTTCAACCAGCCGGCTGAAATTCTATGCCTAACATCTTCATCAATGTCTCCGTCCTTTTGTAGCATCGACCCTAAATACCGAAAAGTATCCTTCTTGGCCACCACTGGCCCATCGAGGCTAACGTCTCCCTCCTCATGCCTAGTCGCGCTGAAATCGCACCTTATGTACTCGGTCTTAGTCCTACTAAGTCTGAACCCTTTCGACTCTAACGTGTGCCTCCATAGTTCTAACTTCCTATTAACCCCTGCCCTACTGTCGTCAACTAGCACCACATCATCAGCAAAGAGCATATACCAAGGGATACCACCTTGTATGTCCCTTGTGACCTCATCCATCACCAAAGCAAATAAATAAGGGCTCAAAGCTGACCCCTGATGCAGTCCTATTTTAATTGGAAAGTCACTGGTGTCGCCATCACATGTTCGGACAAACGTCACCACATCCCTGTACATATCCTTGATGAGGGTAACGTACTTAGTTGGGACTTTGTGCTTTTCCAAAGCCCACCACATGACATTTCTCGGTACTTTGTCATATGCCTTCTCGAGGTCAATAAAGACCATGTGCAAGTCCTTCTTCTGCTCCCTATATCTCTCCATCAACAAATTAATACAACAACCAGAGCAGTGCAATGGTTAAAGCAGAGAATACTTGGCGACCTTTAACAGAAAACAAAGTAATAACAACTGTGAAAAATTACAACACGACGGGATATACTGATGCTTGGTTTATGTCTTAGTATTTGATTAATTACCTTTTTTATGTGCCTGTCAGTTGTCAACCAAGTGCTGCCTGCGAACTGTGTTGGAGATGAGTAGCAGATCTGGTTTAGTATGTATGAATCGCTACCAGGATCGATGTTGAGGCCAAGGGCACGCTCACCTCACCTAGTCACCTGTACGTGGTTTGTTGGGAGAAAAAAAAATCAGGTAACTAGTAATAATTCGTAATGGCCCTGTTCTGCTGGTCATGTTTCGGCTTATTTCAGCTTGTTTCAGCTTATTCTCTCTCACAGAATACTGTTGATTCAGCCGAAACCAGCCGGCTTTTATACCAGCCGAACCAGCCCAATAAAAAACGAAAGGAAAGCGGACAAATACAGTAGCAACAAATACAACACTGATGTTTGGTGATATGTCTTGTTTGATTACCTCTTTGGGGTTCTAGCTTGATATGATGCCAATCAAGTGCTGACGACTGCAAAGTGTGAACTGTGATGGATCGGAGTTAAAGAAAAGAAGATGGTGATGAGGTTGCTTTCAGTGAGGTTGCACGATTGGTTTCAAAGCAAAGTATGTAGGCACATCACCTGATTGATGGTAATGATTTGAGATGTGGGCTCTTATAAGAAGAATATGCATTGGAGATGAGTAGTGAGTAGATCTGCAGATTCATGACTTGCTACTATCGGAGGTCATGCTCACCTGTGGTTAGTTTGTTGGGAGAGAAAAAAAAATCAGTTGATTGGCAAAGAAGAAAGGAAAGCGAGAGAGGGTTGTGCCATCTTACACTAGAATAAACGCTCCCGCTTGACAAGAGAAGTCCCGTAAATCGCGCTAAGAGAAGTAGAGGTGGGAGAAGGATCGAGCTCGAAATGTGGCTTCCCCCCTACTCCCTCCTCAGATTCGTCGGGCGCAGAGAAGGAGCCCCGGCGCGGTCACGGGTGCGGAGAAGGAGACGCTGGGCCGAGGCTCGCGGGTGTGGCCGTCGGCTAGGAGAAGGAGCCCCTGGGCCCTGGCGCGGCCGCCTGGTGCTGGTGCGGAGGAGACTTTGGGCCGGGGCGTGGCCGTCGGGTCGCCGGCGCACGGAGCTTGGGGATGCCTGCCTGGGTGCGTGGAGCTTCGGCCTTCGGGGCGGTGGGGCTTCGGTCTCAGTCTGGGAAGGGTGTGCAGTCCAGAGCAGGGTTAAAAAAACCGGCCGGTTTACCGCGGTAACCGCCCTAACCGGGCCGGTCCGGTTCCGGTCCGGTCCGGTTAGGGTTTCCCCAAATTCAAATTTAAAATTTGAAAAAAAAAATGCTGAAAAAATTCCTAAAAATAGTCCATGATTTATAGAAGCCAATGGTGTAAAAAATTTTCAAATTTGAGTTCGTTTAGTATTTATTTATACGAATAGAAGTTTGAAAAAAAAAGAAAAAAAAAACAGTGCCGGCCCGTTAAGGCCCATGAGGCCCATTAGGCCGTCACGGGCACAAAACCAGCCGGGAGTGAGCGGGGGGGGGGGGTCAAACGCGCCGACACTTCATTTCCTCTCCCCCACCGCGAGCGTCCGAGCGCAACCCTAGCCGTCCGCCCGCCGCCGCCGGCTTACCGCGCCTCCAGCTCGGTTTACCGACCGGGTCGGGCGGTTTACCGAGCCCGCGACGCTCGGTCGGTTTACCGCTCGGTTAGCTCGGTTAACCGCTCGGTTAGCTCGGTTTACCGACCGGTTCCGCGGCTAACCGCGCAGGTAAGTTTTTTTTTGTTTTTTTTATTTAGAGTAGTTTTAGGATTTAGGTAGAATTTGTGTTAGGATTTAGGATAGTTTGTTGGTTAGGGTTTAGGTAGGATTTATTTTAGGATGTTTTTTTTAGGATTTAGGATTAGAGGTAGGATTTGTGGTAGGATTTAGGATTTTAGGTATATATTGTGTGACTTTGTGTATATATTGTAACTTTGTGTATGTGAGGTATAGATTTTAGGTATATTTTAGGTATATATTATGGAGGATTTGTGGTAGGATTTAGGATACATTTTATTTAGGTGTGACTTTGTGTTGTCCGTTTATGCAGGTAGAGTAGACAATGTCAGGCAGAAACAGAGACGTTGTATGGGAGCATGGTGAAAATCTTGCTCCTGGATGGAGATGCAAATATTGTCATGTGACGAGAGCAGGCGGTGGTTGCACTAGATTTAAACAGCATTTGGCTGGGTACGGGGCGGACACCTTGCATTGCGCCCGTGTGCCACCAGATGTGCGTGCGTACTTTCGGCGAGATCTTGACAGAGCTAAGAAGACGACTGCTGACCGGGCTCGACAAAGGTTGGCAGAAGAAAAAGCTGCAGCTGAGGGAAACCATCCCCTCGGTGATGATGAATATGAGGCTCAGATGAGGGAAGCACTCAACCAGTCAAGAGCAGAATATGAGTACGAGCAGAGGGTGCAACATAGAGGAGGTAATTACCACCGTGGAGGGGTAGTGCTGGTGGTGGTGGTTCGCAAGGTGGGAATCCTATTGACAGGTTGTTTTAGTGACTATATATTTAAGCGAATATGTATTTGTACGCGACTATATATTGTTGCTTTAGTGACTTATGTTATTTTTTACCACATTGTGTGGTCTTTTTACATTAATTTGTGCAAAGGAAGTACCAAAATTTCTTTTTTATTCATCAAAAAAAAACAAAAAACCGGTTTGGAGCGGTAAACCGGCCAAACCGGCCGGTAACCGCTCCAAACCGGCCGGTTTACCGGCCGCGAACCGAACCGAAGCATGTTTGAATTCAAATTTGAATTCGTCCGGTTACCGACCAGTTACCGGTCAAACCGACCGGTAAACCGCTACCGGCGGCCGGCGGTTACCGGAAACCGGTCGGTAAAAAAAACCCTGGTCCAGAGTCCACTCAATGATTAACAGGCGGGTCATTTACTCCAGAGAAAGAGCCTGGTTATGATTTATTTGCCTCGTGCGTGGCTTCCGTAAGCTCTCTTAATTATGGATCAGGTGACTGTAGTGTGCATACCGCCCTAGGGCCTTGTTTAGATTCAAAAGGTTGAAAAATTTTAGAACTGTAGCATTTCGTTTGTATTTGATAATTAGTGTCTAATCATAGACTAACTAGGCTCAAAAGATTCGTTTCGTGATTTACAACTAAACTATGTAATTAGTTATTTTTTTATCTACATTTAATATTGCATGCATGCGTCTAAAGATTAATATGACGGAGAGAGAGTGAAAAAATTCTAACTTTTGGTGATCTAAACCGGGCCTAGCTTGATGCTGCTGAAATAAAGCCTGCACCAAGTCCTAAACAATGACTGTCTAGGACGAGACAACGGCGCATGGCTAGTAATAATGTTCATCCATCATGTCATGTGGCTGAGACAGAGGCCACGTTTAGATTCCAAAATTTAGAACCAAATTCTGCATAGTAAGTGTCACGTTATACTGTAGCAATTTTATTTTTATTTGATAATAATTGTCCAAATATTGATTAATTAGGCTTAAAATATTCGTCTCGCAAAGTACAATAAAACTGTACAATTAGTTTTTTTATTTTATCTATATTTAGTACTCTATATATGTACCGGCATTTTAATATGATCCAGAAATAAAAATTCTGTATAGTGAATTTGGTGACCAAACTCTACGATCTAAGGCTGTCCGCACTGCGGACCGACAAACCGGTAGCGTGCGCGCGGCCGCACCGCGCGCCTGTATCGCGCACGCGAGCGTAGCGGCCGGCCGGTACGCGCGCTATGCCTGGAGGTGTACTGTGCACGCACCAAACACTGTAGCAGGAGAGTAAGAGAGAGTTGGGGAGAGAGAAGGGGGGAGAGAGGGGAATAAAATATGGAATAGTAGGTATAGAGTATGGGATAGAGATAACACGGGTGCGGGAGAAATAGATATAGAGTAGAGAATATTGATGACTAAAATAGAATATTTCTTTTTAAAGATAGAAATAGAGGTGGACTAGTGCGGATAGCCTAAACAAGACCGCAGAGCGAGAGACCCGTGAAAGGTGGGACACCGGGACACATGAGTACATGACCCATGCAGCGATGCACAGAGCTAGTAGGCCAGAGGGTGCATGTCCTAGCAGTTGCACAAGGAATAAAAAATTTCGACAAGAAGGAACCGGAAGCGTGCCAAATACGTAACCTCCAAAGACTTGGCTTGGGTTGGGTTTAGTTCCAAAAATTTTCGTCTTCTACAATAAAAAGACATATTTAGATATATACATAGAGTACTAAATGTAGACGAAAAAAACTAATTACACAATTCTCGGTGAAATCGTGAGACAAATTTTTTAAACCTAATTAGTCCATGAAAAGCCTTAAGTGCTACAGTAACCCCACATATGCTAATGACAGATTAATTAGTATCATTAGATTCGTCTCGTAGTTTTCTGACGGGTTCTGTAATTTGTTTTTTTATTAATATCAAAAACCTCTCACGATGTTCTTCCGACACATCCAATATGACAAAAAAAAATTTCTTCTCCTCAACTAAACGTGCCCTTGGGTCGTAGTAGTAACAGTTTTTTTTTTTACGTACCAGACGTCAGAGATGTATGGGCAACGGTGGCACCAGCGCCAGCAATAATTGACCATCTTTGCACCTTTTTCTTTTATGGTCCCGTTCATCTGGCTTATAATCTGTCTTATTCGATTTATTTTTTCAGCCAAAACAATATTTTCTCTCACGAAAAATCAGTCAACAGTGTTTTTCAGTCGGCTTATAATTCCAGCTGAATGGGGCCTATGTTTCTCTCCTTGTTATTAATATGGATGCTTCTTTTTTTTGTATGATAAGTCATAAGTGTTGTTGGACTCTTTTAAGATTGTAGGTTATCGCGCCCGTGAGAGGCGGTGATAAACTCCATCAATCTATGCTATGGGTACGCTTTTACGACGTTCCAGTGTACAGCAGCTGATGATGACCCTGGCTTTCAACAAGTTCCTGTCACAGATGGGTATCTGTCAGGGAATAAAATGCATGTGACATTGCGGACTCGTCTTTTAAATAACCTCCGTTTAAAAAAAGAATGCAACTACGTGTTGCGTGTCAGTAAAAGTAGTTTATATTTATCTAAATTTCTAGCAAATACTATTCACATTTATGGCTCCAAAATAATTTATTATAAAAATACATTTCGTAATTAATCTAATGATATTTATTTGATATCATAAATATTGATACTTTTTTATCTATAATTGATCGAACTTCAGATACAAAATCATAACACTATGCTAGAATTGCATTCTTTCCTATACGAAGAGAGTACCTGCAATAATCCAGTACGCACTGATGGTACAGATCGATGCATGTATGCTCTCATGGTTTTGGGAAACGTCCCACGCAGGCCCAGCCGTTGCAAGCTGATACGATGGAGACGACGGGCCCCACTGCATCAGCAGTTGATGGAAAGCGAGCGAGGTGCCACGTGCCAATAATGGCCGGTGCAAACTCGACCGGGAAGGTACAGTAAACCTGCACGTCGGTGCGATATTAGCAGAGAAAAAAAAATGATCCTTGTGGGATTTACTACGTACTAACCTGCTTTGTGCTGCTTGGCAGGGCCCATGGATGCTTATAGGAAACTTCAATGAAGCAACGTAACATTTTTCAGATTCCCCACGACCGGGCGGGCAGATGCATGCTCGATCGATTTCCGCGAAATTCTGAGGCACTGCGATCTTCTTGACTTGAGCTTGGGCGGTCTCCGTCACATGGGCCTCGTTTAGATGCACCCTAAAAGTTGAAATTTTTTCACTCTCTCTATCACATCAATCTTTGGATCCATGCATGAAGTAGTAAATGTAGGTAAAAAAATAACTAATTACACAGTTTAGTTGGAAATCACGAGATGAATCTTTTGAGCCTAGTTAGTCCACGATTAGACAATATTTGTCAAATAAGATGAAAGTGATACTATTCATCCGTTTGAAATTTTTTTCAATATAAACGAGGCCCTGGGCTGGACAACAACCAAGGCCGGGGCCACCGAAATGTACGAGTTCGGCTAGCTAGTTCATCGTGGGGTGCAGGCCAACACCAACTCTGGTCTCCTCAAGGTCTCATCATAAACCACTTTTGCGAGCGCTCTCTCTCTCTCTCACACACACGAATTCAATCAGAGCGGCATGGTGGGAGAGTTGTTTCCGCTATGAAGTGATGCTGGAACGAGCAGAAAATTTCTTGATTGGCTACCATACAAAAAGTTTGGCTGCGACGTAACCCCGGGAAGTGACCTTGTCGAGCCAGCGGAAAATCTGAAGCTACAAAGAGAAAAATATTTGAATTTTTCAAAGACATGTTCATTTTAAATTCTCGGATTTGAAATTCAATTTCTCTAATTTTTTCATAAGATAAAAGTGTTAGCACCGGGACGGCGCTGGGGAAGAAAAAGGGGAACAGAAGGAAGAACAATAGTAATTGCGTTTGGAGGAATGATTAAATAAAATTCGAATTAGGGTTTTACAACTTTCTGTTCATGACACTCTCTTCCTTCCTCTTGCTACTTATACTCTATCTCTTAGTTGATCCAGGTTGGGCCAACAACTCGTGAGCTGGGCCTTTTGTCTCTCTTGGGCCTCAACGAAGGAGGGCTGGAAGGCGAGCTTGATGAAGTAGCAGCTCCTTTTCCAGGTGCCTAGCTGGCGCTGCTAACAAAAAGTTTGGGCTACCAAATGAACTCAGTCAAATAAGGGTGCGTTCAGTTGGTGAAAAGTAGATGAAAAGTTACTATAGCATCTTTTGTTGTTATTTGACAAAATTTGTCCAACCATGGACTAACTAGGGTCAAAAGATTCGTCTCGACATTTATAGACAAACTATGCAATTAGTTATCTTTTTTACCTACATTTAATGCTCTATGCATGTGTTCAAAGATTCGATATGATGGGTGAAAGAGAAAATATTTTGGGTTTGCATGTGAAGTGAACACCGCCTAAAAAAATATCATGCTCCTCTCATAAGCACACCCCTACCCAACCCAAGTTGCCGTGGTTATCTCTGCAAAAAAAATAAAAAATTTATCACCTATAGAGTTATATATCATGTTGAGAGCTACATCTTTTGTGTAGATCACATCAACAACAGAGAGCTTGTTAGAAAAATTCAAAAAAAAAACAACAAAATTATAGTAGAACTCAAAACAAATATTTGGGGCTTCAAATAAACAATCTCAGATAAAAAAGTTATCAACTAGAAAGTTGTAGATCGTACTGAGAACTTCAACTTTGGACGGCTAGACCATGTCAACATCTGAGGTCATTTAATTTTTTTAAAAAAATTAAAATTTTAAAAATAAAGTAGCTTAAATTTGAGCGTCTAAAATATATTAAATAAAAAGTTATCAACAACAAAGTTATAGATCATGTCGAGCTCTACGATTTGATATAAAGTTTGTATTCTACGACTTCAAGTGAAAAAAGTTATGTTTTTTATATAAGAGAAAGAGAGAGACCAAAATGACAAGTGGGCCCCACTGCCGCCACGTCAACAAAACCACCCGAGAAACCACTTGAAATGGTTAAGGGGGTATTTTACCTGCTTTTAAAATTTAGAAGAGTTATGTTGTCTATTATTGTAGTTAGAGCGAAGTTGTTTATACTTCGGTTGATTGACGCGGAGGTACCTGGCCACCACCTTTTGGTAGCATTGGCCTTGTTTAAATCCAGGGGGCTAAAGTTTAGGAGTATCACATCGGGTGTTATATAGGAGTGTTCGGATAGTAATAATAAAACAAATTACACAAGTCCTCAGTAATCTGTGGGACGAATTTATTAAGCCTAATTAATCCGTCATTAGCATAGGTTACTGTATCACCACATTGTCAAATCATGGACTAATTAGCCTTAAAAATTTTATCTCGCAAATTAGTCGCAATCTGTGCAATTAATTATTTTTTAATCTATATTTAATACTCTATGTATTTGTCCAAACATCCGATGTGATAGAGACTACAGTTTAGAAGGACAAAACAAACGAGGCCACGCCAGCTGGTGCACATTATTGCTGGAGAGTCAGATGGTGAAGTCGTCCACCGCTTCACTGTCTCAAAACATGATTGTCTCATACTCAGCGCAGAGGTTGCTGTATGCGATCGCCTTCCGCACTTTGTTTGTCGCCCGTGCAGAGTGTCTTGAGGCCTCTCAAGCCTCCCTGATTACGCGCTCGACAACCACTTCGTGCGGTGCGGACACCGGGCATCTCGGGTGCACGAGCGGTGTGTGATGGGGAGCGCCTATGTCTACCAGAGGGCAAGCGTGATCGCGTTGGTGACTTGCGGTCTCCCCCGATGGTGCCCAGGGCGCACAACGCAGGCTGTGCGGGCTTTTCTCTAGCGCTGCACCCACAACTCCGGCACACACAGCGGCACACAGCAGGCTGTGGCTCGTGCATGTGCTAACCAAAAGAAATTACACGCTACTATCATGCAGTCCACCTTTAACTTAAACAGAAAACAAAGTAATAACAACTGCAAAATAGCAAATAAATATAGCACGATGGGATGTACGACTAATGTGTTGGTTGTGTTACTGTATTTGATTACCTTTGTGCAATTGTACTCATCGGACTGGCCTCTAAAATAGGTCTGGAAACTCTAGCTCCGGCCCCTCTCCAGTAAATATTAGTAAAACCAAACACATCCAACAAAACTAATGGAGCGTGCAACGCTCTCATGTTGCAATCGTATAAATATGATTGTAATATTAGTGCATTAAGTCACATTATTGAGATAAAAAAGATGATTAACTGAGCGTGCAACCATGCATGTCTGTGTTCTGCCCCACTTAATTCACAAGGAAAACAAGAATTGCAAAAAGATAGGAATAACACACTAGGCATATAACAAAAACACAATCTATGAATGGTTTTTCGTGTCATCTCGCAGGGACGGAAAGAAAACACAGCCATAAGACCATAATAACATGCGGATTCAGCCATTCAGGGACATGTGAGATGTTTTGTTTGTCCTCGTTGGATCCTGGAACCCTGCACTGCACATATTTGCTCCATCTCAATATCCACCAGCTGTCATCAAGAAGACAACACTATGAGGGAAAAAAGTATTATTCTATAATGGAAAATGTACGCACACTCATGAACCTAACTCACTGAGTAACAATAACTGGCTAAGACATAAATATCTAACTCAAAAAAACGTGACATATAGAAAGACTCACAAGTGTCCTAAGTCCTAACACATAGTTCTATAACTGTAACCATAGTTTATACTTTATACTGCAAACAAGTGACATACATACCATAGAAAAAAGAGCGTGAGCCCACCTTTTCATCCAAGCAATCTTGAAAATGAGCCTTTCCTCAGTGGCTGGTCAATTTCCTTCAACTCTGGGCAGCCACTAATAAATAAATCTCTTATGTGTGCAATTGCGTCTGCTCCACCAATTGATTTAAGCTTTGGACAACTACGAAACATCAATGCCTTAAGTGATTTGAGATTACTGCTCCACAGTTGGCCAGGAACGGACACTATGCATTCACAGTGAGAAATCTCCAGTGACTCGAGGGAGGTGAGGTTCTCCAGGCAACTGGGAAACCTACAGCTCCATAACTTGAGGTTTTGGAGAGACGATGGTAACAGCATTCCACTTTGCCAGGTGAGACTTGGACAAGCTAAAATTTCTAAATGTTTCAAGCAACGAAAACCTCCTAATCTATTAGCTGATTCTAAGCTTCTGCAATTGGAAATTTCTATTTTCTTGATGATAGGCACATAAGCTGGTTGTAGAAATTGTTCGATGTTTGATAAGTTTATGCAATCTATAATTTCTACATCAGTCAGAGACAACAAAGTGCTATTAGTGCTGTCAGAATTGTGAATCTGCTCTGAGTTTTGTGGATGAAACCAGCTTGGAAGAGATTCACCATTATAGTGTTTGATCTTGAATTGCCCTCTCTGTCCATCGTCAATTGCACCTTTAAGAATACCAACTGAATGTATATGATGAAATTGACATTTCACTGATTCAAATTTCTGCAGATTGATCAGCATACCAAAGCCGCTAGGAATGTCATCAATCTCCCATTTCTTAGCATATAATATCTGCATATTGTAGAGGCAACAGAATGCTGCAGGAAGGCTCTTGCAACGGCAAGAATCCAGGATTTTAAGGTACCGAAGGTGCTTCATATTGCTGATACTACCTAGCAACCCCCACTTAGAGATAGAGTAACAGACCATGACACGCATGCACAAAAGTTCAGTACACCATTTCTCCATTGCAGTATTACCAGTTTTACTCTCTAAAGACAAGTCGCAAAATAGGGTGCGTAGCTTTTTATGCTTGCATAGATTCAATAAATCTGAACACCCATCTCCGCTACTGAGCACCGACAGATGGAGAACATTCTTAGGGATCCTTCAAAAATCCTTTTTATCTTTTATTACACAGCACTCATCCTTTGAAACCAGTTGTGCCATCTCATGAATCAAATCGTCAATTACATATCTGTCGTTAGCCCATGGATGTTTCTGAAAAAATGATAGATACTGGCTTCAAACTTTGGTACACGGGGACAACATCGGGTAGGAATGGTGTAGGCATCTTGATCGATAGGAGCCTTAAGGATGGAGTCGTTGATGTTAGGAGGCAAGGCGACCGAATTATCCTGGTCAGGCTGGTAGTTGGAGATTCGGCTTTGAATGTGATCAGTGCCTATGTCCCTCAGGTAGGTCTTAGTGAGGGCACCAAGAGGCAGTTTTGGGAAGATCTTGATAGCATGGTTAGTACCGTGCCTATCAGCGAGAAACTCTTCATAGGAGGAGACCTCAACGGCCATGTGGGTGCGACTAATGTAGGTTTCGAGCGGGTGCACGGGGGGTTCGGGTATGGTAGTAGGAATCAAGAGGGGGAGGATGTTTTGAACTTCGCGCTGGCCTATGACTTGTTGATAGCGAACACCCTCTTTAGGAAGAGGGAATCCCATCTAGTGACCTTTCGTAGTGGACAACACTCGAGCCAGATCGACTTTATCCTTACAAGGAGGGAAGATAGACGTGCTTGCTTTGATTGTAAGGTGTTACCTGGGGAGTGTGTTGTCCCTCAACACAAGCTTGTGGTGGCGGACTTTCGCTTTCGGGTACGTGTCCACCGGGACAAACGGGTCAAGATTGCGAGAACGAAGTGGTGGAAGCTTAGAGGGGAAGCAGCGCAAACGTTTAAGGAGAGGATGCTAGGCGAGGGGCCTTGGGAAGAAGGAGAAGATGCCGACAACATGTGGCTAAAGATGGCAACATGTGTCCGGAAGGTGGCTTCGGAAGTGTTTGGCGTGAGTAGGGGAGGCAAACGGGAAGCAAAAGACACATGGTGGTGGAATGACGAGGAGCAAAGGGCTATTAGGGAGAAGAAGGAGTGTTTCAAGCGCCTCCACCATGACAAGAGTGCAGCCAACATCAAGGGCTATAAAATAGCGAAGAGGGTTGCAAAGCGAGCTGTGAGTGTAGCAAAAGGTAAGGCGTATGATGGCCTTTATCAGCGGCTAGGCACGAAGGAAGAGGAGAAGGACATTTATAGGATGGCTATGATCCGCGAGAGGAAGACAAGGGACATCAACCAAATAAAATGCATCAAGGATGGGACAGATCGACTTCTGGTGAAGGATGAGGAGATCAAGAACAGATGGAGAGAGTACTTCGATAAGTTGTTTAATGGAGAGAATGAGGGTCCTATCCTTGAGTTGGACGACTCATTTGACGATACCAACAGACGCTTTGTGAGGAGAATTCAAGAGGCAGAGATCGGGGAGGCTTTGAAGAGGATGAAGGGAGGTAAAGCGATGGGCCCTGATGGTATCCCCATTGAGGTGTGGAGATGCCTAGGCGTCAGAGCGATAGTATGGTTAACTAAGCTTTTTAACCTTATTTTTCGGTCTAACAAGATGCCTGAAGAATGGAGGAGAAGTATATTAGTACCTATCTTCAAGAACAAGGGAGATGTCCAAAGTTATACTAACTACCGTGGGATTAAGTTGATGAGCCATACGATGAAGCTCTGGGAGAGGGCTATCGAGCATCGCCTAAGGAGAGTGACACGTGTGACCCAAAATTAGTTTGGGTTCATGCCTGGTAGGTCGACCATAGAGGCGATTTTCTTATTACGACAATTGATGGAGAGATATAGGGAGCAGAAGAAGGACTTGCACATGGTCTTTATTGACCTCGAGAAGGCATATGACAAAGTACCGAGAAATGTCATGTGGTGGGCCTTGGAAAAGCATAAAGTCCCAACTAAGTATGTTACCCTCATCAAGGATATGTACAGGGATGTGGTGACGTTTGTCCGAACATGTGATGGCGACACCAGTGACTTTCCAATTAAAATAGGACTGCATCAGGGGTTTATTTTTAAACCCTTATTTATTTGCTTTGGTGATGGATGAGGTCACAAGTGACATACAAGGTGATATCCCTTGGTGTATGCTCTTTGCTAATGATGTGGTGCTAGTTGACAATAGTAGGATAGTGGTTAATAGGAAGTTAGAACTATGGAGGCACACGTTAGAGTCGAAAGGGTTCAGACTTAGTAGGACCAAGACCGAGTACGTGAGGTGCGATTTCAGCGCGACTAGGCATGAGGAGGGAGACGTTAGCCTCGATGGGCAAGTGGTGGCCAAGAAAGATATTTTTTGGTATTTAGGATCGATGCTACAAAAGGATGGCGACATTAATGAAGATGTTAGACATAGAATTTCAGCTGGCTGGTTGAAATGGCGTCAAGCTTCTGGCGTCCTCTGTGACAAAAGGATGCCTCAGAAGTTGAAAGGTAAGTTCTATAGGACGGTGATTCGCCCGGCGATGTTATACGGTGCTGAGTGTTGGCCTACAAAAAGGCGACATGTCCAGCAATTGAGTGTAACAGAGATGCGTATGTTGCGTTCGTGTTGTGGGCACACAAGGAGGGATAGAGTCCGGAACGACGATATTCGGGATAGGGTTGGGGTGGCACCAATTGAGGAGAAATTGATTCAACATTGGTTGAGATGGTTTGGACATGTTCAACGGAAGCCTCCTGAGGCGCCGGTGCGTAGTGGGCTTCTAAAGCGGGCCGATAATGTAAAGAGCGGTAGAGGTCGACCTAAACTGACTTGGGACGAGTCCGTTAAGAGAGACCTTAAGGAGTGGAATATCTCTAAGGATTTAGCTATGGACAGGAGCGCTTGGAGACTGGCAATCAACGTGTCTGAACTGTGACCTCTTTCTGTCTTGTGCCATTTATGTCCCTTTATGTGTCTCCCTGTTTATCGTCTCTTTTGGGTTTCATCTCTAGCCTACCCCAACTTGCTTGGGACAAAAGGCTATGCTACTGTTGTTGTTGTTGTATGCAAGTTCTTCAAAGTACTGACCACCACTATGTTGAAGTGAAACATTAGGTTGATGTTCCACGAAGCCTTCTGCAACCCAAACTTCAACTAAATCATCCTTTTTGAAAAGGTAATCAGTTGGGTACACTGCGCAGAACGAGAAGCATCTCTTTAAATAGAATGGCAAATACATGTAGCTCAAACGAAGAGCTAGCAAAATATCAGTCTCCTTTTGTTGAAGCTCCCACAACTGACTCTTAAGAATCCTATCCCAATGTGCTGGGTCAAAGCTCATTCCTAACAGCCGTCCAAGGGTTTTTGCAGTCAATGGAGAGCCTTTCAACTTTGGGAGTATTTTTTCACCAATCCATTCCAACTCAGGATCATTGTTGGAGCTATCAGATCCAAACACACAGAGTTTAAAGAACTTCCGGAAGACATCTTTGTTCAAACCCTCTAAGGGAAAAGAATCCATTGTATGCACTACATTAGCAACCTTTGGAGACCTAGTTGTGACAAGCATCATGCTTCCCCGAAGTACATTCCTAAAAGGTGCACAGAAGCGCTTCCAATCTAGCTCATTTTCATTCCATATGTCATCAAGGACAAGTAAGAATCTTCTAGTGTTCAGGCTATCTACAAGAGCACCCTGAGGAAAGTTCAGATTATCATTTTTTGGCACTTCCCTAGAAGATTATTCTAGGGCTTCTTTAGTTAACCTCTTGACGTCAAAATCATCTGAGACGCAGATCCAAATTATCAGTTCAAAGTGGCATATCACTTTTGAATTGTTGCAAATCTCTTGAGTCAAGGTGGTTTTTCCAATGCCCCCAATTCCAACAATTGGTAAAACGTGAACACTCGTTATTGTTGCTTCATTACTATCAATGGTAGCACAAATTTGGTTGCTTGCTGATGAACAAACTCCATTTCTTTTCCTCTTGCGTCTAGAAGGACCTGTGCTATTACTTGTTGGTACACCAAGCATTCTGATCAGCTTCTCCTTTTCCATATTACGACCAAAAATCTCTGGGTCAATGGGGAAAGCAGTGGTCTCGGGCCTGAATGATTTGTCAAACCGTGGAAGTGCTTGAAGTAAGCCCATTTTCTCAAGCTGTCCAGAAAGGTAATTGAGCCTCTTCTGGATATCAGCCATCTTGTTGAAGCTACCTTGAGTGACACTGTGAAAGAAGTTAATGATTGGTTCCACTGAGGTCGCATTGTGCTCTACTATAATCTTTTTCTCATACCATCTAAACTCATCTAGAAGGTCTTCCGCATCATACACTGCATCTTTCAGTTTTGAATGGAGGTCAGCGACAAAATGATCATGGATCCTCCACTCTGCTCGATCAATGAGGTTGTACATTGATGGTAGAGTATCACTAAGGCATTGAAGGTCACTCTGCAACTGCCGTACATCGCCTTGAAGTTTTTCCTGTCATGTTCCACTCCACTTGGATTTCAAAGATGATATGGCAGATATAACCCACTTAAACAAATTGGAACACTCATTCAGGCCATTAATGGCACTGATGGTCTCTGGAATGTTGATTATGCTCATATTTACTAGACTCTGAAGATTTTGGTTTCTCCTGTCCTAGATAAATAGTGGATGTATTGATGAAAATGTTAGGCATAGAATTTCAGCCGGCTGGTTGAAATAGCGTCAAGCTTCTGGCGTCCTCTGTGACAAAAGGGTGCCTCAGAAGTTGAAAGGTAAGTTTTATAGGACGGCGATTCGCCCGGCAATGTTATACGATGCTGAGTGTTGGCCTACAAAAAGACGACATGTCCAGCAATTGAGTGTAGCAGAGAAGCGTATGTTGCGTTGGTGTTGTGGACACACAAGGAGGGATAGAGTCCAGAATGACGATATTCGGGATAGGGTTGGAGTGGCACCAATTGAGGAGAAATTGATTCAACATCGGTTGAGATGGTTTGGACATGTCCAATGGAGGCCTCCTGAGGTGCGGGTCCGTAGTGGGGTTCTAAAGCGGGCCGATAATGTAAAGAGCGGTAGAGGTCGACCTAAACTAACTTGGGACGAGTCCGTTAAGAGAGACCTGAAGGAGTGGAATATCTTCAAGGATTTAGCTATGGAGATGAGCGCTTGGAGACTGGCAATCAACGTGCCTGAACCGTGACCTCGTTCTGTCTTGTGCCTTTTATGTCCCTTTATGTGTCTCTCTATTTCTCATCTCTTTTGGTTTCATCTCTAGCCTACCCCAACTTGCTTGGGACAAAAGGCTATGTTGTTGTTGTTGTTGTTTGTTGGTCTGATTTTTAATGTTGGTAAAGGGTATAGATACGATAATGCAGTTAATACAACAAATATGTCACATTTTTTGTCATAGAAAAATAATATGATTGATGATGAGTGCATAAACCCTGGATATCCTCACCAAGCCTATGATCAGCACTCAAAGACGCGGTAAGCCAAGCTGATTGGTTTACGACGCTCCCGACTTAGTGGTACTCCAGCCAACTGTAATCCCAAGTCGGAGAGCGCCACTCGACACTCGAGGGTTTTGATTGAGGCCTGAGTGAAGCACTTTAGCCCTAAATGACCGACACACCAGAAGTCAAGTGATAAGATGAGGGCTGACTCAACGACTGTGCCACGGGTATGGGGTCACCGTCCCACCAACCTAGCTGGTAGGCGAAGTCCTACCCATCCCCTCAGACCATATCAGGCGACAGAGGTCAAACCAAAATACAAGCTAACGGGCGCTGTAGTAGCAGATCAAGTGAAGTTAGGCTGCAGTAGTAGATCTGAGTACAGATGATGCCGGAGAATCACCGCTACAGAGTATCACCACTACAGCACAACAATCTTGTCAGACAGGATATCACATATAGGAGTAGCAGCACTACCAACTACACGTATTTGTAACCCCACCCACCGTGCTATTGGGGATGAGCATCCATAGTCATGCTTCGGGAACATAGGCTTCAGCTAAACATAAGCGACAAATGTCGAGCCTCTAGTGTTGTATGTGATCTTGCATGTTCATCTCGATAAATCCATTTGATGCCTCCACACGTAGAGAGTAGTGAATAGCTTGTCGCTATGAGAGCTACATTCTAACAATAGATGCAGATAATTGGACTACAACTGTAATAGGGACACTAATTAAGATTAAAACATGGAGCATGAGTGGTTATTTTGTTCAGACATGAATATTAATTTGGACACTCTTATGAAATTAAGTGTGGAGAAGTGCACTGCATATTTAGAGATCATACCTTCTCACCAACACTGGTGAAATTTTCAAGAGACCTAGATTTTGTTTCTTCTGCATTTAGACTTTGAAATATGTCCAGTGAAGTAGGCCTTTTATTCAAGTCGGGTTCCAGGCACTTCAGGGCTATAGAGATGCATTGTTCCACTTGTTGGATATGCATTTCCGGTGAAATATGCATGGGTATTAGTTCTAGTCTTTTCCTTCAACTTCCAACCACCTAAACATTTGCATAAGTAATTTGTCAAAAAAGGCATATCTAAGTTGGAAAATTATGTTACATAATACAGAGTAATCTTACTTCTTCTGTGAAGTGCTTGAGAGATGTTTCAGTTCTGCCACCGATATTGGGATAGTCCCTGCGACCTGTGATTATCTCTATGATTATGACACCCAAACTGAATATATCTGCCTTAGGGGAGATAATCCCATGGTCTATGTATTCTTGTGTCATATATCCACTGCAGAAGAATTTTGCATAATGAGCTGTAGAAAATAGTTAAAAAAAATGAAGCTCTAGCAAGAGGCATAGCTTACAGCGTTCCAGCAAAGTTTGTAGTGACAGTTTTGGATTTTTGTTCACCCAAAAGCCTTGACAAACCAAAATCCGCAATTTTCAGCATCATCATGGCATCCATCAGTATGTTTTGAGGTTTAAGGTCCAGGTGAACAATATGACATTTATCATGAAGATAATGCAAGCCTCTGCAAACTCCCCTAATTATCTCATATCTCATATCCCAATCAAGGACCAAAAAGTCATCTGTAGAAATAGATCAAGAAACAGAAAAAAAATATGTATATCACATACTGTAATGGTACCATAAAAACCACCAACTTTGTGTGGATGGGTGATATATTTGTATCTTGATTATAATTGAATTGTGTGGGTATTGATATAATGGCACAATTGCCTGTGTGTTCTAATCAAGTAAAGTTTGCAAAGTAAAGATCATAGTATTGTATTTCAACATACCAGATACATGCTTGTCAAGGCTTCCCTTACAATGAAATTCAAAACAGAGCAAACATGCAGGTATTTGAACCATAACATGTTCCCCACTAGGTAGCTTCATCACTTCCGACCTGGTTTGGACACAGTAACCTACAAGTTGTACGACATTTTGGTGCCTGATTCCCATAAGACATGTGATCTCATTCTCGAATTTATTATTATTGTCCAACAGATGTGCATCAAAAATCTTCTTTACAGCAATAACTTTGCCGCTCTGGAGAACTCCCTTCATAGCATTTAGGTGAACCATTCATTATTTGTTACTGTTGCCATCGGTTGAAAATTGGAGTGGAAGAGGAATGGCCATACCTTGTATACTACTCCATACGCACCCCTGCCAAGTTCTCGTTCAGTGGAAAAATCACATGTGATGACTTTCAAAAATTCCAGTGGCAAATACATTGGTTCTGCCATTGGATCCTGCAGCGTTTTCTCCAATTTTTTCTCTAATATTTCACGTTCAGTAGCTCCACTATCCATTACTGATTACTCAAGCACTTTTATAGAAAAAACAAATGTGGGTGCCCCAACTTGCGAAACAATTTCTCACAAATGCATACAGCAGAACAGAAACAAACTCTCTTGTGGGCTAGCAAATTGATACAAGCTGCTTTGAATGAATCAATATAAGAGTATGAAAATGAATGAGGGAATAAACAGAGAACTCTTGTAGAGAATAAAACCAGCAACTGGTAGAAAAAGCACATTTTGTACTAAAGATAGTTCAAAAAAATCCTATGTATATAAGTGTAACAGTCATATATCATAGAAAAAAATTCACACGGTTACCAGAAAGGAAAAATATTGTTTATGCAGTGTCCAGATCTATAATAATTATTGATAAGAGTTCCAAACTACTCCATAGGATGAAAACAGAGCAAGTCAGCAACCATGAAAAAAGCAAGATCAAGCAACAAGAAATTGCTTGCGAGAGAACAGAAAGGGGAATCCAATTTCAGGAGAGATGGACTGACCCTTTATTGAGATGTGTAGACAGAAAATATTAAGACGGGACAGATCACAGGTAGGATCTGCTTCAACAAAGGGGGTTGGCAGAAGACAGAAGGGGATGAATCCATTCCTGTTCGCTGAAAATCCTTTTGCTAATATGATTAGGTAACCAGAGCAGTATACGCCTCAGCAATCGAAACTACCCCATCTACAAATTAATAACACCAGAGCAGTGGAGTGGCTAAAGCAGAGAATACTTGGCCAAATAGTTGTGCACTGGCAAACAAATACAATACAATGGGATGTATGACTGATATTTGATTACCTTTTTGCGTGCCTTATTATACAAATCAAGTGCGAACTGTGTTGGAGATGAGTAGCAGATCTGATTCATGAATTGCTTAGAGGGCATGCTCACCTGTGTTTTGTTCGGAGAAAAATCAGAGAACTAGAAATGACAAAAGGAAAGTGGAAATTCCAAAGCAAGAATGTAACATCCAGTCCCGGCATACACGGCCCAGGCCCACTCTACCGAGGAGTGGTCCCACCTGCGTAGCAACCCGCTTGAGCTTTCGTCCTCGCTTCGCTCAAAACGGTTAATCGAAGGTTACTACGCGCCCCTGGCTCTGGTATTTAAGGCGGCTGAACTCACTCAGGATTCACGATACGTACTAAACCACTGGCAAAACAGTGTTCCGCGATGCTACAGTACCCTGATGAACAGTATTGGGCAAAACTCGGTGAACATTATCGGGCCGAAACAGTACCCCCGGAGTTCGGATATACAGTAGCTCCTGTCTACAGTATCTGCCCACTGCCAGCTGCAGTACCATCGGACCATTTCGCGAATTTGGCCCACTGGGCCCACTTTTGGGCTGTTACAAAGAAGAGAGTTGTCAGCTTACAGGCTCGATCGTGGGGATCTACATGTTACTTCAATGGTTGTGCTTCAACACTTCCTGTGAGCTTCCATGCACCTGCTGCTTACTGGCTATGTCTATGTGCTAGAGAGAAGAGGAGAACCGAGCTAAGGGTTTATTAGAGCATCTCCAAGAGTTTGCCAAATCAACTTCGCATCCATCTATTTTTGCCAAAACAGAAAAAATTGTGCTCCAACAGTTTGGCATCCAACTTGGCAAATTTTAGCAACTTGGCAAATCTCCCCCCTCCACGCGCATATTTGCGCGCTGAGCGCGAGCGCGCATCCGGCTTCACGTGCAAATTTAAGCGGGGCTTTTCGTTTCTTAGCGGGGCTCTTCGTTTCTTAACGGGGCTCTTCGTTCGCTTAGCGGACCTCTTCTTATTTTACTAAGTTCAAATGGCAAACTCTTAGAGAGAGTCTATTTTTTTACTTGCCATATATTTTAGCGAGTTGCCAAATCACGATATTTGCCAAGTGAATTTTGGCAAACTGTTGGAGATGCTCTGGCTAGATCGACTGTCTCTGAACTCTCTCAGATCTGGAAAATGGGGATTTTGCCCTCATGGGGAGCGGGTTTCGCTTGAACGCGCATTAAGATCGTGGGCTTCGCTAGAATGCCCTTACGAAACGAAGCAAACTGCTAGAATACCCTGCTTAGGATCTAGAACCAAATTTAATATTTTTTTTGCCGTGGCCTTTTTTCTTCCCTGTTTTGCCCCTGAGCCTTCTATGTTCGTTTCTTTTTCATTCATGCCGTTCACGGTGGCAGCGGCGCCCAGTGGCCAGAGACCGGCGAGCGGCGGCGCACGAGGGGTAGGAGTGGACGGCGAGCCAGATGTCGAAGCAGCCACGGCGTCCTCATAGCCCGTCCTCGTCCCCGTTCGCAGCTACCGCCAGCCTAGGGACGGGACGGCCTGCGCGGCCGCGGGAGTAGGGCGGGGCGGGGCGCTCACGGCGGAGCCCGCGCTGCCAACGTCGGAGATGGCCTGCGCGTCCGCGACGTGGGGCGGAGCGCCCGCGCTGCCGGCATCGGGCTACGGGAGGGGTGGGGCGGGGTGCTCGCGGCGTTGGGAACGTTGGGCGCGGATGGAAGTCACGGCCGGCGATGAGGTTCGCGCGAGCTCCGGTGAGGTCCGTGCGAGCTCCGGCGAAGTCCCGCGAGCAGCGGCCGGCGGCGAGGCTTCGGCGTCGGGTCTGGAGCGGTCACCGGGCCGCCACTAGCCAACGCAGCTGCGGCGCTGCTGTAAGGTCCAAATAGGCTAGAGGGGGGGGGTGAATAGCCTAATTAAAACTTCTACGAGAAATACTAAACCACAAGTTAGTACAAAAGGTGGCGGAGCAAAATGCACTAGCTCTAACTAATTAAGCAAGCCACCTACACAAGTCTAGTACAAGGCTATCCACTAAACACAACAACAACGACAACAAGCTAGAAACAAGAAGTAATACTAGAGAAGAGCTTCGAGTGATTATACCGCCGTGTAGAGATGAGAAGTAATGCACTCGTAGAATCAATCACAATAATCAACCACAAGAGAAATCCTCGGTAGAGAGATGACACAAGATTTTTACCGAGGTTCACTTGCTTCCCGGCAAGCTACTCCTCGTTGTGGCGATGCACCCACTTGTCGGTTCGCGAGCTAATCAACTATCAAGAGTTGAGCCCTCGGCGGGCGCCGCACAACCGCACACAAGATGGGGATCCTCCAAGCCACGAGCTCCACTAGAGTATCCAATTCGCGAACTCCCGCGGGGAAGGATCAAGGACCCCTTACAACACTTGGTGAAGGCTCCAACAATCTCCAATTGCGAGCTCAATCACCTCCGCTGCTCCAAGCCGTCTACCGTGTCGGGAAACACGGAAGAGTAACAAGAAATCCGCAGCAACTCGAAGAACAAGTGCCTCTAGAATGCAACTCTCAAGCAATGCACTTGAATCTCACTCAATCTCACTCAAGATGTGCAATCAATCAAAGAGATGAGTGGAGGGGTTGTTCTCTAGCTCAAAGTATGTCTCTAGGTCTCAAAATGTGCAAGAGTTACCCTCAAAACCCGTCCACCATCTATTTATAACGAAGGGGTACGCAGCTAGCCGTTACCGCGCGAACCAGTTCAAATCGTACTCACCGGACGCGCCGGTCAGAGTGACCGGACGCGTCCGGTCACTACGCGACAAACAAAATCGCGCGGGTCAGAACTAGCCGTTGCAACCACCGGACGCGCTTGACCGAGCCACCGGACGCGCTGGTGACGACTGGACGCGCCGGTCCCGTGACCCACCGGACGCGCCGGTCAGCACCGAGCCGCGCACCGCGAAACATCCACCGGACGCGCCGAAGGACCCACCGGACGCCACAGTGCCCGCGTCCGGTGGGAGTCCAGTAAGCTCCCGACGCCACCGGACGCGTCCGGTGGTACGTGACCGGACGCGCCCCGCGTCCGGTGCACGAACCCTAGCAGCACCCGCGCCGCGATGAACTGACCGGACGCGCCCCGCGTCCGGTGCAGCGTCCGGTGCAGCGTCCGGTGCTGCGTCCGGTGCACGCAGTGACCTCCGTTCGCCTCCGTTTCTTTTCCGACTTTCGGCGCAGAGGAAAATAGGGGTTTCACTTCCCCAAAAAGCGCCGAATCCCGCCTCGCAAGCTCGGCGGGAGGGAGAGAGGAACCCAAACCCCTCTCTACCGCTCCAACTCCACCGCCTTCGCAAATGTGCTAACATCACCGAGTGTACACCACCATGTGCATGTGTGTTAGCATTTCACAAACATTTTTCCAAGGCGTTATGTTAGCTCTTTACTAGATTCTAAATGCATATGCTCAAGACATTTATCTAGTGGCACTTGATTTCCGAGCTAACCGTGATTGCCCCTCTTGATAGTCGGCTATGTATCCTAAACCCGGTCAATCACTTCTCTACTCATCTTAGACCGGCAAAAGGAAAACCCTATGGTTATACCTTTGCCTTGCGCTCTTAGATCCTTCTCTTCCACTTGATCATCATGTCCATCATTTCATGTCCATCTCCACCATGATCTTGCTCATCATTTCATGCACCAAATCATGTGGTCTTGTGGCCATCTCTCCATGCCATTTCCACCTCCATCACATGTTGCTTATGCCTAGCTTAATCACACTTGATACAATAGCATTAGCAACTTGGTGTCATTAATTACCAAAACCAAACTTGGGCTTTCAATCTCCCCCTTTTTGGTAATTGATGACAACCATCACAAAGATATGAAATGAAATCAATCTTCAATTTCGATAGTATTAGCTCCCCCTACATATGTGATTTCATGAGTTTGGTTCAATTTTGCACATATGTATGGATTTGAATTTTAGGAGAGTTACTACTATCAAATTGATGCTAAGGTATATAGAATGGACCTTTGAAGCGTGATACCAATCGGAGTTGCCTTTATATACCATCCTTAGCATCGATGTAGCTAGACACCACTTGTAATTCATCACTTGTAAAGATCACAAACACTAAAGTACCCCGTGAGATCAACATTATAAGCAAAGGGTGTCTAGATACCACTTATAAAGCTACTTTCAACAAATCATCATTCAAGTTCTAATTCTAGCAATCACCAAACAAACATGAATAAGAATTTAAGCTTTGCAATGCAACAATTCATCATGTTAATGCTCATACAAATGCAACAAATAGTTCATGAGCTTGCTCCCCCTACTTGTGTGCTCAAAATTTAATTGATTCCTTTCCAAAGTCTTATCTTATGCTTTCTCTCCCCCTTAGTAACTTTTTCTTTTTGTGACTTTTCTCTCCCTTCTTATTATATCTTTCTCCCCTTTGTGACTTTTTTATCTTTGTGACTTTTCTCTCCCCCTTTGTCAACAATCACCAAAAAGGTGCCAATTTTAGTGAGAGTTAAGTCAATCAATATGAGGGAGTCCAAATTATGGTTCAATCTAGATCACTTGCCTAGAATATGTAATTCGGTTTGATCCAAGGACAAGCTTCTTCACACCTCATAAAGTATAAGGGTTATCTTGATCATGTTGAATTACACATCATGAGCTCATTTTCTAGATTCAACACTAGGTTTGCAAGCCCACAAACATGTCATATGCTACCACTAGATCAAACAAACATAGAAACAATAGTGGTACCATATATACATTAAAATCATTTGATTTTCATGAATGAGCCTATTTGTCATGCAAATATGTCTATATGTTCTAACCATGTCCTTAGCAAAGTATGAATGATATGCCAAACAACTTTACCTTGCTATGTCGGAGGAGAGGCATGTCATATAAGAATGTGGGGGTGCACTCATTTCAAGTTGGAGAAGTCAAGTATGTTCAATTCATTCTTCAACTTGTAAAATCTCTTCTCACCAAGTGGCTTTGTAAAGATATCGGCTAGTTGATCTTCGGTGCCAATGCTTTCAATGCCAATATCACCCTTTTGTTGATGGTCTCTTATGAAGTGGTGCCTTATGTCAATGTGCTTGGTTCTTGAATGTTGAACCGGATTTTGTGTCATCTTGATAGCACTTTCATTGTCACAAAACAAAGGTACATTCTTGAATTTGATTCCAAAATCATTCAAAGTTGCTTTCATCCAAAGCAATTGTGCACAACAACTACCGGCACTAATGTATTCGGCCTCGGCGGTAGATAGTGCAACACTATTTTGTTTCTTTGATGACCATGAAACAAGAGACCTTCCAAGCAATTGACAAGTGCCACTTGTGCTCATTCTATCAATCTTGCATCCACCATAGTCGGAGTCCGAAAATCCAATCAACTCAAAACTTGACCCCTTTGGAAACCATAATCCAACATCACGAGTGCCCTTAAGATATCTCAATATCCTCTTGGTTGCTTTCAAGTGACTTTCTCTAGGTGAAGCTTGATATCTTGCACACTTGCACACACTAAACATCACATCCGGCCTAGAAGCGGTGACATATAGCAAACTTCCAATCATAGACCGGTATTGCTTTTGATCTACCATGTTGCCACTTGCATCAATACCCAATTGATCATTTGTGCCCATTGGTGTACTCATTGGCTTAGCATCTTGTAATCCAAACTTCTTGATCATGTCCTTGATGTACTTCCCTTGACTTACAAAAGTGCCATTCTTCATTTGCTTGATTTGAAGTCCAAGAAAGTAACTAAGCTCTCCAATCATAGACATCTCAAACTCTTTAGCCATCATATTTCCAAACTCTTCACAAAAGTCTTGATTGGTTGATCCAAAGATAATGTCATCCACATAAATTTGCAACACAAACAAGTCATTTCCAATTTTCTTGGTGAAGAGAGTGGTGTCAACCTTCCCCATCTTGAACCCTTTAGAGAGAAGAAAGTCTCTCAACCTCTCATACCATGCTCTAGGTGCTTGCTTCAAACCATACAATGCCTTCTTGAGCTTGTAAACATGGTTGGGCTTCTTGTCATTTTCAAAACCGGGAGGTTGCTCAACATAAACTTCTTTATTGATGTAACCATTGAGAAATGCACTCTTGACATCCATTTGATAGAGCTTGATGTTGTGTGCACAAGCATATGCTAACAAGATTCTAATTGCCTCCAATCTTGCAACCGGTGCATATGTTTCTCCAAAGTCAAGACCCTCAACTTGAGTGTATCCTTGTGCTACTAATCTTGCTTTGTTCCTCACAACCACACCATCTTGATCTTGCTTGTTTCTAAAGACCCACTTAGTACCAATCACATTGTAGTTCTTCGGCCTTTCAACAAGTTCCCAAACTTGATTTCTAGTGAAGTTGTTTAGCTCTTCATGCATGGCATTTACCCAATCGGAATCCTTCAATGCATCTTCTATTTTCTTAGGTTCTTCAAGTGACACAAATGAGTAGTGCTCACAAAAGGATGCTAATCTTGATCTAGTTTGAACACCACTTTGAATTCCACCAATGATTTGGTCCAATGGATGATCTCTTGCAATACTAGTAGGTTGGAGTATTGGGAGTTGATTGTTTCCACTAGCTTGACCTTGATCTTGCACTTCGTCATGAGAACCACTAGAGCTTGCTTGATTTGTATCAATTTGCACACTTTGGTTGATCACATGAGTATCATCATCATCATCAACTTGCCTCGGCCTTATGTCACCAATATCCATATTCTTCATTGCATTTGACAATTGATCTCCTCTCACATCATCAAGGTTTTGAGCTTCATTTTGAGATCCTTGGGTTTCATCAAACTCAACATCATGAACTTCTTCCAAGGTGCCATTTGTGAGATTCCAAACTCTATAAGCTTTGCTTGTGGTAGAATAACCAAGTAAGAACCCTTCATCACATTTCTTTTCAAACTTGCTCAATCTAGTGCCTTTCTTGAGAATATAGCATTTGCAACCAAACACTCTAAAGTATGCAATGTTGGGCTTTCTTCCATTCAATAGCTCATATGGTGTCTTCCCAAGTTTCCCATGGCAATAAAGACGGTTGCTACAATAGCAAGCCGTGTTGATAGCTTCACTCCAAAATGAATGACTCACATTGTATTCACTAAGCATTGATCTAGCCATGTCAATCAAAGTTCTATTCTTTCTTTCAACTACACCATTGGATTGAGGAGTGTATGTTGGAGAGAATTGATGTCCAAAACCAAGATCATCACACAATTCCTCAATTCTTGTGTTCTTGAACTCACTACCATTGTCACTTCTAATCTTCTTGATGGTAGTCTCAAACTCATTTTGCACTCTCTTGACAAAAGATTTGAATAGATCATGTACATCACTCTTGTCATAAAGAAAGAACACCCAAGTGTATCTAGTGTAGTCATCCACTATCACAAAACCATACTTGTTTCCACCAATACTAGTATATGTTGTTGGCCCAAACAAGTCCATGTGCAATAGCTCAAATGCCTTTGATGTGCTCATTTCACTCTTACTAGGATGTGTATTTCCAACTTGTTTGCCGGCTTGACAAGCACTACATGGTTTATCCTTTTCAAAAGTCACATCTTTCAAGCCTCTAACTAAGTCATGCCTCAAAAGTTTGTTCAATTGTTTCATTCCAACATGACCAAGCCTTCTATGCCACAACCATCCCATACTAGATTTGCTAAGCAAGCATGATGTTAATTGTGTCTCACTATCATTGAAGTCAACCAAGTACAAGCTACCATGTCTAAATCCTTTGAATATCAAATTTGATCCATCAACACTAATGACTTCAACATCATCACTACCAAATATGCACTTGAAACCAAGATCACAAAGTTGTGCCACCGACAAAAGATTGAAGTCCAAGCTCTCAACTAGCAACACATTAGATATGCTCATGTCATTTGAGATAGCAATTTTACCAAGCCCCTTGACCTTGCCTTTCTTGTTGTTTCCAAAAGTGATAGCATCAAAACCACCATCTTGACTTGTATCAATTGATTTGAACATACAAGAATCTCCGGTCATATGTTGAGTGCACCCACTATCAAGCACCCAATGCCTTCCTCCGGCTTTGTAATTGACCTACAAGATAAGATCAATTCTTTTTAGGTACCCAAACTTGTTTGGGTCCTCCAAGGTTAGTGACCAAGCTCTTTGGTACCCAAATGGCTTTCTTCTTTGAGCCCATCCATGGTGCACCAATGAACTTAACATGAACACCATTTGTACCCTTGGTAAGTATATAGAAAGAATCAAACTTAATTGAGGATACTTTAGCATTGGATTTCTTGTTCATGCAATGTTGCTCTATGTGACCAACTTGCTTGCAACTTTTGCAAAAGCTACCATTGTTCTTCACAAAACGAGTCTTGTGAGGAGCAAAAGCGGCCTTGCCTTTCTTGGGGTTATAGCCCAATCCCTCTTTATAGAGAGAAGCCCTTTGGCTACCCAAGCACATAAGCAAGCGGTCCTCACCACCATAAGCCTTAGCTAAGGTGTGATTGAGCTCTTTCACTTCCTTCTTGAGATTTTCATTCTCAACTATGAGTGTGGAGTCACAAGTGAAACCATCACTACTAGATGAGGATGATGTAGATGCGCTACATGAAGGGTTAGTAGGAGCAACGACAATAGGCTTATGAAAAGGTTCATCAATTATATCACATGATATGCCTATGTTGCAAGTTTTAGCTTTCTCAACATTAGTTGGCATGATTTCACATTTTTCAACTAGAGAGGAATGAGCTTCTTCAAGCTTAGTGTGAGACTTTTGAAGGTTCTTATGGTCTACCTTTAGACTCTCATAAGATGCTCTAAGCTCATCAAGTTCTTGCATAAGATTTTTCTTTTCCTTAAGCAAACCCTTGCATTCCTTTCTAGATTCTTTATAATGTTGAGTGCAATCTTCTAGCATAGTGATTAGTTCATCTTTAGTGAATTCTTCTTCATCACTATCACTATCACTATCATGATCACTCTCATTATCGGATGATACCTTAGTGGCCTTAGCCATGAAGCATGATGGAGTGTCGAAGAGGGAGACCTTCTCTTGGATTGCAATGCTAGCATGTCCCTTCTTCTTGCTCTTGTAGTTATCTTCATCATCACTTGAGGAATCATCACTATCCCATGTAGCAACATGAGAATCATTCTTCTTTTTATGAGAGCTCTCCTTCTTTTCTTGCTTCTTCTTTTGCTTCTTTCTCTCCTTCTTGATAGCATCTTCATCATCACTATCATAAGGACACTTCGCAATGAGATGATCCTTGCTATGGCATCTAAAGCATCTCATGGTATGCTCATTCTTCTTAGATGAGTTCTTCCTTCTTCTTGCACGATAGCCCTTCTTCTTCATGAATTTGCCAAATTGCTTGACAAAGAGAGCCATCTTCTCATCAATGTCATCACTATCACAAGAGCTTGAGTCTTCTTCACTTGATGATTCAATCTTGGATTTACCCTTGGATGTGGTGGCTTTGAATGCCACACTCTTCTTCTTTTCATCATCTTTCTTCTCATTCTCCTTCTTCTTCTTATTGACCAACTCATCCTTCTCATCATCTTCTCTATATGAATCATCGGTCATCACTTCTTGAAATATTTGTTGAGGAGTTGAATCCTTCAATGTTGTCCTCACTAGCACGGTGATCAATGTATCAAACCTCTTGGGCAAGCTTCTCAAGAACTTCATAGAGAATTGGTTGTCCTTGACTTCCTCACCAAGTGCCTTGAGCTCATTGACAATCACTTGCAACCTATGAAACATCTCCGGTACACTCTCATCATCTTGCATCTTGAAGCTTGAAAATTTTTCTTGCAAGATATATGCTTTAGCGGTCTTTGTGCCTTCGGTACCCTCAAATGTTTCTTCTAGCTTGGCCCAAGCATCATGTGCAACTTCTATGTTCTTCACTTGCTCAAATGTCTTGTCATCTAATGCCTCATGAAGAGCACTAATTGCAATGTCATTGCATTGGAGCTTCTTCTCTTCCACCGGTGTAGGTGCTTCCGGATTAGCAATCTCAAATTTTGTTTCGGTGACCTTCCACACTTCTCTATTGATTGACTTGAGGTGTGCGGTCATCTTAACCTTCCAATATGCATAATTTGTGCCATCAAAGTGAGGTGCCTTCTTGGTGTTGTTGATGTGCAAACTTAATTGAGCCATTTCTTCTTCACCGTAGGTTGTTAAGCCTCAAATAAACGGTGCCTCGGCTCCGATACCACTTGTAAGGTCCAAATAGGCTAGAGGGGGGGGGTGAATAGCCTAATTAAAACTTCTACGAGAAATACTAAACCACAAGTTAGTACAAAAGGTGGCGGAGCAAAATGCACTAGCTCTAACTAATTAAGCAAGCCACCTACACAAGTCTAGTACAAGGCTATCCACTAAACACAACAACAACGACAACAAGCTAGAAACAAGAAGTAATACTAGAGAAGAGCTTCGAGTGATTATACCGCCGTGTAGAGATGAGAAGTAATGCACTCGTAGAATCAATCACAATAATCAACCACAAGAGAAATCCTCGGTAGAGAGATGACACAAGATTTTTACCGAGGTTCACTTGCTTCCCGGCAAGCTACTCCTCGTTGTGGCGATGCACCCACTTGTCGGTTCGCGAGCTAATCAACTATCAAGAGTTGAGCCCTCGGCGGGCGCCGCACAACCGCACACAAGATGGGGATCCTCCAAGCCACGAGCTCCACTAGAGTATCCAATTCGCGAACTCCCGCGGGGAAGGATCAAGGACCCCTTACAACACTTGGTGAAGGCTCCAACAATCTCCAATTGCGAGCTCAATCACCTCCGCTGCTCCAAGCCGTCTACCGTGTCGGGAAACACGGAAGAGTAACAAGAAATCCGCAGCAACTCGAAGAACAAGTGCCTCTAGAATGCAACTCTCAAGCAATGCACTTGAATCTCACTCAATCTCACTCAAGATGTGCAATCAATCAAAGAGATGAGTGGAGGGGTTGTTCTCTAGCTCAAAGTATGTCTCTAGGTCTCAAAATGTGCAAGAGTTACCCTCAAAACCCGTCCACCATCTATTTATAACGAAGGGGTACGCAGCTAGCCGTTACCGCGCGAACCAGTTCAAATCGTACTCACCGGACGCGCCGGTCAGAGTGACCGGACGCGTCCGGTCACTACGCGACAAACAAAATCGCGCGGGTCAGAACTAGCCGTTGCAACCACCGGACGCGCTTGACCGAGCCACCGGACGCGCTGGTGACGACTGGACGCGCCGGTCCCGTGACCCACCGGACGCGCCGGTCAGCACCGAGCCGCGCACCGCGAAACATCCACCGGACGCGCCGAAGGACCCACCGGACGCCACAGTGCCCGCGTCCGGTGGGAGTCCAGTAAGCTCCCGACGCCACCGGACGCGTCCGGTGGTACGTGACCGGACGCGCCCCGCGTCCGGTGCACGAACCCTAGCAGCACCCGCGCCGCGATGAACTGACCGGACGCGCCCCGCGTCCGGTGCAGCGTCCGGTGCAGCGTCCGGTGCTGCGTCCGGTGCACGCAGTGACCTCCGTTCGCCTCCGTTTCTTTTCCGACTTTCGGCGCAGAGGAAAATAGGGGTTTCACTTCCCCAAAAAGCGCCGAATCCCGCCTCGCAAGCTCGGCGGGAGGGAGAGAGGAACCCAAACCCCTCTCTACCGCTCCAACTCCACCGCCTTCGCAAATGTGCTAACATCACCGAGTGTACACCACCATGTGCATGTGTGTTAGCATTTCACAAACATTTTTCCAAGGCGTTATGTTAGCTCTTTACTAGATTCTAAATGCATATGCTCAAGACATTTATCTAGTGGCACTTGATTTCCGAGCTAACCGTGATTGCCCCTCTTGATAGTCGGCTATGTATCCTAAACCCGGTCAATCACTTCTCTACTCATCTTAGACCGGCAAAAGGAAAACCCTATGGTTATACCTTTGCCTTGCGCTCTTAGATCCTTCTCTTCCACTTGATCATCATGTCCATCATTTCATGTCCATCTCCACCATGATCTTGCTCATCATTTCATGCACCAAATCATGTGGTCTTGTGGCCATCTCTCCATGCCATTTCCACCTCCATCACATGTTGCTTATGCCTAGCTTAATCACACTTGATACAATAGCATTAGCAACTTGGTGTCATTAATTACCAAAACCAAACTTGGGCTTTCAGCTGCCTCTACGGCGGCCGAGGCCGACCTCCGAGCCCTAGGGGCAGCACGAAGCGTTGACCGCGGCCTGGTGTGGATGGTCGGGCGGCGGCGCTGAAGCAGGGGCCTGGCACGGTCTCGTCGGGGCGGGGCGATGGCATCCGTCTCGCTCTGTCTCTCTTGTTCCTATGTGTGGTTCGCTCTCTCCCATCTCTCCCTGACCGTGGAGATCTTGTGACCGTGACGGTGAATTAAAGCAACGAAGAGATAAGGCTCGGGGCAAAACAGGAAAGAAAAATGGTCGCGACAAAAAAAATATTAAATTTGGTACTGAATACTCCACAGGGCATTCTAGCGGCGTGCCTCATTTGATAAAGGCATCCTAGCTTCATGCTCTGACCGTGGAGATCTTAATGGCATTCCAGCGAAACCTGTTCCCCACGAGGGCAAAATCCCCATTTTCTCGGGGATAAAGGGCCTCTGGGCTCTCGGGACAGATTAGTGAGAGTGTGCCCTCTGGGTTTTGGGCCCAATGATCAGTGCTTCAGGGGATGAATGTTTCGGAATAACTACGGACAATGTGGCTCACACTAACGGGACTATGGGAGACTTTGCCGCACGCAAAAGGAGCCCGCGCCGCCTATTTTTTGCCCCACCATGTGGACCCCACGTAGCTTCATGCTCTGACCGTCGCACTCGCTCTATTTCGCGCGCGCACGCGGCATTGTCCACGCGGCCACACACGAGAACCCATGTGGGTCCTAGTCACCTGCCCTCCTTTGGATGCGTCGCGGATGTGTCTGTTGGCCTCAGGCTCCCTCTAGTGATCCACGCTGGCAGGCGGCTGCGGTAGGTGGGTCTCATTGCAACGTGAAAACACCAGATCTACTTTTACCACATCCAAATAATAAACTTACAACATGCGTATGAAACAGCTGAAACACTTACAAAAACACCTGAAAACACTTGAAACATGTGTGTAGCCATTGCAAACATATGCAACATCTAGTTCTACTTTTGTAACATCTAGACAAAACACTTGCAACATACGTATGAAACACCTAAACACTTGAAACATACGTTTGCAACATGTATGTTATATGCAACATCCAGATCTACTTTTGCAACATCCAGATGAAACACTTGAAACATATGCCTGAAACACTTGAAACATACGCTAACATGCGTATATAGCCATTACAACATATGCAACATCTTGATGAAACACTCATACGTAACACCTAAAACACGGAATCGCCAGCGCCCATGGCCCGTCGTGGGAGGAAGCTCGGGTCGGTGGTGGCATAGCTCCCAGTTGTGGTGTCTTTGGCCGGCGGCGACCTTCTCATGGTACGTGGTGCTGGGGTGGTGGTGGCGTGGTGAACGCCACCGCCACTACGGGCGAGGCGGAGTGGGGCATGTCGCGGGATGGGGAAGTGGAGTAGTCCGAGATTGGTGCGCGGCGGGGTGAGGCTGAGTGGGTTGGGCGGATGGCACGTTGAAGCCGCGACAAACGAGCATGGAGTGGGAAAATGTCGCGCATCTAAGCATTATCACATTTTTCTACCCCAACAAACCCACCCCTCAAAGGCTACGGCTAAATTAGTTTTCAGAATAAACACCTAACCGTGCAGCAGGCGATGGAAAGAATAGATGAACAATTTGTGCAATACAAACGACGTTTCAACCACACACTTAGTGTGTTCACTTCTGAAAAATCCCAAAAGCTAATCCAGAACCACCTACTCAATTGACAAGCATAGCTTTTTGTAGCTGCTTTATCTACCTAATAAAGTTGTGTTTCTGCGCTAGGTCATGGCTGTGCCACCGGTGCTTTCTATACATATAAACTCTCTTTCTCCGCACATAAACTCTCTCTCTTCTCTGCTTAATGAAAAGACAAAGCTTCTGACATTAAGTTTAAATTTTTCTTTTGACATGGCCAAATCTTGTTCATAAGTTTGCTGTCCCTTTAGGCCAACTTTGACCACCCAAATGAACTAAGGTGTCTGAAGTGGATGGCTACCATGCCAAATCTTTCACATAATCAAATAATAGCTAAAATCAGTCAAATATGTCAAATCTTGGCTTAGCTATCATCGGCATATATTTTCCATGAACCAACCACACCCAACAAAGAAGCAGGGGTTACTCTAGTTCTTGCCCCTCTCTAGTAGTAAATCAGTAAAATGAATCATTGTGAATATTTTAGATCAAGACGTTAAACTTCTAAGGGAGTGTGCCAAACTCTCATGTTGCAATTATTACAATAAAAGGTAAAATAATGTAGTAAATCACATGGTAACAAAAAGCTTAACAGAGGGTACAATTATGTTTGTGTTCTGCCTCACTTATTTTGCACAGAAACAGAAATTTCCAAATAGATAAATGTGAAACATTAGGCATATAACGCAAAACACAATCTATGAATGTTTTTCATGTCATCTCGCAGCGAAGGGAAGAAAACAGCAATAGGAACGTAAGAACCAGATTTCACCATTTAGGGAGAAGTGATATGTTTTGTTTGTTCGGTGTGTCTTCAGGCCCAGCAGCCATTTTCTCCATGTTAATCATCTCTAATTTTCACCTGTCATCAAGAAGGTAATACACGATGAGGAAAAAATTAATCTTCTTTAACAAAAAAATGTAAATTGAATCAAACTTCTTTTTTATAAACAACACAAAAGCTCTCATCTGTCCCATATACTACACACTCATGAACCTAATCCACCGAGTCACTAGTTACACAAAAAGCGGTAGTGGGACTGCTACGCTTTCAGAAACAACTAGTAGCTTAAGGGTAACAATAACTGGCTAAGACATAAATATGATCTAACTCATGAAAACATGACATATAGAAACACTCTCAAGTGTCCAAACAAAGTTCTTTAACTGTAATCATAGTTTATACTGCAAACAAGTGGCATATATGTACCATAGAAAAAAGAGCACGTACGATCGACCCACTGTCTCGTGCAAGCAATCTAGAACAATGAGCCTCTCCTCATTGGTTGGTCAATTTCCTTCAACTCTGAGCATTTGTCAATAAATAAATCTCTTATATGCACAATTGCATCTGTTCCACCAATTGATTTAAGCCCTGAACAACCAAGAAACTTCAATCTCTGAAGTGATTTGAGATTACTGCTCCACAGGTGGCCAGGAACGGACACTATGCATTCACAGAAATAAATCTCCAGTGACTCAAGGGAGGTGAGGTTCTCCAGGCAACTGGGAAACCAAGCAGAGAAATCCCCACAATTCCATAACGTGAGCTTTTGGAGGGACGATGGTAACAACATTGCACTTTGCCAATCAAGATTTTGACACACTGAAATGTCCAAACCGATCAGACGAGGAAAACTTTCCAATCTATTAGCTGGCAGGGACAGCAAGCCACATCTCCTAAACAAAATTCTCTCAATGGCAGGGAGATATAGGAGGTCATCGATACTTTGAAGCTTATCGCAGTCATCAATGGTTAGCTGAGTGAGTAATGGGAACTTTCCCATTCTGCTTCTGGCCCTACCATGTATAAGGTCAGTGGATATAGGTTCTGAATCTCTAATAATTGTTAGAGAAGAACAAAAAGTGATCCGGAGCTCCTGTAGTAATGGAACATTCCACATTTGCAGTTCGATGGATTCTAGAGGGCAGTTTGATAAATGCAAGATGGTGAGAGAACTACACTCAATGTTGCCTCCGAGAATCCCAGAGTTCGTCAGACACAGCTTCTTTAGGGATGGGACAAACAGGCTCTGTGATTTGATCATTGGACAATGGGATACATGCAGTACTTCAAGGAAACACAAATCTCCAAACCTATCTGTTGGTATAGATTTTAAACTTCTGCAATAGGAAATTTCTATTTTCTTGATGATAGGCGCATAAGCTGGTTGTAGAAATTGTTCGAGGCTTGACAAGTTTTGGCAATTTCTAATTTGTACATCAGTCAGGGACGAGAAAGTGCTGTCGTAACTGTGAATCTGCATTAAGCTCATTGAATATGTTATGCTCCTGATATTGTCCCAATACTCAAACCAAAGTGACGTTATATTTGTCAAGTTTTGTGGATGAAACCCTCTTGGAAGATGTTCACCGTTATTTTTTGGGAACTTTAATTGCCTTATCTGTCCTTTGTCAGCTGCAACTTCACAAATATCCACCGAATGTAGACGATGAAATTGATATTTCACTGATTCAAATTTCTGTAGATTGACCAGCATATTAAAGCCACAAGGAATGTCATCAATCTCCCATCTCTTAGCATATAATATCTGGATATTGTGGAGGCAACAAAATGCTGCAGGAAGCTTCTTGCAAAGGCAAGAGTTGAGGATTTGAAGGTACCGAAGATGCTTCATATTGCTAATACTATTTGGAAACCCCCACTTAGATAGAGAGGAACAGACCATGACACGCATGCACAAAAGCTCAGTACACCATTTTTCCATCACAGTATTGCCAATTTCACTCTTTAAAGACATGGCACAAAGTAGAGTACGCAACTTTCTATGCTTGCATAGATTCAATAAGTCGGAACATTTAACATCTCCGCCTTTGAGCACCGACAGATGGAGGACATTCTGAGGGATCTTTGGAAGATCATTTGTCTCTTTTATTGCAAAACACTCGTCTTTTGAAACCAGTTGTGCCATGTCATGCATCAAATCATGGATTACATATTTCTCATTCAACCATGGATGTTTTTTAAAAAAAGACAGATGTGCAAGTTCTTCAAAATACTGACCGCTAGTACATTGAAGCGGAATGTTAGGTTGCTCTTCCACAAAGCCTTCTGCTACCCAAATTTCAGCTAAATCTTCCTTTTTGAAATTGTAATCTTTTGGGTACACAGCACAAAATGAGAAGCATCTCTTTAAGTATAATGGCAAATACATGTAGCTCAAACGAAGAGCTGGCAAAATGTCAGTATCCTCTTGTTGAAGCTCCCACAATTGACTCTTAAGAATCCTATCCCAATGTGCGGGGTCAAGGCTCATTCCTAACAACCTTCCAAGGGTTTTTGCAGCTAAAGGAGAGCCTCTCAACTTTGGGAGTATTACCTCACCAATCCGTTCCAACTCAGGAACATTGTTGGAGCTATCAGATCCAAACACACAGAGTTTAAAGAACTCCCGAACCACATTAGCAACCTTTGGAGACCTAGTGGTGACAAGCATCATGCTTCCCTGAAGTACATTTTGAAATGGTGCACAAAAGTGCTTCCAATGCTGATCATTTTCATCCCACATATCATCAAGAACAATTAAGAATCTTCTGGTGTTAATGCTATTTGCAAGAGCAACTTGAAGAAAATTCAAATTATCATTTTTTGGAACTTTGCCAGAAGATTGTTCTATGGCTTCTTTAGTTAACCTCTTGACATCAAAATCATCTGAGACACAAATCCAAATTATCGAGTCAAAGTGACATTTAACTTTAGAATGGTTGCAAATATCTTGAGCCAGGGTAGTTTTTCCAACACCCCCAATTCCAACAATTGGCAAAACTGGAACTCCACTTCTTGTTCTCTTACATCCAGAAGGACCCATGCTATTATTTGTTGGTACACCAAGCAGCTTGATCAACTTCTTCTTTTCCTTATTACGGCCAAAAATCTTTGCCTCAGTGGGGAAAGAGGTCGTCTCAGGTCTGAATGATTTGTCAAACCGTGGAATTTGAAGTAAACCCATTTTCTCAAGCTGCCCGGAAAGATTATTGAGCCTCTTCTGGATATCATACACTCTGTTTAAGCTGCCTTGAGTGACACTGTGAACAAAGTCAATGATTGGTTCCACTGAGCTCGTATTTCTCTCTACTGAAGCCTTTGTCTCATACCATCTAAACTCATCTAGAAGATCTTCTGCATCATACACTGCATCTTTGAGTCTTGAAAGGAGGTCAGCCACATAATGATCATGGATCCTCCACTCTGCTCGATCAATCAGGTTGTACATTGCTGGTAGAGTATCGCTAAGGCATTGAAGGTCACCCTGCAACTGACTTACGTCTCCATCAAGTTTTTCCTTTTGTTTTTGATTCAGCTGGGATTTTAGAGATGGAATGGCTGATGTAACCCATTGGAACAAATTGGCACACTCATTGAGGTTACTGATGACTCCAATGGTTTTTGGTATGTTGATTATGTTCATATTGTTTGGACCCTGAAGATTTTTGCTTCGTCCTGTGTCCTGGACAAACAGTGGATGTATTGAGCTTTGGAAAAGTTGGAGTATATCTTGTGGATTTTAATGTTAGTAAAAGTATATACATACGAAAAGGTAGTTAATATGGCAAACATTTGTGACGTCACATGTTTTAATCCTAGAGAAAGATAATGTTGCACCTGAAGGCTGAAGCTTACTTTAGATGGATATTTCCTCACCAAATCAGGAGAGGATACTCGACAATGAATATGACAGAATGAAGTTTCAACATGCAGTGCATTGGTTAAAACAGAGAATACCTAGTGAAATGATTGTGCACCTTAACAGAAAACAAATTAATATGAACTGTAAAATAGCAAACAAATACAAGACGATGCGATGTATGAATGATGTTTGGTGATGTCTTGTTTGGTTACCTTTTTGTGTGCCTTATGTCTGACTGTGAAGTGTGAACTGTGCTCAGTGAGTAGCAGATCTGATTCATGGCTTGCTAAGAGGGCATGCTCACCTGTGGTTGTTGGGAGAAAAATAAGATAAAGAGGAAAGGAAATTGGAAAGGATGAAAGGAAAGTAGAAAGGCCCAATCAAGAGAGGTGTTGGCTTACAGGCTCGATTGCAGGGATCGACATGTTACTTCAGCGGTTCTGCTCCAGCTCTTCCTGTGAGCTCTTCCTGTGAGCTTCCATACAGAACAGATAACTTACAGGCCAGATTGATTGTCCCTGAACTCTGAACTCTCTCAAGAGGCTTCATGTAATCTTCCAGGAAGTGCCGTAGTCAACTGTGGCAGTCTTCCGGTGTATGCTGTCCACTCGTTTAGTTTATTTCCAGGCCAGAGAAAATATCACGTTGTCCCCCACTTGGTGTTGCTACTGTCATCATCTATATGGATCCAAAAATACCGGTAGCGAAAGTTTTGTCCATGTTGGCGTTATAACTTGAAATACATGTTCTTACAAGATCCAGACATCTCAAAATCATTATTATTAGAGACTGTTAGGATCCATTTGTGCTAATACTTAGCACTTAGCAGCTAACATTATCAGGCAGGGATCCAAACACGGCCTTAAATCAGTTGATGTGCCTGAAAGCAATGTACACCGCACTGAAAGCAACCATTGTCTCTGACTAAAGAACTTCCTTTCTTTATCTCGGCCAAAAAATCTTTGCCTGAGTGGGGAAAGAGGTGGTTTCGGGACTGAATGATTTGTCAAACCGTAGAATTGCTTGAAGTAAGCTATTTTCTAAATCTCGAGCTATCCCGAAAGATTATTGAGCCTCATCTGGATATCAGTCACTCAGGGTTCCGCTCCACCTCTTCCTGTGAGCTTCCATGGATCTGCTGCTTACTGGCTATGCGTGCGAGAAGAGGAGAACACGGAACAGAAAATCTTACAGGCTAGATTATATTGATTGTCACTGAAGTACTCTCAACTCTCTCAAGAGGCTTCATGCATGTAATCGTCCTGGAAGTGTAGTAGTCAACTGTGGTGGTCTTCCCCTGTGATGTACTTCCCACTCATTTAATTTATTCCATTCCAGGCCAGAGGAATTACCAACTTATCCCCGATTTGATGTTGCTACTGTCATCCTTCTAGAGCCAAAAATATCTGTAGCGAAATTTCTGCCCATGTTGGCATTATAGGTTGAAATACACAATGTTTTCTTACAAGACCCGACATCTCAAAATCATTATAATAAATCAATTGATGTGCATTCGTGCTTTCAAAGCAATTGTACAACCTCATTGAAAGCAACCTGATCAGCACATTCTTTTCTTTATCTCGACAAAAAATCTTTGCCTGAGTGCAGAAAGAGGTGGTCTAGGGGCTTGAATGATTTGTCAAACCGTGAAATTGCTTTAAGTAATTTGATTTTCTCAAGCTATCCAGAAAGCTCTTACTATTTGCTATCTAGATGGCCCTTCGTGGAAACTGCTTGGTGTTCATTCTAAAGATTTAAATAGTATCTGTAGAACAATTAGAAAGTTTATTAGGGTGCCAAAAATATATTTTCAGAGTACTAAAACCTTGATGAAAATGCAACCCAAGTTTAAGAACCGCTAATAAATTTACTCATTAACTCTACATAGTTAGCATATGCCGCATGGGCAATTTAGTGCAAAATATGATTATTTTGACCTTATATATAGCATAATTAGCAACATTAGAGTAAAAAATTATTTTGAGAGTACAGTAATCTATATGAGAATATGGGACAAGTTTAATAACCCTTGATGAAATTTGCTCATTTACCCACACACTCCTACAGGTAATGCTATGGTACATCCTTTACTTCTTAAGATGTAATATCTCAAATAAATCTAGACAATTATTTTTTTGAATTTTGTGGATTTTTAAATTAATTAGTCAATTATTTAATTAAGTTAGAAAAAGAAAAAATATTGCTGAATCCCCAAATCACAGGGACAGAAGCCGTGGTTGCCCTTCCTTTTCCGTGGTCTGTGAATAAGTCATGCTAACTTCGTCGCAAAAAAAAAGTCATGATAACTAATAAAAACCATTAAACAAGTCATATACTGAACACATTATGTCACGTCACATGCAAATGAAGTACACTTCACGTTGGCACATGCAAATCACGTCCATGCGAATTCAGATGTACATATTAAGTCTATGTAAAATTACATAGTAATCAAAATATATCAATTATAAAGTTGCAAAATAAAAAGATTTATCATATCCACCTGACCACGCATGCATGTCAAATCTAGGAAAAAGATTTTTTATATCTAAATCTTTCCTAATTTATCATACTTTACAAAATAAAAAATTAAATAAATATATATTTCACCTATTACCTCTAGGTAAAGTGTGACCATAACCACTCATAGTCATTTGGGTGTACCGTAGCCATGTAGGAGGTTGCCTCCACCAACTGATGCATCACCGAGGTAGCTGGTAGCCCTTCTTCCACATGGCCTTTCCCTGATCTGGTAGGGACAAATCTAGGCCTGCATAATTTGAAAGCTCGCATCTGGTAGAAAATTAGGCAGAACCTCTGTGTGTGTGTTCTCTGTGGTCAACAAAAAAAAAGTTGCTGCTCATCAGACGAGCATCTAAAATAGCTGAAATCCTGTGGTGCCTTCTCCGCCAGAGTTTCTAGACGTAGGAGATGCAGAGGCCACTCTAGTTCTGGACCCTCTCCAGTAATAAATAAATTATTAGTTATTAGTAAACCAAACACACCCAACAAACTAATGGTGCATGTGAAGTGAAGCCTTTCCGTGTTCCGATCATACGAATTTGATATTAACAGAGTGCATTTACGTCATGTTTGACGATACAAAAAAAAAAGCATAACCGAGGGTACAATTATGTTTATGTTCTGCCCCACTCAGAAAACAGGAATTGCAAAAAGGTAGGAATAACACACAATCTATGAATGGTTTTTGTGTCATCTTGCAGAGCATCAGAACCGCGGATTCAACCATTCAGGCAGAAGTGAGATGTTTCATTTGTTCTCGTTGGGTTGAGCCCTGCAGCCTGCACTGCACATATTTGCTCCATCTCAACCAGCTTTAATTTCCATCTGTTGTCATCAGGAAGACAACACGATGAGGGAAAAAAAAGAAATTTCTTCTATAACTTAAAATGTAAGCATACTCAGAGCATCTCCAGCAGTTCTCCAATACCTTCCCTATCCCCATAAAACTGTCATATTGAGGATAGTTATGTATTTTTCTTACTCCAGCAGTTCCCCAATACCTCTCTCTTTTTTGGTTGCCACCAATATTTCCCTCATCTTCCCTCAAAGAAAGAAGGAGATACAACTCCCGCAATACCATGGGGACTATCCCAACTACCACTTTTTAACCATATTTTTTCTTATACTCCTGTGGGGCTCACCTTCCATATGAGTATTAGAGGAGATATATTAAGGTACTGCTGCAGCAACTTCCTCAATATTGACAAAAGTTAATATTGGGCTACCCCAAAGGTGACGGGCAGATCGATCTATCCGAGAGGTTTGGCCTATTTCCCCGGCACGATGCTGTGGAAAGGCACCCCGGTCGGCCAGATGCGCGACCGGTTGATGCCCATGGCGTCGATCGTCTCAACATACATCATGTTGAGGCCGCTACCCCCATCCATCAGCACCTTGCTGAGACGCTTCTTGTCAATGATTGGGTCAACGACAAGCGGGTACCACCCCTGGTGATGGGGGGCTTCGGCTTTGGTCCTCACTGTTGTCATAGCGGCTGCCATGATGGGGGCTGTAGCGGTGGCCGACCTCTCTTCTTTGCTCCTCTCGCCCGCGCTTGCGGGCGTTCAAGGTGTCGCGTGCGTCGCGGTTGTTGCCGAGTTGGCCATGCATCCGGGCCAAGACGGCCCTTCCACTGTCGCGCGTCGACTAGTGGACGGAGGCGGCCCTACCATGGTCCTTGGCGAGCTTTTCCCCTCTGTTGGGGGCTGGTGGGCAGATGCATCGTCGTCGTGGTGCGTCGATGATGCATGCTGACTGGCATTGCGCCGTCGAGACGCCGAGCTCTCCACCTGCTGCACCACCGCGTGCTCAAGCAACGTGCGGATCTCACGCTGCGCCTGGCATTCCTCGGGTGTCACGGGCTCCGGAAGCCTTCAGAGCAGAGCCGTCGTCGTCCTCGACGATTCTCTGATGCGCGTTGCGGGCACGAGCGCGCACCGCGTCATGGTGCTGTGCGATCTCGTGCTTGAGCGCCACGTGCTCCTCCCCCAGATGGAGTCACGCGGTTTCGAGCTTTCACTGTCGCTCCCGCTGCTGGTTCATACGCGGGCGGGGCGGGACATCTGTGTCCGCCACAGCCCTGTGCCTATCGGCAGGGCATGGGGGAGTCCCGTTCCCCCCATGAGGAGCGCCATCATTGGCGCTTGCAGCGCGTCCCTCGGGGGTCACCTCTCGGCGAGTGTCATCGGCGATCTCCGCCATGAAGCATTCGTGGGAGGGGTAGTAACTCCCCTGGCTAGAGGCGGAATCGGAAATTGACTCTGAATCGTTCACGAGGGGATCGTGGAACGATTCCATGACGTAGTCAACCATTCCCACGAACTCATCGTTCGTGGATGGCGGACAAAAGCGTCGCGCCATATGGCGCTCGATAATCTGCGTAGTGTTGCGCAAACCATAAGGGATGTCGTGGCGCCCTGGGTCAGAGTGTCCGAGGAGAGTGGCTCTCCGCCAGCGAGCTGTGTCATGATGTTGACGAAGGAGAAGGTGAGAGCCCGTAGGTCCTCCAAGGACGGGCAAGGTCCCAGGTACATGGCGAGCTAGTGCTCCAGTCTCCCGAAGTCAAAGTCGAGGATCTGGTCAAGCTACAGGGCGCGGGCCTTTGGAGCGTCCAGCTGCAGCTCCTCGAGAGCCTCGACGATCGCATCGAGGCTAGTGGGGGAGGAGACTGGACGAGCGCGATAGCCTTCACCAGCTCTCCCTCCATGGTGATGACAAAGTCTAGACTCTCGAAGTGCACGTGCATGCCCGGGGTCCAGTCGATGCTGTGGCTGGCCATCTGAAGCCTACCAAAAGCGATGAAATGCGCAAAGTCCCCCTACCTAGCGTGCCAACTGTCGGTGTTCGGAATCACTGGCTAGTAAATTTAGTGTATTGCGCGTTTAGGCTCGGATGTTGTGCAAAAAGGACACGAAGATGTATACTGGTTCGGGCGGAATGTCCCTACCTCCAGTGGCGAGCTGCTCATGTTACCTGCACTAGAGTCTATAGTAGGGGTTACAAACGGCCAAGAGAGGAATGTGCTCCTAGTCTCTGGTGAAAGTAAAACGGAGTTAAAGTGCTCCCGAATGGTCAAAAAAGATCCCCAATGGGGCGCCCAGCCTTCCCTTTTATATGCCAAGGGAAGGACCTAGGGTACACGAGAGAGAGAAACAGATAAGGAGACAACCCCGGGGCTGTGCTGCCCTTCTCCTCCACTGGCGGGTCCTGCAGGTCCTGTGGATGACAACAAAGGCATGCGCGTATTGTGGCTATGTCTATCTCTGGTGCTACAGGCGGGCGTCGCCGTCTTTGGTCATGATTCCCTATTCGTCACAGGTCCTATAGGCAGGCGCCGCCGTTTGGCCGCGGCGCTCCATTCCTTCCTAGCATGCGGTATGGTCGACAGATTCCCTGTCTAGAGTCGCACGGGGATCGAGCAGCACAGTGCCGGTTCGACCGGCACTGTTAGGGACGTGAGTGCCTAAGTATAGCTTGTGACGGCCGCCGGTAACGTCAAGATGCGCCTGCCCCCTCCTTAGCGTTAGGGGCATGGTCTTGGGCCCACATCCCTCGCTCGTAGCGATTGGGGGTGGCGGGAGCCCTCATAGGGGCCCGTGCCCCTGCCCGAGGCTGACCCTGCAACCCCCCCCGGTCGGGCGAGGTAGTACCGTTTTCAAGGGGTCGAGCGAGACGGACCCCGTGCCCCTAGGGTCGGACGAGGCGGAGCCTTTCCCCTGGGGGTCGGACACAGCTAGGCCCACACCCAAGAGGTCGAGCGAGGCGAGGTCCACGCTCAGGGGGTCAAACGAGGTGGAGCCCTCACCCTTGGTCGGTCAGGACGGAGTTCCATACCAAAGGGTTGGCCAGGTTCGTGATCACGTTCCTGATTTATCGAGAGGCTAGTTCTTAGAGTCTTCTTTGGGCATGGCGATCATTGACACCTGACACCCTCTTTATATAGGTAGATGGGTAGGGTTATAGCAAGGGCGATCAGCGCTACAGATTGGATTCCAGGTTTGTTACAACAAATCAATTCTATCCAACCATAGTTGTGATGGCAGCAGATATCCTTGATATGTCATGATCTCCAAGTTGATAGTTGCGCCTAGTCCTCGCGGGCCTCCTCATCGGTCACCCTCCGTTGATGGGCCAGATATATGGTCAGTGAGGATACCTCAGGCCCATATCTCTGACACCAATGTTGTATAATTAATTCATAATATTCATCAAGACTTGTAATATATGTCTTCTGCCTATTTATGTACTCCGATGATGAGATGTGATCTTGATTTGTGGAGGCTATCGTGGTATGATACTCAACCAGGGTCCTGGTCCTGATAGTGGAGATGTGTTGCATCTCCAGGGGAGTCACCGATGTTGGTTTGCTTAAATTGAGCTGGTCAAGTGGACGACACTCGATGTAGTGAAGTTAACGCAACGGGTCCTCACAGCGAGTATCGGAGCACACAGTTGTCTGTCATAGACTTTAGCCACACGTTCAAGGAACAACTTAACATGGAGATACATGAGCATTGGAAACTTAACTAAAAGATGAGGTCATAGGTAGTTAGATAGAAGGGAAACTAAAATATGAAATATTTCATCTAATACCTTACTGGAATTATAACTTAGCTAATAGTCTTACTCTCCCCCTATGCTTAATTAATTTTGTGAAGTGATTCTTTAACTTGTCTTGTCTATCACCGGGAATGGAGTGGGTCAAATAGGAGCCAAAACTAGGTGTAATCAACTAGATTGTGAGGGTTGAAGTCAGTTAGAAATGAGTGAGAATGAGAGCTAAATAGGAAATGTTTATAGCCCTATGTTTTATAAAATTTCAGATTCATGTGTGTGACTTGGGATTGCATATGGATGTTCGTAATCTGAGATTTCAGCAAGCACTTTAAATGTTCATTGCCATTGTTTAGTATATAATCTCTTACTTGCTTTGATTCACATATATTCATGTCTTGCTACCAATGCTAAACTTATTAATATACTCAATCTCATATACCATGCCATGCTTAAAAATGACATGTTCTACATCATGTTTTTATATAATACCTCACTTGTTGTACTTGAATTTACATCTTGTTGTACATGCTAAGCCTATTGACATGCTTAATCTAACACATACATGTTTGAAAATTATGAAATACCGACATGCTTCATAACTTGAACATATAACTTGCCTTACTTGTTAGATGCAAATCATGTTTTACCTTTTGTATATATGCTGCTAGTACCATGTATAGGAAGTAAATACATTGGCAACAATGTATGGAACGTTGTCCATGCAGCATCAATCTCATTGGTGCCACTTGTGCATGCTTATTTGGTGCAAATGGTAATGTATGTATTTAAAATTCTGCAATAAATTCATGTGCTAGCTTGCTGAAATTTTGGGAAACCCATGTCCGTATGCAATTGCTGTTTACACTTAAGTGATGTTTCATTGCTTACCAAGTTTTGCCACGAATCCCTTTGTGAAAAGTAGTTGAGTGAGGATGACGTGTAGTCGTGCATCCATGTTGCATACATATGCATCTCAGTGCATCCCTCTAAGCATTGCTACCTAGAAATTGCTAGATGTTGTTTGTTTCCTGTGTAGATTTAAAGGGTTGTGCCTTTTGACTTAATTATACCTTGAATCATGTGTTTGTGAAAACTAAAAAGTTGTAGTACTTTTCTCATGCTTCCCAAGATGTTAAAGAACATGATTTTTAGTGAACTAGAACTCGTGCTATATATCTCTGTAGTTTATATTAGAATTCTGTCCATGCCTGTGCAGTTTTGTTGTGGTGATAGTTTCGTGATGCAAATGATATTTTATGTAATTGGGGTGAATATAAAAGTTGTAGATAACTTTCTTATCTAGCTTTTCCCAAAATTGCATGATTTTAGAACAACAGATCTGAAAGTTATAGATTTACATATACCCTGTCAGGTTTTGTTTGCATTCTTGACAGTGCTGCAATGCTACATCTTTTTGACCATGATAGCTGTAGAATCACCTCTTGGTGACATAAAAGAGTTTTAGTCCTTTTAACAAACTTTCCAAAAAGTTATGGAGCATGTTTGTCGCATGTTTATAACTCCCGATATAGCTGTTTAAAGTTTAATGTCAGATTCTGTCCAAGTCTGGACAGAAATGCTTCTTTGTAATGTTTAGCTTTGATAACTGTTGAATTAGCTCTGGGTGATAATAACAAAGTTATAGATAATTTCATAAGCTTTCCAGAAAGTCTGAGAATACTTTATTTTCATGCTTATAACTCCAGTTATGGTTAAATTAAGTAGCGGTTATGTTGCAGTCCAGAAAATGCCTATGCTTAAAAATTTGCCCTTGATAACTAGATTTTGCTTGTATGCTTGTTAAGGTTGGCTCATGAATTTAGTGATATGAACTTGATACAACTGAGATATCTTGCAATCTTGTTGTTCATGTTGATCAAAATAATTATCTATGTATGCCTGATGCTTTAAAGGTGTTTCCTATGCATATAGTTTGTAGTACTTTGATTGTGAAAACTCTTGTGCCATGGACATGTTGCTTAGTACCCCGCGCTCCTATGAGGAACACAACCACCTATCACTCCTCGTTTACAAACTTTTTGGATGGATGGTTGTGGATGCATATGTTTATCACAAATATTGCAAATCTCGTGGATGTGTTGTGGTACTAACCTTGCAGCTTGAATGATAATGCTAAATGCCTGGTGGTGAAGCTGAGAACTAAACCACCATTGTTAGCTACAAGATGAAGTTCCCAGGGTTAAGCTTATGACCATAAACAAAGCACTGCCAGGAGATACCTCGGATTATCATAAAAAAGGGATTATTATAAAAAAACCAACTTTCCTTTTCAATAAAAGTAAGAACATGTTGTCAGGATAGTATGCACCTTCAAGTATTCTTGTGTGCTAACCCTTTCAGGTTAAGATCAAGAAGAACAGGGGACATACGATGCCTGAAAACATGAGAGCTACATCGACTACATACCTTGATGATCTTTGGTGATGGAACGTACTCAAAAAGGAGATCCTGATCCTACACACTCGACTTTCACACAAAAGTTCAAGTGTGGGGGAGGATGGTGAGAATTCAAAGTTCCATACACCCCAAAGACCATCCTGCTTAAAAAAAAGGAGAGATGATGCTAGCCTTGCTATAGAAAAAAATGTATGGAAAAAGAAAAGAAAAAAATATAGATGATAAAAGGAGAAAAGAAAATAATATAAAAAGAAAAAAACTAAATGTTCACCGATTCATTTACTCATTTTTGTCTCCATATGAAATGTGCTCGTACAAGTTCATGCTTCCCTTATTTATGTTGAAATGATCTAGTTTGGACGTATTCACCGGTAATATATCCATAGGTCTTTTTAAATTAAGCATGGTGTTTAGGTTAAAATGGTCTTGTTTAATCAAATTTAGACATGGTGTTTAATCTTGGTTAATGAACTTTGAGTTAATATTTTCATAAACAATGGAAGTAATCTAAAATTAAGATAAACCAAGGCCTGATTTACACTGCATCTTTACCGTATGCCTTGTTTGAGTTACTCTAAAAGATAAAAAATTTGGTGAACCAATAAATAAATAAGTGAATAAAAAGTAACAAATGCATAAGCTAAAAACTAAATATATAAAAAATATTAATAATTAATAAACAATAATAATAAAATAATTTAGGCTCCCCGATGTTCAAACTGGCAAAGCCCTTGTTGTTTCCACCTTTGTTCCTTTTTGTTTGAATAAAACAGGTACAAAAGTAAGTGTGGGGGAGATCTCTCAAGCACGACATGGACACTTTCGAGATCTCCCATCAACATGTTGCACAACTATCAGATGATCCATCATGCAAGAAGGACAGGACAAAAAGATTCAGAGAGGATTGGCTGAATCTCTAGTTAAGCCAAACCACCTCTGATCCCCTCATCTCCTTTTTTTTCTCTTCAAACGTTGGTTTGTGCAACACTACTCTCGGCTCCCTACAATTTTGAGTTTGAACAAACATAAATCTTGATCACTAAAATTAAACTCAATGTGTCCCTGCTATCTCCTCCTGATGAATAATGCCCCTATGCACCACACTTCAAATTTTGAAAAGTGACATGTTCATAACATCTTTAAGATAGAAGCCTACATAAAGTTTGTTCCACATACATACACTTATGCTTGTGGAAAAATATTCTAATAGGACAATCATGTGGACTAAGTTGTTGTGGAGTGTGATATAGTTCTGACTTAGAAATCCTACCATTTCTATTTGTAGCACTTGGAGAATTTGTTTTGATAAAAATGTTACAAAACCATAGTATTACATACTCCTCAATTGGTGAATAATTCCTACCAAAGACAAATATGATACCTTGCAAGATTCAAGCCTTTTACATATACTGCTTGTTATTGTGTTGAGTTTGGTCAAGTCTTGTTGACCCTTGTTGAGAGATTTATCATGCTCCCAAGATCAAGATCACGTACACCCACATACACATACCACTCTTACACTGGGAGTACGCAAAAACATGCTTCCATCCAGATCCACTAAAAAAATTCTACCCCTACACTGGGAGTAGACAAAAATCTGTTTGTTAGGCAAATACTCCATGTTCTACAAAGATAAATATCTCTCTTTTTAAATATATGGTTTAGAAGAAGAAACATGGGCTATGCAAAAAGCTTTAAAAAAATATGGACACATGAAGGTCCAAGTACAAAAGAAAAAAAATGATGAGTACATGAAGGCTCATGTATTGAAAGAAAGAGAGAAGGAAGAGAGAGCCATGATTCAAAATAATAAGTTATAGAGAGAGATCATATCTACAAAAGGAGTATAGTTTTAGTTTCCCTTTTCTTTCACACATGCGCATCTTGATCTAAGAGTATGACACTTCTCTCCTTGGATCCTCGATTTGACTTTACAATATATGCAATACAAGTATGCTATATTATTTATCCCTACCTAAAGCCCCACATAAACCTTTTTAGAGATAGGAGAAAACAAAAGAAGGCAAAACATTACCATACCTTGGTAAGGATTTATACACCATTAAGTGATTTGAGAGTGCCATTTGAGGAGTATAAAGTGATCTATGCTTTTTCTTAAGAAAAACTCCCTCCAAGTTGCTAAGATGAGAAATTGGGAAGATGACTTTGTTTCGAGGATTGTTCCACTTTTTAACAACCCAAGGAAACATGTTAGCTAACGCGACATATCCCACTAGTATAAAAAATGTGTTAGAATAACTTTTATGTAAGCCATATATCTTAGGATGTTATGCTCATAATTACTTTTATCTCTAAGCTTTGCTCGAGCACAAGCAAAGAGGTAAGTGTGGGGGAGTTTGTTGGCGGTGCTTAACTCACATACTTAACCACCAACACTTGCATGAAATCCTAGTATACAGGCACTAAACTTAGAAATAGGGCTTTAGAACTAACAATCTCCACAAGTTTTGGTGTTTGGCCATTTGCAAGAGGGCATTTATGAAATACATGGAAAACACATTCAAAATGCGCAAAGAAACAAAGCGTGACACCATATTGCACAAAGCAAAAGAGCCCAAGGGGGCAAGGCCTACTACCAGGCAAAATCAGGGCCAAGCATATGGAGAAAAAGGGCCCAAACGCAAACAAACGATCTCCAAATGGTGTGAAACTTTACAGGCATGGCCCACACATCCCTTGAGGCCCACCAGACAAAACTTGGGCCAGGACGGCGTCTCCAGGGGGCGGCTGACCCATGGGGGCGCTCGACCCCCTACAGGCTCTGTTCAGCCCGGCCTTTTGTCGGTTGGTTCCCACAGCCTCACCAACATCGGTTGCATGGGTATTCATGAAGGATTCATCCGGAAGATGGCGGTTTGCTCAAGATAGGATGGCATGCAAGGAAGCACAACTCCACTCCATCTCCACTATCCATCCTATGACGGTTTGATCCAAGGGCTATGGTGGAGAGGCACATGGATCGCTGACATGGCGCATTGACTAGCCTTCATTCCTCCTCTCAACCTATAAATACCCCCTCACTCCCTCTCATTCACAACAACACTTCAAGGCAAAGAGCACTCCACAGTTGAGCAACACTCCAAGGGCTTAGGCCCTAGATAGCTATAGCTAGAGTTGTAAGGGAGATGTGAGGGAGAGCTCGGGGAAGAGCCGGACTTATCGATGTCTCCCCGTCTTGTACCTCAATGAACACCTGCGCTATATTTCGTCGGGTTCTCCCGCTAAGTGAGTGTTTATGATTTTTTTTGTTATAAAGTCTTTTGATTAGTTAAGCTTCACTCTTACTTGTTTGCGGGGGTTTGTCATCCGTCCCCATGGCGGATGCTCTAGTAGAGGGCTTCCGATAAAGACGGATCACCCTGTATGACGCTAGAGTAGTAGTCAATAGTATAGACGTGGTGTCTATGCTAGAGGCTACCTTCCTTTGCCTCGTGCCCCACGGTTGAGGGGTAGGCGGCAGGTGGTGACAGCCCTGTCTGTCCCTTGTAATCCCCCACGTTCGGCTTCTACGTAGAGCTATAGGCCGGTATCGCTTGGCAGACCAGGTGTATGCCGGTGCCTGAAGTGAGCAAGTAGAAGTAGAGTTTATCTGTCCCTAGATCTAAAAACCATAGGAATCCATCTCAACCTCTACCAACTCTACCTTTGTGTTGTCCTTGGATGAACTAGCTAGAAGAGTATCTCTGTTCCCTGTGAAAAATACGATACCCTGAATACTTTTGGGTGAAATGCTACAATGGTAATTCCATACGCTTGTGGATTATTTCTGTTTGCGTTAAGAAATACCAACATGTACCGCTTGTGTTAATCCTTGAGTTGACACAGTTGTTATGTTAGTGTCGCTTCTTATTATAAAAAGTACTCTTCGTTGTGGACATGATGAATGGTGTGTAATGATTATCTGTATGGTGTGTGTTCAGTAAATTACTAAGGCCCATCTGAATTAGTAAATAAATTGTGAAAACCGGATGCAATTCTGTTACCATGGGATGTAAGGGCCGTTGTCTGTTTTGTCATCACCGCCGTAACACTCGCCATTGGTGAAGCAGACGGCCAACACCGCCACTATTCGTCTCATGCAGCAGGGGTCAATAGTGTATCACCGCTGAATCATGACGGTGACCATTACCAATGACCAGACGATTCCTACGCTGAAGTGACGGTGATGTCCACCTCGACACAGATGCATCGGGCACCAAAACGACAGTGAACACGCACTGCACACAATCGGGTCGTTGTGCAAGGCGACTGTGATCCTGATAATTGGTCAAAACGGTGGTGTTAGTGTACACCCACAAAGGCGGGTCGTGGTATAATGCGATGGAAACAACGACCTGATCACAGATGGATCATAAGCCAACACGGCGGTGTTAGTGTATACCAACACAGGCGGGTCGTGCTCCAATGCGACAGAAACAATGACCTGATCACGGACGGATTATAAGCCAACACGGTGGTATTAGTGTATACCAACACAGCCAGGTCATGCTCCAATACGACGGAAGTAAGAGCCTTATCACGGACGGATCATAAGCCAATACGGCTGTGTGAGTGTACACTGCAGATGGTCTCAGATAGCGATGGTGATGACTACGACTATCATTGCTGACAGCTTACTGCTAAGGCCGAAATTGGACTCTGATGGGGGTTATGACGTGGCTGTGAAAGATGTGAGTGTAGTAGTGACTGACCATACTGCTGTTGGAATCTCTTGACAACAAGGCACAGAATTGCCATCCGCGACTTGAACAGAAATAGTAGAGGGCAGCTCACGGACTCTTGAAAGTTTGCTTGCAATAGAGCTGTTGATAAATGAATGACTGCTTCCCGAATCAACCAATATGAGTATATCATGGACCTCAATAGATCCTGTGAATTGCATAGTCCGCGCTGTCCATTGACCTGAAGCTGCAGCAGCAGACAACAAAAGAAAGAGTTGTGCTGTCGCGGTCTTGTCAGTAGCTTCAGGAGATTCAATACTGGCTGAACATTCAGCACCTCGAAGGCGTCTTGGCAGAGGTTCCAAACTTCCTGTAGAGTGTGCAGCTGCATAACAGGTGCACACTTGTGGCTCGGCTACCAGCGCTCGCTGTAGCGGATGCACAGGCCGCGAGCCTTGTGGTACTAGCACAGCGACTGAAACTTGTCGTCCAAGGACGAAGGCTTGGGCGGAAAGCAGCGCTCCTCTTGCGGCTTCTTGTCATCTGTCAGTGGGGGCACGCCAGCACAGGCACGAGGGGGAGGCAAAGGCAACGGCCCCTTAGTCACCGGTTGCTTGGTGAACGGGAATCCATCAGACTGGCGTACTTCACGGCGACGGCTCAGCTCGACGGCTTCCTCCTGCAAAAGAGCCGAGGTACACGTAGAGTCCAAATCCTTGGGACGCTAAACGAGAATAATAGCTCGGATGTCATCGCGTAGGCCATCAATAAATCGGGTAGTGTACGAGAGGTGGTCTGGATTGGGTGTATAAGCTGAAAGCTGCTCAATGAGGTCTACGAAACGATCCACATGATATTGAAAAGTGGATGTTTGATATGGAACAATTGACGAATGAGAAGTTCGTGCTGATCATGGCAAAACCGCTCACGAATCAGACGACAAAAGGACGGCCAATCTGGACCAACAAGTTGGCGTTCAACTTATTGGAGCCAATGGCGGGCAGCACCGGTGAACTACATGGTCGAGCACTTGACCCACATGGATGGATCCACGGCATACGGATCAAAATAATTGTGGGTACAAGTCATCCAATATTGAGGATCTTCGCCATCGAACCTGGAAAAATGCATCTTAGGAAGATGGTCAAGGGAGGCTGGATGGGCATTAGGAAGAGGATATGGGGGTGCTTGGTGCATGGGTGTAGGATTGGGTGGGGTTGATTTGGAGGACGGGGTGGGGGATGAGGAAGGAATTGAAAGGTAGGAACAAAGGTACCAAGATTGGGAGGAGGACACGTACCATTGGCTGGGGATGGCACTATGGTTGTGACCAAGCCATAGTCCGGCACCCACGTAGTCGTGACCATGGGTCCGCCAGGGTGTTGCGTGGTGGCGGTCAACTCCTGACACACCATCAGCGGTGGTTGCTGAGGCTGTGTCGCTAGGAACTGCAGGCGCCACGATCGTGGTGGCCATCGATCTGCAGGCGCCACGATTGTAGATCTCCGACAGCCCCCTCCAGCGCCAACACCCGGTCGTCGCGCTCATCGCGGAACTTGGCCAAATGGATGAGCTTGAGGTCAGCCATGCGCTGCTCTAGATCGGTGATGCACGAGTCAAAGTGGGAGCCCTAGTTGTCGGTGATGATGGCAGCGGTGTTCTGGGTGGAAGCAAAGCCCTCCAAGGTGGCGAGGCGTCCATCGACAGCGTCCTCGCGCTCCTGAAGGGCGGCAGAGCGCGTGTCAAACTCTTCCATCCTCTTGAGCATTTCGTCGAACGTCTTGGCTACAACAGGTCCATTGCTCCCCTTGCTCGCTGCAGCCAAGTGAAATGCTCGTGGGAAGGCGCCGCGGGCTCCAGAGCGCGCCGACGCCCTGGATCCAAGTCTTTGATACCAGGTATGTCAACAGCCGGCGATCACCGGTGGCTCACGAGCATGAGCACGACGCAAGATAGTAACCATGGGCCGACGAGGTCCCAGTTGAGTGCGACAGGTTTAGAATTCTGTTACAAGTTTGGTTGGTTTCCTCATATGCTTACCGATCCCCTTTTCTACTCCTCTTGCTGGGCCTCGCATCGATTACAAGCCCACTGCGGGCTGTGGACCTTAACACTCTTGCGGCAGGCTCTGGTGCTCCTTCTCTGCTGGTGAGCTTCCTTGGGCTGGCCCAGGTGATCAACCGTAACAAATTTACTTACTGGCCCTTCATGTCCGGTCCATGTCATCGCATAGTTGGCATGCCACATGGGCAATTTAGTGCAAAATATGATGATTTCGACCTTATATGAGCAACTTTAGAGTTCAAAAAACTGTATTTTGAGAGTGAAAAAACTATATGAGAATGTCGGACATGTTTAATAACCCCCTATGAAATTTACTCATGTACCAACGCACTGCCCATTTTTGGAGGTTGGCTCCACCAACTGATGTGATACGAGGTAGCTAGTAGGCGGTAGTAGCCTTTCCCCGATCTGTATAGACAAAGAGGGCAAATCTAGGCCTGCTTTATTTGAAAGCTCGCATACGGTGGAAAATGAGGCAGAACATGTGTGTTTTCCTTTTCTTAAAAAAACTTTCTGCTCATCGGACGAGCCTCTAAATTAAAATAGGCAGCCCGCAGTCCAATCTGAAATCCCTGTGAGTTTCCAGACGTAAGAAGTGCAGAGGCTACTCATAATTCTGTCCCCTCCCCAGTAAATTAGTAAACCAAATTACAGCCAACAAAACTGATGGAGCTCATGAAGCTATCTTGTTGCAATCGTACGAATATGATTGTAATATATAGTGCATTAGGTCACATTACTGACACAAAAAAGGAGCTTAACTGAGGTCCGAGGGTACAATTATGTTTGTATTCTGCCCCACTTTTTTATGACACGGAAATAAACAGGAATTGCAAAAGGATAGGAATAACACACACTAAACATACATATCCCAAAAACACAATCTATGAGGCTTCGTTTGGCTGCTGGGGAAAGCAATACAAGGGAGAAATCCCCCACGCAGGGATTGGGTTGATCCCCTCCCACCACCCAATCCCCTCCCACCAACGTGATCCAATCCCTTGATTCCATGGCTGTCATTTGGATTGTGTGCGAATTGGCTCATGTTGACGTTTTATTGCGTCCGTGTACTACTCATGCTCATCAAAGCTAATTCAACATTGACTTTACAGATTATTTGACCATAATATAAAATGGCAGAGTTCTAAAATTCAGCACTGAACCATGAGAGAGCACAAAAATCAGGAAAAAGCTCTAAAATTCAAGAAAATACTAGTAAAATCCATGTCTAAAATTCAAAAAATAACAGAAAATGAGCAAGTAAAACCATTTTTTGTCAGTAAAATTCGAAAAATAAATGTATGGCAAGGTGCAACAACGATTGAAACATTATAAAAAAAAATATGTCTGATGTAATCACATGGTCATATACTGGAACATTCTTCACCAAATTTAAAAGCAGCTCACGGCTAAGCAAGGAAGACGTGCCCATCAGCATATTGAACTAGGGCTTTCACATGCATACAATTTTAGGAAACAAGACATTCTGTTCTCAAGATTCCCAAATAAATAAAATATTGCCAGCATCCCAGCAGTGCCGAAGAATGGATCAAAATGTGAAAGAAGTTGAACTGAAACCACTTGGACTTGCACTTGAAACGAAAAGTGCACTTTCACTTCTATTCCTGCAAGCAAGTATTCATACATTTAGACATTGGTGAGCAACAAGGCAAGAATACTTTTACAACTCTGAACCAAACGCTAGACTGACGAAACTGAAGACCAAAAGCAAGGTGTATTGTACAAAATCTGAAAACTACTATGAAAGAACAAACAGTAACTGATTCATTCCAGGTGAATTCAGACTCTCCAAAGTTTTTGGTAGTCAGTCAGTACACTTGTATTGCTAAAAGATTTGCTGATGAGAGGCTGCGCCTGAAGTCAGTACACTTGTATCAGGAACTATAATATACTGTACAAAGTCTGAGAACTACTCTGAAAGAAAAATTCCAAGTTTTTTTGGTAAAACTCTAGAGAGATGAGCAGTACTCGACCATAAGAAAAATCTATAGTATCTGATTATATTAAAGAGAATGGAGAGAGCATATTTTAGTGATAGCACATAGGTAAAATTTTAATGATATAAAAGGACAACTTTAGGCCTAATCTGAAGCCCTTTTTGCAGCTGAATGCTTGCCTGTTAGCTATATGCTTACTACCTGCTGCTAGCTACCTCCTATGCTCAAATACCTCGTATTAATTGTGAATACAATACTATGGAGTCAAGACGCTCATCATCATCCTCCTCCCTTCTTTTCTAAGCTAGAGCATCCATAACTCTGTTTGTACAATGTAAGTGTGGTGCATTTTCAGCTAGTAAATCATAGGCTAGTACTCCCTCCATGTCCCTAAAGAAAGTTGTTTTTGACATCGGCACGGTCTCCAAAAACAAATTTAACCACTACTTTTTACTATAAAATATTTATTATAGTCAATATATACTTTTATAAAACTACATTTCGAGATGAATCTACTTACATCACTTTCATATTTTCAAACTCAACCCAAAAGAATTTATTTGTAGTCAAAGTTTAAAATATTTGACTTAAGACAACCTCAAAACGACTTCTTTAGGAACATGGAGGAAGTACATACCAACACAATGATGAAATCACAGAGTTCATCAGAAGGCATCACACAAGAAGGAAATACATTTCTAAACCTATGATCCTAGCTGTTTATGGAACACACAAGTCATAATAGGAGAATCAGATCAGTACCTTCTAAGCACCAATTAAAAAAATAGCAAAAGATCAGAGAACATGGAGAAACTAGTTCTGCTAGAGTTTCTCCATGTTCTTCTTCCATTCCAGGGAGTCATATGCAGGGACAGGATATTATAGGCCAAATACAGTGACAAGCTACAGCTGAGAATGGAATGTTGGTATTTTGGCAGCGCGGAACATGTACGGTGTTAACAAACAGCCCAACTAGCATGTAAAACACTACAGTAATCATAAAAAAGATTAGCTTTCTAAAAGATCATAAATAAAAAAATAAAAGAAATCATCAGACCCCTTTTTATAGAAAAAAATAGTAGACCTCCAGCAATCCATTTGTAATAGAACTTCATAATCCAACCCAATCTCAGTTCAGAACTCTAAAAATGCACTGCAGCAGGTCCTTGGAGTTTCAGTCTGCTGACAGCTTTAGAATTCAGAAGCCGCAATCCCCACTTAAAATGTTCCTAGCTATGTTTTTTTTTGGGAAAAACACATCTCATATGAAACCTAAAAAATTAATACCTAACTATGAAAGACACAACTGCAGGCATTGTTTTGGTCACAAATCATAAATCCACTAAATCGCATATTACTGAAAACCATTAAATTGCATATTACTGAAAAACAAATTCTGCTAATACTATTTCTACACAAGAAACTGAAAAAAAATATAATGGCAACAGGAAATTAGGAACAATATGCAGGTACAAACATGGCATCACACGCAAGATATCACAAGCAAGAACATGGCATCAAGAAAACTATTCATTGGTCAATAGCACAACAAAGAACTTAGCAACACAACAATAGTGAGGGGAGAGGGAGGGAGACCAAGCCGGACCTAGAAAAGAAAGTGCCCTAGTCGAGATGTTGTTGAGATCTTGGAGTAGATAGCACCACAGATCCTGATCTTGGAGGAAATAGAAGCGCAGATTTCGGGAACACATCATCGTACTAGTAGGCTCAAATATCCCAGTGTCGTACTAGCAAGTAACAAAACGATAGGGAAGGGAATTGAGAGGAGCAGACCCGCACCTCAGGACCTAGAGCTGCCACCATCTCCCTCGATGCCGGCAGGAACCGATGCTAGCGCCGCTGCGGTGTACTCAAACCCTAACAAGGGAAACAGGGTGAGGAGAAGGGGATGGAGGTGGGGATGAGGCTGAGGAGGAGACGGAGGCCACATACCTGTATCAAGCGTGAGCGGTGGTGGCGCCCTCGCCGGTGCAGCGGAGTTGGGGTCGGGAGCGGTGGCGATGGTGGAGTCGCCTGGCTTGCGGCCTGCAGGAGTCGCGAGTCGTGAGAAGCGAGAAGCGATGCAATCCCGGCCTCGGGTGAGGATATTTCACTCTCCGGCCTTATTTGGATGCGCATGTATTCGTCTCAATCCACATGTGTTGAAGTGGATTGAAGTAGAATTAAACTAAATTCCATTTCATTCCACTCTGACCCATGTGGATTGAGGTATACACACATGCATCCAAACAAGGCCTCCCTTGGATCGACTTGGGTGGAGCGGGTTTTTCTCCAACCCGGCGTCACTCAAATGCAGTTTTTGTCCATACATGTGTGTGGAACCCCGGCATGGGTTGGCTTCCATCGGAGGCCAGGATCCACCCCAATCCCCACCGATCCAAGCCTATCCAAACGAAGCCTGAATGGTTTTTCGTGTCATCTTGCAGCAAAGGGAAGAAATCACAGCCGTAAGAGCATAACAACCGGATTCAGACTTTCAGGGAGAAGTGATATGTTTTGTTTGTTGTCATTGGGTCTTCGAGCCCTGCACTGCACGTATTTGCTCCATCTGGACCATCTTTAATTTCCACCTGCTCTCATCAAGAAGACAGCACGATGAGTTAAAGAAAACAGACTATTCTTCTTTAACGGAGAATGTACAAACACTCATGAACCTAACCCACCAAGTTATCCAGAAAGTAATAGTGTAACTGCAATCAGTAGTGGAACTGCTATGCTTTCAGAAACAATTAGCAGCTTAAGAGTAACAATAACTGGCAAAGACATAAATATGATCTAACTCATGAAAGCATGACATATAGAAACACTCACAAGTGTCCTAACATAGTTCTGTAACTGCAACCATAGTTTCTACTGCAAACAAGTGGCATACGTACCATACAAAAAGAGTGTGAGCCCACTTTCTCATGCAAGCAATCTACAAAACTGAGCCTCTCAGTGGCTGGTCAATTTCCTCCAACTCTGGGCAGTCATCAATACACAAATCTCTTATGTGTGCAATTGCGTCTAATCCACCAATTGATTTAAGCTTCCAACAACTAAGAAACTTCAAACTCTGAAGTGATTTGAGTTTACTGCTCCATAGGTGGCCAGGAACAGACACTATGCATTCACAGTCAATAATCTGCAGTGACTCGAGGGAGGTGAGGTTCTCCAGGCAACATGGAAACCAGGCAGAAAAATCCCCACAACTCCATAACGTGAGCTTTTGGAGGGACGATGGTAGCAACATTCCACTTTGCCAGTCGAGACTTTGACAAAATGAAATGTCTAAATCCTTCAGAAGAGGAAAACTTCCCTATCTATTAGCTGGCAGGGACAGCAAGCCACTTCTCATAATAAAAATTCTCTCAATGGCAGGGAGATGTAGGAGGTCATCGATAGATTCAAGCCTATCGCAGTTCATAATGGTTAGGTGAGCGAGTTTCGGGAACTTTCCCACTCTGCTTCTGGCCCCGCCATTGGATATAGGTTCCAAATCTCTAATAATTGTCAGAGAAGAACAAAAAGTTATGTTGAGCTCCTGTAGTAATGGAAAATTCCACGTTTGTAGTTCGATGGATTCCAAATAGCTGTCTGAGAAATGCAAGATGGTGAGAGAACTACACTCAATCTTGTATCCGAGATTTCCAGAGTTTTCCAAATACAGCTTCTTTAGGGATGGGGCAAACATGCGTTGTGATTTGATCATTGGACAATAGGACACACGCATAACTTCAAGGAAATGCAAATCTCCAAACCTCTCAGCAGGTACTGATTCTAAACTGCCACAACAGGAAATTTCTATTTTCTTGATGATAGGCACATAAGCGGGCTGTAGAAATTGTTCAAGGCTTTTTAAGTTTTCGCAACTGTGAATGACTACATCAGTCAGGCGCAAGAAAGTGCTATCAATGGTTCTGCTTCTGGCCTCACCATTGAAAATGCTAGAGGATACAGGTTCTGAGTTTGTAATGATTGTCTGATAAAGACAAGAACTGATCTTGAGTTCCTGCAGTAACGGAAGATTCCACATTTGCAAGGATTCAAGAGGGTAGTTTGATAAATGCAAGATAGTGAGAGAACTATACTCCATGTTGCCTCTGAGATTCCCAGAGTTTATCAGATATAGCTTCTTTAGAGATGGGGCAAACAGGCAGTGTGATTTGATCTTTGGACACTGGGTCACACTCAGTACTTCAAGGAAACGCAAATAGCCAAACCTCTCAGCTAGTACTGATTCTAAACTTCTGCAATGGGAAATATATATTTTCTTGATGTGCATGTAAGCTAGTTGTAAAAAATGTTCGAGGCTTAATAAGTTTTGGCAATCACTAATTTGTACATCAGTCAAGGACGAAAAAGTGTTATCAATGGTTCTACTTCTGTCCTCACCATGGAAAGTGTTAGAAGATATAGGTTCTGCATATCTAATGATTGTCAGAGAAGGACAAGAACTGATCTCAAGCTCCTGCAGTAACGGAAGATACCACATTTGCAGTTCGATCGATTCAAGAGGGTAGTTTGATAAATGTAAGATGGTGAGAGAACTACACTCAATGTTGCCTCCGAGATTCCCAGAATTTTTCAGATACAACTTCTTTAGCGAAGGAGCAAACAGGCGTTGTGATTTGATCTTTGGACACTGGGACACACTCAGTACTTCAAGGAAATGTAAATCTCCAAACCTCTCACTTGGCACCGATTCTAAACTTCTGCAGCTGGAAATTGTTATTTTCTTGATGGTAGGCATATAAGCTGGTTGCAGAAATTGTTTAAGGCTTGATAACTTTTGGCAACTTAAAATTTCTACACAAGGCAGGGACAAGAAAGTGCTACTAGTGCTGTGATAACTGTGAATCTGCTCTGAGTTTTGTGGATGAGACCAGCTTGGAAGAGATTCACCATTATAATTTTGGAACTTAAATTGCCCTTCGTAAGTTGCACATCCACGAATATCCACTGAATGTATATGATGAAATTGGCATTTCACTGATTCAAATTTCTGCAGATTCATCAGGCAACTAGGAATGTCATCAATCTCCCATTTCTTAGCATATAATATCTGCATATTGTAGAGGCAAAAGAATGCTTCAGGAAAGCCCTTGCAAAGGCTGGAGTCCAGGATGTTAAGGTATCGAAGATGCTTCAAATTGCTGATACTACCAGGCAACCCCCAGTCAGAGGAACAGACCATGACACGCATGTACAAAAGTTCAGCACACCATTTCTCCACCACAGTATTGCCAATTTCACCCTTTAAAGACATGTGGCAAAGTAGGGTGCGTAGCTTTCTATGCTTGCACAGATTCAATAAGTCTGCACACTTAACATCTCCTCCTTCGAGCAGTGACAGATGGCGGACATTCTGAGGTATCTTCTGAAGATCCTTTGTGTCATTTATTGCAAAACACTCATCCTTTGAAACCAGTTGTGCCATGTCATGCATCAAATCATGCATCACATATTTATCCTCCCGCCATGGATCTTTCTGAAAAAATGATAGATGTGCAAGTTCTTCAAAGTACTGACCTCCAGTATGTTGAAGTGGAATGTTAGGTTGATGTTCCACTAAACCTGCTGCCACCCAGATTTCAGCTAATTCTTCCTTTACAAATTTGTAATCTTTTTGGTAAACAGCACAGAATGAGAAACATCTCTTTAAATAGAATGGTAAATGCATGTAGCTCAACCGAAGAGCTGGCAAAATATCGGTCTCCTCTTGTCTAAGCTCCCACAGGTGACTCTTAAGTATCATATTATAGTGTGCTAGGTCAAGCCTCATTCCTAACAGCCGTCCAATGGTTTTTGCAGCTAAAGGAGAGCCTTTCAACTTTGGTAGTATTTTCTCACCAATCTGTTCCAACTCGGGATCATTATTGGAGCTATCAGATCCAAACACACAGAGTTTAAAGAACTCCCTAAAGACATCTTCCTCCAAACCCACTAAGGGAAAGGGATCCATTGTACGCACTACATCAGCAACCTTCAGAGACCTAGTGGTGACTAGCATCATGCTTCCCTTAGGTACATTTCTAAAAGGTGCGCAGAAGCGCTTCCAGGCCTGCTCCTTTTCATCCCACATGTCATCAAGGACAAGTAAGAATCTCGTGGTGTTCAAGCTATCTGCAAGAGCACTCTGAAGAAAATTCAGATTATCGTTTTTTGGCACTTCCCTAGTAGATTGTTGTAAGGCTTCTTTAGTTAATCTCTTGACATCAAAATCATCCGAGACACAAATCCAAATCCTCAGGTGAAAGTGACGTTTCACTTTAGAATGGTTGCAAATATCTTGAGCCAAGGTTGTTTTTCCAACACCCCCAATTCCAACAATTGGCAAAACTGGAACTCCCCTTCTTGATCTCTTACATCCGGAAGGACCCGTGCCATTCTTTGTTGGTATACCAAGCAACCTGATCAGCTTCTTCTTTTCCTTATTACGACCAAAAATCTTTGGCTCGGTGGGCAAAGAGGTGGTCTCAGGCCTAAATGATTTGTCAAATCGTGGAATTGCTTGAAATAAGCCCATTTTCTCGAGCTGTCTAGACAGATTACTTAGCCTCTTCTCGATATCAGTCACCTTGTTGAAGCTATCTTGCTTGACACTATGAAAGAAGTCAATGACTGGTTCCACTGAGATTGCATTGCCCTCTATTGATACCTTTGTCTCATACCATCTGAACTCATCTAGAAGGTCTTCTCCATCATACACTGCATCTTTGAGTCTTGAAAGGAGCTCAGCCACATAATGATCATGGATCCTCCATTCTGCTCGATCAATGAGGTTGTACATTGCTGGTAGAGTATCACTAAGGAATTGAAGGTCACTCTGCAACTGTCGTACATCGCCTTGAAGTTTTTCCTGTTGTGGTCCACTCCACTGGGATTTCAGAGATGATGTGGCCGATATAACCCACTGGAACAAATTGGCGCACTCATTCAGGCCATTAATGGCATTGATGGTCTTTGGTATATTGATCATGTTCATATTTACTTGACTCTGAAGGTTTTGGTTTCTCTTGTCCTGGACAAATATGGCTGTATTGAGCATTAGAGAAGTACATCTTGCTGTAGGATTTTAATGTTGGTAAAAGGTATAAATAGGATAATGCAATTAATATGGCAAAATGTCACATTTTTTTCATAGGAAAAATAATATGATTGACGTGTGCATAAACCCCACATATCCTCACCAAGCCTATAATCAGCACTCAAAGACATGGTAAGCCAAGCCAATTGGCTTATGACACTCCCGACTAAGGGGTGCTCCAGCCAACTGGAATCCTAAGTCAGAGGGCACCACTCGACACTCATGGACTCCCGATTGGAGGCCCAAGTGAAGCACTTCACCCCTAAATGGTCGGCGCACCAAAAGTCAAGTGGTAAGACAGGGATTACTATTAGAGTTGTTCTAAGGCCTTTGATTTTGTGTCGTGGTCTTTCCTTTTAGAGGTCCTGATTCATCTTGGATTTGGGAGACAGTGGTGCAACCTCTTATGTCTACTACTATCTATTTTCTGCACAGGGATTTTGTTAAACGGTGATCCATGCGACAGATCATTCATCGGATGGGTCTTCATCAAGGTGGTCCTCTTGTTTATTTTGGTAATGGATGTGCTGAATTCTATGGTCAATCGGGCCACTCTACAAGAAATTTTACAACCTTTAGCGGTACAAAAAGCACATCACTGTATCTTAACCATGATGATCTTGTCTTATTAATCAAAGAGGTATTGAATATTTTGAGTCATGCTACAAGGTTGGTGACTAACATGATGTAGAATTCAGTGACACTTATCATGTCCTGTGAGATCAATGATTTTCCTTGCACTTACCTTGGTATTCCTCTACATATCAGAAAACTAAGTAAAAGTAAACTCCATCAAGCTATTGATAGAGTAGCTTACAATCTCCCATGTAGGGAAGCCTTTCTTATGAACTGGGTTGGGCAGCTTACCACAGTCCAAGTGGTTTTTAGTGTCTTGCGACACTTTCCTTAGTTGGAACAAGCCTTTGTGGTGAATCCGACACCATGACCAAGGGAAGGCTCAGTGAGTGGGAACGTACCTTAGTGGAGCTCCAATGTGGAGTAGGGGTTGTGTTTTGGTAACCGATACCATAGGATACATCACCTCGTCTCCGGAAGTTTTTTCCGCATGTCTTGATCTATTTACTTCTGATATTTAAGCTTTTGCATTGTGTGTTGTGTCACCTATACCATTCTAAGATTAGCCAGGCATGAATCTAGCGATGGCGCAAGTGGGGCTCAAGCCCCTCTACCGCTTCCATGACATTGGAGCCCTCCTTTATTTTTATAGACATGGAATAGAGAAAGGAGGGGCTTTAGAGATTGAAGATGACTTGAGCACCCTCTTTTTGAATTTCTAGATCCACCATTGTGATTAGCATAGACTGAATAATAGATTTGGTTCTGGGTTACTAAACTCTTTGTGGGTTTGGGTAGGTAGAGAGAAGTAGAAAAAAATGTGCACTTCTTGCTAACTAATTTAATACTTTTTATAGTGTAGGTCAAGCATAGCCCTAGGTTTAATATTTCTTCTATATATCAACAGAAACAGGAATTGTTGGTGCCGGTTCCTTCAAAAAAATAATAGGAGTCGATGTATCAACTCCCTGATCTTTTACAAGGTGGATGACTGGAAATGACGAGGGCATTGATAGATTCATCAGCCATGTATGGTTTGTGACGATGTCATTCAAACTCAAAAATGAAATAACCATGTTCACTAATTAAGAAACTGTGTTGCAGCATCGAAGCAACACCTTGAGGCAAGCCAATTCACAGATCTATATAGTAGTAGGAGAGTTTCAATGGCATAAGAACAGCCAATATATGGTGTCGTCTGGGTCAGGGCTGTAAATTGCAGGCATTCCACGTATCCAAATTAGGGACCATAGGTAATACACAACTCAAGTTACCTGTTATCCTGGACCAGCGAGTACTTGCTTTCATATATGCTATTAGATTTGTGTTGAATATTTAGGACTTTGAATTGTATTTAGTATTATAGAGTTGGAGTCAGACTCTTATAACCTGGTCTCTGGGCTGTCACTGTAACTATGATGACATAATGTCGGCCTCGCAGGAGGGAGGCGGTGTATTGTCAGGATCCTAGAGTGACCAATGTTGCATTGGGGAGGAGCACTGTAGTCATGCCTCGAGGATGTAGACTTCCACAGTTCTACTGAACCGTGTCAACAAATATCATGACTCTAGTGTCGCATGTGATCAATTCGATGTTCATCTCGATAAATCCAATGGACGCTTCCAGGCATGAAGATTATTGAATAACTTGTTGCTGTGAGGGTTAATTTCTAACAACAGAAACAGATAATTGCACTACAACTAATAATAGGGACACTTATTAAGATCAGAAAATGAAGCATGAGTGGTTACTGTATTCAGACATCCATATTTATTTGGACTCTCTTATGAAATTACTAAGTGTGCAGAAGCGCAGTGTGCATTGAGAGATCATTTACCTTTTCAGCAACACTGGTGGAGTTTTCAAGAGACTGACTTTTTGGTTCTACTGCAGTTAGACTTTGAACTATGTGCAGTGAAGTAGGCCTTTTCTTCGAGTCAGGTTCTAGGCATTTCAGAGCTATAGAGATGCATTGTTCCACTTGTTGGATATGCATTTCTGGTGACATATGCATGGGTGTTATTTTTAGTCTTTTCCTCCAACTTCCAACCACCTAAACATTTGCATAAGTAATTTAGTAAAAAAAATTGCATCAGTACGGTAGAAAACTACGGTACATAATACTGAATAAGCTTACATCGTCTGTATAGTGCTTGAGAGATATTTCAGTTCTCTCGATATTGGGATAGTCTCTCCGACCTGTGATTATCTCTATGATTATGACACCCAAACTGAATATATCTGCCTTAGAGGAGATGATTCCATGGTCTATGTATTCTTGTGCCATATATCCACTGCAGAAGAATTTTGCATAATCAGCTGTAGAAAATAGTTTTAAAAAATGAAGCTCTGCAAGAGGCATAGCTTACAGCGTTCCTGCTAATCTTGTAGTGATAGTTTTGGATTTTTGGTCACCCAAAAGCCTTGACAAACCAAAATCCGCAATTTTCGGCATCATCATGGCATCCATCAGTATGTTTTGAGGTTTAAGGTCCAGGTGAACAATATGACATTCATCATGAAGATAATGCAAACCTCTGCAAACTCCCCTAATTATCTCATATCTCATATCCCAATCAAGGACTGAAAAGTCATCTGTAGAAATAGATGAACAAACAGAAAAAAAATGTATATAGCACATACTGTTATGGTACCATAGAACCACCACCCCTTATTGAGATGTATAGACAGAAAATATGAAGATGGGACAGGTCACAGGTAGGATCTGCTTCAATAAAGGGGACTGACAGAAGACAGAAGGGGATGAATCCATTCCCGCCCTCTGAAAATCCTTTTGCTAATGATTAGGTAACAAAGCAGTATACGCCTCAGCAATCCAAACTACCCGCTGTACAAATTAATAACAACCAGAGCAGTGTAATGGCTAAAGCAGAGAATACTTGGCGAAACAGTTGTGCATGCACCTAACAGAAAACTAAGGTAATAACAACTGTAAAATTGCATACAAATCATGATGGGATGTATGGGCTTATTTGGTTACGTCTTAGTATTTGATTACCTTTTTATGTGCCTGATGATGTCAACCAAGTGTTGCCTGCGAACCTTGTTGGAGATTTGATTTAGTATGACTCGCTAGCAGGAGCAAGGGCACGCTCACCTCGCCTCTGTAGTGGTTTGTTGGAGAAACAAAATCAGATAACTAGTAAAGACGAAAGGAAAGCAGAGATGCACCTTATAACAGAAAACAAAGTAATAAGACTGTAAAATAGCAAACAAATACAACACTAATGTTTGGTGATGTCTTGTTTGATTACCTTTTTGTGTGCTTGTTGTCAATCAAGTGCTGGATATGATTCATGACATGCTAGGAGGGCATGCTCACCTGTGGTTTAATTTGTTGGGAGAAAAATCAGAGAACTAGTAAAGACGAAAGCGAAAGTGGAAACTCCAAAGCAAGAGAGTAGTCAGCTTACAGGCTCGATCGCGGGTATCTACATGCTACTTCAATGGTTCCCCTTCAACACTTCCTGTCTGTGAGCTTCCAAGCATCTGCTTCTTACAAAAAGAAAAGCATAAGCCAGAGAAAAGAGAAAGAGATGAGAGAGGAGGCAGCACACGTTCACCTGTAAGTGGCTTGTTGGGAGAAAAACACTAGTAAAGAGGAAAGCAAAGTGAAAAGGCCGAACCCACTGTGAGCTTTCAAGCATCTGATGCTTTACAGGCTTGGTGGTGATGGAATATTACTTCAGTGGTCCTGAACATTCGCTGTGAGCTTTCAAGCATCTGATGCTTTTGCCAAAAGAAGAGAACAGAGAGGCTTAGGGCAGCCCCATCGCGGGCATACGTTGCTGTTAGCCTCAGCAGGTATTGCTAGTCCAGGTAGCTCGAAGCAGATAGGAGCAGCAAAAATCCACAACGCAAGCTGCTCTTGTTCTAGCCTGACCAAACGTGCTATCTCTCTCTCCCACGTGCTATCTCTCTGTCACATTGCTTTTCTCCACACACAGGTTCTGAAAAGCTGCAGCCCCGTCCTTGCTACAGTAGCATTTCAGATGAGGCTGCGTTCTCCTCTGCGAGAGCCTCTGACGGCCTGTAGGGCAACCAACACTAGTGATGTGGAGTATTTTTGGCCAAGCTGGAACTGGGGCAGCACGCCACGCAATTGCGTTGTAGAAGGCCTTAGTGGCTATCGATTTGTGTCTGAACGCTATCTGGAGTCAACTGTGCAGTCTTCCCGTGTATTCTATCCACTGATTTAATTTATTTCAGGCTAGAGAAAGAAATTAGAAATTATCACCTTCCCCTGATCTGATGTTGCCACTATCATCCATGGAGCCAAGTTGCAACTTTGCGAGCATTGGATCGGATCCTAGTCCCATTGCCCACTAGAAATGGTGCAGAAGCAGAAGCCATTTGTTACTCATCAAACCAAATCTGCACCCGATTCGAAAATAGGAAGAGAAATAAACAAACCCCCAATCAAGAGTGAGGTCGCCGCCGCCGCGATCGTCTCCAGTCCAGGACCTTCTTGGAAGGAGGTACAGGACCCACACCGCACTTCCGCACCGTAAAGCACGCCGAGAAACGCATCACCAACAGGTCAGATGGCGATGGGTCTCGGAGCAGAATGTTAGCACCAGATATATGGAAGGAATAAGGACAGGTAGCAAGCACGAGGTGGGATCGGAATAGAGTTGAATTCATAAGAACAGAGGAGTGCTTGATACAATAACAGAGTTCATAATATTCGTTATCTCTCTTCCTCCCCAACTACTTCTTCTTATATGACTTGGTCATGGCTCTTGGCCGACAGGCACCTTGGCTTCATGCCCACTCTAGGCTGTGGACGCGCTCATTGGGCCAGCGCTCCCTCTTGCTCCTTCTTGGCCCATCATCTTCATTGTGGCCGTGGTCGACGTCTTGACGGTCGACGCCGGCTTCAGCAGCTGCTCCATCAGGACTGCTGACATCCCGCCTTGTTGAGACACAGCTTGCCCCCAAGCTGGTGCCTGGGGAAAACGCTGGCGCAGCGTTTCAACATCTTCCCAAGTTGCCAGATGTGCAGGTAAACCGGACCATTGGATGAGGGCTTGTAGACACACTTCAGAGCCTGACGAAGCCACTCGCTTCTGAAGAATGCACTGAGGAACCTGTAAGCCATCAAATGAGTCGGGTAACTGGGAAGCAGTGTGCATTACCGGTACCGCTGCCTTGAGTTGGGACACATGAAAGACGGGGTGTATAACCGAAGACGAAGGCAATTGCAACTTATAAGCCACGGAGCCCACTTTCTCAATGATCTAGTATGGCCCGAAGAAGCGATAAGATAACTTTTGGTTCACCCGAGTAGCCACTGATGTTTGGACATAGGGTTGGAGCTTCACATAAACCCAAGCTCCCACTGAAAACGAACGCTCTGTGCGCTGTTTGTCAGCCTGCATCTTCATACGATTCTGAGCTCTTGCTAGATGCTGTTGAATGAGTGCTTGCATGAGCGATTTCTGTTGGAGCCACTCATACAGTGAAGATACTGTACAGTTGGCTGGTGGATCCAAACCCAATTGATGAGGAGCTTGACCATACAACACAAAGAAAGGGGACTGCTGCAAGGAAGAGTGCCATGAAGTGTTGTACCAAAATTCCGCCAAGTGAAGAAAATCAAACCACTTCGATGGCACAGCGTTTGCGAAACAGCGTAGAAAGGTTTCAATGCATTGATTTACCCACTCAGTCTGTCCATCAGACTAAGGGTGATATGCCGAGCTCACCCGCAGTTCAACTCCAACAAGGTTGAAAAGCTCCTTCCACAGCTGGCTAGTAAAGATGCGGTCTCTGTCTGACACCATTGCCAATGGCAACCCATGGACCTTGTAAACATGTAACATGTACTGTTTGGCAACCGACAATGCCGTGAAAGGATGCTTTAATCTGATGAAGTGGCCATATTTGGAAAATAGGTCCACGACAACCATGACACAATCAAATCCATGGGATGGTGGCAAACCTTCGACAAAGTCTAGAGAAATGACCTGCCAGGCTGCTGTTGGTGTTGCCAAAGGCTGTAGGAGTCCAGGATACTTGACACGTTCCACCTTGGCCTGCTGACATGTTGGGCAACTACGCACAAAGTGATCCACATGCTTTTTGAGACCCGGCCAAGCAAACAGCTGTTGCAGACGTTTGATGGTTGCTGGAATGCCTGAGTGGCCACCCAAAGGAGTACCGTGAAAGGCGCGGATCAATTTTTGCTGAAGATCATGGTTGTTACCAACCCAGATTCGCTGCTTGAAACGAATGAGGCCATCCTTGAGCGTGAAATGGGATTGCACTGACGGTGAGGTAGCTAACTTAACCTGTAGCTCTTGAGCTTGCTTGTCAGACTGATAGCCCAACTGGATATCGGTGCACCATTGTGGCGTGGCTGCAGAAATTGCACAGCACACACCTTCGGGATGCCCTCGGTGAGACAAAGCATCTGCAGCACTGTTGTCGGTGCCTTTCTTATACACAATGCGATAGCTAAGGCCAAGCAACTTTGTAAATACTCTCTGCCGCCACATAGTGTTCAGGCGCTGATCATTCAGATGAGTAAGAGACTTTTGATCAATATATATGATGAACTCGGCGAGTTGCAGGTATGATCTCCAGTGTTCCACGGCTATGAGAATGGTTCTTTCTCATATATGGATAAGCCTTGAGTTTTGGGTCCCAGTGGTTTACTGACATAGGTAAGGGGGTGACCTCCCTAGAGTAAGACAACCCCCACCCCAGATTGGCAAGCGTCAGTTTCAATAGCAAATGGCTTGGTGAAATCTAGGATGGCCAGGACTGGGGCTCAACATAGCGCCTGCTGCAGTGCTTCAAAAGCTTGTTGTTCTATCCACACAAAGAGTTGATGCTTTTTGAGCAGTTGAGTGAGAGGTTTAGCCATAACAGCAAAATGCTTGACAAATTTGCGATAAAAACCAGCAAGGCCCAGAAATCCCCTCAACTCTTTGACATTGCTTGGAACTGGCCAATGCAGTACAGCTGAAACTTTGTCTAGATCAGTATGAATACCTTGAGAGCTAAGTATATGTCCAAGGTAATGAATCTCTTGTTGGGCAAAGCAGCACTTCTTGAGCTTAACAACCCACTGGTCCTTTGCCAGAAGCATCAGGACCTGATGTAAATGCTGCAGATGCTCGGCATATGCGGAACTGTAAACCAAAATGTCATCAAAAAATACCAACGCACAGTGGCGTAAGAGAGGTGCCAAGGTGGTATTCATGGCGCCTTGAAAAGTGGCAGGGGCTCCTATTGCGCCAAATGGAACGACACAAAATTCGAAATGCCCGGCGTGAGTGGAAAACGCCGTCTTATACTCCTCCCCTGGCTGAAGTCTGATCTGATGATACCTGGAATGAAGATCCAATATTGAAAACCAAGAGGCTGAACCCAATTCATCGACCAACTGATCAAAAACAGGAATAGGATAAACAGACTTCACTGTCGACGCAGAAGCGCCATGTCCCATCCTTTTTGCGGACTAGCAACACCGGCGATGAAAAAGGTGATTTGCTGGGCTGGATCAGATCCTGCTCAAGCATTGTGTTTACTTGGCGCTCAATTTCATCTTTGAGACTTGGTGGGTAGCGGTAAGCCCTGATGTTAACTGGAGTTGCACCACTGATGAGTGGAATGGCATGATCACAAGACCGCTTGGGTGGCAATGATGACGGCAATGTGAAAACCGCAGCGAACTCCTGGAGCAACTCAGATATTTCGGGTGGCAGTGAGGCATCAGTACTGTTAGTATCCATTTCCACAACTGGTATGAGCTGAAGGAACATGTCCTCATCACTGGATGCAGTGAGACCTTGTAACACAATTGTACTGTCATTGTAGGGCATAGAGGGCCATTTCGACTACCAGTGCACCTCCATCGGACTGAACAATTCCAGCCAATCCATTCCAAGATAAGATCATATGTATCCAGTGGCAAAATCCGTAGGTCATGGTGAAAAGAAAAATCACCCAAACGAAACTCACAATTCGGAATGGATTTAGTACACTGTAAGATGTGACCATTTGCAACTTTGACAGAAGCTTGTAAGGCAGCACGTGGCAGGTGACTTAACTGATCAGCAATTGTCGTTGCCAGAAAGGAAGCAGAACTGCCGGAATTGACCAAAACAGTTACTGGTATGTTACCAATGGTTCCCAGGAACTGAATTGTATGGCGCCCATGAGATCCCCGCTGAGCTTTGTGGGAAATAGCTAAGAACAACTGTTCATCAGAAGTTGCTGCAGTTTCAGTCTCATCAGACATTGGTTCCGACAAAGCTTGAAGCTGAAACAAATCCCATATTTCCTGCATTGCAAGTAATGGAATTGTTGGAGCACATTTGTGGCCACGAAACCACTTCTCAGCACAAAAGTCACATAGACCCCTGGCTCGGCGATAAGATCAGAGAGCTGTCATTTTATCTTCAGACCCAGGGACTGGAGTCTTCATCACCGGCTTCTCAGCAATAACCTAAGCGGGTTGTGGCCAGGGAACAGCAGGCCGGCCGACACCCTTGACACTTGCTCCACGGTCATACACGTGGAATTCAAACTTCTTGGCCGATTCGCCCACCTCTTCCTGTAACAGAGCAAGCAGATACGTAGTATCGAGGTTGTCGGGACGCTGTAAAGTAACTACTGCTCGAATATCAGCCCGAAGCCCATCAACAAAGCGGGTGGTATAGTAGCGAAGGTCAGGATTGGGTTCATAAGCCTTAAGTTGATCAAAGAGAGATGAAAAGCGTTCAACATAGTCCTGAACAGATGTGGTTTGACATATGTGGAACATTTGCCGGACTAACCTATCCCGTTGTTCCCGCTCAAAACGATCATGGAGTTGTTTATAGAAATCGGGCCAGGGAATGCAATTGGGGTGAGCTAAAGCCTCGATCCAACGAGCAGCAGCACCACGAAAGTTCATACGGAAAACCTTGACCCATCTATGAGTAGGTACATCATACATTTCAAAATAATCCTCACCTTGCTGAATCCACAGCCTAGTGTACTCCCCTTCATATGTTGGGAAATTCATCTTAGGCATGCGACCATTGTCTGAATGGTGGTTATCAGGATGATGGGTTCGGGTCTGATTTTCATATGCTACCCCATGAAACAGTGAAGAATTGAAGAGGGCGGTTTCGGGTGCGTACCATTGGCCGAGCAATGGAGCTGGGGAAGCTTATCTCCAACCCCATCAACCCGTGGAGTCGAGTCGACACGGTGCCTGTTGGGCCGAGCAGCTGGGGAATCCACAGAAGGTCGCGCGGCGGTCTGCTCCGATGAAGGTGGAACGTGGGAGATCATGCCTATCGATGCCGAGGCGTTGTCGAGGAGCGATCGATCCCAGTATTTAGTGAGTTTGTCCACCTTGAGCTTGAGGTCGTGTACCACGCCCTCAGACTCCTGGCGCCAGCACTGCAAGTCGTCTGCCGCTTGCGTGATGGGTGCGACGAGAGCTTCCTGGCGTTGCTCGGACTCGGAGATGAGCGAGATCTGCCGCAGCTCCAAATCGGTGATGTGACGCTCCCAGTTGAGATCAGACTCATCGAGCCATTTGGTGAAGGTGTCGTCGACCTCTGTGAGCCGCTTGGTGATGTTGTCGTCGACGGAGGCGAACCAGAGCTCGATCTTGTTGGGGTTGTCGGTGAAGCGATCCTCAAGGATGCGGTCGGATTGCTCGAACCGCTTCTCGATTTGGGCCTTCTGCTCGGCGAACAAGCGGTTCATCTCATCGAGGAGAAGCTTCGATTCGGGGTTCATTGCACCACGGCTACGGGCGAAGCGCGTATAGTGTGGGTGCGGCGGTGGCGGCAGAGGAGGCGGTGGCGGCGGGCTGAAATCCACCGCGCAAGGACTCGAATCGGAGTGCTAGTGTGCCGAGGAATTACGGAACCAGATCCGGAAGACCGAATCGAGCTCTACAACCTGTGACTGTTGCCAGCACTTCAACGAATCGAGTATTTCAGTGGAATCAGAGGAAGGCGGAAGGGGAATAGATCGAAGAAATCTAATACCAGATGTTAGCACCAGATATATGGAAGGAATAAGGACAGGTAGCAAGCACGAGGTGGGATCGGAATAGAGTTGAATTCATAAGAACAGAGGAGTGCTTGATACAATAACAGAGTTCATAATATTTGTTATCTCTCTTCCTCCCCAACTACTTCTTCTTATACGACTTGGTCACGGCTCTTGGCCGACAGGCACCCTGGCTTCATGCCCACTCTAGGCCGTGGACGCGCTCATTGGGCCGGCGCTCCCTCTTGCTCCTTCTTGGCCCATCATCTTCATTGTGGCCGTGGTCGAAGTCTTGACGGTCGACGCTGGCTTCAGCAGCTGCTCCATCAGGACTGCTGACACAGAACAGCTCCCCAGACTGGAACGGATGGATCTACCGCCATGGGTAAACTAGTCTGAAACTAGTAGGAGCTACAAGCAGCCTATAGTATGTACAAGCAGCCTATATTAAATTGGAGCAGCAAGCCTTTATTTTTTGACAACAAACAAGCTTATATTTAACAGCACCGAGCTGTTAGACCGGATACAGAGTCCGTTAGTACAGATTGCAGTGCAGCCATCAGTGGGCACTGTGAGACATGATCACTATTGGAACGAGAAAATCCTAGAGTAGCATCTGCTGGCTGGCTTAGACCAAAGGCCTGTTTGGCCAGTGTGTGAGCAGTATGGTTTAGGGTCCTCCCTATTTTTAGGATCTTTGCATTCCTCTGTCTTGTAGAGTTGATGAAGATCTGAGTTAGATGCTTGATCTTCCATTCTGGCGGTGTTGAAAGATCTGTGCTATTGAAATACTGCAACAGCTGCTGATTGTCAGATAGGAAATTTATGTTGTTCAGATTCAGGCGTTCAGTGATCTCTGCAGCGAGTGCCATAGCTACAGCCTCTGCCATCAGAACTGAGATGGAGTCTTTCAGTATTGCTTGGATGTAGATGCTTTGCACCGGATTCATCTGTGTGTTTGGATCCCATTGGTAGACCAGCCTAGACAGCTCTGACAGGGACCATTGTTCGCCTAGCTCATCCAAAGCCGAAAGTATGCCTGAACGCACCTGCACCCTGCACAATATTCGGAGCTGGGCATGTATGGATTCTTTTTGCTGTGAGCCGTCCGCCACCACCTCCATCGGCAGTACTGGACCCGGGAACTCCCCCGCCTTCATGCCTCTTCTGTTCCAGGAGCTGGGACTAGGACGATGACTCCGGGGCAGGGCGGCGTCTCTCCTGCGATGGGACTACACGGCTGCCATACCTCCCCACTGCTGATGGCACGCCAGGGCCCCGCTGGAGAAGACGACGTGGTGGCGGTGGCGGCGCTCGGGTGTTGAGAAGAGAGCAGGCCCCGTGCAGCAGTGCAGGGGGAGACCGTGTAGGCCAGCGAGCCCATGAGGACACGTGGGGTGGGTTTACGAGGGGGAGAGGGGGAGGAGTGTGCGCAGAGAGGAATGGTCGTCGCTTAGCAGCCCGCGTGCCAGCGGCGGGAATGCACGGGGTGTGACGGAACCGTCCAAATTATAAGAGCATAAGTATAAAAACAATCACCGAAGTGATCAAATTCTCACACTTAAGCCCATATAACTCCGGTAGTCCAATGAAATCACGAGGGATTTCAAACCAACCAACATACAAGCCAAAATCGTAGTGATTCAACATAACAAGCCACATGTTACATCCATTTCACAAGGAGTTCAATATACATCGGAGTTCAACATAATTATTACAACTTAAGTTCAAAAGTAGCGGAAGCAAATTAATTTGAAACTAACAACACCCTTATTTCAAATACATGCCAGTACCAAGGTCGACTTCCAACAAAAGCATTAGAGAGAAGATAACTCACAAGGATCATGCCCGTGATCACACTCCGCCTCTACAGCAGGAGCCAACCAATTCTTGCAGTAGCCATGATACATCACAACCTGCAATAAGTGAGAAAAAACCCTGAGTACGAGAAGGTACTCAGCTAGACTTACCCATCATAAACCAGAAATAAAGTGACACCAAGGAGTATGCAAGGCTGATATAAAGTGGGCTAGCTTGACAACATTTTGCATAAAAGCTTAATACAGATGAGTAATCATTAATGCTTAAGCATCAAGTTAATAATCATTAACCTGTCATCTATATTAGCACCTGTACTAGAGCACTCACTTGATTAGGAGCAAACAATATTAACCATAGCAGGTATAAATTGAGACAACACTTAAATCATCATCCAATTAATCATCCATTCATTTAATTGAATCTACGTTGCCGCTGTTCAAGTCAAGTGCTCACTAGCTAGGAGCGACGGCGATTCGAATCGAATTCCTATCCAGCTAGAGGGGTATTTCTAACACTCACCGAGACACGCCTGGCGAGGGCTGTTCAGGTCACCTTTGGTACAATTCAGGAATCGCGGGTTCGACTGATGCCGCATCCCCAAGGGTAACACTCTGCCAAGTGATAGGGACTCTAACCCCCCTTGGTCTTACGCCAATGTCCCTAAGCACATCCTTACTTCCTCCAAGATGCGACCTACCCTTCGATTCATGGCTTGAACTGTATTACTCGGCTTCGCGGTCGGAACGGCTTATCCGGCCAACTAAGTGTTAGACTACGTTCAACATGACTCAAGGACGTACAATGAATCGGTCCTTAAACGATTCAGACGGGGATAGATCCACACCCAAGACCTCCATGCCTTGTTGCTTCACTATCGTCATCCCGCCCGGTCTCATTTCATATTATTAGCACATGGTTCTTTTTCACGATAGCAGATATAGCCAACCGTGGCATATATGAATATCCCTACATCTCGCAGGTGACAGGAAATCACTTGACTTCTACCGCTTAAAGCAGGGCTAAGCATCTATTCGATCCTGAGCTAATAGGATTTATGGTATACTTTCTAGACAATGATAGGATATCAATGCAGCAAGTGTTTTCATCCAACACCTATAACTTAATGCAACAATACATATAACATATAATACTCAATTGCATTTTCAGAAATTAGGAGGCTTATAATGCTCCGGGGCTTGTCTGGGATCTGACTCAAATCAGTCAAGTTAGCTTGCACCATTTTACGGAACATCTCGACTTCATGTATAAACTTGAGGAGTCTTCCATCTTCGGGATGGATCCACTAAACACCGTCCTTGGGTTTTGCCCCAACACCACATCCTTCACACGTTACATCTAGCGTACCTACGGAGATGCAACAATGCATATGTATGAATGCATAGAAGTGCAATAAACAAAGTAATCATGCAAGCATACACAAGGTTCATATAAGCACCTAGAGCTAATTAACTTCATCCTTACTAAGGCATAACATAGAAGACGGCAAGCACACCAATCAAGACACAAGTTTCGTAAGATCACGGGGTATCAACCCAAGTATCAAGTAACATCACAAGCATGCTTATGTAACTCAAACTATGCTTAACAGAAAAGTTCAGATTTGTAATCAGCATGAACAGTCCAGAAATAAAATCATTCTAGGAGCTATACAATTCCAAATGACATGAAAGTGGACAATCTAGAAAGCTTATGAAATTGTCTACAACTTATTTATAAACATCTAAGCATAATTCTATCATTTACCAGGTCTAAATAGCAGATACACAGAATCTGTTTTAAAGGACAGAGAACATTTCTAAAGCTGACCCAAATTTTGAACAACTGCCATTTCTAAATAATACGTCCAACTGCTACCAAAATTTACCAGCAACTAGTTTAGGAAGTTCTTAACAACTTTGTTATAGATCACCAAGCCTGAAAAGATCATTATCAAGGCGTAATCTACTTAGCTACCCAAAACTGTCCAGAATTAGCAGATTTGCACAATAAAATAATAAGTGATGTTGAGAACATCACAGATGACACAACCAACTTCACTAACAGTTAGAACATGTTTAAATAACCCCAGATCAGGTCATATCACTAGCATAAACATTTATTAAATTGCCCTTTTCTATTTATTTTAAGTGCATAGGCATAAATGGTAATAATATAAAAAGGTGCCCAGGAAATTCTAATAAAATTGCAATAGCACATACATGCTCCCAGGAGGCTACTATAAACATTTCACCTAAATTGGAGCACAACTCAAGATATAAAAATGACAAACAACACACTATAGATTTGCACATTTACCAAGGCTAAATCAAAACCTCAAGAAAACAGTGAACAACTAGTGTGTTTAATATTTTTCCTAGCAAGCACATGTCATCATAAAATTAACAAAATAATAATCACTATTTTTGGAGTTCTAAAACTCCAGATATGGCTCTGGTCAAGTTTATAAACATTTTTGGAGTACTTTTCAAGGTTAAATAAAAACACTAGAAAACTTCTTCAACATATAACATATTATGAGTTTATTGCATAGATATTTTCTTAAGGTTTTCAAAAAGTCCACATTTGCTATTTTTGAAACTCCCTAGCATGAGATATGGATTTAAGAAGATTTAACGTGAAATCTGAAATTCAAAATCAGCATTACCCAAACCTAACTTAATTTGCTAGGCGCACCCGATTACACACCCAAACCAGCCACTACTTAAACCGACACGTGGGACCCGCTGTCTAGTCGGGCCCGCTCGTTAGACACACAGACAGAGAGACAAAGAGAAGGTGTCGGTCTTCTTCTTCCTCCGGCACCGGAAACAGGGGAGGCGGCCGGACCGCGACTCCGGCCGGCAGGGGTGGCGCTCCGGTGGTGGGCGGCGGTAATAATTACGTTGTTCACAAAATCTATATGTCTCTCATGTAGTTTCATGAAACTACAAGAGAGATATATAAGATTTGTGAACAATGTTAGCACCACAATTCGGATGGAAAAAACTTCTTAAATGAAGTTTGTAGATCTCGAAAGGTTATAAAACATTGTAGTTGACCACTTTTTAATTTGAATTCATCTTGTCATGCAAATCTACATTTGAAATTCAAAATTTTAAAATTTTAAAATTCGAATTTTTCAAAAGACCTCGGATGGAAAAACTTTCTAAATGAAGTTTGTAGATCTCAAAAAGTTATGAAACATTGTAGTTGACCACTTTTTCATTTGAATTCATCTTATCATGCAAAACTACGTTTGAAATTCAAAATTTTAAAATTCGAATTTTTCAAAAGACCTCGGATGGAAAAACTTCCTAAATGAAGTTTGTAGATCTCAAAAAGTTATGAAACATTGTAGTTGACCACTTTTTCATTTGAATTAATCTTGTCATGCAAAACTACGTTTGAAATTCAAAATTTTAAAATTTGAATTTTTCAAAAGACCTCGGATGGAAAAACTTTCTATATGAAAAATGTAGTGCTCGAAAAGTTATAAAACTTTGTAGTTGACAACTTTTTAATTTGAATTCGTTTAGGGCCTCAAACAATCAATTTTCACTTGGTTTAGTATAATATTTTAGTAACCGAAACGGCATATAGACGCATGTGAGTGTGCAGTGCAAGTGGCAGAGGAGGTATCGCGTGAGGGAGAGGTCACGAGTTCGAATCCCGCCGACCACGTAGCCGCGAATTTTGCGCGAAAAATGCCGCGACTTGCCAGTGGGCCCCTCCCCCGATTAAAAAATATTTTTTCAGGTTTTTTTTCGCATTTTTTTTATTTCACGCTTTGCCGAGCATCGAGCACTCGGCAAAGAAGCCTTTGCCGAGCGCCCGATAAATGGCTCTCGGCAAAGAAGCCTTTGCCGATCGGATTTTCGCCGAGGGCGCTTTGCCGAGAGCTGCGCTCGGCAAAGGCTTTGCCGAGAGCCTTATAGGCTTTGCCGAGAGCCTGGGGCCTCGGCAAAGCAGCCGGCTCCGGTAGTGTAAAAATGGCCTATATGTAAAATAATGGTGCAACATCCAAGTTTAGGTTAGGCTCATGTTTATAGATTCGGCTTTGACATCTTCATCACCACCTAACTTGCCATGTTTGAGCTCAAACTCATTTCTTGACTAGTGACAAACACCTGGGGTGTTACACGGGGGCTCGCCGCCGCACCATGCACGCCATGGACAGGGTTGCGCGGTTGGGATCGGGGAGGAATCGGAGCTCGGATTGGACCTCCGCCGCAGCGCCGGCTGCTATGGGTCTGCGTGGAGCTCGCCGAGGAAGAGGGGGCGGGCAGAGAGAGATGGTCGGCGAGACAGGATGCAAAAGCAGAACAAAGGGGACAAGATTCAGGGGACTGCGATGAGAGTGCGCGCTCTGGCTTGTGGGCCCAGAAGTCAGTGACTTCAAGGGATGAATTTGGATTTGGTTATGAAATTTTATTTTGTGTCATTGTCTGCATGTGCGTGAAAATACTTTTTGGAGTTTTTAAAAAACAAAATATATTTATATAAAATATATTGGTTTTGGAGTATGTATTTGGACACGACAAATTTTATAGTTTTGAAAATCGTAGTGTTGCTCATACTATGGTCTTTTTTTAGTTCTGAAAACTCCACCCTGGAGCTCTATTTTTAAACCATGGTCTTACACGTCATACGTTCAACGTTCTGAAACCAAAGTTTCTCATCTCAATACAATACCATCGAAATACTTGTCAAAAATACCATCCAAATAGGGACTGAGTTCTAACTCAAACCCTATGTGTAGTAACTATTTGGAAAATAATATGCCACCGAATTACGAGTAATAATTGTGTTTTGACTAAAGTTGATGTTAACCATTTATTTTTCTTACTATGCACTGTCAACTGCTGAAAAAATTTGATATCATCTTAGAGACACTTTGAATACAAATCTTTTTATGCAAATTTTAGGCCCTATTAAAATTGAATATAATCTGACTGACTGGTGCTTGGTTATGTTGTTTAGTTTTTTTAAAAAAAAAGCTGGAAAGCTGCATTTCATTGTATTGGAGAGAAAAAAGGAGGCTCCCCATACAAATCCTTCCTCTTATATGGGACCAGATATGAGAGTGTTATGTTTTAATTAGTACTCCCTCAGTTTGAAATTATAAGACGCTTTTGTATTTCTTGATTCATAACTTTTGCTACGCGCCTCGATATATGTTATGTTTAAATACATAGTAACATTTATGAACCTAGAAATGCTAAAACGTCTTACAATTTGAGATGGAGTGTGACATCGATCCAGTTTGGAATTTGTTCCATGGTGGGCCATGTGCATGTTAATAAGATGGGTTTAGCCCACCTTGGTTGTTTAGGGTGGGTTAAACCAACATATAAGACTTCTAGGTCCATCCCACCATCTATCCCTGGGTTAATCCTTTTAAGCGAAGCGGGGATGAAAGCGTGAGTGACGTGGTGGTAGGTGTGCTTCACTCAGCCTACAATCTGAGCCGTTTGGACTCTAGGGCATTACACGGAGGAAGTATTTGATTAATGATTACCTTTTAATTTATTTGCCTTGTGGATGTCAATGGATCAAGTGCTAGCTGCGAACTGTATTGGAGATGAGTAACATATCTGATTTAGTAAGACTTGATGGAAATAGCAGATCTGGTTTCTTGGGACAAAAATCAGATTACCAGTAAAGATGAAAGGAAAGTGAAAAGAACCAAGTAAGCTTCCTGTGAGCTTGGGTGCTGGAGAGACGGGCTTTATGCAATCTTCCTGGAAGTGCCGGCCATTGTCAAGTGGCAATCACTTTAATTTGTTTATTCCAGGCCGGCCGGTGTTGGTATAACTTGAAGAAATAGACACACAAAAAAAACGAAAAGTTAGAAATAGAAAATACAATAATGAAGGCAGTATAGTGGGACGATTCTCCACAATCCTCATCGCTATCGATCTTGGTCAACCTCGCCGAGAGACAATGAGAGACTTGACGCCAACCTTGGACAGCAGTAAACCATCGAAAGGGGATAACCTAACCAAATCTAGACCCGATTCATTCGCAAACAGGCAGAGAATAAACAACAAACCTCGGATCCATACGTACCGCAGCTCCAGAGCAAGGTTGACGGCAGCACCTGTATATCGAGGGGAGAGAAAGAGCGCGTGCACGGGGCGGGGTGAACGGGAGAATGAAAAAGGCAGGGGTGAACTCAAATCTTTACTCTCCACTGTCCAAAGATAGAAATGCTGGCCTATAAAAAAAAAGATAGAAATGCTGGACTCCAACAAAAATATATGTCGCGCTCACACTGGGACCATGCCACGTACACTGATGAATTTTTTTTAGGAAAAGAAAGAAACGAATGGTAGGCCTAAAAGGACCTACTGACCTACGTGGTGCACAATATTGCTTGGCTTATCAGCCGTAGGAACAATGTTTTTCTCTCACAATAAATCAACCAACAGTACTTTTCAGCATGACTTTTCAGCAAAACGAACAGACCTATTTAATTAGAAGTGGGTTAGGTATCTTTCTCGATCCCCTTGTCCATATACTTTAATTATTTCTCCTCCTTTCTCCTAAACTATGAAGTCTTTGGACGTCCACACACGGCTGCTCGCCTCAGCACTCCCCGCCCAGCGGTGCGGCTTGGCCCGCCGCAACCCCGTCTGGCTGGCCGGCGATGCGGTTGGCTGGCTCAATAACACGGCAGACCCAGCGACACAGCTGCAAGACGTGAAGCGGGCGAAAGTTAGAGGATATGCACACATGCGTTGAGCAGGGACGAGTTGGTCTGGCATTCCTGAATCTAGAGGGTATATTCCTCACCGGGGATGACTGACCCTGTCCTAAGTGTTCTCAAACAAAACATTGGAACGAGGTGCTATATATCCCACTTTATGCGGCCCTGTCCCGCCCGGCCACATCCGAACCAAATACTATCTAATTGACTTGGTACGTCCTTATTTTTTTTATTCCGGTTTAATGCCAGATCAAGCTCCGCCCCTGACAGACCGGAAATCCTGATAGGACTAGCACTACCAAAATCCATAATTCTTATGGTGGCCAAAAACCACAAGGAAAACACCCAAACCGCAAGGAAATATATTCCTTGACAGAACTGCCACTAGTATAGAAAACTTAACAGCGATGGTCATTTTGATCAATGGAGGCGGGCATTGCAACTGCCTCCAATCAAAGGTCACGGTTAATCCAACCTTTTTGGAGGCGGTTGTTTTGCCCGCCTCCATTAATCGTTTAAAAAAAATAAAAAAAAACCTAGCAAGCCCAATCGAGCCCGCCACCGGGCCCAATCGAGCCCGCCACCGGGCCCAATCGAGCCCGTTGTAAGGTCCAAATGGCTAGAGGGGGGTGAATAGCCTATTTAAAAATCTACAAGCTTCACTAAACAACCACGTTAGTATAAAAGATGACTAAGATAATTCTAGCACTAGCTCAACTACACTATGCAAGCCACCTATGCAATACTAGTGAAGCAAGGCTATGATCTCTAATACACACCAATAAGACTAAGTCACTAAGCTACTTACTCCTATGTGATAAAGGCTACACTATGCAAACTACACTAGGACTAGTACAAGAAAGTAAAGAGCAAGTGACTTGATTCTTATACCAACGATGTAGAGAAGTAATACACTCGAAGAATCAATCACAATGATCAACCACAAGAGAAATCCTCGGCAAAGAGATGACACAAGATTTTTACCGAGGTTCATTTGCTTCCCGGCAAGCTACTCCTCGTTGTGGCGATGCACCCACTTATCGGTTCGCGAGCTAATCGACTATCAAGAGTCGAGCCCTCGGCGGGCGCCGCACAACCGCACACAAGATGGGGATCCTTCAAGCCACGAGCTCCACTAGAGTATCCAATTCACAAACTCCCGCGGGGAAGGATCAAGAACCCCTTACAACACTTGGTGAGAGCTCCAACAATCTCCAATTGCGAGCTCAATCACCTCCGCTGCTCAAAGCCGTCTACCGTGTCGGGAAACACGGAAGAGTAACAAGAAATCCGCAACAACTTGAAGATCAAGTGCATCTAGAATGCAACTCTCAAGCAATGCACTTGAATCTCACTCAATCTCACTCGAGATGTGCAACCAAGCAAAGAGATGAGTGGAGGGGTTGTTCTCTAGCTCAAAGGATGTCTCTAGGTCTCAAAATGTGCAAGAGTTGCCCTCAAACCCCGGCCAACATCTATTTATAGCGAAGGGGTACGCAGCTAGCCGTTACCGGATGACACAGTTCAAAACGTGCTGACTGGACGCACCGGTCAGGGTGACTGGACGCGTCCGGTCACTACAGGACAAGCGTGAACAGTGCGTGTCAGAAGTAACCGTTGTCGTGACCGGACGCGCTCTAGCGTTTGACCGGACGCGCTGCACCTGGCGTCCGGTCAGAGTCCAGTAAGCTCCCACGCGACCGGACATGTCCGATCGCACGTGACCGGACGCGCCGCGCGTCTGATCGTGTCGCGTTACTAACCGGACGCTCCGGTCCCAAGGACCAACGGACACGCTGGTCGCGCGTTCTGCGTGCACCTTTCCTCTGCACCTAGGTGAACTGACCGGACGCGCTGGTCAGGCCAGGCCAGCGTCCGGTCACAAACCCTAGGCGCGCTGCGCCTCTGCCCTCGACTTGAGCTGACCGGACGCGCAGATCCACCCTGGACCGCGTCCGGTCCAGCGTCCGGTTGATGTTTTTCAGTGATAAACACTCCGGACTCTCGCCTCCATTTCTCCGCCTCCGGCGCAGTAGAAAATAGGCGTTTCACTTCCCCAAAAAGTGTCGAATCCAAGTGTACACCACCTTTAACTCCACCGCCTTTGCAAATGTGCTAACACCACCAAGTATACACCACCATGTGCATGTGTGTTAGCATTTCACAAACATTTTTTAAGGTGTTATTTTAGCTCTCTACTAGATCCTAATGCATATGCTCAAGATATTGATCTAGTGGCACTTGATTTTCGAGTTAACCGTGATTGCCCCTCTTGATAGTCGGCTATGTATCCTAAACCCGGTCAATCACTTCTCTACTCATCTTAGACTGGCAAAAGGAAAACCCTATGGTTATACCTTTGCCTTGCGCTCTTAGATCCTTCTCTTCCACTTGATCATCATGTCCTTCATATTATGTGCATCTCCACCATGATCGTCATTTCATGTCCATGCACCATTTCTTTGTGATCTTGTGGCCACCACTCCTTGCCACGTACACCTTCATCACATGTGTTGCTTATGCCTAACTCAAAACACTTAAAACATGGCATTAGCAACTTGGTGTCATTAATTACCAAAACCAAACTTAGGCTTTCACCCGTCATTGTCGTGTCCGCACCTGCCGCTGCCGCGTCCGTTGGAGGATCTGGATGATGCCGGTCTTCGTCCTCGCTGCATCTAGGCGTGGCCCTGCGCAACCACCGTGGGTCTCGGAAGCGAGGGAATCGCCGCTGCCGCCACCCTCTACCACCACCGCCACGTACACCTTCATCACATGTGTTGCTTATGCCTAACTCAAAACACTTAAAACATGGCATTAGCAACTTGGTGTCATTAATTACCAAAACCAAACTTAGGCTTTCACCCGTCATTGTCGTGTCCGCACCTGCCGCTGCCGCGTCCGTTGGAGGATCTAGATGATGCCGGTCTTCGTCCTCGCTGCATCTAGGCGTGGCCCTGCGCAACCACCGTGGGTCTCGGAAGCGAGGGAATCGCCGCTGCCGCCACCCTCTACCACCACCGCCTACATCCAGCACCGTGGGAGAGGAAGGGGATGGAGCACGACTGGATCTGGCCGACTTCCGCCTCTGCCTCCCCGCTGCCACCGCCACCAGGCCTCCACCGCCTAGATCCGGCACCGTGGGAGAGGAAGGGGTTGGAGCACGCTTGGATCCGGCTGACCTCTGTCTGGATCTGGCTGACCTCTGCCTCTGCCTCCCCGCCGCCGCCGTCGTCGGGCCTCCACCGCCAGGATACGACACCATGGGAGAGGAAGGGGGTGGAGCACGCCTGGATCCGGCCTCCATTGTGGAGCACGCCTGGATCCGGTCCCTCCACAGCCTCCACCCCGCTGCTCCCCACCGCATGCATTGTCGCCGGAGAAGGAGGAGAGGGAGCCGATGGAGAGGAAGGAGAGGGAGTCGCCATTGAGAGGAGAGGGAGCCTGTGTCGGGATGGAGCGAGGGACGGTGGCGTCGGGCTCAGGATGAGAGAGTCGGCGGGATGGGGAGGGGACGAGGGCGGCTGGGAGTGGGAGGGGCGCGAGTGAGAGTGGAGACAGGTTAACCTAAGTCTGGTTTATATATAAGCCCGATAGGAGGATAGATATGGGCTTTTGCTTGGGCTCTGAGATGGGCCTATATTTTTGGAGGCGGGCCTTATTATGTGTCTGCCTCCTAAAATAGATTTATGGAGGCGGGCACCTTAAGGCGACCGCCTCCGTAAATAGCCCATTTTTGGAGGCGGTTGTCTTAAGGCGCCCACCTCCGTAAATTGATTTTAGGAGGCGATTGGATTTTGACTGCCTCCGTTAATCGATTTTACAAGGCGGGCAAACGTGACCGCCTCGGTAAATAAATGTGACCGCCTCTGTTAATAGCCCAGCATTTTTGGAGGCGATTGGATTTTGTGCCCACCTCTGTTAATGTTTGGGCACCATCACCTAAAATCATTTTTGTAGTAGTGTGCCAAGGTTGAAACCGCAAGGGAAATAAAATTTATTTCGCGACTAGCTCTCATGGTAGATTTCCTTGAGTATCAGCTGCTAAGGAATGATGGACACTGGCAAAATTGTCAAGGTGACAAGAAAATAAGCCCAATAATCGTCAATGAAATTCATTTTCTTGGGCTAATTAATGACCAAGTAATTACATTTTTCTTTGGTGTAACAACCAAATGCTTTCTCTTGGGGGTGACCAACCTCCAGGGAATATGTGGTTTTCTTGGTTGTTATTCATTGCCAAGGTAATAACGATTTTCCTTGGAGCGGTCGTTCTTGGTTGCCAAGTGTAATAGAAGAACTAGGACCGATCTTCCAAAAGATTGAAACCCTTAGAAACACAACACCACCACACCAATTGATATCAACCACATGCGACACGATTAACCTCTTCAAGAAGGCTATTTTTTGGAAAGAAATTCAAAAACTAAACAAACAACACACAAAAACAATGAAATTGCTCACAAGTTGGAGTTTCATAAACCGATGATGGAAAAATTGGTTACTGACAGAATAATCTAAACAAAACCTAAAAATACATAGTAGTTGATACTAGGTATATGAAAGTGGTGTCTTAGGGTTTGTGGGCAACTTGGGGTCCACAATTTGGGCTTAGGCCTGACATGGCCCAAATTGTGACATGACACATTCTTTCTATGACACAAAAAGTTCTACACTGAATCAATAGCTAGACCAGAACCAAACACAAATGTATCGTATTTAGCTTTCCAAAGTATCCAAGAAGCAGCCACACCGTAGCCCTGGTGCTATCATGGCACGCAAGCACAAAACTCGACATGTGGGTTGCCATGATAGCATCTCATTTGTCTTCCCTTCCCTTCCCCCGAGCGCCACCCCCCCAAAGGGTGACTCGGGGGGAGACCACGTCGGCCGCCGAGCTGGCCCCCTCCCAGACTCCCCTCCGGCCGCCGTCGCCGCCCTCCGGCGCGTGGCGGCAGCGGCCAGCGGCGGTCCCCAAAAAGGGCGCTCATCCGCGGTTTCCCCCCACTCCCTCTCTCTTGCTCCTCCTCCACCCCCTTCACCTGCGGCGGCGCACGACGGCGGCTAGCCGGATCCGCACCTCTAGGGGCCGGATATGTCATCTGGTGGCGCCTAGGCCACCTGCGCGTCCCTCCTCGTCGGCAGCCAGCGGAGTTCGTCCAGGCAGCCTAGGCGGGACTGGGTACGCACGCATGGCGCCTGCTCTTGGTCCGCCTAGCCGACAGTCCTCTTTGAGCCTGTGCTAGGGGCCGACGGCGGCTGGTCGGGGTGTGGTAGGGCCACCCAGACTACGCTCCATCCCCCTCCTCCACTGTTACCGTCTTAAGTGGATCCGGCGGTTTCAGTGGCCGGCGGGGCAGATCCGGGGGCCCTGGGGCTGGATCTGGCCTATCCTACCACAGATTCGTGTGGCCGGTAGGGATGCTGCAGCTGGCCTGACGTTCGGTGGCCTCGGTAGCCTGGCGGCTCGCCTGCGACGGTCGGCCAAGGCTGCAGTTGCCTCCCCGTGCCTGCCGGTAACGGCGGGCAGGCAGCGACGCTGCGACGGCTAGGCCATGCCTACTGAAACAAACCAGGATTTCAAAACTTGAATTCCCGACTCTTTTGCCCCTCTGTGATAGTCCCAGGATACCTCAGCTATCACGGGCGTCTACTTTTCAGCTGATTACAAAGTCATACAACACAGATTACAAAAATGGGATTAAAACTCAACCTCTTACATCATCTAGGTTTGGATCAAACAAAACATCGAGGCTCTACTCGTAGCAGCGAAGCTTGGCGAAACTCCAGTCCACGAGCATCCTTGAGAGTGGTCCGCAAACCAACTACCCACCTCAACATCTCTGCAGGCAAAGAATCTGCACACCGCCAGATGGGTGCAGGCCATGGTCAGCACCGATGAGCTTTAGTGGAAAAAGAAAACAAGGGATCTGGCGATCCTAATAGTTTGGCTGGGGTTTGCAACCTTAGTGCTTGCAGGAGTAACAAAAGTATAGTAATATAAGGTAAACTTCTCATAACCCAACCCACAATCTCAACCCAAACTCACCTCAACTCAACAACATATCTCACATCTCAACTCTCATCTTTCCTCACAACATCCTCATACTCTCAGTCTAGGCGATGAGGCGGCCTCCGCACGCCCCTCATCTCAATGGCCTCAAGCCGGACCTTAGCTTCGGGGAAGAAAAGCAAAGCACAAGGGAAGACTAGCGGGTATGAAACAGTTCACAGGGGTGATCATGACCGAGATCGCGGCTATACGTATAGTTCTAACTCTGCAGAGATTGTACACCTTTAATCCATCAGGATCACCATCATCGACCATGGCCGTGGTCTAAGCGATCACCGCTCAAGAACTAGCACATTCCTCCCCAGTCTGCCCCCAAGTGGAGTCGCATACGGCACAACGTATACACTTGGGATCGTGATTAGGGTAGCCGGAAAACCCGTCGGCATCCTTCTCACCGTGCCCCCAGGGGGTACCCCTGTGCACCTCTACTCCCACAGAACTGGCTCAGTCCGCACTAACTCAATAGAACGGGCCCCACCCATAACAGGGCCTGTGGTGTGCACGCTAACATAGTCCCGTGTTCCAGGCATCAACCCACGACGGTCCTTAATTGTGCAGAGCAAGCACCTTCCACCATTACACCACGTGGTCCACCTCTCTCAGGTAACCACCTCCCCATACACCTGTTCCAACATATCCATCATATCCAGCAAAACCAGAACCGGGGCACTCCGCGCACCAATGTGCACCCCTCCAGGGTAAAATCTCTCACTCTGGCCGGTATCTCCAAGAAACAGGTCAAGGCAAGGAGAATCTCCAGAACTCCTCATCACCACCACCCACTCGGGATTCAACGCTCCCGCCGCGCCAACCTACCATCCACCTCACGGGAAAAGCCTCACGGCAAACCCCAATCCACTAACCACATCACCAACCCACCATCACATCACATAACACGGTAAAATATGTAATAATGATGGTAGTAAAATGCAAGCAAGCAGGTAGGCAATATATAAGTGCGAGCGTGAAGCTGGGTAATCAGGATGAAGAGGTTTCAAACAAGGCAATAAAGGCTCAGGCAAAAGCATGCATCACATATACTAGCATAATGAATAAATATAAAGCGCTAGCATTTCTACTTGCAATGCCTAAATAGGTTCTCTAAGAGTAAGGTGCTGCCATGACACCTGCGATGTCGAGGAGGTAGTGGTACAAGTCTCCAATAGTCGGGGTCGTCCACCATCGGGATCCATCGCCTCCGGGCGCGTCGTCGAACAACGAACTCGGGTCGTCGCTACGCGAAAGAAAACAAAAGACCGCGATAAGAATCAAATAAAACCGCGACAAAACCTGACTCACTAGACTCAAACTACTACACTAGGAGGTAGGGTAGGATTTTAGAAAAATTATGAAACTTGTTTCATAATTTTCGGAGCTGAGATGAATATTTGGTGAATTTCGAAGGATGGCAAGGAATTCTGAAAAACAGACAAAAGAAAAGCTAAGAGCCAGGCGGGCTCACTTGCTGCTGATGGCCCATCAGCAAGGGAAAACAGAGGGTCCGCGCGGGGGCTGGAAGTCGAGCAGGGCTTGGTGCTGCCAGCCGGCCCAAAGGAGAAAACAGAGAGGGAGGACCAAGCTGGGTCTGGGCCAACTGGGCTTGGCTCGGCTGCCTTGCTGGGCCACAGTGCCCATGGGCTGCTTTGCCCTCCAGGTGCCTAAGCAGGAAGGGAAAGGAAAGGGGCCAAGCTGGCCTGGTGCGATGCAAGCACACCGGCGGCGCTCAGCACGCAGCGCCGAGGCAGTGGTTCGTGTCGGTGTCCGATGACGATGACAGCGCGCTCGGTCCGCGAAGGCGAGACCAGGTGGCTGCAGTGGCCCTCGGGTGCCGCCTAAAGGCTAGCGCAGGGCTAGTGCCGTGGGCAGCGCAACGTCGCGGTCCCGGCGGCGTTCAGCACGCGGCGGTTGTGTGCGACGGGCAAGTGGTGGCATACTGCACGAGTGCGTGTAAGGTGATCGTGCTGTGAGTGTGCGCGTGCCAGCGCAGTGCGCGCTAAGGTCGCGCGGAAGCCGTGGATGGCGTCTGACGTGCGGGTGCGAGGGCGTGTGCGTATGGTGGCGCGTGGCGTGAGTGCTCGCGCAGGCTCCATGGTGTGGCGCGTGCGAGGGCGCATGTCTCCGGCCGTGGCGACCGTTGTGCGCGGCTCCCGGTGGTGCGTGCGTGCCCGCAACGCGGTTGCGAGCGTCGGACGACGAGGGCGGCAACATGGCCGAGACCACGGCGTGTACGTGCGGTGCTCGTGGCAACCAGAGCTGGCTTCGATGGCCAGTACAGGCATAGACGACAGACTCAACGAGACGAAGGGGCTTGGGTACCTAGGAGCTCACCGGCGGTCTGACGAAGGCAGGAGGCGCGGTGCCAGATGAGATCGGCGTCGTTGGTGGCACCGAACGCGGTGACGACGAGGGCGGCCTCCCGTGCGGTGTTCGTCGCGGAGGTTGGGAAAAACTTGACGCCGCGTCGCGCGTTCAGCGTGGCGACGAGGGCTCCGAGGGTGTGTTCCAGTGGCGTGCAGACGGACACACAGTCAAGCTCGCCGGCGTGGTGCTCGGTGGTGAACCCGGGGTCGAGGTGGCGTCGTTCCCCTGCGTCGCGTGAGAGAAACACGATATGGGGACCGGCATAGGCAAGAACCCGACGGGAACGGAAGGAGAAGGACGGGCTGTTGGGTTGTGCTCACCGGGGCTCAACGGTGACGATCGGACGCCGGAGGCAGAGCGGCTCGGGGACGGGGTGGTCGTGGCGAAGGCTAGGTGCAGACGGAGCCGCACGGCGGCGTCGTGGTGCTGCTACTATGTCGCGGCGAAGCCGTGGTTGGCTCCATCGCGACCTCAGGGTGGCAAGGCCATGGCGATGGGGTTGGACTCCGAGGCGAGGTCGGGCTGAACGGCTCGACGTAGACGAGGGATGTAGGTCTCGGGGTGGCGTGCTCGGTTCCCGGCGGGGATGAACGGGAACGCCGGCGTGCGCGACGCCAGGCCCTTCTTGTCCCGCCGCGGTGGCGTGGTCGCCGTGCCGCTCTCGCGGCGCGTCGGGGCAGGCTGCCGCTACGCAGCAGATGGAGAAGGCGGCGAAGGGATGGCTGGGGAGGGAGATGGCAAGGGAGGCGGCTGGCTTGGGGTTTTTTATACCCCCGGCGCTAGGGCTCGCGAGGTGGGAAGCTGGCCAGGGAACGGTGGTGATCCTTGGGGTCCGCGCCGTAGTGGACACGCGGCCAGCATCCGTCGTACGAGCTCGAGAAACTCCGAGAGGGTGAGGCCGGGGCGTGGCTTTGGGTGCGTCGCGGCGCGTCTGCGTGGTCCAGGGCGCTCGCCCGTGATTCGTGGCGTGGGGCGCCGGCTCTGGCGTGGTCCATGCTCTCGTCACGCAGGGGCATCCGATGGTAGCGGTTGGTGGCGCGGGGTCCAGCGGTGCTCGGTGCAGCGAACGGAAGGCAGGGAAAAGTGACGGAAAAGGAAGGAGTGGAGGTACGGTTTGGAGACGGCATCCGACGGAGAGGCAAACGATTGGCTGACGAGCGGGCCCGGGGAAGGAATCCCGTGCAGTAGCATTCCGTCGTACGCGATAAGGGAGCGGCGGCGCTGCTGTCTCGCGTGTGCCGCGCACGTGAGCGGGTGGGGAGCCGGCGGCTGCTGGGCTCGTGATGGGCCGAAGCCCATGGGAGAGGAGGGAGCAGGCCAGGGAGGCCGGCGTGCTCTGCTGGCTGCTTGCTGTAGGGGCTTTGGTACGTATGTATGTAAAGGAAACATATGTATATAACTTTGCCAAGCTGGGCACGTTGCGGCTGCAGGCTTCGGCTTGCTTGTAACGTGGCTGCTCCGATCCCAGACAACTACATTCCACGGGGTATGCATGAGCTCACGTGATTAAAGAATTAAGCACAGTAGCATGCATGATTGTGCACCTAGCTGGATTGGAAGCATCACCATTTGGTGATAGGATGGACACGTGCTGCTGGATGTTCCACGTAGCTAAGGGAGGGCACCGGAGCATGCAAGCTTGCAGCTGAGTGCTGCCACACCACGTGCATGCATAGGGATAGGAGATGGAAGTTAGGAAGGAGATTAATTTAGAGGAGAGGAGCTACCTCCAAGCACAAAGAACCAAATCACATGTGCATCTCACACTACATGGTGCATCGATTTATTGCAAAAATAATTTGAAGGAGAGAGAGAGAGTAGAGTTAGGGTTTTCATTTTAGGAAAATAATAAATCAAGTAGAGGTTGCATGTTGAATTCGAGTGCGGCTCGAATTCAACCAAGCTTTTAATTTTCACTCGAAAATATTTTATTTTGAAACCACCTCTTGTCACGTAGGTGATCAATCTTCCTGGTAAGAGATTTGTTGTAAAGCATTTTGAAGCTCGAATTTTGAATTTGGGGTCAGAAGAGAAAAACATTTGACTTAAGTTTGACCTAACTTTTACATGCAACACACATCAAGCAAAAAATTTAAAAAGTTGGGATTTTTATATTACACAAATTTGCGGAATGTTACACCTACCTTGGTCATGCTGGCGTCCACGACTGCGGTGGCTAGGCTGCGCTATGAGGGTCTAGCACCCGCGGCGGGTGTCCATCGAATCTAGCCTGCCGTGGCCGGCAAACAGTCTTCGGATGAAAATCCCGCCATGCTTCTTGCCTTGGGCTGACGACGGTGGCGCGCTAGTGTCATCACCTTCTTGGAGGCATTGTCATTTTTCTGCTCATCGCTGGGGTTGTTGGGGCAAGTCTAGGGACGAAATCCATCTTGGGTGCCTCTCCCAACGAAGTTGGCGTCCGCAAATGTCATTCCCTTGTGGAAGGCTTCGCTATTGCACTCCGCCTGCTCCTCCCACGCCGTTCGCCGGATGCCGCTCCTTACTATATTGTGCCTGCATGTGCCTCATTCTACTCTTCGCATTCGGTCTACCCTGCCTCAGTTGATGTTGCCGCTGCGGTCGTTCGGCTAGTCACAGTGGCTACCTGGTCGCTGTTGACGTTACAACCGCAGTCGTGCGGTTCACAGCGGCTACCTGGTCGCTGTTGATGTTGCTGCTGCAGTCACTCGGTTCACAACGGCTACATGGTCATTGTTGGAGTTGCCGATGCAGTCGTTCGGTTGACCACAACGGCTACCTGGTCGCTATTGTCGCCGTTCTCTGGGTTCTTTCTTGGTTCTTCCAGTGGATGCTTTGCCACCGCGGCTTCGTTTTTTGAGTGGGCAGCCTTTGTGTTGAATTTTTTTTCCTGCAGGTTCAGTCGTTAGGTCTATGGTGAAGGGTCCTCTCCCTTCCACCTTTCTTGTTGTTTTCTTGCTTTTTCTTGTATCGGGTGCTTGGGGTCTTGGTAATCTTGGGATTACCGGGATGCCTGTTGTTGTAACTGTTTAACTACCTCTACTTCGTCTTGATGAAAAACGGGTTATATGCCCGATCGAGAAAAAGATAGCATCTCATTTCTTCTCTACTCTCTCCCATGTTTCACTCTCCCTCTACTAGAATCATACCACGTCTCCCCATGCTCTAACACTCCACACGCCCCCTCATCGGTAATATGGGTCCCAAGTGTCCTCAACATAAGGGAAAACACCGAACAAGGGCCTGTCATCTGATGTTTGATTACCTTTTTGTGTGCCTTATTATACAAATCAAGTGCGAACTGTGTTGGAGAAGAGTAGCAGATCTGATTCATGAATTGCTTGGAGGGCATGCTCACCTGTGTCTTGTTGGGAGAAAATTCAGAGAACTAGAAATGACAAAAGGAAAGTGGAAATTCCAAAGCAAGAAGAGAGTTGTCAGCTTACAGGCTCGATCGTGGGGATCTACATGTTACTTCAATGGTTCTGCTTCAACACTTCCTGTGAGCTTCCATGCACCTGCTGCTTACTGGCTATGTCTATGTGCTAGAGAGAAGAGGAGAACCGAGCTAGGGGCTTATTACAGGCTAGATCGACTGTCTCAGAACTCTCTCAGATCTGGAGGCTTCATGCATGTAATGTAATCTTCCTGGAAGTGCCGTCGTCAACTGTGGCGGTCTTCATCATACATGGAACCTTCCTGGAAGTGCCCTCCCCTAGGCAACAACTTTGGGCTGTGACGGTCTTCCCCTGTATACTTTAATCTTCACTTTATTTAATTTATTCCATTCGAGGCCAGAGAAATTACCACCTTGCCCTGATTCAAAAGGCAGATGAGATTTATATTAAATTGGAGTAGCAAGCCTTTTTTTTTTGACAACAAACAAGCTTATATTTAACAGCACCGAGCTGTTAGAACGGATACAGAGTCCTTTAGTACAGATTGCAGTGCAGCCATCAGTGGGCACTGTGAGACGTGATCTCTATTGGAACAAGAAAATCCTAGAGTAGCATCTGCTGGCTGGCTTAGACTTGAGGCCTGTTTGGCCAGTGTGTGAGCAGTATGGTTTAGGGTCCTCCCGATTTTTAGGATCTTTGCATTCCTCTGTCTTGTAGAGTTGATGAAGATCTGAGCTAGATGCTTGATCTTCCATTCTGGCGGTGTTGAAAGATCAGCGCTATTGAAATACTGCACCAGCTGTTGATTGTCAGATAGGAAATGTTGTTCAGATTCAGGCGTTCAGTGATCTCTGCAGCAAGTGCCATAGCTGCAGCCTCTGCCATCAGAACTGAGATGGAGTCTTTCAGTATTGCCTGGATGTAGATGCTTTGCGCCGGATTCATCTGTGTGTTTGGATCTCATTGGTAGCTAGCAACCCAGACAAATGAACCACCAAAACCAGCCTAGACAAAGATATGTATATACAGATCTGATGACGAGGACCATTGTTCGCCTAGCTCATCCAAGCTGAAAAGTATGCCTGAACGCACCTGCACCCTGCACAATATTCGAGCTGGGCATGTATGGGATTCTTTTTGCTGTGACTGTGAGCCGTCCGCCGCCACCTCCATCGGCAGTAGCGGTCCCCGGGAACTCCCCTGCCGTCCAGTGCTGCTTCCACTCCGGGAGCTGGGACTGGGACGACGAGTCAGAGGGGCGGCGCTTCTCCTGAGCCGGGGCGGGGCGGCGCCTCTCCTGCGACGGGGCTACGCAGACGCCGTACCTCCTCGCGGCCGACGGCGCCCCCGAGGCCCGCCGGAGAAGAAGACGCGGTGGCGGCGGCGACGGTGGCGTCGCTCGGGAGTTGGAGAAGAGACCGGAACCCGTGCAGGGGAGGCGATGTAGGCTGGCGGGGCCATGAGGACGCGTGGGGTGAGTTTACCACAGTGAGAGGGTTAGGAGGGAGAGGAATATGGTCGTCGCTTAGCAGGCCGCGCGCCGGCGGCGGGAACGCACGGGGGCTCGGCGCTGCACCACACAAGCCGTAGACAGTTGGATAGGGTTGCGCGGTTGGGAGCGGGGAGGAATCGGAGCTCGCTTAGACCTCCGCTGCAGCGCTGCCGGCTCTGGGTCCATGTGGAGCTCGCCGAGGAAGAGATGGGGCAGAGGAGATGGTCAGAGACAGGATGAAGCAGAGGAGGGGATAAAGGGCCTCTGGGCTCTCGGGACAGATTAGTGAGAGTGTGCCCTCTGGGTTTTGGGCCCAATGATCAGTGCTTCAGGGGATGAATGTTTCGGAATAACTACGGACGATGTGGCTCGCGCTAACGGGACTATGGGAGACGGTGCCGCACGCAAAAGGAGCCCGCGCCGCCTATTTTTCGCCCCACCATGTGGACCCCACGCAGCTTCATGCTCTGATCGTCGTACTCACTCTGTTTCGCGCACGCACGCGGTATTGTCCACGCGGCCGCACACGAGAACCTATGTGGGTCCTAGTCACCTGCACTCCTTTGGATGCGCGTAGTGGATGTGTCTGTTGGCCTCAGGCTCCCTTTAGCGATCCACGCTGGCAGGCGGCTGCGGTAGGTGGGTCTCATTGCAACGTGAAAACACCAGGTCTACTTTTGCCACATCCAAATAATAAACTTACAACATGTGTATGAAACAGCTGAAACACTTCCAAAACACCTGAAAACACTTGAAACGTGTGTGTAGCCATTGTAAACATATGCAACATCTAGTTCTACTTTTGCAACATCTAGACAAAAAACTTGCAACATACGTATGAAATACCTAAACACTTGAAATATACATTTGCAGCATGTATGTTATATGCAACATCTAGATCTACTTTTGCAACATCCAGATAAAACACTTGAAACATGTGCCTGAAACACTAAACATACGCTAACATGCGTATATAGCCATTGCAACATATGCAACATCTTGATGAAAGACTCATACATAACACCAAAAACACGGAATCGCCAGCGCCCATGGCCCGTCGTGGGAGGAAGCTCGGGTCGGTGGTGGCACAGCTCCCAATCGTGGTGTCTTTGGCCGGCGGCGACCTTCTCATGGTACGTGGTGCTGGGGTGGTGGTGGCGTGGTGAACGCCACCGCCACTACGGGCGAGGCGGAGTGGGGCACGTCGTGGGATGGGGAAGTGGCGTAGTCCGAGATTGGGGCGCGGCGGGGTGAGGCTGAGTGGGTTGGGCGGATGGCACGTTGAAGCCGTGACAAACGAGCATGGAGTGGGAAAATGTCGCGCATCTAAGCATTATCACATTTTTCTACCCCAACAAACCCACCCCTCAAAGGCTACGGCTAAATTAGTTTTCAGAATAAACACCTAACCGTGCAGCAGGCGATGGAAAGAATAGATGAACAATTTGTGCAATACAAACGACGTTTCAACCACACACTTAGTGTGTTCACTTCTGCAAAATCCCAAAAGCTAATCCAGAACCACCTACTCAATTGACAAGCATAGCTTTTTTGTAGCTGCTTTATCTACCTAATAAAGTTTTTTTTCTCAATCACGCAAAAGATTTGCGTGTGTTTTCATTAAGAGAAAAGAGTTTGAGTACAAAGTGGGGCGTTTTACATGTTTGAATTACGCGCTTCCCACTGAACAGAACGATTAACCTACTACTCGCTGAACCAGACTCCCTAGGTGTTTGTTGCCGGCCATGATCCATAGCTCGGCCTGCCGCTTGATCTGATCTTTGACAGCGTTGAGCTGAGTGGCCGCCCCGCGGAAGCATCGCGCGTTCCGTTCCTTCCATAATTCCCAGGAAATAAGGGCGAACAAGGAATCAGCTCCTTTCACGCATGCCTGTGGCCACAACGCTCGCCAACTCTCCCACCAGTCGGTCAAGGTGCCCTCCGGCTGCTGTTGAATCTGCCCTCCGAGCGCGGCCGCTGCCTCGAACATAGCTGCCGGGCGAAGGGGCACTCGATGATGATGTGATCAATCGATTCGTTCTGCTGGTCACAGAAGAAGCATGCGTCGTGGGCTTAAAGACCGTGTCTCCGGCGCCGATCCGCCGTCCAGTGGCGTCTCTGGACTGCCAACCAGAGGAAGAGCTTGACCTTCAAAGGTGCCCAGACCTCCCAGACGCGGACACAACCCGGGATAGGATGCGATCCAAGGTGCAGGCCCTGGTATGCTGAGTGCACCGAGAAACTGCCGTCTGAACTCCAACGCCACACGAGCCGGTCCGGGTTGTCGTTGAGGTTGATCCCGTTGATGGCGTGCCAGACCCGTAGATACTATGCCGCGGCCGGCGTGGTGACTCCTCCGGCAATGGTGCGCACCCATCTCCTCGCCGGCAGTGCCTCCGCAACAGTGAGTCGATTGGCGACCCGCCTTGGCACGAATTGCATGAGTGTGGGCGCCATCGCCCTGATGGAGACTCCCCCGATCCAGCTATCAAGCCAGAACAAGGTGTCAGCTCCGTTGCCGACGACGGTGTACGTCGAGGCTCTGAAGAAGTCCCGCGCCTCCCTGGATTGCTTCAGGGTAGCGCTGCCCAGGCTCTGTCCGCATCGGTCCTCTGTAGCCACAGCCACTTGGCTTCGAGGCTGTATTGACCAGCCTGAGGTCGGAGATGCCCAACCCTCCCAGCTCCTTCGGCCGGGTGCAAGTTCTCCACGCCACCATACATTTGCCCCGCGTGTCACCGTCCTTGCCGCTCCAAAGAAAGCGCCTGCAGATGGCGTCGATCTCGGCTTGCGCCCAGGGCGGTAGTCCATCCGCAATCATGCAGTACACGGGTATCGCCGAGAGCACCGACTTCACCCAGATGAGTCGCCCACTCTTGGCCATTAGCGGACCGTGACAAGCAGGCAGCCTGCGCGCGACAGCGTCCACCGTGCGTCGCACCTGATCCTTTGGCAGCTTGGTCGTGCTTAGTGGCATTCCCAGGTAGCGGATGGGGAATGGCGCCACTTGGCAGCCCAGTATGCGTTGCAGCTCCGGAATGGCCTCTTCTGCACCGAAGATATTCGTGATGGAGCATTTAGCCATGTTGGTCTTCAGCCTTGATGCTTCTTCGAAGATCTGCAAGATTGCCTTGATCGCTCGTGCTTCACACGCTTCCGGGTACGCGAAAAGGATCACGTCGTCCGCATACAGGCTGCACTGGTATTTGATTCCTTCCTGGGCGAGGCTTCGGAGCACGCCCTGTTCTCGAGCTGCGGCGAACAGCCGCCCGAGAACCTCCATGACACAGATGAACAACAGCGGGGAGAGGGAATCACCCTGCCGCACTCCCAGTCGATGCCCCAAGGTCATGGCTGTGCCACCGGTGCTTTCTATACATATAAACTCTCTTTCTCCGCACATAAACTCTCTCTCTTCTCTGCTTAATGAAAAGACAAAGCTTCTGACATTAAGTTTAAATTTTTCTTTTGACATGGCCAAATCTTGTTCATAAATTTGCTGTCCCTTTAGGCCAACTTTGACCACCCAAATGAACTAAGGTGTCTGAAGTGGATGGCTACCATGCCAAATCTTTCACATAATCAAATAATAGCTAAAATCGGTCAAATATGTCAAATGTTGGCTTAGCTATCATCGGCATATATTTTCCATGAACCAACCACACCCAACAAAGAAGCAGGGGTTACTCTAGTTCTTGCCCCTCTCTAGTAGTAAATCAGTAAAATGAATCATTGTGAATATTTTAGATCAAGACGTTAAACTTCTAAGGGAGTGTGCCAAACTCTCATGTTGCAATTATTACAATAAAAGGTAAAATAATGTAGTAAATCACATGGTAACAAAAAGCTTAACAGAGGGTACAATTATGTTTGTGTTCTGCCTCACTTATTTTGCACAGAAACAGGAATTTCCAAATAGATAAATGTGAAACATTAGGCATATAACGCAAAACACAATCTATGAATGTTTTTCATGTCATCTCGCAGCGAAGGGAAGAAAACAGCAATAGGAACGTAAGAACCAGATTCAACCATTTAGGGAGAAGTGATATGTTTTGTTTGTTCGGTGTGTCTTCAGGCCCAGCAGCCATTTTCTCCATGTTAATCATCTCTAATTTTCACCTGTCATCAAGAAGATAATACACGATGAGGAAAAAATTAATCTTCTTTAACAAAAAAATGTAAATTGAATCAAACTTCTTTTTTATAAACAACACAAAAGCTCTCATCCGTCGCATATACTACACACTCATGAACCTAATCCACCGAGTCACTAGTTACACAAAAAGCGGTAGTGGGACTGCTACACTTTCAGAAACAACTAGTAGCTTAAGGGTAACAATAACTGGCTAAGACATAAATATGATCTAACTCATGAAAACATGACATATAGAAACACTCGCAAGTGTCCAAACAAAGTTCTTTAACTGTAATCATAGTTTATACTGCAAAAAAGTGGCATATATGTACCATAGAAAAAAGAGCACGTACGATCGAGCCCACTGTCTCGTGCAAGCAATCTAGAACAATGAGCCTCTCCTCATTGGTTGGTCAATTTCCTTCAACTCTGAGCATTTGTCAATAAATAAATCTCTTATATGCACAATTGCATCTGTTCCACCAATTGATTTAAGCCCTGAACAACCAAGAAACTTCAATCTCTGAAGTGATTTGAGATTACTGCTCCACAGGTGGCCAGGAACGGACACTATGCATTCACAGAAATAAATCTCCAGTGACTCAAGGGAGGTGAGGTTCTCCAGGCAACTGGGAAACCAAGCAGAGAAATCCCCACAATTCCATAACGTGAGCTTTTGGAGGGACGATGGTAACAACATTGCACTTTGCCAATCAAGATTTTGACACACTGAAATGTCCAAACCGATCAGACGAGGAAAACTTTCCAATCTATTAGCTGGCAGGGACTGCAAGCCACATCTCCTAAACAAAATTCTCTCAATGGCAGGGAGATATAGGAGGTCATCGATACTTTGAAGCTTATTGCAGTCATCAATGGTTAGCTGAGTGAGTAATGGGAACTTTCCCATTCTGCTTCTGGCCCTACCATGTATAAGGTCGGTGGATATAGGTTCTGAATCTCTAATAATTGTTAGAGAAGAACAAAAAGTGATCCGGAGCTCCTGTAGTAATGGAACATTCCACATTTGCAGTTCGATGGATTCTAGAGGGTAGTTTGATAAATGCAAGATGGTGAGAGAACTACACTCAATGTTGCCTCCGAGAATCCCAGAGTTCGTCAGACACAGCTTCTTTAGGGATGGGACAAACAGGCTCTGTGATTTGATCATTGGACAATGGGATACACGCAGTACTTCAAGGAAACACAAATCTCCAAACCTATCTGTTGGTATAGATTTTAAACTTCTGCAATAGGAAATTTCTATTTTCTTGATGATAGGCACATAAGCTGGTTGTAGAAATTGTTCGAGGCTTGACAAGTTTTGGCAATTTCTAATTTGTACATCAGTCAGGGACGAGAAAGTGCTGTCGTAACTGTGAATCTGCATTAAGCTCATTGAATATGTTATGCTCCTGATATTGTCCCAATACTCAAACCAAAGTGACGTTATATTTGTCAAGTTTTGTGGATGAAACCCTCTTGGAAGATGTTCACCGTTATTTTTTGGGAACTTTAATTGCCTTATCTGTCCTTTGTCAGTTGCAACTTCACAAATATCCACCGAATGTAGACGATGAAATTGATATTTCACTGATTCAAATTTCTGTAGATTGATCAGCATATTAAAGCCACAAGGAATGTCATCAATCTCCCATCTCTTAGCATATAATATCTGGATATTGTAGAGGCAACAAAATGCTGCAGGAAGCCTCTTGCAAAGGCAAGAGTTGAGGATTTTAAGGTACCGAAGATGCTTCATATTGCTAATACTATTTGGCAACCCCCACTTAGATAGAGAGGAACAGACCATGACACGCATGCACAAAAGCTCAGTACACCATTTTTCCATCACAGTATTGCCAATTTCACTCTTTAAAGACATGGCACAAAGTAGAGTACGCAACTTTCTATGCTTGCATAGATTCAATAAGTCGGAACATTTAACATCTCCGCCTTTGAGCACCGACAGATGGCGGACATTCTGAGGGATCTTTGGAAGATCATTTGTCTCTTTTATTGCAAAACACTCGTCTTTTGAAACCAGCTGTGCCATGTCATGCATCAAATCATGGATTACATATTTCTCATTCAACCATGGATGTTTTTGAAAAAAAGACAGATGTGCAAGTTCTTCAAAGTACTGGCCGCTAGTACATTGAAGCGGAATGTTAGGTTGCTCTTCCACAAAGCCTTCTGCTACCCAAATTTCAGCTAAATCTTCCTTTTTGAAATTGTAATCTTTTGGGTACACAGCACAAAATGAGAAGCATCTCTTTAAGTATAATGGCAAATACATGTAGCTCAAACGAAGAGCTGGCAAAATGTCAGTATCCTCTTGTTGAAGCTCCCACAATTGACTCTTAAGAATCCTATCCCAATGTGCGGGGTCAAGGCTCATTCCTAACAACCTTCCAAGGGTTTTTGCAGCTAAAGGAGAGCCTCTCAACTTTGGGAGTATTACCTCACCAATCCGTTCCAACTCAGGAACATTGTTGGAGCTATCAGATCCAAACACACAGAGTTTAAAGAACTCCCGAAAGACATCTTCATTCAAACCATCTAAGGGAAAGGGATCCATTGTACGCACCACATTAGCAACCTTTGGAGACCTAGTGGTGACAAGCATCATGCTTCCCTGAAGTACATTTTGAAATGGTGCACAAAAGTGCTTCCAATGCTGCTCATTTTCATCCCACATATCATCAAGAACAATTAAGAATCTTCTGGTGTTAATGCTATTTGCAAGAGCAACTTGAAGAAAATTCAAATTATCATTTTTTGGAACTTTGCCAGAAGATTGTTCTATGGCTTCTTTAGTTAACCTCTTGACATCAAAATCATCTGAGACACAAATCCAAATTATCGAGTCAAAGTGACATTTAACTTTAGAATGGTTGCAAATATCTTGAGCCAGGGTAGTTTTTCCAACACCCCCAATTCCAACAATTGGCAAAACTGGAACTCCACTTCTTGTTCTCTTACATCCAGAAGGACCCATGCTATTATTTGATGGTACACCAAGCAGCTTGATCAACTTCTTCTTTTCCTTATTACGGCCAAAAATCTTTGCCTCAGTGGGGAAAGAGGTCGTCTCAGGTCTAAATGATTTGTCAAACCGTGGAATTGCTTGAAGTAAACCCATTTTCTCAAGCTGCCCGGAAAGATTATTGAGCCTCTTCTGGATATCATACACTCTATTGAAGCTGCCTTGAGTGACACTGTGAACAAAGTCAATGATTGGTTCCACTGAGCTCGTATTTCTCTCTACTGAAGCCTTTGTCTCATACCATCTAAACTCATCTAGAAGATCTTCTGCATCATACACTGCATCTTTGAGTCTTGAAAGGAGGTCAGCCACATAATGATCATGGATCCTCCACTCTGCTCGATCAATCAGGTTGTACATTGCTGGTAGAGTATCGCTAAGGCATTGAAGGTCACCCTGCAACTGACTTACGTCTCCATCAAGTTTTTCCTTTTGTTTTCGATTCAGCTGGGATTTTAGAGATGGAATGGCCGATGTAACCCATTGGAACAAATTGGCACACTCATTGAGGTTACTGATGACTCCAATGGTTTTTGGTATGTTGATTATGTTCATATTGCTTGGACCCTGAAGATTTTTGCTTCGTCCTGTGTCCTGGACAAACAGTGGATGTATTGAGCTTTGGAAAAGTTGGAGTATATCTTGTGGATTTTAATGTTAGTAAAAGTATATACATACGAAAACGTAGTTAATATGGCAAACATTTGTGACGTCACATGTTTTAATCCTAGAGAAAGATAATGTTGCACCTGAAGGCTGAAGCTTACTTTAGATGGATATTTCCTCACCAAATCAGGAGAGGATACTCGACAATGAATATGACAGAATGAAGTTTCAACATGCAGTGCATTGGTTAAAACAGAGAATACCTAGTGAAATGATTGTGCACCTTAACAGAAAACAAATTAATATGAACTGTAAAATAGCAAACAAATACAAGACGATGCGATGTATGAATGATGTTTGGTGATGTCTTGTTTGGTTACCTTTTTGTGTGCCTTATGTCTGACTGTGAAGTGTGAACTGTGCTCAGTGAGTAGCAGATCTGATTCATGGCTTGCTAAGAGGGCATGCTCACCTGTGGTTGTTGGGAGAAAAATAAGATAAAGAGGAAAGGAAATTGGAAAGGATGAAAGGAAAGTGGAAAGGCCCAATCAAGAGAGGTGTTGGCTTACAGGCTCGATTGCAGGGATCGACATGTTACTTCAGCGGTTCTGCTCCAGCTCTTCCTGTGAGCTTCCATGCATCTGCTGCTTACTGGCTATGTGTGAGAGAAGAGAATACAGAACAGAGAACTTACAGGCCAGATTGATTGTCCCTGAACTCTGAAGTCTCTCAAGAGGCTTCATGTAATCTTCCTGGAAGTGCCGTAGTCAACTGTGGCGGTCTTCCGGTGTATGCTGTCCACTCGTTTAGTTTATTTCCAGGCCAGAGAAAATATCACGTTGTCCCCCACTTGGTGTTGCTACTGTCATCATCTATATGGATCCAAAAATACCGGTAGCGAAAGTTTTGTCCATGTTGGCGTTATAACTTGAAATACATGTTCTTACAAGATCCAGACATCTCAAAATCATTATTATTAGAGACTGTTAGGATCCATTTGTGCTAATACTTAGCAGCTAACATTATCAGGCAGGGATCCAAACACGGCCTTAAATCAGTTGATGTGCCTGAAAGCAATGTACACCGCACTGAAAGCATCCATTGTCTCTGACTAAAGAACTTCCTTTCTTTATCTCGGCCAAAAAATCTTTGCCTGAGTGGGGAAAGAGGTGGTTTCGGGACTGAACGATTTGTCAAACCGTAGAATTGCTTGAAGTAAGCTATTTTCTAAATCTCGAGCTATCCCGAAAGATTATTGAGCCTCATCTGGATATCCGTCACTCAGGGTTCCGCTCCACCTCTTCCTGTGTGCTTCCATGCATCTGCTGCTTACTGGCTATGCGTGAGAGAAGAGGAGAACACGGAACAGAAAATCTTACAGGCTAGATTATATTGATTGTCGCTGAAGTACTCTCAACTCTTTCAAGAGGCTTCATGCATGTAATCGTCCTGGAAGTGTAGTAGTCAACTGTGGTGGTCTTCCCCTGTGATGTACTTCCCACTCATTTAATTTATTCCATTCCAGGCCAGAGGAATTACCAACTTACCCCCGATTTGATGTTGCTACTGTCATCCTTCTAGAGCCAAAAAAATATCTGTAGCGAAATTTCTGCCCATGTTGGCATTATAGGTTGAAATACACAATGTTTTCTTACAAGACCCGACATCTCAAAATCATTATAATAAATCAATTGATGTGCATTCGTGCTTTCAAAGCAATTGTACAACCTCATTGAAAGCAACCTGATCAGCACATTCTTTTCTTTATCTCGACAAAAAATCTTTGCCTCAGTGCAGAAAGAGGTGGTCTAGGGCCTTGAATGATTTGTCAAACCGTGAAATTGCTTTAAGTAATTTGATTTTCTCAAGCTATCCAGAAAGCTCTTACTATTTGCTATCTAGATGGCCCTTCGTGGAAACTGCTTGGTGTTCATTCTAAAGATTTAAATAGTATCTGTAGAACAATTAGAAAGTTTATTAGGGTGCCAAAAATATATTTTCAGAGTACTAAAACCTTGATGAAAATGCAACCCAAGTTTAAGAACCGCTAATAAATTTACTCATTAACTCTACATGGTTAGCATATGCCGCATGGGCAATTTAGTGCAAAATATGATTATTTTGACCTTATATATAGCATAATTAGCAACATTAGAGTAAAAATTTATTTTGAGAGTACAGTAATCTATATGAGAATATGGGACAAGTTTAATAACCCTTGATGAAATTTGCTCATTTACCCACGCACTCCTGCAGGTAATGCTATGGTACATCCTTTACTTCTTAAGAGGTAATATTTCAAATAAATCTAGACCATTATTTTTTTGAATTTTGTGGATTTTTAAATTAATTAGTCAATTAATTAATTAAGTTAGAAAAAGAAAAAATATTGCTGAATCCCCAAATCACAGGGACAGAAGCCGTGGTTGCCCTTCCTTTTCCGTGGTCTCTGAATAAGTCATGCTAACTTCGTCGCAAAAAAAAGTCATGATAACTAATAAAAACCATTAAACAAGTCATATACTGAACACATTATGTTACGTCACATGCAAATGAAGTACACTCCACGTTGGCACATGCAAATCACGTCCATGCGAATTCAGATGTACATATTAAGTCTATGTAAAATTACATAGTAATCAAAATATATCAATTCCAAAGTTGCAAAATAAAAAAAGATTTATCATATCCACTTGATCACGCATGCATGTCAAATCTAGGAAAAAGATTTTTTATATCTAAATCTTTCCTAATTTATCCTACTTTACAAAATAAAAAATTAAATATATATATATATTTCACCTATTACCTCTAGGTAAAGTGTGACCATAACCATCAGAATGAACGGCTCATAGTCATTTGGGTGTACCGTAGCCATCTAGAGAGGTTGCCTCCACCAACTCATGCATCACCGAGGTAGCTGGTAGCCCTTCTTCCACATGGCCTTTCCCTGATCTGGTAGGGACAAATCTAGGCCTGCTTAATTTGAAAGCTCGCATCTGGTAGAAAATTAGGCAGAACCTCTGTGTGTGTGTTCTCTGTGGTCAACAAAAAAAAAGTTGCTGCTCATCAGACGAGCATCTAAAATAGCTGAAATCCCGTGGTGCCTTCTCCGCCAGAGTTTCCAGACGTAGGAGATGCAGAGGCCACTCTAGTTCTGGACCCTCTCCAGTAATAAATAAATTATTAGTTATTAGTAAACCAAACACACCCAACAAACTAATGGTGCATGTGAAGTGAAGCCTTTCCGTGTTCCGATCATACGAATTTGATATTAACAGAGTGCATTTACGTCATGTTTGACGATACAAAAAAAAGCATAACCGAGGGTACAATTATGTTTATGTTCTGCCCCACTCAGAAAACAGGAATTGCAAAAAGGTAGGAATAACACACAATCTATGAATGGTTTTTGTGTCATCTTGCAGAGCATCAGAACCGGATTCAACCATTCAGGCAGAAGTGAGATGTTTCATTTGTTCTCGTTGGGTTGAGCCCTGCAGCCTGCACTGCACATATTTGCTCCATCTCAACCAGCTTTAATTTACATCTGTTGTCATCAGGAAGACAACACGATGACGGGAAAAAAGAATTTTCTTCTATAACTTAAAATGTAAGCACACTCAAAGCATCTCCAGCAGTTCTCCAATACCTTCCATATCCCCGTAAAACTGTCATATTAGGGATAGCTATGTATTTTTCTTACTCCAGCAGTTCCTCAATACCTCTTTTTTTTTTGCCACCAATATTTCCCTCATCTCCCCTCAAAGAAAGAAGGAGATACAACTCCCGCAATACCACAGGGACCATCCCAACTACCACTTTTTAGCCATATTTTCTCTTACACTCCTGTGAGACTCACCTTCCCTATGAGTATTGGAGGAGATATATTAAGGTACTGCTGCAGCAACTTCCTCAATATTGACAAAAGTTAATACTGGGCTACCCCAATAACTTATTCTGTAGCCACTTTGAGTTACGATAATTGCTATGCTAATTTATGAGATTACAGTAACTTCTTACTATGTGATTTACTATAACATTATGGCATTATGATAAATATCCCTTTGTGTTATAGTAATCCAACTATCGTAAATATATACTGACATTCTTGTAAATTAGTATATAAAATTATCGTAAATAGAAGTGGCTATAGAATAACTTATTTTGTAGCTGGCTACTTAATATACTCTCCCTATAACTCCTTACTAAGTGGTTTACCATAATGTTACGGTAAATATCCCCATGTGTTATAATAACACAACTATCATAAATATGTATTCAATTTATCATAAATTAGTATACAAAATTATCGTAAATGGAGATGACTATAGAATAACTTATTTTGTAGCTGGCTGCTATAGAGTATACTCTCCCTATATATATATATATATATATATATATATATATATATATATATATATATATATATATATATATATATATAGGGAGAGTATACTCTATAGCTAGCTACAAAATAAGTTATTTTGTAGCCACCTCTATTTACGATAAATTTATATACTAATTTACGATAATATCAGTATATATTTACGATAGTTGAATTACTATAACACATGAGGATATTTACCATAATGTTATAGTAAATCACATAGTACGGAGTTACTATAATCTCGTAAATTAGCATAGCAATTATCGTAACTCAAAGTAGCTACAGAATAAGTTATTATGTAGCTAGCTGTAGGGTTATATATATATATAGGGAAAGATTATTGGGGAACTACCGGAGATGCTCTCTGGATGAACCTAACCCACCGAGTTACCCAGAAAGTAGTAGTGTAACGGCAATCAGCAGTGTGCAGTGTGACTGTTATGCTTTCAGAAGCAATTAGCAGCTTAACAGTAACAACAACTGGCTAAGACATAAATATGATCTAACTCATGAAAACATGGCATAAAGAACGTGTCCTACCATGGTTCTGTATCTGTAACCGTAGTTATACTCAAACAAGTGGCATATACGTATATTATCTAGTGGAAATGCACATGCGACACGCACATGTCTACCAAAAACAAAATTCTTTATAAGAAAAAATAGCAATATTTTTTTTTGAGAAGTAAGAATGCACATACAACGCGCTTTTGAGAAATAAGAATGCACATACAACACACACATCTAAGAAATAAATTTATATGTAGTCTTCAATTATCAATCAATTATCTTGAAAATTGAGCTTAGTATTGTAATACAGTAATTATTATTCTAAAAAATATAATGCATCTATTGAATTCATAGTGGATACAAACATAAAAGCAATGGTCATATTATTTTAGCAAAATGAATGGAGAAAAAAGATTAAAATATCAAGAACAATTTTTGACTTCACTCAAATAAGAGAAATGGCACAAAAAAATATGTACAATTGGAACTCTTAAACTGGTAATCATCTACATAATTAATGAAGTAGCATATTATCTACTTATAACCTTGCTATGTTAAAGGGGAACAAAAGAAAAACGCCCCCGCGTCGCCCCTCCTAGGGGTGACACGGACGGCTCCACACCGCCACCGCACCAGACCCCGCACCTCCTGCTTCCCCGTCCTCGCTGCTGCTCGAGCACGCGGCTTGTTGCCCGAGACGTTGCAAGGACGGCGGCGGCGAGGCTCCCCCTTCTCCTCCCGCATCCTTTCCTCCCTGCGCTCGTGCTTTCGAGGACGGCTGCCATCGTCGATTCCGGTGGCCGGGGTACGGTTCTGGTCGCCGGGGGTGCAGATCCGGTGGCCGGGAGAGTGGATCTGGTGGCCATGGGCGCAGATGTGGCAGCGGCAGCAGCGGTGGCGCTCGCTCGGCCGCCAGCGCGAGCGCGGCGGCGCGTCTCCAGCAGCGGCACGGGCTCACGTGCCAGCGCAGTCGCAGCGGGGTGGGCCCTTGCGCTAGTGCAGCAGCAGCGGCGTGGGCTCGTGCACCAGCGCGAACGCAGCGGCCCGGGCGTGGCCTCAGGCGTTAGTGTGGGCGCGACGGCTTTTGTGTCTGCTTGCGCCCCCACCTCCTTCGTCGGCATGAGCATGACGGGCCGGCCACCACATCCGGTGGCACGGTGGCCGGATTCGGTTGCCCAAAGGCTGGATCTCGTCGGCAACTGGCCCAGGGTTGCGGCATCCGTGCGGTTGGGCCCCGTGCTGGCCTCGTGCGTCGACCCTCTGGCTGCGCGCGTGAGGCTCCCGGCGGCCTGCGCCCTCTCCCCCAGATAAGGCCGACTACGGGGCAGTGGGCTCGCACCAGCATGGGTTGGCGGCCGGCACGGCCTCCGACGGCCGGATTTGCCCAACCCTGGGCTGGGGCTTTCTGCATCCCTCCTCTGCAGGGCTTTGGAACGTCGCAGCAGGCGGTGGTTGAGTCTAGGGCGAAAGTCCGGACGGCGACGTCTGTGGACGCCGCTACCTCCTTGGAGGCGTCCTCCTCGTTCCTCTTTCCCCGTCCTGCTGGCGTGGATGCTTGGCGGTGCGCGCCTCCCACCGTCGCGGGTGAGTCCGAGTATGGCTCCACGTGGTGTGGCGGCGGCGGCCACCTCTCCGTCTCCATGCGTGGACACTTGCCGGTGCGCGCCTCCCACCGACGCGGGCGAGTCCGTAAATGGCTCCGCAAGGCGTGGCGGCAGCTGACACCCTTCCTTTCTTCATCCGGGCGTGAATGCTTGCCGGTGCGCACCTCCCATCATCGCGGCGGAGTCCGAGAACGGCTTCGCGCAGTGTGGCGGCGGCCGGCATCACTTACCTCCCTTCGTCCAGGCGTGGACACTTGCTGGTGTGCACCTCCCACCAATGCGGGCGAGTCCGGGAACGGCTCCACAAGGTGTGGTGGCGGCCGGCAACCTCCTTTTCTCCATCTAGGCGCGGACGCTTGCCAGTGCGCGCCTCCCATCGTCGCGGGCGATTCCAAGAACGGCTCCGCGTGGTGTGGCGGCGGCCGACAACCTCCCTTTCTTTGTCCACGTGTGGACGCTTGCTAGTGCGCGCCTCCCATCATCGTGGGCGAGTCCGAGAATGACTCTGCGCGGTGTGGCGGCGGCTGGCATCACCCACCTCCCTCCGTCTAGGCGTGGACACTTGCCGGTGCACGCCTCCCACCAATGCGGGCGAGTCCGGGAATGGCTCCGCAAGGTGTGGTGGTGGCCGACAACCTCCTTTTCTCCATCCAGGCGCGAATGCTTGCCAGGGCGCGCCTCCCATCGTCGCAGGCGATTCCAAGAACGGCTCCGTGTGGTGTGGTGGCAGCCGGCATCACCCACCTCCCTCCATCTAGTCGTGGACACTTGCTGGTGTGCACCTCCCAACGTCGCGAGCGAGTCTGAGAACGGCTTCGCGCGGTGTGGCGGCGGCCGGCACCCCCTCTGTCGCGGTGCAGCTACCCATCAGCAGAAGGCTCGGGTGAAAACCTCGCTAAGCTCCTACTTGGCCGACGATGATTACATGTTGGCGTCATTCACCTCTCTGGAGGCATCGTCAAAGAGCTCCTATGTCTTGTGGTAGTTTTTGTATTTCGCTAGTTTATTTGTGGTTTATGCCACTCCTCGCCCTAGTGCTTGGGCGCTGTTGTTGTTTTCTTCTTCCTCAACTTTGTAATACATAATACGAGCCGATTTGGGGCTATATCCCCCCCCAACCCCCCCCCCCCCCCCCCCCCCGCACGTTGACATTCAAAAAAATAAGCTTGCTATGTTGAAGCACCCAGATGCTTTGGCTTCAAGAGCAGCTGACAACCCAGCCACCAATCCGATGCTGATCTTGTAGCCATCCTTCTCGCTCACCATAGGAGTCAAATGGCTGGTGGCAGGCAGCCCATGGGTAGACAGTTTTGCTCCACTTCCTGTCAAAACGCACAAAAGGCAGGGAATGAAAATCAACCACTATGTTATCAATCAGTCGAGTTGTTGACATATAGATTGTTAGTCTTGGTGATACTAAATTAACTACAAGAAATGATCACGAGCACATGTTTATGGAGATACAAATACAAACACCAATTCTATCAGATAAACAAAGACAATAAACAATTATACCTTGCCCACTTTATGTTAGAATCATGTTTGCATCATATCTTTCATGTGCAAAGGGGGAGTTAAAACAGAGGGAAATCAATCGTTTCATATGCAATAGGATAGCTCAAGGAATTTAATCTATGACCTATCAATTGATCATGAACATCAACGGAAGAAAATACGGTGGTTCTTAAGTAAGCACATGTTTTCATCAGTTGGTTCAAAGGTTATTGAGTTGTAGATACTACTACGAAGTACATGTTTTTCTAGCCACTGAATCTCCTACCAACTCCCAGATATTTTTTAATGAAATTACCTACTCAAGGCAACATACTTGCAACTTCGCAAGTATCAACTAAATGCATAGATACAGTTACATCCTAACAAAAAAAGGCCAAGGCGAAAGAGAACTGACCAGAATGAACAAATTTATATTGTCGGGGCAACGCATAGCTAGACAGAATACTTTGATGGCTTGCAAAGGAGACACAACAGTCTTGAATGAGCAAAAATTGCAAAAAATGTCACAACAGTTGTCATATACATACTTGCATGATTAATTTAATCTAGATCCATGTATCAGTCTCAGTGCAACAACAAAGTATCTATCCCGGCCAGACTGTCTCAGTGCTGAACCCGCCGAGGGCGTTTGCCAGACCCCAGCCAGTTGTGCTGGGATGCCTACTCTCCTACAAGGTTGCCTCCTTGCCAGATCCACCGAGGTCGAGTGCCTAGCCACCTTCTCCCTGGCCAAACGAATTCACTAAGAAAACAAAGTTTTTTTTATATCACCGGATAGTACAATAAACCTGATCTTAGTAACACACTATTTTGAGTCATACTTAAAGCAGCACAAATAAAATGAAATGTGTTTTTTTTTGTAATGTGAATCAAACATCTAACAGTCATGTGTTGGTCATCAAGCCATAGAATAAGATTTATAACTCACCCAAAAAGGGTAACATACATAGAGTTACTTATATTGTTCATTACATAGCCAAGCGTTCTAAGAAAGTCAAATAAAGAAATTTCATATCTAACCCATATACCATCGATCAATGCTTTTTCCTGATGAATCAAATGAGAAAAAAATCAGAGCCAGATTAACAAGTATAAAAATAAATTATAATGGGCAACAGTGATACTTGCCACTTTTTTTTTGCCCCTCTTTGAATGCTGCTTCCTTCTCCCATTTTGAGTTGCTTGTTGCTTTTGTTTGGTCAAGGACTTTTACTGTTGCTTCCTTCTCCCTTTTTTGAGTTGCTTGTTGCTTCTGTTTGGTCAGGGACAATGCATAGAAATTCCAAAGACAAGAATGACTTTTTGTCTTTTGAGAATAGGCAAACATGGAACTTAATTTGTACAAAGAAAGCCATGATGGACGATAGGATACTTCACTTATGCACATGCGAAAACAAGCATGCAAAGGAAAGGATGGGATCAGATATTCAGATGAGATGTGACCATATTAGATACTGTTCAATGAACCAAAAGTGCACCCCTCAGAAATGAGCAGTGCATTGCCATTCAGTTTATTAGTTAGGTGTGCCTCTTGAGTTTGGTTTTAGAAGCATAGTAATGGTAATCTCTATGTGTTAATGTATATACGGAGAGCACGCAAACCTGAAGCATGAAACAGTTCTGATCATGTGCAGCGGACTCCATAATGTTGCCAGGTAGTGAATATTCAACATTAGATGCCACTATCTGCAAATATTAGCCTATCAAGGAATACTATGTGGGGAAAGGACAGATAATGAAACATTGGAATAAATTGCTTAGTAATTCTACTCTGGATAGGGAAAAAGATGGATGCAGGGCAAAGGAACATGTGGCTTTAGAATTACCAAATCAGCTAGTTTTCCTCAAAATATGAGAAAAAAGTGTCGCACTCAGAGCATCAGCGTCCTTGGACGCCCATGACAGCTTCCATGCAGTGGCTCCAAAATTTCACCAAAAGTGAAACAAATCAAGTCCGATTGGTCTGAGATTTTAGCCACAACTTCAACACATCAAGGGTACTTCGTTCCAACAGAGAGAACCTAAAAAGACTGAAAGAATCTTGCCAATTTAAGATTTCAGAAAACCCTAGATGAAGAACAAATTTGAGAGAACTTCAAATTCGTTTGCCATCTAGGGATTTCTGTGCTGCTGCTATCGGAGGAGGTGGGCACAGGATCTAGCCATGGCAGCATGGAATTCGTTTGCCATGAAAGGGGCGCCGCTGCATGGAGGAAGCCGTCGCCGTGGCTGACGTCGAGGAGGGCGCTGCTGCTAGGGGCTCGGATGCGGTTGCCGCCGCTAGTACGATGGAGATGGTGGCGTGAGGGTTGGATCAGGTCCGCGTGCGCTCCAGGTTTGGGAGCGCCGCCGCTGTCGTGGGAGAGAGGGTTCAGGAGCTGCGGTCGCCGCCTCGCACCCTGTGGCTCCGCACGTCGCCAAGGCTGTCCATCGTGGCGGATTCAGGAGCCGCATGTGCCGGAGACGACGGGCGGGTCCGCGGTAGGCTATCGAGAACGCCAAGAATTGGGAGGGGCAACCGCTAGATGGGTCGTAGGGAGAGGAATTTCCTCTCGTCTTGTTTCCCCTTCCGCTTCTTTCCATCCCTCGAGCACACAATGGAGAAAACGAAGGGAGGGGTGGGTACGAGGGCGGGTATGGCCGAGGGTGAAAAAAATTAGACAGAAGGGTCGTGCGTAGGGAGAGAAGGCATGTTTCGTCACATAAGTTTTGTCTTCTTCGGCTGTGGGTCCACCAGCCAGATGTATACCCAGCGTTAGATGGAAAATCGAAATACATCCAAGGGTGCATATCATAGGTGGGTAGGACTTTTTTAGGTGACAAATATTTTACAATTCCTTCGCTCCTTTATAGTATAGAATAGATAGATATGGATGCTTCTTTGTTTGTATGATAAGTGTTGTTGGACGCTTTTAAGATTGTGGATTATCGCGCCCGTGAGAGGTGGTGATAAACTCCATCAATCTATGGGTACCCTTTTTATGACGATGTTAATTCCAGATCATCGTGTGGGGTGCAGGCCAACACCGACTCCAGTCCCTCCTGTACCGTAACCTGGACGGACGCAAATGTTTTGCACTTCTCCTCAACGTCTCATCATAAACCACTTTTGCTCTCTCTATCTCTCACAGCGGCCACAGCTGAATTGAATCAGAACGGCGGACTGAGATCCAGTGCAGTTACTACACTACTGCTACTGTAACTTAAGCAATTGTTCGTTTTCACCCATCCGAAGACCATCCAACGGCCCAAACGAACCAAGCGATGCCTCCCTGATTATGCGCTCGACAACCACTTCGTGCGGACACCGGGCATCTCGGGTGCACGAGCGGTGTGATGGGGAGCACGCGAGCACCCATGTCTACCAGAGGGCAAGCGTGATCGCGATGGTGATTTGTCTCCACCGTTGGTGCTGTTGCCTTTGCAAAATGGGGCCTTCCTTGCTAGTACTCTAATGACAATTGTCAGACTTCACCGGGAATTCACACTGGTGACGATCGGAAACGACTCACACGAACTCTGTGGACACCGAAGATTTGTGGCTGCTGAAAGACTGCAGCGTTTTCTCTTTCTAAGCCCCTCTTATTCACCAATTACAGCAGATGGAAACTACTAGCACACAAAGCGCTTCTCTTGCCACGACTATGCCAGAGGAGTTCATCCCCACTACGCACGGCGGAAGAAGCACACCACAACTACGCAGGCTGTGCGAGCTATTCTCGCTGCACCCACAAATCCAGCACGCAGAGCGTCACAGAGACTGTGGCTCGTGCACGGGCTAACCCAAAGAAATGACACGCTAACAAACTATTTTTGGCGAACGTGCACTGTAGCACGTATTTCATTGAGAGGAAGTAGATAACACCAAAACAAAGAACACAAGGGCACGGAGGGGTGCCCAAAACCAAACGAAAGCACGCCGCACGCAGGCGGAAAGAAAAGGCGAGATTGCATCATGACAAGTAGGGACGACAGACGAGCAAAGCCGGACCGCACCCAAAGCTCGGCCTCCTGGGAGATGCTAGTGACGAGGTCGGCAGCTGAAGAAGCTTCACCTCTGAAAGTTCTGGCATTGCGCTCTTTCCAGAGCAGCCAGCAAGTGAGCGCGACGAGTGAATCAAATCCCTTTCTGCTCATCCGCGGTACCCGCAATCTGGCCCTGCTCCACCAAACGAAGAGGTCCAGGTCGCCGCCAGCAGTAAGATCCTGGAGGTGGAGCCTAGAAAGTAGCCAATGCCAAACCTCCCGGCTGAAGACGCAACCGAGCACGATGTGGTCGAGGGTCTCCGAAGCCTGCTGGCACATGACGCAGCAATCATCCGGTTGCAGGCCATGCCGTTTCCTGCGTTCCGCGGTCCAGCATCGGCGGTGAAGGGCAAGCCAAAGGAAAAACCTGACCCTGGGTGGTGCGCGAGAGCTCCAGATGAGCTTGGCACCAAAGGGCGTACACGAGCCGATGAACATTGCTCCAAAGGCGGACCGCGGAATACTTCAGGTCTGATGCTCAACGCCAAACAACAACGCTAACAAACTATCATATACGAGATTTGCTGACAGACAGTACTCAGCGAAAGAGCAGTCCGCCTTTAACAGAAAACAAAGTAGTAATAACAACTGCAGAATAGCAAACAAATATAACATGATGGGAGCTATGACTGATGTTTGGTTATGTCTTACTGTATGTATTTGATTACCTTTGTGCTCATCGGACGGGCCTCTAAAATAGGTCTGGAAACTCTAGCAGAGACGCAGAGTCTACTCTAGCTCTGGCCCTCTCCAGTACGTAAATATTAGTAAACCAAACACACAACAAAACTAATGGAGTGTGCGAAGCTCTCATGTTCCAATCGTACGAATATGATTGTAATAGATATAGTGCATTAAGTCACAATTATTGAGATAAAAAAGTGCTTAACCAAGGCTGCAACCATCATGCATGTCTGTGTTCTGCCCCACTTATTTCACAAGGAAAACAGACATTGCAAATTAAAAGATAGGAATAGCATACTAGGCATATGACAAAAACACAGTATATCAATGATTTTTCGTGTCTGTCATCTTGCAGTGAAGGGAGGAAAACACAGCCGTAAGAGCATAACATCTGGATTCAGCCATTCAGGGACAAGTGAGATGTTTTGTTTGTCCTCGTTGGGTCTTCGAGCCCTGCACATTTGCTCCATCTCAACCGTCTATAATGTTCACCTGCTGTCATCAAGAAGACAACACTATGAGGGGAAAAAAAAAGACTATTCTTCTATAACAAAAAATGTATGACGTTCATGAAACTAACTCACTGAGAAACAATAACTAGATAAGACATATATGATCTAACTCATGAAAACATGACATATAGAAACACTCACAAATGTCCTAACATACTGTAACTGTAACCATAGTTTATACTGCAAGCAGTGGCATACATTTTCAAAAATTATGTCATTCCACGCGAGCCCACTTTCTCATGCAACCAATCTAGAAAGGGCAGAACATTGTGCCTTTGCTCAGTGGCTGGTCAATTTCTGTCATGTGGGGGCCACAGCTACCACCGTCGCAGGCGCAACTGCGACGTGAGGCGGGCTGCGGAGCGCGCTGAGCGCGACGCCCAGGCCAGCACGCGCGATGCGCAGGGAACACCCAGTGGCTAGGATAGAAAGAAGGAAGATTTGATTTGCTGTCTTTCCCTAGAATCAAGGATTAGTTAGTTTCCTTTTCAACAGCTAGAATCAAGGATTAGTTAGTTTCCTTTTCAACAGCCCGAGAGGCTATATGTATGGATCTATGGCCATTTGATAAAGCAAGCAAGATCAATTATCCTAAACCTCCCTCTCTTCCCCTAAGACTCTCAAGCCCGATCACAGTGAGGGGTATAACCTCCAGATCGGAAGACACGGCTGACGGCTACGATCTACGTAGCCGCGGGCCGCCTACCCACGATCTCCAGGCCCTTGACAACCTGGTATCGGCTACCAGACGATCATCCTCCGCTACACCTTCCACCGCCGCCGCGCCCTCAGCCCTCCACGCCCAGCCGCCACCACCACACTCCCCATCCGCATCCATCGCTACTTCTGTCGCCATGGCAGAACCCACCCTCGCTGATCTTCTTGCCCAGATGCAAGCCATGACCGCCGACCTTGCCGCGCTGAAGACCGACATGGCCTCCATGAAGGCGCAGTCCGAGTCATCCGGATCAGGGGGCGCCGATGGCCACCGTCAGTTCGGGCCGCGCGAGCAGGAGTTTCACCCGAAACACAAGAAGTGGGATTTTCCCCGCTTCGACGGCACCACCGATCCGATGCTCTTCATCAACAAGTGCGAGGCCTATTTCCGCCAACATCGCACCACGGTCGACGAGCGCGTGCTCATGGCGTCGTACCATCTGGACGACGTCGCGCAGCTCTGGTTCATCCAGCTGCAGACGGATGACGGCACGCCGAACTGGAGCCACTTCAAGGATCTCCTCAACCTGCGGTTCGGCCCTCCCCTCCGTTCCGCGCCCATGTTCGAGCTCGCCGAATGCCGGCGCACGGGCACCGTGGCGGACTACTCCAACCAATTCCAGGCTCTCCTTCCGCGCGCGGGCCGGCTCGAGGAGTCGCAACGTGTCCAGCTCTACACCGGGGGCCTTCTTCCACCGCTCAGCCACGCCGTCCGGCTACACCACCCGGCCACCCTCGCCGAAGCCATGAGCCTGGCGCGTGAGGTGGAGATGATGGAGGCCTCCCGTCCGCCGCCGCCAATGCCTTCCCGAGCGCCCCAGCGCGGCGTTCTGCCCACCCCGGCGCCACGGCCGGCGCTACCGGCCCCCCAGCAGCCCTTGGCGCTCCCGGCGCCACCAGTACCCGGACAGCAGGGTCGCGGCGAGGGACCTCCACGTCGACTCTCCCCGGCTGAGATGGCGGAACGGCGCCGCCAAGGCCTCTGCTTCAACTGCAACGAACCGTACACCCGGGGCCACAACCGCTTCTGCAAACGCCTCTTCTTCGTCGACGGGGTGGAGGTCGATGAGGCCGTGGACGCTACGGAAACAGCGCACGCCGCGACGGAGGCACCTGGAGCCGAAGCACCCTGCTACTCCCTCCATGCCGTCGCTGGCGTTCCTGTCGCGGACACCATCCAGATCACGGTGTCCGTGGGGGCGGCCTCCCTCCTCGCCTTGCTCGACAGCGGTTCCACGCATAGTTTCATCGGCGAGGACGCGGCGCGCCGCACCGGCCTGTCGATCCAGGATCGGCCACGCCTGACTGCCACGGTCGCCAACGGCGAGCGCGTGGCCTGCCCGGGCGTCATCAGGAACGCCCCCTTCTCCATCAACGGCACAGCTTTCCACACCGATCTCTTTGTGATGCCTCTTGCAGGGTACGAGGTTGTGCTGGGCACCTGCTGGATGGGCACACTCGGTCCCATCGTGTGGAACTTCGTGGATCGCGCGATGTCCTTCCACCAAGACGGCCGCACCATCACGTGGGCGGGCGTGCCGTCTTCGTCCGCTGCCAGCCTGCGCACCATCGCGGCGGCCAGTGGGACGCTCCTGGACGAGCTCCTGGCCGCCTACGAGGACGTCTTCGCCACACCTTCGGGCCTGCCGCCACAGCGCACGCGGGACCACGCCATCGTCCTCAAACCCAGCTCGGCCCCCATCGCTGTGCGGCCCTACCGCTATCCCGCGGCGCACAAAGATGAGCTGGAGCGCCAGTGCGCCGCCATGATTGAGCAGGGCGTCGTCCGTCGCAGCGATTCGCCTTTCTCCTCCCCGGCCCTCCTCGTCCACAAGGCCGACGGCTCGTGGAGATTCTGCGTCGACTACCGCGCCCTCAACGCGCTGACCGTCAAGGACGCCTTCCCTATCCCGGTGGTGGATGAGCTCCTCGACGAGCTCCACGGCGCGCGCTTCTTCACCAAGCTCGACTTGCGCTCGGGCTACCACCAGGTGCAGATGCGCGCTGAGGACATCCACAAGACGGCGTTCCGCACCCACGACGGCCTCTACGAATTTCTGGTGATGCCGTTCGGGCTGTGCAACGCCCCGGCCACGTTCCAGGCACTGATGAACGACGTCCTCCGGGCCTACCTTCGGCGGTTCGTCCTAGTCTTTTTCGATGACATCTTGATCTATAGTACCTCCTGGGCAGATCACCTCCGCCACCTGCGCATCATCTTCGAGCTCCTGCGCCAGCACCGCCTGTTCGTCAAGCGCTCCAAGTGCTGTTTTGGTGTGGACGCCGTTGCCTATCTGGGCCACACCATTTCCGCAGCCGGCGTCGCCATGGACCCCAGCAAGGTCCAAGCCATCCACGAGTGGCCTCGGCCCCGTTCCGCGCGGGCGGTCCGTGGCTTCCTTGGGTTGGCGGGCTACTATCGGAAGTTCGTCCACAACTACGGCTCCATCGCGGCGCCCCTCACGGCGCTCTTGAAGGACGGCTTCACTTGGGGGGCTGCCGCCGAGGAGGCGTTCGGCGCACTCAAGGCCGCAGTAACTTCGGCGCCGGTCTTGGCCTTGCCGGACTTCACCAAACTGTTCGTGGTGGAGTGCGACGCGTCGACATACGGCTTCGGCGCCGTCCTTTTGCAGGAGGGCCATCCCATCGCCTTCTTCAGCAGACCGGTGGCGCCACGACACCGCTCCCTAGCGGCGTATGAGCGGGAGCTCATTGGCCTCGTGCTCGCAGTGCGGCACTGGAGGCCATATCTGTGGGGCCGCCACTTCCTCGTCAAGACGGACCACCATAACCTCAAGTTTCTGCTGGATCAACGCCTTGCCACCATTCCCCAGCACCATTGGGTTGGCAAGCTGCTCGGCTTCGACTTCGCCGTCGAGTACAAGTCCGGGGCAACCAACGTCGTGGCGGACGCCCTCTCGCGTCGCGATGCTGAGGAGGACAGCATGGGCGGTCTCCGCGCCATCTCGGCCCCGCGTTTTGACTACATCAGCCGTCTCCGCCAGGCACAGGCCGTCGACCCTGCCCTGGTCGCGATCCATGACGAGGTGCGCGCGGGCTCCAGAACCGCACCATGGGCGGTCAGGGACGACATGGTGCTCTATGACGGGCGCCTCTACATCCCGCCTACATCGCCCCTGCTCCAGGAGATTGTTGTCGCGATCCACGACGATGGGCATGAAGGCGTTCAGCGCACCTGGCACCGGCTGCAGCGCGACTTCCACTTCCCCAACATGCGCCGCATCGTCCAGGACTTCGTGCGGGACTGCGCCACTTGCCAACGATTCAAGTCCGAGCATCTACGGCCGGCGGGTCTCTTGCTGCCCCTTCCAGTGCCGTCTATGGTTTGGGCCGACATCGGGCTGGATTTCATCGAGGCGCTGCCTAGGGTCGACAGGAAGTCGGTCATCCTCTCCGTCGTCGACCGCTTCAGCAAGTACTGCCACTTCATCGCACTCGGACATCCGTATACCGCCGAGTCCGTGGCCCAGGCCTTCTTCACCAACATCGTCCGCCTCCACGGGATGCCTCAGTCCATCGTCTCCGACCGGGATCCGGTGTTCACGTCCGTCTTTTGGCGTGAGCTCATGAGACTCATGGGCACCAAGCTGCACATGACCTCCGCCTTCCACCCCCAGTCGGATGGCCAAACCGAGGCGGCGAACCGCGTCATCGTCATGTATCTCCGTTGCTTCACAGGAGATCGCCCTCGCCAGTGGCTCCGGTGGCTGCCATGGGCAGAATTCGTCTACAACACGGCCTTCCAGTCGTCGCTTCGGGAGACGCCGTTCCGGGTGGTCTACGGCCGCGACCCTCCGACCATACGCTCGTATGAGCCGGGCGAGACCCGTGCCGCAGCCGTGGCCCGCGACATGGAGGAGCGCGAGGAGTTCCTCGCCGAGGTACGCCATCGCTTGGAGCAAGCCCAGGCGGTGCAGAAGCTGCACTACGACCGCCATCATCGCCAGGTCGCCTACGCAGTTGGCGATTGGGCCTTGCTGCGTCTTCATTAGCGCCAGGCGACGTCCCTACCCCGCACCACGTCGGGCAAGCTGAAGGCCCGCTACCTGGGGCCATACCGGGTCATGGAGAAGATCAATGAGGTCGTGGTACGGCTTGAGCTACCTCCGCAAGCCCGTATCCACGACGTATTCCACGTCGGGACCCTCAAGAAGTTCAGCGGCACTCCACCGGCCACCCCACCTCCTCTGCCGGACATCAAGCATGGCGCGGTGCTTCCGGCTCCCGAACGAGTCACTCAGGCTCGCCTAGCACGTGGCGTCACACAGGTCCTGGTCTTTTGGCGCGGCGAACCTGCTTCTTCGGCCTCCTGGGAAGACCTCGACGCTTTCCGCGCTTCATATCCAGATTTCCAGCTCGAGGACGAGCTGGGTCTCGAGGGGGCGAGAGATGTCATGTGGGGCCACAGCTACCACCGTCGCAGGCGCAACTGCGACGTGAGGCGGGCCGCGGAGCGTGCTGAGCGCGACGCCCAGGCCAGCACACGCGATGCGCAGGGAACACCCAGTGGCTAGGATAGAAAGAAGGAAGATTTGATTTGCTATCTTTCCCTAGAATCAAGGATTAGTTAGTTTCCTTTTCAATAGCTAGAATCAAGGATTAGTTAGTTTCCTTTTCAACAGCCCGAGAGGCTATATGTATGGATCTATGGCCATTTGATAAAGCAAGCAAGATCAATTATCCTAAACCTCCCTCTCTTCCCCTAAGACTCTCAAGCCCGATCACAGTGAGGGGTATAACCTCCAGATCGGAAGACACGGCTGACGGCTACGATCTACGTAGCCGCGGGCCGCCTACCCACGATCTCCAGGCCCTTGACAATTTCCTTCAACTCTGGGCAGTAATCAATATATAAATTTTCTGTGTGTGCAATTGCGTCTGGTCCACCGATTGATTTAAGCTTTGAACAACTAACAAACTGCAAAGTCTGAAGTGATTTGAGATTACTGCTCCACAGATGGCTAGGAACGGAGAATATGCATTCACAGTTAGAAATCTGCAGTGACCTGAGGGAGGTGAGATTCTCCAGGCAACTAGGAAACCAGGCAGAGAAATCCCCACAACTCGATAACTTGAGCTTTTGGAGGGACGATGGTAACAACATTCCACTTTGCCAGTCGAGACTTGAACAATTTATAATCTCCAAATCCTTCAGAAGAGGAAAACTTCCCAATCTATTAGTTGGCAGGGATAACAAGCCACAGAACATAATACAAATTCTCTCAATGGCAGGGAGATATAGGAGGTCATCTATGGTTTTAAGCTCCTTGCAGAGCTCAATGGTTAGGTGAGTGACAGGGGGGGACTTTCCCATTCTGCTTTGGGCCCCTTCATGGAAAAGGTCAGTGGATATAGGTTCTGAATCTCTAATAACTATTAGAGAGGGACAAGAACTAATCTTGAGCTCCTGCAGTAACCGGAGATTGCACATTTGCAGTTCAATGGATTCAAGAGGGCAATTTGATAAATGCAACATGGTGAGAGAACTACACTCAATCTTGTATCCAAGATCCCCAGAGTCTTCCAGATACAGCTTCTTTAGGGATGGAGCAAACAGGCGTCGTGATTTGATCTTTGAACAATGGGACACACTCAGTACTTCAATTAAACGAAAGTATCCAAATCTTTTGGTTGGTACCGATTCTAAGCTTCTGCAATTTGAAATTTCTATTTTCTTGATCATAGGCACATAACCTGGCTGCAGAAATTGTTCCTGGCTTGATAAGTTTTTGCAATCTGTAATTTCAACATCAGTCAGGGACAAGAAAGTGTTATCAATGGCTCTGCTTCTGGCCTCAGCATGTAAAATGTCAGAGGATATAGGTTCTGAATCTCTAATAACTGTCAGAGAGGGACAAGAACTGATCTTGAGCTCCTGCAGTAACTGGAACATTTGCAGTTCAATGGATTCAAGAGGGCAATTTGATAAATGCATGATGGTGAGAGAACTACACTCAATCTTGTATCCGAGATCCCCAGAGTCTTCCAGATACAGCTTCTTTAGGGATGGAGCAAACAGGTGTCGTGATTTGATCTTTGGACAATGGGACACACTCAGTACTTCAAGGAAATGAAAATATCCAAACCTATCTGTTGGTACCGATTCTAGGTTTCTGCAATTGGAAATTTTTATTTCCTTGATGATAGGCATATAAACTGGTTGTAGAAATTGTTCCTCGCTTGATAAGTGGCTGCAATCTGTAATTTCTACATCAGTCAGGGACACGAAAGTGTGATCAATGGCTCTGCTTATGGCCTCACCCTGTAAAATGATGAAAATTCAGCTTGCTAAGGACTCGTACTCGGCACAGGAAAAAAAACAGGAGCAATTTCTAACTAGTATTACCTAGGCGCTCTCATCCACTGGTTGTCCATGATGGCTGCAACACTCTAAATCTCTCTACAGCTATTAGGCTGCCTAGTGCTGAAAAGGTGAAGATAAGGACACCTATTAAAACTGAACAATCATGTTTAGTATATTGCTCCTATTAAAACTGAACAGACAGTATAACTAGCAAACTTTATTTGACACAGAATATTCACATAGAGAAAGTCGATTCACATATAACCAGCAGCATCTCAATACAGTGTATTCACATAGATCAAATCGATTCCCATAAATCAACCAGCATCTCAACAGAGGCTATGGGGATCTACTTTACCTTGAGTGCCTAAGTAGTCGTAGCAGTGAGTAGACGATGGAGCCTGCAGGAATTCGATGATGGCTAGTAGATGTTGCAGCAGTGGATTCGTAGACGGGCGAAGGAGTCGGAGAGGTTGGGCTTGGTGGAGCGCTTGAGGATCTCAGCGAATACGGCGTGGTGCTTACGGATCTCAGAGAAGCCGATAAACTCCTCGCGCTGGCCTTCCTGTGCCCGCCGCCGCAGCTGCGCCGCCCGACGAACACCAATGATCTCCCTGCGCCGCCCGATGCAACTGCCCGCTGCACCACCTCCCTGCAACCGCGCCGCCGCCCCATAGCCACGCCGCCACCCCGCAGCCGTCCTGAAGCCACGCGCCGCCCTGCAACCGCGCCGCCGCCCCGCACCACCCGGCGCAGCCGCGCGCCCTCCTCGCCCGGCCCGCGCTGGATCATGAGGCCCGCGTCGTACTCCCTTGAAGGCACGGATGTGAGAGATAGGCAGGGAAGGGAAGCAGGAATTAGGAAGAAGAAGGGCTTGTTTAGATACCAAAATTCACCTCTAAATTCCAGTATATAAAAAGAAGATTTTATGTCACATCAAAATGCTGGTATATGCGATGAAATCAAAAATTAATTGCACAGTTTTATTGTACTTTGCGAGACGAACATTTTAAATCTAATTAATTAAGATTTAAACAATTATTAAAAAAACAGAAATGCTACGGTGCTCGGAGTGACACCCGAGTCGGTGATCTGAACCAGGCCGAAGACTGAATTTGGAAGCCGCATGCAGGCACGAATGTGAGAGATAGGCACCCAGACTGAAACACGACTCTCTTCAGAACTGGGCTTGGGCCTCTCAGTTTTTTTTAGGGAACCTTATCATAACAGGTGAGAAGCTGCTGAAAGGCTCCTACATGAGCTGGGCCGAGACCGACAGATATGCCGTTTGTGCGAGCGAGCAGTAGGAGGTGCCGATCAGAAAAATGTTAAAGAGGCATGCAGGCCGTTTGCCGTGCTCTGTTAGCACAGGATAGGAAGGCGTTTTGGAAAACGCCTCAAAAAGTTGCAGGCAATTGAGGCCATTTTGATAAAACGCCTTAAAATGGTGTAGCTATTTAAGGTGTTTTATTTTTTGCCTTTAAAAATTATTTTAAGAGGCCTTTTTAGATAAATGTCTTTATAGAACAAGAAATTAAGGCACTTTAAAAAAAATTCCTTTAACAAAATGTCTTCTATTAAGAGACATGTTGTAGTGACCTCCGATGTTTCTGTTCCATGATCTTTTTGTTTTTTTCTTTCAAGGAGTATCTTATGTTTTCTTATAAATAAATATATCAACAATAAATAATAGATTCTTTTAAAGGAAAAAGCAGATCGTCCTACGCCATTGATCTATGTGTTCTTTGGTCAAAAAGGCCACCTCTGCACCGCCCTCCAAACTGAGTGTGTGGCACGCTTTAGAGAGCCGAGCATATGTTGGTCGGGACAGAGTGCAGATTTTTTTTTCATGAATACGCAAAAGATTTTTGTATCATTTGTATTAAGAAGAAAAGTTTAAACATACAGACAACACGCTTGTACCGAGTGCCGAAGGAGGTCGATCTAAAATAGCCGTAGTTGAACCATCCTAGCAAAAGACCTCTAGTTTTGATATTATATAAAAGGAAACAACCAATACCGACGCAGCGGTGCGACCTAGGACGTGGCCTAGCGTCTTCGCGACTGCCTGATGATCCCTTTCCACCGTCTGGGAAGAGCCTGTCCAGCGCTTCGACGTTGGATGCAGTCAGGTTGCCGTCGAAGATCTTGTCAAAAGCCTCCATCTTCAATATGGATGGCACTGATGGATCCTTGGTGTAGCCCATACGCTACATGATCAGTACCTCATCTTACTTGGAAGTAGGTACTCGAGAGAGGTTTTGAGCCGCCAACTATCTGGTCCGCAACAACAACACTTGCTTAGCAGGAGGTTGCTTGGCAGGCTCACGAATAAGCGGAGAGTCGACCTTCTTCAACACACGTCTAATGAAGCTCTTGAGGCGGCGTGCTGCGGAGCTATCAGTGACGTCGACCATGCGGTCCTCCCGAGGTGGCGTACCGAACATGTCAGCATCCGTCGTAGCCTCGATTGGACCAAAGCCAGGCGGACCGCCCTCCTCATCCTCCATAGGTGCGGCAGCTCCTGAGGGGTGGTCTGCGCCACCCGAGGAGGCATGACCTAAGCCTAACTGTGTTCAGGTGGCCGTGGAGCGAAGCCCGTTGCCGTCTAAGCAGGGATATCGAAGTGGTCACCAGCGCCATTAGAAAGACCGCGAGCGAGGCTGCAACCTCCTCCATCATCGGGTCCTCTGAGAGATCATGTGCGGTGTGCGTGGTGTCCGAGTACTATGTGAGCAACAGATCGAGCTCGAAAAGGCCCCACACCTCGCTGGTGGGCTCATTGTGACCCTACTGGGTAGCACAGTCAGCTACGCAGTGGTTTTTGGTGCCGCAGTGGTGCCAGTGGTCTCGCCACAGTCGGTTATAGTGTCACTGGAGGAGTCAGTGGTGTCTACCACCATCCGTCTCCGGCGTCTTTCCCACCGCCGCCTTGTCCACCACCCTCGGCTGACAGACGCAGCAATAGTCGACACAGGCATAGCTCCACTCGACTCTGCCAAACCGCCGTGGATGGGTGGCTGGGTGGCTGAGGTATTGTCCTGGGCAACTGATTGTAGCTGGCCACCTGTGTCGGTAGATGTAGAAGGCTTCCACCACCACCGCTTGCGATCACGCATGAGGTGTCAGAACCCCCCGTAGCATAGGCAACGCAAAGGTAGCCTATAGGTCACCACCCGGTGCAAGAACAAGAGACAGTTGAAGCACTTCCTATGTAGGTCTTGCAAAAAGGGGGCAAAAGGTGGACATTCCTCCGAACGTGCTGGACACACAGGGCATGTCCCGTCGGAGCCGCTTGGCATTCCCCGTGACAGGACCTCACGCCAACCATCAGCATCTGGAGCGAAGATACACCTGCTGTCACCGGAGCGTGGTCCGAGCCTCAGATGGGCTGGCATGCGCCATTCAACTTGGCTGCTGCCGACGTCTGCATCCTTGCCATAGACAGGAAGCCCATGGATCGGCTTGCTCGTGTCCGACGATGGTTGATGAGCCTGCGCCGCCTCCCGGGGGCCGCCTAATTTGCTGCCTCACTGCAAGTGCCATCCATGACAATGGAGTGTGGTTGAGCTCTCCCAGGCAGCGTTGATGTCCTCAGTGGTTGTGGCTCCCGATGATCCACGTCCAGGTAGGGGTCATGGAGGTGGTTGGTGTCGTTTTCGCATCGGATCATCGAGGAGATCATCGTTCGCCCACCAATGGGCCTTGGAGTGCCCCGTCGAGCCCTAGGGTGGAAGGGGGCAGCGAGGGGGGATAGGGTGGACGATGAGCTCGAGGCGGGGGCATACGGATGGATGGGGAAGGCGTCGAGTGGGTTCGGAACAACAAAGGTGCTAGACGCTACATCCGCGGCACATCGGAGGTCCCAGGTGGTGCGGCCCTAGAGGCAGTCGGCGTGCCTAGGATGTCGGCGGTATCGGGGCTAGTGCTTGCCCCAGCTCCGGCTCCCGCGCGCTGGACAGCGGCGACGGCATCATCCGGCTGTTGCAGCCAAGGGGTCATGGACGTGTCTGATCTGGCCTTCTCGCGCATCTGCGTGGCGGTTGTGGCAGCATCGTCTGCCCCGGCAGTGTAGGGCTCGTGTGGGTGCCAATGGCGAAGGTGGCCTTCAACGCGCGTTGTGGGAACGCTGGTGGCTGCAGCGGTGTTTGTGCCGGTGCGGATGGCGAGGGCCTCGTGGGCGGAGGCGGTGGCCGTGGCATCGGTGCCCGCGCCTGCACCCGGCTGGTGGACGGTGGGGGAGCAGGCCTCCGGCGTCGGGACGCTGACTGGTGGCGGCGACGTCGGGGAGGTGGCGGATGTGGCTCCACCACCAAGTCCCACAAGGACGGTGGTGGTAGGGTGGTGAGGTGGGGGAGGGGGTAGGTGCCACCGGCAACAGTAGGGAGGTGCCTGTCACGGTCGCCTAGTGTTGGGGGTGTCCGCCTCGCGCCAACCTACCTAATGGACCTTGTTGACAGAGTGCAGAATCACTTCCGTGGCAAGCCCACCTCGTTCTCAATAGAGTCCTAGAGTCCAGCCACCTTAAAGGTTGACCTTCATCAGCAAGGCCCACTCCTAATAGTTCGTTCATGTGAGCATCGGGTACTGGACAGAGCCACTCGCCTCCTTGACAACACGTTTGATTACCACATTGTCCCAATGTCCGCAGCTAGGAGCAGGTGATGCTGACACCCGACAACGTAGGGGTAGCGATGGCAAGTGCCACCACCAGGGACCAGCACGGAGCGCACTGAGTGGATGAACATGGCGTCCAGGAATGGTTACAGCTTTGATGGCAAATGTTGAAGATGACCAGCAACCTCCGATCGTCGGCAAGCTCAAGATGCACTCAAGAACAACTCGATTTCACAGAGAACGCAAGTATTTTGGTGCTGACAAACATGGCAGCGGTTTTTGTTGAGTTGCATAACATGTGGGCATGATCCCCACTACTTGGTTGCGCCATCCCACAAACTGGGCATTCAGGCCACACACCACTACTCCTACTTCCTAGCTCACAATCAACAAGAAGATGTGCATGCAAACACTTATCTGAAATTCAACTAACTAAAATTTAGCTTATGCTGATGCTTATGCTGATTTGTTGTGAGAGAAAAATACTGTTCGTTGGCTAAAAAGTAGTTCAAGTGAACAGGGTGAAAGAGACTCTGAAGCAGACTTTGAAACAAACTCTAACAGCTAGCTGAACTAACTGGATGGTAGCGAACGGTAAGCACCTGGAATATGCAACAAAACACTCATATTCATTATTTTTGAAATGAAAACATGGCAATTTATCTTTGGTTCCTGAGTGAACATGTCAACCATACCATCGTCCATTGATGTAACACTAATAACAGATCGAGTTAAGATTATCTGCAAATCTGAAACATGGCTGCTGGACAATCGCAAGCAACTAGACAAGAAAGCATAGTTGATCACAGTGTCTTGCATAAATTGAACTACCAACACAATACTTCACTTTTCAAAGCACAACAGGCCCCGAAATAGGCAGGTGGTGTACAGCAAACTCCGCTGGCAGTGGCTATTTGTGGCTAGCAAAATCTGAAAAGTAGCAGGCAGAGATATTAGAATTGCTATTAAATAACTAACCCATTTAGCTCTCTAAGATGAACAATAGAGCATGCATGCCTAATGTAAAACATGTACGAGGAGTGCAAACAAAATGGCCATAAGCCAGTTATTTGTCACTGAATTTCCAAAGGTCTCGTGCTTCAGAATTACACTACCGGACTCGGCTTATTTGCCGAGTGCCTCAAGCACTCGGCAAAGCCACAAAAACGCTCGGCAAACGATTGGGCACTCGGCAAACGTGGCGTTTCCGGTAGTGTTAGGCTAGTCAGCGTTGACATATAAAATATTAGATCAACAACCTGTGGCTTATTGATAGAAACAAAATAAAGTATATTTCCAGGATGCACATGTGACTCCCATGAATCATGAATGGTGCCTACTACGAACAGGAGCCCAATGGACAAAAATCAGATGTGACGCTGAATTGTTAGATGTTCAGGATTCCATTGAACTAAAATGTCTATATATAGTGCGCGCCGAATCATATAAGTAAATATATAGAAAGGCCGTAGTTTATTTACCTGGAATGTAAAAACTAAAGTAGGGGAAGAAGTCATCATAGTAGTAGTACTCAGGCATGCATGCTTAGTTTCCTGAACCGCTCTGATTTTAGCTCAAACATGAACCCTTTACCATCTTCGACGCCCAGTAATAGAATATCCACGCCCTCGGCGAATCCAACAACATCGATCACTTTGTTGTATGTGTCCACAGTCCGAATAATAGGAACTGGCAGATTGTTAAGCAAGATGACTCTATCCTGTACCCATCCGATAGATCCATTTGGATTCACGCTTGTCGCCCACAAGTGGAGGGTTGAATAATCATCCTTAACGCCGACAAACCCCAGCGAACCATCCTCCATGGTAATGAGGATACCAGGCTGGGTGTACGTGTACGCGCATGGTGAGCCAATCACAGTCAAGCATCGTTTTCCCAGATCATACTTGAGAATTCCAGCACCTGGCGTGAGTAAGAAGTAGATTTGGTCTCCAACAATGGCCGCACGTTTCCTCTTGACCTTGGCATAACCGGCATATTGTATCTGCACAGAAGCCGCCGGCGTGCCCCATGCAGCAGTCTGGGACGAGTATACCCATGCCCTAGCAGTTTTTGTGCCGTCGTCGTTGTATGAGGTGCTCACAAACACCACCAGGAAAGGGCCGCCGTGGCAGCCACGGTGGTTGCAGCCGGCCGCGCTGCACAAAGAACCGCGCCAGAGTGGCCAAATGGGTCCGGGTCAGGATCGCCGATGACCACCTTGTGGTCGCCGGTGACTGGGTCCCACACAGCGAGACGACTTTCCCTGATCGTGCCTATGCCGCCCTCCACCGTCACCGCGTCGAGGAGGACACGGCCATGGCGGCAGTCTAGAGCCCGGCATCCGAATGCAGGCTGGCGGAAGGGGATGCGAGTTGTTGTGATGGGGACAAAGCGGCGTGACTCATCGTGTCTGCTGGTGTACGAGCCACATACGAAGCCGAGGAGGGGAGGCGTTCGATGGAACTCGCGGTAGCGGTGGGGGAACGTGGGCTCGGACAGGATACGGTGCCAGAGCTTGCAAACCAGGGAGGCGCGTACGAGGCACGCGGGGTCGTCGGGCGGGAGGCGGAGGAGGATCTCGCCGATGGCGTCGTCGATCAGCTCGGGCGGCGGCACCATGGCGGTGGCAGTGCGAGGCTATGCGATCTGATCATCTATTCGTCGTCGATCAGTTTGGTTTGAACGGGACACTTTTACAGCAATGGCCGGGTCCGACGTTGTCGACGTTTCTGTTGTTTCCGTATCCCACTCACTCACGGTGTTGTGGGGTGACACGCTATTGTTTCTCGCGTCCCTGTTTCCTTTCCGTGTCCGCCATCTCTCTTTTTTTTTTTGCCGCTATTTGTGTTCTCTCGTTCCGTGACTTTTTTTCCTTTTTTTTTCTTATCTGGTCCCACTCTTGATGTTCCTGTTGCGTGATCTTTTTTTCGTTTGTTCTATTTTTTCGAGTATCTCCTGTTTTCCTTAGTTTTGTTTCTTTTTACAGGCCCACCTCTGATTTCTTTGTTCCGTGATCTTTTTGTTTTTTCTCTTCGGAAATGCTGTCGTGAGAACGCCTCCCTTCCGGACGCCCTGTTCCCGCTCCCGAGCCAGCATAGCGACCAGCCCAACAGGCTTATCTACGCTCTCCTCTATCTACTCCATTTACACTGCGACAGTCGACAAAAATCCACAACTCCTCGCTTCGCTCATCGCGGCTCACCGCGCCGTCCGCCCACCCCAACCCCCCTCGCAGTGGCACCCCCATCCCACGTCGAGCTACATCACGTCTGCCGCCGCACTGTGCTCCATCCCCCGCCGCGCCCACTCTGCCTCGTTGCGCCGTGCCCGGTCCCCGCCCTTGCACGTCGTGCCCTGTCCCGCGCCGCATCGAGGTGCTGCCGACATCGCCGTTCCCCACCAGGAGGTCGTGGCTGCTGTCGACGCCGGCTTATTTGCTGCGACACTCGACCTCAGATCACGACATCACGAAATCCAACGTGGCTAGACCCGGAGCGGGCTTCTCCGGCTGCACCTCGCGCTCCCTTCCTTCCTCGGATGTTGCAAGCGCGTGTTGCAAGAATATGTTTCAAGTGTTTCAGGTGTTTCATATACATGTTGCAAGTGTTTCATGCAAATGTTTCAGACGTATGTCACACGTGTTTTATCTGGATGTTGCATATGTTTCACACTTTTGTTGCCAGTGTTTCAGCCGGATGTTGCATATGTTTCAGACATATGTTACAAGTATTTCAATTAGATGTTGCATATGTTTTGCAATGGCTACACGTATTTCTCATGTGTTTCAGATGTATGTTGCAAGTGTTTCAACTGTTTCGGATGTATGTTGCAAATGTTTTCTCTACACGTTGCAAAAGTAGATCTGGTGTTACACATATTGCAGTGGAAACCGTGAGGGCGCAGATCAAGACAGAGTGGGCGCGTGCCCCCACGTGAAGCAGACATGTGGCACAGGCATTCAGATGCTAGCCCCATCCGGATGTCTGGGCGCTAGTCTTTCCCTTTCTCTTTCGTGGAGTATCTTATGTTTTCTTATAAAGATTAAAAATAAATAATATTTTTTTTAAAAAAGACAAGAGCTTTGCCGTTCAATTAATTAAGAAAAGGAGAGTGTCCATCACTTTTCATGGAGTGTCCGTCAACATAGGTGTGAGGAGTAGCTACGGGGGAGGAGGAATCATGGTGGAAATCGGGAAAGAGAGAGCAGACGTGGGGAAGAAGAACAGGGTTCGGCGGAGGAGTTCTTCGATAGGAGGAAAAATATGTTCTGGTTATTACAATGCTGCTCACCCTCACGGTGGCCTAAGCCTTTAACGATACAGAGGCCTTGCCTCTTGCACGCTTGCAAGCGATTAACGAGCCCATGGGCCGCCTATGTATCTTGGATTCTCCTTCCTGGGCCTTCTGGTCCTGGGCTGCTCCTCCTGGCCTGTAGGCGTCTCAGCATCGGTGATCACCTGGGACGGAGGGATGCTGACATTCCCCCCTCCTTGGAACACTGCTTGACCCCAAGCAGTGGCGCGAGGAAATTCTTGCCGCAAGGCTTCATAGTCTTCCCAAGTAGCAAGATCAGCAGGAAGATTGTTCCACTTCACTAGGACTTGCTGGACAGAAGAGGAACCTCGCTGCACCGTGCGAGAGTCGAGCACCTGGGGGCCAATGAAGTCTGTACATACGGCTGTAGCTTCAGAAAAACCAGATCATCGACAGCAAAAGTGCGTTCTGAACGGTGCTGATCCGCTTGCTTCTTCATGCGATTCTTGGCACGAGTCAAATGGTTGTGCAGCAACTGGTCCATCCATTGACGGTCAGAGGTCCAAACAGCGACCTCAGGATTCACAGCAGAAGTTGGGTCAACTGCAAGAAGGCGAGCTGGATACCCATATAAAGCCTCAAACGGTGTGCGACCTATAGCAGAATGGGGGCAAGTATTATACCAAAATTCTGCAGAAGAAAGCCACAGGCTCCACTTTTGCGGGCAGGCATGAACGAAGCAACGGAGATATGTTTCGAGGCATTGATGCACGCGCTCCGTCTGACCATCCGACTGCGGATGATAAGCTGTACTGCGACAGAGGTCCACATCAGCTAGCTTGAAAAGCTCAGACCAGAAACTGCTAGTGAAAACTCGATCCCGATCCGAAACCAAGGCCTCAGGAAGACCATGAAGGCGATATACATTGTGGAAAAACGCCTTGGCAACACCAGCAGCTGTAAAAGGATGCTTCAGAGCGATGAAGTGACTATATTTGGTGAACAGATCCACCACCACGAGGATACAGTTGTAGGAATGAGAGTGAGGCAGGCCTTCGATGAAATCGAGTGAAACCACCTGCCAAGCCGATGAGGGAACCGGTAACGGTTGAAGCAGACCGGGTAACTTGGTGCGGTCATACTTAGACTGCTGACAGATGAGGCAGGAGTGCACAAAATCTTTGACGGCTGTCTTCATCCCTGTCCAAGCAAAACACTGCTTAAGCCGCATATAAGTAACAGGAACTCCTGAATGACCTCCCCAGGCACTGGAATGGAATTGAGTGATAAGGCGGAGTTGAAGAGCTTTGTCATCACCAATCCAGATACGAGAACGATAGCGCAAAAGACCAGAGATGAGGGTAAAATTGGGCACAGCAGTAGCATCCAATGCCAATTTGCCAAGCATTTCCTGCGCTGCTGGATCCTGACGATAACTGGCCTGTACCGCCTGTATCCAGTTAGGCACCAACGCCGTAGCCGCCATGCATTGTGCTAGAGGAGAGGGATGGCGCGAGAGCGCATCAGCGGCGCTGTTGGAGGAGCCCGAACGATAAACAATACGGTATTGGAGACCAAGGAGCTTGGAAAAAACCCGTTGCTGCCAATGGGTGTGTAAACGCTGATCAGTCAACTGGGTGAGGCTTTTTTGATCAGTCAGAATGAGAAACTCTTGGAAATGTAAGTAGGGACGCCATGCTTGGACAGCCGACAAGATTGCCATAAATTCTTTCTCATATGTGGAAAGCCCGCGAGACTTTGGACCCAAAGCCTTACTGAAAAAGGCTAGTGGATGGCCGTCTTGCATGAGGACCGCCCCGAGACCGCTGTTAGAAGCATCAGTTTCGATCACAAAAGGTTTGGCGAAATTGGGAAGCGCCAAAACCGGGGAGTGACAAAGTGCTGACTTAAGAGCTTGGAACGCAGTGTCATGTTCTGAAGTCCAAAGAAACAATGAACTCTTCTTAAGTAAGGCGGTCAGAGGCTTAGAGATGAGGCCAAAATGGCGCACAAAACGTCGGTAGTAACCGGCCAGGCCCAGAAACGAACGAAGTTCTTTGACTGATGCTGGTGTCGGCCAATGGGCAATAGCGTCGAGCTTAGCAGGGTCCGTGCCGACACCCGAGGAGCTGATAACATGTCCGAGATATGCAATCTGGGTCTGTGCAAAGGAGCACTTGGATAACTTCAGCCGCCACTGATCCTGTTCCAACAGTTGGAAGACAGTACGAAGGTGTACCAAATGTTCAGCTAGAGTCGCACTGTAAATAAGGATATCATCAAAGAAGACCAACACGAATTTCCGAAGACAGGGCTGCAACGTTGTATTCATGGCATCTTGAAATGTCCCCGGAGCGCCAGTCAGGCCAAAAGACATCACACGAAACTCAAACTGGCCAAAGTGAGTTTGGAAAGCAGTTTTAAATTCCTCCCCAGACTTCATCCGAATCTGGTGAAAGCCGGCCTGCAAATCCAAGGTGGTGAAATACGCTGCTCCATTCAACTCATCCAGCAACTCCTCGATCACTGGGACAGGATATTTACCCTTCTTTGTGATTGCATTGAGTTGACGATAATCGACACAGAATCGCCAAGTGGAGTCCTTCTTTTTGACCAGCAAGACAGGGGAGGCGAAAGCACTGGAGCTTTTCTGGATAATGCCTTGATCGAGCATATCAGTCACTTGTTTCTCAATCTCCGTCTTGAGGATGGGTGCATATCGGTAAGGACGGACGAAAACCGGCTGCGCACCCTGGATCAAGGGAATAGTATGATCACAGGCTCGGCTTGGAGGTAGGCCAGTCGGAGGTGCAAAAAGATGTTCGAATTCGGTCACCAACTCCTGCACCACAGGAGGAATGATGGGGGACATGTCCTGGACAGAACAGAGCTGAAGAACTGATCCAACTGGCAAGGCCTGAGCGTCCCCAAACAAAACTGCAGTTGTTTCCTGGTAAGGAATAGAAAGCCACTTCTCACCCCAATGCACCTGCATGGGACTGAAACTGGTTAACCAGTCGAGGCCCAAGATCATATCATATGCAGATAGAGTCAACAGCTTGAGGTCTGAGGTAAAAGAGCAGTTCTGGACTGTCCACGTGGCTGCTGGTATGTGAGTCGTGCACTGCAGCAAGGCTCCATTAGCTACCTGAACATTAACAGCTGGTTGAAGTGGTTGGACACCACACAGAGACTGACCCACTGATGAGCTGATAAACGTATGCGAACTGCCAGAATCCACCAAGATAGACAGTGTATGACCTTGAATCTCCCCAGTGAAACAAAGCGTCTTGGGCGCCGGAATACCTGCCACGGCGGCCACAGACAAATGCATCAGCACCTGAGACGATGTAGGAGAGTTGGGACTTGAGTCTTCAGCATCATCAGAAGATGGGAACATGTCCAAAAGTTCCTGGACCAGATGTAGTTGGACTGTTTCAGAACAACGGTGATCGCGGCTCCATTTAGCACCGCAGCGGATACAGAGGCCTTGGGGCTCGGCGAGAGGCCCTCAAGGCCCTGAACTTGTCTTCAGCTGAAGTAGACACAGCAGTTGAGAGCCGCTTGAGGTCACCGTCAGGCTGCTTGTTAGCCGGAAGTGGGAGGGCCAAGGCACCAGGCCACGCCGGCTTGGAAGCAGGAGCGGTATCAAAACGCCGAGTAGGCCGCTTGTTGAGTCCCAGCGCTTCCTCCTGCAATTGGGCCAAAACACAAGCAGTATCCAAGGACGAGGGACGTTGAACAAGCAGAATAGCTTTAATATCATCACGCAAGCCATCGATGAAGCGTTGAGTGTAATAAAGAGGGTCAGGGTGTTTGGCATAAGCTTTAAGGTCATCAACAAGGGCAACAAATTGATCAATATACTCAGAGACAGGGCCGATTTGCCGAATTTGGAATAGGCGACGAAGAAGGAGCTCGTGCTCATCCCGGGCAAAGCGCAAAAGCAGTTGCGAAGTAAAATCAGACCATGAAAGGCCCTCAAGCTGATCCTCGATGGAAGACAGCCAACGTTTTCCGGCGCCAGAAAAATGCATCGTGGCAGCCTGCACCCAAACCTCAGATTCAACTCGATAAAGTTCAAAATACTGAATGGCTTGTTTGATCCACAGCTTAGGATGATCCCCTTCGAATTTTGGAAAATCAAATTTGGGTAGCTTGCCGGTATGGCTGCCCCCGGAACTCCTGTGGTGACCGGACTCAGAGTGCCCGCCAGGGTGTGGCTGCGGATGGTAAGGTGGTGGTGGGCGTGGAGGTGGAGACGGTAATGGATGGGGGGAGGAAGGACGGCAAGCGAACGTACCCTTGCCGGGAGGTGGAATCAGAGTGGTGACCACTCCGAATGCACCTTCCCGGTTCCCAAAATCGACGCGGTGCCCGTTGGGCCTGGTGGCTGCAGTTCCCACAGGTGAGCGCGGGGCAGCCGTGAAGTCGTCGCAAACGGTAGGCTTGTAGGTCGGAGAGCAGATGGGCTTGGTGTCGCGGGGCGACGCAGGAGCCGATGACGACTTGGTGATCTTGCCGACCTCGAGGACGGGTGTGGGCGCAAACACGCCGGGCGTTGCAGATGGGCCGTCCACCATGGTACGCTCCCAGTACTTGGTGATCTTCCCAACTTCGAGCTTCAGGATGGATAGCTTGTTCACCTCGATGCGGAGGTCGTCGAGGACGCCGTCGACGCCGGGACGCCATTCGTCGAACACCTTGGCTGCGGACTCCAAGGCGTCGAGGCGATTGGCGGAGGATGCCGCCGTAGAGTCGAGGGATGCCGCGGTGGAGTCGAGCTTGGCCGCGGTGGAGTCGAGCTTGTGCTCCAGCCCGTCGAAGCGCTTGTCCTGGGCGGCAAAACGCTTGTCGAGCTCGGCCAGGAGCGCCTTGAGGTCAGGGCCCATGACGCCACGGGTACGCTGGAGGCGGGTAAAGTGGTCGTGGGAGGCAGGATCCAGATCGGGCGCGCACACCACAAATCGCGATCCCAGGAAAGGAATTATGGAATCCCGAACTCGAACTGCAGCGCAGATCGAACGCAGGTTAGACCAACCAAATCCGGTGGGAGTCGAGCGACCGATGGGGATAGTGCAGCGGCGAGATCGATCGAAGCCGAGGGTCGGTGTCTCTGATACCACTTGTGAGGAGTAGCTACGGGGGAGGAGGAATCATGGTGGAAATCGGGAAAGAGAGAGCAGACGTGGGGAAGAAGAACAGGGTTCGGCGGAGGAGTTCTTCGATAGGAGGAAAAATATGTTCTGGTTATTACAATGCTGCTCACCCTCACGGTGGCCTAAGCCTTTAACGATACAGAGGCCTTGCCTCTTGCACGCTTGCAAGCGATTAACGAGCCCATGGGCCGCCTATGTATCTTGGATTCTCCTTCCTGGGCCTTCTGGTCCTGGGCTGCTCCTCCTGGCCTGTAGCCGTCTCAGCATCGGTGATCACCTGGGACGGAGGGATGCTGACAATAGGCACTTAGCCGAAACTCACACCCACACACCTGATCTTTGCTGTTAGCAATCAGACGGACCGTTTGTGCGAATTTATGGACATCCGGCTAAGTTTTAAAATTAATTTCCAGAGAACCTGGGAGCATCCAGTCCCCTCCGTCAAAACACACGGAGCGTCCATCAAGCATAGTGCACCCAAAAATGCCTAAGTCCCAGCCCCATGGATCACTCCGTACAACCACCCATCAAACCAAGGAGCTTCCGATCGGTCAATTCCTACAGAACGTTCCATCAGTTCACCCAGAGCCCAACCAAACTTGTTAGCTTCGGGAAAATATTCCACGGAGAGTCTGTCGATGTCCACGGACAGTCCGTCGAACTTTTTATAACGTTAAAATGTTTAACCCTCAACCCTAGAACCTAACCACCCTATCACATGTTTAGACACAAATTATACAACACTAATCCACTGTTAGATATCTTTTCCCAAGTTCTTTAACACAAGGTCACTCTCATTTACTCTTTATCTCTCAATCCCATCAACGAACTTGTCTCCAACTCGTCCAATGTCTTCTTTCAGGTTAATCTAGGATGTGAGGAACCTGTATAGGTCGTCATGATCATCCTCCATCATCGGGACTTTATGACAAGCAGGCAACCCACTATTGTTGCCCTATTTTGGATACTTACTATTGCATTACGAGTTTTGCATTTCATATAAAATGATAAATTACTGAATCATGTTTCACTAAGCTAGACCAACTCACCCAACATAATCATAGCCTTTACCTAAACAATGGGATTGGATCGTTTAATTGCTTAGTTGGCTAGAACCGATAGAAGTCGAGTTTGAGAAGGAAACTCACTCTCGCGCGTGTAGGTGCTATACTGGGATAACTAGTTACTTAAAACTTACAAGAGTGTAAACTTGACTCAATGTGACTAAGGACTCACCTTAAATTAAGACAACTGATAGAATGGTTAATTTTTAATCTCTACTCAAGCGAGGGGTAAGGTCCTTGTGGGTGTTGGATCTCAAGTGATATAGCTTGTGGAGTATCTAAGGACCGTGCATGGGATAGCGAGTGTGGGTAACCACCCGTACAAACCACATATCGCAAATGGGGGCAGTGAGTCAAGTACTTGGTGGTGACTCGCTTATCGGGCAGATTCGGCGCGAAGGGTGACGCGGTGTAGATGCGATGGCATTACATCAGTACCCAGTCAAACTGCTTATGTTGATATGTGAGCCACATTGAGGAAAGGTGGACACATGAGGCGACCCTTATCCGGGCACGGGTATGGTGGTTCGTCCTTGGTGTCCATGTAGGTACAGTTGTGCACCTTTACAAATTCTTTCGAAAGCCTGAAGTCCTTCGGGATGGAACCATTCAGTTGTTCTTACTTCTAGACTCAATGTGTCATTGATGATGAAACTTGACAATGAGATGAACTACAATGTTGATCGCTTAATCATATTATCCATGGTGCTTGTTCACAAATTTATACTTATGGGAATCAAAACATGAATCATGAGTATGCCATTCTTTTAACAAACACCATGCATGCTTTTTTGCAATGTACAAATATCTGATATAATTCCACTTGCATCCACCTAATCTATATATTGGAATTAAGTCCTACGAGTAAATAATGTACTCACGGTACTACCAATAAGTTGTTTTGCAGGTACTTCGGCTTGATGATTATTGAGCCAAGCTCAATAAAGTCAAAGTGTAGCAGACCTAGGGACGGGTATCCCCAGAGTTAGCTGCAGTTACTCAGATGATAGAAGCAAGTGACCGAGACAAAACTTAGTTAGTACATGGAATAATACATGATATGTTTAATACAAAAATTTCGATGTAAATTCTTTTATGGTCAATGATGCTTTAGCTATTAGTTAAACTATTTCATGTATAATGATTGTGATATGCGAATTGCTTGATTACTGGTTCGTACGATGTAACTCAACCACAAAATATCCTGAAGAGGAGGTGCGAATGGCACACTCCTGAGGACCACCCCCCGGTGTCGGTTTATGCTAAAACTGGTCGGTCGAGTGAACAACACCCGGGCAGCTAGACTGAGACCGGTGAACATCCCTGACAAGTCGCACCAGAAGCTGCAAGACTGATGAGATCATTCTCATATGAAAACCCACCTTGATGTGATTAGAATAGAGGACTAAAGTTCAAAAATACTAATTTAAATAGTTTACATCAGTAAAAAAATAAATAAAGTATTAAAACAATTTACAACAATAAATATATTAGGTGGTCTAATGAAATTAAAAATACAAAATTAATTTAATATTTATGTATCATTAATAGTATTAAATTAATATTAAAACTTATTTATAGATATACTATTAAATAGTTTCAATGCATCACTAGAAAACATGGGGCGCGGCGTTGCCGCGCCATGTTTCATCTGCCTGTGGTCATTTGTGGGGGTTCTACAGTTTTAGAATTTGCCGATGAGAAAAAATGATAGTATATATAACAGTAGTAGAATGATTTCGCTATGTTATAGATGATGCTAGTAGAATTAATTCGCTATGTTATAGATATCACGGTTGGCATGGTGATTTTTGTAGGGTTCCTACAGCTTTAGAATTTACAGTTGAGAAAAATTACAAGATGACAACAGTAGCATTTGTATTTGTAAGCTTGAGTTGCAGGAGACAGTGTCATCGTTGAAGATTCAGGACACTCGGTGCTTTTTTCATGGTCTCAAACTCTCAATAAATGGATCCTGCATAATGTATTTTACATAGTTTTTTTAAGCACCACCAACTGATGTTGCAACAGCACCAGACACTCTGTATTTTACACATGAAAACATAGAAATATAATGTTTCCTTAATTATAAACTGATTAAATGAGAACATAACAAAAATCATTTCCATAGCTTGTTATATAAGCAAGATACTTGAATTAGCCAATATTGGAGCAATGCGGTGTACGAGGATTCCAACTTTGTGTGTAGACCTGATTACCAGAAAGATAATACCTTTTTTTTCTAGAGAGATGGTTTCCAAACCAAGGTCGAAAACTAAAGCTGCTATCTCAGCTTTTTATCACAGTGTAATCAGAAACACATCAGCTATGCTATGTAATTCTTGGTTTCAAACATCCTCGTCTTCTAGTTATCTTCACCAGTGGAAGCAATGTACTATAAGCACAAACTTGTAAGATGATGATTGCAAGTTCTGAGGTTGCCCCAAACAAAGCTAGTCCTAAAATCTATCCTATAATATATTGCCCCAAACAAAGTTAGTCCTAAAATCTATTCTATAATATATAATTACTGCCAAGGGTAGATAACCTCTCATCAATACACTGAGCCAGCACTTGATCAGGCAAGCAGTTCCTCGGATGCTGAAGCTCTACAAGAGTTTGGAAGCACATAGAGGACATAAGTCATCACTATTTAAAACCACCATCACCGAGAAATTTAAGACAGATAAAATTAAATTTGAAAAACTACCATTGCACAAAACAATTTAGCCGTGTTGCATATGGGATTCTTTCGTGCCTTTAAAGAAACTTCAAGAGCTTGACTGTAAACTATGAACTCCATAAAATCAGCATGCGATTGTGAGTTAATTTACCATTTGCATGGAAGATCCTTCTCACAATGTTATTCTCGATTGTTAGTTCGAACTGTTGTCTAGGCGGTGGTGGACCCCTCTCATCTCTCCTTGTGGGTCTCCCATAATTGTTTGTTTGGCTGGCACCTCATCCATCTAAAGAGCAGACTGTTATGTTCTGCTGAACATTTCACCTACACGAAAGTTAAGAAAAAGCAATTTATGTAGAATCTCATCATAGAAGCAAGTTCTACAGAATGACATTTAGATATTTAGTTTTCTGACTCATTTAGTCAATCTAGCGAGTAGAGCACAAGCGGCGGGCTCCGGAGTTGCTACGAGCGGGGCGAGCTGCTGTGGGCCTGGCTACGAGATGGTGCCGTAGGGGGAGGTAGCAGTCGTGGAGGATAGCGGCTCGGGTGCGGCACCGGCGGCGGTGTCCGGGCTGTTGGTCGTGGCTCGGGGGCGGCGTCGTCCGGGCTGCTGCTCGTGTCTCGGCTGAGGAGCGCCCTTGGCAGGTCCCACCGTCCCAGGGAGCCATCGGCGTGCCCCATGGCTGGTGCCTGGTGGCCGAGGCCACCGTGCCGGGAGCCGCCGCCGCGACTCGATCCCACACCTGGAGCCGCCGCCGCACCTGGAGCCCGCTGCCACGCCTGGAGCCCCCGCCGCGCTTGGAGCCTGCTGCCTACTAGCTCGGTGGCCTGCCGTGCGAAGCGACTCGCGAGCATTCGCGACGGCTCAGGTTCGCAGGTTAACAGGTGCGAGACCCGCGACAACCGCAATCGAACGGTCGATATCCCATGTCCTGCGGATCCTACGGTGAGTGGCCTAGCGGGTTACGTGGCCATATCCACGGCCCGAGAATCCCAGTGGATTTCATCTTATAGAGATTAGTCATATTAGTATTAAATAATTAGTCACTATTTATGGCATCCATTCAGTATCCATATTAGAAACGAATACAAATAATCCTATTATAAGTTTTGACGGATACAAATTTTGATAATTCAGATTTTCAGACATTCATTTCTACCCCCTATCTATGCTTCAGCCAATCCAGGTCATGAACATTGACACTGTATATGATTTGTACTAGTATTTCAAACCAGCAAAACGGGACAACTCTATCCATGTTGCGGTCTAGTCATTTTGATTTTCGAATCTAGGCTTGATGATCATATTGAATGAAGTGCATAATAATCCACAAGGTCACACTAGCTAACGCCGTGGTACCTCACAGGGTCCGGATTGTGATGTTTAAAAGCTACTCCCTCCATCCCAAATTATAAGACATTCCAAGAATCTTGGAGAGTCGATCTCAAGTTTGACCAAATTTATAGGATAAGATAATAATATTTATGACACCAATTAAGTATTATTAGATTCTTCATTAATTATATTTTCATAGTATATCTATTTGATGTTATAAATTTTTATAATTTTCTCTATAATTTTGGTCAAACTTAAGATGTTTTGACTCTCCAAGATTCTTGGAATGTTTTATAATTTGGGACGGAGGGAGTACAAGAAATATGCAACCTCTATTTAAAGGGAGAAAGAGAAATACAGCTAATGCTCCAGATTAAGATTGGGGCGCAAAATTCCCCAGTACTGGGATTCGCATTCAAAGCTCGTGATTCGTTCGTCATGTATACAATTAAAAAACAATAGCTTGTGTCACGTTACTGTTGCTCCATGGCCAATAGCTTGTGCACTCAAAATATTAGTTACAAGAGTAGCACCACTGTATATATAGGTCAAATTATAGATGATCACTAGTGTTCTTGTGTGACGTCATCCTTTACGTTTCACCCTCACACACACGTCTTGAGCCAGTCAATGGCGATTCTGTGTGAGATTTATGATGTTTACAATATGATTTGTTTGATTCCTGGATTACTTATAGCGGTTAAATTCAGGGTCAGGTTCTGTATCTAGGAAGACAGAGAAATGAAAAAAAAAGCTTTGCTGCAATAGTGTAAGCTGAAATATGTTTGATGATTTATTTATTCTAGAGGAGATTGACTTACTAACATAAACAGAGCTTATACAAAATATTTTCAAAATTTCAAATGTTTCTCGCTGTATTACTAACAAACCTGACTGCATTCAAATTCAAATACTCATCGCCACCAATAATTATAATAGCATAACAAATATACATCATAGGAAATTATATTTCCATGTATCCATAAAACAAATACTTTTTATTCCGCCATAGTCATCCATCCCAAAATCTTATACAGCGCGCGTGCGTCGAGCCGGCTAGCAACACGCGTTTCCTATTTTCTGCACTTGCCTCTCCTTCCATCCGGCACTTTCTGTTTTTGTTCTAAAAATCTGAAACGTTGTCGGCATTTAAAAAAAATTCAAACAGCACCACCTCTTTCTCCTTTCTCTCCGTTCGATGAGCTTTACTTTTTCCAGTCGGAGGCGGACGCTCCTACGCCGACGCCACAGGCTTGATTCTCGTGGCCCCAACTGATCTTCCCCGTCGACGTGGAGGCGGAGAGGGCCGTTGAAGTCCGGTGGCCATCTTCTAGAGGAGAGAGGGCCCCGGCAAGTCCAGATCCTAAACCTGTTCAACACGGAAAGGTGGCAGCAAGCGGCGACGCCGACAGACATCGATTTGGGGCGGCACCAGCTGACCTCCTCTCCCATCAACATGTAGGCAGAGGCCTCATCGACGCCGGTGCGGCCCCGTTCACGTGGAGGTGAAGGTCCATCGTCGCTGGCAGGCCTCGATTTGGGGCGGATTTGGCGGCGCGGCTACGATTTGGGGAGGATTCGTCGCCGGTGAGGCCTCGATTTGGGGCGGATTCGGTGGCGTGGCCTCGATTCGAGGTGGAGGCGGAGGCGGATTCTAGATCTAGCGGCTGCATTCTGTGACACCAGGACCGGCCGCTGCGAGGATGCGTTCGTCATCACCAGCGACGGCCTCCAACGATTACAGCTCCTCCAGGTACGCTTCGCCTCCGTGTCCGCCTGCGCTTCGCCATTCTTCTCTTCTCTGCTCTCGTGGTCGCCAGGATATTAGGACCAATTATGTTCGACACGGCGGCGCGGTCTGCATGCCAGGCTGCACTGGCAGAGCTCAAGGTCAGCCAACGCGGGCTGTGGCTGCGGCCCCCCCCTTGGCTCAGACTACTTTACCAATTCATATGATTATTTGACAGTAGATGTATGAACTGCAACTATGCAATTCTGAACCAAACATCACATATGACGTAGGTAACTACTGCTCTTGCCTCTTGGATCTTGCCTTTTCGGTTGGAAACGACCCAAGTAGCAACAATGTACATTGCACGCGCTCACCCGTCGCCCGTGCGCTAGCTGTTGTGGAGTCTGGATTTGGGTCGCTCGCTTGGAGCTCTCATGCTAGCTCTTGTTCTTCTGGGTCCCCAACATCTCCAATCCAATACATCCTAACATGCTGGCCACTCACGGCTTTGCATGTAAAAGATTTAGGATTATTTTTTTTGTTTTGTAGGTTTGTTGCTTGTTTATAATTTGAACCTCATCATGTGCTGGTAATGCTATATTGAAGGATTTAAAGGCTAATTACTTCCTATTGGTTACATGATAACTCACATATTAGGCAAAATGGCCACCCCTACATTTTGCTACGAGCTCCGCCACTGCACATGGGGGATGCACATTGTGGTGGTCTTCTTTTTTTTTTGCTGTGGTTGATACTTAAATCAATTTCGCAAATCAGAGTCCACATCTATCCAATTCTTCGATGCAGCCAACATAACAGGAATGTATGTCAGCAAATATTTTGAGCCTGTAACTTCTGAGAAATGAATATTAGTTATCACAATGTGTTGTTCAGGGGTTCAGGGAGAGAGCCTACTTACTTGGCCTACTTTTCCCTTAGCTCTTCAAACAGCAATTTCCATGTATCTTTCAAAAAGCTGATCCATGCACTGACAGTGCTTGCTTCTACTGTGCATGAAGCTATGGATCTTGAAAGTTCATCTTCCTCGGGATATGTCAGAAAATAAAAAAACTAGTGGACTGTGCTAACACAATGAATTTCTCAAACTACAAACTAACAAACAAAAAGTTAACCTTTGTTTTTATGCACAACACAATCTGATTGCTGGCTTCATCAAATTAGTCACGTTCCTCTCTAGTTTTTTTAAGCTCCACTGTAGGTACTTTCAATTTAGCATGAGAAAGTAATATGAGTTTTAGAATCACTCTAAAAAAACAAACCTCTCATATAAACATTAGCCTCTATGGATAAGTAAACCTAACCAATAAGGATTAAAAACTGTATGCTGCTTCACCAAAAAACAGGTCACACTAACTTAAAGTATATTTTGAGATGCAGACAATAATAACATTTCTGAGGAACTGATATCACATTCACAGGTCATAGTAATAATAGCATTCATATTACTACATTACAAACTGGTGTCTTGTATACGTCCTAAGAGGAAGAACTTATGATGGCTTATCAAAGAGCAGTTGCATTTATCTACTATATAGGTAACATGAATGTCCATGACAAGATTTGTTGGTTGTCTCCACCCTGAATTGATAGTGCTTGCTTCTACTTTTCATGCTGGCACCAACATAAGGCTTTTTTTTTGCAATGCTTGTGTTGTTGGCACCAAGTTTCTGATGCAATTTATTTCCTCTCCCCCAATCTCCAATAATATCTTTTTTACACTCCCAAGAGCAAGGTCTTGTGCATTGATTAATTGAGATGCTTCTAGGGGAACCTATTTTTTTGTAGCCAATGGTGTTTCATGATTCCTTCAAGATGATTTTGATTTTGAATTCCAAGTCTCATATATAATTCTGTACGTTAGCTCAGGAGCCATCCGACAATTGTTTCCATATGACATTTTGAAGATTATACAATTATTGACTTACCTCCATTTTCTCAGGTCATGGTCTGTGGGAGCATTTGAAGAAAAGAAACGCTTCTGGACAAGAGTGAATCTGGTTGTTTCCTCCTGTATGTGAGATATATGTGATGAATTTGATATATATGTGAAATATTATTTTTGTCGCGATGGAATATAAAAATTCAAAAAAATAGGGCGGTTATGGTCACTTTGCCGAGTGTAACACTCGGTAAAGGAAGCCTTTGCCGAGTGCAATCACAAAAACACTCGGCAAAGCTGGGAAAAGCAAGCCAATTTTGGCAAATTTCCCAGCTTTGCCGAGTGCCAGGGAGGAGGGCACTCGGCAAAGAATTTTAAATTTTTTTTTCTTTACCGAGTGCTAAGCAGAGGGCACTCGGCAAAGAATTTTTTTTTCAAAAAAAATTTTTCTTTGCCAAGTGCCAAGCAGAGGGCACTCGGCAAAGAATTTTCAAAAAAAAATTTCTTTGCCGAGTGCCAATCAAAGGGACACTCGGCAAAGATTTTTTTTTAAAAAAAATTTATTTGCCAAGTGCCCAGCAGAAGGCACTCGGCAAACAATTTTCAAAAAAAAATTTCTTTGCCGAGTGCCCAGCTGTGGGACACTCGGCAAAGAATTTTCAAAAAAAAAATTTCTTTGCGAGTGCCAAGCAGAGGGGCACTCGGCAAAGAATTTTCAAAAAAAAATTTCTTTGCCGAGTGCCTAGCGGTGGGGCACTCGACAAAGTACCCGTTAATGTTATCTCCCCTGTCACGGCAACTTTTCTTTGCCGAGTGCTGTCGTGGCACTCGGCAAAGCCTTTGCCGAGTGCCCGACAAAAAACACTCGGCAAAGAGGTCTTTGCCGACGAATTTTTTGCCGTGTACTTTTTGCCGAGTGCGGCACTCGGCAAAGTGTAACACCCTAAAATTTGCTTCTTTGAAAATAAAGTTAAAATGATTTAATTATGTCTTTTTGTGCTCATGAAAACATAGGAAAATAATATTTTTCATTAAATTAAAATCTATCAGAAGGTTTAGCAACATTGTTGTGCATACATGCTGATGCATTTGTGTTTTTGCATTGCTTGGTTTTGACCAAAGATTAAAATGAATTCAAGTTGTTCTTTTAAAATGCGTTTAGGTCGATTTTTCTTCTCCGATATACATATATTATTTTTATACAATCAAATTCCTTGTTTCTCGTCCATCAATCAATCTCTACAAACTTCTCGGGAATTTTTCCGACTTTTTCTGTAGCTTATTTCCACTTGTCTGTGAGCATAATCTAATTTTTAGATGCTCCGAAATTACCTTATAGTGATCTCCAAATACTTTATTTGGGTTCCTCATGTTCCATAATGTCTCTGGAAAATTTCCCTGAATTTTCGGAGCTTTCGGAGTATTTTTCGTGGCTTAAATAATAATTCTAGACTTTTTTGGAATTATTTTATCCATGAAAATAATTAATTCTGAAAATAATAAATCTCTCATTTTTTTCCAACGCTCAAAGCCCATGTGCAATAATCCTAATAAATCTCAAAGGCACATACATTTATTTACTAATGGGCTTAAATGATTACTTAGGCCTATTAGCGGATGTGGATGGTGCAACGTCAATTAGCACCATATCGCTAGTTGACATGGAGGTGGAGAGTTTTCCTCCCTATATATATATATGTACCTATCTCATGGGCAAAGCACACCAAAACTACCATAGAGGAGCCCATAGTTTGGGAAATCTCTCGTGTAGTAAATTATAGAATTTTCTCTCTTCTTCTCGCCTCGCACCAAATTCGCAGTGCCGCCCTCGTCTCGAGCGCAAGAGCAGCCGCAAACCCTAAGCGCAGCCGCCGCCTTTGGCTGTGCCCCATTATTGCCCTGACATGCTGCTCATCTTCTTGAGGTCAGCCAGCCAACAGATCGAGCTACTCTCTGATGTGGTGCGCCTACTTGATCGAGCGCCCTACAAACTAGCATGCATGCCCTAGCTTGCCTCGCTCGGCAACGTTTCCATGTGTACATGACCAACATGTATCTGAGTGCAAACATTGCTGGTTGGCTGCCGTCGCCGCTCTGCCGACATGCATCATGGTGAGAACTGCTGCTGATCTCCATCACGTGAGGAGAAGACCACGTGATGCGCTCGACCGTCGCCACTCTCTGCTTCATGTTCGGCTCGGCCGCCCGACGTCGCTGTTCGTACACGAACCCTGCCTATCATGTCCTTTGCTTATATTACATGAATCTAATCTTCTGTACACAGCTGCTGTTTGTTTCGCGGTTTCGATCTGCTATGTGCACAGGGCTGTCCATCACCATGTTCAATTGTCATACAGATAGGAGCTAAATAAACCTGCTATCGCATGGCGCCGTCTTGCTGTTGCTTGATGGACGCTAGTGTTTTTCCACAGCTATCGAGTTTACAAGCTGTAGCAATCCTTGTTCGGAACCTGTCCATCAGCAACAACGTACATGTTGTTCCTTACATCAGTGGCAAACTCCTGCTGGTCGATTAATAAAAGGTCAGCCTCACCTCCTTGACCATTATTTTATTTATCAAAGATGGTGCTGATGTCATGCCCCTCTATACAAAATTCCAACACCTTCCAGATGACAGCTTTAATCCTGCGCCATATCGCTGTTTTAGCTCTGATTCGCGATAACAGAGTATGGGTGTTAGTGTCCATATTTAATATGTCGCATAATCATGAATTTAAATATTAACTTGATTAAAGTTCATGTGCCACTAGTAGCTTTATATATAAATTAATCGAAAGCAATATAGGGTTGCCACATCGGCCTTTTTGTAAATGAATATTAAATTGAATAATATCAACTCAAATACGTTTTGATTATAATTTGTTTAGCTTAAACACGATCGTATAATGTTCTTTCATATTTGTTTCTTTTTCTAAAGTAAAAGTTTAACTTGCTTAAATTATAATACATTGTTTATAAATAAAACATGAATAGTTTTAACCTGAATTTTGAATTAAATTATGTTTGACTAATCTGAATTAATAACTTTCGCATAGGTTTTCTTAATTAAAATAAATGAAGCTTAAAACCTTCTTTTTCTCTTAAGAAGTAAATTTTACGATAGACGTTTCTTGCTCACCGTGGCTCCGATTAGAGTGCTTTTCGCGTCTATGTGTTCGTAGCAATGCGTAGATCAGTTTTCAAACCTCTTTATTGTTTGGTGTACTATTCTAATTTAGATCTATTGTTTGCTTCGTGTATGATTGTATGGACGCTTGTGTGGTGCTTTATAATCATGTCCAGTCGGTGAGATTTACGTGGTGATCAAGAAGCAGTTCATCGAGGTTTGGACTTGAAGAAGGATCTCAATTTAAGGCAAGTATAGCATGAGATCATCCTTGTTTCCTATTTACCTTTAATATACTTAATTCATGTGCATGTGTCTACCTTGTTACCCCTAAGGATATCCTAGCTTTTACATCTTGTACCTTGACACCGGTGGAACATTGCATTGGGTAGTATTTATGCTAGTGATCAAGATAAATAACCATGATCTATAACTTGACTAATGGTATATGCAATAAACGTTTAAAAGATGCTTTATAGAAACATGGCTCAAGAGGGCTAGAGCATATTGGGTTGTTTTTTATGGTGCTCTAGTTTCTCTCCTTAAAGACTTATCTGTAAGCGAACAACCGGGACTTACAGTACAACTGTGAGGGCTATATGGCTCTGGCTTTAGTCAAGTATGAGGACCTTTTCTAGCTTGTTAGTGGTAACCTTTTTGGCGTAAGAACGGCTTGACGAATCGGGTATAGTGCGGCCTCTGTCCTTATGTGTATAGGCTGCGTGTCATTGTGCCATTTGGAAGGGGGGCTCTACATCTGTTTGCCGAGTGAATCTAATGGCCCTAACTTGTTAGACGAACCTTTGAAAGACTTCATAGTGAACCATGCCGACCTTCCTTGGAAGTGGGTCAAGAGATTAGCTACCTCGGGCGAAAGGGTAAATCACGACTCACAGTGAAAGTGTACAACCTCTGCAGAGTGTAAAACTGTTATAACAGCCGTGCTCACGGTCATGAGTGGCATTGGACCCTTACAGAATAAATGATGAACACTGATGATAATGATAATACTGATGATATTGATGCTCACTAATGATTATTGTTTCTTGCTATACGTTATTCACGTTTACATGACCATGAGGTTATTTGGGCTTATGGTAAACTTGTTGCTACTCAAATGCTAAAAAGATGACTCACTAAAAGCTATTGCAGTAAACCCGTGTCAAACCTTTTGAGCCTCATGAACCCCATGATATATTTGCTGAGTTCGACATGGACTCACTCTTGCTATTTCCCCCACATCTCAGGAAGGGTACCAGACTGCTAGATTCTGGAATTGTTAAGCTTGTGATCAACCAGTCAGTTTGATCCTGGAGTAAAGGTTACACCCGGTGTCTGGAGTTGTCTTGCCGCTGTGTTGCTCTCTAAGGTTATATCTTATACTATTGCATTATGTTTATTAAGCATTTGTCTCTTGATATTACACTTATCTACGGCTATATGTGAGATTTGACTTCTTTATTTCACATATAGTGTATGTCTGGTTTTGTCCTTAAAACCGGGTGTGACACAAAGCCTTTGCCGAGTGTATTTATGGCTTTGCCGAGTGTCCTGGACACTCGGCAAAGCGCTTGATTCCCGTAGTGCTGGTACTTCTTTAGCGTTCCAGCTCTAGTTGCATGCTAGTAGAGTAGTGGGGTTCGTGGTGAGATGCCATGCTGCTAAAATTCATAAGCAAATCAACTTGTCTGCAACATCTATTTTTTCAGATTGACCTTATGTTTTGCTCGATAAGAATAACTATTTATTGAAAATCTGTAGGGTGAATTTTGTAGTCATTATATAGTTTTTAATATGTGATTATAAGTTTTGAATTACAAATTTTTGAATCTAATATGAATATAATGTTATGACATTTATAGATAAATTAGTAGAATATAATATATTTGTTGATATGGTAATATCATGTGACTTTCCCTCAGACTATCTTTACAAGAATTTTTTATGGTTTTTGAGACTTTCTTGTAAAAGTAAAAAATTATGTTGTTTTTTGACATCACTGAAGCTCATACCTCAATTCGGTCATTCTTTTTTGTGACCTTTTTCGAGTTTCATGTTAGTTCTAGCATGCATCTCATTAAAGTTGAATGTAGTGTTGGAGTTGGTTATGAGTTCTATGCATAGTAACTTACCAGATCATGGCACATTATTTTTATCATCGATAGCAAAGAATAGTGTGCTGGAGTTGGCTGGTTTGGTTTCTTATAGAGTTTCTACTTCCAAGTTATTTGTTTTCTGTTTTACGTGACAGAGAGGCTCATGATTGAATGTAGTTGGTGTTACTTGCAACTTGCTAAGCATCTGCGATGGCTTGAGACTTTTTGGAGTACTGTTTCAGTCTTGAGCTTGTGCACTGGATGTAGCTACGAGCTGTTCCGCTTTCAACTGTTTCTTTTAACAGTACTAAATCGAATGACCTAATTCTAACTATTACAATGTGCATATGTCTTGTGGAATTATGGATTCTATGGTCTGTCTTTTGTGGTTAGATGGATCTTAGTATGGATTTTCTGTTGGTCAAGTGATATACAGGTCACTTTGTTTATGCCATTTAATTGCGCTAAGCATGAGCTGTTCGCTTTTCCTCTTCTTAGGCTAGGCATTTTAGAACTTTTCAGCAAATAAAATGGCTATAGGTCCATTGGATATTGCCCCCATACACCATGAAATGGTTGGTTTTTTTCTCAAACACACATGTCAAGTTTTTAATACATAAAGTTATACATTTGTGAGTACGAAGTTTATGATATTCTAGTACAAAGTTTTTGTATCTCCAATACAAATGTTCTTTAAATATATAACTTTCTGATTGAGGTACTCAGGACCGAAAGTTTCCTACATGTAAGTTGAAAGATACGTATGTAGCGATAGAATGTTTTGTGTCTTGAAGTACAATGTTTCAAATGATCTATTCCAAAGATCCTGAATTTTATAGTGCAAGCCTTCCCACATATAATTTTTTTGAACCTGAGCAAACATGTATGTTTTATATCCTGTACTATAATGTTTTCAATGAGCTAGTATAAAGTTCCTAATTTAGCATGTAAAGTTTTTAATATATAGAGTTACAAATTTGTGAGTACGAAATTTGTGATGCTGTAGTACAAAGTTCCAAACCTGAATTCTGTGCTTATCCTCTTTTTGGATTTTTTGGGGCAGAGTGGTGGTTCATGATATAAGATACTCCATATATAACATGTGAGTTTTACTAATTTGTTATAGTTATTATTTTTTAAGGTACCAGATAATAGAGATAAATCTATAGCTTATATATTTGACAACAACCTACATTACAAAGTTTTGTAATATCATGGTTCGAAGTTTTAAACCTAGCAGTACAAAGTTTATAATATCGTAGTTCAAAGTTTTATTAATTATGAGTGTAAAGTTTTCAACTTAGAAGTACAAGTTTATAATGTGATAGTTTAAGGTTTTAACCTAGCATTTACAAAGTTTGTGATATGATATTTCAAAGTTTAATAAATTATGAGTGTAAAGTTTTAAACCTAGCAGTACAATGTTTGTAGTGTCATAGTTTAAAGATTATAAATTTTAAATGTAAAGTTTTGAAGTTATCAGTACAAAGTTTATATTATGATAGATCAAAGTATTAAATCTAGCAGTATAAAGTTTATAATGTGGTGGGTAAGTCTTATGAATTCTAAGTGTAAAGTCTTGAACCTTGCATTAGAAAGTATAAAATGTTATAGTCCAAAGTTTTGAATCTAATAGTACAAAGTTTGTAATCTCATAGTTGAAAGTTTTTATAAATTTTGAGTGTAAAGTTTTAAGCCTAGCAATACAAAGTTTGTAGTGTCATAGTTTAAAGATTATAATTTCTGAGTATAAAGTTTTCAAGCTATCAGCACAAAGTTTATATTGTGATAGTATTGAATCTAGTAGTACAAAATTTGTAATGTGATAATTCAAAGTTTTATAAAATCGGACTATAAAGTTTTTAACCTTATAGTACAAAGTTTATAATGTCATAGTTCAAAGTTTTGTACCCACAAGAATAAAATTTTTAATGTCATAGGTCAATTATAAATTCGAATATAAAGTTTTTGAATCTAGCAATGTAAAGTTTGTAATGTGATAGTTTAAAGATTATAATTTTTTAGTGTAAAGTTTTAGAGCTATCAGTACAAAGTTTATATTATGATAGATCAAAGTATTGAATCTAGCAGTACATGTGATAGTTCAAAGTTTTATAAATTCTGAGTGTAAAGTTTTGAACTTTGCAGTACAAAATTTATAATGTTATAGTCCAAAGTTTTCAACCTAGCAGTACAAAGTTTGTAATCTATGGTTCAAAACTTATAATTTCTAAGTGTAAAGTTTTCAACCTAACAGTACAAAGTTTAAATACAATAGTTCGAAGTTTGAATCTAGCAGTACAAAGTTAGTAATGTCATAGTGCAAAGTTTTATTAATTCCGAGTGTAAAGTTTTCAACCAGTAATAGAAAGTTTATAATGTGATAGTTCAAAGCTTTTAACCTAACGATAGCCAAACTTTGTATAGTTTAAAGTTCTATAAATTTTGAGTGTAAAGTTTTGAACCTAGCATTACAATGCTTATAATATTATAGTGCTAAGTTTTGAACCTAGTAGTATAAAATTTGTATTGTCGTAGTGCAAAGTTTTGAACCTATCAATACAAAGTTTGTAATGTCATAGTTGAGAGTTTTTAAATTCTGAGTGTAAAGCTTTGAACCTAACAGTACAAAGTTTGTAATGTCGTAGTTGAAAGTTTTTAAATTTCTGAGTGTAAAGTTTTAAACCTAGGAGCACAAAGGTTATAATGTCATATTTCAAACTTTTGTACCAAGAAATATAAAATTTGTAATGTCATAGTTCAAAAGTTTATAAATTCTGAGCGTAAAGTTTTGAACCTACATGCGTAAAGTTTATAATGCCAGAGTTTAAAGTTTTGAACCTAGCATTACAAAGTTTATAATGTCATAGTTCATAGTTTATAAATTCTAGAATCAATTTTACAATTTCATAGTATTTATATCTTTTTTACATACACTAATGTAAAGTTCAACATAACTTCATGCATTTTTTAATTTGTTTACCTTGTCTTTTTTTCAGGTTATTAATGACAACCATTTAACATTGAAGAATGGAAGCCACACGTGCTTTATATTAGCTATTTCCAAAGACATATCTCTCGACAAATATGATGTACTACTTTTCCTAGTTTTTTTTGCTGATGACCATTTTTTATTTTTCTGTATCGGTTGAATTATTAATCTCGTATAAAGTATTATGGAACATAAGAAATATGAATTTTGAAAATAGTACTTCTACATCTATATGGATGTCCAACCATCCCCCGCCCTTTTCATCTTCCACAAACCCGCTGTTCCCAAAAGAGAAAAAATAGCTTATAGAATTCAAATCGGCCCATTGGCCCAGAGTCTAGATAGGAGAAATGCTAATGGGCCAGTCCAAAATAAACTAGACAAAGAGAAAAGCAGACTCCAGAAGAAGCTAAATAGGCCAATGGGCCAAGGCTCCAGTTGGGTGGCTAGCGCAGCTGAGTGCGCATCGCTGTCTATCCGAGTGCGCGTGCGTCGCCATCGTTCCTAGCGCGCACGCCCAGCAAGACTGCCAGTCATCCATCAAGTCATCAGACAGAGCGTGTGTGTATATATTGAAGTTTTCAACTCATGCATTGCATAAAGTCTTTAAATGCACTAATAATCATATTTATTCTGATTTACCCTAGCAAAATCAATGAGGTCTCTCTATTCAGGCTGTGTTAACTCCGCGGTTTTATCAAAATATTTTCCTTGGTAGTAAATAATCTTGTGCATGATGAATCTAATATGTCAATGCATATATGTTTCTCATCTCTTTATCTCTAAGAGACCTGTCCATTTAAAACTAGTGTAGATACATTGTACACTTGTGGTAGTGATAAGTGAACCGCCAGTATATATCTTGTCACACCCATTTTTAAGGACAAAAAGGATGCATAAAGTACTCATGTGCGCCCCAGGACATGATCGCACACATAAGTAGACAAATTACATAGTATCATCACAGTGCTTATTACATAGCGAATAAATATTTAAACATAGTCTTAAACGATATATAATAATAACTAATAGTAGATCTCCAGCGGAAACTCCAAACACAGGGACATGGTTGACTGGTTGACACCAAGACTAGTACTCATTACGATAATCTTCCTCATAATCTTCATCTGTTATGGTGGAAATAGCAAGGGTGAGTCCATGTCGAACTCAACAAATATAACACAGGGTTCATGAGGCTCAAATGGCTAGACACTGTTTGACTGCGTTTAGCTTTTAGTCGTCATACAATTAGCAATTAAGTAGCATCAAAGTAATCCTCCTCCCATTTATGAACTAATGATCAATTGTAATAAAGATAATGAATAGCATTAACATGAGCATATTAATAACCACAATAATTAAACATGATATAACAATTATGATCAACTATTCCGTAAGAATCCCCAAGGCCGCTCGTATCCGTGAGTACGGCTAGTATACCAGTTTTTAACTCTGCGCAGAGGTGTACACTTTCACTGTGAGTCATGATTTCCAAATGTGTGGGGAGATCAAACCCAAACACCGGAGAACCATATAAAGCCATTCAAAAGTTCGTCTAACAAGTTAGGGCCATTAGATTCACTTGGCAGGCAGATGTAGAACCCCCCTTCCCAGTGGCACAACAACCGCAGCCTATACACACTAAGGACAGGGGCTCGCCCTACACCCAACGTGGCAAGCCATTCTTACGCCATTTAAGGTAACCATTAACAAGCTAGAAAAGATCCTTTAAACAACTAAAGCCAGAGCCATATAGCCCTCCCAGCTGTACTGTATATCACGGTTATCACTTACAGATAAGTCCTTACGGAGAGAAACCAGAGCATCAAAATAATACACATGCTCTAGCCCCCTTTTAACAGTAGTAAAATCATCTTAATGGTTGGTTGCTTAATCCATTAATAAAATTACAAGATCATTGTTCATAGTTTAAGCACTAGCAGTAGCTACCCTTATGCATTCCCAAGGTTGACAAGGAATCAAGATAACAATCACTAAGTTATAATCTCTAAGGTTGTCAAGGTAAGCACATGCATATGTATGATAATTTCAATGTATAGGTAACAAGGATAGTCCTGTGTTATACTTGCCTTGATCAAAACTCTCCAAGTGATACTGCTGATCTGGCTCAAAGTAATACTCCTGATCGTCCAGATACTTCTCACCTTCTATACTCGATCATCAATCAACAACACACATGCATCCAATCAAACATACACGAAGCAAACAAAGAGATATAATTAGAACAGTACACCAACAGTAACAAAACAGTAATAAAAGTTTATAAAACTCTTCTACACGTTCCTACGATCACACAGACGTAAAGATCACCAAATTCGGAGTTAAAACGTGAAAGTTATGAATTTTCTAAGATTTCCTATAGATAAATAAATACTTAATTATAAACTCAAAAATTAAATTATCAAAACTAACTGTACAACTACACTAACATGTAGAGCTCGCAAATACGAACCTAACGCAACTTGAACGGATCAAATCGGAGTTAAAACGAAGATTTTATGACCAAAACAATCCTAGTGGCAAAACTGTAAATACCTGAAAACATATTTTTGATTTAACCGGAAGAAAATACACTTTCAAAACACGAAAACGTATTTCCAACTATACGCTATGGACGGCGGGTTCAATTATTAAAAAGTCCAGGGGCTCTTTAAGAAGTTTACCCCGCGAAGGGGTATCTTCTAATCTTGACCGTTGATGCAAGATCGGACGGCTGACGTTTGATCAAATCAAAGGAGAGAGAAAAGGCCGGCCCTCTACAGTGTATCCGGCCGGTGGCCACCATGGCCACCGCCATGAGCTCACCGGAGCTCCCTGGAAACGAGATTTCGGCCACCTCCGACCAAGGAAAAAGCACAAAAGAGAAGCAGCGATCTGCGCGAGCTCACCTAGACCACCAACCCGAGCCAACACCCCTCGACGGCAACAGCACGTGACCCCGCTCCCGATAGGGTTTCCTGGAGGTTCGGCCTAGTTAAACAAAGCACAGGAACACGCAAAAATAAGAAAGAACCACTGGACAACATCAATACCTCGTTGATAACCTCGGCAACCAAGCGCGGAAGGTGGAGGCGCGACGAAAAACTCCTACCCCCGCGGCGGTTCTATCCCGGCGGCAAGAGGCGGCAAAGTTAGCTAAAGCTCAGGGCTTAGGGCATCTACTAAAAAAACAATTACCGACCGAGTCATCTACTTCTTATAGGGGAAAACTCGGCTCGTGGCGCAATCGGAATCGATCCCGTAATCACAACCGAAATTTCACAAGAGACTGGCTCGGTTACGTGAGGAAGGAGAAAGAGCTGACACCCGGGACCCACTCGTCAGTGAAACAAGGAGGAAGACGCTGCTACTGTGGCGCTGGGCCGCTGCGCCGAGTTGGGCCGCTGCGGTCCGATGCGCTGAGCTGGGCCGAGACGCGGAGATGGGCTGCGGCGGTGCTGACCGGCCCTCCCAGCAACAAGCAAGGAGGAGAGCAGGAGAGCAGGCCCCTGGCCCCAATGACCAACGGGCCGCCAGGTAAGAAAGGTAAACTTTTTTTCTTTTTTCTCTCTTCCTTTTCTTTATTTACTTATTTACCAAACTATTACAAATAAAATCTTTCAAGCCAACACAAAATAAAATAAATTCACTACACAAAAGAAAATAAATGCAGCAGCATGAATGCAACACCAAATAGTTTTTAAAATTTTAATTTCCCATTAATTGTTATCTAAATTATTTGAAATTCATTAATTCTAAAATTTGGAATTTTTGGGTGTTACCAATTCTACCCCCCTTAAAAGAATCTCGTCCTCGAGATTGGACTGCTTACTCAAACAACTGCGGATATGATTTCCTCAATTCATTCTCTCTTTCCCATGTTGCCTCTGTCTCTGAATATCGATTCCACTGTACTTTGCACATCTTAATAATCCGACTTCGAGTAACTCTCTCAGCAGTCTCTAAAATCTTGATCGGAAACTCTTCATATGTAAGATCCTCCTTTACAGTCAATTCTTCTAAAGGTATCTGCTCCTCAGGCACCCGCAAACACTTCTTAAGTTGTGAAACACGAAACACATCATGCACTCCAGATAAATTCTCAGGCAACTCTAATTGATAAGCAACTTCCCCACGTCTAGCAATAACTTTAAATGGTCCAACATACCTTGGTGCTAATTTGTCTTTCATGTTAAACCTCTTCACACTTCTCATAGGTGACACCTTCAAATAGACATAATCACCTACCTCAAAAACTAAATCTCTTCTCCTATTGTCAGCATAACTCTTCTGACGCGACTGTGCCACCCTCAAATTCTCATGAATTACCCGCACTTGATCTTCTGCGTTTCTAAGAACATCTGTACCAAACACCTGAGATTCACCTGTCTGATCCCAAAACAATGGAGTTCTACACTTACGTCCATACAAAGCTTCAAATGGTGCCATCTTAAGACTTTGTTGATAAATGTTGTTGTAAGAGAATTCTGCATAAGGCAAACTCTTATCCCAACTGGTTCCATATTGCAATGCACAAGCTCTCAACATATCCTCTAATACCTAGTTGGTCCTTTCAGTCTGCCCATCTGTTTGTGGATGATATGCCGTGCCAAAATTCAACTTTGTTCCCAAAGATTCATGTACAGCTTTCCAAAAGTGTGACGTGAACTACGATCCTCGATCAGATACAATCTTCTTTGAAACTCCATGCAAACATACTATCCTCTCCATATACAACTCTGCCAATTTTGGTCCATGGTAGGTAGTCTTAACTGGTATAAAATGAGCAACTTTGGTTAACCGATCTATTATCACCCAAATAGAATCATAACCTCTCTGAGTACGTGGTAACCCTACTATAAAGTCCATACCAACTTTCTTCCACTTCCATTCAGGAATCTTCATTGGTTGCAACAATCCAGCAGGTCTCTGATGCTCAGCTTTCACCCTCTGACAAGTATCACACAATGCCACATACTCAGCCACATCTCGTTTCAATCCAACCCACCAATATTTCTGTTTGAGATCCAAATACATCTTAGTACTACCAGGATGAATAGAATAAGCTGACTCATGAGCTTCACGAAGAATTGCCTGTCTAACAGCTTGATCCTTAGATACACACAGCCTCTTTCCAAACCACAAAATCCCATTATCATCCATTCGAAACCCTGGTGACTTACCAATCACTATATCTTCCGCTATCTTCTTTAGTTTCTCATCCTTCAACTGACCCTTGTAAATTTCTTGCTCTAAGGTAGGTTCTATCACTAGTTCCATTGTATTAGCAACAATTCCCAAATTCAAATATTCAAATTCAGCACATAACTCACTAGTCATAGACAACGTCCGTATCTCATTGGCATAACTTTTTCTACTAAGAGCATCAGCTACTACATTAGCCTTACCAGGATGATAGTGTATCTCAATATCATAATCCTTAATCAACTCTAACCATCTGCGTTGCCTCAAATTCAGATCTGACTGAGTGAAAATATACTTCAAACTCTTATGATCGGTGTATATATCACTCTTATGTCCAATCAAATAATGTCTCCAAATCTTTAAAGCATGAACTACAGCTGCCAACTCCAAATCATGTGTAGGATAATTCAACTCATGCTTTCTCAACTGCCTAGATGCATAAGCCACAACTCTGCCTTCTTGCATAAGAACACATCCCAAACCTTGACGAGAAGCATCACAATAAATAGAAAACTTCTTACTCAAATCTGGCAAAACCAAAACAGGCGCTGTAGTCAACCTCTTCTTCAATTCTTCAAAACTAGCTTGACATTTATCAGACCACACAAACTTGGCATTCTTCTCTAACAGAGATGTCATAGGTTTAGCAAGTTTAGAAAACCCTTCAATGAACCGTCTGTAATATCCAGCTAAACCCAAGAAACTACGAATCTCACTAACATCAGTAGGTGGTTTCCAATTCAATACATCCTTTACTTTACCTGGATCCACTGATATTCCTCCATTAGAAACAATATGACCAAGAAAAGATACTTCCTTCAACCAAAACTCACATTTACTTCACTTAGCATACAGTTTATGCTCTCTAAGTTTCTGCAATACCAACCTCAAATGTTCAGCATGCTCTTTCTCCGTCTTGGAAAATTCTAGTATATCATCAATAAATACCACCACAAACTTATCCAAATATTCCATAAACACCTTATTCATCATGTACATAAAGTATGCAGGCGCATTGGTCAAACCAAATGACATAACAGTATACTCATACAATCCATACCGTGTAGTAAAAGCTGTCTTAGGAATATCCAAGGTACGAATCTTCAACTGATGATAACCAGAACGTAAATCAATCTTAGAGAACACACAAGCACCTCTCAACTGATCAAACAAATCATCAATCCTGGGCAAAGGGTACTTATTCTTGATAGTTACCTCATTCAGTGACCGATAATCAACACACATCCTCTGACCACCATCTTTCTTATCAACAAAAATAACTGGTGCACCCCAAGATGAAGAACTAGGTCGAATAAACCTTTATCTTGTAATTCTTTAATTTGTTTCTTAAGTTCTTATAATTCATCTACTCCCATTCTATATGGTCGTTTGGCTATAGGTGCAGTTCCAGGTAATAATTCAATAAGAAATTCAATGTCTCGATCAGGTGGCATACCTGGCAAATCATCGGGAAAGACATCCGGAAACTCCTCAATCACTGAGTTCTCTTTAATAACATCTTCAAGCTGATTCACCATAGTGATTGGCTGCTTCTGCACTGCTACATCCACATTGATTTTATCTCCATTAGGTGCAGTCACAACTACCACTTTTCTGCTGACACTAAATCTCTGCCTGATTTTGTTTCATCCAGTCCATACCCAAGATCACATCAATACCAGATGTCCTCAACACTATAGGAGTTATCTTAAACTCTACCCCCCTTAAAATCATACTAATTGGAAGACAACGATTATTGGTTTGCATGGTACCTCCAGGTGAGTTTACTAAGAGGGGTTCTTTCATGGCAAGCATGGGTATACTATGCATTTTAACAAAAATATTGGAAATGAATGTATGAGATGCTCTAGAGTCAAAAAGAACAGTTGCAGGAGTGGAATGTACATTGAACGTACCAATCATAACTTCTGGTGCATCATGAGCTTTATCAGAAGACACGTGATTCACCCTTCCAGTACCAGATTGCCTCTGGTTGCTCTTCTGGCTCTGAGGAGTCTGCTGGTTCTGCTTCTCAGGACAATGGTAAGACATATGTCCCTCTTTACCACAGACAAAGCATCTAGTAGGCGTGTTGGGAGCACTATTCTTCATGGGGGTAACATTGGGATTTCCTGTGCGAGGAGTCTGTTGCCCAGTCTGCTGATACTGTTGACGCTGTGGATATGAAGAACGCTGCTGAGACTGATTACTTTGCCAATTCTGAGACCACCTCTGATTTGGATTGTGATTCCACTGACTAACTGGTTCTTGAAACTTCTGATGAAAACCATGCTGAGAATTGGTGCGCTGACGGTTGTTGCTTTCTGAGCTTTGTCCTTTCATCTTTCTCTTCCTGTCCATCTCCCTGCGCTCATTATCAAGCACAATAGCTTTATTCACAAGCTCTTGAAAACTGGCATAGTTATTACCCTTCAATGACAAACGAAGATCATAATAAATCCCTTTTAAGAAAAGACGCTGCCTATCTGCATCTTCCCTCACTTCATTAGGAGCATAGCGAGCCAACTGCGTGAATCTGTCATGATACTCACTAACGCTCATCTGTCCTATCCTGAGGTTTCTAAATTCTTCCTGCTTCAGCTCAATTATACCTTCAGGAATATGACGAGCTCGAAAATCTCTAACAAACTCATTCCAAGTGATAGAAGGAGCGTTGTTAGGACGTGCAGCTTGATACGACTCCCACCAAGTCTGAGCTGTCCCCTGTAACTGACCAGATGCATACAACACTTTTTCCATATCATTGCATTGAGCGATGTTCAGCTGTTTCTCAACTGCTCTCACCCAATCATCTGCCTCCAAAGGATCAGCAGCATGAGAAAACACTGGAGGGCGTCCCTTCAAAAATTCTCCACGCTTGTCCCTCACTTGAACAGGTGGTGGTCCTCCTGCAGGGGGATTGTTCTGCATGTGCTGCATGAACATCTGCATCATCTGATTCTGAGTATGCATAAGTTTCTCCATAGTAATAGGTGGGTTAGCACCTCCACGACCTCTGCCACGACAGGGCCGTCCCGGGAAAATTAGAGGCCCTGTACGATACTAAGAAATGAGGCCTATTAGCCTAGAAAAAAAAACTAAATATACGATATTATAAAGCATGCAGTATGTTGCAATAAAACATATATCAAGATTCAAGAATGATACCTATATTACATAATCTTTACTTGAATAACATCATTCTTTTAGTGTTCTTTGAAATGAAGTCTTCAATAATATGCTCATAATCAATCTTCTTCAACAGTTCACCTTCAAGTGCTATTATAGCCAAATCATTAAGTCTTTCTTGTGTCATTGTAGAACGCAAATAAGTCTTCAATAGCTTTAACTTAGAAAAGCTTCGCTCTGCTGATGCAACAGTCACATGAATAGTCAACAAAACTCTATATGCAATAGTTGCATTAGGAAAACAAAATTTAGAGATCGATCAACTACTTATTATTGTTCGCGGCTACCAGTGAATGAATTGAAAAATAAATATGAATGATTTATATTACCTTCAGGGCCTTAGCGCCTCGCTCTCGCTGTTGCGGTTGCAGCTAGATCGTCACGGCTCACGCCCTGTCACTCGCGAAACGCTGCCGGCGGCCGGTACGGCGTCAGGCGATGGCGGCGACACGAGACGAGACGTCGAGAGGTAGTACGTGAGACCTAAGATTTGCGATCTGATTCAGTTGGGGAATTGGGATCGGCAACATTGTCAACTGAACAGCGGCCGGGCAACAAGCCATTGTTTATTGGGCTTTGGTCAATTGTTGTACACGTCGCTTTGCTAATGGGCCAAAGGCCAAAGCTACTGCTGTACGTTCTTATTTACCAAGCAATACATATATACGTATATATACTCTATATATATTTGGAGGCCCCTGAAAAGTGGAGGCCCTGTACCGTCGCACACGTTGCACGTGCCAAGGGACGGCCCTGGCCACGACCTCTGCCTGACATCTGTTTTCAAAACACAGAAAATGAAGTTCAGTACGATCCGAGATGATGTATTCAACAGATAAGCAAAATCTGATTTCTCTGGACGAATTCCAATTTCAGCAACTCAGTAAAACTGTCATATCTCGAGTTACAGACGTCCAATTTAGATGATCTTTACATGGTTGGAAAGCTTACAAAATTATCTACAACTTTTATTCACAACACTTTTTCTTCTTCTGTCAATAAATTTGCCAAAAACTGAACTTAACCGAAACTGTTTCAGAATTCCAGACTGTGCGGTAACCCCAACTTGGAACAGATATATCTCTTAGCTCATAATAGATAATAAAGTGATTCTTGCGGAGTTGGAAAAGTACAGAAGTCTATTTATTCCCAGTAAAATTTCTTAAATTTCCCATTAAAGGATTTTAAGTTATTTCTAAAACATCCCAGACTGATCCAAAAATCAGCAAAGGACAGAACTAAGTTTACCTCATAACCAACAATCATATTTTGATCAAAATTAATATTCTTAAACATGGAACTTGTAGGCATGTCTACAAAACTCCAGCACACATTACAAAGATCCAAATCACACATTATCATAATAACAATCCATCAATCACACAGTTGTTCACACCACAAACTGACTCTCAAAACAACCAAACTCAAAATTGACTCGCAACTACTATCGTTCTTATTACATAGGGATTTTTTCTATTTCCTAATTAAGCTTCTCATAAATCTTGGGACGACCTAACTCCGCCCTTAATTGGTCAATCTCCTTATAAGGTTGCTCCTTAAGTTCTTTCTCCTTCAGCAACTCATCCTTCAAATCCACCTCATGGAGAGCCAATTCATTTGCCAATCCCACTGTAGCTTGTAGAGTCAAGGATGAATCATCTGCAAGCGGCACGGTCCAAACACCCTTGTCATGTAAGAAACAAGGAAAATGCCGGAGTGCACCCTATAATGTCTTGTCCGAGCGTAGACCATGGTAGTAAACGAACGCATTGTAGGCGACATCCTCCATGCTTGTTTCTACGGTTGCCCGGCTCACTCGGGTAATGAACTTTGACTCCACCTTAGACTCCTTAGTGGTAGGATCCCTTTTCTTGACCCATAGCTCTGTTTCCCAATAGGAATCCATCCATGGATGACTATACTCCGCACTGCGATACTCCAACGTAGCTTCCCAGTCGTAGTAGTAGTTGTCCAAAGTCCTTGTCAACATGTCATGGAAGAAAGCATCAGCTTTAGGAACCATGATCTGAAGCTTCGTGGTCCACCCCATAGCTACATCCTCCATTGGTGTGTCACCAACTCTTGATTCAGCATCAGATAGCTCTTGGTCACCATCTTCATGGGGCTCCTGGGGTTTGAAACGAGCAATGTACTGTGCAGCTGACAAACGGGGATGAGGAGGCATCTACAAGATTTAGACATAGATTAGATAGAATCAATATATTTTCGCAATAGAATAAAGTAGAGGAAGCATAAAAATTTAGTAATTAACAAGGTACAAGGAGTAAGCATGAAATAAGTGAAGCATGGATGCTAATAACGACTATTCTAACTAGGCTTGCGTCCTACAGTCAACACGGCTCTGATACCAATCTGTCACACCCATTTTTAAGGACAAAAATAGGATGCATAAAGTACTCATGTGCGCCCCAGGACATGATCGCACACATAAGTAGACAAATTACATAGTATCATCACAGTGCTTATTACATAGCGAATAAATATTTAAACATAGTCTTAAACGATATATAATAATAACTAATAGTAGATCTTCAGCGGAAACTCCAAACACAGGGACATGGTTGACTGGTTGACACCAAGACTAGTACTCATTACGATAATCTTCCTCATAATCTTCATCTGTTATGGTGGAAATAGCAAGGGTGAGTCCATGTCGAACTCAACAAATATAACACAGGGTTTATGATGCTCAAATGGCTAGACACTGTTTGACTGCGTTTAGCTTTTAGTCGTCATACAATTAGCAATTAAGTAGCATCAAAGTAACCCTCCTCCCATTTATGAACTAATGATCAATTGTAATAAAGATAATGAATAGCATTAACATGAGCATATTAATAACAACAATAATTAAACATGATATAACAATTATGATCAACTATTCCGTAAGAATCCCCAAGGCCGCTCGTATCCGTGAGCACGACTAGCATACCAGTTTTTAACTCTGTGCAGAGGTGTACACTTTCACTGTGAGTCATGATTTCCAAATGTGTGGGGAGATCAAACCCAAACACCGGAGAACCATATAAAGCCATTCAAAAGTTCGTCTAACAAGTTAGGGCCATTAGATTCACTCGGCAGGCAGATGTAGAACCCCCCTTCCCAGTGGCACAACAACCGCAGCCTATACACACTAAGGACAGGGGCTCGCCCTACACCCAACGTGGCAAACCATTCTTACGCCATTTAAGGTAACCACTAACAAGCTATAAAAGATCCTTTAAACAACTAAAGCCAGAGCCATATAGCCCTCCCAGCTGTACTGTATATCACGGTTATCACTTACATATAAGTCCTTATGGAGAGAAACCAGAGCATCAAAATAATACACATGCTCTAGCCCTCTTTTAACAGTAGTAAAATCATCTTAATGGTTGGTTGCTTAATCCATTAATCAAATTACAAGATCATTGTTCATAGTTTAAGCACTAGCAGTAGCTACCCTTATGCATTCCCAAGGTTGACAAGGAATCAAGATAACAATCACTAAGTTATAATCTCTAAGGTTGTCAAGGTAAGCACATGCATATGTATGATAATTTTAATGTATAGGTAACAAGGATAGTCCTGTGTTATACTTGCCTTGATCAAAACTCTCCGAGTGATACTGCTGATCTGGCTCAAAGTAATACTCCTGATCGTCCAGATACTTCTCACCTTCTATACTCGATCATCAATCAACAACACACATGCATCCAATCAAACATACACGAAGCAAACAAAGAGATATAATTAGAACAGTACACCAACAGTAACAAAACAGTAATAAAAGTTTATAAAACTCTTCTACACGTTCCTACGATCACACAGACGTAAAGATCACCAAATTCGGAGTTAAAACGTGAAAGTTATGAATTTTCTAAGATTTCTTATAGATAAATAAATACTTAATTATAAACTCAAAAATTAAATTGTCAAAACTAACTGTACAACTACACTAACATGTAGAGCTCGCAAATACGAACCTAACCCAACTTGAACGGATCAAATCGGAGTTAAAACGAAGATTTTATGACCAAAACAATCCTAGTGGCAAAACTGTAAATACCTGAAAACGTATTTTTGATTTAACCGGAAGAAAATACGCTTTCAAAACACGAAAACGTATTTCCAACTATACGCTATGGACGGCAGGTTCAATTATTAAAAAGTCCAGGGGCTCTTTAAGAAGTTTACCCCGCGAAGGGGTATCTTCTAATCTTGACCGTTGATGCAAGATCGGACGGCTGACGTTTGATCAAATCAAAGGAGAGAGAAAAGGCCGGCCCTCTACAGTGTATCCGGCCGGTGGCCACCATGGCCGCCGCCATGAGCTCGCCGGAGCTCCCTGGAAACGAGATTTCGGCCACCTCCGACCAAGGAAAAAGCACAAAAGAGAAGCAGCGATCTGCGCGAGCTCACCTAGACCACCAACCCGAGCCAACACCCCTCGACGGCAACAGCACGTGACCCCGCTCCCGATAGGGTTTCCTGGAGGTTCGGCCTAGTTAAACGAAGCACAGGAACACGCAAAAATAAGAAAGAACCACTGGACAGCATCAATAACTCGTTGAGAACCTCGGCAACCAAGCGCGGAAGGTGGAGGCGCGACGAAAAACTCCTACCCCCGCGGCGGTTCTATCCCGGCGGCAAGAGGCGGCAAAGTTAGCTAAAGCTCAGGGCTTAGGGCATCTACTAAAAAAACAATTACCGACCGAGTCATCTACTTCTTATAGAGGAAAACTCGGCTCGTGGCGCAATTGGAATCGATCCCATAATCACAACCGAAATTTCACAAGAGACCGGCTCGGTTACGTGAGGAAGGAGAAAGAGCTGACACCCGGGACCCACTCGTCAGTGAAACAAGGAGGAAGACGCTGCTACTGCGGCACTGGGCCGCTGCGCCGAGCTGGGCCACTGCGGTCCGATGCGCTGAGCTGGGCCGAGACGCGGAGATGGGCTGCGGCGGTGCTGACCGGCCCTCCCAGCAACAAGCAAGGAGGAGAGCAGGCCCCTGGCCCCAATGACCAACGGGCCGCCAGGTAAGAAAGGTAAACGGTTTTTCTTTTTTTTCTCGTCCTTTTCTTTATTTACTTATTTAACAAACTATTCCAAATAAAATCTTTCAAGCCAACACAAAATAAAATAAATTCACTACACAAAAGAAAATAAATGCAGCAACATGAATGCAACACCAAATAGTTTTTAAAATTTTAATTAACCATTAATTGTTATCTAAATTATTTGAAATTCATTAATTCTAAAATTTGGAATTTTTGGGTGTTACAGATCTAGGATTTACACTGGCTATTTTCTTAAGCCTAATGCAAGTGCAGATGTATCTACCCTGATTATTGATAGGCATGGCCCACTCTTCTATTCTTACTAGTGCCTACTCTTTTCGAACTGCCTATAAAAAGAACCAGGCATCACCAAAAACCGTTTGAGACACTACTACAAAATTGAATTTTAGCAACGCCTTCATTTTATTTATTTTTTTCTCGAATACACAAAAGGTTTGTGCATCTTTATATTAAGATTGAGAAATAGTGAAACTTACAACGACGTCCCACGAACATGGCACACTACGGGGTTACTGTTATACAATCGGCTCTGCCCTTCATTTTATAGTTGAGGCGGCTCTATCTAAAACTGACTCTAAAAATGATTTCCAAAATGGCCGGTCTCTGTAAATCTATTTTTATTTTTTAGAGACAGTTCGATCTATTTTTATTTTTTAGAGGCAGTTTGATCTATAGCTGCCACTAGAAATCCATTTGTAGAGGCACAGCTTGTTTTAAAACTCTCTAAAAATAGGTGCAGTGCAGTAAAATATATAACTTTTTCAAATGAAGTCTGGTGTAGAAAACTTTATAACAAAGTTATATATCTTGAAGAGATCTATAACTTCGGAGTTGACATCTTTTTCATTTGAAATCATTTAGATCTTGTCAATTCTATTTGAAGTTCTCACATTTTGAAATTCTAATTTTTCGAAATTTTCAAGCGACCTCGGATAGAGAAATGACCATAGCCCAAGTTATAGATCTCAAAAATATCTAAATTATTGTGGTTGATAACTTTTTTATTGGAATAATCTATGGTCCCAAAATTCAACTTGAATCCTCACATTCTGAAATTCAAAATTTTTGAATGACCTCGGATGGAGAAACGACAAAAACTTAAGTTGTTGATCTCAAAGAGCTATACAACTTATTAGTTATGAACTTTTTCATTTGAAATCGTATTTTATTCTACCTCTTAGTCACAAGTTACTTTGGGGTGGAGTCGTTAGTGGGTATATGTGTAAGGCTTGAGGTTGTGGGTTCAAATCCCACCCGGATGACCTGTGATGCACGACGATCGGACCTGATGGTGCTTCACTGGATTAAAAAAGAATTCAGACACTAGAAATTTGGCAAACAGGTAGGAATTCAAAATATTTCTACGGACAAGCCGATACGCCTCTAATTAAAAAACATTTCTTAGTAGTGTGTACTAGTGTTTGGCAGAGGGAGTACACCTAACACATGCATATCCATCTACATACAAATGTTTGGCACTACTAACTAAAGGATTTCTCTTACAGAGCTTCCAACCTCGACTATAAATACATGCATCAGCCTATCCTAACTACTCAACAGCCGCTCAAAACTTTAGCCTGCTACTAGCTAGACATGGCTCCACTTCTTGCTTCTGCCATAAACCACCGTGCCCATCCAGGGCTTATTAGAAGCCATATAGGACCCAAACATGAGCATATCTCACGGCACCTATCTTCTTCATCACAAAATAGTAAGCCAAGGTGTAACATTAGCCTTAGGTCACGAGCTCAAAGGATAAGCAGTGAGCTTGGAAGCCAAGAAAAGCTGCAGCACTGGGAAATCCCTAAACGGCACTGGTTCCCTCCTAGCTTTATCGGTGCCGCCACTTCAGCATTCCAAGTATTAATTTCTAGCACGAATGTTTACGTTTTTGTTAGTCGAAAGGAGAGTACGTAGTGTTAGTTAACTGTTGTTACAATCATAACTAATACCTAAAAGAAAAGATATATGATTGGTGAATGCATTTTAATTATGTGTTTGATCATATAAATGCACAAAAAAATGTTATACTTGTCATATCTGCGTAGATTGAAGGTGGTTGGAATGAAGGTGGAAAGGGGCCAAGCACTTGGGATCACTTCTGTCATAATTTTCCGGGTAACGTACATATACCCCAGCCTCTTTTTTCTGTTTATAATAAGTACGCAGGCTGTATATGTACCAACAATAAGATGCAGTTACACCTCAAGAAAATACAATAAGATGCAGTTTTCAGTATAACCATCACATATGATGTCCTTATATATGTCCTTAATTATTGCTTTCCTGCTTTCATGTTTATATGAATAGAATGCATAGAGGATGGGAGCAATGGGGACGTTGCAGCGGATTCCTACCATATGTACAAAGTAAGTACTGAAATGCCATTAACTAGCTATATGCCTAAAACAAATTTGGTGCGGCACTTGTAAAAATGCAGTATATCTCAGCGTCACTGAGAATATTCAAGACATAAATACTGTAGGAAAACAAGATAAATTTATCATTTTTACGGAAATTTGAAATATTATGTTAATTTATTACGTAACTGCAAAATACTAAGGGGGCCAGAAGTATATATTAAAATTAATATTTGTGGAGACAATGAATTGTTTCCTTTCGCAGAAACTATTTTCTAGTCTTGCTTAATTACACTAAGGTAAAATTTGGGAACTCCATTGGAAAAAAAAAGTGGAAGTGGTCCTTTCATATATATTTTTTGAAATAAGATGAAATTGTGAGCAGTCAAGTAACCAGCTGACATAATGTTTATATGCAGTTACTCTGTTAAACATGTAAATATGATTATGGAAGGATATATTTTGTATTGTACAGATTTTTTTTCTGGCAGAAGAATTGTTAATGTATATGCACCTCTAACTTATGCTTGTCTTTACCTCAAACAAAACTTAATGTGCTTGTCAGTTTATATTGTCATCATTATTTATGTCCAGTACTTTTGACTCGCAGGAGGATGTGAGATTGCTCAAGGAATTAGGCATGGACGCCTATAGGTTCTCCATCTCTTGGCCCAGAATACTGCCAAGTAAGTATATACAAAAATATCTAAACATGTTTTGTATGGTGAATAATTAAGTTAGTAGGAACAGTAAAGATGATGTCTACAACTAAGATGCACTCCATCAGAGTTCTTGTGAGCAGAGGCTGGATTATTATTCCTTTATCTAAAAATTCAGAGTTGTAGTATTGTTAGGGTGCTAACATCATATGCTTATGGCTTTCAGATGGGACCCTCGAAGGAGTCATTAATGAAAAAGGCATCGACTACTACAATAACCTGATCAACTTGTTGATAGAGAACGGGAAAACCCCAATTTTCTTCCTGTTTCGATTAGCAACTAAATCAATTGAAGATCTAATCCAATTTGCAAATTAAAAGTCTCACGAATCATTCTTAATTTATTCATTGCAACTCAGGCATAGAGCCATATGTAACACTTTTCCACTGTGACACGCCTCAAGCACTGGTAGAGGCCTATGGCGGCTTCTTAGATTCGAGGATTGTGTAAGTACTATCTTCAGTTGAAATGATATACTCACACAATCCTTCCACAAACAAAAGAATAACGATCAGAAGATGGTGACTCTAAAATTTCATCAATATTTCCAGTTACAATAAACTATATATGAACTAAAATATTGTTACATACATTTTGGAAAGTGGCTTTTTATATGATTTAACTTCATGCTTCATATTTAAGTATTAGAGAGACATCAATAGGCAATATTAAAAAAAATTGTATGCAGATCCCAAACAATGTTCTATATATTGTTGCGGCCAAAAATGTTGTCCTGGTGAGCACCGGCCTGGGGCAAGGATCCCGGTTGGGAGCTCACTCACCCAGCCATATATTGTTGGCCACAACATTCTTCTAGCTCATGGTGAGACTGTTGATCTTTACAACAATCATCATAGGGTAAATATTTAAAAACAAAGACTCTCACACACACTCTTATTAATATATGTGCACACACGCTCCAATAATGACGAATCAAGTGCAGGCACTACCAGAAAACCCTTGTTTGCCGAGTGCCAACTTCTTTGCCGTGTGCAATTTTTCGGGCACTCGGCAAAGAAGCTATTTGCCGAGTGCAAAAACAAAAACACTCGGTGAAAAAAAACACTCAGCAAACAGGCTCTTTGCCGAATGTCAAAAAAAAACACTCAGCAAACAAACACTCGGCAAAGAGCCTGTTTGCTGAGTGTTTTTTTACACTCGGCAAAGAGCCTATTTGCCGAGTGTTTTTTGTTTTACACTCGGCAAACAAGAATTACAAAGCACATTTTAGGCCCTAAACGACTTTAAATAAAAAGTGTTCAACTACAAAGTTATATAACTTCTCAAGATCTACAACTTTTGTATTGGTCATTTCTTCATTCGACAAAGCGGTATTAACGTTGTTCATAAAATTTACATCTCCGTACATAGTTTCATGCAAACTAGAAGAGAGATCTCTAAGTTTTGTAAACAATGTTGCTACCACTATGTTGGATGAACAAATGACCAAAATAAAAGTTGTAGATCTTGAGAAGTTATACAACTTTGCAGTTGAACACTTTTTAATCTGAATTAATTTTGCTAGCGAAAAGTACGTCTGAATTTTAAAAAATTTGAAATTTGAATTTTTCAAACGACCTCGGATGGAGAAACGACCAAAATGAAAGTTGTAGATCTCGAAAAGTTATGAAACTTTGTAGTTGACAACTTTTTGATTTGAAATTATTTTGTCAACGAAAACTACATTTAAATTTCTCAAATTTAAAATTCAAATTTTTATAAACGACCTCGGTTGGAGAAAATACCAAAACAAAAGTTGTAGATCTCGAAAAGTTATGAAACTTTGTAGTTGACAACTTTTTGATTTGAATTCTTTTAGGACCTCAAACAAGCAATTTACACTTGGTTTAATATTAAATGTATAGAACCAAAACAGGATACAGAGACAAGTGACAGTGTAGTGTAGTGGTAGAGAAGGTTACGCGCGAGGGAGAGATCGCGGGTTCGAATTTTGCCGGCCGCGTAGCCGTGAAAAATGCCGTGACATGCGACTTCGACGGAGACGGGCGGGCGCTGGCTGGTGGGGCCCTCCTCCGGTTAAAAAAATTGCTATTTTTTGGGATTTTTTCAATTCATTCTTTGCCAAGTGTTCAGTCTTTGCCGAGTGCCCGACAAAAAATACTCGGCAAACACCTCTTTGCCGACTAAACTTTAGGCGAGTGTCTTATGCCGAGGGTGGCACTTTGCCGAGTGCAATTTGGGCGCACACGGCAAAGTAGCTGAATCCGGTAGTGCGGGTGAGAAAGGCCGCATAGGGCTTGCACTTAACGTAATAGGTAGTGTGCCATATGGAAGTACATTTCTCGATGAACAGGCCCAAGAAAGATCCATGGACTACAACCTAGGATGGTTCTTGGAGCCAGGGGTTCGTGGTGACTACCCCTTCTATCCATAGATCGTTGGTGAAGGATATAGGCTACCCCACTTCAATACCAAAGAGAAAGAGAAGCTAGTGGGTTCCTACGACATGATAGGGATCAACTACTACACCTCAAGGTTCGCCAACCAAGTCGACACATCTCACCAGATTGCTAGCCAGTGCTCAACACTGACGACGCCTATGCCACTGAAAAGTAAGAAATTATAGTTGATGACCAATAGCCCTACTGCTTCACAGTTCCATTCAAGAAAAGTAAGAAAGTAAGAAATTTGATGTTGTCATACTAATCATGCACTTTTGTTCTTCTCTTCAATCAGCGTTAGGGCCTGACGGGAATACTATTGGTCCTGCTGTACGTATTTCCAGACTCCATATTAATCTTTTAGGATATTTTTTATTTATGCTAAAAGTGATAATGTAAAAAATGTTCAAAAATATATTCATAGAGTTCTCACATTGTTAAAATTTTACAAGTAAATAAGGATAGTTGCTTATTAAACACGCAAATGTTTTGTGTTGGCAATAAAGCGGAACAAATCTGTAGTTTTTCTTGTAACATTCTAATTGGTAATTAATTAAACTTTATTATATTACTTCAATTTGCAGACTGGAAATGGGTGGATCTACATGTACCCTAACGGCCTAAAGGATATCATCATGAAGAAGAAATATGGAAACTCACCTATCTACATCACTGAAAACGGTTAGTAAGGTGCTATATAGTTTTGCATTTTGTTAGTTTCAATCATAGATACTAAATTTTAGCTAACTACAAACAATTACATTGTTTTATTCTACTACTACAAAAAGGAATTTAGAGACGGTCACTTTTTTGCTTCGAGGGGTAGCCGGCCTGTAAAATGGTCTGTATTAATGGGTTATATAAATCATTAATCGAGACTAGTGTCTTATGTAGCCTGCCTCTGTAAATCAGTTGATAGATGCGGGTCGGCAAAGATGTCCACCTCTATTAATAATTTTCCAAAAAAGTAAAAAAAGCCAAAAATAGTAAAATTCAGGGACAAACACCCCAAGTTAGGCAACATGGTCAAAAGTGACAAGTCACGTGATTTTCGGATGAACCATGCACATATGCACTTCATATTATTGAAAAAATCCATGACCTTTTGCCGCGCGTGATCCATCCTAGGCACTACACTACAAACTCACTTCTAGCGAGCATAAGATGCTACCTTTTGTATTAACATTTAATAATCTTGTATTGAACATCTCGGCCTCTAAAAGATCTCAAACAAAAAAAATCAACATAAAGTTTTAGATTTGGTCAACCATTGCTACTTCGGTATACGGCGTGTCTCCATTGAGATTGTTTGAAAATATCAAATCTCAAAATTTAGTAACTCAAAGGACAACGTTAACGCAAGACCCATCATCTACCTCGCGCTCACGGTCGTCCTCGCCTGCTCCTACCCCCGCCGCTGCCCCTACCCCTCCGTGGCGCAGTAGAGTCTCGCCGGAGCTCCGCCGCCGTGGAGGTCTGGTGAGACCCTACCGCCCACGGGGACCTCTTTCTTCCCCGCCTCCCCTCTCACCACTGCCATGGCCATGGACACCCCTAGCCTGGCTGCCTCCTACGCCGCCGGAACCCTAACCGCCGCCCTCCCATTGTACCCACCGCTTGGCTGGCCTGCCTCCCCAAAACCTTCTTCTAAGCCTGCCGGTAAGGAGATCTACTAACCTCAAAACCCTAGCCACCACCGTGTCTTCTTCTCCGTCTCCAGTTAGTCGCAGGCACGAGCGCGGTCGGGCGCAGAAGCAGGCACGCATGCGCGTGGGCCGGCCCGTGTCACGTGATTGCGCCCCGGCGCAACGGGTCACTTGTTAGAGTTTACGTATCTTAAAATCAATATTTGACACTCTTAATTGCCTTAAACAAAAAAAACTTGTTAACTATAAAGTTGTAGATTGGGTTGACCTACACAACCTTGGTTTTGACCATGTCAACATCCGAGGCCATTTGAAAATTCTAAAATTTGACTTTCAAAATCTAGGAATTTAAAACACATATTTTGGTCTCAAAACAATTTCATATCATAAACTTGTCAATTAGAAAGTTTCATATCACATTGAGAACTACAACTTTAGTATAGATCATATCAACATCCGAGGTCATTTGAAAATTATAAATTTTCTATTTAAAAATTAAAACCTAATAAATTAACATAATTTTTTAGGACTTTACAGGACTTTACAACATTTCAAATAAAAACATGTCGACTACAATGTTGTAGATTGTATCGACTTTATAACTTTGATATAAAATTTGTCTTTATCTGACTTCAGGTGAAAAATTATGAATTTGTTGTTTAGATAGGCGGGCCTGTTAATAGTATCACCTCTGTTACTCGATTTTTAGAGGCGGTGGTCCCATCAAGACCCTAAAAATTATCATATTTATAGAGGCATGCGTCATAAGGTGACCACTTCTATAAATAGTCGATCAAGAGAAAGGTCTCCATAGGATTGCCCAACTCTATAGATAGTATAATGCCCATGCTAACGTTACGGCAGCACATAACAAGACAAATCAAATAACTAAAAGGCATATATGTCAAGTTATTAAGCTTGCATCACTGAGATAATGATTCACCCAAGAGATCGCATGTTCTGGCTACATATTTCCAAGGCAGCCATCACTCTTACTACACCCAGCAACACCAAATCGGCAGCTAAAAAGAGAATGCGAAGACAAATACATCTGCAAGAGCACACGCCTTGGCAGCAAAATGTCTTCTGAAGGTCATCAAGTTCCCCTACATTCAGAACGTGCTCTCACATCTGTCAATCAACTGGTGCATGATCTTCTGGATGTCCAGTGCACTCATCTGTTTAGCCAGAACACACTTTAAGAAGAGGTGGTGAATAGTTTCTTCTTCCCTGCGGCGTTTGAAAAGTCAAGTAACAAATCTTTGTGAAGATCAACCCAGGCTTAAAGAAATATAATAACCAAGAATTTACCTACCATCTATCTAACAAAAGTATAGGACTTGAGTTGGCCTAAGAGAATACAACATCAGCTGCTATTTGGTTCTAGAAATTAAATGACAACAGAGCAATATCCTGGCAGAATTAAAAATTGACATCACATACCCAACTTGGCGTTGCCTAATATGAGTCGGAACACTGAAGTGGACCACGGTGCATGAAACAAAAAAACAACAGGGTCAGCCTTAGGTGAAATTGTCTCTTTTCAAAATTGAAATGTAAATATACCTGGGTTGTCAATCAAATGAGCCTTCCACTTGCCCTTGTAGTCGAGGTTCTTGATTTTCTGAACAACAAAATGATCAACTCATGTCACTGCAGCTTGTCTAGCATAATTCAGCCACTTAGTCATGTTCGTACCTTTTGCTTCCATGGTTCTTTGTACTCTAGGTTAGGAATGGTTGGGGCTATCCATTCACCATCTTCCTCATCATCCGAATCCTTTGGCTGCAATAGGTATTGAAGAATGTGAAATCAAGGATCTGCTAATGATCTGATCACAGGAGATGTGTATACTATGGAATAAGTGCCATAAAAAATAATATGGAATAAGCAAAATATGTACCTTCTTTGCATCGCGGTTAGGAATTTCATTGGGAATATCATCATATCCCTGCAAAGAACAATCTAAGTCAGACACCAACAGTGACAAAGATCATTCGTAAAAGGCTATTCATAGTACTACAATATAGCTCATATTGTCAATTGTCATATAAGTAAATGATAGTTTTACTGAAAGCTTTGTGAATTATAGAATATAGTGGACAAAATACGACCCAAACTTCTATGCCCAAAATTAAAACAACAATATACTGATATGAATCATCTAAAGTTGAAGCATTAAAAAAAGATACTTCTGGCTTCTTGTCCTCAGGATCAGGTATGTATGCATTCTTTATCATCCCAATCTTCTGGCTGCAACCATAAGCATGCTACATTAAGCACCTCTATGAAAAGAGTTCAACAAGAATTTAGCAAAGGCAACAAGAATTGTCTAAACATCACCTTCCTGCCTTCAGGTCTTTGATTTTATTTGGAGGAAGAATATCCCAATCATCGTAGATGCTGCGAGATTGCTTCTCGGCATTATCAAGGAGAATGTTGTATGTAGCATCGGGCCGGAAGATCAGGGTGTAAACATGTGTCAGCTGATCTGTCTCACATGGCACCTCCTTCTTGATCAAATGGTTCTTGCCGTCCTTAGTAAGGATAGCATGGACCTTCTTGGTGGGGTGTCGCCACCAAACTTCTTCTGGTCAACATCTGAACCAAGCAATTTTACGTAGCCACTGCCACAGCCGAGGTTCTGCTTGTGTTTCACCAAGAACTGCAGCACCAGGGTCAGTTAGCAATATGCCGAATATAAAAATTAGTTATTTACAAAGCTGAGTTTATTCTTACCAATAGTCCTTTTTCTACTTTTTCTCATGTCATGCTATCATCCACCCACCACAATAATATCCAATTTTGTTAGCATTTGCTCCAGCCACAAAAGGAGCAGATCCTTCTGATCTTTGCCATTTTTTTCAGAAGTACCCAAGACTTGTGAATAAGGCAGCTTCGGGTTCATGAAATCGTTGCCCCAAAAAGTTGAAGTTTGTACATATTATGTATGGCTAATGACATCAATTTTGAGAAAATTCAAACAGAAAAATAGAGAGGAATTTGACGAAACTGATAAGTTTCTAAAAAATTTAGAATCATGGCAATAGACTCACGATACATGGCAATTTAGAACCACGACAAGATCTCTCCAGCAAGTAGAATTACAAGTGAAGCATAGAAAAATACATGGGATTCATAAATTTTATATTGTTAGCATCTTTAGGGGCATTTTCAAGCTTCTTCTTGGAGCAGAATTTCCGGTGGTTTGCAGACTACGGTTGCTTGAGCACATGAACGTTAACGTATGAGTTCAGAAATTTGTGTCATACAGCTGCATATCGTAAACAAATTTTATACTACCAAATCGCTTTGTCTAGATTTTATCATTTCAGTACGACGGCAGTTGTTCCAATGAAAGCAACAGCTAGATCAAATAAGATCCTAGAAGAAATGTCAGGGTACATTACATTCTCACCTGTTCATTGGTCGGCTGCTTGCAAACACCAGTTTCATCTTGTCGCTCCCACTCTTCCGATCCTGAAGAGTAGAATGGAATGCAGGGATTAAAAACAAACTTTACCCAACACTAACGATGAATCTTGGGCGAGGCAGGGGCTTGTAGCCAAAAGCACAGGGTATGGGAAAAGAAATACAAAATCATATACGTATTTCAACAAACATGTCATGTACAAGCGGAACACGCAGACCACTACCTCCAGCGAATTTGCCATCAGCAACATGACCACAGGCGCTAGTTCACGACTCCCTTTACAGGCTCAATTGTTTTCCACGCCGCCGGGGCCATTAGCGAGGGCCCCTCTGGCTCCCCAGTCCCCACCCCTGTGGCAACCGACACCGAGGACCCGGTCCTCGTCTACGTCGCCGATGATGGCGTGCCACTCGAGGGCGTCATCTAGATTGAGAAGCGAAGCGAATGGGATGAATGGCGCCGATGGTAAAAGGTGTGCTGGGTTGGGAAGGCGGCGGACGATGGAGTAGGGGCGGGCAGCGGTGGAGGACCGAGGCGAGTCGGGGGGTCGGCATCGGCGGCGATAGAGGACCGAGGTGAATCAGGGGGTCAGCATCAGTGGCAGGGACAATCGGGAAGGACGACGATCGAATCCACACGTCCTCGCGTGCGGGGGCGGGTCGGGAAGACACCAGACAGGGTGGGGGCATCGGCGGCGGCAGGGGTGAAGCTGTGGATGGGGCGGCGGCGGTGCGGTTTGAGGGCAGGGGGATGTGCGGCCACAGGACTTTTTTCGCTTTTCTTTTTTCCAGAAGGAACATGGATCGAACCTTGACCGTCGCGCGTGGGGATGCCGATGCCATGCGTGTGGATGTGGGGAGGAGCGTTTGAAGCCACATGCGTGGGATGGATGGTGTGGGGGTGAGAAGCCTGCATCACACATCAAAGATCGGCCGTCGGATTTGGTTTAGGTATTTTAGTAGCCCTCGATTTTAATGGAGACGAATTTCTGTGTGCATTTTTCTGGATGCACAATGATTAGAGACTCTCAGCGGGGGACGTTTTCCTAGGGACCTAGTATAGTTTTGATTAGTCCATTATAGTAGAGATGATTACCAAAGACAATCTTCAGGCCTGCCCATTTTGTTAATCAGGGTCCTGACTCTAAAGTCATTTTTATAGTAGTGTCTTCTCATGGGCCTTTTGTAAAGAAAGGGTTTTTGATACTTTTTAATTAAATAAAACGTTGAATAGTAACTAAACTATTGATGATCAGAGTTTTCAAACTAGCATGTAGGAATATGGGTAGGTAGGCCCTCATATTGTGTAAAATCTACTCGAAATCATCAAAATAATGAAGAATTGTGTGAGCTTGTCATGGAAAATAGAGTATGCACCAACTCTATCCATGGAAGCTGCGTTGTGTGAGCCCAGATTTCATCGAAATAATTAAGCTGCCTTGTGTAGGCCTCGTATTCTTTAACAAAGACCGGATCCAGTGATGCATCTGGCCTAACCGGGGAGGTCCCGCAAAAAAATGAAATCAGTTGCATTGTGCGAGCTTGTCATAAAATCACATTGTATATATATGGACTTCTAATCAAGGCCATGTGTAGAAATGCAAGCTCAGCCTCTAACCTGGGTATGTTAGGCAGGCTGGCTTGTTTATTCGTTAAAACATCTAGCGGACTGAGGAGCTGAACATATATGGTAATCTTTGTGAGAGATCGATGATAAGGTCACACTTCTCATGGGTTTAATTTGTTTTGTGCAGGGATGGGGGACATTGATAAGGGTGATCTATACATGGAAGCTGCGTTGCAGGACTACACAAGGCTAGATTACCTCCAGCGCCATATCTCAGTTGTTAAAGAATCAATAGAGTATGCACCAACTCTAGAACTATACCCCTAGTTTAGTTATGTGCTATTTTCTTGTGGCGCATGGTTGAATTCAAATGCTTGCATCCCTATTCCTGCAGCTGCGTAGTGGACGTGCACGGCCACTTCGCATGGTCTCTGTTGGACAACTTTGAGTGGTCTAGCGGCGAGCGTTTTGGCATCGTCTACGTCGATCGTGAGAATGGTTGCACACGCCACATGAAGCGGTCAGACAATTGGTTGAGAGAGTTCAACAGAGCTGCAAAAATGATTTAAAAGAAGAATGTTACGCCAGCTTAGAACACTGGCTGACGTTTACACATATATAATTTAGAGTTAAATGCATCAGGGGCCCTCGAACTTGTAAGCGTGTGTCACATAGGCCCCTGAACTTTGAAAATGTATTTCTGGTCCCTTAAACTTGTTAAGTGGTACACATAAGCCCTTGAACTTTGAAAATACATTTTTGGCCCCTTAAACTTGTTAAGAGGTACACCACAGCCCCCCAAACAGTAACTTTTGATATTTTTCCAAAACTTTTTTAGAAATCCAACTTAAGAAGCAAGGAAGAGGTACCTAGAGAGCTCTAGTAATCTTGATATTTTGTAGGTTGGTAGAGTGAATAACAAGGATGATAATGGCATAGAACATGTTAAATTTTTTTAAAATTTGAATTATTGCATTTCAAAAATGGTCAAACTTATATATTCTATGAATTTTTAGGGTATTCAAATGGTAATAAATATCTCAAAAATTCATATTTGTGCATCGAATAATAACCAATTTTTAAATTTCAAATAATAACCAATTTTTAAATTATAAATATGAATTTTTGAGATTTTTTATTGTCATTTGAATAACCTAAAAATTCATAGAATATATAAGTTTGACCATTTTTGAAATGCAATAATTCAAATTTTTTTTAAAAAAATAGCATGTTCTATGCCATTATCATCCTTGTTATTCACTCTACCAACCTACAAAATATCAAGATTTTTTGAGCTCTCTAGGTACCCCTTCCTTGCTTCTTAAGTTGGATTTCTAAAGAAGTTTTGGAAAAATATCAAAAGTTACTGTTTAGGGGCATGTGGTGTACCACTTAACAAATTTAGGGGGCCAGAAATGCATTTTTAAAGTTCAGGGGCCTATGTGTACCACTTAACAAGTTTAGGGGGCCAGAACTGCATTTTCAAAGTTCAGGGAACTATGTGACCACACGCTTACAAGTTCGATGGCCCTTGGTGCATTTAACTCTTTAATTTATGACTATATAACCGATGCTATTATTTTAATTTCATATTTATGAACCTTGTTTGGCACTCCAAACGACCTCGAATGAAATAAAAAAAACTACAAAGTTGTAGATTTCGTTAAGTACTACAACCTCGATGTTATTAACTACAAAGTTTTAGATCTCATTGAACTGTACAATTTTGGTATAAAAATTGTCTTCTTTTGACTTATATGAAAACCAATCAACATTGATAGTGTTTTCAGTGGCGATCTTGGTACGAGCCTGCAGTGATATTTTATTACTACTTATTCCAAAACAATCACATTGAAAGTGTTTGATAGTGATATGTGTTTTTGAAGTAGTGACTACGTACTCTAGTTAACCTGCATCAATAAAATAATCCTATTACACAAAAGGAAACACAATTTCAGACATCCAGAACAAAAGTAGAATCACATTACATATGGCCAACCACAACACCACCAAAACTTCTTTTCAAAGAAAGATTGACGATAAAAAAAAGGAATGCAAGGAAAATGGTCCCATGCACGTACCATTAGTCATCATGTTCGCTTGGGCTGAAATCTAGCTAATATGGCTGGTTTTTTATGAGAGAAAAATATTGCTGAATGGTTGTCTGATCTGACTTATAATCTCAAGCGAACAGGCTGAGTGATTCTGGTGATTGATTGACAACATGATTATTGGGACCAATGTTGTTGAGCATTGTGGTGGTAGTTTGGTTACCCAATAGGAGGTAATAGCTGAAACAAGTTATAGCTGTTGATTTTTATAAATTTATTAAACAATTAAATAACTAAAATAACAAGGAAAAGAAAAAGACCACACTCAATCCCTAGATCTCGGGTAGATGGCATGCACCAGCTAACAAGCGTGCCCTTTTTCTTTTACCCACAATACACGCTGGGATGAGTAAATTACTTTAGGCACATGTCACGTAAATTAACTAGATATAAATAGCAAGTTTACAAATTATGTTACGTCAATACTTCTATTTTAAACAACATGATAAGGACACACTTGCGATGCCCAAATATGCCAAAATCTTGATGATGAGGACATGGCACCTAATCATACAACCATTGAATATATACTAGGTGATTCCTCGCATGTTACTGCAGGATATTAAGTAAATTCTGGATGATCGACATAGATATTGATTTGGTATATGCATATTGTTGCATCAATTTGAAGGGGCATTCTTTGGAAAAGGAGACAAAAGAAATGCATTATGAGTAAAACAATTTACTAAGTTTTTCCATGCACTTGAAGCAGCAGATCCTGGCGCCTCACCCATAGAGACTGCAGATCCTAGCTAGTCCTACGAGGCATCTCTTTGTTTATCATAAAGAACAGCATCATAAATGTTAAATCTACCAAGTTTGAGTATTATAGAAAATAGTATCAACATTTATGTCTTCAAATATGTTTACTATCTAGTAAAAATATATTTCATGATTAATATAATGAATTGATTCGGTATCATAAATGTAAGCATTTTTTGTATAAATTTGGCCAAATATAAAATTATTCCACTCATTGAAAAACGAGAGTTGCACTCTTTTTGTAACGGATGGAGTTCTGCTTATAAACAACACAAAAGCTGAAGGCCAGAACGAATCCCACTAATGTAAAACGTGTTGTTCCACCATAGATCTCTTACTACTTATCATTACTACCACCAAGTATTCCCTTGCTCCAAAACCTCTCACATTAGCACTTTAAGCTTTCATGCACTTGAACCACCCACACTTGGTCCCTCACCGCTTGTACATGCTGCTTCCAATGCTGCAGGAATTTAAAAAATTAATATTATCGCCGACCAAACAGCAGTAATTTATTATTCATAGCGACACAGCAGTTAACATCAACACTTACACCAACTCAATAAGATGAATATGTCCCTATGTTTAGCACTGATATCTCTATTGATTGGGAGCAGAAAAGGGCTACAGATGAACAGGATTAGAGACAGATAGAGGGTATTTAAAGTGTAGAAGTTCATGCAAGTAATTAGTTTTTTGTTATCTCTCCGGGCAGAGGCTAAGTTGTCTGGACCTTACTTACCATCATACCATGAGCTAGGGAATAACATGCATCATAGATCAATAAATTTCCTAGGCATATCTAATCAGTTTCAATGTCCGCCAAAAATAAAAGATTTAGGCAGGATAAACCCTAAGATAGTGATATTGCCCTTTTATAAGTTTCTTCTTCTTGAGCCTATCCTGCCATGTTAGTAGTAACCAACTTTTTGCTTGTTCTAAATATTGCAAAACCCAAAACTAAGTAAATGGTAGTACCTGGAGTGTAGAAGCTCATGTATGGAATAATGGCGTTGATCTTTCCTTCGTATACCTTCTTCACCTTATATGTCTTCAGATCAATTGTGTAGACCACATCATCTGCCCTGATGAAAATGATACCCACACCTTCCGCGGAGCCAACCACATCAAGTTTGGACAAGGCAGCATCAGCAGGGAGCAGCGTCTTAAGCTTAACGCCTCTGCTTGGTTTCTTCCATTCATCACCTACTTTACAACCATCCTGCTTCCTCAACCAGATGGAGAGTTTGGACCCATGTTTAGTGGCGAGCCCCAGTTCACCGTTCTCGGTTACTATGAGCACAAACTGCCGACGACCATGGAGTAATGAAGATGGTAGTAGAATCCATGATATTTCATGCAATTCCAAATTGTACTTGAGAACTCTGCTTCCCAAAAATTCCATAAAGTAGAGTGCATTCCCCACGAGTGTGCTTCCCATGGAAACGACGAGGGATCCAGGTTGCTCAGTATAGATTGGCTCAGTCCAGGCAGCAGTTTTGGATGCGTAGGTGCAGATGAAGGTATGCCCAGCACCAGGGCCATGGAAGACAGAGCCCACCAAAACCACGACAAAGGGTCGGCGGTGGCAATCAAGGTGATCGCAGGCGCCGGCGCCGGCGCCGGCGGCAGCGCAGAGAACCGCCGCGGTCCAGTTCCAGCCCAACAAGTCCGAATTCTGCGGCGGGAAGGGCAGCATCCGCTCCTCGTCCGTGATGGGGTCCCAGACCACGAGGACGCTGCCCTTCCCGTGGAGGAGGACACGGCCGTGGCGTGCGTCCAGCGCGCGCCAGTGCCCGCGGTCAGCCTCCGGGGAGCAGAAGGCGGTCGTCGGCACGAAGCGGGCCACTTCGACGTCGTCGCGGTTGCAGAGCATCCCCAACATTGGGGGCCGGCGGTGGAACTCGCGGAAGCGGCGGCGGAAGCCGGCGTCGGAGACGACGCGGCGCCAGCGCCTACAGACGACGCGGCGGCGGAAGCCGGCTCGTGCGGCGGCAGGCGGAGGAGCACCTCCCCCAGGAGATCATCCACCAGCGGCGGCATATGGCGGTGTTGCTCGGTTGGGCTCCGAACCCGGCGGCTGGCGGCGGAGCGAGGGTTCCGGCGCTCGTTTTGAGGGGGAGATCGCATCGCTCGCCGTAAGGAAGACGTCCGAAACGACAGAGGTATTGGGCTCTTCCTGGTGGGCCTCTCGTCCAAATCTGTATGGCCCTGATTCTGGGTGCAGGCCCATCTCCAATCTGAGATCAGCCCAACTCGTCTGCACCTTCAAGCAGAAAGGATTTCTCAGCAGAGTCGTTATGAACCTGAAACTGAAATCTGGCTTCTCGTTCTCGCTCAAGTGTTATGTCAGTTCAATTGTTTAATGGCTCAGTCCTATCCTCTTTTCACGTAATTACTATTTGTTTTCCTTTTTTCGGCCGTGCCAATGACACTTTTTTTCATTAAGATGAGAGGAAAACAAATTTATAATATAATAGTATATATAAAAAAGAAAATCTTACGTTTACTGACAGAAAGTTAGAAAACATGAAAGCAAAAACCACATCAGGCAACTTTTTAGGAACCTGAGTACCTGACACCAACTCACCGAGACAGCGCCAAGAGATGCTTCAACCCAACAGCTACACAAATCTCTGCCTCTTTAAACGAGGTTTTTTTCTGACCATCAGGTTCGGCACTATGGACTGCTGCTGTCTAAGTACTCTGCTTATTGCCTTCCTTTCCATAACACACACTTATATCATGAACCGACGCCATCAAGTTCCATCTGCCCGTGGATATATAAGTGGCAGCCCAGTCTTTTCAGGGAACACATAAACTGAACCAAGCAGCCATTTTTATGTTTTCAGGAGCTCCCTCAATTTATTCACCACACACATGCTCAAAAAAAATTATTCACCACACACGCATACAGGTACAGCATACTGGCAATCTGGCATGCTGCAACTGAACCGGACCTCGCATTTTTCAATGATGCCAACACAGGCAAGTTCAGTTCAGCATCACAAAACACGCTTCATTCCCAAGTAGGGAGCCAGGGAGGCCCAGAGAGCCCCTGACAGTCTAACACAGAAGATGGCTTCAGATAGGCCTTGTTTAGTTCACCAAGTCGGGGTGGCCAAATCTGCACAGTGCCACCCCCGAACACTATAGCGCTTTTGTTTTTTTTTTTGTAATAATTGTCCAAATCTTGATTCATTAGACTCAAAATGTTCGTCTCGCAAAGTACAACAAAACTGTGCAATTAGTTTTTTATTTCATCTACATTTAGTACTCTATATATGTGCCGACATTTTAATGTGATGGGGAATCTTCTTTTTCCATAGTGGAATTTGGGGGTGAATTCTGGAATCTAAACAAGGCCATAGTCAGAATGGGGGCCTGAACACTGTCCATCCTTCGAAACGAGTACATGCTGCAGCCTTGCTTCATTCAGACAGAACTCAAGTGCAAAACCATACTGATGACTGATGAATCTTTCATGAAAGTGGAAAAAAAACCAAAGAGCAACGAATTTGTTTGTGTTTCCTACTTTCCTATGATAATAAGCAGAGCTTCACCAATACACTGTAGCACATGCCAAACAGAATAAATTAACTACTACAGATGTATTAGTAACTAAGATGAAAATATTTCACAAAAAAAAAGTAACTAAGATGAAAATAGATGTGCACTTCTTTAATGACGAAAATATTTCACAAAAAAAAAGTAACTAAGATGAAAATAGATGTGCACTTCTTTAATGACGTCAATTAGTTTTTTTCTGGCCCATTTGTAAATTTACCACTGGTTCTTTTCTTTCCTTGCAAAATCAAGATGAAAACTGATGCGCACTCATATACTGGTTATTCTTTGATGATGCTAGTTATATCCCCACCCCCACCCCCATCCCCACGCATTCAGACAAGCAAAATTGTGTTGCAACATTCACACATAAATAAGGTGACTGACTTTGGATTTTCTATCAAGATGCTCACAAAAGCAAAATATCACGACAATAAATTAGCAAGTTTCTGGTTATTATCCAATAAGCCACATGACGTTGAACCACAATGAATTTATGTAGGAATGACATGCAGGCACACAACATATGAGTTTATCAATTCACAAGCAGGAATACTGAAGCACATTAGCCACGATCAATAATTAGGACAATATAAGGGTTCACAGCTTACATAAGAGTTCTGTAGAACTTGAAGCCAATGATCATGCTAAAAATTTTAAGAGAAACAATTGCTTAAAAATCACAGATTGAAGTCCAACGAATTAATTAAGGCTAACACCAATCTCATTGATGCATAAAGTGCTGCCGAACCATAAATCTCATTGATCCACAAACCACAAAGTGCTGGCCAACCATAGATCTCATTGATGCACCTTAAGTTCATCATGCGCTTGACCAAGTCGCACTTGGTCCCTCACCTGTACAGGTGCCTCCCGATGCTGCAGCAATTAAAAAAATAAGAATTACAACAGCTCATTGAGGAATTAAGAGGGTCAGTAGCATAGGCTCAAAGAGCCGTGCACTCGGCCACCCCGGGTTCAAAACCCGGCGCCCACCGTATTTCCGTGCAATTACATGAGAATGAGGAGTAAAGCTCCCCAGTTCAAAAAAAATATTAAGCTTGCCCTAGATAACACTTATTTCCCACCAAGCAAGCATCAATAATTTATTATTTACAGAAACTGCTGTTAACATCAACACATGCATGATCTCAATAAGATAACTATATAGCTGAGGGCTAAGGAAAAAAGCAGGATTAATAAATACGCAAGCTCATCCAAGTAATTACTTTTTTATTATAGCTCCTGACGCATATATTGATATATACGTTCCAGGCCTCTGGGCTCTGGCTGAGTCTAAGTTGTTAGTACCTTACTTACAGTGAAGGAATAACGTGCATCATAGATCAATAAATTCATGTCCATAACTAATCAGTTTCAAAGATTGCCTAGAACAAAAGATTTATATAGGATCAACCAAGTTCGGTAGTATAAGATTGTGATATTGCACTTCTTCTATAAATAAGTTATTTAGAAGCCCATAGCCATGTTAGTATCTAAATTATTTCTGGCTCTAAATATTGTAAAACCAAAAAATAAGAAAATATGTACCTAGAGTGTAGAAGCTCATGTAGGGAAACACAGAGTTGATTGCACCCTGCCCCTCGTATACCTTCTTCACCTTATAGGTCTTTAGATCAATTGTGTAGAAAGCATGGCCACTCTCATGAAAAGGATACCGGCACCATCCCCACAGCCAATCACATAAACTGTGGTTAAGGTGACATCAACAGGGAACACTGTCTTAAGTTGAATGACGACTCTTCTTTCCCATTAAAATGAAACTAAATGACTGAATCTTATAACTAATTTAATTGAAATGGACAACACTAGTACAGAGACATACTATACACGCGGGTCTATACCCATTTCCACTGGTGTTTTCCAGCACCGCCTGCGCTGGAGGCTAGTGGAAATGGGACCACAGCACAGGCAGTTGCTTTTGAACCGCCTATGGAAATCCATTTTCACAGGCGGCTCACTTAGTGAACCGTCTGTGTAAATGATCCATTTACACAGGTGGTTCAGTAAGTAAGCTGATTTCCACAGGCAGTTCAAAAGCAACCGCTTGTGATGTTAGATATTTTTATATTATTAAATATATACATATACATTGATATTGGAACTACTAAACCTTATTGGATGGTGTTCAAAAATAGCAACATGCAATTTAAATATTTCATACATACATTTATATACATCAAAATTTCGTGCTCACAAACATAAAGTTACAAGAGTATCTATACATCACACATTATATACATCAAAGTTTTCACCCGTTGTCTAATAACTGTCTCGACTAAGTTGAAGCCTACTAATATCTGTGAGCATTCTATACTCTGGGCGTTCTAAGACGCTGGTAGCATCATGATATTTCCCATCGCATGGAATGACTTCTTTCAAGATGAATGAGCACAGGTCCACAACTATATTGTATAAAGCACGTTTGATCATGTGCTTAGCCTTTTTTACATCAAATTTCTGGAAAGAAGGTATATAAACATCATATATTTACACTTGATAATACATTTGTAAATTTAATGTCAGAAATACATACATGACTATTACTTATATTACCTTAGAAGGGTTCTTTATGTATCGTCCGTTCTCTCTCATGAACTCGCACACGTAGAATCCACAGTGGACCAATCCGGGTGGTTGCTTGTGGCACTATATAACGCGAAAGTGGTTATTTACTTGCAACATCGTTCTATGTATTGTACATGTATGATATGTATTCATAAATTTTCATACGTACCGGCCAGTTATGATATATTTTCAATGGCAGCCCTTGTGTTGATGACTCGCATCTTCCACCTTTAATCTTGTAATACCTATATGCCCTATAATCTCGAATAGAATCACCTTGTTATTCTCAACATCTCATCGATTAAAGTATGCATGCAAAATCTTGACTTACAGCTCTAAGTGCCTCACGAATGTTCCATAGCTTGTAGTCGGGTAATCTGCGGAGTCACATACCAACACATTTCCAGACCTAGGAAAAATCATGAAGCAGATCCACTGGTCCCTGCACGAATCAAATTTGTGATGCATGTGTGTACTAAAATAATTAATTTGATATATGCAAACTCACACTAACCCAAAGTTGTAGGGGGCCACTATGGATTCCCAGTGTTGAAACTAAAGCATTGCGTGTCCTAGGTGCAAGACGTATCTGGCTTCAAACTCCTTCGTACGGTCCACTATTTTCTTCTCCCGTTCTTTACCTTGTAAACCCTGTAAGTCTTTGTGACCATCCCTGATTCTGAATGTGTGTTGCTCATCACATATTTTCATTGGGTTCAAATACCCAACCCTTTGACTGGCATTAGAATTAGGATTTAAACCGTAACGCATCTCCTGCTGATCATATTGTATTCTGCAAGGCATTAAAATTGATATAACTCACTAATAATAACACATGCATCTATTAGTATGAGTGACACTTACAATGCAAACACTGTTACGAGCTGTACATCGAGTCTCTGGAGGTTCATCATCAACCACATGTTCTCGAAGGTAATAACAGTCGTTTGTCTTCCACTAACAAATGCAGCTGGTGGTATAGAAAAATTGATGGTGTCGATGCCAACAGAGGATGCTCTCATGTACCGGTCATGCAGCCTTTTAACACCAGCTGGGATCTTCTTGAGTGTATCCCACTTGAGTAGAGGCCTTTCAAGCACGTATTTACCAGGGACATTTTTGTAATCGTCCATTGTTGGCTTCTTGATACTTACAGTAATTACCTTAGACTTTTTTGCTAACTTATCATGCTTAGCCAAGTCAAGGGTACGTGTAGTGCGGCTTAGTGCAATTCCTGACAAAAATTTGGTTGTGCCGGTGAAGGGTCGAGATGGCGGACTAGAGGGGGGGTGAATAGTCCTTTCTAAAACTTAAACGCGTTGGCTAACCGAAACAAATGCGGAATTAAACTTATCGGTCTAGCCAAGACTACACCCCTCTATCTAAGTTCTCTAGCACCTTGCAAAGATCCTAATTAAGCAACTAAGGTGCTTTCCTTAGCAAGAGCTCACCTATTTAATTCTAGAGCAAGGTCACACAAACCTATGCACTAGTACTATGCAAGCAAGAGGGAGCTCCTACACAATTCTAGTAAGCAAAGCGCACAAAGCCTAAGCTCACTAGCAATGCTCAATAACAAGGCTACACAAGCCAAATTAGAGAGTGCAAACTACTTAGCTACACAAACTAAGCAATGTGACTAACAAGGTTACACAAACCAAATTAGTCACGCAAGGGGAAGCTTCTAGCTACACAAGCAAGAAGATAACTAGCAAGCTACACAAGCAAACTAGTTACGAGAGCAACTACACAAGCATAAGTATATAAGAAAGTAAATACAAGCTTGTGTTGCACGAAGGCAAACCACCGAGAAGAGTAGACAATGTTGACACGGTGATTTTCTCCCGAGGTTCACTTGGTTGCCACCAAGCTACGTCCCCGTTGTGTCGACCAACACTTCGTGGTTCGGCGGCTAATCGGTCACACACCGAGCCTCTCAAAAGGCACCGCAAGAACCCACCATAAAGTGTGGTAGCTCAATGACACGCTCAACTAGAGTTGCTCTTCGCGATCCCCGCGGGGTGAGCACAATCCCCCTCACAAAGCTTCTCCGGAGCCTCGCACAATCTTCTTGCGAGCTTCGACGGAGCCACAAGCCACCAAGCCGTCTAGGAGGTGGCAACCTCCAAGAGTAACAAGCACCACCGGCTTGCAACACGATCACCTAGTGCCACACGATGCAATCTCTCAAAGCAACGCACTAGAATCGCTCTCTCACTCGATCCGATGAACACTATCAAGCATGAGTGAGTTAGAGGGCTCCCAAGCACTACCACACAAGTCACAAAGACTATAGTGTGCTCAGCTACCGGCCATGGCCGACCACAACGTCTATTTATAACCCCACGGTCAAATAGAGCCGTTACCCCTTCACTGGGCAAAAATCGGGACGACCGGACGCGCCGGTCGAAACTGACCGGACGCGCTTCACCGCGTCCGGTCGCCCTGCGCCGTCCACGTGTCCCTCGAATTCAAACGCGACCGTTAGATCTCCAACGGTCACTGCGCGCCAACGGTCAAACGCAATGACCGGACGCGCTGCTTCAAACGACCGGACGCGCCGGTCGCACAGTGCCCGTGCCCGCGAAGCAACGACCGGACGCGCTGGTCGCAACGACCGGACGCGCCGGTCCCGTAACTGACCGGACGCGTTGGTCAAGTCTGAGTCGCGCACAACGAAGCAGTGACCGGACGTGCTGTTAGAACTGACCGGATGCCACAGTGCTCGCGTCCGGTTGGAGTCCATTAAGCTCCCTGAACGACCGGACGCGTCTGGTCGACTGTGACCGGACGCGCCACGCGTCCGATCATCAAACCGAAAAACGCGCACACGCTGAACACTGACCGGACGCGTCCGGTCAAACACAGACCGCGTCCGGTGCAGCGTCCGGTCACTCCAGTGACCTCCGTTCGCCTCCGTTTCTTTTCCGACTTCCGGCGTAGTGGAAAATAGGCGTTTCACTTCCCCAAAAAGCGCCGAATCCCGCCTCGCAAGCTCGGCGGGAGGGAGAGAGGAACCCAAACCCCTCTCTACCGCTTAAACTCCACCGCCTTCGCAAATGTGCCAACACCAACAAGTGATCACCACCTTGTGTACGTGTGTTAGCATTTTCACAATCATTTTACCGAAGGTGTTAACCACTCAACTTGCCACGCCACTCGATCCTAGCAACGATGCATAGTTAGATCACTCGAGTGGCACTAGATGACCGATATGCAAACAAGTTTGCCCCTCTTAATAGTACGGCCATCTATCCTAAACCCGGTCATCAACTTCTCTACACACCTATGACCGGTGAAATGGAAATGCCCTAGGTTATACCTTTTCCTTGCGCATTCCACTCCATCTCCTCCGACGTTGATGCAACACATGCACCAATCATATCACAAATGATATGATCCACTTCATATCATCACGTGACCATATTGGTTCATCGATCTTGACCTCACTTGCTCTTCACCGTTGCGTCGGTCCATCGGCGCCAAGTCATGCTCAAGCTTCACCGTCACACGCGGTCCCTCACTCCAAAGCCTCTGACTTGCCCTTCACACTTGCAACCGGTCCGTCGAGCCAAGCCTCATCTTGATCTTCTCCACCTTGGTCACATGACTCCATGTCATGTCTCATGTGCATTAAGCTCCTTCATGACATCATCACCTGTGGACTAATCTCCTGTGTATCTCACATAACCACATATTAGTCCACCTAAGTTGTCACTCAATTACCAAAACCAAACAAGGACCTTTCAGCCGGCTGTCATTTTCTTTGGCTCGAAGGGAAAAACCAATTTGGGTACTGGAAATTTCTTCTTTGGCCGCTCTGGTGCCTCCCATGTTTGTTCAGGATCTTTGGGTGGTGGAGAAGGTAGAGAATTGAATGGTGGCAGAGATGATGGGGGGTCAATAGGAGCCACGATCAGTGACGATGGTGGTTTAGGAAGAGGATCGGCAGGTGCTGACGAGTCCTGAGTGAGTGGCGGGGCTTCAGAGGATGGTGTAAGGTACAAATGGCTAGAGAGGGGGGGTGAATAGCCTATTTAAAAATCTACAAGCTTCACTAAACAACCAAGTTAGTATAAAAGAAGGCTAAGCTAATTCTAGCACTAGCTCAACTATACTATGCAAGCCACCTATACAAATCTAGTGAAGCAAGGCTATGATCTCTAATACACACCAACAAGAGTAAGTCATTAAGCTACTTACTCCTATGTGATAAAAGCTACACTAAGCAAACTACACTAGGACTAGTACAAGAAAGTAAAGAGCAAGTGACTTGATTCTTACACCAACGATGTAGAGAAGTAATGCACTCGAAGAATCAATCACAATGATCAACCACAAGAGAAATCCTCGGCAAAGAGATGACACAAGTTTTTTTACCGAGGTTCACTTGCTTCCCAGCAAGCTACTCCTCGTTGTGGCGATGCACCCACTTGTCGGTTCGCGAGCTAATCGACTATCAAGAGTCGAGCCCTCGGCGGGCGCCGCACAACCGCACACAAGATGGGGATCCTCCAAGCCACGAGCTCCACTAGAGTATCCAATTTGTGAACTCTCGCGGGGAAGGATCAAGAACCCCTTACAACCCTTGGTGAGGGCTCCAACAATCTCCAATTGTGAGCTCAATCACCTCCGCTGCTCCAAGCCGTCTACCGTGTCGGGAAACACGGAAGAGTAACAAGAACTCCATAGCAACTCGAAGATCAAGTGCCTCTAGAATGCAACTCTCAAGCAATGCACTTGAATCTCACTCAATCTCACTCAAGATGTGCAACCAAGCAAAGAGATGAGTGGAGGGGTTGTTCTCTAGCTCAAAGGATGTCTCTAGGTCTCAAAATGTGCAGGAGTTGCCCCCAAACCCCGGCCATCTTCTATTTATAGCGAAGGGGTACGCAGCTAGCCGTTACCAGACGACGCAGTGAAAAACGTACTGACCGGACGCACCGGTCAGGGTGACCGGACGCGTTCGATCACTACAGGACAAGCGTGAACAGAGCGCGTCAGAAGTAGCCGTTGCCATGACCGGACGCGCTTCGTTGTCTGACCGGACGCGCTACACCCGGCGTCCGGTTGGAGTCCAGAGGGCTCCCACCGCGACCGGTCGTGTCCGATCGGACGTGACCGGACGCGCCGCGCGTCCGGTCGGCTCTACGTCCAGCTCTACCCCTCTGGGTGCCTGACCGGACGCTCCGGTTCTGTGAGGGACCAGACGTGCCGGTTGCAAACCCTAGCACCCGCACGCCTGACTGCTGCGAGAACTGACCGGACGCGTCCGGTCAAACCATGACCGCATCCGGTGCAGCGTCCGGTCACCACAGTGACCTCCGTTCACCTCTGTTTCTTTTCCGACTTCCGGCGTAGTGGAAAAAGGACGTTTCACTTCCCCAAAAAGCGCTGAATGTACACCACCATGTGCATGTGTGTTAGCATTTCACAAACATTTTTCAAGGCGTTATGTTAGCTCTCTACTAGATCCTAATGCATATGCTCAAGACATTGATCTAGTGGCACTTGATTTCCGAGCTAACCGTGATTGCCCCTCTTGATAGTCGGCTATGTATCCTAAACCCGGTCAATCACTTCTCTATTCATCTTAGACCGGCAAAAGGAAAACCGTATGGTTATACCTTTGTCTTGCGCTCTTAGATCCTTCTCCTCCACTTGATCATCATGTCCATCATTTTATGTGCACCTCCACCATGATCGTCATTTCATGTCCATGCACCATCTCTTTGTGATCTTGTGGCCACCACTCCTTGCCACATGCACCTTCATCACATGTGTTGCTTATGCCTAACTCAAAACACTTAACACATGATATTAGCAACTTGGTGTCATTAATTACCAAAACCAAACTTGGGCTTTCAGATGGTGGTGGCTCACTCAACTGGACGTCTCGTCGAGGCCAAAGGATGAAGTTCTTGATAGCCTGTCCGAGTTTATCAATGCCCTCGGGACCGGAGATGTCTAGCATGTCGTCCTCGTATCTTTGGACGACCGTCGACACTTCTACCTTGCAATAGTCTTCTGGAATGTCGCTCTCGTGGTACTTGCATCCTGGGATCGCAAGGCCTACGGCTACTTCCCTTGTACGATGATTGTTAATACCATATGTCGCTCTCATGTAACATTTGCACTGGCGGTTGGCTTATGACAACCGCCTGTGGAAATGGATTTCCACAGGCGGTTACAAAGTCGTGGCCCACCCATTTCTTTCCACAGGCGGTTACAAAGTCGTGGTCCACCCATTTCTTTACACAGTCGGCCCTAAAGTGAAACCGCCAGTTAAAAAAAGAGGACTGCCGGCTTAGAGCTCTTTTCTACTAGTGCAATAAAAATGAACAAAAAAACAAGTTATAAAACTAAACCACTGACAAAAGAACTAAGTAGCAACTAAGCAGAAAATATTGAGCCAAACACAATTAGAACTGTGGTGCTAATCACCGCTAATCAGTATGCCTACTGTAGATCTAATTGGTATGTGTAGTGTAGCGCTCCTAATCAGCATAAGTGAATGACCATGTGTAGCTGAAATATCAACATAAATGGTTACCACTTAGACCTTGTTTAGTTCCAGAGGTGTAAAGTTTCAGGGTGTCACATCGGATGTTTCATATGATGTCGGAAGGGGTGTTCAGATACTAATAAAAAAACTAATTACAGAACTCGCCTATAAACTGTGAAACGAATTTATTAAGACTAATTAATCCGCTATCAGCGCATGTTTACTGTAGTATGACATTGTCTAATCATGGACTAATTAGGCTCAAAAAATTCGTCTCGCAAAATACACGCAATCTGTGCAATTAGTTATTTTTTTAGTCTACATTTAATACTCTATACATGTGTCCAAACATCCGATGTGATAGGGTGTAAAGTTTTTGGAGGAGAACCAAACAAGACCATAATACATAAGCAGCTACTATATATAATATAAGTTGCCACTATATAACAATTGTTACAAAACATATGCATCATGGGTCTACTTTTGTAGATCTCATCATAAGAAACACAATGGTGCAAATAAAATTAAAAATAACATTTTGTAAGAAAGTTATTCTATTTTAAATAGTTGGATGGCTTAGTTTAACTCCGATTAACATTTACGTCAGCATGTGGTTTGCGAATCGCATCGCGCGCAGGAAGGAAGACGACCACAGAGAGATGAAGAGCGTTGGGCTCTTCCTGTCCTGGTGGGCCCCGCGTCCGAATCTATATGAGCCCTGATTCGAGATCTCCCCTGATTCTGGGTGCAGCAGGCCCATCTCCAAACTGAGATGAGATCAGCCCAGCTTCGTCTGGACCTCCAAACAGAGTCGTCTCAGAAAGAATGGCGATGAAGCTCAGATGTTCAGCAGAGTCGTTAGGAAGGCTGGAACTGGAATCACGGATACAGACGCGAGCAAATGGCACTTCTTTTCATTATAATTTATAAGACGAGAGGAAAACAAGTTTAGTGTATGTTAAAAAAAAATGCCCTTTACAGACCACGAAAGCAAAAAAAGCATCAGACAATTGTTTAGGAGATGGTTGAAGCCTGCAAAAAAACGCATCAGACAACGCTTACATAACACACATTTCTGCCCCTGGATAAGTGGCAGCCTGGTCTCTTTCAGTTTCAGGCCGCACAGAAACTGAACCAAAGACAACGCTTACATACAGATGCAGCATGCCGTCATGCTGAAACTGAACTGAGCCGAACTATAACCTTAAGTCAGAATGGAGGCCTGAACATTGTTCATCCTTCGCAATCCGCATTTAGACAAGCAAGAGGAACTATGATCCACCATCAGCAGTGCAGCACCCGCTGCAGCCTTGTTCCATTCAGAGTTTCAGACAGTAGGTCAAGTGCAGGACCATACTGATGACTGGTTCTATTTATTATCTAATAAGCCACATGATGTTGAACTTGAACCACAATGAATTTATGTAGGAACAACTTGCGGGCATGCAGAATATGATTTTGAGTCTGTTCACCCGGCTTATAATCCGTCTTTTTCAGCTTGTTTTTTCAGCCGAAACAGTATTTTTCTCTCACAACAAATCAGCCAACAGTGTTTTTCAGCCGGCTTATCAGTCCAGCCGAACGGGACCTTTATCACAAGGAGGAATACTGGAGCACATATAGCCACATATCAAGTAGGACAATCTAAAGGTTCACAGCTTGCATACAAGTCCGATAGAACTTGAAGCCAATGATAAAGCTAAAAAGTTTAAGAGAAACAATTGCTTAAAGGGCAAGGAATTAAGGATAAAACCAATCTCATTCATGCACAAAGTGCTGCCCAACTATAGATCTCATTGATGCACAAAGTTCTGCCGCTGATTGCGGCTCGCACAGACAGTGACGAGGACGGCTGGGAGCCTGGGACTGGGAGAAAGAGCGTTGGACACTTGACCTCTTCCAGATGGGCCCCACGTCCGGATGTGGATGGGCTCTCTCTGGTGGCGTTGTAGGCCCATCTCGAAACTGGATAGAGATCGGAGCTCTGCTCCAAACAAGATTTAGATTTGGCTAATATATACGTCCAGCAGATAACCATATTAGGTAACCCATAAAGTTTACAATGCTGGATATTTGATCTGTTAAATAAAAAAACTGTGCACGACGTCAGGGCATCACCATATTATATGATTGATTTAATGAAATTGGAAAAAAATGCAGATAAATGGATACATTTACTGTTCCAGCAAGCATTTTTCTGACAAAGTTGGAAATGTTCATGTTCCGAGCAGGCGAGGCAAACCCCACTAGGAGAGCACAGTGTTATCTTACTTTTTTCTTGAACACACGAAAGGTTTGTGCGTCCTTGTATTAAAGTAGAGAAAATGTTCAATATAATACGCCTGACGGCGCCATATTGGGTCAATAAGTTGTACATGAAAGCTCGGCGCCTAGAGCACAGTGTTATGTTACTGAAGCTGCTCTTAGTCCAAGGTAGTATTAGACTTGACGCAGTGTTTATGCCGTGAGCTGATGCAGTGTTTATGCCGTGAGCTGACGCAGTGTTTAACATGTTAAAACGACATGTTTCAGTGATCATTTTATCCAAGGCTAGACAACAAGTGGCCGATTGTTTGCCATTTAATGTTTAATTCATCGGATGAAGGTTAGAGACCTGAGGCTAATTAGAGTCGTCTCAGAAAGAGTTTGTGTTGCTAAATGATGTCCATTGTGTTCATGGTCTTGCTGACTCGTATATCAGCTGAAAAAGGTGCATGTCTGTCGAAATTGCTATGAAACAGGATGTGAATTAGCAGCTGCAGTAATTCTATGGTTTGAAAAACACATTGCACGATTAAAACTTGTGATCAGGTAATGATTGCAGCATGGGTTCAAGAATTTTTCTTGTTGAAGTACAATAAAATTTGCATCGCAATTTTTTTAATTGAAGTGCAAAACACTATGCGTCTATTTTGCAAGACCTTGACAAATCATCATATGCATCTATCATAATAAGCCAAAAAATCTCCAACCCCACGTCCTTTTCTCTTTCCCAAAATGCTACATCCACATAAAAAAAAACAGTAACATCTTTTCTCCAGTCAACATTGGAACACACAAAAAACCGGATGTGGTCATCACTTTTTCCAAAAAAAAAACGTCTTGGGAAACCTGACATGTCTCACGGGCAGAAAAAAATCGGCTTGGGAAACCTGGCATGTCTCACGGGCAGAAAAAAAAAATCGGCTGAGGTCGTCTCATGCGCGCGCGTAGGGGCCGTGGGCTCTGGGGCTGGTGCGGTGGGAGTGGGGTACTGGATAACTAAATAGTACAGGGTACCAAATAGGGTTGTCTATATATATATATATATATATATATATATATATATATATATATATATATATCAAGAAGGAAGTGTGTGTGTCTGCCTCGGCGATTTTCTTCAGCCTTCCTCCGACTTCACCCCCCCCCCCCCCCCCCCCCGCACATGTCTCGCCTCTTCTCCCCCTACGCCGCCGAGGTCGTCTGCATCATCTGACAGCGGTTTTGGACCGACTCTATCACGTCCCGCCTCTCCCCCGTCACCCGCGACTGATCCTACCCATGAGCATCACGAAATCTATCGCCCCATTCACGAAGGGAAAAAAATCCATCGAGACCCACGCCCATCCATCCACCACCACGCCCTGCCTCAGCCGTCTCTGCCACCATGGCCGACGTTTCCAGCGCCGCCTTCCAGCCCCGTTACCACCTGCTCGCCAACGCCGCTGGCCACCAAGCTCGCTGACAACCGCCATGTCCGACGAGTCCAGCACCTGAACGCAACTCCCGCTGTCCCCTGTCACCGCCTCCTGCCCCAGCCACGTCACCAGCCCAGCTGCACCTCCGTGGCCCCAAAACTCCGACGCCCTAGCCGCACCTCCACTGCCCGAGCCACGCCATCGGTCCAGCCGCACAACGCCGCCCCAGCCATGCTGCTGCCGCCACCCCTGCTCCTGATCCCTCTCCTTGATCTAGCTTGGTCAAGTACGCCATGCTCCTCTATGCGTCAAGCAGAATCCCGCGTGCGGATTCACGCGAGGACGTGCAGATTCGGTGGCCGTGGCTCCGCATCAAAGATTTGTGTGCTCCTTTGGTCCTCCACTGCCGCAGACTGGGGAGCGCATCGCCGAGTGCGAGATGCTGCGTTGTTTCGTCGCCGAGGTGAGTGCTAGGCTGCACACCGCCGCCCCAGCCAAGCCACCATCCAAGCCACACACGGCACACTGCCGCCCCACCCGCACCCTTGCCCCCACCAAAACAGCAAAGGAGGACCAACAGAGCAGACGAGGACCAACAACGGTTCAGGTTTGAAATTTACTCTGCTGCTGTTTTGAGTTTCTTCATTTGGGCCAAACAAACAAAAATGCCCTGTTGTGGCTTGCTGTGGATTTTGTGTCGTGCACAAGGAGGTGTGCCGTGTGCGGAACTGCAGATATTGGGGGAGGGCAAACTGCTTGTTTCTGATAGCCTCCCTGTAATGAGTGGAACAGGTACTGCCTGAGCTCTAAGGTATAGTTAGATTACATTGCTTTTGTTTTTCTGTACATTCTCCATTGAGTTCAGTAGGACATAACCTCCCTGTAATGAGTGGAACAGGTACTGCCTGAGCTCTAAGGTTTAGACTTGTTGGTCAACTACAAGGTAAAATAGAGAGGGACACATTGCCTTTGTTGATCTGCATGGGTTTCAGGAGATCCTGAATACAGGTGAGCATTCCCTAACAATGTATCTGTAACTAAGGATAGGAATAATTGTGGTTTTATTTATTTACATTGTTGGGGAATGCTTTGATCAGCTATTTAGTTACAGAGAATGCTTTGATCTTTTATCTACATTCTTAGGATCAACCAAGTTCTTTAATTGTAGAAAAAAAATCCAAGGTTTGGTTGGAATTAAAGCAATAGTAAGGATACACTATTTCCATTCTCTTTTTTCATCGCTTCCTATTTTCAACTCTTTGTCAAATACTTTTGATGGAGTATTAGGGTTTGTGGATAGATGAGTGGCATTTAGGGTTTACCAGTTCCCTAGATGACACGATCTTCCTCCTTAACCCATGGTCGCATTAAGTCTGCGGCAGCTCGTGGGCGAGCTGCTCCGAAAGGGGGGAGAGATGTCATGTGGGGCAGCCGGAGACCGGCTGCATGCAGCCATGACGGTATCCAGGGGGTGCCGGCTGTAATCAATGGCAATTAGAGTCTAGGGAAGAGATTAGAGTTATTGATGGGGAGAGGAACAAGGGGCTAGAGGCTGAGCTCCTCTATTTATACCCTGTAACCAATTGAGATTGAATCAAGCAATGAACAACAAACACTCCAGTTACCCCAAATATTCTAGTCTCCCTCCATGTTGACTTTGCCCGGTGTGACTTAGAAAAATTCCCATCCAACATTTATTTTTATATTATCAGACATGCCCTAGACCGTAACAGAGGTTGTGCACACTCTGATCATCTTTTTCAAATGTGTCTATCAAGTCAAAAACATTGTACTGGTTTTTCTTTGATTTCAAAGAAATTAGTTTGAATTATGTGTTTTGGTATTAATTGTTAAGATTTTACATATGTTCTATTCGTGTGTTTGTATGCCAAGAGATTTTCTGCATGCCCCGTATCAAAGCACCGGCACTCACCTAGTAGAAATATATTTGGAAGGTAATTACTAACATTTTATTCCATCCTCAAGTGATGATTTAACTCACGGCTGTACTACTATAGAAGTGATGATTTCAGCACATAGGAAAGCTAGGAACCAGCAACATAGGAAAGCTAGGAACCAGCAACATAACATTTAACTCAATACTGTACTACTAGAGAAGTGATGATTTCATCTTGTTCCATCATGACATGCTTGGGGTTGGTTATTTATTCCCCATTGGTTGTAGTAGATGACTATTTAACTGCAGTAGGAGAAAAAACCTGTAATTTGGCTTGAGTTTCTAGAAAATGGAAGTCGTACACCTGGCTGATTGCAAATTCGTACTGCACACCAGCTTCACATATTTTCTCCACTTGTCTAATTACAAGGTTGTTATATTTTTCAGGAAGTGTTGGGCAGTCTTTGGCATGAGTTTCTGGAAAATGGTTCTCCACATAACCTGGTGGATGTGCTCTAGTGTTGGCAAGCCATTGCTTTTGGTTTTCGAGTTCCTATGTGTGCACAAACCTTAGTATGTTAAACACAAAATACTAGTTGCCTGCTGGGATGTGCATTCATGTAATCTTTTGGTGCCTAACTTTGTTGGATGATGTACACAAACATATGGTGTGCAAGACAAGATTGTATGTTATATGTATTAACCTCCATGTGATGTATGTATTTATGTACCTTTATGTGATGGACATTAAGCTTGAATGTGGGTTTGACATGTGCTAAATGTTTTCTAATTTTATTTATTTTTTGTTGTATTTATATCGTCCTGCTGAACAATCTATCGCTATAAATATTGGAATATTGGATGATCTGTTGGTAAATGCTTGGTAAGAGAGCATCTGTCGCTAAAAAGTATCAATGGACTATCTATCACTATAAATATTCAGGGCAACAGACTATTTGTAGGTAAAAGTTCTATTTGTGGCTAAAGGTTTTTAGCGACAGCACTTACACCGTCTGCACAAGTTTGTCGCTATAACTTTTTCGACAGATTGCTTGTCTCTATATCCTCTTTTATCGTCAGATCGTCCATCGCCAATCTCGGTGTTGTGGTGTAGTGGCAGCGGAGCGAGGGTTCTGCTGCACTAGCCACTGGGTTGGTTGGGTTGGGTTGGGGGAAATCGCAGAAGACAGAGCCACAGCCCTCTCCATACTTTGTATACATGAAACTAAGATGGCCGTTGTACCTGTAGCGGTTGCTAAGGAGATGAGGGATTGGTGGATAATGTCGCCGAAGCGAGTTGCCAAAGTTTCAAGGCGGGGCTTCGATTCGAGGATCTTACTCGTTGGTTGGGAGTTATGGAAGGAGAGGAACTCCAGGACGTTTGATATGGTTGCAAAGTCGTCGGCTGCGGTGCTTGGCTCCATCGTTGAGGAGGCCAATCCATGGATTCTAGCAGGTTACCGCCATCTCCGAAGCCTACTGCCGTTAGTCCTAGCTAACTCGTCACAAAGCAACCATGTAAATTAGTCTACAGGGAACTTTTATCTGCCTCCCTTCTGCAGTAATCTATGGATTACTTTTGGAAGATGTAACTAACCGTAACTTAGCCACAGCCCACAAAGCATCAGAAGAGAAAGAGCACGTTGGGCTGTTCCAGATTGAGATCGGTCCAACTTGCTACCTGCTCTGCTCCTCGTCAGGCTTTGTAAATAAGATTTGCCTAATATATAAGTCCAGTAGAATAAATCATTCAATAACCCATTTTTAAGTTTTTGTTGTTGGATATTTAATCTACTCAAAAACTGTAGATGACATCAGCGCATCACCATAGGCGGACCTACAGTTGTGCCCGGGTATTCCCGGGCATACCCAACATTTTTGGGAAAATTTTTAGTAGTTCTTTTTAGAGGTATATACATGTACAATATAGTTAAGCTCTCAAAATTGCGATTCTTCGCTAGTTTCTAGCTGTAATTCGCGTCTACCTGAAAGCAGCCCACAGGCCACACCTAGCGGGACGGCCCAATGGCCCATCTGGCCTTCCCACTCGCTAATCCCCAATTCCCCACTCCCCAAACCCATCAGGCTGCCGTAGGGGTAGGGCAGCCAGCAGCTTGGACCGTTCGACGGACATGGAATTGTGCCACGCCGCCGCCAGGCCGCCTGTCCATGCGGCCGCTCGTGTCGCCCCCCCCCCCCCCCCCTGCCGCCCCGCTCCCCACCAGCAGCTGCGGAGCCGGAGCTGCTCGCTCGGCACGACCTGAGCCGCAGGAGCTAGCGAGCCTTACTGCTCCAGTTCTCTGCTCCGAAGTGCGACTACCCGGGCACAACTGTAGGTCCGCCCATGAGGTCATTCAATATTTGTGAATCTGCAGCAGAGGCCCATGACTATCCCATAAGGACCATCCCCACTGATTATTTTTCCTGTCATGCAAAATGTATTCTTTCATAACAAACAATATAGTCCAGTTGCAATCTAATCAGGGATAGTGCCAATATCGTGTTTGGCGGTAGCTGCTAATCAATCTGCATCCAATCCATTTTGTGTTGACCTGTCCGACGAAGGTATGTGCCATAACCGAATTATGTATAGTGAGAACAAGTGGCATACGTACCAAATGCCCCAAAAGTGTGTTGTAACATAATTTTGTAACCATAGCTTATATATAGTGAGAACAAGTGGCATACGTACCGTAGAAGAAGAGTGCGAGAACACTTTCTCATGCAAGCAATCTAGTAAAATCAGTGACAAAATGGTTGGTCAAATTCCTCCAGCTCTGGGCACATGTCAATAAGTAAATATCTTATGTGTGCAGTTTCATCTGGTCCACCAATTGATTTAAGATTTCGACAATTATAAAACACCAATTTCCGAAGTGATTTGAGATTACTGCTCCACACATGGCCAGGAATGGACACTATGCATTCACAGTCATGAATCACCAGTAACTCAAGGTTGGTGAGGTTCTCCAGGCAACTGGGAAAACAGCCAGCGAACTCCCGACAGCTCCGTAACTTGAGACGTTGGAGAGATGGTGGTAACAACATTCCACTTTGCCAGCTGAAAGGATTCTGACAAAATGAAACATCCAAGTTCTTCAGATGAGGAAAAGTTCCCAATCTATTAGTAGGAAGGGACAGCAAGTCACATGCCCAAATCACAATACTCTCAATGGCAGGAAGATATAGGAGGTCATCGATAGTTTCGAGCTTCCTGCAGGATTTAATGGTTAGGCAAGTGAGTAAGGGGAACTTTCCAATTCTGCTTCTGGCGCTGCTATGGAAAAGGCCGGTGGAAAAACATTCTGAATCTCTAATAATTGTCAGAGAATAACAACGAGTGATCTCCAGTTCCTGCAGTGATGGAAGATTCCACATTTTTATAGGACAGTCCAGTACAAGAAATTTGGTGAGAGAACTACACTCAATGTTGTCGATGAGATCCCCAGAGTTTGCCAGATACAGCTCCTATAGTGATGGAGCAAATAGGCATTGACGCATTGTGATTTGATCTTTGAACAGCTGGACACATGCAGTACTTCAAGGCAAAGCAAATCTCCAAACTTCTCAGTTGGTACACGTTCCAAATTGCTGCAACTGGAAATTTTTATTTTCTTGATGTTAGGCACATAAGCAAGTTGTAGAAATTGTTCTACGCTTGATAAACTTCGGCACCCTTCAATTTGTACATCAGTCAGGGACAAGAAAGTGGTACCGGTGTTGTTGTAACTGTGAAATGATACGCTCTTGACATTCTCCTGACGCTCAACCCCAAGTGATGTTACATTTGACAAGTTTTGTGGATGAACGAATCTTTGAAGGGATTCACCATTGTAGTGTAGAAAAATAATTTCTCTTCTTGGCCCTTCATCAGTTGCACCTCCACGAATGTCGATACAATGAAATTGGAATTTCACTGATTCAAATTTCTGCAGATTGATCAGCATACCAAAGTTTCTAGGGATGTCATGAATCACCCAGCTCTTTGCATAGAAAAACTGCATATTATAAAGACACCAGAATCCTGCAGGAAGGTTCTTGCAAAGGCATGACTCCAAGATTTTAAGGTACCGAAGATGCTTCATATTGTTGATACTATCTTGCAATCCCCACTTAGAGATAGAGGAACAGACCATGACACGCATGCATAAAAGTTCAGCACACCATTTCTCCATAACATTATTGCCAGTTGTACTCTTTAAAGATAGGTCGCAAAGTAGGGTGTGTAGCTTTCTACGCTTGCCTAGATTCAATAAATCAGAACACTTAACATCTCTGCCTTTGAGCACCAACAGATGGCGGACATTTTGAGGGATCTTCTCAAGATCCTTAGTGTCTTTTATTATGAAGCATTCATCCTTTGAATCCAATTTTGCCATGTCATGCATCAAATCATGTATTACATATTTCACCTGGGACCGTGGATATTTCTGAAAAAATGACAGTGTACAAGTTTATCAAAGTATTGATCACCAGCATGTTGATGTTCTACTAAGCCTTCTGCCACCCAAATTTCAGCTAAATCTTTCTTTCTGAAATTGTAATCTTTTGGGTACACTGCACAGAACGAGAAGCATCTCTTTAAATACAATGGTAAATAGATGTAGCTCAACTGAAGAGCTGGCAAAATGTCAGTCTCCTCTTGTCTATGCTCCCACAGCTCGCTTTTGGGAATCATATTCCAATGTGCTTGGTCAAGGCTCATTCCTAACAACCGTCCAAGGTTTTTGCAGCCAAAGGAGTGCCTTTCAACTTTGGGAGTATATTTTTCACCAATCCATTCCAACTCGGGATAATTGTTTGATCTATCAGATCCAAATACACAGAGTTTAAAGAATTTCCAAAACACATCTTCTTTTAAACCCTCTAAGTGAAAGGGATCTATTGTACGCACTGCATCAGCAACCTTCGGTGACCTAGTTGTGACAAGCATCATGCTTCCCTGAAGTACATTTCTAAAAGGTGCACAGAAGCACATCCAGTCTAGCTCATTTTCATCCCACATGTCATCAAGGACAATTAAGAATCTTTTAGTGTTCAGGCTATTTGCAAGAGCACCCTGAAGAAAACTGAGATTTTCATTTTTTGGCACTTTCCTGTAGGATTGTTCTATGGTTTCTTTAGTTAATCTCTTGACATCAAAATCATCCGAGACACAAATCCAAATTATCAGGTCAAAGTGACGTTGCACTTTTGAATGGTTGCAAATATCTTGAGCCAAGGTAGTTTTTCCAACACCCCCAATTCCAAAAATTGGCAAAACTGGAACACTCATTACTGATGAACAGGCTCCACTTCTTTTTCTCTTGTGTCCAGAAGGACCCACCCTATTATTTGTTGGTACACCAAGCAACCTGATCAGCTTTTCTTTTCCTCATCAAGGCCAAAAATCTTTGCCTCAGTGGGGAAAGAGGTGGTCTCAGGCCTAAATGATTTGTCAAACCGTGGAACTGCTTGAAGTAAGCCCATTTTCTCGAGCTGTCCAGAAAGATGATTGAGCCTCTTCTGGATACCAGTCACCTTGTTGAAGCTGCCTTGAGTGGCACTGTGAAAGAAGTCAATGACCAGTTCCACTGAGATTGCATTGCCCTCTACTGAAAGCTTTGTCTCGTACCATCTGATCTCATCTAGAATGTCTTCTGCATCATACACTGCATCTTTGAGTCTTGAAAGGAGCTCAGCCACATAATGATCATGAATCCTCCACTCTGCTAGATCAATGAGGTTGCACATTGCTGGTAGAGTATCACTAAGGCATTGAAGGTCACGCTGCAACTGCCTTACATCTCCATGAAGTTTTTCCTTTTGTATTTCATTCAACTGAAGTTTTGGAGATGAAAAGGCCGATGTAACCCACTGGAACAAATTGGCGCACTCATTCAGGCCGTTAATGGCACTGATGGTCTTTGGTATGTTGATTATGTTCATATTTACTTGACTCTGAAGATTTTGGTTTCTCCTACCCTGGACAAACAGTGGATATTGAGCATTAGAGAAGTATATCTTGTGTTCAGATTTTCAATGTTAGTAAAAGGTATAGATACGGTATTGCAGTTAAGAAGTCAATTATGTCACATTTTTTTGTCATAGAAAAATAATATGATTGATGAGTGCATAAACCCCCAGATATCCTCACCAACCCTATTATCAGCACTCAAAAGACAGGTTAAGCCAAGCCAATTAGCTTACGACACTCGCGACTTAGGGGCGCTCCAGCCAACTGGAATCCCAAGTTGGAGGGTGCCAATTGACACTCGGGGGCTCCCGACTAGACCTCGTCAACAAATATCAAGCCACTGCTGTCATATGTGATTGATCTTGCATGTTCATCTGGGTAAATCCATTTGATGCCTCCGTGCATGGAGATTAATGAATAACTTGTTGCTGCAGGCTAATTTCTAACAGATATAGATAATGCACTACAACTATAAGAGGACACTAATTAAGATCAGAAAAATGGAGCATGAGTGGTTATTTTGTTCAGACATGCATTATGAAATTAAGTGTGGAAAGGCACAGCGCATATTGAGAGATCATACCTTCTCAACGACACTGGGGGATTTCCAGGAGATGTACATTTTGGTTCTACTGCATTTAGACTTTGAACTATGTCCAGTGAAGTAGGCCTTTTATTCGACTCAGGTTCCAGGCATTTCAGGGCTGTAGAGATGCATTGTTGCACTTGTTGGATATGCATTTCCGGTGACATATGCATGGGTGTTATTTCTATAAGTCTGTTCCTCCAACTTCCAACCACCTAAAAATTTGCATAAGTTATTTATCATAAAAAGACATTTGCATAAGTAAGGAGAAATTACAGTATATAATAATACTGAATAATCTTACTTCGTCTGTATAATGCTTGAGAGATGTTTCAGTTGTCTCGCTTATATTGGGATAGTCCCTGCGACCTGTGATTATCTCTATGATTATGACACCCAAACTGAATATATCTGCCTTAGAGGAGATAATTCCCTGGTCTATGTATTCTCGTGCCATATATCCACTGCAGAAGAATTTTGCATAATCAGCTGCAGAAAATAGTAAAAAAATGAAGCTGTAGCAAGAGGCATAGCTTACAGCGTTCCTGCAAAGTTTGTAGTGACAGTTTTGGATTTTTGTTCACCCAAAAGCCTTGACAAACCAAAATCAGCAATTTTCGGCATCATCATGGCATCCATCAGTATGTTTTGAGGTTTAAGGTCCAGGTGAACAATATGACATTTATCATGAAGATAATGCAAGCCTCTGCAAACTCCCCTAATTATCTCATATCTCATATCCCAATCAAGGACCAAAAAGTCATCTGTAGAAATAGAACCAACAAAAAAATGTATAGCACATACTGTAATGGTGCCATGAAAACCACCACCTCTGTGTGGATGGGTGATATATTTGTATCTTGATTATAACTGAATTGTGTGGCTATTGATATAATGGCACAATTGCGTGTGTGTTTTAATCAAGTAAAGTTTGAGAAGGAAAGATCGTAGTATTGTATTTCAACATACCAGAAACATACTTGTCAAGACTTCCCTTACAATGAAATTCAAAGCAGAGCAAACAAGCAAGTGTTTGAACCATAACATGTTTCTCACTCGGTAGCTTCATTGCTTCTGACCTGGTTGCGACACAGTAACCTACAAGTCGTATGACATTTTGGTGTCCGACTCCCATAAGACAAGTAATCTCATTCTCGAATTTGTTATTGTTGTCCAGCAGATGTGCATCAAAAATCTTCTTTACAGCAGTAACTTTGCCGCTCTGTAGAACTCCCTTCATAGCATGTAGGTGAACCATTCATTATCTGTTACTGTTGCCATCGGTTGAAAATCGGAGTGGAAGAGGAATGGCCATACCTTGTATACTACTCCATATGCACCCCTGCCAAGTTCTCATTCAGTAGAAAAATCGCATGTGATGACTTTCAAAAATTCCAGTGGCAAAGACAATGGCTCTGCAGTTGGATCCTGCAGCTTTTTCTCCAATATTTGATGTTCAGTGGCTCCACTATCCATTCCTGATTACTCAAACAATTTTATAGGAAAAACAAATGTCGTTACTCCAACTTGCGAAACAATTTCTCACAAAAGCATACAGCAGGACAAGAAACAAGTGCTCTTGTGGGCTAGCATATTGATACAAACTGTTTTGAATGAATCAATATAAGAGTATCAAAAGAACAAGGGAATAAACAGAGAATTCTTAAGAATAAAAATGGTAACTTCTAGATAAATGACATTTTGTACTAAAGATAGTTCAAAAAATCCTATGTATAAGAGTTACAGTCATATATTACAGAAAAATATTCAGACAGTTTCCAGAAAGAAAAAACAAAGTTTATGCAGTATCCAGATGTATAATAATTATTGAGAAGAGTTCTAAACTCCTCCATAGGATGAAAACAGAGCAAGTGAGCAAGCAACGAGAAATTGCTTGCGAGCGAACATAAAGGGAAATAAATTTTAGGAGAGATGGACTGACTCCTTGTTGCGATGTATAGACAGAAAATATGAAAATGGGACTGGTAGGATCTGCTTCAACAGAAGGGATTGACAGAAGACAAGGGGATGAATAAATTCGCGTCCTCTGAAAATCCTTTTGCCAAATAGCTGTGCACTGTAAAATAGCAAACAAATACAACACGATGGGATGTATGACTGATGTTCGATGATGTCTTGTTTGATTACCTTTCTGTGTGCTTGATGTCAATCAAGTGCTGGCTGCGAAACGCTAAGTGCGTTGGAGATGAGTAGCAGATCTGATTCATGACTTTCTTGGAGGGCATGCTCACCTGTGTTTTGTTGGGAGAAGAAAAATCAGAGAATTAGAAACGACAAAAGGAAGGTGGACATTCCAAAGCAAGCGAGTTGTCAGTTTACAGACTCGGTCCTGGGGATCTAAATGTAACATTCTGCTTCGACACTTCCTGTGAGCTCCCATGCATCTGCTGCTTGTTGGCTATGTCTACGTGAGAGAGAAGAGAATGAGAGCAGAGCAGAGGGGCTTACAGTATCTGAACTCTCTCAGATCAAAAGGCTTCATGTAATCTTCATGGAAGTGCTGCAGTAACTGTGCCGGTCTTCCCCTGTGTACTTTAATCTCCACCCATTTAGGGCCTTGTTTGGATGCATGTATTTATCTCAATCCATATGTGTTGGAGTGGATTGGAGTGGAATTACATATGGATTGAAGTGGATACACTCATACACATGCATACAAACAAAGCCCTAGTTTGTTCCATCCAGGCCAGAGAAATTACCAGCTTGTCCTGATTCAACAGGCAGATTAGATTAGATTAAATTGGAGTAGCAAGCCTTGGATCCCATTGCTAGCTAGCAACCCAGACAAATGATCTGCCAAAACCAGCCTAGACACCAGCAAAGCAAAGATATACTATACATAATACATAGCTCTGACAGGGACCATGCCACAGAAATTGTTGTTGTAACCAAGATCCAAGACACGATCGTTTGCCTAGCTCATCCTCGCCGAGACGCCAACCGATGACCTGTATGAGATTCAGTTTGCTGTGAGCCGTCCGCCCCCACCCTATGGCAGTTGGCAGCACGCGGTCCCCGGGAACTCCCCTGCCTTCCAGTGCCGCTTCCGTTCCTGGAGCTGAGACCGGGAGGCGGTGTAAGCCGGCGGACCCATGAGGACGCGTGGGGTGGATTTACGAGAAGGAGAGGGGGCGAGCGGATAGGAATGATCGTGCGCCGGCGGCGGGAATGCACGAGGGCTCGCCGCCGCACCGCGCGCGCCATGGACAGGGCTGCGTGGCGGTTGGGAGCGGGGAGGAATCGAGGCGACCTCCGCTGCAGCGCTGCCAGCTCTGGGTCCGCGTGGATGTCGCCGATGAAGATGAGGTCGGAGGATCGGAGGCTGGATGAAGCAGAGGCTCGGGTGGGAACAGATTGGTGAGAGCGTGCCCTCTGGGCTCTGGTTTTTGGGCCCAATGATCAGTGACTTCAGGGGACGAATTTGGTTTCTGGGCTCATGGTCCACTTGTCATCAAGCTGAAACTCAGGCCTATCTGTTGTACTCCTAGATGCTTGGATTATATGCCACTGAAGTATTGTACGCCAAACACCTTTTGCTGTTATAAATGAATCTGCATTGTTAGAGACAAACACCACCTAGGAGCACATTTTTCTACCCCAACGAATCCACCCCTATAAGGTGTGTTTGGTTTCCTAGCCAAGTTGTAGCCTGGCTAGAATCCTAGCCTGGGCAACCTTAGTCTCCTCCCACCAAACCAAGCTCTGATTGTTTGGTTGTCTGCAGTCTGTACTATTAGCCTGGTTAGACTCAAGGTGTGTTTGGTTGCTGGTTTATTTTGATACCGTCACCTCTTATCTGAATTGGTAAGGTTACCCTGTGAGGCATTTCGTTCAACAAGTGGTGGATTGCCTTCAGCCATCGCTGCCGTCCTGTGAGAGTTCACGTATTCGTGTTAGACTGTGCCCTGCCGCCCCTTCCTATTCTTCTCCATGCGGCCGGGCGGTGAAGCCATTGGGGGTGGGTGACACTGTGATGGCGAGCGCAGCCATCGGTCATCTGCGACTCCACGACGGTGAACACTGAGTAGCTGCCCAGCAGCCCCAGCTGGTACGTGCATCTAAATCCTGAGATGAAGACAAATCTGACAACTGCTAACTTGCTAAGCCAAAGCCAAAGCCTGCTGTGGTGCTGCCCTATCATCATGTAGTCGCAGCCTCCTCCTCATCCTCCAGCGCACATGCAGCCTCGGCGAGACGTCCTGGACTTCGGCGTTAGCGGCATAAAGGATCGTAGCAGGGGCTCCGATGGCGGGTGGCAAGGTCGTCAGATCCGGCACGCAGGGATGACGGAGGTGCTCGGTGAGCGGGGATGATAGAGGTGCTCGGTCTTCGGTGAGACCGCTGCTGCGCCGTGAGCCGCGCTTCCCTAGCTGCACGAGAGGAACCACTGAGAGGACGGACCACCACCGGAACTGCCGCGATGGAGGACGAGCAGGGGACTGTCGCCGGGGAGGATGAGCAGGCGGAACTCGCGTGCCTTCTCTACTCGACCGGGAGATGACCGGATTGGAGACGGGGCACTGGCCAAGCCTAGCTCCCAAAAAACGCCCGCTCTCTGCATTTTCCTAGAGCCAGGACAAGGGGTGGTCGGTGGCTCCCTCAAGCCTGGCGTCGGGCTCCAAACAGGCAACCAAACATCCCAAAGTTGGTCTCCTGAAGTCTGATTGGGGGTTAGCCACCCAACCAAACAGGCCATCATATGAATTTTGTAGAAATGAGCAAAATCGCATTTTTTTAGAGTAAACACCTAGCAGTGCAGCAGGTGATGGAAAGAACAGGTGAACGATTGGTGCAATACAGACAACGTCAACCACGGACTTAGTGTGTTCACTTTTGCAAAATCCCAAAAGCTAATCCAAAATCACCTACTCAAATGACAAGCATAAGCTTTCATAGCTGCTTTATCTACCTAATAAAGTTGTCTTGTGTTTGGGGGCTCTCTGGTGGTGCTTCTGTGCTGGGTCCAGGGTGTACCACTGGTGCTTTCTATGCATATAAAACTCTCTTTCTCTCTATCAGTGCACATAAACTCTCTCTCTTCTCTGCTTAATCAAAAGCCAAAAAAAGCTCCTGCCATTAAGTTAAAATTTTCTTTTGACATGGCTAAATCTTGTTCACAAAATTGGTGTCCCTCATTTAGGCCAACTTTGACCACCCAAATGAACTAAGGTGGCTGAAGCGGATGGCTACCATGCCAAATCTTTCAAATAATCAAATAATAGCTAAAATTGATAAAATATTGTCAAATTTTGGCTTAGCTTACCTTAGGCATATATTTTCCATGAACCAAGCACACCCAACAAAGAAGCAGGGGGGTTCCTCTCACTCTTACTTCTCTCTAGTAGTATATCAGTAAAACGAATTATTGTGAATATTTCAGATGAAGATCTTAAACTTCAAAGGGAGTGAGCGAAACTTCTCATGTTGCAACTATACAATAAAATTGTGACATAATGTAGTAAGTCACATGGTATACAAAAAGCTCAACAGAAGGTACAATTTTTTTCTGCTCTGCCCCACTTATTTTGCACAGAAACAGGAATTCCATATAGATCAATGTAACACATTAGGCACATAACGTAAAACACAATATATGAATGTTTTTTCATGTCATCTTGCAGCGAAGGGAAGAGAAATAGCCATAAGAACATAAGAACCAGATTCAGCCATTCAGGGAGAACTGACATATTTTGTTTGTTCGGTGTGTCTTCAGGCCCAGCAGCTATTTGCTCTATCTCAACCATCCCCAACTTCCACCTGTCATCTAGAAGATAGTACGATGAGGGAAAAAGGAAATTATTCTTCTATGACAAAAGATGTAAATAGAATCGAACTTCTTTTTGCATAGACACTCATGAACCTAATCCACTAAGTTACCAGTAGTGTAAGTGCAAAAAAAAAAGGGGGGGGGGGGGGGTAGTGGGACTGCTACACTTTCAGAAACAACTGGCAGCAAGGCCTAAGGTATCAATAATTGACTAAGATATAAATATATTATCTAACTCATGAAAATATGACAACCATAGTTTATACTGCAAACAAGTGGCATATGCACCATACAAAAAGAGCACGACAGGTTCTCATTTGTTTGTTGTCACTACTATCAAACGAGCAGGAGGAATTCTGCGTAGGAACGGTCAGCTCCGTCCCCGACCCTCGCGCCGCCCCCATGGCGTGCGAGCCCAGATCCGCCGCCGTCGACCGCGCCCCGCCACTGCAGCCTGCAGGAGCTTGTTCCCCTCCCCGCGACCGTTGGCCCACCCAACCCCCACCGCGAAAGATGCACCACAGCCACAGATCGAGGCCGCTGCTCGCTGAGTAACTCCGGCGGCCGGCACGTCGACAGCTCAGCGCCCCGTCCTCAAATCCATCATCGTGGGGCCGCAAGTCCTCCTCGGCGAGGACGCTGCTACCTCCCACGCGGCGGACCAGGTGACGGGCAGAGCACCAAAGCGTGTCAGCTTCTCCCTTCCTCTCAACGCCCCCCATGGCAGCACTTACTCCACCAACGGCAAAGCTCCCTTGAAATCCCGCCCCCCAGCTGGCCGTCCCTCCTGCAGCCGCCATTACTCCCCCCCACCCGCCAACTACCTCCCGAAATCCTGCCTCAAATCCATCACTTCGGAGGCCCCCGGCTCCGGCTCTGCTGAAGACCTCGGTGCCACTGGATGCGGCGCCACCCGCACTTATGGCGACGTTCCTTCCCAAGGCTCCGGCGACAAGACGGGCGAACAGGGCGCCGCCCACGACGAGGATGGCTGGTCTCCGGTCCGTCGCAGGCGCTGGTGGCGCCGTGTCGAATTCAATGCCCAGGAGTATTCAAGGCGTGCACTGGCTCGCACGCCTCCTCCTCGCCCCACCATCAGCGCCGAGCTCCGAGGTAAATGTCTCCGCTGCCTCTCTCGCGGCCACTACGCCGCTGACTGCAGGGACCCAATTCGCTGTCGCCGATGCGGCCGGATTGGCCATAAAGCCCGCGAGTGCATGGCTTTAGAAGCGCATCCGCTCCCACGATGTCAAGCACCAACCCCTGAGCAGCCACGCCCCCCACCGCTCGACCTCGTCAACTTCCCCAAGCTGCCACAGGCCACTATGTCGCTGCCTGGAGACCCGGGGCTACGTCCGCCGGAGACCTCAGCGGTGGCGGCCGCCACCGAAGCAATGGAGCAAGAGTTTGAGCGGCTGTCCGCGTGTGCCATGGTGGCATGCCTGTGCAGGGACCGCGACGAAGTCAGGCCCGAGGCTATCAAGAGGGCTTTCTGCACCAAGCTCGGCGTTCTGGAGAAGGACATCAAGGTGTCGCGCCACCGGCCGGAGGACTTCCTCATCATCTTTGAGCACCAGCACCATCGCGACGCGGCGGAGAGGTTGGGGCGACTTCCAGTGGGCCACGTCAACATCCGTATCCTGCCATGGCGCATCCTCCCCTACAGCGACCTCACCGACCTCCGCTACCATGTCCGCATCTGCCTCGAGGGAATCCCGGTTCATGCCTGGAACGAAAGCATCGCCAAGAGGGCAATCGCCAGAGCCTGTGACATTGACTACGTCGACCCGCGTACCCGGTGCCGCGAAGACACCAGAGCTTTCTATCTCTGGGCATGGACGTACAATCCATCCGACATCCCGAAGGTAACATGGCTCACTTTGACAGGAAGCATGGTGACAGTGCACGAAGGCACAACTCCACCAAGAGGACGCCGGGGGCTCACCTTCAGGGTGTTAGTCCATCTCGACATCGTCGAGTCGCCCCCGGACGAGCACGGCCGCTCCTCGTCTAGAAAGCTCGACTGGGACTACAGCATCTTCGACGGCGAGCGTGGCCCGCGGGAGCGTCACGACCCGCCACCGCCTGAGCCCAGGCGCGACAGACGCAGAGACGACGACGACGGCGGCGGCGACGGTCGACGCGGACGCCGTCACGACAGGGGAAATGGCTGGGGCTCCAGGCTGATCCGCAGCCTCTCTCGCGCCCCTGCCTGGGAGAGGGAGCGGGAGCGATCGGAATCGCGTCACGGCCGTCGGAACGGCAACTCATCTGCAATCGGGGGTCACCGCCGCCATGCCTCCGACAGTCGTACATCGCCAGCACCGTGCGTGGAACGGCGCCGCTCTGCCTCACCCACGACCCCTCCGCGTCACAGGTCTGCTGCCAGCGAGGCCGGCAACAGCGGCATCCTCCGTTCTCCGTCGACCGTCATCAAGCACGGTGCTGACGCGCCTGTCGAAGCGAACGACAGGGGCGTCGACCTCCCTCCGCGCTCCAACATCGTCGATGACCGGCTGGCGATCAAGATGCCTCCGGAAAGAAGGACCCGCGGGCGCAGCCGCGAACGCGGCAGCCGGCGTCGCAATGGGGCCAAGCAGCGATCACCGACCCGACCTGCACCACGAGAACCGACCCCGGACCCTCCCCAACGCTGCAATGCAAGGTGCCTCTCTGACAAAGCACATGACAGCGACGACCGCTCCCCAAGTCCATCGGCAGCGCCACGACACACGATCGAGCAGGTTTCGGTATCACCTGACCCCCCTCTATCGTGCAGGAACCTCCCACAGAATGGAGCAGAGGAGGCGTAGGGGCTGCATCAGAACAGCTTTCCCAGGTGCCTAACCACATGGATGCAGTACCTTCCCCGCCACCGCATGCAGCTGCTTCCGCGCGGGCGAACCGCTTCAAGCCGGGCCACTTCTACTCCAGGTGCAGAGTCCGCGGGCCGGGCCACACCGGAAGGCGTCCAGGCTGCGCGTCCCCAACGACTGCGACAGCGCCCGCTCCAGCATCACCAACGGCCGACCAGGAGCGCAACACGGAGTCTGCGGCAGCGACGTTCCTTGACGCGATCTCGCGTCCCCTGCCTCCTGCCCTACTCCAATTACCACCAGGCGGGAACGGCCATCAGCAGCGACGCAGGAGGCGCCCACCTCCCCCGGTGCGGAAAAGCGTCCGCATCGCGGCCAAGTGCTGGCCCAAAGGCGACACCCAGGAACATGCGCGGCAGGTCCTCATGAAGCGTCTAGGCGTCCTGGAAGAAGACAACCTCACCCCTGATGATCAGTTCCTGCGCTACATCAACCTCTTCCAGGGACCGCTCAACGACTCAGCCGTCATGGCCTTGACGGCCCTGTGCGGCCTCGACGACAACACGGGAACAGCTACTGCTGTTCATGTTTAGATGCAATGTGTCCACGCTTCAGGGGTCCAATCCTCCATCCATGTTAGCCGTCATGCATCATTTAGCTCCCTGCACTACTGTGTTCCATCGTTTAGCTTCCTGCACTGCTGTGTTCCATCGTTTAGCTTCCTGCACTGCTGTGTTCCATCATTTAGCTTCCTGCAAGTTCATGTTCATCAAATGTGGGTTCTGCTCACTGGATAAGGGACCAGACAGGGTGACAGCCAGGGGCCTCAAGTCACCGCTGCTGCAACCCAGTGAACCAGTACGCCCAGCTGTTAGTCGTCGTCATTCTACGTGCTTTATACTACTACAACGCGTCTCCATGCTAGAAACCTTTGGCCTTTCTTTTTGGCCAGCATTGGACGACATCCTCAGTCTGTTTTGCTTCCAGTTCATCATTGGTCTCTCTGTGTGCCTATTTCGACTGCTCTATGATCTCCCTTCAGGTTGTCCGTGCCCAGACTTTGCATGTATTGCTGCGATGGGGGTTCCCAATTTGTTTTAAATGGCACAACGAAATTGTCGACTTCTCAACTGGAATGTGAGGGGACTGAACGACGCCGCCAGACAAGACACAGTAAACGAACTTGTGACAGACACGGGCGCCACCATTGTTTGCCTCCAGGAGACAAAGCTGCAACTAATGGATCAATGTGTGGTGACCCGGACTGTAGGCCCAAAATTCGCCAATTCCTTCGCCGTGCTGCCGGCCGCGCAAACCAGAGGCGGCATCCTTCTCGCCGTCAATGAAGATTTCTTCGATTTAGCGAACATACAGCTATCCACAAATACGATCACCGCGACTATTGCCATGAGGGCAGATGGGACACAATGGCAAATCACGGTGGTCTACGGGCCGCAAAGGGATGATGATAAGATCCAGTTCCTTCAGGAATTAAGAAACATTCCACCTCCCGACCATGACAGGTGGCTCATCTTAGGCGACTTCAACCTTATCTACCAAGTGGAAGACAAAAATAATTCAAACCTTAATCGGCGGTTAATGAGTTCCTTCAAGGCGGCCATTGATGATCTGAGGATGAAGGAAATAAGGTTAAATGGACGCCGTTTCACATGGAGCAATGAACAGTCCAATCCAACACTAACAAGAATCGACAGACTCCTGTGCACCCCCGAGTGGGAATTGTTATTTCCAAAGTGCTTCCTCCACTCCTTGCCATCGCTCATGTCGGATCATACGCCGCTCTTGTTGCAAGGAGAACTCGACCACTACTGTAACCCGTCCTTCCGCTTTGAGAATTTTTGGACCGATATGCAAGGTTTCCAGGAAGTGGTACACGAGGCTTGGGGCAGGCTGGTTAACACCGAGCTGCCCATCAAACGACTACACGTCAAGCTGGCCAGAGCAGCAAAAAGCATAAAAAAGTGGCGTAGAGAAATGATAGGGGACACAAAGCTACAACTGGCCATAATCAAAGAAGTCATTCTACAACTGGAAGCGGCACAGGAGTCCAGAGCTCTCACAAGCCAGGAGGCCGAGCTTAGACGTCGCCTCAAAATTCGTTGCACCGGCCTAGCAACCATTGAGAAATCCAGGATAAGGCAAAGATCGAGGCTCACCTATATCTGCTGCGGAGATGCCAACACCAAGTTTTTCCACATCAGAGCAAATGCACGCCGGAGGAAAAATTATATTCATTGCCTGCACAAAGATGGGGGCATGGCATTCGCACATGAGGAGAAAGAAAAAGTGATTGCAGACTATTTCAGAACTCATTTGGGCACACCGACCGCAAGAGCTAGGACCTTGGACTGGCAGTCTCTTGGATACACGCCGCGGAACCTTGGGGAGCTGGAAGTGCCCTTCACAGAGGATGAAATCCGGGAAACGATCAACATGATGCCGTCGGACAAAGCACCGGGACCAGATGGTTTCACTGGAGCTTTTTTCAAAGCTTGCTGGGAAACTATCAAAGTGGACGTCACGGCCGCCATAAATAAACTATTTGAAATGAACTCCCAGGGCTTCGAGCTGATGAACTCGGCGAACATCGTTCTTCTCCTAAAAAAAGAAGACGCATTAAGGATCACAGACTACAGGCCCATTAGCCTCATTCACAGCTTTGCAAAACTCTTCGCAAAGCTGCTAGCCAACAGGCTCGCCCCACTTCTCAACACCTTGGTCTCAAATTGCCAGAGTGCATTCATCAAGAAGAGAAGCATCCATGACAACTTCCTATACGTACAGACCACAGTTAGGAAGTTGCATAAACTAAAGACGCCAGCCCTTTTCATAAAGCTTGACATCCACAAAGCCTTCGACACAATTAATTGGAGCTACTTGCTGGAGGTGCTCCAAGCCTTGGGTTTTGGACCGCGCTGGTGAGAATGGGTGTCCATACTCTTTCGCACAGCCACTTCGAGGGTGCTTCTCAATGGGCAGCATGGACCTACTTTCGATCATGCCAGAGGAGTACGACAAGGCGACCCTCTATCACCCATGCTCTTCATCCTTGCCATGGACCCTTTGCAACGTATTCTCGACTTGGCGACCCAGCACGGGACACTCTCCCCCCTACCCCCGGCCGCTGCTAGATGGAGAACCTCCTTATATGCGGATGATGCGGCCATCTTTATAAACCCGCGAAAAGAAGATCTAGAGGCGGTCAAGGCGATTCTCCAGGAATTTGGAAATTTCTCAGGCCTCCATATAAATCTAGAAAAAAGCTCTATCCACCCAATTAGATGCGAGGAGGTCGACCTGGACCACGTACTCTCCTCCTTTGCAGGGGTCAGAGGCACCTTCCCTTGTCGTTATCTTGGGTTGCAGCTTCACATGCGTACACTTCGAAAGATCCATGTGCAGCCCCTCATCGAGCGCATCAGCCAAAGGCTCCCTGGATGGAAAGGAAGATGGCTCAACAGAGCTGGCCGCCTCACCTTAGTCTCGTCAGTTCTCTCTTCCATGCCAACTTACCACCTCACGGTGTTCCCGCTTGCAGCTTGGGCAAGGAAAAAAATTGACAAAATTAGGAGATCATTTCTTTGGAAAGGGGAAGAAAATGCAAATGGGGGACACTGCTTGGTCAATTGGCCAACGGTATCAAGACCCAAAGATCTTGGCGGACTAGGATTACCTGACTTGGACAAATTCGGAAGAGCTCTCCGTCTACGCTGGCTGTGGCAAGATTGGGTGGATGACTCCAAACCTTGGGCGGGTGCGGAGTTACCTTGCAACGAGCTCGACCGGCTACTCTTCAATGCTTCAACAAAGGTAACAATTGGTGATGGCGAAAAGGCACGCTTCTGGCACAACAATTGGTTGGATGGAGAGGCCCCAAGACATCTAGCGCCCCACTTATTCGAGCTAGTCAAAAGGAAAAATAGATCAGTCAAGCTTGAACTTCGAAACAATAGTTGGATTCGATCACTAAATGGCCGGATCACCACCGCTGTCCAAATTGAGGAATTTGTCTCCCTGTGGATCAGAATCCAAAACATCCACCTCACACAGGGCGTACGAGACTCCATCGTTTGGAGATGGACAGCTGATGGCACTTACACTGCCAAGTCAGCTTATAGGATCCAATTCAGAGGTTCCTATGGGGGCTTCCGGAGCGACCTCATATGGAAAGCACATACAGAGAACAAATGTAAAGTGTTCACCTGGATTCTGGTGAGAGAAAAAATCCTCACGGCAGATAACTTGCAGAAGAGAGGATGGCCCCATCAAGACCACTGTGCTTTGTGCAACGGACAACTTGAGACAGGACTGCACTTGTCACTATTTTGCCCATTCGCCAAAGTAGTATGGAGTCTCATTCTATCCTGGGAGCACTTCGATGCCCAATTGACCCTGCCATCTCAGGATCCAGTCCATTTAATCTCATGGTGGGAGGAGGCTGAAACCAAGATAAACAAGGGAGAAAGAAAACGGTTCAACGGTATGGTGATCTTCACATTATGGAACCTATGGAAGGAGAGGAATAGAAGAATCTTCAACAATGCTCATGAATCGGCAATGCAAGTGGCTTCAAGAGTCAAAGAGGACATTGAACAAAGGAACAGGGCTTTAACTTGGAGGGGGTAATCAACAAAGAAAAGTTGTAATCGATTTCCTGTTCTATCTCTTTTTATTCTCTCTTCGAGGGGGGCGTGCCATCTACACCTGTACAGAAACTTCTAATTCCTCTCTTAATTGAAAGGCAGAGCTCCTGCCATTGCGTTCAAAAACAAAAAGAGCACGAACTCACTTTCTCGTGCAAGCAATCTAGGAAAATGAGCCTTTCCTCAGTGGTTGGTCAATTTCCTTCAACTCTGGGCACCTATCAATAAATAAATCTTTTATGTGTGCAATTGCTTGTGGTCCACCAACTGATTTAAGCTTTGGACAACGATCAAGCTTAAGTCTCTGAAGTGATTTCAGATTACTGCTCCATATATCTCCAGGAACGGAGACTAAGCATTTACAGTAAGAAATATGCAGTTCCTCGAGGGAGGTGAGCTTCTCCAGGCAACTGGGAAACAAGGCAGAGAAATCCCCACAGATCGATAGCCTGAGGTTTTGTAGAGATGACGGTAACAGCATTCCACTTTGCCAGTTGAGACCTAGACAATATGATATGTCTAAATGCTTCAGGCGAGGACAACTTCCCAATCTATTAGCTGGCAGGGACAGCAAGCCACAGTTGTTAATGCGAATTCTCTCAATGGCAGGGAGATAAAGGAGGTCATCGATAGTTTCAAGCTTATAGCAGAACTCAATGGTTAGGTGAGTGAGTAACAGGAACTTTGCCATTCTGCTTCTGACCCCAGCATGGAAAATGTCAGTGGATGTAGGTTCTGAATCTCTAATAATTGTCAGAGGGGGACAATAACTGATCTTGAGCTCTTGCAGTGATGGAAGATTCCACCTTTGCAGTTTGATGGATTCAAGAGTGTTGTCCCATAAGTGCAAGATGGTGAGCGAACTACACTCAATGTTGCCTCCGAGATTCCCAGAGTTCGTCAGATACAACTTCTTTAGGGATGGGACAAACAGGCATTGTGATTTGATCAATGGACAATGGGATACGTGCAGTACTTCAAGGAAACACAAATCTCCAAACCTATCTGTTGGTACAAATTGTAAACTTCCGCAATAGGAAATTTCTATTTTCTTGATGACAGGCACATAAGCTGGTTGTAGAAATTGTTCGAGGCTTGATAAGTGTTGGCAATTGTCAATGACTACATCAGTCAGGGACGAGAAAGTGCTGTCAGTCAGGGCAAACAAATGTTGTGATTTGATCATTGGACAATGGGACACACTCAGTGCTTCAAGGAAACGCAAATATCCAAACCTTTCAACTAGTACTGATTCCAAACTTCTGCAATGGGAAATATTTAACTTCTTGATGATAGGCACACAAGCTGGTTGTAGAAATTGTTCGAGGCTTGATAAGCTTTGGCAGTTGTGAATGGTTACATCAGTCAAGGATGAGAAAGTGCTATCAATGGTTCCGCTTCTGGCCTCACCATGGAAAATGTTAGAGGCTATAGGTCCTGAATCTCTAATAATTGTCAGAGAGGGACAATAACGGATGTCAAGCTCCTGTAGTAACGGAAGATTCCACATTGGCAGTTCGATGGATTCAAGAGGTTGGTTTGATAAATGGAAGATGGTGAGAGAACTACACTCAATGCTGTATCCGAGATTCCCAGAGTTTTCCAGATATAGCTTCTTTAGGGATGTAACAAATAGGTGTCGTGATTTGATCTCTGGACAATGTGACACATGCAGTACTTCAAAGAAACACAAATCTTCAAACCTATCTGTTGGTACAGATTGCAAACTTCTACAACAGGAGATTTTTATATTTTTGATGATAGGCACATAAGCTGGTTGTAGAAATTGTTGGAGGCTTGATAATTTTTGGCAATTTGCAATTTCTACATCAGTCAAGGACAAGAAAGTTCTGTTAGTGCTATCATAACTGTGAATTTTCTCTGAGTTTTGTGGATGAAACCAGCTTGGAAGAGATTCACCATTATAGTTTTTGAGCCAAAACTGACTTCGTTGCCATTCGTCAGTTGCACCTTTAAGAATACCAACTGAATGTATACGATGAAATTGACATTTCACTGATTTAAATTTCTGCAGGTTGATTAGCATACCAAAGCCGCTAGGAATGTCATCAATCTCCCATTTCTCAGCATATATTATCTGCATATTGTAGAGGCAACAGAATTCTGCAGGAAGGCTCTTGCAAAGGCAAGGGTCCAGGATTTTTAGGTACCGAAGATTCTTCAAATTGCTGATACTACTTGGCAACCCCCACTTAGAGATAGAGGAACAGACCATGACACGCATGCAGAAAAGTTCAGCACACCATTTCACCATCGTAGTATTGCCAGTTTCGCTCTTTAAAGGCATGTCACAAAGTAGGGTGCGCAGCTTTCTATGCTTGCATAGATTCATTAAGTCAGAACACTTAATATCTCTGCCATTGAGCACTGACAGATGGAGGACATTCTGAGGGATCCTTCGAAAGTCCTTTTTATCTTTTATTACACAGCACTCATCCTTTGAAACCAGTTGTGCCATCTCATGAATCAAATCATGCATTACATATTTGTCATTAGCCCATGGATGTTTCTGAAAAAATGATAGATATGCAAGTTCTTCAAAGTACTGACCACCAGTATGTTGAAGTGAAACATTAGGTTGATGTTCCACAAAGCCTTCTGCAACCCAAATTTCAACTAAATCTTCCTTTTTGAAATCGTAATCAGTTGGGTACACTGCACAGAATGAGAAGCATCTCTTTAAATAGAATGGCAAATACATGTAGCTCAAACGAAGAGCTGGCAAAATATCAGTCTCCTTTTGTTGAAGCTCCCACAACTGACTCTTAAGAATCCTATCCCAATGTGCTGGGTCAAAGCTCATTCCTAACAGCCGTCCAAGGGTTTTTGCAGCCAATGGAGAGCCTTTCAACTTTGGGAGTATTTTTTCACCAATGCATTCCAACTCAGGATCATTGTTGGAGCCTTGGAGGTATCAGATCCAAACACACAGAGTTTAAAGAACTTCCTAAAGACATCTTTGTTCAAACCCCCTAAGGGAAAAGGATCCATTGTATGCACTACATTAGCAACCTTCGGAGACCTAGTGGTGACAAGCATCATGCTTCCCTGGAGTACATTCCTAAAAGGTGCACAAAAGCGCTTCCAATCTTGCTCATTTTCGTTCCACATGTCATCAAGGATAAGTAAGAATGTTCTGGTGTTCAGGCTATCTGCAAGAGCACCCTGAAGAAAATTCAGATTATCATTTTTTGGCACTTCCCTAGAAGATTGTTCTAGGGCTTCTTTAGTTAACCTCTTGACGTCAAAATCATCTGAGACACAGATCCAAATAATCAGTTTAAAGTGACATATCACTTTTGAATTGTTGCAAATATCTTGAGCCAAGGTGGTTTTTCCAATGCCCCCAATTCCAACAATTGGTAAAACGTGAACACTCGTTCTTTTTGCTTCATTACTATCAATGGTGGCACAAATTTGGTTGCTTGCTGATGAACAAACTCCATTCCTTTTCCTCTTGCATCCAGAAGGACCCGTGCTATTATCTATTGGTACACCAAGCATTGTGATCAGCTTCTCCTTTTCCATATTACGACCAAAAATCTCTGGCTCAATGGGAAAAGCAGTGGTCTCAGGCCTGAACGATTTGTCAAACCGTGGAAGTGCTTGAAGTAAGCCCATTTTCTCAAGCTGTCCAGAAAGATAATTGAGCCTCTTCTGGATATCAGCCACCTTGTTGAAGCTACTCTGAGTCACACTGTGAAAGAAGTTAACGATTGGTTCCACTGAGATCGCATTGCCTTCTACTGTAATCTTTTTCTCATACCATCTAACCTCATCTAGAAGGTCTTCTGCATCATACACTGCATCTTTCAGTTTTGAAAGGAGGTCAGCCACAAAATGATCATGGATCCTCCACTCTCCTCGATCAATGAGGCTGTACATTGATGGTAGAGTATCACTAAGGCATTGAAGGTCACTCTGCAAGTGCCGTACATCGCCTTGAAGTTTTTCCTGTCATGTTCCACTCCACTTGGATTTCAAAGATGATATGGCAGATATAACACACTTGAACAAATTGGCACACACATTTAGGCCGTTAATGGCACTGATGGTCCTGGGAATGTTGATTATGCTCATATTTACTTGACTCTGAAGATTTTGGTTTCTCCTGTCCTGGGTAAACAGTGGATGTACTGAGCATTAGAAAAGTATATCTTGTGGTCTGATTTTTAATGTTGGTAATGGGTATAGATACGATAATGTAGTTAATACAACAAATATGTCACATTTTTTGTCATGGAAAAGGAATACAAGTAGTTTTAGAAGCTGGCATCAATGTCGTCTGTTGAAATTGCTTCCTACAGCTCAAATCATGATCAACCACTGACAGCATCCGCTCACTAATCAACATCAACTTCCTCATCATCGCCCTTGTACCTATCCGCAAAAATATTGCTTGAAGAGACAATGTTTCCTACATCATCGTAGTCACCCTCCCTTAACTTCTTCTTCACTGTAAATGATTCTGGTAGATCAGTTCCCTTGCTATCTTGGACATGTTCTAGAGCATCTTCAGGTCTATAGTTCTCTGATGTTGGGATCATATCATCGTCATTCTCTCTCTGTCTCTTTCCAGTTTTTGCTTCTTCACTTGTTGGGAGGGAAATAGGTCTTTTTCTCAATGCTGAAACATGGTTTTGTCTTTGGTCACTTGGGCTCATTTCATTAGCATTATATGGATCTTCATTGGCAGTAATCCCGATGGAACCCTGCTCCTTGGTACAAGGCTTCAAAATATCTGAAGCAAGCAAATCTGCTAGCCTCTCAAAGCGAGCCTGAGACCTCTTTAAATCCTCCTGTGCTTTTATATAACGCCCATGTGCTTTGATTAGCTTTTTGGTTTTGGAGGTCATCCTTTGGCATTTCAAAAATTTTTTGTCATGGAAAAATAATATTATTGATGATGAGTGCACAAACCACTGATATCCTCACCACGCCTATGATCAGTACTCAAAGATGCGGTAAGACAACTACATGTTAGCTAACGCGCGCTGTAGTAGCAGATCAAGTGCAGTTAGCTAGGCTGCAGTAGTAGATCTGAGTACAGATGATGCAGGAGAATTATGGCTACAAAGTATCACCACTACAGCACAACAATCTTGTCCGACAGGATGTCACATATAGGAGTAGCAGCACTACCAACTACACGTATTTGTAACCCCACCCACCGTGCTATTGGGGAGGAGCATTCGTAGTCATGCGTCGGGAGCATAGGCTTCGGCTAAACCTAGTCAACAAATGTCGAGCCTCTAGTGTTGTATGTGAATAGCCTGTCGCTATGAGGGCTACTTTCTAACAATAGATGCAAATAATTGGACTACAACTATAATAGGGACACTAATTAAGATTTAAAAAAATGGAGCATGAGTGGTTATTTTGTTCAGACATGCATATTAATTTGGACACTCTTATGAAATTAAGTGCGGAGAAGTGCACTACATATTTAGAGATCATACCTTCTCACCAACACTGGTGGAGTTTTCAAGAGACCTAGATTTTGTTTCTTCTGCATTTAGACTTTGAACTATGTCCAGTGAAGTAGGCCTTTTATTCAAGTCAGGTTCCAGGCACTTCAGGGCTATAGAGATGCATTGTTCCACTTGTTGGATATGCATTTGTGGTGACATATGCATGGGTATTAGTTCTAGTCTTTTCCTTCAACTTCCCACCACCTAAACATTTGCATAAGTAATTTGTCAAAAAAAGCATAACTAAGTTGGAAAATTATGTTACGTAATACTGAATATCTTACTTCTTCTGTGAAGTGCTTGAGAGATGTTTCAGTTCTCTCACCGATATTGGGATAGTCCCTGCGACCTGTGATTACCTCTATGATTATGACACCCAAACTGAATATATCTGCCTTAGGGGAGATAATTCCTCTGTCTATGTATTCTTGTGCCATGTATCCACTGCAGAAGAATTTTGCATAATGAGCTGTAGAAAATAGTAAAAAAATGAAGCTCTAGCAAGAGGCATAGCTTACAGTGTTCCAGCACAGTTTGTAGTGACAGTTTTGGATTTTTGTTCACCCAAAAGCCTTGACAAACCAAAATCAGCAATTTTCGGCATCATCATGGTATCCATCAGTATGTTTTGAGGTTTAAGGTCCAGGTGAACAATATGACATTTATCATGAAGATAATGCAAACCTCTGCAAACTCCCCTAATTATCTCATATCTCATATCCCAATCAAGGACCAAAAAGTCATCTGTAGAAATAGATCAACAAACAGAAAAAAAAATATGTATGACACATACTGTAATGGTACCATAAAAACCACCACCTTTGTGTGGATGGGTGATATATTTGTATCTTAATTATAATTGAATTGTGTGGCTATTGATATATAATGGCACATTTGCCTGTGTGTTCTAATCAAGTAAAGTTTGCAAAGTAAAGATCGTAGTATTGTATTTCAACATACCAGATACATGCTTGTCAAGGCTTCCCTTACAATGAAATTCAAAACAGAGCAAACATGCAGGTATTTGAACCATAACATGTTCCCCACTAGGTAGCTTCATCACTTCCGACCTGGTTTGGACACAATAACCTACAAGTTCTACGACATTTTGGTGCCTGACTCCCATAAGACAAGTGATCTCATTCTCGAATTTATTATTGTTGTCCAGCAGGTGTGCATCAAAAATCTTCTTTACAGCAATAACTTTGCCGCTCTGGAAAACTCCCTTCATAGCATGTAGGTAAACCAATCATTATCTGTTAGTGTTGCCGTCAGTTGAAAATTGGAGTGGAAGAGGAATGATCATACCTTGTATACTACTCCATACGCACCCCTGCCAAGTTCTCGTTCAGTGGAAAAATCACATGTGATGACTTTCAAAAATTCCAGTGGCAAATACATTGGTTCTGCAGTTGGATCCTGCAGCTTTTTCTCCAATTTTTTCTCTAATATTTCACGTTCAGTAGCTCCACTATCCATTCCTAATTACTCAAGCACTTTTATAGGGAAAACAAATGTGGGTGCTCCAAATTGTGAAACAATTTCTCTTGCGTCTAGCAAATTGATACGAGCTGTTTTGAATGAATTGATATAAGAGCAGCAAAATGAATGAGGGAATAAACAGAGAATTCTTGTAGAGAATAAAAATGGCAACTTCTAGATAAATCACATTTTGTACGAAAATAGTTCAAAAAAACTCTAATCTAGAAGTGTAAGAATTATATGTTAAAAAATGTTCACACGGTTACCAGAAAGAAAAAAAAGTTTATGCAGTGTCTAGTTGTATAGTAGTTATTGATAAGAGTTCCAAACTACTCATTAGGATGAAAACAGAGCAAGCAACAACAAATTTCTTGCAAGAGAACAAAAAGGGAAATCAAATTTAAGGAGAGATGGACTGACATCTTGTTGTCACTTTCAAAGATTAGTAAACATTATTTATAAATACTAAGGAAGTTAATACGGCAAGTATTTGTCATAGTAGAAAAACATAATGTTGTCTCTAAAGCTTACTTTAGATGAATATTTCCTCGCCAAAAACAGGAGAGGATAATGAATATGACAAGTGAAGTTTTGACATGCCAGTGCAAAAGTTAAAGCAGGCACTACTTGGCGAAATAGCTGTGCACCTTAATGGAAAATAAAGTAATATTCACAACTGAAAAAGAGCAAACAAATACAATGATTACCTTTATTTAGTATTTGATTAATGATTACCTTTAATTAGTATTTGATTAATGATTTAGTAAGACGTTGGGAATAGCAGATCTGGTTTGTTGGGAGAAAAATCAGATAACCAGTAAAGATGAAAGGAAAGTTAAAAGGACCAAGTGAGCGTGACTTACAGGGTTACAGAGGCTCGGTTTCAGGGATCAACATGTTCCTGCTACAAGCCTACAACACTTCCTGTGAGCTTCCATGCATCTGGTGGCTGCTGCTTACAAAAGGTAAACGCGATAGAAGAAAAGAGAAGGAGGAAAGACGGGCTTTATGTAATCTTCCTGGAAGTGCCGGTCGTTGTAAGTGGCAAGCATTTTAATCTATTTATTCCAGGCCGGCCGGCCGGCCAAAGAAATTACCACATTGTCCTGATCTCCTGTCATCCACATGGAGACAAAAACTAATGTCAACATACCAAGCGAAATTAAACATTGTTAAACATGAAACTAAAAGTTCTAGTCTACAATGGCCAGGCCGGTTTTTCTGTCTCCTGTGCAGATGCTGTGGCAGCACGGGCAGCCAGGTTGATTTCTGGGGCCGGCCAGGTCAGTTTTTTTTGAGGAAGGCCCAAATCGGCTCAATTTTTACTCCAATGAACTTGGAGCCAGTTTTAATGATTGGAGAACTCCCATTATGGATTACTTGAGTAACCCAAGTTACGGGTGATTTATATTTGCTTTCTGCCAAATGCTTGCCGTTGAGATGCTTGAATTCAGGATGTTAATATCTGCTTCAGGCTTGCCAAGCCATGGTCTTTTTGGGAGGACATTCAATTAATTCATTTAAATAGGACACTAATTCAGATGTGTTGATTGTGCCAAACTCAGTTTCGAGAGCAATGTCAGAATTTATCTTGCATGGTGGCAGTTGTGTGCACACGCAAAAGATTTGATAAGAAAAGATGAGGACATCACTGTGAAAGGTTCATAGCAGCAAACAAAACATATCGGTGAAGACGGAAAGCAGAAGCTGTCACCTCAAAGCAAAAATTGAGTTTTGGGCCCAACGAAGATGCCATTAGTACGCAAGCTTTACTAAAAGCATGGGCATGTGTTGATAGGCAAAATTGTCCAAAGTGCATACGGACTCTACCACCATGTTTCTATCATCGAGACGGTCAAAAAGTATACTTGGATCATCTTATTTGAAGCCTAGACAAACAAAACAACTTTTCGGGGGCTAACCTAGCCAGAACCGGCCAAGCCGGATTTTTCAACTTCCTCAAATGGAAGAATGTTGCACCATTGCATTCCTCTCGCCGAACTGATCGAAAAACATATATGAATCGCCTCGTCTAGAGTCATGATGAATTAATTATGATATTCATAATTCTTTGGCAACGCTGCACATGAGGAGGGAGAGGTGAGTTTGGAAGGTCAAGTGGTGCCTAAGAAAGATGCCTTACGTTATCTAGGATCGATACTACAGAAGGATGAAGATATTAATGAGATGTTTGCCATAGGACCAAAGGAGGGTGATGAAGTGGTGCCAAGCATCTGGCATTCTCGGTGACAAGAGGGTACCACAAAAAAGCTTAAAGGCAAGTTTTATAGAACAACGATTAGACCCGCTATACTGTATGGAGCAGAATGTTGGCCTACAAAAAGACGACATATCCAACAACTGAGTGTTGCGGAAATGCGTATGTTGCGCTAGATTTGTGGTCACACAAGGATGGACCGAGTTTGGAGCGATGATATACGTGATTGTCTAGGGATAGCACCAATTGAAGAAAAGCTTGTCCAACATTAGTTTAGGTGATTTGGCCATGTCCAAAGGAGATCTTCAGAGACACTAGTGCATTGTGGAGTCCTAAGTCAAGATATTAATGTGAGGAGAGGTAAAGGAAGACCGAAGTTGACATGGGGGAGACAATAAAAAGAGATTTGAAATGTTGGGATATACCTAGAGATCTTTGTTTGGATAGGAGTGCTCGGAAAGCAGCTATTGACATGCCAGATCCGTGACTAGGGGCTCATGTTGGGTTTTAACTCTAGCCTACCCCAATTTGCTTGGGACTAAAATGCTTTGTTGTTGTTGTTGTTATTGTTGTTGTTGTATGGACCCGTAGAAACTGGCTAGGTCGATTCAGGAACTAGCCAGGCCATTTTTGGCAGGCCTAGATCGGATCTAAATCGAACCGGCCAGGCTAGTTTTGGCAGGCCTAGATCCAATCTAAATCATGTGTTTAACGTGTTTTGGAAGGGCCACAACGAGTTAGGTCCCCAACACACATAATCGACACAAAATCAATCTACTACCTCTCTTTTACCCTCTTTTCCATCTACTTCTTCTCGTTCTTCATCTCCGCTTCATGGCTGGTGGGTCGACGACGGCGAAGCTCTAGAGCGGTCAGGCTAACTAGGGCAGGTCATAGCCGCCACACATCCCAATAGGGTCCTCCTGGATGTGTGGGGTTTGGGGTTTCAATAGACCTCATCGGCATGTCTTGCTTATCGTGCTCTCGACGAGAGGCTCCTCCGGCGACAATGTCTTGCATATCGCGCTGATCGCTGGAGGCACCAGGTTTGAGTGCGAACAAAACCTAGGGTGCCGGTCGACCTAAAAGTTGGCTAGGCCCTACAACGAACGAATTACCTCCTTACAAGTGTGGTGACCTAATTAAGCATCAACAATATGCCTAAATGTGAATGGATCAAGTGCTAGCTGCAAACTGTGTTGAAGATGAGTAACAGATCTGATTTAGTAAGACTTGCTGGGAATAGCAGATCTGGTTTGTTGGGAGAAAAATCAGATAACCAGTAAAGATGATAGGAAAGTGAAAAATGACCAAGTGAGCGTGACTTACAGGTTAACAGAGGCTCGGTTTTGGCGGATCAACATGTTCCTGCTACAACACTTCCTGTGAGCTTCCATGCATCTGCTGGCTGCTGCTTACAAAAGGTAAACGCGAGAGAAGAGAAGAGAAGGAAGAAAGACAGCCGTAGTAAAGTGGCAATCCTTTTAATTTAATCTTCCTTGAAGTGCCAGCCGTAGTAAAGTGGCAATCCTTTTAATTTATTTATTCCAGGCCAGCCAGAGAAATTACCACATTGCCCTAATCTCCAGTCATCCACATGGAGACAAAAACTAATATCAACAGACCAAGCGAAATTAAACATAGTTAAACATGAAATTAAAAATTGTAGTCTAAGATGGCGTTGTTATAACTTGAAATACACACAAATAGAAAAAAACAAAAGTTGAAATATTAATATAGGTTAGAAATAGAAAATACAATGATGAAAGCAGTATATAGTGGGACGATTCTGCTCAATCCTCATGGCCATCGATCTTGGTAAACCTCGCCGAGAGGCAACGAGAGACTTAATTCCAACCATGGACACATATGATGATAGTATCATGATGCCTAGCTATTGAAAGCACATCGATCGGCCATCTCGCGTCGCTCCTTTAAAAGAAATTAAAGTGGAAAGGAATCTGGTGTTGCATGTCCGGGTAGGATCCCATTGCTAGCAACCCAGAGAAATGATCCGGGAGAAGAAGAACCCCCATGCATGCACAATAACCCATCGAAAGGGGATAACCAAATCTAGACCCGATTCATTGGCAAACAGGCAGCGAATAAACAAACCTCCGATCCATACGTACCGCAGCTCCAGAGTAAGGTTGACGGCAGCACCTATCGAGGGAGAGAAAGAAAAAGGCAGGGTGAAGGCAGGGGTGACCTCAACTCTCTACTCTCCACTGTCAGAAGATATGCTGGACTCCAATTCAACAAAGATATATATCGCTCTCACACTGGGACCATGCCACGTACACTGATGACTTTTTTTAGGAAAAGAAAGAAACGAATGGTAGGCCTGAAAGGACCTACTCACCTACTGACCTACGTGGTGCACAATATTCAGAAGTGGGTTAGATATGCGATTCTTTCTCCCATTGTCCATACACTTCAATTCCTCCTCCTTTCTCCTAATAAACTATAAAGTGTTTGGGTTAGTGACATGGATGTAGGACGTACGTTCTGTCTTAGTTTTATGTCATGGAATATCCGGTAGCTCCCTGCTCCCATCAATTAACGTGGCCCCCGGATGTCAGCCTCCTTTTTAACTTCTTCCTCCTTCATTCATCCGTACACAGTAGTAGAGACCAGCTCGCTGTGGGTGCCCCTATCCCAGAGGCGCACCTCCACACGGCTACTCGCCTCCGCACTCCGCGGCTCTGTCAGGCTGGGAAGCGATGCCCCGCTCAATAACGCGGCAGCCTAGCGGCACAGCTGCAAGACGTGAAGCGACCAGAAGTTAGAGGATGTGCACGCGAGCGTCAAGCAGGGACGAGTTGCTCTGGCATTTCTTGAGGTACGGTGACGTTCCAAATCTAGAGGGTATATTCTTCACCAGGGATGACACCGCAGTCCTAATTGTTCTCAAACGAAACATTGGAATGAGATATAGGATGTCTCCACTTTGTCGCGCCCTATCCCATCTTGATGCCTGTGAACCAAACACTACCTAACTGACTTGGTACAGCCTTATTTTTGTATTCTAGTTTAATGCAGAGCTCCACCCCTAGCAGATCAGAAATTTTAAGAGGACTAGCACTATCAAAATCCAGAATTTTTGTTGGTGGCCAAAAACCACAAGGAAAATACCATAACCGCACAGAAATATTCCTTGACAGCTATCGTCAAGCATGAACCGCCAAGGTTCAAGCGCAGGAGAAATAAAATTTATTTGACAACTAGCTCTCATGGAAGATTTCATTGAGTCTCTACTGCCAAGGAAAGATGGACACCGGCAAAATTGTCAACGTCACAAGAAAATAAGCCAAACCATAAATGAAATTCATTTTCTTGGGCTAACTAACCTCCAAGTAATAATGTTTTCTCTTGGAGGTGACCAACCTCCAATAAATATGTGGTTTTCTCGGATGTTATTGGTTGCCAAGGTAATAATGTTTTCCTTGGAGAGGTCGTTCTTGGTTGCCAAAGGTAACTAGGACCAAACTTCTGGAAGATTTGTAAAATTAGTGGAGAACTCGACGTCGGTGATAAACAGGTCTAATCAGGAGATTGAAACCCTTAGAAACACAACACCACTGCACCCAATGATATAACCACACTCGACATGGGTAACCTCTTAAAAAAACAATTTCAAAAAAAGAAACAATTTCAAAAAAAAACTAACAACACACAAAAATGAAATTGCTCACAAGTTGAGGTTTCATAAACTGATAATGGCAAAATCTCAATCTCACCAAGAACACAAGTATTTTGATGGCAACAAACTTGGCAGTGTTTTTGTTGTATTGCATAACTATATAAAGAGATTACAAGATGCAAAACATGCATGATCCCCACTACTTGGTTGCGCCATCCCACAACCAGGGCATGCAGGCCACACACCACTACTCCTACTTCTTAGCTCACGATCAACAAGAAGATGTGTGTGCAAATGCTTATCCACAGTTCAACTAATTGAAAATGAAAGAGACTCTGAAACAGACTTTGAAACAAACTCTAACACCTAACTGAACTAATTGGATTGAAGCAAACAGCGAGGAATATGCAACAAAACACTCATATTCATTTTTGAAATGAAAATAACAGCAATTTATCTTCGGTTCCTGAGTGGACTTGTCAACCGTACCATCGTGCATCGATGTAACACTAATAACAGACCGAGTTAAAATTAACTGCAAACCTGAAACATGGTCTGCTGGACAACTGCAAGCAACTATACAAGAAAGCATAATTGATCACAGTGTCTTGCATAAATTGAACTACCAACACAATCCTGCACATTCCAAAGCACAACAGGCCCCGAAATAGGCAGGCAGTGTACAGCAAACACAACTTGAATGAATTGTAAATTCTTGAGGTGCTATAATTCTTCAACTCACTCGTTATTATTTTGTCTCCGCTGGCAGTGGCTATTTGTGGTTAGCAAAATCTGAAAAGTAGCAGGCATAGATATTAGAATTGTTAAATAACTCACATATTTAGCTTTCTAAGATGAACAACAGAGTATGCCTAATGTAAAATATTTACAAGGAGTGCAAACAAAAAGGCCATGAGCCAGTGATTTATCACAGGTTTCGTGCATCAGAATTAGACTGGCCAACGTTGATACATAAAATATTAGATCAACAACTTGTGGCTAATTGAAAGAAACAAAATCAACTATATTTCCAGGATGGCACATGTGACTACCATGAATAATGGTGCCTACTACGACCAGGACCCCACCAATGGACAAAAATCAGATGTGACGCTGTATTGTTAGATATTCAGTTTTCCATTGAACTAAAATGTCGACATAGCATAACATCATGTATATATATAGAATATGTAAAGTGCTGAATCATATAAATAGCAAGGCAGTAGTTTATTTACCTGGAAGGTAAAAGCTCAAGTAGGGGAAGAAGACATCATAGTAATAGTACAGCTTGCTTAGTTTCCTGAACTGCCCTGATTTTAGCTCAAACATGAACCCTGTACCATCTTCGATGCCGAGTAATAGAATATCCACGCCCTCGGTGAATCCAACAACTTCAATCAATTGGTTGTCGTAGTATGTGTCCGCATTGGTCCGAATAATAGGAACAAGATTGTTAAGCAAGATGACTCTATCCTATACCCATCCCATAGATCCATTTGGATTCACCTTTGTCGCCCACAAGTGGAGGGTTGAATCATCATCCTTAATATGCTGAGTGCGATTGACGATATGTATGAACAATGTGGTTGAATTTGATGTCATGATCTATTTTTTATTTATATTTTTAGAGTCTGTTTGGTCAGCTTCTGGTTCTCCCTAGTAAAGGTTGATGGATAAATCTTGGATTGATGATGATGCTAGGTAAATATAGTAACTTAGCAAATACTGAAAGCAGTATATATAGGTAGAGTGGCTTTTTGACATAAAAATTTCATGTAGGCACAACAAGGCATATTTGCAGGGGGTGAACCGTTTCTTAGCTTTTGCATTTAGTAATGCAGCTGTTGGTAGCAAGATACTATGCCCTTATAGAAAGTGTTCCAACTCTTTCTGGAAAGAGGCTAGTGAAGTCCGTGAACACTTAATATGTGATAGGTTCCTAAAGGTGTACAGAACATGGAATTTACATGGAGAACCCACCCCTTCTGTGAATCATGGGAACTGTGATGTAGTGCAGGAACGACCTTTGCTCCCGGTGGGGAACCCCCTCTAGTCCCGGTTCCCCACCCGGGAGCAAGCATCCAGGACTAAAGGGGTCCTTTAGTCCCGGGTCAGGTCCTTTAGTCCCGGTGGGTATTACCATCCGGGACTAAAGATGTATTACCAACCGGGACTAAAGGTGCCTCCTGACATGCCACGATCCGGCAACCTTTAGTCCCGGTTGGTAATACCAACCGGGACTAAAGGTTGTTTTTTTTCTTTTTCGTTTTCTTTTCATTATTTAATTGATTTTGGTTTGAAACTAGGTTTTCGAATTCGTATTCAAGCATTATTGGACGGATTAAATTAATAACAAGTATAAAACTATATATATTTACATGCATGCATGCACACATATATATGTGTATTTTACATCATATTATTTCATGTGCGTATATTACAAAAGTTTTAATTATAGTCATTGTGATATAACAAATTCCCTCTCTCATCTGGCCTCTACGTCGGCTTCCATGGCTGTGTGGGGTCATAGTGGAACTCGCCTTTGGAGTCGATGACCTGGTCATTAAGAAATTCGGCTATGGACTCTTGAATTGCTTTGAGCTAGTGTTGTCGTATGACCTTTGCAGCCAACCATTTAGCCTACAGGTTTGAATTAAAGAAAAATCAATTAATATATGTATATATGTATAAAGACATATAGTAAGCACAAGTAATAATAATTAAATGAATATATAGTGTAGTTTAACGTACTTTGAGTCTCTCTTTGTTAGTTCTTTGTGCGCTTTCCTTGATAAACTCGTAGACGTAGTAACCACAAAAGTTGTTCCCCAGTTCCTGGCTCAGACACCACTTTACGAGAAAAAGATTCGTCATCCAATCTGGTGATCCGGTGAAAGCTATATGTTTAATTAATAAAGATCGATGATGCGATCACTACACCACAGCCCAAAATTAACGTCGGTGGGGGGACACAAAAAATGAGGATTTAACGTCGAACTATCCGACACTAAAAATTGGTAACGGGTTGACCGTCGTTATATCTCAGTTTTACAACAGACCATCCGACGTTAATTATATTTTGCTTCAACGTCGGACTGTGGGATGCTATATCTTACTTTTAATGACCCACCGCTCGTCACGATCCACTCGCGCGCCAGATTATCACATTTCGTGCCTAACTTTTTAATGTAGGCCTACATGTCAGAAAAAAAAAAATTCAGCCCGCCAAGGCGCCAGCCCATTTCCTCTCACTCCCCCCGCTGGGCAGTCACGCTAGAAACCCAAAACCCTCTCCCCTGGCGCAGAACTACACCCCGCCGCCGCCCGAAGCCAATCCATCGAAGAAAAGATAGCAGCGCCCTGCACACCCCTGCTTGCCGTCGGCCGGCCGCCAGCCATCGGCCTCCTCACTGGTTCCTCCTAGCCTCCTCCGCTTAGTCAGTCAACAGGACAGCGGTGAGCTCAGCTCGGCCCCTCCCGGCGGGGACCTCAGCTTCGCCCAATCCCAACCGGCGACGACAGCTTGGCCGGCGACCTCAGCTCGACGATGTCTCCAGGTAGCTCGTGCGCCCACAAAGGTACGTCAGTGGTGGAAGGTCTTGATGGCTAGAGGGGGGGTGAATAGCCTTTTAAAATTTTCTACAAAGACAAGCTAAACAAGTTTATCAATACAACAAATAGCGCGATGCGAGTTTTGCTTAGCCTACGGGGTGATTGCAAGCCACCTATCCAATTCACAATTCTAGTATATTTGCAATCAACCGCACAAGACAAACCGAGAAGGTAACTACAACTACAACTAGCAAGCTACACAAAAGAGCTACTCTAGCCAAGCTAACTAGCTAGCAAAGATAACTAAGAAAGTAATGCGTAGTTGAGTTAAGAGAGTTTCACCGAGGGGCGAAGTAATGAGCCAACCAATATGATCAACAATGAATACCAAGATAACCGAACACCGGGATCAATCAATCACAATTATGAAAGTGATGACACGAAGATTTATCCCGAGGTTCACGTGCTTGCCGGCACGCTAGTCCCCGTTGTGTCCCTTTTCACCACGTGGTTCGGTGGCTAATCGGTCTCACACCGAGCCTCTCAAAAGGCGCCACAAGAACCTACCAAATGGCAAAAGGTTGCAATGACACGAGCAATTCACTAATGTTGCCTTTGGCGCTTCGCCGAGGTAGGCACAAACCCCTCACAATCACCGGAGGTGGCCAAGAACAAACACCAACTCTTGCCAACGCCTCCAAGCTGCTCCAAGCCGTCTAGGTGGCGGCAACCACCAAGAGAAACAAGAATCCCGCAGCAAATCAACCACCAAGTGCCAACTAGATGCTATCTCACAATGCAAATGCACTTGGATCACTCAATCTCACTTCGAATATGCAAGGAAGCAAGAGAGATGAGTGGGAGGGGAGTTGCTTAGCTCAAAGTGCTCACAAGTATGTCAAATATCCAAGAGTAAGAGCCTTGAGCCGGCCAACGAGTATTTATAGACGTACCCCTTCGAATATAGCCGTTAGGAACGAGATCCAGCTGAACTCGCGTTGACCGGACGTGCCGGTCGTAACGACCGGACGCTCCGGTCGCGTAACGGCTAGATTTCGAAACGCCGACCGGACGCGCCAGTCGCAACGACCGGACGCGCTGAAGAACTGACCGGACGCCACAGTGACCGCGTCCGGTCGGAGTCCAGTAAGCTCCCTGGACGACCGGACGCGTCCGGTCGCCTGTGACCGGACGCGCCTCGCGTCCGATCGAACAACTGAAATTCGCGCAGTCACTGGACGCTGACCGGACGCGTCCGGTCAAACAGTGACCGCGTCCGGTGCAGCGTCCGGTCACCACTGTGACCTCCGTTCGCTTCCGTTTCTTTTCCGTTTGATTTCCGACTTTCGGCGTAGTAGAAAATAGGCATTTCATTTCCCCGAAATCGCCTGAATCCCGCGCTCGCACGCTCGGCGGGAGGGAGAGAGAGCCCCAAACCCTCTCTACCGCTCAAACTCCACCGCCTTCGCAAAAGTGCTAACACCACCAAGTGATCATGTCATGTGCGAGTGTGTTAGCATTTTCACAATCATTTTTCGAGGCGTTATTAGTTCTATCCAAATGCATATGATCATGAAATGCACACCTAGAGGCACTTAGGAGTTCAATAGCCGCGTCATTCCCCTCTTTATAGTACGGCTATCTATCCTATAATGTAACCACACCCACTAGGTGTCTTGGTTACTAAAACACAACCCTTAAGCATATACCTTTGCCTTCATCACGTAGGGTTGCGTCCAAATCCAAGTGTGGCCATCATGATCACCATGTCCATCTTGCCACCAACCTTGGAATGTACTAATCCTCATATGCTACATACAACTTAGGCATAGGATTAGTACTTAGGCATTGTCACTAATTACCAACACCAAACATAGGACTTTCAATCTCCCCCTTGTTGGTAATTGGTGACAACCCTTTCACAAAGATGTTATGATAAAATTTTGATTGAACCCATGTCACATTGTCCAAGTATATTACCATGTGTAAGAATTATGGACATGTGATCATGAATTCAAATTGATAGCAATAGCTCCCCCTACATGTATGCTATATGTTTGGATTTTGGAAGCATACATGTTAGATAGGAAAGTATAGGAGCATTGACTATCAATAGGTGCTAAGTGTTTTAGATTATAGACCTTTGAAGCGTGATACCATCGGAGTAGCGATAAACACCATCTTAGCACCTTGTGTAGTTAGATACCACTTGTAAAAGCACAAACAAAACTAGAAACCTCGTGAGATCAACATTATAAGTAAGGTTCTAGTACCACTTGAAAAACATGAAGTAAGAGAAATCTAACTACTTCCTATTCATGCTAGTACTCCAATTCATCATTCAAATTATACTAGCAAGTCACCACACAAGCAATGTATCGGAGAAAAAGAAATGCATAACTATGCATCATACATATGAAGTGCACAAAGAAATGCAACATTCATGTTTAAGAGCTTGCTCCCCCTACTTATGTGCTCAAAATTTTAGTTGATCCCCTTCTTTCATCAATTTCTCCTCTTTTAGAATCCATCTTTGTGAACAACATTTTTCTCCCCCTTTGAGTTCTATCTTTGTGAACAACATTTTCTCCCCCTTTGGCACCAATGACCACAAGGGACCTAATTTTAGATAGATTATCATGTTGAAATATGGGGTGAGGATCAAGTTTGTGATTCAACCTAGATTGCTTGCATAAATAAAATGCTTTGGTTTGATCCAAGGGCAAGCTTCTTCACACCTCACTAGAAGGGTTATCATGCACCATGTTGAAGCAAATATTTAGACAAGTTTTCTAGATTAAACACTTAGGCTCACAAGCTACTCAAACAAGTTATATGCTACCACTAGATCATACAAGTCATGAAAACAATAGTGGCACCATATAAACTTCAAATTCATTTGATTTTCATGAATGAGCCTAGAACATAAAAATTATGACTAGATGCACTAAACAAGTCCTTAGCATAGAATGTATGATATGACAACCAAATGTACCTTAGGGCTCGAAGGAGAGGCATGTCATAATATTGGGGTGCATCAACTCATGTTGGAGAAGTCAAGTATGTTCAACTCATTCTTTAGCTTGTGAAATCTCTTCTCATCAAGTGGCTTGGTGAATAGATCGGCTAGTTGATCTTCGGTGCCCACACTCTCAATAGCAATGTCACCCTTTTGTTGATGATCTCTAATGAAATGATGACGAACATCAATATGCTTTGTTCTTTGATGTTGAACCAGATTGTTGGTTAGCTTCACGGCACTTTCAATGTCACATAGCAATGGCACGTTCTTGAAATTGATTCCAAAATCCTTCAATGTTGCCTTCATCCACAAGATTTGTGCACAACAACTACCCGCGGTGATGTATTCGGCTTCGGCGGTAGATAGTGCAATACTATTTTGCTTCTTGGATGACCATGAGACAAGTGATCTTCCCAACAATTGACAAGTCCCGGAAGTGCTCTTTCTCTCAACTTTGTCACCGGCATAGTCGGAATCCGAATATCCAACTAGCTCAAAGCTTGCACCTTTGGGATACCACAATCCAACATCTTGTGTATGCTTCAAATACCTCAATATTCTCTTTGTTGCCTTCAAATGACTTTCTCTTGGTGAGGCTTGAAATCTTGCACACATGCATACACTAAACATCACATCGGGCCTTGATGCCGTCACATAGAGTAGGCTACCAATCATTGATCTATAAAGCTTTTGATCCACCATGTTGCCACTCTTGTCACTATCCAAACTTCCACTAGTGCCCATTGGAGTTGTAATGTCCTTTGCATCTTCCATGCCAAACTTCTTGAGCATATCTTTAATGTACTTGGTTTGGCTCACAAATGTTCCTTCCTTCATTTGTTTGATTTGAAGTCCAAGAAAGAAACTAAGTTCACCGATCATTGACATTTCGAATTCCTTTGCCATCATTTTCCCAAACTCATCACAATAATTTTGATTGGTTGAACCGAAGATGATATCATCAACATATATTTGCAATACAAATAAGTCTTTCCCAATCTTCTTGGTGAAGAGAGTAGTATCCACTTTGCCCATGACAAATCCTTTGGATAGCAAGAAGTCCCTCAATCTTTCATACCATGCTCTAGGTGCTTGCTTCAATCCATACAAAGCTTTTCTCAATTTGTAGACATGATTGGGTTTCTTGTCATCTTCAAAACCGGGAGGTTGCTCCACATACACCTCCTCGTGAATGTACCCATTTAGAAATGCACTCTTCACATCCATTTGATATAGCTTGATATTGTGAGCACAAGCATAGGCAAGTAAGATTCTAATTGCTTCCAATCTTGCAACCGGGGCATAAGTTTCACCAAAGTCAAGACCCTCTATTTGTGTGTAACCTTGAGCCACTAGTCTTGCTTTATTCCTTACTACTATCCCATCTTGATCTTGCTTGTTGCGAAAGACCCATCTTGTTCCAATGACATTATGATTCTTAGGCCTCTCAACTAGTTCCCATACTTCATTTCTCTTGAAGTTGTTGAGCTCTTCATGCATTGCATTTACCCAATCCGGATCTCTCAATGCTTTATCAATGTCCTTGGGTTCTTCCATTGACACAAAAGAAGAGTGAGCACAAAATGATGCCAATCTTGATCTAGTTTGAACTCCCCTTTGTATGTCACCAATGATGGAATCCAATGGACGGTCTCTTGCAATGTTAGTTGGTTGAAGCACTTGGACTTGATTGCTTGGATGTTGATGTTGATCATGAGTTGGAGATGATGAACTAGCCACTTGTTGATCTTGTTGCACTTGAGATGATGTACTAGCTTGATTTTGCATTAGAGAACCACTAGCTTGTGTAATTGGACTTTGGAGCACTTGATCTTTGTTGTCATCCACATCAATCACTTGCTTTGGCCTAATATCACCAATATCCATTTCTTTCATAGCATTAGTCAATTGAGTTCCTCTCACATCATCCAAGTTATTTTCCTCATCTTGAGAGCCATTTGTTTCATCAAATTCAACATCATGAACTTCCTCAAGTAAACCACTAGCCAAATTCCAAACTCTATAAGCTTTGCTAGTAGTGGAGTAACCAAGTAGGAATCCTTCATCACATTTCTTCTCAAATTTGCTCAATCTAGTGCCCTTCTTCAAGATGTAGCATTTGCAACCAAATACCCGAAAGTATGCAATGTTTGGCTTTCTTCCATTTAAGATCTCATATGGTGTCTTCTCTAAGAACTTGTGGCAATAGAGGCGGTTGCTATAGAAGCAAGCCGTGTTGATTGCTTCGGCCCAAAATGAATGACTCACATTATACTCATTCAACATTGATCTTGCCATATCAATCAAAGTTCTATTCTTCCTTTCAACTAGGCCATTGGATTGGGGTGTATACTTGGCAGAGAATTGATGCTTGATTCCAAGCTCCTCACATAACTCATCAACTCTTGTGTTTCTAAACTCACTTCCATTGTCACTTCTCACTTTCTTGATTGTGGTCTCAAACTCATTTTGCACTCTCTTGATGAACTTCTTGAATATGTCAAATACATCACTCTTGTCCATAAGAAAGAATACCCATGTGTATCTAGTGAAATCATCCACAATCACAAAGCCATACTTGTTTCCACCAATGCTTGTGTATGTAGTTGGCCCAAATAGATCCATGTGCAACAACTCAAATGCCTTGGAAGTACTCATAATGCTTTTCAATGGATGAGTGTTGCCCACTTGCTTTCCGGCTTGACATGCACTACATAGCTTATCTTTCTCAAATGTAACATCCTTCAAGCCTCTAACTAAGTCATGCTTCACTAACTTGTTCAATTGCCTCATGCCAACATGACCAAGTCTTCTATGCCATAACCAACCCATACTTGATTTGGTGAGCAAGCATGTTGAAAGTTGAGTGTCACTAGCATTGAAATCAACCAAGTATAGATTTTCATATCTAAAACCCTTGAAGATCAAATTGGAGCCATCAACACTAACTATCTCCACATCATCAACACCAAATATGCACTTGAAACCTAGATCACATAATTGAGCAACCGAGAGAAGATTGAAGTTCAACTTTTCAACTAAGAGCACATTGGAAATGCTATGATCATTTGAGATTGCAATCTTTCCAAGAGCCTTCACATCACCCTTGCTATTGTCACCAAATGTGATACTATCAATGCCACTATCATTTGATTTGAGAGAGTTGAACATTCTTGAATCACCGGTCATATGTTGAGAGCACCCACTATCAAGCACCCAATGCCTTCCTCCGGCCTTGTAATTTACCTACAAAATAAATTAATGTTTCTTAGGTACCCATACTTGTTTGGGTCCTTGGAGGTTAGTAACTAAGCTCTTTGGTACCCAAATGGCCTTCTTCTTTGGACCCACAATTGGTGTACCAACAAACTTAGCATGCACACCTTTCTCACCCTTGGTAAGCACATAACAAGAATCAAAAGGAATGTAATCCATTTTAGCATGAAACTTGTTGTTGTTCTTGTTCATTTTATTACAATTAATCTCTAGATGCCCAACTTGCTTGCATCTATTGCAATAACGACCATTGCTCTTCACAAAGCGAGACTTTGGAGTAGCAAAGGCCGCCTTGCCCTTCTTGGGAGTATAGCCCAATCCCTCTTTGTTAAGAGAGAACCTTTGGCTACCCAAGCATTTTAGCAAGCGGGCATCCCCACCATAGGCATTGCCCAATGCGCGGGTGAGATCATCCACCTCTCTCTTGAGAGTCTCATTCTCAACCGCAAGTGATGAATCACTAGTAGTAGAGATAGAGTTGGTTGTGGTAGATGATGATGAGCTACATGAAGCATTAGTAGGACCAACAAATAAAGAATCATCAATAATATCACATGTTAGTCCAATATCACAAGTGACAATCACTTGCTCCTCCTTAGCTTCCTTCATGAGCTTCTCCAACTTGAGGTCCTTTTCCTTGATGAGCTCAAGTAGAGAGGAGTGGGCTTCCTTAAGCCTAGTGTGAGCAACTTCAAGGTCCTCGTGGTCTTCCTTTAGACACTCACGAGAGGCCTCTAGCTCATCAAAGGATTTCCTAAGAGCTTTGAGCTCTTGTTCAATTCCTTTGCACTCCTTACTCTTTTTGAGAGCAACAAGCTCCTCCATCAAGGCATCATTTTCATTGCTCTTGGCAATGAGCTCTTGTTCCAAGATTTTGTACTTCTTGGTTGTCCTCTTGTAGCCCTTGCTCATTTGATCTATTATGCCTAATAGATCATCCTTGGAGTAGTCCTCATCCTCCTCATCATCACTCCTACAATCATCACTAGCACAAGAATCATCATCACTATCATCATATTTTACCTTGGTAGGCTTGGCCATAAGGCATGTCGATGTAGTGTCGAAGATGGATGGCTTGTTGGAGAGGGCGATGCTTGCAAAGGCTCGCCGAGTGATCCTCTCATCATCACTAGAGCTATCATCATCACTATCGGAGTTATCACTATCCCAAGTGACCACATAGCCACCACCCTTCTTCTTCTTGTTGATAGTGAAGCTCTTCTTCTCTTTCTTCTCCTTCTTATCCTTCTTGTTCTTCTTCAACTTCAACTCCCCATCATGATATCTTTTGTCTTCATAGGGGCACTTTGCCACTACATGATCGGGGCTATTGCAATTGTAGCAAAGCACCTCCTTTGCCTTCATGAAATCCCTTCTCTTCCTTGCACCATATCCTTTCTTCTTCATGAACCTCCCCATCTTGTGCACTAGGAGGGCCATGGTCTCATCATCGAATGGATCATCATCATCGCTCTCCACCTTGCTCTTGCCCTTAGAAGATGAAGCCTTGAATGCAATGGGCTTCTCTTGCTTGACCTTGATCTCCTTCTTCTCATCTTCATCTTCATCATCATCATCATATTGAGCATCGGTCATGACATCTCCAAGCACTTGGTTTGGAGTTACCTTATCCAAACCCTCTCTTTGGATCATCTTCCTCAAGATAGCAAACTTCTTAGGTAAGTTCATCAAGAACTTATGTGAGAAGTCCTTGTCCTTGACATCTTCTCCTAGGCTCTTGAGATCATTGACAATAACTTGTAGCCTATAGAACATCTCCGGTATGGACTCATCATCCTTCATCTTGAAGCTTGCAAACTTATCCTTGAGCATATAGAGCTTGGCACTTTTTACCGTTGAAGTGCCCTCATATGTTTCCTCTAATCTTGTCCACACTTCACTTGCCATCTCAAGATCCTTGATTTGCTCAAAGACCTTTGCATCAATCCCATTGTAGAGAGTGTTGAGAGCCATAGTGTTGCATTGGTTATTGATGCGGTCATTATTGGTGAGGTTGTCGGGATCAATGATTGCATAATCATGATGTGTCACTTCCCAAACCTTCTCATTGATAGAGCCAAGATATTGCTTCATCTTTCTTTTCCAATGATCAAAAGATGAGACACCATCAAAGAATGGAGGCTTGCCTCCGACATGGTTGAACACAACTTGAGCCATCTTACACCGAGGTTGTTAAGCCTTATAAACGGTGACCACGGCTCCGATACCACGTGGAAGGTCTTGATGGCTAGAGGGGGGTGAATAGCCTTTTAAAATTTTCTACAAAGACAAGCTAAACAAGTTTATCAATACAACAAATAGCGCGATGCGAGTTTTGCTTAGCCTACGGGGTGATTGCAAGCCACCTATCCAATTCACAATTCTAGTATATTTGCAATCAACCGCACAAGACAAACCGAGAAGGTAACTACAACTACAACTAGCAAGCTACACAAAAGAGCTACTCTAGCCAAGCTAACTAGCTAGCAAAGATAACTAAGAAAGTAATGCGTAGTTGAGTTAAGAGAGTTTCACCGAGGGGCGAAGTAATGAGCCAACCAATATGATCAACAATGAATACCAAGATAACCGAACACCGGGATCAATCAATCACAATTATGAAAGTGATGACACGAAGATTTATCCCGAGGTTCACGTGCTTGCCGGCACGCTAGTCCCCGTTGTGTCCCTTTTCACCACGTGGTTCGGTGGCTAATCGGTCTCACACCGAGCCTCTCAAAAGGCGCCACAAGAACCTACCAAATGGCAAAAGGTTGCAATGACACGAGCAATTCACTAATGTTGCCTTTGGCGCTTCGCCGAGGTAGGCACAAACCCCTCACAATCACCGGAGGTGGCCAAGAACAAACACCAACTCTTGCCAACGCCTCCAAGCTGCTCCAAGCCGTCTAGGTGGCGGCAACCACCAAGAGAAACAAGAATCCCGCAGCAAATCAACCACCAAGTGCCAACTAGATGCTATCTCACAATGCAAATGCACTTGGATCACTCAATCTCACTTCGAATATGCAAGGAAGCAAGAGAGATGAGTGGGAGGGGAGTTGCTTAGCTCAAAGTGCTCACAAGTATGTCAAATATCCAAGAGTAAGAGCCTTGAGCCGGCCAACGAGTATTTATAGACGTACCCCTTCGAATATAGCCGTTAGGAACGAGATCCAGCTGAACTCGCGTTGACCGGACGTGCCGGTCGTAACGACCGGACGCTCCGGTCGCGTAACGGCTAGATTTCGAAACGCCGACCGGACGCGCCAGTCGCAACGACCGGACGCGCTGAAGAACTGACCGGACGCCACAGTGACCGCGTCCGGTCGGAGTCCAGTAAGCTCCCTGGACGACCGGACGCGTCCGGTCGCCTGTGACCGGACGCGCCTCGCGTCCGATCGAACAACTGAAATTCGCGCAGTCACTGGACGCTGACCGGACGCGTCCGGTCAAACAGTGACCGCGTCCGGTGCAGCGTCCGGTCACCACTGTGACCTCCGTTCGCTTCCGTTTCTTTTCCGTTTGATTTCCGACTTTCGGCGTAGTAGAAAATAGGCATTTCATTTCCCCGAAATCGCCTGAATCCCGCGCTCGCACGCTCGGCGGGAGGGAGAGAGAGCCCCAAACCCTCTCTACCGCTCAAACTCCACCGCCTTCGCAAAAGTGCTAACACCACCAAGTGATCATGTCATGTGCGAGTGTGTTAGCATTTTCACAATCATTTTTCGAGGCGTTATTAGTTCTATCCAAATGCATATGATCATGAAATGCACACCTAGAGGCACTTAGGAGTTCAATAGCCGCGTCATTCCCCTCTTTATAGTACGGCTATCTATCCTATAATGTAACCACACCCACTAGGTGTCTTGGTTACTAAAACACAACCCTTAAGCATATACCTTTGCCTTCATCACGTAGGGTTGCGTCCAAATCCAAGTGTGGCCATCATGATCACCATGTCCATCTTGCCACCAACCTTGGAATGTACTAATCCTCATATGCTACATACAACTTAGGCATAGGATTAGTATTTAGGCATTGTCACTAATTACCAACACCAAACATAGGACTTTCAAGTGGCACCATTTCTATACACACCCTAACCCTAACATAACATGGCTACTTGTATTCCGATCTGATCTAGCCCAAAATTCTAGGGAGCAAGTCTTCAGCCCAGGCCCCCTCGCTCTCGCGCCCTCCACGAGCGACCGCGCCGGCGTGCCCCAGCCGAACTCGCGACCTCCGCCCTCCTAGCCTCCAGCGCCTGCTCCAGGCCACCAGCGCCAGGGTCCTTCGCAGCTTCGTCATCTCCTGCCAGCCGGGACTGCTGACAGTGGCGGGTGACAGGTGCCCCCAGATCCAGTGGTCCGTGGTGCCTACTGCTGCACATCACGGGTCATGGTAAGATCATTTTTTATTGGGATCCCGTGTTTATTTCAGGAAGCTACTATGGGAATAAATTCTTTTAGTACTGCTGAAGAGAGTTAGGACCTCTGCATTGCCATGGTTCCTGCACCTCTGCATTGCCTACACCCCCACCTCGTGAATGGATTTCAGTTCAGGTTCATTTAGGAGGTGCCATCTCCCTCTGTAGTCTGCACTTGTATTTGCTGTTGTTGTATTCGCCAGATGCAAACGGCCCCCAAAGCCATCTGATTTGCTAGCTGCTAGTACTACTTCAATAATCAGGTGTCTGAGTAGTAGATCGTGAGAAGGCAGGATTTTTCCACCAGCAAAACAAAACACTGCAAAATTTACCGCAGAGGTGCAAAATTTACTGCAAAAATAAAGTTAAGTCAGTTATTGAAGCCCAGCCTGAATTGACCGAAAAATCCATCCAAGAAGGTGATGCATTTGCTGCTGCTTGTGGAAAAAAGGAACCGAAAGGACGTGTTCAGGTTTTGGGCCTAGGACCAACTCCCCAGTCTATTGGTACACCAGGAGTCAAGGGTTACACTCCAACAAGGGTTCAAATGCAAGTTCGAGAGTGTAAAAGGAAAAAAAGTCACCAAGCAGCTCTAGAATAATGCATAGCAAAATTAGAAGCTGAATTGGCGCGTGAAAGGTTGGCACGTGAAAGGTCAATTATGGAAAATGCCTCCCAAAATGGCTCGAACTCACGACACCATGAGGTAAATTATTTGTACATTCTTTGATTTCAATTATCGGTCCTTAATACTTGTATTGGTATGTGACATGCAACTTGTATTGGTGTATTGGTCAGACTGCTGTTTTACATGGGAATTACTCATAAATATCTGCATTCTGATTTCTATGTCACTTGGCTCTAAGTACTGAGAATATGCATTCTAATTTCTATGTCACTTGGCTCTAAGTACTGAGAATATGCATTCTGATTTCTATGTCACTTTGCTCTAAGTACTTCCCACTTTTATGTTTATATAGCCCAAGATCTGAAGAAAATTATGTTGAGACAAATCATGTTGCTGAATTTCATGAAGATGGTGCTTATGCAGATAACTCTAATGAGTATGAATACGTGCTTGTGCATAGGACCAACTTAGCCCCACCAGTCCAGCAGCCCCATCGGTCCAGCAGCTCCCCATTTGTGCAGCCCAACACCTATCCCACAGCCTCATCTATGCAGCGCCCTCACTCTAGCCCCATTCCTACAACCAGAGTTGCTCAGCCCCCTCAGACTAGCCCCATTCCTACAGACTCGGTTGTTCAGACCCCTCAGTCTAGCCCTGATGGTGCAGGCCCATCAAGGAATGGTGATGCAAATCATGTCTCACATGATGACTATGTAATGTTCTCATCGGTTTTTTTCTTCTAGTCCAATGGTGATTTTCTAATTAATACAATTCTCATAAATACATTGTTTGCTTCATATCGGTAAAGAAATTATACTCTATGCACTCCAAAGAGATGAACCTGTGGCCAAGGGAACAGTTATTTTAGTTAATCCTAGCTACGTTGGACAAGCCCTTGGAAAGAAGCATTGTCTAGTTGTTGTCAGGCTTGTGATGAAAAGGGATGCAATGCTACCTTGCCCATATCCTGGTGTGGAAGAGATGGCTAATGCTAAGGACCTGTCAATTGCATGGCCATATAAAAGGAGTAACAACCAACACTTGTCATTGTTTGTTGTTTTCATATGTAATAAGTGTCCAGATTTTCTAATCATTGATATTTCTAACAGCTCAAGGTCTGCAAGCCTAGAAAACCATCCCATGGAACAGGTGTGCTATTCTGAATTTTTTCCCATCTACATGTCATTTAGGATGTCAGCTTGCTGGCCTTGTACATATTACGCTGTCAGATATGAGTTATTAGAACATGTGTATATTAAAGTTAAGGAGTGTTGATTGTGTTCTCAGCGAGCTGCCCTTGTAGGCCCTTCCATCTAGTTAAGGAGTGCTGATTGTGTTCTCAGCTAGCTGATTGTGCAATCAAGTAGTGAACTTAGATATTTTCTTAGAAGTGAAAAATTACTTGTGCACTATTCTCAAGTATATTGTGACTGCTGATTTTAAAATATTCTCAAGTATATTGTGACTGTGCTGATTTTAAAATGTTCAGAATATATTTCTATTATGTAGTAGCAAATAAGTTTAGAAACCAGTTTAGACATGTATGTAACATGTCATTTGTTCCCATGCTATTGCTTGCTTCTGTACATTATGGTTATGCACACTAGTGACTAGTACATTTATAGACTACAGAGTTGATGACCCAAGATGAATAGAGACTGTAATGTGTGTTTCATTCTGCCTCTCTATCGACAAAGATTTTATTCTGCCATCTACTTCTACACAACACAGCTTGCAAACTAGTGGAGTACATAGTATACACACATGAGGAGGATCAGAGGTTGCTGCAGTAAGCCAGCTAGCTTCTCTTTCTCATCAGCGCCAGCAGCAGGTTCGCTGCTGGTTGCCACTCCACCATTGTAATGTGAAAGTGGGACTTTAATCCAATCTAGCCCATGTGGTGTCATGTAGCTGTGAAGACTGGAACCTCCAGGAAGAAAACCATCAGCCTTAGCCTGCACAAGTTCACAAACACAGACCACTATCAATAATTTGAGCCCTAGAGTGGACCAAATGTATTGTTGTGAGGCAAAGATTGGATTTTTTTAGATTCATACTGCATGACTTAGTTAGCTTCTGATTTATATATTGAACACATGAATTTCAACTTTTCCTTTACAGGTGCTGAGAGGAAATAGCTAGAGGTAGAGTGCAGCCACTCATTGGATCAAAGTGCTCATGACGATGTGTTTTGGACATCCTAGCTATAGATGAAACCTAGAGGTGGATCATTTTGTAAAAAGTAGAAGAAAACTATGAGACAGATTGTAGAACTGAATATCTCTAGTCTAGCATTTTGGCCAAAATTGTGTATTTCATCTTAGCTTCTGTTAGCCATGAATTGTGTAAAATGGCATGACCTGTTGATGGATTTCATATAACTTGTGAGCTCTTCTGGTCCAGTTTACATGTGTTTGATGTCTATATTGTTTGAATGTATGACATGGTACTGTTGATTGTATGGCTAACATATAAACAATACATAATATTATATGTTAATTATGTGTATGCATACCGATGGACAGTTCGTCGCTATAGATATATATCATCAGACAGTGGGTCGCTATAAGTTTACCAAAGATGTCTGAAGGTCTGTCGCTATATCTTTTATATAATGTCAGACGGTCCGACGTTATAAGTTTTTAGCGTCGCCACTATCAACGGCTGATATATCTGACGTTATAAGTTTATAACGTCGGACCGTACGACGTTGAAACGGCTTATAACGACCCTCTATCCGACGCTATATTTGGGCTGTGGTGTAGTGGATGCAGAAGACTTACTTTCAAAGGAATTACGTGCAGTGGAGCTTTGCATTTTCCCATGTGTTGATTCTCAATAAAGGTTTTCCAAACACTGCCCAATAAAATAAAAATTTTGCACGTCGTTAGATATAGTTAATCATCTTGTGTGTGTGTATATATAGTTGCTAGAGAGATACCGAAATTACCTCTGGATAATATCTATCATATCTTGGTAGTCTTGTTGTAGTTTTCTCATCGAGTCATAGATTATCAATTGACTTCTGACCAGATCGATGTCTATCAATATCCAGTGATTGTTGCATGTGTTTATAGGCATATAACGCATAACACTCATTAATTAACTAGAATCAACATATGAGCCATTAAGGATCGATGATCGACATTATTAACACTCACTTGAAGTTATAGGGGAAGAGTATATCCTGCTTGTGGCGTTGGTTCACTAAGAACTTCATGAGGTTGCTCTCTGACTCAGGCTTCCAATTAGGCTCGGGAGTAACTGGGTCTTTGAATACAATATTGGGATCAACAAAGCCAACTTCATTGCGGCCTTTCTTTTTGCGCTCTGTCATTGTAAATCTGCATATATATATATATATATATATATATATATATATATATATATATATATATATATATATATATATATATATATATATATATATACTTGTTAGGATAATTTATATGCATATACTTGTAATAATAGATCTTTGAAATTATTACTTACAGGCAATAGCAGCTAATGATAGCTTTGTCCAGAGAGGTTAGGTGGCATAGTTGATGAAATTCTGTGTACTGAACATACATAACGTCATCGCCACGGAACCAATGTTCGTCTCTAATTCTGACACCAAGATATTCGTCTCCTTTAGCAAACGCCTGCATGTACCACTTGTTTAACAGGTACATTTGAGTCCTCAGATCACCTAAGGCTTCAGGGTTGTATAAACTCTGGCCTAGTACAAAATTTTTTCTTCCAAAGATCAAGCTCCTGCGCACTCTCAATGTTTCCATGACCAAACATTTGGTAAAGGTCGAGACCAGTCTCTTCAATAAATTCACCAAGGTGATCCAAATCGACATCCGGAGGTATCTTTGCCTGATGCATCAATCCTAAATTCGAACCATATTCATTACCAACAACTAGCGGGGGGACTGATTGGTGCGATTGTTGTCCGAGTTGTGCAACTCCTTTCCCTGTTCGCTTCTTTTTCTGTGTCGTCTCAATTGACTTGGTGAGAGTGTGGTCATAGTCCGTTAACGTTGCTTTAGACGGCTTACGAGATTCCCGCTGCTGTTGCTGGTAAGAAGCCACCTTTTTTCTTAGAATATCTAGAGCTACGAAGAAGTACGGTTTCTCCGGGTTTCTCCTTGCTTCTTGATCCTTTTTTAGTTTGTCATAGAATCTGGACATATCTTTTTTTATATGCATCAGTTACTTCTTCCTTCTCTTCAGATATTATTTTGGGAATAGCCCTTGGTTTCACGGTGGCTTTCTTTGCCAGCGGGGGCTGGTTCTTCGTTTGCGGGGCGGGCCTCTTGCTAGTACTTGGCTTCGTGGTAGGTGGGGTCGGGGGAGGCGTTGGAGACCTCCTTGGAGGTGATGACAGCGGCGTTGGAGACCTCCTTGGAGATGGTGTGGATGCAACCTCACCTTCCAACACATTGTCATTGTACAGAGCACTATGATGATCTAGCGATTGAACAATTGGACTTAGGTTGGGGGAGGATCTGCTACAAAAAAGGAATGACATATTATTATGAGCAAATTGTTAATTATTTAAGCCAATATAAATTAATGAGTTAGTGTTTTCATCCGCACCTATGGTGAGGTAGTTCAGGAGGAGGTGGAGGCGACATCCCAGGAATGATGTAGCGCTTGCGCCATAGAATGAATGTCTTCTCTGCTTCTCCTAGAGTCTTCTCGCCATCACCTCCAGGAATGTCAAGAGGCAAATCACTAAAACCTTTTTCAGCTTTATCTAGCGAGACAGTAGCATATCCTTCTTGGATTATATTCCCATGAATCCTTGGTGTCTTGGTTCGGTCGATAGGAGCAACAATGGGAGAAGCAAGAAGCAAAGAAGCAAGAACATTGAGCTTCAAATTTGGTCCAGCTTGGGCTCGGGGAGGGAGGAGACTACCTGGATTTATAGAGGGGGACCTTTAGTCCCGGTTGGTGGCTCCAACTAGGACTAAATGTCCCTTTCCAACCCCGGTCAGAGGCACGGCCCGGGAGTAGACCTTTACTCCCAGTTGGTGGCTCCAACCGAGAGTAAAGGTACACCTTTAGTCCTAGTTGGTGTCTCCAACCGGGACTAAATGTCCCCTGCCACTGTGCCGAGCGAAGTAGCTGTTGGGCAGGGACCTTTAGTCCCTGTTGGAGACACTCCAACCAGGACTAAAGGTCTCTCTAGTCCCGGGCGCAAAAAATGTCAGGACTAGAGCCCATTTTGGCCTCGGATGAAAGGTATGTTCTCTACTAGTCGACGGTGATGGTGATGGTGATGGTGTTGAGGTTATGGATGAGTCTGATGAAGATGATGACATCTCTGGTTTGCTTAGGGACTTAGCTGGTGGCTTAGATGATAGAGGAGATTTTGAGGACAATAGTCCTGTTCTAGATCCTTGTGAGGAGCTAATTGCCATTCAAAAGTTGGTCGCAGAAAATAGCAAGGAACTGTACCCTACTTGCAAGAAATATACCCAACTCCGATTTCTTATTAGATTACTACACATCAAACTCCTTGGAGGATGGTCTGATAGATCTTTTAACCTGCTACTAGACCTACTCAATGATGCACTCCCTGATGGTTCAGCTCTAGCAAAAACCTTTCATGAAGCTAAGAAATTGGTGAAATCCATAGGAATTGGGTATATTAGTATTCATGCATGTGAAAATGATTGCATTCTCTATTGGAAGGAGAACATAAATTTGAATTCATGTCCAAAGTGTAAGGTTTCACGGTGAAAATCAACAAGGAAGACTCTAGACGGGAAACATGTATATAATGTTCCCAAGAAGGTTCTCCACTACTTTCCAATAAAGAAGTGTCTCCAAAGGTTATTTTTGTCCTCTAAAATAGCAAGCCTCACGAGGTGGCATGATGAAGACCGGAAAAAGATGGTCTCCTAAGGCAGATTCCACTCTATGGGAGGACTTCAATAAAAAGCATCCAAGCTTTCGCTGTGGATAGCCGCAATATCCGTCTTGCATTTGCCACCGATGGCTTCAATCCATTTAGAACCATGAATAATAGCTACAGCATTTGGCCTGGTATTTGTATTCCCTACAATTTCCCACCTTCAATGTGCATGAAGCAATCAAATTTCATCTTGTCTTTTCTGATTCCTGGTAAAGATTCTCCATGTAGTGACATGGATTTCTATTGTCAGCCACTTATCAATGACTTGTTAGATATGTTTGAAAATGTTGTTACAACTTATGATGCTTCCAGGGGTGAGTACTTCCAGTTACGGGCAGCAGTATTGTGGACTATTACTGATTTCCCAGGTCTAGAATGTGTCTGGATCTATCACATCTAGTGAAGCAGCATGTCCTGATTGCCACTTCTTTACTGATTCACTTAGACTTGGTAATGGTACCAAGACTTGCTATATGGGTCATCGAAGATTCTTGCATAGCAGAATTAGAAGCTGAATTGGCGCGTGAAAGGTTGGCACGTGAAAGGTCAAGTATGGAAAATGTCTCCCAGAATGGCTCTAACTCACGACACCATGGGGTAAATTATTTGTGCATCCTCTGATTTCAATTATCAGTCCATCAATAGCTAGTGATATATCTTACTTTAGCTGTTTAATTACTTTATCCGGTGCTATAACTATACTTTAGCCTAACTAGAAATTGACACTGGTCTTTTATAATTAATTTTAGTAACCATAATTTAGCCAGATAATTACTCATATATGTTGTATTACATTATTGAGATGTCAAGTAGAAAATGCATTACTGTGAGATCATTAACATGTTACTAAGTCAATTGGACTTCTTTTATCCAGCAACCTAGCATGCAAATGTGTGCTTGACTCCCTTACACTATGTGCAGATCAGTCTGCAATCTTTATAACAGGAACTTTTCTAATAGAAATTTCCTTGGTACTTACTGTACCACATTGCTTTGGCATGAGCATGGCAGTTGTTGATTGTAATTAACCACATACACTCTTTTGTTACTAGGAGAGTTTATATGATTAAGATAAATTGACTTGCTTAATATTTCACATAAGTTTTTTTTCTAAGTTCTTGTTGTGTTGTCCTAGTATGGCTCTAACTCTCCACTTTTATGTTTATAGAGCCCAAAATCCGAAGAAAATTATGTGGAGACAAATCATGCTGCTGAATTTCATGAAAATGGTGCCTATATAGATAACTCTAATGAGTATGAATACGTGCTTATGCGTAGGACCAACTTAGCCCTACCATTCCAGCTGCCCCACAAGTCAGTAGCTTCCCATTTGTGCAGCCCAACACCTTTCCTGTAGCCTCATTTGTGCAGCCCCCTCAGTCTAGCCCCATTCCTACAACCCCAGTTGTTCAGCCCCCTCAGTCTAGCTCCATTCCTATAGCCCCAGTTGTTCAGCCCCACCGGTGCTGTCCTATCGGTGCAGCCCCATCAAGCAAGGGTGATGCAAATCGCATGTCACATGCTGACTATGTAATGTTCTCATCATTTCCCAATTTTTTTTGCTTCTAGTCCAATAGAGATTTTTTAATGAATACAATTCTCATAAATACATTTTTTGCTTCAGATTGGCAAAGATGTTATACTCTATGCACTCCAGAGAGAAGATCAACCTGTGGCTAGGGGAGTACTTATTTCAGTTAATCCTAGCACCATGCATGCAGGACAAGCTCTTGGAAGGAAACACTATGAAGTTGTTATCAAGCTTGTGATAAAAAGGGATGCAAAGCTACCTTGCCCATATCCTGGTGTGCAAGAGATGGCTGATGCTAAGAACCTGTCAATTGCATGGCCATATAACAGGGTAACAAGGAACACTTGTCATTGTTTGTTGTTTTCATATGTAATGAGTGCCCAGATTTTCTAATCATTGATATTTCTACCAGCTCAAGGTTAGCGAGACTAAAAAATCATCCCATGGAACAGGTAAGCAAGTGTGCAGTCTGATTTAAGTCCCTTGGAATCTTGAAAGTCCTAAAGCTTGTATGCTCATTACATTTTTGTAGCTGCAATAGCTGGTAGGTTTACATGGAACAGGTTTACTGGGATGTGTTCATTCCTGTACGCCTGAGTAGATGTGATCCCTGCTGTGGCTGCGTGCATAGTGCCTGATGGGTTGAAACCATAGTAGAACAATGTATTACCTGGTGGCTATGAAATGAAATCTGAAATTAATATGCATCATAAATGAATTTGATTCAATGAATACCAATTGTGCTGCTTGCTGCCTTGTGCTGGGTGCTGGTGTTGGTGCTTCCTGTTGATTGGTGCCTTTATGAAGTTTTTGGTTGTGTTTTTTTTTTATGAATTTCAACTTTTATTTACAGGTGGTGGGAGGAAATAGCTGGAAGTAGACTGCAGCCACTGATTGGATCAAAGTGCTCATGACGACATGTTTTGGACATCGTTGCTATAGCTAAAAACTTTTGTTTGGACTTACTAGAGGTGGATCATTTTGTAAAGAGTGGAAGCAAATTATAAGATATGGGTTGTAGAACCGAATATCTCTAGTACGTCTAGCATTTTGGCCAAACTTATTTCATCTTAGCTCTTGTTTGCCATGAATTGTGTGTAAAATGGCATGATATATTATGATGGCTTTAATATAACTTGTGAGCTTTGGTCCAGTTTATATGTGTGCTCCATGACTGTGTATTGTTTGAATGTATGACATGGTTAGTGTTGATTGTATGGTTAACATATAAACAATATATGATATTATATGTTAATTTTTTGTATCCATAGCGTTGTGCAATTGGTCGCTATAAATATATATCATCAGACAGTCTGTCGTTATAAGTTCATAAAAGGCGTCCGAACATCTGTCGTTATATCTTTTACATAACGTTAGACGGTCAGTCGTTAAAAGTGGGTCGGACATTAAAAGTTTATAACGATGCCAGTATCAATGTCAGATATAAGTGTCGCAATAGGTTTATAACGACCGACCGTAGGTTGCTGAAACAGATTATAACGACCCACCAGCCGGCGTCGGAGACAAGGCGGCGCCAGTGTCTGCAAATGAGCGCTGCGCGGATGAGGTCCGTGGGCTTGTGCGGCAACCGGCGGTAGGCGGAGGAGCACCTCCTCCAGGAGATCATCCACCAGCAGCAGCATATGGTGATGTTGCTCGGTCAGGCTCCAAACCCGGCAACAGGTAGCGGAGCGAGGGTTCCGGCGCTCGTTTTGAGAGGGAGATCCCATCACTCGCCATAAGGAAGACGTCTGAAACGACAGAGGTATTGGGCTCTTCCTGGTGGGCCCCTCGTCTGAATCTGTCACTACTACACAAATGATTTTGCAAGACGGTGCCCTTTTATTAACGGAGTCGGTCACAAAATCCAACCGCCTCGGTTAATGCATACGATTAATGGAGGCGGGCACTTTTTATTTACCGAGGAGGACACTTTTGCTTGCCTCGTAAAATCGATTTACGGAGGCAGGCATGCTATAATGCCCGCCTCCGAAAATGCTGGCACAGTCCTGAGCCTAGGCAAAGCCCAAGAGGCCCAATTCCAAGCACACGTATATATACAACACACTTAGGGTTTCAGTCTCAACTCCCTCCCTTCCTCAGCCGCACGAGCCGTAAACCCTCCTCCTCTCGCTCTCAGCGCGAGGCGCCCTCTCCTCCCTCCCTCCCTCTGGCACTCTCCTCCCTCCTTCCCTTTGGCGCTCTCCTCCCTCCCTCCTACGCACCCTCTCCTTCCTCCTTCACGGCATCATCCTCCCTCCGTAGTGCCGTCCTCTGTCCTCCCTCTGGCGCGGATCATGGCGGAGCGGCCCTCACAGCGCTTGGCGGCGCAGATCCAGGCCGAGGTCGGGTGGATCCATGGTGGGGCGGCGCAGATCCAGGCCGAAGCTAGGCGAATCCTCAGTGTGGTGGCCCACCCGTGGCGACATCACGCGGGGCGGCGTGGCCTCCCTCTCGCGGGTGCGGGCGGCGTCGTACCCCGGTAGAGGATCCTCCCTCTCCCTCAGGCTCAGCGGTGGATCTGGCCGAGGAGCACCTCCAGTGGCGCGGATCTGGCCGAGGAGCACCTCTAGCGGCGACGGATCCTCCCTCTCCCTCGAGCTCGGCGGCGGATCTGGCCGAGGAGCACCTCCAGTGGCTTCTCCAGGCGGATCTGCGGCCGTGGTGGCCAGATCTGCGGGCGAGGTGGCCGCTCCTGGCCGCGTGTAGGGGCAGCAGCGCGGATCCGGCGGCGGAGAGAACCTCCCGGCGACACGCAAAGGCAGCAGCGCGAGGCCCATATCCAGGCCGTTAGGGGGCTTCTAGCTTTTTCTCTCTTTTTTTATTTGATTAACCGAGGCGCACATTTGGACCGTCTCCGTAAAGTCGCGATTAACCGTGACCTTCGATTGGAGGTGGTTGCAATGCCCGCCTCCATTAACCCGTTTTGCCTGCCTCCATTAAGACTTGTGTGGTAGTGTGTATGGCCCTGATTCTGGGTGCAGGCCCATCTCCAACCTGAGATCAGCCCAACTAGTCTGCGCCTCCAAGCAGAAAGGATTCCTCAGCAGAGTCGTTATGAATCCGAAACTGAAATATGGCTTCTCGTTCTCGCTCAAGTGTTATGTCAGTTCAATTGTTTAATGGCTCAGTCCTATCCTCTTTTCACGTAATTACTATTTGTTTTCCTTTTTTCAGCCGTACCAATGACACTTTTTTCATTAAGATGAGAGGAAAACAAGTTTATAATATAATAGTATATATATATAAAAAAAGAAAACCTTACGTTTACTGACAGAAAGTTACAGAACATGAAAGCAAAAACCACATCAGGCAACTTTTTAGGAACCTGAGTACCTGACACCAACTCACCGAGACAGCGCCAAGAGATGCTTCAACCCAACAGCTACACAAATCTCTGCCTCTTTAAACGAGGTTTTTTTCTGACCATCAGGTTCGGCACCACGGACTGCTGCTGTCTAAGTACTCTGCTTATTGCGTTCCTTTCCATAACACACACTTATATCATGAACTGACGCCATCAAGTTCCATCTGCCCGTGGATATATAAGGCCTGGTTTAGTTCCCAAAAATTTTTGGGTTCACCTATCATATCGAATATTTGACACATGCATGGAGTACTAAATGTAGACGAAAAAAAACTAATTGCACAGTTTTGTCAGAAATCGCGAGATGAATCTTTTAAGCCTAGCTAGTCCATGATTAGCCTTAAGTGCTACGGTAACCCATATGTGCTAATGATGGATTAATTAGGCTTAATACATTCCTCTCGCAGTGTCTAAGCGAGCTATACAACAACAACATAGCCTTTTATCCCAAGCAAGTTGGGTAGGCTAGAGATGAAACCCAAAAGAGACGAGAAACAGGGAGACACATAAAGGGATATAAAGGGCACAAAACAAAAAGAGGTCACGGTTCAGGCACGTTGATTGCCAATCTCCAAGCGCTCCTGTCCATAGCTAAATCCTTGGAGATATTCCACTCCTTAAGATCTCTCTTAACGGACTCGTCCCAAGTTAGTTTAGGTCGACCTCTACCGCTCTTTACATTATCGGCCCGCTTTAAAACTCCACTACGCACCGGCGCCTCAGGAGGCCTCCGTTGGACATGTCCAAACCATCTCAACCGATGTTGAATCAATTTCTCCTCAATTGGTGCCACCCCAACCCTATCCCGAATATCGTCGTTCCGGACTCTATCCCTCCTTGTGTGCCCACAACACCAACGCAACATACGCATCTCTGCTACACTCAATTGCTGGACATGTCGCTTTTTTGTAGGCCAACACTCAGCACCGTATAACATCGCCGGACGAATCGCCGTCCTATAGAACTTACCTTTCAGCTTCTGAGGCACCCTTTTATCACAGAGGATGCCAGAAGCTTGATGCCATTTCAACCAGCCGGCTGAAATTCTATGTCTAACATCTTCATCAATGTCTCTATCCTTTTGTAGCATCGACCCTAAATACCGAAAAGTATCCTTCTTGGCCACCACTTGCCCATCGAGGCTAACGTCTCCCTCCTCATGTCTAGTCGCGCTGAAATCGCACCTCATGTACTCGGTCTTAGTCCTACTAAGTCTGAACCCTTTCGACTCTAACGTGTGCCTCCATAGTTCTAACTTCTTATTAACCCCTGCCCTACTGTTGTCAACTAGCACCACATCATCAGCAAAGAGCATATACCAAGGGATACCACCTTGTATGTCCCTTGTGATCTCATCCATCACCAAAGCAAATAAATAAGGGCTCAAAGCTGACCCCTGATGCAGTCCTATTTTAATTGGAAAGTCACTGGTGTCGCCATCACATGTTCGGACAAACGTCACCACATCCCTGTACATATCCTTGATGAGGGTAACGTACTTAGTTGGGACTTTGTGCTTTTCCAAGGCCCACCACATGACATTTCTCGGTACTTTGTCATATGCCTTCTCGAGGTCAATAAAGACCATGTGCAAGTCCTTTTTCTGCTCCCTATATCTCTCCATCAATTGTCGTAATAAGAAAATCGGCTCCATGGTCGACCTACCAGGCATGAACCCAAACTGATTTTGGGTCACATGTGTCACTCTCCTTAGGCGATGCTCGATAACCCTCTTCCAGAGCTTCATCGTATGGCTCATCAACTTAATCCCACGGTAGTTAGTACAACTTTGAACATCTCCCTTGTTCTTGAAGATAGGTACTAATATACTTCTCCTTCATTCTTCAGGCATCTTGTTAGACCGAAAAATAAGATTAAAAAGCTTAGTTAACCATACTATCGCTCTGGTGCCTAGGTATCTCCACACCTCAATGGGGATACCATCAGGGCCCATCGCTTTACCTCCCTTCATCCTCTTCAAAGCCTCTCCGATCTCTGCCTCTTGAATTCTCCTCACAAAGCGTCTGTTGGTATCGTCAAATGAGTCGTCCAACTCAAGGGTAGGACCCTCATTCTCCCCATTAAACAGCTTATCGAAGTACTCTCTCCATCTGTCCTTGATCTCCTCATCCTTCACCAGAAGTCGATCTGTCCCATCCTTGATGCATTTTATTTGGTCGATGTCCCTTGTCTTCCTCTCGCGGATTCTAGCCATCCTATAAATGTCCTTCTCCCCTTCCTTCGTGCCTAGCCGCTGATAAAGGCCATCATACGTCTGACCTTTTGCTACACTCATAGCTCGCTTTGCAACCCTCTTCGCTATTTTATAGCCCTCGATGTTGACTGCACTCTTGTCATGGTGGAGACGCTTGAAACACTCCTTCTTCTCTCTAATAGCCCTTTGCACCTCGTCATTCCACCACCATGTGTCTTTCGCTTCCCGTTTGCCTCCCCTACTCACGCCAAACACTTCCGAAGCCACCTTCCGGACACATGTTGCCATCTTTAGCCACATGCCGTCGGCATCTTCTCCTTCTTCCCAAGGCCCCTCGTCTAGCATCCTCTCCTTAAACGTTTGCGCTGCTTCCCCTCTAAGCTTCCACCACTTCGTTCTCGCAATCTTGGCCCGTTTGTCCCGAGGGACACGTACCTGAAATCGAAAGTCCGCCACCACAAGCTTATGTTGAGGGACAACACACTCCCCAGGTAATACCTTACAAAAACCCCTTCCGACATCCTATGAAACATCCAATGTGACACCTAAAAATTTTCTTTTCGCGAACTAAACACAGCCTTAAGTGGCAGCCCAGTCTTTTCAGGGAACACATAAACTGAACCAAGCAAACATTTTTATGTTTTCAGGAGCTCCCTCAATTTATTATCTCTCCTGCTGGCTACCTACCGGGCAGAGGCTAAGTTGTCTGGACCTTACTTACCATCATACCGTGAGCTAGCGAACAACATGCATCATATATAGATCAATAAACTCTTGGGCATATATCTAATCAGTTTCAAAGACTGCCCATATATATCATAAAAGATTTAAGTAGGATAAACCCTAAGATAGTGATATTGCACTTCCATAAGTTCCTTATTCTTGAGCCTATCCTGCCATGGTAGTTGTAGCCAAATTTTTGCTTGTTCTAAATATTGCAAAACCCAAAACTAAGTAAACGGTAAACCTGTACCTGGAGTGTAGAAGCTCATGTATGGAATAATGGCGCTGATTTTTCCTTCGTATACCTTCTTCACCTTATATGTCTTCAGATCAATTGTGTAGACCACATCATCTGCCCTGATGAAAATGATACCCACACCTTCCGCGGAGCCAACAACATCAAGTTTGGACAAGGCAGCATCAGCAGGGAGCAGCGTCTTAAGCTTAACGCCTCTGCTTGGTTTCTTCCATTCATCACCTACTTTACAAGCATCCTGCTTCCTCAACCAGATGCAGAGTTTGGACCCATGTTTAGTGGCGAGCCCCAGTTCACCGTTCTCGGTTGCTACGAGCACAGACTGGCGACCATGGGGTAATGAAGATGGTAGCGGAATCCATGATATTTCATGCAATTCCAAATTGTACTTGAGAACTCTTCTGCTTCCCAAAAATTCCATAAAGTAGAGCGCATTCCCCACGAGTGCACTTCCCTTGGAAACGACGAGGTATTCAGGTCGCTCAGAGTAGATTGGCTCAGCCCAGGCAGCAGCTTTGGATGCGTAGGTGCAGATGAAGGTCTTCCCTGAAACCTGAATCAGGGCCCTGGAAGACAGAGCCCACAAAAACCACGACGAAGGGTCGGCGGTGGCAATCAAGGTGGTCGCAGGCGCCGGCGGCGCAGAGAACCGCCGCAGTCCAGCTCCAGCCCAACGTGCACGTGTAATGCGGCGGGGACACGGCCGTGGCGTGCGTCCGTGATGGGGACACGGCCGTGGCGTGCGTCCAGCGCGAGCCAGTGGCCCCGGTCGGCCTCCGGGGAGCAGAAGGCGGCCGTGGGAACGAAGCAGGCGACTTGGGTGTCGGTGCGGTTGCAGAGCATCCCCAGCACCGGCGGGCTGCGGTGGAACTCGCGGAAGCGGCAGCGGAAACCGGGGTCGGTGACGAGGCGGCGCCAGCGCCTGCAGACGAGCGCGGCGCGGACGAGGTTCGCGGGCTCGTGCGGCGGCAGGCGGAGGAGTACGTCCTCCACGAGGTCATCCACCAGCGGCGTCATACGGCGGTGGTCTTGCTCGTCAGTCCGAACCCGGCGGCAGGCGGCGGAGTGAGGGTTCCGGCGCTCGTTTTGAGGGAGAGATGGCATCGCTCGCCCTCGAAACGACAGAGGAGTCAGTCGGTAGAGGAATTGGGTGGCCCCACTCGTCCGAATCTGCATGGCCCATCTCCAATCTGAGATCAGCCCAACTCGTCTGCGCCTCCTAACTGAAATCTGGAATCAGGGCTAGAATGGCTTGTTGTTCTCGCTCAGGTGTTATGTCCGTTCAGTTGTTTAATGGCTCAGCCCTATCCACTTTTCACGTTATTACTATTTGTTTTCCTTTTTTCGGCCATGCCAATGACACTATTTTTTTAATTAAGATGAGAGGAAAACAAGTTCAGTATACTAGCAAAAATACTCATACGTTGCAACGGGACACATGGTTTATATATTGTATTATTCTTGTACCAATAGTAATAAATTGTCTATTTTTATTGAATTTATTAATTGGGCATGATCCAATCTTAAGTAAATCAAATAAATTCTAAGGCCCGCCGCCCTAGGCTTGTGTCTTTGGTTGGTGGACACGCACGTAGAAGAGGGGCGAGTCGTCCACTCAAATTATGGAAACTATCTTATCAAAAAAAATTATGGGAACTATACATATTCCTTCACAACCGGGAGAACAAATGATTCAAGCTTGTGTTATTCGTTACCTATAAATCAAAGGAATCAATGTGTGTAAACGTTATCAAGGGAGAGAGATAGAGGAAACTGGTAAAAAAAGTATAAACAAACTAATTTAGTCATGCATCCAAATATTTGAATTTTAATTATTTGGTACATATATTTTTTTGGTTTTAAATTAAAAATAATGCACCTGTGCAAGCGAAAGGATACACTAAGATAAACCTATAATATAGAGAAAAAGTATCGTTGCTGCTTGAAGCAGAGTAGATATACAATCTGCTCACAAAAATTAACATTAAATCTTTTTGGAAATGTTTTTTTACTGAAAACTGATTTGTATTTTCATCTAAAGTAATTATGAAATTAATAGTAATTTTTTTGTGAAAACAAAATACTTAAAACATTATTTTGAAGGAGTCTTTAATCCTGTGAGGGCCTATTTGTAGTTCACTGTAGATGACAGGGATAGATGACTATCATATTCAGAGAATAGTACGTGCTTATTGAATAAAGGTAGGGGCTAGATTGAGAAACGGGCATGCACGGCTGCGCACCCCGTCCACGGGTTGTGGACCAGCGACGGGACGAGGTGCGGTCACCGTGTCCACTGCAAAGGGTTGTGCATTCTTTTAATCTGGGCCATAGATTTTTATGGTGGACGCCTAAGGATGCCTTTATTTATATTAGATGGTATATTTGATTTTTTTTCTAAAAAAACGGACGTATTTAGGCGTGATGTAAGGTGATGTCATCAAGCTAATAAGAAGCGAGGCACGCACGAGGTTGCGTGCTTCGCTTGCTCTCGTGGTGTCGTGCGTTGTCTGCGCGCGTGCAATGGGCGAGGACGTGCGGCTGCGCGTGCAGAGGAGTGGGCTGAATTTCTCGTAGGAAGAGAGGCAGACAGACCCAACGCGACTACGGGAAGGGAGAAAAAGATACTGATAAGGAGAGGGGGAGGCAGGAAAAAAAACATTGTAGAAATTTTACCGAATCCGAAAAGAGATTAAAGTTAGACGAAAAAAATTATGGTAGAAATTTTACCTCTTTATTATTAAGGGATAGAAATAGGGCCTTGACCAAATTTATACAAAGAACTGTAGATATTATTTGATACTATATAAGTATTTTTTGGATTCAGTATTAAATATATTTTGACAATATACGAAATCGGTCCAACTGCAAGAATTCAGCCTTGGTTGAAAAAGAAGTCCAATAGGAGAGGTCCACTCAGATCTAGACATTTTGCATCAGGAACCTCAATCTATTTCAAAAACTATTAAGACCCTCCCACCTTTACTTTCTCTCTGACTTCTTTACATCTGAAACCCTGTATTTCTTTCTATTGTCTGCCCTACTTCTAATCTCTGTTAGTAGGTTGAAACTGGAGACAGTCCCGAGACCGAGCCGGTGTTGGCACGGCTCGACGTTACAAGCGGCAGAAAAATTTTAATGGCAGAAATTTTGCTAATTTTATTATTAGGTATAGATGAAAAAGAAAACCTTACGTTTACTGACAGAAAGTTACACAACATGAAAGCAAAAATACACATCATACAACTTTTTAGGAACCTAGGGTCTAAAGCAAAGCCACGCCAATGACACAACCTGACACCAATTCACCGAGACAGCGCCAAGAGATGCTTGAACCCAACAGCTACACAAATCTCTGCCTCTCTAAAAAACGAGGTTTCTGACCATCAGGTTCGGCACTATGGACTGCTGCTGTCTAAGTACTCTGCTTATTGCGTTCCTTTCCATAACACACACTTATGTCATGAACTGACGCCATCAAGTTCCATACTTCCATCTGCCAGTGGATATATAAGTGGCAGCCCAGTCTTTTCAGAGAACACATAAACTGAACCAAACAGCCATTTTTATGTTTTCAGGAGCTCCCTCAATTTATTCACCACATACGCATACAGGTACAGCATACTGGCAATCTAGCATGCTGCAGCTGAACCGGACCTCGCATTTTTCAATGATGCCAACACAGGCAAGTTTGGTTCAGCATCACAAAACACGCTTCATTCCCAAGTAGGGAGCCAGGGAGGCCTAGAGAGCCCCTGACAGTCTAACACAGAATATGGCTTCAGCTAGTCAGAATGGGGGCCTGAACACTGTCCATCCTTCGAAACGAGTACATGCTGCAGCCTTGCTTCATTCAGACAGAACTCAAGTGCAAAGCCATACTGATGACTGATAAATCTTTCATGAAAGTGAAAAAAAAAACAAAGAGCAACGAATTTGTATCTGTTTCCTATGATAATAAGCAGAGCTTCACCAACACACTGTAGCGCATGCCAAACAGAATAAATTAACTACTACAGATGTATTAGTAACTAAGATGAAAATATTTCACAAAAAAGTAACTAAGATGTCAATAGATGTGCACTTCTTTAACGATGTCAATTAGTTTTTTCTGGCCTAGGTGGTTAGCCTAGTGGCATTTCAATGGGTGTCGGCAGATCTCCCGCACTCGAGGTCGTCCTAAGTTGTTGTAATCCTCAGTTTCTTTTGGTTCTTTTTTTTTATATGTGTTTTTGGTCTTCCTACTCTTTGGTAAGCTCGGCGCTTACCATTGATGGGGTAGCTTGTAATGTTTATCTACTTTCTCTTAATGAAATACGTGCTTTGGCACGGTTGTGAAAAAATTTCAATGTCTTGTGGCTTATTTATAAATTATAATTGATTGGATACAACCAGAAACTTATTAGCTTATTGTTGTGACGATGCATCAAGCTGTACCAGCAGCGAGTAGCGAGTGGCGTGTTGGTGAAGCTGTTTTTTTTTCTTTTCTGCATTGTGTATCATTGTATTCAGTCTTGGTTTGTGTTCACTCAATTTCCTGAACGATTGATCCATCACTCATGCAGTGTGGTTCCGGCACTTGATTTCCTGTCCCAATAGATGTAACAAGGCTCAAGGCTGCAGCAGGTGCTGACGGTGAATCATGGTTCATTTCAGTAAACTAGGGTAACTAGCATCGGGCGCTGATGGTTGATGGCTATAGTTCAGCTCAGTTTCGGTTCCTTCAGAAAGAAAAAAATGTTCAGCTAACACGAGAAGCAGAGCAAGTACAAGACATTGAAATTTCAATGCTTTCATTTAATAAATAATGCTCATTTTCTTGGGCCTTGATGTTTTCAGAACGAAATGAAATGCACATTTTTATAATTGGGTTTCATCAGTAACAAAACAAGGAGGACTCCAAATTTGGCCCAAGGCCCGAACCAACCAGAGACACGTGGGGCCTGGGAGCCACTCTGCCATCGTGCCTCCGGCACCCGCGAGCCCGTCGTGCGCATCAGATGCCGCCTCCGCCGCACCCTCGCCGGTGACCGCCTACCACAGCCTCGCGACTGCGTGCCGCTTCCGCTGTTGGGAGCACGGCCACGGTGACTGCGTGCCTCGTTCGTCTTCCGCTGTCCTCGCGACTACGGTGAGGGTACAGCCAGGGCGCGTCGTGCCCGCCAACCGATACCTCTAAGAATGATATATTTTGTATAAACGATAATGATATCTCACGGGCGTCCGTCCCGTGACCTCCATCCGGACGTCAACTTCATCTACTCATCCACAGACCCATCCTTATCCACTCATATGTAGACCCCGCCCGCATCGCACGTCCGCTCTGCGTTACGTGCCCCCGCTCGCGGGATAGACTCACTTGCCCACGCCGCCTCCACTCGCGGTACCGACTCCGCCTACGCCACCCCCGCCCATGCGGCCGCGCGGCCCGCCCTCGTGGGACGGACTCCGCTCGCACGCGCTGCCCCCGCTCGTGGGATGAACTCTGCCTGCGCCACTCGCCGGCGCCGTCCCCACCCGCCGTTCGGACTTGCGCCTCCCGTCGTGGCCGCACTACATGTGCCTGCTGCGGCCACTGCCGAGGTCCATGCCGCCGATGAGCTCCGCACCGACGACCTCCACGCACTCTATGGTTTCAAGCTTCGCACCGGTGTCGAGCTCCACAAGGACGAGCTCCATTCATCCAAGCAGCAAGGAGACATTGCTCTGAAAGCGCATGTTTCAAGCGTATGTTTCAAGTGTTTCAGTTGTTTCAGAGGTACGTTGCAAGGGTTTCATATGGATGTTGTAAGTAGATCGGGATGTTGCATATGTTGCAATGGTTGACACTTATGTTGCAAACGTACGTCTTCATTGTTTCATCTATTTTTTTAGACATATGTTGCAAGTGTGTTTCATCCAGATGTTGCTTATGTTTCACATATATGTTGCAAGTGCTTTATTTGGATGTCAAGTTAGATAGGCTCTCTGGGATTTCACCAAAAATCTTCTTCTTAGAAAGATCGAGTGATCCCAATGACTACATGGCTCCAATCTTGTTAGGTATTTTTCCACTCAAGCAGTTTGATGATAAATTCAAATTTGTTAGGGCAACAAAGGAAGTGATCTCTGAAGGAATTTCACCAGTTAAGGAGTTGCCTGATAAATCAAAGCTCACAAAAAAAACCAATCCCTGCCGTATCTAAGTTGTTGTCCTTTTGTTGTTGACATGATGTCTTCAAATTGATTTACTCCAGAGCTATATATAGTTGACCAGTTAAGCATTGTCATAATCACATACACCGACGTAATTGAGGTATTTCTTTTCATTACCAAGGCGAAGCTCGAGGACATGGCCGGTCTCATTGCTGCACCTGACGCCTCACCACCTGCAGCAATCTCGACCTTGCCATAAGGCGAGGCGATTGGCGCGGTCAACTGTGATGCCTTTCTTGAAGGATAGCAAGGCAGCCCTCTCAGCGGGGATGCAGCCATCGCTGCAAACTCGTCAGGAACGAAGTGGTGCTTATGATGATGATGAGGAGGAGGAGGAGATGTGAAGCATTTGCTGTGAGATGCATAGTGGAGAAGAAGAATAGATCTATGAAGCACATGAACTACAAACTCGTTGTACTTAGGGCGTCCACTACGGTATAAGCTAGTTACTAGCTCTAAATTAACTTCTTCAATAGTGCTAACTTTTACCATATAGCTCATAACATGGATAGCCTCACATGTCGCATGATTTTGGAATGTGTGTATGAGTCTAGCTCTTAATCAAGAGCTAACGTTTATCTCTCTTCTATTAAAATAGGAAAAAAAATTAGAACCAGTTTATAAGTCACCCATTGCGGGTGACCTTAAAGCTCCAGACACAACTGAAACTTAGAAGCAGCTCATGCAGTGGTGCCACATAGATGCAGAGCAATTAATCTGGCTAGCAGTGGCAATTATGGACTCCACCATTGGAGCCTGTTCAAAGACTATGATTCATGAGTCAACACGTAGGATTCGTTCCTTTGAGTCGACTTCTTTACTTTTTGGCCCAAAAAAAACAGTGCTTAACCTACTGTACCATTGAAGTTGAAGTTGCCTACCATGTTCGTTTCGCTGAAATTTAGCTTATATTGATGCATATGCTGATTTGTTGTAAGAGAAAAATATTGTCCGTTCACTAAAAAGTTCTGTTGAAGTAGTGGTCTCTTTAAGTCATCCGTACGAAACTGAATTAAGTAGTTATCATAGCAAAGTTATTCTTTAACCGTCAAACATTATTCCAAAAATTTCAAGCTGATGTATTACAATCAAAGAGCCAGAAATTTACAAACTTCGATAACAGCATCAACCGATTAAAACCAAACTTGCCATTGAGAAACAATTGTTTCTCACTAAGCAAAATGCGAGGGGGGGGAGAGGACTGCAACAGAACTGGGTGCCCACGGATGATGATTGGGGACTCTCCACCGGCCAAGGCCCATGTCAACACCAGCTGCCATCCTTCGGCCCAAGGCCCATGTCAACTATGCTGTGACGTCTCCATGGGCAAGTAAGGCTCGTTGCATTTTGTTTGACATAAACAATTCATTGAGCTTTAGTGAGAATTTTTTTCATTTAGCGAGCACTATTGCCATATTCTATCTCAAAGTTTACATTAAATAGATCAAATCACTGGAACATTTAATGCATATACTCTCATTTGTCAATGTCTTGCAATTGTTGAGATAATTCGTGAATGTTTTCCCCTGTTTGCTTTGTTTTTCTGAACTAATTTGTGTATGATTCCTATAAAATTTCTGCGTTCTAAAATGGTCATAAGGTTCCACCGTGTATGTGAGACTGTGACACCCACGGTGGTTGTGCGTGCCAAGTGAACGGACGGTAGAGCTCCTGCCTCTTTCCGTCAAAAAATGAGTTTCTTAATTAATTGTTCAGGGTTTATTTTTTTTCACGAACGTGCTACACACATATTTCATTAAGAAGGAAGGATTGTTACAAAACGTAAGAACAGGCCATGGGCGAGATGCCCAGCAGGTACCCAGCACCGGAAGAGAAGCATACAACCAATGAGGATTTAATTTCTATGCAGCCAGACCTTATATGCAAGACAAGGGCTCTGCAACCTATTCACCACACACACATACAACATACTTGTTTACTTAAACTGAATTGAAACACTAACCCCCAACGCCCGTTACTGTCAAAAAAAAAACCCAACCCGTTCACTGAAAGTCTGAAGCAGAACGGCAGTGTCTGTTTTCCAGAAAGGAAATGAGTGTCGGCATAACCAAACGTTTCTCAAGAGGAGAGAGGCCCTGCCAATCATGCAGACTGCATCTTCAATAACTCAAAACGGAATACTAACCCTTCTTCTGTATTTGTATTGTTAATGCTTTGTGACCATATTAGTTAGTTATCTGACGAGCAGGACAAACCATGACTCACAGTCACAATCAACTCCTGTTGCAAACATGGTCTGTTCTGACCGAAATTAATTTTCAAAAAATACAAACAAAAAAGAAGAAAAAAGGAAAAAAGAAGAAGTCAAAACTAATTTACTGTTATTATTTGACGATGTCAGTTACGTTTTCCCGTTTGAGGTTTACCTGTGGACAAGCTGTATGGTGGCAATGGTCTTGTCTCTATTGACTGATGTGTTCTAGTTTGAAGGTTCACAAATATATAAGCTGTTTTGACTTTGGGTGTTTACCAGGCTGGCCACAAAAGTAGGTCTAACAATACTAAACTAACAACTACTCCGCATCAAGTAGGACAATACTACTATTATTAGGACACAGAAGCCCTGATGGCCAACAAGTTAAGGCACCATTTGCTAATTCACAACACACGCATACATGCACAACACACCGGCCATACTGAAATCAATCTGAACTATAGCTGTCAATGCTAGTTTACTGGCCATTTTCCAGGATGGGAATTCAGCATCACAAATTGTATCTGACCATCACGATTCACTGGTCAGCCCCTGCTGCAGCCTTGTTCCATTCCAGACAGGAATTGAAGTGCAGAACTCAATTAATGGCTGATGGATCGTCCATGAAAGTGAACACATACAAAAGATAAATAATGATTCTGCATCGGGTTCTGTGATAAGCCCAATACGCTACAGGTACAGGTGCCAGCCTCCTGCGTCGAGGAAGCCACTAGAATGCATAGCTTGATGCATCATCACAGCAATAAACAAATTAATAATTTTCTGGTTATGAAAACAATTAGAAGCCACAAAATGCTTAACCATGATGTCATGAAACGACATCAAGTTTCATCTGACCATGGATAAGTGTCAGCCATGTCTTTTTCAGGGCACACAGAAACTGAACCAAAAAGGCAATTTTATGTTTTCAGAGCTCTTCAAATTATTCACCACACACGCATACAGATACGGCATACTGGCAATCTGGAGTGCTGAAACTGAACTAGGAGCCTTCAATTTATTCACCACAGACGCATACAAATACAGCATACTGCCAAACTGGCATGCTGAAACCGAACTGAACCTAACCTGGCATTGTTCAGTGATGCCAACACAGGCAAGTCCAGTTCAGCATCACAAAACACCTCATTCCCAAAGTAGGGAGCCCCTAACAGTCAAACACAGAACACGGCTTCAATTAGTCAGAATGAAGGCCTGAACACTGTTCACCCCTTCACAACGAGTAAGACGAACCATGATTCACTATCAGCTACATGCTAGCCTTGCCTCATTCAGACAGAAACTCTAGTGCAAAATGGACTGATGACTCAGTAAAGTAAAAAAAAAAAGAAACAAAACAAACAAAGAGCAATGAATTTGTATCTGTTTCCTATGATAATAAGCAGAGATTCACCAACACACTGTAGCACACGCCAAACAGAATAAATTAACTACTATAGATGTATTAGTAACTAAGATGAAAATAGATGTGCGCTGCTTTCATGATGTCAGTTAGTTTTCCTGGCCCATTTGTAAATTTGCCACTGGTTCTTTTCTTTTCTTGCAAAATCAAGATGAAAACTTATGTGAACTCATATACCGATTATTTCTTTGATGATGATATATCCTCAGCCTCCCCACCCACCCCCCACCCCCCGGGGGCATTCTGACAAGCAGACTTATGTCAAATAGTGTACTGACTTTGTATTTCTACCAAGTCGCCGACAAAAGCAAAATATCACAACAAATAGAAAGTTTGTGGTTATTATCCAAAAAGCCACATGATGTTGGGCCACAATGAATTTATGTAGGAATGACATACGGGCTTGCAGCATATGATTTTATCACAAGCAGGAATACTGAAGCACATTTAGCCAAAGATAAAGTAGGACAATGTAGGGGTTTCACAGCTTGCTTACAAGTCCGATAGAATTTGAAGCCAATGATCAAGCTAAAATTTTAAGAGAAACCACTGCATAAAAGCCACAATGTTCAAGGCCAACAAATTAACGCTAACACCAATCTCATTGATGCACAAAGTGATGCCCAACCATAGATCTCACTCATGCACCTTAAGTTTATCATGCACTTGAGCGACTCGCACTTGGTCCCTCTCCTGTACAAGTGCCTCCCAATGCTGCAAGAATTAAAAAAAAAATAACACCAGCTGGTTGAGGAATCAAGTTTGCCCTAGATAACACTTATTTCCCGCCAACCAAACATCATTAATTTATTAATTACAGCAACAGCAGTTAACATCAACACATGCATGATCTCAATAAGATAACTATGTCCCTAATTTTAGCACCGATATCTCCATCGATCGATAGATGAGAGCTAAGGAAAAACAGGATTAATGATAGGCAAGCTCATCCAAGTAATTACTTTTTTATTATAGCTCCTGATGCATATCTACCATTGCCCTGGCTAAGGCTAGGTTGTTGGGACATTATTTACAATGAGGGAATAACGTGCATCATGGATGGATAAATTCATCAGCATACCCAATCAGTTTCAAAGATTATTGCACTTCTATACATAAGTTATTCAGAAGCGTTTTGCCATGTTAGTAGCTAAATTATTTCTGATTCTAAATATTGTAAAACCCAAAAATAAGCAAAGTTGTACCTGGAGTATAGAAGCTCATGTACGGAAAAACTAAGTCGGTTATGCCCTCGTATACCTTGTTCACCTTATAGGTCTTTAGATCAATTGTGTAGACAGCTTTGTCCACCCACATGAAAACGATACCGAGACCATCAGCAGAGCCAATCACATAAACTGTGGTTAAGACGACATCAACAGGGAACACTGTGTCAAGTTCAATGATGACTCTTCTTTCCCATATAGCATCTAGTTCATGAGTATCCTTCCTGGACCACATGTAGAGTTTGGAGTCATCTTCAGCGACGAGCCCCAGTGCACCATCCTCAGTGGTTGTAAGCACAGACAGCCACGATTTAGATTGAGATGGTAACTGAATCCAGGACATTTGACGCAATTCCAAATTGTACTTGAGAGCTGTGCCTCCCGACAGACTGCCAAAGTAGAGTGCGTTCCCTACAAGGGCACTGCCCATCCTGAAATCAACTTGGTAACCATGTTGCTGAGCACATACTGGATCACCCCAGGCAGCAGCATCGGATGAGTAGGTGTAGACCAAGGTCTCCCCACCCTGAATTCGAGAGCACACATAAATCACGAGGAAGGGTCCATGGTGGCAATCAAGGTGGTCGCAGGCGCCGGCAGCAGCGGAGCAGAGAACCGCACCGCCCCGGACGACCGACTGCCACTGCGGAAGGGGAAGCTCCCGCTCCTCATGCGTGATGGGGTCCCAGACCACGACGCTGCTTCTCGAACCGAGGAGGGCACGGCCGTGGCGGGCATCCAGCGCGCGCAGGTACCCGCGGTTGGCCTGCCGGGAGCAGAAGGCAGTCGTGGGAACGAATCGGGGAGAGCGGTTGGAGATCATCCCCAGCACTGGGGGGCGGCGGTGGAACTCGCAGAAGCGGCGGAGGAAACCGGGGTCGGAGACGAGGCGGCGCCAGCGCCTGCAGACAAGCGCGGCGCGGACGAGCTCCGCGGGCTCGTGCGGCGGCAAGCGGAAGAGCACCTCCTCAACGAGCTCATCCGGCAGGGGCGTCGGCGGCGGCGCATGGCGCTTTTGCTCGTTAGGGTTTCGAACACGGCGGCGCCGGCGGGTGGCTGAGCGAGGGTCCTGCTCTCTGTATCGTTCTTCTCTGGATTGGGGGAAATCGCACGAAGACACGGTGAGGACAGAGGAGAGGAAAAGCGTTGGAGACTTCCAGATGGGCCCCACCTCCTTATGTAGATGGGCTCTCTCTGATGTCGTTGTAGGCCCATTTCCAAATTTAGATCAGCCCAATTCGCTCAACCACTGCACCTCCTCTCATCCGAATGTGTACGGGCTCTCACTAAAGATGGTAATTTCTACCCGAAACCTGATGGATAATTATCTTATTAGGGTAAGGATATGGCTAATTTTTTTACCCGTAGGTAAATTAATGGAAAAAAAGCCTTATCCAACGGGTAAAGTGGGTAAGGATATGGGACTGTATTGCCCATACCCATTAACCCATGGATAAATTTGGAAATTGGCCCTCCTCTGCATCCCCTAAAAAAACCCTCCTCTGCACTTTATCATCAGACTCGGTAACGGTAAACAAGGTCTATAGAAATCCATAAAGCTCAAGATCATTTTGCAGGACGCATAAAAACTGAACCAAAGAATTATTTTTCCATTTGATCTAGAATTTATTTACAACATACCTAGTTCTCACGATAAAAAGAGCGTGAGCTCCTCGAGTAGGAGCCCTGACCACGTCGCCCGAGATTTTTTCCTCCGTCTGATCTGCCCTCCTATGGCCCAGATTACTTGTATCCGCTTCCTTTAGAATATGCTCTTCCGCTTCCTCCTTGCCTTTACCGGCTTTTCCTCCACTCCTCTTTACCTTTTCCAGCTTCTCATCCGAATCCACTCAAACAAATATATACTCAGTTTCTGCTTCTCCTTCTCAACCTTCTACAAAATTCTCGCCTCCTCCCCGTCGCTCTCGCTCTCCCTCCCCGTCGCCCTCTCTCCCCAACGCTCTCTCCCTCTCCCTCTCCCTCTCCATCCCGACGCGACGACGCCTGGCGCAGGCGGGGGCCGCGGCTGCGGCCGCCCTCCTCCTCCTCCTCCTCTCCACCTCCTTCTCCTACTCCTCTCTTCCTCGCGTCGCGGTGTGCCGGCCAGCCCAGCGCCGCCGCCTCACGCGCGGGAGGTGCTTGCGGGCCGTCGTGGCGCTTCCGGCCTGCGCAGCAGCGGCCTCGGCCACGGCGCGGCATCACCGGGCCCTGTCGGTAGCCGCTGGCTTGCTTGCCCTTGCGCTGTCTCGTCCATCTGCTCGGTGCCGCTACAGGAAACCCTAGCCGCCTGTGCTAGAGGATGCCGCCATCCAGCGCCGCCTCTTCCACCGGTAGCGGTGCCCTTATCCCGCATGGACTCCCTCGCCGACGACACCAGCAGCGGCTACCACGTCACTGTCCCTCCGGGGAGTGCGTGGACGATAAGGTAAATTCCCGTCTCCTCTCTCTCTTGGCCTCCTTTTGCTGATGCTTCACATGTATGGACTAAACGCCACACTCAAAGTGTTTGATGCAATGCCTAAGAGGAAGACCAAGTGTCATATTCAAGTTTGTAGGTGCCTTCTGATGTCCTTTGTATTACAAAATAATCATTTGCAGGTTTAGATTATGGAACAACTTCTTGTGATTTTGGAGCAGATCATGTACAACAGAATGTAATAGAGGAAATGTGTACTTTAAATATGTTTTCAGCAGTAATTTCACAAGAAGTAATGTTTGCTACCTACCGATTAACGTTACATTCCATTTGGGAGATCCAATATGATAGGGACTTGGGCTAAACATAGGGATAGAGGCTGATTGAGCAATTATTATGTACGCTGCTATAAGAAAATTTCTATAATGCAATTACTATATTTCTCTCTACAAAATGTGTAGACTTCTCAGATTATGAGCATTTTCCTGTTGGGTTAACTCTGCTAGATGTCATAGTTTTTCTAATAAAGCTGGTAAAAAGACTCAGGTTCTCCATATGCGGCTACAATGACGAATTTAGAATACTAAACTGTGAGTGTCCGCTGAATAAACATGCAAAGAAATTATGTCTCAAATGCTTCTTCAATTTTGCTGTAATAGTACAAGAGCACCTAGACTACTCATTGTAGGCTCCCTTAATGGATTTACCATAATCGCAGGACAGTTGAAGATGTATACCTGAGAGGGAGATAATAATAGGCCACATAGCGAGAAATTTGGGAGGTCAACTCTTCTTGAGTGCTGACTAATCCAGCATGCTTGGCCAGATGCTTGTACTGGAGTTCCAGTACCGCTCTTCTCATTACTAATATTTGTCTATGCTTTGCTGCAGTGACCAGGTAATTCAACACACAGGAAGCAATCTCATGTTCGTAGTGACAAAGAAAATTCAGAGATTCCAAGTTTACGAATACAGGCCTTTTTTACCCCTTACAAGCTTGGCTGCAGTAAATAGGAAGTGCCTTCAGCCCTTCATAGTGTAAGTTGCAGTTTCTTCTTCGTTGGTTTCAGCTAGACATAGTGTAAGTAGCAGGACCCAGTTTGAAATATGATTTTGCTCTTAACTAATGTCAACTCTGTAATGATTGCTTATTATTTTTGGTGTATCCTTTGCGGCTGGATTTATTTTGCAGTGAATGCACTCCTGCTGTCATGACTGCATCAAACCATGTTCAGTGTCTGATTTGTAGTGACCGTGGCCTATCGTTACACAGTTTACATCTCTTTCTTTTTCCCTGCTAACTCAGGCAATGCTCAGGACCTATGACGATTCGTCCTTTACATGTACCTATTATGTTCATGGCTACGGCAATGGTCATGAGTAGTGTTAGTTCGGCTTTTTTTTCCATCTCTTTTCAGCCTGTTAATTGATAACTGAGTTAAAATTTTGCCGTGCTAATATTGTGGGCTTCATGAAAGAGTTAGCTTTTCCATGCTAACCGCTTGCCAATTATTTCAGTTGGGGATTACCTTCAGTTTTCCACTGCTACAAGTTTTTACGGTCTAATAACTTTCCCAACTATTGTGCTTTTATTTTGTATTTTATTTGTCAGGTCCTTGGTGCTTTACTCAAACTGGGTTACGTCACCGAAATAGAATTATAGTGGTTCTTTGATATGTCAATTTATAAGGAAATTATCATCGTGCCCCTGCTTGATTACGCGTATGCCATTGCTGTGCCCCCATAATTCTGTAATACTGTGCAAAACTCATAATCTCATATGAATGTCACTAGACTGCTGTTGCAGTGTGCAAAACTCATAATAAAATCCTCATATCCATTTGCTGAAATAGATTATTTTGAAATGCTTTATAGATCCTCTACTCATATAAACAACATCTTTTGGGGGTTTCTCTTTATGCAGGTCGTTAATCATTGCTCCAGTTCCAACTATGCCAAAAACCAGGCCATCTTCCACCGCAACTGTCAGCCTGTTTGCCATAAAATGCTCATGTCAATTGTTTCGTTTTATCCAATCATATAAGGGTGAATTATCTAGCTCTAGAAGTTTTTCTTTGGTCCATCTCATCCATTGTCTCAGACTCTCAGTTTATATATGCCTTCATGTTCCACTTGAACATCTGCTTCAGTGCTTTTCACAGGATGACTGAACATTGCCAACAGTACATAGTCAGTCTATGACAACCATCTCCATGTATTATCAGAATTTAGAGACAGTTCAATCCTCAAAATTAGTAAAGTATGTTCTCCAAGGTAATCGAAATCCCTACACTTGGCAATTTAAATCCTTACACTTCTTACGCACCAATTCAACATATGTAGCCAAATGCAAAGCGTTTACCTTGCCATCAAATACATATATGTCAAATGGATTTTCCAGTACCCTCTTACCTCCCTGTTACTTTCATAAATCTATGCACATGCGTGAACGTGGCTCTTCCCTCATTTTTTTTAGAATAATGGTGCCTCGTCTCATGAAGGTAGACTTCTCCAGTTAATCCATTTATATTAATATAACTTTTCAATTTGGCTTCCAGCCTGACTTGACTTACTAATATGTTAGCTTCGCCATTTCCTACAGTACCTATAATGTATCCTTCATTCACTGAATTCTTTTTTCATATTTATTTTCCCATACATATCAGCTTGAACCTCCCATAGTTGTATCAGATTGAAGAAATTGGTGGATGTTGTCCCATTAGCATTTTGTATTTACCGATGAATGACAACTCAGAAATAGTATTTCTGCTACAGCAGCTAATTCAGACTAATATTGGATACATATTTTGGCAGTACAAAATAATTTTATTTACCTCTCTCTAATTTCATCCTTTACTCACGAATGCCTCACTCATGGATGATGCACGCGCACGTGGTTAATGATTTGCCTTTACAACAGTTTTGGTTACCAACAAAATAACCATGCTCAGCTTTGTGCAGGAAGAAGGATGCGCATGGACATATCTACGGTTAGTCTTATGTGTCCGAAGAACCAAACAATAAGCACAGAAGGTACCTTTGCTCAACACTTCATTCAATTTTCCAACCAATAATTTTTAAAGATACCTATCTGGGATCGAGCTCACCAAACATAATCACCCTGTTCGGCTGAACTTATCAGCACGGCTTATCAGCTGTGGTACAGTATTTTCCTCTCACAACAAAACAGCCACAGCTGACTTATAAGCCGCATAAACCATCTGCCGAACAGGGTGAATGTACATTAGATATCAGGCAGTTATTTGCAGATAACACTGTCACTGACAAGGTGACCTCACCAATATATGCCTGAAAAATTGCTGCTCTACCGTTTTCATGGGCCTTACTATCTCGGAATTTGGTAAATCATTTTACCTTTGTTTTCTAGGAAACTGTACAAGGTGAAAATTTGGGTACAAGAGAAATCATACAGGATGCTCGAAACAATTCACCTGAATTACTGCTACAGCGAGAAGCAAAAAAGGTAAAATTACAGACCCATATATATGCTCCAATTCATCCAGGCACATACAATTGCTCACAAACATGTGCATATAAATTACAGGGCTACATCTACTGGCTCCAAGCATCAACCAAGGGATAGTGCTCACAATGCTAACGCCCCAAGCTAGGTAGGCATTATATGATTCATTGGTCATGCACATAGTCTTATTATCAGCCACTAATATACTGCTTTAATATAATTATTTTTAAATAATCTGTAACTACATACACTTTCCAATGTTCGTTCTTACTTTTCCTTCAGTACCTCCGATAGATATGCAACCAACTGTTTCTTAGACTATATACTTGGTAATTGTAAAACATACTTACTTAGTGAACCTTTTAAATTTCTTAAAAAGTTCATTAGATTCCTTTGCCAAACTGTGTCCGGCCTTGATTCTTAAGCCATTTCATTGAGATAGCATCAAGGCAGTACCATGGTAAATGTAGAACGAAATAGCCTATTTGCCATACAGTCATTCTATTCCAATGCAATTTTTTTTCCCACTCAACAGTTTTTTCCCCTCCTCAAAACAGGTCACAACACTTAACAAGGTAGCTTCACCCTTTTGCAACATGTGCAACATCATATCATACCTGACACCTACAAGATTGGTCATATTTCCCACGCATGCCGAACATATATAACTCCAAAGTGTTCCAGACCACACTAGCAAAAGGTCATACTGTACGAAGAAGCATGAAACCAATTTCCAGGCATGTTGATTGTATAATAGCTAGGCCATTGCAATTCCATGTACCATTTAGATAGCTAAAGCCGTCTGCCACTATCGTAGCCTTGTATGCCTGCTTATCCATACCCTTCAATAGGCATGTATGCTACCTGTACTAATATAATATGCAACAAACTGAATGTGTCGTTATCGTTCCTCATATTCATGGTTCTCTGTACTTTAACTATGAAATGCCGAAACAAACATGCCACATCCATGTAATTCCACAGCTAAATCACCCTTACAATCCCTTGGATAATTACATGACCGTGCGCGCGATGGCGCGCGCCCTGCTACTAGTTACCTACTGACTGCGAGCAAGTTCAGTTCATATCACACATTTGATTCTCAGAACGAGTCGACACAGGAATAGAACGATACCTTCAGACTGTTGTTCTTTGCTAATACTGCTCTCCAAGGTACAGTACAGTATTAGAATTCACTTGAAGCAAATGGTTCTGAATGGACGCCATCAAGTTCCATCTGAGCATGCAGAAATTGAACCAGAAGAGATCCAATTGTCCACCACACACGCATACATACGGTTGTACAGACACAAGCACAGCGCAGTCATACTCAAGCTGAACCTTTTGTTTTTTTTGGAAGGATCCGAAACTGAGCTGAACCGTAGCCATCACCGATCAACCCTGCTGCTAGTTTTACTGAAACGAACCATGCTTCACCGTCAGCGCCTGCTGCAGCCTTGAGCCTTGTTCCATCCATTCAGACAGGAAATCGAATGCCGGAACCACACTGGTTATATTTATGTCCAAACAATTACAAAGCCACTAGATGTTGAGCCAGCATAAATTTATCTAGGGATGACATTCAGCATATGGAACTGCAATGCTTTCATTTGGTACCACTCTTTTTTTGGTGGGGGCCCAGATGTGTTTAAAATGAATGGAATGCAAACGTTTCTGGATTTCATCACAAACAGGAATACTACAGCACATCATAGATCAAGTTGGACAGTGCAGGGGATAACACTTGACAGATTACATTGAAGCTCGATATAACATGGGGCCAACAATCAAGCTAAAAAATTTTAAGACAAACTCCTGCTTAAAATACAAAAAACTTGAAGGCCAACTAATTAAGGTCTGACTGATGCAAAAGGTGTTGTCCTACCATAGATCTCATACTAGTATTTACCATTACTACTACCCAGGTTTTCCCTTGCCTGAGAACCTCCGACATGAGCACCTTAGGTTTATCATGCACTTGAGCCACATGCACTTGGTTCCTCACCTGAATAGGCTGCCTCGCAACAATTTACAGATTTTGATGAGAATATCATCAGCTGATTGAGTAATCAAAAATTTTCTCAATGAACAATTATTCCTCACCAACAAAACAATAGTAAATTATTATTCACAACAACATCAGTTAATAGCAACACTTGCACAAACTCATTAAAATTACTGTCCCTAAGCTTAGCACCAACAATGTCATAAACAAACAAATGAGAGCTATCAATGAACATGATTACAAATTGGCAGAAGCCCATAAGTATAAAAGCTCATCAAAACAATTATGTTTTTTATTATCTCTATTCGGAACACACACATACATATAGCATACTCGTTTACTTATTAAACTGAACTTTTCCTCAAAAAAACAATCAAGCTAAGAAGTTTTAAGGTCTGACTGATGCAAAAAGGTGCTGTCCTTCCACAGATCTCATACTAGTATTTACCATTACTACTAACCAGTTTTTCCTTGCCCAAGAACCTCTGACATGAATACCTTAGGTTTATCATGCACTTGAGCCACCTGCACTTGGTTCCTCACCTGAACAGGCTGCCTCCAATGATGCAACAATTTACAGATTTTGATGAGAATATCATTAAGACAAATATGTCACCAAGCTTAGTACCGACATTGCCATACACATATCTAATCGGTTTCAAAGATGGCCCCTAGTCAGAACATCTAGGAAGGATGAACCCAATGTGATATAAGTGTCAAGGGCCTCAAACCCTCAGATAGCTGGACCGCGGCTACGGAGTTCGTAGCCTTATCCGTGGCGTAGGGCGAGGTTTTACCCCTCTGCTCCTAGCTTCGGTCGTAGAAGAGAGAGAGATTAGATGGCAAATATCTTTCTTGATTCTCCAATTGTCTGCTTACAAGAATATATGGCCTAAGGCCCAACCAAATAGAGCAACCTACTCTTAAGATTAGGGAATAGAAATAGGAAACTAATCCGAGTGTTTTTCTTGGACACTCGGCAAAATAATTTTTTTTTGCTTTTGGCTTCCAATTTTTTTCTGTACGCTTCCTACGTTACCTTAACCAACATGTTAGAATTTGACACAATTTTAAGACATTTTGCTATATTTCTTTAGTTTATTTCTTTTCATTGATTTTTTTTGGAAAATGCAAGTTTGAACTGCAAGTGCATCGAATAATGACATTTCATTAATACGAAAATGATATTCATGTAACTGACTGTTGTTTGAGGCCGTATCCAGGAGGAGACTCGAAATTTCGCACATCTTCTTCTCGAAACTAGACCACGAACTTGTGGATGAATAGTTTTAAAATTGTATAAAATCCAAATGGAGTCCGAAATTTATGAAACTTGTCTACAATTCATGATATCACATGTGGATGTGGCGATAAAAATTTGAGAAGATTTCGAGCACGTCGTCACGTACACTGCTTACAAACCCTAACATGTCAGATTTGCTCCCACGATATCACATGCGGAGATGTGAGGGTTTCTAAGTAGTGTACGTGACGTCATGCTCGAAATCTTCTCAAATTTTTATCACCACATCCACATGTGATATCATGACTTGTCGACAAGTTTCATGAATTTCGGACTTCGTTTGGATTTTATACAATTTTAAAACTATTCGTCTACAAGTTCGTGGTCATGTTTCGTGAAGAAGATGTGCGAAATTTTGGGTCTCTTCCTAGATACGGCCTCAAACAACAGTCAGTTACATGAATACCATTTTCGCATTCATGAAATATCAGTACTCGATGCAACTGCAATTCAAACTTACATTTTTCAAAAAAATTCAAAGAAAAGAAATAAACTAAAGAAATATAGCAAATTGTCTTAAAATTGTGTCAAATTCCAGCATGTTGGTCAAGGTAATGTAGGAAGCCTACAGAAAAAAATTGGAAGCCAAAATAAAAAAAAATAAATTATTTTGCCGAGTGTCTCAGAGAAACACTCGGCAAACAGTACACTTTGCCGAGTGTTTTTGGTTGACACTCGGCAAACTAGCCATTTTTGCCGAGTGCTAACGGACCACACTCGGCAAACCGCTGACGGCGGCTAACCCCCAACCTTTGCCGTGTGTATACGTTTGCCGAGTGTTAACACTCGGCAAAGTGAAGCGTTTGCTGTGTGTTTTTATTTGCTGAGTGTTGACACTCGGCAAAGTGATACGTTTGCCGTGTGTGTGTTTGTTTGCCGAGTGTTAACACTCGGCAAACCAGTTTTTTGCCGAGTGTGAGGTTTTTGTCGTGTGTTTTCACTCTAACACTCGGCAAATGAGGTTGTTGCCGAGTGTCCGCTTTTTGACACTCGGCAAATCTCGGTTTTCCAGTAGTGTGCACAGGGAACCTAACCCTAACCGGCGTTAAAGAAAGCGCCGCCAGGAGAAAGAAGCTACTAGACCTAGTGTCTACAGCTATACAGGCCCTCCCACCAAGGAGCTGGGCACCCCTCTCATCTCCACCGCCGGCAAGGACGGCAGAGGAGAGGGGGCCGGCGGATCGATGGAGCGAAGAGGGAGTCGCCCTCAAAATCGCCTTTCTGTACTGTAGGAGGGGAAAGACGGTTCGAGAGAGAATGAGTAGCGCCTTAGCGGCGCGATGGTTGGATCGAGGGCAGGGGCAAGCTGCTAGCTGAAGTGAGAAGAAGACTTGCTGATTCGGCCCAAGGCCCAACCCAACGCAACCAGGCTGAGGGGCGGCCCGACTGACAGGTGGGTCCTGGGAGCCAGTCCGCAATAGGTCCACCAGCCTTTTACACCAGCCCGTGTTCCTCAGATTAACCTGTCAGCCGGGAAAAAAACTGAATTAGTAAAGTCACTACTCATGTAGTTACCATATCAAATATATCTTTTTGACTACTGTATGTACGTAAACGATACGTGAAATTTCGCTACTCATGTACGTAAACTGAATTAGTAAAGTCACTACTCATGTAGTTACCAGAAATTTCAAGCTGCCGTTGGAAGCTGAAAGAGGCAGGAATTTATAAGATGTGAGCTGCTCCCAAAAGCACAGAAAATTACAGAGTTTGATGACAACATCAACCGATTAATAAAGAATCAAGCTTGCCATTGACAAACACTTGCTTCTCACCAAGCAAACTGATACATACAGCATCTTGTTTACTTAAACTGAACTGAAACTGTAACCCCCAATGTTTCTTCACTGAAAGTCTGAAAGACTGAAACAAAACGACAGCCTCAGTTTCCCAAAAAGAAAATGAGTGCATCACTGCATCTTCAGGTCAAGCATAACCAATCGTTTTCTCAAGAGAACAGAGGCCCTGCCAGTGCCAACCATGTTAATCCTTTTGTAAGCATGTTAATGCCAGTGCCAGGACAGCAGCTTCAATAACTCAAAACAGGATACTGAACATTGTTCCCTTTTTCTTTTCTGAATATCGTTAATGCTCTGTGACCATATTAGATATTCGACGAGCAGGACAAACCATGACTCACAAATCAACTCCTGCTACAAACATGGTCTGTTCAGACTGTAACTCGTTTTTTTTTAAAAAAAAAGAAAAAGCAAAATAAAAAGACAGGAACTCAAGAACAGGCAATACTGATGAGCCATGAAGTGTTCAGTAAAAGTGAAACAAAACGGAGAGGAATGAATTTCTATTCGGTTGTGGTAGCTTAATAAGCTTTACCATGCCAATGAGGACAACATCCAGATAGACAAAAACCATGCATACTCGAGGCAGTAGCAGTATGTGGTTGTTGATGCATTCTGAAGAGCAATGCGACCATCACGATTCACAGCCTCCATCAGCCCCTGCTGCAGCATTGTTCCATTCAGACAGGGAATTACTGACTGATGGATCATCCAAGAAAGTGTGAACACACCAACACCATGCATGATGTTGGCGAAACTGGCTTACAGGCCCCACCTGTCTGTCAGTCAGGCCGCCCCTCAACATGGTTCGTCTTGGGTTGGGCCGCTGAATCGTGTCAGGTTCGGCTACTTCTTCTCGCTTCAAATAAATAAATAAATAATTTTCCCTAAGAAAATTAATTAATTAATTAAAAAACCTGTCTGGGTCGCAAGCATCTGCCGCCACAACCATGGCGTCGCCGCTGCCTTGGCTGATGGAGGAGCTTATCGAAGAGATCCTCCTCCGCCTCCCGCCACAGGAGCCCGCGAGCCTGGTCCGCGCCGCGCTCGTCTGCAAGCCTTGGCGCCGCCTCGTCGCCGACCCCTGCTTCCGGCGCAGATTCCGCGAGTTCCACCGCACGCCCCCGATGCTGGGATTCCTCTGCGACCACCACGACAACCCCCGCTGCAGCTTGGTGCGCACAACCGCCTCCTCCTCCCCGCTGCAACACGCCACCAGATCCCGCTGGTGCCCGCTGGACGCGCGCCACGGCCATGTCCTCCTACGGCTACGGGAACCCACACATAACAACGTTCTCGTCGTCTGGGACCCCATCACGGACGTGCGGCAGGTGCTTCCCGTCCTGCCGCGGCGGGCGTTCAGCTGCACCGCGGCGGTTCTCTGCGCCGCCGGCGCCGGCGCCTGCGACCACCATGACTGCCACCTTGGATCTTTCCTCGTGGTTTTCGTGGGCACTGATCCGAGGAACATGTTCGTCTGCACCTACGACTCGGCCGATTATTTTGCCGCGTGGAGCGAGCCGATCTCCGTTCAGCAGCAGCACCCTAACGACTGCATCTACGCTGGTTACTCGCCCGCTGTGCTACTCGGGAACGAGCTCTATTTCGGGATTCCAATGACGAACACAGTTTTGCAGTACGATTTGGAACTGCGTGAGATCTCGTGGATTCAGCTTCCAACCCTGCACTACTGTTACCAGCGTTCTGTGCTCACAACAACGGAGGACGGTCTGGGGCTCGTCAGTCTGTTAGACGGCGAACTCTGCATGTGGTTGAGGATGGACACTCCTGAGGCTAATGCTGGATGGACACAAATCAAAGCCGTTGACCTTGGGCTGCGGCTTCATGTTGATCCCGTCTTTATTCCAGATGCTTTTGTGGTTGGTTTCGCACATGGTCTCGATATCGTTTTCGTGACGGTGAATGATGCACTCTTCACAGTTGATCTAAAGACATATACGGTGAAGAAAGTATACCATGGCAGAGCAATCCACGCTGTATTTCCATGCATGCGCTTCTACAGTCCAGGTATATGACTTTACTTGGTTCTTGGTGTTGCAATATTAATTCTGAATATAAGTAATAATTCGGTTATTACTAACATGGCACAATAGAGCTCAACAATATTGAATTTATGAAATTGCAATATCACAATAATCTTATATTGACCTGGGCCAATCCTACCTAAATCTTATTATTATATTGGCAATCTTTGAAACTGATTTGGTATACCACTAGGAATTTATTGTTCTACTTATATTAAGTTGTGCTCTCATGGTAACTTGGTAAGCCTGACAGCTTAGCCTTAGCCAGAAGGTATGCAGCTGGAGAGACAATAAAAATGTATTTACTTTGATGAGCTTCTACACTTCAGATGCTTCCTCCCTATCTTTAATCCTATTCATCCATAGCCCTCATATGTTAATGGATAGTGATATCGGTGCTAAATTTTTAGGACATAGTTATCCTAATCAGTTTGTGCAAGTGTAACTGTTGCATAATAAATTACTGTTATTTGGTTGGTAAGGAATTTTGTTCATCGAGGGCGGATTTGATTACTCAATCAGCTGATGATATTCTCAAAATTTGTAAATTGTCGCAGCATTGGAGGCAGCCTGTTTAGGTGATGAGGAACAGTGCAGCTGGATCTAGTGCATGCCAACCGAAGGTGCTCATGTGAGAGGTTGTCGGCCAAGGGAAAACTGGGTAGTAGTAGTAGTAATGGTAAATAGCATGAGACCTATAATCTATTGTAGGACAGCTCCTTTTGCATCGGTGAGACCTTAATTTGTTGCCCTTCAAGGTTTGTGTTTTACTGTTCTAAAAGCAGGAGTTTTTCTTAAAACTTTTTAGCCTGATCATTGGATCCAGGTTATATTGTGCTTGTTTGTAAGGTGTTAAGTGCTGCCCTGCCTGCATTGCCCTACTTGATCTATGATGTGCTCTAGTGTTGCTGTTTGTGATGAAATCCAGTAATGTGCATTCCATGGTCATTCACAAGTACAAAGCGCAGACCCCATATGCAGTCATGAACCAAGTGTACAAGTTGGGTTGGGCCTTAATCGTCAGGCCTCTCTCTGCTCTTGTTTTTCTCCCTTCAGCTAGACTAGAAGCAGCGTGTTGGTGAATGGTGAAGCTCTGATTATGACAGAACAGGCCGACCCGATGCACTTTTTTTTAGCTTGAGTTTACTTGTGCACAAGATAAAATGATAAATAGTGTCAACTAGAAAAGATCGCGGCGTTGCCGCGTATGGCCAGTGGACCTGGACGTGCCCGTTGTTTTATTGATGGTCCTTGTTTTGTGTACAAATAAAATCATGTGAAAACATCAATTTTCTTACTTGATCAATGATCTAATATAAATATGGGACTATCATATGCTCTAGGCTTTGCAGGGGCATGATAAAACTTTCCATATTAATTAAGTAAAGGGAGGTGGAATAGGGTTTTGTACTGCCATCTTAGGGTAAGTTTTTTTTTGTGGAATAAATGGACTTAGGCAGAGTGGAACAACAGTTTTATTGGTCTTGTCCACTGTCCATGGCTGACCAAACCAGATAAAGTTTTATTGGCATATCAATACAACGAGTACATTTAACTCTTCGCAATTATATGAATTTTGAAAATTACATTTGGCGGATATATTTTTTGCATACTAAATTTACATGTGACGAAGCTATACTTTAGAACCCAATTGAGGAGTATAAGTCATGATTTACCTTCAAATTGCGCTACATGCTTATTTAAGTTTTTCTCTTCCAGTCTCCTCCCTTCATTATTTTTTGTGACTTCCGGCTGGGCCATTTAAACGTGGCTAAAACCTTTGAAATATCTGATGCTTGGTAAAAAAAAAAAAACTTCAGCCACTTCGGCTCAATCACTGATTGACCTAGTTTGCAACGAAATAAATCCAATTTTGAAACTGTTTTAATTGTGCATGTTAGTAAAATAGAACACCAAATTATTTCCAAATTATTTTGGTTGGCATTTACTAATTTAAATTTGATGCCAAAATTAGCTAAAAGCTTATGAACTTTGAACAATTAGATTTTTCACGGAGACCTCGTTCAAATTAGTCTTGTGTCCTACCTTAGAATAAAATAACTCGAGCTGTGTTGAGTTTTTTTAGGCCGTGCATGTTAGCTCGTCCAACTTTTACTGAATGTTAACTCTTAACATAATTAATGAATAAAGGTCTCCTCCAACTTTTACTGAATGTTAGGCCTTATTTAGTTTCCCAAATTCCACTATGCAAAAATAAGATTTTCCGTTACATCAAAATACCGGCACATATATGAAGTACTAAATGTAGATGAAATCAAAAAATAATTGCACAGTTTTGTTGTACTTTGCGAGACGAATATTTTAAGCATAATTAATCAATGTTTGGACAATTTTTATCAAATAAAAACAAAATCGCTACGATGCTGAACAGTAATTCGGCAGTCCCTGATTTGGAAATCTAAACACGGCCTTAACTCTTTTAACATAATTAATGAATAAAGGTACCCACGCTCTCTGTTGCTACGTGCTGCTCGCACCTCGCAGGCCGCCCTGCCCGTGCCGCTGTTGGCCTTCACCCTGTTCGTTTCGCTGGTTTATTATGCTGAAAGCACTGTTCGCTGGTTTGTTGTGAGAGAAAAATACTGTTGGATGGCTGCTAATTCTGCTGATAAGTCCAAATGAACAGGGCGCTTGCTCCTTGCGAGGCAAACGAGTGAAAGGCTCGGTGTGTGGGGCCCATGTTCCATCAGGAGACTGAGCCAAACTCCATGCTTTATCGATCCACTGCACTGCTGCACACAACAGACAACACTACCCTTGTCATTACCATCTTCAGCTTCCAAACCAATTCCTCCATAGTCCATCTTTTCTTGCTAGCACTGCACACAACGATGTTTCTCTCTCTCTCGCTCTCTCTTCCCCAAAATCAACAAAGCAGCAATTCTTCGTCCTTTTCACCTGCCCAGCTCTGTGGGCGAGGCCTTTGGTCAAGCTGAAGTGAGGCCGGCGTGCAGGTATGGTGTGTGTGGCGGCGGTCGTAGCCCATCCACTGGAGCGAGTTCCAGCCTCTGCAGCCTGGTCCCGGCCTATGCTCGTCGCAGTCGAAGGAGAGCTCCAGCCCCTACGGTGCGTGCTCCCCATGGTCGAACTCCAGCCACGGTGCCGCGGCCTCGACGCGTGCTCGTCCTTGACGAGTTGCAGCCTCGGCGTCGTGGCTTCAGTTGGTGGCGGGGGCCGCGGCCGTGCCTGGGCTTGGGCTCGAACAAGGGGAGGCGGAGGTCGTGCTGTTGCGGAAGAGGCGCCGACTTCCTCATCCACCGGTGAGCTCCGTCCAGCGGCCGCTATGAGGTGAATGCGGGTTGGGCCATTGCTTCTCCAACTTCGACAAGGTACGGCCGGCGGCGAACCCGGCGAAGCCGAGGGGATGACATCAACTTCTCGATGGTTCCGGTACATCCAGATCTATGTGTAACGGGGACGGGCAGAGGCCCGATCCGCTACTATGCTTTAATGGGCGGGGAGCCTAAAGGCCCGATCCACTGCCCTGGTATGTTCTAATGGGCGGGAGGCCCAATCCACTGCTCGGGTCTGCTTAACGGGTGAGAGGTTTGATCCAACGGTCGATAATGCATGTTGCGGGGATCTGACGGCTAGCGGGTTTACGGGCGACGTGGCCCTATCCATTAGCCCGCTTTTGGTGCATGAATCATATATAAAGATGGTCATGATCTTGTCCCATTGTATTGTGGTTTCAGATCTTAAATGTATACCTTTCATTCCAAGATTCAAACACATGTAAGATTGAATTTTCAGGTTTTAAATGTACTAGGTTGGCTGGAAAAGTATGTCTCGCAACTGTAAAGTAACAAGTTTCTGGAGAAATTTACAATTTCGGAGAACATCAGCCGAGTATATGGATCAAACAAGGCCTTGAGGAACACCAACACTTGTTTCGCATCAAGGAGAGAGGAGGGGGCAGAGGACTGCAGAACTGGGTGCCCATCTGACGATTGGGAGCTCCTCACGGCCCAAGGCCCATGGCAACACTTGCTTCCGTGCTATGGCCCAAGACCCAATCCAACCAGGCTGTGACGTCTCCTTGGGCACTGCATTTTGTTTGACCAAAAAAAACATTCGTTTTTTAGTGAAAAAATCATTTTCATTTAGCAAGCGCTCTTGCTGTTTTCTATCTCAAAAATACTCACGCAGTCCACAGTAAAAAGGTCAAATAGCTTGAACTGTCAATGTCATCAACACGCCATGGCAAAAACTGTTTTGTCAATATCTTGCAACAGTTGACGTATAGCAGTTAAGGTTCCAAAGTTCAGTGTTCCTGTTACCATCTCCTTCGGCCATTAAGACAGCACGCTGACATACATTGTTGCAACTTAGAACTTCTATCCACTACACACGCATGCTTGCCTACTTAAAATTTTTCAAAATTCCCCGTCACATTGAATCTTTGGACGTATGCATGAAATATTAAATATAAATAAAAAATAAAACTAATTACAAAGTTTAGATGAAATTCACGAGACGAATCTTTTAAGCCTAATTATATCATGATTGGACACTAATTGCCAAATAACAACGAAACTGCTACAGTAACATTTTGCCAAATTTTTCGCGAACTAAACCAGCCCTAAAACCGTGCTGAAACATAAACCCGCCAAATCCCCAATGTTTGTTCACTGAAACAGAGCAACAGAGCCATTGTTTCACAAAAGGCAATGCATAACCAACCACTTTCTCAGGAGGACAAAGGCCCCGCCAAACATGCATGCAATAGCTTTCAACAACTCGACAGAATACTGAACATTGTTCCTTTTTTTTTTTTTGGAAGAACATTGTTCATGCTTTGTGACCATATTCGTCATTCCACATGCAAGACAAAAGATGGCTCACCATCAACTCCTGCTGCAAACATTCAGACAGGAACTCAAGCACAAACAATACTGATGACCAATGAAGTGTCTAGGACATGTGAGCCAAAACTCAGTTCTGTGATAGCTTGAGCTTTGCCGATGAGTACAATTGTACAAAATCCAGATAAACAAACACCATACTCCAGCTGTAATCAATATTAGAACTAAAGCCAAGTGAAAACTAATTTTCTATTATTCTTTGACGATGTCAGTTATGTTCTCCCGATGAGCTTAACTTGTGGACAACCTGTATGGTGGCATTGTGGCAATGATCTTGTTCCTATTGACTGTTGTGTTCTTATTTCAAGGTTTACAAATATATAAGCTATCTTGACTGGATGTTTACCAGGCTGGCCACAAAAGTAGGTCTCAGAACACTAAATTTAAAACTAGTCTTCTTATCTAACCAGTTAGAATCCACAAGATATTCAATCCCAATAAATTTATGCAAGAATAACATTGATTGTATGAGATTGCAGTGCTTAGATTTCATAACAATAATTTTTTTTTTGGCACAGACACTTTTAAAAGGAAAGAATGATATGCAGAGTTCAGGCTTCCATTGAAAGCAGCAATACTTGAGCACATATAGTCAATGATAAAGTAGGACAATGCAGGGTTAACAGCTTACACACAAGCCCAATAAACCTAGGAACCAACCATCAACCCATTGTTTTCAGGTCGTCCGATTAATCGCGATTAATCGTCTTGGTCGCCCCAGGGACTCGATAAGGTTCCTCGACTCGACCAGTTCGACCAGAAACCTGGTCGTCCGATTAATCGTCGATTAATCGCGATTAATCGTCCGACCAGGCCATGAACGACCAGTTTGACTTATCTATTCTGTACTGAACTTGAACTTGGTTTTGTAATATGCTGGCAGCTGGCTGTATGGCTGCTATGGTCTGCTAATTTGTAGCTATTTGCTAGTGCAGCAGTGCTGTTGTTAAGGTGTGTCAAGATCAAGATTGCATTAGTGTTGCTACTTGCTAATTATGGTCTTCTTTGGTCCTGTAGGCTTGCAGCAACAATTCAGCGAAGAAATGGAGTTTGGGATAGGAATTTGGACCTCTGGATAGTGTAGAAAAGAGAAGAAAACAACTCCCACAAGTAAGTCACTAGCTAAACACTAATGCAGTCTTGATGCTTGCTTTATTGTGTATACTATATAGTATATATAGGTCTATATATATAAGTATATATGTCCTGATAAGGTGGACGATTAGGTGGACGACCAGGGTTCGATTAATCGACCTGGTCGACGACTAATCGCGATTAATCGTCCGGTCGACCCCAGGGCGACCAGGTTCGACCAGCCGACCTGAAAACAATGCATCAACCTAATAGGTTTAAGAGAAATTCCATCTTAAAACAAAGACACCTGGAGGCTAGCACCAATCTCACTAATGCTAGCAATGTTGTACTAGTACCACCATAGGTATCATGCAATTTACCATTACTACCGACTCTTGATAAAGAAGCTCTCACATAGGCACCTTGAGTTTTTTCATGCACTTGAGACACCGGCACTTGGTCCCTCACCTCTGAGGCCTCCTCCCAAAGCTGCAGAAATTTACAAATTTTCAGAATAACATTAGTAGCTGAATAAAGTATCAAATTTGCCATTGGTGAACAATTGCTTCTCACAAATAAAACAAACGAAATTCACAGGAACAAAACAAATGTATCCGTCATTTTAGTGCCGATATCACCATGTATTTGTATGTTGCCAAGTCACATTAACAGATCATAGGTAAGGGGTAAGTAGGATTAAGGTTGGGCATGCCACATCTGAATTGTAGAAGCTCATTAAAGCAACGAAACTTCCTTCCTGGCTGAGGCTTAGTTGTCAGGAACCTACCATCTAAATGGTCATAAAAAAAGATTTAGGTAGGATCAACATAATGATATCAAATTGTGTGACATTCTTCTTACATAAACTCGTCATTCTAGAGCCTGTAGATTTCATGTTAGTAACTAGAATATTACTCATTCTGAAAATTATTGGAAAACTGAACAAAACCAAGAAAATTGTACCAGGAGTGTAGAAGCTCATGTAAGGAACAACAACACTGAAGATGCTTCTGGCCCCGTCGCAAACCTTCTTCACCTTAGACGTCTTCAGATGAACTGTGAAGAGTGCATTATCCGTCCTTAATAAAATGACACCGTTCCGATCCACAAAGCCAACCAGAACAGGTTCAGCTAGGATGGCATTACTAGAGAGCAGCGTTTCTAGCTCAATGACTCTGTCATGTGTCCATACAACATCTGCTTCAGCACCATCTTTCCTCGACAACATGTAGAGTTTGGATTCATGTATGGTGGCGAGTCCCAGCCGACCGTCTTCTATGGTTCTAAGCACAACAGGATGCTCAAAGAATGATGTACTAGGTGGTAGTCCAACTACAGAAAATTCATGAAATTCCAAATCATACTTGAGAACCCTCTCTATACTCCAGGACTCAAAGTAAGCGCATTCCCCACAAGCACACTGGAAGAGAAGGGATTGGGATCCACACGGTCGTCATGTTGTGAAGTGAAAATTGGGTCGCTCCACGATCCAGCATCGGATGAGTAGGTACAGATGAATGTCTCAGGAGAACACGAGAGCACATATAACACGAGGAAGGGTCCCCGGTGGCAATCAAGGTGGTTGCAAGAACCGGCACCGCCAGCAGCGGCAGCGGCGCAGACAACTGCCGCGTTCCAGGTTCCCGGCCCCGTCAGCTTGGGCACGGGAATTTCCCTCTGCTCGTCGGTGATGGGGTCCCAAACCACGAGGATCCCATCTGGGTAGCGTTCCAGAAACACACGCCCGTGGCGCGCATCGAGCAGAAGGCGGATGTGGGCACGAATCGGGTTTGGGCGCCGTCGCTGGCGAGCCTGCCGCAGAGGAATCCCAGCATAGGGGGCGTGCGGTGGAACCCGCGATACCTGCGGCGGAAGCGGGGGCCGGAGATGAGGCGGCACCATAGCTTGCAGACGAGGGAGGCGCGGAAGAGGCTCGCCGGCTCATCGGGAGGGAGGCGGAGGAGAATCTCCTCGATGAGCTCCTCCATCAGGGCCGCCGACGGCGGTGGCATGCCTGGATTGCTGCTGGTTGCGGGCGGCCGCCGCCGGCCGACGCGAGAGGAAGAGGATGGAGAGGACTGAACGGATCGGAAGAATACGGTTGCCTGCCGCTCTGATTCAGCACCCACCTGCTTCGGCCCAGGGCCCAGGGCCCAAGGCCCAAGGCGTAAGGCCCAACGAGGATTGACAGGTGGGCCTGGGTGACAGCGAACCATCTGGACTCCGTCTCCGTGAGTTTGTACTGGACAGCTCAAGCATTTTTCTTGGAGCAAATAAATCATTTGCGACAGCTCTTGCATCCAGTAAAAGAGTTTTTCTTTTTCTTTTTTTTTCAGGAAGTAAAATAGTTTTTGCTAGTAAAATGAAAATCACAAACTATTTCTTGCATTGAAAGCCATGGATAATGCGGTTTTGATGATTTGGCGCAACATTTCAGCAAGAGAGGAGAAAAAAGAATAGGTAATCAAAATTTTGAGACACTCATTTTAGAGAAGGTGCTCTAGTCTACGCTGCCGCCGCCTGAAGGTGCAAATTCAGTAATTGAACCCTGTAAATCAAATATATGCTGACACCACTGTAAATCAAATACCGCACAGACAAAATCTCCAGATATAACAGTGGTCAGCCACACAAATGAAATGCATGGCAAGTAAGTAAGTAGCAATAAACCAAATACTTCAAGTTCATTTCATTTCATCCCATGGACAAAGTTTAACCCCACAAACCTGAGTTTTGCCACAACTAGTTTTTACACACAATGATTTCATTATATACAGACATGATTTCTGTACTAGTAGTTAGATGACTTTTTTTTGCATCAGCTTTTGCGCTGAAAATCCCAAACTGTTACTTGCACCGAAAGCCATGGGTCATGTGATTTGATGACTTCAAATACAACATTTCAACAATATTTTGATGGCAGAGGACCCGATTTGTTGAGTTGATGCAGCTTTTTTTAAGTTAGAGAGAACCACCTCTCTTATCTTAAACACTCTTCAGTTTAATCGTCACAAGAATACTCGCTTCCTAGAAACTGGAAGCTCAAACACATTCATTTCTTTTTCAGCAGACACATATGTCACTTATAAACCAACCTTTTATTTATCCCTATCAATATAATCTGACATGAACATACAATTTATATCTGATCGCTATAGCTAGAAGTACAAGTTGTTCAAAAGAAAAGAACCATAGCCTTAGCAACTTTCCTGACATTCAAGTCTAGTTCAGCTCAAAAAGGAGCTCTCAGCTCATTTTAAGAATCTGTCACGGCAACTAACCTGTGAAGGAAGCAAAACACTGAGGAGATGCCATTTACAGGCTACCAAAAAGAAGTGTGCACAGCAACACAGGTTTTTTTTTTTTTTTTTTGCGAACGTGTCCGTGACACGTGTTTCATCAAGACGAAGTAGAATAGTTTTACAAGAAGGATCGGTAATCAACAACTACCGAAACCTTCTCCCAGCACAACAACCATTAAGACTGTGATGATGACAACTAAATCATGAGCCAAATTTCAATTCAGCATCACAATTCACTCATTCCCAGGAGGAGCCCCTGCTAAGAAAACATAGGACAACAGCTTGAGTAATTCGAAACAGAAGTCCCAACATTGTTCATGCTTTGAGACTTGCATTCCACAAGGCAAACAATTATTCAGAATCATCACCTTCTGCAACCTTGTTCCATTCCAACTGGAACTCACGTGCAGAGCAGCCATATTGATGACTGATGAACCATTCAGCAAAATGAAACGGATAAAGAGGAACGAATCTGTATGAACAGAGTTTCAACAATGCTCTGTGGCACAGATGTCAGACTCCCGCACCAACAAAATAGAGTGAGAAGTCAGAATGCATACTTTGGTTAATTGATTCATCATGCCTAGCAGAATAAGTTACACATCTCCAGATGTATAAATATGAAAATTGGTATGCACGGTGTGAAAACTGATGTGCATTGTTATTCTTTGATGCTGTCAATTCTCTTTTTCCCTTTGAGTTTTACCTGTGCACAAGCTACATTTGTGTCAAATGGTCTCTGTCCTGACTGTGCTGTGGTTTCAAGGTTCACACATAAATTGTCTCAATTCCGATGTTCACCAGATTGGCTACAAAAGTAAAACATCACAATAATAAATTAACAACTTCCTGGTTATCCAATCAAAATGTTCAATCACACCAAAACTATGTAGGAACAGCATGGACATATAAAAAAATGCAGTGTTTTCATTTCATAATGCACATTTTCTAGGGCCTACATTTTTTTAGAGAGGAAGGAACAATATGCAGATTTCAGGTCTTCATCACAAGCAAGAATCCTGGAACACATATAGTCACAGACCAAGCAGGACAATTCAGGGGTAAACTGTTTACGTACAAGCCCGATATGACTTTGGGCTTTCATAGAGACAGATCAAGCTAAAAAGTTTAAGAGAAACACAAACCATAAATGCTAACAAGTTAAGGCCAATAACGATCCCATGGACGCAAATTGTGCTGTCCCACCAAAGATCTCATGCTAGTTACTATTACTACTACCCACACCCAGTTTTCCCTTGCTCAAGCTCTCTCACATGAGCACCTCCAGTTTTTCATGCACTTGAGCCGCCAGCACTTGGTCCATCATTTATACAAGCTGCTCCCAAAGCTGCAGGAATTTACAAATTTTGAGAAAAACAATAGATGATTAAGGGATCAACTGTCCCCTTGATGAATAATTGCTTCTCACAAATAAAACATAAGTTAACAGCTATACTTGCAACAAGTCAATAGAAGACAATGACTCAGGTTCAAGGTAAATATGTCCCTTAATTTAACACTGATATCACCAACTATTTGGATTTTGTTAAGTCACATTGACAGATGGAGCTAATGGATGAATAGGATCAAAGATAGACACGATGTCAAAGTAATGGTTGTTTCTATGAGCCCTCCTGCTGCAACCCGCAGACCTACCTAGCTTAGGCTAAGTTGTCAGGGTAACAAAACAAGCTTATTAATAGATGAACAGAATCCTAGGCATATTGAACAAGTTCCATAGATGATACAACATTAAAAACATTTAGGTAGGAATTAGGATAAAACCAGTTTGATAGATAACAGATTGTGATATTCGACTTTTCTAAACAAGTTATTCTTGAGCATACCATCCAAAATTGCATGTTAGCATTTCAAATACTGCTTTGTTCTGATTATTGTAAAACCAAAAACTAAGCGAAGGTGTACCTGGAGTGCAAAAGCTCATGTAAGGAACAACACTGTTGATACTTATGCCCACGCCCCTGAAAAGCTTCATCGCCTTATAGGTCGTCAGATGAACTGCGTAGAGCCAATTGTTCACCAACAAGAAAACGATACCAAAGCGATCTGCAAAGCCGGCCACATGAGGTTCAGCTGACCCCAAGAGTGCGTCGACAGGGAGCAGCCTCTGGATCTCAATGGCTCTGGTTTGCATCCACCCAACAGCATCGTCCCTGGACCACATGTGGAGCTCGTAGTGATGTATGGTGGCAATCCCCAGACCACCACCCTCCGTGGTTATGAACACATTTGACTGATTGAAGGAACATTCAGTTGGGAATTCAATCCTAGAGATCTGCCCCGATTGAAGGCCGTACTTGAGGATTGTGTCTGACATTGGAAACCCAAAGTAGAGCGCATTCCCCACACACTTGCTGGTCATCCGTGGAGTGGAGCTGATTGAGAGCTGAGTGGAGATTGGGCCGTTCCATGTAGCAGTTTCAGATGAGTAGGTGTAGATGAAGGTCCTCCTATCAAGACGAAGACAGCCCACAAAAACCACGAGGAAGGGTCCACGGTGGCAATCTAGGTGATCGCAGGCGCCCGCATCGGGGGCGGCAGAGCAGAGAACCGCCGCAGCCAAACAGAGAACCCGCGGCGACGGGATGGACACCATCCGCCGCTCCTTCGTGATGGGATCACAGACGAGGAGGTCGACGCCAGCAGCCTCCGCTGCTGCCTCCTGGCCGACGTGCCGGAGGAGGACGCGGCCGTGGCGGGCGTCGAGCACGCGCGAGCTGCGGGTCGCGAAGAGCGGCAGGCAGAAGGCGGTTCCGGGCACGAAGCGGGACACGCTGGAGCCGTCGGAATCGACCTCGCCGTTGACGAGGAGCGCCAGCAGCGGGGGCGTGCGGTGGAACTCGCGGTACCTGCGTCGGAAGCCGGGGCTGGAGATGAGGCGGCACCAGCGCTTGCAGACGAGCGCGGCGCGGAAGAGGAACGCCGGATGTTGTGGCGAGAAGCGGAGGAGGATCTTCTCGACGTGCTCCTCCATCAGGGCCGGCGGCATGGCTGGATTGCGGCCGGCGCGAGGGGATTGGTTTGGTTTGGTCGGTGGCGGTGCAGCGAGGGAGAGAAGAAGAGGACTGAACTGAACTGAAGAGAACCCGTTGCCCACCTATTCCAGGCGTCACCTGCTTCGGTCCAACTCCTCCCAATCATGCATTCATGCTGACTGGTGGGGCCCAGGAGCCAGCGAGACTGAGGATAGACCTCGCGAGTGACGAGCCAAACATTTTCTTCTTGGAGCAAACAAATCGTGTTGCGTCAGCTCTTGTGATTTTTTTTTTATTTCTATAACCCTTTTATTAAGACTTATTTTAAAAATAACTCATTCTAACTTTTATTTTTATTTGTAACCCTTTTTAGCCACACCAATGCTCTTGACGCACTAGAAAAATGTTATAGCATCACGAGCATTGGCGCGACAAGATGTATATGCTCGAATGCGAAAATCCAATGTAGAAACTTTGTTGTGCTACTCATGTTGCAAATATTTTAGAATATACGAAAATTATAGCTTTTTACGACATCTGTAAATTTTTTATTTTGTTTTTTTTTTATTTTAAGTTGCTAAGATGTTCACCATCAAGCCAGCCTATTTTATGTTGTTATAAAATGTTCACCAGCAAGCTAGCCCCCGCGTCGCTCTCCAGGGCGGCTCCTCCCCTGCCTGCCATCGGAGGCTGTCCTCCCCAACCACTCGCCCTCACCGCCGCCAGAACAGGCCACCAGAAGCTTCGCAGCCGCAAGGATGGCGGCGACGGGGCCTTCCTCCCCTTCCTCTTTTTCCTCATCTATCTTTCCCTACGGATGGCGCCGGCAGAGCCTTCCTCTCCTTCCTTTTTTTCCTCCTCTTTCCCTACGGATTGCGACCATGGCGTGACGGCCGACGGCGGCTTGCTCCCAGTGTCCCACAACGCCTAACTCACCGGATCCAGCAGCGCTGTGGCCGGATCTAATGCGGCTGGCTCCCGTTGGCTGCTCCCCCTACCCCCCTCCTCTTCCCTCCTCCACCCTGCACTTCTCTGGCAGCCATGTCTATGGTGCACGGTGAGGCGGATCCCGGCTCACTAGGACCAGATCTGGCCTCTCCTATGCTAGGTCTGCGGCGGTTGGGTAGGGCTCAGGGGACGCGCGGACGCGTGGGCAGGGCAGGCGGCGGTGCGGCAGCGAGCATCGGCACGTTGCTGTTCATTGTTAAGGCGGTCGAGCAGGACACGGGGCTGGGAGCCGCGGCCATGTGCGGATGCGGCCTAGTTGTGGCAGCTTGGGCGCAGTGGGCGGCGCCGTGGCAGCGGGCATCAGTGCCAGCCTCAACCGTGGCTAGCTGATGCGGACACCTGGTAGTGGTGAGTGGCGACACGGCAATAGGTATCCCGCAGCCGGCTGGTGCCAAGGTGGTCGTAGCGGGGCGCGGGCCTAGGTGCTATGGCCACGCGTGGCCTAGTTGTGGCAGACACGGACACAGACGCAGAGGCTTGCGCACAGCGGGCATTGGCGCCGGTCTCGGGCGTGGCTAGCTAGCTAGAGGTTGGCCGTGGCGAGCGAGGCGGCCGTGGCCAAGCTGGGCGACATGCATCCATGGTGGCGTGCCGGTGCTTGGGCACAAGAGTTTGGCTATGCTTGCTGGTGCATGCCTCCCATCGTCGCTGGCGAATCTGGGAACGGCTTCGTAAGATATGGCGGTGACTGGCAATGCTGGTGCGCCCCTCACGGGCAAGTCCAACAACAGCGGCTCCGCGTGGTGTCGCGGCGACCGGACTTGCCCGTCCAGGCGCGAACGCTTGCCGGTGTGCGCCTCCCACCGTCACGGGTGAGTCCGTGAACGGCTCCACGAGTTGTGGCGGTGATCGGCGCCCGCCTCTGTCCACGGGCGGGCGCCGGCTGGTGGGCGCCTCCCACCGTTGCGGGTGAGTCTGACAGGCTCCGCGCGGTGTGGCGGCAACTGGCATCCCCCTCTGTCTAGGCACAGATGACTACCGGTGCGCGCCTCCCACCGCGCGTGGGCGAGTCTGTCAACGACTCCGTGCGGTGTGTTGGCGGCCGGCATCAGGCGCAGATGTTTGCCGGTGCACGCTTCCCACTGTTGCGAGCGAGTTCGAGAACGGCCTTGTGAGGTGTGGCGGCGGCCGGCACCCCCATTGTCCTGGCGCGAACACTCGTCGACACGCACACCTCCTCTGTTGTGGGGTCAAAGGGACCACTGGCAAAGGTTCTGGTCAAAAGCTTAGCTCAGATCAATCGGGGCAGCGACGAAGATCTCCTTCTTGAAGGCGTCATTGAAGAACCTCTTGCCGTTGCTTCTCCATGGTTGACCCGTTCAACCCCTCGGCACAAGGCTCGGGCAAAAGCCTTGCCAAGCTCCTGCAGCGTCACCTCTTGTTGCTTGGCTGACGATGATTATGTTGCGGCGTCACCTACCTCCCTGGAGGCATCGTCGAAGAGTTCCTATGCTTTGTTGTTGTAGTTTTTCTCTCTTTTTTGTTATATTTGTGGATATGCCACGGTTTAGCCCTTATGCTGGGAATTCTGTATTGGTTTTAGTCTGGTTTTCTAAAGTTAATTGGACGACAGAGTTTTTGCCTCATTCCCTAAAAATAAGGCTCTTCGTGATAAATCAATATATCCAGGGCATCTCTCCCCACCGTAGTTCGCTTTTCAAAAAAAGTTGTTAAGATATTTAAATAATTTATACACCTATTCAGACGTATAATATGATTTTGCTAGGGCGGATAACTGATTTTGTTGACGTGATGTGGCATTTTTTTTTTCCAGCTATGAGAGAAATCCACCAATTCTATCCAAGACGTTCTTCAGTTCAATCATCATGATACTCAACCGCATTCATATTTTTCAGCAGATTCATCTGGCATTGGTAACCAACCAATTTATTTAGCCATGTCAATATAATCCGACAGGAACATACCATTGTTGCTATAACTAGAAAAAGAACTATAATCTTAGCAAAATTCCTGATGTTCTAATCTATGCAGTCGAAGCCACTAACCTACTGTTCACCTCAAAAAGGAACTCTCGGTCACTTTAACAACCTGTCACAGCAACTAAACCTGTGAAGGATGCAAATCACTAAGTAGATGGCATTTACTGGCTACATAAATAAATCAAGGTGCACAGCAACACAGCACTGATGACAACTAAATCATGAGGAACATTTCAATTCAGCATCACAATTCACTCATTCCCAAGAGGAGCTGCTAAAAAAACACAGGACAACAACTTCAGTAAGTCGAAACAGAAAGCCCCAACATTGTTTATGCCTTGAGACCTGCATTCGAGTTGTCGAACCATGATTCACCCTCACTACCTTCTGCAACCTTGTTCCATTCAAACTGGAACTCAAAGCGCAGAAACATACTGATGACTGATGAATCTTCCAGCAAAATGAAACGAACAAAGAGGAATGAATTTGTATGAACAGAGGAAGGGGAGTCAGAATATATACATATGATTCATCAAGCCTGGCATTTCATTTCTCAGTTGGTTCGGTCGGACTCGCCCCGCGTCGCCTCCCACGCAGGCGACACGGGAGGCCCTCTCACAACCCTAGCGCCGCCCCTCTCCCTTCCCTCCTCCAGTCGCGCCGCCGCCGGAGCTGGCCGCCGGCATGGCCACCCGACCGGCCGGGATGGCGGCGGCGGGGCCTCCCTCCCTCTCTTTGGTGGCGCGCGCAGCAGCTGGAAGGCGGCCCTCCCTCGCGTGAGCTGCGTGGAGCTCGGAGGGGGGAGGGATGTCGCGGTTATGGCGGCGCCAGCTGGTGCCCGTGCAGGTGCTGGGGGCGACAGCGGGGCCCTCCTTCTCTCCGTGTGCTCCTCTCCTCCGGTCTTCACGGTGACACGGCAGCAGCCAGATCCGGTGCCCAGGTGGCCGGATCCGGGTCCCTAGCGGCTCGATCCGGCGACAACGGTGGTGACGGTGGCAGTTGCGGCGGTGCGGCGGCCGCAGCCAGGCTCGTGCAGGCTAGGGGTGGCTCTCCTCTTGCCGCCCCTCCCCTAATGGCCTTGGCTGTTGCTGCGACATCAAGACGAAGGTGGTGGTGCCGGCAGGGGCTGCCGTGTTCAGGGCCTGGCGTCCGGATCTGGTGGCCCTAGGGCTGGGGCGGCGCCCGCAATGGTGGGGCACTTGCCTCGCGTCTGCTGGTGGCTAAGGTTGGCAGCAGTGGAGGCGGGTGTCAGGGCTGGCGGCGGCAGTCGGCAACGGCCTCGACGTCCGGCAGGTGGACGCGCGTGCGGCAGAGTGAGGCCGGTTCTCGGCACGTCGTCTTGTCAGCGGGGGTGGCTGACGCAGCTATTCGGCTGCTGAGCGTAGCCGGCGCGTCGACGCCCCTCAGGCAAGGCTTCTGTTGGATGACTAGTAGCGACGATGGTGGTGACAGGCTGAGACCCGGCATCTGGGCCGACGTTTGTGCTGAGTGCTTGGGCGTAAGGCTGGCGACGGCGACACCTGCGGGCGCCATTTTCCCTGTTGGGGGCGTCGTGAATGCAGCAACTTCCACGGGCGAAAGCCTAGTCCATTCTTGGACGAGCGACGGCGGCACTCAGACGTCATAACCTTCTTGAAGGCGTCATGGTGGAACTCGACTCGGTCGTGATGTCTCATGGCAGGGCGCGAGGCCTTGGTCGGAAGTCGGAGCTGCTCTTGCGACATGCTTGAGCTGGGCAACGATGACCTACTATGGCCTCCTACTTCGGGAACTCCGGTCTCACATCTTAGTTGGATCGTCGTTTACTTTGTTGTGTTGCGTGGGTGGGCTTCGCCTTCGTGGTGGTTCACGCCACGTTTGGCTGCATTGTATATATATTTGCTCTCTACTTATCAATGAAAGCCGGTAAACGGATCTTTCGAAAAAAAATTCATCAAGCCTAGCAAAATAAATTACAAAGCTCCAGATGTAAAACAAGATGAAAATTGGTATAGACTGGAGTGAACTGATGTGCTAACGTCAGAAAAAAGGTGGGGGGGGGATTGATGTGCTTTGTTATTCTTTGATGAAACACACTGTGTTGTAATTTCAGGATTCATGCACATATAAATAGTCTGACTTAGGATATTAAACAGGTGGCCACAAAAGTAAATATCACAACAATGAATTAACAGTGTTTTGGTTATCCAATCAACTACAAGCCACAAGATGTTGAAACACACTAAATTTATGTAGGTACACCATGGACTATGGAGCATATGAAACTGCAGTGTCTTGATTTCATAATGCTCATTTGATTGGGCTTACAAAAATTTTAAGAAAAGTGTGGAATAATATGCACGTTTCAGGTTTTCATCACAAGCAGGAATCCAGGAGCACATATAATCACAGACCACACATATAGTCACAGACCATCACAAGCAGGAATCCTGGAGCACCGAGCACATATAGTCATAGACCAAGTAGGAGGGTAAACAGCTTACATACAAACCCGACATAACTTTGGACTTTTGGAGACACAGACCAAACGAAAAAGTTTAATGGAAACACAAACCAACAACAATCTCATGGATGCAAAAGGTTTTGTCTCATCATAGATCTCATGCTATTAACCATTACTACCACCCAGTTTCCCCTTGCTCAAGCTCTCAGATGACATGAGCACCTCAACTTTCCAAATTTACAAAACCTCATCATAGGTGAAGAATTACTCCCTCACCTGTAAAAGCTGCTCCCAAAGCTGCAGAAATTTACAATTTTTTAGAACAACATTAGACGATTTAGGAATCAACTTTCCACTTGATGAAGAATTACTTCTCATAAACTAAAGAGCAGTTAACAGCAACACTTGCACCAACTCAATAGAAGACAATGGACTCAAGTTGAAGATAAATAGATCCCTTGATATAGAACCGATATCACCAACCATTCGGATGTTATATTAAGTCACATTGACAGATCGGAGCTAATGAATGAACAAGATCAAAGATAGACACAATGTCAAAGTACATAATGGCTTTTTTATTATCCCTCATGCTGCAGACCTTCCTTGGTTGAGGCTTTAGTTGTTAGGGCAGTACCATCAGAACAAAACAAGCATAATAGATTTAACACTAATATCACCAAACCAATTGGATTTTGTTAAATCATATTGACAGATGGAGCTTAATGGGTGAATAGTATCAAAGATAGACACAATGTCAAAGTAATCACTCTTTCTGTTAGCCCTCCTGCTCAAAAGTGCAGACCCCCCTGGCTTAGGCTAAGTTGTCAGTGCTGTGTACCACAAAACAAAACAAGCTTAATAGACGAACAGACTTCTAGGCATATTGAACAAGTTCCATAGATGATCCGACATAAAAAGATTTAGGTAGGATAAAACCAGTTTGATAACAGATTGTGATATTCCACTTTTGCAAAATAGTTATTCTTGAGCATACCATCCAGGCATCCAAAATTGCATGTTAGCATTTCATATACTGCTCGTTCTGAATATTGCAAAACCAAGAACTAAGCGAAGGTGTACCTGGAGTCTAAAAGCTCATGTACGGAACAACATTGTAGATAGTATATATATGGCCCTTGTACAACTTCTTCACCTCGCAGGTTTTGACATGAACTGTGTAGACGACATTGTTTGCCCACAAGAAAAAGACACCGATGTCATCCGCAAAGCCAGCCAGATAAGGTTCAGGTGACCCCAAGAAGGCATCAACAGGGAGCAACCTCTGGAGCTTAATGACTCTGGTTTGCATCCACCTAGAAGTAGAATAACGAGTATCCTCCCTGGACCAAATGTAAAGCTTGTAATCACGTATGGTGGCAATTCCCAGTTCACCACCCTCCGTGGCTGTGAACACTTTTGGTTTATGATACACACATCGAGTTCGGAGTTTCATCCTAGAGATTTGTCCTGATTGCAGATCATACTTGAGGATTGTGTTTGAGAATGCAAACCCAAAATAGAGGGCATTCCTCACACGCACGGTGGGCATCCGTGCGGGGTACCTGATGAAGCCAACGGAGAGTCGGTTGCTCCATGTAGCAGATTCAGATGAGTAGGTGTACAAGTAGCTGTCCATAGCTTGAGGATCATCCATGACGACAAGAACCACGAGGAAGGGTCCACGATGGCAATCAAGGTGGTCGCAAGTAGCGTTGAAAACGGACGGAAAAATTCACGTTCTGAACCGTTCCGTTTTCCACTTTTGTCCGTTCGTTTCCGTATTTGCAGGGTCCCGTTTCCGTATTTACGGAAATAGGAGAGGAGTTTTTCCGTCCATTTCCGCGGGATCCCGTTTTCACCCGAAATTGACCCGTATTTATTTCATTTTTCACCCCGTTTTAAATCTATATGAGATGTGTAGAAATTAATATGTTCATAAACCTATTAATCACCAATTATGCATGTTAACACATGGCATGCTAGTGAATACTTAGACCAATAACTTTGTATGTGTATATTAATTTATGACTTTGCTCATGTATATTCATGAATATTTAATCATATTATTCTAACTTAATTTTCCTGCTCTCCATCCGTATTTGTTCGTTTCCGTGTATCCGCATATCCCGATTCCGTTTCTAAACCCGCATTTTCCGAACTCGATCCCGTTTCCGCCAAAAAATATAGAAACAGAAGTAGAAATAGGGTTTTTTCCGTCCGTTTTCATCGCTAGTCGCAAGCGCCGGTGGTGGCAGAACAGAGAACCGCAGTAGCCATGCAACACAGCCCCGCGATGGCCCCGGGGAAGGGCCGGGCACCTCCCGCTGCTCCTTCGTGATGAGATCCCAGACCAGGAGGTCGACGCTGTCACGCCCCACGGGCTGCCGCTGGAGGAGGACGCGACTGTGGCGGGCATTGAGCACGAGCTAGCTGCGGGTCTCGGCATGCGACAAGCAGAAGGCGGCCGTGGGCACGAAACGGGACACGCCCGAGGTGTCGTCGGGGCCGGCCTGGACGTTGAGGAGGAACCCCAGCATCGACGGCGTGCGGTGGAACTCGCGGAACCTGCGCCGGAAGCCCGGGCCCGAGACGAGGCGGCACCAGTGCTTGCAGATGAGTGTGGCACGGATGAGGAGAGCGGGCTCGTGCGGTGGGAAGTAGAGTAGGATTTCCTCGATGAGCTCCTTCGGCAGGGCCCGTGGCGGCGGCGGCATGCCTGATTGCGGACGGCACTAGGGTTTGGTGATTTGGGTGGGGGGCGAGCCGCAACCACAAGTGAGGGAGAGAAGAGAAAGAGGAACGAATGGAAGAAGAGGGTTTGCCATCTGCTTCGTCCAAAGGCCCAAGGCCTCAAGTCCTCAACACGCTGGCAGTGGGGCCTGGGAGCCAGCGAGACTGACAATGGGCCCTGCAAGTGACAGAGTAAAACATTTTCTTGGACTGTTGCATCGGTTCTTGCGTCCAGTGAAAACAATCACAAACATACACTGATGAAATTGATCCAACCACAACAGAAATTGATTTTTTTTAATCAACAGAAATTGATTTTGGTGCACGTGCAACCACAACAGAAATTGATCCAAGACACTCTTTCAGTTCAATCCATCGTCACACAATACACTAGCTTACTGGAACTGATGAACATTTCATGATCCATGACCACATTCTACAACAATAGCCACACGCTTCTAGGCAACCATGTTCCAATCGGTGATAAGCATGGACCCACAAGTAAACCTAAATCCAAAAACTAAACTGGAATTGGAATATTGGATGTCCAGTAGATTACTGACCCGGAAAGGGGGTGTCAGAATCTAATAGTTGTCCTGACATAGAGCTCGTTATGTATGCAGCATAACTGCGTTTGCTACTACTAAATCCCCTCACCAAAAATCTCAGACATGGAAATTCGCTGACACTAATATGATTTTCAGATACTACAGACAAGGTGCCTTATCTACGTTGCGCCAGCCTCAGCGACCAGTCCAATGGGAAAGCATTCATTCGCCCTCAAGGCTCAAGTCTGACGATTCTAGGTGCAGCAACTGAAACTGAAAGCCCCCCTCCCCGCCCTCCACCCCCCCCCCCCCCCCCCCGCGCACCCCAACAGCTGCAGCTATTCGCCTGCAGTTGAAGCAGTCAACAACAGTAAGTTATCAAGTGACAGAAAAAGAAATGATTTGAGCAGTGAGTTACGAAGTGCAAATGGAGTTAGTGAACCCTCTTATAAAACTACCGTAACACTTTGGAAAACCATGGTCACAATAGTAAACCAAATACCGCACAGCACAGATAAATCTCCCAACTATAATAGAACAGTGAGCTACCACACAAATAGCATGAATGGCGAGTAACAAATTAAATACATAAAAGACCATTTCATTCTGATTCCATTGATAGAGTATAACCCCACAACACCCTCATGAATATGTTTTTTTTCTCGAACATGTAAGAGAGCTGCATGTCATTGCATCAAAGAAAGAGGAAGAAAATAAACCTGGGTTTCTAAGCACACTAACTGCGAACACAAGGTTGATATGTGCCCTTGTGGTTTGTTTTGTGATGAGTGATTGTCGACGTGATCCAGGACCTAGGTTGAGTTGGTGACTAACCATGGCATGAGTTGTGCGACATGTATCTTGGCTTGTGATATGCAGGTGTGGAGCTCGGAGGCGGTAGTTGACGGCGAGGTGAAGGTCAAGTAGGGACGTGCCGTGCCGATGGACCGGGAGCGGTGAAGGGCGGACGTGAGGTTTGGATCGAGGGACCATCCTGCGCCCATTCTGCACCCATCCCTAGGCCCCATGTGGATCTCCGTCACCTGCCCCACCTGCGGATGCGTGCTGCGGGGGCGTCTGTCGTCCTTAGACGCTCGCACGGTGACCCATTGCGACGCCCCCAGCATTAGTAGCAGGTGGCTATGACAGGCTCCTGTCCGCCAACCACTAACGCCATTGCAATACTTTTGAAATATTCAGATTAAACATTTGTAATATACGTCTGAAACAGATGAAACACTTGAACTATACGTTTAAACCTTCTTATACATCCATAGCAACATATACAACATCGAGATATACTTTTACAACATTCAGATATAAAACACTTGCAGCATAAGTCTAAAACATCTGAAACACTTGAAACATACGCTTGGAACATGCGTATAGAACCATAGCAACATATGCAACATCTAAATAAAACACTTAAAACATATAACCATAGCAACATGCAAATAAAACACTTGAAACATATATCCGAAACACTTGAAACATAGGCTTGTAACATGCATATATTGATTGCAACATATGCAGCATCGCAGATCTACTTTTACAAAATCCAGATGGGACACTTGAAACATTACTTTGAAACACCTAAAATACTTGAAACACAATGTTACCAGCGACCACGGCCTACCTAGTGTGGAACTACGATAGCTAACAAGCTTGGGTTAGGGCGATGCCGAGAGCAATGACTGGTGACCTCCTCCTAGTAGGCTGAGGTGGTGGTGGCGCGGTGCACGCCATGTTTGTGACAAGCGAGGTGGATGGGGGTACGGCAGGAGATGCCTTGTGCAGTGTGGGATGGGGCGCGGCGTAGCACCAGATTGTGGAGGGCAGGGTGTGGGAGGCACATCACGGGCGCAGCAGGCAGATGGCGCAGTGGACGCAGCCGCTACGAGTGGAAGGCGCGGTGAAAGTGGCCTCTACGATCGGGAGTGGGGAAATATTCGCAGGAGACAAGTGAGTTGGAGAGGCCACAGGCCGGGGGCCTAATCACTGCGCTGGGAACGGGGCGTCCAGACAGACACGCCCTGATGGACACCCTCGTCAGAGAGTTTCCGATCAGGTATTTATCCAAGGAACTCTTCAGTTCAATCCTCGTCACACAAGAATATGCATGCTGGCTTATTGGAAGCGAACTGAACCGCTGCCATTTTCTAACCCTGGCAAGGAAATGCATGCACGTCTTCAGTTTGACTAGTATCCTCTTTCATGATTCATGACCACATTCTACAATAATACAAACTGGATTTGGATGTTTACCGCTCCCTCCGTCCCAAATTATAAGTCATTCCAACTTTCTTGGAGAGTCCAAAAATCTCAAATTTGACCAAAGAATCTCACACATATGCAGCATTTGCTACTACTAAATCCCCTCTTGACCAAAGAAACTCACACATGATTGATAATACGTAACACTAGTACAATTTTCAGTTGCTTTAGACAAGGTTTTATCTAGGCTGCTGCCGAGTCCAATGGGAAGCATTCATTCGCCCTCAAGCCTGACGATTCTAGGTGCAGCGACTAAAACTGAAAGCCTCCTCCCCCCATCCAACAGCTGCAGCTATTCGCCTGCAGTTGAAGCATGCAGTCAACAACGGTAAATTATCAAGTGGCGAAAACAAACAACTGAGCAGATGAAGTAAACAGCAAGTTATGAAGTGCAGATGGAGTAAGCGAACCCTCTTATGAAACTATCATGACACTTTGGAAAACCATGATCACAACAGTAACCCAAATACCGCACAGAAAAGATAAATCTCCAGCCATAATGAAACAGTGGGCTGCCACACAACTGTCATGCATGTCGAGTAACAAATTAAATACATAAAGGATCATTTCATTCCAATTTCATTGACAGAGTATAATCCCGCAATACCCTCGTAAACCTAGGTTTTTCGCTAACACGCAGAAGAGCTGCGTGTCATTGCATCAAAAAAAAAGAAGAAATTAAACCTGGGTTTTCCAAGCACACTAGTCTTGCTATATATACAGACATGATTTCTATACTGTGACCAAGCGAGCGCTGCGGAGCCGTTATCGATGGCGATGGTGATGCAGCGCAGCTCTCGCTGCTGTAGGACAGCTGCATGTAGCTCGGTGAAGACTGGGACAAAGATGGAACTGAACTGGTCAAGGGCATTGGGGCGCTTGGACCTGCTTGCATGGAGTATGATGTCGCATGGACACGGTGGTTCCTGGTGCTCATGGTTTGCCCGCCTGATTGGTGCAGGCACTGGGAGGGCGAGGACCGTTATTGGTTGGCGTTGAGGTCGCAACGAAGTGAAGGTGACAGGGCTGCCGAGGCTGTAGTACTAGAGCTCCATGGTGGTGAAGTCCCAAGTTAGGCACCCTAGGCTTGCCAGCCAAGGCGTCCCGAGGATGACGTCAATGTCGTGGTCGATGTCGAGGAGGAAGGCGTCTATGTTGAAGACTTCTGCATCGACATGTAGCGGGACGCTGAAGGAGGCCGCCCGACAGGTGACCTCATTGTCACTGCCAACAAGGATGGTGGTGTCGATGCGGCGCTCGCGGAGACTGATGAGACGCGCAACATTGATGTCGATGATGTTGGCGTGGCTCCCATGTCGACCAGGATGAAGACGCCTGTGCCCGCAATGACACCTGTCAGGTACATAGGAGTGCACCCGCGGACTGTGGAGTTTGTAGTATCTATCATCATCATGAGAGTATCATCGGTGTCGTAGTTGTTGACGGCGGTGATGTCGAAGAGGAGCTTGCATTTGTGGCCGTGGGAGAAGGGCTCGTTGCAGTTGAAGCAGAGCCCTGCTTGCCACCTTGCCATCATCTCCTCCGGTGTGAGGTGCTTGAAGGGGTGAGTTGGAGTAGTAGGGGGCGTGCCGTTGGAGGATGCCGGTGTCGTAGTTGGTGTAGATGCATTCAAAGCCAACGAGCGATGCATTGGCTTGTTGGTGGTGGATTTGTTGGAGTCGGCAATGACCGCAAGACGTCGCTCATACGCTCGAGCGAGGGACATGGCCATCTCCATGTCCTACGGGTCCTGCAGCTCGACGTCGGTCTTTAGTGGTTCGAGGAGCCCAGCGGTGTAGATGTTCACTTGCTGTTGTTCGTCGAGGGTCCCTGCGCGTGCCACGAGCGCCAGAAAGCGCTCTGTGTAGTCGTCGACGGTGCCGGTCTTGCGCAAAGACATAAGTTCTCCTAAGGGGTTGTGTCTTGTCGGAGGTCCGAAACGCTCGTTGACGCACCGGGTGAAGTATGCCAAGTATATCACCACCTTGTCCTATGTGAGTCGCATGTACCACTGCTGCGCCGTACCTGTCAGATGGTAAGATGCATACCAAACTTGGTCGTGCTCCAGAGTCAGCCGACCCCTGAAAAACTGCTCGCAGCAATTGATCCATGGGAGCGAATCCTCCTTGCCATCATAGGTGCGGAAGGAGAGCTTGTGGGGGCACGGATGCAGATGCGAGGGAGGGCTGCGCGCCTCTAGCACCTCCTTGAAGACGTCGAAGAGCTTGTTCTCCAAGGTGTCGACGATCTTAGGGATCGTGTGTGATGATGCCTTCTCCTTCTGGTCCTTGAGGAAGGCGCGGCTGGCTGCCTCCATGGCTCACTTGGCACCGCCCTCCAACTTGATGTCGGTGAGCCCGCGGTCACGCTGGAGCGCGGCTGCTGCTTTAGCCTTGTCCAACGGATGACCTTGCTCAATGTTCGTGAGGCAGTTGTTGACGGAGTCGAGCTGGTCCTTGAGGGGGTCGATCTTGTTGTTGATCTCCTTGGTGAAGTCATGGAAGAGCTTTTTGAGATCAGCGAGGTTGACGTTGTTACCCATGGCAGCGGTGTGGGGATCGAAGTGGTCTCTGGATACCAAGTGTAATGCACAGCGAGGGGTGGAGGAGGCTAGCGGCGGTGGAGGGGCGGCTAGGGCTGGTGGCGCAGGGAGCAGGGAGGGGGCGGTGGCAGGGAGAGAGGGAGAGGTAGAGGGAAGAGCAATTGCTCTATTCTTTTCTTGATTAGATATACATCCTCCCTATATTTATAGTCCCTATAGGACTTGTATTTCAAGCAACTAAGAGAGATATCCTTATAGATTGGATTCTCTTTCCTAACAAACCAATTTTAATCCTTCCTTTATTCTAACTAAACTTTCCTTTATTCTAACTTCCTCGAATAAGTGACGGTGTGGAGAGGTAGAGGGCGTCGGAGCCCTCCCCTAGCACGTGCGTCCCTCCTAAGGGCACGATGGAGCTGGCCAGGGCCAGCCATCGCCCTTCCCTGGGCCTCATTTGGCCCATTAGCTCAGGTGCGAGGCCCCTCCATGAGGCGCATGACATCCCAAAGAAAAAAACATTTTTAGGCAGGAGTGACACAGATGATGTTGCATTTTCCATAAACTCATTGTTCTTGAGCAAATTTAAGACAAATTGTACAGGAACAAAGATAATCAGGAGTTCAGGAGAGGTGAGACAAATACCTGGAGGGCAGAAGTTGATGTAGGGAACAATTGAGGTGATGCCTAACCCCTCATACACCTTCTTCAACCAATCAAGCATCGTCACCCGGTTGGACTTTATATCGAGACTGAAGATCTCATTTCCAATTCTCAGGAAAACAAGACCATTGCCTTCTGCAAAGCCAACCAGATGAGGTGTGGCTATCGGCGAGGTATGAAGGGGAGGCAGGTTCTTGAAAGCAGTGGTCTTCATTTCTCCCCATCCCAACTCTCCATCCCTCGGCTCTATGTAGAGTGTAGATTCTGCCACTTCTGCTAATGCCAAGCGACTGCCCAAATAGTAATGAGCTCTTTTGGCATAGAGGGAGGAAGGTTCAGCTTCAAGAGCAGAGAAGGCAGTTCTATACAACCATGCTGCTTGCACCAATCATACAAGAAGACGTGTATCCCAAACATGAAGTAGAGTGTATTCACCATAAGGGGGTTGCGCCCTTGAGCAAGACGAACATTGGCAGGGGAGAGGGCCATCAACCACTGGGAGCCAAAACCAAAATACCACCCCCACTTGGCAGCCTCTGATGAGTAGACGTAGTTGTGTAAAGAGCCGTAATAGGTGGCGACGAGAACAAAGAGGAAGGGTCCGCGGTGACAGTCGAGGTGGTCGCAATCCACGACCGGGATGGCGCACCGCGGCCTTCTAGCTGATGGCACACTCGTACCGGTACAACGGCAGCCTGGGCATCCCCACCGTCTCGCCCATGATGGGGTTCCAGATGAGGAGGTCGATTGCACGGCTGCCGGGGTGGTCGAATTGGCCGGAGTGGAGGAAGAGGACGTGGCCATGGCATGCGTCTAGCAGCACTACTACACAAATGATTTTAGAAGGCAGTGCCCAAACATTAACGGAGGCGGGCACAAAGTCCACCCGCCTCCTAAAATGCTGGGCTATTAATGGAGGCGATCATTTTCATTTACCGAGACGATCACGTTTGCCTGCCTCGTAAAATTGATTTATGGAGGTGCTCAAAAAACAACTACCTCCTAAAATCAATTTATGGAAGCGGGCTGTTGACACCGTTTTTAGTATGTGTCAATATAATCAGGAAAGGCTGATTAGCAAGGGAGAGATTGCTGTGTGAATTGATGACCAAGAAGAATAAGTTTGTTTTGAGCGGTGGCAGTGTTTGGATTTGATTAGGAATGTTGCCGATGAAGTCAAAGGTGTTATTGCCGATGCCGATGGAAGAAGGTTGCCGATAAGGAAATGTACCGATGAAGGAAAGTGTGAAGGCTGCAGCCGATGAAACAGGGAATGTGCCGATGGAAGGAGATCGAAGGTTGCTGCCGATAGAAAAGGGGCTGTGCTGGTGAAAAGGAAGCCGATGAGGATACCATCGTGATTAAGGCGGATTATGGAATAAAATATGAGTTGATTTCCTTGTTTACGATTAGTAGAGTCTGAGTTGTGTAAAAGTCATGTTCTTTTTCTTAGACTTGAGTTTAGTGTCCTAGTCGTATTCGATTATGTTTCTATAGATCATGGTATAAATATAGAGTGAAGGGCAATGTAATAGATAACAATCAATACATCAAAAAACAGCTTTTACTCTTATTTACATCTACTTTTCGACGACTTCGTCAATTTGCATATTTTTCCTTTTTTACGAGTTCTCATCGATTCGGCGAGTTGCATTGCTCTAAGTGCAATCTTTGTCGATCCTCGAGTTCCGCGTGAGTACCTCTTGGCCGTGACTTCCGGGCGTATCGCTGTTGTCAGGACCAAAGTGCTCGTATCTTCATCCTTGTCGATTAACAGGTCAAATCAACTGGCACGCCTTGGATATTGATTTCGGGTATTAGCCCTTTGTGTTTGCAGATTCACTTTTGCATCAACACATCTTTTGGCACGCCCGGTGGGACAGATCTAATCAAGATGCCTAATCATGAGATCGATGCTGGGAATATCATCGCAGTAACAAAGGAAGATCTTAAGGACGATCAGAAGCAGGCTATGGAGAGGGCTATTGAAGAATATAGACAGCTTTGCTTAAAGTCATTCAGCATGAACAAAAGTGGACAAGTTATCCAGAAGCAGGACTTGCCGTTGCCTCGGCAGGTTACCTTTGATCCTAATCCTGGTAAACTTCAAGAGATGGTTAATTCTGCAGTGAATCATGCTTTAATTAATTACTCCAATGTGCTGTCCAATACTGTTCATAATGCTGTGATTCGAACTTTCAAAGAAGGGCAAGCGTCACATCATTACGTCGGACCTGCTTATCATCAACCAGAAGCAGCATCTGCTGTTGCTCCATCGGCTCCTCCAGCCGTTGCGGGTATAGAGATTTCTTTTCCTCCAGTATCAGCAGGATTATCTAATGCACAATCTACTCCGATTCGTCCAGATTCAGCATTATCAGGGCGAGTTCAGCTTGGTACAGATCTATCAGCATCAGCTTTATCAGGTCCTGTACTACAGAGTAATCAAACTCCTGCTAATTGGTGGGGATATGGTATGCCTCCGGAGCCATCTACTGTCAATCACGGATTATCTCAAGTGTTTGACGCAGCAGGAAAAACTCCTATACCATCGGCTGGTTCACCGATAGCCCAAACGCCTCAATATATTACAACTACTGCACAACCAAGTTTGGGAGGTTTTCAGGCGTCTCTGGGTCAAACATCTGGTTCAAGTCCATCGGCAAGTTTGTCACCGATGCAGCAGAAGGCTCCTATAATCAGTCAACCTGCTGGAGTACAGGTTATGCCTCAAGTTGGATATAATTATCCAGCAATGCCAACAAGCTACCAGCCATCGGTAAATTCTGTGCCGATGAATACTAATAATTGGTCAGGACAGTTTCCTACTCAACATACAGTTCAGCCAAATCAGCAAGTCACAGGAGTTCATCAAGGTCACATGCATGCTGGTTTTCAGAATCAAGCATCGGCAGCTCAGCCGATGAATCCTTTTCAGCAGATTAATGGACCACAGTTAGTAGCAAATATGTCAATTGCTGGAGATCGTGGGCAACAAAGGCATGCAGAAGGATATCAACAGATACCTCCAGCAGAGATTCAACCATATCGTCAGCAAGATGTCGATGTTTTCTGGGCCGATAAGATAGCAGAAATTATGAGAGATCAATTTGGGATCAAGCCCAAGGTTAATACTTATTCTTATCGGACTCCGTATCCTCCAGCATATGATTTAATTCCTCTCCCAAATCGTTACAAAGTGCCAGATTTCACTAAATTCTCTGGGCAAGACGATACATCAACCATGGAGCATGTTAATCGTTTTATTATTCAATGTGGAGAGGCAGCTTGTAGGGATGAATTGATAGTTCGTCTTTTCTCGTCATCTCTATCTGGATCAGCATTTACGTGGTTTATTTCACTACCGCCAAATTCTATTATCACTTGGGCTGATCTAGAAAAGCAATTTCATAAATACTTCTTTGCTGGAATTCATGAGAAGAAGCTTACCGATTTGGTAAAGATGAAACAGCGCAATGATGAATCGGTAGAAGGCTTCGTGCAAAGGCTACGAGATGTAAAGAATAAATGTTACAGTCTGGTATTGGATGATCGGCAGCTTGCCGATTTAGCCTTTCAGGGATTATTGCCACACCTAAAGGACAGATATGCTTCTCAGGAGTTCGAAAGCCTAAGTCATTTAGTACAAAGGATTTCTGATCAAGATACTAGGGTTTTTGAACCTAAGAGAAATTGGAACAAGAAAGTTTCATTTGTTGAAGAAGCGGAAGATTCTGATTCAGATAATGAACCAGTTATCAGTTTGGCAGAGTGGGTTAAGAATAAGAAGCCGATATCTTGTCCCTTTGGTCACAAAGAGCCGGAAAAGTTTACTTTTGATGTCACCAAAGCCGATAAAATATTCGATCTTTTGCTTCAGGAGGGCCAGATTAAATTATCACCCAATCATGTGATCCCATCAGCAGAAGAGTTGAAGCATATGCTGTATTGCAAGTGGCACAATGCAACTTCATATAGTACCAATGATTGTAAGGTGTTTAGACAGCAGTTACAGTCAGCTATTGAGTCTGGCAGGATAAAATTTGGCAATTCCAAGATTCAAAAGCCAATGAAAATTGATCAACATCCTTTTCCAGCAAATATGTTGGACGCTGAAGGAAAAATTAAGGTGTTAACGTCGGAAGCTGCTGAAAAGAATGCATCAGTAGATCCCCAACATCGGATAACTACCGATGATGCAAAAGGCAAGGGGCTATTGATGGAAAGTGGCGGTTCTGGGAGGCCTCCTCGATCTGGCATCGTGATCACTCATCGAAGACAACAAGAAGGCTGGCGTCAGCAAAGGGACCGGTATCGACGACAACAAGAGGAAAGGCGTCAAGAAAAGTGGAATCGGCATAAGGATCATTGGAATTGTCCGTTTTTTATTCATTGTTGGGAGGAAGGTATTAAGTTACCTACTGTTGAAGATTGTCCAGAGTGCAATGGTTATTATGGAGTTAATTATCCTGCAAGAAGGTTTCAATCTGGTAATCAAGGTTTGCTCATTAATGAGCCGATCAGAAGGAGAGCATCAGTACATGATCGGCTGGGGGGCAGGCTTAGTGTGCATGAAAGGCTTGGTAAACGCGTTGCATATTTTCCAAGGAATCAAGAGGAACTTGAAGAGATGGCAAATGCAAGAGTCCCTGATGAAGAAATATTCTACAGGGACCCTAATATACGTCGTGTGGAGACAACTAGAATTCATCAGCCAGTTTGGAAAACTAAGCTTCCTCAATGGTGTCCAGAAGGTTTGACAAAGACACAGAAGAGAAAAATGCAGCGGGATCGTCAAAAAGATTTATATCAAGAAGAAAGTCCCTCCAATGAGAAATATGGTAACCAGCAGTGGCAGATAAGGCACAAGGATAAAGGTCCATCGGCAGACATCAATATGGTGTTTATGTTGCCGATGGAATTTTTGGCTTTGTCTGACAGTGAGGAAGAGGCTGTTTCCTCTGATCAGATAGCTCAATTAATGTTAGATCCAATGATGGCTGTTTTTGAGAAGCCTGCTGATGATGAGAGGCAACACCTCAAGGCTTTGTTTGTAAAAGGCAGAGTTGATGGGCAGCCCGTATCTAAGATACTTATTGATGGAGGAGCTGCGATTAATATTATGCCTTATGTGATGTATCGGAAGCTTGGTAAGGGAGATCAAGACTTAACTAAAACCGATATGATGCTAAAAGATTTTGAAGGCAATGTGTCACCAGCTAAAGGAGCAGTATGTGTTGAGTTGACCATCGGTAGTAAAACTTTGCCGACAACTTTCTTTGTTATTAATGGCAAGGGTGCATATAATTTACTTCTGGGAAGGGATTGGATTCATGCTAATTGTTGTGTTCCTTCTACAATGCATCAATGTTTGGTACAATGGATCGGAGATAAGATTGAAGTTGTTCCTGGTGATTCTTCCTATATCATTGCATCGGCAGAATCAGATACTTATGAACGAACCAGGTGCATATCGGGAGAAGCTTGGGAGAAAGAGTTCCTCAAGGTTGCTGATTATGAAATTCTACCGATCCAAGCAGTCGGTTCTGAAGAAGAGTTTTAATGGATAGATTTGCCGATGATGGAAAATTAGGGCAAGGATTTACATCGGCAGATGATTTAATAGAAGTAGATATTGGAGAAGGCGATAGGCCAAGGCCCACTTTTATTAGCTCTAAATTGGATTCCAAGTGTAAACAGCAATTAGTTGATTTGTTAAAGGAATATAAAGATTGTTTTGCTTGGGATTATACTGAAATGCCTGGATTAGACCGATCTATAGTTGAACATCGGTTGCCGATTAAATCTGGATTTCGGCCACATCAGCAGCCGGCTCGCCGATGCAATCCTAATATACTCCCTGATATTAAAGCCGAAATAACCAAGTTAATTGAGGCAAAGTTTATTCGGCAGTGTCGGTATGCAGAGTGGATTTCTAATGTGGTTCCTGTATATAAGAAAAATAGAAAACTCCGTGTTTGTATTGATTTCAGGAATCTTAATAAGGCCACACCGATGGATGGTTATCCGATGCCGATTGCCGATTTGTTGATTGATGCTGCAGCAGGGCATCAGATTATTAGTTTCATGGATGGAAATGCGGGTTATAACCAAATATTCGTGGCTGAAGAAGATATTTCCAAAACTGCTTTTAGATGTCCAGGTCATGTGGGATTATTTGAATGGATAGTTATGACATTTGGTTTGAAAAATGCCGGTGCTACTTATCAGAGAGCTATGAATTTTATTTTCCATGAGTATATCGGCACATTGGTGGAAATCTACATTGATGATATAGTGATTAAGTCTGGAGACATCACGAAGCATCTAACCGATCTGCGAAAGATATTGGAGTGCACAAGAAAACATGGATTAAAGATGAATCCCAATAAATGTGCATTTGGTGTATCGGCAGGACAATTCTTGGGTTTTATGGTGCATCAGAGGGGCATTGAAATTAGTAGAAAATCTATTGAGGCAATCAACAAGGTTGTTGCTCCTGCCGATAAGACTGAATTGCAATCTTTGATCGGTAAGATTAATTTCATCAGAAGGTTTATATCTAATCTGTCAGGTAAGATCAAGGCTTTCAGTCCGTTATTAAAATTGAAAGCCGATCAGGAGTTTAAATGGGGGTATGAACAGCAGTTGGCTTTAGATCAGATTAAGAGTTATTTAACAAATCCTCCAGTGTTAGTTCCACCCCAGCATGGAAAACCTTTCAGATTATATTTATCAACTGAAGATACTGTTACCGGTTCAGCTCTTATTCAAGAATTTGAAGGAAAAGAGCGTGTTATCTATTATTTGAGCAGACGATTGATAGATGCTGAAACCAGGTATTCGGCTATTGAGAAATTATGTTTATGTTTATATTTCTCCTGTAGTAAGTTAAGGCATTATTTACTATCGGCTGAATGTACTGTCGTATGCAAAGATGATGTGGTCAAATATATGCTATCTATGCCGATATTAAATGGTAGGATTGGTAAATGGATTTTAGCGTTATCAGAATTTGACTTACGTTATGAATCGGCTAAGGCAGTTAAAGGACAAGTTATGGCCGATTTTGTTACTCAACATTGCAATACAGTAGATTCTTTGGAAGTTGCTCCATGGACATTGTTCTTTGATGGGTCTACTTGTAGTGAAGGGGCAGGCATCGGCATCGTGTTGATTTCTCCTCAAGGGAAGAAGTATGAATTCTCATTGCCGATCGTTGCCACATCAACAAACAATCAAGCTGAATACCAAGCATTGATAAAAGGGTTGGAGTTGCTTAAAGAAATACAGGCTGATGCTATTGAAGTCTTTGGTGATTCTATGCTAGTTATAAATCAGTTGATTGGAATGTATGAATGTCGAAGTGAAATCCTGATTTCATATCATGAGAGATGTTTGGAATTGTTAAAAGGGTTTAGGAGTTTTCATCTGGAGCATATTTCCCGGATGCATAATGAAGAGGCTAACCGATTGGCTCAGCATGCTTCAGGATATCAACCTGTTCAAGAAGCATTGACATTGGTGGCTAATCCCGATGACTGGAGAAAGGAAATCATTGATTATTTAAAGAATCCATCTAAAAAGGTTGAGAGACGTGTAAGATTCCAAGCGACAAAGTATGTACTCCTCGATGATGAATTATATTATCGTACCATAGATGGAGTTTTACTCAGGTGTGTTAGCATAGAGGAATCAAAAAGCCTGATGAGTGAAATTCATGAAGGAGTATGTGGGGCTCATCAGTCAGCGTTCAAGATGAAGTGGATGATCAGAAGAAATGGATATTATTGGCCAGCTATTCTTGAGGATTGTTTTAAATATTTTAAAGGATGTCAGGAATGTCAAAAGTTTGGTAATATTCAGAGAGCACCCGCATCGGCTATGAATCCTATAATTAAACCATGGCCGTTTAGGGGTTGGGCTATTGATCTCATCGGTCAAATTTATCCACCATCGAGTAAAGGGCATAAATTTATTCTGGTTGCTACCGATTATTTCACAAAGTGGGTTGAAGCAATTCCTTTGAAAAAGGTGACATCGGCTAACATGGTTGATTTTGTGAAGGAGCATATTGTTTACCGATTTGGCATCCCTCAAACTATCACTACCGATCAGGGCACTATGTTTACATCAGGTGAATTTGATGAGTTTGCTTTGAGTATGGGAATTAAAGTTTTGAATTCTTCACCATATTATGCCCAAGCAAATGGCCAAGCTGAAGCATCTAATAAGGGGATTATCAAACTTATTAAGCGCAAGATCAAAGAATATCCTAAAAAGTGGCATACCATATTAAATGAAGCTTTGTGGTCATATCGGATGGCATGTCATGGTGCAACCAAGGTGTCGCCTTATCAATTGGTGTATGGGCACGATGCAGTATTACCTTGGGAGATTAAGATTGGATCTAGGCGGATGCGTTTTTAGGATCAACTGACAGCCGATGATTATGATATCCTTATGAAAGATGAGTTGGAGGACGTAGCAGGTCATCGGTTAAAAGCTTTGGTTAACATCGAGGAAAACAAGAAGAGAGTAGCTAGGTGGTATGATAAGAAAGTGAAGGTAAAGGAATTTGCCGATGGTGAATTAGTCTGGAAGTTGATTTTACCGATTGGGACTAAAAATTCTAAGTTTGGCAAATGGTCCCCTAATTGGGAAGGTCCATATCGGATAAGTCAGTCTGTTCCTGGTAATGCATATATTCTTGAAACTCTCGAAGGAGTGGTATTTCCCAGAGCGTTAAATGGAAAATATTTAAAGAAATATTACCCTAGTATTTGGATAGATGCATAAAAAGTATAGTTGCCGATAACAATCCTATCGGCTGGAGTTAAAACAAAGTATCAATTATGCTGAATTTAACAAAGCCTGGATGGCTGATATCGCACGCAGGCGAATTTCATCGGCTTCTTTTAGCTCCTTGGCATCTTCATCGGCATTTCCTTCCACAGGTTTGATTTTCTTTTTCAATGCCAAGGCCTTGCGAGCTTGAGCATCCCGTTCCTGTTGAAGGGCTTTAATGGCGTCGGGAAGCTGGTCTTCTTCTTGTTTGGCCTGGGTCAGAGCTGTCTCAACTTGTTCCAGTTCAGCTAGCAGGGCTGCTTTCTTTGCCGATAGATCTAAGATCTTCTGTCTAATATCGGCACTGGAGGCTTGCAAATTATTGATGTTCTTGTGTTTCTCGTCGGCAGTCTGCTTCAGCTGTAGCATCTCTTCTTTAAGTTGAGATTGGGCTGCTCTGTCAGCAATACGATGAACGGCCCTTTGGTATTGAAGCTGTCTGCTTTCCAGATGGACTGCTGGAAAGATGATTTCTTCAACATTGGAGGGGACTTGGCCGCGGATTGCCTTGAAAATAGACTTCGCAGGATCAGAGTCGATTACCAATTGGGCAGTTTCTTGCTGAAGCAGGTTTAGGAGGGTTTCCAGCTTGCCATATGTGTCTGATGATATTGTTCCCAACGCCAGGGAGGAGCTCGCTTCTTCTCCGTCGTCATCAGAAATATCGATAGCAAAAGAAAATAAGCTATCGGGAGAGTCTTGTTCCTATGGGATAAAGAGAATTAGAAATCTTGTTTATAATATTCTGAAGATATAATAAATCAGGTAATTGACTGGTTTACCTGCTTCAAGGCTATTTCTTGAGCTTGACTTGAAGGAGCGGCTTGTAAAGGGTCCTGTGGAGGATCGGCAGAAGATGCCGATGGAATGTTTTCAATGACCACATTGGTAGTCGGCCCTTGAGGTACAATTGTCGATGATGTATCTTGGGCAGAAGCAGTTTGTTCAGAAGGTTGATCGACGGGTGTTGGAGCAGATGCAGGGGCCGGTGTAGGTTTTTGTCGTTTCTGTTGAGCCTCAGCATCGGTCAAAGCTTTACGTTTTTGTTGTGCTTCGACAACAACTGGCTGGGGGGCATCAACATCTATTGGTTGAGGAGCTTGAATGATCGGTGTGCTTACTGATGTATCCATTTGTTGCTGCAAAAACAGGTATAAGATTAGATGTTTAATGGGTTAAAGAAACAGATAATAGCAAGCATCAGTTGGAGTAAATTTCGGAGCATCAGTATCTTATACTCCGAAATTGGAGGGCATGTGTTGACACCGTTTTTAGTACGTGTCAATATAATCAGGAAAGGCTGATTAGCAAGGGAGAGATTGCTGTGTGAATTGATGACCAAGAAGAATAAGTTTGTTTTGAGCGGTGGCAGTGTTTGGATTTGATTAGGAATGTTGCCGATGAAGTCAAAGGTGTTATTGCCGATGCCGATGGAAGAAGGTTGCCGATAAGGAAATGTACCGATGAAGGAAAGTGTGAAGGCTGCAGCCGATGAAACAGGGAATGTGCCGATGGAAGGAGATCGAAGGTTGCTGCCGATAGAAAATGGGCTGTGCTGGTGAAAAGGAAGCCGATGAGGATACCATCGTGATTAAGGCGGATTATGGAATAAAATAGGAGTTGATTTCCTTGTTTACGATTAGTAGAGTCTGAGTTGTGTAAAAGTCATGTTCTTTTTCTTAGACTTGAGTTTAGTGTCCTAGTCGTATTCGATTATGTTTCTATAGATCAGGGTATAAATATAGAGTGAAGGGCAATGTAATAGATAACAATCAATACATCAAAAAACAGCTTTTACTCTTATTTACATCTACTTTTCGACGACTTCGTCAATTTGCATATTTTTCCTTTTTTACGAGTTCTCATCGATTCGGCGAGTTGCATTGCTCTAAGTGCAATCTTTGTCGATCCTCGAGTTCCGCGTGAGTACCTCTTGGCCGTGACTTCCGGGCGTATCGCTGTTGTCAGGACCAAAGTGCTCGTATCTTCATCCTTGTCGATTAACAGGTCAAATCGACTGGCACGCCTTGGATATTGATTTCGGGTATTAGCCCTTTGTGTTTGCAGATTCACTTTTGCATCAACACGGGCGCCTTAAAACAACCGCCTTCAAAATCCTCTATTTCCGGAGGTGTCTTCTTAAGGCACCCGCCTCCGTAAATCCATTTTCGAAGGCAGACAACTATAAGGCCCGCCTCCGTTAATACTGGCCCAGCTTGCAAAGCCCATATTTATTGGGCTCATATATAAGCCAGAGTTAGGGTTCCCTCTTCTCATCAGTTCACTCCCTCTTGAGCCCCTCTCCCTTTGAGCCTGATGGCGCCCCTACTATCCCTCCGCGCCCCTCTCCCCTCCGAGCCCGACGTACCACCTCTCCCTCCTGCACCCCTCTCCCACCAAGCCTGACGGCGCCCCTCTCCCTCCCATGCACCCTCTCCTTCTCCCTCACAACCCGATGCGCCCCTCTCCCTCCCGAGCACCCTCTCCCTCACAGCCCGATGGACCCATCTCCCCCGGCGTAGGGTGGTTGTGTAGGGTGGCCAAATTCGGCCAGTGGCGGTGCAAGGAGGCCGGATCCAGCTGGCAGTGGAACAAGGAGGCCGGATTTGGCCGGTAGCAGCGCAAGGAGGCGAATCGGGCTAGTGGCGGCACAAGGAGGCGGATCCGACAGTTGGTGGTGTAGGAAGGCAGCTCCTCCCTGATGGGTGGGCCGGCGGCATGGGGCAGCACCTTCTCCCGGTGGATCTACTCCCCTTCTCGAACTTGACAGCTACAGATTCGTGCCCCTTCCCCATCACGGCGACGCGCGGGCGGGCTGGCGGCGTGGGGCGCCACCTTCTCCCGGCGGATCCGCTCCCCTTCTCGACCCCAACGACTACAGATTGGTGCCCCTTCCCCACCATGGCAGCACGCGGGCAGGCCAACGGTGCGGGGCGCCACCACCTCCCTGCGGATCCATCTCGTGGACTGGGAACGGGCTCGTCGGCAGGCTCGGGAATGGGCTAGCTGGCAGGCTCATGGGTTTTTTAATTGATTAACCGAGGCGGGCGTTCTAAGGCCCCTACCGCGATTAATCTATTATCCGAGGTAGGCAAGGTAACCACCTCCGTTATTCTCCATTAATGGAGGCCTTTGATTGGAGGCAGTTGCAATTAAGGATGAAAACGGAACGGAAATATCCCAAACCGAACCGCATCGTTTTCTGTATTTTATCCGATCGAATTCGTATTTTTGTGTCCGACTTTACCGTTTTCGCTTTCGTTTTCGTATTTCAAATGTAAAAGTAGAAAACGGTTTAGACATTTTCCAACCGTTTTCGACCGTTTTCTACTTTTCTACTTTTAATTCAGAATATTCCGAATTCAAAATTCAGTTTAAACCGAATTTTGTTGTCAATCATTACTGTCCAGGCAACTAGGTAAAGGCAAGTGTGGAGCACTGATGCTCATTGGCCGTATTATATAGGCAGCTCACCCCCGTCGTGCCTCCCTGAGTCGTCGAGGTAGGACTGATCACCTCGCACGGTGCTGTATGCTTGCATGGCTGCATCTGGCTTCACGTGGCGCTGTTATTGCATTGCATGTGACTGGGCTGACCAAAAGAGAGAGAGCTAGATGGGTCAGGCGTTGTTGCTATCCTTTCTAGTCTAGTACCAATGGCATCTCAAATTTTTCTCTTTTTTCTTTTTTTTCTTTTCTTTTTTCTCTTGTCAAAGAAACCAAATTGATAAGTCTGCTCTCTTGCACTCGAAATTTGCCACGATGACACTTATACCGACCGTGTTTGACATAATTTCGCTCGAATGGATTCGTTTTCGAAATTCTCGATATTCCGTAAGTTCGTGTTCGTTTTGGTGTCCGGCTTTACCGTTTTCATATTCAAATATAAAAGTAGAAAATGGTTGAGGAGTTTTCCGACCGTTTTCATCCTTAGTTGCAATGCCCGTCTCCATTAAACTCTATGTAGTAGTGCGGGCGCAGGCCACCGGGTTGGTCGGGGTGGCTGGAGCGGGCGGAAGGAGGACGTGGGGACGAAGCCCCTGGAGAAGCCATCACCGACGCCGCTGCCATTGCTGGGGTCGTAGAGGAATCCAAGCATGGGGTGCGCGGTGGAGGGCGAGGTACCTATGGCGGAAACTAGCACCGGTGAGGAGGTGGCGCCATCGCTTGCAGGCGACGGCGGCGCGCGAGGCTTGCGGAGTCAGACGGCGGGACACGGACAAGAATCTCCTCCACGAGCTCGTCCGGCAGGCGGCGGCGGTGCTAGCAGCGACGACGGACCTGGGGTCGGTGGAGCGTGGAGCAAGGGTTTTGTTTTGTTGGTCGCTGTTCGGCTGAGCCAAAGGTGGAGAGCGCTGTGTTCTGCTTCTGCGAGGTGGGGGCCACTCTCTTAGTGAGATAGGCACGAGATTTTTCTTCTCCTCTAACAGAAAATGGCTATCGTCAGGCGCAAAATCCATAGGCTCAGACAGGCCCATGTGTCGTTCACTCAGTGGCAATCATAATCCAGGAGGCAGTGTTCAGTGGCAAATTTCCAATTATTTGGATTTTTCAGAGTACCATTTGTAATTTCGCTGCGCTAGTACGAATTTTGGATCGAAAAGAACTTTCAAGGTTAAGCTACCGTCAATTTAAGCCAGTACCACATGAGTGTACAACAGGATGCACTATTGCAAATCACCAAACATAGAGGCTTGCTACCGTCCGTCCGGATGGGGCATCCATACAACCACGCCTGCAGTCATTTTTCTGCACGGTTTCGCACGCCCACATGGCCCCGCCCTGAATGTCACTAGTATTGAGAAGAGAGATAGGGGGCGAAGGATGCCTAGCTGGCACCGGGTGGAGGAGAAGACACCGAGGCGACGAGGGAGATGCAACACCTGATCTACTTTTGAAATATTTAGGTGCAACACTTACAACATAGGTCTGAAGGCAGATGAAACACTTGAAACATGCATGAAACACTTGCAAAAACACCTGAAAACACTTAAAACCATTGCAAAAACAAACACAACATCCATATAAAACACTTGCAAACATATGTGAGAAACATATGCAATATCCAGATACACACTTACAACATACGTCTGAAGAAACAGATGAAACATTGGGAACAAAAGCTTGCAACATAGGTGTACAACCATTGCAACATATGCAACATCTCGATCTACTTTTGCAACATCCATATGTTACATTTGCAACATGCCACTAAAACATGTGAAACACTTGAAACAAACGCTTGCAACATGCGCTTTCAAGCGCAACATCTACTTGCTGCTCAGATGAAAATGGAGGCTCTTGACGCGGAGTTTGACACCGGCATGGAGCTCGATGCTACGGAGTGTCCCCTTTTTTTTTTGCAATTTTCTTATTTTCAATTCCTTTCATTTTTTTATAGAATACTTTTTTATTCTATATCTATAAAAAATGTGCGGAGGTCGCTAGTTTGGAGCTCGTCGGCGGCACGGACATTGGCAAGAGCCGCGGCAAGCGGATGGAGTGTGGCCACAACGGGAGGCATGAGTACGGGCAGGGGCAGTGCGGGGAGGGCGAGATCCGTCCCGCGAGCAAGGGCGCGCAGCGAGGGAGGGTGGGATCCATCCCGCGAGCAGGGGTGCGCAGCGCGCAGACACCGTAGAGCGAGCGGATGATGCGGACGGGAGCAGCTCACGCAGGGTCCGTTCCGCGAGCATGCGACGTGGGTGGGGTCCGTCTGTCCGGACGGACGACGAACATTGCTGCCAAACATATGTATCCATCAGTGATTCGATTTGTTGACTAAATGGCAGAAGCCTTGAACAAATGAAAAAAAAGGAGTTCAACACGTTTCTGCACAAGTTGAAGAATGTTGAACGCAAATCTGAAATCAGTGACTGGCGTTGCTCTGTGGTCCTGTGGACTATGGAGTGAAACCAACAGTACAACACCCTTCATTACTCTGCAAACGACAGACACGGTTAGTTGTAGTACACCATGGCAACATTTCAGTTGCGCTATAGTAGTAGCTTATGAGCTCTGTAACAACCCTCCGTCTTTAATACGTGCTTAACAAGCCTAGGACTAATACTAATGGCAGAATTTACAAAGTGAGGCTCCGTTTTTCAGAGAAGTGCTTCCTCTTAGCACCTCTAATTCTTAGGTCTCCAATTTCACAGATACAGACAGCCGTAGTAGGCGTAGTAGGGCGGTATCGGGACCTCCATGCCAAGACATCAGATTTCACAAGCTAGGCTGTATAATAACAACTAAATTGTGACAGTCAATAGCCCATTCACACGCTTCACCTATGAGACTGATTTCTCCTTTACCTGATTTTTTTTACTTCTGAATTGAGTTTTTTTTCTGTCTATAACACAAGTAAACTTTCTCTATTTTCAAATCCCGAGCCTTTGCTTACTAAGCTATTAAGCGAAAATACCCCTGAGATTTTGTTTAGTGAGCCACTGAGCCATCAGTATCTATGATCTACGTAACTTCTTTGTAGAGCATATATGATCCCAAGGTCTAAGAAATCAGATTGTCAGATTAGCAACCAATTTTATTCAGATTATCAACCTATTCTATCTTCTGCATTTCAGGCTTTCAGCCAGGAACTACATTAACCAGTTGCCTTTTGCACTTTTGGGCTTTGGCTAACTAAAGAACATGAGTTGCCTTTTGCCTCCACACATTCTCAACAAAGGAAATAACTCTCTAGCGCCAGCTGATATCAGTAGCAGTAAATAAATTGTAAAATGTTATTCAAAAAGGTTGTGCTCTGCAAGCATACCTGGGCATTAGGTATGGGACATGCTCCAACAATATATGAAAATCTGAATAACGTATCTTGAGTTCTCTGTTGTTCCGACACTACTGCTGAAGAGTAAACTGATGGTTCTCTAACTGACATATAGAATATGAATTATTAAAAAAAAACGTCACTCATGTATTGTGTGGATATTTCTAAACCTTTCAGCTTTGCAATGTTACTCTCCGGTCAGTCTCCATATGGAGCTACCCCTTCGACCTTTCCATCTGTTTTCTTTTGTAAGTGAACCAAAAGTATCAGCAATTCCTACTACTACAACAACAACAACAACAACAATATAGTCTTTTGTCCCAAGCATGTTGGGGTCGGCTAGAGATGAAACCCAAAAGAGACAAGAAATAGGGAGACACATAAAAGGACGTAAAGGGCACAAGACAGAAAGAGGTCACGGTTCAGGCACGTTGATTGTCAGTCTCCAAGCTCTCCTGTTCATAGCTAAATCCTTAGAGATATTCCACTTCTTAAGTCTCTCTTAACGGACTCGTCCCAAGTCAGTTTAGGTCGACCTCTACCACTCTTTATATTATCGGCCCGCTTTAGAACCCCACTACGCACCGACGCCTTAGGAGACCTCCGTTGGACATGTCCAAACCATCTCAACCGATGTTGAACCAATTGGTGCCACCCCAACCCTATCCCGAATATCGTCGTTCCGGACTCTATCCCTCCTTGTGTGCCCACAACACCAACGCAACATACGCATCTCTGCTACACTCAATTGCTGGACATGTCGCCTTTTTGTAGGCCAACACTCAGCACCGTATAACATCGCCGGGCGAATCGCCATCCTATAGAACTTACCCTTCAGCTTTTGAGACACTCTTTTGTCACAGAGGACGCCAGAAGCTTGACGCCATTTCAACCAGCCGGCTGAAATTCTATGCCTAACATCTTCATCAATGTCGCCATCCTTTTGTAGCATCGATCCTAAATACCGAAAAGTATCCTTCTTGGTCACCACTTGCCCATCGAGGCTAACGTCTCCCTCCTCATGCCTAGTCGCGCTGAAATCACACCTCATGTACTCAATCTTGGTCCTACTAAGTCTGAACCCTTTCGACTCTAACGTGTCAGCAATTCCTATAAAAAAAAGTATCAGCAATTGACACAGCTGACAGATTCTAGCAACGACTTGCAGTATATTTCTGTTGGAAATATTGGGGAGCACTGAGGATTGCACAAAAACATCAAGCCTTTTTTTTTCCTTCCTGGGTTCTCACGTTCAAGCCACAAGATATCACAGCAAACTAAAACTAGGCAAAATTAACATGGCACATATGAAATTGCATTGTTTTGCATTGTTTAAATTTCATATGGTAGTTTTCTTGAGCAGAGATAATCAGGAATCTGCTCCCAAGGCCCAACCCAATCAGGTTGAGGGCGGTTCTCATTGAGAAGTAGGGCCTAGGAGGCATTCCTTCCACAAGTTTGTGTTGAACAAGTCAACGGTCAAACGTTTGTTTTGAACAAATACATCACTTGTTAGTCGCAAAGGCAAGCAATGGTAATATGATCTTGCTGGGCAGATAACCAGATTTGTGTAATAATGTGTATGCATGCGTCATTGTAGCATTTCAGTAAGAGCAAAGCAAAGAGAAAAGAAAAAGATTAAAATCTCCATGCTCATGCCTAAGGCTTGTCTGTAGCCTCCTTAATTGAGACAGTTATTTGAACTATCATCAGCTTACACCATAGAAATTTTTTAATTCTTATGCAGGGTTTCATGTACATGGTTGCAATCTAGAGCTTTTATCCAAGATAGAGCTCCACATATGCATAGTTGCTTACTGAACCTGATCCACACCATTTTCAGGCAAGGAAATGGGCTCAAGTTCAGCATAATCATGATTCAATAATTCAAAATAAAATCTCCAACATTGTTCATACATTGTGATGGCATTTCATGACCTAGACAAACCATGATTCACCATCAAAGCCTGCTGCACCCTTGTTCCGTTAAGATGGTTAACTCAAGTGCTCAACCATACCAATGACTGATGAATGTTCAGGATAAAGAAACAAACAAAAATGATCAGTATCTAGTCCTGTCATAAGCAGAGCTTTGCCAGTGAGTACAAACTCCAGACAAACACCTTACTCTAGTAGAACAAACTTTACAACTCTATCTGTAATCAAGATTAAATACCATGTGCACTCAAGTGAAAATTATTGTAATGTTATTCTTATAAGTTTTTTTTGTGAGGATTACCCATGAACAAGCTGCTGAGTTATTACAATTCGTTATTACAATTCCTCAAACAAGGTTGGTCAGTACCCAGTACTACTTTCAGCCTTTTTTCACGCACATGTTGGGAACTGATAAGTCATAAGTGTTCAAATTTCAGTTCAGTTTTGTACTTTCAATACACATAGTTGCTCATATGGTAAGTAAACTTGAGAATATTTCGGTGTAAAAACTGGAACAACGTACTTCTAAGGAGTCCTGTTATTCCTTAAGTAGTTTTTGCACAGTAAATTGAGTTGAGTGTGTGATCTATGAACCTATTTTAACTAAAAAGGATGCTGCACAGATTTGAATAAAGAACATGTACTTCATACTGGGAACTTGACTTTATCGTCAATGCACAAATAAATGGTATCTGTTAAGTATACGAAGGCCCATCTAATATAGGCCCATATGGCCCATGAAGCTCTCTATATATAGCTATCTCCACTACTAGAGTGATCATCTTCTCAAATTCCAAAGGTTAGTAACATGGTAACAAAGTAAGGTTTAGGGGCCGAATTAGGGCTAATCTGATCTCTAATCACCCCAGATCCATTTTTTCGGTCGGTGCACGCCCTTCGCGTGTGCCGCCGTCTGCCGCCCATCGCAGTTCCTCTGTTTTCACGCGGGTCGGCCCGTCGCCGTCGTCCGCACATCTGCATCTTCATCACGTGCAGGGTCCGGGACTTCATCCATGCGTGGTCGTCCGCCCTGCACGCGCGCTGGGTCTCTTTCTTCCGCCCGCGGCCGTCCCCATCTTCACGCGCGCACGAGCGGCCCACGTCTTCCGCCTGCGGCCGTCCCCGTCTTCACGCATGCACGAGCGGCCATCTGCTCCGCCCGTGCACGCAGCCCTTTGCTCCGCCTACACGTGCGCCTGGCCGTCCGCCCGCCTATGCGCGCGGTCTTCTGCTCGTCGTCCGCCCGGCTTCCTGTTGTCCGCCCGGACACGTGCGTCATCTGCACATGGAGATTTGGACTCGTGCTGTAACCGGCTTCGTCCTCTATCTCCCGCTGCTTCATCCTCTGCTTCCGCAGAGACCATCTCAGGCTGCTTCCAATCACGGTGGTAACAGATTTTTTCTCCTTGTTGGTCTACTGAAGTTTTCAGTCATGTCGCAGCTCAACACTATTTGTTATCAACATTATCCTTGATGGTCAGAATTACTCAGAGTGGGCATTTTGTGTGGAAACTGCTTTAAGGGTTCATGGGCTCCTTTTTCATCTCACTGATGATCCTCCTGCGCTTCAGCCAGATCGGAGTAATGCTGCTGATGTCAAAACTTGGCAGACTAATGATGGCTGCCATGGTTAACAGTACTAAGCAATCTATGATTATGAGTCTGTCCAAGTGTAAAACAGCCAAGGCTATCTGGTCATCCTTGAAGGCGTGCTATGTTCAGGACAGTGGTGCTCTTTTGCACACTCTTATGCAGCAAACTCATGCTATTGAGCAGCAAGACATGTCTGTTGATGAGTATTACTCAGCTTTTGGTCGTCTGATGGGATTCTTGACCTCTATGGTGCCTGACTGTACAGCTGATGATTGTCCAGCCCACAAATTTATTGAAAAGTTCCTTACTTATCGTTTTGTCATGGGTGTAAGAGCGGAATTTGATTCCATACGTACTCGGTTGCTTCATGATTCTTCCACTCTAACCATGGCAAAGGCACCGTCAGAATTGCTCGCTGAAGAGACACGTCTCCGGTCTATGACCTCTTCTATGACCTCTCCCATGCATGTGTCTCATAGTGTGTTGGCTGCTTATCAGAAATTCAGTACACCAAAGGGTGCCTCTCAGGAGCCTTGTCCGCATTGTGGCAAAACTGGTCATACTCCGGATAATTGTTTCTTGCATCATCCAGAGAAATTGGCTGAATTCCGTGCTCGTCGCGCTGCTCGAACCACTAGGGGTCGTGGTATAGTTTCTACTCCTAGAGGATCTGTGTCAGCTGCTGCTGCTGCTGGTTCTTCATCTTCGTCTTGGGTGCTTGATTCCGGGGCTTCTTTCCATGTGACGTCTGATCAGTCTCAGCTTGTGGCCTGCAAGCCGGTTGACGATGGTGCTTCTATTCAGACAGCAGACGGTACATCTTGTCCTATCACTCATCAGGGTTCTCTTTCAAACTCTTATTTCTCTATTCCTGATGTCTCTTTTGTACCTCAGTTGTCTATGAACCACCTTTCTGTTCGTCAACTTGCTGACCATAACTGTTTTGTTGGATTTGATGACTCATCTTGCTTTATTCAGGATCGACACACCGGGACTGTACTTGGGACTGGCCATCGCCGTAGCGGCTCACCTAGCCTCTACGTTCTCGACACCTTGCGTCTTCCTCACATTTCTGCTCATGTGTCATCAGCCGTTTCGTCATCATCGCCATCTACCTCGTCCTTTGCCAAGTGGCATCATCATCTTGGTCATTTATGTGGGTCTCGTCTGTCTAATTTAATAAATAAAGGTTGTTTAGGTCCCACATCTATCGAATCTAGTTTTCATTGTAAAGGTTGTAAGCTTAGGAAACAGATACAACTCTCATATTCTATTAGTGATTCCCATGCTGCTAAACCTTTTGATCTTATTCATTCCGATGTATGGGGTCCTGCACCTTTTGCTACAAAGGGTGGTCATAAATATTATGTTATTTTCATTGATGATCATTCTCGATATACTTGGATTTACTTTATGAAACATCGGTCTCAATTGTGTTCTATTTACCAAACCTTTGCTCGCATGGTACACACTCAGTTTTCTACCCCGATTTGAGTTTTTCATTCTGATTCTAGTGGAGAGTATTTATCCACTGCCTTTCGTGGGTTTCTGGACTCTGAGGGTACTCTTGCTCAGCTCTCGTGTCCTGGTGCTCATGCTCAGAATGGGGTTGCTGAACGCAAACACCGTCATCTGATAGAAACAACTCGCACACTTTTGATTGCTTCTTTTGTTCCTTCACACTTTTGGGGAGAGGCTGTTTTGACATCTGTGTATCTTATTAATAGACAACCATCATCCAAATTGTCTGGCAAGTGTCCTGGTGAAGTTCTTTTCGGGACTCCTCCTCGCTATGATCATCTTCGAGTTTTTGGATGTCTATGCTATGTTCTGCTTGCCCCTCGTGAATGAACAAAGTTGACTGCTCAATCGGTTGAGTGTGTTTTACTAGGATATAGTCCTGAGCATAAGAGTTATCATTGCTATGATCCCTCTTCTCGCCGCATACGTATCTCCCGTGATGTCACCTTTGTTGAGGATCGTCCTTTCTTTTATACCTCCTTTACAAAGTCATCATATGCTCCTACCGAGTCCACCTCCTTTATGTGCCTTCCTCCTATTTCAATCAGTGACGATGCCACTCCACAATGTGTGTCCCCTTCTAGCCCACTTATTCATATTACTTCATCTTTTGACACCCTTGATAATCAGCCACCTAACCTTCCTACATCTCCACTGCCGCCTCCTCCACCACCTCTTGTTGATAATCAGCCACCCAACCTTCCTACATCTCCACCACGTCATCCACCAATTACAAAGACCTACTCTCGTTGTCCTAAACATCCTATTCCTATTCCCACTTCCTCGGCTAGTCATGATGCTCCTAGTCTTGCTGATTTTACTAATAATGATGAGTCGGGTGCTATTTCTGATGACACAAGTTGGTCCACGATATAATCTCCAGAATCGTGCTACTATTGAGCCTCCTGACAAGTTCGGATTTCCACGTGCGAGTGCTGTTGTTGATGAGCCATCCACTTATCAGGAAGCTTCTAGTATTTCAGAGTGGCAGCTTGCTATGTCTGAGGAGCTTGCTGCTCTTGATCTTCAAGGCACTTGGGAACTTGTTCCATTACCTTCACATGCTGTACCGATCACCAATAAGTGGGTTTTCAAGATTAAAACTAAGTCAGATGGTTCTATTGAGAGATATAAATCCCGTCTTGTTGCACGGGGGTTTCAGCAAACTCCGGGATTGGATTATGAAGAGACATTTGCCCCTGTTGCTCACTTGACCACAGTTCGTACTTTACTTGCAGTGGCTGCTTCATCTTCTTGGGCCATATCTCAGATGGATGTTAAGAACGCTTTCCTTAATGGTGATTTGAATGAAGAAGTTTATCTGCATCCACCTCCAGGTGTTGATGCTCCTTCAGGTTATGTTTGTCGGCTTCGCCGTGCTTTATATGGTCTTAAACTGGCCCCTCATGCTTGGTTTGAACGTTTTGTATCTGTGATAAAGGCTGCTGTTTTACACTTAGTGATCATGACCCTGCTCTATTTATTCATCTCTCATCACGTGGTCATACTTTGCTTCTTTTATATGTTGATGATATATTGATTACGGGTGATGATGTGGAACATATTTCTCTTGTGAAACAACAACTTGGTGAACACTTTCAAATCTCTGATTTAGGTCCTCTCAGCTATTTCTTAGGCATTGAGGTTAAGCAATGTGCCAATGGATACTATATTTCTCAGACGAAGTACATACAAGATCTAATTGCTCGTTCCGATATCACTGACAATCGGACGACTGCCACACCCATGGATCTTCACTTGCAACTTCGTCCTACTGATGGTATACCTCTTCCGGATCCTTCTAGATATAGACACCTTGTGGGTAGTCTTGTTTATCTCACCGTTACCAGACCAGATATCACCCATGCAGTCCATATTTTGAGCCAATTTGTGAGTGCTCCTACTTCTGTTCATTTTGGACATTTACTTCGTGTGTTACGGTACTTAAGGGGGACAGCATCTCGATGTTTATTCTATGCCCATAATAGCCCGCTTCAGCTCCATGCTTACTCGGACTTCACTTGGGCGAGTGACCCAACGGATCGTCGTTCCATCACCGGATATTGTATTCTTCTTGGCTCCTCTCCTATTGCATGGAAGTCCAAGAAGCAGGCAGCTGTATCTCGCTCTAGTACAGAGGCAGAACTTCGAGCACTTGCTACTACTACTTCAGAGATTGTATGGCTTCGATGGTTGTTGGCTGACTTTAGGATTTCTTGTGATGTCGCCACATCTCTTCTTTGTGACAGTACAGGAGCTATACACATTGCCAATGATCCTGTGAAGCATGAACTTACTAAACATATTGGTGTTGATGCCTTCTTTACTCGGTCTCATTGTCATCAGAAAACTATTGCTCTTCGGTATGTGCCTTCTGAGCTGCAGTTGGCTGATTTCTTCACTAAAGCACAAACTCGAGAGCAGCAAAGGCTTCACTTGATCAAACTCAATACTTCAGATCCTCCACTTCCACCTTGAGTTTGAAAGGGGGTGTTAAGTATATGAAGGCCCATCTAATATAGGTCCATATGGCCCATGAGGCTCTATATATATAGCTATCTCCACTACTGGAGTGATCATCTTCTCAAATTCCAAAGGTTAGTAACAGTATCATCCTGTATAGTTTGGCTGTATAGAGATTATAGAGATTTATGAATTGAACCTAGACTTGTCTGGATGTACTGTAAGAGTGATTGAATTGTTTGACAAGGTTAACCCCTTTGTTGTTAAGCGGTGCACACAATGCGCCCTCAGCCTAACAACTTTCTAATTAATCAAAACCATTGAGGTGAGCCTTTGTACCCCCATTGATTCATCGAAAACAAATTGTATGCCAAGTTTATAAGCTGTAACAAGCTATGACATGTGCAGCAAGATGCATTTTCTTGATCAATGTATCTACTCTTTATTCAGTACCCTGCAATATTGATCAGCTATGGTGATTGGTGACCAAGGTTATTTCGTTTTTACTATATGGAAGCACATTGTCATACAATCTCTTCAATGTTCCGACCACTGTCTAGTTCCAACATTAAATTAAACAAGCCTCTAGTTATCCAACCAAAGCAAAAATAAATTTATGTGTTAGAACAGCATTAAGCATATAAAATTGAAGTGTTTTGATTCATAATGATCATATTTTTGGGCCCAAAGACTTTCAAAATGAAGGATTAATATTTAGATTTCAGGCTTTCATGGCAAGCAGAACACATATAATCCATCTTACACACAAGCCTGATCAAACATCAAACCAGCGATCAACCTAAAAAGCTTAAGAGGAATTCCAACTTTAAAAAAAAACACAGAAGTCCTGCAGGCTAGCACCAATCTCAATAATGCTAATAATGTTATACCACTATCATGCGATTTAGCATTACTACTACCTAATTTTCCCTTACTCTCTTATCGAGAAGATTAAATAAATTTGTTATCAATTTATTAAAGCTATCGATTGGAGGTAAGCAAGTGCCACATGAGCATAAAATTTAACAAGGCATGCTACTACTTCTCACCTAATAGGGTTGATGCCATTATAATTTCCCCAAAACTTGAAATACATACTTTTTGCGCCTACCGCGTCTTTGGGCCCATGTGCAGACATATTTTCGTATGAGCGAAAATACCCTTAATACTCACCTCCCTCCAACTCACTGACACATAGGCCCACTTGTCATCCCTCCACGCAATCTCTCTTCCTCTCTCTCCTGTCTTGTCCATCATCCTGCATGCACCCGTGTTTGTCGGTCCACTACCCACAAACCATCACTGCCAACTGGTCGTGGTCATACCTTTCAGGTGAAGATGGCGCAGGGCCAGCGGGCAGTCACACAGCAAGAGCAAGGTCCAACCGAAGATGGAGAAGACTGTAATACGCAGAGAGAGAGAGAGAGGGAGGGAGGGAGAGGCCCGTGGAGGGTTGACGAATAGGGCCCATATGTTGGTGAGTGGGACAGAGGGGAGTATGAGGCGTATGAATGTTCTAGAGAAATTATTATGGCACCAGTCCTATTAGATTAGAAATGTATGCCTTAGAACGTTAAGTTTATAATGGTATAGATCTAATTAACCCAAAAGGAATGCATCTACATCGCAGTGGAGACCCCTGCTCATGCTAATGATGTTCTTGATTCATGGCAATAGCCTTGATGAGGTGATTGCATTTCAAATGCCACCGACGAATCAAGTAAAAAGTTTCAGACAAGCTTGTCTACAATGACGAACGATCTACCAACAATCTGTCTTATAGACATCAAACTGAGCCCTTGTTGCCTTGCGGTAAGAAGCTGTATAATTCACTCCATCCCCATTTGTCAATCAATCATGCAAATCACCGAACATGTAACCATGTGGATTCAATTTGTTGACAAAAACAGCAACATCATTGAACCAATGAAAAAGAATACAACACGTTCCTGTAAATTGCACACAGCGCTGAAAGCCCACAGTGGTTGCTCTCTGGAGTCTGGACAGTAAAACCAACTAAAAGGAATTTACATCTCATGAAAAAAACATTTGCCTTGACATAATAATTATATATGACAAATGACAGACACAGTAGTACGCTTTGAAATTTTTAATCCTATTATAAGTTTCCATTTTCCTATAGCTTGAGCTGTGAAACAGACCTTCATCTTTAACACGTCCGCCACAAGGCTAAAAATAGTAACGAAGGGATTAAGAAAGTGTGCCTTCATATTTCACAGAGCGTTTCCTTTGGTGGCTCCGATCCAGCTTTTAGCTCTCATATGTCGTGTCTCGCAAGTATAGACATAGCTGTAGTAGAGCGGTATTTGGGACGTCCAAGCCAGGACCTCAAATTTCCCATGAGCTCTAACGCTTCTGCACATCACATCTCCGATTCTTATATGCAGAACCTCCTCTTGTGAAGACCGTTGATACTGATGATAAACCACAAACTCTTCACAAGGTGCAGCCATCCTCCCAAAATGTCCAGATCTATTTCTCTTCATGAGATCAAATGGATGTTCACCAAATTCTAAAACATGCCTCTGGAAAGAACCTCTCAGGAAGGCCAGAACCTTGCACCAGAAGGCAGAACCGCATAAGTGGATGTCGAAGTTGTCACAGAGAAGACGAGAGGTGATGTTTGTGCTGGTGAAGGAGTCACTCATCGCCTTGGCTATCTCCATGGCCAGGTGCGCGAGCCTCGTGTGCATCTCAGGATCTGTGTTTCCAAATGTAAGCGCCTTGAAGAAATACCAGTATTCCTCATTGGACAGATGCTTCAAAGTGAGCCCTTGTTTTTCTAAACTTTATGATCTTGTCAAACTGGCTTGTTACTATGATTTTACTACCAGCTGGCATGCACCATTTAGAAGCAGAATACAACCTATTCCATTCATCTTCACTAACATCCCCAACTAACTCCACGACAATAAGTAATCTCCCACCTTTGGTTGAGTTTGTTGACACACGATGTTGATGTTTCATTGCACATCTTTCTGTGAAAGTAGCTACCTCGCCATCAGTAAAATCAGGATCATGCAGGAACAAGATTTCTGAGAAATGATCAAGGACACTTTCCATCCTTGCAAACATGAGTGACAAGGGTGCTCTTTCCAATTTTGTCAGGACTAACAACTGGGAGGACTAAGAACTCTTCACAGCCATGATGTTGTGCATGCAACAGGAAGTTGATGATGTGTTCTCCTTCCATTTGGTGGCCGGAACATGCAGTTACTAGCAGGATATGCATGTTGTAAGGCAGGTGATATAGGCGAGGGCAGCTCATCAAGGACGTGACCAAATCATCCACATCAGCAATCATGGAGCTCAATCTGTCAAGTCCCTCTCGTAATTGTCCCAAGTTCTGTGCGATTCTACCAGAGAAACAGACCCTTTGCAGAGTTTCCTATAGACAGAGGGCAAGGTCAACATTCAGAAGTGAGAACAATCAGATGAAGTAGAAAGCAGTCTGAAAGGTGAAGCATGTGAATGGACTATTGACTTAACAGTCCCAAAGTTCAAGCATGTGAGTGGACTATTGACTAACTCACTACAGCCTTGGTTTCCTTGCGTGCTTCTTTTCTGATGTCCTTGTTCTCCTTGAAGATACAACAAGAGGGAATACACAGAGATTCAGATACATCAATCTTATTTTTTGTTCTCTTGTCCATCCACAGCATTGTCTTCAAGAGAGACCCCGAATGGAGAATTCCTTTCTGGTTTTCTGGCTTCTGGGTGAGCTGACTGCTAGACCTATAAACTTGATCATTAACAAGTGCTTCAAGCCTCAGGCCAAACGCTGTGTGTTGCTAACAGCTTACAAATGGCTCTCATCCAGGTGTAGATCATCGTTGATGAGGCCATGGTGGACATGCTGAGATGCTATATGCACTGAGGCTGCTATGCCCTCGACACTGCAGTCAGCTCACCCAGAAGCCAGAAAACCAGAAAGGAATTCTCCATTCGGGGTCTCTCTTGAAGACAATGCTGTGGATGGACAAGAGAACAAAAAATAAGATTGATGTATCTGAATCTCTGTGTATTCCCTCTTGTTGTATCTTCAAGGAGAACAAGGACATCAGAAAAGAAGCACGCAAGGAAACCAAGGCTGTAGTGAGTTAGTCAATAGTCCACTCACATGCTTGAACTTTGGGACTGTTAAGTCAATAGTCCATTCACATGCTTCACCTTTCAGACTGCTTTCTACTTCATCTGATTGTTCTCACTTCTGAATGACTTTTTCTGTATATACACAAAGTATCTTTTTCTCTCTTGTTGAACACCAAGCATTTTCTTAGTGAGGTACTAAGCAAAAAAAAAAACCCCTCAACTCTTGATTGTTGACTTCTGAGCCTTTACTTAGTGCAAGCAACTGAGCCATCACTATCTATGATCGATGTAACCTCTCTGTAGAGCATGTATATACGAACGTCAGAGAAATCAGATTATCACATCATCATCAACAACAACAACAATATAGCCTTTTGTCCCAAGCAAGTTGGGGTAGGCTAGAGATGAAACCCAAAAGAGACGAGAAAAAGGGAGACAAAAAAGGGACATAAAGGGCACAAGACAAAAAGAAGTCACAGTTCAGGCACGTTGATTGCCAATCTCTAAGCGCTTCTGTCCATAGCTAAATCCTTAGAGATATTTCACTCCTCAAGATCTCTCTTAACGGACTCGTCCCAAGTTAGTTTAGGTCGACCTCTACCGCTCTTTACATTATCGGCCCGCTTTAGAACTCCACTACACACCGGCGCCTCAGGAGGCCTCCGTTGGACATGTCCAAACCATCTCAACCGATATTGAATCAATTTCTCCTCAATTGGTGCCACCCCAACCCTATCCCGAATATCGTCGTTCCGGACTCTATCCCTCCTTGTGTGCCCACAACACCAACGCAACATGCGCATCTCTGCTACACTCAATTGCTGGACATGTCGCCTTTTTTAGGCCAATACTCAGCACCGTATAACATCGCCGGACGAATCGCTGTCCTATAGAACTTACCTTTCAGCTTCTGAGGCACCCTTTTGTCACAGAGAACGCCAGAAGCTTGACGCCATTTCAACCAGCCAGCTGAAATTCTATGCCTAACATCTTCATCAATGTCTCCATCCTTTTGTAGCATCGACCCTAAATACCGAAAAGTATCCTTCTTGGCCACCACTTGCCCATCGAGGCTAACGTCTCCCTCCTCATGCCTAGTCGCGCTGAAATCGCACCTCATGTACTCGGTCTTAGTCCTACTAAGTCTAAACCCTTTCGACTCGAACGTGTGCCTCCATAGTTCTAACTTCCTATTAACCCCTGCCCTACTGTCGTCAACTAGCACCACATCATCAGCAAAGAGCATACACCAAGGGATATCACCTTGTATGTCCCTTGTGACCTCATTCATCACCAAAGCAAATAAATAAGAGCTCAAAGCAGACCCCTGATGCAGTCCTATTTTAATTGGAAAGTCACTAGTGTCGCCATCACATGTTCGGACAAACGTCACCACATCCCTGTACATATCCTTGATGAGGTTAATGTACTTAGTTGGGACTTTGTGCTTTTCCAAGGCCCACCACATGACATTTCTCAGTACTTTGTCATATGCTTTCTCGAGGTCAATAAAGACCATGTGCAAGTCCTTCTTCTGCTCTCTATATCTCTCCATCAATTGTCGTAATAAGAAAATCGTCTTTATGGTCGACCTACCAGGCATGAACCCAAACTGATTTTGGATCATATGTGTCACTCTCCTTAGACGATGCTCGATAATCCTCTCCCAGAGCTTCATCGTATGGCTCATCAACTTAATACCACGGTAGTTAGTACAACTTTGAACATCTCTCTTGTTTTTGAAGATAGGTACAGATTATCACATCAGCACCCAATTTTATGTTATGTAAACTGTAAACTACATTAACCAGTGATCCTTGCTGCACTTTTGGCTAACTGACAGAGCAAAGTTGCCTCTAGGCCAATTTTTGCTCCACAAATTATCAACAAAATAACTTTCTAAGGATTGTGCTCTGCAAACATACCTGAGCATTAGGGATATGGCATGCTCCAACAATATGTGAAAATGTGAATAACGTATCTTAAGTTCTCTGTTGTTCCAATATTATTGCAGAATAGTGCAGGATGGTTCTCTAATTAATATGCAGAGCACGAATTATTCAAAAACCATTACTCATGTATGGTGTGTGGATGTTTCTCAAACTTAAAGTTCTGACTCTCCAGTCAGTCCCCGTAGCAGCTACCCTTTCAACCTTTCCATGCTTTTTCATTTGTAAGTGAACTAAAAATATCAGCAATTCAGCAATAAACACAGCAGAGAGCAGACACATTTTGGCAAGGACATCTAGTGGACTTCTGCTGAAAATATTTGAGAGCACTGCCACTGAAGATAGCATAAAATACACATTATTGTTCCCTTCACGAGATATTACAGCAAACTAAAATTAGGCAAGAGTAACATGGCACCATGAAATTGCCGTGTAACAATTGATATGGTCAATTTCTTGACCATATATATTGTTACTACACAAGGAACCAATGTCATTCCAGGCTTTCATTCCAAGCTTAAATTCAAGAGTACACATAGGGTAGGTTAATGCAGGGGTTCACCAGTTTAACCTCAAATTCCCGATTCTACAGAGATCAATTTAAGTCTAATGAACACAAGACATATATTCGCAAACTGTAATGTTAACATGATTTTACAGGGCCAGGCAAAACAGAAATATATGTGTTGATTCAGCACTTCAGCATAAACAGGCATGTATTTTTGTGAGTCAAAACAGGAGTCTGAACATTGTGCATGATTTGTTGGCCACGTGAGCTCACATGAAGATTTGCTACTTGGCAGAAGCAAATCTAGATTGGATAAAAGGGTCGTGCAACCCCATAAAAACTGTACAAATCCTACAGTGAACTACTTTTTATCAGTTAGTAGGGTAGCATGTTCTTAGCTGGATCCTTTGGTAAAAACTACTTTTCATTCAGACAGGATGGGAAGCACAGAAATATGCTAATGGTGGATGAATTCAGGAAAGAGAACAAACCAAGATGAATGAGTATGATGTAGTTCTTTAGATGATAAGCTTGAACCGACAAGTAGGTTGAGCTGAAAAAAATAAACTCGCACAATATTGATTCATCATCACAGAGAATATGACAAGTAGAAGCACAAGATGTTGAACCAAATTGACATTAGGTTAGTAACAGGGCACATATGAAATTGCAATGCTCCAATTTCATTATAGAGTTTCATTGCATGCTAAAGTACTAGAGTACACATAGTGGGCATACCCACATAGAGTAGGACAGGGCAGGGGCCGAGGTACCAGACAACATAACATCAGGGATTAAATTAGAAACCCTGAAGATGACACACTAAGACAAGCATCAACTTCAGTGATGCTACATAGATGTCCCGCCAAAATGCTACATATAGTAGAAATAATATCATAAAACCACTATCCCTTTGACCTTGGAGGACTCACATGAGCTCCTTAACTTTTTCATGCACTTCAAGCACCTCCTTAAGGTCCCTCACCAGTAGAGACTGCTCCCAATGCCACTGAAAAACAGAAATTTTGAAAATTAATTCAGCTGGTTGAGAAGTGATGTACCCTTAACATTTTTTTCTATTAAGCTGCAAAGAATAACGAGTTGATGGCTAAACAAATGGGTAAACGTCACTTATTTACTTGAGGGGGAAAACTCTCTTTGTTAGTTTGTCTAGGACTGACATGAATATCCAGGTTACTATATTTGTTATTAAGTGGCACTGACAGATCATAGCTGAGAAATATAAAAGAAATGATCAAAGATAAGAACGAGTAGTGACTTTTTTTTTATTATTATCTTTCATGCTGCAAACCTTGCTCGCTGAGGCTAAGTTGTGAGGACCGTATCATCAGAGTGCAATATGCATAGCAGATGCATAAATAGCAATCAAGTTTCAATGAAGGCCTAACATAAAAAGATTTAGAAAGGGCCCACCGAGTTGATATTAGACTGTGGCATTCCATTTTTCATAAATTTGTTTTTCTTGAGGACACTATGTAAACTTCGTATTGGTAACTAAATATCACTCGTCCAGAATATTGTAAAACCCAAAACTAAACAAAACTGTACCTGGAGTGTAGAAGCTCATGTAAGGAACGATGCTGTAGATCTCGCTTGTCTCAGAAACCTCCTTAATCACCTTATATGTCTTTAAATCAATCACGAAAAAGGACATTGTTCGACCTCAGAAAAATGAGACCAGTACCAACTGTGAAGCCAAGCACATCAGGTGACGCCAAGACAGCATGAACAGGGAGTAGTGTCTTAAGCTCAATGACTCTGCTTTGTGTCCATGTAGCATCTACTTGAGAAACATCATCCCTGGACCACATGTAGAGTTTGGAGGACTCATGTATGGTGGCAAGCCCTAGTCCACCACCCTCTGTAGTCGTGAGCACATAAGGCCGCTCACTGGAGCATGCAGTTGGCTTTTGAATCCAAGAAATTTCCTGTGATTCCAAGTCAAACTTCAGAATATGATCTGTCATCAGAACTCCAAAGTAGAGTGCACTCTCCACATGTGCAACTTGCGTGAAGTCATAGTGGCCGTATGGAAGCTGATTACTGGAGATTGTTGTGCTCCATGATGCAGTACTGGATGAGTAGGTGCAAAGGACAGGTGTCCGATGATAGGATTGATAGCCCACGAAAACGATGAGGAAGGGACCCTGGCAGCAATCAAGGTGGTTGCAGTGGCCGCCGGCAGCGCACAGAACCGCCGCTGTCCAGTGGTGCATGTACCGCGCCACAGCCGGAATGGGCACTTCTTCCTGCACGTCCTTGGTAGGGTCCCAGACCATAAGGACATTGGACCAGGGAAGACCCCAACCACAGGAGATTCTGTGGAGGAGGACGCGACCGTGGTGGGCGTCGACGACGCGCCTGCTGCGGCTGCAGATGGGGGACGTGGGCAAGGAGGAGCAGGTGGGGACGAATTCAACCGCGCCACGGTCACCTTGGATGCGGACGTTGGAGACGAAGCCGAGCAGGGGTGGGCTGCGGTGGAACTCGCGGAACCTGCGGCGGAAACCGGCGCCGGAGAGGATAGCGCACCAGGGCTTGCAGACGAGGGCGGCGTGGACGAGGCGCGCAGGGTCGTCGGGCGGGAACCGGAGCAGGATCTCCTCCACCAGCTCCTCCGGCAGCGAGCGCGGCGGCGCCATGCTGCGGGCGGAGCGCGACGTCGGCGACGGTTTGCTGCGGAGCTCGGATCCACCCCGTCGCCTGCTCCCGCCGGATTGGTTCCCGACGCCGCGTCCCACGCGCCAAGGACAGCCCCAACAACGCCTTGGACCTTCACCACCAGCCTTGAGAACGGGAAGAACTCGAATCGCACTCGGGATTATGGGGATTTGGCGGAGGATTTGAGGGAGAAGTCAACCGAAACCCTAGGGTTCGGACGCGCTCCGAGCAGCTCGAGCCCCTTTCGGTAGTCAGAGGAAGAAATGAAATGGAGAAGAAGAACGGGACGGGTCCACCGGTTGCGTTGCGTCCACTGCCTGCTTTTCCCCATGGTCCAAACACGCTGACAGGTGGGGCCTGGATGGGAGCCAACGAGACTTTTCGTCATGCCGCAAGCAAACAAGGCCATTTAGTTCCTCAAATTTTACTACGTAACGAGAAGATTTCTCATCACATCAGAATACCGGCACGGCATATGTATGGAGTACTAAATGTAGATGAAATCAAAAATTAATTGCACAGTTTTGTTGTACTTTGCGAGACGAACGTTTTGAGTCTAATTAATCAATGTTTGGACAATTATTACCAAATAAAAACAAAAATTAATACAGTGTTGCACAGTAATTCGGAATGCCCCGAATCATGCATCTAAACCAGGCCCAAATCGTGTTGCGTCAGCTCTTGTATGGACGAATTCATTCAGACTGCGCAAGGCAGCTGTGAAAGTATTGCCCTTGTTTAGATCCGGATTCGGCCGAATTGCTACCGTGCGTATTAAATGTGCACGGTAGCAATTCGTTTGTATTTGGTAAAAATTATCTAAACTTTGACTAATTAGGCTTAAAATGTTCGTCTCGCAAAGTACAACAAAACTGTGCAATTAGTTTTAAATTTCATCTACATTTAGTACTCCATGCATGTGCCGGTATTTTGATGTGATGGGAATCTTTTTTTTTGCATAGTATAATTTTGGGGTTAAAATTGAGAAACTAAACAAGGCCATTGTTACAAAATTGTACTACAGTACATCTTTTGATCCTTGTAATCAGAAACACCTATTGTGCTGAACATGTAAAAACACCATGCCAAACATCGGCAAATGCTCTGTCTCTCTTGGGTAGCCGCAAGCCCCAAAGTTTGGTGCCCTTTCTGCGCTTCCAAAGATGCCAGCAACACAATGGAAAGAAGGTGCTAGAGTGTTTTGGGCGGACACCGGCTGGACTCGACGGTGGAGGTTGTGCAGCTCACGGACCAGACCAGATGTGTCCGCCGGGATGTTGACGCCCCGACGAGCCCAGAATGTCATAGCGAGCGCACAGCCTGCAATTATATGATCCGCCGATTCAGGGTGCAGTCCACAAACTTCGCAGATATCCGAATCCTGTCGTCAATTTTAGACCAGTGCCACATCAGTGTCCAAGAGGATGCATCATTGCAGATCCACCACACATATATGACCAAGTATGATTCGATCTGCTGACAAAATGGCAGCAGCATTGAACTAATGAAAAAAACCATGAAAACGAAGAGGAACCCAACACGGTTCTGTACAGCAATGGTTACAGTAATGTTGAACGCGAGTCTGAAAGGACAAAGACTGAGGTTGCTCTATGTACACCCTTCATTACTCCGCAAATGACAGACATACGATTAGCTGTAGTACATACACCACGACATGAATCCAACTCCGTTACACTTGCACATTTCAGTTGTGCTATAGGAGTAGTAGGAGCTTATGAGCTCCGAAACAAAAAAAAAAAAACAACCCCTCATGGCCTCATCTTCAACACGTGCTTAACAAGCCTAGGGCTAATACTAGTGACAGAATTTACAAAGTGAGGCTCCATTTTTCAGAGAAGCGCTTCCTCTTAGCACCTCTAGTTCTCGGGCCTCTCCAGTTTCACAATTACAGACAGCCATAGCAGAGTGGTCGCACGTGATCGGACGCGCTGCATCCGGCATCCGATCAGAGTCCAGTAAGGGTCTACTCACGACCGGACGTGTCCGATCGAACGTGACCGGACGCGCCACCGCGTCCGATCCACCACACGAACTACAGACCATCTGAGCGCCTAACCGGACGCGCCGGTCCCGCGAGTGATCAGATGTGCCGGTGCAAAACCCTAGCCCGCACACCTCTGCAACAGCTGCTACTGGCCGAGACCGTGTCCGGTCCAGCGTCCGGTTGGAGTTTTTCAGAGATAAACACTCCGAACTTTCGCCACCTTTTCTCGCCTCTGGCGCAATGGAAAATAGGCATTTCATTTCCTCGAAAACGCCTGAATCCCGCCACCCCAAACTCCTCTCCACCGCTCAAACTCCACCGCCTCCGCAAGTGTGCTAACACCACCATGTGCATGTGTGTTAGCATTTTCATAGTCATTTTTTCAAGGCGTTATGTTAGCTCTCAACTAGATCATAATGCATATGCTCAAGACATTGATCTAGTGGCACTTGATTCCTAAGCTAACCGTGATTGCCCCTCTTGGTAGTCGGCTATGTATCCTAAACCCGATCAATCACTTCTCTACTCATCTTAGACCGGCAAAAGGAAAACCCTATGGTTATACCTTTGCCTTGCGCTCTTAGTTCCTTCTCCTCCACTTGATCATCATGTCCATCATTTTATGTGCATTCCTTCATGATCGTCATTTCATGTCCATGCACCATCTCTTTATGATCTTGTGGCCACCACTCCTTGCCACATACACCTTCATCACATGTGTTGCTTATGCCTAACTCAAAACACTTAATACATGGCATTAGCAACTTGGTGTCATTAATTACCAAAACCAAACTTTGGGCTTTCACACGCCGCCGCCGTGAAAGCTCCGGTGAGCCGCCACCGTCACCTCAGGCACCCGCTATCGCTGACGAGGGCACCACCGTCTGCGGCGTGGTCTCCCGAGCCCCGTCCACCCTTCACCCGTCACCACCGAGGCCCAACGTCATCGGCGTGACCTGCTCCAGCGAGCTTGGCACCTTCCTCCCCTGTTCTGTCACCCGCGTGGCCGCTCTGGCCGCCGTCGTCCCCCTCTCTCCCGATCCCTCTCTCTCTGTCTTCTGGGGCCAGACGACAATGGCGTTAAACCCGCGCCCGCTCGCCTACCAGCGCACCTCAGTAACCATTCGGATTGAGAGGGATATTCACAAATGGACGCCCAACAGACTATTTAGTAAGGGCAAACAGGAGAAAATAGACTCTAATTAGATCCTTTTTGTTTCACTGAAATTTGGCTTATACTGATTTGTTATGAGAAGAAACACTGTTCGTTTGCTAAAAAGCACCGCTGAAGTAGTTCAAGCGAACAGGGCTACATGTATCTTAAATCATGTCCAAAACGAACTTATTTCTAGGACGGAGAGAGTATCTCATGATAATTTACCATAAAACTAGTTTGATAGTTAGGAAAGTAAGCCACATTATTGTGTTTTCTATTTTAGGATGCTTTTTTACTTTGTATTTATTTGAGCAAATCCTTCCACTTGCATTTCCGAGTCCCCTTTCTCTGCGTATGCATACTGCTTAAAAAGGCACAAAAAATATTTCTAACAACCTAGCCGTAAAAGTTTTTAAATTATTTTTTAATAAAAAAGGTATAGAAAGTAGATGATGCTCATTGACATGTATGCAATCTCATCCTATAAAAACGCCCCCGCCCACCCACCCTATTATAAGTATTTCAAAAGCCTAAACTGACAGGTGCTAAGATTAACGAAGTTTTTTCTTTAAAGGAAGAAGGCGACTCGTTGTCGATCACCACCACAAGAAATATTAGTAGTTCTTTACCTATGTATGTAGAACTTAAGATTGATTAGAAAAAACAGAATTGTAAAATAGAATTACATAAGACGTTTTAGCTTTCTTAGATATATAGTAAAAGTAATAACGTTTCTAAAAAATCAAAACATGCTAGAATTTGAAATGGAATGAGCATTTATTTATTCCACCAGATTTTGAAATAGAGATTTGAAACCCTAAACGAATTCAAATGGAAAAAGTTTCAGCTACCAAGGTTTAGATCTCGTTGAGATCTACAATTTTTCTTTTGATCATTTTTCCAACCTAGGTCATTTGAGAAATTTTAAAAAAATTGAATTTCACAATCATTAATCCTAAAATGGTTTCAAATAAAAAAATAATCAACTACAAAGTTGTAGATCTTTTTGAATACTGCAACTTCTGTTTAGACTATGTATCCATCCTAGATCATTTAAAAATTCAAAAAGAAAAATCAAATGATTTGTAGTGCCGCTAGTTAAGAAAACCATCGGTATAAATATATTTTTACCGGTTGTTTTCTTATTGCCACCGCTAGTAAAAAAATATGTATTTCTACTGGTGGTAGACTTAAAAAAATAACCAATAAAAATGAATTTACGCGGCGGACGCTCCATAGCGTGGTCCACAATTTTATTTCTGCGAGCGCGTATACATTATGAACCGATGGTACTAGTGGACATGACTACATGTGTACTACTCCCTCCATACTCAAAAAACCTGACGTTTTGGATATGATTGCGGTAGCCAAAGAGTGATTAATTAGGGGATATTTTTCCTTGTTTGCCCCTATTAAATAGGGTTGTTGGTGCACTTTAAGCAAGAAAGTTCTGTAGTTGAGATGGCTAGTGCATTGAGGCATTGGCCGTGAGGTACTGAGGTGTGGTGGGTTCGATTCCTGGCAACCCCATTTTTTTTTGCCACTGGCTACATTTTGCATGGCACTGTTCTCTGGCGCGTGTTTTTATTTGGCTGGGCGAGGTGCGCTCAGCGCGCGCGTTTAGCAGCGTTCTTGGCGCGCTGGCAGTGTTTGTTTCATTCATTTGCTCGTTTATTTCATTTGAAATTCACTGGCGCTATTTTTTTCCATTGCGCGCGCGTGCTCAGCAGCCCTGACGACGCTTGGAGTGCTTCGTCCATTTAAAACGCATTATTCCTAGCACTGCTGCATCTACTCCCTTGCCTCCTTGCTTGCTTGCTTAAACTAGCGTGCTTGCTTTGTTCTTAGCCATGTTCATCTACGACATGGCTTAGTTTGATCACCTCCTTGACGGAGTCCGGCACCTCTTCGACGTCCACGAACGTCTCGTCGGAGTCCGCGAACACCGACGCCGAGCCTGCGAACAGCTCTTCCGAGGCGAGCTCCTTGGAAACCGGCACGAGCTCGTCGGAGACAACCACTTCCTCCGAGCCCAGAGCCGCCGACGAGGCCGTGGAGTCCTGCGACGACCGTGCATGCGAGCTACCGGCGAGCGCGCGGCGACCTGCGAGCGTGCGGTGAGCGGCGAGCAAGCGGCTATCAGCGAGCGCGCATCGAGCGGCGAGCATGCGGCCAGCGGTGAGCGTGCGTGCAGGCGAGCGAGCCATCCGTGGCGGCGCGGCAAACCCTAAACGCGATGGCGATGGCGGCGAGGAAGCGTGCTGCAGAGAGGATGATGGGACGCGCGTGCTGCAGCCTTTACTCGCGATCGCGCAAGACAATGAAAGAGGCGGCGACGAGTACCGAGGCATCGAGTCTTTGGCGAGAGCGGAATGGACGCGGAGCCAGGGGTAAACCCGTCCGAGCAGAGCTGCGCGAGCGTGGAACGTCAAGTTTTTCGATTTCGCGTTGGGAGCCGGGACGTCTAGTTTTTTTTTTTTTTAATACGGAGGGAGTAGGAAAAAGCAAATAAGCAGTAAAATAGTAGAGAGATTCTAGTCGTGGGACTGTGGGAGAAGGGACAAGAGAGATTAGGTGAACAGATCAACAGGGATGGCATGGTCAGCGGCCACCTATCGGCGTTTCAGCTGCCGACTAGTCTCATCACAGGTCCGACTGAAGGCTATCGGCTACTGAGTAGCCGATTAATGTCCTATCGGTCCTCCACTCCCGATAGGCACCTATATTTGCAATTTTTTCATTTTAACACTTAATTCTGTAATTATTCATTAAAATAATATTATTTCAAAAAAAAATCCGCCAAATGGAATGTCCATATAAGTATGAGTGTATGACACATGTGGGCCGCAGCTACCAGCTGCATGCGCACGCGGCCATCGTGGTTGGGAGGTCAATGTGGTGGGCCCGCAGTAGCATCCGGCCGACAGTTCAAAAAGAAAAAGTAGCATCTGCCATGGCGCGAGCAGATGAAGAGCGGAATCGTATCGTAGGCGTCTGAACTCTAGGGTATGTTTGGAATGGATTTTCGTTGGATTCTAGCGAAGAAAAAACGATCCCTTTATCCTAAAATAGAAATCGTTATCAAATGTGTATCGATCAAACTTTCTGAACTTTGACCAGATTTGTAGGAAATACGTGCAACATTTATATTTCTAAATAATTTTGTTATAAAAGTATATTCAACGATCTATCTAATGATACTAATTATGTATTATAAATATTAATATTTATATATATATATTTAATCAAAGTTAAAAATATTTAACTTTTCAGGAAGGAAGTGAGAATGACATCTATTGGAACAGAGGGAGTATGACCCTAAACGGGGCCTAGCTTTCTCCGTCTGTTTCTCCTCCCCACGATTCTGCCTCTAGCCAGAGGACGAATTCGGATGTTAAAAAAAAATCTGACATCTGCATTGTTTTTTAATATTAATATAAATATCGGTACTCGTATTCGTTTCTAATTGAACAGTAAACAGATGTATTCGAATTTGTTTTCTATATGATTTTGCTCTATCCAATGCCATATTGTATTGAAAAATATAAAATATCCAACAGTGTCTGTATGAGCAAATAACAAAGTACCATATAAAGCCATGTAAAACATATATCTATGACTAATTAGTAATGTAAATGTAAATGATATCAATTTTCATATAATAAATGATATGCATCATTTAAAATATTTAAAACGTATCTATATGGCTAATAACATTGTATTAAATTTATTATTCATAATGATATATAAAGGTTAATTTTAGTTAATTTTAATATGGCTAATCATATTGATTTTAAGTACTTCAGTTATTCATATATTGATGAAATTCATTTTTTTGTACATTTTAAAATATTTATGATAAATATTTGTTTATAACTTTATTAATGTTTGATATATTTAATTATTGAAATATTTATTATATATATATTTTTTGTCCAAGCTGCATGACATACACAGGCAAAAGCAAACTCGAAAAAATTACAAAGTGAGCTACTTCCATTTTAAATTATAAGTTACTTTGATTTTTTTTTTGTTATCTAGATACCTAGCACGCCACTTATAATTTGAAATGGGGGAGTACTTTTTTATGCCCCCTACAGCAGGACGACCGGTACATGAAAAGAAAAGGACTGAGCATAGTGGTGCCACGCACATGCAAAAAAAAAGAAAAAGAAAAGAAAATGTCGGTTGCTGTTCCGATCGACGCCACATGCAGCTTCAATTACCAAACTTTGAATGGCTATGGCTTCTAAATGGTGCATTATTTTTGTGATCTGTTTACATGATAATATTCGTTGCAATTGAATCTATAAAACAAGATCCAACTTGACTATATTTTAGTAAAAAAAAGTCATTTTTTTGTGAGATACATGGACCCCACGTGAAAACGCCTAAAGGTTTGAGGCAATTTGGCAATGTTTAAAAATTTTGGCTTTCATATTACGTGGCTTTAGTAGAATTTTGTAACATTTTCTTCACAATTTTTTTTTGTGGATTCAAGTAGTGCCAAACCCAGCTAATATATAACCGAGCATTAGTGCTAAAGAATGGTGTGGCCGGACTAATATATGATTTTTGACCGGTGAGCGAGATAGGCAAGGTCATCCAGATTCCAGAGTACGGTAGCCTACTGCCACCGGGGTCTCAGGGCACCAGGCATGCGGCATGCCCGGGCTGCCCACACCGGTAATGCAGTGCAATTTTTTTCCATGCAGCGGTACCGTAAGTGGACCACACATTACAGCTTTGTGACGAGTGTCCCCGCTTGGTCCTTGTTTAGTTCCCCAAGCGGTCCTTGTTTAGTTCCCCAACTTGGGAATGGCCAAATCACTGTGCAACATTATAGTATTTTTGTTTTTTATTTGGTAATAATTGTCCAAACATTGATTAATTGTGTTTAAAATGTTCGTCTCGCAAAGTACAACAAAACTGTGCAACTAGTTTTTGATTTCATCTATATTTAGTACTCCATGCATATGCTGGCATTTTGATGTAACTGAAAATCTTCTTTTTGCATAATAGAATTTGACCCTCAAAGTTAGGAACTAAACAAGTCCTTGGTTTGGATCAAATCAAATCAGAAAAATCTGCTCAGCTGCATGCTTTTTTGGGATAGCTATTCCCCCTAGAGGCTAGAGGATAGAAAATATGGGTGGTAGCTCAATTTTTTGTTGTTGTTGATAGATTGTGGAAGCTATCCCCCTAGAGCGAGTGGGAGTTAGAAGCAGCTACTATTTTTCCATTCAATCTCCCCATCCAATTCTTGTGAGAGTACGTTTTAACAAACTTCTTAGATAGAGCTTTTTATTTTACTCCGATTGGCACAAAATATCTCCAAATAACTTTTAAAGGTGGATCGGAGAAGCTGTGCATCAATCAGGACCTAGTAATGCACCTCTGTCCCACTGTGTATATATACATGCCACACACAGATCTCCGTTCTCCCACACACCAGATCTAGAGAGATCGATCGAGATGGCTCCAGTGCTGGGCTTACCAAAATGCTTCGCTGCCAAAGGAGTAGAAGGTCCAAACAGAAACCAATACTACCTGTGCACCATGGTGCAAGAGGCCACGGCGAAGGACGACGACGACGGCACGAACAAGTTCTTCGGTGAGGTAAGCCTGGAGGACGGCGGCCTTACGCGGCCGCACGTCAAGTTCTACGTCGAGCCGTCCAGCAAGCACCCAGGGTGCGTGCACGTCAGATGCTACGACAACAGGTACTGGGTGCCCGAAAAAGCAAACGACGGCCATGGTTATGAGTATTATATCATGAGCACCGCCGATGGGCTGGAGGAAGACCAGTCCAAGCCATCGTGCACGGTGTTCCAAGTCAATCTCGAGGACGGTGTCGAGCATACCAGCAGGGATCCTCTGAACTCAGTCAGGTACTATATATTCTCTCCTGTTCTTGTTATTCACTTAATTTATCTTCATTAATTGTTCCCGAATTTGGTTGCTCGTGAAAAAAATGGGTTGTTAATTAGGCGATCCCTTTATTTTAAGTTCAAAGGGATTACCTGATTATTGCAATTCAATTTTAAATCAAGTTGTTACAGCACGTTCTTGAACCGATATACTTTTATCTCCGAGGTTTTGCATGTAGTCTTTGAGCCCGGCCAGTAATTAACAAGCACATATATATGACGTATGTAGACAACACACACCCACACACCCACACACCACACCACACCACACCACACCACAAATCCAATAATTCACATGTGCAACTTGCTTCATAGTTCAACTTTTCAATGATCCGGTACATTTTTTTTCATTTACTTCTAGTAGGTAGCATGCCCGTGCGTTGCTACGGGATAACTAACATTTTGTATTAAAAACATACGGATCGCACGATAAGATAACAATACTATAAAAATTAAATACCAATGTAAAGTGATATTTAATCCAAAAAAACAATGTTTGTAAAATAAACACAATCACGGAAAGCGTGGTGTCACAAGCTCACAAACTCTACTGTATAGACCTTTCCGTGATGCGACTAAGATAATGTTTTATATCGGTAGGAAGAAATCTCCAATTTCCATTTCTTTCTTGCGCCAATAAATCCACGAATAAGTTCTGCCGCATTTCCATAACATCCTGTATACAGGTTCAAGTATATATGAAAAATCTGAATGATTTTTTCGTTAATGAAAATTTTTTAGTTTGTTTAATGCAATTTTTATGCCATGACAAAGTTTAGATCAAGAATTTGCGATCCAAGATACGTGTGGAAAAAAATCGGGTTGTCACATAGACGCAGGATCGTTGTAGAGATTTTTTTTACGGACGAGGGATTCAATCGTTGGTTGTACCGGGCGTGGGGATGCTTGCCGAGCGGGAGAGGAGCATTGAGGCATTTGACAGAAACAATGCTAGGCATCGGATCAAGTTAAAGCTTGTGAGAGAGGATTAGGAGCCATCGATTTTAATAATGTTGGAATCCTGGTACAATTTTCTTGGTGTATAGTGATTGGGACGTCTCAATGGGAGATAATTTTTTAGTGTACCTAGAATAGTTTTGAGTGTTCCTTTATAGTAGAGAAGATAATGACGACAATAATTGTGAGCTCGATGGCAACATTTGAGTGTTGGGCCGGAATGTAGACCAAATTCGATAATTTTTATATAAATATGTCCTTTCCAGAAGATATTTACCGTACTTAATTTTGTGACAAATAGTGAAGCAGAAAGCAGCAACATTGCTATGAATAATTTGATCATTATATAAATTAAATCAAGCAACCAAGCTCGTGGTACAAATATTGCCTGTGCTAACGCTACAGGATATTTCATAATGCAAATCAAAATCAAAAGGCAATGCATATCTTGATATTCAAGCATAGAATGAGATACAAGGTTCTTGGAGAGAGAGAGGGAGGGAGGGAGAGAGAAAGAGAGCTATTATATTTTTTTAATTTATCACATAGACATACAACGAAGCCTAAAGCACGAAGCCAAAAATCACACAATCTAAGTGATGAAGATGCAAAATTGCAATATTTACACTTGAAGCCTAACCAAAAGCCAACAACAGTAACTTACAAGATTACTATATTTTTAATGCAACGAGTTCATCTAGCCATTGGGAGAGGATGCTGCCGGCAGCCTTGATGGTACTGTCCATGTTCTAGTGCGCCATCCGGATTGCGTGCATCCTCACCTGCAACCTCACCAAGCAGAGGACATGTATATCTATTTCAGAAAAGCTTATGAAACAAACAAAATCTAAATCTCTATCCTCCCCTGGCCGAATGTCTCCATGATGTGTCGAATTAGGCTCCCCCAATGAATTCCCACCTAGCTGCTGGTCTTGTGCAGCGTGAGAAGCAACAGTAGACAACCTACCATGAGGATTGGTGTAAGTTATGGTTCGTTATTTGTCGCTAGAAGCTCAACGATCCGAAATGCAATGGATCACTAAAAAAATGATTCAACAGTAACTTGCAATGTTATCTTGAATCAAGTCAATTTGAATGGATGATTTAGAGATGCGTAACTCATTGGGAGCAATTTCTTATCATTCATGTCTTAAATCAATTAGATTGCTTAGTTGTAAAGCTAGATATAATTCATGAAAAAGACACTGAACTGGAAGCACGAGAACAAGGTTGTAAAGAAAAGATGCTCCATACCTGTGGGCATAACATGCGCTGAAAATTTCCAAGTCTCCACTGCTTAGGATCAACACCTACTTTTCTCAACTTCTAAATGAGCTGCCCAAGTCTCTCCTTAGAAGCAGCTGTGTAGTTGTTTGCCGAATGAAATGTAACATGAAAAACACAGCACACCGATTAAAAGGCAATTCTACATCTAGTTGTTATAAGCAGAATGAAAATAATGAAATTATAAAAAACATAGCAGCCTAAGTACAGGAGAGCACCGAAATTGCAGAAACAGTGAGTTTTTTAGGCGTAGTCAGTGCATATCACCAATTAATTTATATATGCCAACCAACCCTAAACCATTTAACTTATAAAAGTTCTAAAAAACATTTGAGCATGTTCCTTGAGATGTTCTACTATAATTGCAGTAGAGGACCATAAAAGCACATCACTCATGGGCAATATTTAGTGATCAAAGGTACAACCATTGTAAAGGATTAAATAAAACTTCAAACATGAAAATTACCATACTTTCCCGGGTGCTTAGCTCTCAATCCAAAGCACTAATACATCCACACCAACTTCTTTTTTATGAAAGAAAAGTGCAAACACAGAGCATTGGGTGCTTGAGAGTTGAGAGCGGGCACAACACATTACTGTCACTAGAGCACGGGGGTAGGGGCGGACCGCCGCATGTCCGGAGCGCTACGCACGCAGCAGACCACCTGGAAGTTCATTGTTTTCATAGCACTGAACTAAGCACAAGTTCATTGCTTTGCTAATACAGCCAGGTTAGGACTCAATTTTTTCAGAAATGACACTGGCGCAAGGCATATTAGACAAATAACATATGGAACCATACCCAAGCCGAATTGATTTATCTATACAATCCCTACAAATCCGGTGCAAACACTCCATGATTGTCCTTATCTTCTGAATAATTCCTGCAAAATAGGATCAGGCACACACATTTTGCACATAATGCTACTTACAATTTCACCACAAGATCATTACGCAGCTAGGACATGAAAAAGGTGATGTTCACAATGGCATAAGAGAATGACAGAACAGGATGAGAAGAGCTTGAAATTATTAGCCCTTCCTTTTTTTTTCCAGGAAACTGATACTATTAGCACTTAAGTAGTAATTGGACCCCAGAGAGGACTCTTAAGCCACCCACAATAATATGATGTAAATCAGCGTCGATCTAGATTAAGCAAAAGGACAATATGTTTCTTGAAAATGCTGGCCCTTTCATATTCGGTAGTTTTTCAAAAGGATGGCCAGTATTAAGCAAAAGCATAATATCATCTAAGAGTAGTTTTGCACAGAACGTTAGATAGTACTCTACACATTTGTTGCAAAGGCCAAAGGTCTCTTGGCAAATAATCCCTTTAATATTCAGCTGAGATCCAAATATTTACTTAAGATTTTTTTCGGCATAAGCAATTTTGCTTTTGCTCTACAAAATGTACATGTCAACCCCAGTCAGAGCTAGACAACCGAGTCCCCGTTCAGTCCTCATACAAAGCCAAATCTCATTCCAACACATCCATGAATGAGTCCCAACTATTACATTATATTTCAAAATTGATAATGTCACATATACAAGACTTACAATCACATACACCCACTTAAGCGATAGTACAAAATTTATACTAAATCACAGACATCCATCTTGTATAAGAAATAGATATGATGCTTATCAATTAGTTTACGCTAACACAAAAAGACAGGTGAATATACTGAATCCATGCTTGAGTGCTTAAAACCAGTCACACAATGCTGCCATAACAAACTGATGAGGTCCTGCTGCCCAGCAAAACTGGACTGAACTGCTGTTGCTATGCCTCAAGTTCCTGTTGCCTACAGACAGAGATGCGACAAAGAGCTGCTTACCTGCTCCTGCAAAACCAAATAAAAAATCCAAACAATTGGACAAAACTCATGTACTTGGAATATCTTAGCTTGAAATTAAAAGAAAAGAAAATGAAGCAGGTAAGCCTGAGTTTGAGGTACTACACAGAACTACAAAATGACAGAAATCTTATGGAAAGGCCACAACCATACTATAAGTGGTAATTTTGCATTGATTACTCCAAGAAAGGTATTGAACAATAAATGTTCATGAACAAAGATGCAGACAAATATGAAAACATTATTTTCAAAGGGTAGGCATTTTTTTTATGTGCACAGAGGCTTCTAACGACATGTAGTGATGCTAGGAGCTTTCCTTACTTTTCTGGCAGCATGACGCTGGCTTGAAGAGAATCGAATAGGCAATTGGGATTCAACATCCAGGCATCGATAGCACAGCCATATATGAACTTAGCTGCTGACACCTGATGCAACAAATGTCCGGAATCATTAATGCAATACAGTATAGATATAAATTGACAATTTTCAATAGAGACTCATGATTCCTACAACATGTAATTAAAATACACAAAATAATGCATAAATGGCACCAAAAGACTGAAAGGAAATGAAATATCAAAGCTTTTTAGGGGAAAGTACTATTATAGGCTTCCAGCTTTGAACTCAGCCGTGTTCTTTCTTTTATCAAGTGGAAAGAGTGACACCAAAAAAATGTTTATACTAACCAGTTAATTTTCCAAACCAAACTGTTATTTCCCAACCCAAGCCCTGATGCTAACATGCAAGTATTTCATATGTTGAGAAAAAAAACCATTGCTTGATCTGCAATTTCATCAGATCTTCCAGATATCAGTTGTGAAACAATGAATCACATGATCCTTTGATGGACTCCTCCCAGGAAATATGTACATGGAACATATCATCTCTGCTGCCAGTTTATCTTTCTCAAAACCAAATTAACGAACAGCTAGCGTTGCAGAGGCGGCCACATTGAATCGTACCTGGAGTTGGGAGTCGCATGTGCTGGACCACAGTGGACCGTGCAGCCGTGCCAAATCTCGGATGCCAGGCAGCGATGGTGCCACCCCTCGGCCATCACTCGTAGTGGCGGCGCTCGCCCCTCGTCGAGGCCTATCCATCGAGGCTGTTGCCCTGGCGCCTGCTCCGAAGGCACCGGAGCTCTCGTCCGACGCATATCCAAAGGCCCTGGGGCTTGGTGGGAGATGAAACTCATTTAGGCCATGGCGGCGATGTGGAAATAATGGGGAGGGGAAAGGGCACTGAACGGGTCTCGTATGGAAGGGAAGGGAAGTCTCATATGGAAGGGAAGGATTGGCGATTGATTGTTGTTGCCTACTTGCCTTGTTTCACCGAGATCCTCGGCGCAGGGAGGGGAAGACCGTGCGCGCGAGGGAGCCCGGGGCTGGGTCCACCGCACGTAGGGCGAGCGAGGGAAGCGCCGGTAGCGAGGGATCACACGGGCAGAGCGAAGACGACCGCAGGTTGAATGTCGCACCAAAAAAGTGTCCACTCTTTAGTTTTTTTAGTTGTGAGAGAAAATATCAAATTAATACTCCCTCCATTCCAAATTATAGTTCATTTGACTTTTTTGACTTCAAGTTTGACCACTCGTCTTATTCAAAAAATTTGTGCAAACATAGTCAAATTTAAGTTATTCTTGAAGAACTTTTGTTCATAAAGCAAGCCACACCAAAATAAGTGATATTTTGCACAAATTTTTGAATAAGACGAGTGGTCAAACTTAGGGTCAAAAAGTCAAACGAACTATAATTTGAAATAGATTTAGTAGTATATTGATTATATATACGATTGTTTCTCTTATTATGGCAGTTTTTGGCATCTCGGCATACAACAGTATGCTGAATATGCATCAAGCCAGGATAGGGAGGGTGAACCGAAGGAGAAGCGACAAAAACATACTTTCTTTGGTTTGCAGAAACACGTTACCTGGCACTTCTCTCTCATCGATTTGTCGCGGCATGTAGTATTGCCTCGATATGTTTGTTTCAAAAACATGAACGGCAACTACCTCAGGCTGCGAGATGATGATGATTATCTTGAATTTTCTGCACCTGAATTTGAAGATCCAAGAGTGATCTACACAGTCATAGCCTTGTTCGCTTCGCTGAAAAGCCATAGCTAAAAGTATTGTTCGCTGATTTGTTGTGAGAGAAAAACACTGTTCGTTCGCTAAAAAAATACGGCTCATAAAATAAGCGAACAGGACCAATGATGGAACCATCCATATAAAATCCACTTATAAGACCAGATATTGGAAGCTCCACGACACGGAGAGTGGTCTTCGTTGGATTAAGGCTAGCCAAGGAAGTTTTAATATAAACGATTATGACATGATATTCAAGGCGGCCAAAATTGGAAACTACTTCATACTCCAGAGCCTTGGTGATAACGGCCGCCTCTGTAGGAGTGATGACAACTCCACGAGGTTTGGGACTGTCACTGGTGGTTCCGTCAGTGAGAAGCAAAAGAAATGATCCCAGAAGAAGCAAAACTGGTGTTGGTGGAGCCAGTTATAAGCCCAGAGATCTATAATGTTTCATACAGAGCAGATGATCCTAGGATCTACGGCGGCACGGATCTCAACATGGTTTCAGCATCAGCTATCAACAGCAGTCCCAAAGAAAGCAGCAAGGCGAAGCTGTCTCTCAAGCTCACACAGACGGAGACGAGGAGCTGGGATACCAGTGTCTGGCACAAGGCTGGTGTGTCGACCACCATCGAAGTTGGGATCCCAAAGATAGGAGCCGGCCTCACTATTGAGTTTGATTACGAGTTCTCCAAATCATTCAGCTGGGGAGCCGTAGAGTCAAAGGAGAAGGAACAAAATGTCGAGTATGAGGTGACTGTGCCACCCATGAAGAAAGTGACCGTCACTGCGGTGGCAAGACAGGCTAAATGTGATGTTCCCTTCTTCTACACGCAGAAGGATGTTCTGTACAATGGAGAAGTGGAGATTACATACCATGACGATGGCATGTTTACTGGCATATGAGTAGCTTTGATATCCAGTACGTGACTAAAGAAGAAGATTTCAAGCCACAACAAGATCTCATCAAATAAGCCTACCAGCCTCTTTAATTTTTGAGGTGGAACGTACAATGATGTTGTTACTCAGAGTTACTTGTATGTTTTATTACTGCCTGCTACATGTAATCTGGAATTAATACAGCTTCAGTACCTGTGTGTGCTTTGCTTTCATGTGTGTTCAATAAAGAAAAAAACATATAATAATTAGAGAAATGATCTTTAGAACGACCAGCTAGCAGTTAGGCCGCCGGATCGGAGGCGTTTGTGCTGGCAGAATCACTATCGGTTCAATGGTTTGGTTCGATTGGACAAAAACCGGCCGGTTCTGATGCTACCAATCGTGATTTCCTCACCTCTGTCCCCACTCCCCTCCTAAACGTTCGACCGCCGCATGTCTTCCCGTCCACTCCCCTGCTAGGCACCGAGAGGAAGGAGATGCGAGGAGGAAGACGGTGAGACCTTGTTTATTTACACATGTATCCACCTCAATTCACATGTGAGGGAGGCGGTTCCAATCCCCCGGTGAGCACCGAGAGGAAGGCGATGAGTTAGTTCCCTCGATGCCCACGGTGCCATGCATCAATCCAGAAAAGGTGTCATGAATAATAACCCAGGTATATCTAGCCAATTTCAGGAATGCATGGTGCAATTAACATGAACATTTTAGGTCGGGTGTTTTTTTACACTAAGAAAACACGGTTTTGTACACAACACATCCTACTCATCGTTTCAGGCCATTGGACACCGCAAAAGCATGCATCATGTAGCGTGGGATTCATGCCCTACTAACCGCCGCTCCTCCGCCTCGAGGCATGGCCGGCGAGAAGACGTCACAAGAAGTCCACGATCGAGTCCACCAACTGTGGCTCGAGCAGTGCAGGGCTAGCTGATGCGTGGCTCGCGTCCATACCGCTCGACACTGAACATACTCCAGTGGCTCAAATCACAGATCGAGGCCACCTACACCGCTCGCTCAAGTTGATGGCACGCGGCAGCCGCGTCTGGTGCTGGTGCTAGTGCTAGGCGGCGTGGGTGTGCTGCAGCTGGCCGAGCGCGCCGTTGCAGCGGAGCATGGTCGGCAGCCGCGGTCACCGAGCAGTCCGTGCGCGCGGCGACGGCAAGTACACTCACCACGATGTCTTGGAGCTGCCCGCACAAAAGCTCGAGCAGGCACGCATACGCGAGGATGCCGATGCAGTGCGATAGGGACAGCAAAAGCCTGATGAGACGATGGCAGCGATGATGGCCGGGGTGGCCTAACGCCTGAGTCTACTCATTTTTACTAGGGGCATTTCGGCCTTTTTTATCTACCGTCATCTCTCCTCCACAGTGAAGAAGCTTAGTTTAATTGGTGCAGTGTACTACCCATGAAGTCACAATTTTACGATGTCCACGGGACTAAATCAACAAGTGGAATGTGCTGCGCACGAAACCAGGGACAAAATTCCTTGTAGGTCTTGTTTGATGCATGTATATCTATTTTAATTCACGTGTGTTGAAGTGGAGGAATGGAACTTAGGCCGTGTTTAGATCCCCAATTTGAGGGCCGAATCTGCACACTGCGCATTAAATGCGCACTGTAGTAATTCGTTTGTATTTGGTAAAAATTGTTCAAACTTTGACTAATTAGGCTCAAAATGTTCGTCTCGCAAAGTATAATAAAACTATGCAATTAGTTTTTAATTTCATCTACATTTAGTACTCCATGCATGTACCGGTATTTTGATGTGATGGGAATCTTATTTTTGCATAGTAGAATTTGAGGATGAAATTTGTGATCTAAACAAGGCCTTAATTAAATTCCACGTCAATCCACTTCAACACATTTAGATTGAGATGAATACATCAGCATCAAACAAGGCCTTAGGTAAGAGGCACATTACAGGGTCTTATGAAACTGTCACGCTCCATTCTCATTAACTCATTTTTTTCTCGAGAACAAGCAAGCAGAACCGCACTAGGTTCAAATTAAGAATGGCATGGCAACGCTAGTACCTGGAGTACAGAAGCGGCTCTGTTCGGCTTGTTTAAAAAGAGGCCGCTGCTGATGCTGGTTTGTGGTGAGAGAAAAACATTGTTCGATGACCGAAAAGCAGTGCTGATAAGTTGAATCGAACATGCCCGACATGACGACGACGCTGCCACCGTACGCAAAGGCAACCACGCAAGGTGGGACAGTGAGGCCGGGCACGGCACAACCAGAGAGAGCTTGCAGATGAGGGCGGCGGGAAGCGGAGGACGAACCCCTCGACTAGCTCCTGCTCCTCCATCAGGGCCGGCGGCGGCAGCAGCGCCATGCATGAATCTGGATTGCTGCTGGTTACTGAAGCGAGCGAGGTATGGCCGAGAAGGGGGGAAACAAACAAACTAGATTCTTGCAAGCTTTCCCAGCTTATAAAACCCAGATATCACACGGGCATTGAAACAAAAGTGACTCTTCAACTCATGGTACTTGCAGAAACCCCCCCCCCCCCCCCCCCCCCCCCCCTCAAAGGTTATGGCAGCTGTGATCGTAGATATAAAGATATGGTTTTCTGTGGTGAGAAAACACTTTCGGATTTCAACAGATTGCCCAGGTAAACAAGATGAACTATTGCATTTTATCATGAGGGCGTCGAACTATTGCATCCATTCATCAAACAAAAAGATAGCTTCAGCCAAGTGGTGAAAACACTACAAAAGTACCAATAGTGCAACCATCACAAAGGATTGTTGCCTAGAGTCTAGGTTACTTCCAAACGCATCCTCGATACGATGCTATATCGTGCAATACAAACAATTTCCACAAACGTCACACAAAAAGTGGTTGGCAGCTTACAAGATACATGGAGCAAGCCTGGATACGGAGTACGCCAATCAACACATCAGCAATGCTGCCTACTAAACTGTCATCCAGCATAGCCATCCCTTCCTTTTTTCCTTCAGGCTTCGTCAGTACTCGGATGGTGAGATGACATCGTCAATCTTCAGGATCATCTTCACCACCTGAGTGGCAAGCAAGATCTGTTGCTGCTTCCCAATCAGGGTCTCGAAGACGTTCTGTTCTTTCATGTCGTTAGTGCCAACATCATTGCAGTCTATGCCACAGTGGGGGTTGCTCTCCTGCAAAGGTGTTCAGTAATCATGTCACCAGAGTTTGCAAACAAGAATTTACAAGTAATGCAACAGCAAGAAAACCATTTTGCAACACTAAAAAGATCTTTAGACAACAATAGATCACGTGCTGCAACAACCACACTAAGTAATACTTACCAGACTGTATACATGCAGTTATTGCTTATTGGTAGTGACACGTGAACTCAATTTTAATAACATAACAAACCCAAGAGTTGGGCATAATCTGACTGACAAGTAAAAGGATCTAGAGTCAAAGAATAAAGCAAGGGGGGTAAAAAGTCCAATACCTTAACTTGTTGAGCTTTTACGGCGGTTAAGGTATCAATTGGTGACAAACCACTGTTTTCAGCCAAGGCTAGTGGAACAGCATCTAATGCATCAGCAAATGACCTGATAGCATACTGCAAAGAAAACACAATCAGAAGGAACAGATTGCATCCTTTTCTCAAACAGAAGCTCCAAAATCAACAAATACCTGCTCAACTCCAGGGTGCCGATCTGCAGCATTTTCAACAGCAATTGAGCAAGATATCTCTGCTGAGCCACCACCGTACACAATTGAGTTATTCCGGATCAGATTCCTTGCCACACAAAGAGCATCATGAAGACTGCGCTTGGTCTCCTCAATCATCATTTTGTTTCCTGCACAGCAGCAGTTAGTTTTATAACAGACTCGCATAAGGACCTATCCATCAAAATGAACAATTCAAGATATGATCTAACAGCGAGCATAGTTATTGTAAGCTTATTGTCCTATAAATGATGTCTACAAGTTTTGTACCATCTAGGTTTTTGATGCAGGATTGATGCCAAAAGTTATTAAGGTATAAGTACTTAATTGGACAGTGCAATCAGAATAGTAAAATCACCACATAGCAACAACTTTCACAAAAGATAGAATCACTTTGGCTGTGAAGTATCTCCAGCTCAGATAAAAGTTAATTGTTAATTAAAGTTAAACACAAATGACCTTGTAATGAAGATAAACACATGCAAATGTTAATATGAAAGAAACAAAAATGGATAATGCATCAGAAGATACCTCCACGAATGAAAATAGTTACAGCTCTGGAATTGGCACACTGCTCAATGTAAAGCATCCGGTCCTTGGTTGTTCCGAATGATTTCTCTCTGACTAATCCAGCCTAGCGAAAAAGAGCAAGCAAAATTGTGTAACAGATAGCTACTTTCGATACAGCAAAGCTGACTATAGAGAATTTTCTATGTGCAGGCATTTAAAATGGAATGTCCTAATCTATTAATAATGGCATGTTAGTTAACCTTGATCAAGGCTAAACATTTAGTTTACTGGCCAGCTAAAAAACAAATCACTCCTCACAAACTCACACAGTTAAAAATTAGTACATATCATAACAACTCAACAATAAATAAGTTTAGCTTTCTATCCAACTACAAGTTAGTCAGAAACATTCAAATAGTTGCTTTTTAAATATGGTATAAAATACAAGGGTAAGCACAGTGTCTATGAATAATCCCTAATCTTAACTAATTTCAGATTCATGCAAACTGGGACACAAATTGTGTAACTAAACACTGCATCATCAACCTATGCATATTCCATGACTGAATAAACTATGAGCGTATACAGAAAAGTGGTACCTTCCCAAGCTTTTCAGGACTCAACTCTTGGAATCTCGGAACAATCCGTCCTCCTGCAGTCAGTTATGTAAGGGAATGTCACCACAAGCAATTCATATAGTCACATAAGAGTGAGATATAGCAGCATGTTGACCTGTAGCAATGGCAATCAATTCCAATTCAACACCACCAACCCATCTGACAGCTGGGAGATTTCTGTGCATCAACAAATGATTGGCTTCATCATCAAAACCCCACTGACAAATAACCAGGGTTGCACCAGCATCCTACATAAAACAATATGTGTATAATTATTTAGCAAAGCAAAAACATCACATTAAATGAATACTTCAAATACCCATAATAACCAATTAAAGATTTGAAGATGTCTTTCAAAATTCATTATGATACTTGCTACAAAAACATGGGAAACAATGTAACTAAGTAAAATAACAACATAAATTATTTCAACTACGAATATCAGTAATTCAGTATATCACGTCCAGAACAATATGATAGTTATGCACGCAAGAAACATCATCACTCAGGTATCAATAACATTGATATTCTGTAATACTAAAAGCAGTTTAGTGTTTACCTTGCACTTCTGAACCATTTCATCAAAGTATTTCTGCTCTTGCTCACGCAGTGTCTTGAATTTCTCAACAGTATCAATGTCAACCTTATGCTTTGTCTTAGGCTTCGGAGGCTCAAATGGGCATGTCAGGATGGCAATCTTAGCATCCTCAATTCTCTTTGGCATTTGTGGATGGCTCATATCTTTGTCAACAATAATTCCATATACAAGCTCAGTGTCCTCCAGCTTCCCACCAACCTTGCCTTCTACTTTAATTAAATCCAAGTTAACATCCTTCCTCTCCAAATCTGCAACCGCAAGTACTGCTTTGACAGCAATCTCTGCCAATGCCCGCTTGCAACGGTTAACACTGTAGAATAAGAACAATGGAGACATCAGGCATGCTGTTTTTGTACAGTGAACCTACTGAAACCATTCTAAAGCAGTTTTTTTTTGGGGGTGTGTGTGTGTGGGGGGGGGGGGGGGGGGTAGGCAAACAGGTGGCGATGCTGTAGAACGAAGGGAAAAAATATTGTGCTGTGTATCCATCATATAGAAATGAGCTTCACAGGAAAACGATAAAAACTGAGGCCAGGAACAAAGCACATGTAGGTTTAGATCAGCTTGAGATTGAAGTGAACAATTATTACAGGTATGAATCAATGATAGTAGCATGTGTACTATGATTCACAAAAAAGGATTAGTAACATGTGAGAGCCAATAAAATCTTCAAAACTATTTGTGTTTGGTTAGCTCAGATAAAGAGGGGAAAACCCTGAAAAGTTACTACTTCCCTTACAATGATTTGTTCTATTTTACTTTTACCAAAAAAACACAAAGAAGTGGTGACAGCACCACACAGAGAAAAGAAAAATCCTCATTGCTCCTTTGAAAAGCTATTAAGTATTAACCATAGATGTAGGAATTACTAAAGGATATAAATGAAATGAAAAGATCTGCATCACAAAGGCTGACTGATTGAACAGAATGTCTAAGATTTGTTATGACTTACATCTTTGAGGATAGAGTTGTCATGCAGGTCTGAACCAGGGGCTCAATGTTGTCCGCACTGAACTCAAACTTTTGGGATATACGTTCTAGGTGATCAAAAGCTACCCTTGACGCCATCTCATAACCTTCAGCCACCCTAATGGGGTGAATACCACGTTCCAGAAGCTTCTCGGCCTGCTCGAGGAGCGCCCCTGCCATGACTACCACCCCGGTAGTACCATCCCCAATTTCATAGTCTTGACTACGGGACAGCTCCACCATCAACTTTGCAATCTGGTTGTCAACATCCATCTGCTCCAGTATGGTCGCCCCATCATTTGCTGGCAGTTCACAAGGCAGCACATTCAGTAAGCAAAGTAACTGAGAAACTGTTTGTCAGCGAGAGAGCTCATTTACAATACTGCGAAGTGAACTTGTAAAGCATAGAACTAGATCTTAAAATCAAAGCATCCTGTCGAAATTAACCCACTGAATGGAAGCAGTGAGCATTGAGATAGCTTATATCTATAACCGTGAACCACTGAACAGCGAGATGGCACTTTGAACAAGCAAAAGTAGATAACTAAATCAACACCTCCTGTCCAAATTGATTTACTGTACAGATCTTAAACTGTAGGTCTGCGTCACTTGTGCATAACAGCAGCTAAATGGGGGGCAAAACAGCTTGTAACCTATGCTGAACAAGCATAACTAGATCTCCAAATCGACACCCTCTATTCTAATGGATTTATTGCACGGATCCTAAACTGTAGGAGCGCCTCACTTGAGCATTGCAAAACACCCTATAAACGTATGCTTACAATAAAATGGGATCATGAACCACAATGGGAGGAAATAGCAGGTGTCCCTACCAATTAGACACCGCCTCGGCTATACCAGCAGCGTCAATACGAGCAAATGCCCCGTGGAGCCTAGATTTGAAGGCGTGCACGCGCCACTCGAGAAACCCTAGTACTAAAAACCGGCACCCAAGCTAAAGTAGGAGCTGCAGTCCAGAACAGGAAGAGAAAAGAGAAGGGAGAGAGCCGAGGCGACGCATACTGATGATGACGTCGCCGTCGGGGGACTGGAGCATCTTGTCCATGCCCTTGGGGCCGAGCGAGGTGCGGAGGATCCGCGCGACGGCCTTGCCCGCGGCGATGTTGGCCTTCTGCGCGTCGAGCCCCCGCAGGCGCGTCTTCTTCTCCTGCTCCCGCAGGATGATGAAGGGGCGCCCGAACTCGTCGAAGGCGAGCGCCATGGCCGGCGCTCGGTCCGGATCCGAGGGGGTCGAGGCGGAGTAGGAGGCGGCGGCGGCGGCGGCGGCGGCGGCGCGGCGCGGGTGGTGGAGTGTGGGCGGGGAGGGAGGGAGGCGAGTGTGGTGATGGTTCTAGGGTCCAGGGGAGGCAGAATTCTCCTTTGGGCTTGGGATGGGAACTTGAGCGGCCTCTCTCGGTGACGGTATGGCCCATTGGGCCGAAATGCTAACATGCTGCTCTGCGTCGCCATGGCCCAAGTGGGCTGTTTCGATCAGCACCATTTGGACTGACTCTCGATCTTTCCCCTTTGCTACAGTTCACAAGGGCGACAGAGAGGCGATTCGAGATCAGCCGTCGATCTCGCCGGCTCTTCTCTGCCTCTGGCGGCCACTCCAGCGCTAGAGGTGGGGAGGAGCTCCGAGATCGATGGTCGTTGTACATATATCCTCCTATTAGGATAAGTTTATTTTGGTTAGGGTTGCATCTCTCCACATCGGTGAGGCCGCCGGTGTGGATTCTATCTTTGTGCCCTTCTTCCATGGTATTGGCGTCGGCTTCAGCTTGGTCTCCGTCGTTGGCGACCACCAGCGCTATTCCGGCCGTGAATAAGATGAGGTACGTTACATCTAGCCTATGTCAGATTGGGATGGGGGCTGTACTCCTCCCCTGGCTAGGTTTCCTGGGTCCTCCGTTGTCTATGGACTCGGAGCTGTTTACGACGCTAGAGGCGACAGATGCCTTGTGCCTCGGCGGATTGCCTGTGTGTTCATTGGTTCAAGGGCGTGTTGATGAGTTCAACAAGCCAATCGTTGTTGCTGCAAAATCATTGAAGCTGAAAAAAGCTTCTTCGTGGAAATGGGTATCGGCTCCTAGCCAAAAGCTCGCGCGTGGCCATGCTTCGTCGGGTGGACGCTCCGATCACCGGCGACGACGAAGACCGAGAGAACCTTGCAAGGACCTTGGTGTAATTTCCGTTTTCTTCAAGGGTGTCTTTGTAAGGATGATAGTGTAATGTTTTATCTATATATATGAAATGCAACCCGGTTTCTCAAAAAAAAAGTGGGCTGTTTTAGTAAGTGGGCCCTGATGTTAGTGAGAACAACCACTGACCTAGTAGCAATCTGAATCACTCTCCGCTCTCCGCCGCAGCCACTCAACTAGTTGCATACCCTTGCACTCCGCCGCACCATGGCGCCGCCGCTGTGCTCGCCGCCAGAGCTGCCGGAGGAGATGCAGGAGGAGATCCTGCTCTGGTTCCCGCCCGAGGACCCCGCGCGCCTCGTCCAGGTTGCCCTCGTCTGCAAGCCTTGGTGCCGCCTCATCTCCGGGCCCGGGTTCCGCCGCAGATACCGCGAGTTCCACCGCACCCGCACCCACCCCTGCTCGGCCTCTTCTGCAACACCGACGAACCATACAACCCCAAACTGGGCACATGCGGCCCCGACATCTTCAGATTCGTCCCGACCTCCTCCTTCACCGCGCCCCGTGTCAACGGCCGCATGTGCTGGTGGTGGGTCACCGACGCCCGCCATGGCCGCGTACTCCTCCACCGGACCTCTGAAGATGGGGTTAGTCCTACGGCCGGCTGCTACGGCCTCATGGTCTAGGACCCCACCACGGGCGAGAAGGAGCTGCCCAGTCCGGCATCGGCATTGACACACACGAACTGGTGGACCGTAGCGGTTCTCTGCGATGCAGGCGCCGACGCCGGCGGCGCTCGCCATCACCTTGATTGCCACCGTGAGCCCTTCATTGTGGTTTTTATGGCTTCTCGTGATAACGAGGGGACCTTCATCTCCACCTACTCATCCAATGCCGCTTCGTGGAGCATGCCAATCGTCTCCACTGAACATTCACTAGAAGCGTGCTACATCCCTGAGTTGACGCACGCTGCGCATCTGGGGAATGCACTCTACTTTCTGATGACTGATAGTTTCATTCTTAAGTATGATTTGGAGTTGCACGAAATGTCTTGGATTGAAGGGCCAACAACGTCAACTAGATGCTCCTATGTGGCGCTCACAACTACAGAGGGTGGTGGGCTAGGGCTTGCCATCCTACATGAGTCCAGATCCAGACTCTAGATGTGGTCATGGAAGGATGCTCCAAATGCAGATGCTAAATGGACACGAAGCAGAGCCATTGAACTCAGGAGAATCGATGCCGCCTTAGACTACTCACCTAAAGTGCTTGGCTTTGCAGCTGATATTGGTTTCATATTTGTGATGGTGGATATGGATATGATACGCTTTACACAATTGATTTAAAGACCAATAAGCTGATTAGGAAGGCTAAGGTTGTGGCAACGAGAAGACGTATCTGCTTCGTCGTTCCTTACTTCAGCTTCTATACTCCATGTACTCCAGGTACAACTTTGCTTAGCTTTGGATTTCACAATATTCTGGACAAGTAATATTAAGTATATACCAACATGATATGCCCAACAATAACGAATCTATGGAAATGGAATGCTGAAATTTGATATCAAACATAGATATCAAACTGTGTTCACCCTAAATAAATCTTTTATGTTGGGCCATCTTTAAAACTTGTTCGACATGCTTACCAGTTTATTCATTTGCTATGATGCATGTGTGTGCTCTGATGGGACGGTCCTGACAGCTTAGCCTTAGCTAGGAGGGTATGCAGCATCAGGGGTAATAAAACCAGCCACTACTCGTTATTCCTATCTTTGATCCTGTTCAACCATTAACTCTGATCCATCAATCTGACTTTTAAAAGAATGTAAATGGCATCTGGGATGGTATTGTGGTGGAACTCATTTTCGATATTGACACAATTCTAATGTTACTACCGTGAAGATGTAGATGATCATTCTTCACAGTGGCTTAGTATGAACTTATTGACCTAATGGTAGTGTCCGTTAAAGTAATGTGTAAATTTAGTCTCACGAGGTAACTTTATATTTCTAAGCTATGATTTGTCAGAGCCACTACATAGAAACGTGGATGATGATGATGATATAAATTATAAACAAATTAACAAAGAGGGCCCCCCTCAAGTTATGAATCCAACTTCCTGCAGTGTGGTTGTTACCCTGATGAAGTTTTGGATAGTAAATAAGAGATGTTTGCCTGTTTTCTTAGCCATCAATTTGTCGGTGTATGTAATTTCCAAATATTGTGTGTTTTCAGCAGCATTGGAAGTGGCCACTATTGGTGGTGAGGGACGTACAGCCAGGGGCGGAGCCCAGTGGAGGCGAAACCGGGCTCCCGCCCCCCTTGTCCGAGTGAACTTTGTTAATAGAGACTGCAACTTCTTGCTTACCTCTGCACCTACAAGGCTGCACGAAATCAGGACGAAAGGACCAGCTGTAGGACTGCAGGTTTGCCTGGACTGGACCTCATCTAGTAATGTGCAGCAGGACTGCAGGACAATACGGATCCCTGATATGTGATACAGCATAATTGCATGATATGTGCAAATTCTGTGGTGAATTTTCTAATCCTCCCTCTCATTCTTTTAGTCGCTCATCAAGGACATGGGATAAATCTATAATGGGGTCACGCTCCGCCCCTGCGCACAGCACCAGGTGCTTGAAGAAGTTAAGGTGCTTGTGTGAGGCCCTTCAAGATCAACAAGGGGATTGTTATGTGGGTCAGGATTTGCACGCGCACGAACAAGAAGGATGGCATGCACAACACAAGCACAATGGCTAAGAATCAGACAGCGGCTTCTGAGTTGCTGTCTTTGGTTCTATCATTTGTTTATATTTGCTTGGAGTACTTCGTTATATCTTTGTGTTTGTGAACCTGTGAGCTAACTTAGGAAGTTGGTTGGGCTTCAGCCTATGCATGTAAGTCGTAGAACAGAACTCTTGTGGTAAGCAAGAAGTTATTTCCCTTCCCATATCTCTCACACACATTTGTGCTTCCTCTCCACCATTGCTTAATTTATCGTGCCCAAAAAAATTTGGCCGTGATCATGCACAGTTCGCAGACAAACCTGGGCAGAACGCGGGCGAGCAAAACTTCGCCTTGATCTGGCTCGGCCGTGTACACTTGAATGAAAGTAGCTGACGTGTCAACTGTTCTATGGATGCATGTACTTCGAGATTTTAGGACTCTACGTCTCTTTGAATCTAAATAACTCAAACGGTATATCAGATTCAAAACTGTTTGCACCGAAATAATCCTTTCAATTAAATCTACAAAACAATATCTCAGTTGACTATATTTTGTTTTAACAACATTACTAAAATATAGGACCCACGTGTCATTCATAGACTCTTACCCAATTTTAGCATGACTACAATCCAAACATATATTTTTCTTATTAAATTTTGGCTTGGTCACAAACCAAACATAATTTTTTTGTTCCAATTTTGGCACGGCTGTTTGGGTTACCACTTACCAGCCAGGCAACCCTGGCCTGTCGGCCCCTCATTTTGAGAGTCTAGAAATACATGTATTTGCGCCAGGATCACGCACAAATACGCCAACGTCGCATAGAAATGGTACACAGATTTAAAGGAAAATACCGAGCTTTATTGATATGGGAGAAACAGAGTCTTACAACAAAGGCCTAGAGGGCGCGATGGTGGGGGTTACAAACTATCGGGGTTCTTTAGCCGAGAAGTGGCGGTTTATTCTACATGGAGGTCTACTAAGGCGATACAACGATGCAACGTCCTAAACCACAGGCAAGCTCGAGCGCGGTCGAAACCCTAGCTTCAATGTCATCCTCCTACGATCAAAAACCTCGCGTACACCTATTCGTCGTCAGGCATCTCCTCGTCGATGTCGAAGTCCTCTTCAGTGCCGAAGTTTGTGGGTCAACAACGGGTGAGTACATACGTACTCAGCAAGTCCTAACCATAGGGTGGAAATAGAAATGGTGTGTGATAATAATTAAGGTTTGGTCCTAGCGGTTAGTGTCAGGTTATAATTCCAATTTCATTACACATAAGAGGGGAGGAAAAGCATCATCTAATCATAGTATCTCATCCTAGCATTTGCCCATTCCAAGGACATGGCTATTCGAATAGATTTAGTAAAATTCTGCAGAGGTATACAAATTTCCCCACACGATAGGTACAAATTCCTTCCATGATCAGTGGACGAAATAGACCTAGCGAGACCCCATACTTGAAAGAAAGCCACCTTAGATATCCAAATAACCTTACTACAGCTTCTCAGAGGTCGGAAACACTCGGGAAGATCACATAACATCCCATCAAATCACTCGGGAAGATCATGGTCAGTGGCTTGTACCCGACCAAAAAGTCAAGGGCTCGTACCGGGCCCAAAATCACATAAGCTTAACGTGGAAGATCACATAGGATCCATGCCAACCAGACCACAGAAGATGACATAGCATATGTGTCTTCTCCTGATATTCCGTTGCCTACACCGGCCTCCTTAGTAAGGACTATACTTCTATCTAACGGGGTGTGGAATCCAGTCTACCCATATAGACATGTGGCTGTACGTAATATCTCACTAGGCGAGAGGGACTACGAATCGGTCCTTATACGACTAAGACGGGTATCTCCCAACAGGAACCCACACAGACAAACCTATCAAGGTAATCCAACACATGAATTACCCTTTCACCCGCCCCATGTCTAGAGTAGATCAGGTTTTGCCATAACATCAAGTTTATAACCATTTAACCATTTATTATTGCACAATCATCAATTCTCTAATTTTCGGATAACGGTTCCATAAATCGTAATAGTTGCAAGATTAATTAAGCAGATGGTAGAGGGAGGGGGAGCTAGGACTTACCTTCATTGTTGTCCTTGTTCGGCACGTCTACGCTGTCGGGGTCGTCTTGCTCCTGGTGATCACCTTCGTCTGTCGGCATAGCTATCGCATAAGACTACCGCCAAACACAAACAAGAACAAAAAAACAAACATAGAACAATATGGTGGTACCAGGTGCAATGCATAAAGCTAGATTTTAGATGAATTTTAGAAGTGGTTTTATGCAAAACGGAGTTAGGATGCTAAAGATATGCATTTTAGAAGTTTATTCTACAGTTAATTAACTAAGCAAGATTTTATATGATTATTCTGATGCATGAAAATATGAACTAAATACATAATTAAATTCCTTAATGTATCTAGTTATTTTACAAATTTTCTAGGAATTTTTCTAGATCAGAAAAATATATTTCTAAGCTTCCTTGTACAATAGCCAGGTGCACCTAGCATTTACTTACGTGTACCCAATGCGGGTGTGTGTGCGCTATGTGTGTGAGTGATAGGTGGGGCCAAGGGTGACAGCATTATCGTCATGGCCCACACCGCAGAGAGAGAAGAAGGGGACTGACGGGGACGACGTCGACGGAACGGCATCACCGCCCGGTCCCACGCAGCAATGAGAGAGAAGGGGGAAGAGGGAGGAACGGCAACGAATGGGGTCACCGGCGTGGTGTCGGAAACAGGGGAGGGTGGCGGCGAGCTCGTCGGAACTGAACACGCCGGTGGCGTCGGCCCTCGGTGATGGTGTTGGAGTGGTGGACGGTGTGCGGGAGGCCACGTCGCAGCCGGTGGAGTGCCTGCCGGCGGCAGCGGGTGCTCATGGGGGTGATGGCGGCTCGCTGGAGGAATTACAACTAACTGTGTACATGCGTGCGTGGTGTCCAAACAAACCTAATGGTGGTGATGGGGGGTTCAGCAGGGCCTTGCCGACGGTGGTCGACGGCCATGGCGGTTCGGCGGAGCAAGGTGCACGGTGCACGGTGGCAGGATAGTACAGAGGAGGGGGAAGGAAAATAGGAGAAGCATGAAGTAGAGGAGGGGCTGGAGGACTCACTGGCTACTCCTATCGACCCGAGATGCAGCAAGGAAGAAGAAAGAGGAGAGTGGCTCCAATGGCGTCACCGGTGCCCGATTTGGGGCGAAACAACTTAACTCGCTACTGAGGGAGTGGGAGGAGGAATGGAGGGGGAGAGGTGATGTTCTAGCTCCTAGCGGAGCTTGGAGTGAGAGGGACAAGGTCAGAGAACCATTGGTCGGGCCTATTTATAGGCCGGCCATGGCGGTTTGCCGTCGCTGATATTTCCTTCCCCGACGAGATATTTTCCCCTCCCGCGCACGAGTTTGAATTCAAGGTCAGTTCCACACAGTGCGTTCTTATCCGTGCGCTTGTCCAGGAGCTAGGAGCTCGACTATGGCGGTAACGGCTATTGGAGCTCGACGTGACGCGTGGCCATGGTGGTCGGAGGAGGAGCGGGGAAGAGAGAGAGAGGCCGAGAGGCTTCCGGAGGCGTCCGTGTCCTTATCCTCCACTCGTGCCGAGGCGAGGCGGTGGCAGCAGGGCCGAGGTGCCTGCATGTGACGCGGTATTCACGTCTACGACGAGGGGAGGAAGACGATGATGACACCTGGGCCCCAGTCGTCAGCCGGAGGGAGAGAGGGTAAGGGAAAAGGGAGGAGGCGGGTGCGACTTGGGTCGAGGCGGGGTGCCGGGCCGGCCCAGTGCGCGGAAAGGAGGAAGGATGGGAGAGGGCTGCTGCTGCCGCGGGCCAAAGGGAGAAGAGGGAGAGAGATTGAGCCCGTGAGGCTTTTCTTATTTCCTTTCTCCTTTTCTATTTTCTAGAATTTATATGCTATGCTTTTCAAATGCTATTGAATTTAAATTTGAACATGCATTGATGCATAGAGTACCACCATATGCTCAACAAGCCAAGCAAGCAAGCAAGCAAACAATGTCACACACAAAGTTGGGTAACAAAGTCAAGTTTATCCTATTAAAATTATCTTCTAGGTGGATCAAGTTTTATATTTATGAAAAGATTTAAAAAGTTCAAATTTTTAGTGGTTTTCAAAATAGGTCAAAACTCAGGGTGTTACATGACTCTAAACCTCGGTGCACCTCATCTACGTCCCCGACTTCTGTCGCAGATATCGTGAATTCCATTTAACAACCCCTAAGGGCAAGTACATTGGTCTAAAAGTTCAAGAATCCAAGAACCAACATGTACCGTTAATTAATGCCACCTAACGCGACGTGTTGTGACTTGCTGATCACCTTATCGAGACTTAACTATGTTGCAATATGTTGATCGCCTTGATATAAGAATGGCTAACAAAAGTTACTTTTATCAAATGCTCCAAAATTACATGGGTGCTGCGAGACTTGATATATATTGCGATTGTGTTTCGTCAAATGTTGATCGCTCGCCATCTAGCTGGCCCCATCCGAACCACTAGATCTTGACGCGAGGTCATCAAAGCATCTACTGGCCATGGGCAGCGAGAGAGGAGGAACAAGGGAGAGGCACGAGTCGTTGAGCAGGTCGTGGAGTCACTAGAGCAGCCTTTAGCGAGTAGTCGCTAGCGCAAAGAGGATAGGAGAGGGGAGGGTGGTGGTGTGACTAGCGAGGCGTGGCAAGGCCAAGGGGTGTGAGAGAGAAGGGAGAAGCAAGAGAGTAGGAGATACCTAGGATCAGCTTAGGATCAACCGTGTAGCACATCGTTATCGACAAACAACTGTACGTGGCATCGGCCAAGCTAGCTGTCATTGATTCCAAATGGACTGAGTTTTAGACACATGACGCTAACACCCCTCCGGCCTTCAACCGTCAGCCACATTTGAGACCAAAAGCGCAAGCGAGTGTCCTTGATGCTCTAAACCCGCAGCCACGAGGCAACACTGCGAGCGCTCTGGAGCCGATGAGCCATACCTAGGGGGTGCGCTCGACGAAGGCAACATGTAACGAATGTAACTTCTTGTGGGATCATGAGTAGCAGAGCACGCAAGCACTTGCCACTACAGCAAGCAAAAGTTGCCCACGCGAATGAAGGGACACGGGCGGATATTTTTCATTTAGAGCTAATCGTAGATCGACAACTCCACACGAGAAGGACAGATAGGTAGCGTGGAGAGTTGCTATTGGCCGGATTGGGATCAAAAGGTGACATAGTATCTTTTTTACTGCCGTGGACTGGCCATTAGCCTAGCTAATGCGAATGGATGGAAAACAAAAGGAAAAGGGACCGCGGAGTAGCTAGCTCTAGCTTTATGCACGCGCGCCGCGCGGGACACACACGCTTTGCTTGCATGATCGACAGTAGATCGAGGTAATAAAATCTAATATATATATTGTTAGTTACGTATAGTGGGATATGGAGCCCTCCAGCATGCAGCATGCATGAGCATGACGTTCTCTCCACTCACTAACTAGCTAGCTAGCTCGTGCACGTCCGCACTACGTTTTTAAATACATACAGTATGTATCTTGCATGCAAATTTGTCAAATTAAGTTAGGTCTGATCTATCGCACGATCATCCAATCTACAGTGATTTGTGTGGTAACTGCTAAAGTTGCACACATCCGATCCAAAAGCTGATACGATATTATACCTAGTGACATGGCCAAATCATGCACAGGGCCGGGAAGATGGACGCCCGTTGGCTTTCCATGCGTATAAATTACCCATGCCGTCCATACCATGTGTGCACAAGCTAGCTAGCTAGCTATAGCGCCCACAGCTTGCACAAGAGACCGAGAAGAGATAGTGATTGGAGTGACATAGTAGATCAAGCGCCCGTTTGGGAACTGGTGGCGATCGACTATGAGGTCTGCCCTCCTCTCACTATGTTTCCACTTAGCCTTAGCCATTGCACTTTCTGCAAGTGTTCTTGATCTTGTTCATAGTAGGGTGGTCGACTTAAAGCCACCACAACCTAGACCAAATCCGCACCGTAGACCAAAACCCACGCCACAACCGGACCCAAAGCCGGATCCCAAGCCTCAACCAGAGCCCGCACCACAACCGGACCCAGAGCCGAAGCCAATGCCACAACCTGAACCCTTACCCACACCACAACCACTTCCAAATCCTGAACCAGAATCAACACCACAGCCGAACCCAGAGCCAGGACCCATACCCACACCACAACCACTTCCAAATCCTCAACCGGAACCAACACCACAGCCGAACCCAGAGCCAGGACCCTTACCCACACCACAACCACTTCCAAATCCTGAACCACAACCAACACCACAGCCGAACCCAGAGCCAGAACCCAAGCCAGTGCCACAGCCTGAACCCTTGCCCACACCACAACCACTTCCAAATCCTCAACCCGAACCAACACCACAGCCGAACCCAGAGCCAGGACCCATACCCACACCACAACCACTTCCAAATCCTCAACCGGAACCAACACCACAGCCAAACCCAGAGCCAGGACCCTTACCCACACCACAACCACTTCCAAATCCTGAACCACAACCAACACCACAGCCGAACCCAGAGCCAGAGCCACAACCAGGACCCATACCCATACCACAGCCAGATCCAAATCCTAAACCAGAACCAACACCATAGCCGGACCCAGACGCAGAACCCAAGCCAATACCACAGCCTGAACCCATACACACACCACAACCAGATCCAAATCCTGAACCAGAACCAACACCATAGCCAGACACAGAGGTGCCAGAACCCAAGCCCACACCACGACCTGATCCAAACCCAACATCACAACAAGACCTAAGCCTACACCGTGACCTAAACCTCAGCCATAGCCTTAACTAAGAACAAACCTTCACTTGGCCTGAAAATAATGCCAAGACCATCAAGGCCGGCACCCCATCCAATCCTTGAACCAAAACCAAAGCCTGAGATCCAAGCCCGAAGCCTTTGCCAAAGCCAAAACCCCACCTAAACCATCCAAGCCAAACCCAAGCCAAGCCCAAAACCCCAGCCTAATCCATCCAAGCCAGAGCCTCAAACAAGCCCCAAACCTACACTGGAGCCAAAGACCCCAACCACGACCATTAAACACAGAGCCACCACCTCTTTAGCCACCCATTGGCATGAGAATCGTGGAAGGAAACTAAGAAGAGGATAATGGCACCGTTCAACATGCATACAACCTAAAGCTTCGCTATGAGCAAGTAATATTGTTTGTGTAAGAGTGAACTATATATATGCAGTACTACTGTGTATGAACTCATATGAACTTATGTGTACCCACTTGTTCTTGTGTATGTTTCCATTAGCATGGCTTCATGTATATGCTTTACTAAGTTTGTGTATCATCAGTGAATTGAATAAAAGGAACAAGTCTTATATGTCTTGTTTGGGTACTTGCATTGACCATTAGTTTTTCTCTCTTTTCTGAAAAAAACTGAATGGGCAAACACAAGATTTTGTCTATCTTACCGATAGAACAGGGAGTTTACAAAATCTAGAGACTTTTCAAGAGCAACGTACATTGTGATTAATGAGACTAATATTTTTGGATCAATGGGCGTATGTGTAATGCGCCGGCCCATTAATGTTCACAAAATCTAGAGACTTTTCAAGAGCAATGTACATTGTGATTAATGAGACTAATATTTTTGGATCAATGGGCGTATGTGTAAAGCACCGGCCCATTAATGTTGTGGTTTCAGCCTGTTGTGGCTCATATATTGTCTTCTTGTGGAACTAGTCCCACTTTGGTTGTTTAAATAGGTTTAGACCAGCTTATAATTCTTGTCATTTCAAACAAAACACCTCATAGTTAACCCTTTTACATGATATGAGAGCAAAAATGTAAGGGGGTGTTTAGTTGGCAGGTGAAAAGTTTTTGGGTGTCACATCGGATGTTTCATGGGATGTCGGAAGGGGTTTTCGGATACTAATGAAAAAACTAATTATATAACTCGCCTAGAAACCGCGAGACGAATTTATTAAGCCTAATTAAACCATCATTAACACATGTGTGTTACTATAGCATTTAAGGCTAATCATGGACTAATTAGGCTTAAAAGATTCGTCTCATGGTTTTCAACCAAACTGTGCAATTAGTTTTTTTTGTCTACATTTAGTACTCCATGCATGTGTCCAAACATTCGATGTGATGGGGTGAAAATTTTTTGGGTGGACACTAAACACCTCCTAAGAAAGGTGCTATGCATGTATGGGCCCGTTTCACTTGAAAAGCTAGGCCTTAAGGAGTTCTTGGAAAGGGTTTATAGTGTAGTGTATATCTAATGTTTTTTGAGTGACCTACTTCAAAGACATCTGTTGCTAATGGCAAAAATTAATAACCAACCATATTCTAGCAAATAGGTTCATAAAGGAATGTATTAAAAAAACCATTATCCACAAATTAAACTAGAAATTTTATACAATGCTACTAAAGTTACCTTGACCACTTCTGAGTTAATAAAGTGACTACAATAGATACTCAAGGCCATATAACGGAGACAATATTTACATGCAGTGATCAGTACGACAGAACCTACAATAGAACTCGCTATGCTGACACACCAAGAGCGATCTTCTCCAACCATAGTCTTCAGAACAACTAAACTACGGTACCCCTGATGTCCATCGACTGCAGACCAACGTTCCATTAACAGGGAAACTGGAAAGTACACAAATCACAATTGACAAATCACAAGAGAGAGCAACAGAGAGATGGCAATGCAGTAGAATCCAACTCCAAACAGCCCACAGGCTTCGATGTTCAACTCGATACCGACATCATACTGATCGACTCATCGACAAGCAGTCCCACAGCTGTGTCCGATCGATCGCCGTGATCGATGGGAATCACACCGAGCAGCTTGCCCGCGCAAGACACGACGGGCCGTGCGAGGCGCGACGGTGGCCGCGCGGAGGACGACCGGGTGACCGCGCGGAGGACGACCAGGCGTCGACTACTTCTTGTTCGAGCTCGAACACGGTGGCGCCCGCACTGCGCACGCCATGGCCGACGTGGCCGCGAACGTCAAGGTGCGCACCGAGTGCGTCCTGGCGGTGGTGAGTGGTGACGTTAAGTCCACGAGACAGTTCAAGCAGCAGGTGCAGCGAGGAGGTGCCTACCTGAGCGAGCGATGGTTCGGCGGCTGCTTGCACTTGTGCTGCCGCCGCCGGTGGACGGTGGTTCCGGCCGGCGGCCGTTGCGCTGGTGGTGGTGGGAGCAGTCGACCAGATATAACCGTTGCTCATGCAACAAGTTTTCGCATGCATCGGAAAATCATCATGCGCCTTTGTTTCCTAAATAAATGCGTCAATCCTCTCGTGTTTCACTTGGTTCTAGTTCTACAAGATCATGTATGCTGGCTGTCAATACCTCGCGTTGCAACGTGCTTTGGCAGACGGTAGATCGTAACACGCACATCGCATCAAAAGTAACCTATCTACATCTACTACCATATTCCCTTGGCTGAAAAACAACATGCATCACAGAATTGCTTATTTAACAATAGCCAGAAAGATCGTATTCGAGAAAAAAAAACACTAGCCAGAAAGATAAAAGTAGTACCCTATTTGGCCTCGAAACAATAAACAAAACGTGCAATGGATGCCAAATAATGAGGTTTTGAACTTTTAAGGACTAGTACAGTGCCCGTGCTAACGCTACGACTTTATTTCTGAGTTGTACATGAAAATAACCAAACAACAACTTTTTTCCATAGTTTAAGTCTCACACAATTGTATATGACCATGTATATAATCCGAAAAACACTCATGCATAACAAGACATAATAAAGTCATATCTCCCACACTACAAATAATTTATGAATTGCTTAAGTAATGGCATGGCCAACATGAACCAAAGCACGTGAGTAGAAAGAAAACAGTGACCGAAAATTTAGTCACTGCATACAGAATAGCTGCTGGAAGAAGGGTGCTCACATACTTTTCTAAAAGCCTTAATCAATTATTGCATCTCCAGTCATTTGAAATGTAAAGAAGCTCCATTTCCTTTCAGCAAGACGGGGAAAAGTTAAAAATAAAACAATCTTCATAAAAACAATCTTTCATATATGCAGCATAGAAGCTTCATGTTGTACATAACTTTCTGTCACCATTTCACCTCCCTCTTACGGACAACATTTTGGTCTATGCTACCATGATGTCTTCCAAACACTGTGATTGCCAATCTGATAAAAACCCACCAGTGATATAGAAATAATCTTTTGCTAATGAAAGGGCTCAATTACTTCGAAACAATTACATCGGTCTAAGGTCCCATATTTTAATGTTTGTGAGATGACATAACCAGAATTCAACACTTGCTTATAACTCTAACATGTGAGGACGCAAAACTATCTTTTGTTAAAGCATATAAGAAGTATAGTATCCGCCCAGTCATCTACGATGCAGAATATACCACTGAACCAAAGTAAAAAAAGACTAAGTATATCACACAAATGTATAAGACAGAAAATAAAGATAAATAGTTATAGCTCCTTTTTCTCACCCTTCAGATTGCATAGTTATTGTGTTCCTAATGTCAGCAAAGTTGCGGTCTTCAAAGATGTGCTTCCCAGCAATCTACAATTGAAAGTTAAGAATCAGTGCAATACCGAGTAAGCTATGCAGTAACCAGATGCAGAGTATAACTTCAGCAATTGGAACGCGAATACCAAAGTGCCATCATCTGCCAGCATGTTGCACATTGTACTTGCAAGCTTTCCTCCATTCAGAGAGAATGAAACTACATACATGCCAACAACCCACAAGAAAGTTACACATGCCAAATCAAATTCAGTAATCGGCAGATACAAAGATGCTTAGTCCTGAAAGTATGGCTCTTATTAGCCCATGCCACAGCCCACAGCTAATGAACTGAGTGAATTTTTAATCCCATTGTTCACCAGAAGATTAAACTCTTTGTGCTAAAACTATGAAGACTTAGTGGTAGAGCCGAACACCTGAGAACCCATGAAACACTGATCTACAATTATAGTTCCTAGTATGTCAGGGACACACACCTAAGAAGCTAACTCTGGTTAAAGGAATCTGATTAGACCTACTGGACTGCAACAAAAAGTGAATTATTTGAAGCATTAGCCTAACGTACTTTTTGATCTGTTGGGCAAGACATTAGGAAAGCAGAATAAAAACATGCATGAAACCAACACCCGCAGATTTTATTTGAACAGTTCATCCACTCGGAGGATTCATACTCAGGCTGCTAGGGGACCATGAGAAGGCACACTGCCAGCAGGCCATCCAACACCCGCAGAAGGATGTAGATGTTCATTTGTACGGATAGCAAACTCATGAATTTAGTTCTGCTCATTTAGCCCATTTAACAATCCATAATGCTTGTCTTCCTAAAATACAGGTTCATAAAGTAGTTCTTGCTAACTTCTCGCTAAAGTAGTTTTCATTAACAATCCTAACTTCTGTCCTATAGCCTAACTTCTCGCTATATGAAAATTGAAATCAGAGCAAAAACCATAGTCTGCTAACTGATTGTTAGTCAAAAAACAGTCATGGGTCACTCATATATTACAGGGAACAATTGTCGATTGAAGAAAATGAGGCTCCAGAAAATGACCGTGCAACTATGCAAGCACTACAACAGAAAATGATTCAGCTTTCAGGATTCTACATACCAAACAAACAGTGATCATTCCTGCGTGATGATCTCAAAAGGGTTCCTGCTTGACTTCTGCTCAATTTTTTTCACATGTAATTTGTCCTGAAACTCAAATTAGAAGAAATCAACAGAAGGCACCTACAAATAATGTATATATATGTCAGTCCATAGCAATTTCATTATTATCCCCAAGAATCTGATGTCATATTACCGCAGTGACGTCTGGTAGATGAACCTTAGAGATTATTACTAATAATCTAGTAATCATAAATCTGGAAGACGGTGGTGCGGTGATGGTCATCTGCACAGTACATCACAAGAGTTGGATACTTGGATTCTAGAATCAATTAAAGCAAAATAAAGGAAATACTCCGATTGGGACAATCAAACCTACAGTTTATCCAAATGACAGACTGGACACAGAACTCACCGCCAGCACGCAAAACTATCTGGGATACTAAAAATATATAGAGTTTATCAGTTTCCACAATGCCCAAAGAGTAGCATATGTAAACATATTCAGGATGGCATGTTTTCTATCACAAATTCACATTTTAGCTAAAGATTCAAAACCATCCATCATATATCCATCAATTATCTCGGCTAGCTGAGACCTAGCCACAGGTAGCAGATTTCTCCATTTCATTTAGAATCTGTAAAGCATTCATCAGGAAAAAAGTCAAGATCCAATACGTTGACCTCTTCCAGAAATTTCCCATTTGTTATACTGAGACAAAATTCTAATTTTTATGCCAAAATAAGCAGACAGTAAGTTGAACTGGTCAATTCCCATTTTCTATCATGAGAGTCAAAATTCTAATTTTTATGCCATAATTACCAGACAGCAAGTTGAACTGGCTCAGATTAGCATCACAGCAAGTCGATCGAATGTACAACTTTACAATTCTGCAATGATGTAACCAAAAACAACATTTATTCCTAGTGTACTTGAATATTACCAACGCATTTTTATTCCTTAGAAAATCTGATTGAAGGAGCCAGGAAATATATCATCTCAGTTCAGTCATACCTCACATATTCGTGTTCCCAAGAACCAATATCACCTTCAGAGCCCAACAAACGGTATTTCAGGCTCTCCTGAAAAAGGAGATGTCTCAGTTCCAGATTCATGGGAACAGCAGAAAGAGAACTATTGCGGCAGGCATAATGGATATGTTCCAGAGGCAACAACGAATTTTCCAAAAGCGCGGAGCCGCTCAAGAATCTGCTCCATTGGAGAAGAGAACACCCGAAGAAAAGAAGAGTTAAAAATTTGATCAGACGAGGACATGCTCCAGAGACAACAACGAAGCTCCGGCATCCCGCATTCTTTGAGAAATCCAGGAGCAAGAGCCGACCAATTGAGACACGCGCTGGAAGAGGACACGAATCGATCAATAACCAGGAAGACAAGACAGTATATAGCATCCATGTGTTCGCAAGAATCCGTGAACCACCAAGGAGAAGAAAAAGAAAAACTTCAACGGACCAGAGAGTCAAGATCCCGACCTTCTTCTCCATGACACAGACGCCGATGGTGATCCTGCCGGCGGCGCCATTACCCTCCAACACCACCATTGCCCCCCGTCCCGGTCCTGGCCTCCTCCGCCCCCGATCTCATCCCAGTCCTGGGCTCCTCCGATCTGCCCCCGATTTGTCCAGGGCCCACGCACGCGAATCACGGTCCTGGCCTCCTCTGCTCCTCCACGTACTCGCCAACGCGCAGCGTGTCCAACTGGTCGTCGTCCTAGAACAGCGCCTCGAGCTCCTCGAGGCTAGTGAACCCGTCCTCGACCAGCAGCGTGCACCGGTGCGACGGCAGTTTGGCGGAGCGTCAGGGCGAGCGGCCACCGCGAAGAAGGATTTGGGGATTCGATCCTGGGTCGGCTACCGCGGGAGCCGGGTGGCGCCGCCACTGCCGCGTGCAACCCTAGCCCCGCAGGTAGGCACCGCAGCCGGCGCGCGCGCCTTTTGTTTTTTTTTTGGGGGAAAAATGGAATATCAACGGGGGAGGTGGGAATCGAACCGAGAGTGTGCCTTACCCCGCGGTGATGAGGCGGAGGGCGCACCGGGTGCGGCTGCGTGAGAAGCCTCGCGAGGGTGAGAAACCTGGCATCTCACATTGAATCATGGTCATCGGATCTGGTCAGGGTGTTTTATTAGCCTTTGATTTTGATGGTGTAGAATTGCTGTGTGCAATTTCTAGGGTGCACAATAGTTGGAGGCTCTCAGCAGGGGACGTTTTACTGGGTGGACCAAGTATAATTCGAAGTGATCAATTATAGTATAGACTATAAACAAGCCATTACTCTATCTAAATGCAAGAGCGCACGCTAAATGCAGGAGCCAAAACGATTTCTTCCCACGTAGAAATGGAAGTGTTTTGATTCGTCTGTCCTCCAGGCCCCGCTGCTTGTCAGTCTGGTTGGGCCTTGGGCCGAAGCAGGGGGGGGGGGGGGTGCGGTGTTCTCAATTCTAGTCTTGTGACTAATCACTAGCTACAGGCATAATTTTCTTTCATATATAACACATACATGCAATTCTAGTGTAGGAGTTTGTAAGCTAAATTAAATATATTATTAGATAAAGTATAACTGGAACGTATGCAATGCATATGTAGTCTACTATATGTTACCTGATGAGCGTAAGGTGTTGCAAGATGAACTCGTGCTAATTGTCATTGTGTCTTGAAGCCTTAAGTAGAAGAAGAGAGCCAAATATACGTACTAAAGTATAACAGCATGCAAACAGCGGAAACGACAGTACTCAGTTGAAACAGCCAGATGAGCTAAACACAAATGCTAAAAGTTTTATAATAATGCGTTGAAATGTACTCCTAGCATCATCAGGATGGAAGCTATAATAAAAAAAAAAGCTAATGCAAGTTTAGTGGCCTAGGTGAATGCAAGTAGGCATGTAGCTAGGCCATGCAGATGTCACCCTTGTGTTACTATAGGTTGAAAAAAATGTTACTAGATCTCTTAGTAACACATTTTTGTTTGTGTTCTAATTGGCTATGTTACTGTAGACTGGTTTATTGTAACACATTTACTTGTCTACATGAACATTTTTTTAGTGTTACAATGATTTTTGTTGTAACACTTTTTTTTTGGCTCTAGTAACACTTCATGCTATGGTAGAACACATAGTTTGTAACACATTTATTTATCTATCGGAACACTTGCCAAGTGTTACAATGATTGTCCGCTGTAATACTTTTTTTTAGTTCTAGTAACACTTCTATATTAGGGTAGAGCACAGTATGAGACACAGGAACACATGGTTTGTAACACTTGTTTATATCTATTGTAACATATTCAGATTATATGAAACAAATATTTATTTCGCCTATACATGTGGCACACGGATTATTATAGAATCACACAAACATGACACTTTGCAAAATCACATAAACCACATATTTCAATAATCATAGCAAGATCCACATATCATAGGATGATTTCAAACATTGTGCTTGTTCAGATCAAATCATAGTATATGTACATAACAATATGGCTCTAGAGAGCAAACACAAATAGTCCATACTAGAAAGAAAAATTCTAAGAACTAGCTAGGATTCATAAAGTCCACTGCTTCTTCCATTTTTTATACACATCGATGTGGGAATTCAACCATTAATCATTTCAACATGCAAAGAAAATATAAATTGTAACATTACAAATTAGGCCACATATGTACATTGATGTAAAGTTAAAAAAAGGTAGTTTGAACATACAAACATCAAAGGCCAAGCAATTGAGACTCCTTTAGTATGGACATCACCAATATTGTTGCACCTAGGCATTGGCCTTACTAATCGCTCATCTTTTGCCATAGGATGATCGATACGCACTTTGTAGAATTGTCTTCCTGTCTTAACTCCACCAACAGTGGCTTCTGGATTAGTGCTCAAGAGAGTTGCATAGGCCACATTAGCCTTATTAGGATATTTTGAAGTCATTAGTAGCACTATGGATTCAACCTACATTAATTTGACATAATCTCTTAGTGACCAACAACCCTTAATTGTACATCAAGATCATGCAATTAGAACAAGTGAATATTATGTTCGTCTACCTTCATTATATGTGTGTGACGCTTGTAGCATGTAGCCTTGTCACGAGCCACCTCCATGTGTGCAATGCTTGTAGTCTCTCCAAGTCCTCCATGATGACCCTTACACATGTCAAATGAAGTATGACATAATAAGACAAAAAATCTACTATAATTATAGCAAAGTGTGTTTCATAGATACCTTTTGTTTCTTTGGTATTATTCTACTTGTGGCGGAACTCCTTTGACAAGAATCAAACTGAACGGAAGAGAAATGCAATTGTATTTATACATTGTTATAATATTAGACATCTTGAATAACTAGCATTACAAGTCTAATATATTTTATTCATTGGTAGCTTAATCTAAATAAAATTGAGCACTAATAGAAAAATAAGAACAAATCATAGGATAAAACTCAAATAAGAAATAAGTATAACAGAATAATAACAATTAGACTAAAGTGCATATTTGTAATGTTATTTGAACTTGGAGCTTGAGAACAAGTGCTATGGTTAAGATAGGATGTGCCTCAGCGTGTAGCTCATTTGGTAGAGCAGCACAAGCCGTGCACTCGTCACCCGGGTTCGAAGCCCCTGCCCACCGTATTTCTGTGCATAATGCAGGGGAATGGGGACACTGCGCCCCAGTTCAAAAAAAAAAGGAAAAAAGTCTGAGCAATCAAACAATAAGTATCTCGCTGAAACATTTGCGGTAAGCCACGTGCACGCAGTCTCACATATATACTAATCCATAATCCAGCTAGTTATATAGGAATAAAGAAAGAAGGGTCCTTTGTTGTAAAACTGAAAGGGTAGTGTTAGTTAATCCCACAACGCAGCAATAATCCATGCAATTAAAAGATATTGATTAAACAATTACTAAAATCAAGAAAGCAGACATTATTAAAATATGGATCACTGTATCATGGACATTTAACAAAAGCATACTGAACTGCTGCTTGGGAGTCTTGTATACCATGAATGACCAAATGCTAGCTACTTTGCCTTTGCCTATGCGAGCAAATGAAAGCTGGAACAAATTAGTCTCTAATGACATAAATAACTTAATGACTAGTGCTGATATGGTAAAACAAATATAAGTAGCATAAGTGCAGATCTGAAATCTTTAATCAGCATCTACGTAACAAAGCACAAGCAGAGGAAAGGCAGGGAAAGAAACAGAGGAAAAGCAGAGCTGCAGAGGAGATGCGAACTGCAGAGCATATCCAAGTCAAGAGCAGGGGCAGTGCACGTCCAATTCCAAGAGGAGGGAAGCCGAAGGGAGAGGAAGACATGCTTACGAAGATCAGTGAAGGGCAAGGGAGGCTCGAATCAGGAGGCGCTGCCTTAGCCCCCAGGCCCTGCGCCCCTGCGAGCCTGGCCGGCTGCCGCCTGGCGCCTGACTACGTATATTGGTTTTGTGATAATATTAGTAATATGTACCAAATTAGTCTATTTTAAAGTGATGACTAATATTAATTATATTATTAACATTAACACATAAATGAAATTTATTTTTATATAACTAGTGACATCAATTTAATGTGGCCAATTATATTACTTTTTATTAATAAGACAAATATTAATGAAAAATATTTTCTTGATACTTGGCATTCAACTTAAAAGTAAACAATAAGGGAGTTGTTGTATTTCGAATTCCAAATGTGAGAAAATTCACGTGATTTTTTCTTAGATAGATGGTATCATGGAAATCATAGCTGAATGCATATAATCATGCTTGCTGAAACTCTGTGCCATATATTTTCATACTTAAGTCTGAAAGTAGGAGTTATCGAAGTATTTTTCTTAGAAATATTTTTTCAAGTCAGTTGAGATGAAACAAACTGTTTCAGTCCACTTGATGTAATTCATAGCTTTTTATGTATTTCCAACATTTTGTCTCAGATATTGAGGTGTAGTACCTGCCCTCTTTATTGTGCAGGCTCATTTCTTCAAGGGTCCAGAAAGGGTCACTAGAAGGTAAGAAAAATTAACACATTTACCATGCAATAAATTTTATCATACATCTAATTGTCGTACTATACTTCTGTGCAGCCGGCTTGCGTTCCTATTAGGAGAGGGCGGCTCTTCACAAACTGACACCACTAGTCCTGTGAGGATGCCTACTGCGTCTGCACCAAAAAAGATGAAACCAAAGAGAAGGCTACATATTGGATGAATGATTTTATCTGTGATGAGATGTATCTAGAATTTTTATTTGATATGTGATGGAACTCGTTCAAACAAAATTATGGTTTCGTGAGATGAACTTGTTTAGGCTAAATTCGTGGATTTGTGAGATGAACTCATGATTATTGTGCTTATTATTGTGTCATATGCCAAGAATTTTTATGCCTAGAATTTTTATTGTGTTCAATATTCCAGATTTTTTATTTGCTCATTGTTCCATAATTTTTATGCCTGGCCGCCTGCCTGCCTGTCTGCTTGCCCTATACAAGCTACGGTGCTACCCAGCATCAGTACGTAAGGTGCAAAAGAACAGAGAAAACGTGCAAATGAACAGAAGGGCAAAAATGTTAGTTCATGTGCCAAATACATGGAGGAATACCGCAAAAGGGAGAAAATGCACATAATGGTAAGAAAATCAAGTGTCTAACGTTTGGAGACCTATTTTTTACGAAGTCGATGATTGGAGTCCCAAAACTGCAATGCGTGACGATTGCAGTCCCAAATATGCAATTTTCTCGCGCCGGGGGAAAGCGAGCGAGCGGGAGCGTGATTCAAGGACGTCCGGGTCCACCGTGCAGGGATGCATGCGCGTGACCACGGGGAAGCGAGTGAAGCGAAGAGCCTAGGGGACTATTGCTCTACAAATCTTTGTAACATTTGGACTGTAACATTATTTTGTGTTACTATAGGGCATATATTTGTAACACATTTTTGATATGTTCTATTAATGTGTTACAACGTAGTACACTTTTGTAACATTTTGCTTGTAGCATTAATTTTGTGTTACTATAATTATTGTCAATAACATATTTTTATAAAAAAAGTGTTTTGTGTTACAACTGAAGTCTGTAACACACTATTTTGTGTTACTATGAAATTTCACTAGAACACATTTATGAATATGTTACAAGAAAGTGATACACTATCCTTGTGCAGTAGTGTGTGCGCGCGGTTGTTGCAACTTTCAAGTGTGCATGCATGGTAATCTATCCCGAGCAAGGGGGGCGAGCGCCCAGGATGGCCCTAACGTGGCTCTGCCAGTGAACCCATTAGAGCTGGCATCATGGCAGGAACCAGAGCCAGACTTCTTACCGAAGAAGACCTCTCTTCTCAACCGTTTGTTTAAATGTTGTGGGCTTATTGATCTAATTATTGACAAAGATTCGAAGAGTTTGCATTGCAGCAAAAAGGTCAGTTCAGATCAGAAAAACATTTCGACAATGAAAGATCTAGCTGGTTCCTTAGAAGGTTGTGTCTGTGTACCCTTAGGGCCTGTTTAGTTTCTAAAATTTTGCAAAATTTTTCAAGATTCCCCATCATATCAAATCTTTGGACGCATGCATGAAGCATTAAATATAGATAAAAAATAAAACTAATTACACAGTTTAGACGAAATTCACGAGACGAATCTTTTAAGCCTAATTAGACCATGATTGGACACTAATTGCCAAATAACAACGAAAGTGCTACAGTACCATTTTCCAAAAAAAATCACGAACTAAACAAGGCCGTAGAAGATTGTGCCTGTGTGTGTGTTTTTTTTTTGCATGCTATAGCTCTGCCATGGTGAAATATGCTATTTTTTTTATTTAATATAGAACACCTGGAGGTCGGTGATAAGTTTCCCATTGGTTATAAGTTTATGAGTAAAAGGTCATATTTTAGTTGATATAATATCTTGCTGATTGCTAAAGTATGCCATTTCTACTCATGATTGCTTTTAAGGTTATTTTCTTTGTACAACTCTACGGAAACATATATTTGACAACAACAATAATTGTGGTACCCTAGACTGAACTTGAATTGGAAAAAGTGTACTTAACCCCCTCCACTATTGGTGGCTGTCTACTTTACTCCCTAACCTATTAAACTAGGTATTCTACCCCTCAAACTATTGAAAACCGTCTAAATAACCCCCTGAGGCGGTTTTTAAGGTGGTTTTGCAATGTGGCATATTAAAAAGTCTATATAACCTCCTAACATATTAAGAGTTGATTGTGTGACCCCTCAACTATAAAATACGATAGTGTAACCCTCAAAACATCTAATAATATTCAAATGATGGTTGTAACATCATAGATGTTAAAAAACTACTAAAACTTGATCGTGTGCATCATGAAGCTTATTTACTAAGCATTAAAGCATAAATGCATCTATGTTTCAAGTATTGCATTGTATGTTTCAATAATATAGACCATGTTTCATATACCATGTTCATGTTGCAATGAAATGTTTCAATAATAGCATGTCTATGTTTCAATAATAAAGCAATGTTGCATATGTATGTTTCACAGGTTGCATGAGTTATGTTTCACATATTTCTTGCATATGTGTTGTTTATGTCATGTTTTTCTTATCACACGAAATATTGATTAGTATGTTCTTTAATTAGTTGTTTTGAGCTATAACCCAAAAAAACTTTAAAGGTCCTTTTGTGTCCTTCTATTTTTGAATGTCATCTAAAATATTTGAAATTGTGCCCTAACAAATTTGAAGTGTAAATTGTGTACTTTATGCTAATGATTATTGTGGGGGCATGAAATCAAGTCCAACTATTAAAAATTGAAACCTCAAGTTTGGGTTTTTAAATTTGCATTCCAATGCTTGGTCAACTTGGTCAAGTGTTGGGATGAAATGTTGAGCTCAAATTGGAGGGCAATTATAAATGATTTTGAAATAATTTGTTCAAACAATGATGCCATCTTGAAATAAAAAATGTTGAGTTTCACCTTAGTGTCAAGGTTTGATTAGTGTGCTCACTAATTACCTACCAACTAATTAACAAAAGTAATTAAGTTAATTACTTTGAAACCCTAGTTCTTGTATCCATGTTCCAAATAATGAAACATGATGTTTCATTCTTTCTTTAATCTAATCCTTCTTCTACCTCCTAATCCATCTAGTTTCACTTCTTGTCTTAATGAAAGTTGGAGTACTTGATGAGTTGATCATTTTCTCTTCTTACACCTTGACCTAATTCTGCGCCTATCTTGTTCAAACCAAAGGGTTTTGCTGCTGATTCACCCTGAAACAATGTTTCAGTACCCTGTTTCCTGTTCCTCTTCTGCTCACCACCGAGCGCCACCTCCTGCTTGCCGCGCCGCTCACCCCGCACAGGCCACGCAGCTGACGCCCAGGCACTTCGCTAACGTGAGCTAGACCGCCCAAAGCTGCCCGAGCGCTCTTCTTATCCCTACCGCGCCATCATCATCGTCTTCATTCCTCTCCTCCGTCACCGCCACCGTGATCTCGATCGGGCGAGATCATCACCACCGCATCACCGTTCGCCAATTCATCTTGCCACCTTACTCGCCTCACCTATGCATATCTTTTGAGCTAGCTAACGCCTCCGTTCATCACCGGAATCACCCGGGCACCCTTTTTCTTCCTCGACAACGATCACAGTGCTACCGGAGGCAGAGCTCCTTCTCGCTGGCAAATTCATCACCTTTACTGCGCCCCCACCCAATTCACCTTACCCATAGTTTTGCCATCCTCTTGCGCATCGCCTGATGCTCGTGCCATCCCGCTCCGCCCGTATTGCCCACAGCATCAATTTCTGCCGCAGCAGCCGCCGTGGTCGCCAGAGCTCTATCTCGCCATGGCCAGAGCGCTTTGTTGCATCTTTATCTCTTCTTCTTGTTGCGCTGCACTCGCCTTAACACCTTGATCATGGTCGGCTCACCAACTTTACCTCTACCATACAGGACACGCCAGGGCAGGTCCTCGCCATGGGAGCACATCGCCGGAATCGCCATTCTCGATGTCCGCGCCGCTCCGCCATGCCTCGATGTCAACCAACAGTCGTTTTCAAGTCACGGTGAGCAGCTGAGTGTCACCGTGTCATTAGTTTAATCTCTACCTTACTGTAGAAGTTCGAGCGCCACCGTACCGACGTGCTCTGCTCACCGGAGCCGCCGGGCACGCGGTTGGGCTTGTAGCAAGGTCGCACGCGCTCGACCTACCCCTCGAGCGTGTTTGCGTGAGTGTCCTGAGTATGCCGGTGGCCTTCGTGTCGCCGAAGAGCCTGCCGTGAGGGCGCAACTGCTCGCCGGAGATCTAGCAGCCGTCAGAGTCACGTCCGTCCTCACTGCCGGCCGAGAGAGATGGGGGAAAGGGTACCTTTAGGCACGGGAGGAAGAGAGAAGTGCGGTGGTGCTCTTGTTTTCGCCGGAGAGCTCGCCGGTGACGAGCACCGGCGTGGTCGCCGTCGGGTGTGAGAGGAAGGAGGATGACGGGCAGGACCCCGCCGTCAGTGCCTCAGAGAGAGAGAGGTCGGTTTGTTTTTGGGCCGGCCCAGTTCGGGTATGAGCAGGCCCGACCTCTTCTTTTCTTTTTCTAAAAATACTTATAAAACTAAAACTTGTAAAATTTATAATAAAATAGTTAAGCATGATAAAATGGTAAAAATAATTCTATGAGCTGTTTAGGATATGTTTAACTTGGGAAAAATATAAAATGATGAAAAATAGTAAGTTTGGTATGTTTAAAAATTACATCTTTTAATTAAGAAATGTAACTTCCATGATTTTTGTAGATTAAAATATGTATCCTAAATTCATGAAAATTTATGTGTATGTTTAACCTGCTTAGATGAACCCACACAAAAATTTTAGTACTGTTTGGATATAAAATGGTTTGATCACTAAATAAATTTGCTTTTATGGATTAATAAAAATATCAAAATGATTTCTTTAAATCATTAAATAACTTTGATGTGATTTTGGGATTGGTTGTGGACCTTGGAACATAAAACCCCACTGTTCCTTGGCAATCTATCCTCATGGTTGAATCTGGTGTTATGTTAAAATAAATAGATTGCCATGTTTAAATAGTATACTATGATAAGTGTTGCTTTCATAATGACCACATGATTAACTTGTTTATAACAAATAAAATGCATGTTGATAAACTTGTTTGTTTCTTAGATGCAACCTCATGGGTAAAAAGTAAAAGTTATATATTTCCTTGTATGTTCTTATACATGTATTTCCATGGTAAAGCTTTAGTAGGTAATTATATTTAATATGTAAAACCTTTGCCTTGTTAGAAGGACAACTAAAAATGCTTTATGATAACTACTTGCAACTGTATCGTGAAGGAAACTTGTACTCAAGTTAATTAAGCTTGCTATGTTATCTTTAAAGCATTTATATATCTTCTATCATGCATCATACATCATGGCATGCATTCCATCATGTTAAAAGCATCGCATCATTTATTACGTGTAGTATGTACGAGAGTGAGAATATGCATGTTGATCAAGTCTCAGAGGAGATCCATCCACCAGAGGTGTTGGTGTCTTTTGGACCACTCTGAGGAAACTAACCTTCTCTGCAACGAAGGCAAGCCCTGGCGCATAACACCCTTCTATAGCTTTTTACAAAATCTTTATTACACTTTAAGTCTTGTGAGATGTGTATTAAGTAATTAGGAGTTGGTTTATACCGTTGCGGCATGATTACCTTGATATAGAGATATCCTCAGTTATACCCTGTTAGTATAAAAAGATCGTTCTCTCTTATGCTTAGTAATGGTTAGTCTGCGATGGTTGTCGAATGATGGTTTCATCGTTCGAGGGAAACAGTTTCACCTGGCTCTTCTCAACTCCGTTTATGGGTTAGGAATACCATGATGTTAATTTTGTTAAATCAAGACCAAGCGGAATCTTGGCTTGCGTTATGGTTTGAGGCCTGACGTCGTGACCTCGCCTGTGTCGGTTAAGGACCGTTCGTTGTACGTCCTACCTGTAATCGTGACTTGTAGTACTGGCCACATACTCCGGTAAGCCTAACATCTAGGCTATTCCATTATGGGAAATGACAACTGCGCACTTGGAGTGGAGAGATGGCGAGAGTACCGTGTAACACACTCATGTGAATCCGTCAGGAACGAACGACGTAGTGAAGTGGGTACTGTGCTCTCGGGTAGCGTTGGATCGGTTCCTATTTTGGAGGATCCGAGTGAGGGTTGATATATGTAGGTTCGAGTCTGCAGACCTAGACCTACATACGTCGTGTGGTAAGGAAACCCCAGCTGGGCTAAACCGATTCGAATTGCCACAGCTTCTCGGTGAAGAAGACTCGATCAACTGTACTGCATCGTAGTTAATCAATGAAACATGGATATGGATGGATAAGAGATGATATGAGTTGGACATGAGCTTGATGGTTTAAGAAGTGATTGATTTAGATCAGGTGCTAATTGGATACCGATAATAAATTAATACACATAAAGATTGAAAGTAAGGATTCAATTGTAGTAAGCTTTTCTACAAAAGTTACTTCTTGCTTCTACCTTACCTTTAAACCTGTATATCCTTGGAGCCTTTTTCTTTAGTCGGGTAAGACTTGTTGAGTACCCTCAAGTACTTAGGGTTTGTTAACTCCTGTTGCAGGATCTGACTTGAGCAGCTTATTGAGGTCATGTCGGTGGGCTCGACATGGTCTGACTACCTCTTCTATCTTAGATGTTTCTTCTCAGATGTTTCCGCTGTCTACTCAACTTTTGGAGCTTAGGTTAAAGTTTAACTTCTACATGTGTTTGTAAACTAATGTTATATTATTCTGCACTCCGATATAAGATATTTTATATCAAATGGTGTAATGTTGTAACAACTCCTTTGTTGATCCTGTATGAGTTGTAAAACGTGGATGATTCGGGTTTCCCCGAGGACACCCGACAGACTACCGGAGTTGTCTGGCTTGTATGTGCAGCTATCAGAAGTCTGAAAGACAATGATAAGCACATGTGGGCCATATAATTCAGGTGGTTCTGCCACAATGGTCATGTAGGGTTGTTTGGACATCGTATCACACCACAATGGCCTAAGCACACAAGCTTGCACATAGGCCATCGGCTACCTCCCTCTCTGAATTCTTTCTAGGCTTGTGCTACCATCCGATGAGGACCACCTTGTTTCCTACTCCACCTCATGCACTCCTCGACGACATTGAGCACATGCACTACTCTTTCGCCCTTGCAATCTGGCTCCTCCTACATCCTCGCCCCCTCTCGCTTTCTCCTCCTATGGCTACCTAAAAAAATGAAGGACGACTGGATGGAGGATGTAGGAGGGGCTGAACGATGATGATGTAGGCGTGGCATGCTTGAGCTCAATGCCATCAACAAGTGATGGGAGGTGGAGCAAGATACACGATGTCACATGCTACTCATTGGGCGGTGGGTTAGTCTAGAAAGAATAAGGAGGTGGAGGCAACAAATAGCCTACGTGCAAGCATGTGTGTTTAGGCTAGTGTGGCCGGATACGGTGTCCAAACAACCCTAAAGACCATCCGAGGAGTCATTTGAACATTATTTGATGCTTTACAGGCTATAAAATCATGTGTTGTTGTTGAGAGGGTCAGAGCCAACCCTTGATATGTTAGGGGGTTATATAAACTTTTTAGTATGCTACATCAGCAAAACCACCTTCAAAACTGTACCAGGGGTTATTTAGATGACTTTAAATAGTTTGAAGTGTAGAATACCTGGTTTTATAGGTGAGGGGGTGAAGTAGACAACCACCAACAGTTAAGTAGACTTTTTCTAACTTGAATTATGAAAAATAACATTTTGTAATCATAAACATCAGAATCAAATTGTAGTTTATTTGCGTTTGTGCAGAGAATTCTTGTATCTCAAGCACAAAACCACTATAATATGTTGAAAACAGTCATAGAGAAACTTTGTAAGTTTTATTTATCATTTTTGTAGCGATTGGAGATGGGGAATGCATCTACAGGAGTTTCATATACGCATACCTGGTTAATACATGCATGTCTGGTTATATTTCTGACCCTATTTAAGATTTACCATATGTTGTTCTCTTGCTCATAGGTTTTTTAAGTTGTATCCTTTATAAATCCTCTAGATGAACTTGTTCTTAATAGTGATAATACCTGCGAAGAGAATCATCTTTTATACGCCATTGAAAATGTTTCATCAGCATGTATGACCCTTTAATAGTTATATGGTGACTTCTACAAATACTGCCAAGTAAGATACGCTTGTCATACTTGTACCTTTGTTTGTCAGGCAAAAATAGAAGAAAAAATATATTAAGTACTCATAATTTTAATTTTAATACACTAAAAATGTTTATTATGCCAATTTGCCTGAATCGTCGTATGTTTTTGCGATTTCACTCCAACATGAGTCCAAATAAACAATGTTTTTTGCTGTACTACATTGTTTCTACAATTCTACTTATGATCTGTGATTGTTTAAATGATTCCTGTATATATCCAACTAATTGAAAACAAATGTGTGAACATAGCAGTAGAAAGATAGAGAGATAGCATAACACTTCACACCCATTAGAGAGGGGTGACTTTCATAAATATAGCCACAAGGACTTTATTTGCAATTAGACCCCTAGATATATATATATATATCTAACACTATGGGGTATAGACCCGTATACCCTCATGGCTCAACATGGGCTGCACCGGACAAGATGGCCCAATACGATAGAAAGAGCCGCGCGGATCTCCGAACTACTCGGTGAATCGTGCGGAGCAAGTAGAGACTACTTGACAATCGGGGAAACCTAGTCAGTTAGGATAGATATCGTATCCTCCATGGATACAGCAGTTGTAACCGATTGGAACTAGATTTCTTAGATCTATAATCTTGCCCCCCATACTATATAAGGCAGGCAAAGACCCCCCTCAATTCATATCATCACGCATCAATACAATCCACATAGACGCATGATGTAGGGTATTACGCTGCTGTTAGCGGCCCAAACCTGGATAAACCCCATGTTCATCTTGCGTCACCATCTAGTTCGTTGTCTTGCGCACCTCCACCGATAATCTACTACCATGGGCATACCCCTCGGTAGACTGCTGACCACATCTCGTCGACAGTGGCACACCAGGTAGGGGGTTGTGCGTGCAGACACCATGGCAAGCCAGATGGTCAACTTCCCTGCTTCCTACCGGCGGGCCTAACGTTCACGATCAGGACGTTCACCTGGACCACCGGCGTTGATGGTCCCACTGAAGTCATGGAGGCGGTGCAGGCTCCTCCTGCGCCAATCGGATCGACATCAACATCGGCGAATTCGATCTCAGGATTGCTCTCGGGGTCGTCTTCTCCGACCACCCATCGTCCGCTTTCTCGCTACCAAGGGAGGCATCTCGACAACTCTGATCTGATCGAGTCTATCGACCGGGTCACTGTGGGCCTAGCTGAAACCTTGACCTTAGTAGATTCGATCAGAGATCAATCTGGTAAGGACAACTATGGACCCATCTACCATTCTCGACCTGCTCGGGCTGGCCACCGGAGGTGTCTTGATTCTGACCTGGTGATCATGGCGACTCCTGAGGGGCGGACAGTTCACTACCGACCAGTACCCGCTACCGGCCTGAGGTCGGGGGATTACGAAGCCCTAATGGAGCACTCATCCAATACCTACCCATACGGGCTGGTGAATGCGGCGTCTGAGTACACGACCTGCATACCACATCTGTTCGTGGATCTCGCCGAGCGCGACCATGTTTCATATCTATATCTATTAGATCTGCCTGAACCCGACCACCCCGTGCTTACTGTTAACATGGTAGAGATCAGACAGATCGGAGAGGACTCGCTCTCTACAATCTTGAAAGAAAGTACAGGGTCAATCGGACCTCACGGGACTAACTATACCCGCACCCTCATTGATCCATATGGGGAGGATTTCGCAACTTTTCCACCCGGCTTCGGAGGTGCTATCTTCGTCGTTAGCAATGATGAGCCCCCTCACGACGGGGAGACCGATCAAGAGAGGGCTGATCGGGAGGAAAGAAATGCCAACCATAGGGCTCGGAGAGTGGACCTGGAAAATGCTAAAGAGGATGTGGCAAATGCAGGCGCGGATGGCCAGTGCAACATCTGCTGCGATCTGGCCAACGCATTCGACATGTGCGACAACCAACAAGTTTTCAAGACGCCGAGCGCCAACATTGTTGTCGCCATGAATGAACTAAATAAGCTCCCGAGTCCCCGACACTCGATGCTGTCAAGGCCTATCTGAAGGTTGCCACAGTCCTGGTCAACGAGAGGCGTACACCCGCTCCATCAGCGTTTACTACCCGAAGTCATCGCCAATGAGGTCCCTGGCGAGATCATAGCCAGCAACAAGGAGGCCCCTGATGGGGACGTGATTCCCGATCTTCTATCAGGTAGAAGGTAACTATCATTTTAGGCGGAAAGTGACACACCTATCCGGCTTCAGATCGAAAGACCGAACCCTACAATCTTAGCACCACAACTCCTCTGGTTATCAACCGTGTCCCCAACCGGTTGACCTTGCCATGAAGGCTAATCCCTGCCTGCGAAACGAAGAACACAAGTAAGAACTCGGAAGAACGCAGCTCAAGATTTGGGACAAACCGCAAATGAATGATTAAGTTCTCAAAGTGGGGTCTCACAAACCGATGAATCGGCGACTGTTAATGGATAGATTTGATCTAAGCAAAACCCAAAACCTAACGATGGCGGTGGCACATGAATATAAATGTCTTAGGGTCGTCGCCTACCCTGGACGCGCCCCCCTAATGGGCTCAAAGACGATACACGGTCAATTGGACCAAATACGGTGACGCAGCACCTGGACAGAATCTGGATGCTGAATTGTTTAAACAATTCATGTGGATTTCGAAGAGCTTTTGATGTGAGACCACTTGGATTGACTTTATTATCAAAATAGCTTTCCAACCATATATGGACCATCGAAAACGGAGTCCGGACGCGTCCTAGGTAACCAGTTCAAGACAGACTGCTCCTGAAAACCGAAACAGACTCGAAATCATGTTGGGTCGGGCCTCCGACTTCTATTGGACGTCCTGGCTGGTCATCATTGCCTCCACCACTTCCTCTAAGTTCCTCATGACCCTCTCCAATATTCCTAATTAATATAACATCATTAGGTATCAATCTATTCTCAAAAGTATAAAAAGGATCACTTAAGAACGAGCTCACCCCTAAATTAAGTTGTCGTCTTCGGGCTTGGGTCATTGGACCTCCTTGCATAATGGATGGAGGAACAACAGGTGCATCTGAAGGAGTGGTGTCCTCATCAGCCCCTATCTTTATCAGGGCCACGATGGAAACTATGAGGCGTACCGTCCCCGAGATCAAGGCGGAAGACGCGATGCCGACCAGTGAGGCGAACATGATGCTGATCAAGGGGGTGGACGCAAGTAGCAAGGCAGACTTGGTGCACGTCAGGGAGGCAAGCGTGCTGCAAACCGCAGCAGTGATCGTGGTAGACAACGCGGTGTCGACTAGGAAGTGGAGCAGCCTAGAGGCGACCTCCGTGACCACCTCAGTGCCAATATGAATTTGAGGGGTCGCATCGAGAACAACCGAGGAGAGCGACATGCATCTGAGATGCAACGTAGGCGTGAATATGATGAAGCACATGGCGCACCTGACCGTGGCCATGCACCGCACACTGACTACATTCCCAGCCTCTGACCATTCACCGATCGGTTCCATGCTATTGTTTGGCCAAGAAATTTCAAGCTCCACGACTTGGACACTTACGACGGGAAGACCAATCCCAAACAGTGGATAACACTGTATGAAATCGTTGTCCGAGCAGCGCACGGCGATGAAGACGTCATGGCCAATTACTACTTGCCTGCAGGGCTGGACAAAAAGCTCGTTAAGCTGGCTCGGTGGCTCGGTACAAAAGTGCTCCGATTAGACTCATTTTTCTTTTAAAATAAAAATGACTTGATTTGGAATGACTTTCAACTTCGGCTCGGCTCGTTAGGCTCGGCTCATTAGGCTCGTCATGAAGTTGGGTCTTAAATAATGCAGGAAATAATGATGAATAAGATTATACCAATTTCTAAAAAAGCTCGAAAAAAACTACGGTCGGCTCGATATCCAGCCTTACTTGCCTGTGGTCATCAACCAGTCTGCGAACCGGTGGCTCCTCAGCCTGAGTGAAGGCTCCACCAACAACTACATGGCCACTTGTCAGCAGCCCGGCAACAAGTACGATTTGGAGAAAGTCAGAGACTATCCAAACGAACTGTTGCGCGACTATATCCGCCGCTTCTCGAAAACGCGGATATCCATCCCTAACATCAACAACGACGTAGTTATCTCTGCGTTCATCAGAGGCCTCCGCCACCACGATGCCCTCAGGACTAAGCTACTCCACAAGAGGCCTAACTCAATCCAGGACTTGCTCACGGTGGCGAAGAAGTGGGCAGACGTTGACGAGGCTGATCAGTAGATCAAGGAAGACGTTGGCCGGGCTCCTCGCCCCGACCAGCAGAATCACTGCTCCGACGACCGGCGCAATGACCGGTGCCGCGATGACCGCCGCGATGATCAGCGCAACAACAATAGTGATCGATGTTGGTAGGACGACTTTAGGGGGCGGCAGAGCCACAACCGACCAGCTGACAACGCTATCAACACCGTCAAGGGGCCAAGCGCAACTACGAAGATGCCTACTCCAAGGTCCTTTAGGGTCCCTGCCTGGCTCACCTGAGCTCTGGCCATACAATGGGGAATTGTAGGGGCTTGAAGTCCATCTACCGCTCGGACGCCCGCAAGAGGCAGCACGGCAATGACAAAGACGGTGACAAAGACGACCGCTGAGATGACAAGAGGCCTGATGAGGAGGACAAGACCGAAGAAGAACACGACAAGGACCCTCGCCAAGCCTACAAGGATCCCGACAGAAGCGTCCACAGCATATTTTGTGGGAAGGTTGCCTTGGAGAATGGGCGACAGAGGAAGCTTACCGCCCGAGCTGTCATGGCCCTCAACAACTCTGACGAGAGGGTTGCTGACCCCAAGTACCAAAACTGGTCGCACCGGACCATTACGTTCAGTAGAGTTGACCAGTGGGCAAATATTCCGGAGCCAAGGCGCTTCCCCCTCGTTCTGGATCCCATCATCAGGAACGTACGGTTCGAGAAGGTGCTCATCGACGGAGGCAGCACCCTCGACATCCTCTTCCACAATGCCCTAACTGAGTTAGGTATCAAGCCGGAAGACCTTGAGCCTTACGACGCACCTTTTTGGGGAGTGCTCTTGGGGCAGACCTCTCAGCCCCTGGGTCAGATCACGCTGCCAGTTCAGTTCGACACCGCCGACCACTTCTGTATCGACAACGTCAACTTCATCGTTGCGGACTTCGAAGGAACATACCACGCCATACTTGGCCGACCAGCTCTGGCCAAGTTCATGGTGGTGCCGCACTATGTCTACCTGCTCCTAAAGATAATTTGAAGCCCAACCTAACCTAGTAGAGAAATACGCAAAGCCCTGCAGGTTTCACGATCTGCTGCAAGCAGATAGCATGCCACCGCCTCCACCACCGCCGCTGATGGATGACCTCGTCAAAGAGGTCCTGCTCCGGCTCCCGCCCGATAGCCCGGCGAGCCTCTTCCGTGCCGGCCTCATCTGCAAGCTGTGGTGCCACCTCGTCTCCGACCCCGGCTTCCACCGCTGGTTTGTTGACTTCCATGGTCGAGCACCACCCATACACGGCTTCCTCATCCACTCTCATCACAATGGCGAGGGCTTCTTCGTCACCACCAACACCAGGTTCGTTCCCACGCCCGGTGGCTCCAGCATGCCCCACGCCAACCACCATGGATTGTGGCCGTGTGACTCGCGCCATGGCCGCGTCCTCCTCCACCCTTATCCACCAGGAGGGCACAACTCTTTTCCCATCATCGTCTAGAACCCTATCACGGGCGAGCAGCTGAAACTTTCTAATCCACCAAGGTGGTACCAGTACTATTGGACCGCTGCTGTGCTCTGTGCCGCCACCGCCATCGGTGCGTGTGACCACCTCGATTGCCATCGTGGACCCTTCGTCGTGGTCCTTGTTGCACCACATCGTATAATAGGTACACCTGCATCTACTCATCAGAGGCGGGTGTGTGGAGCGAACCAGCCGTTGCACCACACTCCGCTGAGTTCGCTGGTGCTATTGCCAGCTCGATGCGCAGCACCCTTGTTGGGAACACACTCTACTTTGTGCTTGAGGATACAGATTTATCCTTGACTATAATATGTGCACTAGGGAAAAATCAGTCATAAAACTACCTAGAGCTGGCAAGAACACGTCATGTGTACACAATGGACCAATTCAGCTCACAACCATGGAAGACGGTCGCCTAGGATTAGTAAGAGTGGAGGATTACTCGAAACTTTGCCTCTGGTCGAGGGATGCGGTTGAAGAAACGGGATGGGTGCTAAGCAAAGTCATTGAGCTCCACATGTTGCTTCCCCTTGATGATAGAAGACCTACCTGGCATTATTTGGTTGGCTCCGTGGAAGGTGTTGGTATCATGTTCCTGACGTTGCAAGGTGAGCTCTTCACAGTTGATCTAAGCTCTGGCCAGGCGACCAAGGTTTATACACATGGCAGCTCATGCTTCACCGAGGTCATAGTTCCCTACATGAACTTCTGCACTCCAGGTACAAGGCACCGATGCCCTAAAAATCTTTGTCGCAATACATAGGTTTCTTATTTATGTTTGATGACAACACAATTAGTTTAAGTAAATACATTACAACATATTAACATTTTTGTAAACATGTGTTGTGTTCATGTATTTATATCTCAATTGCTTGGATGATTATGTCTATATATATAACTTGGGGCAACTGAGAATGTAAAAACCGACTTCATGTAGAAATATAATCTAGGGTACAGTTTATCTCAATTTTCCAGTAGCATGCACACATGTCCATGAACAAATCCTAATAGGGAAGTTTTAAAATCATAATAACTTTGTTCCAAACTATAGGTCATTTTTGTTTTGTTCTAAATTAAATTTCTATATATAGATTTAGTCACATTTTTAGGAAAACACAGCCAGAATTTTAGACTTCTCCTAGTGATGTGGGTTCTTCTAGTGTTTTAGCATTCAATATTTAGTATAAACTTTCCTACCAAATGCCTCCTAGTGAGGATTCCCAGTGCTATGACTAGTGGTACTGTTTTATTACTACTTAAAAACACTAGGAGAATTTCACCATTTTGGTAGTTAAAATATGTTAACATCTAAAGTTCAAAGAAATGTGTCATATCTCATTTGACATAGACAAATTAAATAAACTATATCGATGTGGATATGTTGTAGTTCTCTATAAATTAAATTTGTTTAAAATTAGACAGCTAGTTTAACTTAGGACAAAACTAAATTAACCTCTAATTTGATTATAACAGAAGGATAAATTGTTTATTTGGGCTGGCTGGAGCACTACAGGATTCAGGCGCTTTGCCGGGTGCCGAAAACACCCGGCAAATGCTACTTTGCACTCGGCAAAGAGCCGCCGGCAAAAAGTCAGTCGGCAAAGATTTCTTTGCCGGGTGCTTTTTATCGGGCACCCGGCAAAGACTTTGCCGCGTGCAAACCCGGCACCCGGCAAAGACTTTGCCGCGTGCAAACCCGGCACCCGGCAAAGAAAAATGGCCGTCACGGCGCCGGCTCCATCAGCCCTTGGTTTGCCGGGTGCCATGTCAGAGGTACCCGGCAAAGATTTTTTAATTTTTTTTTTCAAATTTTCTTTGCCGAGTGCCCTGCCGGGAGGCACCCGGCAAAGATTTTTTAATTTTTTTTTATAATTTCTTTGCCGGGTGTCGCGCTGCCGGGGCACCCGGCAAAGAGTTTTTTTTATTTATTTTTAGTATTTTCTTTGTCGAGTGCCCTGTCAGGGCAGCACCTGGCAAAGAATTTTTTTAGAAAAGTCTTTGCCGGGTGCCCTGGCACTCGGCAAAGCTAGGAATTCTGAACACCCGGCAAAGCCTCTAATTTTTTTATTCTATAATTTTTTATTCTATAGTGCAAAATCATCACTGCCTTAATGTGCAGCACATCTCATAATACCCCAATCATATTAACATTGATTCTCATTTATTAGCAGAGAACAGTCTCAAATTTAATTTGGATCATTTCTATAACAGGAATATTCATTTCACAAATCATATTACATAGGGCACACATGGATAGATTCAAATAATATAAATCAATCCACAGATGTGGATTTATTAAGTTCAACAAACAATATAGCAGCCATATATCAATGCTATGTATACAAAGATTTATCCTATCTTACACTACCCTCCTTGGCATACTTGCATCAACAGGGTTCATCCTCATTAGACAAAACCTACAGTGGAACATTATGCTATTAGAGATCTTACAAATGTCATGGGACTTTAAGCAGTAAAATTGTGTTTCCAAACATCAGCAAATCACCTAGTCTTGAGCAGGGTTTTTTTTACCGACCGGTTTCCGGTAACCGCCGGCCTCCGGTAGCGGTAAACCGGCCCGGTTTACCGGTAACCGGCCGGTAACCGGCCGAATTCAAATTCAAATTCAAACGCTCCTTCAGTTCGGTTCGGGTCCGGTTTACCGGCCGGTTTGGAGCGGTAACCGGCCGGTTTGACCGGTTTACCGCTCGGTTTGAGTTTGGAATTTTCTTTTTTCTTTTTTTTTTCAAACTTCTATACGTATAAATAAATACTAAACGAACTCGAATTTGAAAAATTTTTACACCATTGGCTTCTATAAATCATGAACTATTTTTAGGAATTTTTTCAGCATTTTTTGTTTTTTTCAAATTTTAAATTTGAATTTGGGGGTCTTAACGGGCCGGGACCGGGATTTTTTTTCTTTTTTTTCAAACTTCTATACGTATAAATAAATACTAAACGAACTCGAATTTGAAAAATTTTTACACCATTGGCTTCTATAAATCATAAACTATTTTTAGGAATTTTTTCAGTATTTTTTTTTCAAATTTTAAATTTAAATTTGGGGAATACCTAACCAGACCGGACCGGAACCGGACCGGCCCGGTTAGGGCGGTAACCGCGGTTTACCGCGGTAAACCGAGCGGTATTTTTAACCCTGGTCTTGAGTGCAGATGACAGCAGTTCGCAAATAGTACTGAACTTCATCCAAAGTTTGTTAATGAGGCAGTAAGCACACAAGTTTGGTATAGAACTCACCTGCTGCGCTAAAATCTGCTTGATGGTGTCAGGATCTGAGTGGGGCTGCGCATCAACATTGGAGATGACCGGGATTCTAGGTGTTCTAATCTCAGTGGCAGCCAACGCAGATTCCAATCTTGAAACAGCCGGTTGCATGAAGCTGGTATGGAAAGCACCAGCAACAGCCAGGCGAACTTGGAAATACAATGGTTAAGCATGTAAATTACTTTGGTAACATACTAAGATTGAAACAAAAAGGAGAATGTGAGACAGAATAACTGAAAACTGAAATATGCATAACCATATAAAATTATAGATAATGTTTCAATAAATATGATTTCTCTGCAATGTATTTTTATGTACTTCATTTCATATCAATCAAGAGCCAGCATACGAGATCACCGACAGCATCAGATAAAACACTTACAGGGCATAGAAAGTTTGCTATCTGAACTCTTTCATTTTCATCTACTTCCTCATTAGCAGCATCACATAGTTCTTGCATCAGATAATTACACTGTACATGCACTGCACAAAATAAAAAAATTGTAAATTGCACAAGCTAAAAAAACTTTTCGATGTGTACCTATTGCACGGTCTCTCCTAGTGTTTACTGCTGTAATGAACAACCAAACAGAAAGGCCATCAGCTAATTTTCACAACTAATTTCTCTGCAATTTTACAACTAATTTCTCTGCACTTACATCATTCATGGACATTGGACAATCATAAAGAAGTGACAACTAATTTCAACAAAAATGAGAGCAACAGCTAACCGTGGTGAAGAGGTACAGAGATGAACGGACAAGACCTACCATGTGACCAAGTAAATGATATGATAATCTCATATATATTAACTAAATCATGAAGCACTAGCATCTTGAGAAGACATGTACAGGAAGAAAGTGACGAGACCGGCAGCATCACACACGCCTCACGTCAGATCTGGTAGCTTTTTGTCGACTATTCCACAGCCTTTTCCACATCCATCAAATCCATTTGGAAGCAGCAGATCTGGGACAAACATCACAACGTGAAAATAGGGACTAGGCAGCGCAAGCATGGAGGACCACTGAGGATGAAGATCTCACCGAGCCTGCGAATCCTGATGAGCCGAGGTTGGAGGAGGTTGCCCGCGTATGGATCCTCTTCTTGTACGCCTCGGCGGCAGTGGAGAAGCTCGGCAAGGGAGGCAGAGCTCACGGAGTGGTGGGGGCGGCGACCATCACGGGGAGTCGCCGTCGCCGGTAGGAGTCACGAGGGTGGCCGGCTGAGGCAGCGTGGCCGAGCGCGGAACGCAAGCGCTCCTTGCCGCCCACAGCCTACCGAGGAATAGAGGAAGTCGCCACCTCGCTGGCCGGCGCCTGGTGTGCCCCTGCTCGCATCCCACGGCACCGCTGCTCACCAAGGCCGTCGGCCAATGCCCGTCCGTCGATTTAGGGTTAGAGGATTGGGGAACTGGAGAAGAAAGCGGCAAGTCGGCCGCTCTGTTTTGTGCGGGACGGGGGAGTCGCGAGTGGCCTCTTTTGGGCCTCGTCGCTATTGGGCCGGACGACCGCGGGGAGTACTACAGACCGACGAGAAACAACGTAGGCAAAGGAGCTTATTTATTTTTTTTAATTCTTTGCCAGGTGCCTACCGAGCTGGCACCCGGCAAAGGGATTTTTTTATTTTTTTAAAAAAATTCTTTGTCGGGTGCCTCCTGAGCTGGCACCCGGCAAAGGTTTCTTTGCCGGGGGCCAGGTTTGGCACCTGGTAAATTATAATTTTTTTTGTGTTTTTGGCCCTATTTTTTTCTGGAGCCTTACAGTAATTATAACTCCATATCAAAATTTGGGACATTTTTGACTTTTTATACTATATTTCTTTAATTATTTTCATTCACTTGAATTTTTCCGACTACTCTAAATTTGAACTGCAGGTACATGAAATAATGGAATTCGGTCATTCAAAAAATGATATTCATGATGTTTGGCGTATGTTGACGTCGTATCCAGGAACTCGCATTAAATTACGACTATCATGTTGTCGTAACATGACGAGGTAATCGCGGGGAAAGTTTATTTAAATTATATAAAATCCAAACGAAGTCCGAAAATCACGAAACTTGTCGAGGTTTCTTGTTATTGCATGTGGAGGCCGTGGTAAAAAAAATTGAGAAAGTTTTGAGCAAGTTACGACGTCGGATGCCTAAAACCCAGACATCTCCACATGTGATCACATGTTATTGCGAGTGGAGATGTCTGGGTTTTAGGCATCCGACGTCGCAACTTGCTCAAAACTTTCTCACTTTTTTACCACGGCCTCCAAATGCAATAACAAGAAACCTCGACAAATTTCGTGATTTTCGGACTTCGTTTGGATTTTATATAATTTAAATAAACTTTCCCCGCGATTACCTCATCATGTTACGACAACATGATGGTCGTAATTTAATGCGAGTTCCTGGATACGGCGTCAACATACGTCAAACATCATGAATATCATTTTTTGAATGACCGAATTCCATTATTTCATGTACCTGCAGTTCAAATTTAGAGTAGTCGGAAAAATTCAAGTGAATGAAAATAATTAAAGAAATATAGTATAAAAAGTCAAAAATGTCCCAAATTTTGATATGGAGTTATAATTACTGTACCAAGGCCCTAGAAAAAAAATGGTGCCAAAAACACAAAAAAAATTATAATTTGCCGGGTGCCAGCTTAGGAGGCACCCAGCAAAGAATTTTTTTTAAAAAAAATAAAAAAATCTTTGTCGGGTGCCTAACGGCGTGGCACCCGGCAAATGCTGATGGCAGTCACGCCGGCCACCTTTGCCGGCGGCCATATTTTGCCGGGTGCCCGGGACCCGGCAAAGACTAATTTTTGCCGACGGCTGTAATTTGCCGGGTGCCTGGCACCCGGCAAAGGCTGGTTTGCCGGAGACCTTTCTTTGCCGGGTGCCACCAGGTCTGGCACCCGGCAAAGAATGACTTTGCCGGGTGCCCGATAAAAAACACTCGGCAAATTATTTTACACCCGGTAAATCAGTTGTTTCCTGTAGTGGAGGTTTTTGTTTTCATTTAGTGGCAAATTCTACTTAAATGGGCTTTTTTACATATGTTTGTATATCAACGTCATGCCGATTCAACAGAATTGGATATATTCCTTTGCTATGAATGATTTAATGTTTATGCTATATATATGTCAAATGCCACATAGCTGCATAGAAATATGGATGATTATATATCTTAGTATTGACCAAGTGTGATTATTACCTCGTGTGTTGATTACCTTTTGGGTTTGCCATCAGTGGCGTGGCGACAACTCTGTCTATAGTTGTTTAGAAACAGGATGGTTAATTTGGTTAAGTTGACTTCTCAGATAATTGATGTTAATTACTTTCAACTGTTTTGTATTTCTTCAGTATTCAGAGCGCCATCTACACTTGATGGACCAAGAACAAGTACCTCAATCAAGCGACGCTTGAGTTCTTAGAAAGAAAAGTGACAAGCAGAATTACCCAATTATGTTAGGCGGATTGGTCCGGATACAGAACGTCTGAATAGTTCCTCACGAAATGCAGAGAAGAAGGACACTCGATCTAGTCGCTGTATTTTGGACTACTTTCAAATTTTGCTCCAAAAAATTGTCATGATTAATTTGGAGAGATGATGCAATATTGTAGAGCTGGAGTCAATTGTATTCTGTAGTCACATTCACATTCAAGTTCCGACTGAACTTAAGTCGTTTGGTTGATGAGCAGAAGACAAAAAAAAACCTAAAATTTCCGTCCTCTCTTTAGGAAAAAGTTGCCGTAAGATATGTTTATTTTGTCCTAAAAAGACACAGGTCTGGTTGCCGCAAAATTTGGTTTTAATTACTGACAACACTGAAAGAGAATGATCGGTGAACTGTAATCTCTGGGTCATCTTTGGACATGCTAACATGCTAGATAATTGATATGGTATGATAATTAACCAATTTTTAAGCTACATCATCATCAAATCAAATAATTAGCTAAATTATACTTTGTATCATGGTTGACATGATCATTAATTACATTATAAGCTATATCAATTTGCGCGAGATGGCTGAATGCCCCCGTGTGTTGCTTGGGTGAGATTTTAGGTTGTCCCATTGCGTAGACTTATGTCTAGGACACCTAGTGGTCATCTAATAGCATCTAGTGCATGTCTAGCCCTCATGTCTAGGTGGTCTAATTGTCTAGCCCAAAGTCTAAGGGATAAACTAGTTGTTAACCCCATGACTAGAGTCTAGATGGGCTAAACCTACATCTAGGTGAACACTGGCTGTGGCTATCATGTCAGCCCAACTCCTGTTGATACACAGGTGCAGATGGATTTGTTAGAGAGAGAGAGAGAGAGAGAGAGAGGCGTTAGCTATTCACATTGGTATGGTGGAGAGGAGGGCTGACGTGAGAGGAAAAACATGTGTGCTGTCAGGCCAACTGCTGTTTGATACACAGGCGCGAGAAATCATGTATTCACTTTGCTATGGTGGAGAGAAGGGAGGCTGACGCGAGGAAAACCTGTACCTGTGTGCTAGACATCATCAGATGCATTTGTCAGAGAGAGAGAGAGATAGGAGGGGAGCATCATCTATATTCATGTTTTGCTATGGTGGTGAGAAGGGGGGCTGACATGAGGTGAAGTCTGTGTGGTGTCAGCCCAACTTGTGTTGATTTTTGTGTGAGAGAGAGACAGATATTAGCAATTCATGTTGATATATGATGGAGAGGTGGAGCTGACGCGAGAAAAATCCTCTGTGCTATCTGTCCAACTCGTGTTGATATATAGGAACAGTTTGCACTTGCACTCGTATAGATGGGAAAATATGTTGTGCAAACCACTCTTATGTGCAAATGTGCAAACCATTTTAAGAATCATACTCTTTAAAGTTTACTCCCTATATATCCCATCAAATGTTTGGGCACATGCATGAAGTATTAAATATAGACTAAAAAAATAACTACTTGCACAGGTTGCGACTAATTTGCGAGACGAATCTTTTAAGCCTAATTAGTTCATGATTTAACAATGAGGTGCTACAGTAAACATATGCTAATAACAGATTACATGGGCGTAAAAACAGAGAACAAAAATTACATGGGCGTAAGCGTATGAGTTCGACTCAAATTTGCTCTCTCTCTCTTTGATCTGGGATCGTTCATGGGCCGCACCTAGCAGCCTGTTATCGAAGCGGAACCGGACTGCACCCACCTACAAGAGGCAGTGCCGCTGCCGCACGCCTCTCCTCTCGTTGAGGGCTGACTGCTGAGGCCGCTCCGCGCGCGCGCACATACGAGGCGCACCGCTGATCCGCAGCATGCCGCCACCACCGCCGCACTTGATGGACGAGCTCGTCGAAGAGATCCTGCTCCGTCTCCCGCCGGGCAGCCCGGCGAGCCTCGTCCGCACCGGCCTTGTCTGCAGGCGTTGGTGCCACCTCGTCTCCGACCCCGGCTTCCAGCGCCGGTACCGTGAGTTCCACCGATCGCCACCCACACTCGGCACCCTAAAAACTTGCGTTAACGACTACGGCGACTACACCGCCACGTTCGTACCCGAACCTGGCTCTGGCCTGCGCCGCGCCGACCAGCCTGGACTGCAGCTGCGGGAGTGCCGTCATGGCCGCGTCCTCCTCTACTCTTCTAACCACTACTACCAGCGCCACTACTACAACCTCGTCGTGTGGGAGCCAATCACGGGCGAGAGGGTGCAGCTACCCAAGCCGCCGCCGCCATTGCTTCCGCACACGTGGACCCTGGCAGTGCTCTGCGCCGCCGCCCCCAGCGGCGCATGCGACCATCTGCACTGCCATGGAGGACCTTTCATCGTGGTCCTCGTGGTGGTGGGCACCAAGCAGGACTGCGGCCGGATCTTCTCCTACGTCTACTCATCGGAGTCCGGTGCGTGGAGCGAGCCGACCTCCTCCCCACACTCCGGCAGCCTGATCGGATGGCCACGCTGTGCCCTGTTGATCGGGAACGCACTCTACTTCGTGCCTCAGCGGTGCAAAAGAATCATGGAGTATGATCTTGGCACCAGGGAAATAGCTACAATAGTATATCTATCCAACAAGGAGGTCGACGGTATACAGGTGCCCATTGGGCTCATAGCTACCAAGGATGGTCGGCTAGGGTTCGCAAGTGTAGAGGAAGACTCCAAACTATTCCTATGGTCGAGGGAAGCTGATGGTGGGAGACGGGCACTTTACAAAGTCATTGACCTCGAGAAGCTGCTCTCTGTTCATGTCCAACGGCGGCCTTATTTACTTGGCTCCACTGAAGGGACTGGTGTCATATTCCTGATATTGGAAGCTGATCGGCTCGTTGCTGTTGATCTATGGTCTGGACTGGTGACAGAAGTATATAATCCTATACCACGAACTCACATCGGCGTGGTTGTTCCCTACAAGAGCTTCTTTACTCTAGGTATTAGTATTAACTGAACAAATGAGTCCTGACAAGTCTTTATGAGTTATTATTGTTGTGCTCAGGATGAATTCCATTGTTGTTCGATCCATCAAAATGTCTTAGGAAAGTGAGGCTAGCTCAACAGGAGTTGTGATCGTGATCATGATTCCAATCGCCTATGCTCAAGTTCTCCCTCAAATTGAATCTAGCTAGGAGCATATACTCGTCTTATAATAATGAAAAAACTCTTAGTTCCTCTCGGGTTGAATATCTTTTTCTAGCTAAAGATATTTTTATTTGTTATGGACCATTTGTTGAAACTTTCTAGATATACAATGCACTTCTTCAAGGATGGATCTTTTTTACTGGAATGCACTTTGTGAAGGATGGATAATGAGGTTTTGACAGTCGAATATTTTGTATTTTGTAGTATTACCAAGACCACCCTGTACAGATGAATGACCAAGAGCGAGTGCCTCAAGTACTTCTGGGGTCTTCTTATAAAGAAAAGTGACAAGATTGCCCATTTAAGCATGAGTGCTAAATATTCAAAATAAAGCAACGAATTCGTCCTCGTGATGAAAAGCTTGAAGGTTTTTTCTCTTTTACTTTTTTTCTCTTACTGCATAGCAAACCAATGAGAATCGGTGATGGAAATTTCGAGGGACACTCCATGGTATATTTACGTTGTTTACAAAAAAAAACAGAAATTCCTTGAGGTCCAAAATGCCCTTGAGTGCCAAAATTCAACCGTCAAGGAATAATCATTTCGGTTGTAGTATACCGCCAAAGGTAATTTGTATCCTTGGCAGTTCCACTCGGCCTCTAAGAAAATGTGCAATTTTCCTTGTGTTATTGTGAATCATCAAATTAAACAACCATTTCCTTGAGTGCTATTGTAAACCACCAAGGAAATCATTATTTTATAATTAATGTTTTCTATGAATTTTCAAATGATCTCGGATGGAGAAATGACCTAAACCGAACTTGTAGTACTCGAAGAGTTTTAAAACTTTCCATGAATTTTTCAAATGATCTCGGATGGAGAAATGACCTAAACCAAACTTGTAGTACTCGAAGAGTTTTAAAACTTTCCACTTCAAACTTTCTTCATTTGAATTAGTTTAGGGTTTCACATATGCATTACAAAATTCATTAGAGTATACAAAAGCAATGCATCAGGCATTTAGTCACAAGTTACACTGAGGTGCAGTGGTAAGGAAGAAAAATATGTAAGTTGAGTTTGTGAGCTCAAACCCTTGAGCCTGGAGGGTTTTTAAGATTTTAAAACTTCCTCAACAAATCTATATAGTTGGCGGTTCAGTAACTTCCTGGACGCTTTGTATCTTTTGCTCTATATTTGGCGGTCATTGCTTGACGGTCGCCCCTCACGAACCATTTCCTTGGCGATTTTTATATTTTCCTCAGCGGTTTTTGACCCTCAAGGAATTTTCGTTTTGGTGTAGTATATGTGATATTCTTCTTTTTTATTTTCATCTACATGGCTTTCCTCCCTTTGTATTATTTATTATGTTTTCCCTTATGTTTTGTTCTATCTTTTATTAATTTTGTCTTTCTATTTAAGTTTTTATACATTTATGTTTTCCTATATATTTCATAGCATTTATAATGTATTTCCCTTCCCTATTTCCTGGTTATTATGGTAAACTTCGCAAGTTCTCGTAAATCAAGAAAAAATCTTCTCTTTAACATGGATTTATTTAAGGTGCAACATTATTTTATGAACCTAGAACGTTGCCTCTATTCAATAAAAAGATGTTCTATCCTTGCGAGATAAATGTTTCATCAACAGATTTTTTTTCTAAATATATCCATGTGAGATTTATTGTAATAAACAAAATCATACAATCATAATTTAATTTGGATGCTCGGTTTGGCAACTACAACAGTTTCAATTCTCAAGTATGTTCATAAAATGTTGTTGTAAGAAAAATTGTTTTCTCTTGCATGCATATGTTCAGGTGGGAAACAAAAAGTGGGAAAGTGACCGGCATACACCCTAGGGCTGGGCATTCGGTTAGAACCGAAAGTTTGGTTCGTTTTTTTTTTGTTTCTGAAAAGTTTATTTCTGAATTGGAAACTGACAGGTTCAGTTTTAGCTTATAACTTCGTTTTTCGGTTAAAACCGAACCGACCGAAGTGCATTACAACAGTAGAACAGGAAAAAAAAAGAAGCAAAACTTGCTCTTCGCCCCTCCCTGCTCGCACGTCTGCTCCCTATGCCCGCACCGCAGCTGCTCACCACGCCTCCCCCACACTGCAGCCGTTCCGCACCACCTTCCTACGACGTGCCGCTTGTCGCCACCTCCGGTCTTCATATGTGTTCGCGCTAGCCGGTCTTTCTCTTACATTTTCCTATTGGATTTTAATCCTCTAGAATTCCTTTGTTTTTCTTTTGTTTAAAAAAAAGGTGCCTCCTAATTTCTAGCACCGTGATCGTCATCAGTTGTATTTTTTCTAGGCAGCCTCTCGAGTTCCAATCGTACTTGAGAGAAATTCCGAATTCCTTTAGGTTGGTCAGCAAACCAGAGGAACAAAATTTACATTTTTTTAGCAGAGGAACAAAATTTACATGGGCGTATGTGTTCGACTCAAATTTGCTCTCTTTCTTTGATTTGGGATCGTTCATGGGCCTTATGTAAGCAGCCAAGCAGCTCGAAGCGGAACCGGACTGGACCCACCTAGCAAAGGCAGAGCCGCACCTGGCCCCTCTATGAGGCCGCTCCACGCGCACGTACGTAACGAGGCGCCACCACCGATCTACAGCATGCCGCCGCCGCCGCTGCCGCTGCCACAGTTGATGGACGAGCTCGTCGAAGAGATTCTGGCATTCTGCTCCGTCTCCCGCCGGCCAGCCCAGCGAGCCTCGTCCACGCCGGCCTTGTCTGCAAGCGCTAATGCCACCTCGTCTCCGATCCCAGCTTCCAGCACAGGTTCCGTGAGCTCCACGGATCGCCCCCCATACTCGGCTTCCTCAACGCTTGCCGTGACAACAGCGGCGACGACGGCTACACCTACTACATACACCACCAGCTTCATGCCCGAACCCGCCTCCGGCCTGTGCCGCGTCTCACCCTGCTAATGGATTGGGCTGAAATAGCTTTAATGGTTTGGATTGTGCATTAGATGTCTCTGGATTGGGAGCAATAGTCTTCACGTTCGTCATGGGCTGGATAGATTTGGGGCTACGGGTCTAATGGATTGGGCTGGTTTGGTTTCATACGTTGCCCATTCCATAGGTGCAAACGAGTTATAGCCCACAGGCTAGCTTGTTGCCTGCTCAGACTCCACCTCTTCGCACACGCATGGCCGCCACCGCCGCCGCTTAGCACATCGCACGGCCGCCGCCGCTTCGCCAGCGGTGAGGCTGTTCGAATCGGATGGATGCCCAGTGACTCCCGTCCCCACCAAGGTCGCCGTGACGTGAGGCCGCTTCTCCCAATCTTCCCAGCCGACTCGTGTTCCTGCGTTCCAAACCCTATTTCTTCTGGTTCTTGTTGACATTTGAGAGGTGCTTGTTGACATTTGAGCGGTGCGTATCCCTGAATCATTGAGGTATCGTGTTGTGCTATGAATCGCTTGAGTGGATGGTTGTTGCCCGACTTTTGTTTTTGACTCTGTTTAGGGTTGTTTCTTTGCTGAATTGCAGGTGCTGCTCTGCTAAGATTTAAGGCAGTGATCGATGCGGACCCATATGGTGCTTTGTTAGACCGGAATAAAGAGAGTTTGAGCCCCTGTTCTCGGTTTGGTGTGGAGTGCTCCGATGATGGACTAGTCAGGGCCATGTAAGTTGTTCTCTTTTGCACACAGCAAAAGACAAGTAAACAAAAAACTCATTTGTGCATATATTCGTGAACTCCCTAATTCAGCATGTGCAGCCTAGGAATAAAATGATGCACATGGGATAGCACTGAAACAGCTCCCTGCTGCTACTTACTGCTACTACCCAAGCCCGCCTATTGGAGATGCAGCCATTGCCAAGATGGATTTCGCTCATTGGAGATGCAACCAATTATCTGGTCACCATGATACCCATCACCTGCTGCTACTTACTGCTACTACTCCCGCGGAAGTAGTGTAGGCCCGCGTCGACCACCCTACACTACTTCCGCGGGAGTGCCGCCAGTACGACGCTGTCATCGTCATCTGGGACCCCATCACGGGAGAGCGGGTGCAGCTGCCCAACCCGCCGGCGGCGTTTCTGTTTGTGAGCACGTGGACCACTGTGGTGCTCTGCGCTGCCGCCCCTAGCGGCACATGCGACCACCTCGACTGCCATGGAAGGCCCTTCATCGTGGTCCTCTTGGTGAAGTTTTATAAGGATGACCTCCCGATCTCCTCCTATGTCTACTCATCGGAGTCCGGTGTGTGGAGCGAGCCGACATTCTCCCCACACTGCGGTGGCGTGTCCGGCCAGTGGCGAATCTAGGATTCTATCCTAGGGTATGCCAGCCAAAAAAATTCATATATGATTCGGTAAATCTATTTTAGTAATTCGGTAACAATTGTAGAATTTGTAACATGATTCGGTATATACACTAAGTATCTTGGTAAGGCTTAAATTTAAGGATTAAGTTGAAACCATCCACTAAATACGACATAAATAGTTAAAAGTCTTACCGATAGTTCAAATATAAGCATAAAAGAGGACCAGAGACATACAATGCTATGTTGTGACTGTTTTATTCATCATTTTCGAAGGGACATGAATGTCTTGATTAATATCATCTTTAGCAACTTCAAAGAAAATATCCCACTTAATGAAAGTGACTAGACAATAATCCAAAAAACTACCCCCATCCAAAAGTCTAGACAATTGAATTGCCGTTCTTTATCTAAATCTTTCTTTTTGGAAAATCACAGGTAAAAGGTTTGAATGGACCTTTAATAATATATGATCTTCGAGTTGCATCTTGATAATTAAACAATATGTTATTGATGATGTTAGCAAATAGGTATGGAAGTAAAGAATAATTTTCTACGGAAAAACGAAGAGCAGAAGAGACCAAATAGCTAGCAAAGGTTGAATGTCACCTAAGCAAAATAGCGAATCAAGACGGCGAGTCCAGGCACACTCTGATCCTCCCAACTCCAACTCCAATACAGAAAAATCTAGAAAGGAAACGCCGTGGACTCGTGGTGCCGTATTAGACGTCTGTACTTGGTGGGCTGCGTCAGATGGGCCTCCGGTGTCGGTGTGGCTGTGTCCTGTGATAGCGTGAGCGTGATCCACTGAGGTAAGTTTTTTGCTTTTTTTATACAAACTAGTGAACACGCACGTGCCTATAATTTTTTTTCATAAATGATGAATAGTAATAAATTTTGTAAATCCAATTGTTATAATTACAAGATCACACTGCCATACAAAACAATTATTTCTTAATACATAGGGTGCAACCAAAAATCCTAATTTTTCTAATGCATAATAAATATAAATTGTCTCAAACTCGGAATACATGGATAGTTCAGTAACATAGATCAGAAGGCAATCTTCTTAATACAAGGCAGTACATTAGATGGATGCATTTTTCATCTTCACCACTACTTCTTCAGCACACCAAAACAAAGATAACTGAAGTTTGCATCTAGCTTAATAGACTGATAACATCTGCAAAATTCAGAAAACAGTTTGCATCAGCATTAATAAGACAACAAGAAACGATGCAAAATTTTATATATCTCATTTAGCCAATAGGTTGCCGCAGAGTGTTGCCTTTAGGCAAGGTTACATTACCAAATTAGTTTGAACATAGGTGCTGATATTTAGTGATTAAGCAGCATGAGAAAATAGTATTTTTCTCAGAAGAAAAGATGTACTGATATTTAGTGATTAAGCAGCATGACAAAATAGTATTTTTCTCAGAAGAAAAGATGTAAAGAAATACACTATGTACATATGCTGCAAAATATTTGCGTCAAATATATGATATAAGCTTCTAACCAGGGTTGTATTTACTGAAATTTCATCAAGATTGAGCTTTTGACAAAAATTATTAACAATCAAAAGTCCAAAGAGAGAGATAATGCACATAAGCCACATGTTTCACAAAATAATCACCAATCTAAAGCAGATTTAATTTTTATTTTTACATATCTTAAACCAACTGAAATTAACTCCATATTTCCTATATGCTGCAAAATATGTGCGTGAAATATATGATAGGGTTGAGCTTTTGACCAAAATAATTAATTATTATTAATAATCAAAAGGGCAAGGAATTGATGTAAGACCTCATTAAATATACAGAACTTCTCAAAGAGAAATTAGTGTGAAAGGAGACAATTACTATTTTTTTCTAATGTCTCTAGCAACAGTAATGCAGTGAATATGAAAAGAAACCAGGAATGATAATGGATGCATTGCTAGTTCCTTACCTTCCTACAGTGTGTTTCGATGTCTATATAAGGATTCTTTCCCCCAGAGCCAGTGTTTTCCATTAAGAACAAGAACACAAGAGATAGCATTTGCATCCATGGATCTACCTACACAAGAAGGGAAAAAATTAACTTGTGCCATGAATAGTTGGAACTGTTAATGCTGCCTCTTGTAGCATTATTTTCTTTGCATCTCACAATATTTGGCGCGTTAATTTTTTACATGTATTATGTTTTAGAGTATAAAAATTATAGTACCTTTGGGAAGCATTGAAAGCCACCACCTGAAGCAATGCGAGCGAACATCAGATCCTTCAATTCTGTGCTTGCAACGACCCTGCAACTTTAATTCACTGCTGTGCTGGCCATTCTGATCTGCATCATGTTGCTTCATGGCGCCGTCCAGCATGCTGCACCGGCCGCATGGCTCGGTAGGTAGTGTCCCTAAGGCCCTAACCCGAGAGAAGTCCCGCCTGCCCCCACCGCCCCAAATATAATCGAGAGGGGGAGGTGAAATCAGACCTTGCAGACAGAAGCGAAAGCAAATCAAATACTCCTACGAGATCGATTTGTGTTGGTGGCATGGCCGCGGCAGCGCTTCTCCGATCCGTGGCGAGAAAGCTAGCACGCGCGCCGACGCCGCATCCTCGTCCTCTTCTCCCGCTCAGGTCCTGGTGGTTCCTTGCCGCCGTTAACCAGCGACCAGATCCATCAACGGAGGTTGGTGATGGGGCATGGGCGCCGCCGCAGGGGCAGGGTTTCCATCTCTGGCGATGAAGCTAGCACGCGCGCCGCCGCCGCAGCCGCACCATCGCCTTCTTCACGGGCGTGGATTTCACAGCAGCCGCGCGTTCCCTAATCATCCTGGTGCTTCTGGTAAAACGCCGCCGCCGCTGACCAGCAACGACAATCTCACTGTCCGTCTTATAGCCGCTATGCTTTCAGCCGGTGTGGATTGCGTTGCAGCCCTTTTTGGTGGCGTGACGATTGCTTACTTTTATCATCAGATGAAACATCCGAACTCCGAAGATGCCTGAGGCTGAGGCTTCTTCTTCCAGAAGAACAAGCGCCAGCCGGAACCAGGACGTCCACCGACGCTGGGTCCGCCACGTCGAGCTCCCGGGACTCCACGCTGACGACCGCGTCATCAGGAACCTCCGCCGCGTCCTGGCCCTTGGTGACATCGTGGGAGATGGGGCGCGCGGCGATGGGCGCAATGTCGCGGAGGCCGGGAGCACGAGCGGCGTGTGCTGTATGCGGAAGCTCGGAGCTGGACTTTCTGAAACTGTGCGTACGTGACTCGCCGCGCGGTCAAGTTCCTGCTCCGCAAGGCAAAGCTCGGATCGCCCACGTCCAGGTGCTCCTTTACAACACGGACTCTGCTCCGCGCGGCAAAGTTCAGATTCCCCACGTCCAGGTGCAGCCTGACGGACGTCAACCCCTCCCACTCATGGCGGGTAGATTTTGTTTCGGTGTAAAATGGTAGCGAGCGTCGAGGACGTTGTATGGCAGGAACGTAAGATTCTTAAAGAGCATCTCCAAAAGTTCTTCATATTTTGATGTTTGCCAACTCCTAAATTAGTATGAGGAGAAAAAAAAAGGTCATCTCCAAGAATTTCCTATATTTTTATCCCAAAAGTTTTTTTCTCGACACTTTTTCCTACAACCCGGTCTCATGTTTTGTATCAGGAACCCTGAATTTGTTTCTGTACGCGCTTAAGCCCTTCCACCAGATCTATCTCTCTTGCGTTTTTCTCACCTGAAACCCTGTCTTTCTTCCTTTTTACTAGACGGGCCGAGAAACTCCGGATACGCGCTCCTAGGCCGCGCGCATATATGCGCGCTCGGGATAGATTTTTGCGAGGTTGGGAAAGATGGAGAGGGAGGATGCCAAACTATTGGAGAGAGTTTTTTTTTTCTGATTTTGCCAAAAAATTTAAGGATGGGAAAGCCAGATGGGAAAGTGTTAGAGATGCTCTTACGCTTCGTAATATGTGGCCCACTCGTTAAGAGATAAAGACGTTTAGTATCCGTTGGATCTAGATCTCAAATCACATTTAAGGGTTAAAACATAGGGTGTGTAAGAATTTTCAGGTAAAATATATTTTCCAATTCCTTCGCTCTTTTATAGTATAGATAGATACATATATGTATACATTATGTATATATATATATGTATTACACACCATTGTCTTGCAGGGTATGCCGGTGCATACCTGACATACCCTGTGGCTCCGTCACTGTGTCTGGCTCGGTTGGCTTTATAGTTCCCAGCTGGTCAGGAATGCACTCTACTTCGTGCCTCAGCTGTGCACCGCCACAATCTCAATCTTGCAGTATGATCTTGGCACCAGGGAAATAACAGCTATAAATCCACCCAAGGCGGCGCACACGGACAGGATATTTTCATCAATTGAGCTCATAGCTACCAAGGACGGTCGGCTAGGGTTCGCAGGTGTAGAGGACACCAAACTGTCCGTGTGGTCGAGAGAAGTTGTTGGAGGTGGGAGATGGGCACTTTTTTTTTTTTTTGCGACTCAGGTGGGAGATGGGCACTATGCCAAGTCATTGACCTCGAGAAGTTGTTCCCAGGGGCTAGGAGGCCTTATCTATTTGGCTCTGCTGAAGATACTGGTGTCATATTCCTGAGTGAAAGTAGACAGGCTCGTCTCTATTGATCTATGGTCTGGACTGGTGACTAAGGATGAAAAATGTCACATGTTCAAAATAAAGGCTCGTTTTTTTTTCCTCTTTTGTTCTTTCTACAGCATATATATCAAACCAACGAGAATTCATGATGGAGATTTTTTAGAGATGCTGCATGATGTCTAACACATCGGCCACATGTATTTTAAAGTGACTCACAAGTTCCGATTGAAGTTGGTAGAACTCTTTAGGTTGATCAGTCAGCAAATTAAATGACAGTACGTGGGCTTGAAATTTCATACTGTATCTTTTTCTCGGGGTTTTTTACTTGAGTTGCATTTAATAGTAGTTGTGTGAATGAGTGATCATTTATTTATCTCAGCATATCTCCGTAGCACATAACCGCTTTATTTAACTACAAAGGTAGTCAACAAGGCAATAACAGAAAAGCACAATTTCAGTTAACCAAATGTTCAGTAATTCAGAGCCTTACCAGATTGCTAGCATCCACAAAAATGGCATTGCATTGGAAGGATCCAGAACCTGCGTGCATGTAGGCAAGACAGCTAATTATATGTGAAGGCAGGGGGATTCATTAGCACTGAGCCACTGACCATTGTGAAGTAACACTAGAACGAGAATGAAAAATTTTATGTTTTCAGTAAACCCCATTCTAGCAGACTCTGATGAGCCCACTGCACCTCATTGCATCCTTGCTCAGAAGACTTCTGATGTTAGTTGAATTTCTATTTTCTGCACTTGTGCGGGGCTATCAATGTGACATTTTTGCTCATTCTGGAATAATGTGCATTCTACCAACTGCTGAGGAAGAAGATAGTGCATGTAAATTTAGTGTATACTGAACCTGCAGAATAGAAGCGATGAGAGCAGAAACCCCAAATCCTAATGCAGAACAATATGCAATACTACCATTTATTTATGCAATGAAACAGGTGCCATTCATTCTCAGAGCTAAAACTGATGTATGAACCTTCCAAGGCATATCTTCGTAGCACATAACCCGTTTACATGTGTAACTACAAAGGTAGTCAACAAAGCAATAATAGAAAGCACACTTTCAGTTAACCACAGATTCAGTCATTCAGAGTAGACATGCAAACGGCGCGGGCCACGCCGTCAGCCCGCTGGGCAAGCCCGCACCGCCAGCCCGCACTAGCCCGCCTGACATGCCGCACTCCCGCAACGGGTTCACGCGGCTAACCCGCGTAAGCCGGCGGCGCCGCTCGAACCCGCTTCAATGCTTCATCGCGATGCGGCCAAAGTTATCGAGACCTGCACCTGTTCGTAGAAGGACCGCGAGTCCGCGACCGCGGAGTGCTGGGGTCGGCAGGGAGGCGGGGGATGGCTATGGACGCGGCGACGGCTAGGAGGAAGACTTCCCAAGAGCGTGCAGCGTGACTTTAGCCCTTGTGCTTCTCTGCCATGGATGAGGCGGAGGCTGAGCTCGGCGGCCGCGGCGGTGTCCGCGGCGCGGTCCACCGAGCCGAGGCAGAGCAGCAGCAACCATGGCCGGAGCCTGCGCTGCGCGGCGCGCGGTTGGAAGGCGAGAGAGGGGAACAGCACGGCGGCGGCGGCGGTCTCGACGCGGCCTGCGGATACGGCCGCGGCGCCGGACAGGGCGTCCTGCTCCAGCGACGGGTCCTCGAGCCAGTTGAGCGCGACCACCAACGGCTGCACGTTTTCCTCCGCCATAGACAGCTCCACGCCAGGCATCAGAGGGAGTACCGCCATCGTGCCCGCCGTCGTGACTCCGCCGCTGTCGCCGCCCCTTTCGCATACCAGCTGAGCACGCCGCCGCGAATCACGGACGCTGGCTCTGGATACTCGCCGCCATGGCCATGATTTTGATCGCCTTGCTTGCCTTGCACCTACCCTGTCGTGCTGTGTAAACGATCTTGCTGCTTCTTAGACCATAGTCTTGATGGATGGTTTTGTTGGATAGAATCGGGATGGAATTTGGATTTACGCTGCCGCGGTGACGACAAGGAGTGGTTGACGCATACTCGCAGAACCAAGGAAGGCAGGCGCGCAAGCGGCGGAGCTCGTCATGCGCATGCGCCTACGACGCAAACCAGCGGCTCTCTGCCATCGGTGCTCGCTCGCTTTCCTGAAAGCCGATACGCGGGACTGCGGGCCGCCGCGGAAGCCGCAAAAACAACGCGGCAGAAAACGGGCCGCCACCCGTGCCCGCATAGTAGAAGCGGCGCGCGCGGACGCGGGACGGGCTGCCCGCTGCCGCGCCGTTTGCAACCGTAATTCAGAGAGCCTAACCAGAAAATGGCATTGGAATGATGCAGATCCCGAACCTGTGCGCAAGTAGACAACCAACAGGTAATAATATGTGAAAGGAGGGGATTCATTAGCACAGAGTCACTGGCCATTGTGAAGTAACACTAGCGCGATAATGAAAAAAAATGTACGTTTTCAGTAAACCCATTCTAGCACAGATGATCTGAAGATTCTGCTGAGCCCACTGCACCAGCCTCATTGCATCCTTGCTCAGAAGACTTCTGGTGTTAGTTGAATAATGTGTATCATTTTGTCCGGGCTATCAGTGTGACATTTTGCTTCATTCTGGAACAATGTGTATTCTAGCAACTGCTGAGGAAGACAATGCATGCAACTTGAGTGTATTCTGAACCTGCTGAATGAGGCAATGAGAGCAGGAACCCAAATTAATCCTAATGGTGAACAATATGCAGTCAAATACTACCATTTGTTTATGCGTTGAAACAGGTGCCATTCATTCTCAGAGCAAGAATTGTGATGTATGAACCTTGCAATCATTTTGGCCAAGGCATTACCCGATTGATTGATATAACAATAATGCTGTCGAACAGCCTCTCTGAGCCGCACACCATGGAGGCAGGCCAAACTGGCATGAATCCTCGTCGGCGTTAGTGGCATGAACGAACCAACGCCGCTCGCTCGTCACCTTCAGCCACGGCGATGAGTGCCCGCACCATCATCCCCTTTCCCCGTATCGACGTGGCCGGTGAGCGCCAGGCCGGCCGCGGCAGGGGGCGCGCATCCCGTCGAACGGTTGGCCGGCGCAGCGCACAACGGCAGTGCTCGCGCCACGATTAGGCGTCGCGGTAAAGGAGGAGGGCGACGGAAGCGGCACGCCGCAGTCGCGAGGCGGTCGGCGGCGCCGGCGGCGGAGGCAGAATCTGAGCAGCGCGGGGGGCCGGAGGCGTGCGCGACTGCGAACTGCCTCTAAGGTCCAACTTGCCACTTAGTTGGTTTTGGGCCTTGGGCCGAATTGGAAGGCCTTCTCCTCTTCCATTTCTTACTCGCGTCAGCTAGCAGCCACCGCCGACGGAAACCCTCGAGCTGCCACCAGCCCACCCCATCATGGCGCCGCCGCCGCCCCTGCCCGCCGCCCCCGACGCCCTCGCCGCCGTCCCCGTCGCCCTCGCCGCATTCCCCGCCGCCGCCGCCGCCCCCGCCGCCTTCTCAGCCGTCCCCGATGCCACCGCCCTCGGCCCGGACGCCGACGGCCCTACCGGAGGAGCTCGTCGAGCAGATCCTCCTCCGCTTTCCGCCCGGCGAACCAGCGAGCCTCTTCCGCCCCGCGCTCGTCTGCAAGCCATGGTGCCGCCTCATCTCCGGCCCCTGCTTCCGCCGCAGGTTCCGCGAGCTCCACCGCACACCTCCAATGTTGGGATTCTTCTCCAACAGCCTCTACATGAGCGTGTTGCACTTCGTGCCCACGACCGCCTTCCGCCCGCATCATGCCGAGCGTGGCCACAGGCGCGCGCTGGATGCCCGCCACGGCCGTGTCCTCCTCCATAGGGAAGGCAGGAGCCTTAGCGTCTGGAACCCCATCACGGACGAGGAGTGGAAGGTGCCCTTCCCGCTGCAGTACACGGACAAGGGGGTGTTGAGCTGGACCGCGGTGGTTCTCTGCTCCGCTGCTGGCACCAGCTGCTGTGATCACCTTGATTGCCACCATCGACCCTTCATCGTGGTTTTTGTGGCCTCCTCTGTTTCCATGGGTCATGATGCAGCGGTGACCTTTATGTACACCTACTCATCTAATGCCGCTGCCTGGAGTGAGCCAACATGCGGTCAGCAACCTGGCTACTTTGTTAATCCCTGGATCAGGAGTGTGCTTGTGGGGAATACACTCTATTTTGGGGGTACGTTAAAAAGCAGCACAGCTCTCAAGTACAACATGCAATTGCGTCAAATGTCGTGGATTCAACTACCATCTTAGTGTTCTGCTCTCGCAACAACAGAGGAAGGTGGACTCCGGCTTGCTACTGAACATGGGTACGAACTCTACATCTGGTCGACCAAGGATGCTGATGAAGTAGATGCTAGATGGGAACAAAACAAAGTCATTAAGCTTAACACGCTACTCCCTGTTGATGCCGACTTCACCTCACTTAGTGTGGTTGGCTCCACTGATGATCTCAGTACCATTTTTGTGAGCGTGAAGGATGTGGCCTACGCAATTGATCTAAAGACCGATAAGGTGAAGAAGGTGTATGAGGGCACAACTAAGACCATTGTTCCGTACATGAGCTTCTACACCCCAGGTACAGCTTTGCTTGGTTTTTGGTTTTACAATGTTCAGGGTTCGATAGGCCCCTCGGTATCATAACTTCGATTTTATATCTAACTGGGTTGATCCTACCTACATGTAATTTTCACTTTATTATGGGCAACCTTTGAAACTAATCAGTTACGCCTATGAATTTATTGATCTATGTTTAGCCAAGAAGGTAATATGTAGCTGGAATGAAAATTAAAAAGTAATTACTTGGGTGAGCTTCTACACTTCAGATGCCTTCTGCCTATCTCTAATCATGTTCGTACATAGCCCTCATCCGTCAATGGATGGTGACATCAGTGCTGAACTTAGGGAGGCAGTTATCTTATTGAGTTTGTTCAAGTGTTGATGTAAACTGTTGTTGCTGTGAATAATGAAGTAGTGTTATTTTGTTGGCAAGCAATAAGGGTTCATCCTGGGCAAATTTGAGTCCTCAATCAGCTGATTTTGTTCTCAAAATTTGTAAATTTCTGTAGCATTGGAAGCAGATGGTACAGTTGAAGGACCAAGTGCTGGTGGTTCAAGTGCATGAAAAGCTTAAGGTGCTCATGTGAGGTTCTCAAGCAAGTAGCACGAGGTCTATGGTGGGACAACACTTTTTGCATCAGTGTGATTGGTTGCTGGCCTTGGGCTTTTGTGTTTTTCAAGTAGTAGTTTGTCTTGAACCTTTTAGCTTTATTGTTGTTTCTATCGGGCTTGCATGTAAGCTGTTAATCTCTACATTGTCTGACATGATCTGTGACTATGGGCTCCTGAATTCTTGCTTGTGATGAAATCCTGAAATGTACATTCCTTTTCTTGTTAAAAGATGTAGTCTCAAGAAAATGAGCATTATGAAATCAGATCCTTGCAACTCTCATATGTTCCATGTCCTTTCTACATAAATTTATTTACTTATTTATTTATTGTGCTTCAACATCTTATTGCTTCTAAATGTTTTGATTGGATAACAAGGAATTTGTTAATTTATTGCTGCCATATTTTGCTTGTGTGGCCAACCTGGTAGAAATCCAAAGACTGAGGACAGCTAGTATGTAGCAGTGTTAAACTTCCTAGCTTTATTTGTCTCTAGGTTTATTGGTCTAGTACTAGTATGAAAGTTGTTAACCAATACATTGTCCTACTTTATCTGTGATGTGTTCCAGCATTCCCGCTTGTGATGAAATCTTGAATTTCCATACCATTGCCTCCTTCTAAAACTATTTTTAGGCCTGATAAAATGTGAATTATGAAATCAAAACATTACAATTTCAAATGCTGCATGTCATTCCAGCATAAGTTTATTGTGGTTCAACATCATGTGGCTTCTAATTGATTAGATGATAACTAGACATGATTTACTGTTGTGATGTTTTGCTTTTGTGGCTACTTGGTAGAAATCTAGAGTCGGGACCTTAACCGGGTGACGATGACTTGAGCTATTCATTGTGACTGCTTCCTGGTCAGGGAGGCTGATGACTGTGTGCCACAGGGTATTGGTGAAGCTTTGCTTATTACAGATCCGATACGGCTTCACCCTTCTCTTTGTTTTCTTCACTTTCCTGGATGATTCAGCAGTTATCAGTATGGTTATCTTCTAGAATTCCTGTCTGAATGGAACACAGTTGTAGCAGATGCTGATGACAAATGTGCGTCATGAAGGATGACCAATGTCAGGCATCCGTTTGACTTGTGGAAGACATATTATGTCTTTTTTTTTTAAAAAAAAAGGAAACCATCTTTTGTGTTTAATTGGCAGTGCCTCTCTCCTTTTGGGAATGAAGTGTGTGATGCTGAAGTCAACTTTGCCCGTGTTCTGGTTCAATGTTCAGTAAACTAGCATCTGGGGGCAGGGGCAAACGGCTATCTATGGTTCAGTTGAGTTTCAGTATGCCAATGTGCTGTGTCTGTATGCGTGTGTGGTGAACAAATTGAAGAGCTCCTGAAGAAGTACATACAGAAATGGTTCATTGGTTCTGTTTTGGTGAGGCCTGTGAAGGATGGAAAAGCTTGAAGTTGTATTTTTTTTTCTTTCGTTCTGTCTAAAGGATATATAGCAGAATTCATGATGGAGATTCTGAGAGACACTGCAAGATGTCTAGCACATGGGTCACATGTATTTTGAAGTCAGGCGCAAGTCGCAAGTTCCGATTGAACTTGATAGAACTGTTTAGGTTGATCAGTCAGCAAATTAAATGACAGGTCGGGGGCCTTTGGGGTTGTGTGAAATTTCCTACTGTATCTTTTTCTCATGGTGTTTTTGCTTGAGTTGCACTTGAAGTTATTAACAAAAAAAAAACGCATTTAAAAGTAGTTGTGTGAATTAGTGAGTATCTATTTATCTCTGCATATCTATGTAGCACATAACCCGATTATTTATTTTTAACTACAAAGGTAGTCAACAAAGCAATAACAGAAAATCAAAATTTCAGTTAAACCATAGTTCAGTCATTCAGAGTAACGCTAGAGCGAGAATGAAAAATGCCATGTTTTCAGCTCTAGTACGGATGATCTGAAGCCCGGCCTCATTGCATCCTTGCTCACAATACTTCTTGTGTTAGTTGAATTTCAATCTTCTGCACTTGCCCGGGGCTATCAGTGTGACATTTTTGCTTCATTCTGGGATTAGCAACTTGAGTGTATTCTGAACCTGCTGAATAGATATGATGAGAGCACGAACCCTAGTCGTCCAAGCCTGGGAACCCTCGAGCGCCCGCACCATCGTCCCCTCGACGTGGCCGGTGAGCGCCAGGTCGGCCGCTGCAGGGGTGTGCGTGCATCCCGTCGAGATGTTGGCCGGCGCGGCGCACCATGGCAGTTCCCTCGCCACGCTTGGGCGTCGCAGTAAGGGAGAGGAAAAGGTCAGCGGAAGAGGCGGTCGCGGCGGCGGAATCTGAGCAGCGCGGGGAGCCGGCTGCAAATATGGGCATGCACGGCCCGGTGGCGGCCCGGCCTACTAAGTGCAAAGAGCCTCACGCCCCCACGGCCCACCCCCGAACCCCCTAACTCCCTTCCCCTCCGGCCCTCCCCACGCCGCACTCGCTCCTCTGCGCCGCCCGCACCACCGGGCGTCCACGCCCCCAGCACCGGCCTCGAGCGTGCCGGCAGCCGCCCTCCGCCTCCACGCCCTCGCGTCCTTCGCCGGATCCGCGGCATGGGAGCTCACCGGCGCCGCCGCCTCCTCCTGTAAGGCCTAACTTGTCAGTCAGAGCCGCTCCTCAACCTTGGTTTGTTTGGGCATTAGGCCGAATTGGCAGCCCTTCTCCTCTTCCATTCTTCTTTCTCGCTTCAGCTAGCAGCTGTACCCCCACGAAACCCTCGAGCCGCCACCAGCCAACCCCCGTCATGGCTCCGCCGCCACCGCCACCGCCCTCGCCCCGGACGCCGGCGGCCCTACTGGAAGAGCTTGTCGAGCAGATCCTCCTCCGCTTCCCGCCCGGCGAACCGGCGAGCCTCGTCTGCAAGTGCTGGCGCCGCCTCGTCTCCAGCCCCGGCTTCCGCCGCCGCTTCGGGGAGTTCCACCGCACCCCGCCGATGCTGGGGATGTTCTGCAACAAAGGCTTCATCAGCGTGCCGCACTTCGTGCCCACGACCGCCTTCCGCCCGCGTCATGCCGAGCGTCGCTACTGGCGCGCACTGGATTGCCGCCACGGCCGTGTCCTCCTCCATGGGAAAGGCACATGCCTTAGCGTCTGGGACCCCATCACGGACGAGGAGTGGAAGGTACCCTTCCCGCCGCAGTACACGGACACGGAGGTGTTGAGCTGGAACGCGGCGGTTCTCTGCTCCGCTGCTGGTGCCGGCGGCTGTGATCACCTTGATTGCCACCGTCGACCCTTCATCGTGGTTTTTGTGGCCTCTGTTCGCATGGGCCCTGATGCATCGGTGACCTTTATCTACACCTACTCATCTAATGCCGCTGCCTGGAGTGAGCCAACTTGCGCTCAGCAACCTCTCTACTTCGTCCATCCCAAGATAAGGAGTGCGCTTGTGGGGAATACGCTCTATTTTGGGCATCTGTCAAAAAGCAGCACAGCTCTCAAGTACAACCTGCAATTGCGTCAAATGTCCTGGATTCAACTACCATCTTCATTGCCTTTTCGTTGTTTGTGTGCTCTCACAACAATGGAGGATGGTGGACTGCGGTTCGCTGTTGAACATGTGTACAAACTCTACATCTGGTCGACGAAGGATGCTGATGAAGTAGATACTAGATGGGAACAAAACAAAGTCATTGAGCTTAACAAGCTGCTCCCTGTTGATGCCGACTTAACCAAACTAGATGTGGTTGGCTCCATGGATGATCTCAGTACCATTTTCGTGAGCGTGGATGATGCAGCCTACGCAATTGATCTGAAGACCTATAAGGCGAAGAAGGTGTGTGAGGGCAGAACCGACACCATTGTTCCATACATGAACTTCTACACCCTAGGTACAGCTTTGCTTGGTTTTTGGTTTTACAATGTTCAGGGTTCAATAGGCTCCTCGATATCATATTTATGAAACTGCAATCTTATATATAACTGGGTTGATCCTACCTAAATGTTTTTTTTTAATTTCTTATGGGCAACCTTTGAAACTAATCAGATATGCCTATGAATTTATTGGTCTATGATGAGCCAAGAAGGTAAATATGTAGCTGGAGTTGATAATTAAAAAGTAATTACTTGGGTGATTTCTACACTTATATGCTTCTGCCTATCTCTAATCATGTTTATTGGTAACCCTCATCTGTCAATGGATGGTGACATCGGTGCTAAACTTAGGGAGTCAGTTATCTTATTGAGTTTGCAAGTGTTGATGTTAACTGTTGTTGCTGTGAATGAGTAAGTAGTGTTATTTTGTTGGCAAGCAATAAGTCTTCATCTAGGGCAAATTTGAGTCCTCAATCAGCTGATGTTCTCAAAATTTGTAAATTCTGCAAGCAGATAATACAGGTGATGGTGGCTCAAGTGCATGAAAAGATTAAGCTGCTCATGTGAGGTTCTCGAGCAAGGGAAAACCGGGTATTAGTAGTAATTTTAAGTAGCATGAGATCTATGGTGGGATCACCTTTTGCATCAGTGAGATTGGTGCTGGCCTTGGGCTTTTGTGTTTTTCAAGTAGTAGTTTCTCTTGAACATTTTAACTTTATCGTTGGTTCTATCAGGCTTGTATGTAAGCTGTAAACCCCTACATTTTTCTACTTGATCTGTGACTGTATTTGCTCGAGCATTCCTGCTTGTGATGAAATCCCGAAATGCAGATATCAATCCTTGTTAAAAAGGTGTAGTCTCAAGAAAATGAGCATTATGTAATTGATCATCTCAACTTCGTATGTTTATTATTGTTCCTACATGAATTTAAATTTTTTTTTTACTTCAACATCTTGTCGCTTCTAAATGATTGGATAACCAGGAACTTGTCAATTTATTGCTGCGATATTTTTGCTTGTGTGGCCAACTTGGTAGAAAACCAGAGACTGAGAGACAGCTTATTCATGTGTGAATCTGAAAACCACAATGCAGTGGCGAGAAGACCATGCGACACAATTTAGTTTGTGTGCATTTCAGGTGAACGCCAAGGGAAAAAAAGGTAATGTCTTTAGAGAATAATAACAGTATACATGAGTGCAGCAGGTGCTGATGGTGAATCATGGTTGGTCTTGTTCGTTGAATGCATATCACAAAGCATGAGCAATGTCCAGGTTTCTGTTTTGACATGCTGAACCAAACCTATTATTGTTCTCTGTTTGATTGGCAGTGCCTCTCTCCTTTTTGGGAATGAAGTGTGTGATGCTGAAGTCAACTTTGCCCGTGTTCTGGTTCAGTTTCAGTAAACTAGCGGCTATGAATAAGTTGAAGAGTTCCTGATTCCTGATAAGTACGTACAGAAATTCACCTTTGGTTCTGTTTCTGTGTGGCCTGTGAAGGATGAGGCTGCAAACTTGTCCACTGACACATGGACCTCGATGGCGTTCATTGAGGCATATAAACCACTACCTCGATTGAAGTCGAATCTCTTGGGAGTTTGGTTTTGGTCCAAGAGCAGCATGAATGAACAAGATGACACAACGAACACAGAATACTACTCTGAAACGCTGTCAAATGCATGTACGTACAGTTTATCTGCAGCACGTATGTTATCCAGATTTTTTTGTCCTATATGGTGATTTAATTTTCTATTCTCCTGCGCATGGTGAATTATGCTTTCTTTTTACAAGTGAATTTTGCTTCTTCAGTGTGACTCATCGACGAAACCCTGTGTTTTTGTCTGATGTGATGAAGAGGAGATACAGCGGCTGCGCAGTTGGGCCGATCTGAGTTTCCAACGGGCCTACATCTCCACCAGGGCCCATCATAATTCGGACGCCGGGCCCAACTGGCAGAGCCCAATGTTCTTCCGTCTCCATTGGACACTGGTTCCTGTCGTGCCATTTCCCCCAAACCACCCGCAGCATCAAATCCTCGCTCCGCCGCCGCCGCCTGCTTCGGAGTTCGCCCAAGGAAGCGCCATGCCGCCGCCGCCGTCGCCGCTGGTGGATGATCTCGTGGAGGAGGTGCTCCTCCGCTTCCCGCCGAAGGACCCCGCGGCGCTTGTCCGCGCCGCGCTCGTCTGCAAGCGCTGGCGCCGCCTCGTCTCCGGCCCCGGCTTCCGCCGCCGCTTCAGCAAGTTCCACCACACCCCGCCGATGCTGGGTATGTTCTGCAACCGAGAGATCATCCGCGTGTCGCACTTCGTGCCCACGACCGCCTTCCGCCCGCATCATGCCGAGCGTGGCCCGATGGCGGTGGATGCCCGCCACGGCCGTGTCCTCCTCCATCGGAAAGGCAGGGGCCTTAGCGTCTGGGACCCCATCACGGATGAGGAGTGGAAGCTGCCCTTCCCGCCGCAGTGCACCGGGGTGTTGAACTGGATCGGGGCGGTTCTCTGCTCCGCTGCTGCTGGCGCCGGCGGCTGTGATCACCTTGATTGCCACCGTGGACCCTTCACCGTGGTTTTTGTGGCATCTGTTCGCATGGGCTTTAATTCAGTGGTGACCTTTATCTACACCTACTCATCTAATGCCGCTGCCTGGAGTGAGCCAACCTACCGTCAGCACCCTTGCAACTTTGTCAATCCCTGGATAAGGAGTGCGCTTGTGGGGAATACGCTCTATTTTGGGCATCTGTTAAAAAGCAGCACAGCTCTCAAGTACAACATGCAATTGCGTCAAATGTCGTGGATTCAACTGCCATCTTTATCCCCTTATCGTCGTCTGTCTGCTCTCACAACAACAGAGGACGGTGGACTACGGTTCGCTGTTGAACTTGGGGGCAAACTCTACAACTGGTCAACGAAGGATGCTGATGAAGAAGATACTAGATGGGAAGAAAACAGAGTCATTGAGCTTAACACGCTGCTCCCTGTTGATGCTGACTTAACCAAACTAGATGTGGTTGGCTGCATGGATGATCTCGGTACCATTTTCGTGAGCGTGGATGATGCAGCCTACGCAATTGATCTGAAGACCAATAAGGCGAAGAAGGTGTACTGGGGCACAATCGACACCATTGTTCCGTACGTGAGCTTCTACACCCCAGGTAAATGTTTGCTTAGTTTCTGGTTTACAATGTTCATGGTTCAATAGGCTCCTCAATATCGTATTTCTTAAAGTGCAATATTATATCTATCTAGGTTGATCGTACCTAAATGTTTTTAATTTATTATGGGCAAGCTTTGAAACTAATCAGCTATGCCTATGAATTTAGTGATAATTAAAAATCAGTTACTTGGGTGAGCTTCTTCTACACTTCAGAATTTGGATGCCTTCTGTGTATCTCTAATCATGTTCATCTGTGGCCCTCATGTGTCAATCGATGATGATATATGTGCTATACTTAGGGATGCAGTTATCTTATTGAGCTTGTGCTAGTGTTGATGCTGACTGTTGTTGCTGTGAATAATGAAGTACTGTTATTTCGTTGGCAAGCAATAAAGGTTCATCCAGGGCAAATTTGAGTCCTCAATCAGCTGATATTGTTCACAAAATTTGTAAATTTCTGTAGCACTGGAAGCAGATGGTACAGGTGAAGGACCAAGTGCTGGTGGCTCAAGTGCATGAAAAGCTTAAGGTGCTCATGTGAGGTTCCCAAGCAAGTAGCACGAGGTCTATTGTGGGACAGCACTTTTCGCATTAGTTAGATTGGTTCTGTCCTTGGGCTTTTGTGTTTTTCAAGTAGTAGTTTATCTTGAACCTTTTAGCTTTATTGTTGGTTCTATCGGGCTGGTTCTGTCCTTGAGCTTTTGTGTTTTTCAAGTAGTAGTTTATCTTGAATCTTTTAGTTTTAGCTTTATCGTTGGTTCTATCGGGCTTGTATGTAAGCTGTTAATGTCTACATTGTCCGTCTTGATTTGTGACTATGTGCTCCAGAATTCCTGCTTGTGATGAAATCTGCTTCTGTTTTTTACTAGGTGCCCGTCAGCTCTGCTCCTGTTTTTTTGTTTTTGTTTTTTTTTATAAAATCTGCTTTTGGGTTTTGGCCCGAGTGCAAGTGGCAAGGCGCAGTTGGGAACACGTAGCATGCTCAAATTTGTTGATGTTATACCTTGCTTCAGGCAACATGTTTGTTCTTCTCCTGCGTGTGCAAGTTTCTTGAGGATTCTTCTCCTGCGTGTGCGAGTTTCCTCTGCGTTTCAACATCACACAACCGCTAGTCAACTGCAGAACCTTTTTTTGAAGCACAATATTCTGTTCTGTTTTGTTGTTTATGACTTTATTAGATTGAAAAGGGACATACTGTGGTGTTAAACACACAATATCACTTTTCACAATTCACATGAAATCAGGTAATAAGCACCATTAAACACACAATCTCACTCTTCGCATGCTAAAATTAAGTTAGCACTGTTCCACTTATGCAGTCTAAGACCCGTCTAAGTGGGAGCTTCATAAGAGTTTCATCTGCATTAAATAGGTTGCCACATTGGTTTTTTTATGACATGACAATGTATTTAAGAAAATAGAGAAGAAATTAGTTTTATGGGGACAAAACTCTCTTGATACGATTACTAACTCTTTATGAGTCATGAAATTAAATGCTTATAAAACTTTCATTGAGAGTGAGTGTTCTATTCGAGTTTCATTTCATTATAAGGGCCTGTTTAACAGGGCTCTAGCTCTGAAAACGCAACTCCAGAGCTGGTGCTCCACCATGGAGTAGCTCTATAGCGGAGCTGATCTCCCACCAAACCGTTTTGTAGAGCTTTAGCTCTGAGATGGACTTATGTGTAATTATGAAAACATATTCAGGGGACCAAATCGAAAAAATATGCTTTCTTCCTGAGCTCGTGGCTGTGCATCGCGAGAGGTCATGGCGGGCATCCCGTGCGACTAGGCAGCGGGGCGCGGCCATGACTGTCCTCTTGCACGCCAGGGTGTCGGCGAAGGGAGCAGGTGGCCTCTTGCGTGCCAGGGCTGGCAGGGGAAGGGCCGGTGGGCAGAGAGGCAGGGGCTTGCTGGACTCCCACGCACCGGAGGTGGGCGGCGAGGCACGAGGCCGGTGGCACGTCGGTGTGGGCGCGGGGCGCGGCAATGCTGGGTGAGCGCGGCTAGAGCTCGCGCGGCCATGCCGCGACCGGAGCTTGCACGGGGAGCTTATGCGGCCGGCGGCGCGGGGCTGATGGAGCCAGCGTGGTGCGAGCACGACTGGAGCGGGCGTTGCCCGCGTGGAGAGCGCGGCGGCGCTGTTCTTTGGGAAAGAGACGAAGCGGAGGAGTCCACGGAAAAATAGAAAGAACCAGTATCTTTTGTGTAACTCGTGGCTGGATAATTTTCACCAACTCCACGAAATTAGAGTTCTCCGAGCACCTCTTGAGGTGCTCCGTGGATTTAGTGGATCTGGGAGCTACATCCATGTTTTCTGCAGATATAGAGTTCGTAGAGTTGAGACGTTTGGCTGAAAAAATTGAGAGTGGAACTGTTTTTTAATCTAGAGCTGCGTAGAGCTCTGCAAACATGCCCTAAATAACATGACACTCTTAAAAATGATGCTACCAGATTATCCGCAAAGACGGGCCTAAATTAAGTAGTAAAATTAAAACCAATGCAGCCGAAGTATCCTCGATCCACAGAGATTTCCATCCATAAATAAAAAATGCTAATCCCTGTTTCAAAATTAAAATAAGCAAATTTTTTTTTACAAGAACCAGAATATATTACTAGCAGCAAGCAGCTGCAATGATGTTTACATCAGGCAAGTCCACAGTAAGTAAAGCTTGCAGCTTGAATTTTAGTGGAAGGTTACCGTACCTAACTGTTTGGAGCCTAGCGCTCGTGTAGTCGCCACGAGCCGCGCTCCCACTGGCTCACGTGCCCAGCCACGTCTGGCCCCACCCCCTGACACACCTCACATTCTCCGCTCCCCTGCACCTGGTTCACCAGCACCGCAAGCTCCAGCCACCCAGCCAGCCCGTGTCCGTCCGTGCGCGCGGTCCACGGAGAAAACGCTTCGTGCTCCTCCGCTCCCTTTTATGCGCCGCGGCTGCCACGGCCCCTACCCATTCCTCTCCTCGCTCCCCTTCCCGTCGATTCCTCCCATTCCATTCCACTCGCCGTCCCGTGTTGGGCTCGCCGAATCCAAGCCCTAGCCCATGGCGAATGCGGCCTCCGCGTCGTCGCCGGGGGCCGGGCCCTCCTCCTCCTCCTCGCCGCATGCCAGCGGAGGCGTGGGCGGGGGCACGCCGCGGCAGCGGCAGGGCCGGCCCGCGCGCGCCGGCTCCGACCCGCTCCTCATCGTCTGCGGCTGCTTCAGCGTCGTCACGGTGGCCACCGCGCTGCTCTGCGTCGCCGTCAACGTCGTCTCCGCCGTCCAGTCCTTCCGCGCCGGCTCCGACGTGCGTGGCCCGCACGCCCCAGTGCCACTTTCCCCTTCTCGTCGTCGTCGCCCGACGCCCGCCCTGGGGAGCTGCTGATTCGTTTGTTGAATTGCCCCTCCGCAGATATTCGGGGGCATATTCCGGTGCTACGCCGTCGTCTTCTCGCTCTTCGTCGCCGTCCTCGAGACCGAGTGGGGGTTCATCATCCGCTTCTGGAAGGTTGGTTGGTTGCTCCGCTTTCTGTCTCCGCCGTACAACCTACCTCTGGCTTGATTTGGACTATGAGATGCCGCGAATTCGTTGTGATGTTACCCACACGACGGGATTATTCAATTGGATCCTGCTTGGGCGCTATCTGACTGAGTGTGGAACTTTAGGTGATGTACATTGCTGCACGATTTAGTCAGTTGGGGCACTTGGTACTGGTAGACTGCGCTAAAGCAGTGAGCGTAGTATGCTACTCTGCTTCTCTTGTTACTGTGTTTGATATGAACATTTCCGTTCATTTGATATGAGTTGTCAATTGGAGCCTGCCTGATTGATCGCTATCTGATTGATTATCAAATGTTAGGTAATGTACAATGCTACACAATTTAGTCAATCGGGGCACTTGGTAGACTGCACCACTGTAGGGAGGTTTCTAGTAGTCTGCTACTCTGTTTGTCTCATTACTGTGTTTGATATAATCATATGAAACATCTCCGTTCATTTTGGTCAGTTTACAAATCTATTAGTCAGTTAACATTTGCAGCATGTCTGATTTCTATGTATAGTGCAACATTGGATTCATTTTGGTTCAGTTTCCATGTCATGCTTACGATGTTCAACCCCCACAATATTGATCTTTCGAAAAACCCCACAATATTATGTGCTTCGTGTCAAGGAGCGCCTGTGCACTAATGCTGTATGGATGCCCAGTGCTTGACACGATTTTAGGCAACTACTGTGTTTATACCATTTATCAAAAACAAAAAAAAACCTGCTGTGTTTACCAGTAAAGATAATTTTGCAAGTTTATTAGGTAGTGGTTTGCTATGTTCTGATGTTGTTTTCATAATCTGCTCTTTACTGTTTCAGTCAATAAATGCGATTTGGTCCTTAGGTTCTGCAAGTTAGTGAGGCTATCTTAGTATTTTCTTGATTTTGCTGCCTTGTTCGTTAAGTGATGTCTTTAATTGTTATGTGATCAGATATTTGAATATTGGCCTGCACGGGGAATGCTCCAGATCTTGTAAGTATTCTTTATGACCATATGTTTCTGTTTCCTCTAATTTGGTTTCCAAGACTCGGCAATCGATCTGTGTTTATTCATTTGAATGTATAGTTGAGTAATTCACTTATGCTTGGTGCTCATCGAGATATAGGAAGTGTTTGATATCTTTTTCTTTCGCAAGTAGTAGAACAAAATAGACATCAGAGGAAGTTGCAGATGTGACGTTGAAGCATTGATTTGTATTGTTCAGTTTATTGTTTTGTGAAATAATTTTTTTTTTGCTTACAATGTCAACTCAAAACTCGGTTTCTCCATAAATCTGGACCAAGATTTGGTGAGCAACAATAATCTTCATACCTTAGTTTGGTATTAAGGCCATAGTAGTGTTGTGTTAATGTCAGTTATGAGCAATTCCAACCTTCATACAGTATTTCAACATTCTCTTATGGCATATAAATGTCAGTTTCATGCAGTTTTATTCTTCTGTCGATGCATTGTTGTCCTCACATGTGCAGACCTCTCCTATCTATGTTAGCGTGCACTGTTGCGAGAATACTTTTCTGGTTAATCGAATGTGCAATATCATCTTGTCTTTGCCTCAACCCTGAAATGTCTCCTTTTAATCCAGATTTTCCAAACTTACATAGTTTTCAACCTGGGTGATTACAAATGAAATAATAATGTTACATGTGTTGGCCCTCTACTCAACTCCCAGGTGAGCAGCACCGGCACTTCTTCCCTCCTCTCCTCTCTTGCTCCAAGGTAGAAGAAGAGCTGAGCTCTCAGCTCACACACACACACACAGGCAACAGCAGTGGCCGAAGGCCTGAGAAATGAATGTGAGGCAAAAGACTGCCTTTGATAGATTGCATAGCATAGGTATATATACAAGCCTCATACCAACTATGGTACCTGAGGTATGGCTGAGTACAGCCCCAACTACTCCTAGTACAGATGAAGTAAGCCATGGACATGGCTGTCTACTTCTACTCCTAGAAGACCTATTGCCATACTGCTGCAGTACCAAGGGTACAACTGCTCCTTGACTGCAAGCAGGGGAGAGTGGAGGATCAGCAGATTACTTCTAACAGTTCTTCCCCTAAGCCTGCTGTCCTCACTTGACCACCACCATGCCGATCAACCCCCTCAGCTCCTGGAACCGAAGCCGGCCGAGTGGCTTGGTGAGGATGTCAGCGAGCTGCCGGCCGGAGTCGACGAACTCGATGACCAATTGTCCTCCATCGACACAGTCACGGATGAAGTGGAACTTCACGTCGATGTGCTTGCTTCTGACGTGGAGGACAGGATTCTTTGCCAGCGCGATCGCTGGCTGGTTGTCCACCTTCAGCGCCGGCGGGCGAGCCTCAACTCCGGTGAGCTCACCCAGCAGCCGGCGCAGCCAAACCACCTGGCAAGCCGCCGTGGCCGCTGCGACGTACTCTGCCTCGCAGGTCGACAGCGCCACCATCTTCTGCTTCAGGGACTGCCACGCGATTGGCGACGCACCGAGGAAGACAAGCACGCCGGAAGTGCTCCGCCGCCCGTCCACGTCCCCAGCCATGTCTGCATCACTGTACGCCGTGATCCCCGGCTCGCCATCCCTGGCCTTGGGCGGAGCCTCGCTGAACGCCGTCAGCTGGAGGCCGCCGTGCTTGGGGAAGACGATCCCCATCTCCAATGTGCCCTGGACGTAGCGGAGCAGCCGCTTGACCGCCGTCCAGTGGTCCTCTCTTGGGTCCTCCATGAACCGGCTCACGTATCCGACCGCGAACGCGATGTCCGGTCGCGTGTGCGTGAGCCAGCGTAACCCGCCGACGATGCTTCGGTAGAGCGTAGCATCCATCTTCGCCGCCGTGCTTGCCCGCGAGAGCTTGATCCGCTCCTCCATGGGTGTGGCCACAACCTTGCAGCCCGCCATGCCTGCCCGCTCCAACAGCTTCAGCGCGTAGGCGCGCTGCCCGAGCTTCACTGCATCTGCGCTCTGCTTCACCTCAATGCCGAGGTAATACGATAGAGCTCCTAGGTCGCTCATGCGGAACTTGGCGCCCATCTCCTCCTTGAACCGCGCAATGTCCTGCGCGCGTGCCCCGGTGACGATGAGGTCGTCGACGTACACCCCGACGATGAGTTCCTCCTTCCCCCGTCGTCGGGTGTACAGCGCGTGCTCGGTGACGCAGCGTGCGAACCCGAGCTCCGCCATGGTGGCGTCGAGCTTGGCGTTCCACGCCCTCGGCGCCTGCCGCAGCCCGTACAGGGCCTTCCTGAGGCGCAGCACCTTGTGCTCAGCGCCCTTCACCACGAACCCCGGCGCCTGCTTGACATAGACCACCTCCGCCAAGTCGCCATTGAGAAAGGCAGACTTGACGTCGAGGTGGTGGACTTGCCAGTCCTTGGCCGCCGCGAGCGCGAGGAGGAGCCGCACCGACTCCATCCGCGCCACTGGCGCGAACACCTCCTCGAAGTCAATTCCCTCGCGTTGCACGAAACCGCGCGCCACCAGGCGTGCCTTGTGCTTGACGACGGCGCCACGTTCATCCTTCTTGACCTTATAGACCCACTTGAGTCCGATCGGCCGGCAACCCGACGGCGGATCGACCAAGTCCCAGGTCTTGTTGGCTTCGATCGCCTTCATCTCCTCGATCATGGCCCGCCGCCACTCCGCGTCGCGCTCCGCAACCGCGAACGTGGCTGGCTCCTCCGCGCTCATGAGCAGGAGTGCTTGATCGTCGTCGAGCAGGCGTGCAGCCAGTCCTGGCACCGGTGCGTTGCCGACGACATTGTCGACGCGCCGGAACCGGACCTCCTCTCCTTCGTGGAACGCGTCCACGAACTCGTCGAGATTGGACGGTGGAGTAGCGTACTCCACCATCGATGCTCCCGGCGTCCCCTGTTCGTGCAAAACAGGGGGGGAGTCCGCCATTGGCCCTGGCGAGCTGTAGTGCCCTGCTCCCGGCGGGCTAGGTGGTTCCATCCCCTCCGCTGCCGTGGGCTCTGCCGCTTCCCCGGCCGCCGGCTCCCCTCCTGCTGCTTCCCCGGTCGTTGGAGCCTGCTCCGCCTCGCCGTGACCGTGCACCACCAGCCGCTCCACGACGAACGTGTCTCCAAGCCCCTGGCCCTGCTCCGCCCCCAACTCCTCGGCATTCCAGTCCCAAGCCGCCGCCTCGTCGAAGACGACATCCCTGGACACCAGCACCTTGCCCCTCGCCGGATCGTACAACCGGTAGGCTTTGGATCCTTCCTCGTAGCCGAGGAACACCGCCTTCGTGCTCCTGTCTTCAAGCTTGCCGAGGCCGGGCTTGGTTGCCTTGACATGGCCGACGCACCCGAACGTGCGCATGAACACCACGTTCGGCTTGCGCCCGTGCCAAGCCTCGAACGGAGTTTGCCCCTTCAGGGCCTTCGTGGGCGCGCGGTTTAGGATGAAGACCGCCGTCGTCACGGCCTCGCCCCAGAACGTCGCCGGCATCTTCTTCGCTTTCATCATGGAGCGCGCCATGCCGACGATCGTCTGATTTCGGCGCTCCACCACACCGTTCTGCTGCGGTGAGTAGGGCGCGGTGAGGTGGCGCCCCACCCCCTCCTCGGCGCAGTAGGTGGCAAATTCCACCGCCGTGAATTCACCGCCGCGGTCGGTCCTCAAGACCCGGAGCTTCTTCCCGGACTCCGCCTCAGCTCGAGCCTTGAACTGCTTGATGGCGTCTGCTGCCTCGTCCTTGGTCGCCAGAAGCCGCAACCACATGAAGCGACTGTGGTCGTCGACAAGCAACAGAAAGTACCTGCGCCCACCATGCGTTGCCGGTGTGATCGGCCCGCAAAGGTCCCCATGGACCAGCTCGAGCGGATCCACCGCACGGTAGCGCGCAGCCTTGGGGAACGACAGTCTTCTCTGCTTCCCGGCGAGGCAGCTGTCGCAGAGCTCCCCTGCGTGCTTGATGCGTGGCATGCCAGTCACCATCTTCTCCATCCGGCCTAGAGCGTCGAAGCTCAGGTGGCCGAACCGGCCGTGTCCTCCTCCATCGGAAAGGCAGGGGCCTTAGCGTCTGGGACCCCATCACGGATGAGGAGTGGAAGCTGCCCTTCCCACCGCAGTGCACGGGGGTGTTGAACTGGACCGGGGCGGTTCTCTGCTCCGCTGCTGCTGGCGCCGGCGGCTGTGATCACCTTGATTGCCACCGTGGACCCTTCACCGTGGTTTTTGTGGCCTCTGTTCGCATGGGCTTTAATGCAGTGGTGACCTTTATCTACACCTACTCATCTAATGCCGCTGCCTGGAGTGAGCCAACCTACCGTCAGCACCCTTGCAACTTTGTCAATCCCTGGATAAGGAGTGCGCTTGTGGGGAATACGCTCTATTTCGGGCATCTGTTAAAAAGCAGCACAGCTCTCAAGTACAACATGCAATTGCGTCAAATGTCGTGGATTCAACTGCCATCTTTATCCCCTTATCGTCGTCTGTCTGCTCTCACAACAACAGAGGACGGTGGACTACAGTTCGCTGTTGAACTTGGGGGCAAACTCTACAACTGGTCAACGAAGGATGCTGATGAAGAAGATACTAGATGGGAAGAAAACAGAGTCATTGAGCTTAACACACTGCTCCCTGTTGATGCTGACTTAACCAAACTAGACGTGGTTGGCTGCATGGATGATCTCAGTACCATTTTCGTGAGCGTGGATGATGCAGCCTACGCAATTGATCTGAAGACCAATAAGGCGAAGAAGGTGTACGGGGGCACAATCGACACCATTGTTCCGTACGTGAGCTTCTACACCCCAGGTAAATGTTTGCTTAGTTTCTGGTTTACAATGTTCATGGTTCAATAGGCTCCTCAATATCGTATTTCTTAAAGTGCAATATTATATCTATCTAGGTTGATCGTACCTAAATGTTTTTAATTTATTATGGGCGAGCTTTGAAACTAATCAGCTATGCCTATGAATTTAGTGATAATTAAAAATCAGTTACTTGGGTGAGCTTCTTCTACACTTCAGAATTTGGATGCCTTCTGTGTATCTCAATCGATGGTGATATATGTGCTATACTTAGGGATGCAGTTATCTTATTGAGCTTGTGCTAGTGTTGATGCTGACTGTTGTTGCTGTGAATAATGAAGTACTGTTATTTCGTTGGCAAGCAATAAAGGTTCATCCAGGGCAAATTTGAGTCCTCAATCAGCTGATATTGTTCACAAAATTTGTAAATTTCTGTAGCACTGGAAGCAGATGGTACAGGTGAAGGACCAAGTGCTGGTGGCTCAAGTGCATGAAAAGCTTAAGGTGCTCATGTGAGGTTCCCAAGCAAGTAGCACGAGGTCTATTGTGGGACAGCACTTTTCGCATTAGTTAGATTGGTTCTGTCCTTGGGCTTTTGTGTTTTTCAAGTAGTAGTTTATCTTGAACCTTTTAGCTTTATTGTTGGTTCTATCGGGCTGGTTCTGTCCTTGAGCTTTTGTGTTTTTCAAGTAGTAGTTTATCTTGAATCTTTTAGTTTTAGCTTTATCGTTGGTTCTATCGGGCTTGTATGTAAGCTGTTAATGTCTACATTGTCCGTCTTGATTTGTGACTATGTGCTCCAGAATTCCTGCTTGTGATGAAATCTGCTTCTGTTTTTTACTAGGTGCCCGTCAGCTCTGCTCCTGTTTTTTTGTTTTTGTTTTTTTTTATAAAATCTGCTTTTGGGTTTTGGCCCGAGTGCAAGTGGCAAGGCGCAGTTGGGAACACGTAGCATGCTCAAATTTGTTGATGTTATACCTTGCTTCAGGCAACATGTTTGTTCTTCTCCTGCGTGTGCAAGTTTCTTGAGGATTCTTCTCCTGCGTGTGCGAGTTTCCTCTGCGTTTCAACATCACACAACCGCTAGTCAACTGCAGAACCTTTTTTTGAAGCACAATATTCTGTTCTGTTTTGTTGTTTATGACTTTATTAGATTGAAAAGGGACATACTGTGGTGTTAAACACACAATATCACTTTTCACAATTCACATGAAATCAGGTAATAAGCACCATTAAACACACAATCTCACTCTTCGCATGCTAAAATTAAGTTAGCACTGTTCCACTTATGCAGTCTAAGACCCGTCTAAGTGGGAGCTTCATAAGAGTTTCATCTGCATTAAATAGGTTGCCACATTGGTTTTTTTATGACATGACAATGTATTTAAGAAAATAGAGAAGAAATTAGTTTTATGGGGACAAAACTCTCTTGATACGATTACTAACTCTTTATGAGTCATGAAATTAAATGCTTATAAAACTTTCATTGAGAGTGAGTGTTCTATTCGAGTTTCATTTCATTATAAGGGCCTGTTTAACAGGGCTCTAGCTCTGAAAACGCAACTCCAGAGCTGGTGCTCCACCATGGAGTAGCTCTATAGCGGAGCTGATCTCCCACCAAACCGTTTTGTAGAGCTTTAGCTCTGAGATGGACTTATGTGTAATTATGAAAACATATTCAGGGGACCAAATCGAAAAAATATGCTTTCTTCCTGAGCTCGTGGCTGTGCATCGCGAGAGGTCATGGCGGGCATCCCGTGCGACTAGGCAGCGGGGCGCGGCCATGACTGTCCTCTTGCACGCCAGGGTGTCGGCGAAGGGAGCAGGTGGCCTCTTGCGTGCCAGGGCTGGCAGGGGAAGGGCCGGTGGGCAGAGAGGCAGGGGCTTGCTGGACTCCCACGCACCGGAGGTGGGCGGCGAGGCACGAGGCCGGTGGCACGTCGGTGTGGGCGCGGGGCGCGGCAATGCTGGGTGAGCGCGGCTAGAGCTCGCGCGGCCATGCCGCGACCGGAGCTTGCACGGGGAGCTTATGCGGCCGGCGGCGCGGGGCTGATGGAGCCAGCGTGGTGCGAGCACGACTGGAGCGGGCGTTGCCCGCGTGGAGAGCGCGGCGGCGCTGTTCTTTGGGAAAGAGACGAAGCGGAGGAGTCCACGGAAAAATAGAAAGAACCAGTATCTTTTGTGTAACTCGTGGCTGGATAATTTTCACCAACTCCACGAAATTAGAGTTCTCCGAGCACCTCTTGAGGTGCTCCATGGATTTAGTGGATCTGGGAGCTACATCCATGTTTTCTGCAGATATAGAGTTCGTAGAGTTGAGACGTTTGGCTGAAAAAATTGAGAGTGGAACTGTTTTTTAATCTAGAGCTGCGTAGAGCTCTGCAAACATGCCCTAAATAACATGACACTCTTAAAAATGATGCTACCAGATTATCCGCAAAGACGGGCCTAAATTAAGTAGTAAAATTAAAACCAATGCAGCCGAAGTATCCTCGATCCACAGAGATTTCCATCCATAAATAAAAAATGCTAATCCCTGTTTCAAAATTAAAATAAGCAAATTTTTTTTTACAAGAACCAGAATATATTACTAGCAGCAAGCAGCTGCAATGATGTTTACATCAGGCAAGTCCACAGTAAGTAAAGCTTGCAGCTTGAATTTTAGTGGAAGGTTACCGTACCTAACTGTTTGGAGCCTAGCGCTCGTGTAGTCGCCACGAGCCGCGCTCCCACTGGCTCACGTGCCCAGCCACGTCTGGCCCCACCCCCTGACACACCTCACATTCTCCGCTCCCCTGCACCTGGTTCACCAGCACCGCAAGCTCCAGCCACCCAGCCAGCCCGTGTCCGTCCGTGCGCGCGGTCCACGGAGAAAACGCTTCGTGCTCCTCCGCTCCCTTTTATGCGCCGCGGCTGCCACGGCCCCTACCCATTCCTCTCCTCGCTCCCCTTCCCGTCGATTCCTCCCATTCCATTCCACTCGCCGTCCCGTGTTGGGCTCGCCGAATCCAAGCCCTAGCCCATGGCGAATGCGGCCTCCGCGTCGTCGCCGGGGGCCGGGCCCTCCTCCTCCTCCTCGCCGCATGCCAGCGGAGGCGTGGGCGGGGGCACGCCGCGGCAGCGGCAGGGCCGGCCCGCGCGCGCCGGCTCCGACCCGCTCCTCATCGTCTGCGGCTGCTTCAGCGTCGTCACGGTGGCCACCGCGCTGCTCTGCGTCGCCGTCAACGTCGTCTCCGCCGTCCAGTCCTTCCGCGCCGGCTCCGACGTGCGTGGCCCGCACGCCCCAGTGCCACTTTCCCCTTCTCGTCGTCGTCGCCCGACGCCCGCCCTGGGGAGCTGCTGATTCGTTTGTTGAATTGCCCCTCCGCAGATATTCGGGGGCATATTCCGGTGCTACGCCGTCGTCTTCTCGCTCTTCGTCGCCGTCCTCGAGACCGAGTGGGGGTTCATCATCCGCTTCTGGAAGGTTGGTTGGTTGCTCCGCTTTCTGTCTCCGCCGTACAACCTACCTCTGGCTTGATTTGGACTATGAGATGCCGCGAATTCGTTGTGATGTTACCCACACGACGGGATTATTCAATTGGATCCTGCTTGGGCGCTATCTGACTGAGTGTGGAACTTTAGGTGATGTACATTGCTGCACGATTTAGTCAGTTGGGGCACTTGGTACTGGTAGACTGCGCTAAAGCAGTGAGCGTAGTATGCTACTCTGCTTCTCTTGTTACTGTGTTTGATATGAACATTTCCGTTCATTTGATATGAGTTGTCAATTGGAGCCTGCCTGATTGATCGCTATCTGATTGATTATCAAATGTTAGGTAATGTACAATGCTACACAATTTAGTCAATCGGGGCACTTGGTAGACTGCACCACTGTAGGGAGGTTTCTAGTAGTCTGCTACTCTGTTTGTCTCATTACTGTGTTTGATATAATCATATGAAACATCTCCGTTCATTTTGGTCAGTTTACAAATCTATTAGTCAGTTAACATTTGCAGCATGTCTGATTTCTATGTATAGTGCAACATTGGATTCATTTTGGTTCAGTTTCCATGTCATGCTTACGATGTTCAACCCCCACAATATTGATCTTTCGAAAAACCCCACAATATTATGTGCTTCGTGTCAAGGAGCGCCTGTGCACTAATGCTGTATGGATGCCCAGTGCTTGACACGATTTTAGGCAACTACTGTGTTTATACCATTTATCAAAAACAAAAAAAAACCTGCTGTGTTTACCAGTAAAGATAATTTTGCAAGTTTATTAGGTAGTGGTTTGCTATGTTCTGATGTTGTTTTCATAATCCGCTCTTTACTGTTTCAGTCAATAAATGCGATTTGGTCCTTAGGTTCTGCAAGTTAGTGAGGCTATCTTAGTATTTTCTTGATTTTGCTGCCTTGTTCGTTAAGTGATGTCTTTAATTGTTATGTGATCAGATATTTGAATATTGGCCTGCACGGGGAATGCTCCAGATCTTGTAAGTATTCTTTATGACCATATGTTTCTGTTTCCTCTAATTTGGTTTCCAAGACTCGGCAATCGATCTGTGTTTATTCATTTGAATGTATAGTTGAGTAATTCACTTATGCTTGGTGCTCATCGAGATATAGGAAGTGTTTGATATCTTTTTCTTTCGCAAGTAGTAGAACAAAATAGACATCAGAGGAAGTTGCAGATGTGACGTTGAAGCATTGATTTGTATTGTTCAGTTTATTGTTTTGTGAAATAATTTTTTTTTTGCTTACAATGTCAACTCAAAACTCGGTTTCTCCATAAATCTGGACCAAGATTTGGTGAGCAACAATAATCTTCATACCTTAGTTTGGTATTAAGGCCATAGTAGTGTTGTGTTAATGTCAGTTATGAGCAATTCCAACCTTCATACAGTATTTCAACATTCTCTTATGGCATATAAATGTCAGTTTCATGCAGTTTTATTCTTCTGTCGATGCATTGTTGTCCTCACATGTGCAGACCTCTCCTATCTATGTTAGCGTGCACTGTTGCGAGAATACTTTTCTGGTTAATCGAATGTGCAATATCATCTTGTCTTTGCCTCAACCCTGAAATGTCTCCTTTTAATCCAGATTTTCCAAACTTACATAGTTTTCAACCTGGGTGATTACAAATGAAATAATAATGTTACATGTGTTGGCCCTCTACTCAACTCCCAGGTGAGCAGCACCGGCACTTCTTCCCTCCTCTCCTCTCTTGCTCTAAGGTAGAAGAAGAGCTGAGCTCTCAGCTCACACACACACACACAGGCAACAGCAGTGGCCGAAGGCCTGAGAAATGAATGTGAGGCAAAAGACTGCCTTTGATAGATTGCATAGCATAGGTATATATACAAGCCTCATACCAACTATGGTACCTGAGGTATGGCTGAGTACAGCCCCAACTACTCCTAGTACAGATGAAGTAAGCCATGGACATGGCTGTCTACTTCTACTCCTAGAAGACCTATTGCCATACTGCTGCAGTACCAAGGGTACAACTGCTCCTTGACTGCAAGCAGGGGAGAGTGGAGGATCAGCAGATTACTTCTAACAGTTCTTCCCCTAAGCCTGCTGTCCTCACTTGACCACCACCATGCCGATCAACCCCCTCAGCTCCTGGAACCGAAGCCGGCCGAGTGGCTTGGTGAGGATGTCAGCGAGCTGCCGGCCGGAGTCGACGAACTCGATGACCAATTGTCCTCCATCGACGCAGTCACGGATGAAGTGGAACTTCACGTCGATGTGCTTGCTTCTGTCGTGGAGGACAGGATTCTTTGCCAGCGCGATCGCTGGCTGGTTGTCCACCTTCAGCGCCGGCGGGCGAGCCTCAACTCCGGTGAGCTCACCCAGCAGCCGGCGCAGCCAAACCACCTGGCAAGCCGCCGTGGCCGCTGCGACGTACTCTGCCTCGCAGGTCGACAGCGCCACCATCTTCTGCTTCAGGGACTGCCACGCGATTGGCGACGCACCGAGGAAGACAAGCACGCCGGAAGTGCTCCGCCGCCCGTCCACGTCCCCAGCCATGTCTGCATCACTGTACGCCGTGATCCCCGGCTCGCCATCCCTGGCCTTGGGCGGAGCCTCGCTGAACGCCGTCAGCTGGAGGCCGCCGTGCTTGGGGAAGACGATCCCCATCTCCAATGTGCCCTGGACGTAGCGGAGCAGCCGCTTGACCGCCGTCCAGTGGTCCTCTCTTGGGTCCTCCATGAACCGGCTCACGTATCCGACCGCGAACGCGATGTCCGGTCGCGTGTGCGTGAGCCAGCGTAACCCGCCGACGATGCTTCGGTAGAGCGTAGCATCCATCTTCGCCGCCGTGCTTGCCCGCGAGAGCTTGATCCGCTCCTCCATGGGTGTGGCCACAACCTTGCAGCCCGCCATGCCTGCCCGCTCCAACAGCTTCAGCGCGTAGGCGCGCTGCCCGAGCTTCACTGCATCTGCGCTCTGCTTCACCTCAATGCCGAGGTAATACGATAGAGCTCCTAGGTCGCTCATGCGGAACTTGGCGCCCATCTCCTCCTTGAACCGCGCAATGTCCTGCGCGCGCGCCCCGGTGACGATGAGGTCGTCGACGTACACCCCGACGATGAGTTCCTCCTTCCCCCGTCGTCGGGTGTACAGCGCGTGCTCGGTGACGCAGCGTGCGAACCCGAGCTCCGCCATGGTGGCGTCGAGCTTGGCGTTCCACGCCCTCGGCGCCTGCCGCAGCCCGTACAGGGCCTTCCTGAGGCGCAGCACCTTGTGCTCAGCGCCCTTCACCACGAACCCCGGCGCCTGCTTGACATAGACCACCTCCGCCAAGTCGCCATTGAGAAAGGCAGACTTGACGTCGAGGTGGTGGACTTGCCAGTCCTTGGCCGCCGCGAGCGCGAGGAGGAGCCGCACCGACTCCATCCGCGCCACTGGCGCGAACACCTCCTCGAAGTCAATTCCCTCGCGTTGCACGAAACCGCGCGCCACCAGGCGTGCCTTGTGCTTGACGACGGCGCCACGTTCATCCTTCTTGACCTTATAGACCCACTTGAGTCCGATCGGCCGGCAACCCGACGGCGGATCGACCAAGTCCCAGGTCTTGTTGGCTTCGATCGCCTTCATCTCCTCGATCATGGCCCGCCGCCACTCCGCGTCGCGCTCCGCAACCGCGAACGTGGCTGGCTCCTCCGCGCTCATGAGCAGGAGTGCTTGATCGTCGTCGAGCAGGCGTGCAGCCAGTCCTGGCACCGGTGCGTTGCCGACGACATTGTCGACGCGCCGGAACCGGACCTCCTCTCCTTCGTGGAACGCGTCCACGAACTCGTCGAGATTGGACGGTGGAGTAGCGTACTCCACCATCGATGCTCCCGGCGTCCCCTGTTCGTGCAAAACAGGGGGGGAGTCCGCCATTGGCCCTGGCGAGCTGTAGTGCCCTGCTCCCGGCGGGCTAGGTGGTTCCACCCCCTCCGCTGCCGTGGGCTCTGCCGCTTCCCCGGCCGCCGGCTCCCCTCCTGCTGCTTCCCCGGTCGTTGGAGCCTGCTCCGCCTCGCCGTGACCGTGCACCACCAGCCGCTCCACGACGAACGTGTCTCCAAGCCCCTGGCCCTGCTCCGCCCCCAACTCCTCGGCATTCCAGTCCCAAGCCGCCGCCTCGTCGAAGACGACATCCCTGGACACCAGCACCTTGCCCCTCGCCGGATCGTACAGCCGGTAGGCTTTGGATCCTTCCTCGTAGCCGAGGAACACCGCCTTCGTGCTCCTGTCTTCAAGCTTGCCGAGGCCGGGCTTGGTTGCCTTGACATGGCCGACGCACCCGAACGTGCGCATGAACACCACGTTCGGCTTGCGCCCGTGCCAAGCCTCGAACGGAGTTTGCCCCTTCAGGGCCTTCGTGGGCGCGCGGTTTAGGATGAAGACCGCCGTCGTCACGGCCTCGCCCCAGAACGTCGCCGGCATCTTCTTCGCTTTCATCATGGAGCGCGCCATGCCGACGATCGTCTGATTTCAGCGCTCCACCACACCGTTCTGCTGCGGTGAGTAGGGCGCGGTGAGGTGGCGCCCCACCCCCTCCTCGGCGCAGTAGGTGGCAAATTCCACCGCCGTGAATTCACCGTCGCGGTCGGTCCTCAAGACCCGGAGCTTCTTCCCGGACTCCGCCTCAGCTCGAGCCTTGAACTGCTTGATGGCGTCTGCTGCCTCGTCCTTGGTCGCCAGAAGCCGCAACCACATGAAGCGATTGTGGTCGTCGACAAGCAACAGAAAGTACTTGCGCCCACCATGCGTTGCCGGTGTGATCGGCCCGCAAAGGTCCCCATGGACCAGCTCGAGCGGATCCACCGCACGGTAGCGCGCAGCCTTGGGGAACGACAGTCTTCTCTGCTTCCCGGCGAGGCAGCTGTCGCAGAGCTCCCCTGCGTGCTTGATGCGTGGCATGCCAGTCACCATCTTCTCCATCCGGCCTAGAGCGTCGAAGCTCAGGTGGCCGAACCGGCCGTGCCAGAGCCATGGCTCCTCCACGCTCACCGCCGCCAGACACACCGGCTGCTCAACCTTCAAGTCAAGGAAGTAAAGTCGATTCCGAGATCGCATCACCTTAGCTAGAAGACGCCCGTCCTGGTCCTTGACGTGCAGCACCCCTTGGCGGATCAGCACCTCTGCTCCATGCTCGTCCAGCTGGCCAAGGCTGATGATGCTAGAGCGGAGCTCCGGGATGTAGTAAACCTCCGTGAGCGCGCGGTGCTCGCCGTTCTTGCACCTGAACAGCACCGTGCCGCGCCCACGGATCTGCACCCGGGAGCCGTCGCCGAACCGGACGCTCCCACGGTGCTTCTCGTCCAGCTCGGAGAAGGCAGCGCGGCAACCCGTCATGTGGTTGCTCGCGCCGGAGTCGAGGTACCACCTCTGCTCCGACTCATCCCCGGAGACACCCAGATGAACCTGCGCGCGCGGCTCGTCGAGATGATGGACGACCGGCGGCGCAGCCTTCTGCTCCACCTCCATCTTCCCTGGCGTGCCACTCCGCTCCGCGCAGAACACTCCCATCAGGAGTGCATGATCACCGTCGTCGTCGGAACGCGCCAGGTGCGCCTCCTCCTTCTCCGGCTTCCGATTCGGGCATTCCCGCGCCCAATGTCCAACCTCGCCGCACTTGCGGCAGGCGTTGGGGTCGGTGAACTTCTTCTTGCCCTTCTTCTTGTCCGCCTGCGCCTTGCTGGCCTTCTTCCTGCCGACGCCGTCGCTGGAAGAGCCCGCGCCGTTCCGGCGCTTCTCCTTCATCCGCGCCACCCACTCTTCTTCCGTCAGCAGCAGTTGCGGCTTGGGCTTCTCCGCCGGTGATCGGTCCTCCACAGCACGCAGCCGCCCCGTTACATCCTCCAGAGACAGCGTGGACAAGTCCAGCATGGTCTCGATGGACAGGGCAAGCTGGGCGTACTTGGGCGGCACGACGCGCAGCAACTTGGCCACGACGTCCTCGTCGTCGATCGGCTTGCCGAAGACCGCCAGCTGCCCTGCCAGCGTCTGCAGGCGCAGCGCGAAATCCTCCACCGTCTCTCCGGACTTGAACCGGAGTTCGTCGAAGTCCCTCCGCAGCTGCTGCGCCTTGGCTTTCTTGGCTCGATCCGAGCCGAGGCGAAAGGAGGCCAGCATGTCCCATGCCTCCTTTGCCGAATCCTTGCTGCCAAGCGCCTCGTGGTACTCGCTCGGCGTGGACGCCATGACGCCCACCTCCGCATCCTCGTCGGCATCACCCTCCTCGACGGCCTTCCACCAATGACGTGCCTTGAGCTTCCACTTCATGTGGACGCTCCACTCGCCATAGTTGGTGCGGGTCAGCATTGGCCAATTGTTTGGCCCGCTGAACTCGCGCACCCGGTGAACCTCGGCAGCGGCCTTGGAGCTGGCCCCCTCTGCGGCCTTCTGCTTCGCAGCAGCAGCGGCGGCCGCAGCAGTAGCCTCGGTGTCCATCGCCGGCGATCAAGCACAGCGACAGGGACCGGCTCCGATACCAGGTATTGGCCCTCTACTCAACTCCCAGGTGAGCAGCACCGGCACTTCTTCCCTCCTCTCCTCTCTTGCTCCAAGGTAGAAGAAGAGCTGAGCTCTCAGCTCACACACACACACACAGGCAACAGCAGTGGCCGAAGGCCTGAGAAATGAATGTGAGGCAAAAGACTGCCTTTGATAGATTGCATAGCATAGGTATATATACAAGCCTCATACCAACTATGGTACCTGAGGTATGGCTGAGTACAGCCCCAACTACTCCTAGTACAGATGAAGTAAGCCATGGACATGGCTGTCTACTTCTACTCCTAGAAGACCTATTGCCATACTGCTGCAGTACCAAGGGTACAACTGCTCCTTGACTGCAAGCAGGGGAGAGTGGAGGATCAGCAGATTACTTCTAACAACATGTACACACTTGGTTCGATGTTTGACAATACTGGGATGAAAATTTTGGCAATCCAGTATCTGGAACATAAATTCATAGTAATACTCTTGTTATCCAGCTGGTGTTAACCGGATTAACCTCTTCAAATTCACATTACGTGCACCAAGTACTTGTGTCAATTACATGCAGATGCAGCTGTATAACTGTTGAGATCATGAGCATTTTAGATTTTAAATTCCTTGCATGCAAGCAGTGTCACAGATACTGAGACTTGTTCTTGCACATGCTGAATTGTATCACATTCCTATTCCTCTGTTGATTTCCACCTTTTTTTTTTTGTTCCTGGCAGTGTTGCTGTCATGACGAAGGCATACCCAAGTATTGAAAGGAATGATCTGATTTTGCTCCAGGAGATTGCTAGCTACATGCTTCTTGCATGTGGAGCTGTCTATGTGATCTCGGTAAGAGAATTTTGGATGTTCATATGTGTTGAAAGACTGTAACTACTTTAATAATTCTGAAATTTTGGACAAAACACTGTAAAATGGCTAAGCATTAAAGCTCTTAGGATATTGATGCCTTTATAATTTTCAGTCATCTTTGTTGGCGAAAAGTAGTACAGTTACTACCCAACCTTATTTCATAGGCTGCATAGCATTATGAACCAGTTGAATGTTTGTAGCACAGGCTGAAAATTTTCATACAAACACTCCCTGAATTAGTATCATGATTATTCATGAAGTCTCTACCAGCTGTGTCTATCATAGCTTTCATACCACAGTATGATCTTATAATGTGTGATGAAACAAACGGTCCACATTGCCTTCTTTTATTGCATCGTCAGTTTGTCACAAATGTAGTTAACTGAAAAACATTGAATATGTAGGGGATATTGTGCATTGGTGTGCTAAAACGTTCTAGGCAGCAGAAAGCGACATCACGGGAGCAAGCAGCCAAGGATCTGCAGGTAAGTACTTGATTCATACTTTTTAAATGTGACACCATGGAATCCAGTAATTGGATATTTCTGTGTTTTGGCCCATTGTCTTTCGGTCTGTAAGACACCCTTTCTGCAGCTTGTGCGTAAATTTACTCTGTGCCTTAGTTTGATCTTCAGAAGTTCAGTTACTCCACTTTCAGTAACTGTGCCATAAGATTATTCTTTTCCTGCAGTCCTGCTTGTTTTGCTTCCCATGGATAGTTCAGGAGAATATGTAGCTGTAGCTGAAAACCAAGTGTAGCTCATTAGAAATATAAAAATCTGACTTATATAAAGATGGTGCCCCCCGTTTCCCCTCAAAACAGCTGATCACCCTGTTTTGCAGTGTTTATGTTTGTTAAATTTAGAATACTATGTTATAATTATCGCGAGCCATATGGCGCCAAGTAAAATATGTGTTCACGAGGGAACTGCATCTGTTTTCTAAAAGAAAGTATGCACAGCCAGACAGCCTGCAAAAAGGAAAATGAGGCTATAGACGATTATTCTTTTGTTGACCATAGCCAGGCAACTGTCTATTGGATAGCGTATTTGCCAAAATCACTCCACTAAGGCCTGTTTGGTTGCTTGCCCAGCCAAGCTTGCCTGATCAGGCAGCAATCCAGGCCATTGATTTTGACTGCCTGGTGGCCAGGATCTGTTGCCTGGCAGGCATTTGCCATCACTGCCAGCTCATCTTTCCTCATTTCCTCAATCTGTATGGTGTTTCAGGAGCTGGAGAAACGGAGAGAAGAACTTGAGGCATTGTTACTTGCTGAGCGGTCTGAGTTGGTCTGAAGGCGGATCGCAGTGATCTAACAATCTCTTCCAGTGTAGATAAATGTTTTTTTTTCCTGACGATAGCATACTACTTGGTCCGGGCCATGAGTCATTCATCAGAAGTCACTTCGTTGTAGTGTATCTTCTTCTTTAGTTCCTCTGTAAGTATGGATCATTTCTTATGTTTATATCAAAGTTTAACAGATTCGAAACTTATTATCCCTATTCTACATTGCAGTTGCATGTGCCTCATATTTGACACTTTGCATTATAGTAATCTCTATCTTTTTTTAATTGCTGATACAGGATCACAGATGTTTCTGTTGTTAATTAACGTCATGCTTTTAACGGGCAGGCCTTGTAGCTATCCTCATGGTTTTAGCTGAATTGTGGGCTTTTGGTTTCAGAGCATTGTATTGATTCATCGTCTGGGAATGTGTTGTTTTCCAGTTAAATTACGGCATGAGTTTGATGTAGCATGCTGACCTGGCATCTCAGCCTGTCTTGTATGTATTGCTGAATAATTCACCTGAATCTTGCCCTTGATATCTGTTTTGACAGATGCACTGCCGTAACTCACTCCTTGCGCTATAAGTATGACCATGTTTTCCTGTATATTAATTTTACCAATTATTACTGGGTGCTAACATTATTCTCATTTTCTTTTAGAGGAACCTGTTCTCATATACTCCCCCTATTCTAAATTATAAGATGTTTTGGCTTTTCTAGATACGTTACATTTGCTATGCACATAGATATACACTATGTTTAAATACATAGTAAAAGCAATGTATTTAGAAAGCCAAAGCGTATTATAATTTGGGATGGATTTAGTATTTCTTATCTAAACCAAATTTGATGGAAGCCATCCGGGCCCTGTGAACATGATCCAACGGGACATGATCTCACCCTCTCCCTTTCTCTGGTTCAGCTGCTGCAATTCTGCTAAGCGTTCTCTGTAGTGTGCACTCTGTCGTCTGGTATTATGGACCCAAAAAAAAATACTCCTTTTCAAATTATAAGATATTTTAGTTTTTTTTCTAGATACATTAATCCTATTTTGCAACTAGCTATAGTGTATAGCTAAATGCATAGTAAAAACTATGCATTTAGAAAAACAAAAATGTATTATAATTTGGAATGGAGTACCTTACAATGGTGATCTTTATTCGACAAAGTCTTACAAAGTGCTAGCAAATGAATTTATGGCAATAGTGTTTGTGTGGAGTGATGAGTTGCTTGCTTGTAAGAATTGGATTTATATGATCAAGCATCATAGTCTCTACTGAAGTATATATAAAGTCAAGATACGACGAGTGACAATTTTTTTATAGTAAGGGGAGAAAGTGACATGAGAGCTTCTTGGAAGACCGTAAATGAATGAATTATCTGGTATTCAAGTCCCAATAACACTAGATACACGCAGGAGCAAATAAAACACCGTTTCCTTGCAAATATTAGTAGAGATAGTAAGAAGTTCATGGAAACAAATGTGGTGACCACAATCAACTAGGGGCGTTACCGACATTGCACCCTTTAGCTCAAAAGTCATTTGCCATCTGGCATGACATCTAAAAAGTGATATTACCACCTATCGAGAGTCAAAAGCCAAAAGCCAAAAGCAACTTTTAAAAAATCCTCGACTAAAACAAACAAGTAATTACTAGTTGTTAAGCATAACTAAAAGGTGGGCGCTTTGGATGGTAATAGGAGGTGCGCGTGCGCCTAGATTCTCCAAGCGACAATCCTTTATTCAATAAATCCGATAAAGTGCTACTAAATGAATTTGAAGCGGTGTTGTGTTTTCGTGGAATGATGAGTGGCTTTAGAACTTGAATTTTCGTGATTAAGCATCATAGTCTCTATCAAAATATACTAGGATATGAGGGCTTCTTGCAAAAACTAAAAATGAATAAGCTATTAGCTACTTATGTTCTAGTAATACTATTAACACATACAGACACTAAAAATATCATTTTTGCTTCTAAATATTAGCAACAACCATAAAAAAGAAGAGTCAATGAGAACAAATATATTCACCACAATTAATCAGAGGCATTATAGACACTGTAGAATTTAGCTCAAAACGCCATGAGCTATGATATGGTATCCAAAAGTGAGGCTGCCCAACAAAAAAAGTTACATCCTTTTATAATCTTTTTGAAAAGTTTTATTTCAAGAGTCAAAGCCAAAATTCATTTTTAAAAGGCTCTACTAAAACAAACAAGCCGTTGGCTTACTTGTGAAGCATAACCAAACGATGGACGCTTTGGATGGTAAAACACACTTAGATTCTTTCGATAATATGCTGACATATCCTTACACAACATAGACAGAAAACCCAACAGTGAATGCTTTGGGCGGTGTTGTTGGGACACTCAAAAGTCTTGTTTGAGCGGTAATTTCCAAAACTTGCTAGTGTCTTAAAAGTAGATTGTGACATAAAGCCATTTAACCATAAAGCATAACAAAATGGTTGACACATCATATGGGGATGATATTGGTGGCACACCTAAATTCTTTTATTAGTATTGTTTGGAATTGACAAGCCATGGAAAGGTAGTGAAAAACCCAACGGTGGACGTTTTGGATTGTAACATGACACAAAGAAATTCTTGTTTTAATGGTAATGGTATTTCCAAAACTAGCTAGATTGAAACCAAAGCAGATCGCATAGAAATGGAAAAAGGGAAACCAAAATGTCAAACATCTTGGATGCTATCGGATCCACTAGATTCATTATTTATGTGGGCACTACTTAAATTAAACTAAGGACATTGCAACTCAAATGCCATGAGCCATGACATCCCAAAGCAAGATTGTAAAAGAAGAGTTTAGAACTTTTGGAAAAAAATGATCTCTCTACATTCAAAATAAAAAACCAACTTTTTGAAAAAAAGTCTCGGTTAAAACAATTAAATCGTGTAACCATAAAGTATAACCAAGTGGTAGGCCATTGGATGATATTGAGGGCACATCTAGGTTCTTTTTAGTGGTATTGTTCGAAATTGACAAGCCATGACATTACAATTGAAAAACCATGAACCATCACATCCCAAAGTAAGATTGCATAACAAAAAGTGACGACTTTTGGAAAAAAGTGATCCCTCTAGAGTCAAAAGCAAAAAACAACTTTTGAAAAAAAAGCCTCGCCTAAAACAAAAGCCTATTTAACCATAAAGCAAAACCAAATGGTGGACACAAATCTAGATTCTCTTACTAGTATTGTTTGGAATTGACAAGCCATGGCAAGATTGTGGAAAACCCAACCATAAACGTTTTTTAAGGTGACGGGACATTGAGAGAGGTTCTTGTTTTAACGAATTCCCAAAACTAGCTGGATTGAAATTATAGTAGCCCGCTCAGAAATGGAAACAAGAAAACCAAAATGTCAGACATTTTGGATGCTATATAGGATCCACTATATGTTCTTTATTTATGTGGGACCCACATTCCTCTGCTTACAGTTGGTCTCGTCGGCTTCACTAGGTGCACTCGCGCCAAAAATTCGCCTTGCCTTCGTCCGATGAAGACTACGGAGACGGAGCCAAGCCAGAGCGGCTGCGGCCACCTCGGCACCGAGCCCTCCGACGACGACGCCGGCATGGACCGCCTGAGCGCGCTCCCCGACAGCGTCCTGCTCCACGTCCTCGCGGGCCTCGGGGACGCCGCCGCCGCCGGTCGGACCAGCGTGCTCTCCAGCCGCTGGCGCCGCCTCTGGGCGCTGCTCCCGGAGCTCCGCTTTGTTCCTCTCTCCCCCGAGCCCGGCCTCATCGCGTCGGCGCTGGGCGCGCACGAAGCGGACCTCAGGAACCTCGACGTGATGACCTAGGACGCCGCCCCCGAGCCCGTGGCGGCGTGGCTTCGCGTCGCCGCGCGCCGTCTCTCGGGCAGTCTCGTCTTCACCAACCAGGCGCCGGCGGGGAGAGACACCGACGACGACGACGACGGCGAGGGGAGAAGAAGCGCCTTGGACGAGCGTCCCCGCCGGAGAGGCGCAGCGGCCAGAGACGACGACGCCCAGGGACGAGGCACGTTCGAGCTCCCCTGCCTCGACAGGGCCACCAGCGTCTCCCTCGACCTGGGTCACCTCGGCCTCACCATGCCACGCGCCGGCGCCTTCGCCCGGCTCACCGAGCTCAGCCTGATCAACGCCCGGTTCCCCGGCGGCGGCCCCTGCGCGCTCGGCGACGCCGTCTCTTCCCGGCGGTGCCCGTGCCTGCAGAGGCTCACGGTCATCGATGCCCCGGGGCTGGAGGACTTCACCGTCCGCTCTGATTCCCTCCGGCACATGGAGCTGACCCGCGTGCGCGACCTGCGGCAGCTCGCCATCGTCGCGCCAGCCCTGGAGCACCTGCAAGTGCTACTCTGCTTCTACCGCCACTGGCCTCGACGACGGCCGGTCGCCAGCATCACGGCGCGTCAGCTGAAGGTGCTCAAGTGGGGGGATCCGTTCGATCGGAAGTCTGTCCAGCTTGGGAAGATGAAGCATCTCGAGGCTGTGTGCCCTGAATTGTTCTTGGTGTATGGATGTTGGTCCAACAAAGGTTGCCTTGAGTTCTTGCGCTGCTTTAACAACATCCAAAAACTTGGCCTCACACTGGTGTATCCACCGGTGAGTGAGTCCAGTAGTCCACTTCCTCTCTTTTGTTTAGTTTGAAATTATATATGTCATCATGTTAACATTCTACTAGTTTTCATTTACCATTGAACATTCACACAAATTTTCTATTTTTTGAAAATGAAGTGATTGCCATCCTATTTTTATGATGCAAGTACCCTAATCAAGTTTCAAGAAAGGTATGTGTCATATAGACTTTGTGTTCAATGGAACTTGTGGGTTCATACGCAATTTTATACATGATGAGAAATTCAGCCATGAAAATTTGCCACTTTTTTTTTGTTTCCTTTGCTCATGTCCCTGAAACATTTCTAAGCACAATCATTTGATCTTTACACTTTGATAATATATCTTGGCGAGACACGAGGTCCAAAATTTAGTCTGTAGAGACAAAGTTGTATAGATGATGAGGAATTCAGCCATGGAAAATTTCCTGCTTTGCTCGTGTCCCTGAAACATTTTTCTCTTTCGTAATATATCTTGGTGAGAAATGAGGCCGAAAGTATTTTCTGTACAGAAATAGTATATATATGCTGTATATATATGGTTCTTTTAGTAGGCATACAAAAACCTGATTTTGAACGGTAACTTCCAAATGAGATGTTTCTGGCTCTGTCCAAACTGACACGGTTCCCTGTTTTTTATGGTGGCCTCCAATGGACACAGGACATTACTAACAAACCATGCTTACTGAAAGACATGAAAATGCTCCCGGGCGTTACGTTCTTGAACCTGGCTGTAATTTCAAACGGGCATGCCTTTGGGGCCAGCGTATTCCATGTTCTCAGGTTGTGTTCTGGCACAAGAAAATTGACTCTGCATACTTCTGGTGGCAACAGTCTGGAGGTAAAGTTATATGTTGTTTATATATATGCATTTGCATTTCTCGGTATTGGTTGCATGCTTATACTTTTGCTGCAATGTTCATATGTAACTATATGGCTTATTTATGTCCAATTGTGATGGCACTTTGCTCTACATTAGGGTTTTGACCGAGTGGTAATAACATTAGGGATGCAAATATGTGTTAGTATATATACTTTGGTTATTATCAGCCTCTTTGAAATAATGCGAGTAAATTGACAGAGTTGTTGCGTTCAAAAAAAAAATTGACAGAGTTGTTGCATGGTAGGCCTGTTATCGTTGATACAACTAGGAGTTAGGAGATAATAGTAAGAATATGTGATGTTGAATTGTTGATAGCACAATACTAGACGATTTGTGGAATTTAATAAGAATCATTTTATGATACCAGTTTTTCTTAGCTCATCAGAACAATTATATTACTGCAATCTGATGGCTTCATGCTAATATGTCTAAGTGCATATAATCCTTTTTGATGATGTCTTGATAACATATTTGGGCAATATGATAATTTTCATGTTGAACTCTTAATTGGTTAACCATACTAAGCTACTACGATTGATCATTGTTTCAGAAACAAACTGCTTGTCCACCTAGTTGCATTTGTGACGAGCAACAGGACTGGAAATTTGAGGAACTCTTGTTGAATCACCTCCAAGAAGTTGAAATCACTGAGTTGAGAGGATCTGAACATGAAGTTATCTTTGTGAAGCATCTACTCAGCTGGGCTACAGAGCTAAAGAAGATGACAATATTTTTCAATTCTTTGGTGACTGAAAGCATGGCCAGGAAGTCGTACCAGATACTAAGAAGGTTCTCTAGGCTAGAAATATGCATGGAGTTTTACATGGATAAGGGCACGATGAAATACTACTTGAAATCAGTTTAAGTTCTAGACATCAGCAACAGCAAAAGCCAAGGGGTTGTTTCGAGTTCGGTTCTTTAGAATGTGCAAATGTATAGAATTTTACGTGTATTGATTTACATCAATATTGCACAAGAAGATGACCAAGGACCAGGGTGTGACGAAGAGCTGACTGTTTTTATTGTTGTTACAGCAACACTTTTAGCTTGTAAATTACTTATGTAATAATGCAAGCTGTTTCAATGCTACCATTCCTAGGCTATTACATATGCTCTTGTGTTCACTGATCACATATATATGGTGCTTTTTTCTTTTTTTTTTGAATGTTTACATTTAATTTGGTTCTCTGATATTTCTTTTGAAATGCAAGCTTGAAATGTCTATGCTCTACTTATTTGGCTTGCTTTGAAGAGGAGAAAACTGTGTTGTTTCTGTAAATTCAGGAGGTTAATTTGACTAGTAGGCCTATTTGCATAGGTGATCTTGGCTGTTGCTGGCTGCCATATATGCATAAGTATTGCACTGAACAGTTGGTGTGCATAGTGCTGCACAACAGGTGTTGGAAGGAGATGCACATTAGCAGTTAGGTGAGATTCTGACTGCCACCACAGTACTGGGTTGAGTGGAGATAGTAATGGGTCCCTCCCTCTTGAGCTTACAGCAAAACCTCCATAGCCATCCATTCCACTCATAGCGAAAGTTTCATCTATCCTTGTGGTGACGACACTAAAGGTGTTTTTGCTATTCTCTCCGCATGAGGAATCATTTCACATCATTCACTGCTAAGTGTTTGGCAGTTAGAGAACAGTGGTGGAGTGTTGCTTTCTTCGCCACAGCCCACAGGAAACTCCAAACGAAACAGTAATAATACACATAGTTGTCTGATGCTGCCTGCACGCTCTGCACGCTCTGCAAAAAGAAGGAAGGAACAGCGACTGAAGATGACGATTTGGTTGTTATGCAGAGCACTTGGCATTTCATAGAGCCCTCGCTCAATCATTCTACAAAACTTGATCAATGTGGCTGACAATCCTGTGGATGCATGCTTGGTGAGCTGTGAGCACCCTGAAGTCTTTCCTTGTAACTCAATCGCTGATGAACTAAGCTCATCTAGTTCTGTCACTGAAATTGTCGTGAATTTTTGTTCTCAACTGGTCTGTTTTTTGGGGGTCTATTGACAATGGGAATCGACAAATGTGCAAAATTACTTTGTCGGGTTTATATATGCGAAGAAATCAGAGTTTAATGAAACAAATAAAATCACTAATAAGGGGCATTCAGAATGTTTGTCTATTCAATTTATTATAGGAAGCCATTAAAAGCAAGCATAATGTCCAAAAAAAAGGTTACAACTTTTTTTTTGGAGGCAAGCAGGAGGGGTGCAATACCCCTACTAAACTTTTATTATTAAACAAAGAGGGATAAAGCTACCTCTTCATAGTCAAAAGCCAAAAGGCAGTTATTGAGATAGCTAAAACAAGTAAGCCATTTACTGTGAAGCACAACCAAATAGGTTGACATTTTGGATGATACTAAAAGTGCACGCCTAGATATTTCTAGTGGTGTTTTTTTTCCCTTTTGGGATAGACAGATCCTGACATGACAAAATCTTGGAAAAAGGACCTTTTGAAAAAGCTATATGCTCGGCCAAAATAAACACGCTATCAATGTAAGGGCACCACCAATGGAGGCTAATACTTTTAGTGCTTCTGGTATAAATAAAGTGATCCATATAGACTAGTAAATATTGAGAAATAAAGTGATTCACACAATACAAACCATCACTATTTGTGGTTTGCAAAGAAACTTTTTCATTTCATCATACATCACCTTTATTTCCTCCCCCTCTTCTTTTTTAGCATGGACCATCTTCTCTCTCTTCAAGCATATGTAGCTTCTGCAAGCCACTATGACAAATATATGACACCTACTTTTTTTTATCCGATCCTATGTGATACTTGGGGCTACTGGCAAAAAGCATGCATTGGGAAAGGCCTACGACGTAACCAAACAATTCTTCTGATAACGGTATTGTCCTTTTGCTGTGAAGTGACTCCCCGTAACAAATGGAAGAAAAGACCAGATAACCATGTTATCCTTTTTGGTCATGTTTTCAAAATGAACTTTTTAGGAGGGGCGTGGCTAGCGCCTGGACGTCCGGACGCTAGTCCTCCGTCTAGACACCCACGTCGCTGCACCAGCCTCAGCCTGTTGCACCCACGCCTGCTGTGCCTGCAAGCTCATGCCTGCTGCTACTGCACATGCTGCATGCTGCCGCACCCCGTGCATGTACCTGGGGACTGCCCACACCAGCAGGGACCGCCTCCACCTGCCCTCGATTTCTGCGCCTAACACTGAGGCGAGACAACAGAGACGAGGAGGGAGACGCAACAGCTGATCTAGTTTTGAAACATCTAAATGCTACAATTGCAACATACGTCTAAAGACAATGAAACATTTAAAACATGTGTCTGAAACACTTGCAAAAACACCTAGAAAACACTTGAAACCGTTGTAAAACATACGCAACATCTAGATAAAACACTTGCAACATATGTGTGAAACTATATGCAACATTTAGATAAACACACTTGCAACATAAGTCGAAAAAAAATGAAACATTGAGAAGAGAATATTGCAACATACGTGTACGACCATTGCAATATATGCAATATCCCAATATATTTTTGCAAAATACATCTGTAACACTTGCAATATATCTCTGACACATCTGAAACACTTGAAATGTATGCTTGTAACATGCATTTTTCATCCTTCTTCAATGCGACGCAGAGCAGAGCGGGATGGCCTAGCGGCAGCTAGCTATGCCTGCGCTTGGCTTGGGCACGACCAACGACGGCCCCCTCTCCTGGCGCCTGGCCTGGGTGTGGTGGAGACGAAGCACGACATGGCATAACGGGGATGGATCGAGGCGCCGCTGCAGCCGCCGAGCACGCGCATGGATCTTGGAGGCGGAGGGTGAGGCGGTGGCAACCGGGTCTAACAATAGCTGCACTCGGTGGGGGCGGCTGACAGCGTACCTTGGTGGAGGATTCCTCCTCTTTGTAGGGGGCCGAGGCGCCACGGGGTACGGGGCGGGCGCCGCGGGGGATGGCGGCAGCGACGCGCCAGAGTGGGCTGCGACGCGAGATAGAGGCGTCGCGGGGATGGCGGCAGCAGCACGACGGAATGGGGCGGACAGATGGACGCATGGCGCAGTGAAGCCAAGACGGCGCGACGTGGAGTCGGAAATTTTGTTTTTTTTAAGAGAAGAGCGAAGCTAAGTGGGATGCCACGTCCAAAGGGACGGATGCCTGCGTGTTTTCCCTTAGGAGGACAAATGATTTAGAGCCGTGGGCGGTATAGCTGCCTAGTTGCACCATATTTTTTTTTAAAAAAGATAACTTTTGATGTTTTTTAATAAAGAAAAAGAGTTTCTTTTGGTTGTAGATATATACAGGAGTATTTCCCATCGCTAAAGACGAGAGTAGCCAAACGCCTGAATCCCCTCCCTTCCGATGGAGGCAACCCAGAGCGGCGGCCAGCTCGCCGCCAAGCCCTCCGAGGACGACGCCGGCGTGGACCACCTCAGCTCTCTCCCCGACGACGTCCTGACCCGAATCCTCCTCCGCCTCGATGACGCCGCCGCCGCCGGTCGCACCAGCGTGCTGTCCAGCCGCTGGCGCCGCCTCTGGCTGCTCCTCCCGGAGCTCCGGTTCCCTCTCTGCTCCGATCCCCGTCTCGTCGCCGCAGCGCTAGCCGCCCACGACGCGGCGCTCAGCTACCTCAGCGTGGGGACACTGGACCCCGACGGCGAGTCCGTGGCGGCCTGGCTCCCCGCCGTGGCGCGCCGCCTCACCGGCCACCTCAGCTTCACGAACCACGCGCCGGGGAGAGACATAGACGACGACGACGGCGCCGGCGGCGGTGAGGAAAGGGGCTCCCTTGAGCTGCCCTGCCTGGCGAGCGCCACCAGCGTGACCCTCGACCTCGGCCTCGCCGTCCCGCCCGCCGGCGTCTTCGCTCGGCTCACCGACATCTCCCTGACCCGCGTCCTGTTCCGCGGCCCGTGCGCGCTCGGCGACGCCGTCTCGTCCCCGCGGTGCCCCTGCCTGCTCAAGCTCACGGTCCGCGGCGCCCGGGGCCTGGACAACCTCACGATCCGTTCGGATTCTCTCCGGGAGATGACGCTGGACAAGGTGCGCGGCCTGGAGCGGCTCGCCGTGGCTTCGCCGGCGCTTGAGTACCTGAGCGTGCTTGCCTGCTTCATTTCTGATTGGGTTCAGCCGGTCGCCGACATCTCAGTGCGCTGAAGGTGCTCAGGTGGGGTGATCTGTTTGATCCCAGCTCTGTTCACCTTGGTACCATGAAGCATCTGGAGAGTGTGTGCCCCATGATACTTCTTGTGTATGGATCTCCGGCCATAGACAATCAAGACTGTCTAGAGCTCTTGCGGTGTTGCGGTGTTTTAAGACCATCCAATGTCTCTGCCTCACACTAGCCTTTCCTCTCTTATTTGGAAATTGTTCCGTTGTCATTGGTAATTTTCCTATCTAGGTTGGCACAGATTTGAGAGCTGGACGCTGACACCCATACTAGTTAGATCAATAAACATTCACATAATTTCCTAATCTAGACAGAACTGACAGAATTAAGATGTTGCGATGAAGTATACACTATTTATGAGACTTCATATTTGGAAAACAGATTAGCTTTGCTCTGAAATTCAGAGAAGTGCACTATAATGACTTCCTCTTATTAATGAAATACGTACTCCCTCCGTCCATAAAAACATGCAATTCTCGCTTTTCGAGAAGTCAAACAGTTTGAACTTTGATCAAATTTATATTAAAAAATATTAATATTTATGATACATAATTGGTATCATTGGAAAGATCTTTGAATCTAGTTTTTTAATAAATTTATTTAAAGACATAAATGTTAATACTATTTACTATAAACTTGGTCAAACTTGAGTCAGTTTGACTGGCACGCATCCCATAATTGCATCTTTTCTTGGACGGAGGTAGTACCTCATGGTACAGTCGAGAAAAAAGAAGTGCACTATAATGAAAAAAAATAGGATTTGTGATTGGATTATTTGTCCAATTCAACATATGGTATATACACAATTGTATCGATGATCATGGTTTAATTTGTAAGAAATTCAGCCATGAAACTTTCCCTTTTTTAGCTTTGCTCTTGTCCCTGTGACATTTCTGGGCATTCTTAGTCTTCACTCTGTCTATTTCCAAACTGATATATGATCACGTTTTTCTATGGTGACTTGCTCTGGATGAACAGAATATTGATGACAAACTGTACTTGATGGAAGAAATGACAATGCTCCCAGACATTATTGTTTTGGATGTGAGTGTAATTGCAAACGAACATGCCTTTGGTGCCAGCTTATTCCATGTTCTCAGGCTGTGTTCTGGTATAAAAAAGCTGACCCGGCCTGGACCTTTCTCCCCCCAGTTTGGGGGTAATTGTTATCCCTTTAATTTATATAATATTCATTTGCATTTCTTGGTTCACCAAGTCCTGATCTGCTAGTTCCCATAGGTGTTGGTTGCATGCTTATAATTTGTGTTGCAAAGTTTCTCCAGTAACTATGTGTCTATCCTAATGACGACACTTTGCTCTGTATTGAGTTCTGAATGAATAGTAATACCGTGTGGGTTGCAAATATGTGTTGGTTTTTTTATGTTTGTGACCCTCTTCGAAATAGATGGTAGTGAATTGACTGTTGTTGTAGGGTAGGCATGATCAACAAGGTGTTAGGAGATACCAACAGCAAGCTTCGCGTACATGATTATTCAGAGTTTCCATAGCTTTATTAGATAATTTAGTCCCTAAGGTTAACGGAAAATCTTCTTTAGTTTGTTATGTTGCTAGCACGATGCTAGAGAATTTGTGGAATTTTATAAAACATCATGGTTATAAGTTTATTATATTACTTTCTCATAGGCTCCTAGGTCAGAACAGTTATGTTACTGGCTTACTGCAACCTGATTGCTTCAGACTAATGTCTACATATCTGACCCCTTTTGCAAATGTTGATGATGTCTTGATAACATATTCAGGGCAATCTTGTCCAGTTTAACTCTTTTATCAGTTAGTCTTACCAAGTCAATATCAACCCTTGTTTCAGGTACAAGCTGCTTGCCTACCTGGTTGCATTTGTAATGAGCAAGAACACTGGAAAACTGAGGAACTCTTGTTGGATCACCTCCAAGAAGTAGAGATCACTGGGTTGAGAGGATCTCAACATGAAGTTACTTTGTTGAAGCAACTATTCAGCTGGGCGACAGTGCTAAAAAAGATCAAAGTGACTTTTGATCCTTTGATGACTGAAAGCATGGCCAAGGAGTTGTGCTTGTGCGAGATGCTCATAAGCTTCTCTAGGACAGAAACATGCATGGAATTTTACATGTATAATGTTATTCAGCTGGGTGTCAGTTCTGAAGCAAATGAGAATAACATTCGGCGCTTCAATTACTGAAAGCAAGGCCAAGGAGTTGTGTTAAGTCTTGTCAAGCTTCTCCAGACCCAAGACATGTGGAATTTTGCATGTTATCACTATGTGGGCAAGAGGTGGTTATACATAACATACCTGCAGCATAAGACCAAGGCTATGTGTGACTCATAATTGATTATCGTGTTATACTTACCTGCATCATATTGCAGAGCTCATATCATTTGTAAATTTCCTCTGTGTGGCGTAGTATGTTGCCACTCAACAATGGAACGTTTGCATATGTCATTATATCCTATTGCAATGCTACCATCTCTAGGCTATTATTAAGTAAAGGGTTATCTACATCTATATGCTCCATGTGTTAGTTCACCTATGGTGCTTTTTTTTTACTTCTATTTTTCCATTTGCGAAGGTTTACATGTGGTCCTTAAATCCTACTTTTACAAGCTTGAAATGTCTATGACCTGTCGTCTTTTGTTGTGAAGAGTGAACAACACCGCTGTCCATATTCTTGACCAATAGGCCTGTTTGCATAGGGAAACTTGGGGGTCCATTCTCTTCCCACAGGAATCACCTTGGTGAATCCAATCTACTAAGAAAGAGAGGCTGAGAGAATGAAAGGCATTCCTGTAGTTTAATTTTTTTGAAGGCAGACAACCGAAGGGGTTGCCGAAAGGATCGCATTGCGCAGAATAATTCATTAATTTGTCCGGGTCACCAAGCCCGCGCACATTCCAGGAAGAACCAAGAAAGATTTAGTTGCATTACACATCTGAAAACACATGACACCAGCCCCGGGCGCTAGTCGCCGAAGCAATTAGGGAGACAAAAACAAACGAACAAAGATCCAGAGAGAACAGCCGAGGGCATGCAAGTGCACGACTGACATGGATAGACCGACCTGGGCAACTGCATGCAGCCCCTAGGACAGTCGGAGAATGTGGGGGCTCGGCAGCGGTGAGGGAACAGGAGCGACTGCCAGGAGCACGAAAATCTGAGACTAGGCTGTAGAACCTGGTGGACGGAGCCTTGCCCCATGCGTCCATCGGGTGGATGTCAAGGGTGCTATTGATGAGTTGTTTTGTAGGTGAACCCCAGCCCATCTTCAAACACTTCTATCCCGAGGACCATGGCACGGGTGAAGAGTGATGGTCGATGACCTTTTATGATGGATATGTGTTGAAAATGAATACTCCATACTTGTGGTGTGTCCCAAGGACTACAAGGGATGAATTCCTTTAAGTCGGCCGGTCAGAAGGGTCGATAGCTTGGTTTAAATGGTTTATTTGTGGCAGTTTCTCATAGTATAGTATTGAAGCTATGGCTGCATTTCATGCACTTTTACCACACTAATTTGAGGCATGATTAAAGCTGAAATGACTACACTTGATAATAACCTTGCTTAATTAATAATTGTGTGGGTAAGGCTATATTGCATAGTTCATGTAGCTCTTATCTATCTTAGATCTTACCTTGCTTTTGTGCTTCACCATCTTATCATGTCCCGTAATATGTTTCTAACTTACCTTTTCCTCCATGAATAGATGAACACTTGGAGGATCATCATGGTGACTCATGACGCAGGGGTGGAGGGTTTCCCTGTACTACTTAATGAGATGCTATGGCAGGACAACTTCTCGTATTGACCTGAGTATGCGGTCTATGCGAGGGTGTGTGGGCCGTGCATGGTGGACTATGTTGCTACCCTGTTCATCCCAAAGCACCTAGTTGAACGAGTGACACAACCGGACAACCTTTGGGCCAGGAGCATTCTATGGAGATGGCATTTCAAGCAGTGGCATACAAGGCAATGGCTCTCCTTCGGTTTGAGGTGGTGATGTTGGAACGATGTCTTTAGTTTTGAAACACAGGGGTAAAATCACAAAGTTTAAAAAATAAGGGCAACATCACCATTTCCCTACCAAATGTGAGCATGAACGCCAATATACACCAAACATTAATAGGTGAAGTCATACAACAACAGCTCCACCAGCACATCGAAGATGTTTTCTTTGAAAATTGATCTGTCATTAGTTAAAAGTCATGCAATATATGATTTTTTGCGAAGTACACGATGCATAGGCAAATTCTTAGAGAAACACACATGCATACTCCTCCTTCAAATGTGTGTACCACGATTTGAACCATAACTTCACCACCACCCTAAGGTCATGTATCAAGATTTGGATTATCTAAAAAATGTATCAAGATTTGGAGATTCTCATATAAAACAATTAAAGTAAGCTTTGGAATGCTAGGTGAAACAATGGCATTCTGGACCAGCCATACGAGCCTCAAGTGCACCTCGATACATAGACACACACAACATTCTTGCTAAATGCATTTTGGCTTTTGTTTTTCCAAAAGTAGTCTGGCTTTACCATTGTAACAAGATGTAAGATTTGAAGAGTTCATGCAACACTCAACGTTGTAGAAATGTTCGCTAGAAGTCACGTTAGCACTGCCGTGCCATCGTCGGTCGTGGGATAATGGGATAGCTCTGAACACACATACGTGCATGCACACACACATGTTGTTTGAACCGCAACTTTTCGTTACTACTTAGCAGGCATGCATAACTAATATCGATTAAATCATTGTTTGGTAATGGTTTCCCGCCTATTTCCATTCATGATGTAAGCAAGTATGCCACAGTTTAACTGAAACTGTATTCTCTATTGCCTAGAGTTTCCAATTCACGGGGGGGGGGGGGGGGGGGTATTATTTGCAGGCAATCCTGCAACGATCAGCAAGCTATGCATTCAATACAATTGCACAATCAAACGTACAACACCCAGAAAAGACATGATCGACGTACTAACAAGAATTTGTGCTGGCGTGGCTCTTGACAGATGCATCGAAGGTGTACAGATGACAATGTAAGACATTCAGACAAAGAAAGAAAATATACCAGAGTGCAAGATAACCAACAACAATTAAAAAGTAATCTATGAGCAGAACGAATTCAACAATAGAGAAGCCGCCGTTTCATGGATCATCCAACACAAGCAATGAGGGAAAATGGTCTCACATTTCATACGACATTATTAAATTATGCAATGCAATGGTGCATGTGGGTGGAAGGAATGAATTACCCTGGGAGAGCCAACATTTGGTGGCCTGGGCATCCTTTCTCAACCTTTTGAATCCCGAAGAAATTGACGATCTTGGTCTACTTCACCAGGAAACCTAAAGACCCCCCACAAAAAGGAGTTAAAACAGTGAGAGATATAGCCTAACAAGGCAGGAAGGAAAGAAGGCAAAGAAAGGAGTGTGGGGGAGGGAAACGGCAAGATGGAAGTGGCGAGGAGGGCAGGAGAAGTAAAGGCACACTCTTGGGGTCCATGGCAGGCGGGGTAGAACCAGGGGCCAATGGGGACCTTGGTGGTGATGGGGCAGAGCAGAGGGTGTGTGTGTGTGTGTGTGTGTGTGTGTGTGTGTGTGTGTGTCTGTGTGTAAGCAACACAATGGTTTCTTGCCTATTTCCATTCATGATGTAAGCAAGTATGCCACAGTTTAACTGAAACTATATTCTCTGTTGCCTAGAGTTTCCAATTCACAGGGGTATATTTGCAAGCAATCCTGCAACATCAGCAAGCCATGCAGTCAATACAATTGCACAATCAAACGTACAACACCCAGAAAAGACATGATCGATGACGTACTATAACAAGAATTTGTGCTGGCGTGGCTCTTGATAGATGCATCGAAGGTGTACAGATGACAATGTAGGACATTCAGACAAAGAAGGAAAATATACCAGAGTGCATGATAACCAACAACAATTAAAAAGTAATCTATGAGCAGAACGAATTCAACAATAGAGAAGCTGCCGCTTCATGGATCATCCAACACAAGCAATGAGGGAAAATGGTCTCACATGTCATATGATACAACATTATTAAATTATATGCAATGGTGCACGCGGGTGGAAGGAATGAATTACCCTGGGAGAGCCTACATTTGGCGGCCTGGGCATCCTGCTCAACCTTCTGAATCCCGAAGATATTGACGATCTTGGTTTGCTTCACCGGGAAACCTAAAGATCCCCCACAAAAAGGAGGAAAAACAGTGAGAGATATAGTGTAACAAGGCAGGAAGGAAAGAAGGCAGAGAAAGGAGTGCGGGGGAGGGGAACGGCGAGATGGAGGTGGCGAGGAGGGCGGGAGAAATAAAGGTGCACTCTTATGGGCCATGGTGGGCGGGGCGCAAAGGGTAGAAGCAGGGGTCGATGGGGACCTTGGCGGTGATGGGGCGGAGCAGTGTGTGTGTGTGTGTGTGTGTGTGTGTGTGTGTGTGTGTGTGTGTGTGTGTGTGTGAGCAACACAATCGCAACAGGTGAAAAGTAGAAAGAACATTCTAGAGACGACCACCCGCACAGCCATCCATTTCTAACCATTTGAAATGTACCTTTAACCAACAACAGCCCAAGAGTTAACTCTAGCTACTACAACATTCGTCTTCTTTTTTGAACATTCTTATAAATAGGAGACACATAGACAACTATTTACTCTCACAAAAGGGGTAGGAACCCGTATATAGAATAAAAAGAATATGAATCGGAAGATGAATCTTGAGAGCAGGGACAATGAATATTCCTCTTGGCTCCTATAACTAGGCTAAGAACACCTATCAATTTCTGTCATTATGATCTCTTCAGAAAATTGCATTAAATCTATCATTTGTACCATGGAGCAGTATAAGTTACAGTATTTTGGTTTTTGGTGGCAAAGCTGGAAATATTAATTGCCACCAAACCATCTTTCACCTAGCCTCCTTTACTCCTGGTCAGGTCAAAATTGTTTGGGTTTGGTTAGAGGAAATGGTGGGTGGGATACGCATGTTCGTATCCATTGTAATCGTAATATAGCTTTTCGCCACTAGCTATATCGCGGCAGGCCACCAACAAGACATGGCTCTCCCCATCGATGTCATACCGCACTCACTTGACATTCTGCTTCTTCTTGCCATACCTGCAATAGTTTCAAAGTTAGAATACACACATCCTTTCTTTGAGTTGACAACTCAGTACAACAGTTGCAAACTAGACTTGTGGATACAAAACAAACAACTTACAATGTGTGGTTATTGATGCCACTGATAAAGTGAGAAATGTTCCCCCGCTTATCAGGGAAAATGACCAGCCCTTGGGAAGGGTCAGCTGTCAGGAGGAGCATCATAATACAGTCAATATCATCGTTTGCTGTCTTCTCCAGGTAATCGACGTCCCTAGCATATTCGGCGAGGAAGGTCATATCTAAACCTAGAAGTGGATTTGGATTATCCAAAGTATAATCGGATATTTTCTTCATGGACTACCTTGGATTGGATTTGTTTGGATTTGGATAATGCCTGGATTTAAAACCCATGCACGATTAGGATTGTGGATATCTAGCACAGAGAGTCCAAACATCCAGGATAATTCATTATGTGCTCCTGATGAGTGGATCCACCTCCACCAATGGAGGGGCGGCGAAGATGCATCGGATGATCAGTAGCTGCAACGGCTGCCACGCCCTGCTTAAGGGCTGCAGTGATGACTGCACCATCCGCCCCTACCTGCAGTGGATCAATAGCCCCGAAGCGTAGGGCAACGCCACCCACTTCCTCGCCAAGTTCTATGGCCGGGCGGGGCTGCTCAACCTGATCGCCACAGCACCCGCCGACGCTGACTGCCAGGCGCTCTTCCACTCCCTGCTCTACGAGGCGTGCTGCCGCATTGTCAACCTAGTGTACGGTGCCGTCGGCCTGCTCTGATCGGGCCAGTGGCAGAAGTGTGTCGATGCCACATTAACTCGGGGTGCCGATCGATGTCGTGCGGGACGTCAAAGCCGTGTCGTCCGAGGCAGCCGCAGCCCGCAGCCGCTGCTCGGCGCTAGGCCAGGCGTGTCGTCGTCGGCCGCCTACGACATCCGCCACTTCGCCAAGAATTCTGATGCCGCCATCGTGGCCGACCTCCTCCGCTTCGCTCGTGGCGGCCGCACGGGGTTAAAGCGCGGTAAGGGTTCGTCTTCCTACGCTTCCAAGGCGAAGCTCCTCAAGAGCAAGGGCAAGGCCACCAAGAACGTGCGCGCGTCACCCAGCCCTCCTTTAGGGCAAGGGCAACAACAAGAGGTAGAGGAACTGGAACCGGCGCCGATGGTCATGGAGCTGCTTGAGCACGATGGCGGCCGTGATGAGGAGGTTGCCAGCAGCAACGACCACCACCTGAAGGGAAAGGGATCGAAGGAGAACACCGACGTATTGGATTACGGATGTACTTCGGATGTCTAGAGAGTGGACTGGATAGGATAGGATTTTCTGTGCTTTAAATTCGACAGGGTTGGGTGTGGATTCTCCACGTCTGGATTTTCATGGATTTCTATACTTTGGATTTGGATTTCAATCTAGTTCTAGGTATAGTCATATCCTTAATGTTGCCATCAGCCTGCACAGTGAAACTAGAAATATATATGCAGTGTCATTTTTGTGTATAAAAATATAAAGGAAAAAGTGTGTGTGCGTGTACGCCATAGAATCCACTGTTTTGCTCTTATCATTTGTGTGTATAGTGTGTGACACTGGAACACTGAGGGCAGTGTTGCACACACAAGTTCCAGTGGCATGCACACAAATAGCAAAGTTTGGGAGCAACACTGTAAACTCTTAATTAAATAGATAAATTTCCAATAAGTAAATAACTGAGTGTAGTGAGTTCAAGACAATACCCTTCGAGGGAATCGAAGACCACGAGAAGTGGAGGGCATTCACCTCTTTGTTGCATGGTTCTGCACAGCTCTATAGTTTCCTTATCCTCTTTGGGCAGAACCTTGAAAGTCGAGGAGAGCAAAATTAGAACAACAAAACACCAAATGGTTATAACATAATTTCAGGTGTAAAGATTTGCTAACCTGCGAATACCGCCTACCTCCAATCTTGCCAGATTGGAAGATCTAGGAGCCATATTAGCCATGTAAGTTAGTTCATTACTGAACTTTATTTTGGAAGACGTCAAAGCAGTGGCCAACGTCGCCATTTGTTTTAGTGTTCTAACTCCATCTTTAGATGGAACAAATGGCAGTATCCTCCTCCTCTTCTTGTGCATAACAAGAAAACACTTCCTTCGCCTTCTAGTATCTGAGAAAGATGAAGTAAATTACTTGAGGTAGTACCAGTGCATCGCTTTCTGTAGTCAATCTATCTACATATGTTTTCGATAGCAGTTCAGTTTTGTGTTTAAATCTAACAAATATTTGAAACCCGGTAAAATATTGGCTAGCATATCAGGCAATCCTGTGCATCAAATTTTGCATTTTACAATATCTGTGAGATATATGGCTCATACACTTTAACATAAAAGCTATTACCCCAAGTGTTTATCAATGCTAACTATTGAAGTTGAACTGCACATAAATAAAAACGCAGTTTACTGGAGCCTGTACTACACCCAGTGACTAGCAATAAGACAAGGGGAAAGGCGGAAACCATATATGTTAGATGAACACAACCAAGATAATAAGAGGGCACACACGCAAAATATACCCCATACAACCATTAATGATCTAGAAAATAAACCACAAGTTACTGTTATTACTTAAAAAGAATGTATGACTAACACAGATTAAAGTTTTGTTCCGTAATACTTTCCTGCCAATTTCCAGTCATGATGCAAGCGAGCACTTTCTTTGTTGCCTAGACATTGCAATTCACATGGTTATATGCAGGCAATGATGCATCAGTTGGCTAGCCATGCAGTCAATACAATTGCACAATCAAACATACAAGACCTAAAAAGATGTGATTTAGAGTGGCATGCTAACAAGGATATTCACTATTGCTAGTTATTATCAGGTGCATCAAACCTGTAAAAACCACCGTAATTGAGTCGCCCATAACTATGATCGCAAAAAAAAAAGAGTCGCCCATAACTAAAAAAGAATGCGACTCACTGGACCCTGTACTAATACAACAAATCCAAAGGCGGGGACTATTTTTATGTCTAAATGAATCCAACCAAGATAAACAAGAGGTTACAGATATACCAGAACCAGAAATAAGTCAATCCATACAGCCATAAATGATTTAGAAAGTGAAACACATGATTTGATTGGACCACAACTTGCCATAACTACTTAAAAAAGCAAGCATAACTACACAGATGAAATGATTGTCCAGTAATGCTTTCCCGCCTATTTCTAGTCGTGATGTAAGAGAGGTACATTACATTTTAATGTAACCCCCCTTTTTTGTTGCCTAAAAGTTCCAATTCACATGGCATATTTGCAGGCATTGCTGCGACGATTGGGCAAGCTATGCAGACCCAAAAATATGTGACTGTCATACTAACAGGAATATCCGCAACTGCTAGCTCATAGTAGGTGCATCGAACCCGTAGAGATTACAGTATTATACTGCCAAATAAAAAAAAACAAATAGAAGACAACTCACTGGAGCCTTGTGTACTAATACAATACATCCAAAGGCGGTAACTATTTGTTATTATTGCTAAATGAATGCAGCCAAGATAATCAAGAGGATACAGATAATACAAGAACCAGAAATAAGTCAACCCATATAACCATAAATGATCTAGAAAGTGAAACACATGATTTGTTTGAACTGCAACTTGCCTTACTACCTAAAAAGCATGTGCAGATTAAATATTTGTCTGATAATGCTTTCCCGCTTATTTCCAGTCATAATGCAAGAAAGTATGTTGCATTTTAACGTAAACTGTATTCTTTGTTGCCTACAGTGTCCATTTCACAGGGGCATATTTGCAGGCAATGCTGCAACGACCGACAAGCTATGCGGTCAATAAAATTGTACAATCAAACATACAAGAACCAACAAGAGGTGGCTAGCCTACTAACAGGAATATTCGCTACTGCTAGCTCTTAGTAGGTGCATTGAAACTGTAGAGATTACTGTATTATACTGCCCTGTCACGGTCCAACATGGGGAGGGGGAGGTGGCGTGCGGCTCCGGCGTGGGCGGTGGCACTGGAAGTGGTGGCGGGCGCATGGCAGGCGTGGCGAGAGAGAGAGAGCAATTGCTCAATTTTTTCTTAAAAATGAAACGATTACATGCCCCTATATTTATAATCCCTATAGGATTTGTATTCCAAGCAAAACTAGATGAGGAGTCCATATAGATTTGGACTTCTCCATTCCTAGCAAAACAACCTTATTTCATAAGCAAACTCAATCTTATTTCCTAAACAAAACTCTATTTTATTTTTCTAGTTTTTATCCAAGCCTTCCATCTGCTCCTGATTCCCCTTCGCCGAAGGGAATCGAGGGGGTGCGGCGGCCGCGCCCCTCGGCTGGCGTGCCACCCTGCCCACGCGTAGGAGGTGGCTGAGCCCAGTGTTGGGCCGACATGGGGCCTATAATTAGGCGGGTGACATATTCCCCCTTCCACTCGGCGCGTCCTCACGCCGAATCATAGTCCAAGTATGTTGATGCTGTTAGGAGGAAACGGTAGCGAAAGAGAAATTGCTTTGACCTAGACAAGGAGATGACCTCGAACTATGTCTGCCCTAATCATGTTGTCACGGGTGTGGCCGACGATGAACTCAAAGCAATATTGAAAGCTGCAGATGTAGCTATACAAGTAGTAGCTATGCATACCCGTAGCCGCCATTGGTCCATGCACCCGTCAAGCTACGACAAGGATCGGTCGGTTGACACCGGCATCGATGTTGAAGTGCTGCATGACCCGAAGGGGCCTCTGAAAGCCGTCTACCTAGTTGTCGGTGTTGGGGAGGATGTAACCTATCATGCGGTGGCAAATTGTCAACGTGATGCATGTCGACGGTGTCATGGTCAGTTGGAGCATGTTGCCAAACATGAATTCCCCTCCATTTAACTCATGTGGCCAGAGTAGCGGGTGTGTTGAGTTGTGCTTCAAGCTGATGTAGATGTTCTTGACTGCCAGGAATTGGCATCCCAAGTTGTCAAAGAAGATGGCTAAGGGCCGAAGGCAATATGCCTTGAGGCCACGGTCGTGCCATCAGTATGCTCGTGGGGAAGTTGTAAGTAGCAGTCGCTGTTAGTGGTGGAGTGTGGAAGCCCACCACAAGGAGACTCGGGTTCTCCATACGTCCTACCAGAAGTAGTGTCTCCAGCAAGTCCGATAGTAGAGGCGATGCGGCCAGGAGGACGTAGAAGCGCCCGTTGAAGAAGAGTAACCCTTGGTCAATGGACCAAGCTATGCCGCTATGCCACGAATGATGTCGGAGGCAATGGTGCGTAGCTTAGGTACCTACAAAGTACCCCGCTGTAGCTGATCGAAGACGGTCACCCAGGTGCTGATGCTGTTGAGGGCGTTGGGCTGGCGTGGTTTTGCCGCCTGGCTCATGTTGCAGCGTGGTAGGAGCGGTGGATATGGCGATCATGGCCAAGGCACGTGGTGATGGGGTGCCGTCGTGATCGGCGTCAGGGCGGGGAGGGCGAGGATATTCTACGGTGCATGGCAGTCGAAGATGAGGGTGTGCTCACCCTGCTAGCTAGAATTGCATCTCTAGGGAGGCGAAAGTCCAGCGTATGTATGTTGCCAAGGTCAGCCAACCATGGTGTGTTGAGGATGATGTTGACGTCATTGCCGATGTCCACCTAGAGGGCATCGATTTGAGTGTCTCTGCATTGATGCGGAGCAGGATGTTGAAGCAGTCCTCGCTAGGCAATCTCATTGCCGCTGTTGACGAGAATCATGGTGCTGATGCCGCGCTCCATGAGGCCGACCAGCCAGGCGAAGTTGATGCCAATGACGTTGTGGGTGGCACTTGTGTCATCGAGGATGCGCATGGCCTCTACGAGTACAGCGCCTACCATGAATATGGTTCGCCAACCACGCACACCTAAGTTCTGGGTGCCTATCATCATGATGAGGACGACGTTAGTGTCATCGTTGTCATAGTCGTTGACGAGCATGATGTCGAACAAGTACTTGCACTTGTGTCCATGGGTGAAGGGCTCATCGCGGTTGAAGCATAGCGCCATATGGCGGCACTTTATCATCTCCTTCAGTGTCAGGCACTTCGAGTGGTGGGTTGGTGCGGCTGGTAGGGGTTGTCCACGATGACGCCTTGGGAGGTAGAGGATGAGGTGTCGTACATACCCTAGCCATGGACTTGTTGGTGTCAGCGCTGACAGCCATCTCCATGTCCCGCGGGTTCTAAAGCTCCACGTTCATTTTTACCGGCTCAAGTAGGCATGTTTACCTGCTATTGCTCGTCGAGTGTCTCGGCGCGTGCCACGTGTGCCAGGAAGTGCTTCGTGTATTCATCGACATTGCCTCCCAGCGGATTGTGTCGGACTGGTGGGCTGAAGCGCTCGTTGACACAGGAAGCGAAGTATGCCCAGTCGGTCTCCACCTTTGTCCTGCGTCAGGCGTATGTACCATTGTTGGGCGCCACTTGTCAGATGAAAAGTGGCATACCAGACTTGCTCGTTATTGGGGTCTGTTGGCCTCTGAAAAATTGCTTGCAGTGGTTAAGCCATGGCAATGGATCCTCCTTGCCGTCAAACGTGGGGAATGATAGCTTGTGGATGCACGGTTGGAGGACCGAGAAGGAACCTAGAGCTGTTGACGGGTTTGGGTGCGGCGGTGGCACAGGCACCTTTGGTGGCACCTCCCTATCAACGTCGGTGACGAACAGCTTGTTCATCACCTCCTCCACGAGCTCGGGGATGCCTGATGACGGAGGCATTTTGTTCTTCTCCTTGAGGAAGGCATGTCCGGCGTCCTCCATAGCACACTTGGTCTCCGCCTCGTGTTCCTTGGTGGCTGGCTCGCGCTCCATCTTCGCCTTTTGCCGCAGCGGCATCAGCGTCCTCCTTGCTGCACATTGCGCAGGTGGGTGTCTACGTTGATGAGTTGTCCCTTTATTTCATCGAATTGCTTGTTGAGGTCGGCGACGAAGCTCTCAAGTAATGCCTTCATCTCCGCGGTGGTGTTATTGCCACCCATGGATGCGATCTGGCCTCCAAATCGCGCAACTTGCCGTTAGTACTTAACAAGCACGCATATAACTAATATAGATTAAATCGCGCAACTTGCCTATCTCCATTTATGATGTAAGCAAGTATGCCACATTATAACATAAACTGTAGTCTTTGTTTCCTAGAGTTTTCAATTCACAGGGGTATATTTGCAGGCACTCCTGCAACGATCAGCAAGCCATTAAAAAGTAATATATGAACAGAACGAATTCAACAATAGAGAAGCCGCCGCTTCATGGGTCATCCAACACAAGCAATGAGGGGAAATGGTCTCGCATTTCATACAATATCAAATTATGCAATGCAATGGTGCACACAGGTGGAAGGAATGAATTACCTTGAGAGAGCCTACATTTGGCGGGCTGGGCATCCTGCTCATCCTTCTGAATCACCGATCTTGGTCTGCTTCACGGGGAATCCTAAAGATCCGGCAAAAAAAAGGAGGAAGATGAACAGTAAGATATATAGCGCAACAAGGCAGGAAGCATGAAGGCAAAGAAAGGAGTGCGGGGGAGGGAAACGGCGAGGAAGGCCGGAGAAAGAAAGGCGCACTCTTGGGGGCCTTGGCGGGCGGGGCGCAGACGGGGCAGAACCATGGGCCGATGGGGACCATCACTACAGGAAAACGCCTCTTTGCCGACTGCTTGCCCCGGTCGGCAAAGACTTAAACCCAGTCGGCAAAGGCTTTGCCGACCGCAAAGCCACGTGGCAGTCGGCAAAGAGCAGTCGGCAAAGCCTGGGTCGGCAAAGGTGGCTTTGCCGACTGCCACGTGGCACACAGTCGGCAAAGGCTTTGCCAACTGCCACGCCAGCAGTCGGCAAAGCCACGTGGCGCCGTCAGCCCTAACGGCAGGCTTTGCCGACTGCTGGTTTCTCGGCAGTCGGCAAAGAATTTTTTTCAAAAATTGTTTGCCGACTGGCCGCCATCTCGGTAGTCGGCAAAGAAAGAATTTTTTTTTTTGAAATATTCTTTGCCGACTGCTTTTGTAGTTGCAGTCGGCAAAGAAAGAATTTTTTTTTTGAAATATTCTTTGCCGACTGCTTTCGGAGTTGCAGTCGGCAAAGAAAGAATTTTTTTTTGAAATATTCTTTGCCGACTGCTTTCGTAGTTGCAGTCGGCAAAGAAAGAATTTTTTTTTGAAATATTCTTTGCCGACTGCTTTCGTAGTTGCAGTCGGCAAAGAAAGAATTTTTTTTTTGAAATATTCTTTGCCGACTGCTTTCGGAGTTGCAGTCGGCAAAGAAAGAATTTTTTTTTGAAATATTCTTTGCCGACTGCTTTCGGAGTTGCAGTCGGCAAAGAAAGAATTTTTTTTTGAAATATTCTTTGCCGACTGCTTTCGGAGTTGCAGTCGGCAAAGAAAGAATTTTTTTTTTGAAATATTCTTTGCCGACTGCTTTCGGAGTTGCAGTCGGCAAAGAAAGAATTTTTTTTTTGAAATATTCTTTGCCGACTGCTTTCGGAGTTGCAGTCGGCAAAGAAAGAAACCTCTTTGCCGACTGCCTCCCATTGCAGTCGGCAAAGACTCTGTCCGGGGTTTTTTTTGCCCAGCTTTGCCGACTGTAAACAGTCGGGAAAGCTGGATTTTTTTTTTGCTTTTGTTTTCTGTTTTCTCGCATCAAAACCCTGCAAAATCACAAATTATAATCCAATTTCACCAGAAGCACCGGTAGCACCATTTATATCACAATTTCATCACATTTGTCGCCAACATCACCACATATATCACAATAACGCACATCACATATATCTCACATATACAATAACAACCACACAAGTGCATTACAACCATCACATGAAGTCCAACACGTCAAACACCACAAGTCGACGTCCATCACACGAAGTTCAACATAACAAGTCTAGGTCCATAACGAAGAAAAGAAATACATGACAACAACTTCGACAATACGGTGGATACATGATAACAGAATCGACAAGTACCTAGCTCGTCGCGCCGTCCCCGGTCTCGTCGTCCGCTCCGCCCCCAGAGCCCCTAGGGTTTTCCCACGGTAACCCAAACTGAGGCGCCTGCGCGTACTGCCACCCTCCGCGCACCGGCGGCCACGAGTACGTCGGAGGAGGGCCACGCGGAGGTGGATACGGTGGATAGGGTGCAGGTGGTGGATACGACATCATCTGATGGCCGGGACCTCCAGGAGACGGGTTCGAACCCGCCGACTGTACCTGCACAAGTTAAACGCCAAGTGATGTCATTAGTATCTGCAGTATGGACGCACAAGTTAAAGCAAGAGTTAATATACTCACCGGGGTCCCTCCAGGAGCGACAGGAGCAGGCACAGGAAAAAACTCTGGAGGAGGAGGCGGTGGAGCGAACATTGGAAGAGGAGGCGGTGTAGACGCCCCGGACGTCTGCATGGACTGGAAGAAGCTGGCCATGTTCTGCATCTGAGTGTTGTAGTGCTGCTGCAGGCTTTGCTGGTAAGCCATCTGTTGCGCCATCATCTGCGCGTGCAACGTGGCGATCCTCTCCTCCATCTTGGCCTCCATCTGGGCCTGCAATATTACATCCGCAGTGTTGATTGTATGTACAGGTGCGAAACGAGTTAACGACGAACGAAACGGCACTTACCTGTGACGCTGACTGCCGCCGGGGCGCTACGGGGATGTCGCTGGAGCTCGTGGGCGTGGATCGAACCTGGGTCAGCGTAGGAACCTGGGACGGGTCGAGGGCGCTGTGGGCCATGTAGTAGCGGCCGTGCTGCTTCCCTGGTCCCAACCTCTGCAGGAGGTCTGTGTCCAGGGGCTCGGCGGTGGGGTCGAACGTCTCCCCGTAGCGCTGGCGAGCCGCGACGGTGTACTCGGTGGCCTTCTCGTAGGCGGTGGGGTTGGTGTATGCATCGGGCCCGTCCTCCGGGTTGTAGACGTTGTTCGGATCCGTCGCCTTGCCCTTGTGAGAGAGGAGGTACGCGGTGTACTCGTTGATTTCCTGCCCACCGTGCATCTGCGTCTGCATTGAAAACACAAACATCGTCTCCTTTATAGCTGGAGTCCTGTCGAATCTCGACTTGACCTATCGTAAGGTCTTTCCTCGTGATATCAGGATCGAACCAATGGCTTCTGTGCCGACTCCATCATGTCGTAGAAGGCCTTCGCGGTTTCCTCCGGATCTTCCTCCACATCCATTCCTTCGCCAAACCGTGCTTCGTGGAAGTCTGCCATCATGTCTGCCATCCCGGCATCGCCATCATACTCCTCGAGGATGGGTCGCACCACCTTGTCCCTAATAGGATGGTATTCACCATGGTGGCGCCAACGGGTATAGTTTGGAACGAACCCGTGCTTGAACAGATCTCTCAACACTTGAGCCTTTACTTTCTTCTTCTTGTTCCTGCACTCGCTGCAGGGACACGGCATCCGAATCGACCCTTTAGCAGCTGGGCCAAATGCATGCTCCAGGAACTCAGTCGTCCCCCTGATCCATTCGTGGCTCTTACTTGCGAAGCCCGAGTACATCCACTCACGGTCACCCATGCTCTGTCATGCGGCAATGTTAACTTCCATGCTCCGCTCCTACCATCTAATAGGTGAAGGATAGGTCCTAATCCCACCCGAGCATGCGCAGACGAGGTTAGCTTCCATGCTCCACTCCCGTCCGAGACGAAATTTCGGCAGCACCTCCCCGCTGTTCTCCCGATACACGTCCCGGCGGGGAGAGTGTGTATCCAGAGAACAACGGGGAGGTCCTGCCGAAACTCCGACTCGGACGGGAGCGGAACATGGGAGCTAACCTCATCTGCGCATCCTCGGGCTGTCCAAATAACGTGGACAATCCGAAACAGATACGGTTATACATATGCGAAGAACGCATACTTCCAACCTTATCCGTTTCGGACGGGAGACGCCTAACTGGGTAACGCGACCTACGAGTACATGTGGCGGAAAGAGGGGTCATACCGCAGGTGCCGGTGAAGAAAGGCTAGCGGGGCAGTGCCGAGTCGTGCTCCTCCGGCTAGCCTCCAATGGGAGCCCTCCTGAAAAAGAAAAACAATTAGTGAGAACGAAAATATCTAAGTTCATTACAGGTTCATAGTGCACAAATAAGATTTTCACTTTTAAGAAAATATCTAAGTTCACTGCTGAATTACACTAACAGAGTCTAATGTTCTAAAATGTTGGCTGAGTTAGAACTTTAGGAAGCATATTCAAATTTAACTGCCACTTCTCTAATTTCATTCTGATAATACTGTACTGTCTAAACTTCAGCATTCTGAATAACGAAGTTGCAGGTAACTACATAAGTCTACTGCTCATATCCATAGTCTACGATGCAAGTGAAAGTGAGAATTTTGTATACACCTCAGCAATGATAATTAGGCCTCCCAGAAGCTAACCTTGGTGGCTTGATGCAGGTACTGATAAAATTAGAAAACCTACATAGGTCCAAAAGTCAATGTGTAGTCACAAACCCAGTAGTAAAATGCATGAGATCACATTATGGGCAGTCTGCACACTCTCCTAATACGTTTTTGAAATCTGAAAAATGATAGGCAATTAATAATGATGAAATAAGTCTTGTTGCAGGTTGTATTCAAGCCAAACAAAGAGAATATTTTTGCAAGCAGCATTCAAGACAAACGGAGATAATATCTTGGGATCTCATCCATACCAAGCCTCTTAAACCTGATGGATAGCTTTCTCGACTTCTTTCCACAATCAAAAGTAAATAGCAGGATTAACAATTTAAGAAATAAAAAAGGTTTAGCACGCTCCAAAAAAACTAACCATAGCGTAGCAGTAGGAAGCCCAATCAGTCAAAGGTCTGCATTAATGTGATAGCATGGGGGAAAACAGACTGAACTAAAAAAGCAATGTCTACCGCTCTACCTTATGTCCTTATCACATAAATGTACAAGACTTTGAAAATAAAAGGTCATGTATTACACTGAGAAAGACATACCTTAAATCACCGGCAAGTTCATTAGCATGCAAGATGTTTGAAAGCTTTGACTGCCCGTATGCTCCTCCAAATCTAATACACCTGCAGACCACAAGGTTTGGATATCAATAGTCAATAAAATCCTTTCGAGCAAACTAATGCTTCGGCTCATTAAGATTATCTATGCCTAGTTTGGGTGTTGAACTTATTCTTATTATCAAGCATACTAAATTCAAGCTCATCAGGAAAATAGACCCCCTTTTAATGGAAGAGAATTACCAAGGACAGACCAAAAGGCAGCAGCAATATTACCTTGGGAAATTACACTGCTTTATTGGATTAAAACAAAAGGAAGCGCATGCTAGCAGTAGATGGCCTGCTTGGAAAAGAAATTACACTAAGGCTAATATACACAATGAATAAAAATTCAGATGACATTAGGACAAAAGAAAAATGTCACACCAATAAAAGAAAAATAACCGGCGCACAAGCAGGCTGGCAGCCATTTCCTTTAAACATGTGACTAACCCATTTCGACAACAAATAAGTTTTCATTGGCCTATCTAAAATTAAGAAACTTTTAATATGATAGAACTTGAGAGGAAAAGGAGGAGGTTGAGCAAGCAAGCAGTGGAGAGTTGTTTTTCCAGATCGCGTCATCATGATAACTTGCTGCTGATTTCTCAATGCAAACATGACATAGCCTCATAGGATGGTGATAGAAATAATGAAATATTGGATCCGGCTGTTTATATCGGTAATGAATCAGAGGGGTGGAAGTCTCACTCACCAGTTCTGTACCTCTTGCTATGAGGATTCGCTGACTTCTCCGGAGATTTGGGGCAACGGATGTTCTCCTGCACAAAACGCAAGGGGTGTTCTCCTGCACAAACCATTTTCTACTACAGTTAAAACCTTGTTTTTATTTCTATACATGATTGATGATTCAGTAAGAAAAAAAGGGCAATTGCACAGACCTCTGGTCTTACCTCTAGAACTGGTGAAGAGTCTAATACATCCTCCTATTATCTTAGTAATAGACACAGCAATAGTTCAGGTTAGCAAAACAACCCAAATTGAAAATCTCCCTGCTAAATGTATGGAGAACCTTGGAACATTTTGTACTAACAGTAGCTTATTTTAATTCTATACACAATTGATGATTCAGTAAGAGAAAAAGGACAGGTACACAAACCTATTGGTGCAGTGTACGAAGCTAAAGGAAGGAGGAAGGGGAGCACTACCTTAATTCACGCGAGGATCTGGCTAAGCTCATTGGCACGAGCAGTTCTCCCTTCTTCAGCATAGGAGCGTGGCCATCCTTCCTATCCAGATCAGCGAGGAGGCGTGGAGGTCGAACCATCAAATCTGGAGGGGAGGGGCTGGCAGGCCATCGCCCCGCGCACTGCACCAGTGCCAGCGGAGGAGGGGGGCGAGGGAGAGAAGGGGCACCTGCACCGGAAGACAAGGTGGGGGTGCCCCGCCGGCCCTGCAGCCGCGGCCCCCGCTGCTCGCCCAGCCGCCGCCCCCGCAGCCGCGGCCCTCACCGGATCCGGAGGAGAGGAGCCGCCGCTCCGCGAGGCAGCCCGGCCCGCGCCGCCGGTGCTGCGAGCCGCGCCCTCGCCGGATCCGGAGGAGAGGAGCGCCGCGGTGAGGGGGGCGGGGAGCGGCGCGCGGCACCGCGGGGAGGAGAGTGACGACGCGGGGGAGGAGAGGAGATGGGGGATGAGTTTGGGTGGGAGGACCGCGACGCAATTTTGAGAGAAGGGTTATGACTTATGAGCAGGGTACATACACCTTTTACGTAAATGAACGGAATTCTAAGTTTTGTTTCGGTGCCCCGACATTTGATTGATGAAACAACTCTAGCTAAGATCCCAGGGTGGTCAGATGTTTTTATTCCACCGACTCAATTTTATATTCCCACTGATTGTACTGAAAATCATTTCTTTTATGAAAAAGAATGAATTGCGCTGAAACCATTTTTAAATAAGTAGAAAAAGGTGGCACTGAAAAGTGAAAACATTAACCTACCAGAAAACAGCAAGCTGTTACTAAGAATGATAGCCTGTGCAAAAGGTCTATTATTTTTTTTCATAAAATTATTTTTTTAATTTTTTTTTAAAAATACTTTGCCGACTGTTCTTCTCCCTGGCAGTCGGCAAAGGTTATTTTTTATTTTTTTCTCAGAAATTCTTTGCCGACTGCCATCCTCCCTGGCAGTCGGCAAAGGATCTTTGCCAACTGCCACTGATGGCAGTCGGCAAAGAATTAATTTTTTTTTCGATTTTCGATCCCAGTTTTTTTGTGTTGCCTTGCTACAATAAGTACATGATATATTCCAAGTTTTAGGTCATTTTGATTTATTTTGCTATATTCCATTGATTTTTGCTGTTTCTTTGATTTTTTCCGGCAGCTCTAGATTTGAACTGCAGATACATGAAATAATGGAATCCGGCGATTTAGAAAATGATATTCATGATGTTTGGAGCATGTTGAGGCCGTGTGCGGGGCCTCGCGTGAAATTTCGACCGTGTTGGTGTCGGAACACGCCGAGGCACGCACGTGAAAAGTGTTTTTAAATTTTATAAAATCGAAACGGAGTCCGATAATGACGAAACTTGACGACGTGTCTTGCCATCGCATGCGGAGGCTGTGGTAAAAAATTGAGAAAGTTTCGAGCAAGTGGCGACATCGGGTGGCTAAAACCTGGACATCTCCACATGTGATAACAAGTTAGCCACGCGGCGTTAGTCCAGGTTTTAGCCACTCGACGTCGCCACTTGCTCGAAACTTTCTCAATTTTTTACCACAGCCTCCGCATGCGATGGCAAGACACGTCGTCAAGTTTCGTCATTTTCGGACTCCGTTTCGATTTTATAAAATTTAAAAACACTTTTCACGCGCGTGCCTCGGCGTGTTCCGACACCAACACGGTCGAAATTTCATGCGAGGCCCCGCACACGGCCTCAACATGCTCCAAACATCATGAATATCATTTTCTAAATCGCCGGATTCCATTATTTCATGTATCTGCAGTTCAAATCTAGAGCTGCCGGAAAAAATCAAAGAAACAGCAAAAATCAATGGAATATAGCAAAATAAATCAAAATGACCTAAAACTTGGAATATATCATGTACTTATTGTAGCAAGGCAACACAAAAAAACTGGGATCGAAAATCGAAAAAAAAATTAATTCTTTGCCGACTGCCATCAGTGGCAGTTGGCAAAGAGCCTTTGCCGACTGCCAGGGAGGATGGCAGTCGGCAAAGACTGCAACTTTGCCGACTGCTAACGGAGTGGCAGTCGGCAAAGGTGACGGTGTGGATGGCGTCAACCATGGCCTGCCTTTGCCGACTGTAATTCTTTGCCAACTGCCTGGCAGTCGGCAAAGACATGGCTTTGCCAACTGCCTGGCAGTCGGCAAAGCCAGGCAGTCGGCAAATCCTGCTTTGCCGACTGCAGAAAATTCCGGTTGGCAAAGGGACCTCTTTGCCGAGTGTCGAAAAAAAACAGTTGGCAAAGAAAATTGCAGTCGGCAAAGAGCCAGTTTCCTGTAGTGCATGGCGGCGATGGGGCGGAGGCAGAAGGTGTGGTGGCCACGGTCGCAGCAGTGGCAGAGGAGCAGGTCATCGTCGTGGTCGCCGGAGCCGCAGGTCTCGCAGAGGAGGGTCTCGTAGTAGGTGTACACCCACGCGCGGGCGACGTGGGGCGGCGCGTCGACGGCGCGCGCAGCGCATGACGGCTTCCATGGAGCAGTAGCGCTGCGGTGTAGGCTCCGGCGTGTGCTCGCGCTCGAGCTGCTGCGAGCTCGGCGATGACGACGGCGCGGCGCGGTCCATGGCGGCGGAGGAGTGGGGAGGTGGCGGGTGCGTGCGGTGCGACGCGGTCTCTCCTCTCGGTGGGGCAGAGCCTGACGAGAGAGAGAGGAAGACGTCTGCGCCGCGTCGCGTGAGGGGCTGAGGGCTGCTACAGCTAGTCAGGTACTGCCGGTCGGGTGGTCTCCAGGTGTGACGGTCGCCACGCGCGGGGGAGCGAGCGAGCGACGAGACCGTTGCCATTGCCAAATTCTCGTGTCGTGTCTCTCCGGCTCTCGCTCTCAAGTCTCAGCACACCACCCGGCTTCTTTTTCTCGCTTTCCTTTCCTTTTTTTAGTTTTGTTTCTCGTGTTTCTTTCTAAAATTCCTTTTTCATCTTTTCAACAGTATCTTTTTCTTTTGTCGAGATATTATTAAAGAATTGACTTGAATTAACAAAATCTTTCTACCTTTAGTTCATGGATGATTGAGGCTGGGTTTCCTAGCATTCACCACGTGGATGATAGAAAAGAAGAATTTTATTCCACCTTTAAAATTCAGCCAAAATTGGCCGGCACTTATATATTATTGTTGTAGAATTATTTTGGAAAAAAATTAATGTGCCAACACGTCTGGTTTGTCTGTTGCTAAAAAAAACTGTGGATGGCCAAACGCCAGACCAACATTTGCCACGAAATTAACGGGAATGCTCTCATCGGGGCATCCGGTCGTCCGGACGGTTGTAGCCCCCCTGGCCGGTCTACAGCTACCCCTGTCCGGTCCGCTCCAAGGCTTCGGTGTCCCTTGGCTGGTCCACCGACGACGTGAAGCTCCATCATCGGGCTTGAAGAAACAGAGGGCGGCTCCGCTCCGATTGCTGCGCTTGACGGCTATCGTGGCCCCTGGCCGATCATTATGCGCCACAGGTGAACTCTATACCAGTGAACTCCATACGCCGACAAGCCTCTATTCCGAAGCAACAAAGAGATGTTGCGTTGAAAGCGCATGTTGCAAACATATGTTTCGGTTGTTTTCAGAGGTATGTTGCGTGTGTTTCGTATCAGTGTTGCAAAAGTAGATCGGGATATTGCACATGTTGCAATGACTATGCACGTATGTTTCAAGTGTATGTTTCAAATGTTTGATCTGTATGATTGTACATATGTTACAAGTGTTTTAATCTGGATGTTGCATATATATGCATGTTACAAGTAGTGGCGGAGCTATAGGGTATGCCGGCAATTCTAGCATGTGAGCATGTATATATACGTATTTCGTGTATATATATATATATATATATATATATATATATATATATATATATATATATATATATATATATATATATATATATATATATATATATATATATATATATGCAGCGCTATTCTACACCCTAGGTGTAGAATATTATTCTACACCGCAAGCCAAAATTGAGTAGAAAAAAAATACTAAGTAGTACTGAACAGTGTTCAGTATCATTCAGTACTACACCCAGAACCACGAAATACTGAACAATACTGAAACGCGAATACTGAACGATACTTAGTTCTATTAAGTATAACAGTTCGGTGTAAAATAGAATTCTACTCCTAAGGTGTAGAATAGCACTTATATATATATATATATATATATATATATATATATATATATATATATATATATATATATATATAAAGAAAACAACGCTTACCTTGAATACCTGAGAGCCGAACGTGGAGAGGCAGCCTGCGAACCAACATCAGAACAAGGCCCAAACAAATAATAATTTGCCCAAACTTCAATTGCAGCTACATAATTATGACATGAGACATGATGATAGCTTCAAAGGTCTAGATAATATGATTGATCTCTCAGTTAAGCTTGTTGAAATAAAGAGGCACAAAGTGTGTGGTATGGTTTATGAGCTTCTTAAATTGGTATTGCTTCTCCCCGTGGTAACGGCAAGTGTCGAAAGGGTATTTTTTGCAATGGTTTTAGTGAAAACAAAGTTACGAAATAAGATGGGAGATGCTCTTTTGGATGATTGTCTAGTGACTTTCATTGAGCGCGATATTTTTTTTGAAGTTGATGAAGATGATATAATCAAGACATTTATATCCCTTCGAATGCGTCGAATAAAATAGTAAAAAAAATAGCATTGTAAGTCTCTGGTACTCTTTTATGGTTATATTTCAATTATCGGTATGGCTTTTGAACTATTTATATTATATTTAGTGGATGGTTTTAACTTAATCCATGAATTTAAACATTATTGTGTCACTTATTGCATAATAACCGAATCACGTTGTCAATTTTGCAATTATTTCTGAATTATTAAAATGGATTTACCGAATTGTATATGAAATTTTTTGGGCGGGCATACCCTAATCTAAAATCCTAGTTTCGCCACTAGTTATAAGCGTATGTTTCAAGTGTTTCATATGTCTATTGCGAGTATTTCGTCTGGATGGCTTATGTTTTGCAATGTTTTGCAAGTATTTTCAGACGTTTTCACAAGAGTTTCAGACACTTGTTTCAAGTGTTTCATCTGTCTTCTATATGCAGTTTAGAGTTAGAGCTATCTTTGTTATTTCCAGCTCCTGATTGTTTTATTAATCTGCTATATGTATGAAATGTGCAATATTATACAGTACGGAGTTGATGATTGGCTAGATTCTTTTTGTTTGAAGTACTCTTGTGCAACACAGGTTCGTGTCCTTAAAATTTAGTCGATTGGTTTAACTAACGCCTATTGAAATGTTTTGATGTGCGGATCAATATCAAATTGATTCATACAGCAAAAGATTGGGACTGCCAGCACTGAAGAAAAGGGTATGGTTTTAGCTGAAATCGTGGCCCAGGCTCTGACACTAATAACAGATATTTGGGAATTATAAAAAAACAGATGTATTTGAGAATTATTCTATGTATAGTCAGGAGGTATAGGATTTTTTTTTTAAAAAAAAACAGATGTATCAAGCACTTGCACCGCTTTCTTCATCCCTTCCCTTCCTCTTGTGTGCTCTGTCTCGTTGACATATAAATCACAGTCCCAGGAACCGGTAAAATTGTTCTTTAGGTACAGCCACAGCCGATCATTGAGTTGATTGGACACAGAACATAAGCAATAAAGCAAATAACAGGAAACTTTTAATTTCGTCCAAGTGTCTTATTTCAAGGTTACAACTATCAGGATTTTGATAGCTAATCTAACAATCTAATCTCCCCCCCCCCCCCCCCCCCCCGCACACACACACACATAAAACCTCCTATGCATATATATAAACTAAATAAGAAATAGGGAGAGGCCCCAAGTCTTGCAGCTCTGGAGCTCACACCTCATTGACTAATATTCTTTCTTCAACCAATGTGTTTCCATTTCATTCTTGATTTCTTGTGCATCCGATGAAGGTACCAACCTTCTCACCGACAATACCCTTTGCAATGATTCCAGGCTCTCCAAGTTAAACACGACAATTGCAAATTGACATGATAGATTAAACTTTTTAACAATGAAATAAAAATCAATACAAAGTAAAACTGATAGCATCCACACTGGGAATGTTGTTTTCTTGGCATAGTGTATAGCAGTCATATCCATTGCTGAGAGATCTCTTGTCGTAACTTCATGATAGCTCACAGTCTCAAGATCGAACGTTCTGCCTTGGGTCCGCAACTCCGCATCATATAGACCATCAACATTTGTTGCTTCACCCTCATGGCATCCCAGTCTACTAACAGAGAGAGGCAGAAAGAATGAACGTTGCGCCCCACAGTTATGGCGGTGTTTCCACACCCGCCTCTCCCCCATCTCTGCTTCGGTTCTCTATCCCCACTACCCCTCTGTTCCTCAAGCCACCTCCCATGCACCTTTCCCTAATGAACTGACGATTGCCAACTCTTCCCGGACGGACTACATTGTAGATTAGTCTAGCCCCTTTCTTGGCCAGAGAAAGTGGGTTTTGGGTGCGCATAGTCGGACGTCACCAATGCACAGGTGTGCGCCGGGTTCCCTCAGATGGTCGCCGCGCCATGACGGCAGGTGCTCCCTCCCGTGGTGCACCTAGAAACACATAGGCTTCCTCGAAACCAGCCTTGACCTACAGTACCTGGCCATTAGCAAAAAGAAACGAACTTTGCACCAGCTGGCCTCTGTCCTTTTAGGACAGAAATGAATAGAATTCTTATGGAGATATATATTGTAAGGACACCCAGATAAAATAAGACAAAAAATTTAGGTTTTTTGTCTTCTGGTCATCATCAGCCAAACTAAGTTAAATTGGAACTTGAAAGTAACTCCAGAATACAATTGACTCTGGTTCTACAATATTAATTGCACCATCTCAAGAAATTGATCATGATAATTTAGCAAAAATGGAAAGTACTCCACAATAAGCAAGTGTTTTTCTCGTCGTTCTCCTCTCTGCATATTCTGAGGAATTATTGCTGGCTTTCTGTATCTGAACCAATTTTGCCTAATTGGGCAATTCTGCATGTCAATTTTCTTCATAGTTATATAAGAAGGCCAACTCAAGTGTCACTTGAGGTACTCGTTCTTGGTCCCTCGAGTGAAGATGGTGCTCTGAATACTGCAGAAATACAAAATATTTGAATGTAACATCAAAATCTGAGAAATCAACTTGGCCAAATTGAACACGACGCTGACGGCTAAAACAGAAAAGGTACTCAATAGACTTATTATTCATGTACCGCTCTAGGAGGGAATAACAACACTTGACCAATCAGATATAATCATCCATATTTCTTTGCAGCTAAGTGGCATTATTGACACATAGTATAAACCATTAAGCATTCATAGTAAAGGAATGTATTGGTTTCAGTCAGATCGGCATGATGTTGATATACATATACAAACTGTAAAAGCACATTTAAGCATTGAATCGGCCACTCAATGAGAACAAAACCTCCATCGCAGCCCAAATTAATAAATTCTCCCTCAGTTCTAACAAAATTATAGGTCAATTTAGTTTTGTCCTAAGTCAAAGTTGTCTAACTTTGAAAAAGCTTAATTTATTGGAAACCAACATATCCACAACATTGAATTAACTTATTAAAATTTTCTTTGTGACACATGAGATACACTGCATCTCTTTGAATTTGTGGATGTTAACATATTTTCCTAAAGCAAAAATGTGATTAAAGCTATATAGAAGTTTAAATTAGTAAAAAAGCGAACTATATAAAATTTAGAACAGAGGTATATAATTTGAAAATTCCCTCTTAGTATTTTTTTTCACGGACTTGTATGCTAGTGGGAATTTGAGAAACAAACCCTAGATCATATTTCCACATGAAGTGGGTGTTACATTATCAGTTGCCCGAAAGTTGTACAGTGGTCTTCTCAACACTTAATCATCCAGCAGTGAGAAGTAAATACATAATAAACAAACCCCTGCACACCCAACATATTTTCTAAAATGCTCCATAGAGATGAAAGAACTTAACAGATGCTCATTATCAAATCGTAATGTCGTAATATATTTCATTACTTAAACTATTATTTGTTCTGAAGAATAAATAAGCAAGCCATATATGTACTGCGACAAAGATTGTTATGAGGGCATGCATGCGTCTTGTACCTGGAGTGCAGAAGTTCATGTAGGGAACGGTAAGGCTTGAGTCCGCATGTTTATAAACCTTGGTCATTTGGCCAGAATTTAGATCAACCTTGAAGAGGTCACCCTTGAATGTCAGTAATATGATACCGGCACCTTCCGCAGAGCCAAATAAAATACGCCACTTAGCCCATTCCCATGGGTCATCGTGAAAGGGGAGCAAGTTCGCGAGACGAATGGCTTTGCATAGCACCCATCCTGGTTCTCCAACCTTCCTTGACCAGAGGCAAAGTCTTGAATCATCCTCCACTCTTACAAACCCTAGGCGACCATCCTCCATGGTTGTGAACTCAATTGGTCCAAATGGTAGTTCAAATGTTTTGCTCCTGCACGCTTCAGGTAGCTTTACGACTGATATTCCCCTCGTGACCAAATTGTACTCGAGGATATTTTTATAAGGGTGACCAATCATGAACTTGCGAAGCAGGAAGTAGAGTGTATTCCCCACAAGGGTGCTGCGCACCGATCTTTCAATAGAGCCACCGGAGTGCCGAGCATAGGCAGCCTGCTCACTCCACGCACCAGCTTCCGAGTTGTAGATATAAACGCGAGTCTTGTTCTTGTCTTCTTGACATATCCGGTGCCCACAATGACCACGGTGAAGGGTCCGCAATGGCAGTCGAGGTGGTCACACGCACCGCCGCCATCCGTGGAGGCAGCGGCACAGAGCACCGCAGCAGCCCACACGTATGGAAGCCGCGGTGGTGGCTCGGGGAGTTCCAGCTGGTCGCCCGTGATAGGGTTCCAGACGACCAAGCGGATGGGGTCGTGCTCGCAACCAGTGGTGTGGAGGAGGACGCGGCCATGGCGCGAGTCGCACGGCTTCAGTCCGCGTAGGATGGCATGGGGCAGCAGGTCGCTGGAGGCCGACGAGGGAACGAAGCGAGTGGCGACGTCGTGATGAGAGTAGGTGAGGAAGCCGACCATGGGTGGTGGTGCTCGTGCTCGGCGATGGAACTCACGGAACCGACGCTGGAAGCCGGGGTCGGAGACGAGGTGGCACCAACGCTTGCACACGAGGCCAGTGCGGACAAGGCTCGCCGGACTGTCGGGCGGGATCCGGAGCAGGATCTCTTCGACGAGCTCGTCCTTCAGTGGTGGAGTCGCCGACATGCTAGCTGCTTGAACCAGCAGATCGCAGAACCAGGGTTTTTTGGGTTGCTCGGCGGCGGCGGCAGCCTCTCCTCGTATATACTACGTACGTAAGGGGAGAGGTGCGGTTTTGCTAGGTTGGCTATACATTGGGAATTGGGATTCTAGAACACAATTAGAGGATCTCGGAGAGTTTATAAAATCCACTCTCAATTTTGTTTTCTTTGGTAAGATTGAAAAACATCTTTCCTCCGACAACTTCTTAACTCCTTAACCCAACTCCCAATCTTTCCTTTCCGTACATGGGAAAATCGATCCAATCGTGCGGAAAGATACACATGCTTATCCAATCGCCAATTTAGATATGGAATAAGGAAAAAGGACAGGTTCCTAATGCAAGTGTACAGGAGAAAAATAAAGTATAAAAAAGTGGCTAGGGTGATTTCGAAATATTTTGAGATTCTTGATATAGAATTGCCTTTTAGCTTTTAGGAACAAGATCTTAGAAATGATTGGAAAAATCAAAAAAATATGCTCATACTTTTTTAGTGATTTGGAAAACTCATTGATTTACCAATTGTTTTTTTGAACTATTATAGAGATCATCTTAATCTATTTTGATGACCAATATCAATATCTAAGGTTTACAATTTCGGTGAAATTTTCACAAAACTTCTAAAATTCTACCTTTTTGGGAGGGTTTCGGAAAAAATTTATCGACCGAAACTTTTTGGTTGAATTCATCTTCCGTCCTAAAATTGCACCACCAATAAAACTCTATAATTCTCTAAATTCATTTATTTTCCTCGCTCCTATGCCCGACATAACAAGAATAGGAAACAAACTCACCGTCAATTCGTCGTATTATCATTGCTCTACTATTTTTTTACAATTACACAATACGACACAGACGCTCACAACGCACGCACACTCACCCCTATGAACGCACACGTAACCGTACTCCTATGAGCTTCTTCGAAGACTGGGCCGGCAAATCCTCGAGATTGACAAAGTTATCATAGGCATCTCGTTGTCAACAGAAACGTCGCCTATCACTGATTGCACAATGCCATTCCATCCTGTTTTTCGGTGTTATATGACAAATTGTGTCCATTCTTAACCACAGTGCTGCGCACCGATCTGTCAATAGAGCCACTAGAGTGCCGAGTAATTGTAGATATAAACATGAGTCTTGTTCTTGACATATCCGATGCCCACAATGACCACGGTGAAGGGTCCGCAATGGCAGTCGAGGTGGTTTTCAAGTGTTTTCATGTGTTTTTACAAGTGTTTTAGACGCATGTTTCAAGTATTTCATCTGCCTTTAGACGTATGTTTCAAATGTTGCATCTGGATGTTTCAAAATTAGATCGGGTGTTGCACATACTGCAACGGGGTCCACCTATCGCAGCCACCTGCAGCAACTACTGGGGCGCCGCTGAGCGGGCACAGACGGTGGAGGGAGCATGAGTGGTCCCCGCGTGGGGTCTACCGACACAGGCTACGTCCAGCGGCGCAGGCCTTACATGGTCACGCAAAACGTAGGCACGGCGGGGCATGCAGACGTGCGATCAAGTGCAGGTGCGCATGGGAAACGAAGCACAGACGGGCGTGTTAGCGTGCACAGGGACGGAGTGCAGGCGTGCGGGAAATGAAGTGCAAGCACAGGTGTCTGGACGCGCGCGTTCGTCCGGACATCCAGGCTCTAGTGCTTCCGTAATAATATAGCCACCTGCTAGTTGTATGGATCTTTGCAACCCATCTTTCAGTCCACTCATAGTAGTTAGCTCTTCATTATTAATACTTGACCCACTTGTCCCTCCACAAAGTTTCTTAGTTTTTGTGTCTAAGCTAGTTGTAAACTTACAATCCACTTCTCCTGTCTCTCCTCTCCTCTCCTCTCTTCTCCACCTCATCATACAGCCCGGTTACAGCTCTTTACTATACTTTCTCTAACAGAGAGGGGCAAAGCAAATGAACATTGCACTTCATGCCCTAGCTACTAACAGCCACCTCAATGCCAGTGTCCTGTCAGCAGTGCTTCCATGCCTGCCTCTCCCCATCTCTGCTTCGGTTCTCTAACCCACTACTCGTCTATCCTGAAGCCACGTCCCACCTTTTTCTAGCACACTGGCGGTTTGCCTCCTCGTCCCAGTTGGATTATACTAGTGATAAGAGCAAGGCTAATAATACAGCTGGCTGCTGATTGTAAGGTTTTTTATAACATTCTATCAACCTACTCATATAATAGTTAGCTCATCACTATTAATATATGGTCCACTTGTCTCTCTCACAAATTTTTTTGTTTCTTGTGCTTAAGCCGGCTGTAAGCTTATAGCCCGCTTCTGCTCTTTCTCATCTCATGTCTCCTTCACCTTAGCATTTAGCCAGCTTACAGCCTGCTATTATACTTGCTCTAAGGTAAGTGCCCTCCCCTATGGTGGCCCGAGGACTGCATTGATATGCGTGTAGCCCCCTTTCTTGATCATTGAAAGTGGGTTGTGGGTTCTGGTTGTGTGGAGTCGGATCGTTGCCAACGCACCGGCGTGTGCCTTCTTTCCACCAATGGTCACTTGCACTAGGACGGCAGACACTCCCTCCCATGGTGCACCTTGAAATGCATAACCTAGCCCCAGAAGCAACATTGGCCTAAAGTACCTAGCTTCTAGTAATTAAAACTGAATTTGCGCCAGCTGGACTCCGTCCTTTTAGGACAAAAAAGGACAAAAACTGAACAGATCTGTTAGAGCATCTCTAGGAATACCTAAAATAGGCTCCTACATTTGTGTTTGGGCAGACACCTATTTAGCGCTACCTAAACCAGACCTCTCAAATCCATCTTACTAGAGAATGACATATGTGGCCCGCATGTTATCCTCTTCTCATCACCATGGATGAACTCGGTCTCCAGGAAGGGGAGCCACCGGGAGGGCCACCTAGCATGCGGGCAAGGGGAGCCACCGGGAGGGCTGCACACGGGTGACGAGCTCATGCCGATGGTGGTCGGCGCCAGAGAAGGGGAGCCGCCGGGGGCCACACATGGGTGATGAGCTCACATTGATAAAAAGTCATTGGCGTCGGAGAAGAGGCCTCGGTAATGGTCAATGCTGGTGAGGGGAGCCACCCTAAGGACCGCGCGCGCGAGTGAGGGGCGGCACCAGGGAGGGGCGCATCAGAGAAGGGGCCGCCTGGGAGGGCCGCACGCGGGTGATGGGGCTCGGGCCGTTGAGGGTCAGCATGGAGGTGGCTCCCCGGGGATGGGACGCTCAGGCGGAAGAAACAGTCACATAGGGAGGAAACAACCAAACAAGAAAATAGGTAGGCTCTTGTTGGCCCAACAAAAGTGGGTAGTGTGAGGGGAAAAAGTAGGGGGCCAACACATTTGGGTGGTCCCTTGGGCGGGGAGGGGGGGCAGCCCCTCCGGTGGCAGCATGGGGGATGTGGCACACGGGGACCGTGAGCCCCCTCCGGCGGCGGCGCGATGCACGAGAGCCCTCCGGTAGTGGTGCTAGGCCTAAGAGCACCTCTGGCAATGGTGCAACACCGCATAAGGAGATTTGGCAGCTTCTTGTCGGCGTGAGGAGATTCGACGACGGTGATGGCATCCTTGATGTCCATGGCGAGTGGATCCACATCGAACATCCAGATCTGAGCAGCATGCACGCGGATACGACTTACAGCAACTGCGGTGCGTGTGGCTCCGGTGAGCTGCGGTGGTGGTGCGTCGATGGGTTCGACGGGCATCATGGATGGGCTCAACGGGGCCCATCCACTGGCTTGCCGTTTTGTTTATTTTTTTATTTTATTAATGGATTTGCCTGTCTCGACCTATAGCTTGATTTACGCAATCGTTGAAATAGATGCAGACTGGTTGCCTGCCTCCAAAAATCACTTTTGTCTGCCACGGAAAATTCTGACTGCAGTAGTGAGTTTTGATAGAACAAGACCAAGAGCTTCTCTATATTCTTCCTTATTGATAGTAGAGATTTTGGTTAAACAAATATCCTCAAATAGCTTCTTTTAATTAGATCTCTAAATATTGTCATCTTCTTTTAATTAGATCTCTAAATATTGTCATCCTCTATTCTGGATTTCTAGCCAAGGATGGAGAGCAGGGTTGGCGCACAAGATATAGAGTTGTTGGGTGGAAAGATAAAAGAGAGTGATTTTTATTCAAATGGTCAGTTTAAGAAAGACTCTTAGAAATGTTATGGAGATGTATCTTGTTAGGGACACCAAAAAAAGAAAAAAATGTATTTTTTTTGTCTTCCGGTCATCAACCAAACTAAATTTAATTTAAATGAAGCTTGAAAGTGAGTCCAAAATACAATTGGTTCCAGTTCCACAATATTGGACCATATCTAGAAATTGAGCATGATAATTTGGAAAACAATTGAATATAGTCCAAAATACTCAAGCGTTTTGTCCGGTCTTTCTCTCTTCATTTCCTGAGGAATTATTCAGACTTTTTGTATCTGAACCTATCTTGCGTAATTGAGCAATTCTGAATGTCTAGAATCTTTGATTCCTCTTGTCGCAAAAAAAAAAAGAATCTTTGATTCCTCGGTGAACAGAATCCCAATGTAATTTTAGACCTTCATCAAGTCTAGCGAAATCCCTCCTTGTACAAATCTATTGTAATCATGTAACTGTGCTACAAATCAATAAAATCAGGTGGGGAGTGATCCCCCGTTGAAGTGTTCAAAAAAAAAATCTGCATGTCGCTTTTCTTTCTAATTAAGAAGACCAACTCAAGCGTCACTTGAGGTACTTATTCTTGGTCCCGTGAGTGAAGATGGTGCTCTGAATACTGAAGAAATAAAAAAAAAATTGAAATTAACATCAAATCATCTGAGAAATCAACTTGGCCAAATTGAACATGCTGCTGACGGATAACCAAAAAGGTACTCAACAGACTTATTATCCATGTACAGCTCCACTTGTCCATAATATATACTATCCAGCTAAGTGACATTATTGACAGAGCATAAACCATTAAGCATTCATAGCAAAGGAACGTATTGGTTCCAGTCAGATCGTTATGAAGTTGTTTTGAAAACTGTAAAAGCACATTCAAGCATTGTATCACCTACTCAATGAAAAAAAACCTTCATGACGACCAAAATTAACAAATTCTTCCTCTGTTGTAACCAAATTATAGTTCAATTTAGTTTTGTCCTAATTCAAACTTGACTAACTTTGATAAAAATTTAAATGCACCAACAAATCCACATCATTGACTCAACTTATTAAATTTTCTTTGAATTTGTAGATGTTAATATCGCCCTAAAAAGGTGATTAAAGCTATAGAAGTTTAAATTAGTACAAAAAAATTAACTATACAAAATTTAGAACAGAGGACTTGCATGTGCAGTAGGAAATTGAGAAACAAACCCTTAGATGATATTTCCAAATAAAGTGGGTGTTACATTATCAGTTCCCTCAAAGTTATATATCGGTCTTGTCATTGTCAAGACTTAATCATCCAACAATGAGAAGTAAATACATAAATAAACCCCCTGCACAACCAATCAACTTTTCTAGAATGATCCGTAGCAATGCAAGAACATAACATGCCTTACTATCAAATTGTAATGTCATATTGTATCTCAAGAATAAATAAGCAAGCCATATATGTAGTGGGATAAGGAATGTCATTAACTAGGACATGCATGCATCTTTGTACCTGGAGTGCAGAAGTTCATGTAGGGAACGGTGAGGCATGAGCCCTGATGTGGATAAACCTTGTTGATCCGGCCAGACCTTAGATCAATCATGAAGAGCTCATCTTTGAATCTGAGGAATATGATACCGACACCTTCCACGGAGCCAGCTAAATAACGCCAGGAAGCCCATTCCTGCGGGACATCATGATCGGGGAGCAAATTCCCCAGCCCAATGGCTTTGCATAGCACCCATCCTGGTTCTCCAACCTCCCTCGACCAGAGGCAAAGTGTCGAGACATCCTCCACTCTTACGAACCCTAGGCGGCCGTCCTCCATGGTTGTGAACTCAATTGGTCCAAAGGGTTCACGTATTCTACAGCTCCGTGCTTCAGGTAGTTTGACGACTGATATTGTCGTCGATCGTGCCCAGGTTATACTCGAGGATATTTCGATAGGGGTGATCATCAAGGTTATACTCGCGAAGCAAGAAGTAGAGTGTATACCCACAAGGGTGCTGCGCACCGATCTTTGAATAGAGCCACCGGAGTGCGGAGCAAAGGTGGGCTCACTCCACGCACCAGCCTCGGAGCTGTAGATGCAAACAAAATTCTTGTAACTTCTGGTACCCACAAGGACCACAATGAAGGGTCCACGATGGCAGTCGAGGTGGTCGCAGGCACTGCCGGCTGCTGCGGTGGCGGCGGTGCAGAGCACCGCAGCGGTCCAGTGGTATGGATCCCACTCTGGTGGCTCGGGGAGTTTGAGCTGCTCACCCGTGATAGGGTTCCAGACGACCATGCGCAAGGAGTCGTAGTGGCTCCTAGTGGTGTGGAGAAGGACGCGGCCATGGCGCGAGTCACCAGGTTTCAATCCGGAGTGGTCGGTATGGGGCAGGCCGCCGGAGGCCGACGTGGGAACGAAGCGAGTGGTGTCATCGTGATGAGAGTAGGTGAGGAAGCCGAGCATGGGTGGTGCTCAACGCCTCGACCATGGAACTCGCGGAACAGGCGCAGGAAGCCGGAGTCGGAGACGAGGTGGCACCAACGCTTGCAGACGAAGCCGGCGCGGACGAGGCTCGCCGGGCTGTCAGGCGCGAGCCAGAGCAGAATCTCTTCGACAAGATCGTCTATCAACGGTGGTGGAGGCGGCGGCATGCTAGGCCCGGTTGGGTTACATACACTACAGGAAACGGCTGATTTGCCGGGAGCAAAATGATTTGCCGGGTGCTTTTTATCAGGCACCCGGTAAAGGAAATCTTTGCCGGGTGCCAGGCCTGGAGGCACCCGGCAAATAAAGACCTCCGGCAAAGCAGCCTTTGCCTGGTGCCCGGCACTCGGCAAAGTCCAGCAGTCGGCAAAAAATTGTCTTTGCCGGGTGCCGGGCACTCGGCAAAATATGGCCGCCGGCAAAGGTGGCCGGCGTGACGGTGGCCAGCTGCCGTCAGCCTTTGCCGGGTGCCACGCCGTTAGACATCCGGCAAAGAAATTTTTTATTTTTTTAAAAAATACTTTGCCGGGTGCCTCCTGAGCTGGCACCCGGCAAAGGCTTCTTTGCCGGGTGCCCGGGGTGGCACCCGGCAAATTATAATTTTTTTTTGTTTTTTTGGCCGTATATTTTTTTTCTGGGGCCTTGCTACAGTAAACCAATCCCTATTTCAAAATTTTGGATAATTTTGAGTTTTTTTTAACTATATTTCCTTAATTTTTTTTTCGTTTCATTGAATTTTTCCGACTATTCCAAATTTGAACTGCAGGTACATGAAATAATGGAATTTGGTCATTCAAAAAATAGTATTCATTATATTTAGGGTATGTCGAGGCCGTATGCAGGAAGTGGCATGAAATTTCGCGCATCATTTTGTCGTAACATGACGATATACTCGCGGGAAAAGTGTATTTAAATTATATAAAATCCAAACGATGTCCAAAAATCATGAAACTTGTTGAGATGTCTTGTTATCACATGTGCAGGTTGTGGTAAAAAATTGAGAAAGTTTCGAGCAAGTTGCGACGTCGGATGCCTAAAACCCAGACATCGATATAAAACACTGGCAGTATGCCACTGAAATATTTGAAACATACACTTGCAACATGTGCTTTCAGCGCAATGTCACCTTGTTGCTACTTGGACGAACAGAGGCTCGTCGTTGCGGAGCTCAACGCTGACGTGGAGGTTGGCGGCGGTGCGGCAGCGGCACGGGCAACTTGCCGGTGGGTCAGCGTCACACGAACCTCCTCCCCTTGCCCTTGCCTGCTTGCTAGAGTTTCTGTCGTGGAGGCTCGCCGACTTGGTGGAGTGGCCACAGCGAGCGGGCAGCGTGGGGGAGGCAGGCGGCGCGGCGGAGCATGGTGTGGGGAAGGCGAGAGGCACGGTAGAGGCGGAGCAGGGAAGGTGGGCGGCACGATGGAGTGAGCAGACGGCGCGGTAGCGAGTGGACAACGAGTGGAGAAATTTTTTGGAATGAGGCGTCCGTATGTCAGGACGCCCTGAAGCCAGATGCATGGGTTTGTTTGCCGGTCTCTCTTTATATATAGGTGAATACTATATATTTTATTAAGAATAAACAATAGATTAACTGTGGTCCAGAATCCTAGTAAGTATCCAACCTAGCAGAACACAAAACCGCACCTTTTCCATTACGTACGTGCATACTGCGATTCGAATCGAACCAGATCTGCAGCCACGAGGAGACAGAGGGCCTGCAAGTTGCGACCGCCGAGCAACGCAAAACCCTGCAAGTTGCGATCTGCTGCTGCAATCAGCTAGCATGCCGCCGTCTCCACCACCGCTGATGGACGAGCTGGTCGAAGAGGTCCTACTCCGGCTCCCGCCCGACAGCCCGGCGAGCCTCGTCCGCGCCGGCCTCGTCTGCAAGCGCTGGTGCCACCTCGTCTCCGACCCCGTCTTCCGGCGCCGGTTCATCGACTTCCATGGCCGAGCACCGCCCATGCTCGGCTTCCTGATCTACTCTCGTGGGGCCACCGCTTCGTTCCCACGTCCGCCTCCGGCGGCCTGCAGCCCCACGCCAACCTCTGCGGATTGAAAGCGTGCGACTCGCGCCATGGCCGCGTCCTCCTCCGCAACACTGGGAGCGAGTACCACAACTCCATCCGCGTCGTGGTCTGGAACCCTATCACGGGCGAGCAGCTGAAACTCCCCGAGCCGCCACGGTGGAATCCATACGAGTGGACCGCTGCGGTGCTCTGTGCCGCCGCCGCCACCACCGTCGACGGTGCGTGCGACCATCTCGACTGCAATTGCGGACCCTTCATGGTGGTCCTTGTGGGCACAACATCTTACAAAAATCTTGTTTGCATCTACGACTCGGAGGCTGGTGCATGGAGTGAGCCAACCTTTGCTTCGCACTCCGGTGGCTCTATTATTGACAGATCGGTGCGCAGCGCCCTTGTGGGGGATGCACTCTACTTCGTGCTCCACGGGTCTGGAAACTACTCCAAGTTTGGGAATAACCAAGGACATTTCCACCGGTATAATTATCAGAATATCCTCGAGTATAATCTGGGCACAAGGAGAATATCAGTTTTACAGCTGCCTAGAGCGTGCAGCAGCATAATACGGGAACCCTTTGGACCAATTGAGCTCACAACCATGGCGGAGGACGGTCGCCTAGGATTCGTAAGAGTGGAGCATTACTCGACACTTTACCTCTGGTCTAGGGACGTTGAAGAACGTGCAGGATGGGCGGTAAGGAAGACCATACAGCTCGCTCATTTGTTTCCCTCTCGTGATGTTCCATGGGAATGGGCTTCCTGGCGTTATTTAGTTGGCTCCGTGGAAGGTATTAGTACTATATTCCTGACGTTGAAAGATGAGCTCTTCACGGTTGATCTAAGGTCTGGCCAGGTGACCAAGGTTTATACACATCAGGGCTCATGCCTCACCGTTCCCTACATCAATTTCTGCACTCCAGGTACAAAAAGCATCCATTCCCTAACAATATTTATCCCAGTACATATATAGCTTGCTTATTGATTGTTAGAGAGGAATTAGTTTAAGTAAATACATTACGTCATCACAATTTGCTAAGCATGTGTGTTATATGTTCTTGCATTGCTATGGAGCATTCTAGAAAATTGGTTGGGTGTGCAGGGGGTTTATTTGTGCATTTACTTACTGTTGGATGGTTAAGTCATGATAAGACCACTATATGATTTCGGGCAACTAATAATGTAAAACCTACTTCATGTGCAAATATGATCTAGGGTTTCTCAGTTTCTCATTAGCTTGCGTGCATGATCTTTTGGGAAATTTTAAATTATAGTCCCTCTGTTTTAAATTTTAAGTCACTTCAGTTTTGTCTTAAGTTAAACTTTAATTGCTTTAATCATGTTTCTAGGAAAATATGTTAATGTCTCCAAATTCAAATAAATGCACTGTATCGCATGTGTGTCATATAGAAAGATTAAATAAGATAATTTGATGTTCTGGATATGTTGGTGCATTTCTTTTATAAACTAAATTTGATCAAAGTTAGACAAATTTCACTTAGGAAAAAACTAAATTGACGTATAATTTAATTACAACGAGGTCTTTCTTTTCATTGAGTGGCAGATTCAATACTTGAATAGGCTTTTACAGTTTGTAGATCAACGTCATGCCCATCTGACCGATACCAATACGTTCCTTTTCTATGAATGCTTAATAGTTTGTGCTTTAGCAAGTGCAATTGTTTATGCTTAATGGCTGTGAAATAAAAAAATGCCACTTAGCTGCATCGAAATATGGATTGATTATAACTTATTTGGTCAGTTGTGATCATTACCTCCTGCAGCTGTGGATAATAAATCTTTGTTGATTACCTTTTCGGTTGTTAGCCATCAGGTCTCGTAGTAGTTTGTTTAGAAACAGATGGTTCAATTTGGCCAAGCTGATTTCTCAGATAATTGGTGTTACATTGAAATATTTTGTATTATATTTCTGCAGTATTCAGAGCGCCATCTTCACTTGATGGACCAAGAACCGAGTACCTCAAGTGACGCTTGATGACATGCAGAATTGCCGAGTTAGGCAAGATAGGTTCAGATACAGAAAGTCCGACAAATTCCTCAGGACATACGGAGAAGGATGGGACAAAACGCTTGAGTATTTTGGAGTACTTCCAGTTTTTACCCCAAATCATCAAGATCAATTTGGAGAAATATGCAATACAATAGACAGAATCAATTGTATTTTGAAGTCACATTCAAGTTCCAATTGCAGTTATTTCAGTTTGGTTGATGGGCAGAAGACAAAAAACCTAAATTTTTGGTCTCTTCTTTTGGGGCTGTCATGCATCACAACATATATCTCCATGACAAAGGGACAAAAATGCTTGAGTATTTTCGAGTACTTCCAATTTTTACCCCAAGTTATCATGATCCATATATTGGAGAGATTGTGCGATATTCTAGACAGAATCAATTGTATTTTGGAGTCACATTCAAGTTCCAATTGAAGTTATCTCAGTTTGGTTGATGGGCAGAAGACAAAAAAACATTTGTCTCTTTTTGGGGCTGTCATCACACATATCTGTACATTTTGTCCTAATTAATAGAACACTGGCCAGCGAATGCAAAGTTTGGTTTTAGTTGTTACAGCCAAGTACCTGAGGGACGATTTTTTTCAAAAGAATTGCAAAAAAAATGCAGCCACTTTTACATGAAGGAGAAAAATAAAACAAGTGTCGGCCTTGTTTTTGAGTGGAAACCGCATACAAAAACCACAGCACTTGAGGGGTTGCACTTGCAAGGCTACAAAATTAAATGCTCACAACTTCGGTACAACAACCGACCAAGTAGTAGACACTCAATTCCACTACTCAGGCCTTGTTTAGTTCTCCTCAAAATTTTAAGTTTTTTCACTCTCTCCATCACATTAATTTTTAGCCGCTTGCATGAAGTATTAAATGTAGGTAAAAAAATAACTAATTACACAGTTTAGTTGGAAATCACGAGATGAATCTTTTGAGCCTAGTTGGTCCATGATTGGACAATATTTGTCAAATAAGACGAAAGTGGTACTATTTATCGGATTGAAAAAACTTTCAATCTAAATAAGGCCTCATTGGGGCTTCTGTTTGGCCTCTGAACCCTCGGCCCACGGACAAAAAAAAGAGGGGAGAACAGGCACCGGAGATGAAATGAATGCTAGAATTAATGGCACGGAAATCATTCCTTGTTACAGTTGCACGGTCCCGTTATTTATAGTCTATATTGGGATGCGTGGTGAAATTACATAGGTATGGGCATAGAGGGGGGAATATTCCCGGTACATTGGAGGGCAATTCAGACATGTTGTGCTCATCACAACCATTATCCTAATGTAATGAGGGGCCTACCTTCAGAAATTCCCTCCGTGTCGCTTCCTGAGGGTTGAGCCCTGCCCCCCCACCCCCACCCGATAAGCCTGAAGGTACGCCGAGGACGGTGTCAGCAGAGACATGCAACAAGTCTAGGACATCAAATAGAAGAAAACTAGATGAGAAGACATGAAGAAATGGAGCCGGGTGGGCTCTGCATGGGAGCATCGGAAAACTCTGGTGGTGTCCCTAAGCACAGCACCGGAGTAAAGGGTCTATGTACGACCCCGATGGTCCAATCGTCTATACACATCAGATTTCTCTGGTGGTGTGCAGTTGGCAAGCACCAGAGCTTAGGCTTAGTGCCCAGTCAACAGGGCAGCGAAGAACCTTCGCCTTACTTTTTGGTGAAGCACAGAGAGGGTGTTGAAGGCGCAGTGGGGAACAAAGAGGCACCAGATAGCTCCGGTGATAGGCACTAGAGAATACAAGTGTTGTCTAGAGTCAATCCAGAGAAGCACTGACCTCATCGGAATCCTTCGGTGAGCACCAGAGAAATACCACCAAGGGTCCTTCAACGATCAGTAATGTCTAGCCTAACGACTAGTATACGTGGCAAGCACCAAAAGTTTCGGTGGTGCTTTCCTTTGAACACTACACGAGTACAGTCTAATGCCAACGGCTATTATCAGTGTTTGATGACCGGCAACATGTTATGGTGTTACTTGGAACGATGATTGGTGGGCTTCGACGAAGGCCGAACTCAATGGTGAACGCAAAGACAGCGATTTATGTTAGTTCGGACCGCTTTGACAGTGTAACACCCTTTGTCCATTTTCTAGGCGTGTTGCCTTGCGTTGGATTGTTGTGTATGATTGTGTTACAAGGGGTGCTACTTTCTCTCTTTATATAGTCCAGAGGGAAGGCGCATATGTTGAGTCCTAGTTGGCTACAACAGGAAAGTTCTAGTTCTATTTGAGAGACTAACTTTCCTAGAATTCGACTAGGTCAGTCCTTGTAGCCTTGGAGACCACGGCACCTTGTTCCGCACCCTCAAGGTAGACCTTGGGCCAGACCATCTCCCTGCTGGGTAGTCGGCCCGATGGGGAACCCTTAGGATACTGATCCATCTGCTATATTTGGGGTGGAGGCTACATACACCCCCATGGCCAGGAACTGGAGAGCTGTTAGAGTGTGCTGAAGCAGAGTACGTGGATGCTATATTCCAATCGCTCTAGCCACAAAAAGTGAAACAAAAGATTAGGTGATTAATGTAGCATTTTGCAATGTGTTTTTATGCTAGTTAGACCACTATATCGATATGTTAGGTTTAATGTTTAGTGAGCTTTTGTATTATTTTTGTTGTGAGCTTTATCTTCTTAGTCTATGATTGCAACCTAGAGTGCAAAACACTTTCATGATCGTAGTTTTGTAGTTACCTAATTGAACCCGTCCCTCCTAGGCGTCGCAATCCGCTACAATAAGGATCCGACCTTTTGGCCATATCTTACCTTCTATCTTTCTTAAACTCATAAGTTGTATAGATGATAGCCAGCTATTTAATAAGTGGAGTCAATCTTCAATCAAGTTCCTATACGAGATTATTTCTTTATTTCATTTGCATTTATTATGGGTCTTAAAAATTACTTATTTAAGATTGAATAAAACTCAACAAAATCCAACAAAAAACTTTATTATTGGCTTATGTGCACCATGCAACAAATTACACATATCCCCACCCAATACAACAAAGCATGGGTTTGTGTGCCTGACTCTCTTTATATATACTAGCAAATATGCCCGTGCATTGGAACAGGAGAAAAAACTATAAATATTCATGCAAAATAATAACGTGAATGGTACATATCTACTTATGTTTTATGCTTTTATAATTTATTTTATGATGACCGTCACATCCGTAACATATAATGCTGACAATAAATAACAATGTCCTATTAAACCTGTATCGAATTAAAATACAACTTGGTATCTATCCGCCAATGATTATGACAAGAGACCTCTTTTCATTTTTCACACGGTAGCCCTCGTCAGAAATTACATAAACACATTTGTTTAGATTTCATTAGACAATGATCTGCCCAAGGTTCCGGTTCACAAAATAATTAGTTGTGTCATTGACTAATCCATATTTTAATAAAAATAAGTTTGGTTTCTAATCAAAACTATATCGGGTGGTGTAAATCTTTCTCCTCAAAACTTAATGCGCAAACAAACATAATAAGTGCTAGACGATGAGGACATCCTCCTCGTACTCCTCGGCCACCTCCATATATTCCGGGTTTGCCTCTGGCACGTCCTCAATCATCGCCGAACCTATATGCATGCAATATATACAAGGATGATTTAACACACCTATAGATGAAACACAACCTAACAAGATTCATAACATCTATGGATAGATCATGTTTTTACGAAGCTAACAAAACTGGTTTGGCATTTTTCTTTGATTTTTGGTGAATTTTGCAAGATCTAAAAATGAAAGAAAAGGAAAAAGTCTTGCATGGGCTCGGTGCAGCCCACAACAAAGCTGATCCAACTGCAAGGATTCACTTTTGATCGAAAAAGAAGCCCACTAGTAGAAGACCACTCGAATCTGGACATTTTATATCTGGAACCCCGATCTATTTGAAAAACTATTAAGACATTTCCACCTTTTCTTTCCCTCTAACATCTTTACATCTGGAACCCCATATTTCTTTCTATTCTCTTCCCCACTCCTAATCTCAGTTTTAACGCAACCATGAGTCTGTGACCGAGGCGGTGATTGTGTTGGACAAAAAAAGAGCCAGAAATTTTGCCTCTTTAGTATTATTAGGTAACACACCTATAGATGAAACACAAACTACCAAGATTCATAACATCTATGGATAGATCACGTTTTTATGAAGCTAACAAAACTGGTTTGGCATTTTTCAGATTTTTCTTTTTGGCGAAGTTTGCAAGATCTAAAAATGAAAAGGAAAAAGGCTTGCATGGGCTTGTGCAGCCCACAACAAAGCTGGCCCAACTGCAAGGAGTTAGCTCAGATTGAAAAACAAGCCCACCAGAAGAGGACCATTCGAATCTAGACATTTTGTATCAGAAACTCCGATCTATTTCAAAAACTATTAAGACCCTTCTACCTTTTCTTTCCCGCTAGCATCTTTACGTGTGAAACCTCGTATTTCTTTCTATTCTCTTCCTCACTTCTGATCTCAGTTTTAACACAACCGTGAGTCCGTGACTGAGCTGGTGATTGTGTTGGATGAAAAAAAGAGCAAGAAATTTTGCCTCTTAGTATTAGGGACAGGGGTATAGATATAGATATAGATATAGATATAGATATAGATATAGATATAGATATAAAGTATAGATATAGATAATATAGGTGAATGAATGAGTTTTCTATACTCCCATCCCGGGAGTGGTTACTCCCAACTCTCGAGTATGGACACCATACAGGTTCCGGTCGATCAGGAGAGGCTGACAGGTTGATGAATAGTTAACGGGCCGAGAGACAAAAAAAAAAATCAAAATCAGGGGATGCATGTTGCAGGCTGATTCCATGAAAAGCGGATCAGGCCCCGTTCACTTCCCATGCATACCCAAAATATTTCCTCTTCCACCCATCACATCGAATCTTTAGACACATGCATAAAGCATTAAATATAAGTAAAAAAAAACTAATTCCATAGTTTGTCTGTAAATGTCGAGACGAATCTTTTGAGCCTAGTTAGTCCATGGTTGAACAAATTTTGCCAAATAACAACGAAAGGTGCTACAGTAACTTTTCACTCACTTTTCACCAACTAAACACACCCTCAGATTCTTTACTTCTTTGCTTTTGACGTACGTGAGGTTGACCGGTTGGGTATATTTTTTAAAAAAATAAAGTGCCGGGTGGGTATACAGGGAGTGTCTAGGACTGCTCTACAAATTCTGCTCCATAAATTCTATCGTGAAGCAGCTGCATAAAAAACTGGAGTTTGTGGAGTACCTCTTTATGTGCTCTCACAACTCTACCGTTTTTCCTCAAACTAAATACATGGAGTTGAAACTGTTTGGTTAAAAAACGTGGAGCGAAGCTGAAAAACGTGGAGTGGAGCTGTCCCAAACACCCCATCTCCCACAACTAAAACGAACATCTCCCACAACTAAAAAGAACAAAACGTGGACACTATCTTCGTGCGACATTCGTCGCCTCGTCCTGCCGCGCGCCCCTGCGATCCTTTGCTCGGCGCCGGTAGGTGGGCCCTCCTCCATCGCCCCTGCGATGCTGCTCCATGCCGTTGTTTCTGCGCCGCACCGAACCGACGAAAGGGAAGAAACCGAAATCTCGGGCGTCCAATCTCATCCCCAAGTTCTGCACGCTCCCGATCTCTTGAACCTTCCTTCCCAGTCCGTGCCGCGATATCTCCTCCCCATCGGTCGATGACCTCTCGGCAGCCCTCGCTGTGGCACCCGTGCCGTCGTCGCCCTTGCCGTCGTACCCGCACTGTCGTCGCCGTCGCCGTCGCCGTCGCCGTCATACCCACGCCGTCACCGTCGCCAAACGGACGAGCCCTCGGAGGCGCCGCCATCGGGAGAAGCTAGGCAGCTAGCCGAGCCTGAAGCGCGTCGCTGTTCTCCGCCCTTGCTGTCACACCCGCGCACCCACACCGTCACCCTCACCGTCATGATCCAGGTAAAAGCCCTTGCTCATCATGATACTCAGGTCCTTTCCCAATGGCGCTCGGCCCCTTCTCCCCGGCTGTCAGTGGCTCGCGCAGCCCACTCCGGTCAGCGGTGATCGGACCCTTTCGTTCCGGTTGCACACCTCACCACAAATCCGCATCCTCTGGGTCTCATCCATGGATTCCTATCTCAACGCTGAAGAATAAGGCCATCTCCTCCAAGCACGCGCCACGTCCAACAACAACACGATCGGGAGTGCATGTTGTGGTTCCGGCGTGCTGCTGCTGCATGCACAAGGTCAACTGTTTCAGACTTGTTCTTTACTGCATGACAAAACTTACACTATATTTCCACCTGCATGATCTCATATGTACGTTAGTCAAACTTGGACGACAAAATTAAATCTATGTGCTATTACAAATTGCTTCCAGTTTATTAGAGAAAATTTATTCAGTGAGGTATGGAGGTATTTTGTTCACTTTCCACACTGTTTTTGTTTAGAGATGCGAATGTTCAGATATATATTATTTGTTTTCATGCTTTTACTTTTAAAATAAGAATTATTTTCTTGAAAAAAGCTTTTGTACTTAGAATCTTAAGATGCACCATGATAATGTTTTAATAGAACTACATAGGTGGATAATGGTTATGCATCATATGGGATTTGGCAAATAACAGAATCATAATTAATAAGAATCATCCACGTGGAATTGAATAAGATGGAGTATATAAAAAAAAGGGAGCAAATTGAAATAACTAAGAGCACTGAAGGGAGCCAATGAGAGCTCACAGCTCTACAGAATTTTGGAAAGTAGAAGAACAAAGAAAACCAGAATCGATTGTCGGCCCATCTTGCTTCCTGCCAATCTTCAGTTGTACCTTGAAGACTGATGATACATGTTGATGTTTCTGACCATTCTTCTCCTGTGATGCAGGCAATGGTAGAGATTAACTTCCTCTCCAAGATAATTACCATTCACCTTCATCAGATCTGAACTCGGTTTTTGCAGATCCAGCAGGAAGGCTATGGTCCTGAAAAGGAGACAACGTAGCCCGTTGGTAGCCTCATGTTAGTATCTGGTATACCATTTTCTCATTACCTTCACTATTTCAGCTTGTAGTTTGCTGTTTGGGTAGGAAAAAGACTTGCAACATTTATCCCACATCAATTCTATCTGAAGATATAGAGTGTTGTCTGAAGGAGCTGTAATCAAGGTGTCGTGTGCTGATGGACAGTGGTCCATGTATCTTTACAGGGTACATATTGTGAAAATTTTAGGCATGGAAGAACATGGAAATTGGAGGTGGTAGCGGTAAATTGACCAGAGCCGTTGACACCGTTGAGCTCTGGAACCCACGTACACCAAGTACTATGCTATGGCTAATGGAGCTGGCTGGTCGGAGTGCGAGTGGAAGCCACTGTCGGAGGTGGTCGGCGACTGCGTCCAGGGCTGGTTCCAGGACGTGTACAAGGAGGCGAGCAAAGGGGACATCGCCAACCAGGTGCTTGTAGCTTAGATGTTCTTCTCGGGTTATGGAACCCCCCAAGAACGAGTACAAGGTATAGCAACGCACCTTGTTCAAAATTAGATATCTTTTGATTCAGGTTCCTTATTTAGTCATATGTGCTAGGTAAATGGGGATTCGATTCATCTTCCTTGTGTACTTCAATTTATTATAGTTTCTGCTTTTTTTCTTCGAACTACGCAGGAGAGCTGCGCGTCATTTCATTAAGGTAGAAAAGATAAGTACACGAGTCCAGAAGGACCCAAACCCGAGTACAAAGAACAAACACACACACCCACACCACACCTCACAAATAGACAAGCTAGAAACTCACAAAATGACCAGAACCCAAGGGCCTAAACACCAAGGGACAACAACCTGGGTATGAGCTCTTGGAGCTTAGAAGCCCCCTACAGAACACCAGAGACCACCCTCCCTGCTCACAGCCCTCAGCAGCACCTGAAGACTCGGCCTCGAATTCTTGAACACGCAATCATTGCGGTGTTTCCAAATCTCCCAAGCCACCAAGATTATTAAAGAGTTGAGGCCCTTGCGCGCTTCTTTTGGTACAGCTCTGACAACTTTACTCCACCAGCCAGAGAAACGACCCACCGAAAGATTAGGTGCTAAATGTACTATGCCCAAGAGCTGAAAGATCGAAACCCAGATTTGGCGAGCAAACACACAGCCAATCAAAAGGTGACTGATTGTTTCCTCAGTCTGATCACAAAGGGGGCAGACCTCTGGGTGTAGCAGACCCCGTTTTGCTAAGCGGTCTGCCGTCCAACACCGGTTATGAACCACCAACCAAATGAAGAATTTGCAACGCAGGGGGGCCCAACTCTTCCAAATTCTTCTCCAAGGACTGAACTTGATTGTTCCAACAAAGAAGGCTGAATAAGCGGACTTGCTACTGTATGAACCTGATGGGGTCAGTTTCCACTTAAACTGGTCGGGTACATCTTGTTGCAAGACAGTACCTTCCAACAATTCCCAAACCTGAAAATATTCAACCCAAAATTGTACTGTATGGGCCCCATTTATATCTCTGATCCACCTTCTATTTTGGAGAGCTTGGGCTACAGTTCGTCTCTTGGCAGTTCGTTTCGATACAGTCCTGAACAAGTTGGGAGCTACCTCTGCCATGGTTTTGCCATCTAACCAGCGATCAGTCCAAAACATAATTTTCTCCCCATTGCCAACAATGGCATCCACAGCAACATTAAAAAGAGCCTGAGCATTTCTTGGGGCTTGGATTGGGAGGCCAGCCCATGGTTTTGAAGGGTCTGTCTTTTGCGCCCACAGCCAACGGATTCTAAGCGCCCAGCCCATAAGCTCTAGATTATGGATTCCAAGTCCTCCGAATTCAAGGGGCCATTGCACCCTTTCCCAAGCGACCAAGCAATTGCCACCATTAGCTTGCTCTTGCCCCTTCCAGAGAAAACCCCGCCTTTTTTTGTCAATTGCTTTAAGACACCATTTTGGAAGGTCCAAGGCGATCATCAAGTAAATGGGAGCAGCAGTTAGAACCGTTCTTACCAATACCAACCTCCCAGCTCTGTTCATGAGGGAGGCTTTCCAACCTGGAAGGTAGTCTGCTATCTTATCAACTAATGGCATCAACATCTCCTTGGTTGGTTTGCGAACTGAGAGCGGGAGCCCAAGGTAAGTACAAGGAAACTCCTTGATAGAGCAAGACAGGACATTAGCCGTAAGCGCTAGCTCTTCTTCAGAACAATGAATAGGATGTCATTGCGGTGTTTCATAGTGATGATTTTCTTGTTTGGAAGATCAAACCATGTAAATGGTGACTTTCATGTCACTTTTAGGCATTTAGCAATAACTTTTGTGGATACATATTACAGGAATGATGAAACTCATCAATCTCTATCTAGAGAAGTGTCAATTCCTTCATCCAGAATAAATCCATACACTGTGGTGAGTTGCTTCCCCTTCGCAATGGATGTCAGTTCATGGATATATGAATGGATCGATGAAGGGTGTTTCTGTTGTTTCTGGAACCACCATTCTTCAGTGCAGGTACACCCCATCTCTCTCCCTCTAATTTTTCCTCTGATTTCCCTGATTTGGTCAGGAAATTCTCTAATTTCAGGATTCTTCAGTGCACCCCCTGACGATTTGGTCCTGATTTCACTGCTGGCTATAGTTCCTGATTTCCCGCAAATCTCAATTTTGCAGAATAGATGTCTATTTTATCCGTCCATCTATATACCTGCAGAATACATTATGCTAATAGTGCATAGAAATGCTAACGAGAGCAACTTACTGAGTTGAACATATTGTGGTTCAGGTGCAGTTCCTTCTCTCTGTTAGTTCTCTGAACAATAGCTCTGCAATTTTGCTCGACACTTTTCATCACCACAAGCAAGCGAGCAAGCAGCTGCGAGCTCTCTGCATCCAGACATTTGAAATAGCAGCTTGTGATCTGCTACAGTAAGCAATACTGTCAAGCCATATGGTATTTGCATAATTGTTAATGGCTTGTGAATTGATAGCATGTTAGTGATTAAGCTTCTCTGATTTCTCCAACCCTAAACTGTTGCTAAATTTATAAACAATGTAATTTACAAATATTTTATACTATGCTGCAGCTCTTGTTAGTTTTGACAGGGCGGCAAAATAAGGCTAATTTTAAGTGCATGAATCTTCATTTTCAATCTCTTTTGGCATGAATCTTAATCTATCTCACTATTTACTTCATTTTCAAGAAACATATTGTCTTTTTGTTTTTACCGTAGCGTTAGCTTTTTTCACAATAAGAGCAAGATGACACGCATACTTCAATATGTCGCTTCGGAGCTGTGATGCTCTGGTTGGAACAGCCATCAGCCAGATCAGAGAGAAGGAAGGAATATGTTGCAGCGCTGTTTGCCCTGTGGTGCTCGCTACTGATGTCTAACAGCCCAGGATAGACAAAAACAAGGATTTGAAGGAAAATGGATTCGCAACGATGATGGGTATCCTACAAAAATTATTAAGTACAAATGTTGTTGAGATTCATTGAAGTATCCAGTTTTTCCACTTTTTTTTATTTTATTTTCACTTTCTTATTTCTGAAGTCCAATATCTTTTACCACATAGTAATGCATGGTCTTATTTCATTAATTTGTGAGTTTATGTTTCTCTCATCGGTCAATTTACTTTTCAGTTTTTTCTAGATATGCCACCGTAGCATTAGTACGGGCAATACCTATGATTTAACCATTTTTCCTATATATAGCTGATGGTGAATCTTACCATAAACACTCAAGTGGATACCATATTCTACAATATATGTCTACGTGGAATAGACCAAGAGCCACACATATTTTTACGGTGAGTATAACATACTTTTTTTAAAGCCCTGTTTGGAACGCGGAAATTTTTCCCTGTTCCTGCGTTTTTCTCTGTGAAAATAAACTGACTCCTGCGAAATTCCTGCACAATTCATGTGAAATTCCTGCGTTCCAAACATGCCCTAAGGTTATGTGAGATTTTTCAAGACACGCAGTATTACCCATATAACAGACACTAATATTTACATATATATATACTTGAACCTTTGTATCGGATGGTATGAAAATGCAGCAGAACTTCTTCGTGGATTTATTGGTGTACGAAAATAATGGATATTGGAGATTTTTTCTTATCGATATAAAACATTATCTTAGCCGTATCATGGAAAGGTCTATACAGTAGAGTCTGTGAGCTTGCGACATTGCGCTCTCCGTGACTATGTTAATTTTACGAACTTTTGCTTTTTGATTAAATGTTACTTTAATGTCGGTATATAATTTCATAGTATTGTTATTTTATCGTGTGATCCGTGTGTTTTTAGTATAAAAGTTTAGCTCTCCCGTAGCAACGTACGGGCATGAACCTAGTAGATATACAAAGTTTACTCTAGGGTATAAATACGTACTAGTATATTATCGATACATTTGATTAATATAAGTGAGTATATATTTATTAGGGTATGTTCACATACGTATCATTACAAAGTATGTATTCATACTTTATTTTCATAATATATAAGGAGTACATAGTCATACTTTTTTAAAAGGAGTATACGTACATACTTATTTCATGAAAGGAGTACATATTTATACTTTTTTAAAAGGATATGTATGCATACTTTATTTTAAAGGATTACATTTTTCATACCATTAGATTGGAGTGGTTTGTTCTCGGGAAACATGCTCTTTCTAAAAAAGAAATTTGTATATACTCTTTCCACTAAATCAGTATCAAAATTAAAATCAACTTTATATACACGAAAGTATGTACACTAAATCAATACCATGAAGTATGTACACATACTTTTTACTGTAAGTATGTACACATACTTCTTACTCTGAGATGTAGCCATACTATTTAGGCCTTGTTTTCTTTGTTCCTAAAAACTTTACACCCTATCACATCGGATGTTTAGACACATGCATGGAGTATTAAATGTAGACTAAAAAATAACTAATTGCATAGATTGCGCGTATTTTGCGAGACGAATTTTTTTAGCCTAATTAGTCCGTTATTAGACAATGCCATGGTACAGTAAATATGTGCTAATGATGGATCAATTAGTCTTAATAAATTCGTTTCACAGTTTATAGGCTAGTTCTGTAATTAGTTTTTTTATTTATTAGTATCCGAACACCCCTTCCGACATGCTATAAAACATCCAATGTGACACCCTAAAACTTTACACGTCTGGAACTAAACAAGGTCTTAGCAATTTCACTTCGTCAAGTATTCAGTTGCTATCTTAACCATCATATGTACAAAATATATCGAACATGGTTTATTCATGACGACAGGGGCGGGGGCGGGGGGCGGCGCATCAGAACAGGCAACATACTGCATTAGACCATCATGCCTGCGGCGTTGTCTCGACATATATCCTCGACATCGTTGCTCGTCATGGCACCTACATGATGAACATCATAGAGATTATCAGATGCACTGTAGCAGTATGAACTAATACGTACTTGCACCAAAAGACTATGAACAAATACTCAGAAAAATAAACTAGAACAACATATTAATATAATACAACTTTGGGGAAAAGATGTAGAACAATGTATGAATTGCTACTGCTGTATAATCTAAAAAAGTATCCAGTGATACAATTAACATTGAAAGATGTATCAAGTGATACTTCAAGCAATCTAAAAAAGAACTGAAATTTCCACATCTTAAGCTGCGACCACGCAAATCTAAGGTAATCAACTGATTTTAGATCTGAAGCCAGATCACGTTGCCCAAATTCATATATCAACGTGCCATTATCCCTGAAGGTAATCACGGTGGACAAATGAAATCAATATGAAAATCAGGCCCGAGCCGAGGGGTGTGCAAGCGGTTCATGGGAACAGGGCCATGATTTCCAGGGGCCCCAAATCCTGTGATGTACTCTATCAGCTACCAGCCATTACTACTGTAGTTTGTTATCAAGCGCATGCAAAACTAGTACTACTAGTGACTAGTACCAGCTACACCCGCGCACGGAGTTAATTGATGTGTTAGCACTGAACACTAGCGGATACTTACATATGAGAGTGAGGAATACAAAGCAGGACCCGTACGCCTAGAGCCGGTGACTACTTCCCAAAAAGAATGAAATTCTAGTTGTATTCTTGGTTAACATGTCTAATGTTTGACCAAATATATAGATAAAAATAGTTTTGCTCATAATATCAAACAAGCATATTATGCAAATATATCTCATGAAAAATCTAATAATATTTATTTTATATCATAAATATTAATGTATTTTATATATAGATTGTCAAACTTCATATTTTAACTCTTTACTGTGCTAGAATTGCATTCTTTTTTGGACGGAGAAAGTGCTAGGCAACTCTTAATCTTTTCCTTCAATTTGAATTCTACTATCCTTCATAACATTATATGAACTAATGCATTTCCGAACAATCATTATATGAACTATAATTGTCCTTCATATATATAGTATATGATTATGTGTAGTGTTCCAAGATATTAATACATGTACAAGATATGTACGTGGAATTAATAATAATTCTATTTATCAAGAGATGAGGCCTCATTTTATAGTTTGGTACAGGGCCCTAAATTTTACCGGCTCGGCCCTGATGAAAATGAATACTTTTCAATCGTAGCAAGTACGTATCAACTGGTACTCTAATCTAATCCGTGAAGAAGTATTCAACAATACAGAAATAACAGAAAGCTTGCAGAAGACAGGCCCTGACCTGCAGACGCAAGATGGAGAAAAAATTCCCTGAATCCAAAACCAACCGATCAAGATTAGCAACCAATTCACGAGCTTCAACATGGATACGTCTCCAATGTGGATCCGCCACCAGCCCCTGCGAACAACCAACAGACCGGGATCTAGGATCCCCTTCCCCTGCGAATCAACACCGCCAACCAGAAAGGAGAGAAACGCCTCAATGCAAAATAAGGTGATTTGATTTAAGTAGCAGTGCGATAGCAACCAGATCAATGGAATCAACAGGAAAGATTAGGACTGGATTCCATCGATAGTGTCGCACGGTATCCCAGTGGGGCACGCGGCCTGGTGAACGCGGGCTACGACACAACCCACCGGGCAGAGACGGCGCACGCGGCCAGCACGAGCTATTCGTCAGAGATAGGCGCGTGGGAGATCTCGGGTGTCGGTGACAATGCAGGCAGCACCGGATCTCGAGCGACCGGATGGCGTACGGACTGCGGCAAGGAGCTGCTCGGCAAGGGACTCCGGTGGGCTCGCGCAGCCCGGCGCTCCCGCTCGACGATCGCTGCAAGGAGCCGCTCCCGCTCCGACAGGGCTTGAAGGTGGAAGAGATCAGGAGGTGGCGGCGGCGGCTCCGAGAGGCGCCGGGTGGGCTCCGGCTTGAGATGGACGTGGACGTTTCTTATATATATTGGATTAATAACGGGTCTATTTTTTTTAACCCGGTCTATTTTTTAACCCGCTAACCAACCTGGGAAGGTTGCACGGGTGTATCTGGTGTGATTAAGAGCATCTCTAAGAAACTCTTCATATCTTTCTTAAATGTTAGGAATAGAAATTTTTGTGAAAAACTACTCTTCAATAGCTTTTTTTAATAGTCATCTAAATATAGCCATCTTTTATTTCGGATTTTTCGCTAGTTAAATATGGAATATGAGAATGACTCTTTAGAGTGCGCATGAGATATAAAAAAACTATTGGAGAGTGAAAAGATATAGAAAGCGATTTTTATGTAAATGACTCTCTAAATGATGATTTAGAGAGTAAGATTTAGAAATACTGTAAGAGCAGGGAGTAATTACTACTAGGGAGTAGGAAATTTTTTCCCATAGGTGAATACTATATATTATATTATAAGAGTAATAAACATAGATTAATTGTGTTCCAGAATCCTAATATATATCCAACCTAGCAAAACACAAAACCGCACCCTTTTCCATTACGTACGTGCATACTGCAATTCGAGTCGAGCCAGATCTGCAGCCACGATTGAGGAGAGAAGGCCTGCAAGTTGCGATCTCCGAGAGTCGCCGAGCAACGCAAAACCCTGCCGAAGAGGATGAGCTCCACCACCAGATCAGCTAGCATGCCGCCGCCTCCACCATCGCTGATGGACGAGTTCGTCGAAGAGGTTCTGCTCCGGCTCCCGCCCGACAGCCCGGCGAGCCTCGTCTGCACCGGCCTCGTCTGCAAGCGCTGGTGGCACCTCGTCGCCGACCACGCCTTCCGGGCCCGGTTCATCGACTTCCAAGGTCGAGCAACACGCATGCTCGGCTTCATGATCTACTCCTATGGGGCCACCCGCTTCGTCCCCACGTCCGCCTCCGGCGGCCTCCATCCCCATGCCAACCTCTGCAGATTGAAAGCGTGTGACTCGCGCCATGGCCGCGTCGTCCTCCGCCCCACTGGGCGGCGCGAGTACCACATCCGTATCGTCGTCTGGAACCCTATCACCGGCGAGCTGCTGAAACTCCCCAACCCGCCACTGTGGAATCCACACGAGTGGACGGCCGCCGTGCTCTGTGCCACCGCCGCCACCGGCGGTGCGTGCGAGTGCGACCACCTCGAGACTGCCACCGCAGACCCTTCATCGTGGTCCTAATGGGCACCAGACATTGCAACAATTTTGTTTGCACCTACGACTCAGAGGCTGGTGCATGGGGTGAGCCAACCTTCTTTGCTTTGCACTACGGTGGCTCTATTGACAGATCGGTGCGCAGCACCCTTGTCGGGAAGACACTCTACTTCATGCTTCACGAGCTTGGAAACTACCCCAACCTTCGGGATAATTATCGAAATTTCGACGAGTTTGGAGGGGATGATTATCAAAATTCCTACAAGTATAGTTGTCGGAATATCCTCGAGTATAATCTTGGCACAAGGAGAATATCAGTTGTACAGATACCTAGACAGTGCAGCAGCAAAATCGAGCTCACAACCTCGGAGGATGGTCGCCTAGGATTTGTAAGAGCGGAGCATTATTCGACATTTTACCTCTGGTCGAGGGAGGTTGAAGAACCTGAAGGATGGGTGCTAAGCAAGACCATTCAGCTCACTCATCTCCCCACTCGTGATGTTCCATGCCAATGGGCTTCCGGGCGTTATTTAGGCCCCGTTTGGTTCCCCTTGTTTTTTTTAACACCTATCACATCGAATGTTTGGACACATGCATGAAGTGTTAAACATAGACTAATTATGAAACTAATTGCACAGATCTATACTATAATGCACCAATCAAAATTATGCTAGGTCCACCCTGAGAAATGTCCCCCGCTGAGAGGCCCTAACCATTGTGCATCCAGAAAAATATACACAGGAATTCATCTTTATTAAAATTAAGAGCTAATAACACATCTAAATCAAATCCGATGGTCACGATTGGATGTGTGAAGCCAGGCTTCTCACCCCGCGCCCGAAGCCATCTCATCCCGCCCCACGCGTTCTCAGTCTCCACCGCGCGTGCAGGGTTCGATCTCCCACACCCGCAAGTTTCTTTTACTGAAAAAAATTCGAATAGCCCCGACGCTTCCCTTGCCCATGCCACCAGCCCCCCACTCCGCGCCCTCCACTTGACTCCTCAGCATTTCTATAACCCTAGCCACCACCTTCCAGATCCGGATCCCGATCCCGCGGGGAGGCGCGAGTGAAGGAGCAGGAAGGGCAGAGAGAGGGAAAGCGTCGACATGGATCATGACGAGGGCGCCACAGTGTGTGCCCATGCCCACCAAGAAGTAGTGGCGGCGGCGGTGGCCATGAAGGAAGCAGGAGGAAGGGGCAAGAGGAGGTGGACAACGAGCTAGGCGTCTTCGCGGGGGACCTCGACGACGGTGGACAAGATCATGGAGCGCGTGGACGTGGTGAGCATCCACATCCACCCTGACGGCTACGCGGCCATGAACCTGGAGATCCCGTCCCGGTACCCGGAGGTGTAGCAGGTCGTCGTGGACGGGAAGCCCTAGATGATCTCCCGCATCTGCGACTTCGAGATACCCATGGCGTGCGCCCCCATCTGCCGCATCCATGACTCCGAGATTGGTGGTCGAATGGAGTCATCCTATTCGACCTGCTCGTGGGGATTCCTCCCTTCAATGCTGAGCACCCGTAGGTACTTATAATGTTCGACCTGCTCGTGGGGATTCCTCCCTTCAATGTGGAATGAATTTCAATTTGGAAGTCTGTAACTCTATATGCAATGCAAGTGGACTAATTTTCAGAATTGAATAGACAAATCCTTTTCAGTTTCTTAATCCTGATTTGACAATATAATGAACCGAGAAATACCTTGGTCACATGAACCAGAAGAACCTTATGATTTGATTGATAAGTCAGAAAACATACGAGGTTTCGAAAACTTGCACAACCACACCTTCGCCCGGGCTTCATATGTGCTACCTACAAATTACCATTTTGACTCATTAATTTTCGAATCGTATTAGGTTGCTGATGGAAAACCCGGTACAAAAATTAGGCGCCACCGGTGCTGGAGAGGTACAACTTTTTCTTGGTCTCCTCATTTCTCCTTTTTATAAGAAATCCCCAGTCTTGTGCAAGACACTAACTGAAATGTTAGAGCAGGAAAAGGCCCATCCGTTCTTCAAGGACATCAACTGGGACATGCTTGCCAGACAAAAGGTTACTACTACACTAAACCATTTCAGGTGACTGAATTTTTATGCAACAATCTTATGTAACCAACTACTATAAATCACAGGACAACTCATAAGAGACCAGCAGCATGAGCTGCGGCAGCAGTCCACGAAATATTCTTTCAACAACTTCTCATTCAAGGTAAACTATTATCTATACTACTATAACCTGTTTCATTGCATATGAGTTTTCTTTTCTAAATCTTGTCTTCGATGACTGAATTTTCCTTTCCTTTGCAGTCCTCGAAACAAACCTTGATATCAGAGCAGTAAAGGCAGGTAATAAAGTTCCATTTCTGAATGTCGTAAGCTACTGAACTACACATAACTCTTACTGTTAGTGAAATTTTAAGTGTTAATGACTCTGCATCTGAAGTAGTACAAGCTTCTGTCATCTTTTTCTTGTTGCTTCTCTGCCATTTGCGTAAAATTGGTACATTCTTTGTCGCAGATTTCCATGTATGATGATAACCAACTACTATAAATCACAGGACCTCAACGACGGTGGATGAGATCTTGATGACACTTTCTATCCCTAAAGCGTTGGCATCAATCTAGCTTGTCACAAAAACATACAAGGTGGGTAATGATACTAATCTTTTTTTTCACTGCTTCATGCTTCATGCATTTATAGGCTGTTTTCTTGGAGTTCTGTATGAGCACGGTTGCCATTTTGACACCACAAAACCTCGTGATCCTGCAATCTGAGAACTGCTATCAAATTAGCACTATAGGAGGTGTGTAATAATTTTGTCCATTGTACTTGGTGGCTGTAGTTCCAATCTGAAAATTTCTAAGTAACCTTGTAAGTGCGTCTTCTAATTGCCGTAGATTCCAGAAGAGGAAAAAAATATAGGTCCAAATGATCGGCTAATTAATGTTTATCAATTCATGAAAGATATTAATCATAGTGTACTTATTGAATTGTCTTTGAAGATAGCTATTCAATATTTTTGGTGTCTAGAATTGACATTGTTTTGACCCACAGAAAATTCAGAACTTTGGAGGCCCTTTCTTTCTGCTTGTTCATGAAGGTGAGACTTTAGCAGAACTCAAGAAGCGTATACAGAGTAAACTGCAAGTCTCTACTGATGAGTTTTCCAAGCTCTCTTGTCTGGTTCTTCTGTAATAGGCAGAATTCAAATGCCATACAAAGTGATATTCAGTAATAGATCTTGATTTTTATAACTTCTGGGTCTTTTGGATTTTTGCTATTCTTTTCTTTATCATTGTCTTTCCTTTTCTGTCCCGGCGAAACTGGCGGAGAAAGCATCCGCAAAATCAAGAATTGGGAGCAACTATGCCATATCAAACATTTGCAGCAGTAGAGAAGATGGCCTTGATGTTTGAAGGTAGAGAGGATCTCGCAAACTGGTGCATCTTGAGTCCACTAGACATCCAGATAAAGCACCAGCTAATTGGAACCTCTAAGGGCACCTGCTGAAGATATCTTCGACTGATCGCCCACGTGGACAAAGACAACAGCTCTTCTTGCTAATTGTTAATGACTATAGGCTTCAGTAATGTTGCTAGCACCTTTGTTTTACTTAGAATTGACACAGACATATCATGATTTTCATTTTGACTTCTATTTACGTGAATGAAAATGGATTGTTTTCTAAATAATGCTTTTTGATCATTTTCTTTGGTAGGCTACAAGCAACAATACATAGGTTGTTATTGGACCCTCAAGAGAATTTGAAGATGAGTACAAACTACAAAGAGACCAGCCCCAGCAAGACTGCAAAATATGTCTCTGAATATATATTACACATATATCTCTGAATATATATCTCTTTAGATATAGAAGTGATGTTATTGGATCACTGGATTGCACAGGAGCATATTTGTATTTCTAGATGTTTAATTTTCATTAGACTGCAATTCATATTGGAGTAAACAATCAAATATATAATGTGCACCTAAGATCAATAATCGTTGAAAATTACTTATTCTTGTTCATGCCTGACTTGTATCTGCTTCCCCTATGATGGAGGATAAATATATATATATATATATATATATATATATATATATATATATATATATATATATATATATATATATATATATTGGAAAGCCACAATGAGTTTGGGTTTGAGATTGGTACTGGTGCTGTTAATAATAAGCTTGAATCTTGTGTGACTCAGCTGTCAGTGAAGCAATTTGCACGTTTTCTAGCTAAAATGCCTCCTAGGTATTTAATCCTAGCTGCACAAAATATTTGGTTATCAGTGCTGTGGTTGATGATGGCTTGATTAATAAGGTTTGTAAGTTCTAATTTCTTTGAGTGTGAAGTGGCAGTGAATGGCAGTTTTGTTTCCATGAAGCCATGATGTCTGATCTCTCCTTGGGGCTTTGACGTATTATCTGCAGGAATAATTTCAATTAGCCCTGTTTAAGACCAATAGAAAGGATAGCATATTTGCTGATCGGGTATCCACTGGATCCTTATAGACATTTTGTCAGTGTAAAATTTGTTGATCCCCGTCCACTGAACTCCAATTTTGCTGTGTAGTTGGGCTGGGGGACTTGGCTGCAAACTAATTGGTTAACTATTACTGGTAGGTTTTGTCGGTTGTAGCATGCTAAAAAAGGTGGTGCTAGCTTCGCAAGTTCTAAGTCTGTCTAGTGAGGAAGTTGACACCGCTGTAAATATTAACACCGAATTAGGTTTTTTATTGTCTCCATTTCATTATTAACTATATTTGTAGAGAGGCTTATACTGCTACTGAATAGACTTGCAGTGGTGATGCAAGAGATTTTGTTGTAGTACTAAGCAGTAAGCATGAGTGAAGAGTGCTGCAGAGAATTTTGATGAATTGGTCTTCTAATGCTGCATTGATTGTTTTACATTGCCATCTGACCTTAGCTGTGCATTGACTCAACTGAGAAAAATATCTTACTAGGAAATTATTCATTCTCTGGTCTTAGATCCATGGAGGCATGCTGGTTTCAATGTAAGAAAAATAAACAAATAAAAATTAGCTGGTTACATGTTGTCATACACAGTTTCCTTACTGCCAATGAGCTATATCATTTGCCTCCCAGGTACAAGTTGCCATCAGTTACATTTTTTTGACAAGCATGTAAGTGTATTACTATTCCTATTCTGTCCATTGTCAGAGATGTTGTTCGGGTGAACATAGTTCATTAGCTCGTAGTCAAAATTCTCCTCAATCCCCTCCAATCCCCCTCAGTACCTATGATTTATGGATGAAACGAATAAGGCCTGGCAGAAGTCATGCCTGTCCATGACTAAGCAAACTTCTAGCAATTTCATTGGAGAAAGGCACCTAGGTAGCTAGCCACTAATGTTTGTAGTAATTTGATCTTTCTTATGTCATTTTTTTTGTTGCTGCCTGCTATTGACAAAGCAAATTGGAAGTTATTTGCCAATATGTCAATACCATTTTAGAAGTAAGAATGTTTTGTTTGTATTCCCTACGATTGTGGCGACTCTTATTGGGATGCAAATTAACAGCTCTTTCATTTCAGTTATTGCTGGAGAATAAGAAAAGTGCGAGCACCTGAGGTTCAAAGGAGGAGCGATTAGATCACTGTAACAAGACATCATGACGAGGAGAAGCAGGTGGCGCTGAGGCATGCAATCACGCTAGAGGTTGCTAATGTAAAAGTGTCATCACTATTTACTTCATTTTTAAGAAATATTTTTTATTTTTTACCATAGCGTTAGCACAGACAATTTTTTGTGTACTTGGTCAAAATATTCTATAATTACTTGTTTTCACGTCCATCCCTGAAACGAAGCCGTAACGTTAGCACGGGCACTATACTAGTTGAGAATAATTTATAAGACGAATCTATTAAGCCTAATTAGTCCATTATTAGCATCCGAACACCCTTTGATCAACCCCATGGTCAACACCTGTTAAAGTTTAACAGGGCGAACCAAACAGACCCTTAGTTGGCTCCGCAGAAGGAGTCGGTATCATATTCTTGACATGCAATGATGAGCTTTTCACGCTTGATCTAAGGTCTGGCCAGGTGACCATGGTTTATGCACATAGGGGCTCATGCCTCACCATTCCCTAGATCAATTTCTGCACTCCAGGTACGAAAGCATCCATGTCTTAACAATCTTTGTCTCAGTACATATATAGCTTGCTTATTTTTTTCTTAGAGAGGAATTAGTTTAAGTAAATACACTACGGTATTTCAGTTTGATAATCATCTATTACGTTCGGGAACAAATCCTGAGGGAAATTTTAAATTGTAATCCCTCTGTTATAAATTTTAGGTCACCTTTAGTTTTAAATACACTACGGTATTTCAGTTTGATAATCATCTATTACGTTCGGGAACAAATCCTGAGGGAAATTTTAAATTGTAATCCCTCTGTTATAAATTTTAGGTCACCTTTAGTTTTATCCTGAGTTAAACTTCTATAGATTTACTCACATTTTTTTAGGAAAATATGTCAACTTCTACAAATTCAAATAAATGCATTGTTTCTCATCTGTGTCATATATACAGATTAAATAAGATAATTCAATATGTTGATATATTTTTTATAAATTAAATTTGATAAAAGTGACCAAGGATAAAACTAAATTGATCTACTCCTTTCATCGTAAAACACAAGGTATCCAAGCGATTTTCAAATAACATAAGGGATCTAACAAAAGATGCTCTTACCCCTCATTAACTGTGACCGAGGGAGTAGTTCAGCTGTTACTTTCCTTACCTAGTGCCATGTTGTTTTGGGTGACACCAAGTTTAAAAGTAATCTCTTTATTTCTTTCCATAAAGATGAAGGGGAGAAGGGGGTTGAGGTTTCAGAATACCTTATATTTTGGTATACATTTTAAACCCTAGATACCTTATGTTTCAGGGTGGAGAGAGCATACTTTAATTAGAACAGAGAGAGAATTTGTTTATTTAGGCTGCAATGATGGGGGTTTTTAATTGAGTGGCAGATTCAATACTTAAATGGGCTTTTTCCGTTCTATATATCTATGTCATGCTGGTCAGACTGAAACCAATACATTCCCTTTGATAGGAATGCTTAATTGTTTATGCTATGTCAATAATGCCACTTAGCTGCATAGACATATGGATGATTATAACTTTTTGATCAAGTGAGTTCATTACCTACCGCAGCTGGGGTAATAAATAGTTGGTTAGCCCTCAGCGGTGCGACTCTAGTAGGAGAGAAACAGATTATTCAATTTGGCCAAGCTGATTTCTCAGATAATAATTGATGTTACTTTCAAATATTTTGTATTTATGCAGTATTCAGAGCACCACCTTCACTCAAGGGACCAAGAACGAGTACCTCAAGTGACACTTGAGTTGGTCTTCTTAACTAGAAAGAAAATTGACATGCAGAATTGCCCAATTAGACAAGATAGGTTCAGATACAGCAAGTCAGCAATAATTCCTCAGAAAATGCATAGAAAGACCGGAAAAAAACACTTGAGTATTTTTGGAATGCTTTCAATTTTTTTTGCTCCAAGTTATCATGATTAATTTCGAGAGATGGTGCAATATTGTAGATGGAATCAATTGTATTTTGGAGTCACATTCAAGTTCCATTTGAAGTTAACACTACTACAAAAACTTTAACCGAGACGGGCAAAATGGGTTAACCGAGGCGGTTTTTGCAACCGTCTCGGATCAAAGGTCACGGTTAATCTGACCTTTTCCGAAGCGGTTTGCTGCCCGCCTCGGTTAATCTCCTACAGCTAAAAAGAAAGAAAGTAAAACCATTTTTTCGTGCGACAATTGTCGCTTCGTCCATCGGTCTGCCCCTGCGATACCGCGAGCTTCGTAACAGGAGGTGGAAGGGTGCGAAAAGAAATAAAGAATAAGAAATGATTCCTGATGCAAATGTATGAGAGAGAATATATAAACGTGGAGGTGGAAGGGTGAAAAAAATAAAGAATAAAAAAAGATTCCTGATGTAAAATTATCTTCCGTCACCCGTGCGATCGTGCAACCCAACGTGCGTAGGAGGTGGAAGGCTGTGAAAAGAAATAAAGAATAAGAAAGGATTCCTGATGCAAATATATACAAGAGAAAAAGAATATATAAACGTGGAGGTGGAAGGGTGTGAAATAAAATAAAGAATAAAAAAAAGATTTCTAATGCAAATGTAACACCATCCTTTCCCCTGCGATCCCACACGCGGCATGCGGCAATCGCGCCTGCACTCCCTCCGCGCCCGACGCTTCTCCTGTGGCAATTGTGCCCCCATCTCGCTCCCGATTGTGCGGACACGCACAAGGAAACCTCACACGCGCAAAAGGAAACCTCGCTCCTCACCATGCAAAAGGAAACCTCGGGGCCTCCCTGAGCCATCGCTCAGATATTGCGGGGACTTCCTCGCCCTGCCCCTGCTCCAACACGGCTGAGCAGCACCCGTCACGAGGAGCCACGCCCGTCGCAGTGCATCATCTCTGCTGGACGCCACCATGCCAAAGGGTCCACCTGCTCCTCTTCAATCGACGACCGCGCCACTCCTCCCACGATGGGCACGACTCGCACGGGAGGCGCAGTCACGCACCCACTCCTCATCCAGGTCGCGGAGGGACGATCCAGGTACCAATGCACTGCACCCACATCGGATTCCCGATCTGACTGTGTTTTGGTTTGGATTAGAAATTTAGATGCATTTTGGTTTGGATTAGAAATTTAGAATGTTGGTGTCTTGGGGCATCAGGGATTCTTTCTGGGACTTCAAATTTCTTAACGAGATAGCAATTTTTGGAATCTCTTTTGTTAGCCCAAGGAGAATAAAAGATGACAGAAGGTGTGAATCGAACAGGACGCACTACTGAAATTGAGATGAACAAAAATGATTTACAGGATGCGCTTGGTTCGTGCATCTTGTGAAATCAGGAGCCGGTGCTTGAGACGTGAAAAAAAGGTTATGTCCATGCAAAGTATTCTTGTTTTTCTGATCAAACCCACATTGACTTTCAAAAATCTTGGCCACAATGTATTTTGGGAGGTTCTCTGAAGTTCTCTGAATATTTATTTTGGGGACAATTTGTTCTGGTCTGCATTGCCAAAATATAGATGGTTAGAATTATTCAAAACTAACTCTGCATTGTGATATTCAGCTCATCAGGCATTGCAAGCTCAGGTACTGCTTCCTATCTTTGCTTGTATGCTTCACTTCAAGTTAATTGAATAGCCTGAAAGAAAATTATAAACATATTATCCTCATGGACGTGGTATGTACGTGTGATCGATGTCCAAAGTACAATGTTTTGCTTGCATATAGTTCTTAAAACACTAGGATATTTGATCTGATTGCTAGCACTGGACTTCTGAATTTTAATTCAATTTCTCTATGCGCAGAATCACTATGCGACGGTGTTCTCGAGCATCGTGTCGAGAGCCGTGACACTGGAGGTGCTATCCACTGGCGTCGCTGGAAACTACAATGGTGCATTGCAAGTGGTGCGTGTTCTGAAAAAATTTGGAATGCATAGGTAGTTTAATGTCATCTGACGATTGCTTTTGCTACAAATGCCAAATATTGTGTGCATTTTGCAGATGTTAGTTGAGTTTCAGGTGCCTTCCCCACTGGTGCTGACCAGGGAAAGAATTTCAGGAGGTACTGTGAGCAGAACGCTGATGGAACATGGGCCGTCGTCGATGTGTCGCTGGACAGCCTGCGCCCCATCTCAGTCCTCAAGTGCCTGCGCCGCCTGTCAGGATGTCTTATCTAAGAAATGCCTAATGGCTACTCAAAGGTCTGTAGTCTAAGACTATGCGCACCGGGGGCTTGTATCCGGTCGGCCAAACCTTTTTAGCGGATGGAAGTGACGTTTCCAGCGGACGAGAGTGCTACAGCGGAGTCCGTTATTCAATCCTGCATTCGCTCTTGTCCGCTAAAGATAGCGCAGTAGCGGAGGCTTTTAGCGGATGCGCTCGCCATCACGATGAGAGGAGAGAGGTGATAGCGGCGGGCCCCACTTTTTCTCATAACAAAAGAAATATTATAACTCTCAAACCAAAAAACCAAATTAAATTTCGATTGCACCATTAAATTCGTTTCAATAAATACTTCAAAACAAAATGTCACATGGATATATTTAGATAAAGTGACAAGTGAGCCCCATAGTGGATATAGGATGGATGGATGCGGGAAAACTGTATATTTTGTGGTGACTAGGACGAAATATTTCTTTTAGAGGATAAATATAGAGGATGATGAGTGCGGATAACCTAAACATGATGAATTTTTCAGTTTTCCCACATTCTCAGTAGCTGATGGTTCAGAGACTAATCATTACTCCCTCCGTCCCACTAATAAAACTACATCTACCATTCAAAAATTTTCCCAAAATAAAGGTCACTTGTAACTATCACATCAAACTGTACCAGCCACAGGTGAGATCAGAAAAATAAAAAATTAATTAATTTATGTCAAAAAAAAAGAGAGAGAACCAACGATCTCGTTGGAAGGCTCTCGTGAGCTCTCCAGAACGGCATCATGAGCTCTCCAGAAGCTCCTCGTCTCATTCACAGGAACGCAACTTCGTTTTCCCGTTCAGCCTTCCGCGCCGAGGGTGCGGATCTCATTCCGCGTCGCTGCGCCACCGTTTTGGGCGTGCCCACTCCTTCCCCTTCCCCGGACGGCCTCCACCCAGTCTACAGCGGCCGTCCAGCGCGGAGGCCGCGTGCAGCGGTTGCAGCCCCGCGTGGGGGGCGAGCGTGTGCAGCCGGCGAGCACCCGCGGCGTCGGGGGCGGCCCGATGGTCCTGTCGTCAGCGCTGCCCAGTACCACGCTGCCATCGTCGAACTCCTCCGTCACCTCTCCGACGTCGTGGCCCAGGCAGCTCCGTAAGGTTTTCTCTACCCGTATTTTAAAAATTTCGGTGGTCACCGATAAACGGGAATATCGGATATATTGGAAATTTATCGGCGATAGAAATAAAAATTCAGAAAAAATTTAGACAAAATATGACTCATTTTGTTCAGGAAAGCACATAGATCATTTCTAAACAATCTAACATAAAAAAATAAATAAAACATATTATCAATTGCTTATTTAATGAGGAGGGCAGTGACATGGCTGAGTGTGTTGAGTGTGTTGCGATGATGGCAACTTGAACTTAGAAGATAGGGGGAGAGAAAATGAAACATGGATTAAGGTCAGAGTATTGGGTGGGCTTTGGCGTCTATTTGGATGACAAAATTTTAAAAATATAAAAATTTCGGACGATAGAGGAAAAATTTCGGACCCAGCTGGTAAACGGGATATCTCGGAAATTTCGGATTCTATCGACCGATATTTTTTTCCCTGGCTCCGTCTGCTCCCCACACTCGCAGCACTGTGGAAGAGGAGGCGGAGATGGGCAATGGCGCGTGGAGACGTGGGAAGGGCGACATCGACGCGACTTCTACGGAGGAGGCGGTGGAGAGGTGCGGCATGTCATGGAGGCGGCGATGCAGTGCGAGCAGTGAGAACGGGAGGTAGATGGACCGAAGATTGGATTGGGTGTTGGGCGAAGCTCGACCAAGACGGCGGTAGAAGATATTTCGTAGGGGCAATTTTGTAATTTTATCTTCTTCTTGGTTTCCGCACCAGAACCTAGATGTGCAAATATAAGTGGGATAGAGGGAGTAGATGTGTATATTGTATTATCTAAAAAAACTTATTGGTACATTTTACTGTGTGTCTATGTATATATATCAGGTGACCTGGGTGGAACATGTTGAGGTGGACGGCAGGTCAGTGCACAATATCTACATGTTCCTAAATTCAATTTGTGCGGCGCACTGCACTATATAGAAGTCTAGGCACACTGTTTTCAGGGGACGTTCCCAAGCAAGCTGATGGAAGTTAGCTATATTTTGTTTTCAGGGTGACTGTAGACTGGATAGCTCTCGGATAGTTGCATCTTGATCCAGTTAATGAATTATATTAAGGTTCTTCACCCGACTGCTATAATGAGATGTTCACAGAGTGTTCACATCGAGCTTTGAGGACGGCGCGGCGAGGACATACTCGGCAAGGGCGGTCCGGGCGTTGCGCAACCACGCGCATAGGTGGTGAACGTGGATCCTTAAGGTATGAAAAATAAGGAAAATATTATACAGAGAAATTTTCAGCCTTAGATATTAACTGATATCAACAGCATAATACTTAGATATCAATATCAACAGCAGGAATGAAACTTCAATTCCTTTTGAGTTGCATCAGAGTAACACTTTTTTTTCTAACATTGTTTGGGTGGTCAGCAGATTCTACTAGAATAACATTTTTGAATGTTGGGATTATATATCATGTACTGCATATTAATTAACATATTTTTAGTGCTACTTGTGTACAAAAGTATAGAAGTAAAATACTTTCTCATTCAGTATCTATTTATTTTGGTTGTGTAGGTGCTCTTCCTATCCATCTACTCCCTCCATCCTAAATTGTAAGTCATTCCAAGAATCTTAAAAGAGTCAAAGTATCTCAAGTTTGACCAAAATTATAGAAAGAATTACAAAGATTTATGATATCAAATAAATATATGGGCTTTGCTGCGGTACACCCAAATAACTATAAGCCGTTCATTTATATTGATCGGACGGTTACGATCACTTATTACCTCTTAGGAGGTAATAGATGAAATATATATTTATTTAATTTTTATTTTGTAAAATAGGATAAATAAGGAAATTTTAGATATAAAAATCTTTTTTCTAGATTTGATTGATGCATGCGTGATCTCTAACTGATATGGTAAAATCTTTTTTATTTTATAACTTTGTACTTGACTAGTAAAAATGTCCGTGCGTTGCAACGGGACTATAATTTACTATACTACTGGCGATTATAGTGGTAACATGATAGTGCTACGTGTGGGCATAGCGGCCGCTACGAGCTAGCTTAAACCAGCGACATGCATGGTAGCCACGATAGCACGCTCGTGCGGTGTCAGTGGCATGGCAGCCACCATGCAGACTTGGGCCCGCACTGCACTATGACAAGGTTGACAACATAGTGCTCGTGCATACGTGGCTCCTACGATGGCACGGATGTGGGCTGACTGCCACGGTTGAGATAACGTGCAACCTTGATGGTGCCCTTAGCGATCGAGAAGAGTGGTGCACATAGATTAAATATGATTGTGTTATCGATTCTAGCTACGGCGCAGTAGTTGGTAGAGATCAGAAGTAGCTAGATCTCATGAGACTTTATTGATTGCTCTACTATCGGTCTACCTAACACCATATGTAGGCTCTCATAATTTTGTTATACTTGATGTATCCTTTGTCTTGTCTTGTCTTGTCTTGTCATTGCTGTTCTTCTATTCTCTTGAGAGCTCAACAGGACGTATTCGAAATGGATGAAATCTTAAATAAAGAACATAATAAATCACGAAATGAAAAACTCATAAAAGATGGAAACTTGGGGAAAAAATAAAGAAATGTGGAAAGAAAACAGGCGGACCAAAATGGAAAAAAGAAAAAGGAAAAAATTGAACGGATTAGGAAAATGATTGAAAGAAACCGAACTGTCGATACCAAAAACGGAGTCATGGACCAAGGGGAATCAAAAAAGAATTAAACAATCGAAACCATCACAGTCACGGTGGGGGAAAAAGAAAATGGGAAAAAACTAAAAATAGAAACAAAATAAGATGAGATACATATACAAATTCGTACTCTTACTTTTATTATTTGGTTAGAACTCCTATTCTAAATAATAGAAACCAAAGTCACGTTGGAAAAAAAGCAAACGGAAAACATTCAAAATAGAAACTAAGTAAGATGAGATACGTGTACAAATTTATACTCTTACTTTTACTATTTGATTAGAACTCCTATTCTATTTAGTGTAGGATTTTTATAAAGATTCATGATTGAAGAGATCTATTTGGATCAGAATATAACTCCTCTCTATCTAGATCGGATTCCGTATCATGTTAGACCAGAGCTATTTTAACTTGTATGAGTACGGGTTATATATATACAAGTCTGGACGGAAGAAACTCGATTTCTATTATCCGGTAGTTAGAGGGAGACGGACCAAGAAAATAGAACCAAAAAAATAGCCTGAAATTTTGCTTCTTTAATATTAGGTGTATATATATAGATATATTTTGATCACTATATAATTTTTATGTAACTTCATACATTCTATTTTGCATGCGGTAGGATTTGCTTGTATACGTGATTAGCATGTGTACGTGGTTAGCCTGTATAGCGTGTGTGTGTACGCGGCGGCGTATACGTGGTTAGCGTGTGTGTGGTTAGCGACCGTGCATATGCATGTGGTATTGGTGGTACTTTCGTGTATAAATTTGATTAAGTTTGAATTTATTTGATTCCCCAAGAAGTGACAATATTTTTCTTGATAGGGGGAGTAACCACTTTTAATATCTCTACAGTGCTCATAGACATGGAAAAGGAACAAAAAAATTCAAACAATTCGGATAGCACCATTTATTCAATCTTAATAAAAATTCAAACGAATATTAATTTTTATATGAATATTGTCTGTTCGCTCTCCTCTCTATCTCTTGAATCCTGATCCAAACTCCGTGATTAGTCCATGATTTGGGGAATCGGCAGGCATGTGGGGAATGTGCATGCACAATTTCCCTCCCGTCATTAGTGGATGCCGAGTTTTTTTTGTTTTCCTAGATTTTTTTTAATTTATTAAGTAACTCATAAAATGTAAAAAATCAATGCCGAGTTTTTTTGTACCTTAGCATTGCCCTAAATATATAATGAAAATATAACTAACAAAGAACCTAATGGTACTTAGTTGATACCATAAATGTTATTATCTTATCGTATAAATTTGGTCAAACTTGACATGCTTTCACTCTCCAAGATTCTTGAAATGACTTATAATTTGGGATGGAGGAAATATTTCGAAAGGCGTAGAACACTTTAATATAGTACAGTTCAGTGATTTCAGTCAGCACGAGAGGATGGTTTATCTACTCAATACTTCAGTAGGTAGAATCATTCATGGAATCTACTGACTCGCTTGTTTTTATTAGTATTTTATCGGCATATCATCTGCAGTTGAAGATGAAGGAAAAGGAGGCACCATCAATGCGGTTTGGGCTCTACAAACTGTCCAACCTGGCCAAAGAGGCGTCAAAACTGTTTGATCATCTGGTGTCCAATGAGAAGGTCCTACTTTAGATGAGGGGCAGTACGTTTAGGGTCTGCTCGTAACAAGAGAGACTGGCAGTAGTTTTTACAAAAGTCATAGCTCCTCAATCAAACGCACCCAAAAGCAGGGCGACGGTGCTGTGAATTTTGAACAAGCTAAAAGCTGCTTTTGGTTATACAATATATAAGACATCAATCTCAATGAATCTGATTTTTTGTTTTATTTTTTATATAAAGTTTCCCTCCATAATCTACATTATATGCCTGCGTGGACAACATATTTATACGTTGAGTATAGCATAATTTGTTTTAAGGTTTTATGAGATATTTTTTAAGACACGCGGTATCACCCATGTGATAGCACTAATATTTACATATACACTTGAACTTGATATAAAACATTATCTTAGCCGCATCACGGAAATGTCTATACAGTAGAGTTTGTGAGCATGCGATGCCGCACTTTCTGTGACTGTGTTAATTTCACAAATTTTGCTTTTTGATTAATGTTATTTTTAACGTCGTTATTTAGGCCCTATTTGGCCTGCGCCTGCGCCTAGTCGCAGCAGAGGCGGCCCCGAAAGCGCGGCGTTTGATTTCGTCTTCTAACTTTTGACGAGTTCAGGCATGGAAAATGACTTACATGCAGTTCAGAAGTTGTGGCGGCGCCCCAAACAGCTACCAGAAGTGTGGCGTCGGAGGAGCTGCAAAATCTGGTGAAGTGCGGAACCAAACATATCCTTAATTTGACAATATTATTATCTTATTGTGCGATCCGTATATTTTTAGTACAAAAGTTTAGTTGTTCCGTAGCAACGCATGAGCACGCTACCTAGTCAAATTAAAAAAAAAGAAAAGAAAAAAGCCCAGAGCCCATATCGGGCCCGGATCTGGGCCTAGATCTGTCGCCGCTCACTGGGGCCGTGCCGCCGCACCTGCATGCTCGCCGCCACTGTTGCCCGATCCGCTGTCGGGGAAGCCAGATCCGGATCTGCCTCCGGGAACCCGCTGCAGGGCCCTCACTGCCGGGATCCACCACGCCCGAGCCAGATCCGCTGCTGCTGCTGATGAAGGGGCGGATCTGCTGCTGCTGCTTGCTGCTCCAGGGCGGGAGAGGAAGGGGGAGGGTGGATCCGCTGTCGGCGCTGGAGGAGGATGGATCCGCTGCCGGCGCTGGAGGAGGAAGTCGCCATCACCAGATGAAGGGGAGGGAGGAGAGGGAGTCGTGGATCCGCCGAGCCACGCCCGCTCTGCCTCCGAACCAGGGTTGCGGGCTCCTCCTCGCAGTTGGGGTCGTGGGCTCCTCCTGGCCGCCAGGGGAAGGGAGGGGGCTCGCCACCGCGAGGGGAGTGCTGCCATGCACAAGGACACCAGCCACCCGCCAGCTTGAGGACGCGCCGCCGCCGCCTGAGCCCACGGCGCCGGTTCTACCGCGCCGCCCGCGCCGGAGAGAGGCCGCGCCGCCCGCACCTGAGAGGACAGGGAGAGGGAGGCCCTGCGCGGTCGGGGAGAGGGAGGGTCCGGCGCGCTCGGGTAGGGACGGAGGGCGCGATGGGGGAGGGAGGGAGGGCGCTTGGGGAGGGAGGGCACGGTTGGGGAGGGAGAGCACCGCGGGCTGAGGAAGAGCGGCGTGGTGGGCTGGGGGTGAGAGAGAGAAGTGAGAGAGCTGAAACCCTAAGTCCCCGTATATATACTCAGTGGGTGATATCGGGCTGGTTTGGGCTTTTTAATTGGTAGTGGACCTCGACCACTATTAACTGAGACGGGCCTTATAAGAGGGCCGCCTTCAAAAATAGGGGTATTTCTGGAGGCGGGCCTCTTATAATGCCCGCCTCGGTAAATAGATTTTAGGAACCGCCTCGGTTAATCCAAGGTATTAACAGAGGCGGTTGAAATAGCTGCCTGCCTCTGAGGCTCATTTCAAAATGCCTCGCAAAAGGTTTTTTTGTAGTAGTGTAACTCTGTTTGGTTGATGAGTAGATAATATAGAAGACAAATTTTGGTCTATTTTTTTCTGGGGTGTCCTTATCACATATATATCCATAACAATCTGTTCATCTTGTCCTAAAATTAAGGACACAGACCAGCTGGCACAAATTTTAGTTTTAATTGTCAAAAGTCAGGTACCGAATGAGAAAATCTTCTAACCTTTACAACTTCGGTACAATGACCGACCAACTAAGCACTCGACTCCACTATTTGCTTAAAATGTCATTTTTTTTGTGGTACGGTGTCACGTAGACCTAGAACCCAAATAGCCTCCGTTTAGACCTCATCGCTTCTGTGCTTTTATGTAGTGTTTAAAAATTTATTGAAAATGTAGGATGCAGTTTTGACTACATAGAGATCGCTTATTTCCTCATGCTATATTTGGTGTTTGTAATAACAGGGAAAAAAGTGTGATCATACTAAAGTAAAAATACCAAAAATGGTGAAATCCAATTTATCACTTTTTCTTATCCTACTACTATACAAATAATATAATAATAACTAATAAAACCTACGTGGTTTCAAATTAGTTGTGGTGACATAAAAATTTTCGGGAATGCATCTTTCTGGTCGCGCAGGCAGATGCGACTCAGCACGCACACCTCATCGACCGTCCATCTAACGATCTATGATGCCGTCTCCGGCCTCCCATCTCCAAGGTGGGGCCCACTGGCTTAATTACACCCGGCCGTATTTATATCGAGTCGCCTTGCCTGCACACCAGACGCATGACGCACGCGGCACGCCCGCTCTCCTCTCTCTCTCTCAGATCTCCGGCGAGCTCATCCCCGACGGTCCGGCGACTTCCTCCCTGGCGGCCCAGTGACTTCCTCCCCGGCGTTGACTTCGTGCCTGCTCCCGCGCCGGCGAGCCCCTCCCTCTCTCCCCTCCGGCGGCGGTGGCAGCGAGGTAGGCCTCCTCCTCTTCCTCCTCCTCCTAGATCTGCTTTCTAGGGTTTCGACGAGCTGCGCCACCCCTTCTTCTCCAACTCTGGTAGGGTATAGAAGGGTCGGTCGGGGAAATGCAGGTAGGCCAGGTGGTGGGGATAGTCGATGTGTGGTTTAGGAAAGTTGGCGGCGATAGGGCACGGTGGGTCAGGGGCGCCATGGCTGGAGTCCACCGGAGTTCGCTGGTGGTTGCCATGGCCGCATGCGACAGGGCACGGTGGAGAGGGTAGGGGAAGAAGGAGGTCGCCGCCGGCGGTAGAGTCTCGCCGGAGCTCCATGACCGCAGCCGTAGCCACGGAGCTCCGGCGAGACCCTACCGCCGATGTTGGGGCAATGGGCGCCGTGGCAATGGGAGGTGGTGGACGCAGGGACAAGGGCATGGGCGGCGTCGCCAGATCCGATGCCGGGTGGGGTGAGGAAGCGGTGAGGAAGGCGCCGGAGGTGGGGAAGAAGCAGCGGGTCAGGATGGAGCGTGCGGACGGAAGTCTCTCCGCGTGCGCGTGCCGGCGCTAGTATCCTCCAAAAATATTTCAGTTGTGCAACTTGCAGGATCGAAGAGGTCCAGAAAGCCATCGGAGATGAAAATTCGCTCATGGGCCGTCATCTTGGCATTTGGGCCGTAGAGATTTGACCAAACGGCCCACCCATTATCTCACTCTTTTCTTTCTCTCTTGTGCGTTCATAAATGCCGCAGAGCAGAGCGTCCTCTCGCACCGCTGGAAGCTCCTCCCGAATTGCCTCGCTCCTCTCCATGGCGCAGCAGAGCGGCAGCGCCGTTCGCAAGAAGCTCTCCTCCTCCGCCGCCGCCAATGCCTACACCGGTGAGGACCGGATCAGCGCGCTCCCCAGCGATCTGCTCGTGCTCATCCTCCTGCGCCTAGACACCACCGCCGAGGCCGTGCGGACCAGCGTCCTCTCGCACCGCTGGCGGCCCGTGTGGAAGCTCCTCCCGAAGCTCCGCTTCGACAACGCCCCCGACTTGCACCGGATCCGCGAGCTGATCGACGACCCCGACCCCAACCCTCCGGAGCTGCGCTTCCTCTCCGTCCCGACTGAAGGCGCCGACCCGGAATCCGCGGCGGCCTGGCTGCCCGCCGCCGCGCGCCGCGTGACCGGCGTCCTCGTCTTCCACAACTACTACGTCGGGGGTCTCTCGAGCGACGACGAAGGCGAGGAGGAGGCGCAGGAGAGGGGCGTCGTCCAACTGCCCTGCTTCACGAAGGCTAGAATGATTGAGCTCGACCTAGGGTTTCTGGAGCTCGCGCTGCCATCCGCCAGCACGTTCACCCGGCTCACCGAGATCCGCTTCTTTCGCGTCTTATTCCAACGCCCCTGTCAGCTCGGTGATGTTGTCTCCTCACCTCGCTGCCCTAGCTTACGAAGGCTTGGTCTCCAGATGTGCCATGGCATAGATGGTGGGCTCACCATCCGCTCGGAGTCTCTCCTATGGATCCATCTGGCGCACCTCGTTGGCTTCGGGCGGCTCACAATGGTGACCCCGGCTCTACAGTGGTTAGCCATGGGTTTTTGCCTTGAAAATTATAATCAGGAAGATTATGAGAATGATAGTGATAATGGCGGTGGCGGCGGTGGTGAAGCTGATGATGCGGATGTTGCTGCGGTTGGTGACGGTGGTGCTGGTGCTGGTGTCGCCGAAGGTAATGGTAATGATCCAATTGTTCACATCACAGCGCCTCAGCTTGTGTCCCTAGGTTGGGATGATATGTATGATCCACAATATGTGCATTTTGGCAATATGGAAGAACTAAAACAGCTGAGCAGCTATCTATATGTATATTTGGAACAAGACAATGATCTGAATCACAACTGCCTGAGGCTCTTGCAACGATTTCAGGTCCTCAAAAAACTTACTCTCAAGCTTGTTTTTCAAAAGGTGAGTCAGTGGAGTATTGGAGTTTTTTTTAAATACATTTGTCTTTTAAAAGGAGTGAATTATTATAGTTACTAGCAAATGCGCTTGTGAGTTGCAACGAAAGCCAATACGTATAGGAATCGGACTCTGTGTCATCGCTAGATGCAAGATGTTCTAACTCAAGAGGTATTTGATTTAGGTAGTATGCCTTAAATTATGGTAGGCATTATTTCAAGATTTTAACATTAAAACGAGTGCCCTATATATAGTTAAACAATGTGGCTTACGTTGGGGTTCACTTTATTGCACTAAAACAATTCTTCTAGTTGAGTAATTAAGGAGCTAGATGTTTTGAAATTACTAAATTGCAACATTGTGGGGCTAGAAAGAATTGTCATGATAGTGGTGTTATTTTGAAATTGTCATGCTTGAGGGGAATACACATAGTTTCATTCTGATAAATTAGTATGCTATCATTATTTAGTGTTTCATACATCTCAGTGGTGGTGAAAACTTCAAGGGAACATGAACTGTTTGAGTGGTTAAAACTTGAGCAATTATGATTTGTATGTACTCACACAATCTGTATTATTAGTATCAACATTTTGCAACCGGGAAGTGACTTCACACTAAAGCATGTCTATATAGAGGTTCAGCATATTCAGTCTAGATGTGCAATTGCTAGTTTTGCATAGGAAATGTCAGGTTGTAAGATCCATTTGTGTGTGGTTATCAGTTATTTGAAAATTCGATTCCTCTTTTTTTTCTTACCTTGCCTTTACATATGAGCTCTAATTTTTTATGGATTGATAGGACTTGGCAGATGACTTACAATACGTGATGGAAGACATAACAATGCTCCCTAAAATTATGTCATTGAAACTAAGTGTAGTCAACCGAAGCCATGCTTTCGGAGCTTGTTGTTTCCATCTGCTCAAGATGTGTACCAGTATACAAAGTTTGGCATTTCAGTTTCATGAGGCACCAAACTTGGAGGTAAAGCTCTCTTTGTTTGCTTAATTAGTTTCTAGGAAGTTACAAAAAGCAACATTGCATTTGCATATCATTTGAATTAAATTTCCTTCTTTCCCCATTCTAGTTGTTGGTTGATACTAGTACTCTGTGTCTCTGTGCTAGGTTGCTGTTTCATAAACATCTTTTCCTTTATCTTTGAATGGCAAGGCTTTGTTTTACAAGTCTAACAAAGTAGTACACTTTTCTATCAATTATTATCATTTATAAATGATTACAATCTGTTGACATATATGGAAACAGAGGGAGTTGACTAATAGTACAAAATTAGACACCATCTAGAACTCTTGTTAATAAGTGTCATCACTTAAATACTATCAATGTGATGAAAAAAACAGGAAGTTGATTGAGTTGCTGCATAGTTTAGTTCTGACAGGGCAGGTATGGAAGTTATGAACGTCGAGATGTTTTATTGGTAACCTATTTTACAAGTCTAATAAGTTTAATTTGTTTATAGGTCATTGATTGCACAGTATTTAGACTTATGCAAAATTAAAAATATTTATGCTCTATCACTCTTGTGCAAATAAAAACCATATTGCTAAAATCAATTGCCTTCCATCAAATTACCATTGTTATTTTTTATGTGAAAGGATAAAGATGTCGTCTAGAGGAGCGGTGAATAGGCAATTCTGAAAAATAGAGAGAACTTACAGCGGGCGCTGGGTGGTGGGTATAGAGAGCGTTGACACCAGAGTTGGGAGGGGCGACAATGAGTGTACACTTGCATGAAAGTGTGGGCCGGTACAGGTGAGAGCTGGGGAGTTGCACGTGGTTGTGTGGGCGAACAGGGCACTAGAGTAGATGGTGATGAATCAGAGAGGGCTACCACACTTGGCAGTGCGGTCGATGCGCACCCTAGGCGACTACCACATGTGGTAGTGTGGTTACGGAGGTGCCTAGGGTAACTGTCGCACATGGCGGTGTGGTCAGTGCAGCGCTTGGGTGACTGCCGCACATGGCAGTGCGGTCCGCAGGGGTGCTGGGTCTCCTTAGTGAGCACAGGCACAGAAGCTGCCGACAATGAACCTATAGGTTACAGAGACCGAGACTCTCTTATGGGCAATGACGTGGTGTCAGCGAAGGCGTGCAGAAACTCAAAATCCGCATGGGAGGTTGTGGAAGGCTGCTGCAAATGGAAATGAGGACTCATCAAAGATCACATCACAGGAGACGATGATCTTATTGGAGGTGTCGAGGCAGTTGAAAGCCCAAGTTTGGTTTTGGTAATTAATGACACCAAGTTGCTAATGCTATTGTATCAAGTGTGATTAAGCTAGGCATAAGCAACATGTGATGGAGGTGAAAATGGCATGGAGAGATGGCCACAAGACCACATGATTTGGTGCATGAAATGATGAGCAAGATCATGGTGGAGACGCACATAATATGATGGACATGATGATCAAGTAGAAGAGAAGGATCTAAGAGCGCAAGGCAAAGGTATAACCATAGGGTTTTCCTTTTGCCGGTCTAAGATGAGTAGAGAAGTGATTGACCGGGTTTAGGATACATAGCCGACTATCAAGAGGGGCAATCACGGTTAGCTCGGGAATCAAGTGCTACTAGATCAATGTCTTGAGCATATGCATTAGGATCTAGTTGAGAGCTAACATAACGCCTTGAAAAATGTTTGTGAAATGCTAACACACATGCACATGTTGGTGTACACTTGGTGGTGTTAGCACATTTGCGAAGGCGGTGGAGTTTTAGCGGTAGAGAGGGGTTTGGGTTCCTCTCTCCCTCCCGCCGAGCTTGCGAGGCGGGATTCGGCGCTTTATGGAGAAATGAAACGCCTATTTTCTATTGCGCCGGAAGTCGGAAAAGAAACGGAGGCGAACGGAGGTCACTGCGTTGACCGGACGCTGCACCGGACGCTGCACCGGACGCGGTCACGGCTTGACCGGACGCGTCCGGTCAGTTCATCGCGGCGCGGTGCTAGGGTTTGTGACCGGACGCGGGTCTGGCCTGACCAGCGCGTCCGGTCAGTTCAACTGGGCGTAAAAGTTAAGCGCGCGACCGGCACGTCCGGTGCCTCACGGGACCGGAGCGTCCGGTCAAGTGTCCAGAGAAGCAGAGCGCAGCGGAAGCACCGATCGGACGCGGGGCGCGTCCGGTCACGTGCGATCGGACGCGTCCGGTCGCAGCTGGAGCTTACTGGAACGTGACCGGACGCTGGCACTGTCGCGTCCGGTCAGTCGAAGGAGCGCGTCCGGTCAGGGCAATGGCTAGTTCTGACGCGCGCGATTTTCGTTTGTCGCGTAGTGACCGGACGCGTCCGGTTACCCTGACCGGAGCGTCCGGTCAGCGCGATTTTCGCTGCGTCGTCCGTAACGGCTAGCTGCGTACCCCTTCGTTATAAATAGAGGATGTCCGGGGTTTGAGGGGAACTCTTGCACATTTTGAGACCTAGAGACATCCTTTGAGCTAGAGAACAACCCCTCCACTCATCTCTTTGATTGATTGCACATCTTGAGTGAGATTAAGTGAGATTCAAGTGCATTGCTTGAGAGTTGCATTCTAGAGGCACTTGATCTTCGAGTTGCTGCGGATTTCTTGTTACTCTTCCGTGTTTCCCGACACGGTAGACGGCTTGGAGCAGCAGAGGTGATTGAGCTCGCAATTGGAGATTGTTGGAGCCCTCACCAAGTGTTGTAAGGGGTTCTTGATCCTTCCCCGCGGGAGTTCGCAAATTGGATACTCTAGTGGAGCTCGTGGCTTGGAGGATCCCCATCTTGTGTGCGGTTGTGCGGCGCCCGCCGAGGGCTCAACTCTTGATAGTTGATTAGCTCGCGAACCGACAAGTGGGTGCATCGCCACAACGAGGAGTAGCTTGCCGGGAAGCAAGTGAACCTCGGGATAAATTCTTGTGTCATTCTCTTCCCGAGGATTTCTCTTGTGTGATTGATTGATTGGTACTTCTCATCTCTACACGGCGGTATAATCACTCGAAGCTCTTCTCTCGTATTACATCTTGTATCTAGCTTGTTGTTGTTGTGTTTAGTGGATAGCCTTGTACTAGACTTGTGTAGGTGGCTTGCTTAATTAGTTAGAGCTAGTGTTTTTTGCTCCGCCACCTTTTGTACTAACTTGTGGTTAAGTAATTATTGTAGAAGTTTTTATTAGGCTATTCACCCCCCCTCTAGCCTATTTGGACCTTACAAGTGGTATCGGAGCCGAGGCACCGTTTAATTGAGGCTTAACAACCTACGGTGAAGAAGAAATGGCTCAATTAAGTTTGCACATCAACAACACCAAGAAGGCACCTTACTTTGATGGCACAAATTATGCATATTGGAAGGTTAAGATGACCGCACACCTCAAGTCAATCAATAGAGAAGTGTGGAAGGTCACCGAAACAAAATTTGAGGTTGCTAATCCGGAAGCACCTACACCGGTGGAAGAGAAGAAGCTCCAATGCAATGACATTGCCATTAGTGCTCTTCATGAGGCACTAGATGACAAGACCTTTGAGCAAGTGAAGAACATTGAGATCGCTCATGATGCTTGGGCCAAGCTAGAAGAAACATTTGAGGGCACCGAAGGCACAAAGACCGCTAAAGCATATATCTTGCAAGAAAAATTTTCAAGTTTCAAGATGCAAGATGATGAGAGTGTACCGGAGATGTTTCATAGATTGCAAGTCATTGTCAATGAGCTCAAGGCACTTGGTGAGGAAGTCAAGGACAACCAATTCTCTATGAAGTTCTTGAGAAGCTTGCCCAAGAGGTTTGATACATTGATCACCGTGTTAGTGAGGACTACATTGAAGGATTCAACTCCTCAACAAATATTCCAAGAAGTGATGACCGATGATTCATATAGAGAAGATGATGAGAAAGAGGAGTTGGTCAAAAAGAAGAAGAAGGAAAGTGAGAAGAAGGATGATGAGAAGAAGAAGAGTGTGGCATTCAAAGCCACCACATCCAAGGGCAAATCCAAGATTGAATCATCAAGTGAAGAAGACTCAAGCTCTTGTGATAGTGATGACATTGATGAGAAGATGGCTCTCTTTGTCAAGCAATTTGGCAAATTCATAAAGAAGAAAGGCTATCGTGCAAGAAGGAGGAAGAACTCATCTAAGAAGAATGAGCATACCATGTGATGCTTTAGATGCCATAGCAAAGATCATCTCATTGCAAAGTGTCCTTATGATAGTGATGATGAAGATGCTATCAAGAAGGAGAGGAAAAAGCAAAAGAAGAAGCAAGAAAAGAAGGAGAGCTCCTATAAAAAGAAGAATGATTCTCATGTTGCTACATGGGATAGTGATGATTCCTCAAGTGATGATGAGGATGACTACAAGAGCAAGAAGAAGGGACATGCTAGCATTGCCATCCAAGAGAAGGTCTCCCTCTTCGACACTCTATCATGCTTCATGGCTAAGGCCGCTAAGGTATCATCCGATGATGAGAGTGATCATGATAATGCTAGTGATAGTGATAGTGATGAAGAAGAATTCACTAAAGATGAACTAATCACTATGCTAGAAGATTGCACTCAACATTTTAAAGAATCTAGAAAGGAGTGCAAGGGCTTGCTTAAGGAAAAGAAAAACCTTATGCAAGAACTTGATGAGCTTAGGACATCTTATGAGAGTCTAAAGGTAGACCATAAGAAGCTTCAAAAGTCTCACACTAAGCTTGAAGAAGCTCATTCCTCTCTAGTTGAAAAATGTGAAAACATGCTAACTAATGTTGAGAAAGCTAAAACTTGCAACATAGGCATATCATGTGATATAATTGATGAATCTTTACATAAGCCTATTGTTGTTACTCCCACTAACCCTTCTTGTAGCTCATCTACATTATCCTCATCTAGTAGTGATGGTTTCACTTGTGACTCCTCACTTATAGTTGAGAATGAAAATCTCAAGAAGGAGGTAAAAGAGCTCAATCACACCTTAGCTAAGGCTTATGGTGGTGAGGACCGCTTGCTTATGTGCTTGGGTAGCCAAAGGGCTTCTCTCTATAAAGAGGGATTGGGCAATAAAGCAAATAACAGGAAACTTTTAATTTCGTCCAAGTGTCTTATTTCAAGGTTACAACTATCAGGATTTTGATAGCTAATCTAACAATCTAATCTAATCTCCCCCCCCCCCCCCCCCCCCCCGCACACACACACACATAAAACCTCCTATGCATATATATAAACTAAATAAGAAATAGGGAGAGGCCCCAAGTCTTGCAGCTCTGGAGCTCACACCTCATTGACTAATATTCTTTCTTCAACCAATGTGTTTCCATTTCATTCTTGATTTCTTGTGCATCCGATGAAGGTACCAACCTTCTCACCGACAATAGCCTTTGCAATGATTCCAGGCTCTCCAAGTTAAACACAACAATTGCAAATTGACATGATAGATTAAACTTTTTAACAATGAAATAAAAATCAATACAAAGTAAAACTGATAGCATCCACACTGGGAATGTTGCTTCACCCTCATGGCATCCCAGTCTACTAACAGAGAGAATGAACGTTGCGCCCCACACCCTGCCGACTGCTGCCACCCTGGTGCCGGTCTCCTGTCCCCACAGTTATGGCGGTGCTTCCACACCCGCCTCTCCCCCATCTCTGCTTCGGTTCTCTATCCCCACTACCCCTCTGTTCCTCAAGCCACCTCCCACCTTTCCCTAATGAACTGACGATTGCCAACTCTTTCCGGACGGACTACATTGCAGATTAGTCTAGCCTCTTTCTTGGCCAGAGAAAGTGGGTTTTGGGTGCGCATAGTCAGACGTCACCAATGCACAGGTGTGCTCCGGGTTCCCTCCGAATCACCGATGGTCGCCACGCCATGAAGGCAGGTGCTTGGAATGGAATAATATCGATTCGTACAAAGGAAAAAGTTCTCTATTGATGCAAATGCTGTACCAAGAGGATAGGGATAGAGGAAGAGGGAAAAATCGAAATGAAATAAATAAAGAATAAAGCCAAAAAAATAAGTCGAAGATAGAAGAGCCCAGATTCAAAATGAAGAAATGGAAACTCGAAAAGCCTCCCATGGTGCACCTAGAAACACATAGGCTTCCTCGAAACCAGCCTTGACCTACTGTACCTGGCCATTAGCAAAAAGAACCGAACTTTGCACCAGCTGGCCTCTGTCCTTTTAGACAGAAATGAATAGATTTCTTATGGAGATATATATTGTAAGGACACCCAGATAAAATAAGACAAAAAATTTAGGTTTTTTGTCTTCTGGTCATCACCAGCCAAACTAAGTTAAGTTAAATTGGAACTTGAAAGCAACTCCAGAATACAATTGACTCTGGTTCTACAATATTAATTGCACCATCTCAAGAAATTGATCATGATAGTTTAGCAAAAATGGAAAGTACTCCACAAAAAGCAAGTGTTTTTCTCGTCGTTCTCCTCTCTGCATATTCTGAGGAATTATTGCTGGCTTTCTGTATCTGAACCAATCTTGCCTAATTGGGCAATTCTGCATGTCAATTTTCTTCATAGTTATATAAGAAGGCCAACTCAAGTGTCACTTGAGGTACTCGTTCTTGGTCCCTCGAGTGAAGATGGTGCTCTGAATACTGCAGAAATACAAAATATTTGAATGTAACATCAAAATCTGAGAAATCAACTTGGCCAAATTGAACACGACGCTGACGTCTAAAATAGAAAAGGTACTCAATAGACTTATTATTCATGTACCGCTCTAGGAGGGAATAACAACACTTGACCAATCAGATATAATCATCCATATTTCTTTGCAGCTAAGTGGCATTATTGACACATAGTATAAACCATTAAGCATTCATAGTAAAGGAATGTATTGGTTTCAGTCAGATCGGCATGATGTTGATATACATATACAAACTGTAAAAGCACATTTAAGCCTTGAATCGGCCACTCAATGAGAACAAAACCTCCATCGCAGCCCAAATTAATAAATTCTCCCTCAGTTCTAACAAAATTATAGGTCAATTTAGTTTTGTCCTAAGTCAAAGTTGTCTAACTTTGAAAAAGCTTAATTTATTGGAAACCAACATATCCACAACATTGAATTAACTTATTAAAATTTTCTTTGTGACACATGAGATACACTGCATCTCTTTGAATTTGTGGATGTTAACATATTTTCCTAAAGCAAAAATGTGATTAAAGCTATATAGAAGTTTAAATTAGTAAAAAAAGCGAACTATATAAAATTTAGAACAGAGGTATATAATTTGAAAATTCCTCTTAGTATTTTTTCACGGACTTGTATGCTAGTGGGAATTTGAGAAACAAACCCTAGATCATATTTCCACATGAAGTGGGTGTTACATTATCAGTTGCCCGAAAGTTGTACAGTGGTCTTCTCAACACTTAATCATCCAGCAGTGAGAAGTAAATACATAATAAACAAACCCCTGCACACCCAACATATTTTCTAAAATGCTCCATAGAGATGAAAGAACTTAACAGATGCTCATTATCAAATCGTAATGTCGTAATATATTTCATTACTTAAACTATTATTTGTTCTGAAGAATAAATAAGCAAGCCATATATGTACTGCGACAAAGATTGTTATGAGGGCATGCATGCGTCTTGTACCTGGAGTGCAGAAGTTCATGTAGGGAACGGTAAGGCTTGAGTCCGCATGTTTATAAACCTTGGTCATTTGGCCAGAATTTAGATCAACCGTGAAGAGGTCACCCTTGAATGTCAGTAATATGATACCGGCACCTTCCGCAGAGCCAAATAAAATACGCCAGTTAGCCCATTCCCATGGGTCATCGTGAAAGGGGAGCAAGTTCGCGAGACGAATGGCTTTGCATAGCACCCATCCTGGTTCTCCAACCTTCCTTGACCAGAGGCAAAGTCTTGAATCATCCTCCACTCTTACAAACCCTAGGCGACCATCCTCCATGGTTGTGAACTCAATTGGTCCAAATGGTAGTTCAAATGTTTTGCTCCTGCACGCTTCAGGTAGCTTTACGACTGATATTCCCCTCGTGACCAAATTGTACTCGAGGATATTTTTATAAGGGTGACCAATCATGAACTTGCGAAGCAGGAAGTAGAGTGTATTCCCCACAAGGGTGCTGCGCACCGATCTTTCAATAGAGCCACCGGAGTGCCGAGCATAGGCAGCCTGCTCACTCCACGCACCAGCCTCCGAATTGTAGATATAAACGCGAGTCTTGTTCTTGACATATCCGGTGCCCACAATGACCACGGTGAAGGGTCCGCAATGGCAGTCGAGGTGGTCACACGCACCGCCGCCATCCGTGGAGGCAGCGGCACAGAGCACCGCAGCAGCCCACATGTATGGAAGCCGCGGTGGTGGCTCGGGGAGTTCCAGCTGGTCGCCCGTGATAGGGTTCCAGACGACCAAGCGGATGGGGTCGTGCTCGCAACCAGTGGTGTGGAGGAGGACGCGGCCATGGCGCGAGTCGCACGGCTTCAGTCCGCGTAGGATGGCATGGGGCAGCAGGTCACTGGAGGCTGACGAGGGAACGAAGCGAGTGGCGACGTCGTGATGAGAGTAGGTGAGGAAGCCGACCATGGGTGGTGGTGCTCGTGCTCAGCGATGGAACTCACGGAACCGACGCTGGAAGCCGGGGTCGGAGACGAGGTGGCACCAACGCTTGCACACGAGGCCAGCGCGGACGAGGCTCGCCGGACGGTCGGGCGGGATCCGGAGCAGGATCTCTTCGACGAGCTCGTTCTTCAGTGGTGGTGGAGTCGCCGACATGCTAGCTGCTTGAACCAGCAGATCGCAGAACCAGGGTTTTTTGGGTTGCTCGGCGGCGGCGGCAGCTTCTCCTCGTATATACTACGTACGTAAGAGGAAAGGTGCGGTTTTGCTAGGTTGGCTATACATTGGGAATTGGGATTCTAGAACACAATTAGAGGATCTCGGAGAGTTTATAAAATCCACTCTCAATTTTGTTTTCTTTGGAAAGATTGAAAAACATCTTTCCTCCAACAACTTCTTAACTCCTTAACCCAACTCCCAATCTTTCCTTTCTGTACATGGGAAAATCGATCCAATCGCGCGGAAAGATACACATGCTTATCCAATCGCCAATTTAGATATGGAATAAGGAAAAAGGACAGGTTCCTAATGCAAGTGTGCAGGAGAAAAATAAAGTATAAAAAAGTGGCTAGGGTGATTTCGAAATATTTTGAGATTCCTGATGTAGAATTGCCTTTTAGCTTTTACGAACAAGATCTTAGAAATGATTGGAAAAATAAAAAAAATATGCTCATACTTTTTTAGTGATTTGGAAAACTCATTGATTTACCAATTGTTTTTTTTTTGAACTATTATAGAGATCCTCTTAATCTATTTTGATGACCAATATCAATATCTAAGGTTTACAATTTCATTGAAATTTTCACAAAACTTCTAAAATTCTACCTTTTTGGGAGGGTTTTGGAAAAAAATTTATCGACCGAAACTTTTTGGTTGAATTCATCTTCCGTCCTAAAATTGCACCACCAATAAAACTCTATAATTCTCTAAATTCATTTATTTTCCTCGCTCCTATGCCCGACGTAACAAGAATAGGAAACAAACTCAACGTCAATTCGTCGTATTATCATTGCTCTACTATTTTTTTACAATTACACAATACGACACAAACGCTCACAACGCACGCACACTCACCCCTATGAACGCACACGTAAACCGTACTCCTATGAGCTTCTTCGAAGACTAGGCCGACAAATCCTCAAGATTGACGAAGTTATCATAGGCATCTCGTTGTCAACAGAAACGTCGCCTATCACTTATTGCACAATGCCATTCCATCCTGTTTTTCGGTGTTATATGACAAATTGTGTCCATTCTTAACCACAGTGTTGCGCACCGATCTGTCAATAGAGCAACTAGAGTGCCGAGCAATTGTAGATATAAACGTGAGTCTTGTTCTTGACATATCCGATGCCCACAATGACCACGGTGAAGGGTCCGCAATGGCAGTCGAGGTGGTTTTCAAGTGTTTTCATGTGTTTTTACAAGTATTTTAGATACATGTTTTAAGTATTTCATCTACCTTTAGATGTATGTTTCAAATGTTGCATCTGGATGTTTCAAAATTAGATCGAGTGTTACACATACTGCAACGGGGTCCACCTATCGCAGCCACCTGCAGCAACTGCTGGGGCGCCGCTGAGCGGGCGCAGACGGTGGAGGGAGCATGAGTGGTCCCCGCGTGGGGTCTACCGGCACAGGCTACGTCCGGCGGCGCAGGCCTTACATGGTCACGCAAAACGTAGGCACGGCGGTGTATGCAGATGTGCGATCAAGTGCAGGTGCGCACGGGAAACGAAGCAGAGATGGGCGTGTTAGCGTGCACAGGGACGGAGTGCAGGCGTGCGGGAAATGAAGTGCAAGCACAGGTGTCTGGACGCGCGCGTTCGTCCAGACATCCAGGCTCTAATGCTTCCATAATAATATAGCCACCTGCTAGTTGTATAGATCTTTGCAGCCCATCTTTCAGTCCACTCATATAGTAGTTAGCTCTTCATTATTAATACTTGACCCACTTGTCCCTCCACAAAGTTTCTTGGTTTTTATGTCTAAGCTAGTTGTAAACTTACAATCCATTTTTCCTGTCTCTTCTCTTCTCTTCTCTTCTCTCCTCTCCTCTCCTCTCCTCTCCTCTCCTCTCCTCCTCATCATACAGCCCACTTACAGCTCTTTACTATATTTTCTCTAACAGAGAGGGGCAAAGCAAATGAACATTGCACTTCATGCCCTAGCTACTAACAGCCACCTCAATGCCAGTGTCCTGTCAGCAGTGCTTCCAAGCCTGCCTCTCCCCCATCTCTGCTTCGGTTCTCTAACCCCACTACTCGTCTATCCTAGAAGCCACGTCCCACCTTTTTCTAGCACACTGGCGGTTTGCCTCCTCATCCTAGTTGGATTATACTGGTGATAAGAGTAAGGCTAATAATACAGCTGGCTGCTGATTGTAAGGTTTCTTTATAGCATTCTATCAACCCACTCATATAGTAGTTAGCTCATCACTATTAATATATGGTCCACTTGTCTCTCTCACAAATTTTTTTTTGTTTCTTGTGCTTAAGCCGGCTGTAAGCTTACAGCCCACTTCTGCTCTTTCACTACTAGAGAAGAGGAAATTCCTGTCGGTTTTTTGTTTTCCCGTCGGTTCCATAAAAACCGTCGGGAACTACAATATTTCCTGTCGGTTCCTAATAGCCGTCATGTAACACCCGTGTTTTTACATCATGTTAAAAACCACTAAAAATTTGAACTTTTAAAAATTTACAACAAATTAAAACTTGATTAGTCTATTTTCCTGCAAAACCGTTTTAAAAGAAAATGCTTTTCCAAAACCCTGCATCAAAATTCACCATATGCATTTAGCGTAGAACGTTTGAATTGTTTGGTTGCATGATTGATTGAGTGCTTGGTTGATTGGAATGCTTGCTTGCTTGACTTCATGATTGTTTACCTTCTAGAATTTATTTTGCGGCACCAAAATAACTTCCTTAATTATAACCTGCATTCCTAACCTTTCTTTATAACAGTATATAATGCATCGTAAATATAAATAATATTTGTTACCTTCTCTGTTTGATTACATTAGCCATCGCATCACTAGATTATATGTTTAGTTGTTCTTCCTAATATTAGTTTACATTTAATTAATTCCTATACGGTATGAAATCCCTTGCCTTTACTTACTATCATGGTTATAAAAGGATATGCATATAGAAATAAATAAATAAATATATGTATATGTATATATATATAATAATTAGCTATAATATATTTCAATACTAGTACTGCATTCTTAATTAGTAATACGTCATAATGCATATATGTACATACATGGTTAATTGCATTCCCTCCTGATCTATCCATGGGTTAGTTAAGTCATATATATACGTAGATGGGCACATGCACACATATGCATTCGACATAGGCACACACACGTAAATACCTTGCTTTTCCTTTAGTATAAACATACACAGGTATCGGTACATATATATACATACATGTTTACATATTTTAATTAAATTATACATACATACACCATATGTACCTTGATCCATTGTAGGAATTAGTAAAGTCGTACGTGTAGGCAGTCATTGTTACATATACTTAGTATTTACAGGAATAGAAAATGGAAAAGGCCTACTGTGTACTTCCTCCCACCGGCCAATCGGGCACAGCGGCCGAGCAGCAGCAGAGCACGCACACGCAGATATTTTCGACGCCGAACCACGTCTCCTCCGCGTTGCCGCTGCCGCTCCCGAGCACGTGAAAACCATGGCCGGAGATATTTCTTCGCACACCGACCTTCACGGATGTCGTCTTCTCCCCACGATTCCCGTCGCCAGCTCACACACTGTGCCGCTGCCGATTCCAGAAAGGCCAGCTGAGCTTTGCTTGCGGCCATGTAGCCGTTGACTGCCGCTGCTGTGTGCTGCAGATCATGCCGGCAAAAATCTTTCTGGCCGGAAAATAATCCAAGCACCGCCTCCACGAGGCCGTCGTCTCCTCGTGTTGTTCAGGTGTCATTCCCCTACTGCCCACGGCCCCACTTTTCTTCTGCGTGCTCCCAACCAGAGCTAGCAAAGGCACAGCTGTGCCACGCCTGTGCGTTGTCTTGTCTCCCCCATCGTCTCGTCTCTCGTCACTATATATCGGCTGCCAGGTCCCATCGAGCTCGACCGAGCGCCAGCTCAAGCACTACACAAAGACGCTGCTGCCGGCCCACCCTGCCGGCAAAGATCTTCACCGCCGGAGATTTTTCCTCCGCCGCACTGCCTTACTGTCCAGGAGCTCGGGAAGATGAGTACGGGCGCCAGCTGTCCCTCCGAGCCGTCCCATCGACCTGCTGCTGCCGGCCTACCATGCCGGAAAATATCGGCCGCCTCCCCACCGCCTTACTTGCACCTATAAAAGGCCGGCGAGGCCACCGTGGCTAGACACCTCTGTCAAGCTCGGGCGCCAGTCTTCCCTCTCCCTCCTACTCGAGCTCACCTTCTCCCTCTGCTGGTTCTGGTGTTCGAGGAAGAGGACCAGAAGAAGCCATGCTCGTTCTGCCGCCGGAGCCGAGCACCGCCTCTGCCTGGCGACGAAACTGAAGCCGCTGTTGCGCCGGAGCCGAGTCCCCTCCATCCGCCGTGTCCTTCTGCTCTCTACTCTGCTCGAAGCCGAGTGCGCGAACTAGCCGGGGCTACCGTCGTCGCTAAATGGAGGCAGCCGCCGCCGCGCACGACGCGTCGTGCCTCGAGCTGCTGCCGCTACCGGAGGCGCGCCCGACCGCGACCTCGCCACGGCAACCGCGGCGAACGGGGACGCCATCGAGCCACGCCATCGGGACCTCGCCTTGCGCCACTGCCCTGCTCGCCCTTCCTCTGCCTCGCACCAGCCCAGCGCACGGCCGCCTCAGTCGCTATGCTTCGCCCTCTCTGCTCGACTTCTCTTTCTCTCCCTCCCTCTCTTTCCTCTTTCTTGCTCTGTCTCGCGGCAATGGGATGAGGACGACCGAATTGACGAAGGCAACCAGGCCACATCGGCCAGGCCAATGAACGGGCACCACCTCCCTCCCCTCCTTGCATGGACGCGGTCCATGTGAAACAAAGAGAGAGGGAGCAGAGGTTCACCGATCGGTGTAGAGACCACGGGCACATGCTGGTCAGTCCGCCAGACTGACAAGGCCCGCGTGTCAGCCACCACTGCGCAGAGGAAAATGCTAGGGGTACCTATAGGATTGTACACAGTAGATCAAAAGGTAAGCTTATTAATTAAAGAAAAATTCCTAATTTTTTTTTAATAAACTAGAGTCACCATAGGGCATATCCATATATTTGACACTGCTTTTTCATTAACTAAAATTGTAGAAATAATTCTCATGCCCGCTTTCCATTCGCGTATAATAATCTATATCTTCATCATCGTAATTCGGAAATCCGTAACGCTTGCACCATAAATTTTCTAAAATATAACCCTACATATTAAAATGCATTTCCCTAATTTTGGTGCCCATTTAAATTCTAGATATGATTGCTCTTCTTTATTTAAATATTAATTCATAGTTGCATTAATTAATTAATTAATTAATTAATTAATAACCCATAGTAGCAATTCGTCATCGTAGTACCCATCAACCAGATAAAAGCCAATCCATCTAGGACCGTTTTCCTTCTTGATTGATTATGCTTGCTATGTATGCCTTGCTTGGTATTTTCTTTTGTCTGTCAACGGTAGACAAGCGTAGGGTAGAAGACATGGAGACAACCCGATGGATCCTAGGAGCACAGTTACACCAGGACAGGAGCAAGAAGCACGCAGGATCTCGGAATAATGATATAATCGACAGCGAGCGGAGGCAAGTCCTGACTCCCACCTTCCCTTTTCCCTCCATATATTATGCCACATCCATCCCGCTACCCTTTCTTCTCTACATAAATTTACCGCTCCTAAACCACTCTCTTTTCCACCGCTCCTCCACTACCATATTCCACCGCTCCCACTATACTCCACCACTCCAACCATAAAACCTACCACTCCCCTTTGAACTAATTATTTAATTAAATTAATCATAAATGATGTTATCCATATTATCATGGGAACCAATGTTATGAGCATACATGACATATGATGAATATTGTGATAAACGATGAATATTATGATATAGAATGAATATTGTGATATAGAATGAATATTGTGATATATGATGAATGTCGTGATATATAATGGATAATGTGATATATATGCTATGAGCTTTATGATATGGATAACCTAAGAACATGATGTTAATTGAACTGGTAAAATAGAACTTATTTTCGACGGGAGCGAGTGGGGATATTTCACGTGGTGTGGACTATCCTTTTGGGCAGGATCGCCTAGTGAGGGTTCCTGTTGGAGATACTCGCTTCGGTCATATAAGGACCGGTTCATTTGCCATCTCGCCTAGCCAGAATTTCGTACAGCCACATGTCTATATGGGTAGACTTGATCTCACACCCCGTTAGATTAAAGTATAATTTTCACTAGGAGGCCGGAGTGGCAACGGACTAACAGGAGAGGACACGGCTGCTGTGTGATCTACCGTGGTCTGATCGGCATGGTTGCTTTGTGGTCTTCCATGTAAAATTTATTGTTGTGCCGTGTGCGAGCACCCTTTTATTATTTAATCTGGATGCTATGTGATCATCCACCGGATGCTGTGTGATCATCCAACCACTCGATATTCTAGGATGCTGTGTGATCATCCTGATGCTTGTGGGTTCCGATCCCTGAGTAGTCCGTGGTGGAATTATATGGAAATCTAAGGTAGCGCCCTCTCGGGTACGAGGTCTCGTTAGGCCTGTTCCTGCCACCGCGCATGGTTTGGAGCTGTGTCTATCATGTGGGGAAACTTGTACACCTCTGCAGAGTTTACCAAATCTATTCGAATAGCCACGTCCTTGGAATGGGCAACCGCTGGGATGAGGTCTCAAATGATTAGACTCTTTTATGTAAAAAAACTGTGATAATCCGGTAAGTTACAAGTTATTGGTGATGGTAAGTTATGACTTATAAACTCCGGGAACTGGCGAGAATGGTTAATACTCTCCCAGGGCCCAAACCTCTATTTTTTTAACTCTACTACTACCATATAAAATTTCACCATAAGACCACCTCCACATATAGCCGCCGCCATTCACTTCACCTCTACTCTAAAGTTAGGGCTTGCTGAGTACTTTATGTACTCAATCCCCTCCCTTCTATGTTTTTAGGAGCCAAGCTGCAGGAGTACAAACGAGGATGAAGCTACGCCAGATTGGAAAGACAGGAGTACGTACGAGGACGGAGATGTACGATTACACAAAGGAGCTACTCGAGGATCACTAGGATAAAGATATAGGATTGAGTTTAGGATTAAGGTTTACGTCCGCACTCCAAGTTGCCTGTAGGAATGGAACCACGTCGTTATAGGACCGCTGGATTAGAACTCTGATGTATATTATCAGGCCAATGGCCCAAGTTATGTAATATGAACTTTGTAATGTGTTTTCCCATTATCAATAAAAGTATGGTTTTTGATATCAATCTTGTTCGCTCTGTGCGTATCAGCTACTGATCCAGGGACTGATACGTGATGCACAGTGGACCCTAAAGTAGGGGCCCGACAGGGTGGTATCAGAGCCGTACTTGGACTGTAGGACGAAACCTTAGCATGGCCGTTAGACAGGAATATTTTTCAAAAAAATTACTTTGGAAAATGTTGCTTATAACTTTGTCTCTCATCTTGCCTTCACCTTCTATTTCAATAATATGGTTTTCCCTCCTCTTTCACCCCTTCAAAATATACGTAGGTTTGAAATAAAGATTATGTTTTACAATATAATAATAATAATATTAATAATAATAATAATAATAATAATAATAGAATAGTAAATAAATAAATATTATAAACCTTGTATGGGTTACGCGCAAAAATAGATTGCGAACTTAGTTTTTGCCGATTAGTTTTCTAATTTATTTGGTGTGTTGTATGAAGCTAATTCTTGCATCTTGTTACAACTAGCCCTTTTAGATCTCTCTCCCCACCTTGTGTTGTTCCCTCCCCCATTCTAGATGCATCTCTTCGCGGTCATGCAAAGGAAGACAACTATCTGAGATATTTTGATAAGGCAGAAACCATTGGAGGAATAAAATTTTAGAAGACAAGAAAAAGATAACAAGTCAGAAACTGCCAAGTTACCAAACGTGTTAGGGCAACTAAAAGTATTCGTGGGAAATTTGAAAGAATGAAATCCCGTGAAATATGATAGCACCACTAGAAAGTCATTCAACAAAAGAAGAATTAAAATAGCAAATGAAAAAGAAGACAGAAACAGTGGAAGAATGATTTTGGAAGACAAGAAGGAAATAAGAAAGCAGCAGCCAGCCGATGACCACTTGTGCCCGTGAAGCCAAAGGCATTTCAACTCAGTTAATTGCATCAACTCAGTTCAATAGTCCAGTTAGAAACCCGACATAAGTACTACAAGTTGAAGACTACCACAAGAAGAAAGGTCTGGAGTACATAAAACCGCTGAGCTACCCGTTGAATCAAAAGAGTGTGCTAGACAATTGAGAGCTATGTTGGCATCAAGGATTTCCCATCTCAAATTATCGAAGGAAAAAGAAGAAGAAGAAAATGGCGCAGTCAATACTCCTATTTAGGCAGATGCATTCAAAAGAGCAAACCAACCCCAGTCGCTACCTCCCCGCTACACGACACTGCCCCAATCAATTCACCACCGACCAACTACTATTGCTACGCACCACGCCGCATCGCCAAGCTTCTCGGACAAGCCTCACCCATGATACCCTACAAAAGACCGAGCCCAACCACTATTCATCACCATTCCAAGCTCCTGGAAACACCTCGCCATCAACCACACCCCATCAGCTTTTCTCCTGCGAACCACCAAGAGACAATGAAGATCCTCCCCTCAGTTCAGCAAAAGGACCACAAGTGCCAAGAAGTGGAACTGTCCAATCTGACAGATTAGAAGACTGGTTGCATCCCAAGAAAGATATACTTGAAGCCTAGTTCCAAATGAACCAAGGTGTGCTTACTCGTAATACGCCAGATAGAGAATAGGATGAAGAATAATTTGCTCAGAGTTCCCTCGTGAATAATCAAGAATCGGAGCTGGTATTAGCTAAAATAGAAGATTTAAGGTTAAATCTTCTAAGTGGGGTACATCCGGACCGCCTAGCCTAGAATATAAGAGTCACTAATCAAGTGGGGAGAAGACAAGTCAAGTTGACTATGGAAGATACAAGTTTTTAGAATCCTAAGATTTAAGTGATTGTTAAGAAAAAACACTTGGTCAGCTACCAGAGATATGCAAGTTTTTGGATGAGAAATGCAAATTTTTGGATAAGAAATGCAAGCCTTTGGATGAGAAATGGAATCCCAAGTTTACTGTGATTGTTGCTCAAAAGAAGAAAAACAATGACATCGGCACCAGAAACCCAGGAGAAAGAAGCGAAACGCCCAAGAAGTCGGCACGAGATCAGACCATGGAAGTCGAATTATCTAAGTGGGGTAGCTCCGCAAACTAGAGAATAAAGATGGATGACAATATGCATATTTTGAAAGGACACCAGGAGATCGAATCCTCTAAGTGGGGTAGCCCAGATCTGGGAGTTGGAATTATTTAAGATCAGAAAGTCAGAAATTTTTAGTAGTATAATTGTGGGTATTGCAATAAAAGGATATCAGGAACATGCACATCAAATGGATTTAGCCCGAGGCCGGGGAATCACTCAAAAAAAAATCAGAAGATATATATTTCAAGAACTAAAAGGATTTTATGGCCAAGAATGTGACAGGACAGGACAACAGAAAATATGGGCAATAATGGAAATAAGTCGATTACCATGATTCAACAAGGAATATAATTTCTCTGCGACAGAGTCAGTATCACACTAAAGAAGACTGAGGGACGCTCGAGAAATAGTCCAGTAAGATAAAAAGGAATCTGCGATCTTTCCCTCTCTAGTTCCCTCTCTCAACAGGTTTCTCCCTCTAGTCTGCTTGAATCTCGGGGACGAGATTCTTCTAAGTGGGGTAGATCTGTAACACCCGTGTTTTTACATCATGTTAAAAACCACTAAAAATTTGAACTTTTAAAAATTTACAACAAATTAAAACTTGATTAGTCTATTTTCCTGCAAAACCGTTTTAAAAGAAAATGCTTTTCCAAAACCCTGCATCAAAATTCACCATATGCATTTAGCGTAGAACGTTTGAATTGTTTGGTTGCATGATTGATTGAGTGCTTGGTTGATTGGAATGCTTGCTTGCTTGACTTCATGATTGTTTACCTTCTAGAATTTATTTTGCGGCACCAAAATAACTTCCTTAATTATAACCTGCATTCCTAACCTTTCTTTATAACAGTATATAATGCATCGTAAATATAAATAATATTTGTTACCTTCTCTGTTTGATTACATTAGCCATCGCATCACTAGATTATATGTTTAGTTGTTCTTCCTAATATTAGTTTACATTTAATTAATTCCTATACGGTATGAAATCCCTTGCCTTTACTTACTATCATGGTTATAAAAGGATATGCATATAGAAATAAATAAATATATATATGTATATGTATATATATATAATAATTAGCTATAATATATTTCAATACTAGTACTGCATTCTTAATTAGTAATACGTCATAATGCATATATGTACATACATGGTTAATTGCATTCCCTCCTAATCTATCCATGGGTTAGTTAAGTCATATATATACGTAGATGGGCACATGCACACATATGCATTCGACATAGGCACACACACGTAAATACCTTGCTTTTCCTTTAGTATAAACATACACAGGTATCGGTACATATATATACATACATGTTTACATATTTTAATTAAATTATACATACATACACCATATGTACCTTGATCCATTGTAGGAATTAGTAAAGTCGTACGTGTAGGCAGTCATTGTTACATATACTTAGTATTTACAGGAATAGAAAATGGAAAAGGCCTACTGTGTACTTCCTCCCACCGGCCAATCGGGCACAGCGGCCGAGCAGCAGCAGAGCACGCACACGCAGATATTTTCGACGCCGAACCACGTCTCCTCCGCGTTGCCGCTGCCGCTCCCGAGCACGTGAAAACCATGGCCGGAGATATTTCTTCGCGCACCGACCTTCACGGATGTCGTCTTCTCCCCACGATTCCCGTCGCCAGCTCACACACTGTGCCGCTGCCGATTCCAGAAAGGCCAGCTGAGCTTTGCTTGCGGCCATGTAGCCGTTGACTGCCGCTGCTGTGTGCTGCAGATCATGCCGGCAAAAATCTTTCTGGCCGGAAAATAATCCAAGCACCGCCTCCACGAGGCCGTCGTCTCCTCGTGTTGTTCAGGTGTCATTCCCCTACTGCCCACGGCCCCACTTTTCTTCTGCGTGCTCCCAACCAGAGCTAGCAAAGGCACAGCTGTGCCACGCCTGTGCGTTGTCTTGTCTCCCCCATCGTCTCGTCTCTCGTCACTATATATCGGCTGCCAGGTCCCATCGAGCTCGACCGAGCGCCAGCTCAAGCACTACACGAAGACGCTGCTGCCGGCCCACCCTGCCGGCAAAGATCTTCACCGCCGGAGATTTTTCCTCCGCCGCACTGCCTTACTGTCCAGGAGCTCGGGAAGATGAGTACGGGCGCCAGCTGTCCCTCCGAGCCGTCCCATCGACCTGCTGCTGCCGGCCTACCATGCCGGAAAATATCGGCCGCCTCCCCACCGCCTTACTTGCACCTATAAAAGGCCGGCGAGGCCACCGTGGCTAGACACCTCTGTCAAGCTCGGGCGCCAGTCTTCCCTCTCCCTCCTACTCGAGCTCACCTTCTCCCTCTGCTGGTTCTGGTGTTCGAGGAAGAGGACCAGAAGAAGCCATGCTCGTTCTGCCGCCGGAGCCGAGCACCGCCTCCGCCTGGCGACGAAACTGAAGCCGCTGTTGCGCCGGAGCCGAGTCCCCTCCATCCGCCGTGTCCTTCTGCTCTCTACTCTGCTCGAAGCCGAGTGCGCGAACTAGCCGGGGCTACCGTCGTCGCTAAATGGAGGCAGCCGCCGCCGCGCACGACGCGTCGTGCCTCGAGCTGCTGCCGCTACCGGAGGCGCGCCCGACCGCGACCTCGCCACGGCAACCGCGGCGAACGGGGACGCCATCGAGCCACGCCATCGGGACCTCGCCTTGCGCCACTGCCCTGCTCGCCCTTCCTCTGCCTCGCACCAGCCCAGCGCACGGCCGCCTCAGTCGCTATGCTTCGCCCTCTCTGCTCGACTTCTCTTTCTCTCCCTCCCTCTCTTTCCTCTTTCTTGCTCTGTCTCGCGGCAATGGGATGAGGACGACCGAATTGACGAAGGCAACCAGGCCACATCGGCCAGGCCAATGAACGGGCACCACCTCCCTCCCCTCCTTGCATGGACGCGGTCCATGTGAAACAAAGAGAGAGGGAGCAGAGGTTCACCGATCGGTGTAGAGACCACGGGCACATGCTGGTCAGTCCGCCAGACTGACAAGGCCCGCGTGTCAGCCACCACTGCGCAGAGCAAAATGCTAGGGGTACCTATAGGATTGTACACAGTAGATCAAAAGGTAAGCTTATTAATTAAAGAAAAATTCCTAATTTTTTTAATAAACTAGAGTCACCATAGGGCATATCCATATATTTGACACTGCTTTTTCATTAACTAAAATTGTAGAAATAATTCTCATGCCCGCTTTCCATTCGCGTATAATAATCTATATCTTCATCATCGTAATTCGGAAATCCGTAACGCTTGCACCATAAATTTTCTAAAATATAACCCTACATATTAAAATGCATTTCCCTAATTTTGGTGCCCATTTAAATTCTAGATATGATTGCTCTTCTTTATTTAAATATTAATTCGTAGTTGCATTAATTAATTAATTAATTAATTAATTAATAACCCATAGTAGCAATTCGTCATCGTAGTACCCATCAACCAGATAAAAGCCAATCCATCTAGGACCGTTTTCCTTCTTGATTGATTATGCTTGCTATGTATGCCTTGCTTGGTATTTTCTTTTGTCTGTCAACGGTAGACAAGCGTAGGGTAGAAGACATGGAGACAACCCGATGGATCCTAGGAGCACAGTTACACCAGGACAGGAGCAAGAAGCACGTAGGATCTCGGAATAATGATATAATCGACAGCGAGCGGAGGCAAGTCCTGACTCCCACCTTCCCTTTTCCCTCCATATATTATGCCACATCCATCCCGCTACCCTTTCTTCTCTACATAAATTTACCGCTCCTAAACCACTCTCTTTTCCACCGCTCCTCCACTACCATATTCCACCGCTCCCACTATACTCCACCACTCCAACCATAAAACCTACCACTCCCCTTTGAACTAATTATTTAATTAAATTAATCATAAATGATGTTATCCATATTATCATGGGAACCAATGTTATGAGCATACATGACATATGATGAATATTGTGATAAACGATGAATATTATGATATAGAATGAATATTGTGATATAGAATGAATATTGTGATATATGATGAATGTCGTGATATATAATGGATAATGTGATATATATGCTATGAGCTTTATGATATGGATAACCTAAGAACATGATGTTAATTGAACTGGTAAAATAGAACTTATTTTCGACGGGAGCGAGTGGGGATATTTCACGTGGTGTGGACTATCCTTTTGGGCAGGATCGCCTAGTGAGGGTTCCTGTTGGAGATACTCGCTTCGGTCATATAAGGACCGGTTCATTTGCCATCTCGCCTAGCCAGAATTTCGTACAGCCACATGTCTATATGGGTAGACTTGATCTCACACCCCGTTAGATTAAAGTATAATTTTCACTAGGAGGCCGGAGTGGCAACGGACTAACAGGAGAGGACACGGCTGCTGTGTGATCTACCGTGGTCTGATCGGCATGGTTGCTTTGTGGTCTTCCATGTAAAATTTATTGTTGTGCCGTGTGCGAGCACCCTTTTATTATTTAATCTGGATGCTATGTGATCATCCACCGGATGCTGTGTGATCATCCAACCACTCGATATTCTAGGATGCTGTGTGATCATCCTGATGCTTGTGGGTTCCGATCCCTGAGTAGTCCGTGGTGGAATTATATGGAAATCTAAGGTAGCGCCCTCTCGGGTACGAGGTCTCGTTAGGCCTGTTCCTGCCACCGCGCATGGTTTGGAGCTGTGTCTATCATGTGGGGAAACTTGTACACCTCTGCAGAGTTTACCAAATCTATTCGAATAGCCACGTCCTTGGAATGGGCAACCGCTGGGATGAGGTCTCAAATGATTAGACTCTTTTATGTAAAAAAACTGTGATAATCTGGTAAGTTACAAGTTATTGGTGATGGTAAGTTATGACTTATAAACTCCGGGAACTGGCGAGAATGGTTAATACTCTCCCAGGGCCCAAACCTCTATTTTTTTAACTCTACTACTACCATATAAAATTTCACCATAAGACCACCTCCACATATAGCCGCCGCCATTCACTTCACCTCTACTCTAAAGTTAGGGCTTGCTGAGTACTTTATGTACTCAATCCCCTCCCTTCTATGTTTTTAGGAGCCGAGCTGCAGGAGTACAAACGAGGATGAAGCTACGCCAGATTGGAAAGACAGGAGTACGTACGAGGACGGAGATGTACGATTACACAAAGGAGCTACTCGAGGATCACTGGGATAAAGATATAGGATTGAGTTTAGGATTAAGGTTTACGTCCACACTCCAAGTTGCCTGTAGGAATGGAACCACGTCGTTATAGGACCGCTGGATTAGAACTCTGATGTATATTATCAGGCCAATGGCCCAAGTTATGTAATATGAACTTTGTAATGTGTTTTCCCATTATCAATAAAAGTATGGTTTTTGATATCAATCTTGTTCGCTCTATGCGTATCAGCTACTGATCCAGGGACTGATACGTGATGCACAGTGGACCCTAAAGTAGGGGCCCGACACGTCAGGAATGGATCAGATTACTCCTGTCGGTTTTTAAAAACCTACAGGAAATGAAAAAACCGTCAGGAAAGAACTAATGATTCCTGACGGCAGCTTGAAACCGACAGGTTTCCTCCCACCGGCACGCGGCTCGCGTGAAAATCTGAGGACGCGACTCGCTACAGCACATGGGTCCCGCATCATCAGTACATAAAGCTACCCAAACCCTAACCAGCTCAATCCATTCACATCTGGGCCGCCGCCCAAGGGGCTTCCTCCACGGCTCCACCTAGATCCGCCGCCGCCGCCCGGCCAAGGGGCTCCTCCACGCCCGCCGCCCCTCCCATACGCCTGCATCGCCGCACCCGGGGCCCTCCCCGACACCCGCGCCGCCTCCCTCGGAGGCCGTCCCCGAAGCCAGCGCCGCCGCCCCCAGGGCCCTCCACGATGCCAGCGCCGCCTCCCCGGGCCCTCCTCAAAGCCCGCGCCGCCGCCCCCGGGTGCTCCCCGACGCTCCCGCCGCCGCCCCCAAGGGCCTTCAGACGCCTGCGTCCTCGGCACCCCCAGGGGCCTCCATAGGCTTGTGCCCCAGGGGACTCTCTGGCGTGACGCCACCACCGCCCTCCTCGAAGCCCGCATCAACGCCGCCCGTAAGACGAGGTGCCCTCTCTTTCTCCCAACCTCCCTTTCTGATCTGCTCTCCCAACCTTAGATTTACTTCTTCTGGATGATATGCAAAATAGACCTGCTCTCCCAATCATGAAAGAGCAAGTTTGGTGAATGATTTTGTAAAACCTTTACTGTTTTTTTACCTTGGATTAGCTACTAATGTTGTAAACATGCTTGCTTGTCTGGACTTGTTAGTCCAAGAAATAAATATTTTTCTTCTATTCAGTATGCTCTAGAGACTAGAAACTATACATCTCACATGTATTGATTTATGTTCTGCTAGTTTGATCTGTGCGTAGGCATGTATTGATGCAGCTTTGTGGATACCTACTATTATGTTAGTTCTGACATCTTTCTGCAAAAAGACGTCTTTTCATATCCAACTTATACTTGCATGAAAACTCTGATTGCTAGAAATATTGCCACTGAAAAAGTGTTTGGTTAAGAAATTTTAGTTGCAGTGAACATATTGACATCCCCTAATGTTTCATAGATCTGAGGGCAAAAATATTCTTTTTGTTTCACAGGTGTGAGAAAGAGCAATATGCATGAGGAAATCGACAAGCACGGCAACTTTCTGCTGCCGACTTAAATCACCGGTCAGGAACATAGATAGTTATCTCTGACAATCTCATCTCAGTATATGAGTACTATGTCTTCGTGTGTGTTGAATTTATCTAGAACCTTTAGTGCAATACAAATTACAAATGGCAAAAATATTCTATATGGTGATTGCCAAATTTGACATAGTAAAAGTGTTCCTTAAGTACTAACTAGTAAGTATATATTCCTTTTGGGCTGTTCGCAGTTAATTAAAAACTTTCTATTCTTCGCCAGGCCACTGAGAAAGTAATTTAAGCATTTAAGAATGGAATACTTTTGCGTATTGCATGATAATTTTTACAATCAACTGAAGCTGTTCCAGAACTCCGCAAATTCAGTTAATGTCTCTTATTAAGTTCAGTAAGCAGCAAATATTTATGCACAACAAAGTGAGCAGGTGCAGTACCTTACCATGCATTTTCTCTAGTGCTAACTGCTAAGATGCATATGCATAGCTTTGAAGCTTTGTACAGATTCCTTTTATATTTTGGTCATGTTATGATAACCAAACAAGTTTTCAGAATTTACACCAGATGTGCCATTATTGGATACCATTTTCCATGATAACGACCCTTTACCTTGCCCTTTCCGTCCAGCGAAAGGTGATGGAGAATGGAGAACTGTGTTGAACTTCTTATAGTTAAGCTGCTGCATGCAACCAAAGACGGTGCCTTGAAGGTAATACACTTGCAGTGCTTGGTTCAGCTCGCATTTGCTGATGCAACCAATCAACCATAAAGTTGGCATCTGATGCCTTTATGTCACTGTCGCTGCAGGTTGTAAATCAGGCCCATATCTGCTTGACAACTGTGGTCACTCAATTGACCCACTGAGATGCCTTGGGGTACGCTTGTTTTGCATTTTTGTTATGTTATAGCTGTTTTCTTTTTTTTTAAAAAAAATAGTGTTATAGCTGTGGTTACCTTTTGAACTGAATCTCATGGATAGAGGCCTTGAACGGCCTGTTGTTGCTTTTCCCCCTTCACTGTTTTAGCTTTAACATATTCATGGCATGAACTGGGAGTCAACTAGCATTTAGCTGCATGCATGTGTACAGCTCATCGTCTTAATTACTTTGACCCGTGTTATGAGTTAGGTGAGGCATACAGCTAGCATGCAGTATTTCCCAAATTGGATACTCATTATTCTTCCTTTGTTTCAGCTTGTGATCAGATTATCAGAGGACAACCTCATGGTTCATTTGTCACCGTTTCTTCCTGCACTTCTGGATGCTTTTGAAAACCGCAGTCCATATGTCCTGTTCTATCTAGACTTCAGGTCAGTAAAGAAGTAATGTAATTACTGATATGTGATATGTCCTTGTAGTTTAGCTTATCATACCAAACTAGTTTAGCTTTTTTGTATTTGCATGAGTTTGTCCATGCAGCAGTCATTTCACTTGAAAAACAGAACCAATTCATCAAGGCTTTCAAGGCTCTCAATTTGAGCATTATTTGTGCAATACAAATTGCGAATAGCCTAAATATTCTATCTGGTGATTGCTAAATTTTGACATGCTAAAAGTGTTCCTGAATTACAAACGTTGGTGTTATTTTAGTCTTCAATATTCAGGGGCTTAATTTCCATTTAGCCCTATGTGTATAATTAGGTGTTTGCTTGTCTTCTTGGCATTGACATTTTATACAGTACAAAGTACGATAGTCTAAAGAAAGATGCCTGATTTTGTGAGGCATTTTTTTTGTTCTATTCTTAAATCAATCTCTATAGTTTTGTTTTTCTTGCTTGCTACAGCTTGCTACAGCCATTCTGTTTTTAACAGGCAGCCCATCCGTGAAGATATCATTAGTATTATTATTCATGACATGTATACAAAGGATGGATTATCTGTTTATGAAGCATCAAGAATAGTAGATGCACTTATATAATCCTTTTGAGCAGTTCAGAGTTACTTAAAAAACTTTCTACTCTTCACTGCACCACAGAAAATAATTTCTGCTCTAGATAGTACAAATGTTTTCCTTCAAATACACTAAGTAGAGACAAGAGATATTTAAACTGACATAGTTCTTGTAAATTAAGAGATATTTGAACTGAAAATATAGTTCTTGTAAATTGTATCCTTGCAACATGCATTTGTATATTGTATCCCATGATAATTGAGTCAACTCAAGCTGAATATGCTAACTCTACTCCTTTGTAGGTAACTTGGTCATCCCATGCTGGAAACGACATTCCTGCTTCATTTCTGTTAGTATGATGTAGCTAGTGAAAATCCTCATTTTGAGAAGCTGTCAGTACTTGGAATTAGACTTGTAGTGTAGTGAACGTGTATTCTTTACTCAGAATAGGAGGTATCATGTTTCAGTGTGTTGAACATGTGAAATATAAGTTCTTGATGATCACTTGTTTTGAATTTAATGTCTAATGTGACCTGTGAGTACATGTATAGACATTATATGGATCACATTGGGCATTATAAAATAATTCTGGTACAGATTTAAGTCCTGTTGGTTTTGGTTGCTTTTCCTGTCGGTACCAAACGTCAGGAAAAACAAATGGATTCCTGTCGGAGAGCTATTCCTGACGGGAATTCCTGAGGGCTGTACCGACAGGAGTTGATTTTGACCGGTCAAACAACCACCGTCAGGAACTGCCGTCAGGAATAGTTTCCTGTCGGCTGGCCGTCAGGAGAAGTCGCTTTTTCCTGTCGAGCTGTTCCTGTCGGCCTATTCCTGACGGCCGGCCGTCAGGAATATAATTCCTGTCGGTTTTTTGGCTTTTCCTGACGGTTTTCGACCGTCAGGAAAAACCTGTGGCCTGGTAGTGTTTCTCCTCTCATTTCTCCTCTACCTCAGCATTTAGCCAGCTTACAGCCTGCTATTATACTAGCTCTAAGGTAAGTGCCCTCCCTATGGTGGCCCGAGGACTGCATTGATATGCGTGTAGCCCCCTTTCTTGATCATTGAAAGTGGGTTGTGGGTTCTGGTTGTGTGGAGTCGGATCGTTGCCAACGCACCGGCGTGTGCCTTCTTTCCACCAATGGTCACTAGCACTAGGACGGCAGACACTCCCTCCCATGGTGCACCTTGAAATGCATAACCTAGCCCCAGAAGCAACATCGGCCTAAAGTACCTAGCTTCTAGTAATTAAAACTGAATTTGCGCCAGCTGGACTCTGTCCTTTTAGGACAAAAAAGGACAAAAACTGAACAGATCTGTTAGAGCATCTCTAGGAATACCTAAAATAGGCTCCTACATTTGTGTTTGGGTAGCCACCTATTTAGCGCTACCTAAACCAGACCTCTCAAATCCATCTTACTAGAGAATGACACATGTGGCCCCTCATGTTATCCTCTTCTCATCACCATGGATGAACTCGGTCTCCAGGAAGGGGAGCCACCGGGAGGGCCACCCAGCATGCGGGCAAGGGGAGCCACCGGGAGGGCTGCACACGGGTGACAAGCTCATGCCGATGGTGGTCGGCGCCAGAGAAGGGGAGCCGCCGGGGGGGCCACACATGGGTGATGAACTCACATTGATAAAAGTCATTGGCGCCGGAGAAGGGGCCTCGGTAATGGTCAACGCTGGTGAGGGGAGCCACCCTAAGGACCGCTCGCGCGGGTGAGGGGCGGCACCGGGGAGGGGCGCATCAGAGAAGGGGCTGCCTAGGAGGGCCGCACGCGGGTGATGGGGCTCGGGCCGTTGAGGGTCAGCATGGAGGTGGCTCCCCGGGGATGGGACGCTCATGCGGAAGAAACAGTCGCATAGGGAGGAAACAACCAAACAAGAAAATAGGTAGGCTCTTGTTGGCCCAACAGAAGTGGGTAGTGTGAGGGGAAAAAGTAGGGGGCCAACACATTTGGGTGGTCCCTTGGGCGGGGAGGGGGGTGCAGCCCCTCCGGTGCAGCATGGGGGATGTGGCACACGGGGACCGTGAGCCCCTCCGGTGGTGGCGCGGGGCACGAGAGCCCCTCCGGCAGTGGTGCTAGGCCTGAGAGCACCTCCGGCAACGGTGCAACACCGCATAAGGAGATCTGGCAGCTTCTTGTCGGCGTGAGGAGATCCGACAACGGTGATGGCATCCTTGACGTCCATGGCGAGTGGATCCACATCGAACATCCAGATCTGAGCAGCATGCACGCGGATACGACTTACAGCAACTGCGGTGCGTGTGGCTCCAGTGAGCTGCGGTGGTGGTGCGTCGATGGGTTCGATGGGCATCATGGATGGGCTCAACGGGCCCATCCACTGACTTGCCGTTTTGTTTATTTTTTTTATTTTATTAATGGATTTGCCTGTCTCGTTCTGTAGCTTGATTTACGCAATCGTTGAAATAGATGCAGACTGGTTGCCCGCCTCCAAAAATCACTTTTGTCTGCCACGGAAAATTCTGACTGCAGTAGTGAGTTTTGATAGAACAAGTCCAAGAGCTTCTCTCTATTCTTCCTTATTGATAGTAGAGATTTTGGTTAAACAAATACCCTCAAATAGCTTCTTTTAATTAGATCTCTAAATATTGTCATCCTCTATTCTGGATTTCTAGCCAAGGATGGAGAGCAGGGTTGGCGCACAAGATATAGAGTTGTTGGGTGGAAAGATAAAAGAGAGTGATTTTTATTCAAATGGTCAGTTTAAGAAAGACTCTTAGAAATGTTATGGAGATGTATCTTGTTAGGGACACCAAAAAAAGAAAAAAAATGTATTTTTTTGTCTTCCGGTCATCAACCAAACTAAATTTAATTTAAATGGAGCTTGAAAGTGAGTCCAAAATACAATTGGTTCCAGTTCCACAATATTGGACCATATCTAGAAATTGAGCATGATAATTTGGAAAACAATTGAATATAGTCCAAAATACTCAAGCGTTTTGTCCTGTCTTTCTCTCTTCATTTCCTGAGGAATTATTCAGACTTTTTGTATCTGAACCTATCTTGCATAATTGAGCAATTCTGAATGTCTAGAATCTTTGATTCCTCTTGTCACAAAAAAAAAAGAATCTTTGATTCCTCGGTGAACAGAATCCCAATGTCATTTTAGACCTTCACCAAGTCTAGCGAAATCCCTCCTTGTACAAATCTATTGTAATCATGTAACTGTGCTACAAATCAATAAAATCAGGTGGGGAGTGATCCCCCGTTGAAGCGTTCAAAAAAAAAAATCTGCATGTCGCTTTTCTTTCTAATTAAGAAGACCAACTCAAGCGTCACTTGAGGTACTTATTCTTGGTCCCGTGAGTGAAGATGGTGCTCTGAATACTGCAGAAATAAAAAAATATTTGAAATTAACATCAAATCATCTGAGAAATCAACTTGGCCAAATTGAACATGCTGCTGACGGATAACCAAAAAGGTACTCAACAGACTTATTATCCATGTACAGCTCCACTTGTCCATAATATATACTATCCAGCTAAGTGACATTATTGACAGAGCATAAACCATTAAGCATTCATAGCAAAGGAACGTATTGGTTCCAGTCAGATCGTTATGAAGTTGTTTTGAAAACTGTAAAAGCACATTCAATCATTGTATCACCTACTCAATGAAAAAAAAACCTTCATGACGACCAAAATTAACAAATTCTTCCTCTGTTCTAACCAAATTATAGTTCAATTTAGTTTTGTCCTAATTCAAACTTGACTAACTTTGATAAAAATTTAAATGCACCAACAAATCCACATCATTGACTCAACTTATTAAATTTTCTTTGAATTTGTAGATGTTAATATCGCCCTAAAAAGGTGATTAAAGCTATAGAAGTTTAAATTAGTACAAAAAAATTAACTATACAAAATTTAGAACAGAGGACTTGCATATGCAGTAGGAAATTAAGAAACAAACCCTTAGATGATATTTCCAGATGAAGTGGGTGTTACATTATCAGTTGCCTCAAAGTTATATATCGGTCTTGTCATTGTCAAGACTTAATCATCCAACAATGAGAAGTAAATACATAAATAAACCCCCTGCACAACCAATCAACTTTTCTAGAATGATCCGTAGCAATGCAAGAACATAACATGCCTTACTATCAAATTGTAATGTCATAATGTATCTCAAGAATAAATAAGCAAGCCATATATGTAGTGGGATAAAGATTGTCATTAACTAGGACATGCATGCATCTTTGTACCTGGAGTGCAGAAGTTCATGTAGGGAACGGTGAGGCATGAGCCCTGATGTGGATAAACCTTGTTGATCCGGCCAGACCTTAGATCAATCGTGAAGAGCTCATCTTTGAATCTCAGGAATATGATACCGACACCTTCCACGGAGCCAGCTAAATAACGCCAGGAAGCCCATTGCTGCGGGACATCATGATCTGGGAGCAAATTCCCCAGCCCAATGGCTTTGCATAGCACCCATCCTGGTTCTCCAACCTCCCTCGACCAGAGGCAAAGTGTTGAGACATCCTCCACTCTTACGAACCCTAGGCGGCCGTCCTCCATGGTTGTGAACTCAATTGGTCCAAAGGGTTCACGTATTCTGCAGCTGCTTGCTTCAGGTAGTTTAACGACTGATATTGTCCTCGTGCCCAGGTTATACTAGAGGATATTTCGATAGGGGTGATCATCAAGGTTATACTCGCGAAGCAAGAAGTAGAGTGTATTACCCACAAGGGTGCTGCGCACCGATCTTTGAATAGAGCCACCGGAGTGCGGAGCAAAGGTGGGCTCACTCTACGCACCAGCCTCGGAGCTGTAGATGCAAACAAAATTCTTGTAACTTCTGGTGCCCACAAGGACCACAATGAAGGGTCCCCGATGGCAGTCGAGGTGGTCGCAGGCACTGCCGGCGGCTGCGGTGGCGGCGGTGCAGAGCACCGCAGCGGTCCAGTGGTATGGATCCCACTCTGGGGGCTCGGGGAGTTTGAGCTGCTCACCCGTGATAGGGTTCCAGACGACCATGCGCAAGGAGTCGTAGACTCGTAGTGGCTCCTAGTGGTGAGGAGAAGGACGCGGCCATGGCGCGAGTCACCTGGTTTCAATCCGGAGTGGTTGGTATGGGGCAGGCCGCCGGAGGCCGAGGTGGGAACGAAGCGAGTGGTGTCGTCGTGATGAGAGTAGGTGAGGAAGCCGAGCATGGGTGGTGCTCGACGGAACTCGCGGAAACGGCGCTGGAAGCCGGGGTCGGAGACGAGGTGGCACCAACGCTTGCAGACGAGGCCGGCGCAGACAAGGCTCGCCGGGCTGTCGGCCGGGAGCCGGAGCAGAATCTCTTCGACGAGATCGTCTATCAACGGTGGTGGAGGCGGCGGCATGCTAGCCGCTTGCAGCAGATCGCAACCTACTGGGGCGTTGCGTTGCTCGGCGGCGGCCGCGCCTGTGCTCGTGCAGGTCTGGTTCGGCTCGAAGTATATAGTAGGGAAAAGGTACGGTTTTGCCCGGTTGGGTTACATATGTACGGATTATGGAACAGATTTAATATATGTTAATCTATCTAGTACCACCTAAAAAATATGGAGAGTTTTCGTCAAACCCCTATTTTCGTGTGCGCGCTCCTCTTTAATCGCCCGTCTGGCCGGCTCTCCCTCCGCATGTCTTTAACCGAGCCTGGTTCGGTCTTCTATCTCTGTACGTCTCCGTCCGCAAGACGCCGTCCTTGGTATAGACGCGTATACTGGCTTGTTCAGATTGAGCAGCCCAATAGGCAGTGGCCACAGGCGCGTCCGTATATGTACTTATTTTTTTTTCCCATCCACACATACTCAGTCATGCATGCTCATGTACATATACGTACGTGTATATATATGAAAAGGTTTCTTGCTTCTTGATTAGCACATGTGATCTGGCCATTGAGGTAGGCACTTCAAGTTTATATCAAAACCTTGAATGGCAGGCAGGTGGGCCAAGTCCATGACCGTATATACTCCAGGTGCATATACGCCGCATATTGGAGATGTCGTATTACATGCATGGCCATGTGCTGACTATACTTTAGTTTAATTTGCATATGGGAATGGCAGCCATGCATGAGCTTTCTGGCATGTACATAGGAAGCATATCTCTTATCTCTTATATATCTAGTATAAAAAGACTAAAACATTATTGTCGATTTTGTGATATATATCAAATCTCAATTTCAGCTCATGCGTCTGCGCTCCATATGAAACCATCCTTCACTTGGAGCTCACGTGTTGTGTCTTACCTAGTTTCTTTCTAAAATAAATTCTACATATCCATGTCTAATAAGAAGTCCTTAGATCACCGCCCCACATGCAGGCGCAACAACCCCTCATTAAATATATAGATAATGTAGTCTAAATTTGTGTTGTGATTTTTTTGCTTTCCTTTGCTTCATGGGCCTTCACAGCTAACAAAGCATATATACATGTAACAGTGTTCATAAATAACTGAAGAGACAAAAAAAAGGTCAGAATGAATTTTAAAATAGTTTAAGGTTCTCAATGCAAAATTATTTATTAGCTCTTTATTATTTTCTAATGATTATAACAATCATAGTAAGTGTGGGCAAAAATTCATGACCCTCGTGCAACACATGGGTATATATCTAGTTCGATTAATAAATACGGCAGTGCTATTCTACGCCCTATGTGTAGAATATTATTCTACATCACAAGCCAAAACTGATCAGAAAAAATACTGAGTACTACTGAACGGCGTTCAGTATCGGTTAGTATTATACCTAGTATCACGAAATGCTGAAAAATATAGACACTCGGCTACTTAACAGTAGTACTAAATTTTGTTTTGTATAACAGCATTCTAGACCTAGGGTATAGAATAGCACGTGTATAAGTGTGTGTGTATATATATATAGCTTAATATAGTAATTATTTAATGGAACACATTCTGCATGTAAGGTTTGAACATGAACATCTATTATTGTACTTTGTTGACCATGTCATGTCAGAACATTTTCTCTAAGGGTGTGGCTAGCGCCTGGCGTGCGTCCGGACGCCCGCGCAGCCCGCTCCATCCGACTTCACCCCGACCCTGTCTACCTTTGCCCCGCCCGACGCGTGCACTTCGCCCTCGTCTCTGCGCCCGCCAGTCGCCCTGACCCCCTCCTCTCTCACCGCGTAGGCGGCACTCAAGAGCTGGGATGAGCAATTGAGGACGAGCACACCCCCAGCACACCCCGACTGCAGCACCGCCGTCCGCAGGCCTCCTAGCATGTCGCGTGCCTAGTCCGTTCGCCCTCGGCCGAACAATATAAAACATTTGCAACATGAAAAACGTTTGAATGCAACATAGTCTGAAAATAGATGAAATATTTGGAATATGCACTTGCAATATATGTGTGAAACACATGAAACATCCAAAAATTGCAACTTACAACATGAAACCACTTGCTGCAATATAATAAGACTAAAATAGTTAAAACATTTGAAACATATTGTTGCAACATATATGTGAAACATATGCAACATCCGGATAAAAAAACGATTGCAATATACGTCTGGAAACAACTGAAACATTCTGAACAAACGCTTGCAATATGCTTCTGAAAACAATTGCAACGTACATCTGAAATGTCTAAAACACTTGGAACATACGTATGCAATAGGGGAGCGGAAGGCCAGGGCAGCAACCGAGAAATCGGGCTTCGAACAGCACCATGGCAAGCACCGCAGATCTACGCCAGGATCTGGCAGCCAGAACATGCCTGGTGACTCACGGGAGTGGCAGATGGGTACCTCTGCGGAGCTACCCCGGACCTCGCACCTAAATAGGATACGTTTATATATTGACCGATGGATCCACGTTAATTGAAAATATATATAGTTGCTCAAGACACAATTACAGACCGATGGTTTGTGCTAATTCTTTACTGGCCAATGTTGTATCAGTAATTATCAACTTTTAGCGACCAATGTCTAATGCAACATTTAGTGTTTGTGGTATAGTGCGCTTACAGCTTGTTTGGCGGTATTGATGCTGAAGTGAGATGGACAAAGGGAAGCATCATCGACTGTGATGTCATGGTGCTAGTAGCAGGAGACGATCATGCACCTTAGTTGTGGTTGTGGTTATTGGGGGATATTTAATTTATTGCTATTCTTATGGATGACACCTTTTCATTTACCAGTTTTAATGAGAACCTACATATTTCCCACTAAAATCACTAAAAGTCCTATATATTTAACATTTTTATTGAGGTGACACACCACGTGGAATAACCAAACCAATGAGGCAGCGCCCTAGAAACCACCCGCGCCCACATAAAATGTCTTCTTTGTCGTCGCTGCACGCTCTACTCTCCACTCTCGTAGCCACACACCCCCTCTCTCACATTCTCTTCCAAGGTGATGGCGACGGTGACGATGGCAAGTTGTCCCCTTCCTGCGCCATGGCTTAGATAGGATGGGAGTTTCAGTCCACGTGGCATCCAACGGCAGGGGGCACCAGACGTACCGCGATGGACCCATCGTCCATCTAATCACCCCCCCACCCACCCACCACCACCACCATGGGGGAGGAACACGTCCCACAGGACGTTGACCACATCCCCGTCGGCTAGCACAACGGCGTTGTTGCCCAGAAGCTCTAGCCCACCCATCGCATCCAACGCGGATCTACCCACCTTGATCTAATGGCGTGCAATGATAACAAGCATGGAGATTGGAGAAGGACAAAATAGACAGACAATTGATGTGGCTACATATTAAACCTAACTAGTACGTACAATGTGGCTTAAACATGGGTGAGAGAGGTTGAGAGTGCAGAGATGGGTTTCTAGTTAGACGGCAAGGCATTAGATAGGGTACTGAATGCGCCCGGAACGTGGCTTCGGGCATAAGCTGCTTGAATGCTAAACATATGTCTGATGTGGGCGACCTATGTGCAAGGACAGGAAGGAGGATCATCAGAACCAAAGCAAGCAATGCCCCCTGATAGTGTAGTAAGAGTTCTGTCATCAGCTGCGATGCTCACCGCAAGCTATCGGAGCAGCGTCCCACTAGCTCCTGCCGGCGAAGAGGCCGGGACAGAGTCCCTAGGAGGTATGTGGCCGACAGGAGGATGGATCAATGGTGGCTTGGAGATGCAACATGGAGGTCGATGAGGCAATGCAGGTGATAAGGCTCCAATAGGTTCAATCTGAAGTTAAGGAGACGGTGTCCGTTGGGAGTGGTGTGGAACCAATGGTGACGGTGGGACTGTTGGATTCAACATAACCATTGATAACTTCTTTTGACTGCAAGAAGAGGTATGGTGGCACACCTGTTTAAACAAAGTTTTGTTCTCATGGTGGTATCGCCTTAGCTGGTTGATTATGAATAAGAGTCTGGATAATAGATATTTGGGTGGTCGTAATGTTAAAACTACAATTTTTTTTATGAAAGAAGTGACACAACTAACTAGAATCTTGGGTCTTATTAGGCTGTTAATAGCATACATACAAGCTTGAAACTCTAAGTAACAATCTGACCTTGACACCACACCATATATCAATACAGGAAGAGAGCAAGATCATGTCCGGAGTTCTTCTCGTCACAACTTTTTGACAAGCTGTGGTTAGTGAGGCTCGCATGGTGACCCACGGCGGTGCCCCAACAGCTGTAGCAGGCCGCTGTGGTAGGTGGGTCTCATTGCAACATGTGCAACACGAGGTCTACTTTTTTAACATTTAGATGAAACACTTGCAACATACGTCCTAAAACAACCGAAACACTTGCAACATATGTCTGAAACACTTGCAAAACACCAGAGAAAACTTGAAAACACATGTGTAGCCATTGCAAAAACATACGCAACATTCAGATGAAACAATTGCAACATAAGTGTGAAACACGTTAAACACTTGAAACATATGCTTGCAACATGCATGTATATGCAACTTCCATATTTACTTCTGCAACATCCAAATGAAACACTTGCAACATACATTTGAAACATGTGAAATATTTGGAACATACACTTGAAACATACGTATATAATTATTGCAACATGTGCAACATCCCGATCTACTTTTGCAACATCGATATAAAACACTGGCAGCATACCACTAAAATATTTGAAACATACACTTGCAACATGTGCTTTCAGCGCAATGTCACCTTGTTGCTACTTGGACGAACAGAGGCTCGTCGTTGCGGAGCTCAACGCTGACGTGGAGGTTGGCGGCGGTGCGGCAGCGGCACGGGCAACTTGCCGGTGGGTCAGCGTCACACGAACCTCCTCCCCTTGCCTGCTTGCTAGAGCTTCTGTCGTGGAGGCTCGCCGACTTGGTGGAGTAGCCACAGCGAGCGGGCAGCGTGGGGGAGGCAGGCGGCGCGGCGGAGCATGGTGTGGGGAAGGCGAGAGGCACGGTGGAGGCGGAGTAGGGAAGGTGGGCGGCACGATGGAGTGAGCAGACGGTGCGGTAGCGAGTGGAGAAATTTTTTTGGGAAGAGGCGTCCGCATGTCAGAACGCCGTGAAGCCAGATGCATGGGTTTGTTTGCCGGTCTCTCTTTATATATAGGTGAATACTATATATTTTATTAAGAATAAACAATAGATTAACTGTGGTCCAGAATCCTAGTAAGTATCCAACCTAGCAGAACACAAAACCGCACCTTTTCCATTACGAACGTGCATACTGCGATTCGAATCGAACCAGATCTGCAGCCACGAGGAGACAGAGCGGGCCTGCAAGTTGCGACCGCCGAGCAACGCAAAACCCTGCAAGTTGCGATCTGCTGCTGCAATCAGCTAGCATGCCGCCGTCTCCACCACCGCTGATGGACGAGCTGGTCGAAGAGGTCCTACTCCGGCTCCCGCCCGACAGCCCGGCGAGCCTCGTCCGCGCCGGCCTCGTCTGCAAGCGCTGGTGCCACCTCGTCTCCGACCCCGTCTTCCGGCGCCGGTTCATCGACTTCCATGGCCGAGCACCGCCCATGCTCGGCTTCCTGATCTACTCTCGTGGGGCCACCCGCTTCGTTCCCACGTCCGCCTCCGGCGGCCTGCAGCCCCACGCCAACCTCTGCGGATTGAAAGCGTGCGACTCGCGCCATGGCCGCGTCCTCCTCCGCAACACTGGGAGCGAGTACCACAACTCCATCCGCATCGTGGTCTGGAACCCTATCACGGGCGAGCAGCTGAAACTCCCCGAGCCGCCACGGTGGAATCCATACGAGTGGACCGCTGCGGTGCTCTGTGCCGCCGCCGCCGCCGTCGACGGTGCGTGCGACCATCTCGACTGCAATTGTGGACCCTTCATGGTGGTCCTTGTGGGCACAACATCTTACAAAAATCTTGTTTGCATCTACGACTCGGAGGCTGGTGCATGGAGTGAGCCAACCTTTGCTTCGCACTCCGGTGGCTCTATTATAGACAGATCGGTGCGCAGCGCCCTTGTGGGGAATACACTCTACTTCGTGCTCCACGGGTCTGGAAACTACTCCAAGTTTGGGAATAACCAAGGACATTTCCACCGGTATAATTATCAGAATATCCTCGAGTATAATCTGGGCACAAGGAGAATATCAGTTTTACAGCTGCCTAGAGCGTGCAGCAGCATAATACGGGAACCCTTTGGACCAATTGAGCTCACAACCATGGCGGAGGACGGTCGCCTAGGATTCGTAAGAGTGGAGCATTACTCGACACTTTACCTCTGGTCTAGGGACGTTGAAGAACGTGCAGGATGGGCGGTAAGGAAGACCATACAGCTCGCTCATTTGTTTCCCTCTCGTGATGTTCCATGGGAATGGGCTTCCTGGCGTTATTTAGTTGGCTCCGTGGAAGGTGTTAGTACTATATTCCTGACGTTGAAAGATGAGCTCTTCACGGTTGATCTAAGGTCTGGCCAGGTGACCAAGGTTTATACACATCAGGGCTCATGCCTCACCGTTCCCTACATCAATTTCTGCACTCCACGTACAAAAACATCCATTCCCTAACAATATTTATCCCAGTACATATATAGCTTGCTTATTGATTGTTAGAGAGGAATTAGTTTAAGTAAATACATTACGACATCACAATTTGCTAAGCATGTGTGTTATATGTTCTTGCATTGCTATGGAGCATTCTAGAAAATTGGTTGGGTGTGCAGGGGGTTTATTTGTGCATTTACTTACTGTTGGATGGTTAAGTCATGATAAGACCACTATATGATTTCGGGCAACTAATAATGTAAAACCTACTTCATGTGCAAATATGATCTAGGGTTTCTCAGTTTCTCATTAGCTTGCGTGCATGATCTTTTGGGAAATTTTAAATTATAGTCCCTCTGTTTTAAATTTTAAGTCACTTCAGTTTTGCCTTAAGTTAAACTTTAATTGCTTTAATCATGTTTCTAGGAAAATATGTTAATGTCTCTAAATTCAAATAAATGCACTGTATCACATGTGTGTCATATAGAAAGATTAAATAAGATAATTTGATGTTCTGGATATGTTGGTGCATTTCTTTTATAAACTAAATTTGATCAAAGTTAGACAAATTTCACTTAGGAAAAAATTAAATTGACGTATAATTTAATTACAATAGACAGAATTTGTTTATTTGGGCAGCAATGGAGGTCTTTCTTTTCATTGAGTGGCAGATTCAATACTTGAATAGGCTTTTACAGTTTGTAGATCAACGTCATGCCCATCTGACCGATACCAATACGTTCCTTTTCTATGAATGCTTAATAGTTTGTGCTTTAGCAAATTGTTTATGCTTAATGGCTGTGAAATAAAAAAATGCCACTTATTAGCTGCATCGAAATATGGATTGATTATAACTTATTTGGTCAGTTGTCATCATTACCTCCTGCAGCTGTGGATAATAAATCTTTGTTGATTACCTTTTCGGTTGTTAGCCATCAGGTCTCGTAGTAGTTTGTTTAGAAACAGATGGTTCAATTTGGCCAAGCTGATTTCTCAGATAATTGGTGTTAGACTGACTCCAACAGAGGATGCAAATGGCGACCCAAATGCAAAATAGGTGAGGCACAGTGTTTTGCATACTGAAAACTCGCTCCAACAGGAAACGCAAACAGAGAACCCATTTTGGGTTCGAGGTGTGCGTCAACGCAAAAAAGCGTCATCTCCCACCGCGACGCATTCCTTTGGAGACCGAAGTGGTGGGCCCACGACAGGGCGCGGCTGGCGAAGCGAGGCGAGCCCATGGCGGTGAATGGCTGGGGCGGTCAGGCTCGCCGGCAGCGGCTCCGTGGCGGGGCGAGGCGGGCCCACAGTAGCGCTTCCAGGCCAGTCCGTGGCGGCTCCGCGGACGACGACGGCGAGGCGGGCCCGCGGCGGTGCTTCCAGGCCAGTCCGCGGCGGCTCCACGGACGATGACGGCGAGGTGGGGCCGCGGCGGGGAGCAGCCGACGGGGCAAAGTGGATCCGCAGCGGCGCGAGGCGGGAACGTGGCGGGGCGAGGCGGACGGCAGCGCGAGGTGGATCTGTGGTGGCGCGAGACGGGAACGCGGTGGGGCGAGGCGGACGGCGGCGCTCCGCCGGGAAGGAAGCGGGCGGCGCTCGGCCGAGAGAGAGTTCGACGGGGGAGGCGGGGGACCTGCTAGAGATGAACAGGGCCGGCCGGCCGGGGCTGCCGCGCCGCGGAGGGGAGGGGAGGTCACGCTGGGGAGGCTCCGGGGGAGGGCTGCCGCTGGGTCGGGGGCGGAGGTGCAAAAGGTCGGGGGCGGCGCCGATGGAAGCAGCGACGCGAGGCTGCTCGAGTCGAGGCGGACGGAGGAAAAAGTGCGACCGCTCCTTTTGGGTGGCCTGTTGGGTTGGCTGTTGGAGAAGCCAACATTTGGGTACGCTGCTCCTCTACTGTGCGCCACCCAATCCACCGTATGCGTCGTGTGTTTAGGTTTCATCTGTTGGAGTCAGTCTTACATTGAAATATTTTGTATTATATTTCTGCAGTATTCAGAGCGCCATCTTCACTTGATGGACCAAGAACCGAGTACCTCAAGTGACGCTTGATGACATGCAGAATTGCCGAGTTAGGCAAGATAGGTTCAGATACAGAAAGTCAGACAAATTCCTCAGGACAGACGGAGAAGGATGGGACAAAGCGCTTGAGTATTTTGGAGTACTTCCAGTTTTTACCCCAAATCATCAAGATCAATTTGGAGAAATATGCAATACAATAGACAGAATCAATTGTATTTTGAAGTCACATTCAAGTTCCAATTGCAGTTATTTCAGTTTGGTTGATGGGCAGAAGACAAAAAACCTAAATTTTTGGTCTCTTCTTTTGGGACTGTCATGCATCACAACATATATCTCCATGACAAAGGGACAAAAATGCTTGAGTATTTTCGAGTACTTCCAATTTTTACCCCAAGTTATCATGATCCATATATTGGAGAGATTGTGCGATATTCTAGACAGAATCAATTGTATTTTGGAGTCACATTCAAGTTCCAATTGAAGTTATCTCAGTTTGGTTGATGGGCAGAAGACAAAAAACAAAAAAAAAATTGTCTCTTTTTGGGGCTGTCATCACACATATCTGTACATTTTGTCCTAATTAATAGAACACTGGCCAGCGAATGCAAAGTTTGGTTTTAGTTGTTACAGCCAAGTATCTGAGGGACGATTTTTTTTCAAAAGAATTGCAAAAAAAATGCAGCCACTTTTACATGAAGGAGAAAAATAAAACAAGTGTCGGCCTTGTTTTTGAGTGGAAACCGCATACAAAAACCACAGCACTTGAGGGGTTGCACTTGCAAGGCTACAAAATTAAATGCTCACAACTTCGGTACAACAACCGACCAAGTAGTAGACACTCAATTCCACTACTCACTTGGGGCTTCCGTTCGGCCTCTGAACCCTCGGCCCAGGGACAAAAAAAAAAGAGGGGAGAACAGGCACCGGAGATGAAATGAAAGCTAGAATTAATGGCATGGAAATCATTCCTTGTTACAGTTGCACGGTCCCGTTATTTATAGTCCATAATGTGATGCGTGCTGAAATTACATAGGTATGGGCATAGAGGGGGAATATTCCCAGTACATTGGAGGGCAATTCAGACATGTGCTCATCACAACCACTATCCTAACGTAATGAGGGGGCCTACCTTCAGGGATTCCCTACGCCCCCCCCCCCCCCCCCCCCCCCCCCCCCCCGATGAGCCTGAAGGTACGCCAAGGATGGTGTCCACGGAGACATTCAAGAAGTCTAAGACATCAAATAGAAGAAAACTAGATGAGAAGACATGAAGAAATGGAGCTGGGTGGGCTCTGCATGGGAGCATCGGAAAACTCTGGTGGTGTCCCTAAGCACAGCACCGGAGTAAAGGGTCTATGTACGACCCCGATGGTCCAATCGTCTATACACATCAGATTTCTCTGGTGGTGTGCAGTTGGCAAGCACCAGAGCTTAGGCTTAGTGCCCAGTCAACAGGGCAGCCAAGAACCCTCGCCTTACTTTTTGGTGAAGCACCGGAGAGGTACACAGGAGGTTAAGTCCAGAGAGGGTGTTGGAGGCGCAGTGGAGAACAGAGAGGCACCAAATAGCTCCAGTGATAGGCACTAGAGAATACAAGTGTTGTCTAGAGTCAATCCAGAGAAGCATTGACCTCATCGGAATCCTTCACTGAGCACCAGAGAAATACCACCAAGGGTCCTCCAATGATCAGTAATGTCTAGCCTAACGACTAGTATACGTGGCAAGCACCAAAAGTTTCGGTGGTGCTTTCCTTTGAACACTACACGAGTACAGTACGTCTAATGCCAACGGCTGTTATCAGTGTCTGATGACCGGCAGCATGTTATGGGGTTACCCGGAACGATGATTGGTGGGCTTCGACGAAGGCCGAACTCGATGGTGAATGCAAAGACAGCGATTATGCTAGTTCGGACCGCTTCGACAGTGTAACACCCTTCATCCATTTTCTAGGCGTGTTGCCTTGCGTTGGATTGTTGTGTATGATTGTGTTACAAGGGATGCTCCTAGCTCTCTTTATATAGTCCAGAGGGCAGGCGCATATGTTGAGTCCTAGTTGGCTATAACAGGAAAGTTTTAGTTCTATTTGAGAGACTAACTTTCTTAGAATTCGACTAGGTCGGTCCTTGTAGCCTTGGAGAACACGGCGCCTCGTTCCGCGCCCTCAAGGTAGACCATGGGCCAGCCCATCTCCCAGCCGGGTAGTTGGCCCGATGGGAAACCCTTAGGATACTGGTCCGTCCGCTATATTTGGGGTGGAGGCTACATACACCCCCATGGCCAGGAACTAGAGAGCTGTTAGAGTGTGCTGAAGTAGAGTTATATTCCAAGTGCTCTAGCCACAAAAAGTGAAACAAAAGATTAGGTGATTAATGTAGCATTTTTCAATGTGTTTTTAGGCTAGTTAGACCGCTATATCGACAGGTTAGGTTTAATGTTTAGTGAGCTTTGTATTATTTTTGTTGTGAGCTTTATCTTCTTAGTCTATGATTGCAACCTAGAGTGCAAAACACTTTTATGCTCGTAGTTTTGTAGTTACCTAATTGAACCCGTCCCTCCTAGGCGTCGCAATCCGCTACAATAAGGATCCGACCTTTTGGCCATATCTTACCTTCTATCTTTTTTAAACTCATAAGTTTTATAGATGATAGCCAGCTATTTAATAAGTGGAGTCAATCTTCAATCAAGTTCCTATACGAAATTATTTCTTTATTTCATTTGCATTTATTATGGGTCTTAAAAATTACTTATTTAAGATTGAACAAAACTCAATTAAATCCAACAAAAAACTTTATTATTGGCTTATGTGCACCGTGCAACAAATTACACATATCCCCACCCAATACGACAATGCATGGGTTTGTGTGCCTGACTCTCTTTATATATACTAGCAAATATGACTGTGCATTGCAACGGGAGAAAAAAACTATAAACATTCATGCAAAATGATAACGTGAATGGTACATACCTACTTATGTTTTATGCTTTTATAATTTATTATATGATGACCGTCACATCCATAACATATAATGCTGACAATAAATAACAATATCCTATTAAACCTGTATCGAATTAAAATACACCTCGGTATCTATCCGCCAATGATTATGACGAGAGACCTCTCTTCATTTTCACATGGCAGCCCTCGTCAGAAATTACATAAACACATTTGTTTAGATTTTATTAGACAGTGATCTGCCCAAGGTTCCGGTTCACAAAATAATTAGTTGTGTCATTGACTAATCCATATTTTAATAAAAATAAGTTTTGTTTCTAATCAAAACTACATCAGATGGTGTAAATCTTTCTCCTCAAAACTTAATATGCAAACAAACATAATAAGTGCTAGACGATGAGGACATCCTCCTCATACTCCTTGGCCACCTCCGCGTGTTCTAGGTTTGCCTCTGGCACGTCCTCGGTCATCATCAAACCTATATGCATGCAACATATACAAGGTTGATTTAACACACCTGTAGATGAAACACAACCTAACAAGATTCATAACATATATGGATAGATCATGTTTTTATGAAGCTAACAAAACTGGTTTGACATTTTTCTGATTTTTCTTTGATTTTTGGTGAATTTTGCAAGATCTAAAAATGAAAGAAAAGGAAAAAGTCTTGCATGGGCTTGGTGCAGCCCACAACAAAGCCGGTCCAACTGCAAGGATTCAAGTCAGATCGAAAAAGAAGCCCACTCGAATCTAGACATTTTGTATCAGGAACATCGATCTATTTGAAAAACTACTAAGGCCCTACCACCTTTTCTTTCCCTCTAGCATTTTTACATCTGGAACCTCGTATTTCTTTCTATTCTCTTTCCCACTCCTAATCTCAGTTTTAACGCAACCGTGAGTCCGTGACCGAGCCGGTGATTATGTTGGATGAAAAAAAAGAGCCAGAAATTTTGCCTCTTTAGTATTAGGTAACACACCTATACATGAAACACAACCTAATAAGATTCATAACTATGGAAAGATCACGTTTTTATGAAGCTAACAAAACTGGTTTGGCATTTTTCTAGGTTTTCTTTGATTTTTGGCGAATTTTGCAAGATCTAAAAACGAAAGAAAAGGAAAAAGGCTTGCATGGGCTTGGTGCAGCCCACAACAAAGCTAGTCCAACTACAAGGAGTCAACTCAGATCGAAAAAGAAGCCCACCAAGAGAGGCCCATTCGAATCTAGATATTTTGTATTAGGAACCCAGATATATTTTAAAAACTATTAATGCCCTTTCACCTTTTTTTTCTCTGGCATCTTTACATATGAAACCCTGTATTTCTTTCTATTCTCTTTCCCACTTCTGATCTCAGTTTTAACGCAACCGTGAGTCAATAGATATGGATGTATAGATATAGATATAGATATAGAGTATAGATACAGATAATATAGGTGAATGAGTGAGTTTCTATACTCCGGGAGCAGTTACTCCCAACTCTCGAGTATGCACACCATACAGGTTCGGATCGATCAGGAGAGGCTAACGGGTTGACGAGTAGTTAACGGGTCGAGAGACAAAAAAATCAAAATCGGGGGGATGCATGTTCCCTGCTGATTCCATAAAAAGTGGATCAGGTTCTTTACTTCTTTGCTTTTGACGTACGTGAGGTTGACCGGTTGGGTATATTTTTTAAAAAAATAAAGTGCCTGGTGGGTATATAGATATACAAAGTTTAAAGAGTATGTACACATACTCTAGGGTATAAATACGTACTAGTATATTATCGATACATTTGATTAATATAAGTGAGTATATTTATTAGGGTATGTTCACATACATATCATTACAAAGTATGTACTCATACTTTATTTTCATAATATATACAGAGTACATAGTCATACTTTTTTAAAAGGAGTATATGTACATACTTATTTCATGAAAGGAGTACATATTTATACTTTTCTTAGAAGGATATGTATGCATACTTTATTTTAAAGGATTACATTTTTCATACCATTAGATTGGAGTGGTTTGTTCTCGGGAAACATATGCTCTTTCTAAAAAAGAAATTTGTATATACTCTTTCCACTAAATCAGTATCAAAATTAAAATCAACTTTATATACACGAAAGTATGTACACTAAATCAATACCATGAAGTATGTACACATACTTCATACTCTGAGTATGTAGCCATACTATTTAGCAATTTCACTTCGTCAAGTATTCAGTTGCTATCTTAACCATCATATGTACAAAATATATCGAACATAGTTTATTCATGACGACAGGGGTGGTGGCGGCGCATCAGAACAGGCAACATACTGCATTAATAGACCATCTTGCCTGCGGCGTCGTCTCGATATATATCCTCGACATCGTTGCTCGTCATGGCACCTACATGATGAACATCATAGAGATTATCAGATGCACTGTAGCAGTATGAACTAATACGTACTTGCACCAAAAGGCTATGAACAAATACTCAGAAAAATAAACTAGAACAACATATTAATATAATACAACTTTGGGGAAAAGATGTAGAACAATGTATGAATTGCTACTGCTGTAATCTAAAAAAGTATCCAGTGATACAATAACATTGAAAGATGTATCAAGTGATACTTCAATCAATCTAAAAAAGAACTGAAATTTCCACATCTTAAGCTGCGACCACGCAAATCTAAGGTAATCAACTGATTTTAGATCTGAAGCCGGATCACGTTGCCCAAATTCATATATCAACGTGCCATTATCCCTGAAGGTAATCACGGTGGACAAATGAAATCAATATGAAAATAAATACTTTTCAATCGTAGCAAGTATCAACTGGTACTCTAATCTAATCCGTGAAGAAGTATTCAACAATACAGAAATAACAGAAAACTTGCAGAAGACAGGCCCTGACCTGCAGACGCAAGATGGAGAAAAAAATTCCCCTGAATCCAAAACCAACCGATCAAGATTAGCAACCAATCCACGAGCTTCAACATGGATACGTCTCCAATGTGGATCCGCCACCAGCCCCTGCGAACAACCAACAGACCGGGATCTAGGATCCCCTTCCCCTGCGAATCAACACCGCCACCAGAAAGGAGAGAAACGCCTCAATGCAAAATAAGGTGATTTGATTTAAGTAGCAGTGCGATAGCAACCAGATCAATGGAATCAACAGGAAAGATTAGGACTGGATTCCATCAATAGTGTCGCACGGTATCCCAGTGGGGCACGCGGCCTGGTGAACGCGGGCTACGACACGACCCACCGGGCAGAGACGGCGCACGCGGCCAGCACGAGCTATTCGGCAGAGATAGGCGCACGGGAGATCTCGGGTGTCGGTGACAATGCAGGCAGCACCGGATCTCGAGCGACCGGATGGCATACGGACTGCGGCAAGGAGCTGCTCGGCAGGGGACTCCGGTGGGCTCGCGCAGCCCGTCGCTCCCGCTCGATGATGGCGGCAAGGAGCCGCTCCCGCTCCGACAGGGCTTGAAGGTGGAAGAGAGGAGGTGGCGGCGGCGGCTCCGAGAGGCGCCGGGTGGGTTCCGGCTTGAGATGGACGTGGACGTTTCTTATATATATTGGATTAATAACGAGTCTATTTTTTTTAACCCGCTAACCAACCTAGGAAGGTTGCACGGGTGTATCTGGTGTGATTAAGAGCATCTCTAACAGACTCTCCATATCTTTCTTAAATGTTAGGAATAGAAATTTTGGTGAAATACTACTCTTCAATAGCTTTTTTTAATAGTCATCTAAATATAGCTATCTTCTATTCTGGATTTTTCGCTAGTTAAATATGGAATACGAGAATGACTCTTTAGAGCAACTCCAAGAGATTGTCTAAAATTACATTCCAAAATTAAGGATTTAGCCATTGTCTAAAATAAAACATCCCTTAAAAAAGTAATGCAATCCAACAGTCTTTCTAAATTTTCCCTTCTCTATTTTTATAATCTGCCATGTCATCACAAACCCCACCTTCCCCCGCCGCATGCACACATGCAGGAACCAAAGGCCACGCTGATTGGCTCATTGCCGGACATATCGGCAACCATAGCGTGATGGCGAGCGGTGCACGCTTGCTTTTTCTAGCTAGCGGAATTGACGGAATACAAGACTAGGTATTTTACAATTCCAAATAGAATGTCTGTTGGAGCACATTTTATACCTCAAAAAGTCTAAATCTGACTCAAAGTTAGAAATAGCAACTCTCTTGGAGTTGCTCTTAGAGTGCGCATGAGATATAAAAAACTGTTGGAGAGTGAAAAGATATAGAAAACGATTTTTATGTAAATGACTCTCCAAATGATGATTTAGGCCCTGTTCACCTGACTTATAATCCGTCTTATTCAGCTTGTTTTTTCAGCCGGAACAGTATTTTTCTCTCACAAAAAATCAACCAACAGTGTTTTTCAGCCGGCTTATAATTCCAGCCGAACGGGGCCCTTAGAGAGTAAGATTTAGAAATGCTGTAAGAGCAGGGAGTAATTACTACCAGGGAGTAGGAAATTTTTTCCCATAGGTGAATACTATATATTATATTATAAGAGTAATAAACATAGATTAATTGTGTTCCAGAATCCTAATATATATCCAACCTAGCAAAACACAAAACCGCACCCTTTTCCATTACGTACGTGCATACTGCAATTCGAGTCGAGCCAGATCTGCAGCCACGATTGAGGAGAGAAGGCCTGCAAGTTGCGATCTCCGAGAGTCGCCGAGCAACGCAAAACCCTGCCGAAGAAGACGAGCTCCACCACCAGATCAGCTAGCATGCCGCCGCCTCCACCACCGCTGATGGACGAGTTCGTCAAAGAGGTTCTGCTCCGGCTCCCGCCCGACAGCCCGGCGAGCCTCGTCTGCAAGCGCTGGTGGCACCTCGTCGCCGACCACGCCTTCCGGGGCCCGGTTCATCGACTTCCAAGGTCGAGCAACACGCATGCTCGGCTTCATGATCTACTCCTATGGGGCCACCTGCTTCGTCCCCACGTCCGCCTCCGGCGGCCTCCATCCCCATGCCAACCTCTGCAGATTGAAAGCGTGTGACTCGCGCCATGGCCGCGTCCTCCTCCGCCCCACTGGGCGGCGCGAGTACCACATCCTGTTAACAGCAGGGGTGAAGAACAGGAGGAATCGGATCAAAGGTAGGAGAAGAACAGCAGGGTTCGGACGGAGGACGAGTTCTTAACATAAGGAACGAAAGGTTCATTACAATGTTGGATGATTCCCTCGACAATAAGGCCTCGGCTCATATAGCCAGAGCACACACACGCAACACAGGTCCTCATCACTTGTTCACCCAATTTGGCCCGTGGAAGCGCGGGTTCGCCGTCCTGGGCCTTGGTTGCCGGCCCGGCAGTAGCCCATCTGGAATGTCCTGCTCTGTTGCCGTATTGCCCCCAGTTGGAGTATCTGAACTGGTGGCCTGATCACGGTCAGCAGGTGGGGTGCTGACAATCCCCCTCCCTTGCGCGCCGTGTTGCTTCCACAAACCGGTGCGGGGAAACTGTTGCTGTAGAAACTCCAAATCCTCCCAAGTAGCCAAGGAAGCAGGAAGATGAGTCCACTGAATAAGTCCTTGCTGAATGAGTTTCTTACCACGAGACACTTGGCGACGCTGCAGGATGCGTTTAGGAATGCTCCACTGAATAGATGCCGGCGGCAGAGAGGATGTAACAGAATGACGAGCTCCAACCGCTTTCTTCAATTGAGACACATGAAAGACAGGATGCACTAAAGAAGAAGATGGAAGTGCTAGCCGATAGGCTACTGATCCCACACGCTCAAGTACCTGATATGGACCAAAAAATTTGAAGGCTAGCTTCTGACTGCTCCTGTCGGCCACCGAAGACTGGACATAAGGCTGCAGTTTCAGAAACACCCAATCATTGACGTGGAACTGGCGCTCAGAGCGGTGGCCATCTGCATATCGCTTCATTCATTGTTTGGCGCGAAGCAGATGTTGTCTGATGACTTCAGACATCAACTCTCGATCGTGTAGCCAACTGGCAATATCAGTGACCAGTTGCTCATCGGCTGGATTGATGCCAAAATGAGAGGGTGCATAGCCATAGAGTACCTCAAAAGGAGAACTTCCCAAAGCTGAGTGCCAACTGGTGTTATACCAAAACTCTGCTAAATCCAGCCACTGATGCCACTGCCGCAGACAAGCATGAACGAAGCAGCGCAAGAACGTCTCCAGACATTGGTTGACGCGTTCGGTCTGGCCATCGGACTGGGGATGGTAAGCTGTACTCATGTGAAGCTCCACCTTGGCCAATTTGAACAACTCACGCCAGAGAGCACTTGTGAAAATCTTTTCACGATCAGAGACCAGGGCTGATGGCATACCATGGAGACGATAGACTTGTGAAATGAATACCTTGGCCACGGTTGCAGCCGTAAAGGGATGACGAAGACTCAAAAAGTGCGCATACTTCGTGAAGAGATCCACCACCACGAGAATACAATTGCGGCCTTCAGATAAGGGCAGCCCTTCCACAAAGTCTAGGGACACCACCTTCCAGGCACGCTCGGGCACCGGTAGAGGCTGTAAGATACCGGGCAGCTTGCTCCAATCTGGCTTGGCCTGCTGGCAGATCAAGCATTCAGAGACAAAAGCTTGTATAGCTGCTTTCATACCGGTCCAAGCAAAATGCTTCTTGGCACGGCGATAAGTGACTGGGAAGCCACTGTGTCCACTGACCGCGCTGGCATGTACAGCATTGAGCAGGCGCTTGTGAAGATCAACATCATGCCCAAGCCACAGACGCCCTTTGTAACGAATAAGACCATCACGAAGAGTATAGGGTGGAGAACCCACTGGGTCGGCCTCGAGGTTGGACAAAAGAGTTTGGGCTGCAGGATCCTTTTCATAAGAATGCTGGACTGCAGACACCCATTGCGGCTGGCACACGGTCAGAGCATCGCACTGCACCGTAGGGGCCCGAGATAAAGCATCCGCAGCGCCATTTTCAGTACCCTTGCGGTAGACAATCTTGTACTGCAGCCCGAGCAGCCGAGTGAATACCTTTTGCTGCCATGGGGTATGAAGACGTTGCTCCTCCAGCTGCATGAGGCTCTTGTGATCTGTCAATATGTGAAATTCAGCCAACTGCAAGTAGTTGCGCCACTGTTCAACGGCCATCAATATCGCTAGATACTCTTTTTCATATGTGGATAGACCTTGTAGTCGGTTGCTCAAAGACTTGCTCAAAAAGGCCAAAGGGTGACCCTGTTGTATCAACACAGCACCAATACCAGTGCCACTTGCATCCGTCTCAATAACGAAGGGCTTGGAAAAATCAGGCAAAGCTAGGACCGGGGCTGAGGTCAGAGCAGCTTGGAGAGCAGAAAAGGATTGTTCCTGAATCGAAGTCCAAACGAACATGGCCCCCTTGAGCAAATCAGTTAGAGGTCTTGAGATTATCCCAAAATGACGCACGAAGCGCCGATAGTAACCAGCCAAACCCAGAAAACTACGTAACTCCTTAACAGACGTGGGAGCCGGCCATTGCAGCACGGCCTGAATCTTCTCAGGATCGGTGGCGACCCCCTGCTCTGAAATAACATGCCCCAAATAACGCAGCTTGCGCTGAGCAAAGACGCATTTAGATAATTTGACCTGCCACTGATCCCTCTGTAGCAACTGCAGTACCAAGCGCACATGTTCCACATGTGCTTCCAATGAACGACTGAAAATCAATATATCGTCGAAGAAGACGAGTACACATTTGCGCAGCAAGGGACCCAATGTAATGTCCATTGCCTTCAAAAATGTAGCTGGAGCTCCGGTCAAACCAAACGCCATCACACGAAATTCATACTGACCAGTGTGAGTCTGAAAGGCGGTCTTCGGTTCTTCCCCCTGCTTCAAACGTATCTGGTGATATCCTGCGGTAAGATCCAGACAGGTGAACCAGGATGCTCCGTGAAGTTCATCAAGCAACTCTTCAATGATGGGTACCGGGTACTTTGCTTTGACAGTAATTGCATTCAAATGACGAAAATCAACGCAAAACCGGTAGGATCCATCCTTCTTCTTGACCAAAAGGACCGAAGACGAGAAAGGGCTTTGACTGGGCTGCACAATACCAGACTGTAGCATTTCAGATATCTGGCGCTCAATTTCATCCTTGATGGCCGGAGGATATCGATAAGGGCGCACATTGACCGGTGAGGCCCCGGGCACCAATGGAATTTCGTGAGCGAAAGCGCACTCAGGAGGATAGCCTTGTGGAGGAGCAAACACCGACTGAAAGTCTTGGAGTAACTGTGCAATAGCCGGAATGGTGGAAGGGGGGTCTGGACTATCAACTGTCATGGCAGTGACCTGAATCACGGATCCTGGAGGAAGAGAGGTCAAGTCCTCCTGGAGCAACTTGGACTGCCCCTCAAACGGAATGACCAACCATTTATGTGCCCAATCAATTTGCATCGGACTATGCTGCATCAACCAGTCCATACCCACAATGAGATCATAATGAGCCAATGGAAGAATCTTAGTATCGATACTGAAAGAACAGCCCTGTACAGACCATTCCAACTGCTGAAACTGGTGAGTACAGTGCAAATTTTTTCCATCCGCGATCTTCAAACCAAGTGGTTTGTGTAGTGGCGACTGCCCTGAGAGCTTGGAACTAAATTCAGTACTCACAAAGGTATGCGAACTCCCCGAATCCAGCAGGATCTTGGCCGGGACACCTTGTACGGAGCCTTGAAACTGAATGGTACTAACTGTGTCGCGCCCATTAAGTGCAGCAAGAGACACAGCTAAGCAAACCTGAGCTTCCAGTGGTTCTTCGACAACCTGATCATCATCAAAACATTCTTCATTATGGCATATATCCCAAAATTCTTGGAGGACATGAAGCTGAATATTCTCAGAGCAGCGATGATCCCGGGACCATTTTTCCCCACAGTGGATACACAGACCCCGAGCACGGCGATAATTGCGAAGGGTGTTCAGCCGGTCCTCAACACCACGGCCACGCCTCGCGGGACCTATAGCTGGTACAGCCTTGTCACCTTTATCAGATTGCTCCAGTGTGAGGGGAGCCTGTGCTACTGTGGTGCGGAGGCCAGTAAACTTGTTTGGAGTAAAGCTGTCAAGGCGCCTGCCCTCCCTGCGCCGATCAGAGTCAACCAGTTCTTCTTGTAACAGCGCCAACACACAAGCTTCATCAAAAGAACTGGGACGTTGCATATGCACCGCACTACGAATGTCATCACGAAGCCCATCCATAAACCTCATAGCAAAAAAAAAACTAGATAAATGGTACGAGTGTAGGCCAACAACTGATCCACCAGCTCAGCAAATTTGTCAATATACTCTTGCACAGCTGATGACTGCTTGATCCGAAAGAGCTTCCGAATCAAGGCTTCATACTGACTTTTGCCGAAACGATCCATCACCAGCTTGCTGAAGTGCGCCCATGACAGGCGACGCCCACGATGGTCCAGAGACTGCACCCATCTTGCTGCGGCCCCAGAGAGGTTCATGGTGGCTGCCTTGATCCAGAGATGAGGCTCCACCGAGTACATGTCAAAATAATCTTCGCAATTGCTGAGCCAAAGCTTTGGATTCTCTCCAGAAAACACCGGGAAGTCGAACTTGGGCAGCTTGCTGCTAGGATATCGCCTGCCCAATTGAGAGTGCCGACCATGCAACCCCTCGACAGCATCACCAAAGAGGATTTCATCAGTGAGTAATTCATGGTTCGACAAAGAACGATGTAGAGGATGAAAAGGCTTGGGAACTGGAGAGATTGTAGGACCAAGCGTACCCTTGACCGGGAGTTGAGTCATGGACTCGTACTCCCGGTGGTGTGTGTCGACGTGGGGCCCGACATCAGGGCGATGTCCAGCGGAGGACGTGGGCGCGGTCACCACGGGGTGCGCCAGGATTCCCGCTGGAGTAGCTGGCGCGGCGTCGAGCACCGCACGGCGGACGGACTTGCGCAACGCCGTCATCTCCTCGCGCATCTTCTCGATCGTGCCTTCCTACTGGCGCAGCGTGCCGATCTCGTCGCGAAGCTCCTGCACGGACTTGTCGATGGAGGGGCGTCATTCATCGAACACCTGGACGGCATCCTCGACCCGCCCGAACCGGTCAGAGATCAAGCGGTCCATGGCGGAGATCCGACTGCCCAGAGACACCTCCACTGCGCCAACACGGGAGTCAACCCCATTCACCGCCGCCTTCACCGACTTAATCTCGTCGAGGATAAGCTGGAAGGTGGGATCCATGGCTCCTAGGTGCTTGCGGAACCGAGTGAAATGATCGTGATCGATCTGGTGCGGCTCCAGCACGACGGGTGGGATGGGAGGGAATTTGCGGGTGGATTTGGTGGATAGGCTGAGGAATCCGTTGGCTCTGGTACCAATTTGTTAACAGCAGGGGTGAAGAACAGGAGGAATCGGATCAAAGGTAGGAGAAGAACAGCAGGGGTTCGGACGGAGGACGAGTTCTTAACATAAGGAACGAAAGGTTTATTACAATGTTGGATGATTCCCTCGACAATAAGGCCTCGGCTCATATAGCCAGAGCACACACACGCAACACAGGTCCTCATCACTTGTTCACCCAATTTGGCCCGTGGAAGCGCGGGTTCGCCGTCCTGGGCCTTGGTTGCCGGCCCGGCAGTAGCCCATCTGGAATGTCCTGCTCTGTTGCCGTATTGCCCCCAGTTGGAGTATCTGAACTGGTGGCCTGATCACGGTCAGCAGGTGGGGTGCTGACACATCCGTATCGTCGTCTGGAACCCTATCACCGGCGAGCTGCTGAAACTCCCCAACCCGGCACTGTGGAATCCACACGAGTGGACGGCCGCCGTGCTCTGTGCCACCGCCGCCACCGGCGGTGCGTGCGAGTGCGACCACCTCGAGACTGCCACCGCAGACCCTTCATCGTGGTCCTAATGGGCACCAGACATTGCAACAATTTTGTTTGCACCTACGACTCAGAGACTGGTGCATGGGGTGAGCCAACCTTCTTTGCTTTGCACTACGGTGGCTCTATTGACAGATCGGTGCGCAGCACCCTTGTCGGGAAGACACTCTACTTCATGCTGCACGAGCTTGGAAACTACCCCAACCTTCGGGATAATTATCGAAATTTCGACGAGTTTGGAGGGGATGATTATCAAAATTCCTACAAGTGTAGTTGTCGGAATATCCTCGAGTATAATCTTGGCACAAGGAGAATATCTGTTGTACAGCTACCTAGACAGTGCAGCAGCAAAATCGAGCTCACAACCACGGAGGATGGTCGCCTAGGATTTGTAAGAGCGGAGCATTAATCGACACTTTACCTCTGGTCGAGGGAGGTTGAAGAACCTGAAGGATGGCTGCTAAGCAAGACCATTCAGTTCACTCATTTGCTCCCCACTCGTGATGTTCCATGGTAATGGGCTTCCGGGCGTTATTTAGTTGGCTCCGCAGGAGTCGGTATCATATTCTTGACATCCAATGATGAGCTCTTCACGCTTGATCTAAGGTCTGGCCGGGTGACCATGGTTTATGCACATAGGGGCTCATGCCTCACCATTCCCTACATCAATTTCTGCACTCCAGGTACGAAAGCATCCATGTCTAAACAATCTTTGTCTCAGTACGTATATACTCCCTCCATATAGGAAATAAACGTCGAGGTGGTGCCAGACTTGCAGATGGCGCCGGACTCCATCACGCCGGAGTTGCAGATCGCGCCGGACTCAGAGGTGGTGCCGGATTCCTTGCCGCCGGGCGCTTTTGTATGCGCTCGTTGTCATCTCGTCCATGAGGACCACCAAGCATGGAATCGTGCGCACTCACGGTTCTGGCCATGCTCTCGCTGCGGTCTCAAGCACGCATACTACACAATCTTCGCCATGCATCATGGCTTCATCGACTTCGACTGCAAGCTTTTCATTCCTGATCTCGACAATGTCGTGATGGATGGCGATACACTCGTGCTACCTCCACACGTGCTCAAGATGATCGACGAGAAGCGCGAGCGTGAGCTCACTGCCAAGAACGATGATGCAAAGATAACAGTAAGATAACAAGCTTGAGTTCTCATTACATCCTGTTTGTAGCAAAGATAACTATTTGATGCAGCAAAGATAACAGTAAGATAACTAGCATCATTCTAATGGTTTGTTGCAGCAAGAGTAGCCTCGGCTTCATGTAGCAAAGATGGTTCACAAGGGATGGAAGTTGGCAGCCGATCTTCTCTTTCTAGTGTATCTTTTTTCATGTGAGGAATCTTGAACTTGTTGCATCCTTTCACCTTCATAGCTTCAATATAAACACTTTGTAGTGTTACAAACATCTAGTTAGCTAAGTGTGTCGAGTACTCTATGAATGCCTACAAAACAAGTGTGCAACAAATGAATGAATGAGAAAATTTGTAGTTGATGAAATAATGAAACATGTGTGAACAATTTGATCAAATTACCTCTTGCACGGCTGGAACTAGAGCTTCTATTGTTTTTGCATTCTTCTTGTATTGAATTGCTTTAATAGCTTGAAAAAATTAGGTGGTTGACAAATTAGCCGAATATTGAATCCTTCTTGCTTAGCAGCCTCACAAAATTTCGGATCATCCAATCAAATGGGTAGGTGCATTATCTTGTTGAATGAAGATTGGTTTGCCCACATCTTCTATTGGTCATTTGGCTCGAATGGCAGGCAACACTTGGTTGATCATGAAATCTCTAATCACTTCTCTTGTGATCGAAGTTAAGGGCTTCATAAACAACTCTCCATGGACACGGCCGGTTCTCTCATTACCTCTCATAGCCGGTTCATATCGAACAAGTGGAAAACAACCAATCCTACCATCAAAAATATAATTTCCATCCCTAAACCTTGGCCGAGCAACAACACACAAGAACATGAGCCTAGGGATGTAGGTCTTGTTCTTACAAGTCCAATGGGGATCATCTTCGTCGGGTGGCAAATAATATTTTTCAGATTTTGATAGAGGTAGAACCATTTTTCATCAATGAACACAAAGTCATACAAATCCTTAAACCTTGGATCAGCAAGCAAATCCCTCTTAATCATGTCAACACACCACTTTAATCTAGACCTCTTGTTACCTTGCGTGAGATATGGTTTGATACTACTAGAGTGGCGCCTAAGCAAACCTTTTTTTCAAATACCTTTGAATATTCCATTTGCTCATGTTAAGTTTAGCACACACATCTTCGATGGTTATTCTTTCCTTGAGAGGAATGCTACACAATAGTTCCAAATCAACAGGAGATGCCTTACGACCAACTCTACCCATCTTACGAATACCAAGGTCAACCAGAATGTTATTTGCAAGTGCTATTTTACCTTGCTTCCACAGACGCTGAACGGCACGAATGTGTAGACCAAACTGAGTAGCAACAACTGTCGTATCTTTCTTGCCTAGCTTCCCACCATTGTTGCTTTTTTTCCAACAAAGCTTGATAAACTTGCTTTCTGACTTCTTCGGGCATGTCTTTCCTTCGTTGGTTAGCTTGAACGGGAGCATGTTCTGTTTGTAAAAGAAATTAAACACTAAGAGTTAGCTGCAAGAAATGAACGGAGCATGTTCTGTTTGCAAAAAATAAAAAGTGCAAACAGTAATGTCTAAGCTATAGTATGAAATCTTACCAGCAAGGTTTTCTACAAAATCAAAATTAACCGCGCCATGTGTAACGTCCCGCCTCCTCGAGGCCGGGCCCGCTTACATATGGCCGCTTTTCTAGGACATAGACTGCCCTCACAGACCAACACAAGTCTTTTCTGCGCACTTTGTCCTCACTCGTGCGCACCCGGGAAGAACTTCCCGGTCGGTCACCCATCGCTCCAGGCCAAGCACGCTTAACTTTGGAGTTCTTTCGAGATGGGCTTCCGAAAAAGAAGTTGCAACTTATTGGTATGAGTATCCTATTAATCCTGTTAAGCCCTGGGCCGGGATGTTACATCCTCACCCCCTTAAGAGACCGACGTCCTCGTCGGTCAATCCCAAGCCAGGAACGTCCTCTCTTGGCCACGTCCGTGTGTCCAGTGCCAGCGCATGTGCCATGCTGTGTGACCACTCTGGGTCCACACCAGCCATGCGCACCATGCCTGCGCAACTGCGATACACGCGCCCGTGAAACCGCGAGAGTCGGCTCTGATACCATTCTGTAACGTCCCGCCTCCTCGAGGCCGGGCCCGCTTACATATGGCCGCTTTTCTAGGACATAGACTGCCCTCACAGACCAACACAAGTCTTTTCTGCGCACTTTGTCCTCACTCGTGCGCACCCGGGAAGAACTTCCCGGTCGGTCACCCATCGCTCCAGGCCAAGCACGCTTAACTTTGGAGTTCTTTCGAGATGGGCTTCCGAAAAAGAAGTTGCAACTTATTGGTATGAGTATCCTATTAATTCTGTTAAGCCCTGGGCCGGGATGTTACACCATGTTCGTCTAGTGGTAGGTTCAAATCAATTCCTGTAAAAAAATGAAACAACGATATGAAAACTTATGCTGTGAGTACGTATCCAGCAGGAAACAATGAACAAGATGATTACCGTAGCCATGCCTAACGATATCATCTGCAGGCTCGTTAAGATCGAACCCAACGTCACCGTCATCGTCTTGAGGCTCATTGAGATCAAACACGACGTCGCCGTCGTTGTCGCCGCCGTCGTTATCGTTGCCGCCGTCGTCGCCGCCATCGTCACCGTTGCCGTCGTCGTCTTGAGGCTCGTTGAGATCAAACACGACGTCGCTGTCGTCATCTTGAGGCTCATTGAGATCAAACACAACGTCTGCCATGTGTAGCTAGAAGATAGTATGGCTCAGTACATGAACAAGAGGACCAGCAAGTGGAGTGAAGAAGAGAAGAAGAAATGACGTGAAGAAGAGGAGTGGCACTTAAATAGGAGCTTTGGTTACCCAAACGTCGCTCTTGTTAAACCAAACGAGCGCAGCCGAAATCAGCCTTCCGAGTGCCAAAACAAAGCGCCCAAACGCACCTGCAGAGCGCCACGGCAAAAATTTCCAAAGAAAACGAGCGCCAGGCAAGTTGTAAACAGCGACATGCAGCTTCCGTCGCCCGCCAGGCCAAAAACAAACGCTGCTAACCAGCCTCAGACTAGCCGCAGTGGATACTCTAAAGGATACTCTAAAGTTTTAGAGTATGAATATAGAGTAAAAACTGTTACACTGGGTACTCTAAAATGATACTTTATCCTTTCTCTCACTCTATATTTAGAGAAGTACAGTGCTTAAGTGTGCAGTGGCGGGCCCCACTAGCTAAATAAAGGAAAAAAATATTATAACTCATAAACAAAAATCCAAATTAAATTTCGATTGCATCATTAAATTCGTCTCAATAAATCCTTCAAAACTAGATCACACATAGATATATTTAGATAAAGTGACAAGTGGGTCCCACAGTGGATAGAGGATGATATAGAGGATGGATGGGTGCGGAAGAATTGAGTATAGAAGAGAGAATCTTACTGACTAGAACGTATAGAAGATGAATATAGAGGTCTATGAGACCGGATAGCTCAGTGGCTCACAGCGCGCCATGCAGCTTGTCAACAGCGCCATGCAAAATGCTCACAGCACCAACAAAAACTTCAGTCTGCCAGGCTTCGACCTCGGCACCTCAGGACTTAAACCGCACTGCACTAGCCATTCAAGCTGGGAAACTCTCTCGGATAAAACACACCCACAACCATATTTATTAGGGGCAGACATGGAAAACTCTACCCTAATTAATCACTCATTGGTATGCTAAATGTTGTCCTAAACGTCATTTTTTTCCTATATGGAGGGAGTAGCTTACTTTTTTTTCTTAGAGAGGAATTAGTTTAAGTAAATACACTACGGTATTTCAGTTTGATAATCATCTATTACGTTCGGGAACAAATCCTGAGGGAAATTTTAAATTGTAATCCCTCTGTTATAAATTTTAGGTCACCTTTAGTTTTATCCTGAGTTAAACTTCTATAGATTTAATCACGTTTTTTAGGAAAATATGTCAACTTCTACAAATTCAAATAAATGCATTGTTTCTCATCTGTGTCATATATACAGATTAAATAAGATAATTCGATATGTTGATATATTTTTTATAAATTAAATTTGATAAAAGTGACCAAGGATAAAACTAAATTGATCTACTCCTTTCACCGTAAAACACAAGGTATCCAAGCGATTTTCAAATAACATAAGGGATCTAACAAAAGACGCTCTTACCCCTCATTAACTATGACCGAGGGAGTAGTTCAGCTGTTACTTTCCTTACTTAGTGCCATGTTGTTTTGGGTGACACCAAGTTTAAAAGTAATCTCTTTGTTTCTTTCCATAAAAATGAAGGGGAGAAGGGGGTTGAGGTTTCAGAATACCTTATATTTTGGTATACATTTTAAACCCTAGATACCTTATATTTCAGGGTGGAGAGAGTATACTTTAATTAGAACAGAGAGAGAAATTGTTTATTTAGGCTGCAAAATGATGGGGGGGTTTCATTGAGTGGCAGATTCAATACTTAAATGTGCTTTTTCGGTTCTATATATCTATGTCATGCTGGTCAGACTGAAACCAATACATTTCCCTTTGATAGGAATGCTTAATTGTTTATGCTATGTCAATAATGCCACTTAGCTGCATAGACATATGGATGATTATAACTTTTTGATCAAGTGAGTTCATTACCTACTGCAGCTGGGTAATAAATATTTGGTTAGCCCTCAGCGGTGCGGCTCTAGTAGGAGAGAAACAGATTATTCAATTTGGCCAAGCTGATTTCTCAGATAATAATTGATGTTACTTTCAAATATTTTGTATTTATTCAGAGCACCACCTTCACTCGAGGGACCAAGAACGAGTACCTCAAGTGACACTTGACTTGGTCTTCTTAACTAGAAAGAAAATTGACATGCAGAATTGCCCAATTAGACAAGATAGGTTCAGATACAGCAAGTCAGCAATAATTCCTCAGAAAATGCATAGAAAGACCAGAAAAAAACACTTGAGTATTTTTGGACTGCTTTCAATTTTTTTTTTTTGCTCCAAGTTACCATGATTAATTTCGAGAGATGGTGCAATATTGTAGATGGAATCAATTGTATTTTGGAGTCACATTCAAGTTCCATTTGAAGTTAACACAACTACAGAAACTTTAACCGAGACGGGCAAAATAGGTTAACCGAGGCGGTTTTTGCAACCGCCTCGGATCAAAGGTCATGGTTAATTTGACCTTTTCCGAGGCGGTTTGCTGCCCACCTCGATTAATCTCCTACAGTTAAAAAGAAAGAAAGTAAGACAATTTTTTTCGTGCGACAATTGTCGCTTCGTCCGTCGGTCTGCCCCTGCGATACCGCGAGCTTCATAACAGGAGGTGGAAGGGTGCGAAAAGAAATAAAGAATAAGAAAGGATTCCTGATGCAAATGTATAAGAGAGAGAATATATAAACGTGGAGGTGGAAGGGTGAAAAAAAAATAAAGAATAAAAAAGATTCCTGATGTAAAATTGTCTTCCGTCGCCTGCGTAGGAGGTGGAAGGCTGTGAAAAGAAATAAAGAATAAGAAAGGATTACTGATGCAAATATACGAGAGAGAAAGAATATATAAACGTGGAGGTGGAAGGGTGTGAAATAAAATAAAGAATAAAAAAGATTTCTAATGCAAATGTAACACCATCCTTTCCCTTGCGATCCCACACGCGGCATGCGGCAATCGCACCTGCGCTCCCTCCGCCCCCAACCCTTCTCCTGCGGCAATCGCGCCCCCATCTCGCTCCCGATCGCACGGACACGCACAAGGAAACCTCGCTCCTTGCCATGCAAAAGGAAACCTCGGGGCCTCCCTGAGCCATCGCTCAGGCATTGCGCGGACACCCGTCGCGAGGAGCCGCGTCCGTCGCAGTGGGTCGTCTCCGCCGGACGCCACCATGCCAAAGGGTCCACCTGCTCCTCTTCAATCGACGACCGTGCCACTCCTCCCACGATGGGCACGACTCGCACAAGAGGCGCAGTCATGCACCCACTCCTCATCCAGGTCACGGAGGGACGATCCAGGTACCAATGCACTGCACCCACATCGGATTCCCGATCTGACTGTGTTTTGGTTTGGATTAGAAATTTAGATGCATTTTGGTTTGGATTAGAAATTTAGAATGTTGGTGTCTTGGGGCATCGGGGATTCTTTCTGGGACTTCCAATTTCTTAACGAGATAGCAATTTTTGGAATCTCTTTTGTTTTCCCAAGGAGAAGAAAAGATGATAGAAGGTGTGAATCGAACAGGACGCACTACTGAAATTGAGATGAACAAAAATGATTTACAGGATGCGCTTGGTTTGTGCATCTCGTGAAATCAGGAGCCGGTGCTTGAGACGTGAAAAAAAGGTTATGTCCATGCAAAGTATTCTTGTTTTTCTGATCAAACTCACATTGACTTTCAAAAATCTTGGCCACAATGTATTTTGGGAGGTTCTCTGAAGTTCTCTGAATATTTATTTTGGGAACAATTTGTTCTGGTCTGCATTGCCAAAATATAGATGGTTAGAATTATTCAAAACTAACTCTGCATTGTGATATTCAGCTCATCAGGCATTGCAAGCTCAGGTACTGCTTCCTATCTTTGCTTGTATGCCTCACTTCAAGTTAATTGAATAGCCTGAAAGAAAATTATAAACATATTATCCTCATGGACGTGGTATGTACGTGTGATCGATGTCCAAAGTACAATGTTTTACTTGCATATAGTTCTTAAAACACTAGGATATTTGATCTGATTGCTAGCACTGGACTTCTGAATTTTAATTCAATTTCTCTATGCGCAGAATCACTATGCGACGCTGTTCTCGAGCATCGTGTCGAGAGCCGTGACACTGGAGGTGCTATCCACTGGCGTCGCTGGAAACTACAATGGTGCATTGCAAGTGGTGCGTGTTCTGAAAAAATTTGGAATGCATAGGTAGTTTAATGTCGTCTGACGATTGCTTTTCTACAAATGCCAAATATTGTGTGCATTTTGCAGATGTTAGTTGAGTTTCAGGTGCCTTCCCCACTGGTGCTGACCAGGGAAAGAATTTCAGGAGGTACTGTGAGCAGAACGCTGATGGAACATGGGCCGTCGTCGATGTGTCGCTGGACAGCCTGCGCCCCATCTCAGTCCTCAAGTGCCTGCGCCGCCTGTCAGGATGTCTTATCTAAGAAATGCCTAATGGCTACTCAAAGGTCTGTAGTCTAAACATGATGAATTTTTCAGTTTTCCCACATTCTTAGTAGCTGATGGTTCAGAGACTAATCATTAGATGTGTATATTGTATTATCTAAAAAACTTATTGGTACATTTTACTGTGTGTCTATGTATATATATCAGGTGACCTGGGTGGAACATGTTGAGGTGGACGGCAGGTCAGTGCACAATATCTACATGTTCCTAAATTCAGTTTGTGCGGCGCACTGCACTATATAGAAGTTTAGGCACACTGTTTTCAGGGGGACGTTCCTAAGCAAGCTGATGCAAGTGAGCTATATTTTGTTTTCAGGGTGACTGTAGACTGGATAGCTCTTGGATAGTTGCATCTTGGTCCAGTTAATGAATTATATTAAGGTTCTTCACCCGACTGCTATATCATCGTCTTTTTCTGCAGGAATGAGATGTTCACAGTGTTCAGTGTTCACATCGAGCTTTGAGGATGGCGCGGCGAGGACATGCTCGGCAAGGGCGGTCCGGGCGTTGCATGACCACGCGCATAGGTGGTGAACGTGGATCCTTAAGGTATGAAAAATAAGGAAAATATTATACAGAGAAATTTTCAGCCTTAGATATTAACTGATATCAACAGCATAATACTTAGATATCAACTGATATCAACAGCAGGAATGAAACTTCAATTCCTTTTGAGTTGCGTCAACGTAACACTTTTTTTTCTAACATTGTTTGGGTGGTCAGCAGATTCTACTAGAATAACATTTTTGAATGTTGGGATTATATATCATGTACTGCATATTAATTAACATATTTTTAGTACTACTTGTGTACAAAAGTATAGAAGTAAAATACTTTCTCATTCAGTATCTATTTATTTTGGTTGTGTAGGTGCTCTTCCTATCCATCTACTCCCTCCATCCCAAATTGTAAGTCATTCCAAGAATCTTGGAGAGTCAAAGCATCTCAAGTTTGACCAAAACTACAGAAAGAAGTACAAAAATTTATGACATCAAATAAATATATAATGAAAATATAACTAATAAAGAACCTAATGGTACTTAGTTGATACCATAAATGTTATTATCTTATCGTATAAATTTGGTCAAACTTGAGATGCTTTTACTCTCAAGATTCTTGGAATGCCTTATAATTTGGGATGAAGAGAATATTTCAAAAGGCGTAGAACACTTCAATATAGTACAGTTCAGTGATTTCAGTCAGCACGAGAGGATGGGTTATCTACTCAATACTTCAGTAGTTAGAATCATTCATGGAATCTGCTGACTCGCTTGTTTTTATTAGTATTTTATCGGCATATCATCTGCAGTTGAAGATGAAGGAAAGGGAGGCACCATCAATGCGGCCTGGGCTCTACGAACTGTCCAACCTGGCCAAAGAGGCATCAAAACTGTTGATCATCTGGTGTCCAACAAGGTCATACCTTAGATGAGGGGCAATACGTTTAGGGTCTGCTCATAACCAAGAGAGACTGGCAGTAGTTTTTACAAAAGTCATAGCTCCTCAACCAAACGTACCCAAAAGCAGGGTTGGTGGTGCTGTGAATTTTGAACAAGCTAAAAGTTGCTTTTGGTTATACAATATATAAGACATCAATCTCAATGAATCTGATTTTTTGTTTTATTTTTTATATAAAGTTTCCCTCCTTAATCTACGGTATATGTCTGTGTGGACAACATATTTATACGTTGAGTATAGCATATTTTATTTTAAGGTTTTATGAGATATTTTTTTAAGACACACGGTATCACCCATGTGATAGCACTAATATTTACATATACACTTGGACTTGATATAAAACATTATCTTAGCCGCATCACATAAATGTCTATACAATAGAGTTTGTGAGCATGCGATGCCGCACTTTCTGTGACTATGTTAATTTCATAAATTTTGCTTTTTGATTAATGTTATTTTTAACGTTGTTATTTAGGCACTATGTGCGCCCAGTAGTAGCAGAGGCGGCACCGAAAGCGCGGCGTTTGATTTTGTCTTCTGACTTTTGGCGAGTTCAGACATGGAAAATGACTTACGTGCAGTTCATAAGTTGTGGCGGCGCCCCCAAACAGCTGCCGGAAGTGCGGCGTCGCAGGAGCTACAAAATCTGGTGAAGTGCGGAACCAAACGTATCCTTAATTTGACGATATTATTATCTTATCATGCGATCCGTATATTTTTAGTACAAAAGTTTAGTTGTCCTGTAGCAACGCATGGACACGCTACCAAGTCAAATTGATGAGATACAGGTCCGATCTTCCGAGAGGCAGCCGATAAATTCGATTTGTGGAGATCTCGATGCTGGCGATCCGGCTTCAAATCAGACACGATTTGAACCCTGCAACCGTTACACCACTGCTCCGTTGGTTATCAACCAAGCACAACTTGATTGACCTCGCCAAGAAGGCTTTTCCTGCAAGCCAATCGAAGAGCACAAGCAAGAAGGTAAAAACACGCAATCTGAAATTACAAATATGAATGATGCGAATATCAATAGAGGGTTCAAGAACTCGGTTCCAAAGGACTAATCGACACAGTGGAGGAGATCAAGAACAGGGGCCCTGGATCACTGTAAAAGGATTTGTCACCACAGTTACAATGAACGATTTAGTTTCTCGATGGAAAACTAAACTCTAAACAAAACTCAATTGTCTAGCAGCGGCGGCGGCTGTTTTTATAGTCTAAGACTCGACCTAGAGTTGAGGACGGCCAGGTGTTGGGCGCCCACAACTTGGGCTTAAGGCCCGACACGATACATGGCCAAGTTGGCCCAAATAGGTGACGCAGCACCTTGCCGTGGTCACACAGAATGATCCACTGACCTTCTGGAGCTGGGACCAGATCCAAAACGACGGCGTCGTCGTCCCCTTTCCAACACATCCAAGAACGTCCCGTTTCGATGTCGTATGAGAGAGTTATGACCGAAACAGTGATGACATGTATGCTGAATCTGAGGGTGACCTGGCAGCTGAGTTGGAGACGAACTGCAACTTAGAGAAGACCATAGCGTCGGTGTGTCCAGCGTGGCGATGTCCTCATCACAAATTAAAAAAAACAAAAAAAGAAATAAGCCCCGAGCCCATACCGGGCCCACATCTGGGCCTAGATCTATCGCCGCTCGCTGGGGCCGTGCTGCCGCGCCTGCATGCCCGCCGCCACCGCTGCCCGATCTGCTGTCGGGGAAGCCAGATCCGGATCTGCCTCTGGGAACCCGCTGCAGGGCCCTCACCGCCGGGATCCACCACGCTAGAGCCGGATCCGCTGCTGCTGCTGATCAAGGGGCGGATCTACTGCTGCTGCTTGCTGCTCCAGGGCGGGAGAGGAAGGGGGAGGGCGGATCCGCTGCCGGCGCTGGAGGAGGAAGCTGCCGCCACCAGATGAAGGGGAGGGAGGAAAGGGAGACGTGGATCCGCTGAGCCACGCCCACTCCGCCGTCGAGCCAGGGTTGCGGGCTCCTCCTCGCCGTCGGGGTCGTGGGCTCCTCCTGGCCGCCAGGGGAGGGGTGGGGGCTCGCCACCGCGAGGGGAGTGCCGCCATGCACAAGGACACCCGCCACCTACTAGCTTGAGGATGCGCCACCGCCGCCCAAGCCCGTGGCGACGGCTCTGCCACGCTGCCCGCGCCAGAGAGAGAGGCCGCGCCGCCCGTGCCTGAGAGGACAGGGAGAGGGAGGGTCCTGCGCGCTCGGGTAGGGACGGAGGGCGCGATGGGGGAGGGAGGGCGCAGTCGGGGAGGGAGAGCGGTGCGATGGGCTGAGGGTGAGGGAGAGAAGTGAGAGAGCTAAAACCCTAAGTCCCCGTATATATACTCAATGGGTGATATCGGGCTGGTTTGGACTTTTTCATTGGTAGTGGGCCTCGACCACTATTAACTGAGGCATGCCTTATAAGAGGGCCGTCTCCGAAAATAGGGGTATTTCTGGAGGCGGGCCTCTTATAATGCCCGTCTCGGTTAATAGTAGGGTAACTCTGTTTGGTTGGTGAGTAGATAATATAAAAGACAAATTTTGGTCTCCTTTTTTATGGGGTGTCCTTATAACATATATATATCCATAACAAATCTGTTCATCTTGTCCTAAAATTAAGGACACAGACCAGCTGGCACAAATTTTGGTTTTAATTGTCAAAAGTCAGGTACTGAAGGAGAAAATCTTCTAACCTTTACAACTTCGGTACAATGACCGACCAACTAAGCACTCGACTCCACTATTTGCTCAAAAATAAAATGTCATTTTTTTTGTGGTACGGTGTCACGTAGACCTAGAACCCAAATAGCCTCCGTTTAGACCTCATCGCTTCTGTGCTTTTATGTAGTGTTTAAAAATTTATTGAAAATGTAGGATGCAGTTTTGACTACATAGAGATCGCTTATTTCCTCATGCTATATTTGGTGTTTGTAATAACAGGGAAAAAAGTGTGATCATACTAAAGTAAAAATACCAAAAATGGTGAAATCCAATTTATCACTTTTTCTTATCCTGCTACTATACAAATAATATAATAATAACTAATAAAACCTATGTGATTTCAAATTAGCTGTGGTGACATAAAATTTTTCCGGAATGTCTTTCTGGTCGCGCAGGCAGATGCGACTCATCGACCGTCCATCTAAGGATCTTGATGCCATCTCTGGCCTCCCATCTCCAAGGTGGGGCCCACTGGCTTAATTACACCCGGCCGTATTTATATCGAGTCGCCTTGCCTGCACACCCGACACATGACGCACGCGGCACGCCCGCTCTCCCCTATCTCTCTCTCTCTCTCTCTCAGATATCCGGCGAGCTCGTCCCCGACGGTCTGGCGACTTCCTCCCTGGCGGCCCAGTGACTTCCTCCCCGGCGTTGACCCCGTGCCTGCTCCCACGCCGGCGAGCCCCTCCCTCTCTCCCCTCCGGCGGCGGAGGTGGCAGTGAGGTAGGCCTCCTCTTCTTCCTCTTCCTAGATCTGCTTTCTAGGGTTTCGACGAGCTGCGCCCCCCCTTCTTCTCCAACTCTGGCGGGGTATAGAAGGGTCGGCCGAGGAAATGCAGGTAGGCCAGGTGGTGAGGATAGTCGATGTGTGGTTTAGGGAAGCTGGCGGCGGTAGGGGTAGCCAGGCCAGGTGGGTCAGGGGCGCCATGGCTGGAGTCCACCGGAGTTCGCTGGTGGTTGCCATGGCCGCATGCGACAGGGCACGGTGGGGAGGGTAGGGGAAGAAGGAGGTCGCCGCCGGCGGTAGGGTCTCGCCGGAGCTCCATGGCCGCAGCCGTAGCCACGGAGCTCCAGCGAGACTCTACCGCCGATGTCGGGGCGATGGGCGCCGTGGCAATGGGAGGTGGTGGACGCAGGACAAGGGCATGGGCGGCGTCGCCAGATCCGATGCCAGGTGGGGTGGGGAAGGCGTCGGAGGTGGGGAAGAAGCAGCGGGTCAGGATGGAGCGTGCGGACGGAAGTCTCTCCGCGTGCGCGTGCCGGCGCTAGTATCCTCCAAAAATATTTCAGTTGTGCAACTTGCAGGATCGAAGAGGTCCAGAAAGCCATCGGAGATGAAAATTCGCTCATGGGCCGTCATCTTAGCATTTGGGCCCTACAGATTTGACCAAACGGCCCACCCATTATCTCACTCTTTTCTTTCTCTCTTGTGCGTTCATAAATGCGGCAGAGCAGAGCGTCCTGTCGCACCGCTGGAAGCTCCTCCCGAATTGCCTCGCTCCTCTCCATGGCGCAGCAGAGCGGCAGCGCCGTTCGCAAGAAGCTCTCCTCCTCCGCCGCCGCCGATGCCTACACCGGTGAGGACCGGATCAGCGCGCTCCCCAGCGATCTGCTCGTGCTCATCCTCCTGCGCCTAGACACCACCGCCGAGGCCGTGCGGACCAGCGTCCTCTCGCACCGCTGGCGGCCCGTGTGGAAGCTCCTCCCGAAGCTCCGCTTCGACAACGCCCCCGACTTGCACCGGATCCGCGAGCTGATCGACGACCCCGACCCCAACCCTCCGGAGCTGCGCTTCCTCTCCGTCACGACTGAAGGCGCCGACCCGGAATCCGCGGCGGCCTGGCTGCCCGTCGCCGCGCGCCGCGTGACCGGCGTCCTCGTCTTCCACAACTACTACGTCGGGGGTCTCTCGAGCGACGACGAAGGCGAGGAGGAGGCGCAGGAGAAGGGCGTCGTCCAACTGCCCTGCTTCACGAAGGCTAGAATGATTGAGCTCGACCTAGGGTTTCTGGAGCTCGCGCTGCCATCCGCCAGCACGTTCACCCGGCTCACCGAGATCCGCTTCTTTCGCGTCTTATTCCAACGCCCCTGTCAGCTCGGTGATGTTGTCTCCTCACCTCGCTGCCCTAGCTTACGAAGGCTTGGTCTCCAGATGTGCCATGGCATAGATAGTGGGCTCACCATCCGCTCGGAGTCTCTCCTATGGATCCATCTGGCGCACCTCGTTGGCTTCGGGCGGCTCACAATGGTGACCCCGGCTCTACAGTGGTTAGCCATGGGTTTTTGCCTTGAAAATTATTATCAGGAAGATTATGAGAATGATGGTGATAATGGTGGTGGCGGTGGTGGTGAAGCTGAAGCGGATGTTGTTGCGGTTGGTGACGGTGATGCTGGTGCTGGTGTCGCCGAAGGTAATGGTAATGATCCAATTGTTCACATCACAGCGCCTCAGCTTGTGTCCCTAGGTTGGGATGATATGTATGATCCACAATATGTGCATTTTGGCAATATGGAAGAACTAAAACAGCTGAGCAGCTATCTATATGTATATTTGGAACAAGACAATGATCTGAATCACAACTGCCTGAGGCTCTTGCAACGATTTCAGGTCCTCAAAAAACTTACTCTCAAGCTTGTTTTTCAAAAGGTGAGTCAGTGGAGTATTGGAGTTTTTTTTAAATACATTTGTCTTTTAAAAGGAGTGAATTATTATAGTTACTAGCAAATGTGCTTGTGAGTTGCAACGAAAGCCAATACGTATAGGAATCGGACTCTGTGTCATCGCTAGATGCAAGATGTTCTAACTCAAGAGGTATTTGATTTAGGTAGTATGCCTTAAATTATGGTAGGCATTATTTCAAGATTTTAACATTAAAACGAGTGCCCTATATATAGTTAAACAATGTGGCTTACGTTGGGGTTCACTTTATTGCACTAAAACAATTCTTCTAGTTGAGTAATTAAGGAGCTAGATGTTTTGAAATTACTAAATTGCAACATTGTGGGGCTAGAAAGAATTGTCATGATAGTGGTGTTATTTTGAAATTGTCATGCTTGAGGGGAATACACATAGTTTCATTCTGATAAATTAGTATGCTATCATTATTTAGTGTTTCATACATCTCAGTGGTGGTGAAAACTTCAAGGGAACATGAACTGTTTGAGTGGTTAAAACTTGAGCAATTATGATTTGTATGTACTCACACAATCTGTATTATTAGTATCAACATTTTGCAACCGGGAAGTGACTTCACACTAAAGCATGTCTATATAGAGGTTCAGCATATTCAGTCTAGATGTGCAATTGCTAGTTTTGCATAGGAAATGTCAGGTTGTAAGATCCATTTGTGTGTGGTTATCAGTTATTTGAAAATTTGATTCCTCTTTTTTTTTCTTACCTTGCCTTTACATATGAGCTCTAATTTTTTATGGATTGATAGGACTTGGCACACTACGGCACACAGTGCCTTTGCCTAGCGCCTGGGTCTTTGCCGAGCGCTATTTATCGGGCGCTCGGCAAAGGCCACCTTTGCCTAGCGCCGGGCTCTCGGCAAAGAATGCGCTCGGCAATGACTCCTTTGCCTAGCGCCAGGCCCTCGGCAAAGAGAAACACTCGGCAAAGAACGTCTTTGCCAAGCGCCAGACGCTCGGCAAAGGATAGCACTCGGCAAAGAGCCACCGCGGAATATACCGTCGTTCTTTGCCGAGCGCCCTCCGTTAGGCGCTCGGCAAAGGTGGCTCTTTGCCGAGCGCCCTGCATTAGGCGCTAGGCAAAGGTGTCTCTTTGCCGAGTGCCAACCTTGGCGCTCGGCAAAGGCACCTCTTTGCCGAGCGCTGACATTTGGCGCTAGGCAAAGAATTTTCTTTTTTTTTGTTTTTTAGTTTCAAATTTTTTTGTCATGAATGACACATTATTTAAAAGTATATGTTAAGTTTTGGTACTTTTTTAAATCTTTTTACTATTTATCGTTAGTTTATTTGATTTAATTGAATTTCTCCGATAAACACGTGTTTGAACGGTAGGTGCATCGAATCTCCGAATTGGACAGTTCGAAAATTGATATTCGCATTACTTAGCGTATGTTAAGGCCGTATCCTGGAGCACGCATGAAATATCGAACATCTAGCGCACGGAACACGGCGACCAAGTTGCGCGTGAAGTGCTATTAAATTAGAAAAAAAGCAAACAAAGTTCGAAAATCACGAAACTTAGCGAAACGTCTTTGGAGCACATGTGGAGGCTATGGTCAAAATTTGGTAAAGTTTCGTGCACGTTGTCACATAAATTAGTTAGAAACCTAGACATCTCACATGTGATCACAAGTTATCACATGTGAGATGTCTAGCTTTCTAACTAACTTACGTGACAACGTGCACGAAATTTTACCAAATTTTGACCATAGCCTCCACATGTGCTCCAAAGATGTTTCGCTAAGTTTCGTGATTTTCGAACTTTGTTTGCTTTTTTTTAATTTAATAGCACTTCACGCGCAACTTGGTCGTCGTGTTCCGTGCGCTAGATGTTCGATATTTCATGCGTGCTCCAGGATACGGCCTTAACATACGCTAAGTAATGCGAATATCAATTTTCGAACCGTCCAATTCGGAGATTCGATGCACCTACAGTTCAAACACGCGTTTATCGGAGAAATTCAATTAAATCAAATAAACTAACGATAAATAGTAAAAAGATTTAAAAAAGTACCAAAATTTAACATATACTTTTAAATAATGTGTCATTTATGACAAAAAAAGTTTGAAACAAAAAAACAAAAAAAAAGAAAATTCTTTGCCTAGCGCCAAAATGTCAGCGCTCGGCAAAGAGGTGCCTTTGCCGAGCGCCAAGGTTGGCACTCGGCAAAGAGACACCTTCGCCTAGCGCCTAACGCAGGGCGCTCGGCAAAGACACCTCTTTGCCAAGCGCTGAAATTTGGCGCTAGGCAAAGAATTTTCTTTTTTTTTCTTTCAAACCTTTATTTTGCATGAATGACACAATATTTGAAATTCTTTGCCTAGCGCCCCCGATCTAGCGCTCGGCAAAGGAGTGTACAGCAATTAAACAAATTTAAAAAAACAAATAAAAAAACAAATAAAAAAACAAATCTAAAAACAAATTTTAAAAAAACGGAAAAGTCTTTGCCGAGCGCCTCCGATCTAGCGCTCGGCAAAGGAGTGTACAGTACTTAAACGAATAAAAAAAACAAATTCACAAAAACAAATTTAAAAAAAAACGAAAAATTCTTTGCCTAGCGCCCGCGATCTGGTGCTTGGCAAAGGCACATCTTTGCCGAGCGTCAGATCGCGGGCGCTAGGCAAAGAGCGTCTCAGCCGACCAAAATTAAAAAAAAAATCAACGAAAAATTCTTTGCCTAGCGCCCGCGATCTGGCGCTCGGCAAAGGCACCTCTTTGCCGACCGCCAAATCACGGGCGCTAGGCAAAGGCGTCTCCTTATTTACATGAACCGGCCAAAATTAAAAAAAAAAACAAAACTTCACAGCGCAGCAGCCGGCCGCACCCGTCCGCCGCCGCCGCCGCCGCCGCGCCCGGCCGGCCCTCGCCTTCGCCCCCGGCCGGCCCCCACCTCCGCCCCCCCGCGCCGCGTGAAGGTCCGTGGCGGTGCGCCGCCGCCGCGCCCGGCCGCCGCCGCCGGCCTCCCCCGCGCCGCCTGTTCCCCGAAATTTCCAGTTCTTGCTTCCTCTTGGAGGAGGAGGAGGAGGAGGAGGGCTAGCCTGCACCCTGCAGGGGAGAGAGAGCAGGAGGAGACGGAGACATGGGTAGCTTTGTTAAGCTGGCGAAGAGGGCGGTGGAGACGGACGCGCCGGTCATGGTGAAGGTGACGAATTTCTCCTACCTCGTCGAAATCGCATCTTGACTCTGAGTTTCTTGGGCTTCCTTGGCGAGTTCTTCCTGATGATGTTTCTCTATTTTAGATACAAGAACTGCTTCGAGGGGCCACGGACGTCATGTCGCTTGCGCAGGTATCTGACCATAATTTGCTCGATTTGGCTGTGCAATGATTTCATGCTTTGTGACGGTGATTTAAGGTTAAGTTCTTATGTTGCCGAAGTGGAACATTCGTATGTAATCTAACTAGTGGCATGCGTGTCTGTTAGTGTCCTATTTGCATGACCCGACCATATAATATTTATTTCTGAGAAATTAGTTTCTGTTCTTGACTATTTGTAAATCCTGAATGCAGGGTGTTGTTTACTGGCAACCTCCTGAGTCAGCTCTAGATAAGATCGAAAAAATCGTCAGGGAACCAGCAGTCAGTAAGTACGGTTCTGATGATGGACTTCCTGAGCTTCGAGAAGCACTTCTCGAAAAGGTAACTTCTTTTTATCATTGAGTATATGCCCATACACTGACTAAGCAGGCCATGCTTTTGAGTATTACCACATTGCCATGCCTTTGCCATTGGGGGCTAGGGATCCTGCTTCTAACCCACTAAACCGTAACCAAATTTTAATAGAGATATTTGATCTTAACTCACAGTCGCATCAGCAATCTCAAGTGATCGATGCATGTTTCAGAAATTAATGTTGTCAAAAGAAAGGTTCCAAAAAATCTTTTTGTTGTCAGAGTTACATTCCTGGGAAGCATCTAATTTTCTGAATATAGGCAGAATGTGTCATAAAACTCTCTATTCATCAACTGAGAAATGGGAACAATATTCATTATTGTGACTCCTCTGGAAATTCAGAAGAGAAAATCATGGTGGCGCTAAGAGTTGCAAAGTCTCTCTGCCATGTTGTTTGTCTAACAGTTGAGATGAAATCCTGAGATGATTTAGGTGCTCTAACCATTAGCCTAAATGCTCCACATCGCACAGTTATCTTCGTTTTGTCACCTATTGGGCTAAGATTTTTATTGTTGTTTGGACCACCAATGTGTTAAAATTAGTACTGCATTGCAAGCATCTTGTATATCTTTCCTGATGTCTACTGTATTTTTGGCAGCTACGCAGAGAGAATAAGCTTACCAAGTCATCAGTCATGGTCACTGCTGGTGCAAATCAGGTAAAAACTTACTGTCCTGTTTTGCCTTGTAAAGTTTTCAAACTGGGCCTTATGTTTCCCAATTTACTTCTGTTTATTACTTCTTTTGGGGGCACACTCTTCCTTTCCTGTTTCACTATTAGACCTTGAACTTGTCTTACAATCTGGTCTTTTGTTACATTGATTTTTTCAGGCTTTCGTGAACTTGGTCCTCACTCTTTGTGATGCTGGTGATTCTGTTGTCATGTTTGCACCATATTATTTCAATGCCTACATGTCATTCCAGATGACAGGTGTTACTGACATATTAACCTGGACTTGTTGTGTTGAACTTCATGTCATGGACTTGGACTTATTGTGTTGAACTTCATGAACATCAAGTTGTTGTAATGGACTTTATCGCCGAATAAGTGATGCTATTATGAGATATATGTGCTATTGTGATATATATGGTGATGGTGGTGACAGAAGCGATGAAATTGTGATATAAATGGTGTTATTTGTGTTCATGGTGATATCCCTTTGATGTATATATATGATATGTTGTGTTTGCAGCGATAGAAAGCAAAAAATAAAAAAAAAACAAAATCTGGGTTCCAGATTTGCCTAGCGCAGCGCTAGGCAAAGAGCCTTGTAGTTTACCCAGCTTTGCCGAGCGCCAAGCTGAAGGCGCTAGGCAAAGATTTTTTTAAAAAAAATTGTTTCTCTTTGCCGAGCGCCAGGCGGGAGGCGCTAGGCAAAGAATTTTTTTTAAAAAAAAATCAGTGTGGTCTTTGCCGAGCACCAGGCTAAAAGCGCAAGGCAAAGAATTTTTTAAAAAAATCGGTGTGGTCTTTGCCGAGCGCCAGGCTGGAGGCGCTAGGCAAAGATTTTTTTTTTAAAAAAAATTGTTTCTCTTTGCCGAGCGCCAGGCGGGAGGCGCTAGGCAAATAATTTTTTTAAAAAAATCGGTGTGGTCTTTGCCGAGCGCCAGGCTGGAAGCGCTAGGCAAAGAATTTTTTTTTAAAAATTGTTTTTCTTTGCCGAGCGCCAGGAGGGAGACGCTAGGCAAAGAATTTTAAAAAAAATTTGTGTGCTCTTTGCCGAGCGCCAGGCTAGAAGCGCTAGGCAAAGATTTTTTTTTAAAAAAAATCAGTTTGCTCTTTGCCGAGCGCCAGGCTGGAGGCGCTAGGCAAAGAATTTTTTTTTAAAAAAACTCAGTTTGCTCTTTGCCGAGCGTCTTATTGGAGGCGCTCGGCAAAGAAAACGTCACGCCGTGACTACCGCCGTGACCGTCGCTTTTCTTTGCCGAGTGCCGCCTAGGCGCTCGGCAAAGGCTTTGCCGAGCGCCCGATAAAAAACGCTCGGCAAAGGTGGCTTTGCCGAGCATTTCATTGCCGGGAGCCCTTTGCCGAGCGTTGCGCTTGGCAAAGCCTTTGCCGAGCGCAATTCGGCCTTTGCCGAGCGTCTCAGGCGCTAGGCAAAGCCGCAGTCTGCAGTAGTGGCAGATGACTTACAATACGTGATGGAAGACATAACAATGCTCCCTAAAATTATGTCATTGAAACTAAGTGTAGTCAACCGAAGCCATGCTTTTGGAGCTTGTTGTTTCCATCTGCTCAAGATGTGTACCAGTATACAAAGTTTGGCATTTCAGTTTCATGAGGCACCAAACTTGGAGGTAAAGCTCTCTTTGTTTGCTTAATTAGTTTCTAGGAAGTTACAGAAAGCAACATTGCATTTGCATATCATTTGAGTTAAATTTCCTTCTTTCCCCATTCTAGTTGTTGGTTGATACTAGTACTCTGTGCTAGGTTGCTGTTTCATAAACATCTTTTCCTTTATCTTTGAATGGCAAGGCTTTGTTTTACAAGTCTAACAAAGTAGTACACTTTTCTATCAATTGTTATCATTTATAAACGATTACAATCTGTTGACATATATGGAACAGAGGGAGTTGACTAATAGTACAAAATTAGACACCATCTAGAACTCGTGTTAATAAGTGTCATCACTTAAATACTATCAATGTGATGAAAAAAACAGGAAGTTGATTGAGTTGCTGCATAGTTTAGTTCTGACAGGGCAGGTATGGAAGTTATGAACGCCGAGATGTTTTATTGGTAACCTATTTTACAAGTCTAATAAGTTTAATTTGTTTATAGGTCATTGATTGCACAGTATTTAGACTTATGCAAAATTAAAAATATTTATGCTCTATCACTCTTGTGCAAATAAAAACCATATTGCTAAAATCAATTTCCTTCCATCAAATTACCATTGTTATTTTTTATGTGAAAGGATAAAGATGTCGTCTAGAGGAGCAGTCGAGAACTTACAATGGGCGCTGGGTGGTGGGTATAGAGAGCGTTGACACCAGAGTTGGGAGGGGCGACAATGAGTGTACACTTGCATGAAAGTGTGGGCTGGTACAGGCGAGAGCTGGGGAGTTGCACGTGGTTGTGTGGGCGAACAGGGCACTAGAGTAGATGGTGATGAATCAGAGAGGGCTACCACACTTGGCAGTGCGGTCGATGGCGCACCCTAGGCGACTGCCACATGTGGTAGTGTGGTTACGGGGGCGCCTAGGGTAACTGTCGCACATGGCGGTGTGGTCAGTGCAGCGCTTGGGTGACTGCCACATGTGGCAGTGCGGTCCGCAGGGGTGCTGGGTCTCAGTGAGCACGGGCACAGAAGCTGCCGACAATGAACCTATAGGTTACAGAGACCGAGACTCTCTTATGGGCAATGACGTGGTGTCAGCGAAGGCGTGCATAAACTCAAAATCCGCATGGGAGGTTGTGGAAGGCTGCTGCAAATGGAAATGAGGACTCATCAAAGATCACATCACAGGAGATGATGATCTTATTGGAGGTGTTGAGGCAGTGCTATTAGACCTGAGCAAACTGAGCCCGACTTGGCCCAGCCTGTGGGGTCGGCCCAAGCCTAACATGTTTTGGCCCATCCTCGAGCCTTACTGGATGGGGCCTATACACATATTCCGCTGCCCAAAAATCTTTTTCTTGGCCCAAGCCTGACCCGAAATATTTAGTTTAGCTATTTTACACTAGAAATTGCGCGTGCAGTCCGTCCAGACCCGAGCTCAGCCCCGAAAAAATAGGTCTGACTCACCCAGCGGGAAGGTCTTGGGTGGGATTATTTTGGCTCGAAATAGCAGGGCTTTTTTTCAGCTCAGCCCAAGCCCAGGAAGCCCACAAAATGCTCAGGTCTATGCGTTATATGGTGAGCAGAGTAGCTAAGGGAGACACACAAGTTAGAGTGGGGAGTGAGTTTGTGGAGAGCTGTGGCGGAAAAGATGGGGTAACATCGACAGCCACAGATGCACAAATGATAATATGTGGGCAGGGAGCCAAGCAGGGCTTGATGTGGTGTATGGGAGCGCATCGCCTTGGTTGACATAATGTTGAGGAGATTGACATTATTAAGCACCTCGACCTAGTAGCGAGGCGGGAGATATGTCTAGAAGAGGAGGGACCGAACGATGTTGTTGAGTGAACGGGTGACGCATTCAGCCTTCCCATTCTGAGCCGAGGTGTAAGGGCACGACATACGAAGATGAGTGTCATGCATGAGGATTGTGCAGGTGCTGGAGTTGTCAAACTCACGGTCATTATCGCACTTGTTGGCCTTTTGGTGGCGCCAAACTGTGTGAAGACATCAACAAAAAAATTAGATAGGTTGGCGAAGGTGTCGAACTTGAGGCACAGATGAAAAGTCTAAAGGTAGTGAGAGCAATCATCCAGAATGGCCATATAGTATTTAAACCTAGACACGCTAGGAATTGGCGAGGTCCACAAATCATAATGTATGAGATAAAAAAACATGAGAAGCACGAGATGCTGACACAGGGAGTGGAAGACAAACATGACGCCCAAACTGACATGCATGACATGCTGAGGTTCTAATTTCTTTATTACAAGCCACAAGTTTGGATAAGGTCTCAAGGCTAGGGTGACTGAGATGGCGATGCCATAGGGTGGAGGTGGAGGTGTTGGTGAGTAGGGCAATGGGTGCTATTGCACCTGGTGATCACTCTCCAAGACTGTGGATCCTTCATAGAACAACTAGCAGGGTCAAATTCAATAGAACAATTATTGTCAACAGTGAAATAGGCACCAAAATACTCTACTAGTACTACTAATGTGTTTCTGATTTTAATTTCAGAAGGAAATCAACACCAGAAACTTAAACTATGTGTCTACAATCTGCACACACATGATCTTACAGAAGTAGTTTCCTAGACAAATCATTTCAAATTACCAATTTTTACTGAACTATCTTCCCTATCCATTTCTTTAAAAATAATCAAAATGAGGAAACTACTTCTTGATATCTACAGTGTGCTCCACCCACTCCTTTGTATCATTCCAAGCATGTGTACCACGTATACGATCGATGTTTTTGGCCTCTCAATGCTTGCAAGCTATTTATTCTACAATGATATCCTCATAAAAATCACATGAGCTACCTCAATCTATAAGCACTACAAAACAACATAATCATGTACCGCTGCACATGGAGTCTACTACAACAAAAGTGGATCAAACAAACATGGATTTGAGAGAGATGGAAGATGAAGATGACGATACGTGGGACAAGACAACACAGTGGTTGCCGATGGTGAAGTGTTTGTGTGCTCCTTGCCATCTCCTGCTTCCTCTACTTCTCCTCCGTGCAAGGATCTTTGACTAGAGAAAGAAATGTATCTAGGTTTATGAGAGAAATTTTGCTTTGAGTAGTTTGGGGAGAAATAGAGGAAGGAGGAGAGAGATGATGATCCAACACCTTGTGATGCTGATTTCTTTGATTTTTTTTTCCAAAGGTGCCTCTAGTACCATGTCTAGTTGTAGTTGTAGATTCCAAGCAATACCTATGGTGTTCCAACAGCTTTGGCTAAATGGGCACCTAAGGAAAAGCTGGATGACTGTTTCCTCCACACCTGCATTGTAGAGAACACAAGTGTAGTCATCTAGGTGTCTATTTTTCTTCTCATAAGATTCCTGGTGTTTAGCCTGTCCCTTAGCAGAAGCCAGAAAAAGAATTTGTGTTTCCCTAAATTGCTAGATTCCCAGAGCCATTTGAATAGAGGAGATGCTTGATGCACTCCATAAAACCTTGTATGATTTGCTTGGAGTGGAAGGGCTTGGGCCCCAAATATAGCCCCAACTGTCTTTGGCCTCTTCATTTGTGTCTAGATTGACTAGAAGGTCCATGAGTTCATTCAGTTACTATGCTCAAAAGCTTGAGGAGATATGGGGAAACTGAAGAGAGCAGATGTTGGTCGTTCCATAAAGAACTTGAAGCTATAGTTAGGTTTCTTAGCAAAAGAGAAAAAGCTGAGGGTAGATACTCTTGATGGTGTTTGTCTCCCAAGGGTCTTCCTTGAAAAGCATAGTCTCCTTTGTTCACTGAGCAGTGTGCTATATTAAAGAAATTAGTCTTCAATTTAAGAACATCTTTCCACTAGAAAGAACCTGAGGGATTCTTGGCATGGGAGAAATATTGTTTGAAGAATAAAGAGTACTCCAAGTGAGGGTGACCCAAGGTATGTTGGCCTAATTCTAGAACTTGTCTAAGAACTTTAGGAGGAGGGCACTGTTTTCATATTGTAGACAAATGATCCCTAGTCCTTGCCCCCTTCCTCCTTCGGTCTACAGGCAGTCTCCCAAATAGCAAGGCATGGTCCAACTCGATGAATTTTAACACCACTCCAGAGTGCATATTTTCTATATTTTTCAATTTGGTCTATGACCCTAGGAGGTAGCTTGAGTATGCACATGTAGGTGGGCATAGAAGAGAAGACTGAATTTACCAAGATTGTTAGTCTACCATGGTAGGACAGGAACCTGCTGATACCTATCAATCTGTTCTCAATTTTGTTTAGGAGTGGACTGAAATCCTAAAAAGAAGGTCGAGTAGTCTCAAGGGGTAGACCTAATCAGGTGAAGGGCCTAGATCCAGTGGAGCACCCAAAAGTTCTAGCAAGGTGCAAGCATTTATCAATTGATAGATTAATGGGGACCAAAAAGGACTTTTTGAAGTAGACATGGAGACCAGATGAGTCAGAGACGGATCTTAGAAGGCATTTGAGATTGAATAATTGTCTGCCATTAGCTGGGAGAATGAGAAGGGTGTCATCTACATATTGGATGATTGGAAAGTCACCACCAAAATGATCTCCCAGGGGGTGTTTGAGAAGGCCCATGTGTGCAGCTTTATTAGTTATGCTTTGGAGAAGGTCAGCTGCAAGGACAAAGAGAAGAGGAGATAGGGTATCTCCTTGCCTGACACCACTTTTGCATGGAAAGGTAGAACTAGGTAAACCATTGAGGAGGATGGAGGAGGTCCCGGACTCTAGGATGCTTTGAATCCAACTAATCCACTTGGAAGGGAAACCTTTGTGTTGTAGCACTTGTAGTATCACTTGGTGTTCTAGTTTGTCAAAAGCTTTCTCAAAGTCAAGTTTGAGGATTACAATTTCTCTCTTAGAGTGGTGGCACAAGTGTAGAAACTGATAGGCCCAGACAAGACAGTCATGGATGGTCCTCCCCCTAATAAAACCATACTAATTCTAATGCACCAGGGATTGAATCACTAACTATAATATGACAGAGGATGCTTAGTGATGCTCCTAAGAGAGTAATTGAATAGAGAGATAGGTCTATAGTCATCAACTGTTGATGGTTGTTGCTTACATTTTGATGGAATAAATGCTATCTAAGCACATTCCTAAAACAATGAGACCATTGATATGCATCTGACCATGTCTATTTCCACTTTGGCATATTGGCTTGTGATTTATTCATCCTATTGATAATTTACTTCTTAATGCTTCAACTTGATCAATATCAATGCATAGTGATTTTCCAAGTCTTTATCCATTATCGACTCATTCTTCAAACTTGATCAATACCAATCTATTATCAATCACTTCTCATGCAAAGCAAGACAATATTGAGACCAAACCATATCCAATACTCTCTCTTTTTGCTTATCAAATATTTTTGCTTTTTCATTTGAGATATGATGTGAGTTTCATATGAACATTTATAATGAGACCTATTCACAAACTCATTAGCCCTTTAATTGTTATTATTCAACCACCAAAACTAACTAGGGGCCTATATGCACTTTCATTATAGAAATTTATTGATAGTATAACTACCTACGTAGGAATTTGTATATTTGTTTTACTTATTATTTCCATCCAGATTGTGTTTGCCAATATATCTAACAGTAATAGTCTGCTCTTAGGTACAATATTTTTGTCCCTCAGGCTGTCTTTGTGAGCAACCAACCGAGTGGAAGACTGAGAAGCTCACTTTGATGCACCTTGAAGAAGTAGTAATCATTAACACAAATGGAACTGACCATGAAATTGCTATTTTTAAATGGCTATTCGATTGGGCAGTCAAGCTAAAAAGGTTGAGATTAAAGTATCGTTCAAAGGATGAAAGCAAGGTCAATGAAGTGCATCAAAAGTTGCAAAGATTTGCTAGGCCAGAAACATGCATAACTTTGGAAGAATTGCCCAAGTAATAGGCTATGCCTACTCAAACCAAATGTCCTAGACACCGGACTGTTATTCGAACCTTTCATTATCTTTAATGTTTGTCAGATCATGGAACTAACTACTGTTGAATAATTGTTGTGTTTATCAATAGTTAGTTGCTAGTTGGTTAGGTGCCTGGTTGTGTTAGCAAGCAGTGTGCCCATTGAGCTCTAATGTGTGTGTATTTGCATGAGAGTGCGTCTAGTGCACTGCGATTCTGACGCTTGGGATGGCAAGTGTCGAGGACTTGTGGTGCATGTAACTCGGTTCATCAAGGCTGAGTATTTCGGTTGTAATGGTTGATATTTATTTTAAACATCGAGACAAGAAAAGCTACCAAGTTTTGCAGCATAACAGTTGAGTGCACATGTGTTCATTCCATTATGTTCGTGCGTGTGATTTCGAGTTCACTAATGGCTTTGTCATGCCATCTCTTTAGTGAATCCTGACTAGTAGTATCAAGCCTCACCAGTTATGGAATCCATCATCTATTGCTACTACTGGTGGAATCGTGATTGAGCGATCGAGTGGGCACTAATGATAGAACCACAAAATTCATTAGGTAAGAAATTAGCAATCACCGGTGATGGCAAGGATAGCAATAACTCATCATCCAGTGCATGACTAGTGAGATTGATGTTTCTAGGGAGCTACTTAATCCTTTTCAGATCCAACTACTAAAAATGGTTGCCGCTAATAAAGGTCAAGCTCCAAGCAAGAGGGCTTTGGACATCATCGAGAAGGGCAATGTAGATCGAGTTCACGAATGACCAAATGGCATTGGAGTTGTTGGGAGGGGCTTCTCTCAAGAGCTAGGTGGTTCATGGTTACCAAGAAGCTGATGCATGAGGCCTCGGATGTCACAATAAAGATCCAGTGCTTGTGTGCGAACCATGTCTAGACGAGTGCATAATTGTGGGACAAGGAGTTCTGGACAATCCGTTCAAGGGGTGAGTTCGTTGTTGACTTCTCGATACGTCAGGGCAGGCTTGTCATGAACTTTGAAAGCCCTAGTTTGGTTTTGGTAATTGAGTGACAACTAGTGCACTAATGTTTTTAATGGAGATGATTGAGCTAGGCCCACACAAGGAGTTGAGCAGGGCCAGGAGCATGGTGAAAGTTATCATGACCACGATGCAAGTCCTCAACTTTGGAGAGAAGGGAAAGAAATGGAGTTAGGAGCAAGCCTGAAGGCAAAGGTATATCAATAGAACTTTGTTTTTGTCAACCAATGTGCAATAGAGTGCATGGTCGGGTTTAGGATAGATAGTTGTACTATTAAGAGGGAAACTCTAAAACAGTTATGGTTGTTTAGTGCCACTTGGTGATATGCATGTGCATTAGACATAGTGATGTGGTGAGGAAGAAAGTGAAAATGCTTTGAAAATGTTTGAAAAAGCTAACTCATGTGCTTAAGGTGTTTGTGGTCCTTTGGGACACATCTGGAGTTAGCACATTTGAAAAGATGTTTGAGAAAAGGGCCTAGTACAAGGTTTTTACACTCTTCGGTCTGATGCCCCTTGAGGGGAAGCTCCAGATTTGTCTAAATAGGCCATCAGATTTATCTAGTGATGCCAACGTCAAGGCACCAGGGAAAGCACTCTAGATGGGGCGTGGCAGCTACTGGTGAGGTTTGGGAGTTTTGAAAAGGAATCTCCAATGACCCCAACAGATAAATGTAGTGCCGCTAGATTTCTTCAGTGCACCTCTCCTGTGCTATTCAAAATGTGTTTCTTCACGTCCAATTGTCCGAGCTTCTTTTCCTTGATCTCTTGAGCTTCTTGCTTATCTTCTAGAGTCTTCAATAGTCCACTTTGATCTTCCTTGTGGCGTTGATTCCTTGATCTTTGCTATAGCTTAGCTCAAGTCCATCTTTGCATTCTTAGGACTAACATAGCTTTATACTTAACAAGTGTTGTTAGTCGTAAAGGTTATGTTATTAATCAATCATCACCAAAATCAGTATGCCCTTGCTAGGGTCCATGTTTCTTACATCATGATTTTTGAATTCTAATGGTTCTAGTAGACAGTAAGAACTATATACCAATGTAGTCATATTTCTTATTTTGTACACAAATTTGTTCTAGGGCACTCAACAAAGGCGGAATTTTTTATTTTAATGAAGTTGTGATAATTTGTCGTAGGACACCATAATGATTATGTTATTAATTTTTTTAGACATAGATAGAAGAGGAGCATAAGTATTTTTTGCCCATATCTTCGTCGTCTTGCTATGGCTAAAGATTGTACAATAGCACGGGAGTCTCCTGCAGAGGGGGAATCAGCAAGTGTTGCAACTATCGATGGGACTTGGAGCTAGGGCTAGAATGAAAGCATAGTGATGTGGAGATCCAAATCGGTAGAGAGGAGCGTGTCATAGAGCAGGTGGCAGGCGAGGCCATCAGTAATGCTGCTTGCCAGGGTGCACCAGAGAGCACCGTGTAGGCCGTGGATGAGTGGATGAGCACGCATGTTGGTCCGTCAGTGTCGGTCACCACCACAACATTGTGAAAGGCCATGGCAGGCAGGATGGTGGAGATCACTAGGATGCAGGACCACGCCTGCGAGATGGACTCCCACCATAACGGGGTGAGGTAAGAAGCCGAGGCGAATGTGGAACTAGATGGCAAGGCGGTGCCCACGCCGCTAGAGGATTGGAAGGGAGGCATCACAACGATGGCAGCAGAGAAACCGAGAATGGGAGCAAGAAGAACACATTGAACTTATATACTGTCGAATGTCCCTAGGCTGGGTTCAATCATGCAAAGGCTGAGGAATATCCAAAATGTCAATCAAAATCTTTTAGCTTAGATTATAGGCTTTTTTTTTATCTTAGATCGTGGACTTTAAAAAATTTTCAACTTAAAACCACCAATGTGGAATTTGGTGGTCATCTGATTTTCGATTTTAAATTTCAAATATTAAATACAATTCCAAGCCTAAGTTGTACCAAGATGGCTTTCAAATAAAAAAATACAACTAAATGTTCATATTTGTTAGAGTTTATTTTTAAATATGAACTAGAAATGGCTAGTAAAAAGATCAACTAAAAGGTACAAATAATAAAGTAGTTCTTTTGCAAAAAAAAAAGGTACAAGGTATTGAGAGAGGTTATTTTATACATTGGTGAAAAATAGCCTTGTAGATCGTCCAGTGAGTGATGGGCCTGATAGCGGTTCGTTTGGACAGTTGGCCCAGCAACGCATAACCCTAGATACTTCACTGCCACTCCGATCCAATCCGTGCCTCCACCACTGCGCTCCAGCGCCGCCCCAGCCCCCAGTCGCCTCCTCCACTCCGCTCCGCTCCAGCGCGGCGGCGACCATGGAGGAGCAGCAGTTTCTCACGAGCATGGGTGTTAGCGTGAGCAACATGCGGAGCCACCTCCAGCGCGCCTGCGCGGACGTCGACGTTCCCGACCCGGTGATGCTGGGCGCGGCCATGTTTCTCACGTCTGCGTACGACGCCATCCCCAACCCACCCGTGTCTCCCGCCGCGCCGCTCGCCTCCGCCGTCGCCGCGCGGGCCCCAGCCGACGGCGTCGACCGCATCAGCCTCCTCCCCGACGCGCTGCTCCGGAACGTCGTGTCGCGCCTCCCCGCCAAGGACGCCGCGCGCACCGCCGCGCTCGCCACGCGCTGGCGCGGCCTCTGGCGCTCCGTGCCGCTCGCCGTCGTCGACGCCCACATCCTCCCGCGCTGGATCTCGGCCGACCACATGATGCCCGGAGGCGAAGACGCCCTGTCCAGGGTCGTCGCCGTGGCGGCGTCCCGCGTCCTGGACGCGCACCCGGGCCCCTTCCGCTGCGTCCACCTCACCCGCTGCCACATGGCGTCGCACCAGGCCGAGATCGAGCGCTGGCTGGAGCTCCTCGCCGCCAAGGGCGTCCAAGAGCTCGTCTTTATCAACCGCCCGTGGCCGCTCGACCACCCCCTACCACGCGGGCTCTTCGGCTGCACCTCCGTTACCCGGCTGCACCTCGGCTTGTGCAGGGTCCCCAGCACCGCCGGGCTCCCGCGCGCCACACGCTTCCCCCACCTCCAGGAGCTTGTCCTCAGTACGGTCGTCATCGAGGAACGAGACCTCCACTTCCTGATCGACCGGAGCCCTGTCCTGGAGGTCCTCACCATCACCACAAACCTGACAGGGAAGGCTCGAGTCCGGCTGATCAGCCGCAGCCTGCGCTGCGTGCAGGTGAGCATGTCTGCCCAAGTGGACATCACTGTGGTGGACGCTCCTCGTCTGGAGAGGCTGCTCATGTGGATGTTATCACCTGCCATAACCGGCAAGAGATGCTCAAGGATCAAGATTGGCCACGCACCCAACCTGTGCATGCTGGGACATTGCCAGCCGGGATTCGAACTGGAGATTGGCAACACCATCCTCAAGGTCCTAGTTTCAGCTTTAGCTTGTATATTTGTGTCAATAGAGTGTGCCATTGTTTGTTCTGATCTAAATTTCTGCTCCGGTGCTTTTTGTTTGCACATTCTGCATTGCAGGTGGGTACTAAAATGACCCCAAGCACCATGGTCCCAAGCGTCAAGATCTTGGCTCTGGAGGTGGGATTTGAAGTCCACAATGAAGTCAAAATGATGCCTTGCTTTCTCAAATGTTTTCCCAACGTGGAGACGCTCCATGTCTTTGTAAGACTTGCCAGCCCCATCTCGTTTATTTGGCATCTAGCATCAATAGCAACCACGTCAGCTTGCTAGCTTGTCTTTAATAGGTTCTAGTTGTATAACTATTGACTCAGAACAATAGCTATCTGACCTATGTATGCTTTGATTTGATCTGATTGCAGTCAGTGAATGATGACTCCAGTGGCAAGGTTGATCCCAAGTTCTGGAAGGGGAAGGAGGCTGGCTGTATTGATTGCGTCCAGAGGCATGTGAAGAAATTTGTCTTCCAAGAGTTTCGGGGTAAGAGAAGTGAGCTAGCATTCCTCAAGTTCATTGCTGAGAGAGCGCAGGTGCTGGAGAAGATGGTGGTCATGGCGGCCTCGAAATGTTTTTCCTCAGCAGATGCTATCAATGCCAAGCTGAAGCCTCTGACTTCTGCAATATGGGCCAGTAAAGACTGTAAACTGATTGTCTTCAAGAGTTCATCCTCTGATGGGGCATCCCCTGCTTGGTCTTCCAAAATAGCATCTAATTTTTCATGTAGTGACCCTTTTGATCTTCTGACCGCTAATGCTGAACTCTACAGTGGTGCTTCTGTGCTTCAACATTCCAACACTCTCTGAGTGTGCAGCCAACAACATGCAAGCTAAGCCAATGAAGATCAGGAAGGTTTCTGCTAGTATGATCGATGTAGGTGTTGAAATTAATTAACAGCACTATTTCTCTTGCAAAAGCCTACTGTTGCCTTGAATTCTTTCTATCTGTGTGACATCAGCTTATATCTGCAGTTTATTCTGATTTCTATAGCAACATGAGGCCTTTTTTTTGGATACTACTTTCAGTTCTGGATGTTTTTATCTATGAACCATTTTCCTGGTTCATTCTACAGTGATTTTTTTCATGATCATGTTGTGGTCTTGTGATACCGATGCTAAATCTTTATTCTTCTACTTTCAAGTGCATAAAATTTGTGGACCTGCTTAACCAGTTGCCAAGCCATTTTTATTCCTTTTGCAGTTTTGCTTTGCATTTAATATTTAACCTCGAGTCAAACATTTTGGTTTGCCGTTGTGCAAAGTGCTAATGAGTAACGTACTAACGAGTACTGTGTTATTATTCATAACCTCAGGGCCTGGTCTGTGAGTTTTTCTGTTCAAGACTGTCAAGTCCTAAGACTTTCAGATAAGATGTACAAGCTTCAAATTGAGTTCATGTGACATTCAGAAGGTTGTAGGTGACGATCAAAACTTCCAGTTGAGATGAACTGGGGAACTTTCAGATGCTTGACGGGACACTGAAAGACAATTTGGAAGTCACTGAGATTTTTAATTTTAACTTGATGAATAGCAATTCAAGAACCGTGTACCACTCTAGTCATTTTTCTTTTCCTTTTCCTTTTTCTCTAACACATCGTTTATATATACTGCCGTATGCCCCTGGCCTGGCCGCAAGGCTGCTGGGTCCATCCGTTTGTTTTCTCTAGCTGCCCGAACCATGTCTAATCACTTACAATTTTCATTTCAAGCCAATGATTCAATTGAGTTCCAAGAGTTTCAGCTGAAAGCTTAGAATTTTTATGCAAGATGCAGAATCGTTCAACTTCAAATCAAGAGCTACTTATGGAGGTAAAACTCTTTTTGCCGCGGATCATGGACTTCCAAAATAACTTGAAACCACCAAAGTGGAATTTTTTGGTTAAGTGATTTTTTTAATTTCAATTTCAAATCTCTTACTACGATTCTTGAACCAAAAGAGGGCCGGCGAGTGTGGCCACGTCATCGGCTTTCCCCGACCGTTGGATCGGGCTCACGAACGGCTCAGATCGTGCGAGTCCCGGTCTTTTTACAAAAAGGTCCTCGAACTTCAGTCGAATCAATCCGCAGTCCATGCCTCTTTCCCCCGTCTCTTCCCTTCCCCTCCCTCCCTCTTCCTCCCGATCCTTCCAGAAGCGGACAGGGCGGCGGCGCGGGCAGCCCCCGCTGGTGCCCGTCCCTCGGTGCGGCGGCGACCCTCCTCCTCTCCCCATCCTCCGTGCCAGTTTCGCTTGCTCTCTCGCTCTCCTCGCGCGGGCTGGGCAACCGGCGTTGTAGCGCGTGGTGTGCGCCCCCTCCTCCCGACACGGTGGTGCAGGGTCGACGCGCCAGCGCCGGGGCAAGTGCGCCCCCTGCTGGCGGCGCCGGGCGAGCGCCCTCCCCTGCCCTCGGCGACGCCGCGCTCGGGAGCGCCACCGTCGCTCCCCGGTGAGGTCACCGCCTCCGAGCTCCGCGGCCGCCTCTCCCGCCCACGTGCTGGCACGTCGGCGGGTTTCGGCCATTCCTCGCTGGCGGCCGCGGCTCGGCTCGGCGGCCCGGTTTGCTAGTACCTCACCCCCTCCTACTCCCTCTCTGCCTCCACCTTCCCTTTGCATAGGTCGGCCGTCACTGCTGCCTACACTGCTTCTCCGGGTTCCGCCCGCCGGTGTGGCGGCCTGGCCAGGCCCCTGTTGCGGCTGTCCCGGCGCAGCGGCTACAGCCGCGGGCAAGCCGAGCGCGGCCCTGCAGCCGGATGCGGCCACCACAGCGGCCCTGCAGGCGCCTCACTGTGTCTCGCGCCGCCGCGGCGGCCTTCCGCTCCGCGCGTGCGGTCGGCGCCGTAGCCACAGCGACCCGCCACTTAGGCTCACGCTCACGGGCCAATCCTCCCAGCCTCTTCGCGCACGCCGCCAACTACGCGCACTTGCCGGACGTGGAGTCGGAGGAAGCCGTGTCGGCCTTGTACGAGCGCTGGCGCAGGGCTTTCAACAAGGAGCATGACCACGCCGAGATGACTTCAGGCCACTCCCACCATACCTTTGCAGGCCCTTGGGCATGTGCAGTTCCTGTGAGGACGGGGGCGTTGGTAAGCTCTCTTACACGCACACACGCATACACTCAGTCTCTACCTATCGCATCTGGTTATTTGTTTATTTCTTCTCTCTTACTATGCACACCATGTGTTTGATAAAATCCCTGTAAAGAGATTATGGAGCCAGCTACATCTAGGATTATTTGAGAGTAAATCCCATAATATTCTCTATCCCTATTCCTCTTGGGTTGGCTATTTATTTTCTAAAAATAAATCCAATTTAGCACTGCTTATGTGTAGCAAAGTTCATTTGATGCTAGATGTTCTCCTGAATCATGCTAAAGGTACCTGAGTTATAATGCCCAACTCAGCTCTAATAACTATCAAAGCCGAGAAAAATGGGTCATATCAATGAAAAAAAAAGTGTTTTACTTGAGCAATTTAATACAACCATGTTTGGCTCTGCTGAAAGCTTTGAATTTAAACTCAAACAGTATATAATATTTGCCTTATATACTATTTCAGACATTCTGTTCCATTGCAACATCCTGACTCTGAAGTCTGAACTATAAGGCAGGCAAAAAAATGCAAGTCTATACCTCCATCTTTGTTCTGCTATATGCCTATATTTTGTGCTGATTGCTAAAGCTCTCCACATAATTTTCTCAACTCATCGACTTCTCCTAATTTGGATTTTAGCTGCGCTACTATCTCTCTCCTTCTGTAAATGATTTGGCTAATCTGTGTAGTTAAATTTTTTTACTTTGTTTTAAAAGCTTCAGAACTGCAGCCACTGCCCACTGCTATAGCGTAGGCATGATCCTTTTGTTTTCTACAACTACAGGCACGCGAACAGTTCGTATAGGGATACATACCAAAAATTTCCTTCTCAGCAGTAGAAGTAGAGAAACAGTAAGAGACACTTTTTTAAATTTGTTATCTCTATATAAGAAAAAAAGGTGCACCAAGACCTACCAAAATTTAACCAATTGGAACTCATTTCATATTTATTTAAAACCTTCCAATATGCTAAACTAACAATTAAAAAAATAACAAGTTAAAATAAAAATAGTACCTCTGCCTGCAGTTCCCTGTATCATGGTTATCCTATTCTCCAATCTCCATAGTTCCGAAACTTAGTATAGAGATACATACCCCAAAAGAGCACGTTCTGATTTTTGCCGTTTTACACAACCTAAACAAAAGGCAGAATTGGAAGAGAAGAATTCTGTAGCCATTGCATATGCTGCAGTCATTATAGGAGTATTGCAGGCTGGCCCAGACACAGACAGGGCGCGGGCTTTCTGGGTGACCTCCGCTGGTCGCAATGGCTGCCGCTGCTACCAGCAGCCGGCTGGTCCCGGCGGTCCTCTGCACTGCCCTCTGCTCATGCGTAGTTGTGCCCCCCTGCTCCGTTTGCTTGTTAGCACCTTCCAAAGTGAAGCAAGATCGTTTCTCTCCACTTTGTTGCTCCCATTGTGGTCTCCTCTATTTCCCTCTTTTCATCCGTACTGCAAGGTGACGGATTCATTTCAATCTCCATCCCCATCTCTCCATGTATTACATACTGATGCACGTATGAATCCATATTAATTTAGCATATCCGTCGATCTGGGAATGGATATAAATACATGCTGTGCTACATTTCTTCCTCCCTGAACTTGCTTGGCCTTCATACAGTAACCTTAAAAAAACGAAGTTACCTCCTTTGGCACATTATGTTTCTGATCTCTTAATTTCATTTTCTGTGTATGGATCTCTTTTTCATTATACATGGGGTTGGTGTTCGGCCAAAAAAAAAATTCTAAATGCATTGTGCTACTGTTATAATCTTTTCAGTATATATAGGTGTGTGCCATTGCTGATGCTGTACCTATCCCAATTTCAGCACATAAACAAGAAATGTGACACACCATTGGATGCTGTCTTCCATAATTTAGAAGTGAGTACATGGTGCATTTCCGTTTTCTCTATCATGCAAAATGTCACAGATATTGCTTACAAGCTACTTTTCAAATCGTTATTTAACCTGATTCAGTAGGACCATGTCACACAGAAGAAACAAGAAGAACCCATGATGATTGATCAACGAGGGAATCATGAGGGAGGGCGTAGACAGCTCAAATCCGCTATGTCAACATATTGGAGATAAGTAAAAGTAATTATTCTCTAGATTATCAGTTGTCAACAATACCTGACTGCGCAGTTTACACAGTGTGGCTTCATGCTTCTGTTAGGTGTTTGCATCGATTGACATTAAAGAGAAGTAAGCCTTGCCTATATGGCTGCAGTTTATATTAATGTCAAGGAAGTAATTTCTCTTTTAAAAATATGTTAGCCTTGCGAATGCTATCTAATTCTTTGTATACATGCGTTTAACTGAATGTTGTTCCCTTTCTAATCCTATGTATACATGTTTCCATCCTCTAAAGTCTCATTGAATTGTCAGGCAACGACTCATTTTATCTCCAGGTAAATCATTAATTTTTTCAGCTTTGCCATACTTAACTACCAGTTTGCTTATTGCATCGCGTTTTCCCCTCTACAACATTGAATTGCTCTGTATTGCTTCATGATCAACCAAACTGTGCCTATTTTGAGGCTGACAAACACCAATCTGCATTTTTTTCCAACTGGATTTGCCACGGCCAGAGTTAGAACCATAGAGCAGCTACATCTTTTGCAACACAACAAGATACGTGTCATATTTAACAAACACCAGATTTACACCTACAATGATCTGCTTATGTTTCTGTCCCAAGCCACTTGATCATCTCCATTTGTTGACATACCCATGCACTTTCAAAATTAGAACTTCAGTCTTCACTATTTTGGAAGTGCTCTTTCAACCAGTTTCAGTTGCACTTCATCATTTGGCTTATTTTATAACGATGTGCAACTTTCTTCAATTGTCCAATTCGTCTGTCCTGTCCGAAATGATAGCAATTTTTGTCCACTCCAACTGACAAGGCCCTCATAGCCCAAGTGAAAATAATAAACCAGTTCATGTGTCTTTTTCTTTATGCATTCTATCAGATAGATCTGTAATTCTTAAGTCACATGACAGATAGCACTCCCTTACATTATTCTCAAAATAACATTACTGTTAACTATGATTTCGCTGTTGCCCAAAGGAACAGGTATACACTTCCTTGCTCTAGCTTTCAGAGGGGATCGAATTGTTTAATTCTACATTTAAATTGTTTCAGCACGTGGATGCGCTGCAAAAGCTGACTACCACAAGCTTGGCGATGTTTCGATACAACACTTACTATGCCTTGGGACAATGTGATGATACAAAACAACCAAGGTTAGTACCCTGCCCTGCTCATGCGTTGATCAACCTCACAATGTAGTATCAGTTACTTCGTTCCTGCTAATTGCAGATTCAAAGATTCAAAACTAAACAACCTTGATGTCTTCTATGCAACAAAAATATGAATTGCCACTAATCTAGCTAAAGTTATATGCGATTTCAAGATAAGTCTACTTTTAATTACATAGAGCAAGATATGTATTCTTTCAGATTGCTCTGGAATGTCTGATATGATAAGCAATATTCTTATATTCTGATACCCGCTGCTTTCCCATTGTTTTTTTTATTGCAACAGGCTTGTTACATATCATCAAGTGCTGCAGACGGCCCACACACTGGCCATAAGCGGCAACGCCGCGAGCATTTCTAGCATAAAACGATTATGTGACCAAGTAGGATTCAGACGGGTGGGAGGATGGTGGCGGCAGCCGTGTCGAGAAAGCAGAGCGTAGAGTAGAGGTCCATGCGCTCTCGGAGTTATCACAATGAATAGCTGCCAAAGGCCCAGCCCAATCGCTCCTCGCCTCTTCGAGCAAACGTGTGCTACGCTGCGCATGAAGGCAGTGAACTAGGGCGCGGAACACGGAAGGCACCATGGCATGGATGCAGGGGTGGAGAACGTTGTTAGGGGATAGCGCACCAGTCATCGTCCATCACCCTGTCCTTGTCACCTACTGGTATGGGGCTGGGTGGAGCGAGGTAGTAGATGAGGGAAAGGGTGGCACAAACGTGCAATTGGATGGAGGGTCCACTAGTGGATGACAATGAAAAATCAGGGCGTTCGGCTGACCAGGACCGGAGCAGTGTGCCGGCGTAGGGAGGCATTCCGAAATCAAATGCTTGTTTTGTCCGTTTGTTCCATTTCCCCACCTGCCCGAATCATTCTAGCCACTTGAAAAGTATCTTTCCATGTTAACCCTCAATTGACATGGCTTCTCGACCGGCTTTAGGAGTTGTTTGAAGCCATTTTCTGCTAAACGAAGTAAAGTGAAACGGCTTCACTAGTAAAGCCCCTAAAAATATGCTCTCACCTAAGTTTGGTTGGGACGGAGAAAAAAAGTGGCTTCACCTGACTTCTTCCCCAGCCCCTTCACCCACTGCCCTTGGCACTCTAGGAAGTTACACCACCTGCCATCATAGGCGGAGCTCCCCATGCGGCACCTACCGCCGGTGGGAAGCCCCTACTACCCCTCCCTTCTTCCTCAGTCCTCAACTTACCAGGCGTCGAGCGAGCGGCGTCTGGCCACGCGATTTTGAAAGAGGGATGCGAGTATGAGACGCAAGTGTAGGCCAAAGGCCTAATAGGAGAGAACCCGTCACTCCATCAGCCCAACAAAGGCAAAGCAAGAATCCACCGCATCAAAAATCACCGGCCGCCGACCCTAGCTCTCGACCTCTCGTTTGTCGACCCTCGAGTCTCGATCCCCAATCCCTCGAAGCTGACATGGGAACGCCCGATGCCGCCGCTCGACGCCCTAGCTGCAGCTCGCCGATAACCGGAGCCCCTGCCGTGGTGCCACCGGCCGACTACCGACGCCCCTTGGCGGCTGGGCCCTTGTTGGCTTGATGCTAGCTGCCGGCCGCCTGGGCCCCCTGCTAGCTGTTGGTTGACGCTCAGGGCTCAGGCGCTCATCGCAGGCGCAGGGCCTGCTGCTAGCTGCCGGCCGCCGGCGCCCCTTGCTGGCTGCCTACTTTGCTGCTGCTGCGTGCTGTTGACTAACCTAGGCCACCTAGAATTATTAGTTGTTCTTTAATACTACTAGATTAGTAGTCCAGTGTCCAGTGCTATGTCTCCTCGTTGCTGTGTGCTGTTTTAATTTATTAACACATGCTCATTTGTTCTTCAAATTTACAGGTATTTTAGCTCTTGGATAGTTAGATTTTAGACTCTTGTTTAATTTGGTGTTTGTTGGATTACTATATTTTATTAAGGTGCTATTGACTGCTTATCATCTAATGAAAAGTACCATTTTCAATGAATCTTTAAATTTACCGTATATTGGATATTCATGTGCATCCATATGACGTCATTAAAAAAATTATGTTCTTAGTTCGCCCCCACCTAAATTTTCGTCTCAGCTCTGCCACTGCCTGCCATCCAGAAAAGGTTCCCCAGAAAAATATCTTCTGTTTCTCTTCCCTCCATCTGCGTTGAGTTCCGAGAGTTCTAGTTAATATTCAAGACTATTTTTTGGCAAGATCCAAGATATTTCAACAATTGAGAATGAAAGCTTTTAGTTCAGGTTAACTACATCTTGTCTCAAATCATTTCAACTTGAAAAAACCGCCAATATGGGATTTGATAGTCATCAGAATACAATTCCGAGTATAAGGTTTACCAAGATGGCGTTTAAAAGTTTACCAAGACTGCTTTCCAAATAAAAACGTCTAAGGTTTACCAAGATGGCTTTCCAAATCAAAACATATGACTCTAATATCTATATTCAGTTGAATTTTAATTTGAAGATGAGCTAACCATGGCTAGTAAAAAAATTACAAAGTCAGCTAATAATAATGGGTCTATATCGGCGGCAGGTGATTGACTCGCGCCTGCTCCTCGTCCTCGCCCCCCCTCCTCGCCTCCTCCTCGTCCTCCTCGCCCTCGCGCCCCATCCCCACCTGCCTCGCCGGTGGCCGCGCCCTCCACCTCATCCACGCACCCGCCGTGGCGCGCTGGGGTTTTGCCGGAGCTCTGTGGTCGTGGAGCTCCGGCGAAACCCTAGCGCGCCCACGACGGCCACCTTCTTTCCCTCCTCCCTCCTTGCGCGGTGAGCTTCAGCCACGGAGCTCCCCCGCCCTGACCTAGCCCGTCCACCTCCACCGCCGCCAGGGCCCCTAAACTGCTCTGTTGCCGTCCCCACGGTCCGACCGACTGAAAGTCCTATGTTTGGTGTTGGTAATTAGTGACAATGCCTAAGTACTAATCCTATGCCTAAGTTGTATGTAGCATATGAGGATTAGTACATTCCAAGGTTGGTGGCAAGATGGACATGGTGATCATGATGGCCACACTTGGATTTGGATGCAACCCTACGTGATCAAGGCAAAGGTATATGCTTAAGGGTTGTGTTTTAGTAACCAAGACACCTAGTGGGTGTGGTTACATTATAGGATAGATAGCCGTACTATAAAGAGGGGAATGACGCGGCTATTGAACTCCTAAGTGCCTCTAGGTGTGCATTTCATGATCATATGCATTTGGATAGAACTAATAACGCCTCGAAAAATGATTGTGAAAATGCTAACACACATGCACATGGTGTTGATCACTTGGTGGTGTTAGCACATTTGCGATGGCGTTGGAGTTTGAGCGGTAGAGAGGGTTTGGGTCTCTCTCTCCCTCCCGCCGAGCTTGCGAGGCGGGATTCGGCGCTTTTTAGAGAAATGAAATGTCTATTTTCTACTACGCCGAAAGTCGGAAATCAAACGGAAAAGAAACGGAAGCGAACGGAGGTCACAGTGGTGACCGGACGCTGCACCGGACGCTGCACCGGACGCGGTCACTGTTTGACCGGACGCGTCCGGTCAGCGTCCAGTGACTGCGCGAATTTCTGTTGTTCGATCGGACGCGAGGCGCGTCCGGTCACAGGCGACCGGACGCGTCCGGTCGTCCAGGGTGCTTACTGGACTCCGACCGGATGCGGTCACTGTGGCGTCCGGTCAGTTCTTCGGCGCGTCCGGTCGTTGGTTTGTTTTGCGCGACTCGGTGTTGACCGGCGCGTCCGGTCAGTCTCGGGACCGGCGCGTCCGGTCGTGACCAGCGCGTCCGGTCGTTGCGACCGGCGCGTCCGGTCAGTGGTTCGCGAAATAGCCGTTGAGCGACCGGCGCGTCCGGTCGTTGCGACCGGCGCGTCCGGTCGGCGTTTCGTAATCTAGCCGTTACGCGACCGGAGCGTCCGGTCGTTACGACCGGCGCGTCCGGTCAGCGCGACTGCTGCTGAATTAAGTTTCTAACGGCTATATTCGAAGGGGTACGTCTATATATATTCGTTGGCCGGCTCAAGGCTCTCACTCTTGAACTTTTGACATACTTGTGAGCACTTTGAGCTAAGCAACTCCCCTCCCACTCATCTCTCTTGCTTCTTTGCATATTCGAAGTGAGATTGAGTGATCCAAGTGCATTTGCATTGTGAGATAGCATCTAGTTGGCACTTGGTGGTTGATTTGCTGCGGGATTCTTGTTTCTCTTGGTGGTTGCCGCCACCTAGACGGTTTGGAGCAGCTTGGAGGCGTTGGCAAGAGTTGGTGATTGTTCTTGGCCACCTCCGGTGTTTGTGAGGGGTTTGTGCCTACCTCGGCGAAGCGCCAAAGGCAACGTGAGTAAATTGCTCGTGTCATTGCAACCTTTTGCCATTTGGTAGGTTCTTGTGGTGCCTTTCGAGAGGCTCGGTGTGAGACCGATTAGCCACCGAACCACGTGGTGAAGAGGGACACAACGGGGACTAGCGTGCCGGCAAGCACGTGAACCTCGGGATAAATCTTGTGTCATCACTTTCATATTGTGATTGATTGATCCCGATGTTCGATTGTATTGGTATTCATTGTTGATCATATTGGTTGGCTCAATACTTCGCCCCTCGGTGAAACCCTTCTAACTCATCTCCGCATTACTTTCTTAGTTATCTTTGCTAGCTAGTTTGCCTTGCTAGAGTAGCTCTTTTGTGTAGCTTGCTAGTTGTAGTTGTAGTTACCTTCTCGGTTTGACTTGTGCGGTTGAGTGCCTATATACTAGAATTGTGAATTGGATAGGTGGCTTGCAAACACCCCGTAGGCTAAGCAAAACTCGCATCTCGCTATTTGTTATATTGATAAAATTGTTTAGCTTGTCTTTGTAGAAGTTTTTAAAAGGCTATTCACCCCCCCTCTAGCCATCAAGACCTTTCAAGTGGTATCGGAGCCGTGGTCACCGTTTGCAAGGCTTAACACCTCGGTGCAAGATGGCTCAAGTTATGTTCAACCATGTTAATGGCAAGCCTCCATTCTTTGATGGCGTCTCTTCCTTTGATCATTGGAAAAGGAAGATGAAGCAATATCTAGGCAATATACATGAGAAGGTTTGGGATGTGACCAATGAAGGATACATCATTCTTGATGAAGAAAATCTCACTCCAAATGACCGCATCAACAAACAATGCAACACGGCGGCACTTGACACAATCTACCGTGCCATTGATGACAAAGTATTTGAGCAAATCAAAGATCTTGAAAAGGCAAATGAGCTTTGGGTAAGGCTTGAAGAAACATATGAAGGCACTTCAACGGTAAAAAGTGCCAAGCTATATATGCTCAAGGACAAGTTCTCCACGTTCAAGATGAAGGATGATGAATCCATCCCGGAGATGTTCTATAGGCTCTAAGTCATTGTCAATGATCTCAAGGGGCTTGGAGAGAAGGTTGAGGACAAGGACTTCTCACACAAGTTCTTGATGTGCTTACCCAAGAAGTTTGCCACCTTGAGAAGAATGATCTTTAGAGAGGGATTGGACAAGGTCAAACCAACCGATGTGCTTGGAGATATAATGACCGATGCCCAATACAATGATGATGAAGATGAGGTAGAAGAGAAGAAGGAGACCAAGGTCAAGCAAGAGAAGCCCATTGCATTCAAGGCTTCATCTTCTAAGGGCAAGAGCAAGGTGGAGAGTGATGATGATGATCCATTCGATGATGAGACCATGGCCCTCCTAGTGCACAAGATGGGAAGGTTCATGAAGAAGAAAGGATATGGGGCAAGGAAGAGAAGGGACTTCATGAAGGCAAAGGAGGTGCTTTGCTACAATTGCAATAGCCCCGATCATGTAGTGGCAAAGTGCCCCTATGAAGACAAAAGATATCATGATGGGGAGTTAAAGTTGAAAAAGAACAAGAAGGACAAGAAGGAAAAGAAAGAGAAGAAGAGCTTCACTATCAACAAGAAGAAGAAGGGTGGTGGTTATGTGGTCACTTGGGATAGTGACAACTCTGATAGTGATGATGATGAAAGCTCTAGTGATGATGAGAGGACCACTTGGCGAGCCATTGCAAGCATCGCCCTCTCCAATAAGTCATCCATCTTCGACACTACATCGACATGCCTTATGGCCAAGCCTACCAAGGTAAAATATGATGATAGTGATGATGATTCTTGTGCTAGTGATGATTGTAGGAGTGATGATGAGGATGATGAGGACTACTCCAAGGATGATCTATTGGGCATAATAGATCAAATGAGCAAGGGCTACAAGAGGACAACCAAGAAATACAAAATCTTGGAATAAGAGCTCATTGCCAAGAGCAATGAAAATGATGCCTTGATGGAGGAGCTTGTTGCTCTCAAAAAGAGTAAGGAGTGCAAAGGAATTGAACAAGAGCTCAAAGCTCTTAGAAAATCCTTTGATGAGCTAGAGGCTTCTCGTGAGTGTCTAAAGGAAGACCACGAGGACCTTGAAGTCGCTCACACTAGGCTTAAGGAAGCCCACTCCTCTCTACTTGAGCTCATCAAGGAGAAGGACCTCAAGTTGGAGAAGCTCATGAAGGAAGCTAAGGAGGAGCAAGTGATTGTCACTTGTGATATTGGACTAACATGTGATATTATTGATGATTCTTTATTTGTTAGTCCTACTAATGCTTCATGTAGCTCATCATCATCCATCACAACCAACTCTACCTCTACTACTAGTGATTCATCACTTGTGGTTGAGAATGAGACTCTCAAGAGAGAGGTGGATGATCTCACCCGCGCATTGGGCAATGCCTATGGTGGGGATGCCCGCTTGCTAAAATGCTTGGGTAGCCAAAGATTCTCTCTTAACAAAGAGGGTTTGGGCTATACTCCCAAGAAGGGCAAGGCGGCCTTTGCTACTCCAAAGCCTCGCTTTGTGAAGGGCAATGGTCGTTATTGCAAGAGATGCAAGCAAGTTGGGCATCTAGAGGTTAATTGTAATAAAATGAACAAGAATAAGAAAAATGCTAATGTACCTTACATTCCTTTTGATTCTTGTTATGTGCTTACCAAGGGTGAGAAAGGTGTGCATGCTAAGTTTGTTGGTACACCAATTGTGGGTCCAAAGAAGAAGGCCATTTGGGTACCAAAGAGCTTAGTGACTAACCTCCAAGGACCCAAGCAAGTATGGGTACCTAAAAGACATTAAATTGTTTTGTAGGTAAATTACAAGGCCGGAGGAAGGTACTGGGTGCTTGATAGTGGGTGCTCTCAACATATGACCGGTGATTCAAGAATGTTCAACTCTCTCAAATCAAATGATAGTGGCATTGATAGTATCACATTTGGTGATAATAGCAAGGGTGATGTGAAGGCTCTTGGAAGGATTGCAATCTCTAATGATCATAGCATTTCCAATGTGCTCTTAGTTGAAAAGTTGAACTTCAATCTTCTCTCGGTTGCTCAATTGTGTGATCTAGGCTTCAAATGCATATTTGGTGTTGATGATGTGGAGATAGTTAGTGTTGATGGCTCCAATTTGATCTTCAAGGGTTTTAGATATGAGAATCTATACTTGGTTGATTTCAATGCTAGTGACACTCAACTTTCAACATGCTTGCTCACCAAATCAAGTATGGGTTGGTTATGGCATAGAAGACTTGGTCATGTTGGTATGAAACAATTGAACAAGTTAGTGAAGCATGACTTAGTTAGAGGCTTGAAGGATGTCACATTTGAGAAGAATAAGCTATGTAGTGCATGTCAAGCCGGAAAGCAAGTAGGCAACACTCATCCATTGAAAAGCATCATGAGTACTTCTAAGGCATTTGAGTTGTTGCACATGGATCTATTTGGGCCAACTACATACACAAGCATTGGTGGCAACAAGTATGGCTTTGTGATTGTGGATGATTTCACTAGATACACATGGGTATTCTTTCTTATGGACAAGAGTGATGTATTTGACATATTCAAGAAGTTCATCAAGAGGGTACAAAATGAGTTTGAGACCACAATCAAGAAAGTGAGAAGTGACAATGGAAGTGAGTTTAGAAACACAAGAGTTGATGAGTTATGTGATGAGCTTGGAATCAAACATCAATTCTCGGCCAAGTATACACCTCAATCAAATGGCCTAGTTGAGAGGAAGAATAGAACTTTGATTGATATGGCAAGATCAATGTTAAATGAGTATAATGTGAGTCATTCATTTTGGGCCGAAGCAATCAACACGGCTTGCTTCTATAGCAACTGCCTCTATTGCCACAAGTTTTTAGAGAAGACACCATATGAGATCTTAAATGGAAGAAAGCCAACATTGCATACTTTCGAGTATTTGGTTGCAAATGCTACATCTTGAAGAAGGGCACTAGATTGAGCAAGTTTGAGAAGAAATATGATGAAGGATTCTTACTTGGTTACTCCACTACTAGCAAAGCTTATAGAGTTTGGAATTTGGCTAGTGGTTTACTTGAGGAAGTTTATGATGTTGAATTTGATGAAACAAATGGCTCTCAAGATGAGGAAAATAACTTGGATGATGTGAGAGGAACTCAATTGACCAATGCTATGAAAGAAATGGATATTGGTGATATTAGGCCAAAGCAAGTGATTGATGTGGATGACAACAAAGATCAAGTGCTTCAAAGTCCAATTACACAAGCTAGTGGGTCTCTAATGCAAAATCAAGCTAGTACATCATCTCAAGTGCAACAAGATCAACAAGTGGCTAGTTCATCATCTTCAACTCATGATCAACATCAACATCCAAGCAATCAAGTCCAAGTGCTTCAACCAACCAACATTGCTAGAGACCATCCATTGGATTCCATCATTGGTGACATACAAAGGGGAGTTCAAACTAGATCAAGATTGGCATCATTTTGTGCTCACTCTTCTTTTGTGTCAATGGAAGAACCCAAGGACATTGATAAAGCATTGAGAGATTCGGATTGGGTAAATGCAATGCATGAAGAGCTCAACAACTTCAAGAGAAATGAAGTATGGGAACTAGTTGAGAGGCCTAAGGATCACAATGTCATTGGAACAAGATGGGTCTTTCGTAACAAGCAAGATCAAGATGGGATAGTAGTAAGGAACAAAGCAAGACTAGTGGCTCAAGGTTACACACAAATAGAGGGTCTTGACTTTGGTGAAACTTATGCCCCGGTTGCAAGATTGGAAGCAATTAGGATCTTACTTGCCTATGCTTGTGCTCATAATATCAAGCTATATCAAATGGATGTGAAGAGTGCATTTCTCAATGGGTACATTCAAGAAGAGGTGTATGTGGAGCAACCTCCCGGTTTTGAAGATGACAAGAAACCCAATCATGTCTACAAATTGAGAAAAGCTTTGTATGGATTAAAGCAAGCACCAAGAGCATGGTATGAAAGATTGAGGGACTTCTTGCTATCCAAAGGATTTGTCATGGGCAAAGTGGATACTACTCTATTCACCAAGAAGATTGGGAAAGACTTGTTTGTATTGCAAATTTATGTTGATGATATCATCTTCGGTTCAACCAATCAAGATTATTGTGATGAGTTTGGGAAAATGATGGCAAAGGAATTTGAAATGTCAATGATTGGTGAACTTAGTTTCTTTCTTGGACTTCAAATCAAACAAATGAAGGAAGGAACATTTGTGAGCCAAACCAAATACATAAAGGATATGCTAAAGAAGTTTGGTATGGAAGATGCAAAGGGCATTACAACCCCAATGGGCACTAGTGGAAGTTTGGATAATGACAAGAGTGGCAACATGGTGGATCAAAAGCTATATAGATCAATGATTGGTAGCCTACTCTATGTGACGGCATCAAGGCCCGATGTGATGTTTAGTGTATGCATGTGTGCAAGATTTCAAGCCTCACCAAGAGAAAGTCATTTGAAGGCAACAAAGAGAATATTGAGGTATTTGAAGCATACACAAGATGTTGGATTGTGGTATCCCAAAGGTGCAAGCTTTGAGCTAGTTGGATATTCGGATTCTGACTATGCCGGTGATAAAGTTGAAAGAAAGAGCACTTCCGGGACTTGTCAATTGTTGGGAAGATCACTTGTCTCATGGTCATCCAAGAAGCAAAATAGTATTGCACTATCTACCGCCGAAGCCGAATACATCGCCGCGGGTAGTTGTTGTGCACAAATCTTGTGGATGAAGGCAACATTGAAGGATTTTGGAATCAATTTCAAGAATGTGCCATTGCTATGTGACAATGAAAGTGCCGTGAAGCTAACCAACAATCCGGTTCAACATCAAAGAACAAAGCATATTGATGTTCGTCATCATTTCATTAGAGATCATCAACAAAAGGGTGACATTGCTATTGAGAGTGTGGGCACCGAAGATCAACTAGCCGATCTATTCACCAAGCCACTTGATGAGAAGAGATTTCACAAGCTAAAGAATGAGTTGAACATACTTGACTTCTCTAACATGAGTTGATGCACCTCCATGATATGACATGCCTCTCCTTCGAGCCCCAAGGTACAATTGGTTGACATGTCATACATTCTATACTAAGGACATGTTTAGTGCATCTAGTCACGATTTCTTATGTTCTAGGCTCATTCATGAAAATCAAATGACTTTGAAGTTTATATGGTGCCACTTTTGTTTCCATGTCTTGTATGATCTAGTGGTAGCATATAACTTGTTTAAGTAGCTTGTGATCCTAAGTGTTTAATCTAGATCACTTGTCTAAATTTTTGCTTCAACATGGTGCATGATAACCCTTCTAGTAAGGTGTGAAGAAGCTTGCCCTTGGATCAAACCGAAGCATTTTATTTATGCAAGCAATCTAGGTTGAACCACAAACTTGATCCTCACCCCATAATTCAACATGATAATCTATCTAAAATTTGGTCCCTTGTGGTCATTGGTGCCAAAGGGGGAGAAAATATAGTTCACAAAGATAGAACTAAAAGAGAGAAGCACAAAGGGTGAGAAAAATGTTGTTCACAAAGATAGATTCTAAAAGGGGGAGAAATTGATAAAAGAAGGGGATCAACTAAAATTTTGAGCACACAAGTAGGGGGAGCAAGCTCTTAAACATGAATGTTGCATTTCCATGTGCACTTCATATGTATGATGCATAGGTATGCATTTCTTTTTCTCTGATACATTGCTTGTGTGGTGACTTGCTAGTATAATTTGAATGGTGTATTGAAGTACTAGCATGAATAGGAAGTAGTTAGATTACTCTTGCTTCATGTGTTTCAAAGTGGTACTAGAGCCTTGCTTATAATGTTGATCTCACGAGGTTTCTAGTTTTGTTTGTGCTTTTACAAGTGGTATCTAACTACACAAGGTGCTAAGATGGTGTTTATCGCTACTCCGATGGTATCACGCTTCAAAGGTCTATAATCTAAAACACTTAGCACCTATTGGTAGTCAATGCTCCTAATCTTTCCTATCTAACATGTATGCTTCCAAAATCCAAACATATAGCATACATGTAGGGGGAGCCATTGCTATCAATTTGAATTCATGATCACTTGTCCATAATTTTTACACATGGTAATATACTTGGACAATGTGACATGGGTTCAATCAAAATTTTATCATAATACCTTTGTGAAAGGGTTGTCACCAATTACCAACAAGGGGGAGATTGAAAGTCCTATGTTTGGTGTTGGTAATTAGTGACAATGCCTAAGTACTAATCCTATGCCTAAGTTGTATGTAGCATATGAGGATTAGTACATTCCAAGGTTGGTGGCAAGATGGACATGGTGATCATGATGGCCACACTTGGATTTGGATGCAACCCTACGTGATCAAGGCAAAGGTATATGCTTAAGGGTTGTGTTTTAGTAACCAAGACACCTAGTGGGTGTGGTTACATTATAGGATAGATAGCCGTACTATAAAGAGGGGAATGACGCGGCTATTGAACTCCTAAGTGCCTCTAGGTGTGCATTTCATGATCATATGCATTTGGATAGAACTAATAACGCCTCGAAAAATGATTGTGAAAATGCTAACACACATGCACATGGTGTTGATCACTTGGTGGTGTTAGCACATTTGCGATGGCGTTGGAGTTTGAGCGGTAGAGAGGGTTTGGGTCTCTCTCTCCCTCCCGCCGAGCTTGCGAGGCGGGATTCGGCGCTTTTTAGAGAAATGAAATGTCTATTTTCTACTACGCCGAAAGTCGGAAATCAAACGGAAAAGAAACGGAAGCGAACGGAGGTCACAGTGGTGACCGGACGCTGCACCGGACGCTGCACCGGACGCGGTCACTGTTTGACCGGACGCGTCCGGTCAGCGTCCAGTGACTGCGCGAATTTCTGTTGTTCGATCGGACGCGAGGCGCGTCCGGTCACAGGCGACCGGACGCGTCCGGTCGTCCAGGGTGCTTACTGGACTCCGACCGGATGCGGTCACTGTGGCGTCCGGTCAGTTCTTCGGCGCGTCCGGTCGTTGGTTTGTTTTGCGCGACTCGGTGTTGACCGGCGCGTCCGGTCAGTCTCGGGACCGGCGCGTCCGGTCGTGACCAGCGCGTCCGGTCGTTGCGACCGGCGCGTCCGGTCAGTGGTTCGCGAAATAGCCGTTGAGCGACCGGCGCGTCCGGTCGTTGCGACCGGCGCGTCCGGTCGGCGTTTCGTAATCTAGCCGTTACGCGACCGGAGCGTCCGGTCGTTACGACCGGCGCGTCCGGTCAGCGCGACTGCTGCTGAATTAAGTTTCTAACGGCTATATTCGAAGGGGTACGTCTATATATATTCGTTGGCCGGCTCAAGGCTCTCACTCTTGAACTTTTGACATACTTGTGAGCACTTTGAGCTAAGCAACTCCCCTCCCACTCATCTCTCTTGCTTCTTTGCATATTCGAAGTGAGATTGAGTGATCCAAGTGCATTTGCATTGTGAGATAGCATCTAGTTGGCACTTGGTGGTTGATTTGCTGCGGGATTCTTGTTTCTCTTGGTGGTTGCCGCCACCTAGACGGTTTGGAGCAGCTTGGAGGCGTTGGCAAGAGTTGGTGATTGTTCTTGGCCACCTCCGGTGTTTGTGAGGGGTTTGTGCCTACCTCGGCGAAGCGCCAAAGGCAACGTGAGTAAATTGCTCGTGTCATTGCAACCTTTTGCCATTTGGTAGGTTCTTGTGGTGCCTTTCGAGAGGCTCGGTGTGAGACCGATTAGCCACCGAACCACGTGGTGAAGAGGGACACAACGGGGACTAGCGTGCCGGCAAGCACGTGAACCTCGGGATAAATCTTGTGTCATCACTTTCATATTGTGATTGATTGATCCCGATGTTCGATTGTATTGGTATTCATTGTTGATCATATTGGTTGGCTCAATACTTCGCCCCTCGGTGAAACCCTTCTAACTCATCTCCGCATTACTTTCTTAGTTATCTTTGCTAGCTAGTTTGCCTTGCTAGAGTAGCTCTTTTGTGTAGCTTGCTAGTTGTAGTTGTAGTTACCTTCTCGGTTTGACTTGTGCGGTTGAGTGCCTATATACTAGAATTGTGAATTGGATAGGTGGCTTGCAAACACCCCGTAGGCTAAGCAAAACTCGCATCTCGCTATTTGTTATATTGATAAAATTGTTTAGCTTGTCTTTGTAGAAGTTTTTAAAAGGCTATTCACCCCCCCTCTAGCCATCAAGACCTTTCAAGTGGTATCGGAGCCGTGGTCACCGTTTGCAAGGCTTAACACCTCGGTGCAAGATGGCTCAAGTTATGTTCAACCATGTTAATGGCAAGCCTCCATTCTTTGATGGCGTCTCTTCCTTTGATCATTGGAAAAGGAAGATGAAGCAATATCTAGGCAATATACATGAGAAGGTTTGGGATGTGACCAATGAAGGATACATCATTCTTGATGAAGAAAATCTCACTCCAAATGACCGCATCAACAAACAATGCAACACGGCGGCACTTGACACAATCTACCGTGCCATTGATGACAAAGTATTTGAGCAAATCAAAGATCTTGAAAAGGCAAATGAGCTTTGGGTAAGGCTTGAAGAAACATATGAAGGCACTTCAACGGTAAAAAGTGCCAAGCTATATATGCTCAAGGACAAGTTCTCCACGTTCAAGATGAAGGATGATGAATCCATCCCGGAGATGTTCTATAGGCTCTAAGTCATTGTCAATGATCTCAAGGGGCTTGGAGAGAAGGTTGAGGACAAGGACTTCTCACACAAGTTCTTGATGTGCTTACCCAAGAAGTTTGCCACCTTGAGAAGAATGATCTTTAGAGAGGGATTGGACAAGGTCAAACCAACCGATGTGCTTGGAGATATAATGACCGATGCCCAATACAATGATGATGAAGATGAGGTAGAAGAGAAGAAGGAGACCAAGGTCAAGCAAGAGAAGCCCATTGCATTCAAGGCTTCATCTTCTAAGGGCAAGAGCAAGGTGGAGAGTGATGATGATGATCCATTCGATGATGAGACCATGGCCCTCCTAGTGCACAAGATGGGAAGGTTCATGAAGAAGAAAGGATATGGGGCAAGGAAGAGAAGGGACTTCATGAAGGCAAAGGAGGTGCTTTGCTACAATTGCAATAGCCCCGATCATGTAGTGGCAAAGTGCCCCTATGAAGACAAAAGATATCATGATGGGGAGTTAAAGTTGAAAAAGAACAAGAAGGACAAGAAGGAAAAGAAAGAGAAGAAGAGCTTCACTATCAACAAGAAGAAGAAGGGTGGTGGTTATGTGGTCACTTGGGATAGTGACAACTCTGATAGTGATGATGATGAAAGCTCTAGTGATGATGAGAGGACCACTTGGCGAGCCATTGCAAGCATCGCCCTCTCCAATAAGTCATCCATCTTCGACACTACATCGACATGCCTTATGGCCAAGCCTACCAAGGTAAAATATGATGATAGTGATGATGATTCTTGTGCTAGTGATGATTGTAGGAGTGATGATGAGGATGATGAGGACTACTCCAAGGATGATCTATTGGGCATAATAGATCAAATGAGCAAGGGCTACAAGAGGACAACCAAGAAATACAAAATCTTGGAATAAGAGCTCATTGCCAAGAGCAATGAAAATGATGCCTTGATGGAGGAGCTTGTTGCTCTCAAAAAGAGTAAGGAGTGCAAAGGAATTGAACAAGAGCTCAAAGCTCTTAGAAAATCCTTTGATGAGCTAGAGGCTTCTCGTGAGTGTCTAAAGGAAGACCACGAGGACCTTGAAGTCGCTCACACTAGGCTTAAGGAAGCCCACTCCTCTCTACTTGAGCTCATCAAGGAGAAGGACCTCAAGTTGGAGAAGCTCATGAAGGAAGCTAAGGAGGAGCAAGTGATTGTCACTTGTGATATTGGACTAACATGTGATATTATTGATGATTCTTTATTTGTTAGTCCTACTAATGCTTCATGTAGCTCATCATCATCCATCACAACCAACTCTACCTCTACTACTAGTGATTCATCACTTGTGGTTGAGAATGAGACTCTCAAGAGAGAGGTGGATGATCTCACCCGCGCATTGGGCAATGCCTATGGTGGGGATGCCCGCTTGCTAAAATGCTTGGGTAGCCAAAGATTCTCTCTTAACAAAGAGGGTTTGGGCTATACTCCCAAGAAGGGCAAGGCGGCCTTTGCTACTCCAAAGCCTCGCTTTGTGAAGGGCAATGGTCGTTATTGCAAGAGATGCAAGCAAGTTGGGCATCTAGAGGTTAATTGTAATAAAATGAACAAGAATAAGAAAAATGCTAATGTACCTTACATTCCTTTTGATTCTTGTTATGTGCTTACCAAGGGTGAGAAAGGTGTGCATGCTAAGTTTGTTGGTACACCAATTGTGGGTCCAAAGAAGAAGGCCATTTGGGTACCAAAGAGCTTAGTGACTAACCTCCAAGGACCCAAGCAAGTATGGGTACCTAAAAGACATTAAATTGTTTTGTAGGTAAATTACAAGGCCGGAGGAAGGTACTGGGTGCTTGATAGTGGGTGCTCTCAACATATGACCGGTGATTCAAGAATGTTCAACTCTCTCAAATCAAATGATAGTGGCATTGATAGTATCACATTTGGTGATAATAGCAAGGGTGATGTGAAGGCTCTTGGAAGGATTGCAATCTCTAATGATCATAGCATTTCCAATGTGCTCTTAGTTGAAAAGTTGAACTTCAATCTTCTCTCGGTTGCTCAATTGTGTGATCTAGGCTTCAAATGCATATTTGGTGTTGATGATGTGGAGATAGTTAGTGTTGATGGCTCCAATTTGATCTTCAAGGGTTTTAGATATGAGAATCTATACTTGGTTGATTTCAATGCTAGTGACACTCAACTTTCAACATGCTTGCTCACCAAATCAAGTATGGGTTGGTTATGGCATAGAAGACTTGGTCATGTTGGTATGAAACAATTGAACAAGTTAGTGAAGCATGACTTAGTTAGAGGCTTGAAGGATGTCACATTTGAGAAGAATAAGCTATGTAGTGCATGTCAAGCCGGAAAGCAAGTAGGCAACACTCATCCATTGAAAAGCATCATGAGTACTTCTAAGGCATTTGAGTTGTTGCACATGGATCTATTTGGGCCAACTACATACACAAGCATTGGTGGCAACAAGTATGGCTTTGTGATTGTGGATGATTTCACTAGATACACATGGGTATTCTTTCTTATGGACAAGAGTGATGTATTTGACATATTCAAGAAGTTCATCAAGAGGGTACAAAATGAGTTTGAGACCACAATCAAGAAAGTGAGAAGTGACAATGGAAGTGAGTTTAGAAACACAAGAGTTGATGAGTTATGTGATGAGCTTGGAATCAAACATCAATTCTCGGCCAAGTATACACCTCAATCAAATGGCCTAGTTGAGAGGAAGAATAGAACTTTGATTGATATGGCAAGATCAATGTTAAATGAGTATAATGTGAGTCATTCATTTTGGGCCGAAGCAATCAACACGGCTTGCTTCTATAGCAACTGCCTCTATTGCCACAAGTTTTTAGAGAAGACACCATATGAGATCTTAAATGGAAGAAAGCCAACATTGCATACTTTCGAGTATTTGGTTGCAAATGCTACATCTTGAAGAAGGGCACTAGATTGAGCAAGTTTGAGAAGAAATATGATGAAGGATTCTTACTTGGTTACTCCACTACTAGCAAAGCTTATAGAGTTTGGAATTTGGCTAGTGGTTTACTTGAGGAAGTTTATGATGTTGAATTTGATGAAACAAATGGCTCTCAAGATGAGGAAAATAACTTGGATGATGTGAGAGGAACTCAATTGACCAATGCTATGAAAGAAATGGATATTGGTGATATTAGGCCAAAGCAAGTGATTGATGTGGATGACAACAAAGATCAAGTGCTTCAAAGTCCAATTACACAAGCTAGTGGGTCTCTAATGCAAAATCAAGCTAGTACATCATCTCAAGTGCAACAAGATCAACAAGTGGCTAGTTCATCATCTTCAACTCATGATCAACATCAACATCCAAGCAATCAAGTCCAAGTGCTTCAACCAACCAACATTGCTAGAGACCATCCATTGGATTCCATCATTGGTGACATACAAAGGGGAGTTCAAACTAGATCAAGATTGGCATCATTTTGTGCTCACTCTTCTTTTGTGTCAATGGAAGAACCCAAGGACATTGATAAAGCATTGAGAGATTCGGATTGGGTAAATGCAATGCATGAAGAGCTCAACAACTTCAAGAGAAATGAAGTATGGGAACTAGTTGAGAGGCCTAAGGATCACAATGTCATTGGAACAAGATGGGTCTTTCGTAACAAGCAAGATCAAGATGGGATAGTAGTAAGGAACAAAGCAAGACTAGTGGCTCAAGGTTACACACAAATAGAGGGTCTTGACTTTGGTGAAACTTATGCCCCGGTTGCAAGATTGGAAGCAATTAGGATCTTACTTGCCTATGCTTGTGCTCATAATATCAAGCTATATCAAATGGATGTGAAGAGTGCATTTCTCAATGGGTACATTCAAGAAGAGGTGTATGTGGAGCAACCTCCCGGTTTTGAAGATGACAAGAAACCCAATCATGTCTACAAATTGAGAAAAGCTTTGTATGGATTAAAGCAAGCACCAAGAGCATGGTATGAAAGATTGAGGGACTTCTTGCTATCCAAAGGATTTGTCATGGGCAAAGTGGATACTACTCTATTCACCAAGAAGATTGGGAAAGACTTGTTTGTATTGCAAATTTATGTTGATGATATCATCTTCGGTTCAACCAATCAAGATTATTGTGATGAGTTTGGGAAAATGATGGCAAAGGAATTTGAAATGTCAATGATTGGTGAACTTAGTTTCTTTCTTGGACTTCAAATCAAACAAATGAAGGAAGGAACATTTGTGAGCCAAACCAAATACATAAAGGAACGTGAGTAAATTGCTCGTGTCATTGCAACCTTTTGCCATTTGGTAGGTTCTTGTGGTGCCTTTCGAGAGGCTCGGTGTGAGACCGATTAGCCACCGAACCACGTGGTGAAGAGGGACACAACGGGGACTAGCGTGCCAGCAAGCACGTGAACCTCGGGATAAATCTTGTGTCATCACTTTCATATTGTGATTGATTGATCCCGATGTTCGATTGTATTGGTATTCATTGTTGATCATATTGGTTGGCTCAATACTTCGCCCCTCGGTGAAACCCTTCTAACTCATCTCCGCATTACTTTCTTAGTTATCTTTGCTAGCTAGTTTGCCTTGCTAGAGTAGCTCTTTTGTGTAGCTTGCTAGTTGTAGTTGTAGTTACCTTCTCGGTTTGACTTGTGCGGTTGAGTGCCTATATACTAGAATTGTGAATTGGATAGGTGGCTTGCAAACACCCCGTAGGCTAAGCAAAACTCGCATCTCGCTATTTGTTATATTGATAAAATTGTTTAGCTTGTCTTTGTAGAAGTTTTTAAAAGGCTATTCACCCCCCCTCTAGCCATCAAGACCTTTCACCGACCTTCCTCCCCTGAACCCTCTTCTGTGTCTGCCGGAGATGGAGAAGAAGAGAGGGAGAGCGCGGGAGCAGGAGATGTCAAAACCCTAACGCCGGCGAGGTCTCCGTCTTCGTCCTCACCGCCATCTTCTTCCTCTCCGATGGGACACAGGCGCGGGTGCGTGGGCGTCTTCTTCCTCTCCGTCGACTGACAGGTAAAACAAATATCAGGTGCCTGCATTTTTAGTAAATCTGAATAATAATAGGCTTGGTAACAAATACCACATTACGAATGTGATGGGCCCAATTGCGGTTGCTTCAGACATTTGGCCCATCAACATCTCACTCCCACACCTCCCGCAATTCTCCGCTCCAGTGCCGCTGGTGCCACAGCAATCCTCCTCCACTTCGCTCTAGCGCAGCGACCATGGACGAGGTGCACCACGTGAGCAACATGGAGGCCAACCTGCAACGCAATGGCGTGGACGTCGCCTATCTGTTGATGATGGGCGCAGCCACGATGCTCATGTTCGCATACAACTCCGTCCCCAACCCACTCCTGTCTCTTGACGCGGCCCTCGCCTCCACCATCGCCGTGAGGGCCCTAGCCGACGACATTGACTGCATCAGCCTCCTCCATGACAAGCTACTCATGAACGTCGTGTCGCGCCTCCCAGCCAAGGAAGCCGCGCGCACAGCCGCGCTTGCCACAAGCTAGCGCGTCCTCTGGCGAAATGATTTGGGAAAAGTGATATTTACCCACCTTATGTCTCCTTGCGTCCAAGGAAATTAATAAAATGATTTGGGCAAAATGATATTACCCACCTTCTGTCTCCTTGCGTCCAAGGAAATTAATAAAACAGAACCTACGGTATCCTAAAACAAATGATCACGATATTATAATAATGGTACCCAACAAATTTTGATGTTTGCGTGTGGACTAGCCTATTCTACCTTTGTTCAGTGTCTTGGAACAAAATTTGTCTATTTTGTATTGCTCAATACGTTGAATTTATACTGTCCAGTGTCCCTAGCCTAGGTTCAATCATGCAAAGGCCGACCAAGATCTAAAATGTCTAATAATGAAAAGCTTTTAGTTTAGATTAAAGACTTTTTTTTTTGTCTCAGATCGTGGGCTTTAAAAAATTTTGACCTTAAAGCCACCAATGTGGAATTTGGTGGTCATCTGATATTTTATTTTAAATTTCAATTCAAATAACAAATACAATTCTGAGTCAAAGTTGTACCAAGACGGCTTTCAAATAAAAAACATATGACTCAATGCTAATATTTTGTTAGAGTTTATTTTTGAAGATGAACTAGACATGGCTAGTAAAAAATACAAAATCAACTAAAAGGTACAAGTAATTCTTTCACAAAAAAGGTACAAGGTATTGAGAGAGGTTATTACTTTTCATAAAAAAAGGATCTAGGTATTGGCGGAGGCATATTAGTGGTCAATGCTGAAAAGACAAGTAATTCTTTCCGAAATTTATAAAGGCTCGTCAACACAAAAATCATGGCCTCATGGGCCTGATAGCAGTTGGCTCGGACATTTGGCCCAGCAACGCATAACCCTAGATCAAACATGTGATGCGCACAGCTCACTCCAATCCAGACGCGCCTCCAGCGCTGCCCAGCCTCCAAATCCTTCTCCTTCTCCACTCCGCTCCGCTCCGCTCCAGGGCGGCGGCGACCATGGAGGAGCAGCAGTTTCTCTCGAGCTTGGGCATCAGCTTGAGCAACATGCGGGGCAACATGCGGCGCCACCTGCAGCGCGACGGCGTGGACGTTGCCGACCCGTTGACGCAGTTCGCGGCCGCGACGCTCGTGTTTGCGTACGACGCCATCCCCGACCCGCCTGTGTCTCCCGACGCGCCCCTCGCCTCCGCCGTCGCCGCGCGGGCCCCAGACGACGGCGTCGATCGCATCAGCCTCCTCCCCGACGCGCTGCTCAAGAACGTCGTGTCGCGCCTCCCCGCCAAGGACGCCGCGCGCACCGCCGCGCTGGCCACGCGCTGGCGCGGCCTCTGGCGCTCCGTGCCGCTCGCCGTCGTCGACGCCCACATCCTCCCACGCTGGATCTCGGCCGACCACATGATGACCGGGGGCGAGGACCCCCTGTCCAGGGTCGTCGCCGTCGCGGCGTCCCGGGTCCTGGACGCGCACCCGGGCCCCTTCCGCTGCGTCTACCTCTCCCGCTGCCACATGGCGTCACACCAGGCCGAGGACGAGCGCTGGCTGGAGCTCCTCGCCGACAAGGGCGTCCAAGAGCTCGTCTTTCTCAACCGCCCGTGGCCGTTCGACCACCCTCTCCCGCGCGCGCTCTACGGCTGCACCTCCGTCACCCGCCTGCACCTCGGCTTGTGCACGGTCCCCAGCACCGCCGGGCTCCCGCGCGCCACACGCTTCCCCCACCTCCGGGAGCTTGTCCTCGACACGTTCGTCATCCAGGAACGAGACCTCCACTTCCTGATCGACCGGAGCCCCGTCCTGGAGATTCTCACCGTCACCACAAACCAGACCGGTGCTCGAGTCCGGCTGATCAGCCGCAGTCTGCGGTGCGTGCAGATGACCCTGTCTGCCCGAGTGGACATCACTGTGGTGGACGCTCCTCGTCTGGAGAGGCTGCTCATGTGGATGATATCACCTGCCACGCCGGGCGTGACATGCTCAAGGATCAAGGTTGGCCATGCACCCAACCTGTGCATGCTGGGACATTGCCAGCCGGGATTCGAACTGGAGATTGGCAACACCATCCTCAAGGTCCTAGTTTCATCTTTAGCTTGTATATTTGTGTCAATAGAGTGTGCCAATATTTGTTCTGATATAAATTTCTGCTCCTGTGCGTTTTATTTGCACATTTTGCATTGCAGGAGGGTACTAAAATGAGCCCAAACACCATGGTCCCAAGCGTCAAGATCTTGGCTTTGGAGGTGGGATTTGAAGTCCGCAATGAAGTCAAAATGATGCCTTGCTTTCTCAAATGTTTTCCCAACGTCGAGACGCTCCATGTCTTTGTAAGACTTGCCAGACCCACCTTGTTTATTTGGCAATTAGCATCAATGACACCAACTCGAGCTTGCTGTCTTGTTTTGATAGGTTCTAGTTGAGTAGTTGTGTGACTATTGACTCAGAACAATAGCTATCTCAACTATGTTTTCTTTGATTTGATCCGATTGCAGTCAGTGAATGATGACCCCAGTGGCAAGGTTGATCCCAAGTTCTGGAAGGGGAATGAGGCTGGCTGTATTGATTGCGTTCAGAGGCATGTGACGAAATTTGTCTTCCAAGAGTTTCGGGGTAAGAGAAGTGAGCTAGCGTTCCTCAAGTTCATTGCTGAGAGAGCGCAGGTCCTGGAGAAGATGGTGGTCATGGTGTCCTCTAAATGTTTCTCTTCAGCAGATGCTGTCAATGCCAAGCTGAAGCCTCTGACTTGTGCAATATGGGCTAGTAAAGACTGTAAACTGATTGTCTTCAAGAGTCCATCCTCTGATGGGGCATCCCCTGCTTGGTCTTCCAAAACAGTATCTAATTTTTCATGTAGTGACCCTTTCGATCTTCTGACCGCTGATGCTGAACTCTACAGTGGTGCTTCTGTGCTTCAACATTCCAGCACTCTCTGAGTCTGCAGCCAACAACATGCAAGCTAAGCCAATGAAGATCGGGAAGGTTTCTGCTAGTATGATCGATGTAGGCGTTGAAATTAATTAGCAGCACTACTTCTGTTGCAAAAGCCTACTGTTGCCTAGAATTCTTTCTTTCTGTGTGACATTAGCTGATATCTGCAGTTTATTCTGATTTCTCTAGCAATATGTGGCCTTTTTTTCGGATACTACTTTCAGTTCTGCAAATTTTGTGGCGGGATGTTTGTGGGAGTAATGGATATTTGGATACATCTAAGCTTAACTATTGCTTCATATCTTAATAGATTCATGTGGAGTGTTTATTAGGAATCAGGCATCCTGTATGCAGATTTATTCTGCCACAAGTTTCTTATATCGTGCATTGGTTGAAGCTAGGTTGATTAATTTTCCATACACTTATGTTCTGATGTTGGTGTTCCTTAATTTGGTCAAGGCTTATATCAAAATCGCATTGGTGCAAAAATTTATGTTTCCCTGTGATACGACAATGTAGTGTGTTTGTTCCCTGGTGTCCTCTTAGTATGATATTGTGTATGATGCAGATGTATTCCTATGATATTTGGTTATGTCTACCATAGTTATAGATGTGTGAACTGAAACATGTTCACCACGAAACTGCTGCAGATGTAGTTTGCTGGCTGTGTGCATCTGCAATGCAGAGGTTGAATACTGTATTCCAATTTCTGAAAAGAAATGGTTGCTGGTAGTCAATGGATGTGAAATCGTAGGTTGCTTTGTTTGATATTTGTTTATTTTTAATTCATTAATTGTGTAGTCTTGAGCCTGTCAAGTACTCAAGTTCAAATTTAGAAAATGCCCTTTGACATTGTTTCTTGACATAGCAATTTCCTTCTGGAATCCTGCTTGATCTTTCACATTTCCTTGCAAGCCAATTCTTTTATCCCTTGATTTCACAGCAGTCACGTATCAACTCCATATTGATTGTTTTTTCATGATCATGTTGTGGTCTTGTGATACCGAAGCTAAATCTTTTATTCTTCTACTTTTCAACTTTCAAGTGCATGAGATTTGTGGACCTACTTAACCAGTTGCTGAGCCTTTTGTTTTTCTTTTGCAGTTTTGCTTTGCATCAAATGTTTAACCTCGAGTCAAACATTTTGCTTTGACGTAGTGCAAAGTGCCGTGTTGTACATAAACTTGGTGCATAGTCTGTGAGTTTGTCCTCTGCTGTTCCTCTTAGTATTATTCTGTATGATGCGAATGTTTTCCTATGACAATTGGTTGTCTACCATAGTTACTTACAGATGTGTACAGTGAACTAAAACATGTTCACCATGAAACTGCTGCATATGTAGTTTGCTGGCGGTGTGCATCCGCAATGCAGATCTAGGTTGAATACTGTGTTCCAATTTCTGAACATAAATGGTTGCTGGTAGTGAATGAATGTGAAATCATAGGTTGCTTTGTTTTATATTTTTTTAATTCATTAATTGTGTAGTCTTGAGTCAGTTAAGTTCACATTTAGAAAATGCCCTTTGCCATTGTTTCATGACATACTAATTTCCTTGTGGAATCCTGCTTGATCTTTCACATTCCCCTGCAAGCCAATTGCATAAGAGTTATCTATATACCATTTTCCTGGTTCATTCTATAGTGAATCTCATGATATTTCACAGCTGTCAAGTGCCAACGCAGAATAGATTATTTTTTTTATGATCATGTTGTGGTCTTGTGATACCGATGCTAAATCTTTTATTCTTCTACTTTCAACTTTCAAGTGCATGAAATACATGGACCTGCTTAACTAGTTGCCAAGCCTTTTTTTTTAAAATATTTGATCTCGAGTGAAACATTTGGTTGGCCGTAGTGCGAAGTGCTAATGAGTAACGACTGTGGTGTTCATAAACTCAGGGCCTAGTCTGTGAGTTTTTCTGTTCAAGACTGTCAAGTCTTAGATGACTTTTAGATAAGATGTACAAGCTTCAAATTGAGTTCGTGTGACGTTCAGAAGGTTGTAGGTGACGATCAAAACTTTCAGTTGAGATGAACTGGTGAACTTTCAGATGTTTGACAGAACTCTGAAAGACAATTTGGAAGTCACTGAGATTTTTAATTTTCAATAGATGAATACAAATTAAAGAACCTTTGTACCACTGTAATTATTTTTCATTTCATTTTTCTCTTAACATATCGTTTATACTGCCGTATGTCCCTGGCCTGGCTGCAAGGCTGCTGTGTTCGTCCGTTTGTTTTCTCTAGCTGCCTGAACTATGTCTAACCACTTACAATTTTCATTTCAAGCCAATGATTCAATTGAGTTCCAATAGTTTGAGCTGAAAGCTTAGAACTTTTAAGCAAGATCGTTCAACTTCAAATCAAGAGCTAGTTGTGGGGGTAAAAAAACATTTTGCCTCAGACCACGTACTTCCAAAATAACTTGAGACCACCAAAGTGGAATTTTGTGGTCAAGTGATATTTTTTTTTCCATTTTAATTTCAAATATAAAACGATTCCGAGACTAAGTAGGGTTGAGACGGTGGGGTGATGGCGGCGACAACTGTGTTGGGAAAGCAGAGCGTAGAGTAGAGGTTGATGCGGCTTAACCGGCTCTGGGAGTTTATCCCAATGAAGGCCCAAACCAGTCGCTCCTCACCTCTTGGAGCGAACGTGTGCTATGTTGTGGTGGATCTTTGACGATGAAGGCAGTGAACTGAAGGTGGAGGATGATGGGGGTGAAAAATCACGTGGGGTGGGTGTTTGGCTGAGCACCGATGCAGGGAGATAGCGGGCACGGGGAGATAGCGTGGGGAGGCATATATACGAAACCATGCATGTGTGGACCTAAGCGCTCCGTTTTTTACTAGTAGAGCTAGACAGAGATTCTTTCTATGACACATTGCATGCCCATGGTCACGCTGCAAAAGCTGCTTGATTTGTGTGTTTGTTCCATTTCCCTACACTATTATAATGCCCGTGCTAACACTACGGCTTTATCTTGACGATGCTCATAAAGACAACCATGGTACTTAGATGTATAGTTTAACTTTTACATAATTGTATTTGAGCCTAAATACATTTCGAGAATACTTTTGCATATAAGAAGACATAGTTACATTTTTTTCCTAACTCCTTAATTATATATTGGATATCTTCCCGGATGTTGTCATAACATTCGTTTGCACGACTCGTCAAAACGTCAGCCAAGAATTCTATCCTCAGTGATCTCGATAGTTGTGCATGGTAGGTAATATTACGTTATTATTTATTTGTTTAGTGTACAAAATATTGTTAGAGACTATATATGCTTACAGTGTTGATCGGTGGCAATCTTAGACCATCCCACAGCTTCATGAAATTGTATACAAGAAAGCCTCTCAAGTTCCTTTAGAAGAAATGAAATAACTATTTTTGTTATATCAAAGTTGAAAAAAAAGTGATTACTAGTATTTTTTATTTGTAACCTTTGTTACACATGCAGGGTATTCTCGCTTCCATGATAAAATATTGTGGTTCCTCTTTGATTTTGACAGTCCCATGGCGAGAGCGAATATTTTAGCAATAGTGTGGAATGTAGGTATATATGCCATTTCTTGATCATAACCCTTCAAACATATATGATCTCGTAGTGGATCCATAATGTGCACGATTTTGTTTTGCATGTCCATTGTGAATAAAATGTATAGTCCATTCTGATAATATGGTAGTTGAGAATCTAAAAACTAACACGGACTATAAGTGCTAAATAAAATAAATTAATTTTATAAAAGAGTATATAGAGCATAACTTACATTGCTACAATCGTCAATTTTGTACTGCATCTCCGGTCATATTAAAGCTTTCATGATTCAACTCTGTATCCTCATCTAAAATATTTATAATTTTCTTAAGACTTAAATAAATTAGATGTGGCCGTGTACTCGTACCCACTCTTTGCTATAAAACAAGGACAATGAACAAATTACTTATTGTAGCAATTCTATAATGGACAATGGCAATATCTTCTATATTAGAAGAGAACAATTTTCTTTAGAAAGACTTCCTCTAAAGTTTCATCATCGGCGATCAACCGGATGACTCTGCAAATTGTCGTCAATAGGTCTTCTCTACTTGTCCACTTTATTATTTTACTAATCGACTTCACATCACCTAACCAGAAAAAATATTCAGTTCATCGATCTCTTTGACATCATCAACCAGATTATGCGGGGTCTCATTCTGTTGCCCATTATCCAGTAACCCTTTTGCTTCGTTTAACGTTGAGGCCTCATCTAAAGTGGGCATTTTGACAATAGTTTAGATTATGAAATTAGGAAGACACCCCACTTATTGAAATCATACCTACGACGTTAGTGATGTCGCTTAGCGCATCACGTGTATCTCCCGGCGTAAACATTGTGAAGTAGCAGCGAGGATCTGGAAGCGTTGCCTCACTGTAAACGGGTGAAAGCCCAAGTTTGGTTTTGGTAATTAATGACACCAAGTTGCTAATGCCATGTGTTAAGTGTTTTGAGTTAGGCATAAGCAACACATGTGATGAAGGTGTACGTGGCAAGGAGTGGTGGCCACAAGATCACAAAGAAATGGTGCATGGACATGAAATGTCGATCATGATGGAGATGCACATAAAATGATGATCATGGTGATCAAGCATGAGGAGATGGACATGGAACGAAGGATCTAAGAGCACAAGGCAAAGGTATAACCATAGGGTTTTCCTTTTGCCGGTCTAAGTTGAGTAGAGAAGTGATTGACCGGATTTAGGATACATAGCCGACTATCAAGAGGGGCAATCACGGTTAGCTCGGAAATCAAGTGCCACTAGATCAATGTCTTGAGCATATGCATTTAGGATCTATTAAAGAGCTAACATAACGCCTTTGAAAATGTTTGTGAAATGCTAACACACATGCACATGGTGGTGTACACTTGGTGGTGTTAGCACATTTGCGAAGGCGGTGGTGTTTGAGCGGTAGAGAGGGGTTTGGGTTCCTCTCTCCCTCCCGCCGAGCTTGCGAGGCGGGATTCGGCGCTTTTTTGAGAAGTGAAATGCCTATTTTCTATTGCGCCGAAAGTCGGAAAAGAAACGGAGGCGAACGGAGGTCACTGCGTGCACCGGACGCAGCACCGGACGCTGCACCGGACGCTGCACCGGACGCGGTGCTGGCCTGTCCAGCGCGTCCGGTCAGTTCAACGCGGCGCGGTGCTAGGGTTTGTGACCGGACGCGGGTCTGGCCTGACCAGCGCGTCCGGTCAGTTCAACTGGGCGTTTAAGTTAAGCGCGCGACCGGCGCGTCCGGTGCCTCACGGGACCGGCGCGTCCGGTCAAGTGTCCAGAGAAGCAGAACGCAGCGGCAGTGACGATCGGACGCGCGGCGCGTCCGGTCACGTACGACCGGACGCGTCCGGTCGCGTCGGGTGCTTACTGGAACGCGACCGGACGCTGGCACTGTCGCGTCCGGTCGATCGAAGGAGCGCGTCCGGTCAACGGTAACGGCTAGTTCGGACGAGCACTGTTCACGTCTGTCGCGTAGTGACCGGACGCGTCCGGTCACCCTGACCGGAGCGTCCGGTCATCGCGATTTTTGCTGCGTCGGTTGTAACGGCTAGCTGCGTACCCCTTCGTTATAAATAGAGGATGTCCGGGGTTTGAGGGTAACCCTTGCACATTTTGAGATATAGAGACATCCTTTGAGCTAGAGAACAACTCCTCCACTCATCTCTTTGCATAGTTGCACATCTTGAGTGAGATTGAGTGAGATTCAAGTGCATTGCTTGAGAGTTGCATTCTAGAGGCACTTGATCTTCGAGTTGCTGCGGATTTCTTGTTACTCTTCCGTGTTTCCCGATACGGTAGACGGCTTGGAGCAGCGGAGGTGATTGAGCTCGCAATTGGAGATTGTTGGAGCCTTCACCAAGTGTTGTAAGGGGTCCTTGATCCTTCCCCGCGGGAGTTCGCAAATTGGATACTCTAGTGAAGCTCGTGGCTTGGAGGATCCCCATCTTGTGTGCGGTTGTGTGGCGCCCGCCGAGGGCTCGACTCTTGATAGTCGATTAGCTCGCGAACCGACAAGTGGGTGTATCGCCACAACGGGGAGTAGCTTGCCGGGAAGCAAGTGAACCTCGGGATAAATTCTTGTGTCATTCCCTTCCCGAGGATTTCTCTTGTGTGATTGATTGATTGGTACTTCTCATCTCTACACGGCGGTATATTCACTCGAAGCTCTTCTCTCGTATTACTTCTTATATCTAGCTTGTAGTTGTTGTTGTGTTTAGTGGATAGCCTTGTACTAGACTTGTGTAGGTGGCTTGCTTAATTAGTTAGAGCTAGTGCATTTTGCTCCGCCACCTTTTGTACTAACTTGTGGTTAAGTAATTATTGTAGAAGTTTTTAATTAGGCTATTCACCCCCCTCTAGCCTATTTGGACCTTACCACGGGGCATTCCGCGGTAGTTGACCTGTGGACTGCCAACAAGGAAATGAATGTGAATATATGGCGAAAAAACAAATAGCAGGAAAGCCGTAGAAAAGGCAGCAACCGTAGCCGTAGGCCGGGCTGCACAAAACAGGTTGCGAATTTGTTATATTATTATAGCACGCAGAGACACCAATAATGGTGGATCTAGGAAAAATATAGTATTGTACCAACCAAGGATTTATATCTCAGATGGACTTGTTTTTTTTTTTGAGAGGAAATATGTATTTCCATTACTTAGACGTGGCTGGTTACTACTAACAACTGTTAATTCGTATGATCAATAGGTCTGAATATCCATTCGAATGTGGATCAGAGATAGGTGTGTAGCTAAAGGAAACATGATAATTAGTGATTTAATTATGATTGCAGCACGTCTACGATCAGAGCACGTACCGGCCTCCGGAGTGATCATGGACGGCTGCAATCTGCTGGGCCAGGCCGGGGGCAAATACAGAGAGAAGAAAACTGATAATTCATCCCATACTCAGAAGACTTTAAAAAAATTCTTCCAAAAATCCATCCCATACAAGAACAAAAAGAATAAGAACATATATGCATCGATCTTTAGCTACCATGGATTCTGACGCATCTTCTTTGTTCAGAAGCTTCTTCCTATGCCCTCCTGCATCAAGCAAAAACTCCACGAATTACTACAGATCAGAGCACGTACCGGCCGACGGCTTCAATCTGCAGGACCCGATTGCCGACGGCTGCAATCTGCATGCAGGACCATGCACAAGCAAGTACCCACACTCCAATCCGCATCCACGTGCCTGCGCTCGTCGATGGCTTCAATCTGCTGGACCACTCGGTTTGAATCAAGCAAAAGCTCCACGAATCACTACAGATCAGAGCATGTACCAGCTGTGACGAAGTGAGATCGACGTACGTGCTCCTGGGCTACCTACTGGGGGTGATATCCGCGGCCACCACGGATGCGAACTCCAAACAAGAGACGATGGCCTTGAGGAAGCAAGCGGCAAGGCGTAGCCAAATCAGTAGATGACCACGTCACCGGCCTGCTTGATCGCCTGCACCAACACATCGCCATCGACGTCGGGCGTGGAGGACACAAGTGCACGGAGATTAGTCAGATCAACATCGCATGCAGTGACAGACAACACGACACAAATCATCACTGTCGTTCTTCCACAAAATCACACGTTCACAGATACAGGATCCCGAGATAACCTCCGCTCAGCGTCGAGCCCAGCGGCTGGCCGGACGCCACGGCAATGCTTGAGCCTTTTCGTTGGCCGATCTGCTCCATCCCTACTGGCCGCCGCCGCGTAGTCGCCGACGCGAAGGTCTGGCCGTGGATCGGAGGAGAGGCTAAGGCGGATACGAACGGAGTTATCCATTTTTTCCGGGACGAGGGGGTGCAGGGGCGGTTTCTTCTCCGTGAAAATGATGAGGGCGTGGCGGCGTGAGTTTGAAAGTGCGGGTGAGTTTGAGTTGCTTCAAACTTTCATCTACAGCCATCAGATCGTGTTTGATAGTTTTGTAGCCTTTGATTTCAATAGAGATGAATTACCACGTATGTTTTTCTGGTGCACAAAGGTTGGAGCCCTCAGCGGGGGACGCTTGTTTGGGTGGACCTAAAATAATTTAAGAATTCAATTACAGTAGAGATGCCCGAATCATTCTAGCCACTTAAAAATTTTCTTTTCATATTAGTCATTGAAATGAGTTCCGATAGTTCTAGTTGATATATTCAAGACTATTTTTAGCAAGATCCAAGATCTTTCAACAACTGAGAATGAAAAGCTTTTAGTTCAGATTAAATACTTGTTGTCACAGATCATTTCAACTTGAAATCACCAATGTGGGATTCGGTAGTCATCTGATTTTCAATTTAAAATTTCAAATATGTAAATACAATTCGGATTTAAAAATTACAAAGTCAGCAAATAATAGTAATTGGCTGTTTTTTTTTTTGTGTAGCAGAAAATAGGCTTGGCCCAGCAGCGAAGAACCTAGATACCCAGCAGCTCACTCCCACACAACTCCAATTCGACCCCCTCAAAAAAAAACACACACACACACACACAACAACCTATCGGCAGCTCAGCAGCCGACAATACCCCTGTCGGCAACTCACAGGCCGATAGGCCGCGGAGATCCTGCACGTCGCGGCCAGGGACGTCGCCGCTCCTGCTTTGCCAAACCACCTCGTGCTGCGCCGCCAGATACCGGAGGTGTTCCTGCTCCACGCGTGGCCGCGCCCATGGAGGACAGGGCACTGGGCACTCTACGGCGACGGGCGACGGCGGCGCGGAAGGAAGCCGCACGTCCTCCGTCCCTGGCCCCCGCTCCGAGGAAGGACGGGGTGCAGGCGGGACCGGCGACCCAACCGAGCCGCGCGAACACGGCGGGGGCTGTGGCCCGTGCGGCACGTGGGAGCAAGCGCGGCACCCGCGGCGCCGACGGCAAGGAGGTGATCGTGGCCGTAGGCACGGCGTGCGCGGTGAAGGTGGCCAGGCGAGCGTGGCGTGCTATCGCTAGCCCCCACTGCTAGTGATGGGCCCAGGGCCACTGCCGCGTGCTATCGCCAGTGCTGAGGCCGTAGCCGCCGCCGTGTGCCCGCGCCTCGTGCCTGGGGAAGACGACGCAGCACGCCCGTGGCCAGGGGAAGCCACCGCCTTCCCGCGCGCCATGGCCCGGGAAGCCGCCGTGTGACTGCGCTTGTGCAGCGTGGCCGAGGAAGACGCTGCGTACCCTCTCACCATGGCCAGGTGACAAACCGCCGCAGACACCGGAGGCGCCGGGACGGGCTACCGCTGGCCGGGGGCGTCGGGCGTGGCCTCGTGGGCCGTGGGGCGTGCACTGGCGGGGCAAAGCGAGTCGCCGGACGCGGAGATGAAGAAGCGCGGCCAACCGAGACGACGGCACGGCGCAAGCAGCGGCGCGCGGTGGCGACCTCGGCCACCTGCGGGCGGGTCTGGAGCAAGCGCGAGCAGCGAGGTCGGCGGCCCGCGGCGTCAGTGCTCGACGCGGTAAGAGTTTCATCTAAGAAGAATTTTTAAGAAAGATCCAAAATCGTTCAACTGAGAATCAAGAGCTTTTTTATTGAGATTAAAAACATTTTGCCTGATATTACAGATTCACGGGCTTCAAAAATAACTTGAAACTACCAAAGTAGAATTCGGTGGTTATAAGTGATCTTTTATTTTAAATTTCAAATGTAAATACAATTATGAGACTTGTAAGTTGTACCGAAATGTTTTTTCCAAATAAAAAACATATGACTCTAATATCAAATATTCATTAGAGTTCCTTTTGAAAGATGAGCTAAACATAGCTAGTAAAATTAATAAGTCAACTAAAAAGTATGATAAATTCTTTAAAAAATGTTGCAATAATTGTTAGAGGATATATTGAGTAATCCCTCAACGCTGAAAAGTCCCTAGAGTTTTAATTTTTGTGTCACTGATTTTTCTGGGGTTTTTTTGCTTTTCTCTCTTTTTAAGGGTAATTGGTTTTTATCAATGATGCGTAGGTTCTATAGGCTTTTTTGTCACGGGTATGTTTTGGGAGTGTTTGTTTCCCATTAAAATCAAAATTGTGGCTGTTCCACCATGAAAAGTCAAAAAATCCCACCAAACGCCTTGCGAGAATCGATGATTCTTTAATTTTCACCGCGCAAGACACAACCATCACGAGAATGAACTATCGCTCGTGTTTTCTGTGCTGCAGGTGGGAGTCCGCGGTCGCGGTTTACCGCACGTCCACTGAACCATGGTCTCAAACACGCCTTTGGCATGTTTCATTAGACTTTACATGAGCCATTTGACTAGGTTGGGCTTAGCATTGGTGTTGAGTAGGATTGTAAACTTTCCCGACCAACCAACCGAATGACTTTAGTATCCATATGAAATGTACCATACCCAAATCCATAGATATAGTATCCGCATCCGGACACTCATATATGGATACTTATAACATTGATATCCCTTCATATCTTACATGAAATATCCGTAACCGAATCCAAACTTGAGGCTTACTATAGTTATCCGTATTCGTATCCGTAGGTATCCGATCACTAGGTTGGGCTTAGCATTGGTTTTGGGGATTATTTTAATTTTTCCTTTTTTATCTTTTGATTTGATTCTGTAGAATATATAACACTTGAAAAATTAGGCTATAAAGAGTCGAGGAATGATGTATCGCACACTTAATCAACAATCCATATGGACCTCCTAAAGAGTCGAGAATGACGTATCGCACATTTAATCGCCAAAACATATGTTCCTCCTAGTCTCCCACTCTGTGGTCAATTTATCTCACCCTCTGAGTGGGTGATTTATTCCTCAACTGTGAAGAAAAATTAAAAAATCCATAACTTTCTTATTCGAGCATGGATGTAGAAAAAAATATAAAGGGGGCTTGACCTGGTGGAGCTCCAGGGAGAGAGTGAGAGCAACAATAGGATGAGGAATATGGAAGAAGGGAGGAGAGAGATAAGAAGTTGAGATGAAGATATGTCAACTATTTTTTTTGAAAGACTTCTAATTTTGCAAAATTTATAGAAAATAGAAATAAAAGAATGTCGGCATGGGTTTATGATAGTGGAAGAAAGCCATTATATATATAGTTGATAGAAATGACGGCAATGGGCCGTTATTGGCGATCCAAGCTTTCACTTGGAAATCAATATGGGGTGCTACTATAGCTATCTTAGCCACTAAAGTCCTCCATTGCACTTCCTTGGTTATTCCATGCCTGTTCGGGCCCATGGTCCACAAGAAAGAGTCATGTATGCTTTCTCAATTAGCATAGCTTTTGGGCTACCATCCCATAAGAAAACAGAAACAATGAAGAGATCCTAGGAAGCAACAAGAGCACAAAGAAAAAAATAATGATTAAGAGAGCCAAAAACAGAAATAAAATAAGAGTTAATAGATAATAAGGAAAAAGATTTCTAGAAAATGGAAATAAAATATTTTTCAACAATTATCCAAAAAAATATAAAACCATTTCTGTAAAAACATTGTGAAGTATGTTCTAGCTTGAAAAAAAATGTTCCGGTCTAAATAGCAAGTATTCTAGAACTTCTAGAAAAAAGTAGCTTAAAAAGATGATCCAACTTTATGAGAAAAAACTTCTAAATTAAAATTGTTTTAGCTCCCCAAGGAAAAATGTTCCAGCTTAGCCAAAAAGATGTTCCAGTCCAGAGTAAATTTTCTTGATGATTAATTTCACACCACATCCTTATATAATTGTTAAGAATAAAATAAAAAGATACTATCTCCGATCCATTTAAAATGGTAAGACATTTAGTTTTTTTAAATACATAGGTTTTGTTATGCACTTAGATATACACTATATCTAGATACATAATAAAAGCAATGTATCTAAAAAGCCAAAACATCTTACAAATTAGAATGGAGAGAGTAAATAGCAAAATGATAGGTAGCGCTCTCCACGTGAAAAAGAATAGAAACATAAGAAAAAGGGGAAAAAGAACCAGCATCACAGAGAAATAAAGAAACTCACAAAAAATTAGCAAATATATGCCTATATCTTTATGTCTCCATCTCGATGAAAACATTTATACAACACCTTTATACCTACAACAATAAATATGAATATTTTATTAATTATTTGGAGTCAAAATGGTTCCAATGGGAAAAAAATTGATAAACTACAAACTTTTAGATCTTGTTATGCTCGACAATATTTTTGTATAAATTTATCTTGAACCTAGTTCATATGAAATAGTTATGATCTTTTTTTTAATGATGTGCAGTAGGGGGATAAATTGCACCTTCAGATAAATCATCAATTGAATGGGCCATATATCATTTCTCAAACCCCCCAACCTCCGATCAGTGTGGGAGCACGCGGGCTTAATCCGCTAGAACTCAATGGAGAGAGTAGGCAACATGAGCAATAGAGAACATTTTTTTATCGAATACGCAAAAGATTTGCATATCATTGTAATTAAGAAGAAGAGTTAGAGTTTAACCATACAAACGACACGCTCCTGATGAGCACGCTAGGCGGTCTTACAGCTAGACCCCCCTCCCCACTCTAGCAGACTGTTTCCAACTTCAATATTACATAAATGGTAAACAACCGACCCAAGAGCACCGCAACAGTCTACGGAGCTGGTGTCTCCGCGTCTGGCTGCGTGACCCTACACCATCATTCGGGAAGAGCGTTCTTCTACCAGCCCTGCTGTTGGTCACTGGGAACAGCTCGTCCAGAGCTTCCACCTGGCTCGGCGCCAAGTTCCCTGTGAAAAAGGCATCGAATATTCCCTTGGACGTAGATGAAACTGGAGCTACCCACGGCGCGATGCCCATCCTCTGTGTGAGGAGTACCTCGCCCCGCTTGGAGGTTGGTATGTGTGCCAACGGCTGAGTAGCAATCCGTCTGCTCCTGACTAGTAGGGGCCTTTTGGTTGCCGCCTTCTGCTTTGGTGCAGTGGCAATTAAGGGCGACCTTCGCTTGACCTGCACCTCCTCAGTAAACCATGCGAGACACCGAGCGGCCTCGCGCCGCATGGGAGTCATGTCGCTAGGTTCGAGCATGGCTTGGCTATTCGGTTGTCCGCCCTTTGTCGGTGTAGAAGGGTCGAGTGTGGCATGGCCATCCGAATGGCCATCCTGCGTCGCCATAGAAGTACCCGCCTTCTGCTTGGCCGGCTCGAACCCAGGTGGTGAAACCTCACCATCCTCCCTTGGCGCCACGTCATCCACGACGCTGGGCTGTCCCCCCGCGACAGCGTGACCAGTGGTGGCCCCTCCTGAGAGGCGTCCTTTGGAGCAGCCGAGCGCGCTCCTACTAGTGGGTTTGCGACGAGCGAGGTGGCGAACTCCTCCAGCATTGGGTCAATCCACATAGGAGGCCCCGAGCACGCACACAGTTCCAACGCCAGTGGATCTTGCTCGGAAGCTAGGGAGCAGCGTGCAGCGGCAGCGGCGTTGCCGTCGTAGTGGGCCGGCACGTCCAAGCTAACGTCCCTCGCTAGCTTACTCCGACGTCGCCACCGTGGTCATCGGGTTCCGCTAGCGCCCCTCGCGACACCCCGTCCGAGCCGCCGCTGGCCGGGGGGCAACGGGTTGCCGCCACGAGTGGGGTGCCGTGGTCGGCCGCCATCCTTCGCCATCGATGCTGCAGCATGCCTAGGCTGCTTGCAGTCCCTGGCGATGTGACCAAAGCTGTGGCAGCGCAGGCAATGCCGTGGCAACCGACATGTCGCTACCCAGTGCGAGAAGGAGAGGCAGTTGAAGCATTTGCCGTGAAGCTCCACGGGTACCTTCCGGGTCTGCCAAGCTTGCTTTGCATAGCGGCGAGGCTCAGCCGAGGCTTCAGGTCGAGCTTCCTGTCAAGAGAGGATCTCCCGCCACCCATCGGCATTGGGGGCGGAGTGAATTGACTGGTACACTGCTTCGTCTTCTCGCTGACGCCGAGTGAATTGACTGTTGTCGCCATTGCAGCGCCTGAGCTGGTGTTGCTGGATTGGAAAGACGACATGGAGAGCCAAAGACAAATTCAGGCTCAGCTCAGCCAGTTTCCGCGTCTCCGCTCACTCGGAAGCCTTCTACTCTTTGTGTATGGAACTGATGTTGTCTTTGGTGAATACAACAGAGATTCTCTGGAGGTCTTGCAGGGCATTCAGTTCATCGAAAATCTTACACTGACACTGGGCTATGCGGAGGTGAGTTCGCTTCATGTTTTGTCTATTGGAATTATTTTATGTATGCATTGCATGCCAAACAACATGATAGCTTGCTAGATTATACTATAGTTTGCTTTTTATTTTTGCCTCTTTCTTTTTATATACCTGCTGGGCACAGTATGCATGTGATACAATACACCACTAGCAGAGAATCCTACTAGTTGGTGGTATTGGAGAATCAACTCAAGAATTCTCACCTGTTCCTTTGCTTGAGTCCTTTGCTATCACTACTTCCCAAGATATATGCATATATATGCTCAATTTAGCCTATATATTTTGGCCCTTTTTTTCTAAAAAAAGCATGTTCCATCAAGGAACCTTGCTGGACTTGGCATTGAGGGGCCAATTTTATGGACCCAAATGCTAAGCCACCAATGCCTTGGGCACCAATACTGTGTCCACAACCTAAGCACGCCAATCATATAGGCTTTCTAGAAATATAATAGTTCTTGGCGATATAAAATCTTTCTTGGAATATTATGATCTCTCTTTTTGTTCTGATTTCCTATGCGCACACAGGACATAGAGAACTATCAATACCTGATGGATGACATGAGGACTCTTCCGAAAGTTACAACTCTGCACCTCATTGTAATATCAATTGGGCATTCCTATGGGGCCAGCTTGTTCCATATTCTCAGGGTATGCACTGGTATAAGAAAGCTGGTGCTAGAATTACATGCTGATCCCGAGGTAAAAAAATGTTTTTTTCTCTAATAGGCTCTTTAATTAAAACTTGAAAGAAGAGAAAATACCACAAGATGTACAACTTTGTATGGTGTTGGTGGGTGCTAAGCTAGTAGGTCACGGATCTTGTAAAATGCTCAGTTTGGTCACTTAAGTTTCTTTAGGGTGTGTTGATAACATGCATTGATCCAGCGTGGCTAACAATGGATGCTTTTCATGGTGGTGAGCAGCCTCCATATATAACAGATTGTGCTTGCTTAGCACGTGCTCTGGCTATTTCTTTTATATTACCTTCGCCTTATTATTGCTTCTTAATTGAGTGTAAATTGAATGTGTGTAATCGTTGATGATATATAGACCCTTCAATGAGTGATCAAAGGGGAAGGTTAATTAGAAAGGTAATATATGGGAACGAAATCTGCACTTGGACTTTTCTTTTCTGCGAAAGCCATGAGTTCATAGTGGCCCTGGACATTAGTTTCGTGCTTATGTTATGTTCTGATGTTTAACTATGATAATGGTATTCAATACATGTCTCCTGATGGAAACACTTTTATCTCTAGTACTGCAGGCCAGAAACATTTTTGAGTTTGTTTGCACTATATGCACTACCGGAGCCGGCTGCTTTGCCGAGGGCCCCAGGCTCTCAGCAAAGCCTCTAAGGCCCTCGCCAAAGCCTTTGCCGAGCGCAGCTCTCGGCAAAGCGCCCTCGGCGAAAATCCGATCGGCAAAGGCTTCTTTGCCGAGAGCCGTTTATCGGGCACTCGGCAAAGCCTTTGCCGAGTGCCCGACGCTCGGCAAAGCGCGAAGTAAAAAAATGCGAAAAAAACCTGAAAAAAATTTTAATCGGGGGAGGGGCCCACTTTATTAATTTACTAATCGACTTCACATCACCTGACCAGAAAAAATATCTAGTTCATCGATCTCTTTAACATCATCAACTAGATTATGCGGGGTCTCATTCTGTTGCCCATTATCCGGTAACCCTTTTGCTTCGTTTAACGTTCATGCCTCATCTAAAGTGGGCATTTTGACAAAAGTTTAGATTATGAAATTAGGAAGACACCCCACTTATTGAAATCATACCTACGACGTTGGTGATGTCGCTTAGCGCATCGCGTGTATCTCCCGGCGTAAACATTGTGAAGTAGCATCGAGGATCTGGAAGCGTTGCCTCACTGTAAATGGGGCATTCAGCGGTAGTTGACCTATGGACTGCCAACAAGGAAATGAATGTGAATATATGGCAAAAAAAAACAAATAGCAGGAAAGCCGTAGAAAAGGCAGCAACCGTAGCCGTAGGCCGGGCTGCACAAAACAGGTTGCGAATTTGTTATATTATTATAGCACGCACAGACACCAATATTGGTGGATCTAGGAAAAATGTAGTATTGTACCAACCAAGGATTTATATCTCAGATGGACTTGTTGGTTACTACTAACAACTGTTAATTCGTATGATCAATAGGCCTGAATATCCATTCGAATGTGGATCAGAGATAGGTGTGTAGCTAAAGGAAACATGATAATTAGTGATTTAATTATGATAGCAGCACGTCTACGATCAGAGCACGTACCGGCCTCCGGAGTGATCATGGACGGCTGCAATCTGCTGGACCAGGCCGGGGGCAAATACAGAGAGAAGAAAACTGATAATTCATCCCATACTCAGAAGACTTTGAAAAAATTCTTCCAAAAATCCATCCCATACAAGAACAAAAAGAATAAGAACATATATGCATCGATCTTTAGCTAGCTGGATTATATAAACATATACATATATATGTATATAGTTATGTACCATTGATTCTACGCATCTTCTTTGTTCAGAAGCTTCTTCCTATGCCCTCCTGCATCAAGCAAAACTCCACGAATTACTAAAGATCAGAGCACGTACCGGCCGACGGCTTCAATCTGCAGGACCCGATTGCCGACGGCTGCAATCTGCATGCAGGACCATGCACAAGCAAGTACCCACACTCCAATCCGCATCCACGTGCCCGCGCTCGTCGATGGCTTCAATCTGCTGGACCACTCGGTTTGAATCAAGCAAAAGCTCCACGAATCACTACAGATCAGAGCACGTACCGGCTGTGACGAAGTGAGATCGACGTACGTGCTCCTGGGCTACCTACTGGGGGTGATATCCGTGGCCACCACGGACGCGAACTCCAAACAAGAGACGATGGCCTTGAGGAAGCAAGCGGCAAGGCGTAGCCAAATCAGTAGATGACCATGTTGCCGGCCTGCTTGATCGCCTGCACCAACACATCGCCATCGACGTCGGGCGTGGAGGACACAAGTGCACGGAGATTAGTCAGATCAACATCGCACGCAGTGACAGACAACACAACACAAATCATCACTGTCGTTCTTCCACAAAATCACACGTTCACAGATACAGGATCCCGAGATAACCTCCGCCCAGTGTCGAGCCCAGCGGCTGGCCGGACGCCACGGCAATGCTTGAGCCTTCTCGTCGGCCGATCCGCTCCGTCCCTACTGGCCGCTGCCGCGTAGTCGCCGACGCGAAGGTCTGGCCGTGGATCGGAGGAGAGGCTAAGGTGGATACGAACGGAGTTATCCATTTTTTTCGGGACGAGGGGGTGCAGGGGCAGTTTCTTCTCCGTGAAAATGACGAGGGCGTGGCGGCCTGAGTTTGAAAGTGCGGGTGAGTTTGAGTTGCTTCAAACTTTCATCTACAACCATCAGATCGTGTTTGATAGTTTTGTAGCCATTGATTTTAATAGAGATGAATTACCGCGTATGTTTTTCTGGGTGCACAAAGGTTGGAGCCCTCAGCGGGGGACGCTTGTTTGGGTGGACCTAAAATAATTTAAGAATTCAATTATAGTAGAGATGCCCGAATCATTCTAGCCACTTAAAAATTTTCTTTTCATATTAGTCATTGAAATGAGTTCCGATAGTTCTAGTTAATATATTCAGGACTATTTTTAGCAAGATCCAAGATCTTTCAACAACTGAGAATGAAAAGCTTTTAGTTCAGATTAAATACTTGTTGTCACAGATCATTTCAACTTGAAACCACCAATGTGGAATTCGGTAGTCATCTGATTTTCAATTTAAAATTTCAAATATGTAAATACAATTCGGATTTAAAAATTACAAAGTCAGCAAATAATAGTAATAGGCTGTTTTTTTTGTGTAGCAGGAAATAGGCTTGGCCCAGCAGCGAAGAACCTAGATACCCAGCAGCTCACTCGCACACAACTCCAATCCGATCCCCTCAAAAAAAACACACACACAAATAACAACCTATCGGCAGCTCAGCAGCCGACAAGCCCCCTGTCGGCAACTCGCAGGCCACTAGGCCGGAAAAAAATTAGATGGGCGATGGGTCCAGCGGCACGCGCGTGCGACCCCCAGCCCGATTGTTGCCGCGTGTACGCTGGCTTCATCGTACGGCAGCTGTACAGGACCTTTCGATTGGCTCCGAATCAGCGGATGGCTTGGCTCCGAATCGGCTGTCTATGGGCAGGCAAGAACGCGGCCGCAAGCGGCGCGGGCGCCGCCATTCCCAGGCCTCCCGATCCCCATCCCCAGGCACAGCGGTCTCTCCTGGGCGTGGACGACTGTTTCCCCGCCCTACCGTCGGCGACCACCTCTTCCACTGCCTCCAGCTCGACTGGTTTATACCTCCCGTGAGCACGAAAACGCGGCCGACGGAGGATGCGGGCGTGGCGGTGGAGCCCTGCCGTCGTAGCCTCGTTCCAAGACCTGCTGTTGCGCTGCACGGCGGCGGAACCTTCGCCTAGCTCCTCCTCCGACGAGATGCGTGCAGTCTCCACGGCTGCAGGCCAGGTAGGTGCTGCATGGCGGTGGATGATGAGCTGCTGCGTGGCGCGGCCGCAAGCCCGGCGTCGCCTCCACCTCCGCTTGACCGCCTCTGAGCGTCGTGTACTCGTGTAGCGTGTACTCGAGGAGAAGCCGCGCTCACGCCTGAGCCGAGGAGCCGCGGAGCGTGGCGTGTGTACGCGAGCAGCCGAGGGGAGCCGGCGATGTGCGCTCGCATGTTGGCCGTTTGATTAGAATCGGTGACACGCGGCTTCCATCACCGAGCGGGGCGCACGCGGGATGGAATAAACCCATCGCCCACCTAATTTTTTTCCGATAGGCCGCGGAGCCGACAGGCCGCGGAGATCCTGCACGTCGCGGCCAGGGACGTCGCCGCTCCTGCTTCGCCGAACCACCTCGTGCTGCGCCGCCAGATACCGGAGGTGTTCTTGCTCCACGCGTGGCCGCGCCGATGGAGGACAGGGCACTGGGCACTCTGCGGCGACGGGCGACGGCGGCGCGGAAGGAAGCCGCACGTCCTCCGTCCCTGGCCCCCACTCCGAGGAAGGACGGGTGCAGGCGGGACCGGCAACCCAACCGACACTACCAGACACAGGACCTTTGCCGAGGGCCTACCTCTTTGCCGAGAGTCAAATATCGGGCGCTCGGCAAAGAATCTTTTGCCGAGAGCCTACGCTCGGCAAAGATTGGCTCTCGGCAAAGCTCGACTCTCGGCAAAGATTGGCTCTCGGCAAAGCCAAACTTTGCCGAGAGCTCGACTCTCGGTAAACAAAAAATCTCGGCAAAGCCTCAACCTCACAAACGGCACCCTTACGCCGTCATCTTTGCCGAGAGCCTGTTAGGTTCTCGGCAAATTTTTTTTGGGATTTTTGGTCCCAAATTTTTTGTGCAGCCTTGCTACAGTACTAGAAGCCAAGATTTGAAATTTGGTGTATTTTCCATCCCTCTTGCTATATTTCATGTATTTTTTTTCATTTTTTTGATTTTTTCCGCAAGACGCACATTTGTACTGCAGGTGCATGAAATAATAAATCTCAGCGATTCAAAAAATTATATTCATTCTTCGGAGGGTATTTCGACGCCGTATCTAGGGACAGACGCGGAAACTCGACCATCTCGTGCACGTGACATGGCGACCAAGTTGCGTGAGATTTGATTTAAAAATATATAAAATGTGAACGGAGTCGGAAAATCATGAAAATGGACGGGAGGCCTTGACATCGCATGTAGAAGCTATAAAAAAATTTTGAAAATGTTTGAAGCAAGTTGTGCCGCAAGATGGTTGAAACCCTGAGATCTCCACATGTGATAACAAGATATCACATGCGGAGATCTCAGGGTTTCAACTATCTTGTGTCACAACTTGCTCCAAACATTCCCAAATTATTTCCATAAATTCTACGTATCGTGTTAAGGCCTTCCGTCTATTTTCATGATTTTCCGACTCCGTTCGCATTTTATATATTTTTAAATCAAATCCTACACAACTTGGTCGCTATGTCTCGTGCACGAGATGGTCGAGTTTCCGCGTCTGTCCCTTGATATGGTGTTGAAATACTCTCGGAAGAATGAATATCATTTTTTAAATCGCTGAGATTCATTATTTCATGCACCTGCAGTTCAAATGTGCGTCTTGCGGAAAAAATCAAGAAAATAAAGAAAATACGCGAAATATAGCAAGAAGAATGGAAAATACACCAAATTTCAAACATGGCCACCTAGTACTATATCAAGGCTGCAGGAAAAAATTAGGAGCAAAAATTCAAAAAATATATATATATTTTGCCGAGAGCCTCCTAAAGCTCTCGGCAAAGAGCCTCTTTGCCGAGAGCCTGGGTTTGGGGGCTCTCGGCAAAGAAAATAAAAAAAAATAAAAACTCTTTACCGAGAGCCGCCTGACCTAGCTCTTGGCAAAGAATGCCGGGACCTAGTTAAGAAATTTTTAAAAATTATATATATTTTGCCGAGAGCTAGGTCAGGTGGCTCTCGGCAAAGAGTTTTTATTTTCTTTGCCGAGAGCCTGGGCTTGGGGGCTCTCGGCAAAGAGGCTCTTTGCCGAGAGCCTTGGCTGGGGCTCTCGGCAAAGAAAATAAAAAAAAAGAAAAACTCTTTGCCGAGAGCCGCCTGATCTAGCTCTCGGCAAAGAGGATATCTGAATCAAAACCACCACCCGCGCCCCTCACCCCTCACAACCGCGCCTCTCGCCCCCGCACCCGCGCCCCTCACCCGCGCCTCTCGCCCCTGCCAGGCCGTGCCCCCGCCCCCGCGCCGGCGCTGCCGCCGCCGCCCGGCCGCGTCCTCGCCCGGCCGCTCGGCGCCACCCCGGTCAGATTGAGCCGCCGTCCACGGAGGGGAGCCGCCGCCGTTCAGGTACTTCCTCCCTCCCCCTCCCCCCCTCCCTGTCTGTTGCATCTCCGTTCAGTAAGGGGAAGAAGATTATTGAGAAACAGCAGTGCAGTGTTGAGCACAGAAAAGGCAGAAGATGATTTTCATTTTTTTTACCTGAATCCAATGGGAAATACATTGTGTGGCTTCAGTGGGCCGCCCGGCTTCAGTACCATGTGTTTGAGCTCTGGAGTCCTATACGCCAATTCATCGACAATCTCAGATGCATTATTAGTTAGCAGTTTAGTTAGCAGTTTGCAGAATTTGGCCCGGCTCACGCGTTCCCAGTCCAAGGAGGCCCTAATACATGTGTTAGGACAGGCATTATTAGTTAGCAGTTTGCAGAATTGTTAGCCCGGCTTAATTATATATAACAGAACATGCTGGAAATTTCAGACAAAACGTGAACCAAAATAGAGAGCCGTTTGCAGAATTGTCAGCTAACTGTGCATATTCAATTACCAAGAGTCCAAGACCATCATGTTCGGATAACACACTAAAAAAAACCTATCATGTTAACTGAACAGCATACCAAAACAGAGAGACGGTGGCTGCTTGTGATTGTGAAACCACGTTCAATTTAGCTCGCTCACACATGCATTCTCGCTGTTGTACATTTGTCAGGTGGTTCATGGACATTTTTGTGCTACTAAAAGTAGAGAGAAGAAATTATAGAATCAGAAACACCTGATTGAACTGTGCTTCACTTGCACAATCCATGGCTTCTTTTTTTCTCTCGCCTGTGACATTTGTATCTACCTACCTATCGCCTCCATGGTCGTCCATATCTCTACACCTCAAAACCTAAAATCACAAGAACTATCCCCTCCTCCATGCTCCGGCAATTCTCCGTTCCTCATGCACGTAGCAACACCTCGATCCATGTCATGTCGTCGTCGCTGCTGCCCACCCTCCTATTTCTTGATTCGTTGCTGTGTTAATTACAGTGGTCGCCTCTTAGGTGTTACAGTACAAAAAAATATTGGTGGTAATTAATAAGATCCCTCAAGCTTGGGGTGTTCACGGAGAGAGGTTGAATTGATGCGGTGAAAACGGCACGTGAAGGGTAATAAGAGATCGATCGCGCGGTTAAAGAGAACAACAAGGAGACAAGGTGACAAAAAAAGGGCAGGTGACGCAGTGGGTGTTTGCACTGTTACTCCGGTAATTTTTGTGCATGCGGCTACTACTCTACAGGGTAGTTTGTTGCAAAGGGAGCAGTGAAAAAAAAATGGAAAAAGAGAGCTTGCACGTCATGTGGCATGAAGAATAGCCAGTTTGATGCATGCGGGAATTTTTTTTCTTTATCCTTGTTTTTTTTCTTTTCATTTTCACCATTTCTTTTATGTTCTGCAACAAGTAAACTGTCAATTAAGTATTACGTAAGTTTTTCTTTCTTTCTTCCTCAAACTGTTGTTACCGAAATTTACAGTGTATACTTGAGAAATATTATATGTTAAAATTCTTGCTATTTATATATAGTATCGTAATTGATTTCAAGTGGGATTTCATATGTCAACTGCGTGCCTTTCATCAAAATGCATGAAGTCCATTGAGTATGATAAAATTGCATACATTCAGTTCTGATTATATATATACTCTAGTAGTAGGATCCAATCTGTCATTTATTTTAATTTTTGGGTTTAAATCCAGCAAGGGATCTCATATTGAATATTAATACTAACATGTCAAGATTGGTATACCTTTGACAGATTGCCTTCACATGCATGCCAAGATTATTATACCATGATGAAGGAGGTGAAGTCACACATTTTTAAACCAAAAGGAATCAAATAAATAATGGGGCATACTGCAACTTAAAGCTCATGAATATAGATATGAAAAAAATAGATTGGGGAAGGCTGCTTAAGCTATTGCAGCTTATGATGGTCATCTTTTGCATGGAACAGAGTTCCCCTAGGCACTCAGGCAACTCAGTTAGATCATTGATAGGAAACTCTTGAGGAATTATGGTTCAGCTGCCAGATAGGGTTAATAGGTTTCTGGTTGACAATCTTATTGGTATTGCACAGAGCTAAGATGTAGTTAAAAAGTAGAAGATACAACATCTTAAGTTGTTTTAGAGTTTTCTAATAGCCTTCTGTTGATAACTGTAGTTGCAGGATCGTCCACTGCGGGTCTGCCTGCACCGCTTCGCCTCGCCACTGCACCGACTTGTCACTGCGCCGCTAGCCTGACTCCGCCGCCACCCTAGGTATAAATAACCTCTTCTCCCGGATAAGGGTCGTAGGTCATGAACCCAATTAGGCGTCTCCCGTCCGAAAGAGATACGGTTGAAGGTATGCAGATCTCTGCATGTCGATAACTGTATCTGTTTCGGATTGTCCACGTTACTTGGACAGCCCGCGGATGCGTAGATGAGACTAGTTCCCATGGTCTGCCCTGATTCGAGACGGAGTTTCGGCATCACCTCCCTGTTGTTCTCCGGATACACTCTTCCTACAGGGACGTGTATCGGGAGAACAGCGGGGAGGTGCTGCCGAAATTCTATCTTGGGTTGGGGCAGAAAATGGGAACTAGCCTCGTCTACGCATCCGCGGGTGGGATTAGGACCTATCCTCGCCTATTAGATGATAATAGGATGTAAGTACTTGGATGTAGATGTAAGTACTCGGATGGATGACAGTAGGATGGATGACCGTCAGTGGATGTACTCGGGCCGCAGAAGCAAGAGTGATTTCAGTGATGAATGGTTGCACAAGACAGATGCTTTCTTGAACCATGCATTTGGCCCGACTCGGCGAGGAGAGATGAAAGTATTGTGCCCGTGCAGCAGATGTGGGAACCGGCGAAGGCAAGACAAGGAGAACATGGGTAAACATCTTCTGAACCATGGATTCACGCCGGACTACACCCGGTGGATCTACCATGGTGAAGTACATCATTTGAGAGAGGAGGCGGTGCGACCACGTCTGTAGGACTTTGATGCTGATGCTGGGGTAGCAGACCTGTTAGATGACTTTCAACAAGCATAGTACGCTGCAGGACGTACGGAGGAGGAGATGGAGAAGACCACAAAGGCGTTCTATGACATGATGTCTTCGGCACAGAAACCCCTTCATGATCGGACAACGGTTTCTCAACTGGATGCCATACGATGGGGTTCAAGTCCCAATTCAACCTGAGTCGAGAAGCGTTCGATGGTATGTTGGCCCTATTTGGTAGCATGCTTCCGGACGGCCACATATTGCCAAAGAGCCTGTACGAGTCACAGAAACTGCTTCGTGCACTGAAGATGCCGTATGAGCAGATACATGCATGTCCAAATGGGTGCGTCCTCTTCAGAAAAGATCTCAAGGATGCAGGTTACTGTCCGAAGTGTAAAGCGTTGAGATACATGGAGGTAGACGATGGTGAAGGCCTGAAGAGACAACTTTCTATCCCCATGAAAGTCCTGCGTTACCTGCCGTTCACACCGAGGATCCAACGTCTCTACATGACCGAGGAATCCGCGAAACAGATGAGATGACACAAACAGGGTACACGATACAATCCTGAGAAGATGGTACATCCCGCCGATGGTGAAGCATGGGTCCACTTTGATCGCATTCATCATGACAAAACTAGAGAGGCTCGTAATGTTCGTGTTGCGTTTGCTACAGACGGTTTCAACCCCTATGGACTCATGGCTGCCCGCTACACCTGTTGGCCCGTCTTCGTTATCCCCCTCAATCTTCCCCCCGGCGTCCTATTTCAACGTCATACTGTCTTCTTGTCGTTGATAATTCCTGGACACCCGGGGAATAACATGGGTGTGTACATGGAGCCTCTGATTGATGAATTGGAAACTGCTTGGAACGAAGGGGTATTGACATACGACCGAGCTTCAAGGTCAAACTTCACAATGCATATCTGGTACCAGTACTCACTGCATGACTACCTGGCATATGGGATATTCTGTGCCTGGTGTGTCCACGGCAAGTTCTCATGCCCGGTTTGCAAGACAGCTATGAGATTTATCTGGTTGAAGAAGGGTGGCAAGTATTCGGCGTTCGACCAACTTCGACAATTCATGCCTCTTGACCATCCTTTCAGACAAGACACCAAGAACTTCACCAAAGGGGTCGTGGTGACAGATCCTCCATCCCGGATGCTGACCGGTGCCGAGGTTCATGCTCAAATAGATGCTCTCAAGTTCAATGAAAGAGACGGTCGTTTTGCGGGGTATGGTAAGGAACATATGTGGACGCATAAGTCAGGCTTGGAAAGGCTCCCCTATTACGATGACCTTCTTCTGCCACATAATATTGATGTAATGCACACTGAAAAGAACATCGCCGAGGCACTTTGGGGAACACTCATGGACACTGAAAAGTCCAAGGCAACCCTAAGGCTAGATTAGACCTGGCACTCTTGTGCGATAGACCAAAGCAAGAGATGCGGTCTCCTCAACCCGGTAGGAGATGGACACGGCCCAAGGCCGATTTCCTCTTGAGCAGGCCACAAAGGAAAGAAATACTTCAATGGATCCAGACATTGACGTTTCCTGATGGATATGCAGCGAATCTGAGGAGAGGAGTCAACTTATCTAGTCTGCGAGTCCTAGGAATGAAGAGTAATGACTTCCACGTATGGATCGAGCGCCTTCTTCCGGCGATGGTTCGAGGCTATGTTCCTGAGCCTATGTGGGTTGTCCTGGCAGAGTTGAGCTATTTGTTCCGCCAACTTTGTGCCAAGGAGATATCTCGGTCCGTCATTGCTGACTTGGAGAAAGCTGCACCTGTGTTGATCTGTAAGCTGGAGAAGATCTTTCCACCAGGCTTCTTCACTCCGATGTTGCATTTGATCGTACACCTCCCTAATGAGGTTCGAATGGGAGGGCCTGTGCATTGCTGTTGGTGCTATCCAGTCGAGAGAAATCTGAAGACTCTTCGCAAGAAATGTAGAAACAAAGCCAAAATTGAGGTTTCCATTGCAGAGGCATTCATTCTAGAGGAGGTGTCAAACTTCACTGAACAATACTACTCCGAGAACCTTCCTAGCGTGCATAATGCACCCCCTCGTTACAATGCTGGAGAAAATGAATTGAGTCTTAGCCTTTTCCGAGGCCAGCAAGGCGCGACAAGTGGATCCACAGTTAAGCAGTTGAACTATGAAGAGTGGCGAAAGATCATGCTATACGTGCTTACCAACCTTGATGAGGTGCAGCCTTACATGGGGTAAGTTCTCAACTATGTTCATTCAATTCACCGACACTATTCTGCATCAAACACCCTTGTTTTTCTTCCGTACAGGGAATTTCTTCATCAGTTTTGGAATGGGCCAAGGCCTCCTTCTGACCCGGTAGCCGAAACCCTAATTGCAAACGGGGCGGGGCAAGGGAGGCCCGATTTCATTTCTTGGTTCCGACAGAAGGTCCTGTCCAACCGAGGTCATACTTAGTCCGACATTCCAACTTGCTCCTACGTTCGGACTTAATAACGTTATACCTTGCTTCACCTTGCAGGCTCAGACCGATGCGTCTATGAGTCAAGAGCTGAGACAGGTTGCAAACGGCTTTGACCGTAGGGTCAAGTCATTTAACGGTTACGACGTGAATGGATATCGCTTCCACACAGCGAGATACGAGCAGAGTCGGCCCAATCGGAAAACCACAAACAACGGAGTTTGTACTCCAGGCAATGACAACCGTGACTACTATGGAAGAATTGAAGAAATATATGAACTTTCATTTCACGGTGACAAGCCTCTGAATCCTGTAATGTTCAAATGCCATTGGTTCGACCCTGGAGTAACGAGGCTCACACCGAATCTTGGGCTAGTTGAAATTCGACAGGATTCTATCTATCCAGGAGCCGATGTGTATATTGTGGCTCAACAGGCCACGCAGGTTTATTACACACCATATGCGTGCAAAAGCAAAGAGCATATCTTGGGTTGGTATATTGTGCACAAGATATCGCCACATGCTAAACTACCTCTCCCCAACGATGAGGATTATAACTTCAACACAAACACGTATGATGGGGAGTTCTTTCAAGAAGCTGGGCTACAAGGGACGTTCACGATAGACTTAACCGAAGCGATGGAAATGGAAGTAGAGAATGATGACGAGGACGCTGGGGATGAGGTGGTAAATGAGAAGGACATACAAATACTAGAACGATTCCTTTTAGGCGAAGCAAATGAAGACAACCTCCCATCTTCGGATACTGAGGAGTACTTAGACATGGTTGACAGCGATGATGACACTTATGCTCCGGCTAATTCCGATGATGCAGATTATTTCTAATTCATGTAATATTATGTTATATTCTACTCCTGTTATGTTTTTTCTTAGGATCTAGGGTTTTATTTATTTTGCATATATTTTATTATGTTATTTCTAATACAATATTGTTTGTTCTGTTTAAATGCAGGAGGTCGAGCCAAGATGCTAGGCGGACGTCAGAGGTCGATGAGCTCCCTGTACCGGGCCTCGTAGGACGACGGGCCATCTCAGCAAAGGAGGGGTCGCCGCCGGAGGGAGCCGACTCCACCGGAGGACGAGGTGCCGGCCACGCCCGAGGCCGAGGCTCAGGCGGACGAGGGGCAGGAGGACCCCAAGCAGGAGGATGAGCCGTCGGCCGAGGCAGACGAGGGTTCGGCTGCCTCAGGGGCGTCCACACCCTACTTGCGAGGTCCCGCCAGCCTCCCGGCCCGACCGATACCACTTCACCAACGCCCAGTGATCCGCCCCGTTGGACAAAGGTACATGTTTTAACTACTCGTTCATATGATATGTTTAAAATTGAAATAGAAACTAATAATCTTTCTATATCACTTGTGCAGGCATTGGGAGTTTGTGGAGGGTCGCGGCCGCAAACCCAATGGCATCCTGGGTCTCCTGTGCCGCGAGCACTACCCCGGCATAGTACACTATGCCAGGAAGACAGAGCCGGCCTACACATTTGACTACTACACCATCGCCCCAGACCCGGACTACCCAAACAAGGCGGCGAGGGTCAGAGCGGAGCTATGGGTAAGTCTTCGTCACACAACATCGCATTCATCGTACTTTTCTTGAATTACTTAGAGTTTGTATTGCATCTATATGCAGGACTTCTATAGGTGTGAGTTGGGGAAGGAGGCACAGGCGGAGGTGGTGAGTACAAGGTCCTGCAGGAAGCTCGTCACCGACATCATCTACGAGGCGAGACTTCAGGCCATCGTCAACTACAATGCCACGGTCGAAGGACGGAGGGTCTCGAAGGTCGAGGCGAGAGGCATGACGCTAAGCCGAGCGTAGTACATTCAGGTAAGTGATTCCTTTTGAGATTAAGCTATGCTCATTTCATCTGACCCTTATATGTGAAATACTTGATGATGTGCAGATGGTCCCCCAATGGTGCCAGTCGTTTTCCGAGTGCTGGGAGATGATCGTGGACCGGTGGCTCTCTGAAGAGTGGACCGCCCAGCACGCCGAGGCCCGGGAGGCGCGTCTGCAGATGCCAGGTGTACCACACCACCAGGGCAACCGCAACCTAGCCGAGTATGCACAAGCTTGGGTACGTGAAACACTTTATGTATTATAACGCTCAAATATTGCCTAATTACTAATCATCTTGTTGTCTTCCTCGCAGACGGCGTCACACGGTGGCCAGCCTTGCAGCACGTTCATGGCATACGCCATGTCCCACAAGGGCAAGGCCACCGCACCAGAGACCTCCTACAACCCCGACGACCCCCCCGAGGCATACTCCAACTCCAGCGTCCACACCCGCCTCACTGACTACACAGAGGCGGCAAGGGCGGTCCATGGGGCCGACTTTGATCCGGCCAGCGAGGACCTGGACGGAAGCCTCGTGATGAGGGTCGGAGGAGGGAAGAAGCACGGGCGGTATTGGCTTGGCGACGGCGTCATCGACTCGTCCTCCACTCCCACTCTGTCCCAGCTCCGAGCACAGACCACGAGCGGGAGTGTCCCCATACGCCCACGCCCGTCGCCTTCGCAGTCGCGGGTCGCCGAGCTCGAGGTTATTTTTGTTTTACTCGTCGTATAATGATGTTTAAATGTTTGCATTGTTCTAACATTCCCTTTGTATTATCGCATGCCCGCTTGGAAAGAGAAAGGGAGGAGCGCAAGCTTGCCGAGGCCCAGATGCGGTCCCAGATGGAGGCCCGGTTGGAGGCCCAAGCTAAGCAGATGCAAGATCTCATCACGTTCATGGCCTCCCAGGGCATGCAGGTGCCCGCGGCGCTCATGGCTCCTCCACCGCCGTCTCAGAACGCGGATGCTACTCCTGTGAGTATCGATTCCTCAGTGTTTTGTTTCTGCATTAGACATCAAATTTTTGCAGCCTCCGTCGGCGGGTTCGAACAACCTGCAAGCGCCTGGATGGAACACGCCCGGGGGTCAAGGCGGGACTGCTTCTCCGGGGTGGCCATGGCAAGGTTGGCCATGAGTGTGTTTAAAGTGTCGTCTCTAGTAGATTGTGAACTTTAGAATGAAAACTTATTATGTTTCGTTGATAACTTGTAATGGTTAACTTTCGTTTAGTTCAAATATTGTGATGAATGTGCTATATGCGTGGTGTATGTGAACGTGACATATATGTGATGAATGTGATATGTACATGTGATATATGTGTTTATACGTGATGAATGTGATTCATATGTAATGAATGTGATTTGTATGTGTAATGAAGTGGAAAATCAAAAGAAAAAAACAAAATTTCCCACTTTGCCGAGGGTTGCTCTCGGCAAAGGCTGCCTTTGCCGAGTGCAATGGTCAATGCACTCGGCAAAGCTAGGGAACAAGATTGCAAAAATACCCATTTCCCAGCTTTGCCGAGCGCAATGACCGTTGCACTCGGCAAAGGACAGGCTTTGCCGAGAGCCTGGCCAGACTAGCCCTCGGCAAAGAGTTTTTTTTTAAAAAAATGAAAATATTTTGCCGAGAGCCAGGAAAGCAAGACTCTCGGCAGAGATTTTTTTTAAAAAAAAGAAAACTCTTTGCCGAGAGCCAGCCAAATGGGCTCTCGGCAAAGAAAGCGGGCCCGTTAACGGCGCCTTTTCTTTGCCGAGAGCCGCGTTGGCTCTCGGCCGAGAGCCCGATAAACGGCTCTCGGCAAAGAAGGCTTTGCCGATCGGATTTTTTCCGAGGCAGCTTTGCCGAGCCTTTGCCGAGGGTCTGAGAGGCTTTGCCGAGAGCCTAGAGCCCTCGGCAAAGCCGCCAGCTCCAGTAGTGCGAGCCGCGTGAACACGGCGGGCGCTGTGGCCCGTGCGGCACGCGGGAGCAAGCGCGGCACCCGCGGCGCCGACGGCAGGGAGGTGATCGTGGCCGTAGGCGCGGAGTGTGCGGGGAAGGCGGCCAGGCGAGCGAGGCGTGCTATCGCTAGCCCCCACTGCTAGTGACGGGCCCAGGGCCACTGCCGCTTGCTATCGCCAGCGCTCAGGCCGTAGCCACCGCCGTGTGCCCGCGCCTCGCGCCCGGGGAAGACGACGCAGCACGTCCGTGGCCAGGGGAAGCCACCGCCTTCCCACGCGCCATGGCCCGGGAAGCCGCCGTGTGATTGCGCTTGTGCAGCGTGGCCGAGGAAGACGCTGCGCGTCCTCTCGCCATGGCCAGGTGACAAACCGCCGTAGACGCCGGAGGTGCCGGGACGGGCTGCCGCTGGCCGGGGGCGTCGGGCGTGGCCTCGTGGGCCGTGGTGCGTGCACTGGCCAGGTGAAGCGAGTCGCCGGGACGGGCTGCTTGCTAGATTATACTATAGTTTGCTTTTTATTTTTGCCTCTTTCTTTTTATATTACTAGTTACCTGCTGGGCACAGTATGCATGTGATACAATACACCACTAGCAGAAAATCCTACTAGTTGGTGGTATTGGAGAATCAACTGAAGAATTCTCACCTGTTCCTTTGCTTGGGGGAGGGGCCCACTGGCCAGTGCTCGTCTCCGTCGAAGTCGCAAGTCGCGACATTTTTCGCGCAAAATTCGCGGCTACGCGGTCGGCGGGATTCGAACTCGTGACTTCTCCCTCACGCGATAGCTCCTCTGCCACCTACATCGATCTTTAGCTAGCTGGAATATATAAACATATACATATATATATATATGTTTATAGTTATGTACCATTGATTTTGACGCATCTTCTTTGTTCAGAAGCTTCTTCCTATGCCCTCATGCATCAAGCAAAAACTCCACGAATTACAACAGATCAAAGCACGTACCGGCCGATGGCTTCAATCTGCAGGACCCGATTGCCGACGGCTGCAATCTGCATGCAGGACCATGCACGAGCAAGTACCCACACTCCGATCCGCATCCACGTGCCCACGCTGGTCGATGGCTTCAATCTGCTGGACCACTCGGTTTGAATCAACCAAAAGCTCCACGAATCACTACAGATCAGAGCACGTACCGGCTGTGCCGAAGTGGGATCGACGTACGTGCTCCTGGGCCACCTACTGGGGGTGATATCCACGGCCACCACGGATGCGAACTCCAAACAAGAGACGATGGCCTTGAGGAAGCAAGCAGCAAGGCGTAGCCAAATCAGTAGATGACCACGTCGCCGGCCTGCTTGATCGCCAGCACCAACACATCGCCATCCACGTCGGGCGTGGAGGACACAAGTGCATGGAGATTAGTCATATCAACATTGCACGCAGTGACGGACAACACAACACAAATCATCACCGTCGTTCTTCCACAAAATCACACGTTCACAGATACAGGATCCCAAGATAACCTCCGCTCAGCGTCGAGCCCAGCGGCTGGCCGGATGCCACGGCAATGCTTGAGCCTTTTCGTCGGCCGATCTGCTCCGTTCCTACTGGCCGCCGCTGCGTAGTCGCCGACGCGAAGGTCTGGCCGTGGATCGGAGGAGAGGCTAAGGCGGGATACGAACGGAGTTATCCGTTTCTTTCCAGGACGAGGGGGTGCAGGGGCGGTTTCTTCTCCGTGAAAATGACGAGGGCGTGGCGGCGTGAGTTTGAAAGTGCGGGTGAGTTTGAGTTGCTTCAAACTTTCATCTACAGCCATCAGATCGTGTTTGATTGTTTTGTAGCATTTGATTTTAATAGAGATGAATTACCACGTATGTTTTTCTGGGTGCACAAAGGTTGGAGCCCTCAGCGGGGGACGCTTGTTTGGGTGGACCTAAAATAATTTAAGAATTCAATTACAGTAGAGATGCCCGAATCATTCTAGCCACTTAAAAATTTTCTTTTCATATTAGTCATTGAAATGAGTTCCGATAGTTCTAGTTGATCTATTCAAGACTATTTTTAGCAAGATCCAAGATCTTTCAACAACTGAGAATGAAAATCTTTTAGTTCAGATTAAATACTTGTTGTCACCGATCATTTCAACTTGAAACCACCAATGTGGGATTCGGTAGTCATCTGATTTTCAATTTAAAATTTCAAATATGTAAATACAATTCGGATTTAAAAATTACAAAGTCAGCAAATAATAGTAATAGGCTGTTTTTTTTTTGTGTAGCAGAAAATAGGCTTGGCCCAGCAGCGAAGAACCTAGATACCCAGCGGCTCACTCCCACACAACTCCAATTCGATCCCCTCAAAAAAAACACACACACAAACAACAACCTATCGGCAGCTCAGCAGCCGACAAGCCCCCTGTTGGCAACTCACAGGCCGCTAGGCCGGAAAAAAATTAGATGGGCGATGGGTCCAGCGGCACGCGCGTGCGACCCCCAGCCCGATTGTTGCCGCGTCTACGCTGGCTTCATCGTACGGCAGCTGTACAGGACCTTTCGATTGGCTCCGAATCAGCGGATGGCTTGGCTCCGAATCGGCTGTCTATGGGCAGGCAAGAACGCGGCCGCAAGCGGCGCGGGCGCCGCCATTCCCAGGCCTCCCGATCCCCATCCCCAGGCACAGCGGTCTCTCCTGGGCGTGGACGACTGTTTCCCCGCCCTACCGTCGGCGACCACCTCTTCCACTGCCTCCAGCTCGACTGGCTTATACCTCCCGTGAGCACGAAAACGCGGCCGACGGAGGATGCGGGCGTGGCGGTGGAGCCCTGCCGTCGTAGCCGCGTTCCAAGACCTGCTGTTGCGCTGCACGGCGGCGGAACCTTCGCCTAGCTCCTCCTCCGACGAGATGCGTGCAGTCTCCACGGCTGCAGGCCAGGTAGGTGCTGCATGGCGGTGGATGACGAGCTGCTGCGTGGCGCGACCGCAAGCCCGGCGTCGCCTCCACCTCCGCTTGACCGCCTCTGAGCGTCGTGTACTCGTGTAGCGTGTACTCGAGGAGAAGCCGCGCTCACGCCTGAGCCGAGGAGCCGCGGAGCGTGGCGTGTGTACGCGAGCAGCCGAGGGGAGCCGGCGATGTGCGCTCGCATGTTGGCCGTTTGATTAGAATCGGTGACACGCGGCTTCCATCACCGAGCGGGGCGCACGCGGGATGGAATAAACCCATCGCCCACTTAATTTTTTCCGATAGGCCGTGGAGCCGACAGGCCGCGGAGATCCTGCACGTCGCGGCCAGGGACGTCGCCGCTCCTGCTTCGCCGAACCACCTCGTGCTGCGCCGCCAGATACCGGAGGTGTTCTTGCTCCACGCGTGGCCGCGCCGATGGAGGACAGGGCACTGGGCACTCTGCGGCGACGGGCGACGGCGGCACGGAAGGAAGCCGCACGTCCTCCGTCCCTGGCCCCCACTCCGAGGAAGGACGGGTGCAGGCGGGACCGGCGACCCAACAGACACTACCAGACACAGGACCTTTGCCGAGGGCCTACCTCTTTGCCGAGAGTCAAATATCGGGCGCTCGGTAAAGAATCTTTTACCGAGAGCCTACGCTCGGCAAAGATTGGCTCTCGGCAAAGCTCGACTCTCGGCAAAGATTGGCTCTCGGCAAAGCCAAACTTTGCCGAGAGCTCGACTCTCGGTAAACAAAAAATCTCGGCAAAGCCTCAACCCCACAAACGGCACCCTTACGCCGTCATCTTTGCCGAGAGCCTGCTGTTAGGTTCTCGGCAAATTTTTTTTGGATTTTTGGTCCCAAATTTTTTGTGCAGCCTTGCCACAGTACTAGAAGCCAAGATTTGAAATTTGGTGTATTTTCCATCCCTCTTGCTATATTTCGTGTATTTTTTTTATTTTCTTGATTTTTTCCGCAAGACGGACATTTGTACTGCAGGTGCATGAAATAATGAATCTCAGCGATTTAAAAAATTATATTCATTCTTCCGAGGGTATTTCGACGCCGTATCTAGGGACAGACGCGGAAACTCGACCATCTCGTGCACGCGACATGGCGACCAAGTTGCGTGAGATTTGATTTAAAAATATATAAAATGTGAACGGAGTCGGAAAATCATGAAAATGGACGGGAGGCCTTGACATCGCATGTAGAAGCTATAAAAAATTTTGAAAATGTTTGAAGCAAGTTGTGTCGCAAGATGGTTGAAACCCTGAGATCTCCACATGTGATAACAAGATATCACATGCGGAGATCTCAGGGTTTCAACTATCTTGTATCACAACTTGCTCCAAACATTCCCAAATTATTTTCATAAACTCTACGTATCGTGTCAAGGCCTTCCGTCTATTTTCATGATTTTCCGACTCCGTTCGCATTTTATATATTTTTAAATCAAATCCTACACAACTTGGTCGCTGTGTCTCGTGCACGAGATGGTCGAGTTTCCACGTCTGTCCCTTGATATGGTGTTGAAATACTCTCGGAAGAATGAATATCATTTTTTAAATCGCTGAGATTCATTATTTCATGCACCTGCAGTCAAATGTGCGTCTTGCGGAAAAAATCAAGAAAATAAAGAAAATGCGCGAAATATAGCAAGAAGAATGGAAAATACACCAAATTTCAAACATGGCCACCTAGTACTATATCAAGGCTGTAGGAAAAAATTGAGAGCAAATATCCAAAATATATATATATATTTTGCCGAGAGCCTCCTAAAGCTCTCGGCAAAGAGCCTCTTTGCCGAGAGCCTGGGTTTGGGGGCTCTCGGCAAAGAAAATAAAAAAAAATAAAAACTCTTTGCCGAGAGCCGCCTGACCTAGCTCTTGGCAAAGAACGCCGGGACCTAGTTAAGAAATTTTTAAAAATTATATATATTTTGCCGAGAGCTAGGTCAGGTGGCTCTCGGCAAAGAGTTTTTATTTTTTTTATTTTCTTTGCCGAGAGCCTGGGCTTGGGGGCTCTCGGCAAAGAGGCTCTTTGCCGAGAGCCTTGGCTAGGGCTCTCGGCAAAGAAAATCAAAAAAAAGAAAAACTCTTTGCCGAGAGCCGCCTGATCTAGCTCTCGGCAAAGAGGATATCTGAATCAAAACCACCACCCGCGCCCCTCACCCCTCACAACCGCGCCTCTCGCCCCCGCACCCGCGCCCCTCACCCGCGTCTCTCGCCCCTGCCAGGCCGTGCCCCCGCCCCCGCGCCGGCGCCGCCGCCGCTGCCCGGCCGCATCCTCGCCCGGCCGCGTCCTCACCCGGCCGCTCGGCGCCGCCCCGGTCAGATTGAGCCGCCGTCCACGGAGGGGAGCCGCCGCCGTCCACGGAGGGGAGCCGCCGCCATTCAGGTACTTCCTCCCTCTCCCTCCCCCCTCCCTGTCTGTTGCATCTCCGTTCAGTAAGGGGAAGAAGATTATTGAGAAACAGCAGTGCAGTGTTGAGCACAGAAAAGGCAGAAGATGATTTTCATTTTTTTTTTACCTGAATCCAATGGGAAATACATTGTGTGGCTTCAGTGGGCCGCCCGGCTTCAGTACCATGTGTTTGAGCTCTGGAGTCCTATACGCCAATTCATCGACAATCTCAGATGCATTATTAGTTAGCAGTTTAGTTAGCAGTTTGCAGAATTTGGCCCGGCTCACGCGTTCCCAGTCCAAGGAGGCCCTAATACATGTGTTAGGACAGGCATTATTAGTTAGCAGTTTGCAGAATTGTTAGCCCGGCTTAATTATATATAACAGAACATGCTGGAAATTTCAGACAAAACGTGAACCAAAATAGAGAGCCGTTTGCAGAATTGTCAGCTAACTGTGCATATTCAATTACCAAGAGTCCAAGACCATCATGTTCGGATAACACACTAAAAAAAAACCTATCATGTTAACTGAACAGCATACCAAAACAGAGAGACGGTGGCTGCTTGTGATTGTGAAACCACAGTTCAATTTAGCTCGCTCACACATGCTTTCTCGCTGTTGTACATTTGTCAGGTGGTTCATGGACATTTTTGTGCTACTAAAAGTAGAGAGAAGAAATTATAGAATCAGAAACACCTGATTGAACTGTGCTTCACTTGCACAATCCATGGCTTCTTTTTTTCTCTCGCCTGTGACATTTGTATCTACCTACCTATCGCCTCCATGCTCGTCCATATCTCTACACCTCAAAACCTAAAATCACAAGAACTATCCCCTCCTCCATGCTCCGGCAATTCTCCGTTCCTCATGCACGTAGCAACACCTCGATCCATGTCATGTCGTCGTCGCTGCTGCCCACCCTCCTATTTTTTGATTCGTTGCTGTGTTAATTACAGTGGTCGCCTCTTAGGTGTTACAGTACAAAAAAATATTGGTGGTGATGTGGTTATTTATTGATTTGTTGTGGTAATTAATAAGATCCCTCAAGCTTGGGGTGTTCACGGAGAGAGGTTGAATTGATGCGGTGAAAACGGCACGTGAAGGGTAATAAGAGATCGATCGCGCGGTTAAAGAGAACAACAAGGAGACAAGGTGACAAAAAAAGGGCAGGTGACGCAGTGGGTGTTTGCACTGTTACTCCGGTAATTTTTGTGCATGCGGCTACTACTCTACAGGGTAGTTTGTTGCAAAGGGAGCAGTGAAAAAAAAATGGAAAAAGAGAGCTTGCACGTCATGTGGCATGAAGAAAAGCCAGTTTGATGCATGCGGGAATTTTTTTTCTTTATCCTTGTTTTTTTCCTTTTCATTTTCACCATTTCTTTTATGTTCTGCAACAAGTAAACTGTCAATTAAGTATTACGTAAGTTTTTCTTTCTTTCTTCCTCAAACTGTTGTTACCGAAATTTACAGTGTATACTTGAGAAATATTATATGTTAAAATTCTTGCTATTTATATATAGTATCGTAATTGATTTCAAGTGGGATTTCATATGTCAACTGCGTGCCTTTCATCAAAATGCATGAAGTCCATTGAGTATGATAAAATTGCATACATTCAGTTCTGATTATATATATACTCTAGTAGTAGGATCCAATCTGTCATTTATTTTAATTTTTGGGTTTAAATCCAGCAAGGGATCTCATATTGAATATTAATACTAACATGTCAAGATTGGTATACCTTTGACAGATTGCCATCACATGCATGCCAAGATTATTATACCATGATGAAGGAGGTGAAGTCACACATTTTTAAACCAAAAGGAATCAAATAAATAATGGGGCATACTGTAACTTAAAGCTCATGAATATAGACATGAAAAAAATAGATTGCGGAAGGCTGCTTAAGCTATTGCAGCTTATGATGGTCATCTTTTGCAGGGAACAGAGTTCCCCTAGGCACTCAGGCAACTCAGTTAGATCATTGATAGGAAACTCTTGAGGAATTATGGTTCAGCTGCCAGATAGGGTTAATAGGTTTCTGGTTGACAATCTTATTGGTATTGCACAGAGCTAAGATGTAGTTAAAAAGTAGAAGATACAACATCTTAAGTTGTTTTAGAGTTTTCTAATAGCCTTCTGTTGATAACTGTAGTTGCAGGATCGTCCACTGCGGGTCTGCCTGCACCGCTTCGCCTCGCCACTGCACCGACTTGTCACTGCACCGCTAGCTTGACTCCGCCGCCACCCTAGGTATAAATAACCTCTTCTCCCGGATGAGGGTCGTAGGTCATGAACCCAATTAGGCGTCTGCCATCCGAAAGAGATATGGTTGAAGGTATGCAGATCTCTGCATGTCGATAACTGTATCTGTTTCGGATTGTCCACGTTACTTGGACAGCCCGCGGATGCGTAGATGAGACTAGTTCCCATGGTCTGCCCTGATTCGAGACGGAGTTTCGGCATCACCTCCCTGTTGTTCTCCGGATACACACTCTCCCTACAGGGACGTGTATCGGGAGAACAGCGGGGAGGTGCTGCCGAAATTCTATCTTGGGTTGGGGCAGAAAATGGGAACTAGCCTCGTCTACGCATCCGCGGGTGGGATTAGGACCTATCCTCGCCTATTAGATGATAATAGGATGTAAGTACTTGGATGTAGATGTAAGTACTCGGATGGATGACAGTAGGATGGATGACCGTCAGTGGATGTACTCGGGCCGCAGAAGCAAGAGTGATTTCAGTGATGAATGGTTGCACAAGATAGATGCTTTCTTGAACCATGCATTTGGCCCGACTCGGCGAGGAGAGATGAAAGTATTGTGCCCGTGCAGCAGATGTGGGAACCGGCGAAGGCAAGACAAGGAGAACATGGGTAAACATCTTCTGAACCATGGATTCACGCCGGACTACACCCGGTGGATCTACCATGGTGAAGTACATCATTTGAGAGAGGAGGCGGTGCGACCACGTCTGCAGGACTTTGATGCTGATGCTGGGGTAGCAGACCTGTTAGATGACTTCCAACAAGCATAGTACGCTGCTGGACATACGGAGGAGGAGATGGAGAAGACCACAAAGGCGTTCTACGACATGATGTCTTCGGCACAGAAACCCCTTCATGATCAGACAACGGTTTCTCAACTGGATGCCATTGGCCGTGTGATGGGGTTCAAGTCCCAATTCAACCTGAGTCGAGAAGCGTTCGATGGTATGTTGGCCCTATTTGGTAGCATGCTTCCGGATGGCCACATATTGCCAAAGAGCCTATACGAGTCACAGAAACTACTTCGTGCACTGAAGATGCCGTATGAGCAGATACATGCATGTCCAAATGGGTGCGTCCTCTTCAGAAAAGATCTCAAGGATGCAGGTTACTGTCCGAAGTGTAAAGCGTCGAGATACATGGAGGTAGACGATGGTGAAGGCCTAAAGAGACAACTTTCTATCCCCATGAAAGTCCTGCGTTACCTGCCGTTCACACCGAGGATCCAACGTCTCTACATGACCGAGGAATCCGCGAAACAGATGAGATGGCACAAACAGGGTACACGATACAATCCTGAGAAGATGGTACATCCCGCCGATGGTGAAGCATGGGTCCACTTTGATCGCATTTATCATGACAAAACTAGAGAGGCTCGTAATGTTCGTGTTGCGTTTGCTACAGACGGTTTCAACCCCTATGGACTCATGGCTGCCCGCTACACCTGTTGGCCCGTCTTCGTTATCCCCCTCAATCTTCCCCCCGACGTCCTATTTCAACATCATACTGTCTTCTTGTCTTTGATAATTCCTGGACACCCGGGGAATAACATGGGTGTGTACATGGAGCCTCTGATTGATGAATTGGAAACTGCTTGGAACGAAGGGGTATTGACATACGACCGAGCTTCAAGGTCAAACTTCACAATGCATATCTGGTACCAGTACTCACTGCATGACTACCTGGCATATGGGATATTCTGTGCCTGGTGTGTCCACGGCAAGTTCTCATGCCCGGTTTGCAAGACAGCTATGAGATTTATCTGGTTGAAGAAGGGTGGCAAGTATTCGGCGTTCGACCAACATCGACAATTCCTGCCTCTTGACCATCCTTTCAGACAAGACACCAAGAACTTCACCAAAGGGGTCGTGGTGACAGATCCTCCATCCCGGATGCTGACCGGTGCCGAGGTTCATGCTCAAATAGATGCTCTCAAGTTCAATGAAAGAGACGGTCGTTTTGCGGGGTATGGTAAGGAACATATGTGGACGCATAAGTCAGGCTTGGAAAGGCTCCCCTATTACGATGACCTTCTTCTGCCACATAATATTGATGTAATGCACACTGAAAAGAACATCGCCGAGGCACTTTGGGGAACACTCATGGACACTGAAAAGTCCAAGGACAACCCTAAGGCTAGATTAGACCTGGCACTCTTGTGCGATAGACCAAAGCAAGAGATGCAGTCTCCTCAACCCGGTAGGATATGGACACGGCCCAAGGCCGATTTCGTCTTGAGCAGGCCACAAAGGAAAGAAATACTTCAATGGATCCAGACATTGACGTTCCCTGATGGATATGCAGCGAATCTGAGGAGAGGAGTCAACTTATCTAGTCTGCGAGTCCTAGGAATGAAGAGTAATGACTTCCACGTATGGATCGAGCACCTTCTTCCGGCGATGGTTCGAGGCTATGTTCCTGAGCCTATGTGGGTTGTCCTGGCAGAGTTGAGCTATTTGTTCCGCCAACTTTGTGCCAAGGAGATATCTCGGTCCGTCATTGCTGACTTGGAGAAAGCTGCACCTGTGTTGATCTGTAAGATGGAGAAGATCTTTCCACCAGGCTTCTTCACTCCGATGTTGCATTTGATCGTACACCTCCCTAATGAGGTTCGAATGGGAGGGCCTGTGCATTGCCCTTGGTGCTATCCAGTCGAGAGAAATCTGAAGACTCTTCACAAGAAATGTAGAAACAAAGCCAAAATTGAGGCTTCCATTGCAGAGGCATTCATTCTAGAGGAGGTGTCAAACTTCACTGAACAATACTACTCCGAGAACCTTCCTAGCGTGCATAATGCACCCCCTCGTTACAATGCTGGAGAAAATGAATCGAGTCTTAGCCTTTTCCGAGGCCAGCAAGGCGCGACAAGTGGATCCACAGTTAAGCAGTTGAACTATGAAGAGTGGCGAAAGATCATGCTATACGTGCTTACCAACCTTGATGAGGTGCAGCCGTACATGGGGTAAGTTCTCAACTATGTTCATTCAATTCACCGACACTATTCTGCATCAAACACCCTTGTTTTTCTTCCGTACAGGGAATTTCTTCATCAGTTCTGGAATGGGCCAAGGCCTCCTTCTGACCCGGTAGCCGAAACCCTAATTGCAAACGGGGCGGGGCAAGGGAGGCCCGATTTCATTTCTTGGTTCCGACAGAAGGTCCTGTCCAACCGAGGTCATACTTAGTCCGACATTCCAACTTGCTCCTACGTTCGGACTTAATAACGTTATACCTTGCTTCACCTTGCAGGCTCAGACCGATGCGTCTATGAGTCAAGAGCTGAGACAGGTTGCAAATGGCTTTGACCGTAGGGTCAAGTCATTTAACGGTTACGACGTGAATGGATATCGCTTCTACACAGCGAGATACGAGCAGAGTCGGCCCAATCGAAAAACCACAAACAGCGGAGTTTGTAGTCCAGGCAATGACAACCGTGACTACTATGGAAGAATTGAAGAAATATATGAACTTTCATTTCACGGTGACAAGCCTCTGAATCCTGTAATGTTCAAATGCCATTGGTTCGACCCTGGAGTAACGAGGCTCACACCGAATCTTGGGCTAGTTGAAATTCGACAGGATTCTGTCTATCCAGGAGCCGATGTGTATATTGTGGCTCAACAGGCCACGTAGGTTTATTACACACCATATGCGTACAAAAGCAAAGAGCATATCTTGGGTTGGTATATTGTGCACAAGATATCGCCACATGCTAAACTACCTCTCCCCAACGATGAGGATTATAACTTCAACACAAACACGTATGATGGAGAGTTCTTTCAAGAAGCTGGGCTACAAGGGACGTTCACGATAGACTTAACCGAAGCGATGGAAATGGAAGTAGAGAATGATGACGAGGACGCTGGGGATGAGGTGGTAAATGAGAAGGACATACAAATGCTAGAACGATTCCTTTTAGGCGAAGCAAATGAAGACAACCTCCCGTCTTCGGATACTGAGGAGTACTTAGACATGGTTGACAGCGATGATGACACTTATGCTCCGGCTAATCCTGATGATGCAGATTATTTCTAATTCACGTAATATTATGTTATATTCTACTCCTGTTATGTTTTTTCTTAGGATCTAGGGTTTTATTTATTTTGCATATATTTTATTATGTTATTTCTAATACAATATTGTTTGTTCTGTTTAAATGCAGGAGGTCGAGCCAAGATGCCAGGCGGACGTCAGAGGTCGATGAGCTCCCTGTACCGGGCCTCGTAGGACGACGGGCCATCTCGGCAAAGGAGGGGTCGCCGCCGGAGGGAGCCGACTCCACCGGAGGACGAGGTGCCGGCCACGCCCGAGGCCGAGGCTCAGGCGGACAAGGGGAAGGAGGACCCCAAGCAGGAGGATGAGCCGTCGGCCGAGGCAGACGAGGGTTCGGCTGCCTCAGGGGCGTCCACACCCTACTTGCGAGGTCCCGCCAGCCTCCCGGCCCGACCGATACCACTTCACCAACGCCCAGTGATCCGCCCCGTTGGACAAAGGTACATGTTTTAACTACTCGTTCATATGATATGTTTAAAATTGAAATAGAAACTAATAATCTTTCTATATCACTTGTGCAGGCATTGGGAGTTTGTGGAGGGTCGTGGCCGCAAACCCAATGGCATCCTGGGTCTCCTGTGCCGCGAGCACTACCCCGGCATAGTACACTATGCCGGGAAGACAGAGCCGGCCTACACATTTGACCACTACACCGTCGCCCCAGACCCGGACTACCCAAACAAGGCGGCGAGGGTCAGAGCGGAGCTGTGGGTAAGTCTTCGTCACACAACATCGCATTCATCGTACTTTTCTTGAATTACTTAGAGTTTGTATTGCATCTGTATGCAGGACTTCTATAGGTGTGAGTTGGGAAAGAAGGCACAGGCGGAGGTGGTGAGTACAAGGTCCTGCAGGAAGCTCGTCACCGACATCATCTACGAGGCGAGACTTCAGGCCATCGTCAACTACAACGCCACGGTCGAAGGACGGAGGGTCTCGAAGGTCGAGGCGAGAGGCATGACGCTGAGCCGGGCCCAGTACATTCAGGTAAGTGATTCCTTTTGAGATTAAGCTATGCTCATTTCATCTGACCCTTATATGTGAAATACTTGATGATGTGCAGATGGTCCCCCAATGGTGCTAGTCGTTTTCCGAGTGCTGGGAGATGATCGTGGACCGGTGGCTCTCTGAAGAGTGGACCGCCCAGCACGCCGAGGCCCGGGAGGCGCGTCTGCAGATGCCAGGTGTACCACACCACCAGGGCAACCGCAACCTAGCCGAGTATGCACAAGCTTGGGTACGTGAAACACTTTATGTATTATAACGCTCAAATGTTGCCTAATTACTAATCATCTTGTTATCTTCCTCGCAGACGGCGTCACACGGTGGCCAGCCTTACAGCACATTCATGGCATACGCCATGTCCCACAAGGGCAAGGCCACCGCACCGGAGACCTCCTACAACCCCGACGACCCCCCCGAGGCATACTCCAACTCCAGCGTCCACACCCGCCTCACTAACTACAAAGAGGCGGCAAGGGCGGTCCATGGGGCCGACTTTGATCCGGCCAGCGAGGACCTGGACGGAAGCCTCGTGATGAGGGTCGGAGGAGGGAAGAAGCACGGGCGGTATTGGCTTGGCGACGGCGTCATCGACTCGTCCTCCACTCCCACTCTGTCCCAGCTCCGAGCACAGACCACGAGCGGGAGCGTCCCCATACGCCCACGCCCATCGCCTTCGCAGTCGCGGGTCGCTGAGCTCGAGGTTATTTTTGTTTTACTCATCGTACATTGATGTTTAAATGTTTGCATTGTTCTAACATTCCCTTTGTATTATCGCAGGCCCGCCTGGAAAGAGAAAGGGAGGAGCGCAAGCTTGCCGAGGCCCAGATGCGGTCCCAGATGGAGGCCCGGTTGGAGGCCCAAGCTAAGCAGATGCAAGATCTCATCACGTTCATGGCCTCCTAGGGCATGCAGGTGCCCGCGGCGCTCATGGCTCCTCCACCGCTGTCTCAGAACGCGGATGCTACTCCTGTGAGTATCGATTCCTCAGTGTTTTGTTTCTGCATTTGCTTGTCTGACATAGACATCAAATTTTTGCAGCCTCCGTCGGCGGGTTCGAACAATCTGCAAGCGCCTGGATGGAACACGCCTGGGGGTCAAGGCGGGACTGCTTCTCCGGGGTGGCCAGGGCAAGGTTGGCCATGAGTGTGTTTAAAGTGTCGTCTCTAGTAGATTGTGAACTTTAGAATGAAAACTTATTATGTTTCGTTGATAACTTGTAATGGTTAACTTTCGTTTAGTTCAAATATTGTGATGAATGTGCTATATGCGTGGTGTATGTGAACGTGACATATATGTGATGAATGTGATATGTACATGTGATATATGTGTTTATACGTGATGAATGTGATTCATATGTAATGAATGTGATTTATATGTGTAATGAAGTGGAAAATCAAAAGAAAAAACAAAATTTCCCACTTTGCAGAGGGTTGCTCTCGGCAAAGGCTGCCTTTGCCGAGTGCAATGGTCATTGCACTCGGCAAAGCTGGGGAACAAGATTGCAAAAATACCCATTTCCCAGCTTTGCCGAGCGCAATGACCGTTGCACTCGGCAAATGACAGGCTTTGTCGAGAGCCTGGCCAGACTAGCCCTCGGCAAAGAGTTTTTTTTAAAAAAAAAGAAAATATTTTGCCGAGAGCCAGGACAGCAAGACTCTCGGCAGAGATTTTTTTTAAAAAAAAGAAAAATGTTTGCCGAGAGCCTGGCCAGACTGGCTCTCGGCAAAGAGTTTTTCCAAAAAAAAAAAGAAAACTCTTTGCCGAGAGCTAGCCAAATGGGCTCTCGGCAAAGAGTTTTTCCAAAAATAAAAACTCTTTGCCGAGAGCCAGCCAAATGGGCTCTCGGCAAAGAAAGCGGGCCCGTTAACGGCGCCTTTTCTTTGCCGAGAGCCGCGTTGGCTCTCGGCAAAGCCTTTGCCGAGAGCCCGATAAACGGCTCTCGGCAAAGAAGGCTTTACCGATCGGGTTTTCGCCGAGGCAACTTTGCTGAGAGCTGCTCTCGGCAAAGCCTTTGCCGAGGGTCTGAGAGGCTTTGCCGAGAGCCTGGAGCCCTCGGCAAAGCCGCCAGCTCCCGTAGTGCGAGCCACGTGAACACGGCGGGCGCTGTGGCCCGTGCGGCACGCGGGAGCAAGCGCGGCACCCGCGGCGCCGACGGCAGGGAGGTGATCGTGGCCGTAGGCGCGGAGTGTGCGGGGAAGGCGGCCAGGCGAGCGAGGCGTGCTATCGCTAGCCCCCACTGCTAGTGACGGGCCCAGGGCCACTGCCGCTTGCTATCGCCAGCGCTCAGGCCGTAGCCACCGCCGTGTGCCCGCGCCTCGTGCCCGGGGAAGACGACGCAGCACGTCCGTGGCCAGGGGAAGCCACCGCCTTCCCACGCGCCATGGCCCGGGAAGCCGCCGTGTGATTGCGCTTGTGCAGCGTGGCCGAGGAAGACGCTGCGCGTCCTCTCGCCATGGCCAGGTGACAAACCGCCGTAGACGCCGGAGGTGCCGGGACGGGCTGCCGCTGGCCGGGGGCGTCGGGCGTGGCCTCGTGGGCCGTGGGGCGTGCACTGGCCAGGTGAAGCGAGTCGCCGGGACGGGCTGCTTGCTAGATTATACTATAGTTTGCTTTTTATTTTTGCTTCTTTCTTTTTATATTACTAGTTACCTGCTGGGCACAGTATGCATGTGATACAATACACTACTAGCAGAAAATCCTACTAGTTGGTGGTATTGGAGAATCAACTGAAGAATTCTCACATGTTCCTTTGCTTGAGTCCTTTGCTACCACTACTTCCCAAGATATATGCACAGTAAGCATGTGATACAATACACCACTAGCGAAATAAAAAAATGCAAAAAAAACTTGAAAAAAAAATTTAATTGGGGGAGGGGCCCACTGGCCAGTGCTCGTCTCCGTCGAAGTCGCAAGTCGCGATATTTTTCACGCAAAATTCGCGGCTACGCGGTCGGCGGGATTCGAACTCGTGACTTCTCCCTCACGCGATAGCTCCTCTGCCACCTGCATCGATCTTTAGCTAGCTGGAATATATAAACATATACATATATATATGTTTATAGTTATGTACCATTGATTTTGACGCATCTTCTTTGTTTAGAAGCTTCTTCCTATGCCCTCCTGCATCAAGCAAAAACTCCACGAATTACAACAGATCAGAGCACGTACCGGCCGATGGCTTCAATTTGCAGGACCCGATTGCCGACGGCTGCAATCTGCATGCAGGACCATGCACAAGCAAGTACCCACACTCCGATCCGCATCCACGTGCCCACGCTGGTCGATGGCTTCAATCTGCTGGACCACTCAGTTTGAATCAAGCAAAAGCTCCACGAATCACTACCATGTATCGGCTGTGCCGAAGTGGGATCGACGTACGTGCTCCTGGGCCACCTACTGGGGGTGATATCCACGGCCACCACGGATGCGAACTCCAAACAAGAGACGATGGCCTTGAGGAAGCAAGCAGCAAGGCGTAGCCAAATCAGTAGATGACCACGTCGCCGGCCTGCTTGATCGCCAGCACCAACACATCGCCATCCACGTCGGGCGTGGAGGACACAAGTGCATGGAGATTAGTCAGATCAACATCGCATGCAGTGACGGACAACACAACACAAATCATCACCGTCGTTCTTCCACAAAATCACACGTTCACAGATACAGGATCCCAAGATAACCTCCGCTCAGCGTCGAGCCCAGCGGCTGGCCGGATGCCACGGCAATGCTTGAGCCTTTTCGTCGGCCGATCTGCTCCGTCCCTACTGGCCGCCGCTGCGTAGTCGCCGACGCGAAGGTCTGGCCGTGGATCGGAGGAGAGGCTAAGGCGGGATACGAACGGAGTTATCCGTTTCTTTCCAGGACGAGGGGGTGCAGGGGCGGTTTCTTCTCCGTGAAAATGACGAGGGCGTGGCGGCGTGAGTTTGAAAGTGCGGGTGAGTTTGAGTTGCTTCAAACTTTCATCTACAGCCATCAGATCGTGTTTGATAGTTTTGTAGCCTTTGATTTTAATAGAGATGAATTACCGCGTATGTTTTTCTGGGTGCACAAAGGTTGGAGCCCTCAGCGGGGGACGCTTGTTTGGGTGAACCTAAAATAATTTAAGAATTCAATTACAGTAGAGATGCCCGAATCATTCTAGCCACTTAAAAATTTTCTTTTCATATTAGTCATTGAAATGAGTTCCGATAGTTCTAGTTGATATATTCAAGACTATTTTTAGCAAGATCCAAGATCTTTCAACAACTGAGAATGAAAAGCTTTTAGTTCAGATTAAATACTTGTTGTCACAGATCATTTCAACTTGAAACCACCAATGTGGGATTCGGTAGTCATCTGATTTTCAATTTAAAATTTCAAATATGTAAATACAGTTCGGATTTAAAAATTAGAAAGTCAGCAAATAATAGTAATAGGCTGTTTTTTTTGTGTAGCAGAAAATAGGCTTGGCCCAGCAGCGAAGTATACCCAGCAGCTCACTCCCACACAACTCCAATTCGATCCCCTCAAAAACACACACACAACAAACTATCGGCAGCTCAGCAGCCGACATGCCCCATGTCGGCAACTCACAGGCCGATAGGCCCCGACAGGGCGCGGACGTCCTGCACGTCGCGGCCAGGGACGTCGCCGCTCCTGCTTCGCCGAACCACCTCGTGCTGCGCCGCCAGATACCGGAGGTGTTCCTGCTCCACGCGTGGCCGCGCCGATGGAGGACAGGGCACTGGGCACTCTGCGGCGACGAGCGACGGCGGCGCGGATGGAAGCCGCACGTCCTCCGTCCCTGGCCCCCACTCCGAGAAAGGACGGGTGCATGCGGGACCGGCGACCCAACCGAGCCGCGCGAACACGGCGGGGGCTGTGGCCCGTGCGGCACGCGGGAGCAAGCGCGGCACCCGCGGCGCCGATGGCAGGGAGGTGATCGTGGCCGTAGGCGCGGAGTGCGCGGGGAAGGCGGCCAGGCGAGCGAGGCGTGCTATCGCTAGCCCCACTGCTAGTGACGGGCCCAGGGCCACTGCCGCGTGCTGTCGCCAGCGCTGAGGCCGTAGCCGCCGCCGTGTGCCCGCGCCTCGTGCCCGGGGAAGACGACGCAGCACGCCCGTGGCCAGGGGAATCCACCGCCTTCCCACGCGCCATGGCCCGGGAAGCCGCCGTGTGACTGCGCTTGTGCAGCGTGGCCAAGGAAGACGCTGCGCGCCCTGTCGCCATGGCCAGGTGACAAACCGCTGCAGACGCCGGAGGCGCCGGGATGGGCTGCCGCTGGCCGGGGGCGTCGGGCGTGGCCTCGTGGGCCGTGGGGCGTGCACTGGCCGGGCGAAGCGAGTCGCCGGGACGGGCTGCTTGCTAGATTATACTATAGTTTCCTTTTTATTTTTGCCTCTTTCTTTTTATATTACTAGTTACCTGCTGGGCACAGTATGCATGTGATACAATACACCACTAGCAGAGAATCCTACTAGTTGGTGGTATTGGAGAATCAACTGAAGAATTCTCACCTGTTCCTTTGCTCGAGTCCTTTGCTATCACTACTTCGCAAGATATATACACAGTATGCATGTGATACAATACACCACTAGCAGAGAATCCTACTAGTTGGTGGTATTGGAGAATCAACTGAAGAATTCTCACATGTTCCTTTGCTCGAGTCCTTTGCTATCACTACTTCCCAAGATATATGCACAGTATGCATGTGATATAATACACCACTAGCGAAATAAAAAAATGCGAAAAAATCTGAAGAAAAAAATTTAATCGGGGGAGCACAGTCCAGCGCCCGTCTCCGTCGAAGTCGCAAGTCGCGGCATTTTTCGCGGCTACGCGGTTGGTGGGATTCGAACTCGTGACCTCTCCCTCACGCGATACCTCCTCTGCCACGTGCACTACACACTCACATGCATATGCCGTTTTGGTTACTCAAATATTATACTAAATCAAGTGAAAATTGATTGTTTGAGGCCCTAAACAAATTCAAATCAAAAGGTTGTCAACTGTAAAGTTTCATAACTTTTCGAGCTCTACATTTTTCATATAGAAAGTTTTTCCATCCGAGGTCTTTTGAAAAATTCAAATTTTAAAATTTTGAATTTCAAACGTAGTTTTGTCTGACAAGATTAATTCAAATGAAAAATTGGTCAACTACAATGTTTCATAACTTTTTGAGATCTACAAACTTCATTTAGGAAGTTTTTTCATCCGAGGTCTTTTGAAAAATTCGAATTTTAAAATTTTGAATTTCAAACGTAGTTTTGCATGACAAGATGAATTCAAATGAAAAAGTGGTCGACTACAATGTTTCATAACTTTTTGAGATCTACAAACTTCATTTAGGAAGTTTTTCCATCCGAGGTCTTTTGAAAAATTCGAATTTTAAAATTTAAAAATTTTGAATTTCAAACGTAGTTTTGCATGACAAAATGAATTCAAATTTAAAAGTGGTTAACTACAATGTTTTATAACCTTTCGAGATCTACAAACTTCATTTAGGAAGTTTTCCATCCGAAATTATGGTGCTAACATTGTTTACAAATCTTATATATCTCTCTTGTAGTTTCATGAAACTACATGAGAGACATAGATTTTGTGAACAACGTAATTAGTACTTTGTCGAATAAAGAAATAACCAATATAAAGTTTGTAAATCATGAGAAGTTATGAAACTTTATAGTTGAAAACTTTTTTATTTGAATTCGTTAAGGGCACCAAAACGTGGTTTGAAAAATTGCTTTGCCGAGTGCTTTACTTTGGCACTCGGCAAAGAAGCCTTTGCCGAGTGTTTTTTTTGCACTCGGCAAAGAAACTTCTTTGCCGAGTGTTTTTTATTTGACACTCGGCAAAGCCTTCTTTGCCGAGTGCAGAGGCTTTGCCGAGTGTTTTTTATTTGGATCTCGGCAAAGCCTTCTTTGCCGAGCGCCCGAAAAAAAACACTTGGCAAAGCCTCCGGCGCTCGGCAAAGAAGCGGATTCCGGTAGTGATGGTAATGTACAAGTAGGCTAAGTTCTTGCAGTAAAGGGCAATCTTCATAGCACAATGGCCTTTCAAAGAAAAATCTTTAGCACAATATGAGTTTGTAAATTATAATGTTTGTATGTAATCTGTAGAGAAATATTTTTTTATTAATATCACCACTTGAGGTGAACTTTAAATCTATACCATTAGCTTCTGCCAATGACATGTAGGACCTTACACCACATGGCACATGCCTTTGACTATAACTTTGTACTTTAAATGAAGATCTCCCATCAAATGATGTTATGGATGAAAATTTCCCTTTTGTATAAGCTTCAATATTTCCATTGATAATCTATGACCTAAGGTCAAATTTAGCATTGTTTACAATGGGACATTATCTATTGATACAACAATAAGTCAGGCTGTGTATAGTTTTATGACAATATGATGTTCGTCGTGCCAATTTGATTTACAACAATACAATTATACTACTGCAGTCAAATGAATTTCTAGGTAGAATTTTCCACGGATATTGTTGATGACTTGATTTCTTGCTGACATACCTTGAAGTATTTTTGCAGTCTGATTTGTTTTTTGGATTCCTCTACTTTCACAGTATCCAATTTTTTTTAGTTGATCTCATCGTGTTGATATGGTATGTTGTGTCAGGAACCATTGACATGTCCACCTGGATGTAATTGTGAGCACCAATCAAACTGGCGATCTGAGAAGCTTTTGTTATAGTTGGCCTAGAAGAAGTTGAAATCCAATGGTTTGGACGAACTACTCGTGATGTTTATTTTGTGGAGCGATTATTTGGTTGGGCGACAACATTGACAAAGGCAACAATAGTTTTTGATATATTAGTCAGAGAAGACGTGGCCAAGAAGCTGTGCAGGATGTTTCAACTCTTCTCTAGGCCAGAAATACACATAGAGTTCAGGTATCATAACAACAAGAAGGTGCTTTATGCACCTGAAGACTAGGGCACCTTACGAGTTGTATGAGAACCTTATGATCTTTTGCTTGTAGTATATGGACCATGGAGTATGCATGTAATGAAACATGTATAAGACTTGTGTGTAATTTATTTCATCTTGGTACCAGCTGTAGTGCGTGCGAACATTATATTTCTATTAGATCATTCACAAATGTTGGAACCGTGGATTATACTATACTTTGATTTGACATGAAAGTTTAAGTGGTCTTTACCTCTTTTGACAAGCTTCATTTCTAGATGATTTTTTTTGAGGAGAAACATGTCTACAAGATTGTAATGTTGGCATGCGCGCTGAAGACTAGAAATCACTAATATTAATTTAAATGACCCTCTTCTAGTAAAAAAAAATCTATAATCTGATTGGTTTTGATGGAAAAGGGATACTACTTGGGTTTTAGTATATGTCCTTTCTACATTCTTGCCAGTCTATTTGAACTTTGAAATATACAGTAGCTTGGAAAGGGGTGTTACACATGGTAGCAGAAATATTGATGAGTTAGGACACAAGATTTGAGTTTTTTTTAGTAGCTTCCAGTGTAACCCAAGTCTCGTTGGCAATCAAACATATTCTTGAATATAAGCTAAGCTAGAATGATCCCTGAAGATGTAGTAATTTTATCTACAAAGAAAGAAGAAAACATTATTCTAGCATGGAACAAACATAATTCTGCAATCTTTTGTTATATTTTGGTGACATATATCCAGGTATTAATTAATCTGATAATAATCTTAGGGATGCATCTCTTCTTATTTGATGGAAGAATCTCCGTTTATTTTCCAAAGATTTGGTCCTTACTTTAAGCACAAATTACATGCTCATCAGGTAGTACTTTTGAGCAGACACAAAATGGAAATCCATGGAACTCTAGTTAAACATCCATGGAGAAAGTAGAAACCCTAGATGATTTGACTATTTTTGTACAAAGATAGGGCTCAACAACAAAAAGGAAAATGGTGAATGCCTATCTGACCCCGAGAGCGAACCTAACCTTTATTACTCACTACCCTAACCTTTACTATTAGTGCTCATCGAAAAGGTAATACTTGATACACGAGCTAAGTTGGAATCAGATGGATGAAATGACCATGCCACCTTTGATGTATAAGAGATCCTGCTATGGAAGGTGGCTGGCCACCCTTGACATATGAGCACTCATGATATGGAAGATGGTCTACTGGCCATGTATCTCTAGACCACGAAAACCTTGACATAGTAGCAATTAATTGTATCTCAACTTCACATGCTCCTACTAGCTAGCTAGTAATGGAATGATGATAGCTAGAGCTATATTGAACAAATGTTGATGCCTTGCCATGCTGGACTGACTACCTATGCTAGAATGCGGGCCATCTATAAGATGGGATGGCCTTGGGGCTTGCAAAGGTGGAATTTAGGCCATAAACATGGGAGAACAGTGAGAAGAAGGGAGAATGTGACAGGGGACAGTGTGGGCGCAAGCGTGATTTGTGACTTCAATACAGTCAAGGACTGTCGGGAGGTGGGGTCGGAAAGAGAGAAGGGACAGGAATGTGGAGGGGGGTGGTGAGGATGAGGGGTAAAAAGTTAATAGATAAAAACAATGTATTCACATAGAAATGCATATGTGCAAGTGTGGGGTAATCAGGCTACTGTGGCGATACGTTAGAAAAATAACAACAAAACCATCACGGGTCATTTGAACACTGTGAGATACTTTAGGGGCTATAAGATTGAGTTTTATAGTTGAGTGTGTTATGTAGTCAGCCCTCGATATGTTATGGGTTTATATAGACTTTTTTCTTTTATTTGTTGATGCACAGCCATGTCATCATCATCCTAATGTGCCATGTTATTAGTAAAAACATCTTAAAATCATCTAGGGGTTACTTAGACGGATTCTAATACTTTAAGTGGTAAAATACAAGTATTTTAGGTGGTGGGAGAAGCAAACGACGAACACCAATAATATTTATGGGGTTAAGTAGACCTTTTGCATCTTTTATTTGTCTTATATTCTCTCTACTTAAAATTTTTAAAAAGACATGGGCACAGTATCCATAATATAACTTTGAATATTCATTTCAAATAGAATACATGCCTATATAGCCTACTCAAATTATGGATAGCCTACTCAAACATATGATTGGTTGACTGGACTGTAGTAAGTAATAGTCCACTTTTGTGTACTGGAGGGAGTATGGAATACATAAGCTGCTAGGGGAGTAATGGAAAGAAATATGCTCTTGCATTTCTTGTCACACCAAGAGACTAACGAGCTGTTAGTTGCTCTAGGTGCTGGTTCTACACTTGTTTGTTTCATTTCATGGACGTTTAACCATTGCAAATATGTAGTATATGAGTACTCTACTTATGAAAACATTTTTCTTTAGTACCTGGGCTGGGAATATGTGTTGTATTTTGGTGAGTGGCCTGTTTGAAGTATATGACAGTGAACAACGGGTTGATTTGAGTTTTTGCATGCAGGCTCAATCATGATAGCACAATTAGATTAGGATGCTGTAAGATTTTGTTATGTATTTTGTCAAAGCTTCCTCAGTTTCATTTGATAATCTATGCCTAGAGGTCAACTGTAGCCTTGCTGACGACTATGACTTATATTGCTATAACATGGCTCAGGGTTTGGTGCACATCAATCATTGCACTGATTCGATTTGGCAAAATGCAATCATAATGCTGCATTCAAATCAATTTATAGGTGGGATTTTCCACATATATTGTTGGTGTCTGGTAAAAATTTTAGCTTCCACTATTTTTATTCCACACACATCCTTAGTTAACCTTATGATGCTAATATGCTATTATTGTGTTGTGCACAAATTCCATGCTGATAGGCTTGTGTCTGTGATCAATGACCAAACTAGAAAGCTGAGGAATTTTTGTTGATTGAGCTTGAAGAAATAGAAATCCAAGAGCCAAGAGGGTCTAAAAACATGAAGTTCCTTTTTTGTAAAGCAACTATTCAATTGGGCACCAACAATGAACAAAATGATAGTAACTATAAATTCATCAATCACCGTGTTGACATCGTTTTTAGCACGTGTCAAGATGGTCAGGAAGGGCTAATCAGCAGAGGAGAGATTACTGTGTAGATTGATAGCTGATGAAAATAAGTTTGCTTATGAGTGGTGGCGGCGTATGGATTCAAATTGAAATGTTGCCGATAAGATTAAGGGTATTATTGCCGATGTCGATGAAAGAGGGTTTGAAGACTGCTGCCGATGAAACAGGGAATGTACCGATGGAACAGGGATTGTGCCGATAAAAAGGAGGTCGATGAGAATACCATCGTGGCTAAGGCGGATTATGGAATAAGATAGGAGTTAATTTCCTTGTATACGTTTATTAGAGTCTGAGTTGTGTCAAAGTCATGTGTTTCCATAGATTTGGATTTAGTGTCCTAGTCGTATTTGGTTACGTTTCTGTAGATTGGGATATAAATATAGGGTGAAGGGCAATGTAAGAAGAGAATCAATCAATACATCAAAAACAGCTTTTACTCTTATTTACATCTACTTTCGGCGACTTCGTCAATTTGCATATTTTTCCTTTTTACGAGTTCTCATCGATTCGGCGAGTTGCATTGCTCCAGTGCAATCTTCGGCGATCCTCGAGTTCCGCGTGAGTACCTCTTGGCCGTGACTTCCGGGCGTATCGCTGTTGTCAGGACCAAAGTGCTCGTATCTTCATCCTTGTCGATTAACAGGTCAAATCGACTGGCACGCTTTGGATATCGATTTCGGGTATTAGCCCTTTGTGTTTGCAGATCTACTTTTGCATCAACACATCTTTTGGCACGCCTGGTGGGACAGATCTAGTCAAGATGCTTAATCCTAAGATCGATGCGGGGAACATCATCGCGATCACAGAAGAAGATCTTAAGGACGATCAGAAGCAGGCTATGGAGAGGGCTATAGAAGAATACAGACAGCTCTGCTTGAAGTCGTTTAGTTTGAACAAAAGTGGACAAGTCATCCAGAAGCAAGACTTGCCGTTGCCTCGGCAAGTTACCTTTGATTCTAATCCGGGTAAACTTCAAGAGATGGTTAATTCTGCAGTGAATCATGCTTTAATTAATCATTCCAATGTGCTGTCCAATACTGTTCATAATGCTGTGATTCGAACTTTCAAAGAAGGGCAAGCGTCACCTCGTTACGTTGGGCCTGCTTATCATCAATCAGAATCAGCATCTACTATTGCTCCATCGGCTCCCTCGGCCGTTGCGGGTATAGAGATTTCTTCTCCTCCAGTATCAGCAGGTTTATCTAACGTACAGTCTACACCGATGCGTCTGGATTCAGCATTATCAGGACGAGTTCGGCTTAATACAGATCTATCAGCATCGGCTTTATCAGGTCCTGTACCACAGAATAATCAGACTCCTGCTAATTGGTGGGGTTATGGTATGCCTACAGAGCCATCTGTTTTTAACCATGGATCACCTCAAGTGTTTGATGCAACGGGAAAAGCTCCTATGCCATCGGCCGGTTCACCGATAGCTCAAGTACCCCAATATACTACAGCAACTACTGTACAACCAACTTTAGGAGGTTTCCAGGTGTCTTTGGGTCAAACATCTAGTTCAAGTCCATCGGTAAATTTGTTACCGATGCAACAGAAGGCTCCTATCGTAAGTCAACCTGGAGTCCAGGTTTTACCTCAAGTTAGTTGTAATTATCCAGCAATGCCAACAAGTTACCAACCACCGGCAAATTTTGTACCGATGAACGCTAATAATTGGCCAGGGCAGTTTCCCACTCAACATACAGTTCAGCCAAATCAACAAGCCACAGGTGTTCATCAAGGTCACATGCATGCTGGTTTTCAGAATCAAGCATCGGCAGCTCAGCCGATGAACCCTTTTCAGCAGGTTAATGGACCACAGATAGTGGCAAATATGCCAATTGCTGGAGATCGTGGGCCACAAAGGTATGCAGAAGGGTATCAGCAAGTACCTCCAGTGGAGATTCAACCATATCGTCAACAAGATGTTGATGCTTTTTGGGCCGATAAAATAGCAGAAATTATGAAGGATCAGTTTGGGATCAAGCCCAAAGTTAATACCTATTCTTATCGGACTCCGTATCCTCCGGCATATGATTTAATTCCTCTCCCAAATCGTTACAAGGTGCCAGATTTCACTAAGTTTTCTGGGCAAGACAATACATCAACCATGGAGCATGTTAATCGTTTTATTATTCAATGTGGAGAGGCAGCTTGTAGAGATGAATTGAGAGTTCGTTTGTTTTCATCATCTCTATCTGGATCAGCATTTACATGGTTCATCTCACTACCGCCAAATTCTATTATTACTTGGGCTGATCTAGAAAAGCAATTTCATAAGTATTTCTTTGCTGGAGTTCATGAAAAGAAGCTTACCGATTTGGTAAAGATGAAACAGCGCAATGATGAATCGGTAGAAGGCTTTGTGCAAAGGCTACGAGATGTAAAGAACAAATGTTATAGCCTGGTGTTGGATGATCGGCAGCTTGCCGATTTGGCCTTTCAGGGATTGTTGCCACACCTTAAGGATAGATATGCTTCTCAGGAGTTCGAAAGCCTAAGTCACCTAGTGCAAAGGATTTCTGATCAAGACACTAGGGTTTTTGAACCTAAAAGGAATTGGAATAAGAAAGTTTCATTTGTCGAGGAAGTAGAAGATTCTGATTCGGATGAAGAACCAGTTATCGGTTTGGCTGAGTGGGTTAAGAATAAAAAGCCGATATCTTGTCCCTTTGGTCACAAAGAGCCAGAAAAGTTTACTTTCGACGTCACCAAAGCTGATAAGATATTTGATCTTTTGCTTCAAGAGGGCCAGATTAAGTTGTCACCTAATCATGTGATCCCATCGGCAGAAGAGTTGAAGCATATGCTGTATTGCAAATGGCATAATGCAACTTCACACAGTACAAATGAGTGCAAAGTATTTAGACAACAATTACAGTTAGCTATTGAGTCTAGGAGAATAAAATTTGGCAATTCCAAGATTCAGAAGCCGATGAAAATTGATCAACATCCTTTTCCAGCAAATATGTTGGATGCTGAAGGTAAAATTAAGGTGTTGACATCGGAAGCTGCTGAAAAGAATGCATCAGTAGATCCCCAACATCGGATAACTACCGATGATGTAAAAGGCAAGGGGCTATTGACAGAAGGTGGCAGTTCTGGAAAGCCTCATCGATCTGGCATCGTGATTACTCATCAAAAACAACAGGAAGGCTGGCGTCAGCAAAGGGACCGATATCGACAACAGCAAGAGGAAAGACGTCAAGAAGAGTGGAATCGACATAAGGATCATTGAAATTGTCCGTTTTTTATTCATTGTTGGGAGGAAGGTATTAAGTTACCTACTGTTGAAGATTGCCCAGAGTGCAATGGTTATTATGGAGTTAATCGTCCTATACGAAGGTTTCAATCTGGTAATCAAGGTTTGTCCATTAATGAGCCGATCAGAAGGAGAGCATCAGTATATGATCGGCTGGGGGGCAGGCTCAGTGTGCATGAAAGGCTTGGTAAACGCGTTGCATATTTTTCGAGAAACCAAGAGGAACTTGAAGAAATGGCAAATACAAGAGTTCCTGATAAAGAAATATTTTACAGGGATCCTAATATACGTCGTGTGGAGACAAACAGGACTTATCAGCTAGTATGGAAAACTAAACTTCCTCAATGGTGTCCAGAGGGTTTGACAAAGACACAGAAGAGGAAAATGCAGCGAGAGCGTCAAAAAGACTTATACCAAGAAGGAAGTCCCTCCAATGAGAGATCTGGTAATCAGCAGTGGCAGATAAAGCACAAAAATAAAGGCCCATCGGCAGATGTCAATATGGTGTTTATGTTGCCGATGGAATTTTTGGCTCTATCTGATAGCGAAGAAGAAGCTGTTTTCTCTGACCAAATAGCTCAATTAACGCTAGATCCAATGATGGCTGTTTTTGAGAAGCCTGCCGATGATGAAAGACAACACCTTAAGGCTTTGTTTGTAAAAGGCAGAGTTGATGGGCAGCCTGTATCTAAGATACTTATTGATGGAGGAGCTGCAATTAATATTATGCCTTATGTGATGTATCGAAAGCTTGGTAAGGGAGATCAAGACTTAACTAAGACTGATATGATGCTAAAGGACTTTGAAGGCAATATATCACCAGCTAAAGGGGCAGTGTGTGTTGAATTGACCATTGGCAGTAAAACCTTACCGACAACTTTCTTTGTTATTAATGGCAAGGGTGCATATAATCTGCTTTTAGGAAGGGATTGGATTCATGCTAATTGTTGTGTTCCTTCTACAATGCATCAGTGTCTTGTACAATGGATTGGAGACAAAATTAAAGTTGTTCCTGGTGATTCTTCTTATATCATCGCATCGGCAGAATCAGATACTTATGAGCGAACCAGGTGCATATCAGGAGAAGCTTGGGAAAAAGAGTTCCAAAAGGTTGCCGATTACAAAATTCTACCGATCCAAGCAGTCGGTTCTGAAGAAGAGTTTTAATGGATAGATTTGCCGAAGATGGAAAATTAGGTCAAGGATTTACATCGGCAGATGATTTAATAGAAGTAGATATTGGTGAAGGCGATAGGCCAAGGCCCACTTTTATTAGCGCTAAGCTAAATTCCAAGTGTAAACAGCAACTAGTTGATTTGTTAAAGGAATATAAAGATTGTTTTGCTTGGGATTATACTGAAATGCCTGGGTTAGACCGATCTATAGTTGAACATCGGTTGCCTATTAAATCTGGATTTCGACCACATCAACAGCCGGCACGCCGCTGCAATCATAATATACTTCCTGATATTAAGGCCGAAATAACTAAATTAATTGAGGCAAAGTTTATTCGGCAGTGTCGATATGCAGAGTGGATTTCTAATGTGGTTCCTATATACAAGAAAAATGGGAAACTTCGTGTTTGTATTGATTTCAGGAATCTCAATAAGGCCACACCGATGGATGGTTACCCAATGCCGATTGCTGATTTGTTGATTGATGCTGCAGCAGGGCATCAGATTATCAGTTTCATGGATGGTAATGCAGGTTATAATCAAATATTCATGGCTGAAGAAGATATTTCTAAGACTGCTTTTAGATGTCCAGGTCATGTGGGATTATTTGAGTGGATAGTTATGACATTTGGTTTGAAAAATGCCGGTGCTACTTATCAAAGAGCTATGAACTTTATTTTCCATGAATATATCGGCACGTTGGTAGAAATCTACATTGATAATATAGTGATTAAGTCTGGAGACATCACAAAGCATCTAACCGATCTACGGAAAATATTGGAGTGCACAAGAAAGCATGGATTAAAGATGAATCCTAATAAATGTGCATTTGGTGTATCGGCATGACAATTCTTGGGTTTTATGGTGTATCAGCGGGGTATTGAAATTAGTAGGAAATCTATTGAGGCAATCAACAAGATTGTTGCTCCTGCCGATAAGACTGAATTACAATCCTTGATCGGTAAGATTAATTTCATCAGAAGATTCATATCTAATCTGTCGGGTAAGATCAAGGCTTTCAGTCCATTATTGAAATTGAAAGATGATCAGGAATTTAAATGGGGGGATGAACAGCAATTAGCCTTAGATGAAATTAAGAGTTATTTAACAAATCCTCCAGTGTTAGTTCCACCCCAATATGGAAAACCTTTCAGATTGTATTTATCAACTGAAGATACTGTTATCGGTTCAGCTCTTATTCAAGAATTTGAAGGGAAGGAGCGTGTTATCTATTATTTGAGCAGACGGTTAATAGATGCTGAAACCAGGTATTCGGCCATTGAGAAATTATGTCTATGTTTATACTTTTCTTGTATTAAGCTGAGGCATTATTTACTATCGGCTGAGTGTACTGTCATATGCAAAGATGATGTGGTCAAGTATATGCTGTCAATGCCGATACTGAATGGTAGGATTGGTAAATGGATTTTAGCATTATCAGAATTTGACCTATGTTATGAATCGGCTAAGGCAGTTAAAGGGCAGGTTATGGCCGATTTTGTTACTCAACATTGCAACACGGTGGATTCTCTGGAAATTGCTCCATGGACACTTTTCTTTGATGGGTCTACTTGTGGTGAAGGGGCAGGCATCGGTATCGTGTTAATTTCCCCTCAGGGGAAGAAGTATGAGTTCTCATTGCCGATTGTTGCCACATCGACAAACAATCAAGCTGATTACCAAGCCCTGATAAAAGGGTTAGAATTGCTCAAGGAAGTACATGCTGATGCTGTTGAAGTCTTTGGTGATTCTATGCTAGTTATAAATCAGTTGACTGGGATTTATGAATGCCGAAGTGAAATTCTAATTTCATATCATGAGAAGTGTTTGGAATTGTTAAAAGGGTTCAGGAGTTTTCATCTGGAACATATTTCTCGGATGCATAATGAAGAGGCTAACCGATTAGCTCAGCATGCTTCAGGATATCAACTTGTTCAAGAAGTATTAATATCAGCAGCTGATACCGATGACTGGAGGAAGGAAATTATTGATTATTTAAAGAATCCATCTAAAAAGGTTGGAAGACGTATAAGGTTCTAAGCTACCAAGTATGTACTCCTTGATGATGAATTGTATTACCGTACCTTAGATGGAGTTTTACTCAGGTGTGTTAGCATAGAGGAATCAAAAGGCTTGATGGGTGAAATTCATGAAGAAATATGTGGGGCTCATCAGTCAGCTTTCAAAATGAAATGGATGATCAGAAGAAATGGATATTATTGGCCGACTATTCTTGAAGATTGTTTTAAATATTTTAAAGGATGTCAGGAATGTCAGAAATTTGGTAATATTCAAAGGGCACCCGCATCGGCTATGAACCCCATAATTAAGCCTTGGCCGTTCCGGGATTGGGCTATTGATTTCATCGGTCAGATTTATCCACCATCGAGTAAAGGGCATAAGTTTATTCTAGTTGCTACCGATTATTTCACAAAGTGGGTTGAAGCAATTCCTTTAAAAAAGGTGACATCGGCTAATATGATTGATTTTGTGAAGGAGCATATTGTCTACCGATTTGGCATCCCTCAAACCATCACTACCGATCAGGGCACTATATTTACATCGGGTGAATTTGATGAGTTTGCTATAGGTATGGGGATTAAAGTTTTGAATTCTTCACCGTATTATGCCCAGGCTAATGGTCAGGCTGAGGCATCTAATAAAGGAATTATCAAGCTCATTAAGCGCAAGATTAAAGAGTATCCTAAGAAGTGGCATACAGTATTAAATGAAGCTTTGTGGTCATATCGGATGGCGTGTCATGGTGCAACCAAGGTAACACCTTATCAGTTGGTGTATGGACACGATGCAGTCTTACCTTGGGAGATTAAAATTGGTTCTAGGCGAATACGCTCTCAAGATCAATTGACAGCCGATGATTATGATATCCTTATGAAGGATGAGTTGGAAGATGTAGCAGGTCATCGGTTAAAAGCTTTAGTTAGCATCGATGAGAATAAGAAAAGGGTAGCTAGATGGTATGACAAGAAGGTGAAGGTAAAGGAATTTGTCGATGGAGAATTGGTTTGGAAGTTGATTTTACCGATTGGGACTAAAAGTTCTAAGTTTGGCAAATGGTCACCTAATTGGGAAGGTCCATATCGGATAAATCAATCTGTTCCTGGTAATGCATATATTCTTGAAACTCTCGAAGGAGTTGTATTTCCCAGAGCATTAAATGGAAAATATTTAAAGAAATATTACCCTAGTATCTGGATAGATGCATAAAAGTATAATTGTCGATAACAATCCTATCGGCTAGAGTTAAAACAAAGTATCAATTGTTGTCGATGTACTAATTTAATAAAGCTTGGATAGCTGATATCGCACGCAGGCGAATTTCATCGGCTTCTTTCAATTCCTTGGCGTCTTCATCGGCACTTCCTTCCACAGGCTTGAGTTTCTTTTTGAGGACCAAGGCCTTGCGAGCTTGGGCATCTCGTTCCTGTTGAAGGGCCTTGATAGCGTCAGGAAGCTGGTCTTCTTCTTGTTTGGCTTGAGTCAGGGCTGTTTCAACCTTTTCCAGTTCAGCTAGCAGGGCTGCCCTCTTTGCTGATAGATCTAAGATTTTCTGCTTAAGATCAGCACTGGAGGTTTGCAAGTTGCTGATGTTCTTGTGCTTCTCATCGGTAGTTTGCTTCAGCTGCAGCATTTCTTCCTTAAGTTGAGCCTGAGCTGCTCTGTCAGCAATACGATGAACAACCCTTTGGTATTGAAGTTGTCTGCTCTCCAGATGGACTGCTGGGAAGATGGTTTCTTCAACATCGGCAGGGACTTGGCCGCGGATCGTTTTGAAGATGGTCCTCGCAGGGTCTGAATCGATCACCAGTTGGGAAGTATTTTGTTGCAGCAGATTCAGGAGAGCTTCTAGTTTGCCATAGGTATCTGTCGATATTGTTCCCAATACCAGGGAAGAACTCGCCTCTTCTCCGTCATCATCAGGGACGTCGATAGCAAAAGAAAACAAGCTATCGGGAGAATCTTGTTCCTGTGAAATAAAGAGAGTTAGAAATCCTATCTGTGGTGTCTGGGGATATTATAAACCAAACAGTTAATCGGTTCACCTGCTTCAGGGCAATTTCTTGAGCCTGGCTTGAGGGAGCGGCTTGAAGAGGATCATGCGAAGGATCGGTAGAGGATGCCGATGGAATGTCTTCTACGATCTCATCGGTAGTCGGCCCTTGAGGTGTAATGGCCGATGGTGTATCTTGTGCAGAAGGAGCAGCTTGTTTAGTTACATCAGTAGGTTGACTGACAGGTGTTGGAGCAGACACAGGGGCTGGTGTAGATTTCTGTCGCTTTTGTTGAGCTTCAGCATCGGTCGAAGCTTTGCGCTTTGTTTGGGTCTCAGCGACAATTGGCTGGGGGGCATCGACATGTGTTGATTGGGGAGCTTGCATGCTTGGCATGCTTGCCGATGTATCCGTTTGTTGCTGCAAAAACGGGTATAAGATTGGATATTTAACAGGAAAAAATGTAAAAAATAAGAGAATACCTCTGAAGGAGGGGTAGAGGTCGTGGTGCTTGGTGTTGGAAGAGTTGCCGATGATGATCCAGCTGCAGCTTGCACACCCTGATAGTTGTATGTTAATGTAGTGTGTATCGGCAGAAAACAGAGTAAGCAAGGTTATTACCTTAAAAGCCTTGATTAGGCTTGAAGCAGCAGCCTTTGGAGTGGCCCTAGATGTTCCCAGTCTTGGTCTGGAGGTGATAGTTTTGGCGTGAGTCCTCTGGAAGGTCAAGGCCTCTAAGGTAGGGGCGTTGTAGCCGATTATTGAGATTGGAGAGGTAGGGTAAAGGTTGAAGGGTTTTCCACTTTTGCTTATTGATGGAACTGGATCATCGGCCTGTTTCAAGGAAAATTAGCTACTGATATACATATAAAAGGAGGGAAAGAGACAAAAGTTAAAAGGAACTTACTGCATCGTCAGGAATGGCATAGTTGGGATCGATCATGTGCCGATATGTGTGAACAGATGTTGAAAACAGCTGTTCTTTCCACTCTTGCCACCATTGCTTATATGACTCTATGATGAAAGATGCTGGTGACCAGGCGGAGAGATCAACATTTGAGATATCGGCATCAGGAGCAAGTCTTACTATCCTACTCCATTCAGTTCTAGTGGTAATGATTTCTCTGGGTTTGATCACATCGGCAAAGCATAGCTTGATTGGCAGTTGCCCAAAGGCCAGCTGGCGAGATACTGCCGATGGATTGTAGAATTCATAAGTAATATGGGAAGCTTTCCCGCTACCAAATGTGTTAACTGGGATTGCTCTGGGGGTGATAATAGCCATCATAAGATCATTGTCTTGGTTCAGATCACTATCGGCAAAATTGAAGAGAAGAGGGAACTTGTTATCCTCATCAATATAAGGTACCCAAGCCCTGAGATCACGAGGGAGACCATGGTAGAAATTCTGAAAAAATCTGCCGATTTGATCTTCATTGGCCTCTGTTCCGGGAAGGACAATTATGGCTTCGCCGAAGTTGAGAGGGGGGCGTGTTGCCGATTCATCGTCTCTAAGGACATAATCTTCGGGAATCTCTCGTGGGAATTCTTGAGCAAAGAAATCCAACTGTAAACGCTTATGCATGTGAGCGTTTAACCACATATTGATGAACCACCATGGGCCTCCCAGATTGCCGATGGGTTCACCAAGTATAAGCTTCTGAGATATTTGGTGGAGAAGGTGGTAGGTTGAGCTCAGGAGGTATCGGCCAAGTGGGAATCTGACACCGTTGGCTAAGAGTTCTGCTGCTGGGAGGAAAGCGTTGGTTGGTCCTACCGATCGACCACAGAAGATAAACTTCTCCAGCCACATGTTCAGGAATGTGGCGTGTTCCCTTTGATTGATAATACCAGTCTTTTGGTACTCTTGGATGTATCCCGTCCAGCCGCCGATGTTGCGTGTACTCACTCTATACTCAGCTTTTCTGCCAAAAATGTGGCCTTCATCGACAGTTGAGATGTCCAAGCCTGTGAGCATATATACATCGGCAAGAGTAGGGGCGCATGGGCCATGACCGAACATGAAGGTATTGGTGGTATCTGACCAAAAGTGAGCGGTAGCTATCATCATGGATTCATTCTTTTGTATATCGGTAATGGATAGCCTGATGCATTGATCTATCTTCCGTTCTGCCCAGAACACTTGCATTGATCTGTTGACCCTCAAGAACCAGTTTTTCCACCCTTTGGTGGGTTTGGGCCAAGAGCGGAACGTATCTTTCCACAGATTCAAAGAGAAATTTTGAGCTTTGAAGGGAATACGATTTGCCTCTGCATTGATCAGGTCAGTTGGATCTGGGTCGCCCATTGGACCTAGGCAATGGAGGGGAGGTTGATTGGTTGGAATCACCAGTGTGTTGCGAAGTTCCTGAGTTTGGAGGATCAAGAAAATGGAAGAAATAGAAAAATGCCGACTGTAAGAACTCGCAGGGAACCAAAAGGATTAAAGTAAAGGTAATAAAAGAAGAACGAACCGCAGGAACGTCGAAGTTGACAGCCATTGCTTCGAGAAGGATAAGGGCACGAGCTGGAGATTGGAAAATGACGATGGAAGGAGCTCTGGTGGGTTGAGGATGCGTAGTTAGGGTTGCCGCTGGAGAGAGAATGCCAAAGGTTGCAGTTTGAAGGTAGAAGATGAGCAGTTCGGAGAAATCTATTTATAGGCCATTTGGGGTAGGGGTATTCTTGACTTATCTCTATGCCGTACGCGGATGGATCGAGGTGGTTCAGATGGATATGGTAACTATTCGCACGACAATCAAGGGATTGTACAGAAGATTTGATGGCAAGTAATCATGACTTGAAGGATATCTTGATACAAGATCTTTCAGTTCTAAAATAGTGATGTTGCTGTGATAAGATTTTGCCGATGGATTGTTATTTTGGTATCTCAACCGTAATTGAGGCAAAAACAGTTGGAAAATGTGCGATATTTACTGAGATACATGGATTAGATCTAGATTTGATAAAATCTGGTAATAGATCATGTTATGCTTGGAGAATGGGTTGAAAAAATAGGTAATAGCAGGCATTATCTGGAGTAAATTTCGGAGCATCAATATCTTATACTCCGAAATTGGGGGGCATGTGTTGACATCGTTTTTAGCACGTGTCAAGATGGTCAGGAAGGGCTAATCAGCAGAGGAGAGATTACTGTGTAGATTGATAGCTGATGAAAATAAGTTTGCTTATGAGTGGTGGCGGCGTATGGATTCAAATTGAAATGATGCCGATAAGGTTAAGGGTATTATTGCCGATGCTGATGAAAGAGGGTTTGAAGACTGCTGCCGATGAAACAGGGAATGTACCGATGGAACAGGGATTGTGCCGATAAAAAGGAGGTCGATGAGAATACCATCGTGGCTAAGGCGGATTATGGAATAAGATAGGAGTTAATTTCCTTGTATACGTTTATTAGAGTCTGAGTTGTGTCAAAGTCATGTGTTTCCATAGATTTGGATTTAGTGTCCTATTCGTATTTGGTTACGTTTCTGTAGATTGGGATATAAATATAGGGTGAAGGGCAATGTAAGAAGAGAATCAATCAATACATCAAAAACAGCTTTTACTCTTATTTACATCTACTTTCGGTGACTTCGTCAATTTGCATATTTTTCCTTTTTACGAGTTCTCATCGATTCGGCGAGTTGCATTGCTCCAGTGCAATCTTCGGCGATCCTCGAGTTCCGCGTGAGTACCTCTTGGCCGTGACTTCTGGGCATATCGCTGTTGTCAGGACCAAAGTGCTCGTATCTTCATCCTTGTCGATTAACAGGTCAAATCGACTGGCACGCTTTGGATATCGATTTTGGGTATTAGCCCTTTGTGTTTGCAGATCTACTTTTGCATTAACACACCGCAAGGAAGAGGCCAAAAGGAGTTGTTCTAGATGTTTAAAGGACTCTCTAGGGCAAGAGTATACATGGAATTGATGTATCATAACCATATAAGATGATAGTGATCACAAATTAAACCAAAGCCATACAAACATAATTATAGATAATAGTCTCATTACTGCAAGACAAGTGGACAACACCCACTACTACTGGTTATAACATGCCATGACATAGTCCGTGTAGTGCTAGTGTCAAAGCCTACAAACAAGTTATAACATAGCTGTAGAATAGAGGCCATGTATGGTTGAAGCGACATTCGAATACCACCTCACAAACCTTCTTCTAGCACACTGAATGGATTCTCAGAGGTCCTAGAATATGGTAGAGGGTTGGAGTCATTAGAGTTGTGAGCAGTGATGAGCCAATGCAGCTGGCTCAGATTACATGTGTTCCAACAACCAACAGGATCATACAAGCATTGCTCCCAGTGTGCCCTGGCTTCTGTGACTCCATCTTCATGAACCTTCTTCTAGTACCTGTCGTGCACCATCTTAACTACGATGGGAAGGTGTATGTGGATGACTTTCTCCTAGAAAGAGGGTTTCTTTTCACTGAGAGGACATATTAAGACTGCAAATGGTGAAGCAATGAGTAGTGTTATTGGGTCCGTGTTGGACTACAACCATGGGACCTCAGATCTCTAAGTGGGGCGATCTACGTGTGTCTGGATGTATGATTTATAACCAGAAACAATGGTGGTAACTAGATGCGATAGTGGAGAACCAAGTATAACAGGTGGTAAGGTGGATTCAATGGCCCCTAACATTGCCTGGTTAACCTAAAACCCATCAGTGACATCCTTATTGCCGTTGTACTGTCAAGCCACGACTTGACATTGTTGACATATAATAACTATCGTTTGGTGTTCCAAACCGACTGTGGTATCCCAAACTAACAGTATTAGTTGGTGTATCTAACCGGTAGTGATACGTCACTGCTGGACTGTTGCTCAAATCAGCAATGCAGGGAGCTTCACTGCCGGGTCACTTGAATCACAACCATTTCTTGAGACCCTAGGCTTATGACGTAGCGTTGAAGCTGTATAACTACTAGCTCATGCACACCCGACATTGGTGAACTAGCGGGGATTCTTTCTCTATAGTAGTGTTGACAACCTCTAGGACTAGTAGGGATTTTGATTATATGTGACCTTGACTATATAATAATACTAACTAAAAAGTTTCACAAATGATAGGTATGGTGAGAGGGGATAGTGACAAAAAATTGGCAAAAAAGCCTATGTGAGAAATGTGACCATAAGAGTGACTATAACCTTAACCATTACAATAACAATAGGCCCCGAGTGTCCGGATAGATGGACGCTTCGTCCCGAAACGTGCATGCTCCTGTTCTCCGTGCACCGCTGCCGCTGCCCCCACCCTTCCTCTGCGTCATCATAGCGCCCCACACCCTGCCCTCTGCGAGCCGTCGCCTGGCTCCGTGCAGTGTCACCTTCTGTGCGCCACTGAGTTCCGCGTTGCCAACGAGCTCCACGCCACTGAGATCTGTGCCACCTAAGAGCTCCGCGCCTTTGAGCTCCACACCAAGGACCAACACACACCGCCATCGAGCTCTGTGTGCCGACAAGCCTCCGTTCACCCAAGCAGAAGGAGATATTGCTATGAAAACCTATTTTGCAAGTCTATGCTTCAAATGTTTTAGGTGTTTCAAGCGCATATTGCAGGTGTTGTGTTTACAGATATTGCAACAATGATATTGTACATGCTTCAACAGGAATCCAGGAATGTTTCATTAATTAGTACATCGCCGATGTTGCAGCGGTGGGTCCTAAGGGCGTCTGGGCAGAAGCCAACGTCCTCTGTGCACCACTGCAGTTGCCCCCACCCATCCTCTGCGCCATCGCCGCCCCCCACCCTGCCCTTTGCGCACCTCTACCGCCGCCCCTACCCATCCTCTGCGTTGTCGCCACCCCCCACCATGCTCTCTGTGCGCCTCTGCCGCCGCCCCACCCGTCCTCTGCGTCGTCGCCATGCCCCAACCTGCCCACTGCTCATCGTTGCCTTGCTCCATGCTGTTAGTTTCATTCAGTTAGTTCAGTCCAGGTTCAGAGGTTTCAGAGTTGGCGCTACCTACTGTTCATAGTCGGGCTACTGTTCATTGTCGGGCGACACCTTCACAGTCGGGCGACACCTACTACTCATAGTCGGGTACCATCCACTGCTCACAGTCAGGCGCCATCTAGTGACTTCAGTTAGCTAGCTTACTAATGTTGGCCAATAAAAGTGAACCCGTCATGGGTGCGTCCTGTACGCCAGAATCACGCTCTGTTCGTGGTGCGGCAAGTCATGTAGTCGTCCTGTTTTCTTTCGTGGGTGAAGTTGATGTGCTCCACTGTTTCGGTCGTGGGATGGCACGGCCCTGTAGGAAGGAGTTGCGCGCACGACGCCGTGTCCTGGGTTGCTTCGAGCTGCTCTTTACTTTGTATATATCTCAGTCATATTGAGTCAGAAAAACCAGCGCTATAGCGGCACCAAAAACTCTCTCGTGTTCGTGTGCGTTCCTCTGTGTTTGTGGTGCTCAGTTAGTGTGCTTGACCTGTCTCCGGCGAGGGGTGCCGGACAGCGTCAACAACAATTGGCATCGGAGCTGTACGAGAAGCGCCTAGGGCGTTGCGATGGCAGACACGAAGGAGAAGGCAAGTGGCTCTGGGAAGACTCCGTCGCGATCGCCGTCTCGAAGCCGATCACCGACGCGTCGTTCGCGGCCTCATTGCCGTTCGCGAACGTGACGCCGGGAGGGCGTCGTCGAGCGCGTCGTCCGGGAGATGACGGGCTCTGGCAACTGGCCGCAGCTCACGAAGACGAACTATGACTCGTGGTCGCTGCTGATGAAGCTCAAGCTGGAGTCTCGCTACCTTTGGGAGACGATCGAGGACGAGGATGTCAACTACCACGATGACTGTTCCGTGCTGGAGCCGATATTCTCCGGCGTGCCCCAGGTGATGGTGCCCACTCTGGCGACCAAGCCATCAGCCAAGCTGGCATGGGAGGCAATCCGGACAATGCGCATCGGTGACGATCGGGTGCGCAAGTCGACGGCGCAGAGTCTCCGTGCGGAGTAGGAGCAGATCGTGTTCCACGATGGTGAGTCCGTTGAGGATTTCACCTTGCGCCTGTCTAATCTTGTGCAGCGGTTGGCGATCCAGAGCCGGAACCGAAGGTTGTTGCCAAGTACCTTCGAGTCGCTCGACCGAGGTACAAGCAGCTCGTCATCTCCATCGAGACGCTCCTCGACATCAACAAGCTCACGATCGAGGAGGTCACGGGGAGACTCACGGCGGTGGACGAGCGGCATGACACCGGTGGAGGTATGGGCTCCTCCACGGCGCGCCTCAACCACACCAAGGATGAGTTGGTGGAGCGGGTATTATCCCGGCTCCAAGTCTCTGGCGGAGGCGGGTCCGGAGGCGGACGCCCTCCGGCGGCCAACCAGAGGAGAGGTCGCAGTGGTGGCTCGTCCCAAGGTAGGGGGAGTAGTGGTGGCTCGTCCCATGGTGGGGGGAGCAGTGGCGGCTCTAAGCCACCCACCGGGGGCAACGGCAAGAAGAAGAAGAAGCTCACCAGCGACAAGTGCACCTATTGTGGCAAGACGGGCCACTGGGCACACAAATGCCACAAGAAGAAGCGAGACGAGTAGGCACACGCGGCCGAGGCGGAAGCTAAAGGTACGCTACTGATGGGGATCACATCGATCCCTGTTGACGCGGCGCCCGCGTAGGCTCATGCGGAGCCAGTCGACGCGAAGGAGGAAGCGGTTCACGTCCAGATCAGTGGAGGAGACGCGAGCGTGCGCTGGGTCTTCACTGACAAAGTGTTGAACATGATGGACACCACGGCACTCGTGGCATTGGCGACACACAGCGACGTGGTCTCGTCAACCACGGCAAACCAGGAGGTGCACATCCGCGAGGACAAGCTCTTCATTCAGCTCGGGGAGAAGCACGGCGATGGGCGCACGCGGTGGATCCTCAACACGAGTGCGATGAACCATATGACCGGGGAGCAGTTTGTCTTCTCCAACCTTGACAAGGGGGTGCACGGCACCGTCAGGTTTGGGGACGGCTCAGTCGTCGACATCAAAGGGCGCGACATGATCTTGTTTAGCTGCAAGAACGAGGAGCACTAGAAGCTTGCCGGCGTGTACCTGATCCCCAAGCTGACAGCCAACATCATCAGCCTAGGCTAGTTGGACGAGGACTGGTACAAGATCCTGATCGAGGAGGGGCTCCTGCACATCTGGGACCCACGCCAGCGTCTCTTGGTGAGGGTGCAGCGGGCGGAGAACCGTCTGTACACACTTGACCTCAACATCAGCACGCCGGTGTGCCTCGTGGAGCACGGGGACAACATCGCCTGGAAGTGGCACACGAGGTATGGCCATCTTGGTTTCCATGGGCTTAAGCAGCTGTCCAAGAAGGAGATGGTGTGGGGTCTCCCTGCCATTGATCATGTGGAGCAGCTGTGCGAGAGTTGCCTCACCGGGAAGCAACGTCGACATCCGTTCCTGGCGGTGAGCAAATTCCGTGCGACTCTGCTCACTCGAGCTCGTGCACGCGGACTTATGCGGTCTGATCACGCCACTGACACCAGGGGGCAAGCACTTGTTTCTCCTCGTTGTCGATGACAAGAGTCGGTACATGTGGCTGGTTCTACTGGCGTCCAAGGATCAGGTCGCGGCGGCGATCACCCAGTTGCAGGCGCGTTTGGAGGTGGAAGCCGGAGAGAAGCTCGGCACGCTGCGTACCGATCGCGGCAGCGAGTTCATGGCGCAGGCCTTCGCCACCCACTACGTCGATCATGGAGTTCAGCATCACTTCACCGCGCCGTACACGCCTCAGCAAAACTATGTGGTGGAGCGGCGCAACCAAACCGTGCTGGGGATGGCCCGCAGCATGATGAAGGGGATGAACGTCCCTGGTTGGCTCTGGGGTGAGGCAGTGAGCACTGCCGTCTTCATCTTGAACCGGTCGCCGACGCGGAGCATGGAGGGCAAGACGCCCTATGAAGTCTGGTATGGTCCTAAACCGGCTGTGCACTTCTTTCGCACATTCGGTTGTGTTGCCCATGTGAAGGTCGCCGGCGGACACTTACGAAAGTTGGATGATTGTAGCACACCAATGGTGTTCATTGGCTATGAACCCAGCTCAAAGGCGTATAGGTTCTATAATCCGAACATAGAGTGTGTACACATATCGCGGGATGCGGTATTTGAAGAAGGGAGAGCCTGGAGCTGGGAGGGTGCATTGGCAGGCATGTCGGGCATGGCTCAGGGGGAGCCGTTCATCGTCAAGTACGTGATGCTATCCGTTCCAAGCAGCGGACACGCGCCACAGGCATCGCCACAAACATCACCGGGACCCTCTACTCCGGCCACGGGTCCGGTTGTGATGCCAGTAACACCATTGCAGGGAGCTGCTCCATTAGGCTCGTCTACACTGGGAACACCTACTGGGGCGCATTTCGTGTCGCCTCCACCGGGGGAGTTGTCACTGGACGACGACCACGATGATGCGACACTGCGTTTTCGAATGCTTGCTGACATCCTCGAGTCCGCTCCTGTCACTGGCGAGGCAGATGGGGAGCAGGCAGCGGGGTTGCTCCTTGCTGTCGACGACGAGCCTACTACCTTCGATGAGGCATGCGGGGATGAAGAATGGCGCAAGGCCATGCTCGAGGAGCTGTCGTCCATCGAACAACGACACCTGGACACTCGTCGATCTTCCACGCAGGCACCGTGCCATCGGGCACAAGTGGGTGTTCAAGATCAAGCGCGACGAACTGGGGACCATCATCAAACATAAAGCGCACTTGGTGGCGAAGGAGTATGTCCAGTAGGCCAGCGTTGACTTTGATGAGGTGTTCGCGCCGGTGGCGAGAATGGAGTTGGTGAGGATGCTCCTTGCCGTTGCTGCACAGGAAGGCTGGTTTGTCCATCATATGGATGTCAAGTCGGCGTTCCTAAATGGAGACCTCGCGGAGGAAGTATATGTGCACCAGCCGCTAGGCTTCACCGCGGCTGGACATGAGAGGAAGGTGCTGCACCTAAAGAAGGCGCTTTACGGACTCCGTCAGGCTCCCAGGGCGTGGAATCAGAAGCTGAATGCCAGCCTGCGTGATCTTGGTTTCGCGTGGTGCACCAGCGAACACGACATGTACACCCATGGAAAGGGGTCTTCGCGGGTGGTCGTCGGCGTTTATGTCGATGATTTGATCATCACTGGTGCCAAGGAGGGCGGGGTCGAAACATTCAAGGTGGAGATGTAGGGCCTGTTCAGGATGAGTGATCTCGGGCTGCTGTCCTACTACTTGGGCATCGAGGTGAGGCAGTCCAAGGCTGTTGTCACCCTCAGTCAAGCGGCGTATGCACGCAAGCTGCTGCAGAAGGCAAACTTGGTAGGGTGCAACCCTTGTCATACCCCGATGGAAGCACGCCTGAAGCTGTCGAAGGAGGGAACGACGGCGTTGGTGGACGCCACCGAGTACCGCAGTCTGGTGGGGAGTCTCAGGTACTTGGTTCACACTCGCCCGGACATATTGTTCGCGGTTGGGTTTGTGAGTCGCTTCATGGAGAAGCCTAGGCAGGAGCACATGGCGGCGGTGAAGCATCTGCCCCAGTACATTGCCGAAACGATCAAGTTCGGCATCATCTACCCCAAACTGTCAGGCGGCGACAATAGCCTGATCGGCTACAGTGACAGCAATTTGGGGGGGAGACACTGATGACAGGAAGAGCACGACGGGCATCATCTTCTTCCTAGGGCAGAAGGCGGTGGCTTGGCAGTCCCAAAAGCAAAGGGTGGTAGCGCTCTCGTCCTGTGAGGCGGAGTACATCGCAGGCGCTGGAGCAGCGTGTCAGGCGGTGTGGCTCACGAGGCTGCTGAAGGATGTCACCGGTGACGATCCTCAGACGCCTCAACTGAAGATGGACAACATGTCTGCAATCGCGCTCAGCAAGAATCCTGTGCTGCATGATCGAAGTAAGCATATTGATATGAAATTTCATTTTATTCCAGAATGCATAGACAAGGGCAGTATCTTGCTGGAGTATGTGAGCTCTCAAGAGCAGCTCGCCGATCTGATGATGAAGGCTCTCGGGCGATCAAGGTTCTGTGAGCTTCGGGAGAAGATTGGCGTTGTTAATCTGGGCTGAACCAACCTCGTGAATGGGGAGATTGCTAGTTTCATTCAGTTAGTTCAGTCCAGGTTTAGAGGTTTCAGAGTTGGCGCTACCTGCTGTTCATAGTCAGGCTACTGTTCATTGTCGGGCGACACCTTCACAGTCGGGCGACACCTACTGCTCATAGTCGGGTACCATCCACAGTTAGCTAGCTTACTAATGTTGGCCAATAAAAGTGAACCCGTCATAGGTGTGTCCTGTACGCCAGAATCACGCTCTGTTCGTGGTGCGGCAAGTCATGTAGTCATCCTGTTTTCTTTCGTGGGTGAAGTTGATGTGCTCCACTGTTTTGGTCGTGGAATGGCACGGCCCTGTAGGGAGGAGTGGCACGCATGACGCCGTGTCCTGGGTGGCTTCGAGCTGCTCTCTACTTTGTATATATCTCAGTCATATTGAGTCAGAAAAACCAGCGCCGTAGCGGCACCAAAAACTCTCTTACGTTCGTGTGCGTTCCTCTGTGTTTGTGGTGCTCAGTTAGTGTGCTTGACCTATCTCCGGCGAGGGGCGCCGGACAGCGTCGGCTACACATGCACCGTCGCCTTTTGCACGCTGCCGAGTTTCACGTTGCTGGCGAGGTCTACGGTGCTGAGCTCCACATCGGACGCTCCATCCTGAAACGCGTGTGCTCCTGTCCTTTGTGCGCCGTTGCCGCCGTCCCCACCCATCCTCTGCGTCATGGCCGACCACAAGGGCATCCGGACGGAAGCAATGTCCAAACGTCCAGGCGCTAATTCTTCCGTAAGACCATAACCATTAATAACAACAAAAAATGTAGTACTTGATAGTTGATATGCTTAGATGAAATGGCCATGAAACCCTTGACGTGTGTAAGCCCTCATGCTATGGAAGGCGGCCAGTCAGCCATGCATCTCTAGACCACGAAACGCTGGATGTAGTAGCCCTTGTTGAAGCAATATAGGCGCTAATTCTTGTGGAGGCTTGTGCTGTGAAATAATGGTAACCCGCGTGACGGACATGTGAGCCCACCACGCCCAGCCCTAGCCAGATGTCTCAGACAGCTCACACACCATCTGTCGTCTGGCAGCTTCTACTGCGAAATTAGGTAACCGCGTGTGAACTGTGAAGTGCTACCAGCCCACCGGCGGCGTGACTGACTTGCGAGCCTATCACCCCCAGCCCTAGCAGATCCGATCCAAATCATCCCCACCTCTCCTGCTCTGTGCCATGGACCCCAGCGGCGCCGGCGAGACCGCCGCCGCGAAGCGCGCGAAGCCCCGTGGGACTCCGCCACGGGCGTGGATCTCCTCAGTGCGCTGCACGACGACCTCCTCGCGAAAATCCTGCGCTCCGTCAGCTCCCCTGACGCCGTGCGAACATCTGTCCTCTCCAAGCGGTGGCGCTACGTGTGGAAGCTCCTCCCGGATCTGCACTTCCCCTTCCTCCCCGAGCCGGCCGGCAGCTTCAGCTACTCCCTCGACTGCCATCAGGTACCTCTCCACCACCTCAAAGTCGAGGGCCACGGCCACGGCCAAGGCGGCCTACCCAGGTCCCTCGCGACCTGGCTCCCCGCCGCCGCGCACCGCGTCTCCGGCAGCTTCGAGCTGCTCATCAACGAGGCTCCGATGAGAAACGCGCGGCCTGAGGATGAGGATGAGGCGGCGACCCTTGAGCTGCCCTGCTTCGAGCGCGCCGCCTCGATCTCGATTGGCCTATGGTTCCTCGGCAGGCTCGCATTTCCACCAGCCGGCGTGTTCTCCCGTCTCACCGACCTCTGGCTGGAAGACGTCCGGTTCCAGGACCCGTCTGCGCTCGGCGACGCCATCTCCTCGGCGCGGTGCCCGTGCCTGCAGACATTTCACATCTGCCACGGCCTTGGCCTGGAGAAGCTCGCCGTGAGCTCCACGTCTCTAGTGAAGCTGGACCTTCAGCGACTCGGCTTGCGGGAGCTCACCGTGGAGGCGCCGGAGCTCAAGGAGTTACACGTGGTGGACTGCTTCTCCACTCCGCCAGGGGCGGGGCAACTACCACCGCCGGTTGTGTCCATTACAGCGCCTGGGCTGGTGGTGCTGGATTGGAGAGACACGATTACTCAAGATGCTATTGGTTTCGGCCACCGGCTGCGGCATCTCCGCTCACTGGGAACCTTCTTATTCTTTGTCTATGGAGATGATGACGCTGATAGTTACAACCGTGATTGTCTGAGGATCTTGCAGGGCTTTCGGTCCATCGAAACTTTGACATTGATCCTGGTTGTGATGGTGAGTTCACTAATTAATCTTTTATTTGTTGGAACCGATAATTTTTTATTATATATATAATATGCCAAATATGATAGCATGATATAGCATTCTGCTGCACTGGTTTGTGCATATGATACAAATATACAATACACCTAGAGCAAGCAGAATCTTTTCTACCTAGAGCAAGCAGAATCCCAGCTAGGGCGGAATGGGTATATATATATATAGCTCGTTTTGATCAGGCACGCTATTGTTTTAGTTAGAGAATTACAGTACAAGCCTTGAGATGGTTAGGGTTTTGTGGAAGCAAGTGAGCTGCTGTTTCCTCAGCTAACAACAACGGCGTCTGTGAAGTTAGCTTATATAGTTCATTCTTTTGTAAAACAATATTCCAGAAATAATAAACATATGTTTAAAAAAATCTATTTATGGAATTTTGACCACTATATGGTATTATTGAGCTGCCCATTTTTATGAACCCAATGCAATGAGCCGCCAATGCTTTTGGCATCAATACAACGTCAAACCTAAGAACCCATCATTGAACCTGCACAAACCTGTGGTGTCAAAAATTAGTAATAGTTCTAGGATGGTAATATGTACAGTATTATTCTAGAAATATTTCTTGGTACTATAATTTGTTTCTTGAAATATATATGATTCAGCTTTTTGTTCTGATTCATATGGACACACAGGACATAGAGGACGACTATGAATATTTGATGGAAGCAATCAGCGTGCTGCCAGACCTTACAACTCTGAACCTCATTGTAATGTCAGATGGACATTGCTTTGGGGATAGCTCATTACATGTTCTCAGGATTTGTACTGGTATAAGAAAGCTGGTCCTCGAATTATCTAGTTTTCCCGAATTCGAGGTAAACATATGGTTTGCTTATCTAAGACTCTCTCCAGCTAGTTAAAAGAAGAGCAAAATAGCACCAGATGTACAACTTGCTTGTGGGGTGGGTGCTGTAGGTCACAGATATTGTAAAATGCTCAGCTTGATCACTTAAGTATCATTAGATTGTATGTATTGATGACATGGATTGATTCAGCGCCACTAATGATGCATGCTTTTCATGGTAGTGAGCAGCCTCCATATATATAATTGCTATTAATTTGTTTGCTGAGCACATATGCTCTAGTTCTTTCTTTTATTTTCTCCATCACATTGTTCTTGCGTCTTGAGTGCAAATTGAATGTCTAGGTTGTTCAAGGCTTCAATGAATGATCAAAGGGAATGGTTAGAAAAGTAATCTAGGACGTATAGAAAAAGTATTGGGGGAATCACCACAACCATTCTGCGGGTGCCTTTCATATATATAGCCATATATATAGAGTTAGTACAAGTTGTGTTACAAGCAATGAGGTACAACAACGTGGCTATACAATTATCCTAATACCCACCCATAATCGTAGTGGTAAGGTCATAGACGCACAAACTGGTCCTAAAATCCATAAACAACTGCATGGGGAGATCCTTGGTCATGACGTCTATGAACTAGTATGACAAAGGGACATGGAGCACATCGACCTGTCCTAGTGACACCTTCTCCTGGACGAAGTGGATGTTGATCTCGATATGCTTCATACGATGGTGGTGAACAATGTTCGCCGTCATGTAGATAGTGTTCATGTTGTTGCAGTAGGAAACTATTGCTAGAGGAAGCAGTCAGGGAGTCGATGGCACTGACACCAAGGTGAGACTTGACGGCGATCATCACATAGAGACTTGATGGTGATCATCACATAGGTGACGACGAAGATGGGTGACGCAAGTCATGGACTTTTGGTAGGGTCCCAGAGCTAGAGGAGAACAGGGTGCCACTAAAATTGAAGCCCACGGTGCTGCTGGAGGTGCTGGAGGTTGCTGACATGGCGAGGGTAGGGTTGGGAGGTGGCGGCAGCATGGCAAGTCCTGACACTACGGGCTAAGGTTTTAGATGGAAGGGGAGATCGATGGGCCTGACGGATGGTGATGACTGCAGCGTGACCTGAGGAGATGGGTGGCACAATTAGGGATAGGGGAGAGGCAGCGGAAGGTGAGAAGATTGACACCAAGTGGAGCGCTGGCGAACAAGGAGGAGTGCATGACTGCGGAGGGGTGGCGCTAGCGAACATAGGCCCAGACTTGTGATGCCATGTAGAAAGGTATTGGGGAATCACCACACCCACTGTGGGGGGCCTTTCATTTATATAGTCATTTAAAAAGTTTGTACAAGTTGTGGTACAAGTAATGTGGTATAATATTGTGGCTATACAATTATCCGAATATAGGGGAAACTCACAGGGGAACAAATATGGTCTTGAACTTCTGTCATGATAAGGCCCTAGCTGAATAGTGGCCCTAGATGTTGTTTCATGCTTGTTGATCTGTTCCCAAGTTTAAATATGGTAATGATATGTATGCTTCTCTCTCTAGTACTTGGGCTCGAAATATGTGTCATTTTTGAGTTATTGAGTATGTTTGACCTATATGCCATTGGACATATTGGATGAGTTTTTGCGTGAAGGTGAAATCTTGATAGCACAATATGAGATAGGAAATTCTAAGGTTTATATGTAATTTGTAGATGAATATTTTTATCTGTGTATATCACCACATGAGTTGCACTTTTGATCTATACCATCAGGTTGTATCAATGACATGTGGGACCAGACATGTGTCACTGACTATATAGCTTTGTACTAAAAATGAAACATTCCCGTCAAGTGGTGTTATATATGATTCAAAATTTCTCTTTTGTGTAAGCTTCAATAACAGTTCCATTGACAACTTATGCCCTAAGGTCAACTTTTGCTTTGTTTATTATGGGCTATTGTCTCTGATAGAACAAGAGTTGATGTTCATTGCACCAATTTGATTTACAACAATACAATCATATTAGTGCTGTTTAATTAATTTCTAGGTTGAATTTCCCTCAAATTTTGTTGACGATTTGATTTTATGATGACATATCTTGAAGTAATTTGGTTGTCTGATAATTTCCTTTTAGATTCCTCTACTTTCATGGCATCAAAATTTTTAGTTGATCGCATCATGTTAATATGCTATTTGTTGTGTCAGGAACCATGCCCATCAGGCTGTATTTGTCGGCAGCAGTCAAACTGGCAAACTGGGGAGCTTGTTTTGGTTTCCCTACAGGAAATAGAAATCCAAGGATTTGGACAATCTGATCATGATATTGGCTTTGTGGAGCAGCTATTTGGTTGGGCGACATCACTGACAAAGGCGACAATATTTTTTGATGAATCAGTCACTGAAGCCGTGGCCAAGGAGTTGTGCTGGATGTTTCAGTTTTTCTCTACGCCTAAATTACACATAGACTTTAGGTATCATAACAACAAGAAGGTGTTACGTGCACCTGAAGAATAGGGAAAAGCCCGACCTGTTTGGGAACCTTAATTGGGTTTTGCTTATAGTATATGGACCATGGAGTATGCATGGAGTGACTTATGTATAATACCTGTAGTGTAATTTTATTTCATCTTGGTACCAGCTGCAATTGTTAGTTTTAATGTGGGCTAGGCCCATATATTATCTAATTAAATCAAATAAATTCTATGGCCCATGTTAAATAATGTGCGCAATATTATTTAGTCCCATACAGGATATTGATTGGATGTTGACTCAACTTATATGTGCGGACTGTGTCTGCCTATATTGAGAAAGTTGAGAAAAGTCAGGCGTGGCGTAACGTGTCATGACCGGACGTGATGGACGTGGTGCATGCATGAATTGGTTTTGCCACTCAAGCCTTCCACAGGCCTCTAAAACCGAGTCGTCTTTGTGTTCACCTACTCGGGTGAAGGGCGGCCATTAGGTTTTTGGGGAGTGACTGCTCGATCGTACGGGCGTTCGTGGCGGCAGCAGGAGATCGGCACTGCAACTTCTCTGCACTACATCGAGCGGGACGACTACTCCAACATGCGCTATGTCGACTAGTGCAACCGGCTCTGGTGCCGCTGGGTATGTGTTAGTTCATCCCCTCTCTTCAGCGATTAAAATCATGATTTTTAGTATCATCCACATGTTTGTGTCAGCTTAGATCACACATGCACATATATGAGGCCACAAACCTGTTCTTAATCTTTTTCTGGATTAAATTAATACTAAAATTGCTTAAATTTCTAACAGCAATGAATCCGAACAATGTAAGCAGTGTTCTATTGACGAACTTGATGTGTACAAGGTTGTAATGTCGATGTGTTGAGACTAGAAATAATCAGTATTTGAAATGATTCCCATCCAGTAAAGTATCTATTCTACAATCTGTTAGCTTTTGGCAGCCGGACATGGATACTACTTGGACTGTAAATATGTATCTTTTCTGAATAGTTATCAGTTTGTTTGAACTTTGAAATTTACAGAGATGGAAATATACAATCCCCTGAAGTTTCTGTATACTAAAAAAAGAAATCATTTTAGCATAGAACAATCATAAGTACTTCCTCCATTCTAAACTATAAGATGTTTTGGCTTTTCTAAATACATAAATTTTGTTATGCACCTAGATATACACAATGTTTTGATACATAGTATGTAAAAGCAATGTATAGAAAAGTCAAAATATCTTGTAATGGAATGGATGTAGTATTTGTTTTGTGACATAGTGTTAGCTTTTGATGATATATCTCAGGGTATTTAGGCAACAACATAATCCGATAATCTTAGGCCTACTGCTCTTCTTATCTGATTGAATAACATCAGTTAGTTTTTTAATTTGAAAGGATTTGGTCCTTGTTTGAGGCACAAACACGTACTGCATGCAGCATGCTCATCAGACACAGAAGTCCAGGGAGCTATAGTTGAATCTCCTTAGACAAAGTAGAAATCCATGATGAGTTTTGAGGATCTGAACTTGAAGTTTATTTTTGACATGAATGTCCAATTGGGTGACAGTGCTAAAAGAATTTTACAATAAACATTGTCAAGGAACTGGCCACTATCAGATGCTCTCTGGACATCATCATGCACTATATATATTGTCAGCGACCTATTTTACCGGCATGATAGATAGCATAGGATCCAATATTCAGTTGGTCTGTATTCTGTCAAACGGCTAGTGCAGATAGTGCTTCCGGTTCCTTAGCTGACCCTGGCTTCTACGCTTTCAGTTAGAGTTACTTGGCCAGCAATGATCCAGCTCTTGTATATGTACCTGTACACTGTCAATGAATGAACTCGAGCGTTCCTCTCTCTTACATGGTATCGGAGCAGAGCCGTCCGGGTGCGCAGATCCTTGATAGAGAAACCCATGGATCAAATTCAACAGAAACCGAGTTATCACGGGTTAAGGCACGAACAGAAATTAGATTTTTGACTAATTGAGGAGCAATAAGGATGTTGCGGTGGTGGAGCCGAAGTAGCCAGAGACGACAGGGGAGGTGGGGAGTGCGACGTCGCTTGTTCGTGTGCTGGTGTAGACGGCGCAGGTGAAGAGTTTGACAGCGCCTCGTCGCGTGCTGGGGCAGATAGTGTCATTGTACCCGGGTCTACGAGCGGTGACGAAGGCAGGACGGTATCTGAAGCAGCAGTTAACCGCATCTCAGTCAGTTGAGAGGCCGCCGCTGGTGCGTCGAGGATGGGTGCCCGGCAGCCGGCCCAGTCCGCATCCGAGTACACCTTGAGCACGGTTGATGGAGCAGCCGAGATTTTGATGCCATGGTTGATGGAACCTTGGAGGTAGCAGAGGATGCGCTTGACGAAGTTCCAGTGCACATCGTGTGGCGCCTGCATATGAAGACACGCCTGATTCACTGCATATGCGATGTTTGGACGTGTGAGAGTTAGGTACTGAAGGGTGCCGGTGATGCTGCGGTAGAACGTTCCATCAGTCGTGGGCTCGCCATCGTTGGCCGACAGCTTCGGCTTGGCCTCGACCGGCGTGGTCGCCGGCTTGCAATTCGCCATGCCGGTGTGTTCCAGGATGTCTTCAGTGTACTGGGCTTTGTTGAGGAAGAACCCAGTTTTGTCACATCGAACCTGGACGCCGAGGATGAAGTTGAGGGCACCGAGGTCCTTGATCGCAAAGGCATGCCGTAGCTGTTCGACAACTTGATGTAGGAGAGACGACGTGGAGGCAGTAAGGATGATGTCGTCAACATACACAAGCAGGTACGCCATCTCCTTGAAGTGCTTGTAGATGAACATGGAGCTATCGGAGCCGGATGCAGTGAAGCCCATGTGTCGGAGATGAGCCCCAAGGCACTGGAACCAGGCGCAGGGCGCCTGCTTGAGGCCAAAGAGGGATTTGACGAGCAGACACACATGGTCGGGGCAGCTGGAGTCGACGAAACCTATAGGCTGGTGACAGTACACACGTTCGGCAAGCTCACCATGCAAGAATGCGTTCTTGACGATGAGTTGGTTCACCGGCCATTGACGAGTGGCGGCAAGATGAAGCACGGTGCGTATTGTCGCTGGCTTGACCACATGTGAGAAAGTCTGATGAAAGTCGACGCCGAGCCATTGTGAGAACCCGCGCACAACCTAGCGCGCTTTCCGCCGTTCAAGTGTCATGTCGGGATGTAGCTGGTTCTTAAACAGCCACTTCCTAGTGATGACATTGGTGTTAGCGGGCCGGGGTACGAGGGTCCAGGTGCCATTGCTCTGCAGGGCGTTGAATTAAAACAAAGCATGTGGAGCTCGACATCCACTTTGTGCGAGAAAAGGTGGCTCTTGGACAGTTCAAGGTGCTGCACATCCCCACTCAATATCAATTTGCAGACATCATGACAAAGGGGCCGCTAACGCCATTGTTGAACGAATTCAGAGACAGTTTGTGCATTCACTCCCCCGATGCTTCAACTGAGGGGGGGTGTCAGCGACCTATTCTACCGGCATCAGATAGATAGCATAGGATCCAATATTCAGTTAGTCTGTATTCAGTCAAACGGCTAGTGCAGATTGTGCTTCTGGTTCTTTAGCTGACCCTGGCTTGTAGGCTTTCAGTTAGTCTGTATTCAGTCAAACGGCTAGTGCAGATATGTACCTGTACACTGTCAATGAATGAACTCGAGCGTCCATGGCTGCACTGAAAATTGAAATTTCCTACAAATCTGATGGGGACGACACCAACAATAACGTCATGTCCACCATGCATGCAAAACATCAACAGAGCTACATGGCGCCTATTTTGCAGTACCAACAGAGCACCGGCGCTCCGCTGATCGCCAAACTTCTACCCTCACTTCCCCTACGTGTCACACTATGCCAGAACAGACAATCTTTGCCGTGTTGGAACCTTGCATCACTGCTGGGAATTCGTGCCAGCAGAGGATAATCGACAGTGCTAGGGGTGGCCTATCACTGCTGGTTGGGCGACATCACTGACAAGGGCGACAATATTTTTTGATGAATCAGTCACTGAGGGCGTGGCCAAGGAGTTGTGCTGGATGTTTCAGTTCTCTTCTCTATGCCTAAATTACACATAGACTTTAGGTATAGTAACAACAAGAAGGTGTTATGTGCACCTGAAGAATAGGGAGAAGAAGCCCGACGTGTATGAGAACCTTATTCAGGTTTTGCTTGTAGTGTATGGACCCATATGGAGTATATGCATATTGGAACGACTCAATGACTTATGTATGATACTTGTAGTTTAATTTTATTTCATTCATCTCGGCACCAGCTTGAATGTGAACATGCATGAACGAATTTCTAAGATTGCTCATCAATTTTTTAACCATGCATAATTTTATTTCATCACACTGACACAACTACGTACACTGGACGTGCTACGTACACAACTAGCACGTGTATGTACGCGCCCAGATACATGACACCATATGTAAGTACTTCGCGATTGTTATACTCGACCAAACCTACATTATGTGCTGGCTAGGTCTCTGTGGATCCACGGCGTACGTTCTACTCCCTTTATTTCAAATTATAATATACGTTTTGACCTTTGTCGACTCATAACTTTTACTATATACTTATGTTTACACTATGTCTAAATACCTAGTAAAAACAATATATTTAGAAAAGTCAAAATATCTTATATAATTTAGAATAGAGAAAATACTAGCTAGGGCTCTATCGTTTGGTATAGAGTCGCCGTGCAAGTACAACAGAAGAAAACTGCTGAGTGCGGAAAAAGACAGGAAGCGGTGGGCTTCACTACAGGGATCACCCGCTTTGCCGAGTGCCTGTTGCACTCGGCAAAGGCCGTGTTGCACTCGGAAAAGCCTTTGCCGAGTGCAACACTCGGCAAAGACCTCCCGTCAAACAATCTCACGGTAAACGCAGCCTTTGCCGAGTGCCGAACTGGCACTCGGCAAAGAATTGACGCCGTCGGGGAAGTCACGGCGTGGTTTTTTTATTTCTTTGCCGAGTGCAACACTCGGTAAAGAAATTTGTTAATTTTTTTAAAATTTTTACGGCGTGGGTAGACTCTGATGGTGTGTGCCACCTTTTTTTTTTGCTGAGTGTGTCTTTGCCGAGTGTTGCACTCGGCAAAGAGGGCCTTTCTCGAGTGTCGCTCTTTGCCGAGTGCCAGGCACTCTGCGGCACTCGGCAAAGGCCCTCTTTGCCGAGTGCCACACTTTGCCGAGTGCCCGCGTTTCGGCACTCGGCAAAGCGTGTGGCACTCGGCAAATTTCTTGTTTTCTGTAGTGCTTGGATGACCGAGCAGCTAGCATGCCAGGCCAGGGAGTACGGCCCCGTTTGGTTGCCTCTGTTTTTTTAACATACATTACATCAAATGTTACGGCACATACATGGAGTACTAAATATAGACTAATTACATGCATATCGGCACAGATTAAGAGTAATTTACGAGACGAATCTGTTAAACATAATTAGTGTATGATTGGACACTAATTGCCAAATAAGGCAAACCAAACACCCCCGTACGTCGTCGCGGCCGAGCACGACAGCCTGACCTGGCGCGTTTCGGCTGGCCGGCGACGTCCCACCGCACGTAGGATCGGAGTAAGGAGCCAAACAACGACGGCGTCGCTGCCCGCGGGAGGGATAAAACAACTAAGTCACTTGTCAACTTGCCATGGAGCTGCAATCGCGAAACAGAACCACACAATTATATATATTAACTAGCCAGGCTCCCGCCCTCCGCGCGGGTAGGGCAAACGGGCAAACGGGCTGGCGGTGCTGTTCATGGATATTCTTTACTGTATCTACCACTGTAGCTACTGTAGCTACTCACCACGTTTAAATGCTCGCATGCATTGCATGTGTGTCGATAGAGCATGGATCGATGACGAATAATGCAGAGCCACTACGCCAGCCGGAGCTCTCAAGCCGTTGGTCTCATAACTAGGGCCTTGTTTAGATGGCAAACTTTGGAGGCAAAGTTTGTATAGTAAGTGTCCCGTCACACTGTAGCAATTTTGTTTTTATTTGGTAATAATTGTCTAAATATTGATTAATTAGACTTAAAATATTCGTCTCGCAAAGTACAACAAAACTGTGCAATTAGTTTTTGATTTCATCTATATTTAGTACTCCATATATGTACCGGTATTTTGATGTGACGGGGAATAGGAATTCTGCATAGTGAATTTGGGAGGCAAACTTTGGAATCTAAACAAGGCCTAGAGCTCTTCTCCTAAGTACGTGGATATATTAGTCTCCACCTTTGTCTTGCGCACGGTGGGTGACGTGGAGCTCGAAGCTAGGAAGTCAGGTAAGGTTTCATTTGTTATGGCTTTACTTTACCGGTGAAGCCATTATTTTTTGCTTCAGCTCACGAACGGCTCTATTGATGGAGCTACGGCCGTTTTGGTAAATCGTTTGGCAAAACAGTTTCACATGTAGAACACCTTAAAACATGCTCTCACAGACCCATACAGAGCCCCACCAAGTCAAAGTGAAGCCAGGTGAAACCACTATTTTCGGCTCCACTGTCCATTCTATTCATGCCCCTCTCTCTCACTCCTTGCATTGCATCACGCGGAGCCGTATGTACACCAGCTAGTCACCGTGTTCATTTTACTCCCAACTACTGCTGCAGCACCATCATTGTCGAGGTGCTCTCGTCCATACATGGTGCTGGCCCGAGTTCTGGACTTCTGGTCGAACGCAATATGGGTGTGTTGTATGCTCCTTCGTCCGAAGTCTGAATGGGAGAAGTTTGAAAACGCCAGTGGCGGAGCCACCTCCAGGCCACCCCGGGCTGCCAGCCGGGTTCCTCAGCGAACTTCAAAAGAAAAATTTCTATATATCAAAGAAAAATGTTGTAACTTGCTAGGTAAATATTTTTGCACAATGAGGATCATTCGGGCTTCGAAAAACTTTTGGCTCCGAAAACGCGATGATCAAGACAAGTTTGAGAACGCAAAGGACAGAAGGGGCAGTGATGGACGAAGGGCAAGGGTATTTTTGGAATTAAAAAAAATAGATTAGAAGATATAAGTGAATAGAGATGAGAGTAGAGATAAGGATACGAATATAGATATCGATATCTATACCTAATAATAAAGAGACAAAATTTCCACCATGATTTTTTTCCACCTGTAAGATGTAAGACGCAACCGTCTGTGACTCAATCTCCCACCTGTAAGATGTAACCGTCCATGACTTAATCTCATGTAAAACTCAATCTCGCATCAACACGATAGAGTTAACCACGGACAGAAAAAGTAACCTGTCTTCCTCTCTCTGCTGCGCTAACGTCTGAGGAGTTTGAAATTGAAACGGAGACCATATACTCCTATTTAATATGTGTGCTTAAAAGTTGCTACCTACGGTCCTTTTTCGTTTATGTGTGCATAAAAGTTGTGCACACGGTCAAGAGTTGCAGGCTACCGATTTTTTTAATATTTTTTATAGCCATTTGATCTACGTGCGGCAGAGTTTCTTTCCTATATTTTTATTTATTTATGACCGAGAGCCATAGGAGTTAGAGCAGCATATGTCCAGCCATCAGGGTACAAAGTCCAATTCTATCTAAGACGAATTGAAATATTCGATAAAATCATTAAATAAATCTTAAAACAAATCATTTAAAGTGACCGTGCACAGAGACGATATGCTATATACCCATAATAATAAAGAGACAAAATTTTTCACCCCCTGAATTTGGTTTGGTCTGGCCCTCTCCAAAGCCAACTCGGTCTAACCTCCGTCGTTGGTTACATTAAATTGCCAAGATTAGGAGTGGGGAAGAATAGAAAGAAATACAGGATTCCAGATGTAAATATGCAAGAGAGAAAGAAAATATGGAAGGGCCTTAATAGTTTTTGAAATAGATTAGGGTTCCTGATATAAAATGTTCACATCCAAGTGGGCCTCTCCTGATGGGCTTTTTTTTAACCTAGGTTGAATCCTTGCAGTTGGACCGGCTTCGTTGTAGACTGGACCAAGACCGTGTAAACCTTTTTCCTTTTCTTTTATTTTTCTCTTTTTCTATAAAAACAAAGATGTAGTAAAAATCGCCAAAAATCATAGAAAATCCGAAAAGTATCAAACCAATTTTGTTAGCTTCATAAAAATGTGATATATCCATAGATGTTATGAATCTTGTTATGTTGTGCTTTGTCTATAGGTGTGTTAAATCATTCTTTGTATATATTGCATGCATATAGGTTCGGCAATGACCGAGAGCGTGCCAGAGGTAGACCCGAAATACGCGGAGGTGGCCGAGGAGAATTGGAATCTTAGACAGATTATTGTCTAATGAAATCTAAATAAATGCATTTGTGTAATTCCTGACGATGGCTGCTGTGTGAAAAATCAAGAAAGGTCTCCCATCATAATCATTAGCGGACATACCAATCCTTCATACATCGACAAAAAAAGTTAAGGAGGTTGATATGATGCGTCAAAAAAGCTAGGTGTATTTTAGTTCGTTACTGGTTTAAAAAGACATTGTTATTTATTGTCAACATTAACTTATATTATGGATGTGACGGTCATCACAAAATAAATTATAAAAACATAAAACATAAGTAGATATGTATTATTCACGTTATCATTTTGCATGAATATTTAATAGTTTTTTCTCCTATTGCAACCTACGGACATATTTATTAGTAGATAATAATTAGACAGAGATAGAGAGGTACACATATACATGGTTGAATAGATGAATACGTGGACGTCGTTCAATTATCGGATTCGGATTTTCTTTTTACAACATAATCTTTTATTTAATTAATTTAATAATATATGCGCACGCAGCAAACTCACCCGCAGGCCGCAGCTGTACCTGCCATGGCTAGCTAGCTATTGCGTCGTCTATCTCTCGTACGTAACACCTCTCTCCATACTTTCAAGTTTCAACCTCTCTTTGTACAGCAAGAAAGCCAGCTGCATCAGCACCCTGCACGCAGCATGCTCCTTGTATGGCGTTGTCTAGCCGCCGGAGCCTGAGCTGGGGCGGCTCCTCCTCCTCCTCCATCTCGCAGTCCTTCCGGCAGATGGACGCGGCGGACGACCCTTTCGGGCGCGCGCAGTCGGAGCACGACCACCACCGCGACGGGGACGAGGAGGACCTGCGCTGGGCGGCGCTGGAGAAGCTGCCCACCTACGACCGCATGCGACAGGGCATCCTCCGGCGGGCAGTGCTCGCCGGCGACGACCAACAGAGCGGCGTCGGCGGCGTCGAGGTCGTTGATATCCAGGAGCCAGCCGGCGGCGACGGCGCCGGTGCCCTCTTGCAGCGCCTCTGCTTCCAGGACGACAGCGAGCGGTTCCTGCGCCGGCTCCGGGACCGAATCGACAGGTTCGTTGGTGTATGCATGCATGTGGCTAGCTGCTGCATCATCGATATGTAAACTGTTTATATATGCATGCATTGCAGGGTTGGCATGGAGCTCCCGACCATCGAGGTACGGTACGAGCAACTGACGGTGGAGGCTCAAGTCATCGCCGCCGGTCGTGCCCTCCCCACGCTCTGGAACGCCGCGTCGCCGCCACCAATTTTCTCCAGGTAGTTAATTACCAGCTGCTTTTTTCGGATCGAGCACTCTCCATTGCACCCACTACTATTAGACTACCTACCTTATTCCCAATGCAGTTTCTTTATCAAATCAAAGTAGCTTAGGTCGTGTTTAGAGTTTGGTTGGAAGACACAGTCAGGACGAAATGGTCCCGTCGTAGTTTATTTCTAGACAGCCGGTCTAATGTTTGGTTGAGAAGGAACGAAACTATTCTGTTTTTTTTTTGGTTTAGAGACAACAAAAATGGCACATGCACCTGGCATATGGAAAGCCACTACTAGTGGATCGTTTTTCTTTTTTTTATATCTTCTCCCTCTGGTTCTATTAAAGACCTACACTACCATAGAAATCATAATATTTTCAATGCTATTAAAACCAGTGGTGGTAAATTATCACCATCAGTTCATTACAAAATGAAACCGCTAGTTCATAACAGAACGAGCGGTAATAATGGTTTTCACCACCCGCCTGTGATCCAGCAATCAAAACCAGGCTTTTCACTGTCGGTTCAAGCCACAGGTCAGCGACGAAAGCCGGCTCATGTATATAAACGTCTGTCACACTCCAATTAAAGGACAATATAGAATGTATACATCTTATATGCGCCCCAGGAATAGTCGCACACATAAGCCGATAAATTAACAGAAGTATCATCACAATATACATACATCACGTTATTACATCACGTAGTTCTTAACATAACAAGCGGTAAAGTAAATAACAACTCCCAAGCGAAGTCTTTGCTCCATAGGGAAGGCCGACTGGTTTACCCAAACCTAATAATCTTCGGGGAAATCCTCGTAGAAGCTATCATCTGTTACCCATCCGGGATTTTTATCCAAAAACAAAATAATAACAAGTGTGATTACACTCGTACTCTGCAAGTATAGTATGAGGATTCATAAGGCTCAAAAAGGATAGACACGGATGACTGCAATTAGCACTTTTAGTAGATCAACATTTTATTATTAATTATCATCAAGTTATGCATAGCTCCCATTTAGCCCACATGATCACCTACTAGAATTAAGGAGAGAAATTGATCATCATTATAACATCATCATCATAGTCATAAGTCATCCACATGTCAAGTAACCATTTATTCTGTGAGTATTCCGGGCCGCTTGTGACCGTGAGCACGGCTATTATAACAGTTTCAACACTCTGTAGAGGTTGTGTATCTTTATCCGTGAGTCGTGTTGCCCATATGCCCGGGGCCCGTCGACCCCCTAACACTCCCAAGGTGAGCAAGCATGGTACACTATGAAGCTTTTCATAGGCCTCTTCTAACAAGTTTGGGCCGCGAGGTTTTCTCGGTAGGCAGATATAGAGAATCCCTTTCAATGGCACAAATCCTATAGGCTATACACATCAGAACAGAGGCAGTTCTATACCCAAAGTGGCAAGCCCCTCTTGCGCCCTTTCGAGTAACCTCTAACAAGCTAGAAAAGATCCTATTACTGAGCTAAAGTTAGAGCCATGTGACTCTCATGGTTGCACTGTCAATCATAGCTTTTGTCGACAGATAAGTCCTTACGGAGGGTTTAGGGCAACATGATCAACATCATTTGCACCTTCACCCTATAGTTCAATTGTTACCATCATGTTTATCCATTTGTTCCATGAGTCATAGTGTTGATCATGCTTAGTTAGAGCACTAGCATTCTACCCATGTGCAATAAAACCCATAGGAATCAAGGTACAAGTCATCAATGGCTAGGATGTCCTTATAGTCGAGCAATATTAGACACATGCAATAATGAGTAGGACAACAAGGTAAGCCCATGCTATACTTGCCTCAGTTCATGAACTGCTGCTGGTCCTGTTGCTCCTCGTACGCGTCTGGGTTCCCGAAGTTCTCCTCACCGTCTGAACTTGATCGACACGAACCACAACACGCATTCCAGAACAGACATACAAGAAAAACATTACTACGATTAGAACAGTACACCAACAATAAATGAAACTGTATAAAATGTTTACCAAAACCATCTACGTCTCGCTACGATCACAATGACGCGAAGTGCACGAAAAATGGAGCTACAACGCAAAAGTTATGAGCTATTTAAGGTTCCAAAAGCTAGCTATTAAACTAGACTTAATCAAGAAATTTAAAAGCTCTTAACAGGTCTAACAGTAGCACTAATGCGTAGATTATGAAATTATGAAACTAACACAAGTTGAACGGGTCAAATCAGAGCTAAAACGGCGATTTTACAAGCGTTTTACTGCAGTGGCAATTCTATAATTAATCTGAAAACGTATTTTTCATTTAAACTGAAGAAACTTCGTTTTTAAAATGAGAATGTGTATTCCGGGAGTACGCCAAGGACGGCGGGTTGGATATGTAAGAAGCCGAGGGGCTCTTTAACAATTTTGACACGTGAAGGGGTATGGATCATTCTGAGACGCCGGATTAGAATCGAACGCTCGGATTTGATGGACGGGAGGAGGGGCGGCGCAGCTCGCCAGAGAAGATGAGCCCGCGGCGGTGCTGCCATTACCGACGGCGGAGAGCTCGCCGGCGCAGGGGAACGGGGCCTACGGCCACCAAATTGACCACCGAAACCACCGGGATGACGCGGGGAAGAAGGCGAGCTCGCCCCGGAACAATTCGTGGCCACGGAGTGACCCGCGCGGCGTGCGCGCCATGGCTGGCGGCGGAGGGCTCGCCGGAGTCACCCAAACGGGCACTATGGGGCACGGTTCGATGAACTGAGAACACCGGGAGAGAGAGGAGACAAAGGCGAACTCAATGAGGTGCATTTCGCAGCCGGAGAAGGCTCGGTGCGGCACTCGCCATGGTCGGCCACGGAGGGGGCTCACCGGAGCTCGCGGACACGGCCCTAGAGGCCACCATTCGGGAAAATGAAGGCATGGGGAGGAAGAGGGGAGCGAGGCGAAGCTCACCGAGCAGAAAAATAGAGTCGAGGTGGCTCGGGGACGATGGCCGACGCAGTGGGGCGGACGGCACTCCGGTGGGTTGCTGCCGCGCGGTGGGTGCGGGGCTTGCGAGCGGAAAAGGAGCAGGGAGGGCAGCAGGGGAGGCGGTGAAGGGGTCTGGCTCCCTTTTTGAAGGCTGGGCGCGGGGCGTGGAGATGCTCCCACGCACGGAGATCGTGGGCGCGGGCGGGTCGGTTGACCAAGACCGAGTGACCGCGAGCGGAGGAGGGAGTTGGGGAAGAAGAGGGCACCGACATGCGGGCCCAGGCAGTCAGCGGCTCAGAGGAAGGGGCGCGGCAGCGGTTGCCTGGTCGGGCTGGTTCGGGCCGGCCCAGCAAGAGGAGGGAGAAGAAGGCGCGCGCGGGCCGTCTCGGCTGGAAACGGCCAGCTGGCTGAGCTGGGCCAAGGGAGGGGAGAAATGGCCTGCGGGCCAAAAGCAAGGAGGGGAGGGAGAAATAGGATTTTTCCTTTTTCTTTTTCTGAAATGACTTTTCCAAATACATTTTCAAATGATTTTCAACTCCTTTTGGCATTTGGAAAAAACCAATCATCACATAAAATAAAATGCAGCAGCATGGGTGCATCAACAAGTTGCTAACCTTATGATTAATTTTAATTTCACAAAAATTATTATTTTCTATATTTGAATGCACACTTAGGTACATAAATAAATCATATTTAGCTATTTTGAAATAATGAAAAATTTGGGATGTTACAATTCTACCCTCTTAAAAAGAATCTCGTCCTCGAGATTAGGGTGATGCTTACTCAAAAAGCTGCGGATAAGATTTTCTCAGATCTTCTTCTCGTTCCCCAGTAGCCTCGTCTTCTGAATATCGATTCCATTGTACTTTGCACATCTTTATAGTGTAGCTCCTGGTAACTCTTTCTGCAGTTTCAAGAATCTTTATCAGATATTCCTCGTATGTGAGATCTTCTTTAACAGCAAGTTCTTCTAATGGAATCTGCTCTTCTGGTACCCGCAAACACTTTTTCAACTGAGAAACATGAAACACATTATGCACACCTGACAAACTTTCTGACAGTTCCAATTGATAGGCCACTTCTCCATGTCTCTCCAGAATCTTGAAAGGTCCCACATACCTCGGTGCTAACATGCCCTTCATATTGAATCTTCTTACATTTCTCATTTGTGACACCTTCAAATACACATAATCACCTACTTTGAAGCTCAACTCTCTTCTTCGGGTATCAGCATAACTCTTTTGTCTGGACTTTGCTACTCTCAAATTGTCCCTAATCATTCTCACTTGTTCCTCTGCATTACGTAGAACATCAGGTCCAAACACTTGAGTTTCACCTGTCTGATTCCAGAATAGAGGTGTTATACACTTACGTCCATATAAAGCTTCGAATGGCGCCATTTTGAGACTTTTCTGGTTACTGTTGTTATATGAAAACTCAGCATATGGCAAACTCTTATCCCAACTTGTACCATACTGTAAAGCACAAGCTCTCAACATATCTTCCAAGATTTGATTGGTCCTTTCTGTTTGTCCATTGGTTTGGGGATGATATGCAAAACTAAAATTCAACTTTGTCCCTAAAGCTTTATGTACCATGTGCTAAAATTGTGACGTGAATTGAGTACCTCGATCAGACATAATCTTCTTTGGGACTCCATGTAAACACACTATCCTCTCCATATATAACTCTGCTAGTCTTGCTCCATTATAGGTGGTCTTAACTGGCAGAAAATGGGCAACCTTAGTGAGTCGGTCCACTATTACCCAAATCGAATCATATCCGCGTTGAGTGCGGGGTAATCCAGTAATAAAGTCCATACCAACTTCTTCTCATTTCCACTCCGGTATTTTCATTGGTTGCAGCAATCCTGTAGGTCTTTGGTGTTCAGCTTTCACCCTTTGACAAGTATCACATAAGGCCACATACTCTACCACATCTCTTTTCAACCCATACCACCAATACTTCTTTTTAAGGTCCAAATACATCCTGGTGCTCCTATGTTGTATTGAATAAGCAGACTCATGTGCCTCTCGTAGAATCGTATCACGGATGGCTTTCACTTCAGGTACCCATATTCTCTTTCCAAACCATAGAGTTCCATCATATCCAACCTGAAGCCTATTGCCTTTCCGAGCCCTACATTCTCTGCAATCTCCTTTAGTTTCTCATCCTCCAACTGACTTTTGCGTATATCTTACTCCAATGTAGGTTCTATTGCTAATTCCATTACATTATTGACAAAGCCCAAATTAAGATGTTCAATTTCAGCCCGCAACTCTGCAGGTAGGTGGGTCAACTGAAGTCCATTAGCGTAGCTCTTCCTGCTAAGTGCATCGGCAACAACATTTGCCTTTCCAGGATGATAATGCACTTCCAAATCATAATCTTTAATCAATTCCAGCCAATGGCGTTGCCTTAGGTTCAGCTCTGACTGAGTAAAAATATATTTTAAACTCTTGTGGTCAGTATAGATGTCGCACTTATGTCCGATCAAATAAAGCCTCCAAATTTTCAGAGCATGGACAACTGCGGCTAATTCCAAATCATGTGTTGGATAATTCAGTTCAAGCTTTCTCAACGCCTGGATGCGTATGCCACAACCTTTCCTTCTTACATAAGCACGCATCCACGTCCTAGGCAGGATGCATCACAATAAATAGATAAGCTCTTACTTAAATCAGGTAAGGTCAACTCTGAAGCTGTTGTCAATCTTCTCTTTAGCTCCTCAAAATTAGCCTGACACTTGTTTGACCATACAAATTTGGCATTCTTCTCTAATAGGGCTGTCATAGGCTTAGCTAGCTTAGAGAACCCTTCAATAAATCTCCTGTAGTATCCAGCCAAACCCAAAAAGCTACGGATTTCACTAACACTGGTTGTGGCTTTCCAATTTAACACATCTTACACTTTACTGGGATCTACGGCTATTCCACCATTAGAGACCACATGTCCCAGAAAAGATACTTCTTTCAGCTAGAACTCACTTGCTCCTTTTAGCATACAATTTATGTTCTCTGAGCTTTTGCAAGACTAGTCTTAGGTGTTCAGCATGTTCCTCTTCATTTTTGGAGAATATTAGGATGTCATCTATGAATACCACCACAAACTTATCTAAGTACTTTATGAACACCTTATTCATCAGATACATAAAGTATGTAGGTGCATTTGTCAGTCCAAAAGACATCACTATATACTCATAAAGGTCATATCTTGTGGTAAATGTTGTCTTAGGTATGTCATATGCATGAATTTTTAATTGATGATATCCAGAACGGAGGTCAATTTTTGAGAACACATAAGCACCTTTTAGCTGATTAAATAAATCATCAATTCTAGGTAGTGGGTACTTATTCTTGATTGTTACTTCATTAAGGGATCGGTAATTGACACACATTCTTCGTGTGCCATCTTTCTTATCAACAAATATAATAGGTGCTCCCCAAGGTGAAGAACTAAGGCGAATAAAACATTTCTCTTGCAACTCCTTAATTTGTTTCTTTAGTTCTTCTAATTTATCTACCCCCATTTTATATGCTCTCTTAGCTATGGGTGCAGTTCTAGGTAAAAGCTCGATAAGGAATTCGATGTCACAATCGGTGGCATACCTGGCAATTCATCGGGGAACACATCTGGGAATTCATCCACCACCTGGTTCTCCTGGTTGGCATCATCACTCAACTGGTTGACGGTGGCGGTAGGTTGAGCTTGCACTTCCACTTCAGGCGCCTCCTGAGCTGATTCAGGGAGAATGTGTATTCCGGGAGTACACCAAGGACGGCGGGTTGGATATGCAAGAAGCCGAGGGGCTCTTTAACAATTTTGACCCGCAAAGGGGTATGGATCATTCTGAGCTGCCGGATTAGAATCGGACGGCTCGGATTTGATGGAGGGGAGGAGGGGCGGCGCGGCTTGCCGGAGAAGATGAGCCCGCGGCGGTGCTACCATTACCGACGGTGGAGAGCTCGCCGACGCGGGGGAAACGGGGCCTACGACCACCAAATTGACCACCGAAACCACCGGGATGACGCGGGGAAGAAGGCGAGCTCGCCCCGGAACAATTCGTGGCCACGGAGTGACCCGCGCAACGTGCGCGCCATGGCCGGCGACGGAGGGCTCGCCGGAGTCACCCAAACGGGCACTATGGGGCACAGTTCGATGAAGCGAGAACACCCGGAGAGAGAGGAGACAAAGGCGAACTCAATGAGGTGCATTTCGTGGCCGGAGAAGGCTCGGTGTGGCACTTGCCATGGTCGGCCGCGGAGGAGGCTCGCCGGAGCTCGCGGACATGGCCCTAGAGGCCACCATTCGGGAAAATGAAGGCATGGGGAGGAAGAGGGGTGCGAGGCGAAGCTCACCGAGCGAAAAAACGGAGTCGAGGCGACTCGGGGACGATGGCCGACGCAGTGGGGCAGACGACACTCCAGTGGGTTGCTGCCGCGCGGTGGTTGCGGGGCTTGCGAGTAGAAAAGGAGCAGGGAGGGCAGCAGGGGAGGCGGTGAAGGGGTCCGGCTCCCTTTTGAAGGCCGGGCGCGGGTGGGTCGGTTGGCCAAGACCGAGTGACCGCAAGCGGAGGAGGGAGTTGGGGAAGAAGAGGGCGCCGACATGCGGGCCCGGGCAGTCAGCGGCTCAGAGGAAGGGGCATGGCAGCGGTTGCCTGGGCGGGCTGGTTCGGGCCGGCCCAGCAAGAGAAGGGGGAAAGAAGGCGGGCGTGGGCCGTCTCGGCTGGAAACGGCCAACAGGCCGAGCTTGGCCAAGGGAGGGGAGAAATGGCCTGCGGGCCAAAAGCAAGGAGGGGAGGGAGAAATAGGATTTTTCTTTTTCTTTTTCTGAAATGACTTTTCCAAATAGATTTTCAAATGATTTTCAACTCCTTTTGGCATTTGGATAAAACCACTCATCACATAAAATAATATGCAGCAGCATGGGTGGATAAACAAGTTGCTAGCCTTATGATTAATTTTAATTTCACAAAAATTATTATTTCCTATATTTGAATGCACACTTAGATACATAAATAAATCATATTTAGCTATTTTGAAATAATGAAAAATTTGGGATGTTACAATGCCGAACCCTAGTCATGGGCTCTCTCTCATTCACCCACACGGTGCGTCTCTCGACACACACTGTCTCTCTATCTCTATCTATCTCTCTCGGCCACACTCATCGATGTTCCTTTCCTTTGACCGCTGCCCCTTCTTGGCGATGCTCTTTCCTCCTCCCTCGTCGACGCTGCCCCCCTTCCTCCTCCACATCGCGGGCCCCTTCTCGATAGCTAGGCGAGGTGAATCCGGGTGCCTAGGGCGAGGTGTGGCATTGTGTGGTGACGACGTGTGGATGGTGGATGATGGCATGTGGACGGATCTGCCAGGATGAGCTCTGCGGGTGCGGTGCGGATGGTGGGGGCATGGATGGTTAGTAGCTTTTGAATTAGGACATCAGCACCTAGTATAGAAATAAATAAACAAATAAATAAATAAATAAATAAATAAATAAATACATATATAAATATACGTACGTATTTGTTTGACCTAAGTCCAAATGACTTGAACTCTTTTTATGAAAGGAGTATTTCACTTCCTTCTACTGCAAAATTCAAAAAAGCATGATTATGACCATCCTATATGCAGTATAGGTACGGCATATAGCTGTGTATGCCTGGTTGAACGCGCTGGTTTATTTGCACATGTGTTTCTATATTTTTTTCTCTCGAATATGTAAAAGATTTACATGTCATTGTAACTAAGAAGAGTTTAACCATATAAACGACATGCTTCTGATGAGCGCTCTAGGTGGTCTTACAGCTGTGACTAGACCTTTCTTGTAGATTGTTCCAAATTTCGATATTACATAAATAGTATACATTTTGCTTTCACCAGTTCAACAGAATACGTATGTGTGTATATATGTATATATATATACACACACACACGTACGTACGAGCTTTTGATCAATCATTCGTCCGTATGATGCTGCGCAACAATCAACAGAAGTCAAACTACAACGCGTGTGTACCTGCTGTGCCATTTCTTTTCCCGATGATCAGATCCGTAGTTTGTGCGCGTACACAACGATTCATATATTTTTTCCCAAAAAAAGAGACTAAAAAGTATCAAGATGAGGGCCGCTATATGGACTCACAATCATAAGCGGACAAACTAGTACTTAACATATTAGCAAATAATTAATATCTATTCAAATTAAATCTTTCCCCCTTATGTTGAGTTTTTTTATTCAAATTAAATCAAAGGTTAGAATGATTGATTTTATGAGTCTTTAAAAGAAGTCACATAACTCGATATTTAACTATAACATACGAATTGTATAAAAAAATTATATGATATATTTATAACTATTTTTGTTTTCCATAGGAGAAATTTTTTTATCAAAATTGTATTTTGGTTTTATACAGGATTATAGGGTATTATCATATTATTGTAAATATTAACTTATATTATAGATGCTACGATCATCGTAAAATGAGTTATAGTTTTAAAATTTTATAGAAAGATAAAATATGGATAGATATGTAATATTCCCTGTTCCTATTTTTCATGAATATCACTAGATTTTTTTTCAGTTGTAATGCACAAATATATTAACTAATAATAAAAAAAGTACGATGAGACCCTTACATTACAGGTTGTCTTTTTCCTTAAAAAACACACTACTCGGATTAGAAACACACTCAAGAGTGCTAAATATATAAATCATAGTCCCACAAATTAATTAAATTACGTGGGGTAGGATATGTGTGTTTGGATTATAGGCTATGCGTGCATGATTGTATACATGTTTGAACCAATTTTGAATGATATTAATTAGCTATAAAATATGCAATCGTCCTAGATTATAGATTTGATTATAGCATTCCAACCAATAAATTATTGTAATCCCATAATTTATCTCAAACCTATTAATAGGTACCAAGAAGACCAAATTAGTCCTATAATCTACACCTATATTCATGGATCCAATTAAACAACCTAAATTATTATATTATATTGTCCAAATTATTGTAATCCCTCTCCGTAATACAAATTATAAGCTAATAATAAAAACTCTATACTAAAAACTAAAATAATTTATAATTTGGAAGGAGGGAGTAATAATAGGCAAGATATTAGGCAGCAACAATCAAGGGAGAGGAAGGGCACACACACCAAAGTGTAGGATTTGGTACAACTTTGCTCGTACAATTGTGTGACCGAAACCCAGGGTACGGACAAAATCGTCGGCGCAGCGGTAAAGAAAGAATATATAAAAAAGATTAAAAAAAGGCGAAAATGACTTATTGTCCATTTTTGAAAGGACACCCAACGAATCGGGTACTTGTGGGGTGCTCTGACTGTGAGTCGTGCAGATCGAGGGATACATTCTCAAATATTACCTGTTATGCTAGGGGGTATTTGGTTGCTAAAATCACCTATTACATCAAATATTTGGATATATGTATAGAGTATTAAATATAGACTAAAAAATAACTAATTGCATAGATTGTAATTAATTTATGAGACGAATTTTTTAAGCCTAATTAATTCATGATTTGACAATATTGTGGTATAGTAAATATGTGCTAATGACGAATTAATTAGTCTTAATAAATTTATCTTGCGGTTTACTGACAAAATATATAATTTATTTTTTTATTAGTATCCAAACACCCTATACGATACTCATATAACATCCAATATGACACCAACTAAACTTTAGTCCCTACAACCAAACAGCCTTGCCGGTCACCGGAGGCCGGAGGGAGAGACGCGCGGACAGCAGTAGCTGGTTGGGGCCGATGGAATCGGGGGCTCAGCTTCATTATTTCCCAAAATTCCTGATGCCTCACGAAAGGAGCTAAAAACGGAAGAGGTGCGAGTAGATCCGACGGGATATCGTCAGATTATGGATGCGAGGTAGCTTGAATTTCATCCTCCATTACTTTTCGCGTTTATAGTCGGTGCCTGTTCTTAGTAGCAACTGCTTTCCTTTCTTTTCTTTTTTTTTCTCCCTCTTTCCAGTCAGATATGAATGTTGACCGGCCGCAGTTTGTTTAGAATGTTCTGAAACCATCTCCTATAAAAAAAAGTTATTATCAGTATGATTTGTTGATGTGTAGTATGATCACGTATCATGAGTTCATCTGATTGGGATGCTTGCTATTATGATATGCTGACAGTCAGTGGCGGATCTAGGATTTTACCTCAGGGTATGCCTCTAAAAAAATTTCTTTTGCAATTCGGTAAACCATTTACAATTCGGTGAAATCATACTCTAGTTCGGTAAAACCACATACTTTAAATAACATATTAAGCCTTAAATTCAAAGGTTAAGCTACAAACGATGACAAATCTCGATATATATTGTTCAAATGAAATACAAATAGTTTAAAATATAGCCATCTGAAGAGACTTACAATATTACTTGTTTATCCGCCGCTTTCTTAATGACATGAATGTCTCAATTATATCATCTTCATCAATTTCGAAGAAAATATCTCGCTCAATGAATGTGACTAGACAATCATCCAAAACACTGTCACATAGCTTATTCCTTGACTTTGTTTTCACTATAGCCAATGCAGAAAATACCCTTTCAACACTCACAGTTGCCACCGGTAAAATCAATACCAATTTGAGAAGCAAGTAAACGATATCATACACTTTGTGCCTCTGTGTTGCAACAAGCTTAACTGAGAGATCAACAATGTTGTCTAGACCTTGGAAGCTATCATCTCGTTTAACGGAGTCAATATAATTATCAAGTTGCAATTCAAGTTTTAGCAAATCATCCTTGGAGAAGTCCTTGGGATAAAATTCAGCCAATCTGCGTACCTTCTGTGCATCAAAAGAAGCAAAACAATTGGAAGGACTAAAGGCTGACATACAAGAGAGTAGCTCCATATTTATCTCATCAAACCGATTATCAAGCTCTTGACTAATTTGATCAATGACACCAATGTATACTTCTCTTCTGAAATGGTCATCATTTGTTTGGTTCCGGGCACGGGCATACCTTGCTGATTTTCCATAGGGCACATAAGCACCATCCAAAGCAGGAACTTCAACATCATGCAATGCAAAAAGAAGTGACCCTCTCAAGAAAATTATCCCAACCATCAGATCTCAACTGCTGCATTCTGCTCTTTGCAACATTAACAAGTGTGATTGCATTAAGAATATCTTGATCCCTTCTCTGCAAACACTCTGATAACTCATTTGTGTATCCAAGAATAACATACATTAAGTGCACAAAGAAAACAAACTCAAAGTTTTCAAATGCCCCAAGCACAAAATGTATCTTTGTCCAATCATCCTTATATGTAATATCACCACCAAGTTCAATGAGCACATCATGGATTGAGGTATACATAGTGATGATGCTACATATAGTTGTATAATGAGAGCCCCACCGAGTCTCACCAGGCCTAGGCAAACCCATCTCTTGATTCAATCCACTCCCAGATTCAAGGTCACCACACTCTAGTGCTTTGTTGACATTCTCAAGTCTAGCATTTCGAAGCATACCATGACGCTTGCAAGAAATCCCAACAATGTTCAATAAGACAGATACTTGATCAAAAAAAGTCTTACAATCAGTGTTTCCTTTGGCAAAAGAAACTTGATACATCTAAGTGAATATGTCAACCTTTTCTTGTACAGACGAAGATCCTCATCAGTCCACTTCTCAATGTGATAATCAATTGCTACCTTGGGATTAATAAAACCAATGTATCTCTCCTAAGCTGCTTTGTGTGCCATAGAACCACTATGTTTGAGAAGTGCATTGTTTCCTACATTCCAATTATTCCATCCATCAACAATAAATGTATTTGACCCAGTACCCTTCTTGAACAAGTAGCATATAAAGCAAAATGCAGAATGCTTCTTGATACTGTATTCAAGCCACTCATGATTATACATCCATGCTAAATTGAATCGACGAGGTTTGCCTCCAATGTATGTTGATGGAAAATCATGTGTATAAGGTTTGCAAGGACCTCTAGTAATATATGCTCTACGGATTGCATCTTGATCATTAATATGATAATCTTTAATGGGCATCCTTTCACCTGGATCATGTGGAAGACGATTGATGTCATAAACCGGTGGATTTGATGTGGGCGGCGGCGGCGGCAGTGGCGGCGGCGGCAGTGGGGGCGAAGGCACATCATCTTCAACCACCACTCTATCTTGCTCTTGATTCTGCTCTCCAACCAGAGGTGGGGCAATGTTTGAAGCCGCAGCTGCTACCTTCTTTGCTTCGTGTTTCCGAAAAAGAGACGCAATGTCTCCACTTCTCTTCATAATTGAACAATTCTGAAAAAAAAATTATGTAATGTAAGTACGACAACTAGCTATGCAATAGCAAACTCACATGCGATGATGGAATAATGTTACTCACATGCTGCCTCCTGCCTGCCGTCCGTCCTTAATAGATTGATGCTAATTAGTGGTTGTCTGCTCTGCTGAATGAAATCACGAACACAAAGTCATGACTCACTATCGAACGGCAAACAAATCAGTAAATCACCGCGGAGTATGACAATACCTGCAAGTACGGCCGCCGTCACCCGACGCGAGTCTCTCGTCGCGGCTCGTCGTGGCCGGCGCCGCGCTAACGATCTGTGCGTGCTTCTTGCCTAGTCGCTGTCGGCCTGTCCCGCCCCGCGTCGTAAGCCTAGTCGTGGCCACGGAGACGCCGCCGGCCGCCGTGTAGTGTAGATGCACGCAATGACGCAAACGAACATGCACAGATCGCCTGACTGACGATAGACGACTCGACTTCTTCTGTTGGACCCCGTGGGCCGTGGCCCATGCAGATGCAGTTCCCTCCGTGATTTGAGATCGGTCAATATCGAGGCCGCTGCTGTTACTCCGTGTCTCCGCGAGTTCCGCGTCCACGTACTGAAGCCAGACCGGATGACTGAACGAGATTGGTTCCTTTCTTCTTTTTTTTTATGTAATAAAATTTCTATTATTATGTATGTACGACGGCTGTAGTCCAGGGTATGCCGTGCCATACCCGGCATACCCGCTGGGTCCGCCGCTGCTGACAGTAACAGGGTAGTAGGATCTAGTATGTATGCAATAACATATTGATGTGATGCGTTGCAGGGTCTCGTTGGACGGTTTGGTTCTTCAAGCAAGAGGAACATCACCATACTTAAGAATGTCAATGGTATCCTCAAGCCATCCAGGTACCTGTACGTACCATTCAATACTTTTTGTTGGTGCTGTGCTACGTCGCCATATATCCAATCCAACCGCTACCTGGACTTCTAATCTAACTGACCTGCTTTTGTCAGCTATCCAAAAGTGATTATATTGGTCTAACTAGGAGTACCATTTTCCTAATACATATTGATTATCCTTTTTTTATTTTATTCATTATGAAAAAAGGTGTAAAAAAGAATTTGATACCATCATACCGACTAATAAGATGCCATTGTCTTTCTCGTCTTCCCATTCTTCTTCTTTAAAGAAAATAGATATGCTTTCGTGTACTTGGTGTCAGTAGGTATCGTGCCAATCATTCATCCTAGAGAAAATCCCTTCCATGAGTTTTATTGCGTTGCATCCATGTAATAATCCCATAAGTACATACATCACCTGCTTGCACTTTTAAAAGCAGAGCAAGTACTGAACTAGTTTTTCTTTTTCAGGATGACACTTCTTCTTGGGCCTCCATCCTCAGGAAAGAGCACGCTCATGCGAGCACTTGCTGGCAAGCTTGACAAAAATCTCAAGGTTTATCCTGAATCTGCCATCCTGTGCCACTCTGTCAATTGCGCTAGCTTATGCCTTTATGTCACATGCATGCTAAATCCTTGTACTGCAATAAAACAGGTCTCTGGTAGCATCACGTATTGTGGCCGTCCAATTTCAGAGTTTTATCCTGAGAGGACAAGCGCGTATGTTGGTCAATATGATCTCCACAATGCGGAGATGACTGTAAGAGAGACGTTGGATTTCTCCAGGCGGTGCCTAGGTATTGGTGCCAGATATGAGATGCTTGCAGAACTTGCTAGAAGGGAGCGGGATGCAGGCATTAAGCCAGATCCTGATATTGATGCTTTCATGAAAGCTACTGCAGTACAAGGAGGAGACTAATATTATAACAGAAGTCATTCTCATGGTATGATTCTGATTTTACTGATAGGCTGAAAAAAAAAGTCCTTATTGAGTTTATTAAAACCTCTCTCAGTCAGGTGCTTGGGCTGGACATTTGTGCTGATATTATTATTGGCGACAAGATGATCAGAGGAATTTCTGGCGGGCAAAAGAAACGTGTGACAACTGGTATGCATGCAAAGCCTGCAAACCATGCCCCCTTATGTAGACCTGTGATTGAGTCATCAATTTACAGTTGGATTAATCCCTAAACTGTTGCGAATTATCTCAGGATCTGTCCATTCTTTTTTTCTCTTTTGTGTAGGGGAGATGTTAACGGGACCAGCAAGGGCTTTATTTATGGACGAAATATCCACTGGTCTGGATAGCTCAAGCACATTTCAGATTGTAAACTTTATGAGGCAATTAGTCCATGTAATGAATGAAACTGTCATGATCTCTCTGCTCCAGCCACCACCAGAGACCTACAATCTTTTTGATGACGTAATCCTACTATCAGAAGGACATAGTCTACCATGGGCCACGCGAGAATATCTTGGAATTCTTTGAGTCTACCGGTTTCCGGTGCCCTAACAGGAAAGGTGTTGCAGACTTTCTTCAAGAGGTTGCCTCCAAGAAAGACCAGCAGCAATACTGGTGCCTTGATCAGGAGCAGTATCGTTATGTATCCGTACCAGACTTTGCAGAACGTTTCAAGTCATTCCATGCAGGCCAGCAGATGCAGAAGGAGCTTCAGATTCCTTTTGGAAAGTCCAAAACCCATCCTGCTGCGTTGACCACCAGAAAGTATGGGCTTTCCAGCTGGGAATCACTCAAGGCGGTGATGTCGAGAGAGCAGCTGTTGATGAAGCGCAACTCCTTCATCTACATTTTCAAGGTCACCCAGCTGATCATCATTGCACTCATGTCCATGACTGTGTTCCTCAGAACAAAGATGCCCCATGGGCAGATTTCTGATGGCACCAAATTCTTTGGGGCTCTGTCTTATGGTTTAATAACGATAATGTTCAATGGGTTTGCTGAGATACAATTGACCATAAAGAAGCTTCCTGTATTCTACAAACACAGGGATTTCTTATTCTTCCCTGCATGGATCTTAGGAGTGGCAAACATAATCTTAAAAGTTCCTCTCACTCGTGGAAGCAGCAGTATGGGTTGTTCTCACATACTATGCGATGGGCTTTGCACCTGCTGCAGGAAGGTATTCATATATAATCCTTGAACCAACTTTCATCATTTATTTACATAGTCGGATTTTGTCATTTTGATATTTAGGGACACTGCAGTAGCTTCATGAGTCATCTCTCTGTCGGTATATAGGCTCTTTCGTCAGTTTATAGCTTTCTTTGCGACACACCAAATGGCAATGGCTTTATTCCGGTTTCTTGGTGCTATTTGAAAACAATGGTTGTGGCCAATACTTTTGGGTCGCTTGTGCTGATCATTACTTTCATCTTTGGAGGATTTGTCATCCGTAGAGGTAAGTATGTTGTCATTCTTTTTTTTTTTGTTTCTGTAGGCACGCGAAATCATTGGCTGTGTATATCCATCTGTGAATATAGAGGCCGGATTTCTATCCATTATCTAAAAAAAGGCACGCAAAATCAGCAAAATCCTGTCATTTATATGGATGGAAGTAACCTTTGACCTCTGAATATGATATCAACAGATGACATCAAACCTTCGTGGATCTGGGGTTACTGGGCATCACCTATGATGTATAGCCAAAATGCAATATCTATCAACGAATTCCTTGCTAGTAGGTGGGCTATTGTAAGTTTTTTCTAAGAACCTACTCGTTTTCTTCTTGTTGATGCTCAGATGACAACAGGATTTTATATACTAATCTTCATATCCTATTTTTGCAGGCGCTAATGGAGCAACAAACACTCTAGCTCAGTTACGTGTCAATTTGCCTTTCCAGCCTCTTTCACTTTGCTTTAACCATGTAAACTATTATGTTGACATGCCTTCAGTAAGTGAATATATAAAAACTTAAAGGCAGACATGAATTAGAAAATAGATTCTATCTAAAACCAAAATATCTGATATTCAGATCTTGTTTTTCAGGAAATGAAGGAACAAGGATTCACAGAAAGCCGTCTACAGCTGCTCTCTGATATCAGTGTGTTAGCAACTCCCCTCAATCGATTCACAGAAGAACAGCTTGATTCGACTACAATCGGAGTATACGACCTCAAGGGGAGGGAGGTCTGGAGTAAGCAAAGCAATCTAGACAAGGAGTGGAGAACTAGAACATAAGGAGGATGAGATCGAGACCTACAGATGGAGGCTCAGGGAGGAAGATTTGAGGAGGAAGAAGAATAGTAGGAGTGAGATGAGTTTCTGAATAATTATTCGATGCCTGATCTGCTACTGCTGCTGTACTTTTATTGCTCCGCCGTTCTCTTGGCTGCTTGGGCCTTGTGTGAGAGCACGCGTCGGCCCATTGAGCCCAAGGCGTATACTGACATTCCCCCCTCCTTTAGCTTCGGCTTGCCCCCAAGCCGATGGAAAATTTTGGCACCACCAGGATCCCAATAAAACAACGAGCTCTTGTTCCGAAGATCAGCTCTGCTGCACAATTCACTTAGAATTGTGGTCTGTTCACTGAAAACACCACCACACTTGTGTTGCCTTGATTCTGGAAGGTTGACTAGCAATGCTCCATCAAGCAACTTCCTGTAACCTGAGAGCCACATTATCAGGTTGGCATGTGACACATCACCATATAGGTTGATAGATGTCCATGAAGCAAGCTGATGTAGTCTAGTATGAACATATTTGCATGACAGAGTGGAATATCTATTCTGATGGCAGTCAGCAATTTGGAGATGACATTGCTCATGTTGCTTTGCCCAGATTCCAGGATCAGTAGAGCACCGACTTGCATCAGCTAGACAACACAGTATACAATATGCACTTAAGAGGGATGCAAATAAATTATCCTCCACAAGCGTCACCTGCTGGTTGCTGGTACTTCCAGGCTCCAACATTTCAGTAAGGCAACATATACCGTGTGTCTGCCTGAACTGTTTGTCTAATCGCTGTGAGGATTCAATTGACTTTTCACTGTGCTTGCCCTTTAGTAGCAACCAAACCATGGTGTCCAGAATGTCACATGGCAGCCAAAACGAATGTTGAGAAAATGCCTTGAATAGAACAGACGTGAGCTCAATCGGCAATTCCAAAGCAAGATAATGTCTGAACAACACTTGCACAAAAGCCTGCCATTGTGAACACATTACCACAACACCCAATGTCCTTGCACTGTCCCTGGCAAAGATCATCCTTTGTTTGAGGGACTCCATTTCCGAAAACACACATGAGAATGCACACTGAGCTGGAGGGACCACCACACTGTCCGTTAGGTGGCTACCTTCAAGCAAGAAACATCTAAAATCTCCACCACACTTCCGCTGTACTAACTCTTGAATCAGCTCAGCAGCAACAATACCCACTGATATCACCATTATACATGTTAGAAACTCCTGAAGTGCAGTAACTTGTACACAACTGATGCCCTGTCGAGCGTGAAGTGGCCAGGGAGGTTTCCAGCAGACAACCCAACTCATTGAACAGCTATTGCTCAAGAGGAAAGATGGCCATGGACTTGGTCGTATAGCAGCACTGTCACACTTGAACTCAACTTGCACCTGTGGTGGTGGCCATGGTTGCTGCTCAAGCCAATCAGATGAAGGGAACAACCCTCCACATTTGAGCAGCTCCCCATCCAAAACCTTCACGCTGGCTGGAAGAACCTCAGGCATGCCTGCAATGATTAGGGACGCAAAAACAGCACCACCAGAGTCGACATCGAAGGTAACGATGCTGCCCACTACATCGATGGCTATGGGCGTATCAGCAGCACAGGTGGAGATGATGATGGGCGCCATGGCCATAGCAGACGCCGCAGCAGGTGCCACCACGTGGACGGCACCTCCTAGACATTTCGTCGAGCAGTTGGCGGGCACACCATGGTTGACAGGCCCGGCCAAGCAGCGGAGGGCGTCCGTGTCGCTGCCCAGGAGCTCGGCGACCATGTAGCAGCCGGTGCTGGCGGAAGAAGGCACGGGGGCGAGCTTGACCAAGGCGGAGGAGCAGGTGGAGATGGAGTAGTTGATGGCGTTGCGACGCCCCTGTGCGGTGATGGAGGGAGAGCAGGCGCGGCACTCGCCGTCGCCAGTCACCACCTCGAGCTCTGCCATGTAGGACACCGGGGTCGGTCCATGGCTGTCGTCGTTCCCGCGGAGCATCTCCTCCTCGCAGAGCGCGCCGACTGGGCGAACCGCCGAGCAGGTGGCCTGCGCTGACACCGCAGCCACCACCCAAGGCAGCAGCCCACCACCTGCTGCTCCTACAGCATCGGCGCGGAACGCGGCAGCCGCTGTGGATGCCTGGCCAACGCGACCGATGGCTCGGTTGAGCGGCGTGTCGAAGTGGGCGGCGCTGGACTCTGGGTCATCGTCGAGGGAGCCGTCGTAGTCACCGAGCGGAGTGGCGTGAAGTGCGCTCACGACAGGGCCGACGCGGACGCAGCGGAGAAGGCCGGGGTCGTCGAACGCGAGGTCATTGTGGAGCTGTTGTTTGTTCACCTTGACGAAGACGCGGCCACTGGCACCCAGCCGCTTGGCGCGGACGATGTCGGCGCGCCTCTCCTTCTTGGTACGCGCGACGAGGAAGAAGGGTTGCGCCTCCGTCTGCAGCAGCGACACAGATGGCGAGGCACAGCAGAGAGGTCTCCAACGGCGGGAGAGCACCGCCGTGCACGCGGCGTCCTTGATGGGGAGGCGGGAGACGATGTTGCGCAGGAGCGCGTCAGGAAGGAGGCTGAGGCGGTCAAGGTCGACGATGTCACCGAGGGCGGTGGTGAGGCGACGGGGATGCTCCACGGCGTCGAGCGTGGCTTGGACCGCCTCAGGGATGGGGTTGGGCTCATCGGTGGAGGTGAGGCCGTCCTCGTTGCGGATCTGGTCGGCGGACCCGAACCCGGCGAAGTCAACGGCGGCAGCTCGCTGCTCTGGCACGGCCGAGGAGGCAGCATCCAGCATCGGCGGCGACGGCGCGGTTGGCTCGCATGGAGGTTGCTCGGAGGTGCGAACGTCGACACCGAGAGAAGTGTCTGCGCGTACACCCCACTTCGCATCCCACCGTGCAAAGCGCGCGTCCCACTTCGCGTCCTGCTCTTCGAACCTCTTGAGGATCTCGTCGAGGAGGAGCTGGTAAGAAGGAGAGAGCACGGTAGGAGAATCCATGGTGCTAGGACTCCGAGAATCGACAGCTCCGGTACCAATTGTTAGCAACTCCCCTCAATCGATTCACAGAAGAACAGCTTGATTCGACTACAATCGGAGTACATGACCTCAAGGGGAGGGAGGTCTGGAGTAAGCAAAGCAATCTAGACAAAGAGTGGAGAACTAGAACATAAGGAGGATGAGATCGAGACCTACAGATGGAGGCTCGGGGAGGAAGATTTGAGGAGGAAGAAGAATAGTAGGAGTGAGATGAGTTTCTGAATAATTATTCGATGCCTGATCTGCTACTGCTGCTGTACTTTTATTGCTCCGCCGTTCTCTTGGCTGCTTGGGCCTTGTGTGAGAGCACGCGTCGGCCCATTGAGCCCAAGGCGTATACTGACATTCCCCCCTCCTTTAGCTTCGGCTTGCCCCCAAGCCGATGGAAAATTTTGGCACCACCAGGATCCCAATAAAACAACGAGCTCTTGTTCCGAAGATCAGCTCTGCTGCACAATTCACTTAGAATTGTGGTCTGTTCACTGAAAACACCACCACACTTGTGTTGCCTTGATTCTGGAAGGTTGACTAGCAATGCTCCATCAAGCAACTTCCTGTAACCTGAGAGCCACATTATCAGGTTGGCATGTGACACATCACCATATAGGTTGATAGATGTCCATGAAGCAAGCTGATGTAGTCTAGTATGAACATATTTGCATGACAGAGTGGAATATCTATTCTGATGGCAGTCAGCAATTTGGAGATGACATTGCTCATGTTGCTTTGCCCAGATTCCAGGATCAGTAGAGCACCGACTTGCATCAGCTAGACAACACAGTATACAATATGCACTTAAGAGGGATGCAAATAAATTATCCTCCACAAGCGTCACCTGCTGGTTGCTGGTACTTCCAGGCTCCAACATTTCAGTAAGGCAACATATACCGTGTGTCTGCCTGAACTGTTTGTCTAATCGCTGTGAGGATTCAATTGACTTTTCACTGTGCTTGCCCTTTAGTAGCAACCAAACCATGGTGTCCAGAATGTCACATGGCAGCCAAAACGAATGTTGAGAAAATGCCTTGAATAGAACAGACGTGAGCTCAATCGGCAATTCCAAAGCAAGATAATGTCTGAACAACACTTGCACAAAAGCCTGCCATTGTGAACACATTACCACAACACCCAATGTCCTTGCACTGTCCCTGGCAAAGATCATCCTTTGTTTGAGGGACTCCATTTCCGAAAACACACATGAGAATGCACACTGAGCTGGAGGGACCACCACACTGTCCGTTAGGTGGCTACCTTCAAGCAAGAAACATCTAAAATCTCCACCACACTTCCGCTGTACTAACTCTTGAATCAGCTCAGCAGCAACAATACCCACTGATATCACCATTATACATGTTAGAAACTCCTGAAGTGCAGTAACTTGTACACAACTGATGCCCTGTCGAGCGTGAAGTGGCCAGGGAGGTTTCCAGCAGACAACCCAACTCATTGAACAGCTATTGCTCAAGAGGAAAGATGGCCATGGACTTGGTCGTATAGCAGCACTGTCACACTTGAACTCAACTTGCACCTGTGGTGGTGGCCATGGTTGCTGCTCAAGCCAATCAGATGAAGGGAACAACCCTCCACATTTGAGCAGCTCCCCATCCAAAACCTTCACGCTGGCTGGAAGAACCTCAGGCATGCCTGCAATGATTAGGGACGCAAAAACAGCACCACCAGAGTCGACATCGAAGGTAACGATGCTGCCCACTACATCGATGGCTATGGGCGTATCAGCAGCACAGGTGGAGATGATGATGGGCGCCATGGCCATAGCAGACGCCGCAGCAGGTGCCACCACGTGGACGGCACCTCCTAGACATTTCGTCGAGCAGTTGGCGGGCACACCATGGTTGACAGGCCCGGCCAAGCAGCGGAGGGCGTCCGTGTCGCTGCCCAGGAGCTCGGCGACCATGTAGCAGCCGGTGCTGGCGGAAGAAGGCACGGGGGCGAGCTTGACCAAGGCGGAGGAGCAGGTGGAGATGGAGTAGTTGATGGCGTTGCGACGCCCCTGTGCGGTGATGGAGGGAGAGCAGGCGCGGCACTCGCCGTCGCCAGTCACCACCTCGAGCTCTGCCATGTAGGACACCGGGGTCGGTCCATGGCTGTCGTCGTTCCCGCGGAGCATCTCCTCCTCGCAGAGCGCGCCGACTGGGCGAACCGCCGAGCAGGTGGCCTGCGCTGACACCGCAGCCACCACCCAAGGCAGCAGCCCACCACCTGCTGCTCCTACAGCATCGGCGCGGAACGCGGCAGCCGCTGTGGATGCCTGGCCAACGCGACCGATGGCTCGGTTGAGCGGCGTGTCGAAGTGGGCGGCGCTGGACTCTGGGTCATCGTCGAGGGAGCCGTCGTAGTCACCGAGCGGAGTGGCGTGAAGTGCGCTCACGACAGGGCCGACGCGGACGCAGCGGAGAAGGCCGGGGTCGTCGAACGCGAGGTCATTGTGGAGCTGTTGTTTGTTCACCTTGACGAAGACGCGGCCACTGGCACCCAGCCGCTTGGCGCGGACGATGTCGGCGCGCCTCTCCTTCTTGGTACGCGCGACGAGGAAGAAGGGTTGCGCCTCCGTCTGCAGCAGCGACACAGATGGCGAGGCACAGCAGAGAGGTCTCCAACGGCGGGAGAGCACCGCCGTGCACGCGGCGTCCTTGATGGGGAGGCGGGAGACGATGTTGCGCAGGAGCGCGTCAGGAAGGAGGCTGAGGCGGTCAAGGTCGACGATGTCACCGAGGGCGGTGGTGAGGCGACGGGGATGCTCCACGGCGTCGAGCGTGGCTTGGACCGCCTCAGGGATGGGGTTGGGCTCATCGGTGGAGGTGAGGCCGTCCTCGTTGCGGATCTGGTCGGCGGACCCGAACCCGGCGAAGTCAACGGCGGCAGCTCGCTGCTCTGGCACGGCCGAGGAGGCAGCATCCAGCATCGGCGGCGACGGCGCGGTTGGCTCGCATGGAGGTTGCTCGGAGGTGCGAACGTCGACACCGAGAGAAGTGTCTGCGCGTACACCCCACTTCGCATCCCACCGTGCAAAGCGCGCGTCCCACTTCGCGTCCTGCTCTTCGAACCTCCTGAGGATCTCGTCGAGGAGGAGCTGGTAAGAAGGAGAGAGCACGGTAGGAGAATCCATGGTGCTAGGACTCCGAGAATCGACAGCTCCGGTACCAATTGTTAGCAACTCCCCTCAATCGATTCACAGAAGAACAGCTTGATTCAACTACAATCGGAGTACATGACCTCAAGGGGAGGGAGGTCTGGAGTAAGCAAAGCAATCTAGACAAAGAGTGGAGAACTAGAACATAAGGAGGATGAGATCGAGACCTACAGATGGAGGCTCGGGGAGGAAGATTTGAGGAGGAAGAAGAATAGTAGGAGTGAGATGAGTTTCTGAATAATTATTCGATGCCTGATCTGCTACTGCTGCTGTACTTTTATTGCTCCGCCGTTCTCTTGGCTGCTTGGGCCTTGTGTGAGAGCACGCGTCGGCCCATTGAGCCCAAGGCGTATACTGACACAGTGGTGCTTTTAGGTCAGGGTTCTGACAGCATTAATTGGTGTGAGTGGAGCTGGAAAGACCACTTTAATGGCCTGGCAGGAAGGAAAACTAGCGGAGCTATTGAAGGAGATATTACCCTGTCTGGTTACCCAAAAAAACAAGAAACTTTTGCCCGGATTTGTGGTTATTGTGAACAGACTGATGTCCATTCTCCAAATGTTACTGTATTTGAATCCATCACCTACTCTGCCTGGCTGTGTCTTTCCTTAGATATTGATGATGGTACGAAAAAGGAAATAAAGGCAACCAGCAAGCTCTTCTCGCTGAATTAAATATACTCTGTTTTATCTATATTTGAAATTCCAAACAGCAATTGTGTCTTACCAAGTTATTTAAAATTCAACCACTTAGATGTTTGTGGAGGAAATGATGGCCATTGTAGAGCTTGATGTGTTGCATGAGGCACTTGTGGGTCTCCCTGGAGTTAGTGGGTTATCGACTGAGCAAAGAAAAAGGCTGACTATTGCTGTGAAGCTGGTACCGAACCCTTCAATCATCTTCATGGATGAGTCAACTTCTGGTCTTGACGCTCGAGCTGCAGCAATTGTCATGCGTGCAGTGAGAAATACAGTTAACACTGGGCGTACTGTGGTTTGCACAATTCATCAGCCCAGCATCGACATATTTGAGTCTTTTGAGGAGGTCCTCTCTCTCAAAACTCTCTATGTGTGCATCTAGAAACCATTTAATGTTTTAGTTTTTACCAATGTGATATCATCACAACTAACTGGTTTGTTTTCCAGCTTCTGCTTTTGAAACGTGGAGGTCAAGTTATTTATGCTGGTGAACTTGGTCGCCACTCACAAACTAGTTGAATATTTTGAGGTCAGATCTTTGTTCTTACATGTTTGAGTTGGGGATCAAGAAGTTTTTAGATGTTTCTCAAGTGTATTGCATAACTTGCTCACGAATATGACTAGTTCTGCAAATACAAAATAAGGCATGAACTCCATGCTGGTGTACCAAAAGTGGGCATTTTAACCTTTGTTGATCTCATTTCCTGCAGGCGATTCCAGGTGTTCCAAAGATCACGGAAGGATATAATCCTGCTACATGGGTGCTGGAAGTTAGCTCTCCTCTATCTGAGGCTCAACTGAACATGAATTTTGCTGAAATTTATGCTAACTCTATGCTTTATAGGTAACGACCCTCAATTTTTCGAGAAGCCCATTCTTTATCACTGATTTGTTCTACCAATCCTTGTTTTTCAAAGGTAAAAAAATCACTGAAAGAGAGTGAAAAATGGGCTCTGTTGTCATTTTACATCCCACATTCATATTATTGTTTGTTTTCTTGGGGAGCATGGTTCTGCAATGCTTGTCCATTGAGGGATAAAAAAATTGGTTCCTATGGCATCTAACTAGGATATGTTTGGTCATCTGCTACCAACTTCCTAGATTAAATGATTAATTGGTTTGTGCTAGTAATGGGCTTGGACAAAAATTGTGAAATGCAGTGATATAGTTTAATTTTTATACTATTGACACATATTTCTTCCTTCATAACTATGAGCAGGAAAAATCAAGAGCTTATCAAGGAGTTGAGTATTCCCCCACCAGACTACCAGGATCTGTCATTTCCTACAAAATATTCGCAGAAGTTCTATGGTCAATGCGTTGCAAACTTTTGGAAGCAATACTGTTCCTATCTGGGCCGTGTTCAGATCCCAAATTCGGGAGCCCGAATTAGTACAGTGCACATTAAATGTGCACATTAAATGCGCACTGTACCAATTCGTTTGTATATGGTAAAAATTGTCCAAACTTTGACTAATTAGACTCAAAATGTTCGTCTCGTAAAGTACAACAAAACTGTGCAATTAGTTTTTAATTTCATCTACATTTAGTACTTCATGCATGTGCCGATATTTTGATGTGATGGGAATCTTCTTTTTGCATAGTGAAATTTGGGGTTGAAATTTGGCATCTAAACAAGGCCCTGATGACATTTCTCTTGGGCCTTCTATTTGGTACAGTATTTTGGCAAAAAGGAAAGAACATGTACGGCCCTAGCTACTTTGATGCTGTAGTTGAAACTAAAATTGTTGGAATGATTCAATGTTAGCTTTTATGGTGGCAATAATACTTATATGTTTTTTATTTATGATACACAGAGATTCACAACAAGATTTGTATAATCTACTTGGAGTGACTTTCACTACCTTCTTTCTTGGGGGTTCAAATTGCATCACGGTTCAGCTTGTTGTATCGATTGAGCGAGCAGTTTTCTACTGCGAAAAGGCAGCGGGGATGTACTCTCCATTGTCCTATGCTTTTGCTCAGGTAACCTTTAACCGTCTTGGTAATATGATAGTCACTTAGAGTGAAATATAATCACTTTGGATGCATTGAACTTGTTTCAAATAAGTCTTGAAGCCCATGCTTATAGTGTCCCTTGCAGTTTTTATACTGTTATAATATATATAATATTCAAATGTGGCCAATAATTATTAAAGAAAAAAGCGGGACTATAAAATTCAGTAATGGACAGCAGGTGTACTTGCTAAATGAAGAATAATTTTATTGACTTTGAGAGAGTAAAAGGGAATGAAATTTCCTTTGTTTAGTTTTAATGAAATAGCCCCTTTTACCTCATTATGACATAACATAGGTCACACAAACTATGACTAAATCCATCCATTTACGACTTCATCTGGCATTTGGTTTTGGCAGGCATGTGTGGAGGTCATCTACAACATCATCTAGGGGATTCTGTACACAGTCCTCGTATATGCGATGATCGGATATGATTGGAAAGCGGATAAATTCTTCTATTTCCTGTTTTTCATCACTGCAAGCTTCAACTACTTCACATTGTTTGGCATGATGATGGTAGCATCCACTCCCTCAGCATTGCTCGCAAACATTCTCGCCACGTTTGCATTACCCCTTTGGAACCTCTTTGCTGGAATCTTCATCTTTAGACTGGTGAGAGCAAGCTACTCATCTAGGCTAAGCTGTTTGCGTTTGCTGTCCAAATTGAATGAGACGCTAATCTTATGAGTTATGCGACTGTTGCAGGCACTACCGATTTGGTGGAGGTTGTACTACTGGGCGAACCCTCTCTCGTGGACTATCTATGGCGTTATTGCATCTCAGTTTGGGGAGAACGACGGTAAACTATTGGTTCCGGGTGGGTGCCCCGTGGTGGTGGTGAAGCAGTTCTTGATGTTAACAAACTTGTATCATGAGAGCTCGGGTTAGTTGTTGATGAGGATCTGTTGTTATCTTTCTGTTGTACCATATCTTGTATAGGTTGTTAGTTGTTCTGTAGTTATCCTCAAATCTCAACAAACCCGAGCTTATCTTGTAAGCCACACAAGGGGCAATTCCTTGCCTATATAACAAAGGTGCGGCCTCCTACGGGAGGTTCAACGCTTCCTATTTTCCTTCACATGGTAATCAGAGCCATCCTCTAAACAAAACCCATCCAACAAGATGTCGACTTCCAATGGCGCCGCCCTTCCATCCACCTTCGGTCACCCTGTGACTGAAAAACTCTCCCGATCCAACTACGCCCTCTGGAAGCTCCAAGTGCTCCCGGCCATTCGAGGGGCGCAGCTGGTCGACTACATCACCGGTGTCTCCAAGGCCCCGTCCAAGGAGATCAGCGGCGGTCAAGATGGAAAGCAGCAGGTGCCGAACCCGGCATACTCGGCTTGGCTGGCTCTTGACCAGCAAGTCTTCAGCTATCTCGTCGCCTCCCTCTCGAGCGATGTTCTCAAACAGGTTTCCACCTGTAGCACCGCTGCGGAGCTATGGACGGCGATAGAGACGCTGTTTGCATCTCAGACCGCCGCTGATCTCCTTGGACGGAGCCTTGGAGACACCGGTGATGTAGTCGACCAGCTGCGCCCCTCGAATGGCCGGGAGCACTTGGAGCTTCCAGAGGGCGTAGTTGGATCGGGAGAGTGGTGCTTTCGTTGAGGAGTGTGACAAATAACATGACCAACATGTGCTATATCCATACCTGAGCCGCTGGCCGTGTGGATCTGTTCCCCTCCTGTGTAGCGATCGCGAATCATCAGCTTGTCAAGTTCTCCTGTGATATGGTCAGTGGCCCCGGTATCAGTGTACCAGTTGGAGTCCACTCCATATCCACCATGGCTGGCGGCGTTGGCACTCTTGTCCTCAGGGACAACGAAGGTCTCGTCGAAACGGTACCAGCAGTCCACGACGCTGTGTCCCTCCTTCTTGCAAAGCTGGCACTTGATCTTTTGCTTGCCTGAGTTGTTGAAGTTTCCACGCCCTCGTCCGCCATTGCCGCTACCGCGGCCACGATTTCCGCGACCACGGTTGCTGCGACCGCCACCGCGACCACGAGTAGCAGCGTTCGCAGACGAGGAGGAGGAGCCGCCGTGGAGTAGATCCATCCGTTGCTTGAAGGACTGCAGTTGCGTGGAGAGCTCGGTGACGGTGATTGGCTCAACACGAGCCAGAACAGACGTGACGACGGGGTTGTACTCAAGGTCGAGACCAGTGCAGATGTAGGAAACAAGTTCCTCATCATCGATCGGTTTGCCCGCTGCTGTCATTTCATCAGCGAGGGCACGCATCTTGCCGATGTATTCCTCAACAGACATGGCTCCCTTCTTCGTGGTTGCCAGCGCGATGTGAGTGTTCACTGCACGCGCTCGGGTTGGTCATGTTATTTGTCACATTCCTGAACGAAATCTTCTTCTCAATAATGTTCTTCATGTTCCAAGCACCACAAAAAAATCTCGTTGCTGTCCATAAATTGGCATCAGACAATAATGCTTACTTTGAATTTCATCCTCATCGTTTCTTTATTAAGGACCAAGCAACGAGGAGAACCCTTCTGGAAGGAACATGTATAGGAGGTCTATATCCTCTACCAGCTGTCGCCCTCAAGAATAAACAGGCCCTCAGCATGAGCAGTAGTGTTCATCCTTCCTTGGAAAGATGGCATCATCGTTTAGGGCATCCTTCATTTCAAGTCGTTCAGCAAGTTGTGAAAAGGAACAAATTGCCATGTTCCTTCGAGTCTAGGATAGGTTCAGTTTGTGATTCGTGTCAAATGGCCAAGAGCCATCTGTTGCCATATCAAAAGTCGTCAAGTCAGTCTAGTTTCCCTTTTACAATTAGTGTTTTCAGATGTATGGGGGCCAGCTTGTGATTCCTTTGGACGAAATAAATTTTATGTTAGCTTTATTGACGACTACAACAAGTTCACCTGGATCTATCTTCTCAAACACAAATCTGAAGTATTTCAACGTTTTCACGAATTCCAACAACTAGTTGAAAGACAATTTGATAGAAAAATTCTTGCTCTCCAATCGGATTGGGGAGGAGAGTATGAGAAGCTGAATTCCTTCTTCTAAAAAATTGGCATAACTCATCTTGTATCATGTCCACATGCCCACCAACAAAATGGAGCGGCGGAAAGGAAACACAGACATATAGTTGAAGTAGGGCTATCCCTCTTGGCCCAATCATCTATGCCTTTGAAGTATTGGGACCAAGCTTTTCTAGCCGCTACCTATCTTATCAACAGAACTCCTAGCAAAGTTATTGATCTTCAAACACCTCTTGAACGGCTTTTCAAGATGCAAGCCGATTATGGCTCCCTCAGAATCTTTGGGTGTGCATGTTGGCCAAACTTAAGACCCTACAACTCTCACAAACTCTCCTTCCGCTCGAAACAATGTGTCTTCCTAGGCTATAGTAATCTTCATAAGGGATTCAAACGTCTAGATATTTCTTCTGGACGTATCTACATCTCACGTGATGTTGTTTTTTATGAAAGTATTTTTCCTTTCTCCAAATTAAATTCTAATGCCGGTGCTCGTCTTCACTCCGAACTAAGTCTTCTACCACAAAATCTCCAAAATCTTCCTAGTTCAGGCAGTGCAAATATACATGACAACAGTGCTAATATCCTACCAGATAATGCTACTAATAATCCTTCAAGTGTGCAGGAAAATCCGGGTGAAAATGGTGAAGAAAATGATAATTTTGTGCAGCTGCCTCCTCACACGGAGCACGAAACTGATCCTCAAAATTATCCAGTACGAGGTTCAGGACGATCTTCATCGGATCGGGCGCCGTCCAGCACGCACTCACCGCATCTGGAGGATCCTGCTCCACCTCTAGCACCCCAGTCGCGACAGCACGGGGAGACGGGATCTTCTGTGCCGCAGCTCCAGCCGCATGCCCCTACACCGCCACCGCTCCAGCTGCAAGGATCTTCTATGCCTGGCGAAAATCTGTCTTCACCTGGATCGCTAGCTGGATCGCCAGTGGATACATCTGCTGTCTCTGGTGTTTCTGAGGCAGCCTCTCCACCGCGTCCTAGGACCAGATTGCAGGCTGGGATTAGCAAACCTAAGCACTTCACTGATGGAACAGTAAGGTATGGTCTGTTAGCTGCTAATGGTGAGCCAAATAATCTTGAGGAGGCATTGCAGGATGAAAACTGGAAGAATGCAATGGATGCTGAGTTTCTTGCTCTTCAGAGAAACAAAACTTGGCATCTCGTACCACCTGAGAAAGGGAGGAATATCATAGACTGTAAATGGGTATATAGAATTAAGAGAAAAGCTGATGGCAGTATAGATAGACACAAAGCAAGGCTTGTGGCCAAGGGATTTAAACAAAGATATGGAATCGACTATGAAGACACGTTTAGTCATGTTGTTAAGGCAGCAACTATAAGATTGGTACTCTCCATTGCGGTGTCAAATGGATGGAGTCTTCGTCAATTGGATGTACAGAATGCGTTTCTTCATGGCATTCTAGAGGAAGAAGTATATATGAGACAACCTCCTGGGTATCAAGATAAGTTGCATCCTAACTATCTTTGTAAGCTTGATAAAGCTCTCTACAGTCTTAAACAAGCACCTCGTGCGTGGTATCATCGGTTAAGCATGAAGTTGCAAGCCCTTGGTTTTAAACCATCTAAGGGAGACACCTCCCTCTTCTTCTACAGAAAAGGAGGCTTGGTTATGTATATTCTCATTTATGTTGATGATATTATAGTGGCAAGTTCGTCTCCTCATGGAACTAAGGTTCTTCTTCAAGCACTTAGGTCTAATTTTGCATTGAAAGATTTAGGAGAGCTTCATTATTTTCTTGGTATTGAAGTTTCAAAGGTACGTGATGGAATAGTCTTGTCTCAAGCAAAATATGCAAATGACGTTCTTAAGAGAACAGGGATGCAGAAATGCAAACCGGCTAGCACACCTATGTCAGCGTCAGAAAAGCTTTCTGCATATGAAGGAACTCCTCTAAGTGCAGAAGATTCTACAAGGAACAGAAGTGTAGTTGGTGCCCTGCAATATTTAACCTTGACAAGGCCAGATATTTCTTTTGCAGTTAATAAGGTCTGTCAATATTTGCATACTCCAACTATAGTCCATTGGACAGCAGTAAAACGTATCTTGAGGTATCTAAAGAATACAACAAGGTTGGGACTTAGAATAGCAAGATCGTCATCAAATCTTGTCAGTGGTTTTTCTGATGCTGATTGGGCTGGAGATGTTGATGATAGGCGCTCCACAGGAGGCTTTGCTATCTTTTTTGGATCAAACCTTGTGTCGTGGAGTGCGAGGAAACAGGCCACAATTTCACGGTCGAGCACAGAAGCAGAATACAAAGCTATGGCAAATGCAACAGCTGAAATAATTTGGATTCAGTCTCTTCTACAAGAACTTGGAGTTCGGTCTCCGTCTGCTGCTAGGCTATGGTGTGACAATATTGGTGCAACATACTTGTCTGCAAATCCTGTGTTTCATGCTCGAACCAAGCATATAGAGATTGACTATCACTTTGTAAGAGAAAGAGTGACACAGAAACTACTTGATATCAAGCTAATCAGTACTGGAGATCAAGTGGCCGATGGCTTCACAAAACCACTTCCAGTTTTCAAGTTACAAGAACTAAAGCGCAATCTCAACCTTCATGTATCAGGTTTAGATTGAGGGAGGATGTTAACAAACTTGTATCATGAGAGCTCGGGTTAGTTGTTGATGAGGATCTGTTGTTATCTTTCTGTTGTACCATATCTTGTATAGGTTGTTAGTTGTTCTGTAGTTATCCTCAAATCTCAACAAACCCGAGCTTATCTTGTAAGCCACGCAAGGGGCAATTCCTTGCCTATATAACAAAGGTGCGGCCTCCTACGGGAGGTTCAACGCTTCCTATTTTCCTTCACACTTGAAGGATAACCTCGGCATCCGGCATGACTTCCTCGGCTATGTTGTGCTCGTCCATTTCGCCTACATCATTGCATTCTTCTTCGTCTTCGGTTATTCCATCATGTTCTTCAACTTCCAGAAATGCTAGCTCCACGGGCCATGGAATCATTTGTAGCAGGTGTCATAAATTCTAGTTCTACTCAAAACAAGTGCAGTTGAAATAGTGTCATTATGAGGCTTTAGGAGTTACCACTGCTTTGGGAAAGCCTATATGCAAGTAGCAATATATTCCTCTTGTTTTTCACCGGTACTACATGGAAAATATATAAAAAAAACTGACTATAAGTGATTAAGATTTGGGCATGTATCCTTTTTTGATAGATTCCATACTTGGACTGGTGACCAATGATGAGCAAGCCCTAATTTAGTGTAAGAAAAAATCAATCTTAATGAGTAGGGGCATGTAATAAGATTTGGTCACTTTTTTCATAGAATACCAGGACGTACATTTTGTAGTTTAATATTTTATATACATAATAAAAAGAAGAAATCATGCATATTAGCACAGAGCAATAGTAATTCTGCAATCGGCTAGCTTTTGTATAAAGTATAAATAATTTTTGAGTTTCCTCTCGTCTTACCTGACTAAACAGTATCAGTTAGCCATGTGGTTATGGTTTCGGAACACTGCAGCAGGCTCTAATTGGGCTCACCTGCTGATGTTAATGGGCTGGTCTGGGCTGGGCTGGATACTCCCTGACGGATGCAATACAACATGACCATTTCGGGTCGACTGAATGAACACTCTGTTCCAATTCCAACTCTCCCTCGCCGGCCGCCACCACGCCGCCGCCCGCCATGGAAGAAGATGACTACACCAGCTGCCTCCCGGACGCTGTCCTCGGCGAGATCATCTCCCTCCTGCGCACCAAGGAAGGCGGCCACACAGCCCATCGCCTCCCGGTGGCGCCACATCTGGCGCTCCGCCCCCCTCAACCTAGATCTCCACGACGGCCCCCATATCAAGCGCCGCATCCCGCTGGCCCAGGTCTCCGGCATCCTCTCCTCACACCGGGGCCCCCGCCGACGCTTCTCCATCCCCAGGCACTACTTCGAGAACGACGCCCACCCCGCCGCCACACTGGACGCCTGGCTCTGCTCCCCGGCCCTCAATGGCCTCCAGGTGCTCGACTTCCACTACGGCTCTTTGTGGTACTCGCGTGTGAGGAGGAGATCAGCGTCCCCGCTACCATCGCTGCCTGCATCGGTGCGGCGCTTCTCGAGTTCTCGTCCACCCTTCGTGTCGCCAGCTTCGGCGGCTGCGGTTTCGCTCCTGAAAACAGCATCAGCGGCCTTCACTTCCCGCTTCTCAAGCAGCTAAGCCTTATGAGTGTCCAAATTCCTGAGTGCTCTCTCTATGCCTTGCTTGCTGCTTGCCCTGTCTTGCAGAGCTTGATGCTGAGCATCGGCTGCTCTCGCATCCGGATTGTGTCGCGCACCCTTAGGAGGATCGGTTTGGATGCTTCTTGGGGAGACGTAATGTTAGACCGCCTCATCATCGAAGATACACCCTTTCTCGAAAGATTGCTTCTTCTTGGACATGGGTTTCGTGAAGAAATGGTCATCTCAGTAACCTCTGCTCCAAAGCTGAAGGTTTTGGGGCAGCTGCCTGTTGTAAACCCCATACTGAAGTTTGGCACGTCAGTTTTTAAGTTACCGCCTCTCTACATCCTTGGCCCTCTCACATTCTTGATCGAGGGGATCCAGTTAGCTTTGCCCTTAGTATTTATTTTGTGCTTACTAATTAATGCAGGGATCGTGTGTTGTTAACTCGACAATGGTGCTGCCTAGTGTCAAAGTTCTAGCTGCAACGCATATCAACCTTAGTTTGGATAAGCTCATTGCCTTCACGAAATGCTTTCCCTGCCTGGAGAACCTATACATCAAGATGTCAACAATTTACTCTCAGGTGATTAAACATACTCTATAATAGAGTGTCCATCTGCATTCTTTTTCCAATTACTACTATTGCATCAATGCATAAAGTTAGGTTGTCACCATTTTGATATTCCTTCTGCCTTTTTCAGTTAACACCAGAGGTAACAAATGAATGGCATCACAAATACCAGAGCCTTATTGGTACCCTTGACATCCATCTAAAGAAAATTGTGTTGTCAACCTATCTATAGGCAATCAGGCACATGTTAACTTTGCTGGGTTCTTTGTATCGAACGCGAGAGTCCTCGAATCAATGGTGCTTGAAGTAGATGTTAGTAATTATTATAACAAAGCATGGATTGAAAGGCAACATACATTGCTCCAGACTAAAGACAGAGCTTCAACGGGTGCTCAGTTTGATTTTGTGTCTCATCCTTGTCGGCCTGTATCTTGAGACCATATCTGGTATGAACAAGCACATGATTTGTCAATAGCTGACCCATTTGTAGGGTTTGACTATTGGGCCACCGGTTAGGCTATACTGTTTTACAGAAACCTGATTAGCCAATTGTTTGCTGTCTTTTCACATTTAGCATCTCTGTTCCTAATATTGTAATTTGTCAACAGACTAAGTGCTATATTTCCATTTTGGTTTACCATCCAAGTGCTTGTTGAGTATTTCTTGGTATGAACATTTGTTGTATTATTGGTAACATTTGTGGTTCAAAGAGAAGTTCGTTATAAGAACATGAGAGTATTATTCAGAACCCAGTCATGTTCCATGCATTGTATCAAGTTGAGTATTTGTGGTATTTAGTAAATAATCCCTCACAAGTATACTTGCCTTGCATTTTTATGTAACATGAGGGGTCTCAACTATTTATGCATCTCTCTCCTTTCTTTTCTGCCATTTCTAAATGGAGAGCAGTGGTTATATACTTATGTTACATATTAAACAATGCCTATGTTAGGTTACATGTTGAATTTGCATGCTCTGTTTGTTTTTCATGTCAAGATTTCTGTGCATGTGTTTTCATATAAAGAGATACAAAGCCATTGACTGGGTTTAGGGGTAGGGTGGGAATGATCGCCACTGGCGGTCACAGGGTGAGGAATTCACCTTCATAACAAGTCTCAGATAATCTCAGATTCTAGGCGGTATTAAATGATGCAATTCTGTGGGTTAGTTATATGTAGTTTTCTAGGATGATTTTGAGTTGTTGGGTCAGTCTTAGTTTGATTATCTTTTATTTGTCCCTTTTTTCATGAAAAATAAAGTGTTATGAGACACGAATTAGTTTGAGATTATTTGTATGTCAGAGCAAGTAGATGGGGAGAGGGCAGATTGAGTCACATATGCGTGCTGTTTGGTTCATTCACCAGTAACGCAAATGTAAATGAACTTAGTTCAATTCGTATCTCCTGCCGTAACGTCCGCAGGCTTAATCTATTTACGCTTGCGTTACCAAACTGACAACCAAACAGCCCCATGGTTTTGTGCTGCTTTGGCTTTTGGCACTGATGATGCTGAGTGGGATTTCCATCTGTTGCACAGTAGCAATGCTGTCTTGCAAAGTGCTAACTGCTGTGTTGTACATAAACTCAGGAACTTGTCTGTAAGCTTTATATCAAAGACTATCAAGTCTTAGACTTTTAGATGGGACGGAAAAACTTCAAATTGAGTTCCTATACTTTGTGAGTCAAAGAGTTTCTTGTGAGAATCAGAAGCTTGTAATTGAGCATCAAATGCTTTCATTTGAGATGGTGAACTTTCAAGTGTTTGACGAAACTTTGAAAGAGCATTTGAAAGTCAGTGATGAGAAATTTAAAATTTTAAAAAAAGGTGAATGCAACTTCAAGTTTGAGTTGCGGCTTGAAAGAACTGAGTCACGCCAGATATTATGATTTATGAAGTCGAAGCCATTCACATGTATTAGGACTGCATTAATATAAGATGGTGTGTAATGATCTTGAAACACAATAAAAATTCCTGTATCAAAAAAAAAAGATGGTGTGCACCTCCTGTGCATTCAGAACGAGTCAAACAAGCATTCTGGCTTTTCCCACCAAAGCTTCAGGCTGTGATCGCTGAGATACTGACCAAACAGATGTACATGGAAAATGGAAGAATCTCTATTCGCCAACAGAACAGATGTGCAAAAAGCAGAAGTTCATGCCCACGAGGAGGAAACATCCCTAGTGGATACTGCAAGTTTCAGGTTGAGTTTCAGATCCTGCAAGTTTCAGGTTGAGTTTCAGATCATCTCTGAAGAGAGGAATTCGAAAGACAAATCCAAACTGCTAATCTTGACGGCACATTCATGATGTGCCATACTGCCATTTTTACGATAACTCACTTGTGCATATTCATCTCTTTTTTTACTGAGAAGTTTCTTACACATATGTCTGGATACGACCAAATCTAGAATTGAGTTGTACGACCAATATTGCAGGAGCATCATGTGTGCACCTAGCCCTCACCAAAGCCTTCATAATTTGCACAGCCATTTTATGGAATTTCATAATTAATGATATTTGCACTAGCCATAGTCTTCAATTCTTCTTTGTGAAGTGAAGTTATGCTAATTTTTCTGTGAATATTCCACAAGGAAAAACAATATTGAACACAGCATGGGAATTTTGGATTTCGTATCAAACTCTAGCTCAAAGTGTATGTCCTGCATGAGAAATTGAGAAGCCCACTGAAGCTGCATGGATTGTCCTGCATTTTGTATCAATAAATTGTGTATTTCACATAGTTCTCAATTTTCAAAAGTTTATTTATGAATCTTTTCTTTTGAAATATATGTTACTGTGTTATCCGAAAAGCTATTATTAGTGTTGAATGCATTTTTTAGGCCTTAATGCCTTTTCTTAAAATCCATCTATACTGTTGAACATAATTTTTTTTTTTGCAACTTGGAGTTAACTGCAAGTTTGAATAAGTGCTATATATCTTTGACTTCACACATATGCACCTGGAAGCCTGGGGTTTACAAACTGATAATCACCCTGTTCGGCTGAGCTTATCAGCACGGCTTATCAGCCGTGGAACAGTGTTTTTCTCTCACAGCAAAACAACCACAGCCGGCTTATAAGCCGCAAAAATAGCCTGCCGAACAGGATGATTGATTTCACACATAGATACCAATGCAGAAACTTGAGTGGGTTCAAGTAATGTGTACTAGGGAATACTCCTACACCAAGAGAAGTAAATGTGTTTATTTATTTTATTTTCTTTAACATATGCAAGCTGTCTCTTTGGTAGTTAATTTTGTGAAACCAGAAAGACTGTCAATTTTCTATTTCTTTTTACCTCCTGCTCATGTCTTCGGCCCCTAGCCATTGTTTGTGTCCAAATGAGATTTTCATCTAACCATTTCATGTTCATCTGATTTTGAAATAAGCATTTAGGACCCTAAATGAATTCAAATGAAAAAGTTGTCAACTACAAAGTTTTATAACTTTTCGAGATCTACAACTTTCATGTTGGTAGTTTCTCCATCCGAGGTCATTTACAAAATTTGAATTTTAAATTTGAGAAATTCAAACGTAGTTTTCCATGATAAAATGATTTCAAATCAAAAAGTTATCAACTACAAAGGTTCATAACTTTTTTAGATCTACAACTTTTATTTTTGTTGTTTGTCCATCCAAGGTCGTTTAAAAAATTTAAATTTTAAATTTTTAGAAATTCAAACGTAGTCTTCGTTGACCAGATAATTTCAAATAAAAAAGTTGTCAACTACCAAGTTTCATAACTTTTTCAAATCTAAAACTTTCATTTTGGTAGTTTCTCCATCCGAGGTCATTTACAAAATTTCAAATTTTAGAAATTCAAATGTAGTTTTCCTTGACAATATGATTTCAAATCAAAAAGTTGTCAATTATAGAGTTTCATAACTTTCCAAGATCTACAACTTTCATTTTGGTCATTTGATCATTTATTCATCCGAAATAGTTGTAGTAATATTGTTCACAAATGTTACATATCCCTCTTATAGATATGTAAATTTTGTGAACAATGTTACTACCACTTTATTGATGAAGAAATCACCAAAATAAAAGTTGTAGATCTTGATAAGTTCTACAACTTCTATGTTCATGACTTTTTCAATTGAAATCATTTAGTGTTCTAAAATAACATTTAAAGTTGTCATTTTTTGAAATTCAAAATTCAAATAGATAAAACACAGTCTTATGAAAAGATTGATAAAATAATAGCTGTAAAAATACAATAAATTGATAGAGCATGATTTTAGAAATTTTTAGGAAAAAAATCATTTAATTTGAAGTTAGTACGAGGGAGAAAGACTAGTTACAAGTTTTAGCCACATATTAAAAAGAGAAATCAGAATTCTTTAATAATTTTAAATTTTAACTTCAAACAGTATTTTGAAGTAGTAAATGATTTCAAATAAAAAAAGTTGTCAACTACAAAGTTACATAACTTTTTGAGATCTATAACTTTTGTTTTGGACATTTCTCCATCTGAGGTCGTTCGAAAAATTCAAATTTTAAATTTTAGAAATCAATTGTAATTTTCATTAGATAGATGATTTCAAATGAAAATATTTGGACATCCAAACGGTCTCAAATTAAAAAGTTTGAACTAAAAAGTTGTAGATCTTGTTGAATACTACAATTGATATAAAATTCGTTTTCATCGGACATCATATGAGAAACTTATGAAGTTTTCTTGTAGCATATCATTGTCGATTCAAGCCAGGAACCGACAATGATGGTATCAGTGTCGGTTCTTGGCTAAAACCGGCGGTGATGACCCAATATCACTGCCGGTTCTTGATTAAAACTGACAGTGATATGAATCGATAGTGAAAACCCAAATATCAGTGTCGGTTGGTCCTATCACTACCAGTTTTAGCCAAAAACCAGCAATGATGGGCTATCACTGTCGGTTTCTTAAAATCCGGCAGTGATGAGGCCAGTAATGAGTCTAATTCTATAGTAGTGGAAGGACGATGCCCCGAAGGAGGCCCCTATAAGCTAAATGCGCAGAATAAATACCATTCAAGGAGAATCTCCAAATATGGGAGTCTTCAACTCTAGATTGTGAGCCTACTTTTCAAAGTATATCCCAAAGGTCAAGAAACTCAGAAATGACTCACACGGTGTTAGCCCCTTGGATATTCGAGACCCAAACATTATTATTTATGAGGGCTTCAAAAACTATCCGCCTGTTAGCTCTCCTTTTAGAGATCAAGGCAAAAACTTGGGGGTGAAAGATCAGCGACCCTTTGTCTATTTATCAACAGAGTGGCTAGCACCTAGTCATCCAGACGCTAGCCCCCTGTCCGGACACCCGCGCCGCTGCCCCCCCCCCCCCCCCCCCCCCCCCCCCCCCCCGCGTCCTGTGTCCCGCGCCTGCCCGCCCACATCTCGCCTGCTGCGCCCGCTGGCAAGCACATGGGGCCCGCCCATGCTCATATGAAACACTTGCAAAATCACTAAAAAATACTTAAAACCATTGTAAACATACACAACGTCCATATAAAACATTTGCATCATATGTGTGAAAACATATGCAATATCTAGATAAACACACTTGCAACATGCAACATGAAAAGACTTGTTGGAACAGAAGACTGAAATAGATGAAACATTTTGGAACATAATGTTGCAACATATGTGCGAAAACATATGCAACATCCTGATCAAAACGCTTGCAACATATGTCTGGAAATAGATGAAACATTTTGAACAAACGCTTGCAACGTGCCTCTAAAACACTTGCAATATATGCAACATGTGCAACATCCTCCTATATACTTTTGCATCATCCATACGAAACAATTGCAACATACTTCTGAAACATCTGAAACAATTAAAACATACATGTCCCTTTGCTTTCCGGTTCTCAAGCAGATGACACTTTTCAATGTCAACTTTCAGAAAGGTCTCTGCACGCCTTACTCACCCCGGATGCACTGTCCTTCAGAGCTTGTTGCTATATGACAACCATGGCTTCTCTCGCGCTACAAACTGTGTCCCCTAGCCTCAGAAGCATCGGTGTTGGTACTAGTTGGTTACACCTTGTCATCAAGGACATGCCATGTTCGGAAAATAAGGCTAGGGACTTTCCAAGATTTTGGTCAAACTTGAGATGCTTTGACTTTCCAAGATTCTTGGAATGACTTATAATTTTGGAATGGAGGAACTACTGCAGTGCTTTAGAATATCAAGATACGAACACATCTGAAACGTTAAGCCTTTCATTCGCTTTCAGTGCATAGCAATTATTTCATTTGTTATGGATGCTATGAATGAATAAGATTTGTCCCTCAAAGATTTTTGAAACTTTGATGATTGCTGTCAAGGTTTATTGTGCTTGTCTGCTGGTAAGACCTGCATTTCTATTCCTGAACTTCAATTCGCAACGGAAGTGAAGAATGAATTTGTTTCCCTTGTTTTTTTTAAAGCAAATTAGTTTTTTGAAATCAGAACACAATCAACCGATAGATTATTTCTACCTAATTTTAGTTTGGTTCAACACCTTGGGGCTTGAATCTTGGTTGCATAAGCTGAAACTTGTTGTCTTCTGATGCCTCTTTCCTTTGCCGACAATCACAATCTTTTAGTCATCCAAATAAAAATCATAGCCTCTACATTTGTCAATCTTTCATCAACAATGCATTAGTAGAGGATCATTGGATGGCTGCAGCATTCATCCTGAGGTATTTCTTATCCACAAGCAAACCACATGGAGAAATCAATCACTGGCACAACCATCAAAGAATTGCAGTTCATATGACTATATGAGTTTCCGGTACAACAAAACATTTTCGTCACCTATTCATCTTGATTTTTCAGCTATATATAAGTAGTAGTATGATTTATTCTATTCAACATATACCGGGCGGCGGGCAATGATCTAGAGTCAAGCCATGTATGAAATGTGCTGCTGAATCTTGTTTGTCAGTGTGGAAGGACGATGACCCTGGCATAGAGGGATGCTGTGTTAATGGCCCTGGTATTGCAGGCTCCCACGTATTGTTAGACCGTACGGGGTCTTTCAGTTGAAATAACGTATAGCATTTTCCAACTTGTGAAAAACATTTATTTTGCAGTGTAAATGATTTAGAGCATTCGTTTCTCCAAACATTTGCAGCCCTGGGTTCATAGATGGGCATAGCTTACTGTTGTAACAGTAATATACTATACCTGTTTCCACATCCATAACACAACGCGCAGCTGTTGCCACTTTGCCAGAAATCGGTCAAAACCCATTTGCGATTCAATAATTTTTACGTGATCCTAAAAGTCATGATGAATTTGAGATTGATCTGCTTCCAAACTTTCTGCACTTCTTGGTGGCAGTGCATCTGAATCTGATCTTGGTGACAGATTTGTTTTCAGTATTCCTTCAATTCTCGCTGCCTGGTGTTTGCACATCAAAGATCAAAGAATTTGCTTTATTTACATGTCAAATCGACCAGGGATTCGGCCTTGTTTTTCGTATAAGAAGCTTAAAAGAATTGGGATGCAGGGAGCTGTCAAGAACCAGAGTTGCCTGACAAGAAAAGAACAGCGAGAAGTGAAGAACTGAGAAGGGAATTGTTGCGTGAATGAACTAAATCTATAATAGATAGCTGAAGGATTTAAGTACACGACAGTCATTTCAATTGTTCTTTTTCTAGGTCAAGGCATCGGTGATTACATACATTAACTAAAAGATAAAACCTCTTTAGCTTCTGAAGAACAATAAAGTAAACAAGAATTGGGATGCAGAGTTATGCGAGCGCTGTCAAGAACTGCAGTGGTCTGACAAGAAAAGAAGAGCAAGAACCGAAGAAGAAAGGGGGGAATTGTTGCCTAGACTGGTAGATAACTAGGAACCGAACTACTGGACACTTTCTTGTTCGTGGATCAGGCATTGTTGAGGTTTGCGATTGACAGATCAGATTCCTGTGGGCCCAACCTTGAATGAATGCCCTATGTATATATGGAACAACCTGCCTGGCCGTTCCACATCCAGCCTCGTATCCCCACGATCTTCTCTACTCCACCGGCCGCCGCGCCGCCGTCTCTCTCCCACACCATGGCCATGGGCGTGGTCACCTGGGCCAAGAAAAGGACAATGGAAGAGGAAGAGCGACTCGCCGACCGGATCAGCAACCTCCCCGATGGCGTCCTTGGCGACATCGTGTCCCTTCTCCCCACCAAAGCCGGCGCCCGCACGCAGGTGCTCTCCTCCCGCTGGCGCCACATCTGGCGCTCCGCTCCTCTCAATATCGACCTCCATCTCGATCTCCATGACCCTGCTGAACGGCGCATTGCTGTCGAGAAGATCCCACGCGTGCTCTCCGCGCACCCGGGCCCTGGACGCCGCTTCTCAATCCCCAAGGACTACCTCAACTGTGACAACAGGCGCACTGCCCTGGATCGCTGGCTCCAGTCCCGAGCCCTGAAGAACCTCCAGGAGCTCGACTTAAACTCGAACCTCCATCAGACCTTGTGGATTCTGCCAGCATCAGTGCACCGCTTCTCATCCACCCTTCGTGTCGCCTCTTTCAGCGGCTTCCACTTCCCGGATGGAACCAATGCCAAAGCTTTCCACCTGCCGCTTCTCGAGCAGCTGACCCTTGTGGATGTTAGCATCTTAGAGAGTTCTCTTCATGCCATGCTCGCTGGCTGTTCTGTCCTGCAGAGCTTGCTCTTGCTCGACAGCTATGGCTTCCCTCGGCTGCAAATAGTGTCCCACAGCCTTAGAAGCATCGGTATGCGTGCTGGTTGGAAAGGTATCAGGCTAGAACAGCTCATTGTCATGGACGCGCCATGTCTGCAGAGGTTGCTATTTTTTGAGGGAACGAAGATAGACATTTCGGTAATCTCTGCGCCAAGATTGAATATTTTGGGAAAATTGTTTGACAACTTTCCCAAACTTCAGTTTAGCACCACGGTTTTTCAGGTACATGCATCTTTTTTTTCTTTAGTTTCACCAGCCTTCATTAGCTAGGGACCCACCAAGTCCCTTTACTTGATCATGATGTGTTAATTCTGTGCTTAACTCAGGGATCAACTGTTGTTAGCATGACGACTGTGGTGCACAGTGTGAAGGTTCTAGCTTTATCTGATGTCAAACTTTCCTTGGATATGGTTATTGTCTTAATGAAGTGTTTTCCCCACTTGGAGAAGTTGTACATCAAGGTGACTCCCTGTACCAGAATGTGCATCTGCATTTTTGGGCACTTACTATTACATTGATGACATGATTGTTCCAAAGCTATGTTAACCACTGACACCATTCATATGTTCACTTTGCTTTTTCAGGCCTCACGTATTTCTGTGGACAATGTGTGGTATCATAAATACCAAAAACTTATTGGCACTCATGACATCCGTTTGAGGAAAATTGTGCTGGTAAACTATCAAGGAAGCAAGACACATATTAACTTTGCCAAGTTCTTTGTATTAAATGCAAGAGTATTGGAGTCAATGAGGCTTGAGTTAGAAGTTCAGAACTTTAGTAAAGCATGGATTGCAAGACAACGTAGTCTTCTCAATATCAAAAGGAGAGCTTTGAGGGGTGCACGGATCACTTTTGTATCCCGTAAATTCTTGTATGGGTCACTTGATCTTCTGCATGTTGAGCAAGTACATGATCTATCAATTGATCCTTTTGAAAGGTTTCATCAGTAGGTCTAATGGCCCCAACGATAGGCATTTAGTTTTTAGGTGGGAAGAAGATGCAGTGATGTTTAGTCATTTTTTAGTGTGTTGATATCTGTTATCTCTTCTACTCAAATATTATAATTTGTCAACCAATTCGGTGCTATATTTCATTTTAACAGAGAAGAGCTCTTGAGATGTTCCTTGTTATTTTTCACCTAGTTGTCATCAGAATGATTGCAATTTATATATATCTCACCAAATAGTATATTGTTATTTCTTCACATAAAGACAGCCTCTTTCGTAAAGTCATGAGGCCCATGCCAATATTATGTCCATAGACAGTCTTGTTCCATGCATAGTACCATGTTGAACACTTGTGGAACTTGGTGACAATCTATGCAATATATACTTCTTGTTTTCTTTTTGCATTCTCCTTGGACTCTTCCTCTGCCTAACTAATTATTCACCTCATTTATAAATGGAGTGTGTTGACTTTATATCTGGAGACTTATGAACCAGGCTGTTTTTTTTTTCTTTTGCAGTTTTGTTCTTGGTATGTACTGCAATGCTTTAGAATATCAAGATACGAGCACACCTGAAACTTTATGCCTTTCATTCGCTTTTCGCTTTTAAATCACAGGAAAATATGCATAGTTCTTTCATTTGTTATGGATGCTATGAATGGATAAGATTTGTCCCTCAACGATTTTGAAACTTTGATGATTGCTGTCAAGGTTTATTGTGCTTGTCTGCAAGGTTCTGGGATTCGACCGAATTAGTCCGAATTTCGGCGAAATTCGTCCATTTCGGTGAGGTCCGAAACGAATTTTACGCTTCACATTCCGAAAATTCACCGAATTGAGTCCGAAATTCATCCGAATTTTTCCGAAATTCGTCCAATTCGGTTGGGACCGAATTTTTTTTTCCAAAACGAATCCCAAAACCTTGCTTGTCTGTAAGCAGGTAAGACCAGCATTTCTATTCCTGAACTTCAACCCGCGATGGAAGTGAAGAATGAATTTGTTTCCCTTGTTTTTTGAAGCAAATTAGATTTTTGAAATAAGAACACAATCAACCGCTACATTATTTCTACCTAATTTTAGTTTGGTTTGACATCTTGGGGCTTGAATTTTGGTTGCATAAGCTGAAACTTGTTGTCTTCTGATGCCTTTTCCTTTGCTGACAATCACAATCTTTTAATCTTCATAGCTTCTACACTTGTCATTTGTCAATCTTTAACCAACAATGCATTAGTGGAGAGGATCATTGGATGGCTTCAGCATTCATCCTTAGGTATTTCTTATCCACAAGCAGACCACATGGAGAAAAATCATTGGCACAACCATCAAAGGAAAGCAGTTCATATGACTATATGAGTTTCCGGTACAACAAAACATTTTCGTCACCTATTCATCTTGATTTTCAGCTATATATAAGTAGTAGTATATGATTTATTCTACTTGACATATACCAGGCAGCGGGCATTGATTTAGAACCAAGCCATGTATGAAGTGTGCTGCTGAATCTTGTTTGTCAGTGTGGAAGGACGATAACGCTGCCACAGAGGGATGCTGTAAGCTGTATTAATGGCCCTGGTATTGCAGGCTCCCACGTACTGTTAGACACTTAGACCGCACGGTCTTCCAGTTGAAATAACGTATAGCATTTTCCAACTAGTGAAAACATTTATTTTACACTGTAAATGATTTAGAGCATTCGTTTCTCCAAACATTTGCAGCCCTGGGTTCATAGATGAGCATAGCATACTGTTGTAATATACTATTCCTGTTTGCACATACATAACACAACGCAGCCATTGCCACTTTGCCAGATATCGGTCGAAACCCATTTGTGATTCATTAATTTTTACGTGATCCTAAAAGTGGTCTTGGAGATTGATCTGCTTCCGAACTTCCTGCTCTTCTTGGTGGCAGTGCATCTGAATCTGTTTTTGGTGATAAATTTGTTTTCAGTATTCCTTCAATTCTTGCTGCCTGGTGCCTGCGCATCAAAGATCAATCAATTTCCTTGGTTTACATGTCAAATCGAGCAGGGATTTTCCATTGTTTTTCATATAAGAAGCTTAAAAGAATTGGGATGCAGGGAGCTGTCAAGAACCAGAGTTGCCTGACAAGAAAAGAACAGCAAGAGGTGAAGAACGGAGAAGGAAATTGTTGCGTGAATGACCTATAATAGATAGCTGAAGGATTTAAGTCATTTCAGTTGTTCTTCGTCTAGGTCAAGGCATCGGTGATTACATTAACAAGGTTTTTTTTCTCGAATACGCAAAAGGTTTACGTATCATTGTATTAAGATTGAGAAAGAGTTTGTTTACAACGACGTGCCACATAGTGGCGCACTAGGGGGCAAATGATTTTACAGAAGTGTATCCCCACCTAGCGGACTTAGTACAAGGTGATTACTCGTGCACGAGACAACCTAGCTTTGCCACGGGCCATCACGCGTGCTTGCACGCGCGGCGCCGCGGCTGCTCCACCGGCCCAGCAACCGGGAAGAGTTCTCTCATAGCCTCTGCGACTCGTTCAGCTCATCAAAGAAGATGCTGTCGTAGACTTGCTGGCTGGCAGTTGACGGCATTGCCTGGTCCTCCAACATGCCTAGTCGCTTCATGACGAGTATCTCACCACGCTTTGAGGCTGGCACACGGGACAGTGGCTGGGCAGCAATTCGCCGGCTTCTGATGGGCACGAACGCCTTCGGCTGGTCTGGTTCAGGGGCCGCGAGTAGGAGTGATGGTGCCTTCCTTGGGACTTTAGCTATGAAGCGTCGCCAATGGCGGCCGATTGGCTCGCGGCAGAGCCCTCCTTCCATGCGTGCACCAGGATGCCCTCCAGCTCGATCGATACCTGGGACAGCAACGCTGACATCTCGGCATGCGCTAGGTGCATCCATGGGCGCAACACTAGCGATGTGGCTCCTAGCGGAAAAAATTTGGGTGCACCCTGGGTACACCGTGAGGCCCGTGCTCCCCCAAGCCGGATGGACGCCACGTGCACGGCCCTTTCATCCTGCGGCAGCTGGAAACGACGCTTGAAGGCAAAACACGGCTCGGCTCAGGTGGAATACGAGACGCATCGTGCCTTCAGCCCAAAACAGCTCGGCTCCTTACATCAGCTCAGTTCCTTCCTTCCCATCCCAATCTCGTCTGATGCCCGCCGTCGCCCATATCCGCGACCCCGGCCATGGAGAGGAGACCAATCCGACGCCCGACATCGCGGCTGCGCACCTCGCCGCGCTCCGCCTCTCCTCCTCGCCTCCCTCCGCCGACGCCGGCGCAAGATCGCCGCCGGACTCCGCTCCGCTGCTTCATTCCCGTCCCAATCGCGGGGGGTGGGGGGTGGGGGGGAGGTGTGTGGAGGTCGCCGCTGGGCGCAGACAATCGGCTTCCACCAACCCCACGTTGCCAGCAGCAGCCTCCACTTGCTCCACTCGACCACTCCACCCCCTTCCGCCGCCGGGCGAGACGCGCCGTGCGTGCTGGACATGGACGACGCAGCCACCGTGGCGGGCGGCGTCGAGGACACCTACGGCGAGGACCGCGCCACCGAGGAGCAGCTCGTCACGCCCTAGACCGTCTCCGTCGCCAGGTGAGCGTGCGTGTGTGTGCGTGTGCGTCGCCTGATTCGTTCCCGAGGCTAGTACAGGGTAAGGTTTCTGATCGATCCACCCGCGGTGGGTGACTGGGCCCTGTTGTTTCTCCGCCGGCGACAGACGTGCCCTCGTGTGCGTTTGTTGAAACGAGAGATCCGTGCGACCAACCTTCATGCTGTGTTATTTCGGACCTAGTGTTGTTCAAAACTTCAGATCATTTTCTTCTTTCTGTTCTTTTTTTTTCATATCCTGTTTTGATCGCGCAAGTACTCTGCAGTGATTGATGCCAGTGAAAATATATCCTCATTCACTTTCAAAAAGTGGAGTATAGGTTATGAACTTATAAGTTACGATGCTTCAAGTTTAGATGAGATCAAACCATGTTACTTTTCCCATTTTGTTAACCTGGTGTCTACTTTGATTGCTCATAGGGGGTTATGATAGGATTGATTCATCTAAATATAATGCGTGATCACCTGTCAGAAAGGACAAATTAGCACTACTGTATAGGTGTTTCGACAAAAGCAACTTTGTTCGATACTTTCCTGTCATGAACCAGTTTAAATTTGTCTGCCTACCTGATCCCAGTGTATTCTGATGTCATCAGGAGAGAAAGATCATGAATAATATCCGACAATACCAGTTGCCTTTGCAGCGCTACATGGCCTTCATGGACCTCCAGGTAACTGATCATTAAGTTTCCTTGTTATGCATATTATAGCTGATCTAAGGAGTTCATTTGGGTTATACTTTTCTCTCGTACCATCTTATTACAGGAAGGGAATGAGAGGCTTTTCTTCAAGCTGCTCATCGACAATGTCGAGGAGTTACTACCGATCGTCTACACGCCAACCGTTGATTTCCTGTACTGACTGTAAAATTGCTTGTAGTTTTGATACTCTATGACATGGAGCAACATCGATTTGCAAGAAACAGGATTTACGTGCTGCATCATGACCCATTTAACAAATGATGCTGATGACTGAAACTGCAGTGTTGAGTTCATGTCTCAATATGATGTTTCAGAATGACAGAGAGGATATCAGTGTTGATTTCATTGCAAGATTGAAACTGCAGGAAGTGGAATGGCCTGGGTCAGTCTCGACCTAGGAAAATAGAACTAAGATGCTTGAAGCCTTGAAGATTCTGGTGGTGTATATACATGGTGATCTGAACTGGGGAGCCGATGCTTATGCTTAGTGGTAGTAGGTGTAACTAGCTTGTACTGTCGGGTGTGATCCACCTAAATGCTGTAATCTGGAGGAGCTTTTCCTTTCTGTTCATGAGTGTAAGCCCTCGAAGAAACCTGTTCTTCAGGCTTGGCTTGCACATGTTTAGTTTTGTTTAGTTTGCTTGTCCTTTGTATAGACTTAATATTTATGTAAAATATATTTGGATGTTTTGAAAGCAGCAGTGGAATGGATTTCTTAATAATCTCATTGTTTCTCTGAAATGCATTGTTCTGAACAAAGTCTGCAAGGCTCCAACTCAGAGCGAAGTTTGTAGGGCTCCTGTTCAGAGCAAAAGACACTTTTTAACAGCAAAAGAGCAAAGTTACATAAATTCATGATTTTGCACTCCATCGAAATGTAACTTCCTGACTGCAGTTTGCATTGAAGCATCTTGATCAACTCCTGCGCTCGCGACCGATCTCATTATCGCAATCCATCTTAGCAAATGGTACGTTCTCTTCCCCTCCATAAAACTCCTTCATGAACTCATAAACTTGGGCTGGCTTCATTCCAGCTTCCCGGATCTGCCCAATCAATTTCTTGTCGGCCTCTATAACCTGTCGTTGGGACCTCAGCTTGTGTGCTTTATTTGGACTAGCAAGATAATGATTGTGCTGTTCTACGACCTTTTGCACCGTCCAAATCCCATCTTTGCTGACACTAAACTGAACACGAGCTTCACAACCCGTCCTTGTAATGTCCTTTTCTGATGACTCATTTTTTCGATGTCCTTGGCTACTGCAAACTAAGTATTTTTGACATATACTACCATCTTGGCGGCGCTTCATCTTGCTCTTTCTAACACTGAACCCAACCTTGCCGGCATAGGTATTGTACATGTTATAAGCCTTTTCCTCAGATTCAAATGTCATTCCAACTTCAGGAGTGATGAAATTTTGCCCAGCTCTATGAACCACCTCCTGTACATATAGATTTTCAATTAAAGGTGTACTAAAAATAAACAAAATATCATATATCATGTACATATATATTATGTAACTTTGTTAATTGTTTTTTTACCTCATCAGGTCCTTGGATCTCCACTGATCCTGATGTATGTGAAATGGTGCCGATGTTCTCTGCTCCTATGGTATCTGACATGGTGTTCTGTGAAATATGCACCATATATGTCAGAAAGCAAACAAACAAAAGGAACAACGATCTAATCAGATAACTGACCTGTGATATTTGTTGTTCTTCAAGATGACCACCAACAGCATCAATTCCTAGTGCACACGAATCCTCCATGACTGAAGAAGATGACATCCAGTCTTCCAGGCCTTCGACGCCTGTCATGGTGGCTGCTGGTTCATCCATGGAATCGGCAGCGACGGCAACGGCGTCCAACCGCCGCACTGGCCTAGGGTTCAAGTCACGATCAATCGGGGCGTCTTGACGGCGACGGCGCCACACTAGTTGAAGGCACGATCAGCTGAGCCGATGAGGATTGACAGCCGAGCCGTGTGCCTGTTTTGCCTTCCCTCGGAACCATCGGTTACAGCTGCCGCAGGATAAAAGGGCCGTGCACGTGGCGTCCATCCGGCTTGGGGGAGCACGGGCTGCACGGTGTACCCAGGGTGCACCCAATTTTTTTCCCATCTCGTGGCGTCCCCGGCCTAGTGCCCCGTCGTTGCTATTCGAGACGACGGCCCTTGCCGCAAGCCGCTGCCGAGCTCCCCTCAGCAGGTGGCCGCCATCGCTTGCAGTCGTGCGCAAGATGCCGGAGCCCGCGGCAGCGCAGGCAGCGGTGTGGTAGTCGACAGGTGGCCACGCGGTGGTTTTGGGCACTTCCCCAAAAGCTCGCCGGGTATGGGACACGGCCCGTCGATGCGAGCTGGACGAACAATGGCCCTACTCTACCGACTACCGGCACCGTGGTTCTGCTCGAGCAGCATCACCTGCCTCCGTCTCAACCCCAGGCACTGGTGCACCGGCACATGCTCGCCAGTGGCCCGGATCTGCACTTGCGGCTCGACTGGCCCTCGCTGGCTGCGGCGACGCCGCCTCTGGCGTCTTGGCGCCGCGCCTACGCCTGCGCCTGCAGCTTGCTCCGTCCCGGCAGCCGCAACGTGCGCCTGCACCACGCCCTAGGCATTCGCCTCGATGGGGGAGGCCGAGGGGGCCCGCCGGGCAGCCTTCAAGTACGTGCCGGTGGGGGTGAGGTCTTGCCGTCGGAGTCATCAGAGAGGGAGAAGGAATCATCTTCCCAACGCAAGCTCTTCGACCTGCCGCCAGAGCAAGGGAAAAACTGCGAGGCATCAGGGGAGAGGGAGGAGGACCCCTCAGCCCCGGTGGGGGAGGTGGCTGCCGGTGCCCGAGTGGCATCCGACAAGCTGGTTTGGAGGGAGCAAGCGAGTGGCGTTGAGGCCGGCAATGCGGCGGGCGCCCGCGCACTGCATCTCGAGATCTGCTGAGGGAAGGGGGCTGCGGAGGTGGGGAGTGGAGGGGAGAGGGAGGAGGAGGAAGGGGCGGGCGCCGGCGCAGGGGTTAGCGACCGGCGCCGCCAGCGGTGGCGGTGAGGGATCCGCCAGGCCCCTAGGGTTTCCCGGCGGCGGTTGCGAGAGCCCCCGTCCCTCGAATCCAGAGCTGGGTTTACTGTGATACGTACTCCTCCTTAATCGAATTGGGATGCAGAGTTATGCAAGCGCTGTCAAGAACTGCAGTGGTCTGACAAGAAAAGAAGAGCAAGAACCGAAGAAGAAAAGGGGGGATTGTTGCCTGGACTGGTAGATAATTAAGGATCGAACTTCTGGACACTTTCTTCTTAGTGGATCAGGCATCCACTTATAGATTGAGGGAGTATTCAGCACTGGTGAATATATTCTGATGAAACTGAAGATTGCATTGTTGAGGTCTGCGATTGAGAGATAAGAGGTATATATTGCGGGATATACTAGTACTCGGACGTGCAGACAGCCTGCGCTCGAGCATACACATGCTGCTGCGCCTGCCCGCCTGACCGCGCTTGCTGTGCCTGCCACCCCCTCCCCTCATACCTGATGCTGCGCCAAATGTGGCTGCCACCCCCAGCCGCTCTGTTCCCGCGCGCATGCACGTGGGGACAGCCTGTGCCTGTTTCGCTTACCACGCGCACACGGGACCGCTTTGCGCATGTGCCTGCTTCCAGCCCCTGCTTATAAAACACTTGCAACATGAAGCATATGCTGCAAACATACGTCTGAAACAAATGAAACATTAGCAACATACGCTTGCCTATGCAACAGCCAGATAAAACATTTATAACATACGTCTGAAGCAGATGAATATTTTTAATAGACACTTGCAACATACATGTATAGCTATTGCAACATATGCAACATTTGGATTTACTTTTGTAACATCTATATGAAAACACTTGCAACGTACCTTTGATATGTCTAAAACACTTAGAAATATACGTTGGTAACATACGCTTTTAGCGCAACATGGGCGGGTGATACGATGAACTGGCGCGGTGGAGGTGGCCCTGCGGAACAAGTCCAGGCGAGCAGGCGGCAAGGTGGAGGCGATCGCGGCCGCAACAGATGGATGGAGACAACCGCGGTGGGCAGGGCGCGAGGGGCGGGGCGAATCAGCGAGGCCAGAGCAAGCAGCCCGGGTGGGTGCGTGATGCGCGGGAGTGAGCCGTGCGGGTGGGGCGCGAGAGGGGCGGGAGTGAGTGGCAAGGGCAGGGCGCGCGACGGACGGGAGCGAGCGGTGCAGGCGGGGCGAGCCGTCCGAACAGACGAACGCCTGCGTCTAAGCATTACCGATATATTGCCGGTCCCAGAGGATTGACCTCAGGTTTCCACAATCTGTGACGATGGGATCACACTAGTGTGACCACGTACAACGCGTGGCGCCGCGGTCGTCGGGCTCGACACGACCTGTGCGGCCCAACCTCGAATGGTGTCATTCCTCTGCTTCACTTTGCATCCAGCTGGCAGCAGCATTGGGAACGAGAATGAAAACCTGCTTGACCTCCAGCTCCACAAGACGCTTTGCCTTCGGCTGCATACGCAGGATCTTTTTTTGGGCTCTGATCCCTAGGTTCCTGGAGCTCTCGCTGCCGATGATGTTGGCGTTTGTTGTGTCAAATTATTGAACCTCGTGATCTTGTCTGGGCTGGACTTGTCCTCCAATGATACAAAGTGACGAAACTGAAATATATACGATTGTGTCCGGACTGTACAACGAGACAAGAACATTTTACTATATATAGCTATCATGTACGATACAGGTGCTAGCTTTCTCATTTTTTTTTGTTAAGGCCTTGTTGAGATCAAAAACTTTTCAGCCAGAACTATCACATCGAATCTTGCGACACATGCATGTAGTATTAAATATAGACGAAATAAAAAATTAATTGCACAATTTGATTAGAAATCGCGAGATGAACGTTTCGAGCCTAATTAGTCCGTAATTTGACACTAAAGTGCTACAGTAACAAATATGCTAATGATGGATTAATTAGGCTTAATAAATTCGTCTCGCGGTTTCCAGGCAAGTTATGTAATTAGTTTTTTTATTAGTATCCGAAAACCTCTTTCGACATCGCATGGAACATCCGATGTGATATTTTTACTAAAAAGTTTTCGCATGTAAACAAGGCCTTAGTTAGCATTCCCCTACTGAAACAGGTCTCCACCCGGACATGCAAAAAAGCCATTCTACTATTAAAAGTCCTTGGATCCTATATGTCATGCATTCACCCAAAAGACTTATCTGAACATTTGTAAGCGTTAATCATACAATAAGATACATTGCCCTTCTACTGCTCTTTTGAACTACTAAGCAACTGCTGCAAGCCTATGTTGGCCAATACACCTATCCATAACAAGTACTACTGTTCTAGCACACTGAAAGTAAGCAGGCATTCCAGAGTTTCTGCACTAGCAAGGATCTAGAACAAACAGAAGCAGTTATCGCTTCCTAGGAAACAAACGCTTTTCTATTTTGAGAATTATACAGTATAACGCATACACCCATAACACGCACACACACTCATCCCTATGGGAAAGAACAATTACTATTCAAAAAAACTTCCAAACGAGTTATCGCGGACATCTATGATTTTTCATCAAACACGTATCTGGATCCAAATCACCCTTTGCAAAAACCAATGCAACCATGGAGACGGAGAGCCTTACCTGTTAGGTCAATTCAGGTGAAATAATGTGTAACATCTTCCTAGCAATGAAAAACATTTCTTTTGCATTTTAAAGCCCTGGATTGATAGATTCATTAACTTTTTACAAGTCCCTAAAAGTTGCGATCTGAATTTGGTCTTGGTGACATTTTTGTTATCAGTGTATCTTCAATTCATGCAGCTTGTGCATCAAAGATCATAGAATTTACTTGACTTACAATATGTAACAAGGGTGTCAAGGATACATGCCAAATTCAACAAGGTTTGGCCTCCTTTTTCCTATGAGAAGCTTGGGTGTCAAGAAGCACGCAGAGGTTTGACTTACAATATGTAACAAGGGTGTCAAGAAGCACGCAGAGGTCGTACTTCACTCAAGTACTCCAACAGAACTTGGGTAATGGGTTCTACTTTCTTACTTCTTTTTCGATAAACACTTCTGAGAAAATAAGAAAATTAAGATAGTTTGTCGCACAAAACCGAGTGCTCAACGCGGCCTACCTTTCTGACGAAACAGAATGAATTGAGGAAGTTTGATTTATATTGACGAACTGAGCAATCTAATCAGATTGCAGTGGGCCCAACCAAACATGCGCAGCCCTATCTATGTATACATATGGGCGTTCAAGATCGTAGGTGGACGCATCGAATTCCCGATCTCCACTCCACCGACCACCGCCGTGCCGCATCCCTCTCCTGCCATGGGAGTGGTCACCAGAGCCAAGAGGAGGAGGTTGGAAGAGGAAGAGCGCCTTGTCGACCGGATCAGTAGCCTCCCTGACGGTGCCCTTGGCGACATCGTCTCCCTCGTCCCCACAAAAGATGGCGCCCGCACGCAGGTGTTGTCCTTCTGCTGGCACCACCTATGGCGCTCCGCTCCTCTCAATCTCGACTTCCACAATGACACACAAGTGGCATCCATGCCAAAGATATCTCCAATATCCTCTCTGCGCACCTTAGCCCCTGCCGCCGCTTCGCCATGCCTTACGATTACCTGGACTATCCCATAGCGGCAACCCGGGATGGCTAGCTCTGGTCACCCACCCTCGACAACCTCCAGGAGCTCGAGTTCCGCAACAGTCTGCTACTGCCATGGGAATTACACCGATTCTCGCCCTCTCTTTGCGTCGCCCGCTTCAGTGCTTGTAGGATCCTAGATGGAAATGATGCCAACCCGCTCCAATTGCCATTTCTCAAGCAGCTGTCACTTATAGATGTCAGTACCTCAGAGAGCTGTCTGCATGCCTTGCTCACCGGCTGCCCTGTCCTGGAGGCATTGGAGCTGGGGGTGCGGCCACCGGGGGCGTCTAGGTGCCGACCCCCCCCCCCCCCCCCCCCCCCTCCCCTTCCTCATAATTATTTTTTTCGTGGGCCGTTTCTCCTGTAGTTGGACCGTGTTGCTGTTCAAGTCTGCGCCCCACGCAGTTAACTAGACAACAGGCATGCAGTAGATCTAAAATAGCTGACATCAGCACATATCCCATGCTTTTTTAAAGTAAAAAAATCATAACTCCTAAACCAAGTATCCTAATTAAAATCCGATTGCACCATCGTGTTCTTTGCAATAAACTCTACAAAACAAGATCTCACATAAATATATTTAAATAAAAATATTTAACGAACATTTATCTTATGATGAACATGTATTTAAAGATAATCGTCGAACATCACATTAACACTACACAGACATCACAAAAAATAGCATAGAACATCATATGTATACTACGTGAACATCACATATATCATGAAATATAAAAAATAAAATTAGTGAACAAATTAATTATAATCAAATAAAAAGGAGAAAAAATACCACCGAGCATCACAAATACATTGTAAAACACCGCATTAACACTACAAGAACATCACTAAATATAGCATAGAACATCATAGGTATATTATGCGAACATCAGAAATATCATGAAAATATAAAATAAAATAATAAAATTAGTGAAGTAATTAATTAGAGTCAAATAAAAAGAAGAAAAAAGATGCTACCAAACATTACAAAAAAATATCCTAGAACATCAATATATGCTTACTGAACATCACAAAATACATCATAGAACATCATATTTCGACTCGTGGACATAAAAAAATACATTATAAAACATTACATGTATATTATATGAACTAAAAAAGTAAAACATAATAAAATTATAAATAGAAAAAAATAAAATAAATGAATGGAAGAAAAGAAAAAAAGAAAAGAAAAGCATACAATAAATAAATAAAATAGAAAAAGGAAACAAAAAGAATAAAAAAGACAACCGAAAAAATGAAAAAATAAAAGGAAAAAAGAAATAGAACAAAAGAAAAGAAAAATAAAAAAGGAATAAAGGATGAAAAGAAAAATAAGAAAGAAAAAATATACCTGAACGGCATCTTAGAGTCGCAATAAAAAAATAGAGAAACATACGTTGAAAGAAAAAGAAATATAATAAAAGAATAAATAAGAAATAATAAATAAAAAAGAAGAGAAGAGAAAACTAACGTACCTGACTGACGTCGGGCAACGGAGTTGCTCGCTCGTTCGTAGGATGCATGGGCCAGATTTGCTGGTGGGCCGCCGTCGTAGAATTCCAGATTCACGGAAGAAAAAACTGTACCGCGCAGGGGGGTCGGCGGCGGTCTCCTGTGCGACTGGTCGGCAGGAAAGATTCCCGGCGGCTGCCCCTGGGTACGAGCGCTCTGCCCCACGTCGCGTGGCAGGCCTCTGGATGGGCCTGGACCTTAGGTATGTTGGTTTGGGGCCCAAGTCTTCAAGGTATAGGTATGTGTGGGCCTTTTTCTTATTACTTGGCTTGGATGTGCATTACGTTTTGCCTGAGTAAGCCTTTTGGCTTTATTTTTCCATTGTATTTGTGTATATGTCCTGTAAAACATGTAAACACCAAAACTTATGAAAATTTATTAGTTATAAGTCCTAATTCTAAGTTTGATGTTTGTATGAGTCAATTTTATGTAAAAGTTGGCGGTTAATAATTAGAGTTAAGGCTAGGGTGACGAGGAAGGCAAGGGACTGACGGCATGGACATTGAGCGAAATTGAACGATCTAATCAGATTACAGTGGGCCCAACCCAACATGAGCAGCCCTATCTATGTGTACTAGATAAATGCTGCACCGGGTCATGAATTTTGTACATGTATATGACAAAAAATTGATCATAGCAAGCACCAACAGTCAAGTAGTCCTTACAGTGGGGTCATGAATTTTTGTACATGCCTATGACGATAGATTTGATCACGATAAGCGCGCACCAGCAGTTAAATAGTCCTTGCGGTTGCTGCAGCTACCTACTTTATCCCAGCAATGATGCTGACACATGGGACGCGCACGCCGCAAACTCCCATCACCAGTAATGACTGCTCAAAATAATTTATAGAGACCTTGATATTTTATATCAGAAACGGTTTTATTTATAAGCCGTCTCTACAAATACTAGTCCATGAATGACTCGTGCAGTCGTGTGGCAGGAGCAACAGAGCGACCAGGTACAAGCGCAAAGTTTCGTTGATGACGTAGTCCAGAGACCGAGCCAGGCGCGTATAAGGATGTGAAACGGAGCGCGCGTGATTGTAGTTTGCATATGTGTTTAGCTAGTAACGATCTTTTGAATGCTTTTGTTTCTTGATGATTGTAGCCCAGAAGATTGTCTAAGGCATTCTTTTTTTGATACTTAAATCGAAATAAACCACGGTCTTTGATGACAATGTTTAGTAGCAATAATACTTAGCAAGGCATTTGTTTGAAGTTCAAAGAACACTTCTAGAAAAAAAACAATGGACTGCTGTATACCTATCGTGAATGGCTGCTGCAGGCCTTGCCTGCATGCGCGGCTGCACGCCTGCTGCGCCACGGCCAGCAGACCTCATGCAGTCTAAGTTGCTGTGTGCAAGAAAGAACCCCTGAGCAACCTGCAGAAAGTTCATAAGCTAGGCTTCACTGTCAACGCAGCTGCGATTAGGCAATTGCTGTCGTGCTCACGCCGTGCCAACAGGAGGACAAATTAAAGAGACCGCCGCCAGACCGGCGACGCGTTGCCGTGCCTGCGGAAGGGTGTCCTCCCCGGGCCCGGTTGTTGTATTGAATCCTGTACACCTGTACAGAAGTGGAGAGAACTCCGAAGGCACCAAGAATATATATATATATATATATATATATATATATATATATATATATATATATATATATATATATATATATATATATATATATATATATATATATATATATATATATATATATATATATATATATATATATATATAGTATACTCTATAGCTAGCTACAAAATAACTTATTTTGTAGCCATCTCTATTTACGATAATTTTATATACTAATTTACGACAATGTCAGTATATATTTACGATAGTTGAATTACTATAGCACATGAGGATATTTACCATAATGTTATAGTAAATCACATAGCGAGGAGTTACTATAATCTCGTAAATTAGCATACCAATTATCGTAACTCAAAGTGGCTACAAAATAAGTTATTTTGTAACCAGCTGTAGGGTAATAGTTCTATATATATATATATATATATATATATATATATATATATATATATATATATATATATATATATATATATATATATATATATATATATATATATATATATATATATTGTACTACAGCTGCGCCAACACCGCTGGCTATAACGGGTCCCCATGTGTTCAATCGGATCCAATTAAACGTGTGCCAAACCGGTAGAGCTAATCAAGGAATCAAATAAAATAATATTATCTACTACATTGTTGCCGTGATTCTCGGTTTGGCACTGCGTGTCTGTCGCTAGAGTATGTACACATACTCAAACATGTTTTAAGTATATGCATGTGGAGATGAGTATATACACATACCTTTTTCATATAATGAGTACATATTCATACTTTATGAAAAGGAGTATATACGCATACTTTTTTTTTCTTGAAATGAGTATCTAATCATCCTTTTTTTAAAATTCATACTTTTTGAAGAGGAGTATATACGCATACTTTTTTTTTTCTTGAAAGGAGTATTTATTCATAGTTTTTTGAAAGGAGAGTATGTACGCATACTTTTTTAAAAGGAGTATGTACGCATACTTTTTCTAGATGGATTACATTTTATATGGACGTTTTCCTCTTAGTTTGCTGTACAATCACTGAATGATTGTAATCTACTTGCTTATATCACAGTGTATTTTTGTTTTTCAGGAAGTCTTAAAATTCGATATATTCTTGAGAAATGGAGCATACTTTAGTGGCAAAGATTTTCTGTCTGCATTCTTTCTTGACAAATGGAGCATACATACATATATGCCCTAAGTATATACAGTATGATTACATGACCAGACAAGCCTGATCTCCTAATGGATTCAAACAGGCCCTAAACAGAGGAGTACACACACGCTTCGATTAATTGAGTATGCCTGTATGCTAATAGATGAAGCAGATTTGTACCACACGCCGCTGCCGCAATACTACTCGGTGATCAACTGACATTATAATCTGAAACAAGTGATCTGAAAAATATCAACATATACTAGAATCTGAAAAGTATCAGCATATACTAGAATCTGAAAAGTATCAGCAGATACTAGAGGCGTTGAAGAATTATAATCTGGAACAAGTAATCTGAAAAGTATGAGCAGATACTGGAATCTGAAAAAGTATCGGCAGATACTAGAGGCGTTGAAGAACAAACCTGTGCCTCTGTTGTGCAGCCGAGACGGCAGCCACCCGGCGGCCACCCTGCTCACTGCAGACGAAACGCAACCCCCGTAGGCCTCCGAGCAGCCGCGCTGCACTGCATTCGTGGCCTGCCTCCGCGGGTCTGAAGAAAGCGCCACCGCTGTGGTTGGGGGAGGAGCAGAGGTGCCACCGGATGTAGAGGAGGGGCCGTCACCGCCCACAGCATGGAGAGACCATCGTGGCTGGATGGAGGGGACGGGCCACCGTGGTCAGGCGTGGAGGGGATGGGCCGCCACTGGGGGACGCCGCCACTGGGGAAGGGGAAGTCGCGCCATCGCCGATGGACGCAGCAGACGTGGGCACCGCGCGGGGGGATGGGCTGGGGCAAGCCACGCCACCGCCAGGGGCTCCGCACGCAGGGCTTGTCACGCCATGGCCGGGGGCTCCGCTGCCAGGGGGCCACCGTGCGAGTCGAGGGGGCGCCGCCGCCTCTGGAGAGGAGAGTGCTCGCCACCACTGGGAGCCACCGCCGCCGGGATGGGCACGCCGATGGGTTCCACCGCCACCATCACCACCGGAATGGGAAGGGGAGGCTGCGTCGAGGTCGAATCCACCAGGGGGCGGGGCGCCGCCGCCGCCGCCATGCATGAGATCCAGAAATAGGGAGGAGAATCCTGAGAGAGGAGAGAGAAATGCATGCTTCTTCGGTGATAAAACATATGGAGTATATAACACACGGGGTAACACAGGATCCTAGATTTTAGGATCGTACATACTTTCTAAACGGGTTTGCATGTTGACCCGCTAAGCAACATGTCACACGTCGAACGTGAGAAGGCGGGTGTATTTGTACGTGGTTAGAGGAGGGAGTAACTACTCCTAGGAGTAGAAAAAATTTACCCCATATATATATATATATATATATATATATATATATATATATATATATATATATATATATATATATATATATATATATATATATATATATATATATATATATACACGGCAGCGCTATTCTACACTCTAGGTGAAGAATAACTATTCTACACCGTGACACAATACCAACCGATCTGACTGCATCAACCAGCCCACCCCTGATCCGGCTGCACCACCCGCCCACCTCCGACTCCTCCCAAGTCCCGACCAACTCGCCAAGACGGGTCCACATCCCCCGATAATTTCCCAAGCCGGATCCGTAGCCCACTCGGTGCCCTCGATAATTTTCCCCACCGCCGCCCCACCAGCGTCGGCGTCCCGTTCCCCCACCGGCGTCGGCGTCGGCGTCGGCCCCTTTCCCCACCAACAGCTGCCCCTCCCTGGCGCCCTCTCCCCTGCGGCCCCCCGCGTCCGTTCCAACACCTCCGACCAACTCAACGCACAAGCACGGCAGGCGCGGGGCCCGCTTCTCTCCGTACTCGCATCTGCATCGGGCCTTCTTCTCTAGGACCGACGGCGCGCCTGCCCTGCACGACCAGTAGCGCGCAGCGGCTTCCACGACACAAGCAGCGGTAGCGGCCCCATCCGAGAGGGAGCAGCACCATGGCCCGCGTCCACGTTCGGCGTCTGCTCTCCAGTCGACTGGAGGCACCGGTGGATTTCCTCGATCCAAGGCCACGAGGAGATGACCCGCCGCCCGAGCTCGCAGGACTGCTGAGACCTCTCGCCAGAGGTGGCCGGCCCCGCGCTCCCCACCAGCCGGAGCTCACCCCACCCGTCGGGCGTCCGCTGTGGTCAAGAAGGAAGAAGGCGTGTTTTGTTCTTTTTTTTCCTGATGACTGACTGATGTGTACGCCTGGGTTGGCAGTGAGAGGTACCGAATGCTCCTGCACACTGCCATCAAAAGCACTCAGCCATGACTGGCCACAACACCATCAAAAAGCAGCGCCTGCTAACACTACTGAATCAAACAGTCCAAGATACTAACAAACTAACAAAGATACTGACGAAATATTGACGATACTAACAAAATACTTGAAGATATCAACAAGATACCAAAAAATATTGATGATATTAATAAAATACTTGAAGATACTGACAAAATACTGATCATACTAACAAAATACTTGAATACACTGATAAGATATTGGCGGAATACTTGAAGATACTGACAAAATACTGACGAAATATTTTTAGATACTAACAAAATACTACTGAAGTATAATACCGGTTGTACCAAGCTACTAACAAGAAACTAACGAAATACTTAAAGATACTGACAAAATACTTGAAGATACTGACAACTACTTAAAGGTGGTAGCAACCAGTGAAGTTATAGTACCAGCTGTACTAAGCTACTGACAAAATACTCGACGATACTGACAATTACTTAAAGGTACTAACAACTACTGAAGTATAATACCGGTTATAACAAGCTACTGACAAAAGAAACTAACGAAATACTTAAAGATACTGACAAAATACTTAAGATACTGACAACTACTTAAAGGTAGTATCAACCACTAAAGTTATAGTACCAGTTGTACTAAACTACTGACAAAAATAACTAAAAATACTGACAAATATTACAAGATACTGATAAAATACTTAAAGGTACTAGCAACTACTGAAGTTAGTACCTGCAGAGCGAAGCTACTGACTAAATACTGAAAAAATACTTGAAGATATTGATAAAAACATCCAGATACTGATAAAATACTACTAAATGAACTTGTTGCTACTGGCAACACAGATGTCCGCACAGTGGTCTGGGACATAGGATCCGAAGGGCTCTCACTGCATTCATGGATTATGAACCTTTACGTGTAGCGCACATGAGACATCGCCTGACACTCACAGCCTCACACTGGATTGGGTCTCGGCTTTGAAAAAATAAAAAAAGCGCATGGACGCAGCGGGAGTGGGTGCCAGGACCGTGGGGTCGCACCGTTTGCACCCCGTCAACGCCGCGGGTTCAGTGCGTCGTAGCTCGTGCGGGACCGCGTGGGAGGGACCCGTGCGGCGCGCGGGAACTGACGCGCGTGGGGAGGGTCGGGCCGCGCGCGGCAGGGTTGGTTGGGTTCGTCGGGGGGGGTGCGCGTGGGAGGGAGCTGGTGGGCTCGGTCGGTTGGCTCATGATGTAGAATAGTTATTCTACACCTAGGGGCACCTAGGGTGTAGAATAGCACACACGTTCGAGATCGTAGGTAGACACGACGCATCAAATTCCCGATCTCCACTCCACCGGCCGCCGCCGCACCGCCATCCCTCTCCCGCCATGGGAGTGGTCACCAGAGCCAAGAGGAGGAGGCTGGAAGAGGAAGAGCGCCTTGCAGACCAGATCAGCAGCCTCCCAGATGGCGTCCTTGGCGACACCAAAGCCAAGAGGAGGAGGCTGGAAGAGGAAGAGCGCCTTGCCGACCGGATCAGCAGCCTCCCTGACGGCGTCCTCGGCGACATCGTCTCCCTCCTCCCTACAAAAGATGGCGCCCGCACGCAGGTGCTGTCCTCTGGCTGGCGCCACCTATGGCGCTCCACTCCTCTCAACCTCGACTTCCACGGCGACCCAAGTGGCATCCACGCCAGAGATATCTCCAGTATCCTCTCTGCGCACCCTGGCCCCTGCCGCCGCTTTGCCATGCCTTACGGCTACCTGGACTATCCCACAGTGGCAACCCGGGATGGCTGGCTCCGGTCACCCGCCCTCGACAACCTCCACGAGCTCGAGTTCCGCAACGATCTGCTACTGCCATGGGTAGTACACCGATTCTCGCCCACTCTTTGTGTTGCCCGCTTCAGTGCGTGCAGGATCCCAGATGGAAACGATGCCAGCCCGCTCCAATTGCCGTTTCTCAAGCAGCTGTCACTTATAGAAGTCAGTATCTCAGAGAGCTGTCTGCATGCCTTGCTCACCGGCTGCCCTGTCCTGGAGAGCCTAATGCTACTTCATCTTCACAGCGGCTTCCGTCGACTGCAAATCATGTCTTCTAGCCTCAGAAGTATCGGGGTGAATAATTCCTGTTATTTTCGTAAGCATCAGCTCGTCATCAAGGCTGCCCCACGTCTAGAAAGATTACTATATTTTGGAGGAATTGAAATGAACATCTCGGTAGTCTCTCTCTGCACCAAGATTGGCAATTTTGGGGAAACTCTTTAACGGCTGTCCCAGGCTTCAGTTAGGGGCCATGGTTTTTCATGTACGTACGCATCCTCTATCACTTCACCTTCATGAGCGATCCAAATTAAACCCCTTTTTCCCTATCAATCAGGATGTGTTAATTCTTCCATGCTTAACACAGGGATCAACCGTTGTTAGAATGTCAGGAGCAGTGGTGAGCGGTGTGAAGGTTCTTGCCTTACATGATGTCAAACTCTGCCCGGATGCGGTTATTAACTTATTGCAGTGCTTTCCCCACTTGCAGAAGTTGTACATAGAGGTCAGTGAGTCTCCATATGAGAGTGTGCATCAGCATTCTTTTGTCTCTTATCGAACATCAATATTGTTCTAAAGTTAGGTTGACCATTGACGCCACTATTACTACATTCACTTGCCTTTTTCAGTTAAAAGAAGTTTCGGGGAAAGATTGGTGTACGTACCGGAAACTTACTAGTACCCTTGACACCGGTGTGAGGAAAATTGTGCTAAGAAATTACCGAGGCAACAAGCCACATATTAACTTGGCTAGGTTCTTTGTATCACATGCAAGAGTGCTGGAGTTAATGAGGTTTGAGAAAGAAGGCGCAAATGTTAGCAACAAATGGGTTGAAAGGCAACAGAGGCTGCTCCAGATCAAAAAGAGCGCTTCGAGGGGTGTTCAGTTCAACTTTGTATCTCCCAGCATATTGATTGGGTCTTTTGAGGACCGACGTGCCGAGCAAGTACACGATCTATCAGCCGACCCTTTTGACAGGTTTCCTTACTAGTATGTCTAATGACACCAATGGAACACACATTTGTTTCTCAGGTGATCCAGCTAGCTAGGTCTAGTGATTTTGCAGTGTGTTGCCATTTGTTATGGAATACTGTAATTTGTCAACCAATTTGGCGTTATATTTTATTTTAAACAAAGAAGTCCTAAGATTTCTATTGTTATTTTCCACCCGGATTCATTGGTTTTTTTTGCTTGCGATTTGCATATATCTGTGTCAAATTATATTACTGTCTAATCCGTTCAGTTTTGTCACAAAAGATGTTTGGTAAGACACAGCTATTTTGTCAACTCCAGTCTTCTTCCATGCATAGTACCAAGTTGAGTAATTTTTAAACATACGGGGATAATCTAGTGAATGTATTTGAACTTCTATATATATTTAATGGAAGATTCTCTTATTTCTGCATTTTATTCGACTCTTTCTCTCCCTAATAACTCATTGTCCACCTCATTGATAAATGGACTGCGAAAGGCTATAGCACTAGGTTGTTTCCTTCTTGGCACCTACTGTAGTGTTTAAGGATATCAAGATGCTTAAAGAATCCATCATCATCCTACTTTATTTCCGAAAATATGCTTATTAGCAATTCTCATTCATGTGTTTATTTTTATTTTTGCTGTGTGAACATTCTTGCATTGTATTATGCATGCTAGGGAAGGATGAGATAAGACCTCTCAAAATGTTTTCAAATTTTGGTCATTGTTTGTTTCTTTTTGATGGCAAAAACTGTGGGGAATTTTGTTCATCGTTGTCAAGCACTATTATATTGGTGTTGTTTGTAAGCAGGCAAGACCTGCATTTCTACTCCTGAGCTTCAACTTGTAATGGAAATGAAGAATGGATGTGGTTATGTTGGTTTATAAGAAGCAATTGTGCATCTCAATTCAAAGCAGTAGAAACTGCTACGTCACATAAGCAGAAACTGTTGACTTCTAATGTACTGACAATCTAGTAAAGCTTCAAATAATAAACTATATATAGCCTTTTTATGTACTTGGGAATCTTGAATCAGCAATGCATTGGGGGGAACATCATTGAACGGCTTCAGCCTAAGGTATTTCTTATCCACAGGCAAACCCCAAGAAGGAAACTACTGACATCAGCATCAAAGAACAGCAGGTCCTAGCATATGAGTTTTCGCAATAACAACAAATCACTCTGTTCAGTTCAACGTTTCATAATGCTCAGGATTTAGAGATGATTTTTCTTTTACAATTGAAATGTTCAGTTCAACATTTTTTCAGCAGTGTTCAGAATTCAGAGCTTGTTATTGAGGAAAATTTTGCTTTGAGGTCATACCTAAACTGTATGCATGTCTTGCCTGCATGCCTAGCTGTTCATCGACCAAGTTGTATTGTAGGTTTGCCGCTGCATCTTAGTCCACTGGAAGACAGAACAGAAGTGAAGGGCAGGGGAGTTTGAGGCTGCAATAATCACTCACCCGAGGTCTAGGACTTTGCATCTTGTTCTCACGAACTCATGCAAGTTGAGCTTGTGCCTGGGCCGAGGCATGGGGACGCTGTTTTGATGACTTTGGTCATCAGTAAGCTATCGGCGAGCTTGAGTGGCATCTCAGGCATGACGAGTGGCATGCCGGCTGTAAGGAAAATGGCACCCGACTTCGGCAAGGGCATGGTGGCGGCAAAAATATCATCATCACCCTGCGCCAAGGATGGTGTGATTAGTGCCTGAGCACTAGCAGAACTCAGGCTCAACCCCCGTTTGCTACAAGGAACAAAAACGAGACAAATCAAAAGAACTCGAACCAATACAAGATAACATAAGGAGGACGTTATAACAACTCATCGATGGGTATCGAGGGCCGCATCATCATCCTCGTCCTCATCCTTGAGAATCTCCACCGCAGTGCCATCTGAAGAGAAAGAAGTACTTGAGTAAAGATACGAACAGGAAAATCAAAGGAAAATAAGGAACATTGATACACTCACTGTAACACCCCGGGTGTTATAATGCTAATTAATCTGCCATGTCATCATAATGCATTGCAAAGCATCCCTGTTAGATTAACTTTGTTATGCATCAACTAAAACAAGTTTTCTTATCTAGGTTGAATGTGTTTCTCAGTGGTGTGCTCCGAACCCGAAAACCCTAATTTCGAATGCCACCGCAAATACTTAGTCCATGCCCTGCGTAATTTGAGGTGCGCGACTGTGTTGCACACTAGTGTCAAGTGTAGGGTATGAGCTCAAGTACAACCTCTAAAATGAAGCTCCAAATTTGAGTTTGAATTGGAGTCCCAAAACTTGTCACGAGTTTTCCGATTCGAATTCGAATTCAAATCTGGGGAGAAATGTAAAAGAATTTCAAAAGCTAATTAGTCAACCAAGAGTGGCATTTGGTCAACCATGTCATGTTGGTCCAAATGATGCCCTTGGGTGAGGTTTTGATCACTAAGTAATCACAAATCAAAGTAGTAACAAATTCCAATTAAAAATTCCTCCGAAAACCCTAAATTTCAAAACCCTATTTTACCCCTTTTGAAATAATTCAAAATCTAAGCAAAATTTGGGAAAAAGTTCAAAACCAAGTTTGTAGAACTTTTCAAGGGCTACAACTTTGGTGTTTTGAGTTTTCAAAGTTTTAGTGTAAAATGTGGAGCAATTTTGAAAATAAACAAATGTCAGTTTTAACTCATTTTTGTCCTCAAACTAAGATTTCAAAATTTAGGCAGAATTTGAAAATGTTTTGAACAGCAAAGTTGTAGGTCTGGTCAAGATATACAACTTTGATGTTTGGAGATTTTGAAGTTTCGATATGAAATCAAAAGTAATTTCTAAATTACCAAATCTGAAAAATGTGTCCCTTTTTGAATTTAAACTCAAATTTCAAAATCCAATGAGAATTTGAAAAAGTGTTCAATGCAAAACTTGTAGAGCTTAAAATTCTGAAGATTTCGTACATTGGAAGTTTTTCAAGTTGTTACATGATTTTGAAAGTAATTTGAAAAATCAGTTTAAATTTCAGAGTTTGGGGGGGAGAGCTACAGTGCAACGCCAATGAACGTCGGCCACCGGCCGGTATGGGCGCCGGCCGACCGCCGCCGTGGCCTTCCACGGTCTTCTCGCACGCGCCTGGATTGCCAACGTGATGATGTAGCAGTGCCGCTCTGTAGCCGCGACCGCCTGCTATAAATACCGAACGTTCACCGTGACCTTGTTCGTTTTCGCCATCGCCGCCACCGCAGCTCCGCCGCTCGCCGCTGCCGCCACCAAGCCGTCTCCGGCCATGCCAACCGCACCATTAGCTCCGCCTCGGCCTCGCGCACCTCGTGGACCACCGGAGTTGACCGTTCTCGCATCTGAACCCCCGCACCGCCTGTTCCCGTGCTCAACTCCGGCGACCGCCCGCCATCCTCGCCTTTCCGTGGCCAGGCCACTCCAGCTGCTCCCCGTCGCCACCGTGAACTCCACTGCAACCGCGGTGAGCCGCTGATGCTTCCCGACCCTTCAATTTAGTCTCTACCGCTTTGTAGGTGCCGGCGTGCTGCTCCCGTGACCACCGTGCCACCATCGCCGTCGCTCGCTGGTCGTTAGGGCTCGAGCTACGATGCTACTTAGCAAAACGGAGTCATGGGGTGGTGTAGAAGGTGTTGGTAGGGTCGGTTAGTCGACCGAAGTGCCGGTCACCGGCCGGCCACCGTGGGAGAGCGAGTGAGCGCGCGGGAGAGCGAGAGGGAGACGGAGGTGAGGGATGACAGGCGGGACCACGCTGTCAGAGAGAGAGAGAGAGGAAGAGGCAGACGCGCGCGGGCAGAGCAGGCTGCTGCTGGGTCGCGCGGCTGGGCCGGTCGCGAGCGCGAATGCGCGGGCGCGGGCACGTGGGCCGTCTAGCTGGGCCGGACAGGAGGGAAGCAGCCCGGTTCGATTTTCGTTTTTGTTTTTCCTTTTTCAAATAAATGAATAGTGTTATTATTTGTTTAATTCATTAAAAATTGTGTAGAGTTCCAAAATTCATGAAAATTTTTGTGTAAGCTTCTCAATGTATAAACTATCTAGGAAAAATGTTAAATCATGAATTTGAATACTTTGTGCAGTAGAATTAATTGGTTCCATTAAAGATGGAGTGATCGTGATCAGTGATGATGATGAGGAGTGAAGGGTCGACATGGATGGTTGTGTAATATAGTAGTCTTTCCTGCTTTCTAAGAACCTTAGTGGGTAGTTTCTTGCTTGCGAGTAAGTTTGTAATAAAATAATGTAAGATAAGTTTGTGTGTATACAAGTTCTGTACTACCTGCTTTTTAATTCAATAAAGCGATGTATATAAAATATGGTTTGTGTACAACAGATGGACGGTACTGGAACTTCCCAGGAAGGAGACAATACTCCGAATCCCCCACCATTTCCACCCACCTTGGCAGAAGCTATTGCCGCACTGGTTAATGCCACTACCCTGTTGGCTCAGAATCAGAATCAGAATGAGAATGGAAACCAGGGTCGTCAAGGCCGTAACAATGGAGGAGAAACCACTTATGTGGATTTCACCGATACTCGTCCACCAGTGTTCTCAAAGGTAGATGAGCCGCTAGAGGCGGATGACTGGCTCCGTACCATAGAGCAGAAGTTTGAACTTTTACAGTGCACGGAGCACCAGAAGCCTGTGTTTGCAGCACAGCAACTTAGAGGTGCCGCAGGGGCGTGGTGGGCGAATCTGGTCGCCGCACGGCCTGCTGGCCACCGTGTCACTTGGCAGGAATTTCGTGAAGCCTTCAGAGCACATTATATCCCAGATGGTGTCATGGCTATGAAATTAGAAGAGTTTCTCTCGCTGAAGCAAGGGAACCAGACAGTTCTACAGTATGTGGGCAAATTCAATCATCTGTCCCAGTATGCAGCTGAATATGTGAATACCGATGCAAAGAAGAAGAGTTGTTTCATGAGAGGTTTGAGTACCAGAATCCAGGAAGCATTGGTCACTTGTTATAATGCCACATACCATGAGATAGTCAATATGGCTATTGCGTCAGAAGAGAAGTCCCTACTGCACAAAGAGTCAAAGAAAAAGAAGCCAGTGTTTTCTAGCCCGTCTGGCGGCATTAAGAAGCGCCAGAAGTTTGTTTACCACCCTCAGAACCATTTCCGCCCAACTTATCGTCCACCGCAATACCAAGCTCAGCCGCAGACGTTTTTCCGTCCTGCCGCAACCCCGCAATATCCACAGCAGCCGAATGCCCCTGGTATTCAAAACCAGACTCCAGTAACCCATAACTTTCCCTGCTACAATTGTGGAAAGCCAGGCCACTTTTCCAAGGACTGCCCGTATCCAAGGCAGTACAATCCCAATTACCCCAGAGCTCCCGTACCACAACAGCAACAACCTCAGAGTAAGAATAATAATCTGAATGTTCAGAAGGGTAAGGGTGAGAAGAAGAAGATCGGACGTGTGTTCTACACTCAAGCAAGTGCAATCCCAGAGGGAGAACCTGTTATGATGGGTATGTTCCCTGTTGCTAATCATCCAGCAGTACTGTTATTTGATTCAGGTGCATCGCATACATTCATAAATCGCACCTTTGTTGTTAAGCATGACATTCCAATTATGGGAACACGAGAAGATTTCTTTATCCAGTCGCCCGGGGGACGACTGTGTACTAAGGAGATGGTACGTGACGTACCTATAGAGTTAGGTGGGCATATATTTCCTACCTCAATGATAATATTACCGAAACAGGATATAGATGTAATCCTGGGTATGAATTGGATGTACCAAAGAGGAGCCCTTATAGATGCACTGCATAGAACTATAAGGTTGAACCTGCCAGATAATAAATCTCATCTTCTTATCCAACTTCCTATCCCAAAGAGAACAGTTGAAAGGTTATGTGCAACGTCAGTACAGGAGATTTGTGATATACCGGTAGTCTGTGAATTTCCAGATGTGTTTCCAGATGATCTACCAGGTCTGCCACCAGACAGAGATGTAGAGTTTGTGATTGAGTTAAAACCGGGTACTGCCCAAATATCCCGGAGAGCTTACAGAATGCCACCCAATGAATTGGCAGAACTCAAGGATCAATTGCAAGAGTTACGTGACAAAGGTTTTATCAGACCCAGTTCCTCACCATGGGGATGTCCAGCTCTTTTTGTCAAGAAGAAAGATCAGACTTTAAGGATGTGTGTTGACTATCGACCGTTGAATGAAGTAACCATTAAGAATAAATATCCGTTGCCGCGCATTGATCTACTCTTTGATCAGCTTGCGGGGGCAAAGGTATTTTCAAAGATCGATCTTCGATCAGGGTACCATCAAATCAAGATTCGACCTGAAGATATCCCAAAGACTGCATTCACCACCAGATATGGATTGTATGAGTACTTAGTTATGTCTTTTGGTCTCACTAATGCACCGGCACATTTCATGTATCTGATGAACTCAGTTTTCATGCCGAAGCTTAACAAGTTTGTGGTTGTGTTTATTGATGATATTCTGGTATACTCCAAAAGTGAAGAAGAGCATGTTGAACATCTTAGGGTTGTTCTGACTCGTCTGAGAGATCATCAACTGTATGCCAAGTTCAGTAAATGTGAGTTTTGGTTAAGAGAAGTGCAATTCTTAGGACATGTGTTGTCAGCCGAAGGAGTAGCAGTAGATCCTGGCAAGGTGGAAGATATTCTGAATTGGAAACCACCAATCTCAGTTCATGAAGTCCGAAGTTTTCTGGGAATGGCGGGTTATTACCGTCGATTCATACCTAACTTTTCAAAGGTAGCCAAGCCAATCACAGAGTTGTTGAAGAATCAAACTAAGTTCATATGGTCTCCAGAATGTGAGAAAGCTTTTAGAATTCTAAATAAGTCACTGACAACTGCTCCAGTTTTGGCACAACCAGATATAGAAAAAGCCATTTGATGTTTACTGTGATGCCTCGGGTATTGGCCTTGGTTGTGTATTGATGCAAGAAGGCAGAGTAATTGCTTATGCCTCGAGACAGTTGAAACGCCATGAAGAGCATTATCCGACACATGATCTTGAACTAGCAGCTGTGGTTCATGCATTGAAAATCTGGCGTCATTACTTGTTAGGTAATACTTGCCACATGTATACAGATCACAAGAGCTTAAAGTATATCTTTACTCAGTCAAAATTGAATATGAGGCAAAGAAGGTGGCTTGAGTTAATAAAGGACTATGATTTAGAAGTACACTATCACCCTGGAAAAGCGAATGTTGTTGCTGATGCACTCAGTAGAAAGAATCATTGCAATTGCATGACTGTGAAGCCAATAGATTACAGTTTATGTTATGAATTGGAAAGGTTGAATATTAAAATAGTTCAACAAGGTCAGTTGACTAATGTCACAGTAGAATCAACAATCAAATATCAGATTGTATCTGCTCAGAGAAAGAATTCCGGAATAGCTCATATCAAGGAAAAAGTTAGAACTGGTCAACAGACAGATTTCAGTATTAATGATGCAGATGTGTTGTGGTTTAAGAACCGGCTAGTGGTCCCAAAGGTTCCAGAGTTACGTCAGCTCATTCTTGATGAAGCACATAGTACAAGGTTTTCTATTCATCCAGGAAGTAATAAGATGTATCAAGATTTGAAACAGAGATTCTGGTGGACCAAAATGAAAATTGAGATCGCCAAGTATGTTGCTAGATGTGACACTTGTTGTAAAGTGAAGGCAGTACACCTGAAGTCGGCAGGAATGTTACAACCCTTGCCCATTCCATCCTGGAAATGGGAAGATATCAGTATGGATTTCATTACTGGGTTACCCAAGACCTCAAGAGGCTTTGATTCAATATGGGTCATTGTGGACCGACTGACAAAGTCATCTCATTTTATTCCAGTTAAGGTAGATTACTCTGCTATCACTTATGCAAGAATATATATTGCACGAATCCTGAGTCTTCATGGGGTACCAAAGACCATTGTATCAGATAGAGGTACGCAGTTTGTTAACAAATTTTGGAGACACTTACATGAGTCCCTGGGTACAAAACTTTTGCACAGTACCGCTTATCATCCACAAACAGGTGGTCAGACTGAAAGGGTCAATCAAATTCTAGAGGACATGTTAAGGTCATGTGCACTTAATTATTCAGACACTTGGGATGAGTGGTTACCTTTAGCAGAATTCTCCTACAATAATAGTTATCAAGAGAGTATCAAAATGACACTGTTTGAAGCATTGTATGGCCGCAGGTGCAGAACTCCATTGAATTGGTCAGAACCGGGAGAAAGATGGTTTTTCGGTGTTGATCTTGTGAAACAAACAGAAGAAAAGGTTAGACAGATCCAGAATAATTTGAAAGTTGCTCAGTCCAGACAAAAGAGTTATGCTGATAAAAGGCGTAGACCTTTGGTATTCCAAGTAGGGGATTATATTTATCTAAAAGTATCACCCATGAAAGGAGTTAGCAGATTTGGAGTCAAAGGCAAACTCGCACCACGTTATATTGGTCCTTTTCAAATCATTCAACAATGTGGAAAGGTGGCATATAAGTTAAAGCTGCCTGAACAACTGTCAGCCGTGCACAATGTATTTCATGTATCACAAATGAAGAAGTGTTTACAAGTACATGATCAAGTGGTTGATGTTGAGGGAGTTGAACTTGAACCGGATTTGACATATTCTGAACATCCTGTCCGAGTTTTGGATCAAAAAGATCGTGTTACCAGAAGTAGAACAACTAAATGGTACAGAATACAGTGGAATCAACATTCAGAAGAGGAAGCCACCTGGGAATCGGAGGATTACCTGTTAGAGAATTTCTCGGAGTTCTTTGCTTCTATCTAGGTTGCAATTTCTTCTTTAAACTGTAACCTATCCTTTTTTAAAATCTTTGTAATGTAGAAAACCCCTACCTGTTTTGTAGACAAGTCTTGGACGTGTTTGCTTGACACGTTTCCTTTTCCATTACTTAACTCAAGGCTTTAAATCTCGGGACGAGATTTCTTTAAGGGGGAAGGGCTGTAACACCCCGAGTGTTATAGTGCTAATTAATCTGCCATGTCATCATAATGCATTGCAAAGCATCCCTGTTAGGTTAACTTTGTTACGCATCAACTAAAACAAGTTTTCTTATCTAGGTTGAATGTGTTTCTCAGTGGTGTGCTCCGAACCCGAAAACCCTAATTTCGAATGCCACCGCAAATACTTAGTCCATGCCCTGCGTAATTTGAGGTGCGCGACTGTGTTGCACACTAGTGTCAATTGTAGGGTATGAGCTCAAGTACAACCTCTAAAATGAAGCTTCAAATTTGAGTTTGAATTGGAGTCCCAAAACTTGTCACGAGTTTTCCGATTCGAATTCGAATTCAAATCTGGGGAGAAATGTAAAAGAATTTCAAAAGCTAATTGGTCAACCAAGAGTGGCATTTGGTCAACCATGTCATGTTGGTCCAAATGATGCCCTTGGGTGAGGTTTTGATCACTAAGTAATCACAAATCAAAGTAGTAACAAATTCCAATTGAAAATTCCTCTGAAAACCCTAAATTTCAAAACCATGTTTTACCCCTTTTGAAATAATTCAAAATCTAAGCAAACTTTGGGAAAAAGTTCAAAACCAAGTTTGTAGAACTTTTCAAGGGCTACAACTTTGGTGTTTTGAGTTTTCACAGTTTTAGTGTAAAATGTGGACCAATTTTGAAAATAAATAAATTTTAGTTTTAACTCATTTTTGTCCCCAAACTAAGATTTCAAAATTTAGGCAGAATTTGAAAATGTTTTGAACTGAAAAGTTGTAGGTCTGGTCAAGATATACAACTTTGATGTTTGGAGATATTGAAGTTTCAATATGAAATCAAAAGTAATTTCTAAATTACCAAATCTGAAAAATGTGTCCCTTTTTGAATTTAAACTCAAATTTCAAAATCCAGTGAGAATTTGAAAAAGTGTTCAATGCAAAACTTGTAGAGCTTGAAATTCTGAAGATTTCATACATTGGAAGTTTTTCAAGTTGTAACATGATTTTGAAAGTAATTTGAAAAAATCAGTTTGAATTTCAGAGTTTGGGGGGGGGAGCTACAGTGCAACGCCAATGAACGTCGGCCACCGGCCGGTATGGGCGCCGGCCGACCGCCGCCGTGGCCTTCCACGGTCTTCTTGCGCGCGCCTGGATTGCCAACATGACGACATAGCAGTGCCGCTCTGTAGCCGCGACCGCCTGCTATAAATACCGAACGTTCACCGTGACCTTGTTCGTTTTCGCCACCGCCGCCACCTCAGCTCCGCTGCTCGCCGCTGCCGCCACCAAGCCGTCTCTGGCCACGCCAACCGCACCATTAGCTCTGCCTCGGCCTCGCGCACCTCGTGGACCACCGGAGTTCACCGTTCTCGCATCTGAACCCCCGCACCGCCTGTTCCCGTGCTCAACTCCGGCGACCGCCCGCCATCCTCGCCTTTCCGTGGCCAGGCCACTCCAGCTGCTCCCCGTCGCCACCGTGAACTCCACTGCAACCGCGGTGAGCCGCTGATGCTTCCTGACCCTTCAATTTAGTCTCTACCGCTTTGTAGGCGCCGGCGTGCTACTCCCGTGACCACCGTGCCGCCATCGCCGTCGCTCGCTGGTCGTTAGGGCTCGAGCTACGATGCTACTTAGCAAAACGGAGTCATGGGGTGGTGTAGAAGGTGTTGGTAGGGTCGGTTAGTCGACCGAAGTGCCGGTCACCGGCCGGCCACCGTGGGAGAGCGAGTGAGCGCGCGGGAGAGCGAGAGGGAGACGGAGGTGAGGGATGACAGGCGGGACCGCGCTGTCAGAGAGAGAGGAAGAGGCAGACGCGCGCGGGCAGAGCAGGCCGCTGCTGGGCCGCGCGGCTGGGCCGGTCGCGAGCGCGAACGCGCGGGCGCGGGCACGCGGGCCGTCTAGCTAGGCCGGACCGGAGGGAAGCAGCCCGGTTCGATTTTCGTTTTTGTTTTTCCTTTTTCAAATAAATGAATAGTGTTATTATTTGTTTAATTCATTGAAAATTGTGTAGAGTTCCAAAATTCATGAAAATTTTTGTGTAAGCTTCTCAATGTATAAACTATCTAGGAAAAATGTTAAATCATGAATTTGAATACTTTGTGCAGTAGAATTAATTGGTTCCATTAAAGATTAAATGCAACTTTCAGGAATTTTAATAATTAATTTATTAATCCAAAAATTATGAAATTTATTATGACACTGTTATAAATCATTCTTAACCCATAGAAAAAGTTTGAGCTTGTTTAGATAAAGTTTGATCAACTTCTAATTATGCCCTAATTATTTAAATAGTAAATAAATGTTAATTTGAGAACTTTAAGTGTTGTGTGCCCTTTTGATTGAGTGATGTCCTTAGGTCACTACCCTTTGGTGATCTCTGGCACCTTAATTTCATGATTGAGCTCGTTAGTAACTTGTTTAGGTTAAAAGCTGGTATCGCTGGAAATCGTCGCTACTAGTTAGTAGGTTTTCTGTTTGCGACTGTACCGTGAAGGGAAGTTGTACTCAAGTCGTAACTCGTAGCATGTTATCATCAAGCATCATGTTTATCATCGAGCATCATGTTAAAGCATGTTATGTATTCGTGTAGTCTCCGCTTTCGAGGAAGCCGAAGTCGCCGAGCATGCTTCCGGAGAAGAGCGATCGTCAGTGGGTTTCGGACCAGACGGTGAAGTCCTCGAGTCTGAGTCAGTCGTCATGTTAGAGCAAGGCAAGCCCCGGTGCATTTAAACCCTACCTTGAATTTTACAAATGTTTTATTATTTATATTATGGTTTACTGCATTAAGTAATTAGGAGTTGAGTGATAACCTAATTGCTGCATTATCATCCTTGATTATTGTGATATCAACCTTGATACCTGTTTTACGGAAAATGCGTAGTATGCTTCGCTATGCTTAGAAGTTAAGCTTTTAAATACAATGTTTATATAGCCATGACGGCATGTTGAATGAATATTGAAATATATAAGAATAAACTTGAAAGATCGGGCGGGTGGTTTGGCCACTGCTAACATGCATTGGGAAATGAGTCTCAATGTAGTGTTTCCGCCTTGTCAGTTAACGTCCGTTCGTTGTAAGCCTGTTGTGTTCGAGACTTTGCAACCAGCCTCATGCCTTGGGTAAGCCCAAAATGTTAGTGATTCCATTACGAGAATGTCTAACCTCGCACTGGGAGTGGAGAGATGGCGGGAGTAGCGTGTACCCTCGGGGCTAGAATCGGGCCGGGTTCGAGAAGTACTGTACTCTTGGGTGGCTATGGACACGTTCTGGTTTTGGGAGATCTAAATGAGGGTTGATATATACAAGATTCGGTTCTACATATATCGTGATGTTAGAGATCCCCAGCTGGGTATAATCGGTTCGAATCATCGTTGCTCCTCGGTTATGGAGACTTGATCACCTGACTTACATCGTAGTTAAGAACTGGAATGAAAGAAAGAATGAGAAAGGATTTGGTGATAATTACTTTGATCTAGATTAGGATCACCTAGAGTTGGTTAATGAACCATCAATGGTAAAAGTAAAATGTTGAAGATAAGGACTTACCTTAGTAAGCTTTTCTGCAAAAGAAAATCTTGATTCTGGATTACCCGTACCTTGATTCCCTAAAGCTAGCATGCCCTTGGAGTCGTTGTCTTAGTTGGGTAAGTCTTGTTGAGTACTCTCGTACTCAGGGTTTGTTGAACCCCTTGTTGCAGGTGCGGTTCATGAACAAGTCTGCTTCGAGCCTTGTTGCATGACCGTCGTGGTTGAAGACAGTGACGACGAGTAGACTGTGTGGCCTTTGGGCAAGGCATCTCGCTTGTGTGATGTAATAAAGTTACTTCTGATACTTCCCTACTACTGGTTTGTAATAATGTTACATAAGGTTTGAAGTTTGAAAACTGGTTTGTAAACCTATGTTATTGTAAGACTTCCGCTACTTTACTCTGTTGAATATTTTGAATAAACTGTTGTAATATTGCAATACTCCTGTGATTGGATCCTGTTCGGAGGAAAGCAGGCCTTTTAAGTTATGGTGAACATAAGTACGGCTGTCAGAGGTCATTATGGCAATGACAAGTACTTGTGGGCCATCATAATTAGGAGGTTCTGTGACACTCACTTAGGAGCATGATACCTATGACTTGAGTACCTGGATGTGTACTCGGAGGACGGGGCTTCTTGGTAGCAGATGTGCTGCCGAAAGCATCATCCACCCGTGCCCTCTTACTGGTGGAACGAGGAGCTCAAGGAACTGGGCACAGCACATATTCAACATATTGGTCGAGTGCTCTAGAGGGTACCAGGAAGAATTGTGATGACTGGAGACTTACTAATTGAAGACAATCCAGTGGGGTTCTCACCAATCCTTGCCCCAACTGGGTTGCTCTCAGAGGGGATCGGATCGATGAAATTTCGCCCCAAGTCCTACAAACAACCAACAACAACAAGATAAGCAGAAGAAAGCAAAGATAGAAAGTACTCGCGAAGCAGAAACAAAAGCAACTTATAGCGGGAGGCGGGTGATCTACATTGTATTCAGGGACTGTGTGGGGGACGATGATCACCCCCTTTAGATTCTTCTTGAGGCGCTCCAACACCTCTTCTTCGATTAATTCTAGAGCTAGAACCATCTGAGATGGGTCCTCGGCTCCAGAGTACTCGAAGCCATAATTTTCCCTCGCCTTCAGAGGTTGAACTCGGCGGCGAAGGAAACTGGCGACAATCTTGAATCCGGTCAGGCCTTGCTACTTTAGAGTCTGGATTTTCTCGAGCAGTGGCTTGATCTTCTTAAGCTCTTCATCCGTCAGAGGAGCCTTCTCCCAACGGTCATTAACAATTGGACCGAAGTTTGAATGAACAGCAAGAGGAGGGCTCATGTTCCCAATGTAAAACCACTCGGAACGTCACTCCTTGACAGAATCAACCAGGTCATAATCGAAAAATAGACCCTTTTTACCCTAGTGGAATTGAATCCCACAACCACCCAGAGGAGAAGTGCTATCACTCGGGGGGTGTGGTTTCAAACGAAAGAAGTACCATAACAAATAAATTGAAGGAATTATTCCAAGAAAAGTTTCATAGAGGTAAACGAACACTGACAGATGGAGGACAATGTTCACGGTCAGACGATTCAAGGAGATATTAAAATATTGAAGAAAGCAATGGAGGAAGGGAGACGCTAGAAGGCAGAGACCAGCGCAGATGAAAGAGACGAATAAAACAATCTCACCAGGGTTTAGGGCAGGAACCTAGGGCTCACCCGGTGTCTTCCAGTCAGCAAAGGCCTGATCCTAGATCAGCCCGTCGCTAACCAGCTCCCTCAACTGGGCCTCTGTGGTGGCCGACGAAGGCCAGATCTTCTCAGCAGTCCTCATGGCGACGAACTCTTGGTTCTCGATCACCTTGAGCGACTCCTCCTCATCCACCAAGACTTCCTTAGACTTGCCGCTCGATGCCTTCTTCTTGCCCATGCACGGACGATGCTCTAGTCTCACAAGAGAGGATGGCGGCAATGCACGGGCAGTGGCAGCGCTCGAATGGCGATGACGGCGGTGGCGGAGCTCTGAAGGGAGGTTAGGTTTTACAAAGGATGAATGCTAGAAGATAAAGGCAGGGTAAGAAAGGGAAAGAAGAAGAAAGGCCCTTAAATAGATTTACAACGGTAAAAACATGGCCCACCAGGCCCGTTTAACGCGACATGGGAACACAACGGTCTGTTTTCTGCCATAACTGACACGGCTGAAATGATGGATTGCATACCTTTTCACAACGAAACAGTACAACGGACAGATTTCAGACTTATCCGTTCACACTATGTCGTTGCTGAATTGTTACAGCTCGTACAAACTCAGAAAGACCTCGCCGTTCACAAGATACACAGAAGAGATTACAGAACGCTACCAAAAAGAACCCAGATTTTTCAGAAACAACCCAGATGATACTCAATAGCACTCAGACAAGCAAAAAAAAGAGACAACAACTAAGTAAGATTTTTTCTATTACAAATATCTTTAAAAGATACAAGATTACAAATCCCACAAAACCCAACGAATTCGGAACTACGACGAACAAGGTAGCAACAAGAAACATAGAAAGAACACGGCTCTAGAAACGATTACGTGCTGCTAGTCGCTACTCGACAGAGCACACCCTTCTCAGTTACATAGTTTTCTTCAAAGAAGGAGCGCAGTGCATCCAAGATTCGTGTCAGCGGCACAGCGTGACAACATGGACCAGGTGAGGCTCATAGGCTTCTGTCTACCCAAGCCCGATGTGATCCTAGATCAGATGTTGATATGCACTGGACAGTCGCAAGGTAGAGTAAAAGGATCAACCTGGAACTGCTGGACGAGGGAACACATCCTACATCACAAGACTTCTTCCACCTGCCAGAATGGACTACCCGGCGCAATGCCGCCGCGAAATTAGTCTACCTCTAATCTCGATCATAAGACTTCTTTCATTTGCTATAAGATCTAACAAGACTTACAACTCACATCCGGGGGCTGTTCTACTTCACAAACTATCACATTCATAACTACAATACTTCAAGAACTACACCAAGACCTTGCCGGTATGCAGCAGCTTGCCAGGGGGTATTTATAGGCCAAGGAGCAGTGTACATAGAACAAGTGCACCAAACAAATCCAACCTGACGAAGCATTCAGAGAAGTGACAGAAAGCAGTAAAAGAAAAGCTACCACATGTGAAGATACATTACTGAAAGACAAAATATCCAAAAGAATATGCCAATATTGTGTAACCCGTGACTGCATAGCATTCAATCACCTCAACTACCTCAACTGCCACCTACCACCTTCCTCGAATAGAAAGCAGGCTACCTGAGAACATGACAAAAGATCCTATATCCGAGTTCTTCTTGAATAAAAAGAACCCGGATATATATATATATATATATATATATATATGCTCGGGGGCTGCAGGGTACATACCTCATATGAGATTTTCAATTTTTCCAACGATAAAAATTCAAGACCCTCTAACTTTTTATTTCAAATAGCAAAAGGTTCGGGGGGCTACACTCAGTGAGTGCCCTTTTTCTTCGAAAAAACGCACACACTCAAAAGACTTCTTCAAAACAGGACTATTTTAAGGCTTCATGTCGAAAGAATCCGGACCAAGCCTGATTCACCAGGCAAAGCCAGGGAAACGAGAAGGCCTTCGAGCTCAACCATGAAATGCTTGGGAGCTTGTCGATGCGAGACTTACAGGGTTCCTTAGCAATGTGACAAGTCGTGGGTCCTGGCCTGGCCCACGAACAGAAGCAGGAAGAGGTGCAGCGTCTGCCACTCCAGATCCGAGTAGAATAGGTCAGACTAGCCGGATTCCTATGAAAAATACCTAGTGCATTTAGTTCAGAACATCTTCTTTGGATCCGACTAGGATTGTAATTGCACCACAGCCTTCTTTATCGATATAAAGAAAGGCCATGAGCACCCCTGTAACAAGACAATAGACCAATTAATCCAACGCAAAGGCTAACGCCGACTGGACGTAAAAGCTATTACTCGATCACAATCGAGGACCCGAACTAGTATAAATCGATTGTCTCTGCGTTCACCGTCGAGTTTCAGCATACGTCTAAGCCCGAACAACTGTCCCGGGTACCCCCATGGCAGGCTATCGGTGGTAAAACATCGACACTGACCCTTCAATGAGTTGTTTCTCTGGATGGTGGAGGAAAGTAATCAAAGCAGCACCAAAAGAAGTGCGTAGGGGCCTCAACTCCTTGATAATCTTGGTAGCATGGGAGGTTTGGAAACACCGAAATGACTGTGTGTTCAAGAATTCGAGGCCGTGCATTCAGACTGTGCTTAGGGCTATAAGCATAGAAGGTGGGCTCTGGTGTTCTGCTGGGGCTTCAAAGCTCCAGGAGCTCATGCCCAGGCTGCTGGCCATTGGTTTTTAGGCATGTGGTCGCTGGTCGTTTGTTTCTAGTAGTCTATGGCGAGTCTGTAGTTTTTGTTTGAGTGGTGTTAGTGTGAGTGGTGTTTCTGTACTCGAGTTTGGGTCCTTCTGGACTCATGTACTTTTTTCTACCTTAATGAAATGACGTACAACTCTCTTGCGTGGTTCGAGAAAAAAAAAGTTTCATCACAAAAGAAGGTTTTCGTAAGCCATGAGGCGCACAACTATCATGTCAAATACAGTCTTGTTCCATGCATAACACCAAGTTGAGTAATTGTGGAACATGATGATAATCTATGTGAATGTATTTGATCTTCTATATATTTAATGTAAGAGATCTCTCTTATTCTGCATTTTTATTTGACTCTATCTCTCCCTAATAACTCTTTTTTCGCCTCATTTGTAAATGGACTACCAAAGACTAAGGCAGTAGGCTGTTTTCTTCTTGGTACCTACTGCAGTGTTTAAGGATATCAATGCTTAAAAAATTTAGAATCCATCATTATCCTATATTTTATTTTTTTACGCCTGAAAAAGGTTCATTTCAGAATGTCCTATGTGACATGAAAATATGCTCATTATATTAGCAATTCTCATGGATCAGTTTCTTTTTTGTGCGAACATTCTTGTATTATGTATGATAGGTAATGATGAGAAGGTCTCACGTGATGTTTTCAAAATTTGGTCATTGCTGTCAAGCATTACTTGTCTTGTTTGTAAGAATTAATACCTGCATTTCTACTCCTGAACTTCAACTCATAATGGAAGTGAAGAATGGGCATGGTTCCCCTTGTTTATAAGAAGCGCAAATTAGCATTTAAATTCAGAACATAGGAAACTGCTATGTCATTTCTACCCAATGTTAGTTTGGCTGATCTCGCGGTCTGAAATTTAGTCACTTATGGAAACTTGTTGACTTCCAATGTTTCTCTAGCTCCTTGTACTGAAAATCTGGTAAAGATTCAAATAAACTTGTACTTTTAAAACTGTTAGTTTTGGCTCTGACTAATCCCCAGCTGCCTGGAGGCTGGAGCTCTCGCTGCCGATGTCGGCGCTTGCAGACACCTTTCACTGATCTCGTGTTGAATTGAGCCGAACCCGCATTCTTGTCTGGGCTGGATTTGTTCTCCAATGATACAAGGTGATGAAATTGAAGAATAACCGATTGTGTCTGGACGGTAAAATGAGACAAGAACTTGCTACATTGAAGCATACAATATTAGCCCACTTTAAAAATTTCATACAATAATTAGTCCACCTTAAAAATTTCACCACAATTGGACAATAGAAACTGCCAGCATGTTCGTTTCGCTGGTTTATTGTGGCTGAAAGTACTGTTCGCTGGTTTGTTGTGAGAGAAAAACACTGCTGGATGGCTGCTGATTCCGCTGAATAGCTCAAACGAACAGGGTGGCTATGAATTAATTATAGAAAAGCATAGATTTAAAGTTACAGTAAAAATTTTGTACTAAAGCATAGCACATTATATGTTCACTGTGTAAATCTACTCATGTGGAGTCAAAAAAATTAAATTTTTCATTTTATGATTTTTCAATGATTTACTATGATTTTTCAAAGATTCTAAAAAAGAAAAGGACAAAACCGCTTTTGAAAACCGCTTATAACCGGTCAGGGAGGTAAAACTAACAGTTTTAAAAGTTCAGGAGGTGATTTACCCAGTTTTAGAGATCAGGGAGGAAAAATAGACTTTCGCAAAAGTTGAGAAAGGTAATATGGACCTTTTCCAAGAATAACTGACGGAACTTGCTACATTTAGATCATATATTTAAGGGTAAATACATATTTTATTTTACATGTGCCACTTAAACAGCAAAGTAATAGCGCCTTCAGCCCTTCACAGTTCCAAAATAAAAACTTCTTAAGAGTACCGTAAGTCATTTCTTTAAAGTTTGACTGAGTTTACAAAGATATCAATATTTATGATAGAAAATTAGTATCATTAAATACATTATGAAATATCTTTCATAGCTATTTATTTGATTTCATAGATGTTGATACTATTTTCTACAAGTTGGTCAAAGTTACTAAAAGTTTGACTTAAGACAACTCTAATAGTTAATTTATTTTTTGGACTGACGAAGCATATTAAATAAGAAAGTTTTAAATTTTATATACAAACAATCAGAACTAGGCATTCTCTGTTGAGACATAAGCCTCGTTTGGATCCGCTTCTCAGGACTTTTTATTAGAAAAAACGACCATGTCATAAATCGTCAGGTATTTTAGGACACTTAAAATTTCTACCCGCCTCTAAAAATAAAATAAAAAAGATATATCTCCTAACATCTTTTTTTATGGTAGTGACCCTCCTCACATCTCTAGTTGTGGAAAACATCCACACACCTGTTGTCATGTAAAGCATGAGAGGATAGCCTCCCATGAAAGAACGTGCAGCAACAAGCACGCATCACAACTCCCCGGGCCCTGCACCATAGGAAGCACAGGAACACCTGCAAACATAATAAAAACAGGGTAACTGGTGGTGTCTCTGAATGATCAAGGGGACATATGCATTGTGAAGTATACTATCGGTATCAAGGAGTTTACCTCTGAATGGACCGAATCGTCTTCGTGGCTATTTGTGTGAGAAAATAAAAACTTGTGTTTTTTTTATTCTTGTTTGAGAACTAAGGATTTGAAATTCATGTTGACGATCTGTTCTTGTTTGAGAACTACTAAGGATCTGCAATTCATGTTGACAGCATTAGTGTCCCTTCTGATCCAAGTGATGTACCCAACAACGGTAGCATGTCTTACAGTTGAAGGGCTTTGGATTTGGTGAATCGAGGTGATGGGGCCGGGCAACTAATTGATGATCTCTGCACAAGCAAGTACTACTCACTGTTTAAGGTTAAGCATTTCGTCGTTTCGTCTCGTGGGCGCAGGCTCAAATCGATGGGCTACCAGGCCGTGGGCCTCCGCCGCCACCCAGCCACGCTGACGGCCTCACGCACGCCTTCCCCCTCCCTCCCCCGTCTCTCTCTCTCTGCAACTGCAATCCAATCCCAAAAAATTCCACCGCGAAATCCGAGACTGGCCTAGATCTCCCCATCCCGTCCCACACTCGATGGAGCTGGGCGGCGGCAATGGCGAGAGCGCCGCCAAGCGCACGAGGCTCTCCACAGGCGAGGACCGGCTCAGCGCGCTCCCGAACGAAGTGCTCGTCCTCATCCTCCTCAAGCTCAGCACCCGCGCCGCCGCGCAGACCAGCGTCCTCTCCCGCTCCTGGCGCCGCGTCTGGGCGCTCCTCCCGACGCTCAGCTTCGACGAAACCGCGAAGCCAGACTGGCTGCGCGACGCGCTCGACGGCCACGAGGTGCCTGTCCGCAGCCTCCACGTCGGGGCCCACGGCGCCGCCGCCGAGTCCCTAGGGGTCTGGCTCCCCGCCGCTGCGCGCAGCGTCACCGGTGACCTCTCCCTTTGCAGCTACGTTCGGGTCTCGGAGGAGGAGGACGGCGAGGCCCCACCTCAAAGAGGCGTCTTTGAGCTCCCCTGCTTCGACAAGGCCACCTCCGTCAAGCTCTTCCTGAGCTTCCACGGCCTCGCCGTGCCTCGCGCCGGCGTCTTCGCCCGGCTCGCCGACCTCCACCTGTACCGCGTCTGGTTGCACGGCCCAGGCGAGCTGGGCGACGCCGTGTCCTCGCCGCGGTGCCCGTGCCTGCTGAGGCTCACCGTCGACGACGCCCGGGGGCTGGCCGATCTCACCATACGTTCGGACACCCTGCTGGAGGTGGAGCTCAGGAATCTGCGTTCTTTGTCTCAGCTCACCGTTGCCGCACCGGCGCTTAAGGAGTTGACTGTGGTGCTGTGTTTTGTCAAGAATCGACCCGTCGCCAACATCTCGGCCCCTCTGCTGACGAATCTTGACTGGGGTGATGAATATGATCCCAGCTCTGTCCGCCTTGGCAAGATGGAACATCTCCGGTCGCTGGGCACTGACTGTTATCTTGTTTATGGAAACTATGCCTTCATACACAATCACTTTTGGTTAAGTCTCTTGCAGCGCTTTGAGGGCATCCACACTCTTTCCCTAACGCTCATGTATCTGCGGGTGAGTTCTCACTTCTCTTGTTGCATTATCTGAAATTATGCCATCTTTGTACCATACTGCTGGTCTATGCTTCCAAGGTTCCTATGTGACATGCTGACTAAAGAATGGTCCTAGGCTACCACAAAATTAAAGTTTTCTCAATAGCCCTTTTTGTAAATAAAAACTTGCACAATATCCTAAGGCTTGAGTGGACATATAAAAGCAAGCATATTGCTTATGAGTCTTTGTCTAGGATAAATTGGATAAATTCATAAAATAAGTTTACCTGTACATTGAACCAAATGGCCTACTTAAAAGGATGTTTCATTTCCAATATTTGGCTTTTTATCAAATTGTCTAGATGATGGTGATATCAGCAAACCACCATAGAAACAAATCATCGCATGTTTTGGTTTGCTCAGGTCTCTCCAACATTGCTGAGCACACTCATTAATTACTATTTTCCAATGTATCTTCAAGAAACATGAAATCCAAAGTATTTTCTAGAGTACAAGTAGTACAGTCTTTTAAGCAGCTCACAGTGGAAACCCAGAATGAACTTTTTAGCTTAATAGCACCCGCTTTGTGTGTGCTCACAACAATGGTCAGCTAGCAAAAATCACTGAAACACCTTTATGTTTCATTCTCTTTCTAACTGCCACATATGACCTTTGTTTTACTTCCCACGGACATGCAGGATATAGAGAACTATGAATACATGATGGAAGACTTGACAGTGCTCCCTGACATTACATTTTTGCGCCTGAAGGTAGCTGCAAATGGACATGCCTTTGAGGCCAGCGCATTCCATGTTCTCAGATTGTGTACTGGTATAAGAAGGTTGATGCTGCAATTTGGCTTAGAGGTAAAGCTATTCTTTGTTTACCTAATACTCCCTCTAGACACAGAAAGAAGGTAGCATTCTGGTCTCTAAAGGCATCTTTGACAATTAATTTCTATTAAAGTATATATGTCGAAAGCCAAATTAAATTAAAGCATTATGAAACTATTTTTCATGGTAGATCGATGCATGCTGTTCTTATGAAAAAGCATGTTTTGTATTTTTTTTAGACATGGTCCCTAAAAGGATAAAACACTACTTGTTTTCTTACTGAAGTATTTAAGTTGCCAGGAAAGTAATGGGAAGATACCTGCATTTGCATTATTTTTGGCATGCCAAGGCTTGTGTGTGATAGATGTATAGTTTATTTGATATCCTAATGATGGCACTTTACTCTGTAGATTTAACTGGATGGTATACTATTTGGGCTGTAAAAAGTTGCTCTCTTTCTAAGTTATTGTTTGCCTGTTCGAAATATATGGCAGTGGTGAGTGGATGGCACTAAAGCATATCAACCTTGGTAATATTAGATAATAGTTAGGAAATAATGTGGTAGTGAACAGAGAATTGAAGGAGTCATTGGTCTGGGTGTTTTTTTTTTTAGTGTTAGCTGGAATTTTCTATGATTTTACAACAGAAATTTTGCTCTTGTGTGCTATCTTCTCGCTTAGTAAATAACTATATTGCTGCAACTATTTTCTAGGCTGAATTATTTTTTAGTTGTCGGCACACCTCAAAAGTGTTAAGAAATCTGACTATTTACTCTCTCCTTTTGATCATTCAATCATCAATTAATTTTATTGAGTTGGTACTTCCTTCTGTCAGGTCCGAACAGCTGTATGCTCATCAGATTGCATATGTGATGATCAGCCAGCAGATTGGGAAACTGAAGAACTCTTGTTGAATCAGCTTGAAGAAATAGAAATCATTGGATGGAGAGGATCTGAACATGAAGTTGCTTTTATGAAAAGACTTTTCAATTGGGGGACAAGGCTTAAAGAGATGACAGTAAATTTCCATTTTACAACCTCTGAAATCAAGGCAAAGGAGTTGTACCAAGTATTTCAGAGTTTCTCTAGGCTAGGAGTATGCACGAAATTTTACATATATCAGAAGGGGCATGGGAAGGTGTTATATGCACCTGAGTACTAGCGCACCAGGTTCTCACTGTAGGCACTTCTTTATTGTTTATGTTTTCTTGTTATGAACCGTACTGTATGAGAGCATCGAAATGCTAGAAGATCTTAAAGGAAAAGATTGAGGTCCATTATATTTTGTATTTTGTTTGTGGAAGTTGAAGCCTTGTTTTTTTTCACAAGCTGGAAGTGTATAAGAACCAAACATAGGCACTTAAGCGATTCTTTGACCCTGCTTTCTAGCCGCAGCCATTTTACCTCCGTAAACAAGCTCATGGTATTTAGAACACTGATAACACTCTCCCATAACTGTAAAAGTGCAAAATTGACATGTTCTTAGCACATACACATAAGCTATGCCTAATTCCTAAGGGCAGGACTAGCGTGCGGACGCCCATGGCGGCTCTGTTTCCCGCGCGTAGCGAGCGGGCGCGTAGCGAGCGGGCGGCGCGGACCTTAGCTTGTTGCAGGGGACGGCGCGGACCTCAGCTTGTTGCAGGGCGCCAAGCGGGCATCGCGCTGCCGTTGGCCCACCCAGGGCCACCACCTCGCGGGCATCCACACGCTCGTCGGATACAGTTTCCTGCCGAGCTCGAACTACCGTGATAGAGACGGAGGGAAGGGAAGGGAGGGGAGGGGATGGGAGAAGAGAGGGCAAGGCGCACCGCGTGAGGAAGGCACGAGGTAGGAGCTGAAGTCCTGTGGCAGGCCGTTGTACCACCAGCCACCGGTGCCATTGCGACATGTGCAACACCAGAGTAAAAAAAACACCAGAGTAAAAAAACATGTGCAATACCAGATGTACTGTTAAAACATCTAGATGAAACATTTGCAACATACATCTGAAACATTTAAAACATGCGTACATAGCCATTGCAACATGTGCAACACCAAGATCTACTTTTAAAACATCCAGATGAATTATTTGCAACATATGTCTGAAACACTTGAAACATAGGCTTTCAATATGCGTATATTGTCATTGCAACATATGTAACATCCCAGATTTTTTTTGCAACATCCAGATAAAATACTTGAAACATAAGTCTGAAACATTTGAAACACTTGAAGCACAACGTTCACCGCGCGGGCACGAACTACCTGGTGGGGAACTGTAGTAGATCGGTGAGGATGACATGGAGCGGATGGAGGCCACCCTGACGGAGGCGCCGGAGTAGCAACGGCGTAGAAGGAGGAGGCCGAGGAGGGCCGCCGCCTAGAGCGGCCCTACGAGGAGCGCCATCTCCCAGGGTGCCCCCACGTCGTGCACTGCTCCAGCACCCTCGTCACCGCTGACAATACATACCCCATCGGAGCCGAACGGCTGGGCAGCGACGGTGTGCGAACGGATGCGGGGTGTGTGGGTGGGTGGGGGAGGGGGAGGGGGAGGAGATGGGGCACACGACGTGACGCAAGATGGAGCGTGCAGAGGATGGGGCAGCCAAGCGTTGTGGGAGGGAGCGAGCGGCGGGTGAAGGCAGCAGCAGTGAGGCGAAGTGGGGCACGCGGCATGCGGACGGATGGACGCCCACGTCAGAGCGTTATGTGGCTCGAGAGGAAAAAAAATTATTTGTGTCACACAAAACATTGCACGGACTTCGCATACAAAGCTTGGTAATAATGGCTAAAAGTTCCTTCACCAAAAAAAACTAGAGGTGAAACGCCATGGACATTTGTGAATGAAAATGGTAGAAGACCCAATTTTGACATGTTTTGTATACTAGCAAATATGCACGTGCGTCACGTACGTGTTTGTATTGTTGGACATTTCTTTATTTCTACCTTCATGTTACAGTTGTTGTTCATTCACAATGTGGTACTATAAGTAATGCAAGGCATTTGCTAGGTTTTTCTTCCTTGTTTGTCGTAACAGAGAAAATCATGTGTGTTCATATATTTATTATTTTCTTTTTAGTTGCTAATACATATGTATGCATGCATTCGTATTGATGTGCCTTCGTATTATTCTACTTTTCTCAATTAGTTTATTTATTATAGTTGCATGCATGCATCTATATTTTTCCTTTTTTCCAATTAATCTATTTATTAGTTGCATGCATGCATCTTGACGTGTACTCCCTCCGTATCGGATTTAGAAGTCGTTTAGGACAGCGACACGGTCTCCAAAACACAACTTTAACCTCTTGTTTTATAAAAAATATTTATAGAAAAGTGATATATGTATACTTTTATGAAAGTATTTTTCAAGACAAATCTATTCATATAATTTTTACATTTGCAAACTCAACAACTTAAAAGTTATTGATGATTTATATTCCCAATGTTTAACCCAAACCTTGTCAAAACGATTTCTAAATCCGATACGGAGGGAGTATTGTTTTTCTTCTTTTTCCAAACGATCTGCGGCAGGCGGGGGTGCATCCATATTTTCCTTTTCCCAATTAATAATGGCGTCGTTGGCGGGTACATTTTTTTTGGAAAAACAATTGAGGAGGCCGACATTCCTAGGGTATAGGTGGGTTGGGTATTTTTTTGTGCAAAAAAATAGCGATCCGAGGAACCAGTCCAATGGAGGTCAAAGTAGAATAGCTCCACTTGTGATGAAATCCAACGGGAATCAAAGCACAACAACCACAGTTGTGATATACCCAACTCCAACGGAGATAAAATTAGGGCTTCTGAGTTCGTGTAGTAGATTGTTTAATTATATATAAACATGGTTGACTGAAGGCATAAACACGAAAGCAAACAATTGAGACCGACGTTCCTGGGAGAGGACACCGAACCGAAGTGGCTGGGAGTCCGATGATAATGGACTTCCTCCGTATAGGCTGGTACGTTTTATTTTTTTTGAAAAAAAAATTGAGACCGATGTTCATGGGGTATAGGTGGGTTGGGTTATTTTTTTGTGAGAAAAAATAGGGATTTGAGGAACCACATGTATAAACACGCGTAAAGAATTAAAAGTTTTCCGGTCGGGCAAGTTTGTCAGGTTAGGACGGGGGATTAGATACATTAGATCTATGATCTAAGGTCTAAAACATAGGGTGGGTAGGAATTTCCAGGTAACATGTATTTTTCAATTCATTCGTTTTTTTATGGTATAGATAGATTGATAGATAGATATTTTTCATGTAACTGTGAAAGTGCAAAATGTGGCATGTGTTATACGCAGATGAGCCACCTTTGATGTTTAGGCCAAAAATGAATAAGTCAGCAAAAATGTGATTACACGGGTGTGGCAAAAGCAGCCCTGTAGGCCTTATCAGCTCATCCTTCCCTGCCAGGCCGACGCCGTGGGCCGTGGCCCGTGGCCCACCACCTTGTAGCCACGATTTCTTCCCCTGCCCTTCGCCGTCAGGCCCGCGACTCTGCTCTGCTGTGCTCTCGTCTCGATGGAGCTGGGTGGCGGCGGCAGCGAGAGCGCCGCCAAGCGGGCGAGGCTCTCCTCCGGCGATGTCGTTTCGGCCGCCGCCGCAGGCGAGGACCGGCTCAGCGCGCTCCCCGACGACGTCCTCATCTTCATCCTCCTCCACCTCAGAACCCGCGCCGCCGCGCGGACAAGCGTCCTCTCCCGCCACTGGCGCCGCATCTGGGCCCTCCTCCCGGAGCTCCGCTTCGGTGAGGCCATCGAGCCCCACCAGTTGCGCGACGCCCTCGACGCCCGTGAGGCGCCCGTCGGCTACCTCTTAGTCCAGGCCCACGGCGCCACATCCGAATCTATAGGGGTCTGGCTCCGCGCCGCCGCGCGCCGCGTCTCCGGCGTCCTAACCCTTCTCAACTACGGTCCGCGATATGGTGCCAGGAAGGAGGAGGAAGCTGCGCAAAGAGGTGCTTTTGAGCTCCCCTGCTTTGAGAAGGCCACTGCGATTTATCTCTTGTTGGATTTTCTGGGCCTCGCCGTGCCTCCCGCCGGCGTTTCCACCCGGCTCACAAGGATCTACCTCAGGCGCGTCTGGTTCCACGGCCCAGGCGATCTAGGCGACGCCGTTTCCTCGCCGCGGTGCCCGTGCTTGCAGAGGCTCGACGTGGACGGCGCCCGTGGGCTGGGTGGCCTGTCCATACATTCGGAGTCTATGCTGCATTTGGAGCTCAAGAACGTGCACGCCTTGTCTCAGCTCACCGTTGTGGCACCGGCGCTCAAGGAGTTAACTTTGGAATTCTGCTTTGCCAAGAGTGGACCTGTCGCCAACATCACGGCCCCTCTGCTCGCGAATCTTGTGTGGAATGATGTGTATGATCCGAGATCTGTCAACCTTGGCAAGATGGAACTTCTCCGATTGCTGGGCACGTACTCTTGTTTTGTTTATGAATACAAGCACTTCATGAGGAATCAGTCTTGTGTAAGTTTCTTGCAGCGCTTTGAGGGCATCGAAACTCTTCTTCTAACGCTGGTCTATCCGCTGGTGAGTTCTCACTTCTCTTATCTGGATCGAATTATGCCATTGCCATCTTATTTGTACCATGGTAGTCTATCCATCCAGGTTCTTATATGACATTGTGACATGCTGACTAGTTCTAGGCTACCCCATAACTAAAGTTTGCTAAATACGCCTTTTTGTACATAAAAACTTGCACAATATCATAACTGGTAAGGCTTGAGTAGACATAAAAGCAAGCAATAAAGTACTTCAGCCATATTAAACGCATGAGTCTTTACATGAGCCTTTGGTTAGGATAAAAAAAAAGTTGAATTGTATATTGAACCAAATGGCCTAATTAAAATAATGTTTTATTACCACTATTTTGACTTTTTTGTTGAATTATCTAGATGATGATGATATCAGCAAACCACCATAGGGAAAAATCATCTCATGTTTTGGTTTGTTCATGTCCCTCCAACGTTGCTGAGCACACTCATTCATCACTGTTGTGAATATATCTTGAAGAAACATGAGATCCAAAATATTTTCTAGAAAATGCAATACAGTCTTTTAAGTAGCTCTCTATGGCCGGGCTTTGTGTAAGAAATCCATAATGAATTTGTTAGCTTTATTATAGCGACTATTTCGTGCTGGCTCACAACAATGGCCTCTATCAACAATCATTTAAATAACTTTTAAGTTTCATTCTCTTTCTAACTGTCACATATGACCCCCTTGGTTTACTTCCTACGGACACACAGGATACAGAGTATTATGGTCAATACTACATAATGGAGGACATGGCTGATACAAGTGGACATGCCTTTGGGGCCAGCGTTTTATTCCATGTTCTCAGACTGTGTACCGGTATCAGAAGGTTGATGCTGCAATTTGTTACTAGTGACTCAGAGGTAAAGCTATTCTTTGTTTACCTAATACTCCCTCCAGACACTGAAAAAATGTAGCATGTTGGTCCCAAAAAGGCACTTTGAAAATTATTTTTTATTAAAATATATGTCGAAAGGCAAATGAAATCGAAGTATTATGAAACTATTTTTCAAGGTAGACCGACACATGCTGTTTTTGTGAAAGAAGCATGTGTTTTTATTTAGTTAGACATGGTACCGAAAATGATAAAACACAACTTGTTTTCTTATTGGAGTTAGTGTATTTAAGTTGTCAGAGAAGTAATGTGAAGGAACCTGCAACAACAACAACAACATAGCCTTTTGTCCCAAGCAAGTTGGGGTAGGCTAGAGATGAAACCCAAAAGAGACGAGAAACAGGGAGACACATAAATGGACATAAAGGGCACAAGACAAAAAAGAGATCACGGTTCAGGCACGTTGATTGCCAATCTCCAAGCGCTCCTGTCCATAGCCAAATCCTTGGAGATATTCCACTCCTTAAGATCTCTCTTAACGGACTCGTTCCAAGTTAGTTTAGGTCGACCTCTACCGCTCTTTACATTATCGGCCCGCTTTAGAACTCCACTACGCACTGGCGCCTCAGGAGGCCTCCGTTGGACATGTCCGAACCATCTCAACCGATGTGAAGGAACCTGCATTTGCATTTTTTTAGCATGCCAAAGGCTTATGTGCGGAGTGTAGTAGATATATGGTTTATTTGATATCCTAATTATGTCACTTTAGTATATAGATTTTAGTGAATGTATACTACAGTCGGTAAATAGTTGCTCTCTTTCTAAGTTATTGTTAGCCTGTTTGAAATATATGGCAGTGATGAGTCGTTGGATGGCACTAGGCAGATCAACCTTTGTAATATAGATGAGAGTTAGGAAATACATTGCTGTGGACAGGAAGTTGAAGGAGTCATTGGTCTGGGTATGTTCATTTAAAAAAATGAATAAAGGTTATGTACTTGCATTCAGAACCCATGCACTAAGCTTGATTCAAAATCTCCTTAAATTTATGTGATTAATATCATGTTAGTATTACCTGGAGTTTTCTTTGATTTTATAACAGAAATTATGCTTTTGTTTGTTATCTCCTCCCAAATAGAAAATTATATTGCTGCACAATCAATTTTTAGTCTGAATTATTTTTGTAGTTGTTGCTGTCAGCACATTGACAGTTTGACACACCTCAAAAGTATGCAGGAATCTGGCAATTTGCTTATTCTCTCCTTTTTGCCGTTCAGTCGACAATTAATATTATTAAGTTTATACTTCCTTGTGTCAGGCCCAAACCGTATGCTCATGGGATTGCACGTGTGATCAGCCAGCAGACTGGGAAACCAAGGAACTCTTGTTGAATCACCTTAAAGAAGTTGAAATCGATGGATTGAGAGGATCTAAACATGAATTTGCGTTTGTCAAACGAGTTTTCAATTGGGTGACAAAGCTTAAAGAGATGACAGTAACTTTCCATTTCTCAACTTCTGAAATCAAGGCCAAGGAGCTGTACAAAGTATTTCAGATTTTCTCTAGGCCGGGAGTATGCATGAAATTTTATGTATATCGTAACTGTAGTAAGGTGCTATATGCACCTGAGGACTAGCGCACCAGGTTCACTTTAGGCACTTTTTGTTGTTTATTTATGTTTCCTTGTTATGAACCGTACTATATGAGAGCATCAAAATAACAACTAAGCTTAAAAGAATGTTAAGATTTTGTAGTTTTTATTCACAAGCTGGAAGTGTATAAAATCTTAATAAGTTGGTGAGAATTTTTTAGGACATCTTTCTTAGCTCATCTCATTGGGAGATATATTATCACAGAACCTATCAGTAGTAGACCCAGAAGTTTCCTTGAGCCTGGGCAAAACTAAGGATTAGTTAGATCTATGCCACTATAAATATCTCGTTTCTGAGAAGTACCACTCATATTCGCCATATTGCAAGCGTGCCACTGCAATTGGTCGACCTCATTTGGGACCAGTTTGACTCACCGTTGCACTATCATATTTTTGTATGTATGAAAAATGTCCCTGCCACTCCCTTTAATCGATCCCATTTTTCTCCATAGATAACCTGCAGCCCCACATGACAGTACAATCGACCCACTCGTCATACTCAACATCCCTCTCCGCCTGGGCGTTTGGGTTACCCGATTTTTTCGGGTCGGGTAATTCAAAATTCGGATAATGAAAACCGCTACCCAATATTAGTTCTGAAAAAACACTATCCGTAATTTCGGGTACCCGATAATTTGGGTTCGGGTATCGACGATATACCCGAAATTACAAAAAAACAGCAAACTACACAAATACTCAGTAGCAATTTATATATAATTTCAGCAACAATTTATATAGAACTCCAATAGCATTTTGTAGAGAATAATGTTTTACAGTTACTTGCTCAAACAGAGAGAATTATATTCTAATAGTGATAAGTTCAAGTGTTCAACTAACAGCACATGATAAATACAAAGACAGAGTCAAATGTTTGGTAGTTCTGGTACCGAGGGATATTACTCGAATTACCCAAACTAATTTCGGGTAGTCAAAATCGCTATCCAAATTTGGGATCGGGTACCTCGGATTCGGGTAATTCGGGTATGAGTAATGGGTATCGGGTATTTTGCCCAGGCTTACTCCTGCCCTTCGCTGCCTAGACAACCAACGACTCTCCTCCCGTCTCGATGGAGCTGGGTGGCGGCGGCGACGAGAGCACCACCAAGCGCGCGAGGCTCTCCTCCTCTGATGCCGATTCCTCCACCGCCTCCGCAGGCGAGGACTAGCTAGCTTTGGAAATCGATGGGGAGTGCCCTGACTCGGGTCACCTCTAACCTTCGGCTCACCTCGCGCGTCACAAGTCATGTGATTTTTCGCGTGAAAAACACATGCTTCGCGGCCACCAGTGCTCGAACCCCTGACCTCTTGCTTCGCATGTTCGTCCCCTGACCACTCCACCTGTAAGACTCTTGTGTCCAATTGAGATATTCGTCCTAGCTATTTTATGTTCATCTGATTTCAAAATGCGTATTTGGGACCCTAAATGATTTCAAATAAAAAAGTTGTCAACTACAAAGTTTTATAACTTTTTGAGATCTACAACTTTGGTTTTAGTCATTTCTCCATCCAAGGTCATTTGAAGAATTTGAATTTCAAATGTGAGAAAATTAAACCATAATTTTCCTTGGATAGATGATTTCAAATGAAAAAGTTATCAGCTGCAAAGTTGCACAACTTTTCAAGATCTATAACTTTTATTTCAGGTGTCCCCATCCGATATCGTTTGAAAAATTCAAATTTTAAATTTGACAAAACAAATGTATTTTTCGTTATATAGATGGTTTCAAATGAAAAGGTTGTCAACTACAAAGTTGCATACCTTTTCAAGATCTAAAACTTTTGTTTTGGTCGCTTCTCCATCCAAGATTCTCTAATACCACTACACACTCACTTATGACTATGGAACATATGCCTTTAGTTGGTATTAACTTCTAGGAAATCTTGCGATTCAAATAGAGTGACATCATAATCACTTCAAATAAGAAACTTGTAAACTATAAAGTTGCATAACTTTTCAATATCTATAACTTTTGTTTTGGTTGCTTTTCCATCTGAGATCCTTGACTACCACTGCATACTCACTTATGACTATGGAGCATATGGACTCTTTTGGTATTAACTCTATAAAATCTTGTGGTGTGTATTTGGACATCCAAATGATCTTAAAACAAAAAAGTTTGAACTACAAAGTTGTAGATCTCGTTGAGTACTATAACTTTGATATAAAGTTCATCTTCATCGGACATCATATGAGAAAGTTATGAAGTTTTCTTGCAGCATATCACTGTCGGCTAAAAAAACTGACGGTGATGACCTAGTATCATTGTCAGTTCTTGGTTAAAACCGACACTGATACTATCACTGTCGGTTTTAGCCAAAAACCAACAGTTATGACATAATATCAGTGTTGGTTGGTCCTATCACTGTCTTTTTTAGTCAAAAACCAGCAGTGATATGCCAGGAGGCACTATTATTGTCGGTTTCTTAAAAACCAGCAGTGATGGAGCCGGCAATGAATGTTAGATCTATAGTAGTGCGCCTTCACTCGCCGGCGACTGCCCTCGGCAATCGTCGGAAAATCTGACTCGTAGCTTCTCCCCTTCCATCTCCGAACATCTCTAGGTGGAGAAGTCATAGAGGACGTGGGAACATTCCTCGTTCGCCACCGATCTCGTTGTGCAACGAGGTTCGCTTCTGCCATGGCGCGGTTCATCACCGGCGTCGACTCGGGGTGGGGGGTGAGGGAGGTGATGTGGAGTGCCCCGAGGGAGATGGTCGGAGTGGGACATAATGTGTTGTCGCTTAGTTCATGTTCATTTGTATAAGTTAATACAAAAGAATATCATGATATACTTGGTCACAAGTGATTGTATGCCATGGTGGTAGAGGAGGATTCACACGAGTTAAGAGGTAATGGGTTCCAATCACACTAGGAATGGCTAGCTAGTGGGCTTCTCTAGGGAATAAAATTTAAATATGAAGTTTTGTTCTCTACTTTTTAAGCAGAAGATTCAACATTTCTAGAAAGTGGCCTCCAGGGACAGGCAACGTTTTTTGATCACTCTCCAAAATCGGTTTGTATGGGTGATTGTTGTTTTTTATGCTACAAATGGTTGATTCCTAGAGATGATTTTTTAAAGAGCACCTCCAATAGCCTCGCCATACCCTGCCGCAAAGTCCGATTTAGCGATTGGAGGCAACAAATCGGGTCCAACAGACTCTGTTCCTCGTTTTCCTTTTTTACTTTCGCGCTATCCCGGTGTTCTCGCTCGGTAGAATTCACGAGTCATCGTCGCTCGCCATCTGCGCCGCCGCGCGGCCGTTTCACGCACACGCCTTCCCTCCGGCCACCACAAGCCTACGCCGGCAGAAGGCCGAAGATTTTTTTTTTCCTTGCGTCTTCCCACCATCGTCTTTATATCTTGCAGCTCGGCCCCTAGGCACCATGAACACCGCTAAGCAGCTCAGACCCTAGGCTGGATGTATCCATGGTTGGCCCTGCATGCTTTGTGGCCGGTGGACGTAGGCTGCCCCCTGTGTGCTTTGTTCGGCGACCGGCGGCAGCATTGACCGGCGGCGGCGCCAAAAGCCAGACTAGCAGGACAAGTCGTACACAGCGCTGAAGGCCTCTCTGATCCGAAAAATTCTATTGAAGTGGCACTTATGAATATGAAGACTTCAAATTTTAGAGAGTCTGTTGGAGTAACCTAGTCTTTTTTGTGAGATCTATTTTACAAAGTATCTAAAGTTAGTAAATTTGGCTAATCCTTTTAGCTAATCTCTCGGAGATGCTCTTAATAAGGCATATATATATATATATATAGCTAGACAAAGCGTCAGCGAGATATTGTTCCGAGCGTAACACTCAATAGAACCATCATGCGTGCATGCATGGAGCGTCGTTGGCCACACGCCCAAGTAAAGAAACGAACACGCAAAAGGGCAAAAAGAGGAAAGGGCGGGGCGGTGGACGGCCTGGCTAGCTAGTCTTTGCATTGCTCCGATCCGTGACTCATCATGCTGCATGACGCTACTCGATATAGCAAGCATATATGCCTTGCTCTCGCTGCAAGTAGGGCACTGCAAGACTTTTTCCGTACTACACTGATATATGCAGGCGAGAGGCAAAAGTGTATGCGAGCATGCCACAGATGGAGGGAATTAATAATGAAATAATAGACAAATCTCCTGCATTCGTATATTCTAGAAAGAAAAACACACATGAACAGTCATCACAGGTAGTACGATTTAATTTGTATCCAACATGATGAGATGCACTTTCACTTGCCAATATCATTCGATAGCAGTTTGGCAAGCTCATTGTCAAAGACCAGTAGGAAGCAGCCCAGCTCGCTCATCGTCGTCTATGCGTTCCCTTATCACTGTTTCTGATTTATCGAGCGTTGAGTATTGTCACACTGATTATTTGGTTGTTTGTCGCCAGTCGTCAACTAAGAACATAAATGTTTGTTTCTATTTACATCCTATTATATGTTTTCATTCTTTACACGCTCCTTCTCACCTCTCAAATCGGTGCTTTCATTAGCCCCGGTTTGGCACAGCTTCTCAACCACCTTCACAAGTTGATGCTGCAATTTGGCTTAGAGGTAAAGCTATTCTTTGTTTACCTAATACTGCCTCCCGACACAGGAAAAAAGGTAGCATTATTCTGGTCCCTAAAGGCATCTTTGACAATTAATTTCTATATATGTCAAAAGTCAAATTAAATTAAAGCATTATGAAACTATTTTTCATGGTAGATCGATGCATTCTGTTCTCATGAAAAAGCATGTTTTGTAAGACATGGTTCCTATAAAAGGATAAAACACGACATTGCCGGGGAAGTAATGGGAAGATACCTGCATTTACATTGTTTTTGGCATGCCAAGGCTTGTGTGTGGTAGTCTAGTAGATGCATGGTTTATTTGATATATATCCTAATGATGGCACTTTACTCTGTAGATTTAACTGGATGGTATAATATTTGGGCTGTAAAAAGTTGCTCTATTTCTAAGTTATTGTTTGCCTGTTTGAAATATATGGCAGTGGTGAGTCGTTGGATGGCACTAAAGCATATCAACCTTGGTAATTTAGATAACAGTTAGGAAATAATATGGTAGTGAACAGAGAATTGAAGGAGTCATTGGTCTGGGTGTTCTTTTTTTTAGTGTTAGCTGGATTTTTCTGTGACTTTACAACAGAAATTATGCTCTTGTGTGCTATCTTCTCGCTTAGTAAAAAACTATATTGCTGCAACTAGTTTCTAGGCTGAATTATTTTCTAGTTGTTGATGTCAATACTTTGGCACACCTTAAAAGTGTTCAGGAATTTGACTATTTACTCTCTCTTTTTTTTTATCATTCAATCATCAATTAATTTTATTAAGTTGATACTTCCTTGTGTCAGGTCCGAACTGTATGCTCTTCAGATTGCATATGTGATGATCAGCCAGCAGACTAGGAAACCGAGGAACTCTTGTTGAATCACCTTGAAGAAGTAGAAATCTTTGGATGGAGAGGATCTGAACATGAAGTTGCTTTTATGAAATGACCTTTCAATTTGGGGACAAGGCTTAAAGAGATGACAGTAAATTTCTATTTTACAACCTCTGAAATCAAGGTAAAGGAGTTGTACCAAGTATTTCAGAGTTTCTCTAGGTCAAGAGTATGCACGAAATTTTACCTATATCAGAAGCATGGGAAGGTGTTATATGCACCAGAGTTCTAGCACACCAGGTTGTCACTGTAGGCACTTCTTTATGGTTTATGTTTTCTTGTTATGAACCGTACTGTATGAGAGCATCGAAATGCTAGAAGATCTTAAAGGAAAATGCTGAATTAACGAAACGTTTAATCCAACTAATTAAACTCAAATATGTGCATCATTAAAAGGCTCTCTAATAACCGAATCAAAGCTTTGGATAGGTAGGACGATCTTAAAAGGATAAGCTTTGGGTAACTGGTTTTTTATAGCATTGGATGCTAAATAAGGTTATCGTTTCTCTTCTAGCAAGCCTCTGAAAGTGTTCTGAAAGGCAAAGGTAGCTACAGCTGTGTTTTATTCTTTGCGTCACGGTAGGTTCTCACGGTACGTGGTGTCTTCAGTATGTGTGCACTGATCATATCTGAAACAAAAGTGTACGTGGATATATATTTAGTACTTCCTCCGTTCCAAATTACAAGACGTTTTGGCTTTGCTAGATTCATAGTTTTCGCTATGCACCTAGATTTCTGTTATGTCTCTATGCACCTAGATATCTGTTATGTCTAGATACATAGTAAAATCTATGAATCTAAAAATGCTAAAACGTCTTATAATTTGAGATGGAGGAAGTAATTCTTTTTGCGTCCTCCACTCCTCCGTGAATGAATGAATGCTTCTTTGCGTGCTGTCTGAATAATCCCCTGGATGCCTCCAAGTGAACCAGCCAGAGACCGGGAAATATATATACAGATATATACATATAAAATGCCATGCATCGGCCATCAAGTTAAAGACCATCCTAACCAGGCATCAGCTTCCGATCCACCATTGCATGCTAAGCGTGCATTTCTTTCAGATTCGCTACGGAAAAAAAAATAGGGAATGATGGAAGAGGTTGGAAGGCCGGAAGAGCTGATGATCAATCGCACCACAAGGCTTTGGAAGCACACAGGCAGCATTGCAAGCGCTCTTGGGTATCTGGCGGTTTTCTGGTCCACCGTCGTGCTCCTCGGTGGCTTCGTCGATGATCTGCTGCTCAAGGAGTTCTGGGTTCTCACTGCACTCAGCTTCATCATGTCATTCAAGTAAGCAATAATTTTCTCATCTCTGTTAATTTTGTCTCCCTTTGTATTAGTCCTATTGCAATTATAATTTTGTTTTTCATTATCGGAAAATTAAATAGGAATAATTATAATGTGTCGGTGCCTGTCGGCAGCTGCTGGGGGTGGGCCGCGGCGGCGGCGCGTGGGCGTTATAAATGATCTATGTGTTTTCCTGAACAAAATGAGCTATTTTTTGTCTAAATTTTTTTCGAATTTTTTTCTATCACCGTTAGAATTATGATATATCTGATATTCTCATTTATCAGTGACCACCGAGATTTAAAAAATGTCGGTAGAGTAAACCTTGGTCCGGTTTCAATTGTCTTCTGATTCTTGGCAAGTATAGGCCGAATCATATCCATTTCCAGAACATCCTCCATCCATTAAACGTGCCATTCTGTTGTAGATTATCCTTCTAGTGGATGTGTGACCATAAAAATCCATTCCCAAATAATAGGAGCCCCAATTTTAGTGTACGATATGTATATGTGCGTACTATTCACATGTTCCCCATGTCCGATCTACGTCGTCTTTTCACGATCATATGTTCCACGCAATTTTGTATTGCATGGCTTCACAAAGTGAACTGGAATGAACCGGCTCTAGTCTAGATACTGTCTTCCAATTAGTCATGGAGTGGCTACCGCTAGCTCAGTCCTAAAATTATTTGACACAATATCCTCAATTTTATTTGTCATATCTATAGACAATCTTATCCCCTGCTGACCTAACATATTACACAGGATGATTGAAATTGGTATCTACGAGCTTGGTAGAAATTATTACATGGAAGAATTTTATATTATCACTGATATTCTCCGCCGACGGAAATGGACTGAGGAGCGCAAGTATACTGTTATCCTTATTGTGCTGCAAGTGGTGCTTGTAGTGAAGTTAGTTTTCTTTAATCTTCTACTTTTGGTCTTTCTTGTTTCCCCAGTTGTGAACCTGGGGGTTTCAGTGTGGCGTCTTGTAAGACGAGATTATGGTGATGCGGGTGGAAATATCCTCAATAGAGCAAAACTGATGGCCGCACTGGACATCTTCTATGCTCTAATTCTGTTGCAGAGTTTATTTGCCTTCTACTTTTTAGTTATGGACTGCTATCTTAGTTATAGCATGAGATCGATGAACAAACGCACTGGGTTATTTGAAGAATGGGGTTCAAAAGTAATTGTTATGTATCAACGTGAAACAGAAAGGAAATTAAAAGAGAGCAGGGAGCTGCCAGGCAAGTGGAACTTGATTGCATACGGTGTTGAGTTGCTCCAGTCTGCATCTGAGGATGACCGTCTATGGGGAGCAAGGGTGTTATGGTGGGCCGGACATATCAGAGGAGGAACAGGCCCACCGGTGGCTGATCACGCGCACGGCGTCGCCGTAGGCAGCTGAGCGTTGCTCCTCAATTATAGGATCCTCAGGATCTATTAGATTATCTAGTTTGTTAGATCAATTGTTTGTTTCCTAGTTTGTTGGGATTGTGCCTATATGGACTAAACATTTGCTTAATGAGAAGGTAAGCCTGGGATTGAGACTTACGTCTCCCTTGGGCACCCAGCCGAGCACTGCTTGCCGTCATCCTGTTTTCGCCCTAGCTTCTCTGCTTTGCGCTGCCACGGCGCCAACCCGCCGCAACCGGAGCAGCAAGCCCCGGCAACTCGTCTCTCCTCCCTATTTCCTCCGCAGCAAGGCTCACCGCCGTAACAAGCTGGTATCGGAGACCATGTCTTCCTCGGCTTCCGTCGCGCCAACCACCGTCATCCCCGCCACCACTGTCGACGCTTCGGCTCGCCGTCGGCCCCCGCCTCTACTAGCGCCATCGTCCCAACGACCCCGCAGCTGCAGCTTCCTCCGACATCGGCCGCCGAGGCGTTCAACGCCCTCACAGCGGCGATATACCACCTCCAAAACCAACTTGGCGACGTGTCGCTGCGTTTGACGGTGCTGGAGCGCCGCTCACCATCACCATCCTCGCCGTACCCCAACGGACTGCCGGGCTACGGCGGCATTCCGGCGTTGCCGTCCTTCGAACCGGCCACGTCGGCGCTGTTCGTGGTGCCACCGTTCCAGGTGGTGTCGACGGCACCGGCCAGCACTCCGAGGACCTCCGTTCTCGCCGCGACGCTGCTGCAGCCGGTGCCCACGGTCCCCAGTGGTCCGTCCGAGATGGTCTCCTGCTCCGTGATGGCCGCGTCTTCGTTCCGGTCATGTCGCCCCTACTGCCAGAAGTGCTCCAGCTCGCACACACGGTGGGGCACGAGGGGGTCCAGAAGACATTGCAGCGCCTGCGGACTGAGTTCTTCGTCGAGCATGATCGCCGTGTTGTACGCGACTATGTCCGCGCGTGCGCCACTTGCCAAAGGAACAAGACGGAGGCTCTTCATCCCGCGGGTCTCCTCCAGCCGCTGCCCGTGCCGTCGCGGGTCTGGGCTGACATCTCCATGGATTTTGTGGAGGCGCTCCCAAAGGTACATGGTAAAAGCGTGATTCTAACCGTGGTGGACAGGTTCTCCAAGTACGCTCACTTCATACCTTTGGGCCACCCGTACACGGCGTCATCCGTCGTGCGGGCGTTCTTCAACGACATTGTTCGTCTACACGGCTTTCTCGAGTCTATCGTCAGCGACCGTGATCCGGTTTTCACCAGGCATGTTTGGCGAGATCTCTTCAAGATGGCGGGGGTGCAGATCCGCATGAGCACAGCATTCCACCCCCAAACCGATGGGCAGTCTGAGGCGGTGAACAAAGTCATCGCCATGTATCTACGCTGCACCACCGGCGATCGCCCTCGGGACTGGCTGGATTGGCTCCCATGGGCGGAGTACTGCTACAACACGTCGTTCCACTCCGCGCTCCGTACATCACCGTTCACCGTCGTCTACGGCCGCCCTCCGCCGGTGCTGCTGCCTTATCAGCAAGGCAGCGCACGTACCGACGCCGTCGACGCCCTCCTCGCCGATCGTGACGCTTTCCTCGATGAGGTGCGCGCCCATCTTCTCCAGGCACAGGAATACGCCCGCAAGCACTACGACGTTCATCATCGTGCTATGGAGTTCGCCGTCGGCGACTGGGTGTGGCTACGCTTGCTGCACCGTCCCACCCAGTCTCTGGTGCCAAGCGCGCGTGGGAAGCTCGGTCCCAGATATGCTGGACCGTACCAAGTCACCGAGCGCATTGGGCCGGTGGCGTACCGCCTTCAGCTGCCGGAGGGCGCCCGGGTGCACGACGTGTTTCACGTCGGAGTGCTCAAGCCGTTCCACGGTCAGCCACCTTCATCGATGCCACCTCTACCACCGCTTCGTCATGGCCGCCCTCTGCAGCAGCCGGAACGTGCCCTGCGTGCTAGCCTTCGCCGTGGCATCTGGCACGTTCTGATTCAGTGGGCTAACATGCCAGCTTCCGAGGCTACGTGGGAGCCCGTCGACACAATCCGCGAGACCTTTCCCTCCTTCCAGCTCGAGGACGAGCTGTTTCGCCAGGGGGGAGAGATGTTATGGTGGGCCGGACATATCAGAGGAGGAACAGGCCCACCGGTGGCTGATCACGCGCACGGCGTCGCCGTAGGCAGCTGAGCGCTGCTCCTCAATTATAGGATCCTCAGGATCTATTAGATTATCTAGTTTGTTAGATCAATGGTTTGTTTTATAGTTTGTTGGGATTGTGCCTATATGGCCTAAACATTTGCTTAATGAGAAGGTAAGTCTGGGATTGAGACTTACGTCTCCCTTGGGCACCCAGCCGAGCACTGCTTGCCGTCATCCTGTTTTCGCCCTAGCTTCTCTGCTTTGCGCCGCCACGGCGCCAACCCGCCGCAACCGGAGCAGCAAGCCCCGGCAACTCGTCTCTCCTCCCTGTTTCCTCCGCAGCAAGGCTCACCGCCGTAACAAAGGGTATTAGACAGCTTGTGCTTGTTTGATAAGGAGCTACTATCTGTAAGGGAGGAGCTACTATCTTCCAGGCTCTCTATTAAGAATCTGATCGGCATGATTGGTCTGAGAGGCACAGATAAGATCGAGAACAAAGAGCGTCCCACGAGGATTGTTGCTCATCTTGCCAGTGACCTCCATATAACACACTTCCCAGGTACACTACAATGCATTTATTCCCTACTTGAATGTTGTAAGCAATATGGTGAGCCACTAGTTATTCGTCCGTTGGAGAATCCTGAACAGGGACTTCCTCATCCTGGTACAAAGGATCAGCATGGGTCACTGGAAACTCCCGAGCATCAAGATGATTTCCACATAGTGCCGATGCCAGACAAAACTGACCATAGAGATGAACAAGGCATCAGTTCATTACGTACCTGGTCAGTCAAGAAAGCAACAACAATGTTAGGTAAATCGATCAAGAAAAGCGATGAGATGATGGGAACTCCTAACCCTTACAGCCACCCCTATAAAACTATAGGAACCAAAGAGCTTATTGCACATGGCCTGATGATTCTTGAGGGGCTCACACAAGACCAAGTAAACTGTACAGAGATAATCAAACACCAATTGCTACTCTCTGAGATCACATCACCACTGAGAAGGCATGACTTTCTCAGCAATGTGCGGGACTGCAGAATGGTTGAAATTCTGAGCAGATCACTCACTGTGGTGAGCAGGCTGCTTGGCAGTCTTGGAGACGGTGCCACAAGTCTGCGCCAGGAGTTGGTGAATAACACGGAAGCTGTCAGCAATGTGATGACTATTTTGGAAACTGACAGCAAAGGCGCCCAAAAACTGGATGATAAAGCCATTGAGATCCTGACAGAGTTAGCCTTTGATGGTTCTTTCCAAAAACTAGATTTCAACAAGCTTTTCGATGCTCTGCTATGCATCTTCCTTGATGAAGAGGCCAGCAATACTATAGCAGAACAAGCAGACAAAGATAAAGCCACCAAACTGAGGGTAAAAGCAGGGGAAGCACTGGCCACATTGCTTCATGTTTGCTCTATAAGATATGCTAATGTTGCTGATATACTTCCCGAGCAAGAGGCAATCAACCTATTGACCAAGGTAAATCATTACCTCTGCCTTCTCGTTGATTTTGATCTTATTACCAGCTTCTCACTTGTCAGCTAATTTCTCTTACTTCTATAACATAGAGATATATTTCTCCGCACGAACATTTACTAAGTATATGGAAAAGTCCAAATCACACCCCCTAAGTTTGGCCAATGTCCGACGCTTAACTAACATTTGGTTTGATTTACTCCCTCAAACTATTTCAACCATTCCATTTTCTCCAGGTGTAAACTTCGGGGTAGTAATTTGGACCTTTTCATAAGTATATAGTTTGTCAACATTAGTATCCCTTCTGATCCAAATTATGTCATTTTAGTAGGATAGTTTTGCAATAGTCTTTTTTTCTCTATATAGGCAATTTGTCATAAATATCCATCTCTACTATAAGGGATCAATCCAAATTATACTCGGTCCACCCATGAATTTGTCCCCCACAGAGATAGACTTTCCTACGTTTACCCCACTTCGTGCACCCAGAAAATCACGTCCTATAGAAATAAATGGCTGAGATATATTCTCACCAAGTTTCACTATCATCCGATGGCCTCAGTTGTTTTGGTGGTGAAGCCCGGCTTCAACGCACCCCGCACCTAGGCAGCGCTTCTCACACGCGCCCACGCGATGGTCCACCTGGAAACTTGCCGCGCGTGATCAGCGCGAGATACCGCGATCGCCGCAGGTACCGTGAGAAAGGAAGCACGCGATCAGCGCGAGAGTGACATTGTGATCACCGTGGGCACCGTGAGAAAGGAAGGAATTGCCGCGGCCATCCCATAGCTCGAGCCTCGGCACGCGGAAGCCTTCGAGCGTCGCGTACCCGCCGCTGCCATCCTCAACGACATCCGTCACGGCGACGGCATGCGGCAGCACGAAGTGGCCTGGTGGGTGTGGGTCCATCGCAAGAATTGCCTCCCTCTCAACCACGATCGCCGCGCGTCAAGGGGAAGTCGGCCGCCGCCATCTCCTGGAAGAATGTCGCGGCCACCGCCAGGAGCGGTGAGCTGTCCAAGGCGGTGGCTGGCGCCGAGCTCTCCATGGCTGCCGTCAGGGAGGCCGCGGCCGTGCACCACGAGGGATGGATGGTGCACTACGGCCGCCGGAAGATTGGCATGACCTTCTTCCACACACGCTACTTCGTGCTCTGAGCAGGCTGCTCGCCTACTATGTGGCAGAACCGCCTAATCTAATGTCCTCCCAAGAGTACTTGTCTTCCATTAGACACTAAGTACCCAAGAGAGAGCACTAAACTCTGCGATTCCGTCGAACACACCCAACGGGAGAACTCGAAAATCCACATTTTTACCTCAGGATCATAAATGAGAGATAAAGCTTACAACAACCTGTCATTTCTTACATCACTTTTAGTACAACATCAGAGTAATTCATTATTTGATTATAACAGCGGAATATAAAACGTTATCAGAGCTTTAGCGGAATGGAAAATCATTAAAGGTCAAGTTTAAACATTACCATGATGAACATTTATATACATGAAATGATAATAGGTTATAAGTTTTTCCTTTGAAAACATTTTTGGTGGGAGTTTAAATAGACACTATGTCCGCACGTAAAGGAAATCCTCGCTGAGCCCACCAGGAGGTTTCCACACCCAAGTGCTAGCTCCAAAAACATGTCGCCTGCAATAGGGTAGAACAAACCCTGAGTACTCAATTGTACTCCGCAAGACTTACCCGTCAGGAGGAAAGAAAAGACTCTAAGGATATGCAAGGCTATCTGGCTGGTGGGTTATTGCAATTGCATGAAGCATTACTAAAGGTGCATCCTTATATTCAATTTTTATTAGCAGTTATCAGTAGTTCATTAACCAACCATTCTAGGTAAGCACATGTTCTACTTTCAAACAAAGGTTGAGCCATTAGAACTATCTTTCCATCTTTCATCTTTCAGTTCTTACTACGGTGCCCGGATCAAGTCATATCGGACCGCTTACGCGGCAATTCACGAATCAATGTAGCCCAGCTAGGTACCCCGAAAAACACACGCCCCGCCCGTACCAAGGTACAAACGGGACCAACCCATTATCCTCCTGTCAAGAGAACCGAGTCCCCGTCCATACTGGGACTCTAAGCCCCCGCCCTCTCGCGGTGCTTAGACCTCCTAATACCCATATATAATTCACCTTCAGTTGGTCCGGATGGAGCCGGAACCCATGACAAGAGAATAACAAGTCTTTCTAGCCCCTATCCGCTAGTATATGCTCGGGATAAGAAGATCTGTGACCTGACAACCATCCAAATGCAACGACCGGTCCTTAATCGACACAGACGGGACAAATGCAACCAGAGCCTCGCTCGGATTGTCCAACCAAGTCCATATCAAATTCTAAGTACAGTCTCGCCCGGTCTCCAATTATTATCCATATATAATCCATGTGATAGTAACATGATAATAGTAACAATAATATATTTCCTATCTCTCACGAGTGACAGGCAATCACTCGACTTCTACCGGAGTCCTGTAGCATAGCAATCTATACGATCCTGACATACTAGTAAGATTCATGGGATCAGGATATATATATATATATATATATATATATATATATATATATATATATATATATATATATATATATATATATATATATATATATATATATATATATATATATGCAAGTGGGTTTCATTCAACTCCTTAAAACTTAATGCATAAGCATAGATAAAGTGCAGAATAATAGAGGTTATGCACCGGGGCTTGCCTGGGTAAAAATATAACCAAATGCTAGTATGCCATCTCCGGGGCACGATCACCATGGCATCATCTTTTGGGTCAACGCCAAGTCCTCTGGTTGATCCATCGATCCATCATCGTTCATATTATGATTTACGCGAATGCAACGCAGAGACATAAGTAAAAGACAGCAATCGCAACTCTCGTTGTACGACTACGTCTCGCAAGCTAACGACTAGCCACACACCAACTCACTAGACCATGTATCCACGTTGTCGATTCAAACGTTATTTCTCAACCAGTGTTTTAGTTATATAAACCCGAGATGTCGTATTATTCATTTTATCGATTTACTACATATTCAAACTAGGTTTGTTAATTATCCTAGCAACTAATTATTTTGGAGCTACCAAAATCACAGCGAACATATAATAATACTTGGAGCTTACTATAAAATTTTTAGGATTAATACTATCACTGATTATTCATAACAATTCTTATAAGTTCATGTTTGATAATATTAAACGCATCGAAGTAATTAGAGCAAGCCTAAAAATAGTATAAAACTACGTGAACCAATTACACCTTTATCTAGATCATGATTTCAGGAAACTAACAAAATTGGTTCCACCATTTTTGGACACCTACACAATTTTATATTACTGAACATTTGTTGATTTATCTGCAGGGACTTTTGTTTTTGGATGGAACTACATGGAAGCACCGTGATCATTCTTTCAGGTTTAGTTTATTGAGTATCCAACTAGAAGAAAGAAAAGCGTACTTCTTTAGGTACAGCAGACATCGTCATGTGTTATCTTTAATTTAATGATGAATGTTATTTAAAAAAATGACATGTTTAGATGCTTAGGAGAGGGCATTGTGGACGTTTCTCTCAGATTGTTTTATGCTCTTGTGTAGGGATTTTAGATGGATATGAAACGTGACATCATATACTAATTTGGTTCCTTTCTGGTTTGTTGGTCCCTGCCTGCTACCTTGCTCCATTTTTCCATGCCAGCTAGCTAAGGTTCAAAGCCCTAGAGATCTTACTGCTACCTCTGATGTTGTGCTTTTGCTTCTTTGGAGGTGCCTGTGTTTCATCCTTTGATTGTCTCTCCTAAGGGTTGCTTCTGTTGTGGTGTGGTTGAGTGATGATTAGCGAGCGATTGTTGATCCGCCGGTGCAACCTGCTAATTTGCTGTCATTTTGATAGACAACTAGACTACCATCATCGGCTTTTACCGGAATCTGTGGTCATGAATTTCAGGTGGGGATAGTTCATCCCTCCCGGTGACCTTTCAAAAAAAAACTATATTTCTATAATATATGTGATTGATTTGGCTGGTTTGTTTAAATGAGTGAATGCTAAGAGGTTGTCTTATGTGTTCTCTTTTTAACTGAAATCGCAAAGCTCCTGGATTTTCATTTGCTTCCTCTTATTTCTAGCAACCTTCTTTGCTTCAGCCAACATTAGGATTGTCGGTTCCCCCAGAATATCCAGGACTAAATCCTTCAGTGCATGTAGGTTCTTGTGTTGTTCTAATATTGTGTATTATAAAATATCTAGACATTTAGTCATGAAAAATAAATATGAATATTGAATTACGGGTGGTACCTCATCACGATGAATAGTTATAAAAAAAATATGGACTGGCGTGTTAAATTTAATCATTATTGTTATTCCTCTATTTTTATATGATTTTTTAACACACATCAACCGCGATCATAACTACGTCTACGTGCGACACGCACGTTTATGACTACTTCTTAAAGCATATTTGCTATGGACTCAACAATATGATAGCTCATCACAAATATCTTTTGGCATGAATCTTAATATATCTCACTATTTACTTCATTTTTATGAAATATATTGTCTTTTTATTTTTACCGTAGCGTTAGCACGGGCATGCTACTAGTCATCTTAAATAATAAGTAGTGCTTTCATTAGATAGATACATATACATAAGGATGAAAACGGTCGGAAACGGTCGAAAACGGACTTACGATATAGAAAAACGAAAACGGTCGGTTCGGGATATTTCTACATTTAGCAATTAAAGAGTACAAAAAATGGTTGAAAATGGTTGTGAAACCAATTGAAACTGATAATTTTTCATGTTAAAAAACGGTTCATAATATAGAAAACGAAAACGGTCAATTCGGAATATTTCTGTTCCGTTTTCATCCCTACATATACATACGAAATGACAAGAGGCCATCTTAATTTGTTCGAGTAATTAATGTATAGATAAAACGACATTCTTCTTCAACTAGAGATGAGTTGCGTCAACTGTATCATGTATGATACGTTTACAACATTGCTCATCCTTTGTGCTAAATTATGTTGTTCCAGGTGCTTGATCAAATAGTATCTAGTAAAATGGGAACTACTGCAGCTGAAGCCAAAGGGGATTCTACAAGCAATGAAAAGCAATCCGAGGAAGAAAAATGTTTGGCAGCCATGTTATCCCTGGCCGTAGTGATATGCGATGAAAATGTGATCAATAAAGAAGATTCTGTTGATGCCAGCCCTAAAGATGCATCGCTGGTGAAGAAGCTCACGGAGATACTTGAATCAAACAAGCGCAGATCGGCTGAGTGTTTGATGATAGTGAAGCTCATCTGCCAGGTGGTCATAGCCATGACTAAAGTAAAGCACAGCTGTATCGAACAGTTCAATGAACATAATTTCACAGAAGCACTTGCCGAGGTGTTGGAAACCATGTCGGAGGTTGATGACTGCATGCTCTTTGCTAGGAATGACCGTGAGGTGATAAAGCCTGCGAGATCTCTCTCTTGTCTTGTGAAGGAAGCACAGCAACTCCTGCAGACAGCATAAAAACAGGGCAACTGCCTAACTGGTGTCTCTGAATGATCAAGGAGACATGCATCGTTAAGTATACTATCGGTGCCAAGGACAAGGAGGTTACCTCTGAATATGGACCGAATCGTCTTCGTGGCTATTTGTGTTTTATGTGAGAAAATAAAAACTTGTGTTTTGTATTCTTGTTTCAGAACTAAGGATTTGCAATTCATGTTGACAATCTGTTCTTGTTTGAGAACTAGTAAGGATTTGCAATTCATGTTGACAACCTTATTAGTGTCCCCTGTGATCCAAGTGATGTATATCCGTAACATGACCTGTAGTTGAAGAGCTTTGGAATTCGTGAATCGATCGACATGAATTCTGTTAGGGCCGGGCAAGAAATCGATGAACTCTGCACAACTACTACACTGGTTAAGTATTTCGTCGAACACCTCGCTCTCCATACCCTGGTGGCGGACTTGGGCGCTGCTACACCACGCCTGGCACCACCAGCAGCGATCCGATCAGATCAGGTGCCTCGGCAGGAACATACATAGCCCATCCATGGATCCGATCAGATCCGCGTGTGCAGCTGCGGCGCCCCGCCAACAACGTCGAAGCCAGGAGAAGGCGAGGGAGGCCCCGAACTCGTTTCGTCTCGTCGGCAGGGTCAAATCGATGGGCCGGCAGGGTCCGTGGGCCGCCTTCGTCTGTGACTGTGAGACTGTGACCTAGATCCCCCAATCCCGTCCACACACTCGATGGAGCTGGGCGGCGGCGGCGAGAGCGAGAGCGCCGCCAAGCGCGCGAGGCTCTCCTCAGGCGAGGAGGACCGGCTCAGTGCGCTCCCCAACGACGTGCTCGTCCTCATCCTCCTCAAGCTCACCACCCGCGCCGCGGCGCAGACCAGCGTCCTCTCCCGCTCCTGGCGCCGCGTCTGGGCGCTCCTCCCGGCGCTCAGCTTCGACGGAGCCGCCGAGCCGGGCCGGCTGCGCGACGCGCTCGACGGCCACGAGGTGCCCGTCCGCAGCCTCCACGTCGGGGCCCACGGCGCCGCCGCCGAGTCCCTAGGGGTCTGGCTCCCCGCCGCCGCGCGCCGCGTCTCCGGCGACCTCGCCCTTTACAGCTACGTTCACGTCTCGGAGGAGGAGGAGGACGGCAATGCCCCCCCCCCCTCAAGGAGGCGTCCTTGAGCTCCCCTGCTTCGACAAGGCCACCTCCGTCGCGCTCTTCCTGAGCTTCCACGGCTTCGCCGTGCCTCGCGCCGGCGTCTTCACCCGGCTCGCCAAGCTCCACCTGCACCGCGTCTGGTTCCAGGGATTAGGCGAGCTAGGCGACGCCGTGTCGTCGCCGCGGTGCCCCTGTCTGCAGAGGCTCACCGTCGACGACGCCCGGGGGCTGGCCGATCTCGCCATACGTTCGGAGACCCTGCTGGAGGTGGAGCTCAGGAACCTGCGCACCTTGTCTCGTCTCACCGTGGTGGCGCCGGCGCTCAAGGAGCTAACTGTGGTGCTGTGTTTTGTCAAGAATCCACCGGTCGCCAACATCTCGGCCCCTCTGTTGACGAATCTTGACTGGGGTCATGAATATGATCCCAGCTCTGTCCACCTTGGCAGGATGGAACATCTCCGGTCGCTGGGCACTGACTATTATCTTGTTTATGGAAACTATGCCTTCATACACAATCACTTTTGGTTAAGTCTCTTGCAGCGCTTTGAGGGCATCCAGACTCTTTCCCTAACGCTCATGTATCTGCGGGTGAGTTCTCACTTCTCTTGTTGCATTATCTAGAATTATGCCATCTTTGTACCATACCATGCTAGTCTGTGCATCTAAGGTTCCTATGTGACATGCTGACTAAGAATGGTCCTAGGCTGGCTACCACAGAATTAAAGTTTGCTCAATACCCCTTTTTTGTAAGCAAAAACTTGCACAATATCCTTAGGCTTGAGTGGACATATAAAAGCAAGCAAATAAAGTACTTCAGGCATATTTCTTATGAGTCTTTGTCTAGGATAAATTGATAAAATAAGTTGGCCTGTACATTGAACCAAATGGCCTACTTAAAAGGATGTTTCATTTCCAATATTTGACCTTTTATCAAACTATCTAGATGATGGTTATATCAGCAAACCACCATAGAAAGAAATCATCGCATGTTTTGGTTTGCTCAGGTCTCTCCAACATTGCTGAGCAAACTCATTAATCACTATTTTCCAATGTATCTTCAAGAAACATGAAATCCAAAGTATTTTTTAGAGTACAAGTAGTACAGTCTCTTAAGCTGCTCGCAGTGGAAACCGAGAATGAACTTTTTAGCTTAATAGCACCTATTTTGTGTGTGCTCACAACAATGGTCAGCTAGCAACAATACTGAGATAGCTTTATGTTTCGTTCTCTTTCTAACTGTCACATATGACCTCCTTTGTTTTACTTCCCATGGACACACAGGATATAGAGAACTATCAATACATGATGGAAGACTTGACAGTGCTCCCTGACATTAAGTTTTTGCGCCTGAAGGTAGTTGCAAGTGGGCATGCCTTTGAGGCCAGCGCATTCCATGTTCTCAGATTGTGTACTGGTATAAGAAGGTTGATGCTGCAATTTGGCTTAGAGGTAAAGCTATTCTTTGTTTACCTAATACTCCCTCCAGACCCATAAAAAAAGTAGCATTCTGGTGATCTGGTCCCTAAAGGCATCTTTGACAATTAATTTCTATTAAAGTATATATGTCAAAAGCCAAATTAAATTAAAGCATTATGGAACTATTTTTCATGGTAGATCGATGCATGCTGTTCTTATGAAAATGTATGTTTTGTATTTTTTTAGACATGGTCCCTAAAAGAATAAAACACTACTTGTTTTCTTACTGGAGTAAGTATTTAAGTTGCTGGGAAAGTAATGGGAAGATACCTGCATTCGCATTGTTTTTGGCATGCCAAGGCTTGTGTGTGGCAGATGTATGGTTTATTTGATATCCTAATGATGGCACTTTACTCTGTACATTTAACTGGATGGTATACTATTTGGGCTGTAAAAACTTTCTAAGTTATTGTTTGCCTGTTCAAAATATATGGCAGTGGTGAGTCATTGGATGGCACTAAAGCATATCAACCTTGGTAATATAGATAATAATTAGGTAATAATATGATAGTGAACAGAGAATTGAAGGAGCCATTGGTCTGGGTGTTCTTTTTTTTTAGTGTTAGCTGGAATTTTCTATGATTTTACAACAGAAACTATGCTATTGTGTGCTACCTTCTCGCTTAATAAAAAACTATATTGCTGCAACTAGTTTCTAGGCTGAATTATGTTTTAGTTGTTGGCGCTCCTCAAAAGTGTTCAGGAATCTGACTATCTACTCTCTCCTTTTTGTCATTCAATCATCAATTAATTTTATTAAGTTGATACTTCCTTGTGTCAGGTCCAAACAGTTGTATGCTCATCAGATTGCATATGTGATGATCAGCCAGCAGACTGGGAAACCGAGGAACTCTTGTTGAATAATCTTGAAGAATTAGAAATCACTGGATGGAGAGGATCTGAACATGAAGTTGCTTTTATGAAACGACTTTTCAATTGGGGGACAAGGCTTAAAGAGATGACAGTAAATTTCTATTTTACAACCTCTAAAATCAAGGCAAAGGAGTTGTACCAAGTATTTCAGAGTTTCTCTAGGCCAGGAATATGCACGAAATATTACCTATATCAGAAGAAGCATGGGAAGGTGTTATATGCACCTGACTACTAGCACACCAGGTTGTCACTTTAGGCACTTCTTTATGGTTTATGTTTTCTTGTTATGAACCGTATTGTATGAGATCTTAAAGGAAAATGATCCATTATATTTTCTATTTTGTTTTTGAAAGTTGAAGCCTTGCTTTTTTTCACAAGTTGGAAGTACATATACAGCGATTCTATCACCCTGCTTGCTAGCCGCTGCTATTTTACCTCCATAAACAAGCTCATAGTATTTAGAAAACGGATATCTCCCATAACTGTAAAAAAACTAGAGGTGAAACGCCATGGACATTTGTGAAAATGGTAGAAGACCCAAATTTGGCATGTCTTGTACGCAGATAAAATATTTGTTATAACTGTGAAAGTGCAAAATTTGACATGTGTTGTACTCAGATGAGCCAAAGCGCGGACCTTTGATGTTTTGGCCAAAAATGAATAATCAGTGGTACAGAAAAAATGTGATTACATGGGTGTGGCAAAAGCAGCCCTGTAGGCCTTATCAGCTCATCCTTCCCTGCCAGGCCGACGCCGTGGGCCGTGGGCCGTGGCCCGCCACGATTTCTTCTTCCCCTGCCCTTCGCCGCCAGCCAGGACCGCGACTCTGCTCTGCTCCCGGGATCCCGTCTCGATGGAGCTGGGTGGCGGCGGCGACGAGAGCGCCGCCAAGCGCGCGAGGCTCTCCTCCGCCGCCTCCGCAGGAGAGGACCGGCTCAGCGCGCTCCCCAACGACGTCCTCGTCTCCATCCTCCTCCACCTCAGCACCCGCACCGCCGCGCGGACCAGCGTCCTCTCCCGCCACTGGCGCCGCATCTGGGCCCTCCTCCCGACGCTCCGCTTCTGTAAGGCCCCCGACCCCCACCGGCTGCGCGATGCCCTCGACGCCCGTGAGGCGCCCGTACGCGACCTCTACGTCAAGGCCGACGGCGCCACCTCCGAATCTATGGGGGTCTGGCTCCCCGCCGCCGCGCGCCGCATCACCGGTGACCTAACCCTTCTCAACTATCCTCTACGACATGCTGCTGAGAAGGAGGAGGAAGCCGCGAAGAGAGGCGCTTTTGAGTTCCCCTGCTTTGAGAAGGCCACCTCGATCCATCTCTTGTTGCGTTTTCACGGCCTCGCCGTGCCTCCCGCCGGCGTCTTCACCCGGCTCACAACGATCCACCTCAAGAACGTCTGGTTCCATGGTCCAGGCGATCTAGGCGACGCCGTTTCCTCGCCGCGGTGCCCGTGCTTGCAGTGGCTCGACGTGGACAGCGCCCGTGGGCTAGGTGGTCTCTCCATACATTCGGAGTCTATGCTGCAGTTGGAGCTCAAGGACCTGCACGGCTTGTCTCAGCTCACCATTGTGGCGTCGGCGCTCAGGGAGCTAACTGTGGCATTTTGTTTTGCCAAGAGTGGACCTGTCGCCAGCATCTCGGCCCCTCTCCTAGCAAAGCTTCTGTGGAATGATGTATATGATCCGAGCTCTGTCGACCTTGGCAAGATGGAACATCTCCGATTGCTGGGCACGTACTCTTGTTTTGTTTATGAATACAAGCACTTCATGAGGAATCAGTCTTGTGTAAGTCTCTTGCAGCGCTTTGAGGGCATCGAAACTCTTCTTCTAACGCTGGCCTATCCGCGGGTGAGTTCTCACTTCTCTTATCTGTATCTAATTATGCCATTGCCCTTGTTGTACTTGTACCATGGTAGTCTATCCATCCAGGTTCTTATTGACGTTGTGATATAATGGCTAGTCATAGTTAACATAAAAAGCTTGCACAATATCCTAACTGATAAGGCTTGAGTAGACATATAAATGCAAGAAATAATGTACTTCAGTCATATTAAACACATGAGTCTTTGTTTAGGATAAAAAAAAAAGTTGATATGAATTGTACACTGAACCAAATGGCCTAATTAAAATAATGTTTTATTACCACTGTTTTGACTTTTTTTGTTGATTTTGTCTTGATGATGATGATATCAGCAAACAACCATAGGGAAAAATCTTCTCATTCATGTTTTGGTTTCTTCATGTCCCTCCAACGTTGTTGAGCACACTCAATCTATAACTGTTGTTTAATATATCTTGAAGAAACATGAGATCCAAAATATTTTCTAGAAAATGCAATACAGTCCTTTAAGTAGCTCTCTATGGCCGGGCTTAATGTATTTGTTAGCTTTATTATAGCGACCGTTTCGTGCTGGCTCACAACAATGGCCAGCTATCAACAATCACTTAAATAACTTTTAAGTTTCATTCTCTTTCTAACTGTCACATATGACCCCCTTGGTTTACTTCCTACGAACACACACAGGATACAGGGTATTATTATTGTAAATACATGAGGGAGGAGGAGGAGGACATGGCAGTGTTCCCTAGCATTATTACATGGTTTAGCCTGATGGCAGATGCAAATGGACATGCCTTTGGAAGCAGCGCATTATTCCATGTTCTCAGATTGTGTACTGGTATAAGAAGGTTGATGCTGCAATTTGTTACTAGTGACTCAGAGGTAAAGTGATTCTTGGTTTACCTAATACTCCCTCCAGACACTGAAAAAATGTAGTATTTTGGTCCCAAAAAGGCATCTTTGAAAATTATTTTTTATTAAAATATATGTCGAAAACCATATTAAATCGAAGAATTATGAAACTATTTTTCAAGAAGGTAGACCGACCATGCTGTTTTTGTGAAAAAGCATGCGTTTGTATTTAGTTAGACATGGTACCAAAAAGGATAAAACACAACTTGTTTTCTTATCAGAGTTAGTATATTTAAGTTGTCAGGGAAGTAATGTGAAGAAAACTGCATTTGCATTTTTTTTAGCATGCCAAGGCTTATGTGTGGAGTGCGATAGATATATGGTTTATTTGATATTCTAATTATGTTACTGTAGTCTATAGATTTTACTGAATATTTTGGTGCAATCCATGAAAACCCCATTAAAACCATACTTAGGAGTTTCCAAAAAAATTTGAAACTATGCACACCAATAGTGCATCTATAGATATGCAACAACAACAACAACAACATAACCTTTTGTCCCAAGCAAGTTGGGGTAGGCTAGAGATATGCATTGTCACAAAATTTTAGATTTAAACTCATTTTGTAAAAATTCTTATGAAAATAACAAATTCCATTTGCATATGCACTAGAGGACAGAATTCCAGGAATTATGTCCTTTAGTGCATATGCAAGTGAAATTTGTTATTTTCATATGAATTTTTACAAAACGAGTTTGAATCTCAAATTTTGTGACAATGCACATCTATATATGCACTATTTGGGCATAGTTTTAATTTTTTTGAAAACTCCTAACTATGCTCTGCAAAGGGTTTTCACGATTGCACCGAAGATGTGGTTTGCACTGAATATTTTGCCCCTGTTTGAAATATATGGCAGTGATCAGTCGTTGGATGGCACTAGGCAGATCGACCTTGGTAATATAGATAAGAGTTAGAAATAGCATTGCTGTGGACAGGAAGTTGGAGTCATTGGTCTGGGTAGGTTATGTACTTCCATTCAGAACCCATGCACTAAGCTTGATTCAAAATCTCCTTAAATTTATGTGATTAGTAGCATGTTAGTATTACCTAGAATTTTCGTTGATTTTATAACAGAAATTATGCTCTTGTTTGTTATCTTCTCTCCAAATAGAAAATTATATTGCTCCACAATTGGTTTTTAGTCTGAATTATTTTTGTAATTGTTGCTGTCAGCACATTGACACACCTCAAAAGTATGCAGGAATCTGGCAATCTGCTTATTCTCTCGTTTTTGCCATTCAATCGACAATTAATATTATTATAAGTTTATACTTGTGTCCAGGTCCAAACTGTATGCTCATGGGATTGCACGTGTGATCAGCCAGCAGATTGGGAAACCAAGGAACTCTTGTTGAATCACCTTGAAGAAGTTGAAATCGATGGATTGAGAGGATCTAAACATGAATTTGCTTTTGTCAAACGAGTTATCAATTGGGTGACGAAGCTTAAAGAAATGGCAGTAACTTTCCATTTCTCAACTTCTGACATCAAGGCCAAGAAGCTGTACAAAGTATTTCAGATTTTCTCTAGGCCGGGATTATGCATGAAATTTTACATATATCATAACTCTAGTAAGGTGCTATATGCACCTGAGGACTAGCGCACCAGGCTCACTTTAGGCATTTTTTTGTTTATATGTTTCCTTGTTATGAACCATACTATATGAGAGCATCAAAATAACAACTAAGCTTAAAAGAATGTTAAGATTTTGTAGTTTATATTCACAAGCTGGAAGTGTATAAAATCTTAATAGAGGCACGCTAAAATTCAACGATTCTATGAGCCTGCTTGCTATGCAATTTTACCTCTGTAAACAGTCACATGGTATTTATTTAGAACATGGATAAATATCTCTCATAACTGTGAAGATGCAAAATTTGATATCTTGTCTACATTTACAAGCTAGTGGGCAACCTCTGACATTGGATCAAAATGAACTAGAAAAGCAAAGCCGCGCTGTCTAAAAGTTAGAATACCACTATTTGCGCATTTATGCACTAGGCGTGAGCACGTCACTAATGATCAATAATCTAAACATATAACACTGTTCTATATTTCTATATGACAACTGAGAAAGACTTAGCTCCAAGACATGAATAAAAAGATGCTTGTATAGAGCAGCAGTGTGTGAAGGTTCCAGAGATGAACATACAACATGTTAAAGAAGATTCAATCAAAGTTTTCTATTTCATTTTGATAACCCCAAAGATACCCCTTATCTTGGCCACCTCCCATTTATCAATACAATCTCCTTTTGGTGGAAATGATATGATTTGGAAGTTTGATTATTTAGGTTTGTGCTAGCAACATGTCCTTGATGAGCCTAGGTTGCTTGCGCCACAATCATTTTGATGCGCCATCGGAAGCTATGGAACCTGTAGCGAGAGAAAAGAAGAATTAGGAACAGAGTCCGAGTTGTCTCAAATGTTTGCCTGCTTCCTGTTGTCCCGTTGCTATACCAGCAGCTAGAAAATTTAGAAAACATGAGCACCAATCACAACTTGAACTGAATTGAAAATGTTGTAGGCACTCGCTTAGCATCTCATTGGACATTTGAGGTGAAACGGAGCAAACAGAGAAGAACATTACCAATTACAGCTGACAAATAATGAAGTATATACAATACTAATATGTGACCTTGTAAACTTACTATATGGTCTATGCTAGAATGAAAGTGGGTACTTTCTTTTGGTAAACCCAACCAATACGTTTGATGTAACAAACATCTAAAGCTGCCATACTCATCGTAAATACAAATGAATGTTTAAAATTTATACCGGGTAATAGCAAAGTCAAAGGAAAGTTCTTCTCTGTGTATTTATGATTGGCCTAAATAGTAATCATTCACATCAGCATTTTGAAATTTAGCTCCTTAATAAACCTATAAAATGAAATTGCAATGCCCAAGTGCAATTCCAATGTAAACTACGCATGTAACAAAAGAGGGTTAAACAGACTTTCTGTATTATTGTTATTCAACTATTGGAATTGAAGTAAATCTAAGATGGTCCAATGAATTTTAGCACCAGATAAGGTTTGGGTCACAGACAATATTTGTATATTCATCTATCAATATTTTTATATAAAAACTAAATAGCAAGTGTGTACAGTTGAAAAAATATATAATGAACACAAACCTTTTTGTTTCTTCCATTAATGTTTCTCGCATTTATTAGAATAAAAAACAAGCCAACTGAAATTGTGGCCCTGTTAAGTTCCCAAAAATTTTCCCAAAAATTTTCAGATTCCCTGTCACAACAATCTTTGGACACATGCACGAAGCATTAAATGTAGATAAAAAATAAAACTAATTACACAGTTTAGCTGTAAATCACGAGACGAATCTTTTAAGCCTAGTTAGTCTATGATTGGACACTAATTACCAAATAACAACGAAATGCTACAGTTGTGCTACATTTGTTTTTTGCAAAAAAAATTTGCAAACTAAACAGGCCCTGTAGAAAAATGACACTATCTGCACCAGGAGGCGCATCTTCTGGAAGTGAATTAGCTTCAGGTCAGGAACATATATGTCCTCTCCATATATTAACTGTACTATGCCACAGGACCAGCAACCTAGCATCAAGGATACTCAGGAGTCAGGATAGCATATCGTACAAGAGAAATAAATTCGATCTAGCATACACAATTCCTTGCAAGCTTCCGTTGAAACATTCTTAAGCCTTGTTTAATTTCTCCCTCTAAAATTTACTTCCTATCCCATCAGATGTTTGACACATACATAGAGTATTAAATATAGACTAAAAAAATTACTAATTGCACAGATTGCGACTATTTTGCGAAACGAATCTTTTAAGCCTAATTAGTCAATGATTCGACAATGTGGTGCTACAATAAACATGTTGCTAATGATAGATTAATTAGGCTTAATAAATTCGTCTCGCGGAGTACTGAACACTTCTGTAATTTGTTTTATTATTACTATTCAAACACTCCCATGTGACATCCCGATGTGACACCCCAAAACTTTACACTCTGGATTTAAACAAGCACTAAGTGTTGCCGGGAGAATATAGGTGGAATGAGTTGTAACATGCATAGCAATTATAGTGTAAAGTTATAAACTACTCCCATGGCAAGTCCAAAGAAACAGATCAACCTAAAATATCAATAAATTCAAAAATATAAAGATACTTGATACCGCAGAACTACAATATTAAAAAATTATACATATATCCCATGTCAAGTCTTATCATTTATATCTCACATCCTTTTCATCCAGCAATGCAAGTTGGTCACACGCTGAAGAATGTTTAAGAAGGCCTTGTTGTCACATGACTTTAGACCTATAGATGAACTTTATGATTTGAGGTTTTGAGCATATCAGAAAGATGCATACTACCAACTGATTTTTTAAAAAAGATATGACACTTAAATTAGTAGTTGTGAAAATATATTTATTATACGGTAATATCCAGTGTCAGAGTTTTGCAATAGAAAAGGAAGCCTTGCATATGCAAAGTCTGCTGGAGAGAGCAATACCTTGTAGGCACTTCATCGAGTATGTATTGGGCACCGTCGCTAGCAGCTGCTGGGGTGCTCCCTATCGCTCTGTGTGACGTGGGAGGGAGCACGGGGGCGTGAGGATGCTGCGTAGTACGGTCATTGCTGGGATTTTTTCTTGCGGTAGCCATGCTTGCCTTCTTCCTCACAACGGGTTGACGGCGATGTCAAGGCATCTTTGCCTGTCTCCGTCGATGAGCAGAGGAGTTTGAGAGGGGCGAGCTCGAGCACCTCCTTGGTTAGTGTCTCCACCGCACTCACCGGCGAGGAGCCTCTGCCGGTCGTTCCCGAGGCCGCGTTCACCACCGTCGCGGCGGCAAGAACTGCTGGCGTGGTCTCTCACATGCTCGACAAAGCGACCACGGCCATCGCGTGAGTTCGCTGACCATGGAAGGAGAAGATACATGGCTAAGGCCTGATGCCTGAGGCTGAACACGACTGAGATCATGGAGAGATGAGCGGGCAGCGCCGGTGGAGGATGATGCGGGCAGCGGCGCACACCAATTCCCGAAGCCGCGAACTCTCGCGAAGAGTCCTGAGAGCATTATCGCAGAAGACCCGAGAACAACGGCTTGATCGGTGGCAGCATAGGGATCCAACAACCGAGCTTTACCGATGACGTGGCCAATGACGTGCTCGAGCTTGGACTTTGGTTTCGAAAGGTAAAGATAAAGATAAGCAATCTCACCTTGTCATGGTAGTATTTAGAACACAGATAAATATCTCTCATGTCTTCTACTTATTCTAAAAACATGAAAGGGAATTTTCGACGCCCCACATCTCACCATGTTCCTTCTACCTCTTGTTGTCTACTATCCTTGTGCGTCTAGTCTACCCCCATGGCTCACACACCAGCAGTCCAACCCAAACACACCCTCCCCCTTCCCGCTGAGGTCGCCCCTCTAGCCTCCGCGTCACAACCGAGTGTTGCCTGCAGCTAAGACCCTTGCCAGCACCAAGAGTAGTTCCCCACTGAGCGCTGCCCTCGCCTCCGGCAAGACGTCTTCCATGGTGGGGAGCCTGATCTTGTGCGAAGAAGGCATGGCGGTGCTAGACGGTGGCGAGGCTCAATGCAATATGGATGTTGGCCACTCTTGTCCAGGTAGAAGTGGATATCGTAACACCCTAAAATTCCATTATGCAATTTTTGTGCATTCAAATATAGGGCAAATAATTATTATTACAAAAATAAATGTCACTATAAGATATAGGCACATGTTTATACATTTCATGTTGCTGAATTTGATTTATGTTATGATGCTTAGAATTAAGGAGGATTGAAATAGTATAAGCTTTATGTTTTTTAAACAAAAGTTGTCCTTTTCCCCCTTCCCCCTTCTCTGCCTTTGGCCTGCTCTGGCCTAGCCGGACACACCCTCCTCTCTCTTCCTGCAATGCAGCCCAAGCCAGTCGGCTTGCTCGGCCATATTTATATCCATATTTCAAAATGGATACAAATACAAATCGGATCACGGACTTGCTAGCACCTGGACGTCCAATCCGGGGCGCTAGCGTCCAGATGGTGCCCGTACAACGAGCGAGGGAGCTCCCCGGGCTTGCGAACGAGAGCCCCAGGAGCGGGCACACGCCGCCCTAGCCGTCCCTCGCGCCGCCAGCCGCTTTCCACGCGCATCCCATGTGCAACACACGATCTACTTTTGAAACATATAGAAGCAACAGTTGCAACATCAAAAGAAACACAGAGCAAAAACACTTAAAATATGCATCTGAAACACTTGCTACAACACCTGAAAAACACTTGAAAAGAATTGTAAACATATGCAACATCCAAATAAAACACTTGCAACTGACGAAACATACACTTGCAACATGCATATATATGCAACATCCATATCTACTTTTGCAACATGAAGATGAAAACACTTGCAATATACGTCTGATACAATGAAACATTTGGAACACACATATGAAACATACGTGCATAGCCATTGAAACTTGTGCAACATACGATCTACTCTTGCAACATCCCGAACTAATTTTACAACATCCATATGAAACACTTGCAACGTACCTCTGAAACATACACTTGCAACATGTCAGACGTGACACTCTAGTAGGCGCAGTGACCACCATGTCAGGCGCGTTGAGGAACTCGATAACTGCCTCGATGGGCAAATCAGGGCTGGGAGGTGTCGGAGCGAAGAGCACCACAGACTTGCCCGCCACGAGCTTCTTTCACTGGGGGCACCAGGGCGTGAGGAGCCTCAAGGCAGGCACGAAGTATGACACGGCCGCGATGCCCTCGTCGTCTCCAGTCGCAAAGGAGGTAATGAGGAGGACGTCAGCGACGACAATGAGAGCAGGGGCAGGCAGGAGGTGCGACTCCAACGGCGGAGCCTGGCGTCGTGGAGGCGGGCGAGGGCCCCGAGGCGAGGAAGCAAGCGGACAGGGAGCGAAGCTTGGGCGAGCGTGCGAGGCAGAGTGGGAGTTATTTCCTTTTTTCTTTTTGCGTAGCCGCGTCTGGCCGAACGGACGCCCGCACAGCAGTGTTACCATTAAATTCAAGTTCATATATCATAAAACATATATTTTTGTAAGAACTCTCAAAAAAATATTTTGTAAGCTTTTCACTCGATTTTTTTAGCCAATTCCCTCAATGCCACTAAAATTTATACAGCTTCCCTCAAAGCCATCCAAATCTCCCTTCACTGACATCAAATGAAAATTTCATTTCCCTGGTTTTCATTCTGTCGATTCTCAGTGAAAGTTGTGTCACTGACAAGTGTAGACCCACACAAGTATAGACGGGCCCATCAAACTTTGATGGCCATTATGCCACTTAGAGACTGACAGTATGGTCCCACCATTATTTTTTTCCTCTGTTTTTTACCCAAACCCGTCCGTCCAAATCCAAATCGAGGCGAGTCCATGTCCTCCCGAACCCTAGACGCGCGGCTGGTGAGGGGCGGGCAGCGAGCGGCGCGACCGGTGAGGCGAGGGGCGAGCGGCGCGCGGCTATGAGGCGGGCGAGCGGCGCGTGACCCGCGGCCAGGAGGCGAGCATCGCGCGGTCGCATGGCCAGCGGCGTGCCAGGAAGCCACGGGTGGGTGGGCAAGCCCCACGCCTGGGAAGCCACGGGCCGGTGGTGGCCGAGCCCAGCGAGGGGCGAGCAGCGCAGCCAGGAGGCGGGCATCGAGCGGGGCGGCTGGGAGGCGGGCATCGCGCGGCGTGGCCTAGAGGTGGTTGTCGTGTGGTGTGCCCGCTCCTGGGAGGCCACGGGCCGGTGGCGGCCGAGCCCGGCACCAGGAGGTAGCAGCTGAGCCCCACACCAGGAAGCAGCGGGTGCCCTTGGAGTAGGTACTAAGGATGGTAGCAGCAGATCCAGACCAATCTTGGCTTCTTCGAGGGTATTGTCATTGTCCTTTTGTTCTTGAGTTCTTTGTTCTTAGTTCACAATATTGTGCTTAATGTACAATAAGAAGCACAAACCACTAGTAACTCCTCTAGTTTTTTATGCCATCTTTAACAGGATGGACCCAAAATCGAGTTTTTTTGTTGGAAATAAGGCTTGTGGGGAACTCTAGAAGTAGGAAGGATGTTTCTTGCTTTCGTATCAGCATGGTTGTTGACTCTGACACATGCAATTTCAAGGACTTTGTTGATGAAATTGTGACCAAGTATCTCCCAGGATATGATGAACTAGTTGCAGTTGCCTATTATGATAGTATCAATGAGAAGCACATAGAAATCAAATCTGACCAAGACCTGCTTGCAATGTTTGCTAAACATGCTGAGTGCAAAGTAGTGAATATAGCTATTGCATACCCACTTTCCACAGAAAACCTTGAGTGGCCTAATATGTCAAAGGAGCATGTCAAAATCCACTCCACTGATCCAACTAGCAGCCAACCCACTGAACCAACAAGCAGCGAACCCACTGAACCTACAACCACCTACCCTGATGATGATGAGTACCTAGCGAATCCTGAACCAGAAAATGAATTTGTTGGTGTGGATGATGAGGGTTTGTACTTACAAATTGCACCTCAAACTGGGGCTTCTCTTGATGGCGACGCCTCTGAGTCTAAGTCTGATCTTGATTCCGACGAAGACTATGAGGAAGAGGATGGGTTGGTTGGAATAGATCTTGTACCATCTCTTATTGTTGCTTATGATAAGGAAGACCCTCCAATGGTTGTTGGTAGCACATATATGAGCATGGGACAATTTAAGTTGGCGCTAAATCATTATGCAATTAAACATGAATTTGAGTATCTTACTGAAGCGAGTGGTCCAGGGAGGCTGAGGGTGTATTGTTCAAGGAAGGTGGAGGAAAGGTGTATGTGGAGGCTACATGCTTCTACAATGGACGGCAAAGTTTCTGTAAAGGTAACGCACATATGAAATTACATAATTGTTTTTCCTTTTTTTGTTCACTATTTTAATGGAGATAACTTATGTCTATTTTGTCCCATGGTAGGTCAAGAAGAACCCTCATCCACATAGTTACACAAGTGCAAGGAGGAGTAAGGTAGCGAAGAATGCAACCAAGTTTTGGGTGTGTGATGTAGTAAAGGATTGGGTAGTTGAAGATCCAACACTTGGAGCAAAGGAGTTAGCAAAAAAGATCAAGACAAAGTATAAGGTGGATGTGCCATACAGGCGGGTTTATTCAAGTAAAGTGCTAGCTCACAAACATCTATTCTGTGATTGGGATAGCGGTTTTGATAACTTGTACACGTTCAAGGCAGAAGTTGAAAAAGGTTGCCTAGGTAGTTTTGTAGTAATTGACCATCACATAGTCCAGGATAAGGTCAGGTTCAATCGGTTGTTTTTTTGCCTTGAAACTGTGCATAGATGGATTCCTCAAGGGGTGCAGGCCATTCCTATCAATAGATAGTACTTTTTTGATAGGAAAGTTTAGGGAGCAGCTAGCATGTGCATGTGCTGTAGATGGTCACAGCTGGATGTACCCAGTTGCCTTTGGGGTGATAGATTCTGAAACAAACGAGAACTGGATCTGGTTTATGCAAAGACTTAGAGATGCCATAGGAACACCACATGGTCTAGCTATTTGTACAGATGTCAGACAGGCTGTGATGACTGGAGTGCAAACAGTGTTCCCAACTGCTGAACAAAGGGAGTGTATGTTCCATTTGGTGAGCAACTTCAAGAAAAGATATCGAGAAAAGGTGTTTGATGACCACTTATGGGCAGCAGCCTATTCATGGTCTCCATATTTTTTTTGGAAGCATTGGCAAGCAATGGATGAAGCTAGACCAGATGCAATGAATTACATAAGGGAGTGGCATAAGAGGATATGGAGAAGAAGCCAATTCTTAACTCATTGCAAGGTGAACTATGTAACTAACAATCTGGTTGAGAGCTTCAACAACTAGATTAAGCCTTATAAGGCAATGAACTTGGATGATTTGATGGACAAGATCAGACAACTTTTGATGGGGAAGTGGCATACAAGGAGGACAATAGCTCACAAGTTCAATGGATTAATTTTGCCACACGTTAAAAAGAGGTTAAAGGAGGAGAGTTTCAATTTGGAGATGGATGTGACTGCATGCTCATCACATGTTGTAGAGGTTTGTGTGAAGGGGAGCAGTGGTTTAAGTGTGTGGTCAACCTACAGGACAGAACATGTTCATGTAGAAAATTTGAAGTCTCAAGCATTCCATGTAAGCATGCTATTGCATTCATCAGTTCACTGTAAGAACCTTTGGAGAAATATGTTGACACATATTATTCAGTTGACACTTTTAGAGCTGTATGTGAGAATCTTATTCCAGCCATGACCGATAAGTCCCAATGGAAGAAATTTGATCATGGGTTTTTCATGTATCCACCACTCTTAGTGCCCACTGCTGGTAGAAGAAAGAATGTGAGGTTCAAAGGGGGTGCTGAGAGCAATGGCAGCACAACACGCAAGAAGGGGCAACACAGATGTGATATTTGCCAAGGGTATGGAGTATGGACATCACTGACACACTTGCAAAAATGGTAACACCCATGACATTGCAGCCATGAAAGCTGAAAGGTACTGCGTTCACTATCCACTATGCAATCTCTAGTACATTTGCCATATTGTACACTCATATATATGACACTAATATTATTGTGCATGCAGGGGCTCACCAAGGAAGAAGAAGAAAAAGAATGAAGCTATCCAGGAATCACAAGATATGAGTATTGTACCTACTGGTTCTACTTCAAGACCCACTCCAATGTATTTTCCTCCTAGGTAAGTATGTGGATACCTAAATTGTTGATTTTTTTTTGTTATACTTCAAAACCCACTCCACCTAAATTGCAACTTGTGATGCAGCCAAGGGTGCTTAAATAACTTGAGTTCTGGAAAAACTTCAAAGTAAGTTTACGTACATCATGTTAATTCTTCACATCTCTTCACATCATGTTAATGCTTCAGTTTTGATGTACCTTCTCCACATGATCATTGTCCAGGTTTTGAAATTTAAAAAATTGAATGTGCAGGTCCGGATGTGGCTCGAGCCAACCTGACCCCTGTCCATTCAGTACCCTTGTGAAGCTAGTACACCAACGCCTGCTACCTCCAAGTCTACAAAGAAGAGGAAGGCACAAGGAAAGGCACAAGAGAATGCTAAGAAGCAAAAGGATGCAATGGAGTCTAAGAAGCAAGAATTGGTGCCACCTCGAAGTCCTGCTATGTGTACCCGAAGCAAGACTCCTACTCCTAACAGCCCTGCAATGAGCACTAGAAGCAAAAGGAAAATCCTTAAATGAATGTGCTGCTATCTTGGCCTATTTTGCTAATTTTGTGGGATGAAAGTTGCATGATCTGGATGCTGGAAGATGTGTCTCCAAGTTACTGTCTATGTGCTGAGAAAATGAAACTCACCTCATTTTGGTTTGGAGAACGCATCTGTAATGGTCCTTTTGCTATTTAACTTTGCTGGCATGCAATTGAAAACTTGTGCATATCATGTGATGGACCTGTATGCTCTTTGAGAGCCTATGTTGTGACCCGTCCTTATTTAGAACTTTGGAGATATTATGCATGTCTGAGTGTTTGAATGGACTACTTGTTTCATGCCCCTTTTGCAACTTATATATGTTGGATTTGTGTGCTCAAATCATATATTATTATTATTTTGCTCACCATGGCATGTTTGGTACACTGCTCATTTTTCTTAACTTATACATATAGCGATTGAGATGTCCAATGGCATGTAAGGAATTGAAGCAAATTTAACTCCATTGTACTAGCACGGGTATAATAGTCTTTTCGACTAAAGTTTACAGCAACTTAACCGCCATTAGACGGTAATAGCAGCGAGGCAATTGCAAAGTGAAGTAGTGGCAGCGAAGGAACTTGAAGAATTTGGATGGCAACGACGGAAGCGGTATAATTTTCAATGGCATTGAGAGAATTGGCTCATTTTTTTTTTGGGTCGATGCTACATTCACGTTTCAGATAGAAGAACGAAAAAAAAAAGAATGGGAAGCAAGTGAAATGATGGCGTACCGCGTACGTGACCTAAATCCCCAAATCCCTATTCCGTCCCCACCCTCGATGGAGCTGGGTGGCGGCGGCGACGGCGAGAGCGCCGCCAAGCGCGCGAGGCTCTCCGCCGCCGCCGCCGCCGCCGCCGCCGCCGCCGCAGGAGAGGACCGGCTCAGCGCGCTCCCCAACGACGTCCTCGTCCTCATCCTCCTCCAGCTCACCACCCGCGACGCCGTCCGGACCAGCGTCCTCTCCCACCCCTGGCGCCGCATCTGGGCTCTCCTCCCGGTGCTCAGGTTCATTTTGCCCCCTGAGCCCCACCGGTTGCGCGACGCCCTAGACGCCCATGAGGCGCTCGTCCGCGACCTCCTCGTCAGGGCCGACGGCGCCACCCCCGAGTCTCTAGCGGTCTGGCTCCCGGCCGCCGCGCGCCGCGTCTCCGGCGACCTAACCCTTCAAACCTATGGTCCAGTGAAAGATGCGGAGGAGGCCGCGCAAAGAGGCGCTTTTGAGTTCCCCTGCTTTGAGAAGGCCACCTCGATCTCGCTCTTCTTGGCTTTTCAGGGCCTCGCCGTGCCTCCCACCGGTGTCTTCACTCGGCTCACCAGTCTCCGCCTGAGTGGCGTCTGGTTCCACGGCCCAGGCGAGCTAGGCGACGCCGTGTCCTCGCTGCGGTGCCCGTGCTTGCAGAGGCTCATCGTTAAGGACGCCCGTGGGCTGTGTGATCTCGCCATACATTCGGATTCTCTGCTTCTGATTGAGCTCAGGGGCCTGCACTCCTTGTCTCAGCTCACCGTTGTGGCGCTGGCCCTCAAGGAGTTAACTGTGGCATTGTGTTTTCGCGAGAGTCGACCGGTCGCCAACATCTCGGCTCCTCAGCTGGTGAATCTTGATTGGACTGATAAATATGACCCGAGCTCTGTCCACCTTGGCAAGATGGAACATCTCCAATTTCTGGGCACCAGCTTTTATCTTGTTTATCTACACAATGGCGTCATACGCAATCACTCTTGTCTAAGTCTCTTGCAGCGCTTTGAGGGCATCAACATTCTTTTCCTAAAGCTGGCGTATCCATGTGTGAGTGTTCTCCTTCAATTATCTGACCATGCTAGTGTACCATCTAAGGTTCCTATGTGTCATGCTGACTAAGAATGATCTTAGGCTACCACAGAATTAAAGTTTGCTCAATGCCCCTTTTTTGTAAATTAAAATTAACTCCTAAGGCTTGATTAGACATGTTAAAGCAAGTGAATAAAGTACTTCAGGCATATTACTTATGAGTCTTTGTTTAGGATAAAATAAGTTGACTTGTGCCTTGAACCAAATGGCTTACTTAATGTTTCATTTCCACTATTTTGACTTTTTGTCAAATTGTCTGGGTGATGATCAGGAAACCATCATTGGTAGGACCTCAGGTCCCTCCAACATTACTCAGCACACTCATTAATTACTATTTTCCAATATAGCTTCAAGAAGCATGAGAGCCAAAGTATTTTCTGGAGAACAAGTAGTCCAGTCCTTTAAGCAGCTCACAATTGCCATGCTTTGTGTAAGAAACCCAGAATGAACTTGTTAGCTTATAACGACCGTTTCGTGCATGCTCACAACAATGGTCAGCTATCAACAATACTGAAACAGCTTTAGGTTTCATTCTCCTTCTGTCACAGATGAGTATGACCCCCTTTATTTTCATTCCTTCAAAAACGCAGGATATAGGGAACTGTCAATACAAGATGGAAGACATGGCAGTGCTCCCTGCAATTACATGTTTGCACCTAATGGTAATGGCAAATGGACATGCCTTTGAGGCCAGTGCATTCCATGTTCTCAGATTGTCTACTGGTATAAGAAGGTTGATGCTGATGTTATCTGCTACTCGCTCAGAGGTAAACCTATTCTTTGTTTGCCTAATACTCTCTCCAGACACAGAAAAAAAAAGGTAGCGTTTTGGTCCCTAAAAGGCATTTTTGACAATCAATTTCAGTTAAAGTATGTATCGAAAGCCAAATTAAATTAAAGCATTATGAAACTATTTTTCAAGGTAGATCGATGCATGCTGTTTTTATGAAAAAACATGTGTTTGTATTTAGTTAGACATGGTCCCTAGGTAAAACACAGCTTGTTTTCTTACTGGAGTAAATATTGAAGTTGCCAGGGAAGTAATGGGAAGAAACCTGCATGTGTTTTTTTTTGTGGCAAATGTATAGTTTATTTGATATCCAAATGATAGCACTTTACTCTGTAGATTTAACTGTTGGTATACATTTGGGCTAAGTCGTTGCTCTCTTTCTAGTTATTGTTAGCCTGTTTGAAATATATGGTTGTGGACCTGTGGTGAGTCGTTGGATGGCACTAAAGCAGATCAACCTTGGTAATGTATATAAGAGTTAGAAAATAATACGGCAGTGAACAGAAAGTTGAAGGAGTAATTGGCCTAAGTATTTTTTATTTTTTGAAAAAAAAGGTTATGTAGGTCCATTCAGAACCTATGCACTAAGATTGATTCAAAATCTCCTTAATTTTCTGCAATTAATAGCATGTTGCTGATACATGGAATTTTCTGTGATTTTATTAAAAAATTACATTGCTGCAACTAAATACTAGGCTGAATTATTTTTAGTTGTTGATGTCAACACATTGGCACACCTAAAAAATGTTCATGAATCTGACAATTTACTCTCTCCCTCCCTCCCTCTCGCTCCTTTTTGTCATTCAATCATCAATCAATTTTATTAAGTTGATATTTCCCTGTGTTAGGTCCAAACTGTATGCTCATCAGATTGCATATGTGATCAACCAGCAGACTGGGAAACCGAGGAATTCGTGTTGAATCATCTGGAAGAAGTAGAAATCAGTGGATGGACAGGAACTGAACATGAAGTTGCTTTTGTGAAACGACTTTTTGATTGGGGGACAAAGCTTAAAGTGATGACAGTAAATTTCTATTGTTCAATCTCTGAAGTCAAGGCCAAGGAGTTGTACCAAATATTTCAGAGTTTCTCTAGGCCAGGAGTATGCATGAAATTTTACCTATATCAGAAGTTATATGCACCTAAGGACTAGCACACCATGTTGTCACCTTAGTCACTTTGTTATGGTTTATGTTTTCTTGTTAAAACCCGTACTGTATGAGAGCATCAAAATGCTAGCACATCTTAAAAAGCAATGTTGAGATCCAGTATATTTTTTATTTTATTTATGAAAGTCGAATTCTTGTTTTTTTCCCTCTCTTCACAAGCTGGAAGTGCCCAATATAGGCGCGCCCTTCTTGCTAGCCGTTGCCATTTTACCTCAGTAAACAACCTGATGGTATTTTGGTATTTAGAACACGGACAAATATATCCCATTTCCAGTCCCGTCTCTTCATCTCTATTATAATTGAAATCTTCTCCAAGCCAATCTCTTCATTCAAGATCAATGACTTACAACACATCTATTACGCATGCAACGACTCATGCAACGACTGAGATTAAAAGTTTTAAGCGGCTTCCCACGCCCACGTTCGTGCGGCCCTCACGAGTCACGACGCCGCGGGTTCGAGCCCGTCATCCACCGAAAAAAAATACCTCCTCTTTTCTATTTCCCACGATCTCTTCGCCCGGGCTCTCTCCACGCACATGTCTGCCGCGCCGCCGGTGAGGGCACTTCTCCGGCGCCTCCGTGCATCGCCTCCCGCTCTCGACGAGCTGAGGGTGGGGCTGAAACTCCAGGAATCGGAGATCTACGTGCTGATGCAAGTGGTAAGAGATCCACCTCCAGTTTGTTTTCGTCCTTGGATCCAAGCCACAAAGGACGCTGAGACTACGGCTCCTGTTGGTGCGGGTTACCTGGCGGCGGCGACGCATCTTTTGGTGGCGTGTGGCGGCTGCGACATTGTGTGGAATCCGGCGGCGTAGGTGGCGGCTATTTCTCTTCATCAGGATTCCGGTGGCGGTTGGAGCGGTGATTCAGGCATTTGACATCATGATTGGCGAGGTATTGATCTGAATCCCTGGTGATTTCTCTCTGGTCTGCGGGATTCACTATCACTAGCGACTGATGCGGGTGCGGTAGGGTTGCACGGCATCTATTCATGTGCAAAATTCCGTAACCAAGATCCTGATTCAGTCGCAGAGCATGGGCGGGGTGTGCCATTCGGTTCAGGTTGTGTGGCAGGTTCACACGTAAAATTTCATGGCCGATCCGCACACCTGGTGGCGGTGATTTGCCAAGAGCACCAATTGGGGAGGTTTCTAGGCGTGGATTTCTTAGTTGTTCCACGTGATTGGTTTAGTTCGTTCCCCGAAACCCTCTATACAGACTCAGTTTGTTCTCAATTAACTGGAGCTGGTGGCAAAGCAGGATGATGACCGTAAGCTGATCTGCTCCACCAAGTTTGATCGCATTGCCTAAATGTATTTACAGTTTTTTTATTACCTTATCTGGGTCTAATTCTTATTGCATCATGTGAAGCCTGATCTGCTCCACCAAGAATGATGAAGCCTGCACATTAATTTCTTGTTTCAATGGCTATGGATTGATAGCTAGACATTCTATTTTAGCCTTACCCCAATGAGACAGAAAATTGGGTTCATTGTTGAATTGGTTTGAGACATGATTGCTGTCTTGTCAGGCCAAATCCTATGCTGTTGATATTTAGGAAAAAGTCTAGATCACCCCCTGAACTATTGACCCTGGAGCACATAACCCCCTGAACTATGAAACGGTCTAATTTACCTCCTGAACTATCCAAAACCGTCTATTTTACCCCCTGGGTGGTTTTCGACGGCGGTTTGCTACAGTAACCGTGTGTTTGCTACAATGATATTGGTTTTATTTTTTTATTTATTTTCGCTGAATATTTGAAAAATCATAGTAAATCATAGAAAAATCATAAAATAGAAAATCTAATTTTGTTGGACTCCACATGAGTAGATCTACATAGTGAACATATAATACGGTACACTTTAGTACAAAGTTTTTGCTGTAGCTTTAGATTAATTGAAAAATCCAATTTAGACTAAAGCTACAGCAAAAACTTTGTACTCAAGCATACCGTATTATATGTTCACTGTGTAGATCTACTCATGTGGAGTCCAACAAAATTAGATTTTCTATTTTATGATTTTTCTATGATTTACTATGATTTTTCAAATATTCAGCGAAAATAAATAAAAAAGATAAAACCAATATCACTGTAGCAAACCCATGGTTACTGTAGCAAACTGCCGTCGAAAACCACCCAGGGGGTAAAATAGACGGTTTTGGATAGTTCAGGAGGTAAATTAGACCGTTTCATAGTTCAGAGGGTTATGTGCTCCAGGTCAATAGTTCAGGGGGTTATCTAGACTTTTTCCTTGATATTTAAGTCCATCTAGGCAAAGCTGTGAAGCCTTGTCGGCAATGCCCAGCTCTGAAACTGATGGTAAGTGGCATTTTTTCACCTGATATTTTCTTTTCAGTATACAAGAGTGTTAACATCACTGGTTTTACATAAAAAAGTCATTGGAAATCATGGTAATCTTTAATGTGGTTATGTTAATCATTGTATTTGCAGGTTGCTGGCTGCCAAAGTAATTAAAAAAAGACATGGCAAATCATAAAGCAAAGCGCACTGCTTTAGGCAAAATAAAAAACAACACAAGTATGCTTTGTTGCAAATACCAAATAATTATGCTTTATTGAAACTCTTAAATGGATTCTATTACCTTTATGAGATATACAGAGGCTTCCTCTATTAAAGCATGGGTTCTGTTGTTCAACACTTAACTCTTATTTTCAGGCTACAGCGAGGAACATTCTCTCAGCTCAATACAAGGAAATGCAGAAGCTCTAAGTTTTGATGATGGATATATGGATGGATCACCGCTCATATCTACGCAGTGAGGGAGAGAAAAATCTTGAATTGCTAGAAATCTGCATCATTTATTCTGTATTTTTTTCTTTCAATATCTCACTGAGTTGTGCAGAATTATGGAAAGAAAAAGAAAGAACAACAGGAGGACGACAGATCAAAGCAACCAGTGACAAAGCACAATTTGTAAGCCAAATTTCTATTCTGTTGCTTCCCTTCTTGCAGCAACAAAGGTCAGCATTTATCTGGAATGTTTGAGCACTACAGGTGGCAAAGTTAATGGGAATTTTTGACGGTGTCCCTACCTGATTGCTGAATTCCATCTATTCATGTTTAATACACTGTATGATCGAATTGTCTGATTCATGATTCAGAGCATTTGACGGGAACAAGCAGTACCTGTCATTATCATGTTCTGTGGGATGTGAACAAATTTGCCACTCATAGTGGTTAAAAAATTCAAGCAAGCTGCAGGTAATTTTCAGCAGTTGTTAAAATTGTCTATTGAAAAATGGCGCTCAGAACACTGTTCTTTTGTTGATCATAGCTACAATTGTCTATTGGATAGCATATTGCCAAAATTGCTCCACTTGGCTAGCATATTGTCAAATGGCACAGGCGTGTACACCATCACTGGTAGATCATCTTTACTCATTTCCTCAATCTGTATGGTGTTTCAGGAGCTGGAGAAACGAAGACAAGAACTCACGGCATAGTTACTTGCTAACCGGCCCGAGATGGTCCGAAGGCTGACCACAGTAATCTAACAATTTCTCATTGATATGGCTTTGCAGTTGCATGTGCCTCACATTTGACATTTTGCATTTTGCATGGCGGCGAGTTCATGGCCGTCGCCCAAGGTTGAATGTACTGCACGCTTTCGGTGATATGGCATTGCGACGGAATTGCAAAGTAACCCATCAAGTCCCTCTAATGTTCCACTTGAATGTGACACGTAGTTCCTGATCATATTTTTTTCTTTAATACAAGAAAAGAATAATAGCCAGATTAAGTCTACCTTTTGTATTCTGTTACAGAATCTTCCGTATTATAAAGTTGCAATAACGGAGCTCTAGCTTTGGCTATTGTTTCTTTAGTGACATGATTGTACCATCTTTCATCCCAATTTATCTGTTGGTACAATGCAATTTGATTGCAACCCATACATCTAGGAACACTGATGTGGTGGTCATGGGCTTGACATCTCTCTGCTGGAATGGCATCTAACACCTTCCTTACTTCTTTCTTTTTAATAACTTGTGTAGGCTAATAGTAATGCCAAAAAAGTTTAATGCAATGTCTTGTCATATTAGCTTTGGACTTAATATGGTCTTCTGTAACTTTGGACTTTTTTATTCAACCTTAGAAATAAGATACCTCTTGTTTTACTCTTTCGATGGTTCGTTTTTATGTGAATTTTAAATACATTTCATCTATGCTTTATTACTAATACATGTTGTGACACGGCTAAAAATCTGCTTCTTTGGGACTGCATATGTCATCTTTTGGTTGTTTGATTTGCACTATTAAATGTTGTCGTAGCGTTAGCATGGGCAGTATACTTGGACCGTAGTCAATGTATGTTTTGTGTACTCTGTATTTTTATTTGTAGTGTTACTTTTTATCTGCTTGCAATCTGATAACATGCCAAATATGAAATGATTTACTACCAGTCTGGAATTATATGTTAGGCAATACACTTCTTTTTCATCATCGATGTGATGTTGGTTTTTGGTCCAGCTCCTTGTCATCATTAGTCTGACCATTGTCAAAATTGTGGTAAATTTCATTTTTGTTCATCTACTGCAGCCTAAAACCGACTCCTTTTCAACAGGCAAAGCTGGATCATGTAAGCACATGCCGGCTGTGGAGGGAATCAGAACTATTTTATTTACAAAGTAGTGGTATGTAAATTATTCTAACATTCATCAGTGTTCAAAACATGATCCTTTTGTATCAGTCACTGATTGATGCTTACGAAATTTTACAAGCTGATCAATTTTCTTTTGATGTATTTTGGATGGTTTGGTTGAAAGAACATTATTTATTCTTCAAATTAGAGATAAAATTATCTTTCGCTCAATGTTTTGCTATAACAGTATAATTGTAGACTCATATATTTTACTATGACAAAAATATTTGGTTATATAATATTGAATCTTAATGAATTTTGTTTTGTGTTTTACCGTAGCGTTAGCACGGGCATTATACTAGTCTCTTACAAGACGAAACTTGCTCCAACCACTCTAGACTCTCATTTTGCCACTTGTCTCCTTTTCATAGCCGTTGGGTTTTAATTGGCGTTGAAAAGTCAGCATAGCTTCTATCTTTGGATTTTGATCGGGCCGTTGAAAAGTCAGCATAACTTCAAACTTTTTCGATCCAGATCCTTGCTGAGTGAGCTCACGCCGCCGCTCGCCGCACACCTCTCATCCCTGCTCCTCGCACGTCGGCCCATCTGCTCTCTGGGCGTCGATGAGTAGGGCGGCAGCTCGGGTAACCTCCGCGGACATGGTCCACCGGCGCGGCAGGTAAAGATTTCCAAACGTGCCGGCACGGCACTACACGGCCCTAGCCCCGCCTGGGCACGACCCGCTTGGGCACGGCACGGCAGGCACGGTTGATGAGGCGTGTCGTGCCGTGCCGTGCCACCGTGCCGGAGTTGAGGCCCAGGCACGGCACTAAACTCGCTTGACCGTGCCTGGCGTGCCGTGCCGGCACGGCAGCCCAGCGTGTCCCGTACCGGCCCTGGCACTGAACTTACAAAAACATTCATTCAAATTATAAGTTCATAGAGATAACTTCTAACTCATCAAAAACATCAAACAATACCAGCAAAAAACAGCAAAGAGCAAAGAACAACAAAAAAACACAGGCAAGTTTTGAAACTAAAACTAATTAAAGTAGGAGTTGTGCAATGGCTGCCTCATTAAAAATCTGTTTAGGTAAAACTCACCCTTGTGAGAAACCCTAAACAGGAAAAGAGTACAGCCAGCTCCTAAGATTATTCATAAGTTCATTACATCCAGCCTCCAGCATGTCCAAGTCTTAATAGCTATTACAGAACCATTACATAAATGGGGAGCTTAATCAACATCAAGATAAAGTGCTTCAAAGGCCTCTTCCAACTCCTTATCCTCCACCATGTGCTGCAGTCTTGATTCAGCATTCTCCCAGTCCTTGATGCAGGTTAGTGCTTCCACAGTCTCAGGGTTCAGCCTCCGGCGACGCTCCTCGATAATCCTGTCAGTAGTGCTAAAGGTAGATTCTGAAGAAATGGTTGACACAGGCACAGTAAAAATATCTTTTGCAAGAATAGAAAGCACAGGATAAGTAAGCTTGTGCTCATGCCACCATTATATCAGGTCAAAATCATCATCTAACTGGCTGACTGTATCAGAGTCAAGGTACGATGCAAGCTCACTGGAGTTAGAAGCAGAAGTTGCTTGTAGCAAAGAAGTGGCAGAAACACCCCTGGACTGATCAAGATTAGGAGGGAGGGAAGAACAGCCAGCTCCAATGTCAAACTCATCATCATCATAAATGCCAGCCCAAGCTGTTCTTTTTTTACCAGAAAGGGATGTAGGAACAGCCCTTTTGAGCCTAACAGAGCCATACATTGCATAATACCTATTGTACATTCTAAACAGAAGAGCTCTGGTGTCCAGCAACTTATTAGTGTAATCAACATTAAAAAGAGAATTCAACTTTCTAAGCACTTTGGTAAAGCCCTTAATCTTAGCTCTTGGATCCAATATAAATGCAATGGAATAAAGATCAGGTATGTTCTTCCAGTACTTATTATATTTGTCAATCATAGACTGCACAACAGATCTCAGATGTTCATCATGTTGATATCTATGCAGGTGAACAGCAATCTTAACAATACGATGAATCATAAGTGGAGAAGTAGGATAGTACACACCAGATAAAGCAACAGTAGAATCATAAAACAGTTCAAGAAATTGCAATATCTTAGTAGCCATATCCCAGTGATCATCAGTCAATAGGAAAGGACTACCTGCAGATCTAGGGTAATTAGCCTCAATGAAAGTACTCCTGTGAGGTAACAATGTTTTCAGCATAAGGTAGGTGGAGTTCCACCTAACATCCATGTCCAGTGAGAACTTCCTAGGTCTAACACTACTAGCAATGCAATAACTCTTATATGCAGCAATTCTTTGATTAGAGGAGTTTAAAAAAGAGATTGCAGTTCTAAAGTTGTCAATGAGAGGATTAACAGCAGCCAATGCTTTCTTAACAATCAGGTTAATAATATGACAAGTACATCGTTGATGCAAAAACAGATCAGCACCTAAATGCTCTTTAAGTATAAGTTTCAGTTTATCCATTGCATTTTTATTGGCAGATGCATTATCCAAAGTCACAGAAAAAACCTGGTTAAGTATACCATACTCAGCAAGGACAGTTTTAACACGCTCAGCAATGTTTTCAGCATTATGGGAGACATCAATCAACCTTAAACCAAGCACCCTTTTCTCTAATTGCCAATCAACATTAATGAAATGAGCCACAACAGACAGATAATCTTCCTTGGCCTTTCCAGACCAAATATCAGAGGTAACAGCAACAGAAGAAACACCATTGTCTTGCAAACAAGTCATTAATTTTTTACGTTTACCATTAAAGTACTTAAACAGGTCTCTACCAGTAGTTTGCTTAGAGACAGGTGCAAAGGCAGGGTTATGAGCAGTTTTAATGTAATCTTTAAAGGCATCAGTTTCACCAATCAGTAAAGGTAAATCTAGCCTAGCAAGCATACGAACAAGCTCAACACGAGCTACATCAGGATTGTACTCCCAGCGACGAACAGAACCATCAGGATTAAAACCAATTTGAGTTTGAGACATGCGACATTTCTCACGACGCTTAACACAAACCTTAAGATGTCGACTAAGATGTCCAGTGCCATTAGCAGAATAAGCAGAGTATTGTTTCTTGCAATGTTTGCAAGTGGCAGCATACTTGACGGGTCTCGCCTTACCTGGCACCTTCTTGAAGTGCTTCTCAAAATCATCCCAGACAGCAGAGGTAGAAGGCCGATTGGAGCCTGCCACCTCACTGTCGCCACCGTCGGCATCGGGATCGGCCCCTTCCCCATGGACCGGGACCGCATCTTGGTCATAGGGAAGGGGATCAGCAGCAGACCGCCCAAATAACTCGACGCAGTCCTCGCGGACATCGTCCTCCTCATCATCCCCGGCTAACCCACACATCCGCAGCTCGTCGTTCTGGGAGTGATCAAACTCCCCTTCATCGGCGTGGCCTACGCCTGGGGCCATCTCTGTCGTCTCCGGTTCCTCGACGGCTGCATCAATCAACAACAGAAAAAGACGGTTAGGGTAGGGGATTAGGGTTAGGGTAGGGGATTAGGGTTAGGGTACGGGATTAGGGTTAGGGTAGGGGATTAGGGTTAGGGTAGGGGTAGGGGATTAGGGTTAGGGTATGGGATTAGGGTTAGGGTAAGGGATTAGGGTTACCTCTAGAGCCGAAGCGCCGGAAACGACGATGAGATGGACCGGATGCACACCCCGGGTACCTCAACGGAGACTGGAGCCCCGGGGATTGCGGCGGCCGGCGATGAGAACGACGGACAGAAGACGGAGATGCGTCGAGGATGCTAAGAACGAGTCTCAATCGACTTTCAGGGATGAAGAACAAGGGAACAGATGGAGATTGAGGGCGGGAACCACCAGATCTGAGTGAGAAGAGGAAGATTGAGGGCAGAGAGTGAAAGTAGAGAGATTGAGGACGGAACCCATCGGATCTAACCCCTTACCCGTCGGAGAACGCCATGGACATGGCAGAGCAGGGGAACGAGGCGACGATCTAGCGAACGGGCGAGAGCGAGGAGCGAGTGGTTGAGTGCGACGAGTGAGACGAGAGCGGCGTGACCGCGTGAGGGAGACGAGAGCAGGCGAGCGAAATGATCTAGGGTTTGGAATGGGGGGTGCGGCCGCGCGGCGGGTGGCTTATATACCGCACCCCGCCGGCGCCCCCCAGAGCCGGGCCGTAGGCGTGCCGCCCGTTCGAACGGGCCGTGCCCGGGCCGGCACTACGGGCCGACTCCTCGGCCTAGGCACGGGCACGGCACCGGGCCGGGCCAGGCGCGGGCACGGCTGGGGCGGGCTAGGGCCGGGCTTTTTCGCACCGGGCTCGTGCCAGCCCGTTTCAGGCGGCCGATTTGGAAATCTTTAGCGGCAGGCGAGCTCACTAGCAAAACGCGATCTTGGCTGCGGGACACTGGACGCACGGCAGAGCATTGTCAACCCACTCGTCCCCTCTGCCTCTTTTGCCTGCCCTGCTGCGCCGTGCTCTAGCCTCCGGCCCTCCGCCCGCAACCGCGCCGGATAAATGTCCTATCCCCAGCCTCAATCGCCCTTGCCCGTCACCGCTGGAGAGATGGCCCATCTCGAGATGAGCCTTCGCCCCGCCCTACCCTGTTCCTACCGAAGAGCCGGCCTCCATCTCTGACATTGGTCGCGCGCGGACCACGCTGTCACATGGAGCTTTGGCAACCGCACCCATGCTGGTGGAGGGTGCACGCTGTGCCCGCGCTTGCACAGTTGCACTCCCGCGGCAATGGCAAGTTGGCCTCGACCGTCCGCCTGGCCACAACGGAGAATGGGCAGCCGGCGGGCCCATAGGCACCTGGCTGCGTGGGCACCACCACTATTGCCAGCCGAGCCATGGCAGCGGCGTGGCGCTGATGGACGCCGGTGCAGCTTGGGGCAACGACGGCGGAGGTAATGCGCGGGGCAACGCCAAGCTAAAATCCACCTCGGCGTCGCGCTCTGCCCCATCATCGGCAATGCCGCCGCCTACTGCAACTGCTTGAGGTACGCCCCTAGGTTGTTCGATGAAATAATACTCCTTCAGAGCTCTGTGACCTGGAATTCCCTTTCCCTCTCCTCTTGTTTCAACAACGTGCTCTTACTACTGGCGCGCATGCTGCACTCCGCCATCATTCCACCAACATGGAGATTTCGTGAGGGTGACAGTTTTTCGTGAGAGTGGAAAACACACTCTCATGAAAATAATCGTTTTCATGAGAGTGATGTAAATCCCGCCACGAAAACTTTTTTTATGATAGTGCTCCGCACACCGCCATGAAATCAACTATTTTTGTGAGAGTATTTAACATCCCCTCATGAAAAATAACTATACCACCATGAAATTATCTATTTCATGAGAGTGATAGTTTTCATGAGAGTCAACTTGCACCGTCACGAAATATGGGTTGCTCATTGTTGTGAATTGAACATGAATCTCCTTTTAATCTGCAGCGGAATTTTATAACTAGTTTTTCTCCCTCATGCTAACTCCAAATGTGACGATTCTTTTTCCTAAAAGTTTATAAAATCATGCTCTATCAATTTATGGCATTCTTACTACTTTTTTATTGCTATTTATTGGTCATTTTATTTCTCAAGCAAATAGAGAACGATCGTTGTGATGCTATCTTAGGAAAAATACCTTTCATACTCTGAAACTTTTTAACAAGCAATAGCCTACATATGCATTGTTGTGGAGGAGTTTCAAAAATTTGGAAACTTATTTGATATTTTCTATCGTTTAAATGAATTTCTACGTGCTTATCGAAAGTAATTCCAAATTGAACTGTGCGTACTTCCAATAGTATTCAAAAAAAATTCTAAAAATTGTATTTATGCTCATACATTTCACTCTATCCTATATCCTAGAGTTGGTGGGGGAAAAACATTTGTTTGCTAGGAATAATTCATCCTTTTGTTTCTAAATTACCATAAAATAATTGTAGTAATTCTAATTTTTGTCAAAAAAAATCTATATTTTTGCATAGTAACATGTTTTGTTACATAATCTTTATATAAAAAACTCAAATGATTTGAACAAAGTGTCAGTATACATGTTCACATATTAATACCTCACACACACTTATCTATCAACATATGAAACATATGTTTAGTTGTGAACAATGTATACTATAACTTTATCGGATGGGGAAATGACTAAAACAAAAATTATAGATCTCGATGAGTCCTAAATCTTTGTTGTTAACTATTTTTTCATTTGAAATTATTTAGTATTACAAAATTTTGTTGGAAGCTCTCATATTTTGAAATTCAAATTTTGAGTTGGGCCTCATTTATATTGCAAATTTTTGCAATTTTGTTACTGTAGCACTTTTGTTTGTATTTGATAATTATTGTCTAATCATAGACTAATTAGGCTTAAAAGATTCGTCTCGTGATTTACAATAAAACTGTGTAATTAGTTATTTCTTTGACCTACATTAAGTGCTCCATACATGTGTGTAAAGATTGATGTGATGGAGAGAGTGTAAAAATTTGGAATTTGGATGGGAAGTAAACAAGGCCTTGTTCGAACAAAGTTGGATGGAGAAATGACCAAAATAAGAGTTTTAGATCTCGATGAGTTCTAAAACTTTGGTGTCGACAACTTTTTCATTTTAAATTATTTAATAGTACAAAATTCTGTTGGAATCTTTCATATTTTGAAATTCAAATTTTAAATTGTTCAAACAAAATCGGATGAAGAAATGATCAGAATAAAAGTTGTAGATCTAGATGAGTTCTTTCTTACATATATTTCTTTCTAATTTTTGGACATTGTTAGATTGGACGTGTAGTTTAAGTTGTATTATTTTCATTCTACAAATAAAAGGAAAATAAAATATTTATTTATATTAATTCATCTGTATTGTATACAGCCCATTACTATGCAGACCATCGGCCCATGTCGGCCCATCTAAAAAAACCCTAGACTATGTAACCATTCCCCTCTCTCTCTCTCTCTCCCTCGTTTCCCTCTCCTTCCCCCAGCCGCACAACTCTCTCGCACGCGAGCGTGCGCGGATCGAGCGCGGGGGCGCGGCGCGTCCGACGGCGCACGAGGGCGCGGCACCTCCAGTGGCGGCGCGGCGCCTCCAACGGCGCGGCACCTCCAGCGGCGGCGCGGGGCCTAGAGCCCGGATGGACGCGGGGCGGCGGTGCTCCCACTCGCATCTGCGGCGCCGGCGCTCCCACTCTCAGCTGCAGCGTCGGCGAGGCTGCCACTCGCAGCAGCGGCGCTCCCACTCGCAGGCTCGCAGCGGCGGCGCTACTGGTCGCTGGCGGCGGCGACCGCAGGCAAGGAGAGCTCGAGCTGTGGCCCTTCGTAGGTACGTAGTAGTAGCCTTCAATCCCATCACTCAAATCCAAATGTTTGTTTCTCTCGATTGTGTACAGATAGTCATGGATTTAGCTCTTGCTTGTTGCCTGAACTTGTGTGGTGGTAGCTGTACCCGTTCATTTTTTTCTCTGATTTTTTTGTGGGATTTAAGTGGATCTACTCTTTCTAGGTTTGCCTCTACTGTTTAGCGTAGTGAATCTGCTCACCTCAGGAAGCAGCAGCCATCGACAATCAGCAGTTCAGCAGCGGCCATGTCTCAGGCAAAGAACCGAACAGGCATGTTTTTTTTCTCCTCTTCTCCACAGATTCACATGTTCCAACTGCTAGCTGTAATGCAGATTCTTATGGCTTGGTGGATCAATTCTTGTGTGGATAATATTTGTATGTAAGGGGCAAAGATTCAATTTTTCTCTGTGCAATCTACAATGACCAATTAGCCAATTAGTGATAGGCTGTGCTCTGTGATGTGCCTGCATATATGAAACTATGAACTAATTTTTGTCACTAGATTCACTAGGACTTGGATGTAGTAACTAGCTTGATTATGTACTTGCTGCTAGCTACACTGTCATTCTGTTACAGGCATATATGATTTTTGCTACCCCTGTTTATCAAATAAGTTGTGCTGCAGTTTGCTACCTCTGTTTATCAAATAGTTCTGCTGCAGTTTTGATACCTCTGTTTAGCAAATAGTCTATCGTCTCTGTTCTATTCTATCCATGTGAAGTCCCAGCAGTTATAGCGTAAAGTTATAAACTACTCCCATGCCAAGTCCAAGAAACAGATCAACCTAAATATCAATAAATTCAAAAATATAAAGATACTTGATACCGCAGAACTACAATATTAAAAAATTGTACATATATCCCATGTCAAGTCTTATCATTTATATCTCACATCCTTTTCATCCAGCAATGCAAGTTGGTCACACACTGAAGAATGTTTAAGAAGGCCTTGTTGTCACATGACTTTAGACCTATAGATGAACTTTATGATTTGAGGTTTTGAGCATATCAGAAAGATGCATACTACCAACTGATTTTATTAGGAAGATATGACACTTAAATTAGTAGTTGTGAAAATATATTTATCATATGGTAATATCCAGTGTCAGAGTTTTGCAATAGAAAAGGAAGCCTTGCATATGCAAAGTCTGCTGGAGAGAGCAATACCTTGTAGGCACTTCATCGAGCATGTATTGGGCACCGTCGCTAGCAGCTGCTGGGGTGCTCCCTATCGCTCTGTGTGGCGTGGGAGGGAGCACAGGGGCGTGACGATGCTGCGTGGTACTGTCATTGATGGGATTTTTTCTTGCGGTAGCAATGCTTGCCTTCTTCCTCACGACGGGTCGACGGCGATGTCATGGCATCTTTGCCTGTCTCCGTCGTTGAGCAGAGGAGTTTGAGAGGGACGAGCTCGAGCACCTCCTTTGTTAGTGTCTCCACCGCACTCACCGGCGAGGAGCCTCTGCCGGTCGTTCCCGAGGCCGCGTTCACCACCGTCGCGGCGGCAAGAACAGCTGGCGCGGTCTCTCACATGCACGACAAAGTGACCGCGGCCATCGCGCGCGTTCGCTGACCATGGAAGGAGAAGATACATGGCTGAGGCCTGATGCCTGAGGCTGAACACGACTGAGATCATGGAGAGATGAGCGGGCAACGCCGGTGGAGGATGATGCGGGCAGTGGCGCACGCCAAGTCCCGAAGCGCGAACTCTTGCGAAGAATCCTGAGAGCATTATCGCCGAGGATCCGAGAACGACGGCTTGATCGGTGGCAGCATAGGGATGCAATGACCGAGCTTTACCGATGACGTGGCCCAATGACGTGCTCGAGCTTGGACTTTGGTTTCGAAAGGTAAAGATAAGCAATCTCATCTTGTCATGGTAGTATTCAGAACACAGATAAATATCTCTTATGTCTTCTATTTATTATTCCTAAAAAACATGAAAGGGAATCGTCGACACCCCCATCTCACCATGTTCCCTCTGCCTCTTGCTGTCTACGATCCTTGTGCGTCTAGTCTACCCCCATGGCTCACACACCAGCAGTCCAACCCAAACACGCCCTCCCCCTTCCCGCTGAGGTCGCCCCTCTAGCCTCCGTGTCACAACCGAGTGTTGCCTGCAGCTAAGACCCTTGCCAGCACCAAGAGTAGTTCCCCACTGAGCGCTGCCCTCGCCTCCGGCAAGACGTCTTCCATGGTGGGGAGCCTGATCTTGTTCGAAGAAGGCATGGCAGTACTAGACGGTGGCGAGGCTCATTGCAGTATGGATGTTGGCCACTCTTGTCCAGGTAGAAGTGGATATCGTAACACCCTAAAATTCCATTATGCAATTTTTGTGCATTCAAATATAGGGCAAATAATTATTATTACAAAAATAAATGCCACTATAAGATATAGGTACATGTTTATACATTTCATGCTGCTGAATTTGATTTATGTTATGATGCTTAGAATTAAGGAGGATTGAAACAGTATAAGCTTTATGTTTTTTTAAAGAAAAGTTGTCTTTTCCCCCCTTCCCCCTTCTCTGCCTTTGGCCTGCTCTGGCCCAGCCGGACACACCCTCCTCTCTCTTCCTGCAATGCAGCCCAAGCCAGTCGGCTTGCTCGGCCATATTTATATCCATATTTCAAAATGGATACAAATACAAATCGGATCACGGACTTACTAGCGCCTGGACGTCCAATCCGGGGCGCTAGCGTCTAGATGGTGCCCGTACAACGAGCGAGGGAGCGCCCCGGGCTTGCAAACGAGAGCCCCAGGAGCGGGCACACGCCGCCCTAGCCGTCCCTCGCGCCGCTCCGTATGTCGCTCGCACCGCCAGCCGCTTTCCACGCACATCCCTTGTGCAACACACGATCTACTTTTGAAACATACAGATGTAACAGTTGCAACATCAAAAGAAAACCGAACAAAAACACTTGAAATATACGTCAAAACACTTGCTGCAACACCTGAAAAACACTTGAAAAACATTGCAAACATATGCAACATCCAGATGAAACACTTGCAACTGACGAAACATACACTTGCAACATGCATATATATGCAACATTCAGATCTACTTTTGCAATGTGCAGATGAAAACACTTGGAACAATGAAACATTTGGAACACACATCTGAAACATACGTGCATAGCCATTGAAACATGTGCAACATACGATCTACTCTTGCAACATCCCGAACTACTTTTACAACATCCATATGAAACACTTGCAACATACCTCTGAAACATACATTTGCAACATGTCAGGCGTGACACTCTAGTGGGGGTGGCGACCACCATGTCAGGCGCGCTGAGGAACTTGATAACTGCCTCGATGGGCAAATCGGGACTGGGAGGTGTCAGAGCAAAGAGCACCACGGACTTGGCCGCCGCGAGCTTCTTTCATTGGGGGCACCAGGGCGTGAGGAGCCTTGAGGCAGGCGCGAAGTATGACATGGCCGCGATGCCTTCGCCGTCTCCGGTCACAGAGGAGGTAATGAGGAGGACGTCGACGACGACAATAAGAGTCCAACGGCGGAGCCTGGCGTCGTGGTGGCGGGCGAGGGCCCCGGGGCGAGGAAGCAAGCGGACAGGGAGCGGAGCTTGGGCGAGCGTGCGAGGCAGAGTGGGAGTTATTTCCTTTTTTTTCTTTTTGCAGAGTGGTGTCTAGCCGAACGGACGCCCGCACAGCAGCGTTACCGTTAAATTCGAGTTCAGATATCATAAAACATATATTTTTGTAAGAACTCTCAAAAAAAATATTTTGTAGGCTTTTCACTTGATTTTTTTGGGGTCGATGCTACATTCACGTTTCAGATAGAAGAAAGAAAAAAAGAATGGGAAGCAAGTCAAATGGTGTACATGACCTAAATCCCCAAATCCCATCCCATCCCCACTCTCGATGGAGCTGGGCGGCGGCGGCGAGAGCGCCGCCAGGAGCGCGAGGCTCTCCTCCGACGATGCCGCCGCCGCAGGCGAGGACCGGCTCAACACACTCCTCGACGACGTCATCGTCCTCATCCTCCTCAAGCTTAGCACCCGCGTCGCCGCCCAAACAAGCTCCTCTCCCACCGCTGGCGCCGCATCTGGGCTCTCCTCCCGGTGCTCCGCTTCACTTCCCTCACTGAGCCCCACCGGTTGCGCGACGCCCTCGACGCCCATGAGGTGCTCGTCCGCCGCCCTCTTCGTCGGGGCTGACGGCGCCACCCCTGAGTCTCTGGCGGTCTGGCTCCCCGTCGCCGCGTGCCGCGTCTCCGGTGACCTAACCCTTTACAGCCATCGTCCGACGAATGATGAAGAGGAGGACCAGGCCGCGCAAAGAGGCGCCTTTGAGTTACCCTGCTTTGAGAAGGCCACCCCGATCTCGCTCGTCTTGGCTTTTCAGGGCCTCGTCGTGCCTGCCACTGGTGTCTTCACTCGGCTCAACCAGCTCCACTTGAGTCACGTCTGCTTTCACGGCCCATGCGACCGAGGCAATGTTGTGTCCTCGCCAATGTTGTGTCCTCGCCGCGTGCCCATGCTTGCAGAGGCTCACCGTTGATGACTCCCGTGGTCTGTGCGATCTCGCCTTACATTCGGATTCAATGCTGCTGATGGAGCTTAGGTCCCTACACGCCTTGTCTCAGCTCACCATTGTGGCGCCGGTGCTCATGGAGTTAACTGTAGCATTGTGTTTTAGCAAGAGTCGACCTGTCGCCAACATCTCGGCCCCTCAGCTGGTAAATCTTGATTGGAATGATGAATATGATCCGTTGTCCACCTTGGCAAGATGGAACATCTCCGGTCACTGGGCACTGACTATTATCTTGTTATGGAACCGAGACCTTCCTACGCAACAACTCTTGTTTAAGTCTCTTGCAGCGCTTTGAGGGCATCAAAACTCTTTTTTCTAAGGCTGACATATCCACCAGTGAGTTCTCACTTCTATTATCTGGAACTATGCCATCGTAGTACCATACCATGCTAGTGTATCCGTCTAAGGTTCCTATGTGAAATGCTGGCTAAGAATGGTCCTAGGCTACCAGAGTTAAAGTTTGCTCAATGCTCCTTTTTTTTTTGTAAATAGAAACTTAATTCCTAAGGCTTGATTGGACATATAAAAGCAAGTAAATAAAGTACTTTAGTCATATTACTTATGATTATTTGTTTAGGATAAAATATGTTGACTTGTGCATTTAACCAAATGGCTTACTTAAAAGAATGTTTCATTTCCACTATTTTAACTTTGTCAAATTGTTGGTGATGGTGATATCAGGAAACCATCATTGGTAGAAGCCATTGCATGTTTTGGTTTACTTAGGACCTCAAGTCCCTCCAATTACTCAACACACTCATTAATTACTGTTTTCCAATATAGCTTCAAGAAGCATGAGAGCCAAAGTATTTTCTGGAGAACAAGTAGTCCAGTCTTTTAAGCAGCTCACAATTGCCATGCTTTGTGTAAGAAACCCAGAATGAACTTGTTAGCTTATAACGATCGTTTCGTGCATGCTCACAACAATGGTCAGGTAGCAACAATACTGAAATAGCTTTAGGTTCCATTCCCCTTCTGTCGCATATGAGTACGACCCCTTTGTTTTACTTCCTTAAAAAATGCAGGATATAGGGAACTATAAATACAAGATGGAAGACATGGCAGTGCTCCCTGACATTACATTTTTGCGCCTGATGGTAATCGCAAATGGACATGCCTTTGAGGCCAGCGCATTCCATGTTCTCAGATTGTCTACTGGTATAAGGAGGTTGATGCTGCATTTACTTGCTACTGTCTCAGAGGTAAACCTATTCTTCGTTTACCTAATACTCTCCCCAGACACCAAAGAAAAGGTAGCATTTTGGTCCCTAAAAGACATTTTTGACAATCAATTTCAGTTAAAGTATATATCAAGCCAAATTAAATTAAAGCACTATGAAACTATTTTTAAGGTAGATCGATGCATGCTGTTTTTATGGGAAAAAACAACATGTGTTTGTATTTAGTTAGACATGGTCCCTAGAAGGGTGAAACACAACTTGTTTTCTTACTGGAGTAAGTATTGAAGTTGCCACTTGAAAAACAGCATGTTGTTTCACAGCATGTTGTTTTCTTAATGGGAAGAAACCTGCATCTGTATTGTTATCCAAATGATAGCACTTTACTCTGTAGATTTAACTGTTGGTATACATTTGGGCTGTAAGTCGTTGCTCTCTTTGTAGTTATTGTTAGCCTGTTTGAAATATATGGTTGTGGACCTTTGGATGGCACTAAAGCAGATCAACATTGGTAATGTATATAAGAGTTAGAGAATAACATGGGAGTGAAAAGAAAGTTGGAGGAGTAATTGGCCTAAGTATGTATAATTTTTTTTTAAAAAAGAAAGATAAGGTTCTGTTGGTCCATTCAGAACCTATGCACTAAGATTGATTCAAAATCTCCTTAATTCTGGGCGATTAATAGCATGTTGCTGTTACATGGAATTTTCTGTGATTTTGTAAACAGAAATTATGCTCTTGTGTGCTATCTTTTCTCTTGGTAGAAAATTATATTGCTGCAACTAGTTACTAGGCTCAAAAGTGTTTAGGAGTCTGACTGTTTACTCTCTCTCCTTTTTATCATGCAATCACCAATTAATTTTATTAAGTTAATATACTTCCTGGTGTCAGGCCCAAAGTGTATGCTCATCCGATTGCATATGCCTTAGCGAGTAGAGTGGGAAACTGAGGAACTCTTGTTGAATCACCTAGAAGAAGTAGAAATCACTGGATGGAGAGGAACTGAACATGAAGTTGCTTTTGTGAGTCTTTTCGATTGGGGGACAAAGCTTATAGAGATGATAGTAAACTTCGATCGTTTGATCTCTGAAGTCAAGGCCAAGGAGCTGTACCAAATATTTCAGAGTTTCTCTAGGCCAGGAGTATGCACGAAATTTTACCTATATATCAGAAGCATAGGAAGAAGGTGTTACATGCACCTGAGCAGGTTGTCACTGTAGGCACTTCTTTGTGGTTTATGTTTTCTTGTTATGAACCGTATTGTATGAGAGCATCAAAATGCTAGAGGATCTTAAAGTAAAATGTTGAGGCCCATTATATTTTGCATTTTGTTTATGGAAGTTGAAGGCTTTCTTTTTTTCACAATCTTGAAGTGTATAAGAACCAAATATAGGCATCTTAAACTTCAGCTATTCTATGACCCTTTGCTAGCCGTTGCCATTTTACCGTAAACAAGCTCATGGTATGAGAACACGGATAATATCTTTTGGCACGCGGAAATACAGAGGCCCGTGCGCGTATCCTGCTTTGGCGCCTGTCCGCCAATTCCACCACGCCTTCGTCCGCCGACCCTCCCATGCGGCAGCGCTCCTCCTGGGCTAGAGAGCTAGTCGTGTCTGCTGCAGTTGGCACGGGATGCTCACGTTCGCGGCGCGGATGACCCATCGTTGGAGCCCACGCCGGGGCGGGCGAAGAGCATCGGCCGTTCGCTCTCGTCCGCGCGTGCTCTATTGCGAGCCTGAGAAGAGGGGAAGTGGGAAAGGAATTTGAGAAAATGGTACTGTAACATTTTCGCTGTTATTTGACAATTAGTGTTTAATTAGACTTAAAAGATTCATCTCGTGAATTTCGTCTAAACTGTATATTTAGTTTTATTTTTTATTTATATTTAATGCTTCATACACGCGTCTAAATATTCGATGTGACGGAGAATCTTGAAAAATTTTATAAAATTTTGGGAACTAAACATGCCCTTAGGCCAATGACTCCTTCAACTATTTTATATTTTATTTACAAAAAAAATATACCATAGATACTTGTAGGTGAAAAACTACGGACATTTGTGGAAATGGTTAAACGGCATGTTTAGTTGGCCAAAGAGGCCAAAAAAAAATTTACATAATACCCGTCACATTGAATCTGTGAACGCATGCATGAAGTATTAAATGTAGATAAAAAAATAACTAATTGTATAGTTTATCTGTAAATATCGAAACGAATCTTTTGAGCCTAGTTAGTCCATAATTGATAAATTTTATCAAATAACAACGAAAAATGCTACAGAAATTTATCCAAAAATTTTCACCAACTAAACAAGCCCAAAGTTCCTTTAAAAAAAACATGTATTCCTGTTAGTGGGTGAAACGCTACGGACATGCTTCTGAGTTCTGACAATGGTCAACGACTTCTCAACGCAAGCGGACGAGACCCAAATCCAGGGACCAAGGGAGCCCCCTTTTCCTCTCCATGGAGCCCTGCGACGGCGGCGGCGGCGCCGGTGGCGAGGTCTCCACCAAGCGTGCCAAGCTCCCCACTGGAGCCTCCGCCGGCGCTGGTAGCGAGGACCGCATCAGCGCGCTCCCCGACGACATCCTGGTACTCATCCTCCGCCGCTTCACCACCTGCGGCGCCGTCCGGACCAGCATCCTCTCTCGCCGCTGGCGCCGCGTCTGGGCCCTCCTCCCAGCGCTCCACTTCCGCTACACCCCAGATCGGCCGCGCCCGATCGGCCCCGCCCTCGAGGCCCACGAGGCGGCCCTCCTGCGCCTCACCGTCTTGACCCGGGACGCGGCCCCCGACTCCGTGTCGGCCTGGCTGCCCATCGCTGCGCGCCGCCTCTCCGGCAGCCTCTTCTTTCACAATGATCTTGTGCGGGACAGCAGCGCCCAGGAAGGCGGCGACGAGGAGGCCGCGCAAAGGGGCGCCTTTGAGCTCCCCTGCCTGGAGCGTGCCACGGAGGTCACGCTTCACCTAGGGTTCCTCGGCCTCGCCGTGCCTCCTGCCGGCGTCTTCGCTCGGCTCACCGAGCTGTACCTCTCTTCCGTCCGATTCCACGGCCCGGGGTTGCTGGGCGACGCTGTTTCCTGGCCGCGATGCCCGTGCTTGCAGAAGCTCACCATCCATGACGCCAGAGGACTGGACAACCTCGCCATCCATTCCGATTCTCTCAGGCAAGTGGCGCTCACCCGTCTGCGCGGCTTGCAGCAGCTCAACATTGTGGCGCCGGCTCTTGAGGACTTGGAAGTTACACGCTGTTTCTTCTACGATCGGAGCCAACCGGTTGCCACAATCACAACGCCTCTGCTGGCAACACTTCGGTGGACGGATCCATATGATCCAAGCTCTGTCCATCTTGGCGAGATGAGACATCTTCGATTACTGAGGCCTTTCTTCTTTATGGTTTATGGGGATGGGGATGCCAGCTCTACACCCAATCAATCTTGTTTAAGTCTCTTGCGGCGTTTCAAGGTCATCGAAAGTCTTATACTCACACTGACCTATCTGTCGGTAAGTCCACTTCCCCACTTACGTGAATTTTCAGTGCGTGCATGTTTTCCTTGCCTGTGGATGGATTTGAAAACTAAGGCATTGATGCAATCCAAGCAAGCAGTGTCCTACGGTATCAATGCAGTTAACATAACATGGACAAGGAAGATAAAGTTGACATATTTAAGTCTTTGCTATTAGAACTAGAAAACAATGTAGCTTCACTTCAAGTAAGGCATGCCTAGTTGGCTGTTTGTCCAACATATTTGTCGTGATCTGCTGATATACAACTTGTTGGCACTAAAAAGGATTTTTGTTGATAGAGAACTAGCCATTCAATTTTATTCTTCATGATCACAGTTAAGTTATATTAGCCACTTCCTGCATGGTAATAGCAAAGGTCACCTTATTAGAACTACTTAAGATGAGATGCTGTTGGCTCTTTGCAACTGTAATATATGACACTTTTTTTTGTGACCTCCCATGGACACGCAGGACATGGATGACTATCACTATCTGATGGAAGATATGACAATGCTCCCAGACATCACGATTTTGCACCTGAATATATTGGCAAACAAACATGCTTTTGGGGCCAGCGCATTTCATGTTCTCAGGATGTGTTCTGGTATAAGGAAGCTGATGCTGGTATTTCTTGCTTCTTCTGTGGTAGAGGTAAGGCTATCATTTTTTATCCAATATGCATTTGTATTTCTTGGCTTACCATGGCCTGATCTATTAGTGCCCCTAGGCATTTGTTCTTATATTTTCTCTGAAAGTTATGGCTCATATTTCTCGTAATGTATACGTATTTATGCATACGCATAGCTGTGTGATTACTGAATGCTGATTACTCCCTAGTATGGCAGATTTTTCTGCATTTGTACCTATACCTCTTCCCTTTGGGGCTATGCAATATAACTGAGTTGCATTCTGTAACACTAATGGCAATACTGTGCTCTATATTTTTATGGTTTTGATTTGATTGAGTGTTCTACTATTTAGGTTGCAAAATATTTGTTTTTATTGAATTATTGTCCTGGCAGTGTTTCATAAAAAAACATATATATGGCAGTGAGCAGAAAGTTAACTGAGTTGTTGCGTGGGAGGATTGATCTTGACAGTTAGGAGTTTGGAGATATCAGTAAGTGTTGGTAAATAATATACCACTGGCAGTTTTGCAATGGCCCTAATTTGTAAAATGTTCCATGCTTCCATTGGATAACCTGATTCCTATGGTCGAATGAAAATCTTCTTGAACATTATTGGCATAATAATCATGTTTGCTATACCACTTTCTCTTAGCTCACAACAGTTATATTGCATCTGTTGGCTTCAAAGTAATGTCCGGGACGAATCCATTTGCAAATCTTATGGTGCCTTTGATTGCATAATTGGGTACTCAGGCCATTTTCAATTTCCTGTCTGTTTATTCCATCCAACAATATTCTTACACAGTCAAGGAAGATAAAATTAAGTACTCAAGGCATACCATATTTAAGCCTTTATTGTTAGAATTAGGAAAAAAACGTAGCTTGGCATGCCTGGCTGGCTGTTTGTCCAACACAAAATGTGAGGATATACAACTTGCTTGGGACTAATTTTTGCTGGCTTAGAACTAGCCATGTAATTTTATTCATGCTTGAAGTTAAGTTACAATGACCATTTCTTGCATGGTAACAGCAATGGCCACCTTATTAAAACTACTTAAGATGAGATGTTGTCTCTTTCCAATTGTCGTGTATGACCCTTTTTCCTTTTTTTTGTGTGACTTCACATGGCAGGTTTTTTAGCATTTGTACCTATACCTCTCATCCCCCTTGGGGCTATGCAATATAGTTGAGTTGCATTCTGTAACACTAACGACAACACTGTGCTCTGTAGTAACTAACTATTTACATTGGAACTTGACCTTGACAAGTAGGGGTTAGGAGATATTAGTGGGTATTGGTACATAAAAAATGGTGCCAATTTTGTAAATGCCCCCAATTTGTGAAAGGTTCCATACTTCCATTGGATAACATGAGTCTTGTGGTCAATAAAAAATCTCTGGATATTTTTGACATCATAATCATGTCCGGTATACCACTCTATCTCAGCTCAAAACAGTTATATTGCTGCAATCTGTCGGCTTCAAAGTGATATCCAGAATGAATCCGTTTGCATATTTCTGTAATAAGACAATTTTTGGAATTTTGTCTGAATGTTCCACCCAACAATATCAGTGAATCTTACATAATGTTTTTCTTTTTCTAGGCACAAATTACATGCCCACCGGGTTGCATTTGTGGTGAGCACCAAAACTGGGAAACCGAGCACCTGTTGTTGAATCACCTCAAAGAAATAGAAATCACTCAGATGAGAGGATCTGAACATGAAGTTACTTTTGTGAAGCAGCTGTTCATTTGGGCGACATCCTTAGAAAAGATGAGGGTATTTTTCGATGAGTCGGTTACTGAAAGCGTGGCCAAGGAGTTGTCCCAGGTGCTACGAAGCTTTGCTAGGCCGGAAATACGCATGGAAATCCACACGTAGATGGACATGCTGAAGATGATGTATGTACCCGAAGACTAAGGCACCGGGTTATCGTGTAGTTTTCCTCTTTTATTGTGTACTGCAGTGGTTGAAATCATCAAAACGCTACATCACTTCCCAGCGCTGGCAGGCATGCTGAGTAGTGGTGATCAGTCTTGTTTGGGTCGTCAGTCCAATGACTGTAATGCACATTTACAGGCCTTTTGTTAAAGAATGGCCAGGTTGATCTTTCTTGGACGACAAAGCGCCTGATTGGATTGCTGCTGTAGCAAATTTTCCCGACAGTAAATTTCACTGTTTCTATTGACCTATCTGTATTTTATTTTCTCGAGAGACATAAAATTTCCTCTCTTTTTTTCACTTTATTGAATGGGCTTGAGTGACAGAAAATAAGCAGGTTTCAGTGGGCCCCAAAAACAGAATGGGCCAGAAACATGCTCAGATATATGTCTGGGCCGCCTGGCTCAGCGGATTCCGCACCGGCCGGCGCGCCGCCATGGGGGTGGCCACGAGAGCCAAGAAGAGGCGGTTGCAAGAGGAGCGCCTCGCAGACCGGATCAGCAGCCTCCCCGACGACGTACTCGACATCGTCTCCCTTCTCCCCACCAAAGATGGCGCCCGCACGCCGATCCTCTCCTCCCGGTGGCGCCACCTATGGTGTGCCGCACCTCTCAACCTCTCGCCAGTTGGCTGCGCGTGCAGCATCCATGTCGGCGAGGTGTCTCGCATCCTTGCCGCACACCCGGGCCCCAGCCGCCGCTTCTCCATGCCGGAGTGCTGCCTCAGCTATGATGACGAGTACTCCGAAACGACACTGGACGGCTGGCTCCGATCACCCTCCCTCGACGACCTCCAGGAGCTCGAGTTCCAGCCCTATCCTCGACTTCTGCTGCCGCCATCTGTATACTGCTTCTCGTCGACGCTCCGCGTCGCCAGCTTCGGTGGCTGCACTTTCCTGGATGGAGACCATGGCAGCGGCATGCTGCTCTTGCCGGTCCTCGAGAGCCTAACCCTCTGCGATGTCTGCATCTCGGGGAGCTCTCTGCATGTTTTGCTCGCCGGCTGCCCTGTTCTTCAGAGCTTAGTGCTATTTGACAACTATGGCTTCCTCGATTTGCAAATCATGTCCCCTAGCCTCAGAAACATCCGCGTGGGTTGTGCTTACAGAAGTCTCAGCTTACAACAGCTCATCATCGAGGATGCCCCGTGTTTGGAAAGACTACTATATTCCAGAAGAACATGGATGGACATCTCAGTGATCTCTGCGCCAAGATTGGCTATTTTGGGGAAACTCTATGGCAACAGTCCTAGAATTCAGTCCATGTCGTCATTCTCACTTTCACCAGCCTTCATGAGGGATCCGAGTCCCTTTCGCTTGATCATGATGTGCTAATTCTATGCTTATTAACTCAGGGATCGACTGTTGTTAGCATGATGAATGTGGTAGACAGTGTGAAGGTTCTATCTTTATCTAGAGTGAAACTTTGTTTGGATGCGGTTATTTAACTTAATGAAGTGCTTTCCCCACTTGAAGAAGTTGTATATCAAGGTGAATCCTTGTGCCAAAGTGTTGTGCATCTGCATGTTTCATCATTTATTTACTATTATACGTCGATGACTGTTTTAAAGCTAAGTAACCATCATTGACACCATTTTTCTGTTAACTTCGCTTCTCAGGCAACAAGTGAGTGGGTGGAAAATGCGCAGTATCAAACAAACCCGGAACTTATAGGCACTCTTGATATCTATCCTTGTCTGGGCACGGATAGGAAGACTGGACACCAATATCCATCCAAGGCTGTGTTCACTTGGCATGCGAACCCAAAATATTTCCTCTTCCACCCATCACATCGAATCTTTAAACGTATACATGGAGCATTAAATGTAGGTAAAAAAATAACTAATTGTATAGTTTGTCTGTAAAGTTCGAGACGAATCTTTTAAGTCTAATTAATTCATGGTTGGACAAATTTTACCAAATAACAATGAAAAGTGCTACACTAACTTTTCACCCAATTTTTCTCGACTAAACACACCCTTGTGTTATTTTACCAAATAACAACGAAAAGTGTACAATCAGAGCAAACAGTGTCCTAAGGCATCGATGCAATTAACACTAGCACAATATTCGCACAGTTCCAAGGAAGATAAAATGAAGTAAAGGCATACCATATTTAAGTCTCTATTATAGGGGGAAAAATGTAGCTTCACTTCAATTAAGCCTACCTGGTTGGCTGTTCGTTGGTAGAGAACTAGATATGCAATTTTATTCTTAATGCTCACAGTTAAGTTTTAACACCCATTTCCTGTATGGTAACAACAATGGTCACCTTATTAGAACACTTAAGATGAGATGTCTCTTTCCAATTGTCATATGTGACCCTTCTTCTTTTTACTTTTGTATGACTTCCCATGGAGACACAGAACCTGGATTACTGTCACTATGTGTGTCATGTTCGGGCGCACGTACACCAGGCGTCGCCGAGCCCGGGACGTGCGCCGTGCCCAGGAGCGCGCCGCACAACATGCACCGGTCACGCCAGGTGACAGGCCAGGCGCGGGCTCCACTAGTGGCTAGGATTAGAGGAGATGTGTTTCTATTTTTAGTTCCTTACTTTGTGGAGATTCGTTACTCTAAGTTAGTTTCTAAGTTAGTTGGGTCATAGGCCATATATATATCTGTAATCGTAAGGGAATCAAGCAATTGCAAACCAATCTTATCTCCTCTTAACTCTCCTAAGCCGGCAGCCAGGGGGTATAACCCGGTTGACGAAGATCAGCGGCGTGGGGGCATAACCCTGCCGAGCTACCACGGATCGAGACTACGAACTCCGTAGTCGAGGTCCGCCGTCCTTGGGCACGAACGCCCTTGACAACCTGGTATCTCGAGTCCGACGATCCTCTTCATCCCACCCCGCCGCTCCCTCCACAGCCGCACCCACCCACCACCACCAGCCCACCTCGTCGCCGCCCTCATCTTCCTCGGCGACATCAGCCATGGGTGACATCACCCTCGCTGATATCATGCAGAAATTGGAGTCCCTCACCACCGAGATGTCCACCATGCAGGCCGACATGGCAGCCCTGAAGGACATCTTTGCCTGTCTCCGTCGATGAGCAGAGGAGTTTGAGAGGGGCGAGCTCGAGCACCTCCTTGGTTAGTGTCTCCACCGCACTCACCGGCGAGGAGCCTCTGCCGGTCGTTCCCGAGGCCGCGTTCACCACCGTCGCGGCGGCAAGAACTGCTGGCGTGGTCTCTCACATGCTCGACAAAGCGACCACGGCCATCGCGTGAGTTCGCTGACCATGGAAGGAGAAGATACATGGCTAAGGCCTGATGCCTGAGGCTGAACACGACTGAGATCATGGAGAGATGAGCGGGCAGCGCCGGTGGAGGATGATGCGGGCAGCGGCGCACACCAATTCCCGAAGCCGCGAACTCTCGCGAAGAGTCCTGAGAGCATTATCGCAGAAGACCCGAGAACAACGGCTTGATCGGTGGCAGCATAGGGATCCAACAACCGAGCTTTACCGATGACGTGGCCAATGACGTGCTCGAGCTTGGACTTTGGTTTCGAAAGGTAAAGATAAAGATAAGCAATCTCACCTTGTCATGGTAGTATTTAGAACACAGATAAATATCTCTCATGTCTTCTACTTATTCTAAAAACATGAAAGGGAATTTTCGACGCCCCACATCTCACCATGTTCCTTCTACCTCTTGTTGTCTACTATCCTTGTGCGTCTAGTCTACCCCCATGGCTCACACACCAGCAGTCCAACCCAAACACACCCTCCCCCTTCCCGCTGAGGTCGCCCCTCTAGCCTCCGCGTCACAACCGAGTGTTGCCTGCAGCTAAGACCCTTGCCAGCACCAAGAGTAGTTCCCCACTGAGCGCTGCCCTCGCCTCCGGCAAGACGTCTTCCATGGTGGGGAGCCTGATCTTGTGCGAAGAAGGCATGGCGGTGCTAGACGGTGGCGAGGCTCAATGCAATATGGATGTTGGCCACTCTTGTCCAGGTAGAAGTGGATATCGTAACACCCTAAAATTCCATTATGCAATTTTTGTGCATTCAAATATAGGGCAAATAATTATTATTACAAAAATAAATGTCACTATAAGATATAGGCACATGTTTATACATTTCATGTTGCTGAATTTGATTTATGTTATGATGCTTAGAATTAAGGAGGATTGAAATAGTATAAGCTTTATGTTTTTTAAACAAAAGTTGTCCTTTTCCCCCTTCCCCCTTCTCTGCCTTTGGCCTGCTCTGGCCTAGCCGGACACACCCTCCTCTCTCTTCCTGCAATGCAGCCCAAGCCAGTCGGCTTGCTCGGCCATATTTATATCCATATTTCAAAATGGATACAAATACAAATCGGATCACGGACTTGCTAGCACCTGGACGTCCAATCCGGGGCGCTAGCGTCCAGATGGTGCCCGTACAACGAGCGAGGGAGCTCCCCGGGCTTGCGAACGAGAGCCCCAGGAGCGGGCACACGCCGCCCTAGCCGTCCCTCGCGCCGCCAGCCGCTTTCCACGCGCATCCCATGTGCAACACACGATCTACTTTTGAAACATATAGAAGCAACAGTTGCAACATCAAAAGAAACACAGAGCAAAAACACTTAAAATATGCATCTGAAACACTTGCAACAACACCTGAAAAACACTTGAAAAGAATTGTAAACATATGCAACATCCAAATAAAACACTTGCAACTGACGAAACATACACTTGCAACATGCATATATATGCAACATCCATATCTACTTTTGCAACATGAAGATGAAAACACTTGCAATATACGTCTGATACAATGAAACATTTGGAACACACATATGAAACATACGTGCATAGCCATTGAAACTTGTGCAACATACGATCTACTCTTGCAACATCCCGAACTAATTTTACAACATCCATATGAAACACTTGCAACGTACCTCTGAAACATACACTTGCAACATGTCAGACGTGACACTCTAGTAGGCGCAGTGACCACCATGTCAGGCGCGTTGAGGAACTCGATAACTGCCTCGATGGGCAAATCAGGGCTGGGAGGTGTCGGAGCGAAGAGCACCACAGACTTGCCCGCCACGAGCTTCTTTCACTGGGGGCACCAGGGCGTGAGGAGCCTCAAGGCAGGCACGAAGTATGACACGGCCGCGATGCCCTCGTCGTCTCCAGTCGCAAAGGAGGTAATGAGGAGGACGTCAGCGACGACAATGAGAGCAGGGGCAGGCAGGAGGTGCGACTCCAACGGCGGAGCCTGGCGTCGTGGAGGCGGGCGAGGGCCCCGAGGCGAGGAAGCAAGCGGACAGGGAGCGAAGCTTGGGCGAGCGTGCGAGGCAGAGTGGGAGTTATTTCCTTTTTTCTTTTTGCGTAGCCGCGTCTGGCCGAACGGACGCCCGCACAGCAGTGTTACCATTAAATTCAAGTTCATATATCATAAAACATATATTTTTGTAAGAACTCTCAAAAAAATATTTTGTAAGCTTTTCACTCGATTTTTTTAGCCAATTCCCTCAATGCCACTAAAATTTATACAGCTTCCCTCAAAGCCATCCAAATCTCCCTTCACTGACATCAAATGAAAATTTCATTTCCCTGGTTTTCATTCTGTCGATTCTCAGTGAAAGTTGTGTCACTGACAAGTGTAGACCCACACAAGTATAGACGGGCCCATCAAACTTTGATGGCCATTATGCCACTTAGAGACTGACAGTATGGTCCCACCATTATTTTTTTCCTCTGTTTTTTACCCAAACCCGTCCGTCCAAATCCAAATCGAGGCGAGTCCATATCCTCCCGAACCCTAGACGCGCGGCTGGTGAGGGGCGGGCAGCGAGCGGCGCGACCGGTGAGGCGAGGGGCGAGCGGCGCGCGGCTATGAGGCGGGCGAGCGGCGCGTGACCCGCGGCCAGGAGGCGAGCATCGCGCGGTCGCATGGCCAGCGGCGTGCCAGGAAGCCACGGGTGGGTGGGCAAGCCCCACGCCTGGGAAGCCACGGGCCGGTGGTGGCCGAGCCCAGCGAGGGGCGAGCAGCGCAGCCAGGAGGCGGGCATCGAGCGGGGCGGCTGGGAGGCGGGCATCGCGCGGCGTGGCCTAGAGGTGGTTGTCGTGTGGTGTGCCCGCTCCTGGGAGGCCACGGGCCGGTGGCGGCCGAGCCCGGCACCAGGAGGTAGCAGCTGAGCCCCACACCAGGAAGCAGCGGGTGCCCTTGGAGTAGGTACTAAGGATGGTAGCAGCAGATCCAGACCAATCTTGGCTTCTTCGAGGGTATTGTCATTGTCCTTTTGTTCTTGAGTTCTTTGTTCTTAGTTCACAATATTGTGCTTAATGTACAATAAGAAGCACAAACCACTAGTAACTCCTCTAGTTTTTTATGCCATCTTTAACAGGATGGACCCAAAATCGAGTTTTTTTGTTGGAAATAAGGCTTGTGGGGAACTCTAGAAGTAGGAAGGATGTTTCTTGCTTTCGTATCAGCATGGTTGTTGACTCTGACACATGCAATTTCAAGGACTTTGTTGATGAAATTGTGACCAAGTATCTCCCAGGATATGATGAACTAGTTGCAGTTGCCTATTATGATAGTATCAATGAGAAGCACATAGAAATCAAATCTGACCAAGACCTGCTTGCAATGTTTGCTAAACATGCTGAGTGCAAAGTAGTGAATATAGCTATTGCATACCCACTTTCCACAGAAAACCTTGAGTGGCCTAATATGTCAAAGGAGCATGTCAAAATCCACTCCACTGATCCAACTAGCAGCCAACCCACTGAACCAACAAGCAGCGAACCCACTGAACCTACAACCACCTACCCTGATGATGATGAGTACCTAGCGAATCCTGAACCAGAAAATGAATTTGTTGGTGTGGATGATGAGGGTTTGTACTTACAAATTGCACCTCAAACTGGGGCTTCTCTTGATGGCGACGCCTCTGAGTCTAAGTCTGATCTTGATTCCGACGAAGACTATGAGGAAGAGGATGGGTTGGTTGGAATAGATCTTGTACCATCTCTTATTGTTGCTTATGATAAGGAAGACCCTCCAATGGTTGTTGGTAGCACATATATGAGCATGGGACAATTTAAGTTGGCGCTAAATCATTATGCAATTAAACATGAATTTGAGTATCTTACTGAAGCGAGTGGTCCAGGGAGGCTGAGGGTGTATTGTTCAAGGAAGGTGGAGGAAAGGTGTATGTGGAGGCTACATGCTTCTACAATGGACGGCAAAGTTTCTGTAAAGGTAACGCACATATGAAATTACATAATTGTTTTTCCTTTTTTTGTTCACTATTTTAATGGAGATAACTTATGTCTATTTTGTCCCATGGTAGGTCAAGAAGAACCCTCATCCACATAGTTACACAAGTGCAAGGAGGAGTAAGGTAGCGAAGAATGCAACCAAGTTTTGGGTGTGTGATGTAGTAAAGGATTGGGTAGTTGAAGATCCAACACTTGGAGCAAAGGAGTTAGCAAAAAAGATCAAGACAAAGTATAAGGTGGATGTGCCATACAGGCGGGTTTATTCAAGTAAAGTGCTAGCTCACAAACATCTATTCTGTGATTGGGATAGCGGTTTTGATAACTTGTACACGTTCAAGGCAGAAGTTGAAAAAGGTTGCCTAGGTAGTTTTGTAGTAATTGACCATCACATAGTCCAGGATAAGGTCAGGTTCAATCGGTTGTTTTTTTGCCTTGAAACTGTGCATAGATGGATTCCTCAAGGGGTGCAGGCCATTCCTATCAATAGATAGTACTTTTTTGATAGGAAAGTTTAGGGAGCAGCTAGCATGTGCATGTGCTGTAGATGGTCACAGCTGGATGTACCCAGTTGCCTTTGGGGTGATAGATTCTGAAACAAACGAGAACTGGATCTGGTTTATGCAAAGACTTAGAGATGCCATAGGAACACCACATGGTCTAGCTATTTGTACAGATGTCAGACAGGCTGTGATGACTGGAGTGCAAACAGTGTTCCCAACTGCTGAACAAAGGGAGTGTATGTTCCATTTGGTGAGCAACTTCAAGAAAAGATATCGAGAAAAGGTGTTTGATGACCACTTATGGGCAGCAGCCTATTCATGGTCTCCATATTTTTTTTGGAAGCATTGGCAAGCAATGGATGAAGCTAGACCAGATGCAATGAATTACATAAGGGAGTGGCATAAGAGGATATGGAGAAGAAGCCAATTCTTAACTCATTGCAAGGTGAACTATGTAACTAACAATCTGGTTGAGAGCTTCAACAACTAGATTAAGCCTTATAAGGCAATGAACTTGGATGATTTGATGGACAAGATCAGACAACTTTTGATGGGGAAGTGGCATACAAGGAGGACAATAGCTCACAAGTTCAATGGATTAATTTTGCCACACGTTAAAAAGAGGTTAAAGGAGGAGAGTTTCAATTTGGAGATGGATGTGACTGCATGCTCATCACATGTTGTAGAGGTTTGTGTGAAGGGGAGCAGTGGTTTAAGTGTGTGGTCAACCTACAGGACAGAACATGTTCATGTAGAAAATTTGAAGTCTCAAGCATTCCATGTAAGCATGCTATTGCATTCATCAGTTCACTGTAAGAACCTTTGGAGAAATATGTTGACACATATTATTCAGTTGACACTTTTAGAGCTGTATGTGAGAATCTTATTCCAGCCATGACCGATAAGTCCCAATGGAAGAAATTTGATCATGGGTTTTTCATGTATCCACCACTCTTAGTGCCCACTGCTGGTAGAAGAAAGAATGTGAGGTTCAAAGGGGGTGCTGAGAGCAATGGCAGCACAACACGCAAGAAGGGGCAACACAGATGTGATATTTGCCAAGGGTATGGAGTATGGACATCACTGACACACTTGCAAAAATGGTAACACCCATGACATTGCAGCCATGAAAGCTGAAAGGTACTGCGTTCACTATCCACTATGCAATCTCTAGTACATTTGCCATATTGTACACTCATATATATGACACTAATATTATTGTGCATGCAGGGGCTCACCAAGGAAGAAGAAGAAAAAGAATGAAGCTATCCAGGAATCACAAGATATGAGTATTGTACCTACTGGTTCTACTTCAAGACCCACTCCAATGTATTTTCCTCCTAGGTAAGTATGTGGATACCTAAATTGTTGATTTTTTTTTGTTATACTTCAAAACCCACTCCACCTAAATTGCAACTTGTGATGCAGCCAAGGGTGCTTAAATAACTTGAGTTCTGGAAAAACTTCAAAGTAAGTTTACGTACATCATGTTAATTCTTCACATCTCTTCACATCATGTTAATGCTTCAGTTTTGATGTACCTTCTCCACATGATCATTGTCCAGGTTTTGAAATTTAAAAAATTGAATGTGCAGGTCCGGATGTGGCTCGAGCCAACCTGACCCCTGTCCATTCAGTACCCTTGTGAAGCTAGTACACCAACGCCTGCTACCTCCAAGTCTACAAAGAAGAGGAAGGCACAAGGAAAGGCACAAGAGAATGCTAAGAAGCAAAAGGATGCAATGGAGTCTAAGAAGCAAGAATTGGTGCCACCTCGAAGTCCTGCTATGTGTACCCGAAGCAAGACTCCTACTCCTAACAGCCCTGCAATGAGCACTAGAAGCAAAAGGAAAATCCTTAAATGAATGTGCTGCTATCTTGGCCTATTTTGCTAATTTTGTGGGATGAAAGTTGCATGATCTGGATGCTGGAAGATGTGTCTCCAAGTTACTGTCTATGTGCTGAGAAAATGAAACTCACCTCATTTTGGTTTGGAGAACGCATCTGTAATGGTCCTTTTGCTATTTAACTTTGCTGGCATGCAATTGAAAACTTGTGCATATCATGTGATGGACCTGTATGCTCTTTGAGAGCCTATGTTGTGACCCGTCCTTATTTAGAACTTTGGAGATATTATGCATGTCTGAGTGCTTGAATGGACTACTTGTTTCATGCCCCTTTTGCAACTTATATATGTTGGATTTGTGTGCTCAAATCATATATTATTATTATTTTGCTCACCATGGCATGTTTGGTACACTGCTCATTTTTCTTAACTTATACATATAGCGATTGAGATGTCCAATGGCATGTAAGGAATTGAAGCAAATTTAACTCCATTGTACTAGCACGGGTATAATAGTCTTTTCGACTAAAGTTTACAGCAACTTAACCGCCATTAGACGGTAATAGCAGCGAGGCAATTGCAAAGTGAAGTAGTGGCAGCGAAGGAACTTGAAGAATTTGGATGGCAACGACGGAAGCGGTATAATTTTCAATGGCATTGAGAGAATTGGCTCATTTTTTTTTTTGGGTCGATGCTACATTCACGTTTCAGATAGAAGAACGAAAAAAAAAAGAATGGGAAGCAAGTGAAATGATGGCGTACCGCGTACGTGACCTAAATCCCCAAATCCCTATTCCGTCCCCACCCTCGATGGAGCTGGGTGGCGGCGGCGACGGCGAGAGCGCCGCCAAGCGCGCGAGGCTCTCCGCCGCCGCCGCCGCCGCAGGAGAGGACCGGCTCAGCGCGCTCCCCAACGACGTCCTCGTCCTCATCCACCTCGAGCTCACCACCCGCGACGCCGTCCGGACCAGCGTCCTCTCCCACCCCTGGCGCCGCATCTGGGCTCTCCTCCCGGTGCTCAGGTTCATTTTGCCCCCTGAGCCCCACCGGTTGCGCGACGCCCTAGACGCCCATGAGGCGCTCGTCCGCGACCTCCTCGTCAGGGCCGACGGCGCCACCCCCGAGTCTCTAGCGGTCTGGCTCCCGGCCGCCGCGCGCCGCGTCTCCGGCGACCTAACCCTTCAAACCTATGGTCCAGTGAAAGATGCGGAGGAGGCCGCGCAAAGAGGCGCTTTTGAGTTCCCCTGCTTTGAGAAGGCCACCTCGATCTCGCTCTTCTTGGCTTTTCAGGGCCTCGCCGTGCCTCCCACCGGTGTCTTCACTCGGCTCACCAGTCTCCGCCTGAGTGGCGTCTGGTTCCACGGCCCAGGCGAGCTAGGCGACGCCGTGTCCTCGCTGCGGTGCCCGTGCTTGCAGAGGCTCATCGTTAAGGACGCCCGTGGGCTGTGTGATCTCGCCATACATTCGGATTCTCTGCTTCTGATTGAGCTCAGGGGCCTGCACTCCTTGTCTCAGCTCACCGTTGTGGCGCTGGCCCTCAAGGAGTTAACTGTGGCATTGTGTTTTCGCGAGAGTCGACCGGTCGCCAACATCTCGGCTCCTCAGCTGGTGAATCTTGATTGGACTGATAAATATGACCCGAGCTCTGTCCACCTTGGCAAGATGGAACATCTCCAATTTCTGGGCACCAGCTTTTATCTTGTTTATCTACACAATGGCGTCATACGCAATCACTCTTGTCTAAGTCTCTTGCAGCGCTTTGAGGGCATCAACATTCTTTTCCTAAAGCTGGCGTATCCATGTGTGAGTGTTCTCCTTCAATTATCTGACCATGCTAGTGTACCATCTAAGGTTCCTATGTGTCATGCTGACTAAGAATGATCTTAGGCTACCACAGAATTAAAGTTTGCTCAATGCCCCTTTTTTGTAAATTAAAATTAACTCCTAAGGCTTGATTAGACATGTTAAAGCAAGTGAATAAAGTACTTCAGGCATATTACTTATGAGTCTTTGTTTAGGATAAAATAAGTTGACTTGTGCCTTGAACCAAATGGCTTACTTAATGTTTCATTTCCACTATTTTGACTTTTTGTCAAATTGTCTGGGTGATGATCAGGAAACCATCATTGGTAGGACCTCAGGTCCCTCCAACATTACTCAGCACACTCATTAATTACTATTTTCCAATATAGCTTCAAGAAGCATGAGAGCCAAAGTATTTTCTGGAGAACAAGTAGTCCAGTCCTTTAAGCAGCTCACAATTGCCATGCTTTGTGTAAGAAACCCAGAATGAACTTGTTAGCTTATAACGACCGTTTCGTGCATGCTCACAACAATGGTCAGCTATCAACAATACTGAAACAGCTTTAGGTTTCATTCTCCTTCTGTCACAGATGAGTATGACCCCCTTTATTTTCATTCCTTCAAAAACGCAGGATATAGGGAACTGTCAATACAAGATGGAAGACATGGCAGTGCTCCCTGCAATTACATGTTTGCACCTAATGGTAATGGCAAATGGACATGCCTTTGAGGCCAGTGCATTCCATGTTCTCAGATTGTCTACTGGTATAAGAAGGTTGATGCTGATGTTATCTGCTACTCGCTCAGAGGTAAACCTATTCTTTGTTTGCCTAATACTCTCTCCAGACACAGAAAAAAAAAGGTAGCGTTTTGGTCCCTAAAAGGCATTTTTGACAATCAATTTCAGTTAAAGTATGTATCGAAAGCCAAATTAAATTAAAGCATTATGAAACTATTTTTCAAGGTAGATCGATGCATGCTGTTTTTATGAAAAAACATGTGTTTGTATTTAGTTAGACATGGTCCCTAGGTAAAACACAGCTTGTTTTCTTACTGGAGTAAATATTGAAGTTGCCAGGGAAGTAATGGGAAGAAACCTGCATGTGTTTTTTTTTGTGGCAAATGTATAGTTTATTTGATATCCAAATGATAGCACTTTACTCTGTAGATTTAACTGTTGGTATACATTTGGGCTAAGTCGTTGCTCTCTTTCTAGTTATTGTTAGCCTGTTTGAAATATATGGTTGTGGACCTGTGGTGAGTCGTTGGATGGCACTAAAGCAGATCAACCTTGGTAATGTATATAAGAGTTAGAAAATAATACGGCAGTGAACAGAAAGTTGAAGGAGTAATTGGCCTAAGTATTTTTTATTTTTTGAAAAAAAAGGTTATGTAGGTCCATTCAGAACCTATGCACTAAGATTGATTCAAAATCTCCTTAATTTTCTGCAATTAATAGCATGTTGCTGATACATGGAATTTTCTGTGATTTTATTAAAAAATTACATTGCTGCAACTAAATACTAGGCTGAATTATTTTTAGTTGTTGATGTCAACACATTGGCACACCTAAAAAATGTTCATGAATCTGACAATTTACTCTCTCCCTCCCTCCCTCTCGCTCCTTTTTGTCATTCAATCATCAATCAATTTTATTAAGTTGATATTTCCCTGTGTTAGGTCCAAACTGTATGCTCATCAGATTGCATATGTGATCAACCAGCAGACTGGGAAACCGAGGAATTCGTGTTGAATCATCTGGAAGAAGTAGAAATCAGTGGATGGACAGGAACTGAACATGAAGTTGCTTTTGTGAAACGACTTTTTGATTGGGGGACAAAGCTTAAAGTGATGACAGTAAATTTCTATTGTTCAATCTCTGAAGTCAAGGCCAAGGAGTTGTACCAAATATTTCAGAGTTTCTCTAGGCCAGGAGTATGCATGAAATTTTACCTATATCAGAAGTTATATGCACCTAAGGACTAGCACACCATGTTGTCACCTTAGTCACTTTGTTATGGTTTATGTTTTCTTGTTAAAACCCGTACTGTATGAGAGCATCAAAATGCTAGCACATCTTAAAAAGCAATGTTGAGATCCAGTATATTTTTTATTTTATTTATGAAAGTCGAATTCTTGTTTTTTTCCCTCTCTTCACAAGCTGGAAGTGCCCAATATAGGCGCGCCCTTCTTGCTAGCCGTTGCCATTTTACCTCAGTAAACAACCTGATGGTATTTTGGTATTTAGAACACGGACAAATATATCCCATTTCCAGTCCCATCTCTTCATCTCTATTATAATTGAAATCTTCTCCAAGCCAATCTCTTCATTCAATGACTTACAACACATCTATTACGCATGCAACGACTCATGCAACGACTGAGATTAAAAGTTTTAAGCGGCTTCCCACGCCCACGTTCGTGCGGCCCTCACGAGTCACGACGCCGCGGGTTCGAGCCCGTCGTCCACCGAAAAAAAATACCTCCTCTTTTCTATTTCCCACGATCTCTTCGCCCGGGCTCTCTCCACGCACATGTCTGCCGCGCCGCCGGTGAGGGCACTTCTCCGGCGCCTCCGTGCATCGCCTCCCGCTCTCGACGAGCTGAGGGTGGGGCTGAAACTCCAGGAATCGGAGATCTACGTGCTGATGCAAGTGGTAAGAGATCCACCTCCAGTTTGTTTTCGTCCTTGGATCCAAGCCACAAAGGACGCTGAGACTACGGCTCCTGTTGGTGCGGGTTACCTGGCGGCGGCGACGCATCTTTTGGTGGCGTGTGGCGGCTGCGACATTGTGTGGAATCCGGCGGCGTAGGTGGCGGCTATTTCTCTTCATCAGGATTCCGGTGGCGGTTGGAGCGGTGATTCAGGCATTTGACATCATGATTGGCGAGGTATTGATCTGAATCCCTGGTGATTTCTCTCTGGTCTGCGGGATTCACTATCACTAGCGACTGATGCGGGTGCGGTAGGGTTGCACGGCATCTATTCATGTGCAAAATTCCGTAACCAAGATCCTGATTCAGTCGCAGAGCATGGGCGGGGTGTGCCATTCGGTTCAGGTTGTGTGGCAGGTTCACACGTAAAATTTCATGGCCGATCCGCACACCTGGTGGCGGTGATTTGCCAAGAGCACCAATTGGGGAGGTTTCTAGGCGTGGATTTCTTAGTTGTTCCACGTGATTGGTTTAGTTCGTTCCCCGAAACCCTCTATACAGACTCAGTTTGTTCTCAATTAACTGGAGCTGGTGGCAAAGCAGGATGATGACCGTAAGCTGATCTGCTCCACCAAGTTTGATCGCATTGCCTAAATGTATTTACAGTTTTTTTATTACCTTATCTGGGTCTAATTCTTATTGCATCATGTGAAGCCTGATCTGCTCCACCAAGAATGATGAAGCCTGCACATTAATTTCTTGTTTCAATGGCTATGGATTGATAGCTAGACATTCTATTTTAGCCTTACCCCAATGAGACAGAAAATTGGGTTCATTGTTGAATTGGTTTGAGACATGATTGCTGTCTTGTCAGGCCAAATCCTATGCTGTTGATATTTAGGAAAAAGTCTAGATCACCCCCTGAACTATTGACCCTGGAGCACATAACCCCCTGAACTATGAAACGGTCTAATTTACCTCCTGAACTATCCAAAACCGTCTATTTTACCCCCTGGGTGGTTTTCGACGGCGGTTTGCTACAGTAACCGTGTGTTTGCTACAATGATATTGGTTTTATTTTTTTATTTATTTTCGCTGAATATTTGAAAAATCATAGTAAATCATAGAAAAATCATAAAATAGAAAATCTAATTTTGTTGGACTCCACATGAGTAGATCTACATAGTGAACATATAATACGGTACACTTTAGTACAAAGTTTTTGCTGTAGCTTTAGATTAATTGAAAAATCCAATTTAGACTAAAGCTACAGCAAAAACTTTGTACTCAAGCATACCGTATTATATGTTCACTGTGTAGATCTACTCATGTGGAGTCCAACAAAATTAGATTTTCTATTTTATGATTTTTCTATGATTTACTATGATTTTTCAAATATTCAGCGAAAATAAATAAAAAAGATAAAACCAATATCACTGTAGCAAACCCATGGTTACTGTAGCAAACTGCCGTCGAAAACCACCCAGGGGGTAAAATAGACGGTTTTGGATAGTTCAGGAGGTAAATTAGACCGTTTCATAGTTCAGAGGGTTATGTGCTCCAGGTCAATAGTTCAGGGGGTTATCTAGACTTTTTCCTTGATATTTAAGTCCATCTAGGCAAAGCTGTGAAGCCTTGTCGGCAATGCCCAGCTCTGAAACTGATGGTAAGTGGCATTTTTTCACCTGATATTTTCTTTTCAGTATACAAGAGTGTTAACATCACTGGTTTTACATAAAAAAGTCATTGGAAATCATGGTAATCTTTAATGTGGTTATGTTAATCATTGTATTTGCAGGTTGCTGGCTGCCAAAGTAATTAAAAAAAGACATGGCAAATCATAAAGCAAAGCGCACTGCTTTAGGCAAAATAAAAAACAACACAAGTATGCTTTGTTGCAAATACCAAATAATTATGCTTTATTGAAACTCTTAAATGGATTCTATTACCTTTATGAGATATACAGAGGCTTCCTCTATTAAAGCATGGGTTCTGTTGTTCAACACTTAACTCTTATTTTCAGGCTACAGCGAGGAACATTCTCTCAGCTCAATACAAGGAAATGCAGAAGCTCTAAGTTTTGATGATGGATATATGGATGGATCACCGCTCATATCTACGCAGTGAGGGAGAGAAAAATCTTGAATTGCTAGAAATCTGCATCATTTATTCTGTATTTTTTTCTTTCAATATCTCACTGAGTTGTGCAGAATTATGGAAAGAAAAAGAAAGAACAACAGGAGGACGACAGATCAAAGCAACCAGTGACAAAGCACAATTTGTAAGCCAAATTTCTATTCTGTTGCTTCCCTTCTTGCAGCAACAAAGGTCAGCATTTATCTGGAATGTTTGAGCACTACAGGTGGCAAAGTTAATGGGAATTTTTGACGGTGTCCCTACCTGATTGCTGAATTCCATCTATTCATGTTTAATACACTGTATGATCGAATTGTCTGATTCATGATTCAGAGCATTTGACGGGAACAAGCAGTACCTGTCATTATCATGTTCTGTGGGATGTGAACAAATTTGCCACTCATAGTGGTTAAAAAATTCAAGCAAGCTGCAGGTAATTTTCAGCAGTTGTTAAAATTGTCTATTGAAAAATGGCGCTCAGAACACTGTTCTTTTGTTGATCATAGCTACAATTGTCTATTGGATAGCATATTGCCAAAATTGCTCCACTTGGCTAGCATATTGTCAAATGGCACAGGCGTGTACACCATCACTGGTAGATCATCTTTACTCATTTCCTCAATCTGTATGGTGTTTCAGGAGCTGGAGAAACGAAGACAAGAACTCACGGCATAGTTACTTGCTAACCGGCCCGAGATGGTCCGAAGGCTGACCACAGTAATCTAACAATTTCTCATTGATATGGCTTTGCAGTTGCATGTGCCTCACATTTGACATTTTGCATTTTGCATGGCGGCGAGTTCATGGCCGTCGCCCAAGGTTGAATGTACTGCACGCTTTCGGTGATATGGCATTGCGACGGAATTGCAAAGTAACCCATCAAGTCCCTCTAATGTTCCACTTGAATGTGACACGTAGTTCCTGATCATATTTTTTTCTTTAATACAAGAAAAGAATAATAGCCAGATTAAGTCTACCTTTTGTATTCTGTTACAGAATCTTCCGTATTATAAAGTTGCAATAACGGAGCTCTAGCTTTGGCTATTGTTTCTTTAGTGACATGATTGTACCATCTTTCATCCCAATTTATCTGTTGGTACAATGCAATTTGATTGCAACCCATACATCTAGGAACACTGATGTGGTGGTCATGGGCTTGACATCTCTCTGCTGGAATGGCATCTAACACCTTCCTTACTTCTTTCTTTTTAATAACTTGTGTAGGCTAATAGTAATGCCAAAAAAGTTTAATGCAATGTCTTGTCATATTAGCTTTGGACTTAATATGGTCTTCTGTAACTTTGGACTTTTTTATTCAACCTTAGAAATAAGATACCTCTTGTTTTACTCTTTCGATGGTTCGTTTTTATGTGAATTTTAAATACATTTCATCTATGCTTTATTACTAATACATGTTGTGACACGGCTAAAAATCTGCTTCTTTGGGACTGCATATGTCATCTTTTGGTTGTTTGATTTGCACTATTAAATGTTGTCGTAGCGTTAGCATGGGCAGTATACTTGGACCGTAGTCAATGTATGTTTTGTGTACTCTGTATTTTTATTTGTAGTGTTACTTTTTATCTGCTTGCAATCTGATAACATGCCAAATATGAAATGATTTACTACCAGTCTGGAATTATATGTTAGGCAATACACTTCTTTTTCATCATCGATGTGATGTTGGTTTTTGGTCCAGCTCCTTGTCATCATTAGTCTGACCATTGTCAAAATTGTGGTAAATTTCATTTTTGTTCATCTACTGCAGCCTAAAACCGACTCCTTTTCAACAGGCAAAGCTGGATCATGTAAGCACATGCCGGCTGTGGAGGGAATCAGAACTATTTTATTTACAAAGTAGTGGTATGTAAATTATTCTAACATTCATCAGTGTTCAAAACATGATCCTTTTGTATCAGTCACTGATTGATGCTTACGAAATTTTACAAGCTGATCAATTTTCTTTTGATGTATTTTGGATGGTTTGGTTGAAAGAACATTATTTATTCTTCAAATTAGAGATAAAATTATCTTTCGCTCAATGTTTTGCTATAACAGTATAATTGTAGACTCATATATTTTACTATGACAAAAATATTTGGTTATATAATATTGAATCTTAATGAATTTTGTTTTGTGTTTTACCGTAGCGTTAGCACGGGCATTATACTAGTCTCTTACAAGACGAAACTTGCTCCAACCACTCTAGACTCTCATTTTGCCACTTGTCTCCTTTTCATAGCCGTTGGGTTTTAATCGGCGTTGAAAAGTCAGCATAGCTTCTATCTTTGGATTTTGATCGGGCCGTTGAAAAGTCAGCATAACTTCAAACTTTTTCGATCCAGATCCTTGCCGAGTGAGCTCACGCCGCCGCTCGCCGCACACCTCTCATCCCTGCTCCTCGCACGTCGGCCCATCTGCTCTCTGGGCGTCGATGAGTAGGGCGGCAGCTCGGGTAACCTCCGCGGACATGGTCCACCGGCGCGGCAGGTAAAGATTTCCAAACGTGCCGGCACGGCACTACACGGCCCTAGCCCCGCCTGGGCACGACCCGCTTGGGCACGGCACGGCAGGCACGGTTGATGAGGCGTGTCGTGCCGTGCCGTGCCACCGTGCCGGAGTTCAGGCCCAGGCACGGCACTAAACTCGCTTGACCGTGCCTGGCGTGCCGTGCCGGCACGGCAGCCCAGCGTGTCCCGTACCGGCCCTGGCACTGAACTTACAAAAACATTCATTCAAATTATAAGTTCATAGAGATAACTTCTAACTCATCAAAAACATCAAACAATACCAGCAAAAAACAGCAAAGAGCAAAGAACAACAAAAAAACACAGGCAAGTTTTGAAACTAAAACTAATTAAAGTAGGAGTTGTGCAATGGCTGCCTCATTAAAAATCTGTTTAGGTAAAACTCACCCTTGTGAGAAACCCTAAACAGGAAAAGAGTACAGCCAGCTCCTAAGATTATTCATAAGTTCATTACATCCAGCCTCCAGCATGTCCAAGTCTTAATAGCTATTACAGAACCATTACATAAATGGGGAGCTTAATCAACATCAAGATAAAGTGCTTCAAAGGCCTCTTCCAACTCCTTATCCTCCACCATGTGCTGCAGTCTTGATTCAGCATTCTCCCAGTCCTTGATGCAGGTTAGTGCTTCCACAGTCTCAGGGTTCAGCCTCCGGCGACGCTCCTCGATAATCCTGCCAGTAGTGCTAAAGGTAGATTCTGAAGAAATGGTTGACACAGGCACAGTAAAAATATCTTTTGCAAGAATAGAAAGCACAGGATAAGTAAGCTTGTGCTCATGCCACCATTGTATCAGGTCAAAATCATCATCTAACTGGCTGACTGTATCAGAGTCAAGGTACGATGCAAGCTCACTGGAGTTAGAAGCAGAAGTTGCTTGTAGCAAAGAAGTGGCAGAAACACCCCTGGACTGATCAAGATTAGGAGGGAGGGAAGAACAGCCAGCTCCAATGTCAAACTCATCATCATCATAAATGCCAGCCCAAGCTGTTCTTTTTTTACCAGAAAGGGATGTAGGAACAGCCCTTTTGAGCCTAACAGAGCCATACATTGCATAATACCTATTGTACATTCTAAACAGAAGAGCTCTGGTGTCCAGCAACTTATTAGTGTAATCAACATTAAAAAGAGAATTCAACTTTCTAAGCACTTTGGTAAAGCCCTTAATCTTAGCTCTTGGATCCAATATAAATGCAATGGAATAAAGATCAGGTATGTTCTTCCAGTACTTATTATATTTGTCAATCATAGACTGCACAACAGATCTCAGATGTTCATCATGTTGATATCTATGCAGGTGAACAGCAATCTTAACAATACGATGAATCATAAGTGGAGAAGTAGGATAGTACACACCAGATAAAGCAACAGTAGAATCATAAAACAGTTCAAGAAATTGCAATATCTTAGTAGCCATATCCCAGTGATCATCAGTCAATAGGAAAGGACTACCTGCAGATCTAGGGTAATTAGCCTCAATGAAAGTACTCCTGTGAGGTAACAATGTTTTCAGCATAAGGTAGGTGGAGTTCCACCTAACATCCATGTCCAGTGAGAACTTCCTAGGTCTAACACTACTAGCAATGCAATAACTCTTATATGCAGCAATTCTTTGATTAGAGGAGTTTAAAAAAGAGATTGCAGTTCTAAAGTTGTCAATGAGAGGATTAACAGCAGCCAATGCTTTCTTAACAATCAGGTTAATAATATGACAAGCACATCGTTGATGCAAAAACAGATCAGCACCTAAATGCTCTTTAAGTATAAGTTTCAGTTTATCCATTGCATTTTTATTGGCAGATGCATTATCCAAAGTCACAGAAAAAACCTGGTTAAGTATACCATACTCAGCAAGGACAGTTTTAACACGCTCAGCAATGTTTTCAGCATTATGGGAGACATCAATCAACCTTAAACCAAGCACCCTTTTCTCTAATTGCCAATCAACATTAATGAAATGAGCCACAACAGACAGATAATCTTCCTTGGCCTTTCCAGACCAAATATCAGAGGTAACAGCAACAGAAGAAACACCATTGTCTTGCAAACAAGTCATTAATTTTTTACGTTTACCATTAAAGTACTTAAACAGGTCTCTACCAGTAGTTTGCTTAGAGACAGGTGCAAAGGCAGGGTTATGAGCAGTTTTAATGTAATCTTTAAAGGCATCAGTTTCACCAATCAGTAAAGGTAAATCTAGCCTAGCAAGCATACGAACAAGCTCAACACGAGCTACATCAGGATTGTACTCCCAGCGACGAACAGAACCATCAGGATTAAAACCAATTTGAGTTTGAGACATGCGACATTTCTCACGACGCTTAACACAAACCTTAAGATGTCGACTAAGATGTCCAGTGCCATTAGCAGAATAAGCAGAGTATTGTTTCTTGCAATGTTTGCAAGTGGCAGCATACTTGACGGGTCTCGCCTTACCTGGCACCTTCTTGAAGTGCTTCTCAAAATCATCCCAGACAGCAGAGGTAGAAGGCCGATTGGAGCCTGCCACCTCACTGTCGCCACCGTCGGCATCGGGATCGGCCCCTTCCCCATGGACCGGGACCGCATCTTGGTCATAGGGAAGGGGATCAGCAGCAGACCGCCCAAATAACTCGACGCAGTCCTCGCGGACATCGTCCTCCTCATCATCCCCGGCTAACCCACACATCCGCAGCTCGTCGTTCTGGGAGTGATCAAACTCCCCTTCATCGGCGTGGCCTACGCCTGGGGCCATCTCTGTCGTCTCCGGTTCCTCGACGGCTGCATCAATCAACAACAGAAAAAGACGGTTAGGGTAGGGGATTAGGGTTAGGGTAGGGGATTAGGGTTAGGGTACGGGATTAGGGTTAGGGTAGGGGATTAGGGTTAGGGTAGGGGTAGGGGATTAGGGTTAGGGTATGGGATTAGGGTTAGGGTAAGGGATTAGGGTTACCTCTAGAGCCGAAGCGCCGGAAACGACGATGAGATGGACCGGATGCACACCCCGGGTACCTCAACGGAGACTGGAGCCCCGGGGATTGCGGCGGCCGGCGATGAGAACGACGGACAGAAGACGGAGATGCGTCGAGGATGCTAAGAACGAGTCTCAATCGACTTTCAGGGATGAAGAACAAGGGAACAGATGGAGATTGAGGGCGGGAACCACCAGATCTGAGTGAGAAGAGGAAGATTGAGGGCAGAGAGTGAAAGTAGAGAGATTGAGGACGGAACCCATCGGATCTAACCCCTTACCCGTCGGAGAACGCCATGGACATGGCAGAGCAGGGGAACGAGGCGACGATCTAGCGAACGGGCGAGAGCGAGGAGCGAGTGGTTGAGTGCGACGAGTGAGACGAGAGCGGCGTGACCGCGTGAGGGAGACGAGAGCAGGCGAGCGAAATGATCTAGGGTTTGGAATGGGGGGTGCGGCCGCGCGGCGGGTGGCTTATATACCGCACCCCGCCGGCGCCCCCCAGAGCCGGGCCGTAGGCGTGCCGCCCGTTCGAACGGGCCGTGCCCGGGCCGGCACTACGGGCCGACTCCTCGGCCCAGGCACGGGCACGGCACCGGGCCGGGCCAGGCGCGGGCACGGCTGGGGCGGGCTAGGGCCGGGCTTTTTCGCACCGGGCTCGTGCCAGCCCGTTTCAGGCGGCCGATTTGGAAATCTTTAGCGGCAGGCGAGCTCACTAGCAAAACGCGATCTTGGCTGCGGGACACTGGACGCACGGCAGAGCATTGTCAACCCACTCGTCCCCTCTGCCTCTTTTGCCTGCCCTGCTGCGCCGTGCTCTAGCCTCCGGCCCTCCGCCCGCAACCGCGCCGGATAAATGTCCTATCCCCAGCCTCAGTCGCCCTTGCCCGTCACCGCTGGAGAGATGGCCCATCTCGAGATGAGCCTTCGCCCCGCCCTACCCTGTTCCTACCGAAGAGCCGGCCTCCATCTCTGACATTGGTCGCGCGCGGACCACGCTGTCACATGGAGCTTTGGCAACCGCACCCATGCTGGTGGAGGGTGCACGCTGTGCCCGCGCTTGCACAGTTGCACTCCCGCGGCAATGGCAAGTTGGCCTCGACCGTCCGCCTGGCCACAACGGAGAATGGGCAGCCGGCGGGCCCATAGGCACCTGGCTGCGTGGGCACCACCACTATTGCCAGCCGAGCCATGGCAGCGGCGTGGCGCTGATGGACGCCGGTGCAGCTTGGGGCAACGACGGCGGAGGTAATGCGCGGGGCAACGCCAAGCTAAAATCCACCTCGGCGTCGCGCTCTGCCCCATCATCGGCAATGCCGCCGCCTACTGCAACTGCTTGAGGTACGCCCCTAGGTTGTTCGATGAAATAATACTCCTTCAGAGCTCTGTGACCTGGAATTCCCTTTCCCTCTCCTCTTGTTTCAACAACGTGCTCTTACTACTGGCGCGCATGCTGCACTCCGCCATCATTCCACCAACATGGAGATTTCGTGAGGGTGACAGTTTTTCGTGAGAGTGGAAAACACACTCTCATGAAAATAATCGTTTTCATGAGAGTGATGTAAATCCCGCCACGAAAACTTTTTTTATGATAGTGCTCCGCACACCGCCATGAAATCAACTATTTTTGTGAGAGTATTTAACATCCCCTCATGAAAAATAACTATACCACCATGAAATTATCTATTTCATGAGAGTGATAGTTTTCATGAGAGTCAACTTGCACCGTCACGAAATATGGGTTGCTCATTGTTGTGAATTGAACATGAATCTCCTTTTAATCTGCAGCGGAATTTTATAACTAGTTTTTCTCCCTCATGCTAACTCCAAATGTGACGATTCTTTTTCCTAAAAGTTTATAAAATCATGCTCTATCAATTTATGGCATTCTTACTACTTTTTTATTGCTATTTATTGGTCATTTTATTTCTCAAGCAAATAGAGAACGATCGTTGTGATGCTATCTTAGGAAAAATACCTTTCATACTCTGAAACTTTTTAACAAGCAATAGCCTACATATGCATTGTTGTGGAGGAGTTTCAAAAATTTGGAAACTTATTTGATATTTTCTATCGTTTAAATGAATTTCTACGTGCTTATCGAAAGTAATTCCAAATTGAACTGTGCGTACTTCCAATAGTATTCAAAAAAAATTCTAAAAATTGTATTTATGCTCATACATTTCACTCTATCCTATATCCTAGAGTTGGTGGGGGAAAAACATTTGTTTGCTAGGAATAATTCATCCTTTTGTTTCTAAATTACCATAAAATAATTGTAGTAATTCTAATTTTTGTCAAAAAAAATCTATATTTTTGCATAGTAACATGTTTTGTTACATAATCTTTATATAAAAAACTCAAATGATTTGAACAAAGTGTCAGTATACATGTTCACATATTAATACCTCACACACACTTATCTATCAACATATGAAACATATGTTTAGTTGTGAACAATGTATACTATAACTTTATCGGATGGGGAAATGACTAAAACAAAAATTATAGATCTCGATGAGTCCTAAATCTTTGTTGTTAACTATTTTTTCATTTGAAATTATTTAGTATTACAAAATTTTGTTGGAAGCTCTCATATTTTGAAATTCAAATTTTGAGTTGGGCCTCATTTATATTGCAAATTTTTGCAATTTTGTTACTGTAGCACTTTTGTTTGTATTTGATAATTATTGTCTAATCATAGACTAATTAGGCTTAAAAGATTCGTCTCGTGATTTACAATAAAACTGTGTAATTAGTTATTTCTTTGACCTACATTAAGTGCTCCATACATGTGTGTAAAGATTGATGTGATGGAGAGAGTGTAAAAATTTGGAATTTGGATGGGAAGTAAACAAGGCCTTGTTCGAACAAAGTTGGATGGAGAAATGACCAAAATAAGAGTTTTAGATCTCGATGAGTTCTAAAACTTTGGTGTCGACAACTTTTTCATTTTAAATTATTTAATAGTACAAAATTCTGTTGGAATCTTTCATATTTTGAAATTCAAATTTTAAATTGTTCAAACAAAATCGGATGAAGAAATGATCAGAATAAAAGTTGTAGATCTAGATGAGTTCTTTCTTACATATATTTCTTTCTAATTTTTGGACATTGTTAGATTGGACGTGTAGTTTAAGTTGTATTATTTTCATTCTACAAATAAAAGGAAAATAAAATATTTATTTATATTAATTCATCTGTATTGTATACAGCCCATTACTATGCAGACCATCGGCCCATGTCGGCCCATCTAAAAAAACCCTAGACTATGTAACCATTCCCCTCTCTCTCTCTCTCTCCCTCGTTTCCCTCTCCTTCCCCCAGCCGCACAACTCTCTCGCACGCGAGCGTGCGCGGATCGAGCGCGGGGGCGCGGCGCATCCGACGGCGCACGAGGGCGCGGCACCTCCAGTGGCGGCGCGGCGCCTCCAACGGCGCGGCACCTCCAGCGGCGGCGCGGGGCCTAGAGCCCGGATGGACGCGGGGCGGCGGTGCTCCCACTCGCATCTGCGGCGCCGGCGCTCCCACTCTCAGCTGCAGCGTCGGCGAGGCTGCCACTCGCAGCAGCGGCGCTCCCACTCGCAGGCTCGCAGCGGCGGCGCTACTGGTCGCTGGCGGCGGCGACCGCAGGCAAGGAGAGCTCGAGCTGTGGCCCTTCGTAGGTACGTAGTAGTAGCCTTCAATCCCATCACTCAAATCCAAATGTTTGTTTCTCTCGATTGTGTACAGATAGTCATGGATTTAGCTCTTGCTTGTTGCCTGAACTTGTGTGGTGGTAGCTGTACCCGTTCATTTTTTTCTCTGATTTTTTTGTGGGATTTAAGTGGATCTACTCTTTCTAGGTTTGCCTCTACTGTTTAGCGTAGTGAATCTGCTCACCTCAGGAAGCAGCAGCCATCGACAATCAGCAGTTCAGCAGCGGCCATGTCTCAGGCAAAGAACCGAACAGGCATGTTTTTTTTCTCCTCTTCTCCACAGATTCACATGTTCCAACTGCTAGCTGTAATGCAGATTCTTATGGCTTGGTGGATCAATTCTTGTGTGGATAATATTTGTATGTAAGGGGCAAAGATTCAATTTTTCTCTGTGCAATCTACAATGACCAATTAGCCAATTAGTGATAGGCTGTGCTCTGTGATGTGCCTGCATATATGAAACTATGAACTAATTTTTGTCACTAGATTCACTAGGACTTGGATGTAGTAACTAGCTTGATTATGTACTTGCTGCTAGCTACACTGTCATTCTGTTACAGGCATATATGATTTTTGCTACCCCTGTTTATCAAATAAGTTGTGCTGCAGTTTGCTACCTCTGTTTATCAAATAGTTCTGCTGCAGTTTTGATACCTCTGTTTAGCAAATAGTCTATCGTCTCTGTTCTATTCTATCCATGTGAAGTCCCAGCAGTTATAGCGTAAAGTTATAAACTACTCCCATGCCAAGTCCAAGAAACAGATCAACCTAAATATCAATAAATTCAAAAATATAAAGATACTTGATACCGCAGAACTACAATATTAAAAAATTGTACATATATCCCATGTCAAGTCTTATCATTTATATCTCACATCCTTTTCATCCAGCAATGCAAGTTGGTCACACACTGAAGAATGTTTAAGAAGGCCTTGTTGTCACATGACTTTAGACCTATAGATGAACTTTATGATTTGAGGTTTTGAGCATATCAGAAAGATGCATACTACCAACTGATTTTATTAGGAAGATATGACACTTAAATTAGTAGTTGTGAAAATATATTTATCATATGGTAATATCCAGTGTCAGAGTTTTGCAATAGAAAAGGAAGCCTTGCATATGCAAAGTCTGCTGGAGAGAGCAATACCTTGTAGGCACTTCATCGAGCATGTATTGGGCACCGTCGCTAGCAGCTGCTGGGGTGCTCCCTATCGCTCTGTGTGGCGTGGGAGGGAGCACAGGGGCGTGACGATGCTGCGTGGTACTGTCATTGATGGGATTTTTTCTTGCGGTAGCAATGCTTGCCTTCTTCCTCACGACGGGTCGACGGCGATGTCATGGCATCTTTGCCTGTCTCCGTCGTTGAGCAGAGGAGTTTGAGAGGGACGAGCTCGAGCACCTCCTTTGTTAGTGTCTCCACCGCACTCACCGGCGAGGAGCCTCTGCCGGTCGTTCCCGAGGCCGCGTTCACCACCGTCGCGGCGGCAAGAACAGCTGGCGCGGTCTCTCACATGCACGACAAAGTGACCGCGGCCATCGCGCGCGTTCGCTGACCATGGAAGGAGAAGATACATGGCTGAGGCCTGATGCCTGAGGCTGAACACGACTGAGATCATGGAGAGATGAGCGGGCAACGCCGGTGGAGGATGATGCGGGCAGTGGCGCACGCCAAGTCCCGAAGCGCGAACTCTTGCGAAGAATCCTGAGAGCATTATCGCCGAGGATCCGAGAACGACGGCTTGATCGGTGGCAGCATAGGGATGCAATGACCGAGCTTTACCGATGACGTGGCCCAATGACGTGCTCGAGCTTGGACTTTGGTTTCGAAAGGTAAAGATAAGCAATCTCATCTTGTCATGGTAGTATTCAGAACACAGATAAATATCTCTTATGTCTTCTATTTATTATTCCTAAAAAACATGAAAGGGAATCGTCGACACCCCCATCTCACCATGTTCCCTCTGCCTCTTGCTGTCTACGATCCTTGTGCGTCTAGTCTACCCCCATGGCTCACACACCAGCAGTCCAACCCAAACACGCCCTCCCCCTTCCCGCTGAGGTCGCCCCTCTAGCCTCCGTGTCACAACCGAGTGTTGCCTGCAGCTAAGACCCTTGCCAGCACCAAGAGTAGTTCCCCACTGAGCGCTGCCCTCGCCTCCGGCAAGACGTCTTCCATGGTGGGGAGCCTGATCTTGTTCGAAGAAGGCATGGCAGTACTAGACGGTGGCGAGGCTCATTGCAGTATGGATGTTGGCCACTCTTGTCCAGGTAGAAGTGGATATCGTAACACCCTAAAATTCCATTATGCAATTTTTGTGCATTCAAATATAGGGCAAATAATTATTATTACAAAAATAAATGCCACTATAAGATATAGGTACATGTTTATACATTTCATGCTGCTGAATTTGATTTATGTTATGATGCTTAGAATTAAGGAGGATTGAAACAGTATAAGCTTTATGTTTTTTTAAAGAAAAGTTGTCTTTTCCCCCCTTCCCCCTTCTCTGCCTTTGGCCTGCTCTGGCCCAGCCGGACACACCCTCCTCTCTCTTCCTGCAATGCAGCCCAAGCCAGTCGGCTTGCTCGGCCATATTTATATCCATATTTCAAAATGGATACAAATACAAATCGGATCACGGACTTACTAGCGCCTGGACGTCCAATCCGGGGCGCTAGCGTCTAGATGGTGCCCGTACAACGAGCGAGGGAGCGCCCCGGGCTTGCAAACGAGAGCCCCAGGAGCGGGCACACGCCGCCCTAGCCGTCCCTCGCGCCGCTCCGTATGTCGCTCGCACCGCCAGCCGCTTTCCACGCACATCCCTTGTGCAACACACGATCTACTTTTGAAACATACAGATGTAACAGTTGCAACATCAAAAGAAAACCGAACAAAAACACTTGAAATATACGTCAAAACACTTGCTGCAACACCTGAAAAACACTTGAAAAACATTGCAAACATATGCAACATCCAGATGAAACACTTGCAACTGACGAAACATACACTTGCAACATGCATATATATGCAACATTCAGATCTACTTTTGCAATGTGCAGATGAAAACACTTGGAACAATGAAACATTTGGAACACACATCTGAAACATACGTGCATAGCCATTGAAACATGTGCAACATACGATCTACTCTTGCAACATCCCGAACTACTTTTACAACATCCATATGAAACACTTGCAACATACCTCTGAAACATACATTTGCAACATGTCAGGCGTGACACTCTAGTGGGGGTGGCGACCACCATGTCAGGCGCGCTGAGGAACTTGATAACTGCCTCGATGGGCAAATCGGGACTGGGAGGTGTCAGAGCAAAGAGCACCACGGACTTGGCCGCCGCGAGCTTCTTTCATTGGGGGCACCAGGGCGTGAGGAGCCTTGAGGCAGGCGCGAAGTATGACATGGCCGCGATGCCTTCGCCGTCTCCGGTCACAGAGGAGGTAATGAGGAGGACGTCGACGACGACAATAAGAGTCCAACGGCGGAGCCTGGCGTCGTGGTGGCGGGCGAGGGCCCCGGGGCGAGGAAGCAAGCGGACAGGGAGCGGAGCTTGGGCGAGCGTGCGAGGCAGAGTGGGAGTTATTTCCTTTTTTTTCTTTTTGCAGAGTGGTGTCTAGCCGAACGGACGCCCGCACAGCAGCGTTACCGTTAAATTCGAGTTCAGATATCATAAAACATATATTTTTGTAAGAACTCTCAAAAAAAATATTTTGTAGGCTTTTCACTTGATTTTTTTGGGGTCGATGCTACATTCACGTTTCAGATAGAAGAAAGAAAAAAAGAATGGGAAGCAAGTCAAATGGTGTACATGACCTAAATCCCCAAATCCCATCCCATCCCCACTCTCGATGGAGCTGGGCGGCGGCGGCGAGAGCGCCGCCAGGAGCGCGAGGCTCTCCTCCGACGATGCCGCCGCCGCAGGCGAGGACCGGCTCAACACACTCCTCGACGACGTCATCGTCCTCATCCTCCTCAAGCTTAGCACCCGCGTCGCCGCCCAAACAAGCTCCTCTCCCACCGCTGGCGCCGCATCTGGGCTCTCCTCCCGGTGCTCCGCTTCACTTCCCTCACTGAGCCCCACCGGTTGCGCGACGCCCTCGACGCCCATGAGGTGCTCGTCCGCCGCCCTCTTCGTCGGGGCTGACGGCGCCACCCCTGAGTCTCTGGCGGTCTGGCTCCCCGTCGCCGCGTGCCGCGTCTCCGGTGACCTAACCCTTTACAGCCATCGTCCGACGAATGATGAAGAGGAGGACCAGGCCGCGCAAAGAGGCGCCTTTGAGTTACCCTGCTTTGAGAAGGCCACCCCGATCTCGCTCGTCTTGGCTTTTCAGGGCCTCGTCGTGCCTGCCACTGGTGTCTTCACTCGGCTCAACCAGCTCCACTTGAGTCACGTCTGCTTTCACGGCCCATGCGACCGAGGCAATGTTGTGTCCTCGCCAATGTTGTGTCCTCGCCGCGTGCCCATGCTTGCAGAGGCTCACCGTTGATGACTCCCGTGGTCTGTGCGATCTCGCCTTACATTCGGATTCAATGCTGCTGATGGAGCTTAGGTCCCTACACGCCTTGTCTCAGCTCACCATTGTGGCGCCGGTGCTCATGGAGTTAACTGTAGCATTGTGTTTTAGCAAGAGTCGACCTGTCGCCAACATCTCGGCCCCTCAGCTGGTAAATCTTGATTGGAATGATGAATATGATCCGTTGTCCACCTTGGCAAGATGGAACATCTCCGGTCACTGGGCACTGACTATTATCTTGTTATGGAACCGAGACCTTCCTACGCAACAACTCTTGTTTAAGTCTCTTGCAGCGCTTTGAGGGCATCAAAACTCTTTTTTCTAAGGCTGACATATCCACCAGTGAGTTCTCACTTCTATTATCTGGAACTATGCCATCGTAGTACCATACCATGCTAGTGTATCCGTCTAAGGTTCCTATGTGAAATGCTGGCTAAGAATGGTCCTAGGCTACCAGAGTTAAAGTTTGCTCAATGCTCCTTTTTTTTTTGTAAATAGAAACTTAATTCCTAAGGCTTGATTGGACATATAAAAGCAAGTAAATAAAGTACTTTAGTCATATTACTTATGATTATTTGTTTAGGATAAAATATGTTGACTTGTGCATTTAACCAAATGGCTTACTTAAAAGAATGTTTCATTTCCACTATTTTAACTTTGTCAAATTGTTGGTGATGGTGATATCAGGAAACCATCATTGGTAGAAGCCATTGCATGTTTTGGTTTACTTAGGACCTCAAGTCCCTCCAATTACTCAACACACTCATTAATTACTGTTTTCCAATATAGCTTCAAGAAGCATGAGAGCCAAAGTATTTTCTGGAGAACAAGTAGTCCAGTCTTTTAAGCAGCTCACAATTGCCATGCTTTGTGTAAGAAACCCAGAATGAACTTGTTAGCTTATAACGATCGTTTCGTGCATGCTCACAACAATGGTCAGGTAGCAACAATACTGAAATAGCTTTAGGTTCCATTCCCCTTCTGTCGCATATGAGTACGACCCCTTTGTTTTACTTCCTTAAAAAATGCAGGATATAGGGAACTATAAATACAAGATGGAAGACATGGCAGTGCTCCCTGACATTACATTTTTGCGCCTGATGGTAATCGCAAATGGACATGCCTTTGAGGCCAGCGCATTCCATGTTCTCAGATTGTCTACTGGTATAAGGAGGTTGATGCTGCATTTACTTGCTACTGTCTCAGAGGTAAACCTATTCTTCGTTTACCTAATACTCTCCCCAGACACCAAAGAAAAGGTAGCATTTTGGTCCCTAAAAGACATTTTTGACAATCAATTTCAGTTAAAGTATATATCAAGCCAAATTAAATTAAAGCACTATGAAACTATTTTTAAGGTAGATCGATGCATGCTGTTTTTATGGGAAAAAACAACATGTGTTTGTATTTAGTTAGACATGGTCCCTAGAAGGGTGAAACACAACTTGTTTTCTTACTGGAGTAAGTATTGAAGTTGCCACTTGAAAAACAGCATGTTGTTTCACAGCATGTTGTTTTCTTAATGGGAAGAAACCTGCATCTGTATTGTTATCCAAATGATAGCACTTTACTCTGTAGATTTAACTGTTGGTATACATTTGGGCTGTAAGTCGTTGCTCTCTTTGTAGTTATTGTTAGCCTGTTTGAAATATATGGTTGTGGACCTTTGGATGGCACTAAAGCAGATCAACATTGGTAATGTATATAAGAGTTAGAGAATAACATGGGAGTGAAAAGAAAGTTGGAGGAGTAATTGGCCTAAGTATGTATAATTTTTTTTTAAAAAAGAAAGATAAGGTTCTGTTGGTCCATTCAGAACCTATGCACTAAGATTGATTCAAAATCTCCTTAATTCTGGGCGATTAATAGCATGTTGCTGTTACATGGAATTTTCTGTGATTTTGTAAACAGAAATTATGCTCTTGTGTGCTATCTTTTCTCTTGGTAGAAAATTATATTGCTGCAACTAGTTACTAGGCTCAAAAGTGTTTAGGAGTCTGACTGTTTACTCTCTCTCCTTTTTATCATGCAATCACCAATTAATTTTATTAAGTTAATATACTTCCTGGTGTCAGGCCCAAAGTGTATGCTCATCCGATTGCATATGCCTTAGCGAGTAGAGTGGGAAACTGAGGAACTCTTGTTGAATCACCTAGAAGAAGTAGAAATCACTGGATGGAGAGGAACTGAACATGAAGTTGCTTTTGTGAGTCTTTTCGATTGGGGGACAAAGCTTATAGAGATGATAGTAAACTTCGATCGTTTGATCTCTGAAGTCAAGGCCAAGGAGCTGTACCAAATATTTCAGAGTTTCTCTAGGCCAGGAGTATGCACGAAATTTTACCTATATATCAGAAGCATAGGAAGAAGGTGTTACATGCACCTGAGCAGGTTGTCACTGTAGGCACTTCTTTGTGGTTTATGTTTTCTTGTTATGAACCGTATTGTATGAGAGCATCAAAATGCTAGAGGATCTTAAAGTAAAATGTTGAGGCCCATTATATTTTGCATTTTGTTTATGGAAGTTGAAGGCTTTCTTTTTTTCACAATCTTGAAGTGTATAAGAACCAAATATAGGCATCTTAAACTTCAGCTATTCTATGACCCTTTGCTAGCCGTTGCCATTTTACCGTAAACAAGCTCATGGTATGAGAACACGGATAATATCTTTTGGCACGCGGAAATACAGAGGCCCGTGCGCGTATCCTGCTTTGGCGCCTGTCCGCCAATTCCACCACGCCTTCGTCCGCCGACCCTCCCATGCGGCAGCGCTCCTCCTGGGCTAGAGAGCTAGTCGTGTCTGCTGCAGTTGGCACGGGATGCTCACGTTCGCGGCGCGGATGACCCATCGTTGGAGCCCACGCCGGGGCGGGCGAAGAGCATCGGCCGTTCGCTCTCGTCCGCGCGTGCTCTATTGCGAGCCTGAGAAGAGGGGAAGTGGGAAAGGAATTTGAGAAAATGGTACTGTAACATTTTCGCTGTTATTTGACAATTAGTGTTTAATTAGACTTAAAAGATTCATCTCGTGAATTTCGTCTAAACTGTATATTTAGTTTTATTTTTTATTTATATTTAATGCTTCATACACGCGTCTAAATATTCGATGTGACGGAGAATCTTGAAAAATTTTATAAAATTTTGGGAACTAAACATGCCCTTAGGCCAATGACTCCTTCAACTATTTTATATTTTATTTACAAAAAAAATATACCATAGATACTTGTAGGTGAAAAACTACGGACATTTGTGGAAATGGTTAAACGGCATGTTTAGTTGGCCAAAGAGGCCAAAAAAAAATTTACATAATACCCGTCACATTGAATCTGTGAACGCATGCATGAAGTATTAAATGTAGATAAAAAAATAACTAATTGTATAGTTTATCTGTAAATATCGAAACGAATCTTTTGAGCCTAGTTAGTCCATAATTGATAAATTTTATCAAATAACAACGAAAAATGCTACAGAAATTTATCCAAAAATTTTCACCAACTAAACAAGCCCAAAGTTCCTTTAAAAAAAACATGTATTCCTGTTAGTGGGTGAAACGCTACGGACATGCTTCTGAGTTCTGACAATGGTCAACGACTTCTCAACGCAAGCGGACGAGACCCAAATCCAGGGACCAAGGGAGCCCCCTTTTCCTCTCCATGGAGCCCTGCGACGGCGGCGGCGGCGCCGGTGGCGAGGTCTCCACCAAGCGTGCCAAGCTCCCCACTGGAGCCTCCGCCGGCGCTGGTAGCGAGGACCGCATCAGCGCGCTCCCCGACGACATCCTGGTACTCATCCTCCGCCGCTTCACCACCTGCGGCGCCGTCCGGACCAGCATCCTCTCTCGCCGCTGGCGCCGCGTCTGGGCCCTCCTCCCAGCGCTCCACTTCCGCTACACCCCAGATCGGCCGCGCCCGATCGGCCCCGCCCTCGAGGCCCACGAGGCGGCCCTCCTGCGCCTCACCGTCTTGACCCGGGACGCGGCCCCCGACTCCGTGTCGGCCTGGCTGCCCATCGCTGCGCGCCGCCTCTCCGGCAGCCTCTTCTTTCACAATGATCTTGTGCGGGACAGCAGCGCCCAGGAAGGCGGCGACGAGGAGGCCGCGCAAAGGGGCGCCTTTGAGCTCCCCTGCCTGGAGCGTGCCACGGAGGTCACGCTTCACCTAGGGTTCCTCGGCCTCGCCGTGCCTCCTGCCGGCGTCTTCGCTCGGCTCACCGAGCTGTACCTCTCTTCCGTCCGATTCCACGGCCCGGGGTTGCTGGGCGACGCTGTTTCCTGGCCGCGATGCCCGTGCTTGCAGAAGCTCACCATCCATGACGCCAGAGGACTGGACAACCTCGCCATCCATTCCGATTCTCTCAGGCAAGTGGCGCTCACCCGTCTGCGCGGCTTGCAGCAGCTCAACATTGTGGCGCCGGCTCTTGAGGACTTGGAAGTTACACGCTGTTTCTTCTACGATCGGAGCCAACCGGTTGCCACAATCACAACGCCTCTGCTGGCAACACTTCGGTGGACGGATCCATATGATCCAAGCTCTGTCCATCTTGGCGAGATGAGACATCTTCGATTACTGAGGCCTTTCTTCTTTATGGTTTATGGGGATGGGGATGCCAGCTCTACACCCAATCAATCTTGTTTAAGTCTCTTGCGGCGTTTCAAGGTCATCGAAAGTCTTATACTCACACTGACCTATCTGTCGGTAAGTCCACTTCCCCACTTACGTGAATTTTCAGTGCGTGCATGTTTTCCTTGCCTGTGGATGGATTTGAAAACTAAGGCATTGATACAATCCAAGCAAGCAGTGTCCTACGGTATCAATGCAGTTAACATAACATGGACAAGGAAGATAAAGTTGACATATTTAAGTCTTTGCTATTAGAACTAGAAAACAATGTAGCTTCACTTCAAGTAAGGCATGCCTAGTTGGCTGTTTGTCCAACATATTTGTCGTGATCTGGTGATATACAACTTGTTGGCACTAAAAAGGATTTTTGTTGATAGAGAACTAGCCATTCAATTTTATTCTTCATGATCACAGTTAAGTTATATTAGCCACTTCCTGCATGGTAATAGCAAAGGTCACCTTATTAGAACTACTTAAGATGAGATGCTGTTGGCTCTTTGCAACTGTAATATATGACACTTTTTTTTGTGACCTCCCATGGACACGCAGGACATGGATGACTATCACTATCTGATGGAAGATATGACAATGCTCCCAGACATCACGATTTTGCACCTGAATATATTGGCAAACAAACATGCTTTTGGGGCCAGCGCATTTCATGTTCTCAGGATGTGTTCTGGTATAAGGAAGCTGATGCTGGTATTTCTTGCTTCTTCTGTGGTAGAGGTAATCCAATATGCATTTGTATTTCTTGGCTTACCATGGCCTGATCTATTAGTACCCCTATGCATTTGCTCTTATATTTTCTCTGAAAGTTATGGCTCATATTTCTCGTAATGTATATGTATTTATGCATACGCATAGCTGTGTGATTACTGAATGCTGATTACTCCCTAGTATGGCAGATTTTTCTGCATTTGTACCTATACCTCTTCCCTTTGGGGCTATGCAATATAACTGAGTTGCATTCTGTAACACTAATGACAATACTGTGCTCTATATTTTTATGGTTTTGATTTGATTGAGTGTTCTACTATTTAGGTTGCAAAATATTTGTTTTTATTGAATTATTGTCCTGGCAGTGTTTCATAAAAAAAACATATATATGGCAGTGAGCAGAAAGTTAACTGAGTTGTTGCGTGGGAGGATTGTCAAGATCTTGACAGTTAGGAGTTTGGAGATATCAGTAAGTGTTGGTAAATAATATACCAGTGGCAGTTTTGCAATGGCCCTAATTTGTAAAATGTTCCATGCTTCCATTGGATAACCTGATTCCTATGGTCGAATGAAAATCTTCTTGAACATTATTGGCATAATAATCATGTTTGCTATAACACTTTCTCTTAGCTCACAACAGTTATATTGCATCTGTTGGCTTCAAAGTAATGTCCGGGACGAATCCATTTGCAAATCTTATGGTCCCTTTGATTGCATAATTGGGTACTCAGGCCATTTTCAATTTCCTGTCTGTTTATTCCATCCAACAATATTCTTACACAGTCAAGGAAGATAAAATTAAGTACTCAAGGCATACCATATTTAAGCCTTTATTGTTAGAATTAGGAAAAAAACGTAGCTTGGCATGCCTGGCTGGCTGTTTGTCCAACACAAAATGTGAGGATATACAACTTGCTTGGGACTAATTTTTGCTGGCTTAGAACTAGCCATGTAATTTTATTCATGCTTGCAGTTAAGTTACAATGACCATTTCTTGCATGGTAACAGCAATGGCCACCTTATTAAAACTACTTAAGATGAGATGTTGTCTCTTTCCAATTGTCGTGTATGACCCTTTTTCCTTTTTTTTTTGTGACTTCACATGGCAGGTTTTTTAGCATTTGTACCTATACCTCTCATCCCCCTTGGGGCTATGCAATATAGTTGAGTTGCATTCTGTAACACTAACGACAACACTGTGCTCTGTAGTAACTAACTATTTACATTGGAACTTGACCTTGACAAGTAGGGGTTAGGAGATATTAGTGGGTATTGGTACATAAAAAATGGTGCCAATTTTGTAAATGCCCCCAATTTGTGAAAGGTTCCATACTTCCATTGGATAACATGAGTCTTGTGGTCAATAAAAAATCTCTGGATATTTTTGACATCATAATCATGTCCGGTATACCACTCTATCTCAGCTCAAAACAGTTATATTGCTGCAATCTGTCGGCTTCAAAGTGATATCCAGAATGAATCCGTTTGCATATTTCTGTAATAAGACAATTTTTGGAATTTTGTCTGAATGTTCCACCCAACAATATCAGTGAATCTTACATAATGTTTTTCTTTTTCTAGGCACAAATTACATGCCCACCGGGTTGCATTTGTGGTGAGCACCAAAACTGGGAAACCGAGCACCTGTTGTTGAATCACCTCAAAGAAATAGAAATCACTCAGATGAGAGGATCTGAACATGAAGTTACTTTTGTGAAGCAGCTGTTCATTTGGGCGACATCCTTAGAAAAGATGAGGGTATTTTTCGATGAGTCGGTTACTGAAAGCGTGGCCAAGGAGTTGTCCCAGGTGCTACGAAGCTTTGCTAGGCCGGAAATACGCATGGAAATCCACACGTAGATGGACATGCTGAAGATGATGTATGTACCCGAAGACTAAGGCACCGGGTTATCGTGTAGTTTTCCTCTTTTGTTGTGTACTGCAGTGGTTGAAATCATCAAAACGCTACATCACTTCCCAGCGCTGGCAGGCATGCTCAGTAGTGGTGATCAGTCTTGTTTGGGTCATCAGTCCAATGACTGTAATGCACATTTACAGGCCTTTTGTTAAAGAATGGCCAGGTTGATCTTTCTTGGACGACAAAACGCCTGATTGGATTGCTGCTGTAGCAAATTTTCCCGACAGTAAAATTTCACTGTTTCTATTGACCTATCTGTATTTTATTTTCACGAGAGACATAAAATTTCCTCTCTTTTTTTTTCACTTTATTGAATGGGCTTGAGTGACAGAAAATAAGCAGGTTTCAGTGGGCCCCAAAAACAGAATGGGCCAGAAACATGCTCAGATATATGTCTGGGCCGCCTGGCTGTTGGTGATCATCGCAGCGCACGACGCTGCGAACAGCGGATTCCGCACCGGCCGGCGTGCCGCCATGGGGGTGGCCACGAGAGCCAAGAAGAGGCGGTTGCAAGAGGAGCGCCTCGCAGACCGGATCAGCAGCCTCCCCGACGACGTACTCGACATCGTCTCCCTTCTCCCCACCAAAGATGGCGCCTGCACGCCCATCCTCTCCTCCCGGTGGCGCCACCTATGGTGTGCCGCACCTCTCAACCTCTCGCCAGTTGGCTGCGCGTGCGGCATCCATGTCGGCGAGGTGTCTCGCATCCTCGCCGCACATCCGGGCCCCAGCCGCCGCTTCTCCATGCCGGAGTGCTGCCTCAGCTATGATGACGAGTACTCCGAAACGACACTGGACGCTGGCTCCGATCACCCTCCCTCGACGACCTCCCGGAGCTCGAGTTCTAGCCCTATCCTCGACTTCTGCTGCCGCCATCTGTATACTGCTTCTTGTCGACGCTCCGCGTCGCCAGCTTCGGTGGCTGCACTTTCCCGGACGGAGACCATGGCAGCGGCATGCTGCTCTTGCCGGTTCTCGAGAGCCTAACCCTCTGCGATGTATGCATCTCGGGGAGCTCTCTGCATGTTTTGCTCGCCGGCTGCCCTGTTCTTCAGAGCTTAGTGATATTTGACAACTATGGCTTCCTCGATTTGCAAATCGTGTCCCCTAGCCTCAGAAACATCAGCGTGGGTTGTGCTTACAGAAGTCTCAGCTTACAACAGCTCATCATCGAGGATGCCCCGTGTTTGGAAAGACTACTATATTCCAGAAGAACATGGATGGACATCTCGGTGATCTCTGCGCCAAGATTGGCTATTTTGGGGAAACTCTATGGCAACAGTCCTAGAATTCAGTCCATGTCGTCATTCTCACTTTCACCAGCCTTCATGAGGGATCCGAGTCCCTTTCGCTTGATCATGATGTGCTAATTCTATGCTTATTAACTCAGGGATCGACTGTTGTTAGCATGATGAATGTGGTAGACAGTGTGAAGGTTCTATCTTTATCTAGAGTGAAACTTTGTTTGGATGCGGTTATTTAACTTAATGAAGTGCTTTCCCCACTTGAAGAAGTTGTACATCAAGGTGAATCCTTGCGCCAAAGTGTTGTGCATCTGCATGTTTCGTCATTTATTTACTATTATACGTCGATGACTGTTTTAAAGCTAAGTAACCATCATTGACACCATTTTTCTGTTAACTTCGCTTCTTAGGCAACAAGTGAGTGGGTGGAAAATGCGCGGTATCAAACAAACCCGGAACTTATAGGCACTCTTGATATCTGTCCGAGGAAAATTGTGCTGAGAAACTATCAAGGAAGCAAATCACATGTTGACTTTGTTAGATTCTTTTTGTCAAATGCGAGTGTGTTGGAGTCGTTGATGCTCGAGTCAGGAGTTGGAGACGTTGCCTTGCCAGCACGTGGATTGCAAGATAACATAGGCTACTCCACATAAAAAAAAGAATGCTTCGAGTGGTGCACGGGTCGCTTTTGCATCCCCTAAAAATTACATATTGACTGGTTCAGATGGCCTTCTACATGCCAAGCAAGTACATGATCTGTCAACCAACCCTTTTCAAAGGCTTCATAGTTCTAAATGACACCAATAAAGACATGTGGTTATCGGCGAGAGGAATATCGTGTGAGGTTTAGTCATTCTACATTGTGTTGGCATTTGTTATCTCTTTTCCTCTTATGCTATGATTTTTCAACTGATTTATTTGGTGCTATATTTCCTTTTTAATATAGAGAAAGGGCTCTTCATTGTTTTTTCCCCACCTGGTTGTCATTGCAACTATTGTTATTTGCATATATCCTCCATCAAATAATATAATGATGTTTCCTTACCAAAGGAAAACCTCTTTTGTAAAGCCATGAAGCCCATGACGATATTATTGTTACTAACCTGGGGATTTGAGAGAGAATAATCACTTCATTAGTGGAGACGGTCATAATAGGGAGCCACATGGGCCATATGATCCTATAGTAGCTGGGTCTTCATACACTTGACACTCCCTTCAAACTCAAGGTGGAACAAGAAGATCTAAACATTGAGTTTGAGTAAATGAAGCCAATGTTGTTCTCTAGTTTGTGCTTTAGTGAAAAAAAATTCACCGACTATAGCTCTGAGGGCACATACCGAAGATCAATGGTTTTTTGATGACAATGAGATCATTAGCAATTTGTATGACTCGAGTTGCAAGTGATTGGCCAGGTTGTAGGCATGCAGAAAACCATTTCGGCAGTATTGAAGACAGAAGCAAGTGATTGACCTGGTTGGACGCACCACCAATCGGCTTAGAGTGGTGATGGAGATTAAAGCCCCATTTGATGCGGCTCTTGGGGGCTCCCGTCTTTTCAACTATAATAGCATTATGTAGCAGTACATATGGTAGTATTGTAGCAGTACTACAGTAGGAGCTGGGAAGCCAAGAAACCAGCTCCACCGACTCCTTCCCTCTATGGTTTATTTTAAGCCTGCAGGAGCCTGAGCCATTTTGCGCTACAGTGTTCAACGGTGCATACAAAACTAAGTCGGAGCCGGAGCACATGGAAGCCAAACCAAATGAGACCTAAAGATCGAAATTGTTTCCTCTAACCCGTTTTTTATTCTTTTTGTGTGTCATGTTTTTTATTCGGCTAAGCTAAAAGAATATTCTAAATTTTAGAAAAAGCATCTAAATCTTGTTTTTTCCAAAACTATTTTATCATATTTTTTCATCTATCCTTTTTTACTTATCAAAGTATCTTCGTGTTTTTCCTGATCCTATTTGATCTCAACTCAAGACCCATGCTTATGCGTGTTAAAACCCTGAGCGTTTGTGCGTACAGTAATAGAACAGAGTCTGATTCCATTATATGTTGGAACAGATAAGACATTTGTCACATAAATCTTTGAGCAATAACAAGGTGTACCTTTCGTTATAGTGCACAAGCATGTTTGCTATCTATATATATCTATATAGCTAATATTAAGAAACACAAATTTCTTCTTGCACAATTTTCTTCGACGTCCTGTTCGGCTGATGGTTTCTGCGGCTGCTAAGCCGGCTAATGCTGTACCATGGCTGATAAGTTCAAGAGAACAGAGCTGATAAGTTTTGTTCCGACTTATGTGTCTTTTTTTTGCCATGCTGATTTTTTTTCTGTTCTATTTTTTGGTTTTTTTCTCCTGCTCTGATTTTTGTACCTTATTTTATATGTTCCAGTTTTTAGTGTTTTTCGTGCTTTGATTTTTACCTTTTTTCTTATACTACTATCTTCTTAGAGCATCTCCGAGAGTCTTTTTAAATCTCACTCTCTAAATCATTATTTCGAGGGTCATTTCCATAAAAATCGTTTTCTATATCTTTTCACTCTTCAACAGCTTTTCTATATCTCGTACGTACTCTAGAGAGTTATTCTCGTCTTCTATTTTTAGCTAGCGAAAAATCTGGAATAGAAGATGACTATATTTGCATAACCATTTAGACAAGCTGTTGGAGGATAATTTTTCACCAAAATCTCTATTCTTAGCATTTAGAAAAGATTTAGGGAGTCTCTTGAAGTTGCTCTTATGCTGTCAGTTTTGACTCGAGCCGGGCCAACTTTTCAGATTTTTTATTTTGTTTTTTCTTGATCACACTTTCAACCCTTACTCCTCTCCATATCTATAAGAAACAAAAATTTATACGTTAAGTTATTGATGTATGTTTTATCTGATTAGGAACAAAACTTCTCGTACGGGAGGCGTTCGGCTGGCAGAATCTTGACTGAAACTGGCTGATTTTGTAAGAGAAAACACTGTTTGGCTGGTTTGATGAACAGTGAAATGAGTGGGGGAACCAGCCGGCTGGTCTGAAAAGTTTAGACCAGCGAACGGGTTGACTACCTTGTTCAGCCAATAGTTCGACTAATTAAATATAAAACTAATCTAGATATTAAAATTTTTGGTGTTCAGTCCGATTTAAATAAATTTCTCTCTAGCTAGGCAGTCCATATAGAAATTCAAGAGAGCTCTCCCATTATTATCATCGATGAAAAGACTAGATCTTGACATGTCGATAGCTGACTTGATGGAAGATTAAATTAGAGACTTTTATAGGCCACGAACAGAAGTCACAAACCTTGACATTTAACTGTACCAAAATATGGATTATATAAAAATTATAGTTATGATTTATTTACGAGTAAATATATTTATGCTTTGTAATTAGATTCCTAATTGGAGGAATACATGATGGTCAGAGTTAACTTTATCCCGTCGCATTCATACTCATATGAGTTAAAATAGCACACGTTTAATCAGAACATATTAGAACAGATAACCCAAGATGTAATTATATTGCAACGCAAGGATATTTCGTTGTGATGCACGAATATATTTAATTGTCAATAATAATACAGATAAAATACGATTACATAGGAGCGACAAAAGTAACATATGTGAAAATGGTTAAAAGTTCTTCAAATTTTTGGGCAAAAAAGACTTTAGAAAAACATCCTGCAGTTGAAACGCTACGGACATCCTTTGTCTAAATGGTCAACGACTTTTCAAAGCGAGCGGATGGGACCCAAATCCAACGCCCTTTCCGCTCAATGGAGCCCGGCAGCGGCGGCGAGGTCCCCACGAAGGGGACTTTTACATTTTTACCATTATAACGGATGACGCTTATCGGATTCTCACTCTTAGGATGACACTTACATCTTTAGCATTCTTGTTTCATACATCTTTTATTTTTACCACATTTGCATACGTGGCACGCCACGGCGGCATGACACGCTGGGGCACAGTCAGCACGGGCAGGCGAAATGTCGTTGTTGCCCCTGCTCTCTTCCTCTCTCCCCCTCTCCGACAGCTAGGTCCCACAGCTCCTTTCACTGCCAGGTGGGTCCCACACGTCAGCTTCATCTTCCATCTCCCTCAGGAGCAGGTCCGCCGCGGCTGCCGGCTCCTCCCTGTCTGGCAGCAGCCCCAGCCCAGCGACGGCGCTCCCTCCTGTTCGCGAGCACGAGCAGTCGAGCACGGGCAGCAGCAGCTCCGCCGCGGCCTCGTCGGCGTGCGCGCGAGCAGCAGCTCCGCCAACGCCTCACCGACGCGCGCGTGAGCAGCAGCTCCGCCGTGGCCTCGCGGGCATGCGCGCGACCAGCAGCTCCCCCGTGGCCTCGCCGGCGCGCGCGAGCAGCCACTCCGTCCGGCCTCACGGGCGCGAGCGCGAGCAGCAGCTCCGCCGCGGCCTCACGGGCACGCGCGGGAGCAGTTGCTCCGCGACGGCCTCGCGGGCACGTGCGCGAGCAGCAGCTCTGCCACGGCCTCGCTGGCACGACGCGAGCAGCGCCCCCGCGGCCTCGCCGCCGGGGAAGTCGCATGGGGAGCAGGTGCTCTGGCGAGATGGGCGTGAAGGCCGTGCCGAGCCAGTAGTGCGTGCCACATCCAGGCGCTGGGCGATGGTGCTCCGGCCATGGTGAGCGGTGGCCGTGGGCTTTGGCTCCCGACGCCCCTGCTCTGCTTTGCTCTGGTTGGGAATGAGGTAAGAGATGAAGCTGACGAGTGGGTTCCACCTGACAGTGAAAGGAGCTGTGGGACCCAGCTGTCGGAGAGGGAGAGAGAGGAAGAGAGCAGGGGCATCGATGACATTTCGCCTACCCGTGCTAACTGTGCTCCAGCGTGTCACGCCGCCGTGGCGTGCCACGTACGTAAATATGGTAAAAATGAAAGATGTGTGAAACAAGAATGCTAAAAATGTAAGTGTCATCTTAAGAGTGAGAATCCGATGAGCGCCATCCGTTATAATGGTAAAAATGTAAAAGTCCCTCCACCAAGCGTGCCAAGCTCCCCTCTGGCGCCGCTAACGAGGACCGCCTCAGCGCGCTCCCCGACGACATCCTGGTACTCATCCTCCGCCGCCTCAGCACCTTCGGCGCCGCCCGGACCAGCGTCATCTCTCGCCGCTGGCGCCGCATCTGGGCCCTCCTGCCGGCGCTCCACTTCCGCTACCCCCCCGATCCCGGCCAGATCGGCCCCGCCCTCGAGGCTCACGAGGCGGCCCTCCTGCGCCTCTCCGTCTTGACCCGGGACGCGGGCGCCGACTCCGTGGCGGCCTGGCTCCCCGTCGAGGAACGCTCAGGAAGGCGACGAGGAGGCGGCCGCGCAAAGGGCCGCCTTTGAGCTCCCCTGCCTGGAGCGTGCCACCAAGGCCTCGCTTCACCTAGGGTTCCTCGGCCTCGCCGTGACTCCTGCCGGCGTCTTCGCTCGGCTCTCCGAACTGTACCTGTCTTCCGTCCGATTCCACGGCCCGGGTTTGCTCGGCGACGCCGTTTCCTGGCCTCGATGCCCGTGCCTGCAGAAGCTCACCGTCCGTGACACCCGGGGCCTGGACAATCTCGCCATCCATTCCGATTCTCTTCAGGAAGTAGAGCTCAACGATCTGCGTGGCTTGCGGCAGCACAGCATTGCGGCACCGGTTCTTAAAGAATTGAAAGTTTCTCAGTGCTTCTTAAGTTCTTATACAATCGGAGCCAACCAGTTGCTAGCATCACAGCCCCGCAGCTGGCAACCCTTGCGTGGATGGATATGTATGATCCAAGCTCTGTCCATCTTAGCGAGATCGAACATCTCCAATTTCTGAGGCCTTTCTTCTTTATTGTTTATGGGCATGAGAGCTTGACTCACAATCAGTCTTGTTTGAGTCTGTTGCGGCGTTTCAAGGTCGTTGAAGGCCTTATTCTCAAACTGGCATATATGTGGGTGAGTCCACTTTCTCTCATGAATTTTCAGTGTGGGCATGTTTTCCTTGTCTGGGCACGGATAGGAAGACTGGACACCAATATCCATCCAAGTGTACAACCGGAGCAAACAGTGTCCTAAGGCATCGATGCAATAAACACTAGCACAATATTCGTACAGTTCCAAGGAAGATAAAATGAAGTAAAGGCATACCATATTTAAGTCTCTATTACAGGGGGAAAAATGTAGCTTCACTTCAATTAAGCCTACCTGGTTGGCTGTTCGTTGGTAGAGAACTAGATATGCAATTTTATTCTTAATGCTCACAGTTAAGTTTTAACACCCATTTCCTGTATGGTAACAACAATGGTCACCTTATTAGAACACTTAAGATGAGATGTCTCTTTCCAATTTTCATATGTGACCCTTCTTCTTTTTACTTTTGTATGACTTCCCATGGAGACACAGAACCTGGATTACTGTCACTATGTGATGGAAGATATGACAATGCTCCCAGACATCAGAATTTTGCACCTGAATGTACTGGCAAACAGTCATGCTTTTGGGGCCAGCGCATTTCATGAGTGTCGGTAAATAAAATACCAGTGGCAGACCTGCAAATGCCCCTAATGAATTAATTGCATTGGATAACCTAAGCCCTGTGGTCTATCGAAAATCTTCTTGAATGTTATTGACGTCATAATCATGTCTCCTCACAACAATCATATTGCTGCAATCTGTTGTCTTCAAAGTAATGTCCAGGAGGAATACATTTGCAAATCTTGTGTTGTGTTTGATTGCATATTTTACACTCAGATAGTTCTTTAACTTTCCTGTCCGTTTGACAGTTAAAGTTTATGTGTTCCTTGTTCCAGGCACAAACTACATGCCCCACCGGGTTGCATCTGCGGTGAGCATCAAAACTGGAAAACTGAGCACCTGTTACTGAATCGCCTCCAAGAAGTGGAAATCACTCAGTTGAGAGGATCTGAACATGAAGTTACTTTTGTGAAGCAGTTGTTCATTTGGGCGACAGCCTTAGAAAGGATGAAGATAACTTTAGACGCCTCGGTTACTGAAAGCGTAGCCAAGGAGTTGTGCCAGGTGTTAGGAAGCTTCTCTAGGCCAGAAATACGTATGGAAATTCAGACGTTTGAGGACATGGTCAGGGCGTTGTGTGAAGATTAAGGCACCGGGTTATTGCTTTAGCTTTGTAGTTTTCCTCTTTGTTATGTTCAGTATGTACTGCAGTAGTTGAGATCATCAAATGACTTCCACTGTAATTGCACATTTTCATTTAGATGCCTTTACTGAAAAGTGGAAATCAGTCTCGTTTAGATCGTCACTCTAATGACTATGTAATTGAACATTTACAAGCGGTTTGATGACGAATGGCCAGGATGGTCTTTCACGAGCTGTAGCTATTTTTAATGGTCTATTTTTTTTTCTTCTAACACTTAAAGCTAATTGTTCGGTTATTCTAATTTAATTGTTTCTGTAGCAAATTTTTCCAACAGTAAAATTTTATTTTTCTGGTACTACAACTCAAATCGTTCTTCCGTGTTTTGTGTGAGAAAACACCTATGAGTGTTTAGAAAACCCATTTTTATAATTTTTTAAGGATCTGAAAAGCCGTTTTTTATATGCGCAGGGGACAAATAAAATTAGCTTTTCCACGTTTTTTTTGACAAGGTGCTTTTCCTGTTGAATGGGTTTGAGTGATAGGATAGGCAGATTGCAATGGGCCCACCGCGCAGCCATCGTTCTGGTGTGCTCACCAGAGCCAAGAAAAGGTTCCCATTATACAATTGAGTTTTGTTTTGTTTTTCTCATACATATTTTTTTAGTGTTGTTATTCAGTAGGTCAAATCTTAAAATAGTATTTTTCTCAAATTCTCGGCCCTTATTTCTAGGAGTTATTTTCTAGACATTTTTTTACTATTTCATTCCTACTTCAATTCAGATCCAACTGCTATCACCGTCCGCCACACTCCATCTCTGCTGGCCAGAACCGCCCCCATGTTCCCCCATCGTCCTTCGTCACCATGGCCCCCTCCCTCCCTCCCTCTCCACTACCTGTGCAACCTCTCGACCACTTCCCTCACTTACACGGCTCCCTTGCTGCATTCGTTGTCCATGTGACCTTCCCCAGTTGGTTCCATCACCTATGCTACCACCATGCTTAAGTGTGGTGCACTATTGTGCTCTAAGTCAGTTGGGACGGAGAAGAATCGTAACAAGGAGGCAGTTACTGTTAGGATTAGATCAAGGAGAGAGTGAGGTATCGAAAAACGAAGACAAAATAAAAAAAATAGTTAGATAAGTCCCATGTACCATAAGTTGAGGCTAATGTTAAAGTTTAGCTTAGAAAAATTAGACATACAAATTAAAATGAACTCCAATTAAAATAAGGGACCTGATTCTGGGCTTCCGATGGAGATTGTTTTTACTCTTGCTTAATAATTCAAAAAATAGTTGGAAGTTCTTTTTCTTTATTAAAATAAAATAGTATATTCATGTATAGTGAAACGTTCCGTGCATTTGTGTGAAAATGAAAATGGACAAATGGTAAACGACTTTTCAATGCGACCGTATGAGATTCAAATCCAATCCCCAGTTCCCCACCTCTCTGCTCCATGGGGCCCAGCTGCGGCGGCGACGGCGACGGTGACGTCGCCGCCAGGCAAATCCAATCCCCGCCGTTCCGCTCCATGGGGCCCGGCTGCTGCGGCGGAGACGGTGAGGTCGCCACCAAGCGTGCCAAGCTCTCCTCTGACGCCTCCGCCGGCGCCCGTGGCGAGGACCGCCTCAGCGCGCTCCCCGACGACTCCTCCGCCACCTTGGCACTCGCGCCGCCGCGCGGACCAGCGTTCTCTCCCGCCGCTGGCTCCGCGTCTGGGCCCTCGTCCCAGAGCTCCACTTCGTCTTCTCCCCAGATCCCCACCAGATCGGCCCCACCATCCAGGCCCACGAGGCGGCAATCCGGTGCCTCTTCGTCGGGACCTGGGACGCACCTCCCGAATCCGTGGCGGCCTGGCTCCCCGTCGCCGCGCGCCGCCTCTACGGCTCCCTCTTCTTTCAGAATCTTGAGCGGGAGGGGAGCTCCCAGGAAGGCGACGACAAGGAGGGGCCCGGGCAGAGGGGCGCCTTTGAGCTCCCCTGCCTGGAGCGCGCCACCAATGTCTCGCTTCACCTAGGATTCCTCGGCCTCGCCGTGCCCCCTGCCGGCGTCTTCGCTCGGCTCACCGAGCTGTGCCTGGATCGCGTTCGGCTCTACGGCCCGGGGTATCTCGGTGACGCTGTTTCCTGGCCGCGATGCCCGTGCTTGCAGAAGCTCACCGTCCGTGACGCCAGGGGGCTGGACAACCTCGCCATCCGTTCCGCTTCTCTCCGGCAAGGTGGAGCTCACTAAATTGCAAGGCTTGCTGCACCTCAACATTGTGGCGCCGGCTCTTGAGGAATTGAAAGTTGTAAAGTGTTTCTTTGACAATTGGAGCCAACCAGTTGCTAGCATCACAGCGCCTCAGCTGGCAACCCTTGCATGGATGGATCCATATGATCCAAGCTCCGTCCATCTAGGCGAGATGAAACATCTTCGATTACTGTGGCCTTTCTTCTTTAGTGTATATGGGTATGACAGCTTTCCATACAATCAATCTTGTTTCAGTCTCTTGCTGCGTTTCAAGGTCATCGAATGTCTTATACTCGCACTGGCCTATCTGTGGGTAAGTCCAGTACCTCTCTTACACGAATTTGAAAACTAAGGCATGCAGGAACTGGTTAATATAACTTAACTGCGAGCATGAAGAATAAAATTGCATAGCTAGTTCTCTACCAACATAAATCCTTTTTAGTCCCAAGCAAGTTGTATATGACCTGGTGATATACAACTTGCTTGGGACTAAAAAGGATTTATGTTGGTAGAGAACTAGCTATGCAATTTTATATTAACACCCTCTTTAGGAAGAGGGAATCCCATCTAGTGACCTTTCGTAGTGGACAACACTCGAGCCAGATCGACTTTATCCTTGCAAGGAGGGAAGATAGACGTGCTTGCTTTGATTGTAAGGTGTTACCTGGGGAGTGTGTTGTCCCTCAACACAAGCTTGTGGTGGCGGACTTTCGCTTTCGGGTACGTGTCCACCGGGACAAACGGGTCAAGATGGCGAGAACGAAGTGGTGGAAGCTTAGAGGGGAAGCAGCGCAAACGTTTAAGGAGAGGATGCTAGGCGAGGGGCCTTGGGAAGAAGGAGAAGATGCCGACGACATGTGGCTAAAGATGGTAACATGTGTCCGGAAGGTGGCTTCAGAAGTGTTTGGTGTAAGTAGGGGAGGCAAACGGGAAGCGAAAGACACATGGTGGTGGAATGACGAGGTGCAAAGGGCTATTAGGGAGAAGAAGGAGTGTTTCAAGCGCCTCCACCATGACAAGAGTGCAGCCAACATCGAGGGCTATAAAATAGCGAAGAGGGTTGCAAAGCGAGCTGTGAGTGTAGCAAAAGATCAGGCGTATGATGGCCTTTATCAGCGGCTAGGCTCGAAGGAAGGGGAGAAGGATATTTATAGGATGGCTAGGATCCGCGAGAGGAAGACAAGGGACATCAACCAAATAAAATACATCAAGGATGGGACAGATCGACTTCTGGTGAAGGATGAGGAGATCAAGAACAGATGGAGAGAGTACTTCGACAAGTTGTTTAATGGGGAGAATGAGGGTCCTACCCTTGAGTTGGACGACTCATTTGACGATACCAACAGACGCTTTGTGAGGAGAATTCAGGAGGCAGAGATTGGGGAGGCTTTGAAGAGGATGAAGGGAGGTAAAGCGATGGGCCCTGATGGTATCCCCATTGAGGTGTGGAGATGCCTAGGCGTCAGAGCGATAGTATGGTTAACTAAGCTTTTTAACCTTATTTTTCGGTCTAACAAGATGCCTGAAGAATGGAGGAGAAGTATATTAGTACCTATCTTCAAGAACAAGGGAGATGTCCAAAGTTGTACTAACTACCGTGGGATTAAGTTGATGAGCCATACGATGAAGCTTTGGGAGAGGGTTATCGAGCATCGCCTAAGGAGAGTGACACGTGTGACCCAAAATCAATTTGGGTTCATGCCTGGTAGGTCGACCATAGAGGCGATTTTCTTATTACGACAATTGATGGAGAGATATAGGGAGCAGAAGAAGGACTTACACATGGTCTTTATTGACCTCGAGAAGGCATATGACAAAGTACCGAGAAATGTCATGTGGTGGGCCTTGGAAAAGCACAAAGTCCCAACTAAGTACGTTACCCTCATCAAGGATATGTACAGGGATGTGGTGACGTTTGTCCGAACATGTGATGGCGACACCAGTGACTTTCCAATTAAAATAGGACTGCATCAGGGGTCAGCTTTGAGCCCTTATTTATTTGCTTTGGTGATGGATGAGGTCACAAGGGACATACAAGGTGATATCCCTTGGTGTATGCTCTTTGCTGATGATGTGGTGCTAGTTGACGACAGTAGGACAGGGGTTAATAGGAAGTTAGAACTATGGAGGCACACGTTAGAGTCGAAAGGGTTCAGACTTAGTAGGACCAAGACCGAGTACATGAGGTGCGATTTCAGCGCGACTAGGCATGAGGAGGGAGACGTTAGCCTCGATGGGCAAGTGGTGGCCAAGAATGATACTTTTCGGTATTTAGGATCGATGCTACAAAAGGATGGCGACATTGATGAAGATGTTAGACATAGAATTTCAGCCGGCTGGTTGAAGTGGCGTCAAGCTTCTGGCGTCCTCTGTGACAAAAGGGTGCCTCAGAAGTTGAAAGGTAAGTTCTATAGGACGGCGATTCGCCCGGCGATGTTATACGGTGCTGAGTGTTGGCCTACAAAAAGACGACATGTCCAGCAATTGAGTGTAGCAGAGATGCGTATGTTGCGTTGGTGTTGTGGGCACACAAGGAGAGATAGAGTCCGGAACGACGATATTCGGGATAGGGTTGGGGTGGCACCAATTGAGGAGAAATTGATTCAACATCGGTTGAGATGGTTTGGACATGTTCAACGGAGGCCTCCTGAGGCGCCGGTGCGTAGTGGGGTTCTAAAGCGGGCCGATAATGTAAAGAGTGGTAGAGGTCGACCTAAACTAACTTGGAACGAGTCCGTTAAGAGAGACCTTAAGGAGTGGAATATCTCTAAGAATTTAGCTATGGACAGGAGCGCTTGGAGACTGGCAATCAACGTGCCTGAACCGTGACCTTTTTCTGTCTTGTGCCATTTATGTCCCTTTATGTGTCTCCCTGTTTATCGTCTCTTTTGGGTTTCATCTCTAGCCTACCCCAACTTGCTTGGGACAAAAGGCTATGTTGTTGTTGTTGTTGAACCAGTTCCTGCATGGTAACAATAAGGGTCACCTTATTAGAACTACTTCAGATGAGATGCTGTTATCTCTTTGCAAGTGTCATATATGACCCTTCTTTTTTTTTTGGGAGGGGGGGGGGGTGACTTCCCATGGACAAGCAGGACATCGATGACTATCACTATGTCATGGAAGATATGACAATGCTACTGGGCATCATGATTTTGCACCTGAATGTATTGGCAAACGGGCATGCTTTTGGGGACAGCGCATTTCATGTTCTCAGGATGTGTTCTAGTATCAAAAAGCTGATGCTGTCATTTTGTCCTCCTACCGAGTTGGAGGTAAGGCTACATTTGTATTTCTAGGCTCACCATGGCTTTATCTGTTAGTGCCCCTACCCCTAGGCATTCGTTCTATATTTTGTCCGGAAGTTATGGCTCATATATCTCGTAATTTATGTATTTATGCATACACATAGCTTTTGTGATTATTCCCTAGTATGGCAGATTTTTCTGCATTTGTACCTATACCTCTTCCCTTTGGGGCTATGCAATATAATTGAGTTGCATTCTGTAACACTAATGCTAGCACTGTGCTCTATAGTTTACGGTTTTGACTGAGTGTTCTACTATTTTGGTTTCAAAATATTTGTTTCTTTATTGAATTATTGTCTGTCTACCGGTGTTTCACAAAAAATCTTCTTGAACATTATTGACGTCATAATCATGTTTGCTATTCCATTTTCTCTTTGCTAACAACAGTCATATTGCCTGAAATCTGTTTGCTTCAAAGTAATGTCTGGGACGAATCCATTTGCAAATCTTGTACTGCCTTTGATTGCATAATTGGGCACTCAGACCATTTTTCCAATTTCCTGTCTATTTAATCCATCCAACAATATTCTTATATTGACAAGGAAGATAAAATTAGGAAAAAAACGTAGCTTCACTTAAAGTATGGCATGCCTGGTTGGCTGTTTGTCCAACACAAAATGTGAGGATATACGACTTGCTTGGGACTAATTTAGCTGGCTTAGAACTAGCCATGCAATTTTATTCATGCTGGCAGTTAAGTATAGCAACCACTTCCTGCATGGTAACAGGCTAACAGCAATGGCCACCTTGTTAGAACTACTTAAGATGAGATGCTGTTGTGGGTCTCCAATTGTCATATATGACCCTTCTTTTCTTTTTTGTGACTTTCCATGGCCACCTAGTATGACAGATTTTTCAGCATTTCTACCTACACCTCACCTCCCATCCAAGTATGCAATACAATCGAGTTGCGTTCTTGGCAATCAGGGGTTAGGAGATATTAGCGAGTATTGGTACATAAAAGAACAGTTGCAATTTTGCAAAGGCCCCCAATTTGTAAAAGGTTCCATATTTCCATTGGATAACATAAGCCCTGTGGTCAGTAAAAAATCTCATGAACATTTTTGACATCATAATCATGTCTGCAGTACCACTCTATCTTAGGTCAAAACAGTCATATTGTTGCAATCTGTTGGTTTCAAAGTGATGTCCAGGATGAGTCCTTTTGCAAATCTTGTCATCCTTGATTTGCATATTTAGGTAATCATACAGTTTTTAGAATTTCCTGTCTGCCTGTTCCACCCTACAATATCAGTTAATCTTACAGTTACAGTTTAATGCGTTTCTTGTTCCAGGCACAAACTGGATGCCCAGCAGGTTGCATTTGCGGTGAGCACCAAAACTGGGAAACCGAGCACCTGTTGTTGAATCGCCTCAAAGAAGTAGAAGTCACTGGGATGAGAGGATCTGAACATGAAGTTACTTTTGTGAAGCAGCTGTTCATTTGGGCGACATCCTTAGAGAAGATAAGGGTATTTTTTGACAAGTCGGTTACTGAAAGCGTGGCAAGGAGTTGTCCCAGGTGCTGAGAAGCTTCGCCAGGCCAGGAATACGCATGGAAATCCACACGTATATGGACATGCTGATGAAGATGATGTATGTACCCGAAGACTAAGGCACCAGGGTTGCCGCGTTGTCTGTAGTTTTCCTCTTTGGTATGTACGAACTTCTCATTTGCTGGCATGCTGAGGAGTGGAGGTCAAGACAGTCTTGTTTAGATCATCAGTACGATGACTTCGTAATGCAGCTGTTCATTTGGGCGACAACCTTAGAAAGGATGACGATAACCTTAGAAAGGATGACGATAACTTTAAACGACACGGTTACTGAAAGCGTAGCCAAGGAGTTGTGCTAGGTGTTACGAAGCTTGTCTAGGCCAGAAATACGTATGGAAATTCAGACGTATGAGGACATGGTCAGGGCGTTGTGTGAAGATTAAGCCACCGTGTTATCGCTTTATCTTTGTAGTTTTTCTCGTTGCTATGTTCAGTATGTACTGCAGTAGTTGAGATCGTCAAATGACTTCCAGTGACATTGTGATTGCACATTTTACATTTGGATGCCTTTACTGAAGAGTGGAAAATCAGTCTCGTTTGGATCATCACTCAAATGATTCTGTAATTGAACATTTACAAATTACAAGAGTTTTGATGAAGAATGGCCAGGATGGTCTTTCACGAGCTGTAGCTATTTTTAAATGGTCCGTTTTTTCTTCTACTAACGCATAAAGCTAATTGTTCGGTTAAACTAATTTAGTTGTTTCAGTACCAAATTTTTCCAATAGTAAATTTTTATTTTTCTGGTATTACAACTCAAATTGTTCGTCCGTGTTTTCTGTGAAAAAACACCTGTGGGGTGTTTAGAAAAACTATTTTTATAATTTTTTGAGGATATAAAAATCTGTTTTTTAATATGCGCAGGGCATAAATAAAATTAGTTTTTCCAATTTGTTAGGTGCGTTTGAGTAACAGGATAGGCAGATTGCAATGGGCTCATTTTCTCCACCGCGCAGCACAGCCATCGTTTCGTGAGAGCCGAGAAGAGGTTCTCACTATACATTTGAGTGTTATTTTTCTCAGACATATATTTGAGTGTTGTTACTCGTTTCGGTAGGACTAAATCTTAAAATTAGCATTTTCTCAAATTGTCAGCCCTTATTTCTAGGAGTTAGTTTCCAGACATCTCTTTTTTTTTTTACTTTCTCACCGTTCCTTTCACTTCAGCTCAGATCCTTCTCGACCATCGACGTCACCCGCCACGCTCCATCTCCGTTGGGAAGAACTACCCGCGCAACCTTCTAGACACTTTCCCCACTTGCACGTCTTTCTCGGTCACCTTCACTGCCCATGTGTCTTTCTCTAGTTGATTCTGCCGCCTATATCGTCTCTATACTTCAGTGCAGGCATACTATTATGCCATAAGTCGATTGGGATGGAGAAGGATGCTGACAAGGAGGCAGTCACCGATCAAGATCAGTTCGGAGAGAGAGTGAGATATCGAAAGGAAATATAAAATAAAAAACAACAGTTAGATAAGTCTCACGTGTCGTAAGAAAAGTAGGAGCTATGATTTTGAGGCTAATGTTGAAGTTTATAGCCTAAAAAAATAAGACATACAAAATTAAAATAAACTCCAACTAAAACAAGGGACCTGATTTTAAGCTTCTAGTCTTGCTTATAACTCAAAAAAAAAATTAAAGTATTCATGTATAGTGAAACGCCCCGTACATTTGTGAATGAAAATGGACAAATGGTAAATGTCTTTTCAATGCGACCGCATGAGACCCAAATCCAATCCCCAACTCTCTGCCTTGTTTAGATTCCTAAATTCACCTTTAAATTACACTATGCAAAAAGAAGATTCTCCGTCACATCAAAATACCGGCACATGCATGTAGTACTAAATGTAGATGAAATAAAAAACTAATTGCACAATTTTATTGTATTTTGCGAGACGAACATTTTGAGTCTAATTACTCAAAAATTTGGACAATTATTACCGAATAAATACAAAAATCTACAGTGATTCGGCACAGTGATTCGGGTGCCAGATTCGGCGATGTAAACACGGCTGGCCCAGCTGCGGCGGCAGCGGCGACGGCGACGGCGACAGCGACGGTGAGGTCGCCACTAAGCAAATCCAACCCCCACTGTTCCGCTCCATGAGGTCCAGCTGCTGCAGCGGCGACGGCGGCGGCGACGGTGAGGTCGCCACCAAGCATGCCAAGCTCTCCTCTGACGCCTCCGCCGGCGCCGGTGGCGAGGACCGCCTCAGCGCGCTCCCCGACGACATCCTGGTACTCATCCTCCGCCACCTCGGCACCCACGTCGCCACGCGGACCAGCGTCCTCTCCCGCCGCTGGCGCCGCGTCTGGGCCCTCCTCCCGGTGCTCCACTTCCACTACGCCCCAGATCCCCGCCAGATCGGTCCCGCCCTCGAGGCTCACGAGGCTGCCCTCCTGCTCCTCACCGTCTTGACCCAGGACGCGGCCCCCGAATCCGTGGCGGCCTGGCTCCCCGTCGCCGCTCGCCGCGTCTCTGGCCGCTTCTTCTTTCACAATTATCTTGTGCAGGAGAGGAGCGCCGAGGAAGGCGCCGATGAGGGGGCCTTTGAGCTCCCCTGCCTGGAGCGCGCCACGGAGGTCTCGCTTGACCTAGGATTCCTCGGCCTCACCGTGCCGCCCGCCGGCGTCTTCTCTCGCCTCACCGAGTTTTTCCTGGCTGGCGTGCGGCTCCACGGCCCGGGGTTGCTGGGCGACGCTGTTTCCTGGCCGCGATGCCCGTGCTTGCAGAAGCTCACCGTCCGTGACGCCAGGGGGCTGGACAACCTCGCCATCCATTCCAATTCTCTCCGTCAAGTGGAGCTCGCTGATCTGCAAGGCCTGCGGCAGCTCAACATTGTGGCACCGGCTCTTGAGGAATTGAAAGTTGCGCGCAGTTTCTTCGGCAATCGTAGCCAACCGGTTGTCAGCATCACAGCGCCTCAGCTGGCAACCCTTCAGTGGACGGATCCATATGATCCAAGCTCCGTCCATCTTGGCGAGATGAAACATCTTCGATTGCTGAGGCCTTTCTTCTTTAGTGTTTATGTGCCTGACAGCTTTCCATACAATCAATCTTGTTTAAGTCTCTTGCGGCGTTTCAAGGTCATCGAATGTCTTATACTCGCACTGGTCTATATGTGGGTAAGTCCAGTACCTCTCTTACGCGAATTTTCAGTGCATACATGTTTTCCTTGCCTGTGCGCGGATTTGAAAACTAAGGCATCAATGCAATCAGAGCTGTGTCCTAAGGCATTGATGCAATTAACACCAGCGCAATATTCTTACATGGACAAGGAAGATAAAATTGGGTAGGCATGCTTGGTTGGATGTTTGTCCAACAAAATTGTGGTGACCTGGTGATATACAACTTGCTTGGGACTATAAAGGATTTATGTTGGTAGAGAACTAGCTATGCAATTTTATTCTTCATGCTCGCAGTTAAGTTATATAAACCACTTTCTGCTTGGTAACAATAATTGTCACCTTATTAGAACTACTTAAGATGAGATGCTGTTATCTCTTTGCAAATGTCATATATGACCCTTCTTTTTCTTTTGGTGACTTCCCATGGACAAGCAGGACATAGATGACTATCACTATGTGATGGAAGATATGACAATGCTACCGGACATCACGACTTTGCACCTGAATGTATTGGCAAACGGACATGCTTTTGGGGCCAGCGCATTTCATGTTCTCAGGATGTGTTCTAGTATCAAAAAACTGATGCTGTCATTTCTTCCTCCTACTGAGGTGGAGGTAGTGCTATCATCTGTATTTCTTGGCTCACCATGGCTTTATCTGTTAGTGCCCCTAGGCATTCGTTCTATATTTTGTCCGGAAGTTATGGCTCATATATCTCCTAATGTATGTATTTATGCATACACATTGCTTGTGTGATTATCCCCTAGTATGGCAGATTTTTCTGCATTTGTACGTATACCTCTTCCCTTTGGGGCTATGCAATATAATTGAGTTGCATTCTGTAACACTAATGCCAGCACGGTGCTCTATAGTTTACGGTTTTGACTGAGTGTTCTACTATTTAGGTTTGAAAATATTTGTTTTTTTATTGAATTATTGTCTGTCTGCCGGTGTTTCACAAAAAATCTTCTTGAACATTATTGACATCATAATCATGTTTGCTATACCACTCTCTCTTAGCTAACTACAGTCATATTGCCCGAAATCTGTTGGCTTCAAAGTAATGTCTGGGATGAATCCATTTGCAAATCTTGTGCTGCCTTTGATTGCATAATTGGGCACTCAGACCATTTTTCCAATTTCCTGTATTTATTCCATCCAATAATATCTTATATTGACAAGGAAGATAAAATTAAGTACTGAAGGCATACCATATTTAAGCCTTTCATATTCGAATTAGGAAAAAACGTAGCTTCACTTAAAGTATGGCATGCCTGGTTGGCTGTTTGTCCAACACAAAATGTGAGGATATACGACTTGCTTGGGACTAATTTCTGCTGGCTTAGAACTAGCCATGCAATTTTATTCATGCTGGCAGTTATGTTATAGCAACCACTTCCTGCATGGTAACAGCAATGGCCACCTTGTTAGAACTACTTAAGATGAGATGCTGTTGTGGGTTTCCAAATGTCATATATGACCCTTCTTTTCTTTTTTGTGACTTTCCATGGCCACCTAGGCAACTAGTATGACAGATTTTTGAGCATTTGTACCTATCATAGTTATTAAGGCGTCGCCTAGTCGTCGAGGCGCTAAAAGAAACCTGGGCGTCCCCGACGCCACGACCAAAAATCAGCAAAACAAAAGAGGAGGGGAGGCAGAAGAGAGAGGAAGAACTAGAGGAGGACTTGGAAGGCCAAGCACTTGTCTCTGCTCCATCCCCATCGGCTCCAGCCGCTATAGCCGTCGTAAACTTCTGCGACATCGGACCTCTGGGAGGAGCAGCAGCAGTCAGCAACTCTCGATCTGCGATCTACAGGCGACTGGAGAGGATCTGGAAGGGGGCGGCACCAGCAGTGAGGACGGGGAGAGGAAGAGGTAGGGAGGAATGGTTGCGGGCAGCAGCAGCGCAAATGGAGAACGGGAGAGGGAGGGACGGAGAGAAGAGTCCCGCACAGAGAGGGGCAGTGGCGGCGGAGACGAAATGCTTGTCTATAGGGAGGGCTGAGGGAACAGATAGGTCACCACTCACCAGGAAGGATATATGGGCAGGCTGGTGGGCTGGGCCTTTCTTAGTGTCTTGTCCTTCTTTTCTTTTTTCTTTTTCTTTTTCTCCTTCCTCTGTGCTGCTGCTTTGAAGTTTCTTATAATCATATGGCGTCGCCTTGCCTCGCCTTATGATCGTCTAGGTGTCGCCTAGGCGATTGGAAGGGGGTGGCTCGCCACGTCTCACCTTAGCGCCTTAATAACTATGGTACCTATACCTCCCATCCTAGTATGCAATACAATTGAGTTGCGTTCTGTAACACTAACAACAAGACTGTGCTATATAGTAACTGAATAGTTACGTTGGAATTTGATATTTTTTTGAAACTGCATTGGAATATGATCTTGACAATCAGGGATTAGGAGATATTAGCGAGTTTTGGTACATAAAAAAACAGTCGCAATTTTGCAAATGCCCCCAATTTGTAAGAGGTTCCATATTTCCATTGGATAACATGAGCCCTGTGGTCAGTAACAAATCTCATGAACATTTTTGACATCATAATCATGTGTGCAGTACCGCTCAATCTTAGGTCAAAACAGTCATGTTGTTGCAATCTGTTGTCCAGTATGAATCCTTTTCCAAATATTGTTGTCCTTGATTGGCATATTTGGGTAATCAGACAGTTTTTGGAATTTCCTGTCTGTCTGTTCCACCCTACAATATCAGTTAATCTTACAGTTACAGTTTAATGTGTTTCTTGTTCCAGTTCCAGGCACAAACTACATGCCCACCAGGTTGCATTTGTGGTGAGCACCAAAACTGGGAAACCGAGCGCCTGTTGTTGAATCGCCTCAAAGAAGTAAAAGTCAGTGGGATGAGAGGATCTGAACATGAAGTTAATTTTGTGCAGCAGCTATTCAATTGGGCGACAACCTTAGAAAAGATGAGGGTAGTTTTCGACGAGTCGGTTACTGAAAGCGTGGCCAAGGAGTTGTCCCAGGTGCTGCGAAGCTTTGCCAGGCCAGAAATACGCCTGAAGATTCACACTTATGGACAATCTGATGATGAAGATGATGTATGTACCTGAAGACTAAGGCACCTATCGTGTTGTCTTCATAGTTCTCTTTGTCTATGTACGTACGTACTTCCCATTGCTGGCATGCTGAGTGGAGGTCAAGACAGTCTTGTTTGGATCATCAGTACAATGACTCTGTAATGTACGTTTACAAGCCTTTTATGGAGAATGCCCAGGATCATCTTTCTTTCACGATAAAGCGCCAAATTGGACTGTTGCAGTAGCAAGTTTTCCCGACAGTAAACTTTTACTGTGGATTAACCTAATTGTATTGTTTATGCACTATGGGTCCTCAAACTTTTGTAGCCCTCAATCTAAAAAAAAAGCGACCATCTAGGTCCCTAATCTATTACCGTTGCACACCAATGGTCGAAAACACGCCACATCAGCACCAACATCTTACGTGGCCATGCCACATAGGCAGGTCAGGCCATCATGTCGGCCAGCGTGGGCACGCCGCAGCGCTCTGCGCGCGCGACGGGAGGAAAAGGAGGGGCGGAGTGTTGCTGCAGCGCCGTGCTCGGCACAGAGTCTAGGCACGCACGACGGTACGGACTACGGAGCAGCATGGAGTCAACGGCTGCAAGCGCGTGGCCGGTAGGAGCAAGAAGGAATGGCCGGGGGACGCCGCCCCAGGACGGCTCAACATGGCGCCGGCCGCCAGGAGCACGGGAGATGCAAGATGCGTCTACTCGAGCCCTGCAACAGGTCTGGATGCAAGATTCATTCGTGAGCCCCTGCGCCGGTCTGTGTCCACTGCACGCTACACCGACGGGACTACGGGAGGAATGCACGGAAGCCGCGGCCTGTCGGAAGAGCAGGCACAGGAGGGCGAGGTCGGCCCGCTAACCACGCACGCCAATCAGCGGCTGATCGACGAACGCCCAGGCCATCTACCGTCAGGCCGTCACCGCGACGCCGGAGTGCGTCGAGCTACATGCATGCATGCAGGTGCATGTGTGTTTGCACATACGTGCTCGTGCAAGCTAAGAAGCCAGGAGGCAGCCGCATCTCGGCCAACGAGGAGCAGATCGACGGCACAACGGCTCTGCAGCAGCAGCCGTTGAGTCCGCGCTGCTCCGTATCGCCCCGCGTGCCAGCGCTCTGTGTGCCGAGGCTCTGCAGCAGCGCCCCGCCCCTCCTTTTCCTCCCATCGCGCGCGCAGAGTGCCGCGGCGTGCTCACGAGCTGTCTACGTGGCATGGCCACATCAGATGCTAGCGCTGACGTGGCAGGTTTTGCACTATTGGTGTGCCACGGCAAAAGAATAGGGACCCAGATGATCACTAGCGCTCACGAGAGCTAAGAAGAGGTTTCCCACTGTATATTTGAGTGTTGTTACTCGTTTTGGTAGGACCAGATCTTCAAATTAGCATTTTCTTAAATTCTCAGCCCTCATTTCTAGGAGTTATTTTCTAGACATCTTTTTTCTTTTACTTTCTTATTATTCCTCTCCCACCTTAGTTTAGATCCTGTTTGATCGCCAACACCACCCATCACGCTCTATCTCCGCTGGCCAGAACTAGCCCACTGTCCCCATCATCCCTTGCCCCCACCCCACCCTCTCCACTGCCTGCACAACCTAGTTTCCAGCCACTTCCTCCACTTGCACGCCTTCCTCAATCGCCTTCACTGTCATGTGCCCTTTTTTGGTTGGTTTTGTCGCACGTGATACCTTCGTGCTTGAGTGCAGGTGTACTATTGTGCTCTAAGTCAACTGAAACGGAGAAGGACGATGATAAGAAGGCGGTCACCGGTCAGGATCAGTTCGTGGGAGAGAGTGAGATATTGAAAGGAAATATAAAATAAAAAACTTTTAGATAAGTCACGTGTGATAAGAAAAGTAAGAGTTCTGGTTTGGGACTAACGATTGTAGTTTAGCCTAAAAAAATAAGACATACAAAATTAAAATAAACTATACTTAAAATAAGGGATCTGATTTTGGGCTTTCTGGAGATGTTCTTGCTCTTGCTTAGTTCTTTATTAAAAAAACTATAATATCCATGTATAGTGAGATGGGCCTACACATACTCCCTCTATCTGACAAAATATGCAATTACGAGTTACGTGCCGACAAAAACAGTTCACGTTCGACTAACTTTATAATGACTGATATTCACATTTATGACACCAAATTAAGTTATTAAGAAAATACATTTCATAATTAATCTAATAGTATTAGTTTGATACTATAAATATTAATATTTTTTATCTATAATTAATCAAACTTGAGATCATAGACCATGATCCTGCGCTAAAATTGGTTATTTTTATGTGAGGGAGTACATTTGCGAATGAAAATGGACAAATAGTAAATGAATTTTTAATGCGACCGTATACACCATGTTTGGCAGACTGTAAAAGCACTGCTGATATTGATGCTGATTTGCTGTGAGAGAAAAATACGGTTGAATGGCTGGCTGATTCTGACAGATAACGAACAGGGCCATACTAGACTCAAGTCCATCCCCTCCTCTCTGCTCCATGGGGCCCAGCTGCTGCTGCGGCGGCGACGGCGACGGCGACGCTGAGGTCGCCGCCAAGCAAATCCAATCCTCACCGTTCCGCTCCATGGGGCCCAGCTGCTGCCGCGGCGACGGTGAGGTCACCACCACGCGTGGCGAGCTCTCCTCTGACGCCTCCGCCGGCGCCGGTAGCGAGGACCGCCTCAGCGCGCTCCCCGACGACATCCTGGTACTCATCCTCGGCCACCTGGGCACCCGCGCCGCCGCGCGGACCAGCGTCCTCTCCCGCCGCTGGCGCCTCGTCTGGGCCCTCCTCCCGGCGCTCCACTTCCACTTTCTCTACGCCCCAGATCCCCGCCAGATCTGTCCCGCCCTCGAGGCTCACGAGGCGGCCCTCCTGCGCCTCACCGTCTTGACCCGGGACGCGGCCCCCGAATCCGTGGCGGCCTGGCTCCCCGTCGCCGCGCGCCGCCTCTCCGGCTCCCTCTCCTTTCGCAATGATCTTGTGCGGGAGAGGAGCGCCCAGGAAGGCGACGAGGAGCAGGCCATTGAGCTCCCCTGCCTGGAGCGCGCCACGGAGGTCTCGCTTCACCTAGGATTCCTCGGCCTCGCCGTGCCGCCCGCCGGCGTCTTCTCTCGGCTCACCGAGTTCTCCCTGGCTGACGTGCGGCTCCACTGCCCGGGGTTGCTGGGCGACGCTGTTTCCTGGCCGCGATGCCCGTGCTTGCAGAAGCTCACCGTCCGTGACACCAGGGGGCTGGACAACCTCGCCATCCATTCCGATTCTCTCCGTCAAGTGGAGCTCACTGATGTGCAAGGCCTGCGACAGCTCAACATTGTGGCACCGGCTCTTGAGGAATTGAAAGTTGCGCGCTGTTTCTTAGACAATGGGAGCCAACCGGTTGCCAGCATCACAGCGCCTCAGCTGGTAACCCTTGCGTGGATTGATCCATATGATCCAAGCTCCGTCCATCTAGGCGAGATGAAACATCTTCGATTGCTGAGGCCTTTCTTCTTTGGTGTATATGGGTATGGCAGCTTTCGATGCAATGAATCTTGTTTAAGTCTCTTGCGGCATTTCAAGGTCATCAAATGTCTTATACTCGCACTGGTCTATCTGTGGGTAAGTCCAGTACCTCTCTTACACGAATTTTCAGTGCGTACATGTTTTCCTTGCTTGTGCACGGATTTGAAAATTAAGGCATTGGTGCAATTAACACCAGCACAATATTCTTACATGGACAAGGAAGATAAAATTAAGTAGGCGCACTATATGTAATATGTAAAGTCTTTGCTATTACAACTAGAAAAAAAAGGTAGCTTCACTTCAAGTCAGGCATGTCTGGTTGGATGTTTGTCCAACAAAATTGTGGTGACCTGGTGATATACAACTTGCTTGGGACTAAAAAGGATTTATGTTGGTAGAGAACTAGCCATGCAATTTTATTCTTCATGCTCGCAGTTAAGTTATATTAACCACTTCCTGCACGGTAACAATAATGGTCACCTTATTAGAACTACTTCAGTTGAGATGAGATGCTGTTATCTCTTTGCAAATGTCATATATGACCCTTCTTTTTTTTTGTAACTTCCCATGGACAAGCAGGACATAGATGACTATCACTATGTGATGGAAGATATGACGATGCTACCGGACATCACAATTTTGCACCTGGATGTATTGGCAAACAGACATGCTTTTGGGGCCAGTGCCTTTCATGTCCTCAGGATGTGTTGTAGTATAAAAAAGCTGATGCTGTCATTTCTTCCTCCTACTGAGTTGGAGGTAAGGCTATCATTTGTTTATCTAAGAGGCATTTGTATTTCTTCGCTCACCATGGCTTGATCTGTTAGTGGCCCAAGGCATTCGTTCTATATTTTGTTCGGAAATTATGGCTCATATATCTCGTGTAATGTATGTATTTATGCATACACATAGTTTGTGTGATTACTCGTTAGTATGGCAGGTTTTTCTGCATTTGTAATTGAGTTGCATTCTGTAACACTAATGACAGCACTGTGCTCTATAGTTTATGGTTTTAATTATTGTCTGTCTATGGCAGTGAGCAGAAAGTCAACTGAGTTGTTGCATAGGAGGCTCTATCTTGACAATTAGGAGTTAGGAGTTATCAGTAAGTGTTGGTAAATAATATACCAGTGGAGTTTTGCATTGTATCTAATCTGTAAAATGTTCCATCCTTCCATTGGATAACCTGAGCCCTATGGCCGATTGAAAATCTCCTGGAACATTATTGACATCATAATCATGTTCGCTATACCACTTTCTCTTAGCTAACAACAGTCATGTTGCTGCAATCTGTTGGCTTCAAAGTGACGTTCAGGATGAATCCATTTGCAAATCCTGTGCTGCCTTTGATTGCATAATTGGGCACTCAGATTATTTTTCCAATTCCCTGTCTGTTTATCCATCCTACAATATTCTTACATTGACAAGAAAGATAAAATTAAGTACTGAAGCATACCATATTTAAGCCTTTGTTATTAGAATTAGGAAAAAAAAATGAAGCTTCACTTCAAGTATAACATGCCTGGTTGGCTGTTTGTCCAACACAAAATGTGAGGATATACGACTTGCTTGGGAGTAATTTTTGCTGGCCCAGAACTAAGTACTAACCATGCAATTTTATTCATTCTAGCAGTTAAGTTATAGCAAGCACTTCCTGCAAAATATTTGTTTTTATTGAATTATGTCTGTTTGGCAGTGTTTCATAAAAAAAACATATATATCCCAGTGAGCAGAAAGTTAACTGAGTTGCATGGGAGGCTTGATCTTGACAGTTAGGAGTTAGGAGATATCAGTAAGTGTTGGTAAATAATATACCAGTGGCAGTTTTGCAATTTGTAAAATGTTCCGTGCTTCCATTGGATAACCTGATCATAATCATGTTTGCTATACCACTTTCTGTTAGCTCACAACAGTTATATTGCATCTGTTGGCTTCAAACTAATGTCCAAGACGAAACCATTTGCAAATCTTATGCGGCCTTTGAATGCATAATTTGGCACTCAGACCATTTTCAATTTCCCGTCTGTTTATTCCATCCAACAATATTCTTACATTGGCAATGAAGATAACATTAAGTACTGAAGGCATACCATATTTAAGCCTTTATTATTAGAATTAGGGAAAAGCATATCTTGGCATGGCTGGTTGCCTATTTGTCCAGCACAAAATGTGAGGATATACAACTTACTTGGGACTAATTTTTGCTGGCTTAGAACTAGCCATGTAATTTTATTCAAGCTATAATGACCACTTCCTGCATGGCAACAGCAGTGGCCACCTTATTAGAACTACTTAAGATGAGATGCTGTTGTGGGTTTCCAATTGTCATATATGATCCTTCTTTTCCTTTTTTTTTGTGACTTTCCATGGCCACCTAGTATGGCAGGTTTTTCAGCATCTGTACCTATACCTCTTATCCCCTTTGGGGCTATGCAATACAGTTGAGTTGGATTCTGTAACACTAACAACAGCACTGTGCTCTATAGTAACTAAATAGTTACATTAGAAATTGATCTTGACAATCAGGGGTTAGGAGATATTAGCGATTATTGGTACATAAAAAACAGTGGCAATTTTGCAAAGGCCCTCAATTTGTAAAAGGTTTCATATTTCCATTGGATAACATAAGCCCTGTGGTCAATTAAAAATCTCGTGAACATTTTTGACATCATAATCATGTCTGCAGTACCACTCTATCTTAGGTCAAAACAGTCATATTGTTGCAATCTGTTGGTTTCAAAGTGATGTCAAAATCTTGTTGTCCATGATTTGCAAATTTGGGAAATCAGACAGTATTTTGGAATTTCCTGTCTGTCTGTTTCACCCTACAATATCTGTTAATCTTACAATTATAGTTCAATGCGTTTCTTGTTCCAGGCACAAACTACATGCCCACCGGGTTGCATCTGCAGTGAGCACCAAAGCTGGGAAACCGAGCACCTGTTGTTGAATCGCCTCAAAGAAGTAGTAGTCACTGGGATGAGAGGATCTGAACATGAAGTTACTTTTGTGAAGCAGCTGTTCAATTGGGTGACATCCTTAGAAAAGATAAGGGTAGTTTTCGACGAGTCGGTTACTGAAAGCGTGGCCAAGGAGTTGTCCCAGGTGCTGAGAAGCTTCGCCAAGCCAGGAATACGCATGGAAATCCACACGTATATGGAGGACATCAAGCTGAAGATTTTTTCGTGAAAAAAAAGACATCATGCTGAAGATGATGTGTGTACCCGAAGACCGGGGTTGCCGCGTTGTCTCAGTAGTTTTCCTGTTTGGTATGTACGAACTTCTCATTTGCTGGCACGCTGAGGAGTGGAGGTCAAGACAGTCTTGTTTAGATCATCAGTACAATGTGTCTGTAATGCACATTTACAAGCCTTTTATGAAGAAATGGCCAGGATGATCTTTCTTCCTTCACGGTAAAGCTCCTAATTGGACTGTTGCAGTAGCAAATATTCCCGACAGTGAAGTTTTACTGTGTAACCTAATTGTATTTTTCATTTGCGCCCGAACAGATAAATTTCCTCTTTTTTTTTCCCATCTCGTTCATGAGTGGGTTTGAATGACAGGGAATCAGCAGGATTATACATCAGGCCTAAAAACGGGCTGGGCCAGAAACATGGTCAGATGCCTCAGCTTGGAAAAACGGATTGGGCCAGAAACATGGGCCCAAAAAGGCATATGTATAACTGGACCGCCTGCCCCGTCGGTGATCATCGCAGTGCACGACGCCTCCAAATCCCGAATCCCCCACCGCCACCGGCCGCCATACCGCGCCGCGCCGCGCCGCCATGGGGGTCCTCACGAGAGCCGAGAAAAGGAGAGCGAGAGAGGTTGACCGGATCAGCAGCCTCCCCGACGACGTCCTCGGCAACATCATCTCCCTTCTCCCCACCAAAGACGGCGCCCGCCCGCAGGTCCTCTCCTCCGGCTAGCGCCGTATATGGCACTCCGCTCCTCTCAACCTCGACCTCCACGACGAAGACCCACTTTGCCGCAACATTGGTGCCAGCGTGATCTCCCGCATCCTCTCCGCGCACCCTGGCCCCTGCCACCGCTTCGTCATGCCTTCCCACTACGTCAGTTTCGATTATCCCATCTTGACGACCTTTGATGGCTGGCTCCATTCCCCCACCCTCGACAACCTCCAGGAGCTCAGGTTCGAAACCTATCGTCGGCTTCTACTGCCGCCATCACTACTCCGATTCTCGTCGATGCTCCGCGTCGCTAGCTTCCGTGCTTGTGCTTTCCCAGATGGAAACAATGGCGGCGCGCCGCTGCTCTTGCTGGTTCTTGAGAGCCTGACCCTCTCGGACGTCAGCATCTCCAAGAGTTCTCAGCATGCCTTGTTCGCCGGCTGCCCTGTCCTACAGAGCTTGCTGCTATTTGAGACCTATGGCTTCCATGGGCTGAAAATCGTGTCCCCTAGCCTCAGAAACATCAGGGTGGATTCTTATTGGATAACACTCGAGCTCGTCATCGAGGACGCACCGTGTCTAGAAACACTATAGTGTTCACAAAAAACGCAGATAAACATCTCGGTAATCTCCGCGCCGAGGTTGGCGATTTTGGGAGAACTCTTTGACGGCACTCCTAGGCTTCAATTTGGCACCACAGTTCTTTAGGTATGGGCATCATTAAATATTATAAGTTTCACCAGCCTTCATGAGGGATCTAATTAAATCCCTTCACTTGATCATCATGTGCTAATTCATTCTATTGTGCTAATTCGTTCTATGCTTATTAACTCAGGGATCGACTATTGTTACCATGGGGGCTGCGGTACACAGTGTGAAGGTTCTATCTTTATCTGGTATGAAACTCTGTTTGGATTCGGCTATTAGAGAAGTTGCACATCAAGGTGACTCCCTGCACCATGACCCAAGTGTGCACGGATCTTGTTGGGAAATCCTCCTCATGAGTGGGTGTTGAGGAGAGTAAATGCTCCTAGTAAGCAGGCCCACACGTCATAGGTGCAGCACAGAAAATGGACCAACCTTGTGTGCATCTAGTGTTTTGCCTCTTGGCTTACAAGAGAAGGAAAGGGAAGCTTCGTGAGTCTCAGTTCAATAGAGTTCAGCCCCTTGCTCCTTGCGTGTGAGAGAGGGAAGAAAACCAAAGAAAGAAAAGAGAGGAAGAAGAGTGAGATTAGAGAGGAGATCTTGCAATAGATCAAGAAGGGTTCGTCCTCAAGGTTATGAAACTTCAGATCCACATCCTTGGTGCCTCTAATTTGAGTTCCACCATCATTTGGTGAGGTATTTCTACTCCCTAATTAGCAGCCCAAATCTTATTGTTGTTATCCAAGATCTGCGTATCTTGATGTATGATTGCCTCTAGTGCTATCTAGAGATGAACTTGTTGTAATCCCACAAGCATACAGTGGAAGAAGATTTGGCTAGCCTGGTCCTGTGGTTTTTACCCCGATTTGGGGGTTTTCCATGTTAAATCTGGTGTCTTATTATTGCTGCCAGTTTGGCTGCAACTAGTTGCAACTGCAGTTGCAATTGATTTGACGCAACTAGTTGTGCTTGCTGTTGGTGCTGTTGTGATCAGTTGCAACTGCGATTGATGTGAACACAGCTGATTAGAACCAGTTGTGACTGCTTCTGATCTGATAACAACTGATTGGGACCAGTTGTGACTGTCTGCTATTTCCTCGATATATATGTGTGATGCATATGTTTCCTTCCGTGAATAGGTGACGATCTGGGCTGATTTCGCATTGTGGTGAAACTAAGCGCTTCCGCTGTCACTAGCAAGTGTGTTAGTGTGGTTATCCCAACAGATCTGCATGTTTGATCATTTGCTATTTATATCGATGATATTTTTTCAAGCTAGGTTGACCATTAAAACTATATCTCTATTCACTTCCCTTTTCAAGCTACAAGTATTTGTGTGGAAAATGCTTGGTATCAAACAAACCCGGAACGTATTGGCACCCTTAACATCCGTGTGAGGAAAATTGTGCTGGAAAACTATCAAGCACATGTTGACTTTGTCAAGTTCTTTTTATCAAATGCGAGAGCATTGGAGTCACTAAAGTTAGTAGTTAGAAACATTACTACCAACAAGTGGATTGCAAGACAACATAGCCTGCTCAGCATAAAGAGCTCTTCGAGGGGTGCTCGGGTAGATTGTGTACCATAGGAAAAACATAAAGAGGTCAAGGAGTGCACGGGTCACCACATGACCTTCTGCATGCTAAGCAAGTAGGTATGTCAAGCGACCATTTTCAAAGGTTTCATTAGTAGGCCTAATGACATCAATAAAGGCATTTGGTTTTTAGGTGGGATAAATATTAAGTGAGGTTAGTCATTTTGTCGTGTGTTGGCATTTGTTATCTCTTTCCTCAAATATTATGATTTATCAACAGATTTTGTGGTGATGCTATATTTCCTTTTAAATAGAGCAGGGCTCTTGAGATGTCCTTTGTCATTTTTCCAACTGGTTCTCAGCATTGCGATGATTGCAATTCTTATCCCATTAAAAATATATTTTCGTTTCCTCACTAAATGAAAACCTCTTTTGTAAAGCCATGACGGCCATGCCGACATTATATTTATTATGTCAAAGTCAGTCTTGTTCCACGTTTTTGAAACTTGGTGATAATCTATGTGAACATATTTGATTTTGTATTTATGTTTTACTGAAAGCAAATCTCGCCTGTTTCTACATTCTCCTTGGACTCTGTCTCTCCCTACAGCTGTTTTTTTGTAGGCTTGGTCTTGGTATAAATATACAGTGCTTGTAAGAACATCAAGATACTAACAGATCCTTCAAAAAATTTGAAATCCATTTATAATTTCTTTTAAAAAAATTGTCACCGTAAACGTTAAGCATTATTTTCCAGAAGTTGAAAGCGCTTAACATGTCAATGGCTTACATAACATGAAAGCATCATAGCAATTCCTTCATTTGTTATGCATGCTATGAATAGGTGAGATATGATCCCTCTAAAGTTTTAAACTTTGATGATTGCTGTCAAGGTTTATTGGGCTTGCATGTAAGTAAATAGGTAAGACCTGTTCAACTCACAATGGAAGTGAAGAAGGGATTCGAATTTAGAATACTATGAACCGTTACATTATTTCTACCTAATTCTAGTTTGGTTCACCATCTTGGGGCTTGAATTTTGGCTGCATAGGCTGAAAATTGTTTACTTATTATGATGTCTCTCCTTTTTACTGACAATCACAATCTTAAACATAAACATCTAAATAAAACCATAGCTTGTACATATTTTTGAATCTTTCATCAACAATGCATTGAGGAGAAGATCATTTGGACACCTTCAACATTCAACAGCCTGAGGTATTTCTTATCTGCAGGCAAACTACAAGGCGAACAAAAATCACTGACATCACCATCAAAGAATAGCATCTCATATGAGTTCTCGCTACAACAAAACACTCTTGTCACCCATCCATTCTGATTTTCAGCTATATATATACATAAGTAGTAGTATGGTTTACTCTACTCAAGTAACTCAACATATACAGGGGTGTGATGATCTGTCGAACCAGAGCCTTGGATAATTCAGTACGCTGTAGAATCTTGTTCATCAGTGTGGAGGGCCGACGGCCTTCCCACAGAGGATGGCGTTGGTCGGGATGGCGTACTCGTTGGAGAAGCTCTGCTCCGGCGTCCACACCCTGAGTCCCTGAGGTAGAGCTGCTTGCTGAGGTACTGCCGGCCCCAGGTCGCCGACCGCAGGTTCCACATCCCCTGGTTGTCCAGCGACACCAGGATCGCCGACCACCCGTTTGGGTACACCTGATCCACACATCACAATTGTCATTGTTCAGTTTCAGTATTTCAGCAATGTTCAGAGTAGCTTGCTCGTTCTTGATTGAGGAACGTACTTTGAAGTTAATCTTACAATTACAGTTTAATGCGTTTCTTGTTCCAGGCACAAACTACGTGCCCACTGGGTTGCATTGCATCTTCGGTGAGCACCAAACCTGGGAAACCGAGCAACTGTTGTTGAATCGCCTCAAAGAAGTAGAAGTCACTAGGATGACAGGATCTGAACATGACGTTACCTTTGTGAAGCAGCTGTTCAATTGGGCGACATCCTTAGAAAAGATGAGCCTATTTTTCGACGAATTGGTCACTGAAAGCGTGGCCAATTAAGAAGTTGTCGCAGGTGCTGCAGAGCTTTGCCAGGCCAGAAATACGCCTGAAAATTCACACTTGTATGGACATGCTGAAGATGATGTATGTACGTGAAGACTAAGGCACCGGGGTTATCGTCTCCGTAGTTCTCTTTGTTATGTAGACGTACATACTTCCCATTGCCGGCATATGCTGAGCAGTGGAGATCAAGACGGTCCTGTTTGGATCTTCAGTACAATGACTCAATGCACATTTACAAGTCTTTTTATGGAGAATGGTCAGGATGATTTCACGATAAAGCGCCTATTGGACTGTTGCAGTAGCAAATTTTCCTGACAGAAAAGTTTTACTGTTCCGATTAACCTAATTGTATAGTTTTTTTAAAAAAAAGCTTGCAGGAACAAATAAATTCTCCTTTTTTCACTTTGTTGAATTTTTTTTTGAGAAATTTTTCACTTTGTTGAGTGTGTTGGAGTGACAGGATAAGCAGATTCCATCGGCCCCCCAAAACAGACTGGGCCATAAACATATGGGCCCAAAAAAGCAGATGATATGACTACCTGTCCATTGGTGATCATATTGCAGTGCACGACTCCGCGAAATCCCAATCCTCCACGCCACGCCACGCCCGGCCGCAGTACCGCGCGCCGCCATGGGTGTCCTCACGAGAGCCGAGAAAAGGAGAGCGAGAGAGGTCGACCGGATCAGCGGCCTCCCCGACGACGTCCTCGGCGACATCGTGTCCCTTCTCCCCACCAATGACGGCGCCCGCACGCAGATCCTCTCCTCCCGGTGGTGCCACCTATGGCGCTCCGCTCCTCTCAACCTCGACCTCCACGACGACAACCCTGTTGGCCGCAGCATCCGTGCTAGCGAGGTCTCCCACATCCTCTCTACGCACCCTGGCCCCGGCCGCCGCTTCGTCATGCCTTGCCTCAGCTACCCCTACTACGATTATCCCGACAAGACGGCCCTGGATGGCTGGCTCCACTCCCCCGCCCTCGACAACCTCCAGGAGCTCAGGTTCCAGCACTATCCTCGGCTTCTGCTGCCACCATCAGTACGCCGCTTCTCGTCGACGCTCCGTATCGCTCGCTTCTGTGATTGTACTTTCCCAGATGGAAACAATGGCGGCGCGCCGCTGCTCTTGCCAGTTCTCGAGAGCCTAACCCTCTTCGACGTCAGGATCTCGGGGAGCACTCTGCATGCATTGCTCACCGGCTCACCTGTCCTGCAGAGCTTGTTTCTGTTTGACAACTATGGCTTCCCTCGGTTGCAAATCGTGTCCCCTAGCCTTAGAAGCATCTTGCTAGGTTCTTATTGGAGAAGTCTCATGTCACATCATGAGCTTGTCATCGAGGACGCACCGTGTCTAGAAACAATACAGTGTTTAGAAAAATTGTAGATGAACATCTCGGTAATCTCCGCGCCGAGGTTGGCGATTCTGGGAACACTCTTTGACGACACACCTAGGCTTCAGTTTGGTGCCACAGTTCTTCAGGTATGGGCACCTTCACCAGCCTTCATGAGGGATCCAATTAAGTCTCATCACTTGATCATGATGTGCTAATTCTATGCTTGTTAACTCAGGGATCAACTATTGTTAGCATGGCGGTTGTGGTAGACAGTGTGAAGGTTCTATCTTTATCTGGTGTGAAACTCTGTTTGCATACGGTTATTAACTTACTCAAGTGTTTTCTCCAATTAGAGAACTTGTACATCAAGGTAATGACTCCCAGCGCCATGACCAAAGTGTGTATATTTACAATTTATATCGATGATTGTTTTAAAGCTAGTTGACCATTGACACCGTATCTCTGTTCACTTCCCTTTTCAGGTGACAAATGTTTGCGTGGAAAATGCTTGGTATTATATGAACCCGGAACGTATTGGCACCCTTAACATCCGTGTGAAGAAATTGTGCTGGAAAACTATCAAGAAAGCAAATCACATGTTGACTTTGTCAACTTCTTTTTATCAAATGCGAGAGTGTTGGAGTCACTCGAGTTAGGAGTTAGAAACACTATTACCAAAAAGTGGATTGCAAGACAACATAGCCTACTCAGCATAAAGAGTGCTTCGAGGGATGCACAGGTCACTTTTGTACCCTATAAAGACATCATAAAGAGTATTTCAAGGGGTGCATGGGTCAGGTGAATATGGAGCTTCACGTGACCTTCTGTATGTTAAGCATGTACATGATCTGTCAAACGACCATTTTCAAAGGTTTCATTAGTAGGTCTAATGACATCAATAAAGACATTTGGTTTTTAGGTGAGGTAATATGCAGTGAGGTCCAGTGGCATTTGGTATCTCTCTTTTTTCTCAAAATATTGTGATTTGTCAACTGTTTTGGTGCTATATTTTATTTCCTTTAAAATAGAGAAGGGCTCTTGAGATGTCCATTGTTATTTTTCCAACTGGTTGCCATTGCAATGATTGCAATTCGTATTTATCCCCATCAAAAATATATTTTTTGTTTCCTCACTTAAAGGAAAAACTCTGTAAAGCCATGAGGCCCATGCCGATATTATGTCAAAGATAGTCTTGTTCCACGCTTAGTACCAAGGTGAGCACCTATGGAACTTGGTGATAATCTATGTGAACATATATATTTCATTTTGTATTTATTTACTGGAAGCAAATCTCGCCTGTTCCTGCATTCTCCTTCGATTCTTCCTCTACCTACAGCTGTTTTTTATAGGCTTCGTGTTGGTATAAATACTAGAGTGCTTATAAGAACATCAAGATGCTAATAGATCCTTCAAAATTTTTAAATCCCTTCATTTTTTTAAAAAAAATTGACACCGGAAAATTTAAATGTTATTTTCACAAACTGAAAGCGCTTAACATTTTAATGCCTAGATAACATGAAAACATCATAGCAATTCATTCATTTGTTATGCATGCTATGAATGGATGAGATATGGTCCCTCCATTTTTTTTTACTTTGATGATTGTTATCAGGGTTTATTGGGCTTGTATGTAAGCAGGCAAAACCTGTTCAACTCGCAATGGAAGTGAAGAATGGATTTGAAATCAGAATACTGTCAACCGCTACATTATTTCTGCCTTGCTGCAAATTCTAGTTTGGTTCACCATCTTGAGGCTTGAATTTTGGCTGCATAGGCTGAAACTTGTTTACTTATGATGTCCCTCTTTTTTACTGACAATCACAATCTCATAACACATAAACATCTAAATAAAAACCATATCTTGTACATTTTTGTGAATCTTTCATCAACAATGCATTGAGCACAAGATCATTGGACATCATCAACATTCAGCAGCCTGAGGTATTTCTTATCCACAGGCAAACTCCAAGGAACTAAAACCACTGGCATCATCACCATCAAAGAATAGTGCAGTTCAAATGAGTTCTCGCTACAACAAAACACTCGTGTGACCTATCAATCTTGATTTTTCAGCTATATATGTAAGTAGTACTTAGTATGGTTTATTCTACCGGGCGACGAACGATCTGACAAACCAAAGCCTTGGATAATGCAGTATGCTGCTGAACCTTGTTCTGTCAGTGTGGAAGGCCGGCGGCCTTCCCGCAGAGGATGGCGTTGGTCGGGATGGCGTACTCGTTGGAGAAGCTCTGCTCCGGCGTCCACACCCTGAGGTAGAGCTGCTGGCCGAGGTACTGCCGGTCCCAGATCGCCGACCTCAGGTTCCACATCCCTTGGTTGTCCAGCGACACCAGGATCGCCGACCACCCGTTCGGGTACACCTGCATGATGCGCGCATCGCAATTGGTTGCCATTGTTCAGTTTCAGTGTTTCAGCAATGTTCAGACTTCACAGTCCAGAGCTTGTTCGTTTTTTATTTGAAGCTGGAAGCTGTGCATACCTGAACTGTGTGTCTTGCTTGTGCGTCCACCAAGTTGTATGTCTGCCGCTGCGTCTCATTCCACTGGCCGTCGCCGTACCTGGAAAATCCGGCGAGAAGTCGGCAATGGTGTTTCAGAGTGAGCTCTCTCTGTTCGTCTCATCAATGGTGTCAGACAGAAGAGAAGACAAGTGAAGAACAGAGAGCAGGGGAGTATCCATCGAGGTGCCACGACTGCAGCTCGCTCTCCGTGTTCTGGAACACGACCTCGACGAACTCGTGCAGTCCGAGCCTGAGCACGGGCGTCCCGGCGCGCGGCGCCGCCTCCGCGCCGGCGGCGTCGGGCCGCGCGGGGAGGGTGTCCCAGTCGATGACGTCGGCGATGTTGTAGTTATCAGCGAGCTTGAGCGGCGTGTCGGGCACGACGAACGAGACGCCGTTGACGGCGCACCGCCTCGGGCCGTCGACGGGCGCGGATGAGCTGCTGGCGAGCACCAGCGTCCTGGACGTCGGGATGGCGCCGTAGTGGAAGGAGCCCTGCGGGTTGGGGCGCGCCGCGCTGGCCGTGAGGTTCCACCGGAACGAGCGCGCCTGGTTCAGGGACCAGCCGTAGTCGAACGGAGCCGGCGCCGGCGGCAGCGGCCCCGGCGCGCGGGTCGTGGCGCCGGCGTAGTGCAGCGTGGCGACGGCCGTGAGCTCGTTGGCGGCGGTGAAGCGCGTGGACGCCACGACGGCGTAGTCTTGCGGCGGCTGGTCGAGCGTGACGAGGAACGCGAGCGACTGGCCGGCGTGGACGTCGAGGGAATCGTAGACGTTCTGCACCGGGTGGGTGCCCTCCACCTCCACCAGCCGCAGCGCGTGGCCCTGGACCCGGACGTTGACGGAGGCGCGGAGCCCGACATTGGAGACCCGGAACAGGTACGTCCCGCCGCCGTTCCCGACGAGCGTGTTCCCAGACTGGGCGCCGTTGATGAGAAGCCCATCCGGCGGCGGGAGCGCGCCGCCGGCATCCAGCGCGTTCCTGAGGTCGACGTGGGGCGAGGCGGCGGCGTACCAGTCACCGACGAGGAGCGTGAAGTCGCCCGCCGGCGGCGGGTAGGGGACGGGGATGGCGGGGCGCTGGTAGACGTTGAGCGCGCCGAACCCGCCCGCGGCGCGGTGGAGCGCGAGGGAGGGGAAGTAGAAGAAGGTGCCGATCTGGTCCTTGGTCTGGAAATGGTAGGTGTAGTTGGCGCCTGGAGGGATGGCGCAGTTGGTGCCCGGCACGCCGTCCTGCCACGAGTTCTTCCGCTGCTTGATGCCGTTCCAGGTGAGGAGGAACGGCTCGTCGAGGGCGTTGATGACGGTGACGACGAGGTTGTCGTTGGTGACGCAGTCGATGCGTGGGCCTGGGAACTGCCCGTTGATCAGGATGCCCTGCAGGTGGAGACGGAGACAGAGTGAGACTGTGAGAGGAGAGCGAGGCAGAGGACGCCTGAAATTTCTTGGCCAAAAAAAGAAAAGAAAACAGAGGAAATGTACTGGTAGAACGGAACGGGAGAAGAGAATGCAGGCCGCTTGGTATTTGGAAATGGAAGGAAAAGAAAAGGGAGCATTTTTTAAGCCGGTCGGCGACGAGTGACAGCGAGAGCGAGTGTGAGATTTGGGGACGGAAACAAAACAAAAGAAAAAGGAAATGTGAGGGCGGACCGGACCTGCTGGGTGGTGCGGAGCGGGGTGATGGGGCCGTAGGTGACGGTCCAGGTGAAGTAGCGGTAGGGGTCGTCGGCGACGGCGAGCGCGGCGAGCAGCAGGAGGAGGAGGAATGGCGCGGGCGGAGGTGGTGCCATTGTCGGAGGCTGGATCCTCTAGATAGATCTGGAAGGAGGCAGGAGGCAGTGGAGTGGCGAGGTGGCGAGGGCCGTGGGGAAGACGAGGCAGCAGCCTTTATAGGCGGAGCTGATCTGCTTTCGTTTTCTTTCGCGGGTGCTGCATTGGATTGGATTGTTGCCATTAACAAATGCGGAAAGGAAACGCGTATTCCAGTTGGAGCTTTGAATGGAAGAGGCGAGGCGGTGGTAGCAAAGCGGCGGCGAGGAGAAGAGGAACAGTAGAGCAAAAGCAATGGGCGTTTCCGCGTCCGGCAGCGGAGTAAAAGCCGGAGGAGCGGGACAGCGCCGGACAACCTGTCTCCCCTCTCTCAGGCGAGGCGGGGCCCGCCTCAAGTGTCCTGCGTCCCACTTTCTCGCTGGCCCCACCTACGCTACGCCGAATGAAAATGTGTGGGTCCTCCTTGTTGGCAGTTGGCGGGCCTCAAACCAGGGTTGGCTTCAAACTATTCACGTAAGAGCATCTCCGCCAGTCCCCGATAAAACTCCTCCAATAACTTAGTATTTGGTAGTCCAATATTTACTTTTTGGGTTATTAGGGGAGATGTTTTTGCAGTTCCCTAATATCTCATCCCCAATATGTGATTTTGGCCCATATTGCAAATTCTAGACTATGTTGGAGCAAATTGATCCATGGATATTTTTCACGTCAAAATAAGTTGTTGATGTCTTGTTTGTCGCATACTTAAGACCAAAGATCGAAAATGCAATAATTCAACAATAAAAAAATGAAATTAAATATACTCACACAAGGATATATCATAAACAAGATATAAAGAGAGATGGCATGACATTGTTTCCAAGTGCAAAATCACCAATGGGTGTGTTTGCGTCAAAAGAACAGAGGATTGGGAGAGGTTGCAAGTGCCCCTTTATTTGAGGGGAGATGGGTGTTTTTTTTGTGGCCACCAAAAATTGGGGGAGGTATTGGGGCACTGTTGGAGCATGAAAATTGATCTATCTCCCCCAATAATTCTGTTTTATGGGATGAGGAATTGTATTGGGGATTTGTTGAAGATGCTCTAAGCTTGTTTTCATTTCACGCTCCCTTCTAAAATGTGTTTAAAACTATATTATATCATTTTTCCCCATTATATAATCGATGTGTTTCGAAAGACGGGAACCGAGCTTTGCTACATCGCCATTAAAAACACTCGTTCGTACGTCAAGCTTGGATCGAGACGCATGCATGTTCTAGCACGGAGATCCTCCTCATTTTATCCACTTACTCGTACTCGTATCAGTATTATACACAAAAAAAAAAGATTATTGTTCCTAAAATGGGCATGCAGAGGATTAAGGGCAAGTTGTCTCGTGGAGCACGTCGCCCTGCGTTGCAGAGAAGGTGACGACAGTTGACAGTAGAGTAGTAGGGCCCTCGTTTAGATTGTGAAAAAATTTCAAACCGATAAATAGTACCACTTTCATCTTATTTGACAAATATTGTCCAATCGTGGACCAACTAGGCTCAAAAGATTCATCTCGTGATTTCCAACTAAACTGTGTAATTAGTTATTTTTTTTACTTATATTTACTACTTCATGATCCAAAGATTGATGTGATGGAGAGAGTAAAAAAATTTCAACTTTTGGTATGCATCTAAACGAGGCCTAGAGGACAGGACGGGGAGAAAGTTCACCCAACACGTGAATCGGCACCGCCCGGTACTGCGTACACAAAAGGTGACGACTGGTATCCTCCATCAACTCACACTGTGCACCTCTTTATTACGGAGTACTACAAATGCTGAGAACTAAAGACCATTGTTAATTTATAAATATTTTTTTATACATATGTATTCATTATGGAAAACATTTTATACTACCATATTAATAAAAATTAAGACCAATGTTATTTTATAAATACTATTTTTTAGTCGAACACCCTGTTCGCTGGATCTTATCAACACTTATCAGCCAGTCATTCAACAATGTTTTTCTCTGACAATATATCAGCATCAGCCAGAAACCATCCAGCGAATAGGGTGAAATTGTTACCGTGTCAATGTCCAAATGGGATTAAAGTAGTGTAGTTGCATGTTTTTCTTTTGTGGCGGTGGAAGAATGTTCTGGCATATTAGTCATGTTCAATTGTCTTATAATCTGTAATTTTTAGCTTGTTTTTCAGCTGGAACAGTGTTTTTCTCTCACAACAAATCAACAAATAATACTTTTAGCTATGGCTTTTCATAGCTAATAGACTCTGAAAGAATGTACGTTAGCTTAGCTTGGAAGACAATCGATTCACGTGTTCACAACCAATACCAATAGTGCAAAAAGGCGTAAAGGGTAAAAAAAAAGGATCTTCAGTACTATATATGGGACCACGATTCCACGAATGATGAACAATTAACTAAGCAACTTTATTGTTTTTTCGCCCCGCAATTAAAAAGAGAACACGATATAGCTACATTAAAAGCACCGAAATTTTTAGTCCTAGTAGATCGATAAGTAGTAATGCTTAAGTTAGTATTGTTTCTTATCTTTAATTTGTAGAGAAGATATATGCTCTCTCCGATTAATCATTTGAAACAGATTTTACATAAGTGTCGAGTTTTATTGTTTTAACTACTACTCTCTCTGATTTTTTTTTACATGTCATTTAAACTAAGTAAAATATTCCTAACTGGAGGACCGAACAGGCGACCAGAGAAAGTGGGGGGTGAATGGGAGCCAATTGAAATTTCTCTCGAAATGGCCATTGTCCCAAATGAAACCCCAAAACACGGAAACTCACCGGGGTAGTGTCATCGATCCAACTGGTCACCGAATGTTCTCGGTGATGACCAACAAACATAGAGGAACACTCACCATAGCAAAAAACACTCACAACCTCGAAACATTCCGAGAACCGAAAATGGAGCTCTCAACCTCGATATAAATGAGACAAGAGCCCAAACCAAAATCACCCAATCCAACTGGTGGTTTGATGACTTGGAAAAGTTCCTGCGTACATTAGGAACCCAAGAGAACAAACGGCGGGTCACAAAACGGACTCACGCAACTCAAAAACAACTCAAAACCGAATCTTCACAGACCACAGAAGTTCTGTAGATGGGCGCAGAAGTTCTATGCAGTCGGTTTTCAGCGGCTAGAAAACTTTCTCCCAAAAGGCAAAATCCAACCAAATCAACTACGATTGGGATGAAATTTGGCGGGGAGATAAAGATAGGAAGATAATCCCAAAGTTGACGACCAAACGACCAACAGAACTCCAGGAATTGCAGATCTTGTGCAAGAAAACGGTTTTTCTCCCAAAAACGAAACTAGTCCTGATCTATGAGCTCGTGTGGAATCAGATGAATTCACTTGGTGAAAATGATCAACACATGTCCTAGCTCATCTCTGATCAACCAGAACGACTCCAAACCATCCCAAATCAAAGAACTAAGCAAAAACTAGAGAGGGTAAAACCGGGAAAACGAAGAACACAAGAACGCGAATCAAAACATGATTGGCTCAGATCTTGAATCCTAGAGGACAAGAGGAGGTTAGGGCCTCTATTCTCATGAATTCAAAAGGATTACGAGATCTGATTACATAGAATGTATCTAAATCATCTGTGGACGTCTCAGCAGTCTAGAGGGAGAAAATTTAAGAGATGAAAATGAAATGCTAGAGAGATGAGGACTGATTGAGGCGGCCCTCTCTTATTTATGAAGCATATTACACATTTCTAAAGTACTCCTAGATGTTTAGAGCGAATCACCAACCCGAAGGGTATTATGGTCCAACTCAAAATCCGCGACGGCCACACGAAGCGTGTGGAGTAATGCTATAAAAACAAACCATGAAAAATACATTATATGCTGGGGGGCTCTAGGGGCTCAGCGGCAGTAGTGGGGCTTGAGCGTCCCCCACCCCGCCACCACCTTGGCGATAGATCCGCCCCTGCGTCCACCCTATCATGTATTTGCATGCAGATGCTGCAGTGCGCATTGTCAGATGGTATATGCTCTCAGTCCTGCACCCACTTATCCGGGTTGTGGACATCTCTGAAGAGATTTATCTTCTATGGATCTTTGTTTCTGGGCAAGATTTCTGACATAACAGTTAATGTTGGGTGTTTACAATTTTGGCGAAATTTCGTCAAAATTTTCAAAATATCGTCTTTTTCGCTCGAGTGCGAAAAAAACCTATGTCAGCCAAAAATTTTCAATTAAATTCATCTTTCGCTCCAAGTGTTTTTTTGCTGGAGTAAAAAAAAAACTAAGGATAAAGATGTTTCACTTAAGACAAAGCTACACAACATGAAAAACAATGGAGTGAGTACAACCGTAATTTTCATGGAAAATACATCATTACTCTGATCAACTAATTAAATGACTCAAAAGATATGTATAGTAGACAAGATTATGTCTTGGAGATAAATCGGTGTCCAAAACTAAGGGACATTTAACTATTTGCCACTCTCAGCCACGGTCAATTAATCCCTCTCACATCCACTTCTCTCACGTGGGTGGCAAATCTGTTGCCACTCTCCCTTAAAAGTGGCAATGGGTTAAATATTCCCAAAACTAAACTTACCTAGTTGTGACTACCTAGAAAGTAGAGAGAGTGACAGTGGTGTAAGGTCCAAATGGCTAGAGGGGGTGAATAGCCTATTTAAAAATCTACAAGCTTCACTAAACAACCACGTTAGAACAAAAGATGGCTAAGCTAATTCTAGCACTAGCTCAACTACACTATGCAAGCCACCTATACAATTGTAGTGAAGCAAGGCTATGATCTTTAATACACACCAACAAGACTAAGTCACTAAGCTACTTACTCCTATGTGATAAAAGCTACACTAAGCAAACTACACTAGGGTAAGTACAAAGAAAGTAAAGAGCAAGTGACTTGATTCTTATACCAACGATGTAGAGAAGTAATGCACTCGAAGAATCAATCACAATGATCAACCACAAGAGAAATCATCGGCAAAGAGATGACATAAGATTTTTACCGAGGTTCACTTGCTTCCCGGCAAGCTACTCCTCGTTGTGGCGATGCACCCACTTGTCGGTTCGCGAGCTAATCGACTATCAAGAGTCGAGCCCTCGGCGGGCGCCGCACAACCGCACACAAGATGGGGATCCTCCAAGCCACGAGCTCCACTAGAGTATCTAATTTGCGAACTCCCACGGGGAAGGATCAAGAACCCCGTACAACACCTGGTGAGGGCTCCAACAATCTTCAATTGTGAGCTCAATCACCTCCGCTGCTCCAAGCCGTCTATCGTGTCGGGAAACACGGAAGAGTAACAAGAAATCCGCAGCAACTCGAAGATCAAGTGCCTCTAGAATGCAACTCTCATGCAATGCACTTGAATCTCACTCAATCTCACTCAAGATGTGCAATTATGCAAAGAGATGAGTGGAGGGGTTGTTCTCTAGCTCAAAGGATGTCTCTAGGTCTTAAAATGTACAAGCGTTACCCTCAAACCCTGGACATCTTCTATTTATAGCGAATGGGTACGCAGCTAGCCGTTACCGGACGACACAGTTGAAATCGCGCTGACCAGACGCACCGGTCAGGGTGACCGGACGCGTCCGGTCACTACAGGACAAGCGTGAACAGTGCGCGTCAGAACTAGCCGTTGACGTGACCGGACGCGCTCTAGCGTTTGACCAGACGCGACAGTGTCAGCGTCCGGTCGCGGTCCAGTAAGCTCCCGTCGAGACCGGACGCGTCCGATCGCACGTGACCGGACGCGCCAGCCGCGTCCGATCGGAGTCCAGTAATGGTCCACTCGTGACCGGACGCGTCCGGTCGAACGTGACCGGACACGCCACCGCGTCCGATCGCATCTGCCCTCCGTGCTAAACTCCTGGGTGCGTGACCGGACGCGCCGGTTCCGCGAGGGACCGGACGCGCCGGTCTGCGACCCTTCTTACACGCGCATCTGTCTGTGGTTTGAACTGACCAGACGCGCTAGCCGCGTCCGGTCAATTCGACCACAACGTCCGGTCATTGTATTTTCAGTGATAATCATTTCGGACTTTCGCCACCTTTTCTCGCCTCCGGTGCAATAGAAAATAGGCATTTCATTTCCTCGAAAACGCCTGAATCCCGCGCTCGCAAGCTCGGCGGGAGGGAGAGTGAACCCCAAACCCCTTACTACCGCTCAAACACCACCGCCTTCGCAAATGTGCCAACACCAACATGTGAAAAACACCATGTGCATGTGTGTTAGCATTTTCACAAACATTTTCAAGGTGTTATGTTAGCTCTCTACTAGATCCTAATACATATGCTCAAGACATTGATCTAGTGGCACTTGATTCCCGAGCTAACCGTGATTGCCCCTCTTGATAGTCGGCTATGTATCCTAAACTCGGTCAATCACTTCTCTACTCATCTTAGACCGGCAAAAGGAAAACCCTATGGTTATACCTTTGCCTTGCGCTCTTAGATCCTTCTCTTCCACTTGATCATCATGTCCATCATATTATGTGCATCTCCACCATGATCGTCATTTCATATCCATGCACCATTTCTTTGTGATCTTGTGGCCACCACTCCTGGCCACGTACACCTTCATCACATGTGTTGCTTATGCCTAACTCAAAACACTTAACACATGACATTAGCAACTTGGTATCATTAATTACCAAAAACCAAACTTGGGCTTTCAGGTGGGCGAGTGCGGCAGCTGCTAAGGCACTACTAAGGCAGAGCCTGCCCAATTAATAGATGGTGCATGTTCTAGTATAGGAGAAAAAGGAAATGAAAAATGGATGCATATATATGCAGTAGCCGTCTGTACTTTTTTTTTGAGAATAGTACTAGCCGCCTGTACTCTGCAGTATCATGCGGCAATAAGTAGCTGACAGAGGAATGAGGCTGATGAGAGGTTGGTTAATTAAGCTGCACATGCACACATGACAGATGCAAGCATGATACATGTATACTCCTACGTATGGCCCTATTCGTTTCTCTTATAATCCGTACTTTTTAACTTGTTTTTTTTAATTAGAATAGTATTTTTCTCTCACAACAAATCAGCGTACATGTCAGTGCAGTAGTATTTTATTACATACTGTATGCAGTAGCATATGAACGAATGACTGTAGAACTGTGGTGCGGCGGTATACTCCGTATCTATATCTACGTGGTCACGTCACACACAGGATTACTACTTAAGTGCTGATGACTGATAGTAGGGCTTGTTTAGATGACCAACTCGGGGGTGGCCGATTCTATATAGTGTCATCCTCGAGCACTCTAGCACTTTTGTTTTTTTTTTAATAATTGTTCAAATCTTGATTAATTAGGTTTAAAATGTTCGTCTCGTAAAGTATAACAAAACTGTGCAATTAGTTTTTAATTTCATCTACATTTAGTACTCCATATATGTGCCGGCATTTTGATGTGATGGAAAATCTTTTTTTTACATAGTGAAATTTAGAGGTGAATTCTAGAATCTAAACCAGGCCTAGGAATTAGTTGTTTAATAAAGGTGGGGTAGTGTGTGTAGTGGCTGCCTCAAACATGAAGGCTGATCCATGACACTGGCTGACAGTAACAGTGGGCTTTGACTAGACGATACGCTGCATGCATGCATAATCTAGGCATGTGGCCGCTGAACCGTGTCGCCCGGCGGCCGGCCTCTATGCCTCTATTATTTGTTTGGCCGTGTTTAGATGCGGAATTTGGATGACCGAATTGATATAGTGCGCGTACTGTACCAATTCGTTTGTATTTGGTAAAAATTGTTCAAACTTTGACTAATTAGGCTTAAAATGTTCGTCTCGTAAAGTACAACAAAACTGTACAATTAATTTTTAATTTTATCTATATTTAGTACTTCATGCATGTGCCGGCATTTTAATGTGATGAGAATCTTTTTTTTGCACAGTGGAATTTAGGGTTGAAATTTAGGATCTTTGTTTATTTATTCAGAGGCCAGTAGTACTAGAGTCTAGAGTAGGGAGTATCTCTGCCTGACTGTCAAGATGCCTACAGATGGTAATATGGCTTTTCTTTTTTCTTTTCTTTAAGCGCCTTTTTCCTTTCCTTTCCTTTGGTAGTGTTTAGATGGTGTAAAAATTGGTGTAAAGTTCATGTAGCACTTTTCATTGTTATTTGATAAAATTTATCCAATCATAAACTAACTAGGCTCAAAAGATTCGTCTCGACATTGGAAACACGCCGCGATGTGTGCCGGCGATCACGGCATATGTCGAACATCTTGAGCCACCGCAAGGCTGCCAAGGCATTACCTTCACTTGATCGTTTCTATTTTTTTTATGACACAGGAAATTAAAGCAGTGAAGAAGCAAGCAGCTCACGCACCGGCAAACAATAAAAACTCCACTAAAAGCGGACTGTACATGTCCTTGTAACTGGAAAACGAGAAAGAAAATACAATACAGTACTGGTGTGGAATTTTTGTCGCGAGGAAAGCTTCAGCATTTAATATTTGTGGCAACCAAAGTACTCTCGTATACATATACCCCGCATTTCCCTCGTTCCAATCCAAGTTATAGCCTCTCAAGCCACTGTATAGTTTTAATTTATTTATTACATCAAATGTGTATAGCTTTATTAATTTGTAGTAAAACACGCCAGCACGTATAACATCAGATCGATTTTTTCATCGGAACCAACATGGAATATTTCTTGACTGTGCATTGATTCGGTATTCCATATGTTAATAGACATCTTTGAAAAAGAAAAGAAAAAAAAACTTACAAAATCAAGGAGATGTCTAGCTTAGAACAAAGCTAAAATTAGTTATAGTTTACATCGACACGATAGGACTATATGAGTATTAGTTTAGCCAAGCTCTCACATGGCTGTCTATTTATTCACCACGTCGTATTTTACCTGACCTTAGTTGTGATGAAGCTCGACACACCGACCAGACAAACCCTAGCAAACTACTATGGCACTGACAGAAAACGGCTAGCTAGGCCGACCGGCCTAGGGTGTTAAACCAGCATAAGTCCCGCGCTCTCTTTTGATGTGTAATCATGCATGCTTAGCGGGCGTGACTATCACCTTTCATCATTATTGTTATTATTATTACCCATATATCCTCCTGCATGCTTTTATACATACTCCTGACATAGTATCCGTTACCACTTCATATCTAGCTAATATCTAGCTAAAAGCTAGTCTCATTTGAACGCACGACTTGTCTTCTCCGCCCCTCCCAGCATCATCATTGTCACCACTGTTACTAAACTTTTTTTTATAAAAAATAATTGTAACTTACATTGTCGGCGGCGTGGTTCGTTGCAGAATCTGTAGTGTAGATACTGTAGTTTACATATCAAGCAAGCACTGGCTATATGAGCTCCTGGAACGTCAGGCTTATTCAGACATGGTCAATCCGTGATGATTTGATTAATGGGCTGATTCGGCTTCCTAGGCTCGACATACCTACTTGCTCGGCCCAATCCGTAGATAGTTTACCTAAATGGGCCCGAGATTCGGCCCACGAATTGTGGACCAGGCTTTCACAGTCCTGTCAACAAATAATACGCTACGCCAGCCAGACTGGTACGAGAAGTCCCACCTCCACCTGCAACAGTGCATCATCATTTGATAGATAAAGAGAGCCATATGGAACAGTGCAGATGATGCGTAAGAGCAGCTGTTTGTCGAAAAAAAAATAAAAAGGATGAGGGAGAGGACAAGGTAAGAGCAACTGCAACGTGTGTTTTTCACCAGTGCGATGAGTAAAAAAAAAGATTTTGCACCAGGGCAATTGAGTAAAAATATGATTTTGCACCTGCTGCAATAAACAAAAAATATTACTCCAACATGCATGATCCATGGAACCAGCTAGGATAGAAATAAGAAGATCATATCTTGCCGAATATACTACTCTAAATATATCATATAATATACCCTCGTTTCTCAGTCAGAACCAACAAGAATATCCCTTCTCTTTTTTTTTCTTCTCATATTTACACAAAAGAATAACGAAAATTAAAAGAAGGGAGCCTGAAGGAATATAATATTTTGATTCAGATTCCGATTAGCGTTGGCCTAAACATAGCTTGTTTACAGGTTTTTTGGTGTAGCTTTAGTTGTAAAAAAAGTTTGATAAACTAGCCTTTTTTAGTAGGTAAAATGCATGAAATGTCTATAATATCCTTCTATTTTTTTCATTTTTAGTCCCTTATTTTTTCTTCTTTAACCGCTTCTTTTTATTTTATTTTCTCCTCTATTTATTAGATTTCTTCCTGTACCACATGTGTTTTTCACCGGTGCAATGAGTAAAAAAAAATGATTCGTACCAGTACAATGAGTACAGATATGATTTTGCACCAAGTGCAATGAATAAAAATATTTCTAGGAAGCTTATACTCTTCCCTTGCTCTTACATGCCGGAGCAAAGCATGATCCATGGAACCAGCTAGGAAGGAGACCATATCTCGCCGAATATACTAGTCCAGATATATCATATATAATAAATATGCCCTCGTTTCTCAGTCAGAATCAACAAGAATACCCCCCTCTCTCTTTTTTTTTATCATATTTATACACAAGAAAGAGTAAAGAAAAAAGAGGGAACCAGAAGGAATATGACATTCCGATTGTGATTCCGATGAGCTTTGGTCTGAACATCGGGTTGTCCGATAGTGTCCACCTCCACCCTCTCTCTCTCGAGTGACAGCCCGACGCGCCGATCCATCAACGGCGGCGAATATTCAGAGCTCACCCTGGCCCTCTCGTTCGTCCGTTCATTCATCCAAGGATGATTCCACATCGTCTCTGTCGCTGTAGGTACGCGCGCTGCTGCTTCCTCCGTCTGAGAATAACAACAAGAGAGGAGGATTTCACGGGGATCCACAGTGAAAACTGACTGAAACCGACACTCACACAGTCACTCCATTCTGATTAGGTAGGTCCTCTTTGATTTTAACCGTTCATTCGTGCGCCAAGACCGGTCTAGCGAGGACGAGTTTGAATCCTGCGAAGAACTGACATGGCACGAGGTTTGCACAGTCAGCAGCGAGCTAGTATCAGTGTATTAATAATGTTGATCAAGGACTGATGAGACGCTAATCGGCTAATGGACCGAGTCAGTGCGAGGCCTCTCTCTTCTCTCTATCAGGGTCAGTGACAGACACACACAACCTGTTCGTTTCGCTGGTTTATTATGGCTGAAAGTATTGTTCGCTAGTTTATTGTGAGAGAAAAACACTGCTGGATGGCTGCTGATTTGGCTGAACCAGCGAAACGAACATGCTGACAGACACAGAGACAGACAATGTTCAAAGTAACCGCGTGCTGAAGAAGAAGAATGCCTCGAGAATATGCTCCTCCGGTGGATAAGAGCAAGCAGGGACAGGGTCGGCCCAGTTGCCACTATACAAACATTTCTCTGACCGCCAACGACAGGGACGCCGGAGTAGTTAATGCCGGCGCCCCCCGGCAGCGTGCACCGCATGCATGCGTGCTGCTGCTGCTCCAGGCTTGCAGTACGGAGAGGAAGGAGGTGTGCATGCCAAGAACGCCCGCCGTCGGCAACGATGGGGTTCTTGGCGTGCGTCGCGACTGTGCGAGGCTGCGGGCAACGGCTCACCTGAAGACGCCGGCCGGCCGGAGCAGTCTCTCTCTTTTCTTGGTGCCGGTGCCGGCCGGCCCGACGGTTGGGGGAGGGGAGGAACAGAGAAAGGATGTTGCCGTGCCCGTGCTCTGCTTCGTCAGTTCAGTTTCAGTTCAGCTCATTGTTTTCTGTAAAAACGAAACTGACTTCAGCAGTACAGGCTGTGTTTAGATCCAAATTTTGGAGTGCCAAAATACACTGTAGCATTTCGTTTGTATTTGGTAATAATTGTCCAAACATTGACTAATTAGGCTCAAAACATTCGTCTCGCAAAGTACAACCAAACTATACAATTAGTTTTTGATTTTATCCACATTTAGTACTCAATGCATGTATCACAAGTTTGATGTGACGGAGAATCTTTTTTTTGCATAGTACACTTTTCAAGTGATCTAAACACAGCCGAAACATGTTGTTGATGATGGGGAACAGTAACAGTTGTTGGTTGGTTAGTGGTTGTCAGGATTTCAGTCAGGACCACCCCCAAGTTCCAAGGACAGCGTCCAAAGTTTCTATTCAATGCTGGAATAAGAATATGGGCTGGTTTAGTTCGCGAAAAATTTGGTAAAATGCTACGGTAGCAGTTTCGTTGTTATTTAGTAATTAATGTTCAATCATGGTCTAATTAGGCTTAAAAGATTCGTTTCGTGAATTTCGTCTAAACTGTGTAATTAGTTTTATTTTTTATCTATATTTAATGCTTCATACATGCGTCCAAAAATTCGATGTGACGGAGAATCTTGAAAAATTTTAGGAACTAAACAGGCCCTATATCAGCAGGATTTTTTCTATCCTGCCATCCTTTCAGTTGGACTTGGGGCCTTTTTAGTTCCCAAAATTTTGCAAAAATTTTCAAGATTCTTCGTCACATCGAATCTTTGGACGCATGCATGAAGCATTAAATATAGATAAAAAATAAAACTAATTACAGAGTTTAGACGAAATTCACGAGACGAATCTTTTAAGCCTAATTAAACCATGATTGGACACTAATTACCAAATAACAACGAAAGTGATACAGTACCGTTTCTTAAAAAATTTCACGAACTAAACAAGGCCCTGAATGATATGCATCTGGAAAGCCACAGAGATATTACAACCACATTACAACAGAAATAAAACCAAAAAAAACATACTCCGAGCCTGTTTAGTTGCACCCCAAAATGCCAAATTTTTCAAGATTTCCGTCACATCGAATCTTTGGACGCATGCATGAAGCATTAAATATAAATAAAAAATAAAACTAATTACACAGTTTAGACGAAATCTACGAGACGAATCTTTTAAGTCTAATTAGACTATGATTAGACACTAATTACCAAATAACAACGAAAATGCTACAGTAGCGTTTTGCCAAAAATTTTGGCATCCAAACTGGCCCTCTATAAGCATAACCAGAAATTGACCAGCATGTGCTTGCAGCTATTCAACTTAACTGTTCATTCTGCAACAAACAGCGAAAATATTTTATATTAGAAAAGGCACAATCAGAAATTGGGTAGCATGTATACTTGCTACAATTCAACTTAACTGTTCATTCCTCGACAACGGCCTAGTTTAGAAACCCAAATTCACCCCCAAATTCCACTATGCAAAAGGAAGATTCCCCATCATATTAAAATATCGGTACATATATGTGCAAAAAGAAGATTCCCTATCATATTAAAATATCGGTACATATATGGAGTACTAAATGTAGATGAAATCAAAAACTAATTGCATAATTTTGTTGTACTTTGCGAGACGAATATTTTAAGTCTAATTAATCAATATTTGGACAATTATTACCAAATAAAAACAAAATTGCTACGGTGTGACAGGACACTTACTATGCAAAGTTTGGTTCCTAAGTTTAGAATCTAAACAAGGCCAACAGCGAAAACATTTTATTCCCCAAGAAATAGCACAATCAGAGATTGAGTAGCATGTACTTGCAACAACTCAACCTAACTGTTCATTCCGCGACAAACAGCGAAAACATTTTATTAAAAAAGTAGCACAACCAGAAATTGAGTACCATGCACTTGCAACAGTTCAACTTAAATGTCCATTCCAGGACCAACAGCAAAAAAGTTTAATTAAAAAAGTAGCACAATCAGAAATTGACTGCAACTATTCAACTTAACTGTTCAATCCGACGAACAGCAAAAACATTTTATTCAACGAAAAGAAGACGATGATAATCGACAAGAACAGGTATGGGTAAACTCTCTCAGGGCGAAAATTGTAGCTCTGCCCAAAGCATGGATTAGCAAGCCGTAAAACTGTAACTAGTATCATCTCTTTGGGATGTACAAACCCGACGACGACGCACCATCAGTTCCTCACTCCCTGTATGTAACTATGTATGTGTACAGACAGCTACACTCACTACTCTCAGTTTCCCTCCTGATTCCTGAAGCTGCAATTGGTGGCCTCTCTGAACACACACAGATGCAACAGCAGCAGAAGCAGCAGCCTCATCATTTCCAGCCATAGCTCTCAGTTTCCCTCCTGATTCCTGAAGCTGCAATTGGTGGCCTCTCTGAACACACACAGATGCAACAGCAGCAGAAGCAGCAGCCTCATCATTTCCAGCCATAGCTCTCGGACCGGCCGTCTTCCTCCTCGCAGCTGATGGTGGCCGCCGATGAGACGGCGATGCCCGAGGTGGAGAAGTGGAGGGGGCCATGGGGAGACCCAGACTGAGAGCTGCTTTGCTCCTGGGGAATCCAGAGCCCTCCCACGAGCACGATTGGCTGGCTCACCATGCCGGAGCCAGGCGCCCTCCGGTTGTGCAGCCGGTATTTCTGAAGAAACATCAGAACCAGAGAATCCATGTCAGCAACCATCACAACAAACTTGGGCAATGAATCTTCATCTCCCTGAGATGAGATGGATGAATGTCAAGGGGAGATGCTGGATTGCTAACCTGAAGATGGCTTTTCACTTCATCATTTGTCAGGCCATCCACCTTCATAAGCTCCCTGATTTGCTTTGGGGTGGCAACTGCAGACACGGCATGAATGAATCAACTCATTAATTCCAAGTTTATGTTTCTAATATGGCAAGCAATTAGGTACCATCATGCTGGTGGCCCAAAATTGGCAAGAAAAATTGTGAATTTGGTATCTGAAGAAGAAGGCTCACCCTCGGGGCCACCGAGTTGATTCAAGGCGGCGACGAACTGGCGATGCAGCTCCGTCGACCAGCAGCGCCGAACCTTCCTTGACTGCTGCTGCTGCGATTGGGACTGCGCAGGGGCAGCTGTCGCCATGGCGGCCGCCCTCGCCGCTGCCTGCGCAAACCCCACCACCTGGCGCCGGCTATCCTCGCCGGCGCTCTTGGTCACCGGCGGCGACATCAAGGACAGATCTGGCATCCCGACGCGCGCAGCCTTGTCGTCCATTCTCAAGCAGACCGGCGCGAACGCCGGCGCGCCGGAGCCCACAGCAGCCTTGAACGGCAAGATACCGCCGCCGGCGCCGCCGCGGGACGGCGAGCTCCTCCCCTTGTCTTGCTTCTGCGATCGCAAGGCCTCGTTTAGATACCAAAATTCACCCCAAATTCTACTATGCAAAAAGAAGATTCTCCATCACATCAAAATACCAGCACATGTATAGAGTACTAAATGTAGATAAAATTAAAAACTAATTACACAGTTTTGTTGTACTTGGCGAGACGAACGTTTTGAGCCTAATTAATACAATTATTACCAAATAAAAACAAAATTACTACATTACAGCACAGTGCTGCACAGTGCATTCGGGGATCACCAAATCGGTGATCTAAACAAGGCCCACCGACGTGCTCAGAGTTCACGAATCGAGAACCCGACACCCCCCAGATCCTGTGCACTGCCGGGTGAGCATCGCTGCACCAGCGATCGAATCGTGCCGTACCTCTGATTCCGCGTCCTGCCGGCCCGAATCGCCCGTCCAGAGCTGCGCCGTGCTCATCCACTTGCTCTTGTCACCGGCGGCGCCGTCCTCCTCGTCCTCCGCCACCGCCGCCGCAGCCGCCAGGCTGCGATCACTCCTCCGCGTCGTCTTCTTCCCCGCCTCCTCCTTCATGACATCAATCACTGCGCACACGCCACCGCATCGCCGCGTAAAAAAACCGCCCCCCAAAAATGGAAAGGAAGCAATAGGAAAATGAATCACAGGTGGGGAAAAAAGGGGCTCACCGTCGGCGAGGAGCCGCGCGCAGAGCGGGAGCTCCCGCTTGAACATCTCGATCTTGCCCCGCTCCTCCTCGAGGCGGCGGATGCAGGCGTCCATGTCCGGCGCCGGCGCGTCGTCCTTGCTCTGCCTCACGGCCTTGGAGGCGAAGTGCCTCAGATCCAGGCTCAAATCGGCGCCCATCCCGATCTCCACGACGTCGAGCCCCATGGTCGCGATGAATCTGTCTACGGTGGTATCCTGTGTGCCGAAGGAAGAAGTGCGCGGGCGGCGGATGGGAAGGCAGGGAGGTCGTGGAAGGTGAGCTCCATTTATAGGGGAGCCGAGCAGGGGAGGAAAAAAAACTGAAGATGGAGTGGTAGAATCTCCGAATCAACAAGGACGAGTTTTCACGTCCATTGGAATATTTGCAGGAAAGCCCCTTATTTTTGCAGCAATTTTTAGTTTAGTGCTATATATACTCTTATGTGTAATAATATTAAAAAAAGGTTTGGCTAACATTTGATAAAATAGTCCAATGCATCTAGCCCATTAGCGGGTTTTCGGGCTCGGTTTCATCTGAAAAACCGGGTCAACAATTGTTTCTCTATCAGTCATAATAAAAGCATACGACAAAACTTTCGTCACCATTTTGGAAGAAACAACCTATTATGAATTTAGTACTCTTTCTGTTCCAAATCATGTTGCTTTGACTTTTTTTGTTATATCAAAATTACTATGTATCTAGACAATATTATGTCTAGATACATAGCAAATTCAATGTACCAACGAAGACCAAACGACTTATAATTTAGAACAGATGGAGTACATTATTTGTCGTAGAGGAATACCCTCTTCATTTGTAGGATATTTTCAATTTAGTGCTATATTTTCTCTTATGTATAATAAAGGTTGGCTAACAATTCATAAACAAGTCACATGATCTTCTAGCGTGATTTCAGGCTCATTTTCATCTCAAAACCTGGATCAAGCTTGGTTCTTTTTTACTCCTAATGAAAGCCTACGACGAAATAACAACCTTTTATAGATTTAGTACATTATTTGTCGTATAAGAAGACCCCTTGTGTTTGTAGGATATGTTTAATTTCGTACTATATTTGCTCATGTAATAAAGGTTTTGCCAACATTTTCATACCACAAAGACTTAAGATGTAATAGCGGGTTTTCAGGCTCGCTTTCATCTCAAAATCTAGATCAAGCTTGGTTCTTTTTAACTCCTAATAAAAACCTAAGCTTCCGTCATATTTTTTTTTGGGGGGGAAACCTTTTACAGATTTAGTACATTACTTGTTGTATAGGAAAACCCATTGTGTTTGTAGGATATTTCAATTTAGTACTAAATCTGCTATTGTAATAAAGGTTTGGCTAACATTTCATAAACAAAGTCCAATGGTGTATTGGCCTATTTTCGGGCTCGGTTTCATCTCAAAACCTGGATCAAATTTGGTTCTTTTTTACTCCTAATAAAAACCTACGACGAAGCTTCTGTCATCGTTTTGGAAAAACAATCTTTTATAGATTTAGTACATTATTTGTCTTACTTATAGGAAAACCCCTTGTGTTTCTAGGGTATTTTAAATTTAGTATTATGTTTTCTCTTGTAATATAGGTTTAGCTAACATTTTATAAACAAGTCCAATGATGTATTAGCCGGATCTCGAGTTCAGTTTCGCTTAAAAACTAGGTCAAGCTTGGTTCTTTTTTACCCCTAATAAAATCCTACGATGAAGCTTCTGTCAGCGTTTTGGGAAAAAATCTTTTACATATTTAGTATATTATTTGTCATATAGAAAGACCCCTTGTGTTTCTAGGATGCTAAGGTTTGGCTAACATTATTTCAAGAACAAGTCCCATGACATATAGCCAATTTTTGGGCTGATTTCTCTACAAAACTATATCAAGTTTGATTTGTTTACTCCTAATAAAGATCTATGACAAAGCTTTTGTCACCGTATTGGAAAAACTACCTGGCCTTTTACAAAATTTGGTACATTAATTACTCCACAAAATTAATCAGATTGTAAACTTTCTACTCAAGGAACCTTGTAAGGCTCCTTCTAGAAGGTCTACTTTCTCATTATTTTTAATAACTGTAACACCTCGGTGTTACGCAAGCATTAATATTGCAAATCATGAGCATACCATGTCATTGCATTTATAATCATATGTAGGAGTGTACCTTTAGTAAAATAAAAATTTGGAAACTAGTATTCATTACATGTTGTGATAATGTGCTAGTTATATTCATCAAACTTGTGCAACTATAAATTTTAGATCACTTAGAATTATAGGTGAAATTTTTGGAGCCACTAAATTACTCAAAGTTTTGTCAAAAACTTGTTTTAAAAATGTTATTTGAAAATATTCAAAAATCCTCCCTAAATTAGCTTTTATTCTACAATTCAAAATCTATAAGAGTTTTGAGGTTGGCCCCTTAATAAAAGTTGTAGGAAATAAAATTCTAAACAATTTTTATTTTTGGGCCATTTTCAGAAAATGTCATTTGCTTGCCCAAAAATTGAATTTGAAAACTGCAATTTGAATTTTATTTGAATTTCTCTGGAAAAATAAAAATGAAAAACAATTCCCAGCGCAAGCAGGCCGTCGCCACCCTTTAGGATCATCGGCCGAAGCGACCCACGCCTCCCCGCGCGCGCGCGCCCGCGCAGCGCCGCGGCCCGGCCCGCGTCCGCGCGGCCGCTTCCTCCTCCCGCTCGCCTTCGCGCCTCGCTGGCCGCCGCTGCAGAACGCGCTCGCCGCGTGTCGGCCATGCGCCGTCGGCAGCCGCCGCGCGTCGCCTCCGCCCTGCCATCCCGCCAGCTCAGGCGCGCTCAAATCCGCCTACCCGAACCCTCCTCGCCCCTTCACTCCCACTCCCGCTCGCCATCCGCTCCCCTCTCCAAGAACCGAGCAGGCGAGCGGCTCACCGCCGCGAGCTCCACCTCCGCTCCCTCGTTCCGACGGTGACCGTCCACCACCACCAAATTCGTCTTGCACCGAGCTTCGCCACCCCCTTGCCTCCTCCGAACAAGCCCCGTTGTCCTCTTGCTCGCTCCGGTAGGGCGTCAATTCGTTTTCCTCGCCGCGCCACCATGACGGAGCCGCCGCGCTCGTGCTCCGGTCACCGGCACCTCCACTCCCCCTTATCTCTCAACCCCGCTCACGTGTTCACCGTTTTCCCGCGGCCGTTTTGCGCACCTTGCATCGCTCGTTCGGGCACAGGAGCGGCAGTTGGCCATCGGCGGCCGCCGCACCGCCGCGGTGTCGAGCACCCGCTCGGCCGCGTGCGTTGCCCCGCTCGCCCACGGGTGAGGCGAGTAGCTGGGCCGGCCTGGTCCAACGAGACGCGGCCCGTTTTCATTATCCCACGCGCGTGTGCCGCTGGGCTGAACCGGACCGGGCCGTCTGCCCCTTATGGTGTCGGCCCGTTTTCAAATAGAATTCCAGTTTTTCTTTCTTTTATTAATTGGAAATAAAAATACTTTAGTAATTATTTGGGTGATTAAATGTGCTCCAAAAATTATGAAATAAATTTGTATGAGTTCCATACAACTAGATCTACCCTGTAAAAATATTGCATTTAATTTTTGCACTACTTTTCTGTAAGGTTTTTATTTAACTTTGGAAATTGCTATTTTCTTGTTTAATGGATAGTAAATTGTAGAAAATTTAGAAAAATATGATTCCAAATTTATTAGTCTTGTTGTCACATGTGCTTGTTAGGAAAAATATGTCTCTTGCATGTTTAGTAGAAAATTTGTGAGGTGTAGTTTAAGTGCTTTTTATTGCTAATAATTGCTATGTTTGTTAAATAGAAAAATATGAATAAAACATGCAAGTAATAATTTTTGTACAGTGATTATTTACTAAGTAGAATCCAGGAAAAATGAGAAATCTGTTGTTTGATACTTTTCATAGTAGAAAGTATCTTATACTCCTTTTTAGGCCCTATATTTGCTATTTTTGTGTAGGTAGTTCTAGTACTCAAATTACAATGAAACTTTTGTGACATGCTAGACTACATGTTATTAATCCACAGTAATTTTGTTAGATTTTTCTAAGATACCAACATAAGTGTTGCTGTTCAAGCATAGTGCTAACTAGGGTTTAAATTCAACCTTTGATGCAAGATTAGTTGGTAAACTTTGCTTTGGTGTATCTTTGAAGCATCTTAAGTGTTAAGGTGCCTTTGCATGGTAGAGAATAGTGGTGGTAGTTTATGAGTACATGTTCTTGGATGATGTAGACTACCTTGTAGAAGAGTCGTAAGTTTCACGTAATTCAAATAAAGTAACATGCTCATCTACATCTCATTCATCATCATCATCTTATGTCATCCCTACAATGCACCTAGGCATGAGCACTTATATTTCTGCATCATACAGGATCACAGGAAGTGACCCCGGTAGCAGTTTCCGAGGACCCGGAAGAGCAGTCCGAGGTGCAAGAGCAGGAAACGACCGAAGCCGAAGAGGAGGTTGGTGAAGATCTTCCAGAGTGCCCCGACCACCGTCCGAGCTCTTTTGAGAGAGGCAAGCCCCGGAGCATTTCTCTCCCGGTTTGCGAATAATTTATTATTGGTTTTACTTAATTGATGCATTACGTTTAGGAATTGTTTGCAACCGTTGCTGCATTATACCTTGTTTCACCTTGCTTTACCCGATCCTTGTTACCTTGGTGTTCGCGGTCAATAATTGCTTAGTTTGCTTAGACCGGTAGAAGTCGGGTGATTGCCTGTCATCCGCGAGTTATAGGAGATTACGTGGATCTGTGTGAAAGATATGTCATATGAGAATAACTAAGTGTCAAATTGAAATTGAGACCGGGTGGAGACTTGCAGGGTTTCAGACTGTAGTGTTCTCCATCTGAGTCGATTAAGGACCGACCGTTGTTGGGCCTCGAGTCATGTTGAACATATGCCTCACATTTAGCTGGCCGAATAAAGTACCTTTCGACCGCGAAGCTGGGAGATTATTCGGGCCGAGTGGATTGCCCGCAACGCACTGTACCGGAGCAGTAGTGGCAGGAAACGGGGGCGCGATGATAAGGCCAAAGAGCAGTCGGGCGGCCCCCGGGTACATGTGGTTCCTGGCAAGCTCGCGACTTTACCTGAATAGTTGACTCGGTGACCAATACCTCACTTTAGCGGGTGAGTGAGGTTTGTGTGAGGAATAAATTACCAGCTGGTTAATAATCGATTCGAATCGCCATCGTTCACTGGATAGTGAACACTTGACTTGAGCTACTTCATCGTAGTAATATTGATGAAACACTTGGATAGTTATGTGGAAGATGACATGATAACTATTGTTAATGATCGTTGGTAATCCTTACTTGCTTAATTACATGTTACTCTAGCACAGGTGCAAACATAGTTGACAGGGTAATAAAGATTAACTTACTGCATGCTTTTGGAAAAGAATTGTTAAGTTGAAAATGCTTTTCTTGCAAATGAGTCAGCTACCCCACCAGAAAGCCTATCATGATCCTTGGTGTCATTTTATTTTTGGTTCTGTCGAGTAAGTCTAGCTGAGTACCTTCTCGTACTCAGGGCTTTGTTCCCACTTGTTGCATATGGGCAGATGTATTACGGCTACTGTATCAACTGCCTCTATCTTGCGATGGACGAAGCTTAGGACCATGGGCAATGGTCATTCGCTACTTCTCGTCTGATGCTTTTGCTGGAGATGATCATAAGCTGGCACTTTATTTCAAACATTGTGTGTGCGTAACTTGAACTACTGCTTCCGCTACTTTTATTCGAACCTGGTTTGTAATAACTATGTTTAAACTCCGATGTATTTTGTGCCGCGAACTTTTATGTAACTTATGATGGTGACCGCTAAACTTAGTACGATCTTGGCTGTTATGTGAAATGGTTTGAAATCCGTCAGGATTTCACGGACTACCGGGTTATACGGGCTTAAGTTTGTTAAATTGTCAGCTCGTTGGATGATTTTCCTACTTAATCTCGTATAATTGGGCGGTTCTGTTACAGCTGGCATCGGAGCATGGTTTAGCGTGATTACTGTTCATAAGTGTATTTAAAACAAAATTTTGTTTAAAAAGTGTGATTTTCAAACTAAAAGTGTGCCGGTGATCATATCCTTTAGGCCCAGTTAAGGACTCTAGGTGGCTATTTAAGTACTAACTTAGGGTTCTTGCACCATATTTCTCTTTTCGTTGCTCATACGACGTGCTATTGTAGGAGTGCCACTTAATTGAGTGGTAATGTATGGATCAGTTACCTCTACGCTTCGGTAAGTGTGAGCTGTGAGAGCATGATCGGATACACCGCCGATCTAGGGAGAGTGCTTATATGATACTAGAGTAATTACATGTTCTACACATATTTTTACGAGAGTATCGCATGTGTGGTTGTTCCGTCCGTTGAGGCGATGCCGTCAATAGGACGATGTGATTGGGTAGTTACTACCGTTGTACGCGCATCTGGGGATTCGTGTAGAGCGTGTAGGTAGATTTACTGCTTTCATGCATTCATGGGGATTGGGCTGAAATGAATTTTCTGCAGGTACATAATAGCGTTTTTCGTGTAGAACGAATTAGTTACGTATATGAGGGATCGTTTGTATGCCACCGAATTCATCGTTAGATGTTCTTATTTTCTAAGTTTGTGTGAACGTAAGACTCGTGCATGCATCATATTGCCTGTGCATTTCATTCATGACATGCATTCCTCCCCTTATAAAAGGATTATCCCATTTTGATAAAAGTGATACTGACTTAAAAATATGTTCTCACCGAGTAATTAAAACTTGTGCTACAGATGGCCCGCACGAAGCAGACTGCCCGTAAGTCCACTGGCGGAAGAGCACCCCGTCACCAGATGGCCCCGCGGGAGCGCCGCAGCATGGACACTTTTCTAAGCGAGTTTGGCATGCCCACCTTGCTTTGGAGAGTGCTCCATGATGTGGGGTACCCGGAGGGTCAAGAGCCGGTGTACTCTTAGAGTGAGAGCCAGCTAGCTGAGGATGGACTTGCAGTAGTGGAAATCACCGTCCCTGCTCTTGGTGATGCGCCAGAATGGGATGGTTGGCATTTGGAGTTTGAGGGACGCACTCCAGTTGAGAGTGCAGAGGGCGCAGCCTTTCATGTCATCCGAGACATAATGAGCAGGTTTCCCAACGAGTTGGCAGCAGCTTTGGCTAGTACTTTTCCGAGAGATGATCCTCGCGATGCCATTTGGGTGCAACCGCAAGGAAGTGCCCTGGTTAGAGGCCCAAGTGAAGGACGGGCTAGCGACAACCACGCTATGAGTGCCATGTATGCAGCCATCAGAGCATACCAGGGTCTTGAGAGTACCTATTGGACTTTGACTGATCTGCGTGGTGATGACCGGCTTGAAGCAAGGAAGCAGAAGAAGAAGCAAGCACGTGCTATAGTTAGCTTGCAGGAGCAGTTGGCCGACATGAGCTTGCAGCGAGACCGGGCTCTCGAGAGAGGTGAGAGTGCTATGCAGCGGGTGCAGACGTTGACTCAGGCCAACAGAAATGCAGACCGTATGATGGGACAACTAGTTCAAGAAAGGAATGAAGCCTGGAACGAGAGGGACCTTCTGAGGCAGAGGGTCGAGGAGCTAGAAGAGTATAATGCCAACTTGCATGAAGAGTTTCATGCCCTCTACAACGGGGTGGGCCCGTATGCTCCTCCGGACGCCGCCCATATGGACATCGACGACGACGCCACTACTGATGGTAGCGATGGTGACGCCTCCGACCTCGACGATGGCCCCGAAGAGTAGGCTAGTGCCCTGCGTTAGTAGCTAGGCTCTGTCGCGATGGCCTTCTTTTGGTTTCCATGTATCGTGTTGTATCCTGTTTGATCTTGAGACTGGCGATCTTTTGGAACTCGGTTGTGTATGCGATGCCCGAACGCAGAAAAGTCCAGTGTATGTATGCTGGCAACGTGGTTGTATTGGACGCGATGTTGTATTCAAAGTAACGTGATTAGTGATGTTGTTTTAATTGGAATGCGATTATTGTGCCTCTGTTTTATTGTATGACTTGTTCTCTCCAATAAATTCAGTATGGCATGATTGTTCATTCAATTACAATTACTACAACTTCGCTCAATTATTACTTGTTGCTGGAATATGCAGATGGCAAACACTCGCCGTGCCACGTATGAGGCCGCTGAAACTAGTGGTAACGGTGCAGGGGCTGGTGGGAGTGGTGCAAACAACGTCAACCACCATGAGCCGCAGCCAGAGCCACAATTGCCCCCTCCTCCACCGCTCACTGCAGAAGTATTCTTCGCGCAGTTCCTTAGAAGTCAGCGCAATGCCGAGCAATCACAGAAGAACATGGAAGATTTTCTGCGTACTATCGCCAAAAATGTTCAGAGAGGTAATAATCAAGGTGGTGGCCATGGGGTGAACCAGTACAGCAACTTCAAGGACTTCATAGATACTAGGCCACCTATTTTCAAGGAAGCAGCAGAGCCACTTGACGCGGAAGAATGGATCAACACCATGGAAGATAAGTTCTGCGTGTTGAGGCTGACTGAAGTTCTGAAGACAGAATATGCTGCACATCAGTTATAGGGACCCGCAGGGATGTGGTGGAAGCATCACCGCACCACCTTTCCCCCAAATGCACAGATCTCATGGAGAGAGTTCACTGAAGCTTTTCGTGAGGTCTACATTCCACCAGGGCTGGTTGAGATGAAGTTAGGAGAGTTCTTGGCTTTAAATCAGGGTACCAAAACCGTGACGCAGTATTTGCATGCCTTCAACAACTTGTGCCATTATGCCCCAGACATGGTCGACACAGATGCCAAGAGAATTGCTAGTTTTAAGAGAGGGTTAAGTCCGAAGATGATGAAGCATGTGGGTACCAATACCCGCGCCAGATTCAATGACTTTGTCAGTGATTGTCTGAAACAAGAAAAGAACAACAACGCCTACACTGCATCCAAGAATCGCAAGAGGGTGTTTGAGTCAGGACCATCACAGTCCAGAGTTCTCACTGCAAATCGTTCTTCTTATCGTCCGTCCGCACCAGGTGCAAGGTTCAGGCCGCCACAGCATAAGACCCAGAACTACAAGGGACCACAGAAGCCGTACAAGATAGCCGTGCCGCCAGCAAAGATCACCGCAGCTGCAGAACAGAGCAATTCCAAGGGAGCTATAGGATCTGCTAGTACAGTGAAGGGGCCCTGCTATAATTGTGGTCAGCCAGGCCACTTTTCAAAGTTTTGCCCTTATCCGCCTAAAAAGAAGCAACAGACTTACACTGCTCGTGTACACCACACCACCGTGGATGAGATTCCTGAGGGAGAGCCTGTGATTGCCAGTAAGTTCCTTGTTAACCATCACCCTGCAGTTGTTCTGTTTGATTCTGGATCCTCGCATTCTTTTATGAGTCAAGCATTTGCACGGAAGCATGAACAACTATGCACAGAATTGAATTACGGTTATCGCATAAGTTCAGCAGGGGCTGATGTTTTAACCAATCAGATGGTTAGAGGGGCAACCCTTGAGTTAGGTAGTCGAAAGTTTCGGGTAAACCTGATAGTTATGCCTGGACTAGTTTTGGATGTAATAATAGGAATGAACTGGATGAAGAACTGGGGAGCAGTCATAGATACAGGCAGTCGAATGCTTACCCTTAAGGATCCCCAGATAGAGGGTACTTTTTAGGTGCCATTACCCAGGCGAACGGACCTTGTAAGTATAACTTGTGCCGTGGAAGTCATTCCTATTCACCAGATCTCGGTAGTGTGTGAGTTCCCGGATGTGTTTTCAGATGAGTTACCTGGTCTTTCTCCAGATAGAGATGTTGAGTTTGGAATTGAGTTGATCCCCGGGACAGCTCCTATTTCAAGGAGACCCTATCGGATGCCTCCGAATGAGTTAGCTGAGCTGAAGAAGCAACTGGAGGAATTATTAAAGAAGGGGTTTATCCGACCAAGTAAGTCTGAATGGGGATGTCCTGCCTTGTTCGTGAAGAAAAAGAAAGAGGATACTTTGAGAATGTGTGTGGATTATCGACCTCTTAATGCTATAACTATCAAGAATAAGTATCCCTTACCTCATATCGACGTTTTGTTCGATCAGTTAGCTAAAGCCAGAGTGTTCTCTAAGATAGACCTAAGATCAGGGTATCATCAGATAAAGATTAGACCACAAGATGTCCCTAAAACCGCCTTTTCTACTAGATACGGGTTGTACGAGTATCTTGTTATGTCTTTTGGCTTAACAAATGCTCCTGCCTATTTTATGTATCTGATGAATACGGTTTTCATGCCAGAGTTGGACAAATTTGTAGTTGTCTTCATTGATGATATTCTAGTATACTCTGAGAATGAGAAAGATCACGAAGAGCATCTGAGAATTGTCTTGACCAGACTGAGAGATCATAAGTTGTATGCTAAGTTCAGCAAATGTGAATTTTGGTTAAAGAAAGTTCCTTTCCTTGGTCATATTCTATCCGAGAATGGAGTTTCGGTAGATCCGAGCAAAGTGCAAGAGGTTATGGATTGGAAAACTCCAACCACAGTGTCTGAAGTCAGGAGTTTCCTAGGGTTAGCTGGTTACTACCACCGTTTTATACTAGACTTCTCGAAGATTGCCAAACCAATGACAAGTCTGTTACAGAAAGACCACACGTTTGTGTGGACAGGGGAGTGTGAGACAGCTTTCCACACCTTGCGGAAACTATTAACCACTACTCCAGTTCTTACGCAGCCAGACATTGAGAAACCTTTTGATGTGTTCTGCGACGCATCAAAAATAGGATTAGGCTGTGTTCTGATGCAAGAAGGAAGAGTCATTGCTTATGCCTCCTGTCAGTTGAGAAAACATGAAATCAATTATCCGACACATGATCTTGAGCTTGCCGCTGTAGTGCATGCCTTAAAGATTTGGAGACATTATTTACTTGGTAATGTATGTAATATTTTCACCGATCACAAGAGTCTCAAGTACATTTTCACCCAACCAGAATTGAACATGAGACAGTGAAGATGGTTAGAATTAATCAAAGATTACAATTTGAATGTACAGTATCACCCTGGGAAGGCCAATGTAGTAGCAGATGCTTTGAGTAGAAAGTCACATTGCTTGAATATGCAACCCTTACTCGAGGATGGTTTTAATCTGATGCACCCTGCCGTGTTACATAGTATTCAGATCAGTTGCTCCTTGGAGAGTAAGATAATAGAAGACCAAAAAGCAGACAAAGGGATATTTCACATCAAAGAAAGAATTAAAGAAGAACCCTCAAAACACTTCAGAGTGGACGAATAGGACGTGTTGTGGTTTGACAACCGTCTTGTTGTTCCAAAGGATAGAGAGCTTAAGAATAAAATTATGGATGAAGCTCATCTCTCTAAGTTATCCATTCATCCTGGCAGTAGTAAAATGTACCAAGAACTAAGACCCCGCTATTGGTGGACAAAGATGAAGAAAGAAATTGCAGCTTATGTGGCTAGATGTGACACATGTTGTAGAGTGAAAGCTATTCATATGAAACCTGCCGGATTGTTACAACCGTTGTCGGTACCTAGTTGGAAGTGGGATGATATAAGTATGGATTTCATCACAGGCTTGCCCACTACTCAGAAAGGCCATGATTCGATTTGGGTAATCGTGGATCGTCTTACTAAAACAGCCCACTTTTTGCCTGTCAAGACAGATTATAGACCACCTCAATATGCCGAGAAGTATATTGCTGAGATTGTGAGATTGCATGGAATACCAAAGACTATAGTGTCTGACAGAGGGTCATAGTTCACTGCTCACTTTTGGGAGCACCTGCATAAAGGTTTGGGAACTAGTTTGATTCGTAGTACTGCCTATCATCCTCAAACAGATGGTCAGACTGAAAGGGTTAATGCTGTTTTAGAAGATATGTTAAGGGCCTGTGTGTTGTCTTCCAGAGGTTTATGGGAGTCATGGTTACCTTTAGCAGAGTTTGCTTATAATAATAGCTATCAAGAAAGTATCAAAATGGCACCTTTTGAGGCTCTGTATGGCCGAAAGTGTAGAACACCTCTAAACTGGATTGAACCAGGGGAAAGAAGGTATTACGGTATTGACTTCGTGGAAGAAGCCGAAAAGAAAGTTCATATCATTCAGCAAAATATGAGAGCAGCTCAGTCACGTCAGAAAAGTTATGCGGATAAGAGGAGGAGACCACTTGTGTTCGAAGTTGGTGACTATGTTTATCTAAAAGTCACGCCCATGAAGAAGAAGCGGTTTGGAGTACGCAGAAAGCTTGCCGCCAGATTTGTAGGACCATACAAAATTTTGGAAAGAAAGGGTCCAGTGGCTTACAAATTGGAGTTACCTGAAGCAATGTGTGCTATATTCCTAGTTTTTCATGTATCGCATCTCAAGAAGTGTTTGCGCATTCCAGAGGAAAAAATTGAACCTCGAAGCATAAAACTTAAGTCAGATTTGGTGTATCGTGAGCAGCTAATTCAAGTTTTGGATTCTAAGGAGAGAGCTACTCGAAATAGTGTGGTGAAAACATATAAGATTCAGTGGAGTCATCATGATGAAGGGGATGCATCTTGGGAAATGGGTGAATACTTACAAAAAACATACAAAGATTTTTATAATAAATGGTTCGTAACCCAAATCTCGGGACGAGATTTTTATAAGGGGGAGGGCTGTAACACCTCGGTGTTACGCAAGCATTAACATTACAAATCATGAGCATACCATGTCATTGCATTTATAATCATATGTAGTTAGAGTGTACCTTTAGTAAAATAAAAGTTTGGAAACTAGTATTTATAACATGTTGTGATAATGTGCTAGTTATATACATCAAACTTGTGCAACTATAAATTTTAGATCACTTAGAATTATAGGTGAAATTTTTGGAGCCACTAAATTACTCAAAGTTTTGTCAAAAACTTGTTTTAAAAATGTTATTTGAAAATATTCAAAAATCCTCCCTAAATTAGCTTTTATTCTACAATTCAAAATCTATAAGAGTTTTGAGGTTGGCCCCTTAATAAAAGTTGTAGGAAATAAAATTCTAAACAACTTTCATTTTTGAGCCATTTTCAGAAAAGGTCATTTGCTTGCATAAAAATTGAATTTGAAAACTGCAATTTGAATTTTATTTGAATTTCTCTGGAAAAATAAAAATGAAAAACAATTCACAGCGCTAGCAGGCCGCCGCCACCCTTTCGGCCCATCGGCCGAAGCGGCCAACGCCTCCCCGCGCGCGCGCGTGCCCGCGCAGCGCCACGGCCCGGCCCGCGTCTGCGCGGCCGCTTCCTCCTCCCGCTCGCCTTCGCGCCTCGCTGGCCGCCGCGGCAGAACGCGCTCGCCGCGTGTCGGCCATGCGCCGTCGGCAGCCGTCGCGCGTCGCCTCCGCCCTGCCATCCCGACAGCTCAGGCGTGCTCAAATCCGCCTGCCCGAACCCTCCTCGCCCCCTCACTCCCACTCCCGTTCGCCATCCGCTCCCCTCTCCAAGAACCGAGCGGGCGAGCGGCTCACCGCCGCGAGCTCCACCTCCGCTCCCTCGTTCCGGCGGCGACCGTCCACCACCACCGAATTCGTCTTCCACCGAGCTTCACCACCCCCTTTCCTCCTCCGAACAAGCCCTGTTGTCCTCTTGCTCGCTCCGGTAGGGCGTTAATTCGTTTTCCTCACCGCGCCACCGTGACGGAGCCGCCGCGCTCGTGCTCCGGTCACCGGCACCACCACTCCCCCTTATCTCTCAACCCCGCTCACGTGTTCACCGTTTTCCCGCGGCCGTTTTGCACACCTTGCCTCGCTCGTTCGGGCACTGGAGCGGCAGTTGGCCATCGGCGGCCGCCGCACCGCCGCGGTGTCGAGCACCCGCTCGGCCGCGTGCATTGCCCCGCTCACCCACGGGTGAGGCGAGTAGCTGGGCCGGCCTGGTCCAACGGGACGCGGCCCGTTTTCGTTATCCCGCGCGCGCGTGCCGCTGGGCTGAACCGGACCGGGCCGTCTGCCCCTTATGGTGTCGGCCCGTTTTCAAATAGAATTCCAGTTTTTCTTTCTTTTATTAATTGGAAATAAAAATACTTTAGTAATTATTTAGGTGATTAAATGTGCTCCAAAAATTATGAAATAAATTTGTATGAGTTCCATACAACTAGATCTACCCTGTAAAAATATTGCATTTAATTTTTGCACTACTTTTCTGTAAGGTTTTTATTTAACTTTGGAAATTGCTATTTTCTTGTTTAATGGATAGTAAATTGTAGAAAATTCAGAAAAATATGATTCCAAATTTATTAGTCTTGTTGTCACATGTGCTTGTTAGGAAAAATATGTCTCTTGCATGTTTAGTAGAAAATTTGTGAGGTGTAGTTTAAGTGCTTTTTATTGCTAATAATTGCTATGTTTGTTAAATAGAAAAATATGAATAAAACATGCAAGTAATAATTTTTGTACAGTGATTATTTACTAAGTAGAATCCAGGAAAAATGAAAAATCTGTTGTTTGATACATTTCATAGTAGAAAGTATCTTATACTCCTTTTTAGGCCCTATATTTGCTATTTTTGTGTAGGTAGTTCTAGTACTCAAATTACAATGAAACTTTTGTGACATGCTAGACTACATGTTATTAATCCACAGTAATTTTGTTAGATTTTTCTGAGATACCAACATAAGTGTTGCTGTTCAAGCATAGTGCTAACTAGGGTTTAAATTCAACCTTTGATGCAAGATTAGTTGGTAAACTTTGCTTTGGTGTATCTTTGAAGCATCTTAAGTGTTAAGGTGTCTTTGCATGGTAGAGAATAGTGGTGGTAGTTTATGAGTACATGTTCTTGGATGATGTAGACTACCTTGTAGAAGAGTCGTAAGTTCCACGTAATTCAAATAAAGTAACATGCTCATCTACATCTCATTCATCATCATCATCATCTCATGTCATCCCTACAATGCACCTAGGCATGAGCACTTACATTTCTGCATCATACAGGATCACAGGAAGTGACCCCGGTAGCAGTTTCCGAGGACCCGGAAGAGCAGTCCGAGGTGCAAGAGCAGGAGACGACCGAAGCCAAAGAGGAGGTTGGTGAAGATCTTCCAGAGTGCCCCGACCACCGTCCGAGCTCTTTTGAGAGAGGCAAGCCCCGGAGCATTTCTCTCCCGGTTTGTGAATAATTTATTATTGGTTTTACTTAATTGATGCATTACGTTTAGGAATTGTTTGCAACCGTTGCTGCATTATACCTTGTTTCACCTTGCTTTACCCGATCCTTGTTACCTTGGTGTTCGCGGTCAATAATTGCTTAGTTTGCTTAGACCGGTAGAAGTCGGGTGATTGCCTGTCATCCGTGAGTTATAGGAGATTACCTGGATCTGTGTGAAAGATATGTCATATGAGAATAACTAAGTGTTGAATTGAAATTGAGACCGGGCGGAGACTTGCAGGGTTTCAGACTGTAGTGTTCTCCGTCTGAGTCGATTAAGGACCGACCGTTGTTGGGCCTCGAGTCATGTTGAACGTATGCCTCACATTTAGCTGGCCGAATAAAGTACCTTTCGACCGCGAAGCTGGGAGATTATTCGGGCCGAGTGGATTGCCCGCAACGCACTGTACCAGAGCAGTAGTGGCAGGAAACAGGGGCGCGATGATAAGGCCAAAGAGCAGTCGGGCGGCCCCCGAGTACATATGGTTCCTGGCAAGCTCGCGACTTTACCTGAATAGTTGACTCAGTGACCAATACCTCACTTTAGCGGGTGAGTAAGGTTTGTGTGAGAAATAAATTACCAGCTGGTTAATAATCGATTCGAATCGTCATCGTTCACTGGATAGTGAACACTTGACTTGAGCTACTTCATCGTAGTAATATTGATGAAACACTTGGATAGTTATGTGGAAGATGACATGATAACTATTGTTAATGATCGTTGGTAATCCTTACTTGCTTAATTACATGTTACTCTAGCACAGGTGTAAACATAGTTGACAGGGTAATAAAGATTAACTTACTGCATGCTTTTGGAAAAGAATTGTTAAGTTGAAAATGCTTTTCTTGCAAATGAGTCAGCTACCCCACCAGAAAGCCTATCATGATCTTTGGTGTCATTTTATTTTTGGTTCTGTCGGGTAAGTCTAGCTGAGTACCTTTTCGTACTCAGGGCTTTGTTCCCACTTGTTGCAGATGGGCAGATGTATTACGGCTACTGTATCAACTACCTCTATCCTGCGATGGGCGAAGCTTAGGACCATGGGCAATGGTCATTCGCTACTTCTCGTCTGATGCTTTTGCTGGAGATGATCATAAGCTGGCACTTTATTTCAAACACTGTGTGTGCGTAACTTGAACTACTGCTTCCGCTACTTTTATTCGAACCTGGTTTGTAATAACTATGTTTAAACTCCGATGTATTTTGTGCCGCGAACTTTTATGTAACTTATGATGGTGACCGCTAAACTTAGTACGATCTTGGCTATTATGTGAAATGGTTTGAAATCCGTCAGGATTTCACGGACTACCGGGTTATACGGGCTTAAGTTTGTTAAATTGTCCGCTCGTTGGATGATTTTCCTACTTAATCTCGTATAAATGGGCGGTTCTGTTATAATAACTAGTTTAGTTGCTATAGATTTTGGAAAATAAATAGAAATATCTCTATCTAGATGGGGAAATTATTTTAGGAACTAGTTTAATTGGAAAAAGAACCTGGCCTTTTAAAAATTTAGTACATTAATTACTCTACAAATCACTTAGATTCTGAGCTTTCTACTCAAGAAACCTTGTAGGGCCCCTTCTAGAAGGTCTAATTTCTCATTATTTTTTATAAACTAGTTTAGTTGCTATACATCTTGGAAAATAAATAAAAAGATCTCAAGTCTACAAGGGGAAATTATTTTAGGAACTAGTTTAATTCGTACATATTTTAGAAAATAAAACACGTTTCAAATCCAGAAGGGCAAATTTAATGTGATGATATTTAGTTCATGTTTGGTAGAGCTCATTCTGCTCCTAATTCTTAGTGACAAGTGATTTGTTCTCTAAGTTATTCTCTAAGGGAAGTTATTTTATAGCTAAAAGTGATTCTCTAGAATAAACTCTTTGAATAAAGCGATTCTATACATGGAGTGAACCAGAAGAAACTTTTTTTTAGTTCCTAGTCTCCTAGTTCCTTCATAGAATCACTTCTCAACCTGGAGACCGCTTAGGAAGCTCTGCCAAGTAGGCCCTTAGGATACTGCTAATGACTTGTTTAAAATTATAGGATGAGACAGAGGAATAAACATCCACATTTTTTAGCAAAACAAAAACTCAATCTTGGATGACTTGTTGAATGCATTTGAGGAAATTGATAGTGACATCGTATTTAGTTGCGTATAGTTATATGCATGGTCAAAAATCTAAATATTAATTAGTACATATTGAATTACATCGATCGCTCTTCTATTTTTAACTAGAACAAATATTTCTTCATATATACACTTCTGGGGAATGATTTTACCATTGTCTTTTGTATTGGTTGAGTTGTCATGCCTAGTACCTCGTTTTTCTTTTGTGGTTTGTCAGTCTATTTTATTCTTTAAAAGAATTGATGAGTATTTGTTGTACATACTTGCTGGATTTAACACACACAAGAATGTGATAGTACTCATTGTGGTGGCCTCGAGGTATCCATTGTCTGATTTTGCATCATAATATTCCTTGATCTATAATATATGCCATTATATTATGTATGCTAGTGATAAAACTTTAGTGTCAATGAAGTTTTGACAATACTAAATCTCATCAAAAGTGCTTCGGAATATATTATTCATTTTCTTGAACTATTATATTCTTTAAAATCTAAGGTAATTATGTTATTGTGGACTAGGAAGATGATAAGATTGAAAATCCTATTTTCTGAGCACTTAATTAGACACATGTCCATGGCCTGGCCACCACTTTGCTTAGGCCTATATATCTTGAAGTGAGCTAAATATTGCTTGCTGCTCTCTCAAGACTAGCTAGTTTGGCATATATAACAACTGTTATTAATCGAACATATTTAGTTGTGTTTTATGCCATTCGTTCAATATTTTACTATTTGTGTTAAAACTAAAGGGATATTCACCTTTTCTTGTTCCTTTGAGCTCCGAATATCCAGGCCAAGCCCAAGTATCTTTTTGGTATATAGTCTAACTATTCTAGGGCTGGCTCAAATCTCAAAACTCAAATTGACACTCGAGAAACTCGATTTGACATTCATCGCAGACATCGTGCAGATTTGGAATATACCCGTTAGTTTTGCAAGCAAAGGAAATTTCATGACAAGCACGCATGCATGATGCATGGTTAAAAAAAACTTCACGACAAAAGGGACACCATAGATAGATAGATATAATATATAAATAGGATGCTCCCTTTGAAGATGGATAGGAATTGGCTGCCTCTCATTGTCTTATTAGGGCAGTGACATCATTTCAACATGGCATATACATATGGGGCTGGAATATCCAATCTAGGAGATAAGTGTTAGGGAAATGCCAGCAAATTGAGCCCACCTTTACTTGTATAGGGCAGCTGGGTGTTGTGTTGTGTCATCCCCACTGACCAGTACTACTCTCTCTGTCCCAAATTATCTGTCGTTTTCGGTTTTCGTGCCACAAGTTTGACTAGATTTGTAGAAAATGTCTGTAACATTTATATCTCCAAATAAATTTACTAAAAAAATTAGGTTCAAAGATCTTTACAATGATACTAATTATGTACCGAAAATATTAATATTTTTTAATATATATTTTTATCAAAGTTATTTCTCGAGAAACGAATACGACACCTATTTTGGGACGAAGGGAGTGCATGTTTGTGCTAGCCTGTTCGCTTGGCTGCAGCTGCGGCTGCAACTGCAGCTTCTAGAGACTATTACAACTGCAACTTTCTAACTAAAACAACCACAGCCGTAGCCACTTTTCGAACGTAGAAATTTCATAGAAATTGTATTTGAATTTTATAGAAAAAAATACAGGAAACATGATTATCTTTCATTACAAAGGGGCCTAATACGGCCTTCTGAACAAACCAATATACTGTATATTTTAGCTGGATCCAATAACGCTAAAATTAACCAAAAGAATAATAATTCGGTATAAAATCTGTGTCGCATCAGATTTTCTCTTTGAAAAGCAAAAAAGGAAAGGATTTCCTCGAAAAGGCAAAAGAAAAAAGAATTTCCATGCATGTAAAAAGAGACGCATATACAGTGTGGACAAAAATAAATAAATAAATAAATAAAAGTAGAAAGAGAGAACCCAGCTGTCCAAATCCAATGCGACAGTAGAAGACGCCAAATTAAAAGAGTTGGATTCCTGGCCGAGGATGTATGCCGTGCCAACTTTGGACGGCTGCTGATTCAGATTCCAATGCCCCCACCTCCTCCTTTTACCTCGAATCCAAACACTATTACTTCGAATCCAACACACAAATGTCTAGCAATTTCTGTTCTTCCGCTTCCCAGGTATGGTCGGTTCGTGGCTGGGACGAACTTGTCTATTTCACCAGGGATTTTTCCCATGAGGAAACTAGATGTGTGTGGGTAGTGTGTGCTGGGGAGACATTTCCAAGACTTTTCGGATAGTCTTATTTGTACTTGAGTGAGTAGTTAGTACAGGTGTCCAATATGAGTGTTACGTAATATGCTAGTACGTCCGGCGATGTTAAAAAAGAGAGAGGGAGCAAATGGAAATATTCTTTGGGCATATTTTTGTTTATTAAATATAAAATAGTACAAGTACTAGGTGCGGATCACATATCATGAGATGCGTTCTTCTTCTTTTTTTCTTGGACCAATATGAAAGGGGCAGTAGAAAAAGAATATAGAATATAGAAGAAAATGGCAGCCAGCCAGGAGGAGCCCAGGACCAGCATGAGAGAAGATTCCATTACGTTCCGTTCCGGGGCAGCCTTGTGGTTTGCCCGGAGGAGCAGGGTCATTGTCGTCACGTTCTCTGTGGACAGCTTACGCGCACTCGGTTCGCCACGTACCTAACTAGGCCAGCCGTTCTGGTTCCGGAACAAGCAAAGCATCGCAATACTGCATACGAGTAGGCCGGGCAGGTCCGTCCGTCCGTCCGTTTCTTGCTCCATGCAGCTACGACCTAATATGAGTTGTAGCAGCTTGTAGGTAGGCCCGTGTCACCCTACGTGAGAGATATACCAAAATCTTCGTCCGATCACCTTCCATTATATATTTAATTTCCATCAAAAGTCAAAGATAAACACAACCATTAAAAATTATCTTGATTGACAGTGCGTGCCCACTCCGAGTCAGTCTGCTCCCAGTGACTCTAGCAGCGCATCTCTCGGCTGGTCAATCTCGACCACGTCCGCTCGCTGCGTGTTCCTATTCGCGTTCTCTGCGGTGGCGGTAAAAAAAAAAATTCAGAATCGTGCCAAACGTCCCATGGCACGTTTGCGCCCTGTTCGCTTGAGCTTATTATCAGCGAAATTAGTCAGCCATTTATAACAAATCAGCGAACAGTATTTTCAGCCATAACTTATTAGCCTAGCGAACAGGTCGTTAATTCTTATCACCGCCTACGACACGGGCACCATAAAAACAAACTAGATTGGCGTTTTTCACGCTGTGGTGGGACGGCCACGGGCACCGCGCGGTCCTCAATCGCGAAACAAACACGCTCAAACTCCATCCAGCCCTCTGTTTTAGATTCTATACAGCTCCGGTGACGGACTGCCATTGTCGCTAAAACCAGCCTCCTCCTCTGGTATCATATCCAGTTGTTTGGTGTCCTCTAGAAGTTTTTGACAGGAATCCTAGACCCATCCGGTGGTGCTGCCGGAGAAGCATCGGACAAAGAAGGAAGTTCAAGCAAATCTTTCCCAGGAGAAGCGAGTTACCATCGGATTTCTGCATACAGTGGCTATTTGAGAGCACCGCAGAATAATCGCAAAAAAAAAACAGAGCACTACTGAAAACACCCACTATAACAGATAATTATGGGTTAAATATAGGTTGTTTAAACATTGTCGTTGGATCTGACCATGGTTTATGTGGGATCATCTCCGATTCTGACCATTGCTGCTGACTCAGATTCCGACGCCCCCTCCTCATCATCCTTGACCTTGAATCCAGCACTCAAATTTCTGGCAATGGAAATATTCTCTGGACATTTTATTATTATTATAAAATCTAAAATTCTAGTAGGTGCGCATCAAACATCATGAGATGCCTTTTTTCAACACCATGAGATGTTTTTTTTTTTACCTACGGAGTTTGTACAACTGTAGTAGAAAAAAATTATAACTACAGTAGAATAGAAATTACGATGGCAGGCCGGACCGCAGGAGAGAAGATTCCGTGGTAGTTTCGTCATTTCGGTAGAAGATGATAGCATGCATTCTCGTCACGGCCTCTCCCGGTGCGGGGTGGACAGCTTACACGCACCCGGATCGACACGTATACAGTTATAAAAAAAGAACTTTTCATACCGTACCATGCGCCTATATAATACGAGTGTAGCAGGTAGCTCGTAGGGCCGTCACCCTACGTGCGTGATAACGTGAGAGATGTACCAAATCTCTCGTCTGGTTACCTTCCATTATACGAGCATACACACACACAAGAATAAAAATAAAGACAAGTGACCGTCAAAAGTCAAAGATAAACGCTCTACTAGGTGATCATCCATGAAGAATTGATTCTACTGAAATGATTTAAACTTATTGCACGATATTATATATAAATAGGACGTGTTTGGATCTCGGTCACCGACTAACTATGCCACAGTCGTGGCGACAACACAAAAATCATGTTCGCGCATGTTTGGTCAACGAAAAGGGCTCGACAGGCATATTAAGAAGAAAATATGCCAATTTCTCAACACGGACCGTGGTATTGGTTTTCTCCGCCATAACTACACTGTGCCGTAGCATCTAGGGCGTGGCAGTATGTGGTTGTATGTACCTATATATACTTCATCGTCTTCCGCGACATGCACGGCGCATCTTCTTAGTTTATGGAATAGTACTCACGAAGTTAGATATCAAATCAGTGAGGGTGCTCTTGCCATGCATGTAAGTGTATAGACATGTGCAACAAAAGATGCATATATATGGCGAAAATTTATTTGTACATAATCATTGTTTTAACATTTTTTTAAGGATGCATTTGCCCCTGCGCCTCCTAATTTGAACATCATGTGCTTCTTCTATTCTAAAGTACAAGTCGTTTTGGCCCACTAGCAGTAGCAGCTACACAGAATCAGTTGCGAATAAATGATCCAACGTAGTACGATGAGATAAGATAACGCGCCATATCTATCTATTGCTTCTCTATGTTTTTTTTAAATACTACGGCACCCTTTAGATGCTAAAAATTTTGCCAAAATTTTCAGATTCCCCGTCACATCGAATCTTTGAATGCATGCATGAAGCATTAAATATAGATAAAAAATAAAACTAATTACACAGTTTAGACGAAATGGACGAGACAAATCTTTTAAGCTTAATTAGACCATGATTGGACAATATTTGCCAAATAACAACGAAACTGCTACAGTAGCGTTTCGCCAAAAATTTTGCCAACAAAACAGCCCTACTCATTGTCAACTCTATCAAGCCGGCCGTACTGGCTCGATCGTACGTGTTTTTCTCCAGAGGGATCCTAGTACATATCGTACACAAATACAGTATGAGAATTCGTACAGGTCGAATAACAAACTATAACGCGTCGATGTTTTGTTGGACTTAAGTTTACGACGATTGGAGGAAGCAACTGACGGGTATGCATGTAGAGGCCATTAACGACAGTTCGTGTGCCTTTGCCTTCCCTGGTACTCTCTCCGTTCTAAATTATAAGTTGTTTTGATTTTTTTAGTATATTCAGTTTGCTATGTATCTAAATATAATATTATGTCTAGATATATAGTAAAATATATGTACCAAAAATTTAAAGAGACTTATACTTTGAAACAGAGAACATGTGCCACGCGACGAGAGGTAGCTGCTGCTAGCCCGTCTGGCGGCAGGCAACTTGCGTCTGCTCTTGCAGCACCAGCAGTGGGGGCAACTTGCAACTGGTAGGCTAGCACGCACCAGCCACCAGTTTCGCCGCGTCGCATGCGTGCATTGCTCCTGCTCCTTGCGACCCATGCAGCATTATTGACGTCACGTCTCTGTCTCTGTCTCTCTCCTTGTTGGCCATTTTCATTTTGGCTCTCCATAGAATTCGAATCTCTAACTTTCATCATTTTTCATATAAAAAATAAAAAGAATCTGATCTCGTCTGCTTCTAGCTGCTTTGGTCCGCCCCTTCAATTCCCATCCGCGCGCGATCCTATCCACTCGTCCCTTTTGCCTGCTGGTTGCAAAATAAACTGCTCTCTTTTCTTTCTTATTATACTTCCTTCTCCTTTCACTTCTCTCCTACTAGCGTCCTGTTTGGCACGGCTCCTGTCAGCTCCAGCCGAAGTCAGTCCTCAGTTTCATGTTGCAGTAAACTCTGCGAGATAACGTGAAGACGGTGCTTTTGGCTAGTCATTGGTGAAAGCCAAAGTTATAATAATGGGGTTATGATATCTACTCCGTGCCACATATGTGAGACCTATACATATAGTAGTTACAACCTATCAACACTCGTGGATAAATATAGATGTCGTCAAATCCTTGAATAAATATAGGAGAACAGAAGCATCCACATGAGGTCGATCACTTTAAACCTAGGTGGACAAGAACCTAATTAACTGAGCTATGCTCAGTTCGTGGGTACATGGCTAGCTAATCCAACCATACCAAAGATTTTTCTTTTTTTTTTTGCACTACAGGAGTAGGGCACTGATCCATGCATGATACTTCCTAATTAACAAATGATGTCGTATAATGTAAGTTAACTATTTCAATCTAACTATTTTTTTGGCATGGTGTAATTATAGATACAGAAAATGTGTATTTTTAAGACAATTTTTTGAATGGTTAACTTCATATAAATCTCCAAACTGTCATTTATTTGTGACTAGAGGAGGTATTTTATTTGCTAGATAGTTGTGTCATTATTGACGATTGGACAACTACATCCCATCTCAATACTACTCATCGGTCACCAAGTTAGGGAGAATGGTTTCTTTTGCTCGAGTGATGGTGCGCATGTCACTCCTGCGGCTTCAATCCTCTCCAGATAGATAAGATGCAAACGAGAGAATGGGGGAAGGTCAGCATCATACCTGCCCTCCCTTATCCACACCCTAGCTAGCTAGAATGTAGACATTGACCACCAGTAAAGGACATGTGCTTCAAGTAAGAAAAAGAACAAAACTATGCGTTATATTATGAGATCCATTTACTCAAAAATAAAGTGTTTGATGAAACAATGACTTAGCAATCATAAACAGGGCAGATTATTGATGTACTGGTCAGGTGTCATATAGTTATACTATATGCGGTCTATGCCATGCCTAACTAAGTACGGTATCATGCCAAAAAACATGTATATACTATTTTACAAAAAGACTCCATTTAGTTTTGTAAAAGCTCTTAGCTTGGAAATTTTCATGTAAAAATATTACCTTTTCATGTCATGTTCTAGAAAAATGTTGTTATACATATGCTAAATTTTGAAGGTCTATCAAAATGTTGAAGTCAATATATAAACTTTACTATGTAGAGTGTATGTAAACTTTACCATCTCTATGTCTCAAATAAACATTTTATTTCATCCTAGCGTTGAAGTCAATTTATTAAATTTTTAGACATGACAAAACCTGTGGAGGAAAACATAAAGATATTGCAAGATACTACAAAGACTAACTACGTATGAATAAAGAAAACCCAACAAAAGAGAGAATCTTGGACAACATGATGGTATCTTTTCCCACCTTTCAAAGTGGTGGATTCTAAGGCAAGCAAAGAGGAGGTGCAGAGGATATGAGCACTTTAGAATTTGGATGTGTGCACTTGCTGAGGAATCTCTGCCATCCCACCACCCAAAAGGAAGCCATATGCAAGGAGAAAGTCACCACCAAGGGCACACTGCATATATGCATGTGTGGACTATGCCCACAGGATCAGCAGGGAAATTAAAGCAATGCAAAAGCAACACGCTATTAGATTAGGGTGAATTAGATTCCCACTGATTAGTAAAAAAAGCACCTTTCTGTGATGCCAATTGCAGTGATGCGTGGATGAGGAGCCAGTGGTTTTGATGCCCTCCTTTGGGGTGATGGCAACCTGCTTTGGGCTGCAATGCATGGTTGGTCCCTTTCTTGCTAGTGCATTGGAGGGATTCGGGATTCCTCTCTCTCTCTCTCTCTCTCTCTCTCTCTCTCTCCCAACATGATGCGATATTAGTCCAGATAAAGAGACAAACTTATATGGATTTGTTGCAATTATTGCCACCGAATGGATCAGATCTTCCATTGCAAGCATGTCGCCACTCAACTTGTGTACTATTCCAATCTTATATAGACGATAAACTATATGTATCTCGGTCCACGAAGGCACATTATCATGCTAAAGTGATGTATGTTTTATGTCTACTCAAAATGCACACCTAATTTTTAGCTTCCATTTTGTGGAGAGGATTCATCCTTAAGTACTAAGAACAACTACTCCCTCCGTTTCCTAAATAAATCAACTTCTATAGTTGTTTTAAATTAATCAAACTTTTTAATAAATTTGACAGAATTTAATAGAAAAAATATTAATATTTATGACTTAAAATTGGTATATAGTTAGACACAACATAAAATTTATTTTTATAGTATACTTCTTTTAGGGCCATAGATGTTAGTACTATTGTATAAGATTGGTCAAACTTAAGAAAGTGTTTTAGGATAAATCTAAAAATTGATTTATCCTGGGACACAGGGAGTAGACTTTTGGGCTTTGACCAATAGACTATTTAGTTGAATGCATGGATATCTCTTTATGGGGAATCTAAAACATACTCTTAAATATATTAATACATATTCTAGAAGCAAGGGAAATTTGTCGTCCGCAGAGGCAGACCATCCACTCGCCAGCAAGAGATTCCTATTCTCGTTCATTGTGATGCTGATTGCAGACCAAGTTTTTGTATGTGTTGTGATCTGATGGAGAAACATATGGGTAGCTTAAAATAAATTTAACAAATAATTGATGCGTACCTAGAGGCTGTTTGTATTGACACCACCATCCATCTCGTCACAGTTGTTCACGAGGCTAGCTTTTAGTTCGTATATGCAGGTTAGGCAACACAACACCAGCTCACTCATTTCCTGCCACAAAGTGTGGCACCCGAATTTGCCGCCACACTTGTGGCGCCATCGCAACTCGCCGTAGCTGAAGCATGGTAAATAATGGTCTAGAACCAAACAACCCCCCTAATAATTCAAGAGGCCCCCCTAGGAATATTCATCATGACCGAATCATCGTTCTTCCTTCACGAGGGACCCAAAGCATATAACATCCAAGGAGTGGATGCAGCTGGGCCTGGTAGTAGTTGGCAGCTAGCTGCATGCACAGAAACGTTGCAACGTACTTCCTCAGTCCCATAAATGATGCATCTTACTTTCTCTGTCTCAATTAATTTTAGGTTTTTATTTTAAATTAAGCTATGTTAATTTAAATAAATTTATAAAATAAAATTACCAATATTTATAACTTCAATAAAAATATGTTATATGACGAGAGTATGACAAGTATTGTTATCATATCGCTTTATGTAAATTTGACTAACATGTTTAGCTACTGCACTTCATTCTCAAATTGTATCTTTTTTTCTTTATAGTTTTAAATAGACATACTACAAACATATAATATGTGATAGATTTAATAATATATATATATATATATATATGTTCTATATGATAAATATTAGTATATTTTTATGAAAAATTGATTTAATTTATCAAAAAAGTTTAACTGAAACTACTCTAGTACTATTGTATCATTGCTGATGACACCGGCACTAGTAGGACAGGATCAGGCAGGCATTCGTCCAGCTACCAGCTTCCTCATCCTGCCGGCTTTCAGGGTGAGGTTTTCACATGGAAATGAAATAAAATCCAAAACGGCTCCTCGGCGCCTCCAGGAGGCAGAGGTTATCTCCAAGAGTATCTGACCCCTCCACGTGGCCATGCGCCAAATTATATATATATATATATATATATATATATATATATATATATATATATATATATATATATATATATATATATATATATATATATATATATATATATATATATATATATATATATATATATATATATATATATATATATATAGAACTATTACCCTACGACTGGCTACAAAATAACTTATTCTGTAGCCACTTTGAGTTATAATAATTGCTATGCTAATTTACGAGATTATAGTAACCCCTTACTATGTGATTTACTATAACATTATGGTAAATATCTCCATGTGTTATAGTAATTCAACTATCGTAAATATATACTGACATTATCGTAAATTAGTATATAAAATTATCGTAAATAGAGGTGGCTACAAAATAACTTATTTTGTAGCTAGCTATAGAGTATACTTAGAGTATACTCTCCCTATATATATATATATATATATGTGGTAGTACGACCTGTACTAGCTAATCTCTCTCTCTCCTGATTTGTCTTGATTGCCTGCTATCTGCATGTGTCGTGTTCCACGATTGAGCCACTCTTCCAATGAGATAAGGGACAGAAGCTTCTCATTATATTGACAGCTACATTATAGCTTGAAGACGACAGTTTGTGGTTACCACTCTAGCTAGTGCATTTTCCTTTTTGTTCTAAGACCTAACTGTGATCAGCTTTTGTGGGTACGTACGGTATATACTATGTGCAAATTTGCAACCATCGTCTTGACAATATGAACAACTCAGAATACTCTCTCTCTCCAATTATACTTGACCTTCTAGCTAGCCTTCCACACCTATCCAAATTAGTTGTTATTCTCACTTCTCAATGTATCTTTCTCTTCTTCTAATACATCTCTCTTGTTTCATGTGCACTATAATTTTACCCTCCTTAATTCTCGTGCCGTAGGATACAAGGTGTAGGATAGAGTCATATATCTGGATACATCCGGACACCTTGTTGTAATAGGTTAGGAAACCGACCATGTAACCATATCAGGCGCCTAGGGGATCCCACAGAGACTAGAGGATCCATACAAATAAGCAATACAACCAACCAACATAAGACGATATTTTGCCGAGTGCCTAACGGCTGGCACTCGGCAATTTTTTTTTTTATTTTTTAAATGTATTTTGCCGAGTGCCCCCTGGGCCCGGCACTCGGCAAAGAATATTCTGCCGAGTGCCCCACTTTGGCACTCGACAAAATATTTTTATTTTTTTTATTTTAGTTTCAAAATTTTTTTGTGTAGCTTTGTGACAGTATTTAAAACTCTACTTTAAAGTTTGGGGCAATTTTGACTTTTTTTTGTATATTTTATTAATTTATTTCATTTCCTCAAATTTTTTCGGATATTTCAAATTTGAACTACAGGTACATGGAATAATGGAATTCGGTCATCCCAAAATTAATATTCATGATATTTAGCGTATGTTGAGGCCGTATCCAAGAGGTTAAATGAAATATTGAGCACCTCGTTGACGTAACATGTCGAAGTACTTGTGGGGAAAGTGATTTAAAATTATATAAAATCCAAACAAAGTCCAAAAATCATGAAACTTGGTGAGGCGTCGTGTTATCGCATGTGGAGGGTCTGGTAAAAATTTGAGATGGTTTCGAGGACGTTGGGACGTCGAATGCCAAAAAACCACACATCTCCGAAAATTTGAGATGGTTATTGTACGTGGAGATGTTTGCGTTTTTGGCATCCAACGTCCCAACTTTCTCGAAACAATCTTAATTTTTTACCACACCCTCCACATGCGATAACACAACGTCTCGCTAAGTTTCATGATTTTCGGACTTCATTTGGATTTTATATAATTTTAAATCACTTTCCCCCGCAAGTACTTCGACATGTTACGTCAACGAGGTGCTCAATATTTCATTTAACCTCTTGGATACGGCCTCAACATACGCTAAATATCATGAATATTAATTTTGGGATGACCGAATTCCATTATTCCATGTACCTGTAGTTCAAATTTGAAATATCCGGAAAAATTTGAGGAAACGAAATAAATTAATAAAATATACAAAAAAAGTCAAAATTGCCCCAAACTTTAAAGTAGAGTTTTAAATACTATCACAAAGCTACACAAAAAAATTTGGAACTAAAATAAAAAAAATAAAAATATTTTGCCGAGTGCCAAAGTGGGGCACTCGGCAAAGTTTATTTTAAAAAAATAAAAAAACTCTTTGCCGAGTGCCGCCGGGCCAGGCACTCGGCAAAGGCCTTCTAACCTAATAAAGTCTGGGCCGGCCCACGAACCCCACTTCTTCCTCCTCCACTCGCCCCGCCGCCGGGCTGCTTCTCTCCCGCCCGCGCGCGCCTCTGCCCGCCGGCGGTCCGGCTCCCTCCCCTGAACTGCTCGCGCGCGGCGCCCCTTCTTCCCCGAGCACCGGCGGTCCGGCTCCCTCCCACGAGCAGGCCCGAGCACCGGCGGTCCGGCTCCCTCCGACGACCCCGCCCGCCCGCGGATCCGGCGGCCCGGCGGCGCCCCCGCCTGCAGATCCGGCGGTCCGGCTCCCTCCGACGACCCCGCCCGCCCGCGGATCCGGTGGCCCGGCGGCACCCCCGCCCGCGGATCCGGCGGTCCGGCTGCTCGCTGCAGGAGTTCGAGGTACCCGTGATTCGCTTGTTTGCTTGTTCGGCGCCCCCGCCCGTGGATCCGCGGAGTTTGAAGCTTGTTTGCGAATCGCAATTAGCGCTTGCTCAGTGGCTCCGCGCCTGTCTTCTGTCTAGATGGATTCATATATTACTGCAAGTACTGCGGATCCGCGGAGTTTGAACTATGGATCATTTCATTTCTGTCTAAATGTACTAGAATTTAGAACTGATAGAAAAGGAGAAATTAGGATTACCTACTGACTTACCAGTACAGCAGTACTAGGCGTCAGGCGAGGCTGGTGTTTGCCTGCTTGCTACTTGCAGTCTGCTGAAATCAGCTGTTGGCCTGCTGCTCGGCGTGCAGTGCAAAGGAGCACACAGCAGAGCAGGCACGCAGGGGCGCAGGCAGGGGCAGCCGCTGCTCGCCGTGCAGCCGTGCTGTGCTGCATCTGCCGGCGTATGGATAAGGACATAGACCACGCAACGCCGTTGTTGCTGACAATTACCACTGCACGGGATGTCAGTTTCAGTAATCACCGAATCCACGGCGAGCAATGCACGCTAATTGCTCGGGCTGGCCGCCCAAACTCGTTTTCGTTCGTCACCTACTTGTTATTGTAGCGATCCAGCAGTACGTGTCACTATATATATATACTATAGTCTAGACCGCCAGCACAAATTCCTCTCCACTGTTGTCACCCTATAGTACTAATTAGTCTTCTAGTACCAATGATTAAAGTGTCTTAAGCCTAGAAATTTTGCTACCTACGTAGTTATAGTAACAATAAACTTCTCTGGGCCTTTTTACGGTTGCAGCTGATTAGTCGTTAGGAGTAGCTTTCATATCCATTTTTGCAGACTATATGTGTGCTACCTGGCTAGCTTATCTAGGTGCTTGTCTGCTTTCACGTCTTGAATTCTTGCATTGGCAGCCTTGCCTGATGTGTGGTGCTAGTGCTCCTGCTAGTGCCCTGGTCTTTTGGATAACAGCTTCACAAGCAGCTTTCTATGTTACTGTACAGCTTTCACAACATAGCAATCTACCAGTAGTAGAAACTCACCCAAGCAAATAACAAGCAGAATGCAACCGCTGCCGGCTGGTGTAGTTCATTTGTCTGTATGACATGCAGAGCAACCACAACATAAGATTGCTGATGAGAAACATCGTTTAATAAAATAAAACCACAATAGCAGGAAAAAAAACTAACTTTGCAGCAACTCTCTGAGCTTTCTTGTCATATCTATGTTAGAGGCTTAGAGCAAGCTGAAAGCAGCGAGTACTTAAGACTCTAAATATTCTAAATAACAACTAAACCAAATGGAAGAAGCACCAGCAGCCTCTTTTAGCAGCAGTAACCTGCATGTAGCCTGCTCTTCAGCTTTGTCTCATCGAGTCCAGTTGCTCAAAAAAAATGTACTGCTGTCTGCAGCACTCTATCACATCTGCTATCTAGCTGCATTATTGTTTGATATATATATACATATATACACACAGCTTTAGGTGTTGGTCCAAATGCTGTTGTGGTTGCCGGCCTTCGTGCCGTTGTGAATGTCGGCCTTCGTGCCCTTCTTTTGCAGGTTTTGGAAACCTCCCAGTGCAAGGGAGGTGCTGCCGAAATTTTAAATAAACATTAACCTTTTGGTTTTTATGCAGGACAAGAGCCCGTCGGAGGTGACTCGAAAATCCATTTTGTGGGTGTGGATTAGATTAGTAAATCTAATAGAAATCATGCTCTGACGTGGCACTGTGCACAAGCAGTAGGTATTTAGTAGAGCCACTTTTGTTGTACCGGGGCAAATACACTCACTGCACAAGCGGATCAGTACAAGTTAACCATAACCAGCCATTAATTCTTGTGATATTTTGATGATCAAGCTATCATATAAGTACATAACCCAATTCACTACTCAAACAGCAATGATAATAACATTACACTGCAGGCCGAGCTGTCACAAACAAAGGAGACGACCGCGCACCTGACCGCTCAGTTGGAGGCCACGCAGAAGCAGATGGCGGAAATGTACCAGATCATGCAAACCATCGGGCAAGCATCGGGCGTCGTAGTGCCGTTGCCAGCTGCAGCTTCGGGTCGACACTTCACTCCTGTGAGTATGAAAGTTTAATGCCTTCGTGCTGTTCGGATTGTCGGCCTTCGTGCCATTGTGATTGTCGGCCTTCGTGCCGTTTGGATTGTCGGCCTTCGTGCCGTTGTTTCTTGCAGGTTGAAAACCTCCCCATGCAGGGGAGGTGCTGCCGAAATTTTCAATTTTGAGTCTAACACTTCTCTTTTGTGCAGCCTCCGTCGGCGGGTTCAAACACTGCCGCTACCCCGCGTCCCCGACGGTTGATCGCGTCAATCCTTCACCGCAGTCCGGTCCTTCAGCGCAGTAGCAGTCTCCGCCACCGGAGTAGGGATGTTGAACTTTGTGATGTTGAACTTGTAATAATAAACTTCTGTTGTTGAACTTTGCTGGACTTGTGATGGATTTTCGATGGATTATGAAATATGCGTGTACTTTTGATATATATTGCATGCTGGTGATATAGCTGTGATGATTGATATATATATATATATATATATATATATATATATATATATATATATATATATATATATTGTCTGTTACAATGGATTGTAAAAAAATAAATATTATTTTTTTTCAATCCTCGGGGTCTTTGCCGAGTGCCCATATCGGAGGTACTCGGCAAAGTATATTTTTTTAAAAAAATCAGCAAAACTTTGCCGAGTGCCCGGAACAGGGACACTCGGCAAAGTTAATATCTGGGAAAAATAAAAAAATCTTTGCCGAGTGCCCATGTCGGAGGCACTCGGCAAAGTTTTTAAAAAATAAAAATAATTTTTTTTTGCCGAGTACCGATGTATGGCACTCGGCAAAATATTCGTTAACGGTGGTTGCTGTAACGGCAATAAAAACTTTGCCGAGTGCCTTTACAAACACTCGGCAAAATTTTTAAATATTTTGCCGAGCGCCCCGATAAAAAGCACTCGGCAAAGTATTTTTGCCGTGAAAAAAATTGCCGAGCGGACTTTGCCGAGTGCTACGCTCGGCAAAGTCTTTGCCGAGTGCAAATGGCTCTTTGCCGAGTGTAAAAACACTCGACAAAGTCCCAGTGTCCAGTAGTGACTGGTCGCTGAATAATTATCTGATGGAGGACTAGTCTGCTAAATTTGAAATCGTCGGGGTCCACTAGCTAATTGCCATGGGAAGGTCCCCAGCTCACCCAGAATCAGAATCTTCCGATCGGAGTCCGGAGGATCCGAGACACAAAATTCCGGCTCTTCGTTTGATCCTGCACTAAATAATTCTAGTCCCATCAGCCACATGAACAGTAGTTGAAGTGGCCTTTAGAAACCATTTGAGTCATTCTCTCCTTGGAATTTCGGATGGTTGTGTTGACCCGGACGCTTGCATATGCTTAGCTTTACTAGTACATTGTTAAACAGATGATCACGATGCGAGATTCTGTACAGCGACAAGACGATAGTTTAGAGTTTTCTAGCCTAGAATCACGAGAATATCTTGTTGAGATCCCATCCATGGCCAGCGAATTCTTATTCATTCATACTGTAAGAACGAAGGTGATGAACTATAGTAGTATATCATCATGACTTGTTTCATTAATTTATTACATGCATCAAGAAAGAAATCTGGCTCTTTCACCGAGCTTATTGGCACATTTTTCCCATTTATATTATATACTACTACTTTTGGAATCCGATATCACCAGTACTACTCCCTCCATCTCCAAATAAATTAATTCCTAGAATCCGTGCAAATCAAACTTTCTTAAGTTTAACTAACTTTATACAAAAGAGAAACCATCTATGACATAAAATAAATATATTATGAAAATATATTCTATGGTGTATCTAATGATACTAATTTAACGTCATAAATTTAATTTGATAGATTTTTTTAGAAATTCAGTCAAAGGTTAAAAATTTACTTAAGACAACTCAAGGAATCTATTTATTCAGGGACGGAAGGAGTATGTACTATATATGAGAATAGGAATAAAAAATAAATTCTTAAGCAATGCAAGCGTCAATGTCAGAATGAAAATACTTTAATGGTGGCGGTTAAGCTGCTCTTGTTAATTTCCTGCTAGTAGTGACACGGGCGAGGTCCTCTTGTTTGTTTATCTTATGGCAGTCTCAGGTAGTTTCCATAGACACTATATATATAGAAACCATGATTCTAAAGGCAGTCTCAATAATAGAAACTATTACCTATTAATTTTATAGATACAGAAACCATAATCCTAGTGGATAGTTTCTACAGAACAATTTTTTAACCAATTACATACATTCTGTCTCCATTCTCTACCGATACATCCATTTATGTCTTGGTTCTCGTGTAGACATAGTTTCTAACTTAGACCCGGTTTCTATGATTTTTGTTCTATCTCTTCAATAACTACCTTGCCACATCAACAAAAAAGCTTAGGTGGCGGTACAATTAATGTCCATAGAAATTATGGTGATTTCTGCATTTGGAGTGCCCTTAGCATTATTCTTGGTTTCTTCATTTAGATATATCGTCTTTTCAAGATGCGTACTTTGAAACGACTTTCAATTTTCTTGCTGAGTGATGAGTGAATAATGAATCAACATCCAGCAGGGAGCTGCTGATTATATAATTTCCTTGGAACTAATTAAAAGGCGGCTCTTTTCTATAAGTTGTGCATAGGTGATGATGCACTCATGCTACATATAAATGGATAATACCATATCTGAAGTAAATAATTTAAACAACTTGGAATCAAAGAGGTTACCTAAGGAATATATTAAGGCTGCATTCATTCATCAATCATCCTGTACTTAAACATTTTAGCATCCATGTTCATTCCTCTTATTTACATTGAGAGCTGAATACAAGGCATATGCATATTGCAGCTACATAATTAACTGGATTATTTGTAAAGCAAGTTACGTTCATCCCCAACCCAACCTCATCTCCCCCGTTCACAAGAAAAGGCTCATTGACTTTTTGACAGCTACATTATTATAGCTTAAAGATGACAGTTTGTTGTTACCACTCTAGTGCATTTTCCTTTTTGTTGACCTAGCTGAGATGAGGAATCATAGCATATTACAACAAGGTCTATATATATCTATCCCTAATAATAAGGATGCAAAATTTCAGGCTCTTTTTTCGTTCATCCATTTGTTTAGTCCGTCTCCCTTTAATTACCGGATGATGGAGAGTTTTTTTTTCTATCTAGACTCATATATATAACCCGTGCTCATACAGAAATCCTAATCTAAATAGGAATCCTTCGTTCCCACACAATATATGTTTATACTTTCCAATTTATAATCTATATAGCCAGAGTCAATCTGTCCCGCCTTCAATTCGAATCGGACAACAACAGCACGTACGGTGCCATCAACAGCCTCATGTGGACACACAACTCTTTTTTGATGTCAAGTCCCAACCTAACCCGTGTGATCTCACTTCCACACGACAGTTCTAAATTAAGGCAAATATCTCTTTAATGTTTCCCTTTTGCACATAGGATCCAAAGAGGTGCCACCACTCCATCGGTCACATGAGTTATCTGTCTCTATTTTTCTTCATCCATGACATGTGGGCTCACCACGAGATACAAGATACCAAATCGAGTTGGTGTTAGATGTACACAACGAATCGCTGAACAAAATCCAACATAGAATCAAACTATATAGCCATAAAATCAAATCATATAGCCACAAAATCAAATAAATATCAAACTTCAAAGCAAGAAGATCTTGTCATCTTGGTTTGAGATCTGGACCTGGTCGTGAAGAACCGAGCAGCAACGATGGCCTTGTGCACAGGTCGGCCACCGGGCAAGGCCTGGTTTTCGATAGGCAGCTTCTTGGCCAAGGTAAATACAATACAACACTTCACCCTGTGGGGCCGTCTCGATCCGCTGCAGGCTTCCTAGAATCGGCACAGGAGCTGGACAACATTGAGCAGTGTGGGACGCACTGCGTGCTCACGGCCGCCCCGCCGCCCATGGATGCTGCGGACATCCACGTGATGTGGCGGCGGCACGACATAGAGGAGAAGGAGGTCGACGACGAGCCGACATGGCGTAGCCCTTGGACGCTACTGACACCGCCACGGTACGACTGTAGTTCCACGATGACATGAAGGAGGAAATCGATGAAAAGTCCGCTGAGCAGAGCAACAAGGCGCCCATGCTCGTGCTGCCACCCTCGGACACCTTGAACTCTGGGCTCCACCACGACACGGCCACCGCGGTGGCAGAGCGGCGAGTTAGCGGGCATGGCAACACCTTCAGCCAAACAGGGAGGGAGGCAGCTGGACTGTAGAAGGGGGGGGGGGAGCAGAGGGGGCAAGGAAGAAGAGTAGAAGACATCCTCTAGCATTGCGTGCTGGTGATAATATGCCCGTGCGTTGCTACGTTTTTTAAATTTTGCTACAAGTTTTTCTTAATTTTTTTTGATATTTTTTACTTTTTAAATTATTGCAAGTACTAAAGGATACAAGTTATATGTCCCGTTGCTACGCACGGGCATGTTTGCTAGTATATATACTACTTCTTGAATTTGATATCACTACTAAGTAGTACTTAAAGTAGTATATGTGAGAATAGAAATAAAAAAATATACTTCTTAAGCAAGCGTCAGTTTCATCAGAGTAAAAATACTTTGATGGTAGCAGTTAAGCGCTGCTCTTGTTAATTCCCTGCTTGTGACACGTGTGAGGGTCCATCTTTGTTATATAGCATCATTATTAATTACTCTTGGTCTCTCCTTTCAAGATGCATGCGTATCTTTGAAACGAGACTTCAATTTCTTGCTGAGTGAGTGAATAATAACGAATCAACGTTCGATCAGCAATGAAAGGAGGTTATATATATATATATATATATATATATATATATATATATATATATATATATATATATATATATATATATATATATATATATATATATATATATATATATATATATATATATATATATATATATATATATATATATATAATTGCCTTGTTGGAACAAAAAGGTGGCTCTTTTTTCTAAGTTGTGCGTGATGCTAATGCTAATACAAATATATGGTACCACTTCGATTCTCTTGAACCGAAGTGGTACCAAAGTAAGGAAGGAATATATGAGGCTGCATTCATCCTACACTCGACCATTTTAGCATCCATATTCACTCCTCTTATGGACATATATAAAGTAACAATCTCTGTTCTTGCAGGCATTGTTTCTAGGTCAAACACTGTTTACAAGGAAGACACAATCATATGCATATTAGCTAATTAATTATCTGGATTAGTAAAGTCATGTTCGTTGCGCTGAAATTTGGTTTATGCTGATGTTTATGTTGATTTGTTGTGAGAGGAAAATATTGTTGGTTCGCTGAAGAGTACTGCTGAAGAAAAGACTTAGGGGGTGTTTGGATTCACCTTCTAATCTTTAGTCGTTGTTCCATCGGATGTTTGGACATGAAGTATTAAATATAGACTAATTATGAAACTAAATGCACAGATTGAGACGGTTTTGCGAGACGAATTTTTTTAAGCCTAATTAGTTCATGATTTGACAATGTGGTGCTACAATAAACATGTGCCAATGACGGATTAATTAGGCTTAATAAATTCATCTCGCGGATTACTGACAGATTCTGTAATTTGTTTTTTTATTATTATGAAACACCCCATGCGACACCCCAATGTGACACCTTCTAAACTTTAGTCATAGGATCCAAACACCCCCTTAACCTCACCTCGTCGATCCCCCGTTCACAAGAACATCAAGGCTGCATGCATGCATTTCTGTTGAACGAACTTGGCCCTCTTCACATCCAAGTTCATCACATAAAAAGCTTCACCGCACCTCGCCTCTCCCGTTCACAAGAAAAAGCTTATCCTAAACCACGTCTTCCCTGTAAACAATGTTTGACATAGAAACAATGCATGCAAGAAGAGAGGTTAGTTTATGGAGTATATGTGTGCATAGTAGTTACAAATACAATGGTCCATGTCAATCCCCAACCCAACACATTTGTACTATTAAAGGGCTATTGGCTTTTATTTGGACAATGCATGTGTCGCCATTCACCAAGGACCTAAGTCATTGACTCATTGTAGTACTCCAAAAAGAGAGAGGCAGTGCATGCAGTGCCCCTACTGGCCAGCCGGCCTGGCCTGCTGAGAAAATCGAAGGGCCAATTTCCTTGCATCTCCGATCCTTGCTGGAATATTATCAAGTGGGGGATTTGATGAAGGTGGCACACAATGTTTTCAGACCTCTTTAGAAGATATCTTGTCGTTCGAAAGGTCCTTTAATTTTGGCCTTTGCAGGAACGAAAACGCCATCAAATCTCCACGGTCACACGCCAGAGAAAAACAGAACACATATACGCAAATGCAGTGTGGGCAGTACTACTATACTGGTGTGCTGCACAAGCAGTATCATGTGCTTCCGAGAACGGCACATATCAGAATTGGGTCTGTTTGGTTGCAGCCCTGAGCGAGAAAGCTATTTAGGCTGTGTTTAGTTTCCAGTGGAATGTAAAATGCCAACTACTTGGGAATGATGAAATGCAAAATGCCAAAATTTTTATGGGTGTGTTTAGTTCCATCCAAAATGCCAAATTTTTTATGGGGTGGGTGAGGGCTTTTTGGCTTTTTAGCTTTTTTTTTTTGCCTCTGAGGCCAAAATCCAAAATGGAGAATGGATACCTTTTTGCCAAAAATTTTGCATGGTGTTTAGTTCCATTTTGCAAAATGATGGGCTAAAACCTAAAATTTTTTGGGTGAAATGGAGAACTAAAGACACCCTTAGACAAGGCAACCAAAATCTCTATGGAAGAGTATTAAAATTATATTTATATATGACACTCTCACTCTCTATCTTAAAAAGAATGGAAATGTATTGTGTAGATACATTTCATGGCAAATCCAAAGATGTTTAGTTGGTATATATCATACATACTGATACTTTTTGTTTTTTGGGTATCATATTAGTTGGGGCATCCTCAACGGACAAAATCAAATCATCAATGACCTGGAGATTGGAAACAATAAAGAATATATGATAAGTATACCACGTCTCTACCTAGAGCAGAGGGACCGAGAGAGGGAGGTTTTTGGGAGTCCGCCAGATAGGCGAGATGGGAAGCGCTAGCACGGTGCTCTCTTTCATCTACAGCCAATGAAATCTCACCTGGCACTACAGGAAAACGCCTCTTTGCCGACTGCTTGCCCTGGTCGGCAAAGGCATAAACCCAGTCGGCAAAGGCTTTGCCGACCGCAAAGCCACATGGCAGTCGGCAAAGAGCAGTCGGCAAAGCCTGAGTCGGCAAAGGTGGCTTTGCCGACTGCCACGTGGCACACAGTCGGCAAAGGCTTTGCCAACTGCCACGCCAGCAGTCGGCAAAGCCACGTGGCGCCGTCAGCCCTAACGGCAGGCTTTGCCGACTGCTGGTTTCTCGGCAGTCGGCAAAGAAAGAAAATATTGTTTTTTTTTGAAATGTTCTTTGCCGACTGCTTTCGGAGTTACAGTAGGCAAAGGTTTGACCTCTTTGCCGACTGCCTCCCATTGCAGTCGGCAAAGACTCTGTCCGGGGTTTTTTTGCCCAGCTTAAACAGTCGGCAAAGCTGGATTTTTTTTTGCTTTTGTTTTCTATTTAAAGCGGTAAGCAGGCCTGCATATAAGAAATCTGTGACGATGCAGCCTGCTGTGCCTGTGTAGCAGCAGGAGGCAAAGGCTCCAAGCAAAGAGGCATTTCTTCCAATCTCAGCACAAATGTCATGACTAAAATTGTTCAAAATAAGAACTGGTAGCTAAATCCAAGAATATATAGCGGTTTCTGATGCCTAGGATTATCTATCTATTTGCAGTACTCAGGAAGCCTATAACTAAAAATAACCATGCTATGTGCAAGTACATATAGCGGCATAACTATTAATAATTAGTCTAATAAAGATCAAATATGATCAGATGCAAAATAAAAGGAGCAACATGGCCAGCTGCTGTCCTGCTGAAGTCTCATATAACAATACTCCGTAATCTTAAAATTACGCATTCTAAAATAGAAAGAGAGATTGGTTCACTCAAATTTTAGAATAGTCATACCGAAAAGCATAACAGAGTTACAATGAGTGCACTTCGGATGTAGTAAGTATTTTTTCTCGTTAGCGTGGACCATCTAGCCGAACGCCGAGCCTTGCGGCTCTGATAAGAAATAAATTTACTGGGTCGACCACGGGAAAAAGAACAATGATAAAATTCACTCGATTGGAATCTAAGATAAAAGCACGCGTACACAACATTAAAAGCACAGGTATGGATCTGATTACCTGAGCACATTAGAACAAACACGATATAACTTTATGTCCTGAACATGATCCAAAACCGCTGATCGACCGAAAAACCTAGAGAGTATTAGGTCCATATGCCAACCATAAATATAAACTAGTCGGAACCGCGCGCCCGCGCGCGACCAGCGAGGGTTTGATGAAGTTTGTTTGGAAATAATGTAGATACAGTAGATTTCAATATGCACTTGCTCGAAACTTTCTCAAATTAGCCACCCGACGTTAATCCAGGTTTTAGCCACCCGACGTTAATCCACCCGACGTTAATCCAGGTTTTAGCCACCCGACGTCGCCACTTGCTCGAAACTTTCTCAAATTTTTACCACAGCCTCCGCATGCGATAGCAAGACACGTCGTCAAGTTTCGTCATTTTCGGACTCTGTTTCGATTTTATAAAATTTAAAAACACTTTTCACGCGCGTGCCTCGGCGTGTTCCGACACCAACACGGTCGAAATTTCACGCGAGGCCCCGCACACGGCCTCAACATGCTCCAAACATTATGAATATCATTTTCTAAATCGCCGGATTCCATTATTTCATGTACCTGCAGTTCAAATCTAGAGCTGCCGGAAAAAATTAAAGAAACAGCAAAAATCAATGGAATATAGCAAAATAAATCAAAATGACCCCAAACTTGGAATATATCATGTACTTACTGTAGCAAGGCAACACAAAAAAACTGGGATCGAAAATCAAAAAAAAAAATTAATTCTTTGCCGACTGCCATCAGTGGCAGTTGGCAAAGAGCCTTTGCCGACTGCCAGGGAGGATGGCAGTCGGCAAAGCCTGCACCTTTGCCGACTGCTGACGGAGTGGCAGTCGGCAAAGGTGACGGTGTGGATGGCGTCAACCATGGCCTGCCTTTGCCGACTGCAATTCTTTGCCAACTGCTGGCAGTCGGCAAAGCCAGGCAGTCGGCAAATTCTGCTTTGCCGACTGCAGGAAATTCCAGTTGGCAAAGGGACCTCTTTGCCGAGTGTCGAAAAAAAACAGTTGGCAAAGAAAATTGCAGTCGGCAAAGAGCCAGTTTCCTGTAGTGTGGGCCGGCGATTTAGATGCAGTTGGGGACGCCCGTAGTAGCAGATGGTTTTACGGAGCCGGATCGAGTACTCCCTCCGTCCCTTTTTGTATGTCGTCCGGAAAGCGTGTCTGTGAGGGAAACACGGTTTTCTAGAGACAGACATTTAGGGACAGAGGGAGTAGGTATTTTCAACACGAGCACAGACCACTTTGTATCTGTCCCCCAAGCAGAAGGAAAAGAAAAAGAAAGCAAAAGTTTGTTCAGCTATGGACTGCAGTTTGGCACAAACTTTGTGAAGCACGCATGCACTCCAGCTGCCGCCCCACTGCATGCATGCTGTAGGCCTACTACTGTGCAGGCGTAGGCCTGTAGCTGACTGCAACTGGAAGGAGAGAGGAGGAGTGGAGTTGAAAAGAAGCAAAAAGTGTCAAGTGTCAACACGTATGTAGCACGGGCATGGCAAATGCATAGAGAAACGGACCCAGGTGGATCATCGGATGCATGCATGCATGGTCAGGTTTGATAGACGAAGCAACCAACCAAACCTAAATGAACTGAAACTGAACCGAACCGTGTTAATTATCAGAATGAAATGTGCGGTGCAGTGCAGTGCAGTACGCGAGTGCATGTTTCTTTCAGTTTCAGGGAAATTAACGATCGGAACTGCAGCAAATATGCTGCTTGACGAAAAGGACATACGAGAGGCCCAACAGTGAGCAGCAAGAAAGCATGCAGCAAAGTTCTTCAGACATGGCAATTGGCAAGCACTGTCCTGTGGAGTATCTCTCATGGCAATTGGCAACGCTTCGCTGAAAAGTCATGGCTAAATATACTGTTTGCTGATTTGCTGTGAGAGAAAAATATTGTTCGTTCACTGAAAAAGTACGGCTCATAACACAAGGCCCCAATCTTGAGGCAGCGGTTGGCGATTGCGATACAGGCCGATCGAGCCCCGTACGTGTGCGATGCTGCGTGCGTTGGAAATGGTACTCGCTATCTAGTACACTGACGGCCAAGCGGTGGGTGGGACACTTGCATTGCATTGGACGGTGGCAGCGGGCTCAGCTGTCGCACTGCAGCTGAGATGAGGACGCAGGACGCAGAGAGAGACAGGAGTCATGCATGCCCAATTGCCCATGGAGGATTCTCTTCTCCTTTCGCTGGATGCATGCATCTGATAGATAGATGCTTCTTCCCATTTGGCCATTTCCCTTCCTTTTTTCTTGTTTGCCTTGTCCCCTTCCTTATGCTTTCTTTCTTTCTTTCTTTTTTCCCTGTAGATAGATAGATAGATAGACGGCACTGGCAAACAGTGCATTTTTCACGTTGTAGATGGATGGATCCGACCGACAATTGGGATCCTGCAAAGTTGGAATCCTGCCCCTGCCCCAGCCCCTAATGCATGCGTGCAATCTCCGGTGACAAGACACGGACGCCGACGGCCGGCTACAACAGACAGACAGAATCCAGTCCCAGCCGCTGTTCTTCACGTACAGCTTCAGCTTCTTCTGTCCATTTTACATGTCTTCGACGCCGTTCGCTTGGCTGAAAAGTATTGTTCACTAATTTGTTGTGAGAGAAAAATAATATTTCTTCGCTGAAAAAATACGACGGATAAGCGCAACCAAAGAGGAGAAGACGCTCCATCCCATCCCATGGTCGGATTCCTTGGCTTGGAATCTTCTTGGTTGCACCGGGTAAGGACGGGCGGGCCCCACTTCACGTGAGAGACACCACAGGCCCACCTGCTGCTGCCAGTCTTGTCTCTGGACCGGACCGGAGCTTGACAACGACAAAATTTTTTTAGCCCTTGTTTAGTTCCTAAATTCAACACCCAAATTCTACTATGCAAAAAGAAGATTCCCATCACATCAAAATGCCGGCAAATGCATGGAGTACTAAATGTAGATGAAATCAAAAACTAATTGCACAGTTTTGTTGTACTTTACGAGACGAACATTTAGAGTCTAATTAATCAATATTTGGACAATTTTTTACACTGAAAAACAAAACGCGCTACAGTGTTCTGATAGGAACACTGTAGCGCGTAGTGCCGATTCCGGGGTGCCGAATCGGCATCTAAACACGGGCTTAGACCAAAAGCTGAAAACCTAACAGGTTTTCGCTGAGGTTACCAGCTCTTACATCAACGCACACGACGTAGGATGATGCCTGCCACCAGGCAGCTTACAAAAGACACTTGGACAACGACAATGGCAGGCAGCTGGCCGGAGACGGAGGACTGGAGGAGAGCGGAGCACCATACACGGCGGCATCCATCTCTCCACACCCAAAAACGTGTTCCTCCTGGCTTCCTTCCTGCACAACTGCGGAGATGAACAAGCGCTGATTTGGGCCCAGGAGACACCTCTGGGCCTGATCTGCCATAGCTCTTGGAGAGCTGGAGGCCCACGGAAACAACCTCGACCTGCCTGCGTGTTGTGCTTAGTATCGTATGGAGAGTCGATTATGGCCCATTGCTAGCCCTTGCAAAGCGGAGGCGGGCCCAGGTGGCAAACACAGGCACAGGCGGCCTGCCATGGAAACTCAAGGAGAGGAGAATTCCTTTTTTTTTGTTTTTTCGTGCCTGATTTTTTTTCTCTTTGCATGTAATTTTGCCATTATCTAATGACTGTGCAAAAAATTTCTTATAAATTATCTTTTTAATTATGCTAGTTGTCCAAAATTGTTGCATAGAAATTTAATCACCGAAAATATAGTCACTCTCAAATTTCTTTTGTCCCCTACTTCCATCGGACAAAAAAAAAGACATCTCTAGGTGGGTTATTGCTTCTACAAACCTCTAAAGTCACATCGGCAATAAATTGTTATGCCGCTCCTAATTAACAAGGTTCTTAAGTACTACCTCCGGTCAACAATTTATAACAACGTTCGGACATGAAAACACTGCACAAAACAAATTGGCTAGTTGTTCTAAAACGTCATATTATATTGACTAGAGGAAGTACTGTACTACACACTACTACATGAACCAGAGCATAGGGAAACTTTGAGGCGAAGCATCGAACAAATACGGAATGAGGTACTCCATTCATTCTAAATTATAAGTCGTTTTGGTTTTTTTTACATAGTGTTTGTTGCACACCTAGATTATACAATGTGTCTAGATGATATACAGTAAAAACTATGATAAAAAACCAAAACAGGAAACATTACCTGTGTTTGTGTATTTGCAGGAATGTTGAATCTTGATTTCTACTTTGACCTATTCTCTTCCTTCAAGTGCGCCATCGTACAAGTAGACCGTGTTGACTCTTCTTATTGTGTAGCTAGCCACCTACGATTTAGTCCCTTGGGATATAAGATCTCAAGTCTCTGTACTGTACCATGGTCTTTTTTTGTCAGTTCATACATTGTGGTCATTATCGAATGCAAAAGAAAAATCTCCGTGGCTAGCTTATCAATCTGAGCTTATCTTAATTAGAGCATGGTTGTTTGAATTTGACGTTAGAGTGAATGTGTCACTGCGTGTGCGTGACTGCCAAGTGCCAACAATTGCCTTGAACTTCGTCACACTCACGACGTCATGGCATCCAGGACAAGAACGTACTATATCCGAAGGAAGACTACTGATACGCGCTTCTCTGTAAACAAAACACACCGAAGTTCAAATAACATTCGGCCAAAAAGTCAAAGTCGTGTCTTTGCAGGAAAAAGTCAAAGCTGCCGTACATTGCTTTTCGATGAAAGCACCGTGTATATACATTGCTTTTCGAGAAAGGTACTGTATGTACATACATGTAATATAACCGCTCTATTTTTTAGAAAAATAAATTATTTTATTATGATCTCTGCATAAGTTGTGCAGGTAAAATCATTGTTAATATAAAAACAATCTTTGGTTCTATAAATCAAGCTCACAAAACACAACACAGACACAAGGACCATTGAGATGCCAATTGAATAGAAACATTTATTTTTGTTAAAAAAATATGTCATTTCTACTATTCTACAGCCAATTTGCGCTCACACAGACATGAGGTTGTGTGTTTTCCCCACCTCCTGTAACCAGGTTCTACAAGGCCGGATATCCATTATCATATTTGGCAGTTGTAAACAAAAAGCGATCTGAACAATTCTCCAAACAAATCTTGCTACATGACAATTAGAAAAAAAAAGTGTGTTGGATGGTTTCTTTGTTGTTACAAAAGCAACATTTATCGTCACACCTCCAGTTTTGTTTTAGAAGATGATATTTGTTAAAATGGCCCATTTTATCAAGAACCAAACAAAGATCTTAATCTTTAGAGGAAAATTTTAACTTACGCAAAGATTTATTTGAAGGCAAAGCCACTTGCACTCCAAAACCTAATTTGTTGATCATCATGAAGACTAAAATCGAAAAAGGTTAAGAAAACAGTCTTTGATCTTCATAAGGCCTAGCCAGAAGTGTGAATCTCCGTTTCCATTGCACTTCGCTAGTGGTTTTGTTTTTTAGGTACTTTTTTCTAAGAATTGCTGACATACTCCATCTCTATTAATCAGTTTGTAAAGTCAATTATATAGTAGACATATATTTCGTAAGTTGTAACTCATGATTTATTGTTTCTAATCCTCCTTGATCATTTGGTAAGCATAAAGCTCCCCATTTCATCACTCTGTATCTCTTCCTACGGTTGTCCTTTTTCCAGAAAAAAATTAATTTTTTAGAATACCTTTTGGTACTTCAAAAAAAGATAGCATGTATGTAGCAAGGCTGTTCAAAACAAAGTTAATTAAGACTAACTTACCACCATAAGATAAAAAGATTTCCTTTCCAGCTACTCAACTTCTACTATTTTTTTTGTTCAATGGTTCTCCAATTCTTATTATTAAGTTTTCGCCTAAATACCTATCATAAGGATACTGCCCACACAACATCCAAAACCTCTGTGAATATTGGTATACACATTTTTTTTGCCTCTTCATAACAAAACAATTCACTCTTATATGTAAATTTATTTTTAGTCCTAGTTCCTCAAAGACGCAGATAAAGCATGTTCATGTTTTTTTGCTCGTTGATGGTCCCATGAATAATAGTGTCATTAGTGTACCTCAAAATCGATAGGTCGCCTTCTAAACAATGTGGGATAAAGCTCTGAATTTTTTAACGAATCGGCACAAGACGGTGTCCATTTTTTTCTGAACAATAAATTGATGGATCTATTGGCCATAGCGGTATAATTTTGCCCGTCTTCTACGAATGATGGTGTGGACACACAAACGTTGAAAACAGTTCAAAATAAGGTGAAGACCACGTGTGAACGCTCCGAAGAATTAAATTTTTTTAAGACCAAGAATGAAACGAAATGCGATGGTGGGAGGTTTGACTGGTTCGACTTTTGGTTGTTGCCGCGAGGCGAGAGTCACCCGCCTGACATGTGGGCCACCCTAACGGTACCCGCGAAACCAACGACCGCCTCCCAAACAAGACGACAAAAAAGCAATTGAAAAAAAAAAGCGTCCACACCCCCGAGTCCCCGACCCAGAATGGAGGAGGTCGTCGTCGTGGCCGCGGCCGTCGCCGTCGCCGTCCACCCGCTCCGCGCCCCGCCCTCGCGTTCCCGCCTCCAATGCCATTAACCCTACGCGCACGGCGGCTAGGGTTTCGCCCCCTCCTCCTCCCCCCTTCCCCCTCCCCACCCCCGGGCCGTGACGATGCCGTCGTGGTGGAAGCGCTCCAAGTCGGCGTTCCACCGCTCGTCCGTCACCTCCGCCTCCACGCCGTCGTCCCCCGCGCGGGCGTCCACCTCGCGCGTCCAGCCGGGACCCGGAGGCCGCGCGGGGAGACGGGGGGACCTCCTCGCGCCGCCCAAGCTCACGCGCCAGCGGAAGCTGCGCCACGTCGACGTCGGCAGCGTCGACGTCGAGCTCGGGGACCTCGGCATCGACGACGTCTCCGACAGGTCGTCCTCCTCCTCTCCGCCGCAGCAGAGGGGCCGCTCCTCGGCCTCCGAGGCCATTGGGATCCCGGTCGGCACCCCCATCTCCAGGTCCGCTAGCGCCAGGGAGGGTGGGGCGCAGCCGCCCAGGTCCGCGTCCTCGCCTGTCCTGCACCCGCTGCCGCTGCCTTCGCCCAGGCCGCCGGACCCGCTCGGGGCCGCCGATGCGTGGGGCGACAGGACGACGCTCGCGCCCAGGTGCGGTGATTTCTGCTTCCAAGATAAATCGCCCCCTTCTTTCGCCCAATTTAATCGGAATTCAATTCGATCGCATGGATGTCTGGATGTGTAGCATGGCTCGATTTGATTGCCCGTACATTCTACTCACGTGTGTAGGGGAAGTGCTACATTTGCAATCAATTTGCAATTGGCATTGTAGTATGATTCCGTAGTTCCAACAATCGGTTGAGATGTTACTTTCAGCTAGTAGTTGAAAGGCGTTTATGGTCATTCGGGGATCCTTAGCATTTATTGAGATTGAGATGTGGAAATGTAGGAACAAAGGGGATTGAGACTGTCTCTGTACTAGAATGTTTGTTTCAACTGAATTTTCGAGCAGTTGACAATTGCTCAAAACAGACATCTACTGCTATTGCCCTACAGTCACCTGTTCTGGACAGAAGTCAATGAAAAAGGGGCAAAGTCCTATCACATTTCATACCCTGCATAAATTGGGCATGGTTTTTGTGGTGATATGGACATGTAGGATATGTTAGGTGGTTTGAGTTTATTATGGGACCTTTTCATCATTCATGACCTTTTAATTTTTATGGTACAAGTGCATTATGCACTAGATTATCTGTCATTATGGATTCATGGTGAATCATAGAATCAAGAAAGGTTTATCTTGGAACGTGCAATGTTTTTTTTACATGGAAATGACAAGACGAATATGTGACTATAAGGGTGACGAGCCGGATCATGCAAACTGGAATTGTAAGAAAAAAGGAGGCTGACAGATCCATTATCATTCACTTGAGCCAAAACTTCTGTTTGTGGTTTTTTTGTGCTACTGACTAATGACCATTTATGGTGGTGTTTGGTTTTCTATAATTTAATTTAGCTCACCGGTGCATAGAGACACTTGACTGAGGAAAACTGGAGTTGCATCACCTGATCACCCTTTTGTTGACTTGTCCTTTTCCTTTTCATTATAATCTACACTTCTTTACTCAAAAGGGATAATTTTTTTAATATAATTGAACCCATCTAAAGCTATTTTTTATTGCTTTTGAGCTATTTCCTGATCCTTAAATGTTTTGTGGCTATAGGGTGACAAGCCAGATTGCACAGAAGTTTCCTGAGCACAATGAATTATTACCAAGTGGAACAAAACGGGCTACCTTTAGTCACCACAGGAATGGATTCCGTGAGAAGTTCCAGGATAAGAGTTCACCAGAAATTATGAACTTTCGGTTGAACATTCCTGCTAAAAGTGCTCCGAGCAGTGGCTTTTCAAGTCCTGTGTGCAGCCCTCGAAGATTTAGCAATGCTGACTTCTCATCTACTGTGGCACCTGCTCAAGGACCCCTTGTGTGGTCCGCTCCATCTATCCAATCAACAGATTTTATGGGAGTTTCATTCTCTCCTGAAAAATATGCAGGGGTTCCAGACCGATCTTCTTTCTCTAGTGCATTAAGAAGTCCTATTCTTATGCCAAGGAATACCAGTGCCCCTCCATCACCTATGCACTCTAAATTGTACCCAGACAACAATATTTCACGCATTGAAGGAAATGGGAGTGTCAGCTTTCACCCATTACCGCTCCCTCCTGGTGCTTCAAGTCCAATGCAAACAGGTTTTACCACTCAGTCTGCTCCAAAAGTTGAAATGCCCTCAGTGGCTGGTCAGTGGCAAAAAGGAAAACTTCTAGGCAGCGGCACATTTGGTTGTGTGTATGAAGCTACCAATAGGTATGGGAGTGTATTTGGTATGTCATTGATACTAGCACGTCATTTTGAATTCTGAAGATTGTTTTGCATCCATTTATTTGCAGGCACACAGGAGCTCTCTGTGCAATGAAAGAAGTCAACATAATTCCTGATGATGCTAAATCTGCTGAGTCCTTGAAGCAATTAGAGCAGGTTGTTAAATTTGACAGTATATCTTACAGAATACACATGCTTTTTGTTTCCAGGAATGAGCAGTCTTTAATGTTTTATAGGTGCTTTCGTTCCCTATCTGAATAATTTTCTACTTTACTATTTTTGTTGAGCGTTTTTCTTTGTGCCAAGACTTCTGGCTGCTTGACTATATTGCATATTTTAAATATTACCTGAAGCATTCGTATGACATATCTAGATAACTTTTTTTTTCCTCAAACACGTAGGAGAGCTGTCTATCTTTATATCTAGACAACTTAGGAAATATATGCAACTTCTGTAATAGTCTGCACTGACATACTTTCATATATTTCAGGAAGTAAAGTTCCTAAGCCAATTTAAGCATGAAAACATAGTGCAGTATTATGGCAGTGACACTGTAAGTTCCCAACATGAATATGAGCTAAGTAGCTCTGCTTTTTAGTTCATCATGTAATCTTTGAGGAGTCTTGCAGATTGAAGATCGTTTTTACATTTACCTGGAATACGTTCACCCGGGTTCAATTAATAAGTATGTCAAACAACATTATGGAGCAATGACAGAATCAGTTATTCGCAACTTCACCCGCCATATTCTAAGGGGTCTAGCATTTTTGCATGGCCAAAAGATTATGCATAGGTATGCAAATCTCTGTCATTGTTCAAATGCATTTTTTTTTGTGCCAGGTCAACTGGTATGTTGACTTGTGGCTTGGTTCCTAGTTCTTCTGTCTTGCTTAGGAGCTTCTAGTAAACTTTCGCAATTTTAGATTTTCCCACACAAAACTTTTTAGGAGAAACTTTCCCACAAAATACTTATTTGTATAATTTTTCTCACATAGATCTCCATGCTATTTGCCTCTTTTAGTTCTTGTCGCTATGTTCTTTCTTATGTTGGCTTACTAGACTTTGGTATGCAAATTGGTTATTGCATCCGAGATCCAAATGCATCACTGTTGGAGTGTTGGTTATATTGGTCATCCCTTATCATGATACCTTGTTGTTTCTTTGGTCATTTGGACATATATAGGATGGGAGATGAAGGAGCTATGGTCTCATTTTTTTTTAAAAAAGAGTAGTCATGAAAATGCATAAAAATAGGAACTTTATTGACAACCATGAGCAGAAATAAAACTCAAGCCATCTTATTCAATGCCTTAGCTCACCTAGGCGAATATATGAAAAGGTGGAGGGCATAGCTTGTGTATCAAAGCTGAGCAACCTCAAACAAAAGTTTTCAATAGAGTAACATGGAGTGCACCACTCAGTATGGTTTTGATTGCTATATACTAATGCATCTGCTTTCACTTTGTGTCATTTATGTAAAAGGCAATGAAAATATACACTTGCAGGGATATCAAAGGAGCAAATCTGCTAGTTGATGTTCAGGGTGTAGTCAAATTGGCTGACTTTGGAATGGCCAAGCATGTGAGTATAGACTCATGAGTTCGGTAACATTTTTCATGTGGCACCATTGATATCATTTTCTCCTTTTACCAGTTAAGTACTGCAGCCCCTAATCTTTCACTGAAGGGAACACCATACTGGATGGCCCCAGAGGTATCTTAAGATATTCCTTGTATCACTACCAACTTTTCATGCAACTAAGTATCAATTTAATTTTCTATGTACAACATGTGACAACCCCCAACCCAATCCCACCCGCCCCGCCCACCCCCCGCACCCCCCCCCCCCCCCCCCCCCCCCCCCCCCCCCCCCCCCGGGCCCCAAAACCCCCAACACACACAGACACACAAACTTTGGTCTGTATAAAATTGTAATGTTGCATAACACGATAATACTATGATTTTTATCTAACCTTACACTGTTTTTCAGCATGGGTTGTCAATTACAGTATGAACTCGAGTAATATGCTCAGGCAAGATCGTGAAAAAAAAAAGCATTGGGAGCTCAGAAGTTCTGTACTTACTGAAACTGCAAAGTACAGTGACACTCCAGAGCCTGTTGCATGGGCTGCTTAAAGTCAGTGTGTGCAACAAAGGAATAAGAACATATATTATGTTGATGGGCTATGAAGCTCTCTTAACTTTGTACAAAATGCATTTGTAATCAATAGTTAGGCAACCAATTGTGAGACATACAAAATAAAACAACAGTAGCTCATTTCTCTAGTTCACAGCTTGGGTGGCAGTTTTTTTTAATGAATTAGTTAGACTTTAGTAGAAAGCCAATTTGGCTTGTCAAATGAGCCTATTACTGTATTTTGCTGCTTCATGTGTTTATTTTTATATCAAAGTTAGTAACATGCTTGTGACTAGAAATTTAGTTGTACTGTTATTGATAAAATTTTTCTTTCTTCAGATGGTTCAAGCTACACTAATGAAAGATGTAGGCTATGATCTCGCTGTTGATATATGGAGTCTCGGCTGCACCATCATAGAGATGTTCGATGGAAAGCCTCCTTGGAGTGATCTTGAAGGGGTAATAACTTGAAGTATGCTTATATTTTACAATAAATTCTAGCATGTATTTGCATGACTCAAATTTTCCTAGTGTGCTTAAGCTCACTTCAAATGAAGCACTTTCCCTGTGTCATCCTTCAGTTGTGCTATCTGTGCTCCCGTCGTTACAGGCTTACAATATTTGCCCCATAGTGATCTAGGGATCCTTGACCAACCAAAATTATTGGTGCTTCTGGAAGCACCGAAGCAGTATTTGAGTCTTACATACATACCTGTCATGCTAATAATCCTATATATATTTACAAAATAGGTGAGGCCATCTGATTGCTCAAAGTCAAAGCCACAAGAATTGTGAAACTATCATGTCAATAACACCCACTGTTCTATACAAGAGAGGTCGGGTGTGATAAAGTTTTCATTCTCATACCTAAGGAAAACAGCTATAGCTAGCCTGACCATTCTGTCATAGAAAAAGTAGGGCTCTAGATTGCATAGACATAGAAAGACAAGACAAGCACATGTTGCTACTTGCTAGTGTCATTGATCACCTACCTCGCTCTCTACTGCCTTACATGCTTTTATTTGTCACCAGTATTCTTGGTATTGACATGGCACATTGATTTTAATGTTCCCTATTATATGTTACCCTTTTCGTCCTGTAGCCAGCTGCGATGTTTAAGGTGTTACATAAGGACCCACCAATTCCAGAAAATTTGTCCAATGAGGGCAAAGAATTTCTACAGTGCTGTTTCAAGAGGACTCCTGCAGAGAGGCCAACTGCAAGCGAGCTGTTGGACCATCCATTCATCCGCAATTCAAGTCACTACAACAAACATGGTTCCATACATTCATTTGCAGGGATTAAAGTCAATGTAAGTCTCTTTTTCTGACATGATCAATGAGGGTTAAGAGATACCTGAGAATGGCATACATATGATGCCACTGATGTATTACAGGATACCACTTACAGTTCAAGAGACAACAGACCAACTGCGAAGAGTGACTCAAGCATGAAAGGAAAAAATACCAATGTGTGAGTAGTTTCGATTAAATTATCATTGTGCTGTCTTGGTTAACAGAACTATTAGTTTTTCGTCACTATATCTTAATAGCAACACATTCTTTTTGTTACCAGTGAACCAAGCAGAGCTGCTAGGTCTTTTGAATCAACTTTTCGATTGGCTCCACTAACAATCCAGGAAGCTACTCCTAACTTTTCACCTCGGCCCTTGGGTTTTGGCAATCCTGGTTCCACAGCAAATTTTGTGAACACCATGCAGTTTACAAGCGTAAACCCTCAGCCTAGTCCACTGCCAAGGCCTAACGGGAAGGAAGTTTTGTTCTGATCGTGGATCCTGCATGCCATGTAGAGTGCCATTTCTATCAGATGCAGTTCAGTCTCAATGTGCCTTGCAGAATCCTGTGCAGTTAAGGATGTTAAGCTTTATACGATCATCTGTGTGACTATGCAACATTGTGACTGCTCATGGAGCACTGCAATCCAGAGGAGCTGGGTTAACAACCCTGTGATGGAGCTTCCATGGTGTTTCACCTACAGGATGCAGCTTCTGACCTTAACTTCTAACCATTTTTTAGTAAGGATATATAACCATATGAATTGTACAGTTTACCAGGGTTTGCAGCACAAGCACGGATGTAAATTGTCTCCAGAAATTGTTGATGTAATTTTTTGTGTAGCATAGAATTAGGACTAGCTTTATGTAAAACTGAAAGTTCTCAATTTTCAGCCAACAGGAATTAGACGTAGCTCTATGTTGTTCTTGCTGCTCCACCATGTAAAATCATTTTTTTGCTGTATCATTGGCTATTCATTTTTGGCCAAAATATCGAAGGCCCACTGGCTTTTATCTGTGCACTTGTATAGTTTGTGGGAAATATTTCTTGTGTTCTAAAATACCATGATTTTGTTTAAGGAGGTAAAATAGCAGCATCAAACAGGGTCAGTCACCGAACATGTTACCCAAAACAAAAACTGATTGCCTTCTCTGAACAGTGCCTGCAATGGGGGATCTTATTACACACTTCCAGCTTGTGGAAAGAAGGCTAGACTTCGACTTCCATATGCATATAACAAAACTAGCAGGTTCCCCGTGCATTCGCACGGGCGGGTTTTTTTTTTATTATTGTTGTTGGAAGGAGAGGAGGGGAAGAGAACTGTCTGGAACAATGACGGGTCTTTGGTACAGTGTTAAACCCGGTATGTACTGTTTGTAACGGGTGGGTTTATAGCGCAACAGTGTTTTCGTACCCGTTATAAACAGTATTCGCGATCCGTCACTGTTGATCGTACCCGTTATGAACAGTGATCATGATCCGGCACTGTTGCTTACGGCGTGAACAGTGTTTCGTGATCTGACACTACCGCGAGGAACAGTGTTTTTTTGGGACGGTGAACAGTGAAAAAGACGACGTGGCCTCACCGGTGAACGTTTTTGTATACAGCCATAAAAGATATAGGTAGATATGAAGGATCATAACATTTTTTCATTTTGATGTTCTGGTACAGTACAGTCATAACCAGAATAAAAGACACCATACAGAAGTGTTTAAACTGACAAACCTCCGGCGCCTCTTCGTCTTGACCTAGGAATTTTGCACTTTACAGTCTTGGGAGATATTTATCCGTGTTCTAAATACCATGAGATTGTTACGGAGGTAAAATGACAGTTGCTAGCAAGCAGTCATAGAATCGCTGAACTTTAAGCGTGCTTACATTGGGATCTTTTACACTTCCAGCTCGCAACTTTCATAGAAAATATAAAATATACTGGTTCTCAACATTTTTCTAATCTGCTAGCATTTTGATGCTCTCATACAGCACAGTTCACAACAAGAAAAACAGAAACCATAAAAAAGTGCCTAAGTTCTAAAGTGACAACCTGGTGTGCTAGTCCTCAGGTGCATATAACACCTTACTAAAGTTCCGAAACAGGTAAAGTTTCAAGCATACTTCGGGCCTAGAGAAACTCTAAAATATTTGGTACAACTCCTTGGCCTTGATTTCAGAGGTTGAATGATAGAAAGTTACTGTGATCTCTTTAAGCTTTGTCCCCCAATTGAAAAGTCGTTTCACAAAAGCAAATTCATGTTCAGATCCTCTCAGTCCACTGATTTCGACTTCTTCAAGATGATTCAACAAGAGTTCCTCAGTTTCCCAGCCTGCTGGCTGATCACATATGCAATCTGATGAGCACACAGTTTGGACCTGACACAAGTATCAACTTAATAAAATTAATTGATGGTTGAATGACAAAAAGGAGATAGTAAATTGTCTGATTCCTGAACACTTTTGAGGTGTGCCAATGCATTGACATCAACAGCTACAAAACAGTTTAACCTAGACACTAGTTGCAGAAATATAATTTGGTATTAGGAGAGAAGATAGCCCACAAGAGCATAATTTATGTTATAAAATCAAATAAAATTCAAGGTAACACTAACATGCTATTAATCGTCCAAATTTAAGGAGATTTTGAATCAATCTTAGTGCATAGGTTCTTAATGGACTACAGAACCTTTTTTCTTCTTTTTAAAAATACAATAAACATACCCAGACCACTGACTCCTTCAGCTTTCTGTCCACTGCAATGTTATTTCCTAACTCTTATAGTCTTATGTATATTACCAAGGTTGATCTGCCTTAGTGCCAGACTGCCATCCAACGACTCACCACTGCCATAAGAGAGCAACTATTTACAGCCCAAATAGTATTACCATTCAGTTAAATCTCTAGAGTAAAGTGCCATGATTAGGATATCAAATATACCATATATCTACCACACATAAACTTTGGCATGCAAAAAAAGAAAAAAGCAAATGCAAGTTTCTTCCCACTACTTCCCTGGCAACTTAAATACCTCCAGTAAAGAAAACAAGTTGTGTTTTATCCTTTCAGGGACCATGTCTGACTAAATAGAAACGCATGCTTTTTCAATAAAAAACAGCATGCATCAATGTACCTTGAAAAATAGTTTCATAATACTTTGATTTAATTTGGCTTTCAACATATACTTTAATAGCCATTAATTGTCAAAGATGCATTTTAGGGACAAAAATGCTACCTTTGTCTCTGAAGGGAGTAGGTAAACAAAGAATAGCTTTACCTCTGAGCCACTACTAGTAGTAGGTAATTGCAGCGTCAACCTTCTTATACCAGTGCACAATCTGAGAACATGGAATGCGCTGGCCCCAAAGGCATGTCCATTTGCGATTACCATCAAGCACAAAACGGTAATGTCAGGGAGCAATATCATGTCTTCCATCAAGTATTGATAGTTCTCTAAATCCTGTGTGTCCGAAGGAAGTTAAACCAAGGGGGTCACATGTGACAGTTAAGAGAATGAAACTTAAAGCTGTTCAAATGATTGTTGCTAGCTGGCCATTAATGCGAGCATGCACAAAATGGTTGCTATAAGCTAACAAATTCATGATGGGTTTCTTTTACAAAGCCTGGCCATTGTGAGCAGCTTAAAAGAGTACTACATGTTTTCTATAAAATACTTTGGATCTCATGTTTCTTCAAGATATATTCAACAACAGTGATGAATGAGTATGCTCAGCAATGTTGGAGGGACCTGACCAAACCAAAACATGATATGACTCTTTCCTATGGTGGTTTGCTGATACCATCATCATCTAGACAATATGATTCTTTAATTTGGCCATCTGTTTCAATGTACAAGTCAACATTTTTTATCCTAAACAAAGACTCATATGTAATATGCTGGAAGTTCTTTATTTCTTGCTTTATATGTCTACTCAATCTTTAGGAGTTAGTATATTGTGCAATTTTTTTTAAAAAAGGGGGCATTGACCAAACTTTAATTCTGTGGTAGCCTAGGACCATACATAGAACCTTGGATGGATACACTAGCATGGTACTACGAATTATTCCAGATAATAGAAGTGAGAACTCACCCGTAGATACATCAGTGGCAGGGAAAGAGTTTTGATGTCCTCAAAGCACTGCAAGAGACTTAAACAAGAGTGATTGTGTATGAAGAAGCCATCGTGTCCATAAACAATAGGAATTCCATAAACAATATAAAAGCTGATGCCCAGGCATCGGAGATGTTCCATCTTGCCAAGGTGGACAGAGCTCGGATCATATTCATCATTCCACTCAAGATTCACCAGCTGAGGGGCTGAGATGTTGGCGACCGGTTGCTTCTTGAGAAAACAGAATTCCACAATTAACTCCTTGAGTACCGGCGTCACAACGGTGAGCTGAGACAAGCCGCACAGGTTCTTGAGCTCCATCTCCAGCAGAGACCCCGATTGTATAGAGAGCTCGCCTAGGCCACGGACATTGTCAACAGTGAGCCTCCGCAAGCATGGGCATCGTGGCCAGGACACAGCGTCGCCTAGCTCCCCCGGGCCGTGGAACCAGACGCGACTCAGGTAGAGCCCGGTGAGCCGGGTGAAGACACCGGTGCGAGGCACGGCGAGGCCGTGAAAAGACAAGTGGAGCCCGATGGAGGTGGCCTTCTCAAAGCAGGGGAACTCAAAAGCGCCTCTTTGCGCGGCCTCCTCCTCCTCTCCATCTATCACTGGAACACAGCTGAGAAGGGTTAGGTTACCGGAGACGCGGCGCGAGGCGGCGGGGAGCCAGACAGCTAGAGATCCAGGGCTCGCGCCGTCGTCCCCGACGAAGAGGTCGCGGACGGGCACCTCATGGGCGTCGAGGACGTCGCGCAACCGGTGGGGCTCAGGGCCCTCAGGGAAGTGGAGCGCCGGGAGGAGGGCCCAGACGCGGTGCCAGGAGCGGGAGAGGACGCTGGTCCGGGCGGCGGCGCGGGTGGGGAGCTTGAGGAGGATGAGGACGAGGACGAGGACGTCATAGGGGAGCGCGCTGAGCCGGTCCTCGCCTGCGGCGGCGGCGGCGGCGCCGAAGTCGTCGGAGGAGAGCCTCGCGCGCTTGGCGGCGCTCTCGCCGCCGCCGACGCCAGCCGGCTCCATCGAGAGTGCGGAGTGGGGACTGGAGACTAGGGACGGAATTGGGGATTTGCCGATTGACGCTGGCATTTCACGGTGGAACTAGGAGATTGGACTGTTGCAGCGACGTTTTTTTTAATTAGCCTATCCACACTCATGGACCTCTATATTCATCCTCTATACGTCGTCAGCAAGATTCTCTCCTCTATACTCAATTCTCCCACACCCATCCATCCTCTATATCATCCTCTGTCCACTCTATTCATTGTGAGACCCACTTATCACTTTATCTAAATATATTCATGTGTGATCTAGTTTTGAAAGATTTATTGAGACGAATTTAATGGTGCAATCGAAATTTAATTTGGATTTTTGGTTTGTGAGTTATAACATTTTTTCTTTGTTTAGCTAGTGGGCCCGCCACTGCACACCGTAGAGTAAGCTCTAAATATAGAGTGAGAGAAAAGATAAAGTATCGTTTTAGAGTACCCAGTGCAGCAGTTTTTACTCTATATTCATACTCTAAAGCTTTAGAGTATTTCTTTAGAGTACCCACTGCGGGTAGTCTTAGACTAGTCTCGATGGCTAGTTTCACTGCACTGTTTCGAACATAGCCACATCATCTAGAGAGGGATGAAACGGTGAATGAAACAACCTTCACAGTGCAGCGTATCATTTTACCAATTCCAAAGCTAAGTAAAGCATTTAATTGCTACAGGACGTTGGGATCATGTGCATCGCGTAGCCACTTCCACACATTCAGTAGCTGCTTTCTCATCTCAGGCAAAATTTAGATAAAATACAGATATTTGTTACCGTCGGCGAGGATGCTGTTGCTTTGTGATCATATATGTCAAACCATAGACTTGCCCACTACAGGTCGTCAGGTGCTACATTGAACCGGTCGTCAAAACGCACAAGAAGAAGCAGATACAATAGTCTCAGGTGCTGTCAAAGGCCTTGTTTAGATCCGGATTTGGGCGTCCATGTAGCAATTCGTTTGTATTTGGTAAAAATTGTCCAAACTTTGACTAATTAGGCTCAAAATGTTCGTCTCGCAAAGTACAACAAAACTGTGCAATTAGTTTTTAATTTTATCTACATTTAGTACTCCATGCATGTGCCGGTATTTTGATGTGATGATAATCTTTTTTTTGCATAGTGAAATTTGGGGTAAAAATTGGGAACTAAACAAGGCCAAAGCCAATCTGCTAACATTCCCACAAAAACTGTCAAAGCCAATACGCTTTGAACAGAGTAGCCAATCTGCTTTGATATAGTGCACCATTCACACATGATAAAATGTACCAGTACACTGCAACATTCAGGCTTAGATATAGTGCACAGATTCAGAACTAAGATAGATTACTAAGATAGATAAATGACGAAAAGTGCATATCTGTTCACCAATCTAAAATGCACTTTGTAACATTCAGTTTTCACTACTCAGGAAACAGGTAGATATCTGTTCACCAATCTAATTAAATTAAGGTAGATAACTGACTAAAATTGATAACTAAGGAAGATAGCAGTTGTCACAACTCAGGCCAAAAGGTTTAGGTGTCTCCAAAAAAAACTCATGTGTCTCCAAAAAAGGTTTAGATATCTGGATTCACATTCATTTTTCACAAGCTGCAGTATGAACACAGAGCAGTTCAGATAACTGGAACAGCTAGATAACTAAGACGAAATTCTCATTGGCAGACTGGCACCCTGCAGAAATGAAATTAATTGACGATGGGCATTCAGATATCTTTACAAGTGCACCATACAGATAAAAACTCAGAACTAACCTTAGTCAGCAAACAATTTTTCCTCAATCTTACGTATTGCCCTGTCTCGGTTAGCCTTTTGTTCTTCAGACATTTGACTTATATCTTGATTAAGCAGGGAATTATAGACCTCAAACATCTTTGCTTCCTTTTGCTCTTTTGTTGCCTTCAAATTTGCATTTGATATCTGAATCTGTGCTTCTGTCACCTTTTCGCGCTCCACCTTCCGATCTTGCTGCACCTTGATAATTTTCTCAATGTTGTCCCAAGGATGACAATTCCTTCCATAATATTTTCCTTCTTGCGCTTTCCACTGCGCTCGGCCTTTGCTGCTTCCCTACCAATGGGACGTGATTGTTCATCTAGAACATCAACTATTTCACTCTTGTTTTTCTCTGTCTCCTGAAACTGTGCGCACCATTTCGGCTCATCTTTCAGTTTCCTCCACCAGTGCACCAAGGAAAAAGGCTTTCCAAACCTGTTTGCATACATCATCTGCGCCTCATCCTCCAGCATGTCGTCGGAGTATCCGCTTGTATTCACTTCAGTTGCCTTAGTCCAGTAGCCATTGAAATCACTGATCGATGCCTTCAGGCGAGATCAGTGAATCTTCAACTGGTTCATTTGTCTTGTACGCTTTCCATTCCCTTTCTTGTTAAACTCATCAGTGACTTCCTTCAGAATGTATCACCTTTCTTGTCATTTCCCTTAACTGGGTCTTTAGAAGCATTCAACCAAGAACTGGCCTACAAAATACAAAATAAGAAAATATAAAAAACAAGTACTGTACCAAGCACTGGCCTATAAAATGCAAAATAAGAAAATGGATCAGTGATTACCAGTCTCTCTTCCTCTTCATGTGTTCAATATCTTTTCTTTACTGGCCTATTTGCCTCATTATTGTCAACTTCATCAATGTCAATGTTCACCGTTTCATTAGTTGAAGTACCTTGTTTCGCAGCTTGGGGTGTTGCTGTCCCACAGGCACTTGGTGGTGATTGAGATATCGGGTTGAAGCTCATAGTTTGACCAACCAAATGAAAATTCTCCTTGCGGTTGAATAAAATTCAGAAAACCACCTGGCGGGTAGACCCTGAAATTTGCACATAATCAAAAAAACCAAAAATAGAAGTGTTGCCCAAACTGCTTTGAACAGACCCTACAAAAATTTGAGCAAACAATTTCTGCTAAACTATTTTGTTGTCTGCTATCTGCATCAAGCTGTAGAGATGGAAAGTTAGCACTTGTAGACATCAAAATCCTTCTGGGAAAAAAATTTCATTAACACAGGATGCGACTGACCACGCTAAATCCTTGCAAGGCATAAAATTGCAAGGCTTTGTACAGTGGCAACCAAAGTCATGATCAAAATTTTCTACTAAACTATTTTCACTTGCAGGCATCAAATTGCAGGATTAGAAAACAATAAAATTTCTACTAAACCATCTGTACAATTCACTTGAACTACTTGCAGGCATATGTACAAATCAACTGAACATATTGCAGGCATCAATTTGCAGGATTCAAAACCATTTCTACTAAACCATCTGTACAAAACACTGGAACTACTTGCAGCCTTGGAAATCAACTACTTTCACAGATCGAAATCAATTGCTTACCATGAATTTGGGCCTTGTTGATTTCCATGAAGAGATGTAAAATTTGGGGGTATGGCCCCCCATCCTGCTCCTTGCGGTGGCCGTGGCGGCACAGTCGAAGGCGGCGCAGCATGGGAGGAAGTCGGCACAGCATGGGCGGGAGTCGGTGCAGCAGGGACGGGATTTGGCATAGCAGGGGCGGGAGTCGGCGTAGCAGGGGCGGAAATCAGCGGTGGCGGCGGAATCGGTGGCGGCGCTAGTGATGAAGCCGGAGACGGTGACAGCTTAGGCGAGGGCGCCGTCTTCATTCCCAAGCGGCTGCCCCCGCGCCCTTTCCCTCCTCTGCCGGACGCGCGCCGCCCGGAACCCTCAACCGGCGGTGGATCCATGGCCGCTGGATCTCTGCCCTAGCTACTTGGCTCTGATGCACATGACCAAGAAGAAGAAGAATGGCGAAGGGGGCGGGATGGTTGGCGAAGGGGGCGGGAATGTTGGGGGCGGAGGCGCGGGAAGATGGGGTGGAGCGCGGGAACGATGGCGAAGGAGGCGGGATGGTTGGGGCGGAGGCGCGCGCGCACGGGATCGAGAACGATGAAACTCTTCCCCTTAATGCGCGTTTCACGTGATTTCCAACTCATTAGAAACGCCGCCCGGTCGTTTCACCCCCACGACACCTTTTCCTTCTCTCTCCTCCTAGTTTCATGCAAAGATTCCCTTTTTTCTGATGTGGCACCGCATTTAATATGCATGAAATCCCCTATGAAACCCCATGGAAACTGACTTTACACGTCTTGGACAGTGCATTTGACTTGCTTGCCATTTTTAAATAATAAAAATGACCGAAGGTAGCATTAACGACCAAAGAAGTTTTGGAAGTTAATATTATTATTTGTTCAAAAAATTTAAGTATTATTATTTGATTAAAGTATGAATAGATATTTGGCAAAAACACTAATTTATACTTGTTTCTTCATAGCATGACCAAAAAAATATATAGTCGCAAAAAAAAGATCATAAAAATATATTAATATAATTTAAAAATATAAAGTAAGTAAAATCCTAAATAATATTATTTTATTCATAAAGCATGATGTTTTATGAAAATTTGTTTATTGTTTTTATAATAATAGTATTAAAGTAATATTGTAGTAATGTTTTGTAAAATATAATTTTTGGCATTTAAGGAAAAAATTTAAGTTATTCAAATGGGAAAAGAAAATTATCAATGAATTTAGTGATATCGTATTTGGATTGAAAATGCTCCCTGCAAGGCGACCGGACGGACGGACCGCCCCGCCCCGCCCGCGCTGCGCGTCGCATGCCCTAGCCCACGCCGCCCATCGCGCCCTCGCCCGGAGTCGCCGCCTCCATCCGCGGCTGCGCTCCATTCGCCGGTGAGATGCCCGCACCGGACCTCTGCGCCGCTGCCGACCTCCGCGCCGTCGCGAGCCCCCGCCGACCTCCGCACTGTCACGAACCCCCGCCTGGAGTTGCGCCTCCTACCATAGCTGTGCTCCATCCGCCGGCGAGATGCTTGCGCCGGACCTCCGCGCTGCCGCGAGATCCATGCGCCGTCGCTGACCTCCGCGCCGCCACAAGCTCCTTGCGCCGCCGCTGACCTCCGCGAGGTCCACGCATCGCCGCCAACCTCTGCATTGCCGTCAAGCTCCGCAACAATGAGCCTCCATTCGTCTAGGCAGCAAGGTGACATTGCGCTAAAAGCGCATGTTGCAAGCATATTTTCCAGATGTTTCAGAGGTATGTTGCAAGTGTTTTATATCGATATTGCAAGAGTAGATCAGGATGTTGCAAATGTTGCAATGACTATACACGTATGTTTCAAGTGTATGTTCCAAATATTTTATCTGTTTTAATGTATATTGCAAGTGTTTCATCTGGATGTTGCAAAAGTACATCTGGATGTAGTGTTTCAAGTGTTTTAGTACGTATGTTGCAAGTATTTTCATCTTGATGTTGCAATATTTGTAATGAATACACATGTGTTTTTTAAGTTTTTTCTAGTGTTTTGCAAGTGTTTCAGGCGTATGTTGCAAGTGTTTCAACTGTTTCAGACGTATGTTTCAAGTGTTTCATCTAAATATTGCAAATGTAGATCGGATGTTGCACATGTTGAATGGGACCCACTTGCCGTAGCCGTCTGCTGCAGCTGCTGAGGGGCCGCTGAGCGGGCAGACGGTCCTCACATGCAACCCGACGACGCGGGAGACATCCGAGCGACGCGGGCCCCGTGTGGGCACGTGAAACGAGCACCGGAAAAGGGGTGCGGGGAAATGTGCTAGCACGTGCGGGCGTCTGTCCGGACTTCCAGGCGCTAGCATCTCTATTTTTGGATTTAAACGATCTAGTTTGTATTTGTATCCATTTTAAGTATGAATGTAAATAAGAAAAGTGTGCTATCCAAATCGGATACGAATTTTATGATATCTAAATTTGGATTTGAACAATTCGATTTTGTGAGTTTCATCTATGGATGATGGCCATCGCTAACGGTGATCTTCTACAAGCATGGTAGCATGAGGACTGTGGTACGGAACATGACATTGCTCAGTGCATACCGAGCCTTGGAACGACATGACTCATGCAAAACTCAGTGTCGTCAAACTCCAAGATGAGGTGCTGGGGTGCCACTGACCTCTGCGCCACCACGAGCTCCATGCGTCGTCGTCGATCGCCACGGCACCGGCGACCTCCACACCGTCGCGAGCTCCATGCGCGACCACCGAACTCTATGCCGCCGTCGAGCTCTGCAATGATGAGCCTCCATTCGTCCAGGCAGCAAGGTGACATTGCGCTAAAAACGCATGTTGCAAGCATATGTTCCAAATATTTTAGGTGTTTCAGAGGTATGTTGCAAGTGTTTTATATCGATGTCGCAAAAGTAGATCGGGATGTTGCAAATGTTGCAAGGGCTATACACGTATGTTTTAAGTGTATGTTCCAAATGTTTTATCTGTTTTAGACGTATGTTGCAAGTATTTCGTATGGATGTTGCAAATATAGATTTGGATGTTGTATATATATTCATGTGTTTCAAGTGTTTTCATACATATGTTGCAAGTGTTTTTCATTTAGATGTTGCAATGTTTGTAATGGATAAACATGTGTTTTTAAGTTTTTTCTGGTGTTTTGTAAGTGTTTTAGACGTATGTTGCAAGTGTTTCAGCTATTTCAGACGTATGTTGCAAGTGTTTCATCTGAATATTGCAAAAGTAGATCGGATGTTGCACAAGTTAAATGGGACCCACTTGACGCAACCGCCTGCTGCAGTTGCTAGGGCGTGCTGCTGGGGCGTTGCCGAGCAGGCAGACGCTCCTCATGTGCGGTCGAGCGGCGCGGGCCCTGTGTGGGCAAGTGAAACGAGAAGGCGCGGGAAACGGGGTGTGGGGAAACGAGCTAGCATGCGCGGGCGTCCATTCGGACCTCCGGGCACTAGCATCTCCGTTGTTGGATTTAAACAATCTAGTTTGTATTGTATCCATTTTTAAGTATGAATGTAAATAAGAAAAGTGTGCTATCCAAATTGCATACGAATTTTATGATATCTAAATTTGGATTTGAACGGTTCAATTTTGTGAGTTTCATCTGTGGATGATGGCCACCGCCAACGGTGACCTTCTACGGCCCTGTTCGCTTGTCTTATAAGTCGTACTGTTTCATCAAAGGAACAATGTTTTTCTCTCACAACAAATCAGCAAACAGTACTTTCAGCCATGACTTTTCAGCGAAGCGAACAGAGCATAGCATAGTAGCTAGCATGAGCACACTACAAGATTTCGACCCTATTTCCACTTGACGTCATTTGCATCACCACAAATTGTGTTGTAATAGGGGTGTGTTTTGCAACATTTATCCAAATAAGTGGCAATAGGAGGATTGTATTGCCACAAAAATAGTGCATTGCAATTTTTACGTTCGGCGTTGCAAGAGGTGAGACATATAGCAACCATTTTTTGAAAAGTGTTGCTATTGGTTAATAATATTGCCATGATGACATTTAGTTGCATTAGTATTGATTGGCGTTGCAACTGTCTGGTGCTCTTGCAACCAAATATAATAGTGTTGCTATTGCTTGAAATTATTGCCACAGTATTGTTGGGTTGTAATATTTCTCACGACCATTGCAATAGGTAGACCGCGTATTGCAACTAAATTTCTAAGGCGATGTAATAGTTTATTGATATTGCCACAATTTTTGTTGGTTGTAATATTTCTCACGACCATTGCAATAGGTAGCTGTTTATTGCAACTAAATTTCTACGGCGATGTAATAGTTTGTTTCTATTGCCACAATTTTTGTTAGTTGTAATATTTCTTATGATCATTGCAATAGGTAGCTGTTTATTGCAACTAAATACCTAAAGCGAGGCAATAGTACATTACTATTACCATATGTCGGTTTGGTTGCTATAAAATCCTAGTGTCGTTGTAATATGCTATTGTAGGAAACACCTCTGATTATTGGGCTTTCGGTATAACAAAAGGGCCCAGGCCTACAAACAAATCGGCTCCTGCTGATCACTTACGTGATCCTCTATCGCTGTTGTCTCCCCCAACTCCCGACGTTGGTGCCCTAGCAGGGAATGTGGAACGCCAACGCACACGACACCCATCTCCGGCGAGAGAAGCTAACGTAGCATCGTCCTTGGTGTGGCCCTTGTTGACGTGGGCAGTGAGTATGTAGCAAATGCAAATCGCTGGTTGTTTCATACTTGATCATGTCTCTACAGCTTGGTCGGCAATTGATATTTGTTTCTTTTGCTAATCTAGTTGATTGATATTTGCGTTCTGGAGGCAACGCAAGTGATGCAGCAGGGGCTGTCTAGATACCAATTGCTTTTCATCTAATCATCACCGAAATAAACAAATATATATATATATATATATATATATATATATATATATATATATATATATATATATATATATATATATATATATATATATATATATATATATATATATATATATATATGATTATCATGCAAACTAGGTCAGCCAGCTCTAGTTTATTTCACTTTGGTTGTCCAATTTTATTTGGAAGCATAATAATGTCACGCGATGGTAGAAGGTGGATGCGCATGGATAGGTCTTGAGTGGCAAAACAAATTACAGGAATTTATTGAAACCACATTTGCCGGCACATCGAAACGAGAAACAGTTATGTGTCTACATGCTAGATGTCAATATATGGCATACAGAACGCAACCTGAGGTTTAAAAACACTTGCTTGTTAAAGGGTTTAATGAAAGTTTCATCAAAGGGGAAGGTAGAAGTGAAGGTTCAGCTAACGATGACAATCATGTAGACAACGAAGGCACACCAGGTGATGCTTCTGTTGGTACTGATCTGATTGCACTACTAATCAAAGGTTCTATACATGGACACATCATCAAAGGTACTATACACAAGCTGCAAATTTACATGCAAAGATGAGAAACAAATACAGATTAGTTATTCAGAAGAAAAAAGAAACCATAGCAACCACTATTGAGTGGAGACTCGAAAGTGGTTGTGCTTGAGCTGTATCTATCAAAATTGAAGCGTTACACCTCGACAACTTATTCATGCATGAGGAAGCATCAACAACTAAAAAAAAAATACAAAATGGATATTTTGAGGCATCTGTCACAGAGATTATCAGTTTCAGTCATTCCTTCAGCCAGTGACAAATCAAAGACTGGAAATATGCAACCCCAAGATGAAAATGATACTTCATCTTTATATAGTTTGCTTTTCTCATCAAGATGTCTAATAAATTGGATAATTAACAGAAAATGTGGTGATGGTACTCAAGAGAGGAGATTGATCAAAATATACAGTTTTTACTATGCAAGTTTCTTGTTATCAGCAGCCTATTTTATTAGTGATCAACAAGAGCAGTAAATAGAATAATAATTAGACTACGCCTAGAAACCAACCAAATCTAAAACAAGAGCTTTAAGAGAAATAAAACAACAAGCAATCTTAAGTTACCCAATAGTTAATAGAAAATCCAGTGACATTGATAACAATTCTGCAAGACATTTTTTGAAAAGCATGTCAACTGTTCCAAAAAAACTACTAACAGCCCAAGCTTTTGATCAGAGGCACAGTTGCACCTGCTAGAGTGCCAAGGCAGCATCTTAGTGAGACCGACATAACAAGAGCCAAATTTGGATAAAAAAAAAACAAGAGCCAAATATGTACACTACAGATGTCATTCTAACACAATCTTTGAAAATTAGATGATGAGAGTTTCTTAGACTAGATTCCAACAGTTGACTAGATAAAACTAGTTCAACACCATACTATGAGATTTACACTACAGATGCCATTCTGACACAATCTAATTGTTCTTTTAAATAGTCTAATTACAAAACAGATGCAACTGGTAAACATTACATGGTACCTGCAATTTAATTTCATGGACAAAAAAAAACCACCAGCTAGGCAGTACAAGCACTACCATAATTCCAACACCATCATAGAATACAAAAAATAATTCTAGACCAACATGGCAACGGCATATTATAGGGTGAAAGATGGCGACCCTCGGAGCCATGGACGTGGCTGCGAGCAGCGGACGTTACGCACTTCGTGCAGGGTTGCAGGCTGTAGGGGACTGGCGCTTGGAGGGGCTGCCGCTGGCCGCTGTCTGCTGCCTGCAAGTCTGCAAGGCAAGGACTGGGCTGAGCCTGTGCGAGTGCGAGTGCAAATGAATAGAGCGGATTATGTTTGGGAACAGTCAATGAACGTGTGCTTAGATTCTGCCTCACTTGTTTTATTTGCCAAATCGAATTGGTTACCTGCTTCATGTGTAGAACTGCAGTTCCATTGTTTAATGTTTATTGCCCTTCAAGCATTTTAGCATAGTGCATATTATATTTAATCTTTTGAGTTATGGGCATAGTAAATTAGCAGGTCCATATCAGAGTAATGCTTTGATTCTTTCAATTGCTAGCGGGTCCATCAGTAACGCTTTGATTCTTTTATCTGCTAGCAGGTCCATCCGAGTACTGTTGTTGATTGCCCATGATTGGATAACTCTATCATGAGCAATTAAGTTATAATGAACTGAGTTTGCCAATTTGCCAATTTAAGTTATATGTGAAATTACTTGAGCATTTGATCTGCTGCTGGCATGATTTCCTTGTTACATTGATTACAGTTGATCTCCTGGCATTTAGAATACACGGCACTGAATGGCAATTGCTTGTTTCAGAATGATTTTACCGCTATTTAGAATACAGTGTACTGAAAGACAATTGCTTATCAGAATGGTAACAGAGATAAGTAGGCAGTTTAGTTTTCACTGTTTTAAATTAGTAGAGAGCAGCCTGTGCCACAATTAACTTGTTACATTAGATAGTTAAATTATAAATTAACTTGCCTCCTTGAGCTTGTCATTTAATTCACCTGATAGTTAAATTATACATTAGATTGTCTACAGTAGGTTTTAAAATATTTTTGTGTGCCTTTGCATATGATATTTAACACTAATTGTGTTGTTTCAGATGTCTCAACTTGAGGAGGACAATAAGCAACAGGTGACATTAAACAACAGGTTAGTGACTGCCTTCCTGTTGTGCCCGTGACCTGTGTGTTTGCTTGCTGCTTGAACCCGATTAATGTTTGAATATGTCAATCTGCACTAGTTTGAACCCGACAAATGCTTTACACATGTAAAATATTATGTTCTCATGTCAAACATCAAATAGTCTCACGTGCAAGCCTTTTAGATAGCTACAGCTATGCAAATATTATTCATTTTGTATCCTCTATTTTATGACCCTGCACTATTTGATTTAGTAAAAAAAAGTTGTAGGTGGTTTAGTTCAGTTTGGGATTCATTTTGGTTAAATGTGTGCTGCATTTCATGTCCAGGCTGATACTGAAAACACACATGGCTTATGAGCTGTGTTACTTCCCCCAAAGAACAAATATTCATCTGCTGTTAATCTGGACAGGAACCAGTAGGATCGTCACTTTTACATAATTTGTGGTAGTGCCATGGGCATATTTTTCTCCTATAGTTTGCATTTCTGCATTTTTACTCCTTTGTGCAGTGCATCTTGATACTTACATTTCATTATTTGTTCATTTAGGACTCGAAACCTGCTGTTGGCTCTACTCTCATTGGTGGTGAGACAAGCTCTAGAGAGGTTGAAGAAGTTTGCTGAAGACTACTCTATGCAGCCAAACACAGCACCACTGTTCATATATGAGGAGTTGTAATAACGTTCATCATATTATTGAAATTCATGGAAACCATATTAATCCACATACTAATGTGAATGTTTTTATTCAGCAAGAAGATGCAACTTAGTGGAGTGCTTGGAGTCATGACAGGATCACAAGTGAAGCAATTATAAAATACGAAACAAGCTATGTCCAAGCACAGTCAGGAAGGCGCAAGTGTTGTAGAGATGTTAGAAATTGTTGTAGTTTTGCAAGTTTTGAGATTTCATGAAATTCTTAGTGTAGGTATTATTTCAACAGATTGTCTATTTAATGAATGAGTGTCTATTTCGGTTTAGTGGCTTTATACAAATGCTTTTTTTGATGTCTATTGAGTTTCTAATTAATTCTAATTAATTAATGGCACTGCAATATTGTTCGGTGGCACCAAACCAAAAGTGTTATAAAAGTGGCTATTGGCAACCACATTTTTTGTGGTAATATCCTATAGCAACGAACAATTCGAGTAGCAACAGAGGCTGCACCTTTGTTGCCACCATTTCTTGGTGTTGCTATATAGGTCTTGTTGCTACACTCGTTATGTGTAGCAATATCGACTGCACCTTATAGCAACCAAATCTTAGGCGTGACAATTGAATATGTTGCTACCACTTCTTGGTGTTGCGACACAATCCTTATTACCACACTTGTTATGTGTAGCAATAACAACTGCACCTTATAGCAACCAAACCTTGGGTGTGGTAATTGCACATGTTGTCACCACTTCTTGGTGTTGCGACATAATCCTTGTTGCCACACGCGTTATGCGTGGCAATACATTGTCTTGCAACATACGTTCGTCGTTGCTAGTGCATCATTTGCTACGACATGGGGATGTTGCCATTGCAAGCACCAGCAACGTTTAAGGCATTGCATTAGTTGCTGTTGCCACACCTACAACCGTTGCAAAAGCTTATGTTGCAACGCCTAGGTGTTGCAAATCCAAAATGCATGTTGCAACGCTAAACAGAAAAGCATTGTCCAAAGCTTTACCCACGCAAGCGCCTGCAACGCCTCCCAACGAAAAAAAAGTGTTGCTATTTCTGATATTGCAACTATTTCGGGCCTATTGCAATACTTTTCAGGCGTTGAAACAGGGTCAAAATTTAGCAGTGGCACTGTGGTAAGGACATGACATTGGTCAGCGCATTCCGAGCCGTGCAACGACATGACTCATGCAAAACTCAAAAGTAAAACATGAATGAATTGAAAACATAAGATGATGATAGATTTTAAGCACTAACTAGTATAAGAAGAAGAAAACTAAAAAAACTGCCTGGTACCTAAGTCTTCGGGTGTACAAGACCAATACACTCCATTTACAAATGAGGTTAAGTATGAGTTAGTGAGAGATAGAGTCAAAGGAGAATGTAGAAATAAGCAGGATGACTTTTATTAATAAATATATACATATAGCAAATCAAATATTTATTTGTAGAAATTCACCAAGTTTGATAGTGGTTAACTTGGTCAGAGTTGTGCATGGAACAAGACTGGGTTTGACATAATATCGGCATGGGCCTTATGGTTTACCAAAGATGTTTTATTTTTGTGAGGAAACCACAATATATTATTTGATGGGATATATATACAAACAGCAATAATCACAATGACAACTAGGTTGGAAAATAACAATTGACAATTCAAGAGCAAAGGAGAAAATATATATCACCAAATCATCAGTTCTCTGTTTTAAAAAAGAATATAGCACCAAGTCATCAGTTCACAAAGCAAAGGAGAAATATATATCAGCACACTGCAAGATAAATCTCACTGAATATTCATCCAGCTTAAAAACCAAATGCCATTAGACCTACTAATGAAGCCTTTGAAAAGGGTCGGTTGACAGATCATGTACTTTCTCAGCAGCTAGAAGGTCATCAGGTGGACCAATCATCGTGTTAGGGGATACAAAAGCGATCTGTGCACCCCTCGAAGCCCTCTTTTCAATATGGAGCCGCTTATTGCAATCCACACGTCGCTAACATCCGGGACTGCTAACTCAAGCCTCAGTGACTCCAACACTCTGGCATTTGATACAAAAAGCTTGACGAAGTTAATATGCGACTTGTTTCCTTCATAGTTTACCAACACAATTTTCCTCACACGGATGTCAAGGGTGCGAATAAGTTTTTGATATTTAAGATACGACACATCTTTCAACCAAACTGATTCTGCCTGCAAAAGCAAAGTGAACATAGAAATGATGTCATTGGTCGTCAACCTAGCATTAGAACAATCATCATCGATATGTATAATACAATTAAATTGACCAAAAATGCAGATGCGTGCACACTTTGCTACAGTGAGTCACCTTGATGTACAACCTCTCCAAGTGGGGAAAGCGCTTCACTAAATTAATAGCCGCATCCAAACAAATTTTCACACCAGATAAAGATAAAACCTTCACACTAGGTAACACCGCCGTCATGCTAACAATAGTTGATCCCTGAGTTATATTAAGCATACAATTAAAACATGGTCAACTGAAGGGACTTGGATCCCTCGTGAAGGCTGGTGAAAGTGAGAGTGGTTTCTGTACCTGGAAAAAGGTTGCATCACACTGAAATCCAGCATAATTGGGAAAGAGGTCTCCCGAAATAACTAATCTTGGCGCAGAAATTACCGAGATGTCCACCTTGATTCCTCCAAAGTATACCAGTCTTTCTAGACATGGGGCATCCGCGATGACTATGGCTGCCCTGTAACCTGTCCAAAAAAATTTCACACCGATGCTTCTGAGGCTAGGGGATACGATTTTCAGTCGAGGGTAGACCAATGCCCTGTTCGCTTGTCTTATAAGCCGTACTTTTTTAGCCAACGAACAGTGTATTTCTCACAACAAATAAGCGAACAGTACTTTCAACCATAGCTTTTCAGCCAACGAACAGGGCATAAGTTATCAATTAGCAAGCTTTCTAGGATAGGGCAGCCGGCGAGTAAGTCATGCAGAGAGCTCTCTGAGATGTTGACATTCAGAAGGGTCATCTGCTGGAGAACCGGCAGGTGTAGCGTGCTGCCGGCATTGTTTCCATACGGGAAGTTGCAATCAGTGAAGCTAGCAACACGAAGGACCTTTAGTCCTAGGCCGTGGCTTCACTCGGGACTAAAGATCCATCCTATATATCGCCTCCTCTCTTCTTCCCCTCCATCATCTCGTCTTCTTTGCCCGACAGCCACCGCCACGCCGCCGCTCGATCATCACCGCCTCCAGCACCGCCTCCATGCGTGCGCACCTCTCTCGCCGTCTCCGCCGGTGGCCCGGCTTGCGCCTCTCCCGTCCATGCGCAGCGCCTAGATCTGGATCCGCCGTCGTTGTCTCGCCCTCGCCCATATCTGATTTGGATTCGCTATCGTCGTTGATCCTCGTCCTTGTCATCACCAGCTCCACGCGCTTGCCTCCAGCACCGCCTCTCGCCACGCTCGCGCTTCGTCCGCGGCTCCACGCATATCGTCCTCGTCATGCCGCCGGCGCCCTCACTCGTCCCTCTTGCTCGTCCTCGCTGCTGAAGAGCGTCATCCTCGTTGACATCATCTCCGATCCAGCACCGGCCTCGTCACCCTGCCGGCGTCCTCGCTCGTCCCTTGCTCATCCTCGTCGCCGGAGCGCGTCATCCACACATGAACTTCATCACCCCGCCATGCTCGTCATGCTCGTGCTCGCCGTGCTCTCATGCTCGTGTTCACCGTGCTCTCGTGCTCGTGCTCACCATCCTTGTCCCTCGCCGTGCTCGCCGAAGGAACTCCGTTTGCACACATGTGAGCAACAGTGTGTGCATATGTGGTGTCTGTATGAGTGTGTGTGTGCATATTATTTTTTCGGCATAGAAAAAATATAGAAAAAATGGATAGATTTTATTTGTAGACAAAATAGAAAAAAATATAGTAGTTTACTTATATATATATATATATATATATATATAGAAAAAATGTTGTGTGCTATGAATTGTAGAAAAAATGTAGTAGTGCACTACAATTTGTAGTTGTAGAAATATATTTGAATCTTCGTCACAATTGAAAAGATTGTTTTTTATTAGTCCTATGAATTTTTTGGGATATATATCTGAATTTTGATATATTGACAGTATTAGTGACATGAATTTTCATATATTTATATACACTAATGTTGATATATATCCAAATATCCTGAGCTCCGCTCCAAACCCTAACCTGGCCGAGCTCCGCTCCAAACCCTGACGAAGGAGTAAACAATTAGTGTGACATGAATCCGCTCGAAACCCTAACCAAGGCACAAACCCTAACCAGATCGAGCTCGGCGTAAATAATATCCCCCTGAAGTCTATATATAGTTATTTAAGTTTAAGCCACTAACTTGCTATATTTTCATATGCATGACTAGTGTATGGTTTTCATTTCTATATAGTTGTGGTAATTAAGATGGCCAAGCCACAAGACTACGACCAGAATGAGGCCATGATGAACATTATCAATGCCGGCACTCAATATGGTCCCAACCAGAATGAGGCCGACCCGGAGTTCGATGACGGCTCTCAATACTTACTGAATTTTGAAGATGAGCAAGAACTTCTTGTGCAAGAAAATCCTGTGCAAGAAAATGCTGGTGAGATATATTTGTTAATAATCTTGCATCTCTTATATATATGAAATTAAACATAGTTCCAATAATTCGTATATATATGTATATATATGTATTACTGAATCTTTGTGTTTCTACGTATGTAGCCCTCTCGATCGACGATATCGATGAAAAGTAGTAAAAGTGCACGAGGCCCGGCAAAACCGTTGGAGGGCCACTACATAATCACAGAAGTCGATCCTAATACCGGCGAACCGCTCCAGCCAAAAAACAATGCAAAGAAGTTCATAAACCACCGTGGGGTTCTTGTTAGGGATAAGGTCCTGATCAACGTCCGTGAATGGAAACAGAAGAAGGATGATCCTCTCATCAGTTTTGTCTCTGAGCGAGAGAACGACCTTCTTTGGGATTTAGTCACTACACATTTCACTCTACCAGCAGGTGAAGATTTAAGAAAACTAGCTAAAAGTTGGGCTCTCAAGAAGATGGCCACACAATTCCAGACCTAGAAAAAGAAGCTGTACAATGAATTTGTCAAGAAGAATATGATTCCAGATTTCAGTCAAAATAGCCCATACAAAAAGTTGAGGGACGACTGACCTGAATTTGTGAGGTACAAGACCTCGGAAGAGGATGAGGAATGGGTGAGAAGGAACCAACAGAATGCACGGCAGAAGGTATACTATCATAAAATGGGATCAGGTGGCTACAGGAGTGCCATTCCAAAGTGGCAAAGAATGGAAGCAGACCTGCTTGCCAAAGGTATACCATCATAGCCAGTGAAGAAGAAAGCCAGCTGTCGTAAAACAAAGCCCCCTCCAGAGAAGCTACCTTACGAGAAGTCTGAGTTGAAATCAAAAGTGGCGACACAAAAAGATTTGGATAACTGGCAGAAAAACCCACTAAAGCGGCACTACATAGCTCAACGAGAACTAAGGAAAAAAATCAATGAGCGTGAGAAAAAGCAGCATGATGCACATAAGCTCTCACCATTATCGGACTATAAACGCTCTCTCCACAAGTCATATAAGGCGTCACTGAAAGCGAAGAGAGTAGGGAAAGATGTTGCACAGGTCAACCAGCAATCTAAACAATCTATTGACCCCTTAGTTGTTGAGGGTGATTTCACAAACGCACAAGGCGGTCTAATAGATAAGGAGGCACTGGAAGACTTCATGGCCACCACAACTGAACAACTCATGGGGGGGCATCGATACCAATAGGCGACTATAATATTTACCGAACCTATGTGTATGGCCAGAGTCTTGTCAACCCTAATTACTACTCATCACTGGGTACGCAGATGTTCTTGTTAAACAAGTGGTACTTAAAAGTGACCAACAATGATGAAGCAGCATGGCTTGTTGCCAGAGTGAGACCAGAGCATTACTTGGGCTATGACATTGTACATATTGAGTTCAATAAATTACACCAACTAATAAACGGAGACGCCCTCGACAAATCTCTCGTCAGCTGTTGGTGTCTCAAAGTGAAACTTTCTACAATTGAATTGAAGGAACTTGCATGTTAGTTCATTGTTCATATATATAGTTATCCTCACACTATATATATTCTTTTGTACTATATGTATGCAGATATGAGATGTTGAAACTAAAGAAAAAAAGTAATGACTGAGGTTGGTTTCATTGATCCGAATCACGTATTGAAGGACAGGGTTACTCCATATGATAGATGGCGACCTCAAGTGGAGAAGCTTGTGTTTAGGTTCTTAGATAAGAACGCTAACAAGACACTGATACTCTTCCCATATGGCTTCAAGTGAGTGTGAAGGTCTTATGCTCATTTTATTTTACTTACTCTATGTTGACTTTAGTTAATGAGTTATGCCTGCGTATAAACATGTAGCTTTCACTAGATAGTGCTGGTCATCGATATGACCAGGAGTTGTGTAAAAATCTTTGACTCAGCGACAAAACCCCAAGCAGATTACCAAGAAATCCTCGATATACTCCAGTGGTAATTTCGGTTTCGCACACACTGTATACTCTCTTATGCCATTTTAATGATATAACTCTATTTATTTATTTTGTTGAGCAGTACTTGGAAAACGTTCACCGAGAAACACCATTATGGTAATTGGGAAGTGTCTCTGCATATAGTCCAATACCCAGTAAGTACTAGCCAGGTCACGGCATCTTTATTTAGTTCAATTCATTATTACCATGGTTCATTGGTTGATGATGAATCTTTTTCTTGTAAAGTGGTGTCTGCAGCAGGGATCGGGGAACAACTTATGTGGATACTATGTCTGCGAGTTTCTCATGGAGTACTCAAGGAAAACAAGTGAAGAGATCCTCGAAGTACGTAAAAAATATACACAATTTATTTATTACCATTGTGTTAATATATATAATCGTATATATATTCATACTTCCTTTCATTTGAATTGAAGATTGAATGGAGGAAGCAAAAGGTCCTGCGATGTGAATAGATTAAAGCAATTCAAGAGGCATTGTCAGGATTTCTTATGGATGAGGTGATAGATCCCAAGGGTGCGTACTACTGTGACCCTAAAGAACCCTAAAGAATTCATACCTAGTTGCCGAACGACGCAAGATTAGGGTTGCAAGAAATCCCAAGGACATGAGTACATTTGTGACTTTATTATGTACATATTATATGCATGCACAACCTCTTGAAATATTTGTATATATATAGTTTCATACATTTTAGTGTGTTATTTATGTATAATACTCGAACATAACCTTATGCGTATATATATGGACGTATATTAACAGCGTAGAATTCATATACAAAAAGCTAATCGAAACAAAAAAGAATTGAATTGAAAAGAAACCATAAAATGAAAAGAAAAAAATAGAAAAAAAGAACCTTTAATACCGGTTGGAAACATCAACCGGGACTAAACGTGCCAACCCCAGTGCAATGTCCGGGGGCCCATTTAGTCCCGGTTGGTAATCGCAACCAGGACTAAAGGTCCACTTTCAGTCCTGGTTCCCAGAACCGAGACTAAAGAGGGGCCTTTAGTGCCGGATTCGCAATCCTGGTTGGAAAAACGGGACTAAAAGGGGTTTGCCAACCAGAACTGATGCTTAGTCCTGCACTAGTGTAAGACGAAGTGGTATAGCTGACATGATTATGATACCTATAACGTTCAAGCAGATTTTCAATTGACCATTGGACTTAGGTTATCCAATATAAGGATGGAACGTTTTACAGATTAGAGCCATTTGCAAAATTGCCCGTGCAACAACCCAGTCAACTTTCTGCTCACTGCCATGTGTGTGTGTGTGTGTGAAACACTGCCCCACGAAACAATAATTCGATAAAAGACAAATATTTTGCAAGTTAAATTGTCAAAGTGTTTCAGAATGCAACTCAATTGTATTGCATAGTCCCAAAGGGGAGAAGAGGTATAGGTACAAATGCAGAAAACACTGCCATACTATTACACAACTATACATAAAGACATACCTCTAACAATTAGGAGATATATGAGCCATAACTATTGGACCCAGCATAGTCCCAAAGGGCACTAACATATCAGGCCATGGTGACCCAACAAATACAAATGCATATTATCGATAAACAAATTATAGCCTTACCTCCCCCTCAGTAGGAGCAAGCGATGTCAACATCATCCTTCTTATACCAGAACACATCCGGAGAACATGAAATGTTCCTGCTCCAAAACAATGTCTGTTTGCCAACACATTTAGGTGCAAAATCGTGATGTCCAGGAGCATTGTCATATCTTCCATCATGTGCTGATAGTTATCCATGTTCTATGTGTCCATGGGAAGTCAAAAGAAAAGAAGGGCCATATATGACAATTGGAAAGAGACAATAGCATCTCATCTTAAGTAGTTCTAATTAAGGATGAAAATGGTCGGAAACGATATTACAATATATAAAACGGAAGCGGTTGGTTCGGGATATTTCTACATTTTAGCAATTAAAGAGTACAAAAATAGTTGAAAATGGTTGTGAAACCAATTGAAAATGACAAATTTTTATGTTTGGCGAAATTCGGAAACGGTATCACAATATAGAAAACGTTATTATAATATAGAAAACGAAAGCGGTCGGTTCGGAATATTTCCGTACCGTTTTTATCCTTAGTTTTAATAAGGTGTCCACTGCTATTACCATGCAGGAAGTATTGCTATAACTTAACTGCGAGCAAGAAATAAATTGCATCGCAAGTTCTCTACCAACAATGACAAATCAGTAAAGTTGGGCAGGTTCTCTATTCTCTACAAAATAGATAAAACTTTGAATCTTATGTGTCACCAAATCTATTGGAAATATATGTAAAACTATTCTGACTTGTGCAAGAATTTTTAGGGCTATTATATTTTCAAATACCACAGCCATCTAGAAAATTATGTACATCCCCACATTTTTTGTTGGATAAAGAGCCAACCAGGCATACTACATACCTTAACTGATTACAATGTTAAAGCAAAGCTATATGTTTCTGTAATAATAAAAACTTAAATTCGGTATACCCTTAAGCACATCATGGAAGCTACTTACAGTTTTATCTTCCTTGTCAATGTAGCAAGGCTCGGATCGTTTTAGGAGCTAAGTGGTTGTAGACTCCTGTGAATGCCACGGTTCGGTCATCCTTCATGAAAGTAGAGGTACGGCGCAATAGCCACTCATTTAAGATGAGAGAGTCTCTAGTCAATTTTCCAAGTGGGACTAATTCTTTATTACACCTAATATTTATTATGGTCTTCAAAATTTTTTAATTTAATTGAAAAAGGTTAGACCAAGCCCAACAAAGACATTTCCCATAATTATCACAACTTTTTTAAAAAGGAAATTGTTCAAATTTTCTTTCTTTTTTCTTGTTGAATCATTTCAAATCAGAGGAAAAGCATCCAAAAATACTGAAGGACCGAGTAGGTGACAAGAAGGGGTGTGAATGGAGCCAATTATAAAATTTTCCGCTTTGGCGAGAAACATGGCCTCTTTCACAATACAACCCCGAAGCGCTCACAAACCTTAAATCTTTCAACTCGAGTCCACACAGGTAGCTAGACGTGTACTCAAGACGGACCATATAACACATTAGAAAAGATGCGGAAGAAAAACAACGAAAGATGCAGCAAAGAGGCACGAAAATGCGACAACACCTAGAAAAACCGGCGTGGCCGGTTTTGTCACTATTCAAACCGGCCTAGCTGGTTTAGGGTACTGTTCAAACTGGCCTCCCCGCCTTGCCGGTTCTACGGATCCAGCAGCCTGAAATTAACTTCCCTCAAAAAGATGATTTTTGATGCAAATGACCACCGATTGCTTCCCTCCAAAAGATGATTTTGATGCAAATGAACTCTGATTGATCCCAAATTTTGTGGAGATATTCCTAGGGCTGCGCTTTCTCCACGATCTCGATGTGTGTCACGACTTGTCCTCTACGTACTGTCCGATCACCAAGTCCTTGCGCCTCCGCTTGGCTCAGTCAACCGTCATCTTGAGTTGGTCTACAATATTTCTATGGCAAGTCAAACTAAAAAAAGATCAAAATGCATGTATGGGTTGCTTATGCTATTTTTGAATTTCAAAAATTATTCGAAGTTAGCTCTATATGATAGCTACATTTTAATTTTGTTGAAAATTTTAAAAGGTTCAATTTTTTAGTGAATTTTAGATGCCGGCAAACATAGGCGGATGTCAGAAAGACCGCTAGTTATGGGATTGTATTGCTTTCTGAGTCGGGGCACCGATGAAGAGACGCTGCAGGGTTAAAACTAAATACTTAGGGTGTCTCCGGTCATGGACATACCGTTGGACCAATGCGCCCTCTGTTAGTGTTTCAAAGTATTCTCTTCTCTCCCTGTTAAGGTTTTTCCAGGCGAGGCCAAGGTTAGCATGGATGCTGATACCCTGCCATGAGTTTTGGAATATAGATTAGTGCGGAGTGTCAGTCCTTGGCTAAACATATGAAAAACCCCCTTAATAATGATAACAATAGAATTTGTTTTCCAACTTAGGCTTAACTGCTGCTTTGTTGCAAACAAACTCCTTACCTCTCCATGACATCCAAATCACTCTCCTTGGACCGTCAACTCTAATTGGTGGGGCATTGCTAAGTACGTCTTCGCGTACTTATTCTACGTTACTTGCTTTCAGAGAGTGAGCCTAGCTACAACTCGGGTGATGATGGAAACGCTTGAAGCTATAGGCCGTTCTACACTCGAGTTGGTGCCCGTGGAGTAGTCTACTACCTTCTGCCGCACATTTCCTAAACTTTATTCAGTCCATGTGGACTTGTACCGGCTTAGGCCTTGAGATGTTACTCTCATAATATATTTTGGTTGTATGGAACTCATGTATATATCATGCTGAAATGAATGGATGTACGTGATAGCTCGAGCATCCTGAGACTATCACGTACTCCCTCCGTCCCTTATTAAGTTGTTCTGCGGTTCAAAAAATGTACCAGAAAGAAAGACGATGGAGCTTGTATAGGATGGGTCCCACTCTATGTTAAGTACACCACCCGTCCATCTGTGATGTCCCTGTCTTCCACTTACGAATAAACAAATGAATGAGAAAAGAACAGACGGTGGGAGGAGCCGGAACGAGATCCCCTGCAGTCGCCCTCCGTGACTGCTGCCAGCAGTCGCTGCATATCTGCCGTTCACTGCAATCCAAGGGAGCAGCTGAGCTCACGCGCTGCACCCCCTTCACGTTGCATAGGCCCAACAACATGGCCTGTTAAGACGTTCCCCTCGCTGAGCGGAGGCGCAGCACCTTCTCCGCATGCAGCGTGCAAGCACCGGTGATCTTCTGCTAAAAAAAAAGCACCGGTGATCTATGTTGCTAAAAAAAAACACCGGTGATCTATTACAACTAGCTGAACCTAACCTAGAAAAATTGGTTTTATAATTTTTTGATACTTCTGTGCTTTATTACGTATTTTACAAGTGCCAGGCAATTTGGTCCATCTGGAGAAGCTAACAGTTACTTTTGCATTGGGAACCCTGATGTATTTCTAAATTACTAGAGCCATCAATTATTTTCTTTTTCTCTTGTATTTTTACATTAGGGACCCTATATTTTCTTCCATTCTTGCTAGCAGATTCTCCTCTTTCTGTGTTGCTTCTCGTAGGATTGTGTTGCGCCCCGCGCCCGCGCCGCCCATGGCCTTGCCACCGCTGCTATGCGCTCGCGTCGCCTGTGGCCACCATGTCTTTTCGCACCCAGATGGACGAGGAGCCGGGAGAAGCTTGGTTTTGGGGCTCCATCCGCGCAACACAGAAAGTGCTCCGGCTCCCTTGCGGCTTTGGCGACGGAATTGGTTCACTCGTCGGCGTTTGGCAGGGCTTCAACAGGAGCTGGAGCTGGAGCCATCCACGCAGGGAGCGTCGGTGAAAGCCCAAGTTTGATTTTGGTAATTAATGACACCAAGTTGCTAATGCCATGTGTTAAGTGTTTTGAGTTAGGCATAAGCAACACATGTGATGAAGGTGTACGTGGCAAGGAGTGGTGGCCACGAGATCACAAAGAAATGGTGCATGGACATGAAATGTCGATCATGGTGGAGATGCACATAATATGATGGATATGATGATCAAGTGAAGGAAAAGGATCTAAGAGCTCAAGGCAAAGGTATAACCATAGGGTTTTCCTTTTGCCGGTCTAAGATGAGTAGAGAAGTGATTGACCGGATTTAGGATACATAGCCAACTATTAAGAGGGGCAATCACGGTTAGCTCGGGAATCAAGTGCCACTAGATCAATGTCTTAAGCATATGCATTAGGATCTAGTAGAGAGCAAACATAACGCCTTGGAAAATGTTTGTGAAATGCTAACACACTTGCACATGATGGTGTACACTTGGTGGTGTTAGCATATTTGCAAAGGCGGAGGAGTTTAAGCGGTAGAGAGGGGTTTGGGTTCCTCTCTCCCTCCCGCCGAGCTTGCGAGGCGGGATTCAGCGCATTTTAGGGAAGTGAAATGTCTATTTTCTACTGCGCCGAAAGTTGGAAAAGAAACGGAGGCGAACGGCGGTCACTGTGTTGACCGGACGCTGCACCGGATGCGGTCACGGTTTGACCGGACGCGTCCGGTCAGTTCAACGCGGCGTGGCACTAGGGTTTCTGACCGGACGCTGGTCTGGCCTGACCAGCGTGTCCGGTCAGTTCACCAGTGCGCAGAAGGAGAGCGCGCGACCGGCGTGTCCGGTCCCTCACGGAACCGGAGCGTCCGGTCAGGCGTCCAGAGGGGCAGAGCGAAGCGGAGTGACGATCGGACGCGGGGCGCGTCCGGTCACGTGCGATCGGACACGTCCGGTCTCGACGGGAGCTTACTGGAACGCGACCGGACGCTGGCACTGTCGCGTCCGGTCATTCGCAGGAGCGCGTCCGGTCATTCGCAGGAGCGCGTCCGGTCACGGCAACGGCTAGTTCTGACGGGCACTGTTTCTTGCTGTCGTGTAGTGACCGGACGCGTCCGGTCACCCTGACCGGAGCGTCCGGTCAGCGCGATTTTCGCTGCATCGTCTGTAACGGCTAGCTGCGTACCCCTTCGTTATAAATAGAGAGTGTCCGGGGTTTGAGGGTAACTCTTGCACATTTTGAGACCTAGAGACATCCTTTGAGCTAGAGAACAACCCCTCCACTCATCTCTTTGCTTGGTTGCACATCTTGAGTGAGATTGAGTGAGATTCAAGTGCATTGCTTGAGAGTTGCATTCTAGAGGCACTTGATCTTCGAGTTGCTGCGGATTTCTTGTTACTCTTCCGTGTTTCCCGACACGGTAGACGGCTTGGAGCAACGGAGGTGATTGAGCTCGCAATTGGAGATTGTTGGAGCCTTCACCAAGTGTTGTAAGGGGTTCTTGATCCTTCCCCGCGGGAGTTCGCGAATTGGATACTCTAGTGGAGCTCGTGGCTTGGAGGATCCCCATCTTGTGTGCGGTTGTGCGGTGCCCGCCGAGGGCTCGACTCTTGATAGTCGATTAGCTCGCGAACCGACAAGTGGGTGTATCGCCACAACGGGGAGTAGCTTGCCGGGAAGCAAGTGAACCTCGGGATAAATTCTTGTGTCATTCTCTTCCCGAGGATTTCTCTTGTGTGATTGATTAATTGGTACTTCTCATCTCTACACGGCGGTATAATCACTCAAAGCTCTTCTCTCGTATTACATCTTGTATCTAGCTTGTAGTTGTTGTTGTGTTTAGTGGATAGCCTTGTACTATACTTGTGTAGGTGGCTTGCTTAATTAGTTAGAGCTAGTGCATTTTGCTCCGCCACCTTTTGTACTAACTTGTGGTTAAGTAATTATTGTAGAAGTTTTAATTAGGCTATTCACCCCCCTCTAGCCTATTTGGATCTTACAAGTGGTATCAGAGCCGAGGCACCGTTTATTTGAGGCTTAACAACCTACGGTGAAGAAGAAATGGCTCAATTAAGTTTGCACATCAACAACACCAAGAAGGCACCTCACTTTGATGGCACAAATTATGCATATTGGAAGGTTAAGATGACCGCACACCTCAAGTCAATCAATAGATAAGTGTGGAAGGTCACCGAAACGAAATTTGAGGTTGCTAATCCGGAAGCACCTACACCGGTGGAAGAGAAGAAGCTCCAATGCAATGACATTGCAATTAGTGCTCTTCATGAGGCATTAGATGATAAGACATTTGAGCAAGTGAAGAACATAGAAGTTGCACATAATGCTTGGGCAAAGCTAGAAGAAACATTTGAGGGCACCGAAGGCACAAAGACCGCTAAAGCATATATCTTGCAAGAAAAATTTTCAAGCTTCAAGATGCAAGATGATGAGAGTGTACCAGAAATGTTTCATAGATTGCAAGTCATTGTCAATGAGCTCAAGGCACTTGGTGAGGAAGTCAAGGACAACCAATTCTCCATGAAGTTCTTGAGAAGCTTGCCTAAGAGATTTGATACATTGATCACCGTGCTAGTGAGGACAACATTGAAGGATTCAACTCCTCAACAAATATTTCAAGAAGTAATGACCGATGATTCATATAGAGAAGATGATGAGAAAGATGAGTTGGTCAAGAAAAAGAAGAAGGAAAATGAGAAGAAGGATGATGAGAAGAAGAAGAGTGTGGCATTCAAAGCCACCACATCCAAGGGCAAATCCAAAATTGAATCATCAAGTGATGAAGACTCAAGCTCTTGTGATAGTGATGACATTGATGAGAAAATGGCTCTCTTTGTCAAGCAATTTGGCAAATTCATGAAGAAGAAGGGCTATCGTGCAAGGAGGAGGAAGAACTCATCTAAGAAGAATGAGCATACCATGAGATGCTTTAGATGCCATAGCAAAAATCATCTCATTGCAAAGTGTCCTTATGATAGTGATGATGAAGATGCTATTAAGAAGGAGAGGAAGAAGCAAAAGAGGAAGCAAGAAAAGAAGGAGAGTTCTCATAAGAAGAAGAATGATTCTCATGTTGCTACATGGGATAGTGATGATTCCTCAAGTGATGATGAGGATGACTACAAGAGCAAGAAGAAGGGACATGCTAGCATTGCCATCCAAGAGAAGGTCTCCCTCTTCGACACTCCATCGTGCTTCATGGCTAAGGCCTCTAAGGTATCATCCGATGATGATAGTGATCATGATAATGCTAGTGATAGTGATAGTGATGAAGAAGAATTCACTAAAGATGAACTAATCACTATGCTAGAAGATTGCACTTAACATTATAAAGAATCTAGAAAGGAGTGCAAGGGCTTGCTTAAGGAAAAGAAAAACCTTATGCAAGAACTTGATGAGCTTAGGGCATCTTATGAGAGTCTAAAGGTAGACCATAAGAAGCTTCAAAAGTCTCACACTAAGCTTGAAGAAGCTCATTCCTTTCTAGTTGAAAAATGTGAAAACATGCCAACTAATGTTGAGAAAGCTAAAACTTGCAACATAGGCATATCTTGTGATATAATTGATGAATCTTGTCATAAGCCTATCATTGTTGTCCCACTAACCCTTCATGTAGCGCATCTACATCATCCTCATCTAGTAGTGATGGTTTCATTTGTGACTCCACACTTATAGTTGAGAATGAAAATCTCAAGAAGGAGGTAAAAGAGCTCAATCACACCTTAGCTAAGGCTTATGGTGGTGAGGACCGCTTGCTTATGTGCTTGAGTAGCCAAAGAGCTTCTCTCTACAAAGAGGGATTGGGCTATAACCCCAAAAAAGGCAAGGCCGCTTTTGCTCCTCACAAGACTCGTTTTGTGAAGAACAATGGTAGCTATTGCAAAAGTTGCAAGCAAGTTGGTCACATAGAGCAACATTGCATGAACAAGAAATCCAATGCTAATGTATCCTCAATTAAGTTTGATTCTTTCTATATACTTACCAAGGGTACAAATGGTGTTCATGCTAAGTTCATTGGTACACCATGGATGGGCTCAAAGAAGAAAGCCATTTGGGTACCAAAGAGCTTGGTCACTAACCTTGGAGGACCCAAACAAGTTTGGGTACCTAAAAAGAATTGATCTTGTCTTGTAGGTCAATTACAAAGCTGGAGGAAGGCATTGGGTGCTTGATAGTGGGTGCACTCAACATATGACCGGGGATTCTTGTATGTTCAAATCAATTGATACAAGTCAAAATGGTGGTTTTGATGCTATCACCTTTGGCAACAACAAGAAAGGCAAGGTCAAGGGGCTTGGTAAAATTGCTATCTCAAATGACATGAGCATATCTAATGTGTTGCTAGTTGAGAGCTTGGACTTCAATCTTTTATCGGTGGCACAACTTTGTGATCTTGGCTTCAAGTGCATATTTGGTAGTGATGATGTTGAAGTCATAAGTGTTGATGGATCAAATTTGATATTCAAAGGATTTAGACATGGTAGCTTATACTTGGTTGACTTCAATGATAGTGAGACACAATTGACATCATGCCTGCTTAGCAAATCTAGTATGGGATGGTTGTGGCATAGAAGGCTTGGTCATGTTGGAATAAAACAATTGAACAAACTTTTGAGGCATGACTTAGTTAGAGGCTTGAAAGATGTGACTTTTGAAAAGGATAAACCATGTAGTGCTTGTCAAGCCGGCAAACAAGTTGGAAATACACATCCTAGTAAGAGTGAAATGAGCACATCAAAGGCATTTGAGCTATTGCACATGGACTTGTTTGGGCCAATAACATACACTAGCATTGGTGGCAACAAGTATGGTTTTGTGATAGTGGATGACTACACTAGATACACTTGGGTGTTCTTTCTCTATGACAAGAGTGATGTTTATGATCTATTCAAGTCTTTTGTCAAGAGAGTGCAAAATGAGTTTGAGACTACCATCAAGAAGATTAGAAGTGACAATGGTAGTGAGTTCAAGAACACAAGAATTGAAGATTTATGTGATGATCTTGGTATTAGACATCAATTCTCACCAACATACACTCCTCAATCCAATGGTGTAGTTGAAAGAAAGAATAGAACCTTGATTGACATGGCTAGATCAATGCTTAGTGAATACAATGTGAGTCATTCATTTTGGAGTGAAGCTATCAACACGGCTTGCTATTGTAGCAACCGTCTCTATTGCCATGGAAAGCTTGGAAAGACACCATATGAGCTATTGAATGGAAGAAAGCCCAACATTGCATACTTTAGAGTGTTTGGTTGCAAATGCTATATTCTCAAGAAAGGCACTAGATTGAGCAAGTTTGAAAAGAAATGTGATGAAAGGTTCTTACTTGGTTATTCTACCACAAGCAAAGCATATAGAGTTTGGAATCTCATAAATGGCACCTTGGAAGAAGTTCATGATGTTGAGTTTGATGAAACCCAAGGGTCTCAAAATGAAGCTCAAAACCTTGATGATGTGAGATGAGATCAATTGTCAAATGCAATGAAGAACATGGACATTGGTGATGTTAGGCCAAGACAAGTTGATGATGATGATATTCATGTGATCAACCAAAGTGTGCAAATTGATTCAAATCAAGCAAGCTCTAGTGGTTCTCATGATGAAGTGCAAGATCAAGGTCAAGCTAGTGGAAGCAACCAACTCCCAATACTCCAATCTACTAGCATAGCAAGAGATCATCCATTGGATCAAATCATTGGTGGAATTCAAAGTGGTGTTCAAACTAGATCAAGGCTAGCATCCTTTTGTGAGCACTACTCATTTGTGTCACTTGAAGAACCTAAGAAAATAGAAGATGCTTTGAAGGATTCTGATTGGGTAAATGCCATGCACGAAGAGCTAAACAACTTCACTAGAAATCAAGTTTGGGAACTTGTTGAGAGGCCAAAGAACTACAATGTGATTGGTACTAAGTGGGTCTTTAGAAACAAGCAAGATCAAGATGGTGTGGTTGTAAGAAACAAAGCAAGATTAGTAGCACAAGGATACACTCAAGTTGAGGGTCTTGACTTTGGAGAAACATATGCACCGGTGGCAAGATTGGAGGCAATTAGAATCTTATTAGCATATGCTTGTGCACACAACATCAAGCTCTATCAAATGGATGTCAAGAGTGCATTTCTCAATGGCTACATCAATGAGGAAGTTTATGTTGAGCAACCTCCCGGCTTTGAAGATGACAAGAAGCCCGACTATGTTTTCAAGCTCAAGAAGGCATTGTATGGTTTGAAGCAAGTACCTAGAGCATGGTATGAGAGATTGAGGGACTTTCTTCTCTCTAAAGGGTTCAAGATGGAAAAGGTTGACACCACTCTCTTCACCAAGAAAATTGGAAATGACTTGTTTGTGTTGCAAATCTATGTTGATGATATCATTTTTGGATCAACAAATCAAGACTTTTGTGAAGAGTTTGGAAATATGATGGCTAATGAGTTTGAGATGTCTATGATTGGAGAGCTTAGTTACTTTCTTGGACTTCAAATTAAGCAAATGAAGAATGGCACTTTTGTAAGTCAAGGCAAGTACATCAAGGACATGATCAAGAAGTTTGGATTGCAAGATGCTAAGCCAATGAGTACACCAATGGGCACAAATGATCAATTGGGTGTTGATGCTAGTGGCAACATGGTAGATCAAAAGCAATACCGGTCTATGATTGAAAGTTTGCTCTATGTCACCGCTTCTAGACCGGATGTGATGTTTAGTGTGTGCAAGTGTGCAAGATATCAAGCTTCACCTAGAGAAAGTCACTTGAAAGCAACCAAGAGGATATTGAGATATCTTAAGGGCACTCATGATATTGGATTATGGTTTCCAAAGGGGTCAAACTTTGAGTTGATTGGATATTCGGACTCCAACTATGGTGGATGCAAGATTGATAGAATGAGCACAAGTGGCACTTGTCAATTGCTTGGAAGGTCTCTTGTTTCATGGTCATCAAAGAAACAAAATAGTGTTGCACTATCTACCGCCGAGGCCGAATACATTAGTGCTGGTAGTTGTTGTGCACAATTGCTTTGGATGAAAGCCACCTTGAATGACTTTGGAATAAAATTCAAGAATATGCCATTGTTTTGTGATAATGAAAGTGCAATCAAGATGACATAAAATCCGGTTCAACATTCAAGAACCAAGCACATTGATATTAGGCATCATTTCATAAGAGACCATCAACAAAAGGGTGATATTAGCATTGAGAGCATTGGCACCGAAGATCAACTAGCCGATATCTTTACAAAGCCACTTGATGAGAAGAGATTTTACAAGTTGAAGAATGAATTGAACATACTTGACTTCTCCAACTTGAAATGAGTGCACCCCCACATTATTAAAATGATATGCCTCTCCTCCAACATAGCAAGGTAAAGTTGTTTGGCATATCATCCATACTTTGCTAAGGACATGTTTAGAACATATAGACATATTTGCATGACAAATAGGCTCATTCATGAAAATTAAATGAGTTTAATGTATATATGGTACCACTATTGCTTCTATGTTTGATTGATCTAGTGGTAGCATATGACATGTTTGTGGGCTTGCAAACCTAGTGTTGAATCTAGAAAATGAGCTCATGATGTGTAATTCAACATGGTCAAGATAACCCTTATACTTTATGAGGTGTGAAGAAGCTTGTCCTTGGATCAAACCGAATTACATATTCTAGGCAAGTAATCTAGATTGAACCATAATTTGGTCTCCCTCATATTGATTGACTTAACTCTCACTAAAATTGACACCTTTTTGGTGATTGTTGACAAAGGGGGAGAGAAAAGTCACGAAGATAGAAAAGTCACAAAAGATAAAAAGTTAAGTTGCAAAGGGGGAGAAAAATATAGTAAGGGGGAGAGAAATTAAAATTGAGCACACAAGTAGGGGGAGCAAGCTCATGAATTATTTGTTGCATTTGTATGTGCATTAACATGATGAATTGTTGCATTGCAAAGCTTAAATTCATCTTCATGATTGTATGGTGTATGCTAGAAATAGAACTTGAATGATGATTTGTTAAGAGTGGCTTTACAAGTGGTATCTAGACACCTTTGCTTATATTGTTGATCTCACGGGGTACTTTAGTGTTTGTGATCTTTACAAGTGATGTATTACAAGTGGTGTCTAGCTACATCGATGCTAAGGATGGTATATAAAGGCAACTCCGATTGGTATCACGCTTCAAAGGTCCATTCTATATACCTTAGCATCAATTTGATAGTAGTAACTCTCCCAAAATTCAAATCCATACATATGTGCACAACTGAACCAAACTCATGAAAGCACATATGTAGGGGGAGCTAATACTATCAAAATTGAAAATTGATTTCATTTCATATCTTTGTGATGGTTGTCATCAATTACCAAAAAGGGGGAGATTGAAAGCCCAAGTTTGGTTTTGGTAATTAATGACACCAAGTTGCTAATGCCATGTGTTAAGTGTTTTGAGTTAGGCATAAGCAACACATGTGATGAAGGTGTACGTGGCAAGGAGTGGTGGCCACAAGATCACAAAGAAATGGTGCATGGACATGAAATGTCGATCATGGTGGAGATGCACATAATATGATGGATATGATGATCAAGTGAAGGAAAAGGATCTAAGAGCTCAAGGCAAAGGTATAACCATAGGGTTTTCCTTTTGCCGGTCTAAGATGAGTAGAGAAGTGATTGACCGGATTTAGGATACATAGCCAACTATCAAGAGGGGCAATCACGGTTAGCTCGGGAATCAAGTGCCACTAGATCAATGTCTTAAGCATATGCATTAGGATCTAGTAGAGAGCAAACATAACGCCTTGGAAAATGTTTGTGAAATGCTAACACACTTGCACATGATGGTGTACACTTGGTGGTGTTAGCACATTTGCAAAGGCGGAGGAGTTTAAGCGGTAGAGAGGGGTTTGGGTTCCTCTCTCCCTCCCGCCGAGCTTGCGAGGCGGGATTCGGCGCATTTTAGGGAAGTGAAATGTCTATTTTCTACTGCGCCGAAAGTTGGAAAAGAAACGGAGGCGAACGGCGGTCACTGTGTTGACCGGACGCTGCACCGGACGCGGTCACTGTTTGACCGGACGCGTCCAGTCAGTTCAATGCGGCGCGGCACTAGGGTTTGTGACCGGACGCTGGTCTGGCCTGACCAGCGCGTCCGGTCAGTTCACCAGTGCGCAGAAGGAGAGCGCGCGACCGGCGCGTCCGGTCCCTCACGGAACCGGAGCGTCCGGTCAGGCGTCCAGAGGGGTAGAGCGAAGCGGAGTGACGATCGGACGCGGGGCGCGTCCGGTCACGTGCGATCGGACGCGTCCGGTCTCGACGGGAGCTTACTGGAACGCGACCGGACGCTGGCACTGTCGCGTCCGGTCATTCGCAGGAGCGCGTCCGGTCGTTCGTAGGAGCGCGTCCGGTCATTCGCAGGAGCGCGTCCGGTCACGACAACGGCTAGTTCTGACGCGCACTGTTTCTTGCTGTCGTGTAGTGACCGGACGCGTCCGGTCACCCTGACCGGAGCGTCCGGTTAGCGCGATTTTCGCTGCGTCGTCTGTAACGACTAGCTGCGTACCCCTTCGTTATAAATAGAGAGTGTCCGGGGTTTGAGGGTAACTCTTACATATTTTGAGACCTAGAGACATCCTTTGAGCTAGAGAACAACCCCTCCACTCATCTCTTTGCTTGGTTGCACATCTTGAGTGAGATTCAAGTGCATTGCTTGAGAGTTGCATTCTAGAGGCACTTGATCTTCGAGTTGCTGCGGATTTCTTGTTACTCTTCCGTGTTTCCCGACATGGTAGACGGCTTGGAGCAACGGAGGTGATTGAGCTCGCAATTGGAGATTGTTGGAGCCTTCACCAAGTGTTGTAAGGGGTTCTTGATCCTTCCCCGCGGGAGTTCGCGAATTGGATACTCTAGTGGAGCTCATGGCTTGGAGGATCCCTATCTTGTGTGCGGTTGTGCGGTGCCCGCCGAGGGCTCGACTCTTGATAGTCGATTAGCTCGCGAACCGACAAGTGGGTGTATCGCCACAACGGGGAGTAGCTTGCCGGGAAGCAAGTGAACCTCGGGATAAATTCTTGTGTCATTCTCTTCCCGAGGATTTCTCTTGTGTGATTGATTAATTGGTACTTCTCATCTCTACACGGCGGTATAATCACTCAAAGCTCTTCTCTCGTATTACATCTTGTATCTAGCTTGTAGTTGTTGTTGTGTTTAGTGGATAGCCTTGTACTAGACTTGTGTAGGTGGCTTGCTTAATTAGTTAGAGCTAGTGCATTTTGCTCCGCCACCTTTTGTACTAACTTGTGGTTAAGTAATTATTGTAGAAGTTTTAATTAGGCTATTCACCCCCCTCTAGCCTATTTGGATCTTACAGTCGGCAGCGACGACGGCGCTGTGGCCAACTCATACGGGCGGAGCGAGTCAAGCGGCGGCCGCACGGTGTTCTTGCGTGACAGTAAACTGCACAAGAGCATGCACGCCAATACACCAGGGTTCCCAATGTAAAAGTAACCATTACTCCCCAAATGGACCAAATCGCCTGGCACTTGTAAAATACGTAATAAAGCACAGAAGTATCAAAAAATTGTAAAACCCATTTTTCTAGGTTAGGTTCAGCTAGTTCTAATAGATCACCGGTGTTTTTTTTAGCAACATAGATCACCGGTGCTTTTTTTTAGCAGAAGATCACCGGTGCTTGCATGCTGCGTGCGGAGAAGGTGCTGTGCCTCCGCTCAGCGAGGGGAACGTCTTAACAGGCCGTGTTGTTGGGCCTATGCAGCGTTCGAAGGAGGTGCAGCGCCTGAGCTCAGCTGCTCCCTTGGATTGCAGTGAACGGCAGATATGCAGCGACTGCCGGCAGCCGTCACGGAGGGCGACTGCAGGGGATTTCGTTCCGGAGGAGCCTTATCTTCTTATCCTTTCCCTCCGTCCCTGGAGTGGTGCTCGCAGCCTCGCAGGTCCGCGACGGCGCCTACCTCACCTCGCCAGTGTCCCTCGTTCGCGCACGCCCAGCCCGCCTCCACCTCCCATGCCGGAGGGCCGCCACATCGCCAGAGATCCGCCACATCGCGCATGCCCAGCCCGCCTCCACTTCCCAGATCCTGCTGTCGTCACGCCCACCCCTCCCCGTCCCGATCCACGACGCAGCAGGCGCCGACGGCGACCTGCTCGAGCTCGACGTGCTCTGGCCGGCCACCCTGTCCGCGGTAGGGCTCGACCTCCTCGCCGCGCTCCCAGAGGACGAGGGCAAGAAAAAGAAGAAGCGCGCCGTGACCGGGGGCGGGGACGGAGGCGGGTTATCCCCGTCCCTACTGTTCCTGCACCACCCACCAGAGACCTCGCAATCCAAGAGGGCGACGCACAGCGGAGTGAGCGTGGATCTAGGCGGAGCTCCAGCGTGGCCACCAGGCACGGAGACGGGGCCCATCTCTTTCACGACCGGCGATTTCCCCCTCGGCGCACAAGCAAAGGCAGCCAGAGCTGAGGAGGACCGGGACTACGTAATGGCTTAAGGTGAGAACAGGGCTTCATTGCACTCTGTCCATGGCAGGTGGTGGCGCTCGGTCGATGGCAGGCCGCACTCTGCAGTGGTGGGGGACGGCGAGGATGACGCCTTGTTTAGATGCACCCTAAAAGTTATAATTTTTTCACTCTCTCCATCACATCAATCTTTGGACCCATGCATGAAGTAGTAAATGTAGGTTAAAAAAATAATTAATTATACACGATTGGACAATATTTGCTAAATAAGACGAAAATGGTACTATTCATCGGTTCAAAATATTTGCAATCTAAACGTGGCCTGGCTATATTTTTTTAATGCAAAAGCGATGCTGTGTGCTTATTAAATGTGCATGTCTTCCCAATCCGTCAGGATAGCAATGATTCATTGTAGGGGTGTTGTGGTCTTTTACCATGTGTCCTGGGTTCCGGCTCTAATCTAAAACGACTTGTACATTGGGACGGAGGGAGTACATGCGAGTGAGATAGATGCCGGAGCCACATTTTTTCTTTTTTGAAAGATCTGGTAGTCCAGCTTTCCAATGCAAGGAAGATAGATGCCGGCCGGGTTACTATATATTTTATTTCATGATTGCAGGGCAAGAGCGAGGCGACGGCCAAGGCCAACTGGACACATCTTAATTATATATTGCTCATCGAGATGCTGGCCGGACGGATCAGCTCAAATGGAGATGCTGGTCGGGATGCCCATCTCCATCACCGACGTCATGTCCTTGACGTCACCGTAGTTGGGCTTGAGCTGCACATACGGCACCACGCCGGGGCCGTGCCGGTTCTTGAGCTTCGGGTCCTTGTTCCGACGGTCGATGGTCTCCGCGATCTCCATCATCCGCCCGTTGAACCTCAGGAAGGCCGCCCTCAGCTCCTCATCCGCCTTCCATGCCGGCTCCGAGTATACGCCCAAGTACTCCTCGCCGGCCGAGTGCGACGACAGGAGGTTGAGCGCAGGCAGGACGAGGGTGCTCTGGTACTGCGACGGGAACGTGTCCAGCAGCACCTTCTCCGGGTCCCGCAGGAACGAGCTCATGTCCTCGCCGCCCTGCTCCGTGGGCATGTTCCTCCGGGCGATGGTCGGGCGGTTCGGGAAGTAGCCGGCGTAGGGGTACTGGGGGAAGTTCACGGCCGCGTGGTGGCCGGACGCGACCCAGATGATGGTGCTCAGGACCTGGATCATGCTCTCGTGGCTGTCCAGCCTGGGCCACCACGGCTCGTCCTGCTTGTCTGCGTGGCCTCTCGTGCGCACCTCCGTCCAAAACTCCTGGAGCTCCTTGTCGCCGATGATGTCCGGCGCCGACAGGTAGTAATGCTTCACGTAGTCTGATACCCAGCCCTTGATGGCGTCCCAGATCAGCAGGCCGTCGTTGGCGTACGGGTAGTCCTCTATGTACAGATGCAGCTCGCCATCCTCCCGTCGGAACGCCATGCCCCTGAATTTCATTTTCCCAACAACAAAAAAGCAAGCATGATCAGATCGGCATGCATGCATATGGTGGGATTGATTGTTGATTACCTACGTACCTTTGGATCAGATCCTCCGGCAGAGCCTCCTTGTCGAACCGCCAGCACGTGTCGTAAACCCCTGAGCTGAGCAGCATGCTGTACTTCCCCGGCGAGAAGCTCTTCTCGATGACCCCATCCGCGTTGATGAGCAACGCGCGCGCCTGGGCGTTGATCTCCATGGTGAAGCGAAAGTGCGGGTGCAGCAGCCGGTAGATGGGGTGCATCTGGCTCAGCTGCCGGTTCGCAGCGATCACGTACGGCTCAACGGAGCAGTGCGTCCTCAGCCTGATTGATCATATATATATTATCATATCATGTGGATGATCGATATGATGGCAGCTGACATCAGTGCCGAATAAGCTGTGAAAGATGTCACGATAGATCGATGCAGCTAGCTAGCTGATCAATACTAATTACGTACCAGTGGCTAACGAGCTGGTGGTAGCCTGTGTCCTGGGCTAGGACCTGGGTCTTGGCGAGCTGCCACAGCCACGAGTCTGTGACGCTGGACCCCGGCGTGAAGACCTGGCGCAACTGCGGCATGTTGGGGGACTTGGGCCTGGTCAGCTCGATGGCGACCGGCCTCAGCGTGCCCTCCTCCTCCAGGAAGAAGACGGTGCGCGAGGCGTAGAGCGTCGTGTCATCGAGCTCGCGCACCTGGTGCACGTAAGGCAGCAGCATGTCGTGGTAGTCCAGGATGAAGAGCTTCTTCTTCATAACCGCCTGCATTGCATGCATGGCCCAGTGATTTTTTAGATGGATTTAATTTAATTAATTAATTTTCAGCAGGCCGGCCATGCTTAATTATTTGCTTCTTGATCGACGATCACCTCCTCAGCTGTCATGACACCGTTTATCTGCTTTTCGATCAGCTCTTTGGTGATGAGGGAGTGCCCTGGGCCGTAGGTTTTCTCGTCGAGCTTGCTGGCAATAGGGAGCTCCTGCATTATATTGCATGCAAGTTTCGATCAAGTTGCATTGGTGGGTGTTCAACAAATTATACATTCATTCAATGATGAGTAATGCTAGTTTATATATATGTATATATATCCAAAGAAAGAAAGAAAACAATTAGACGTGCCCTGAGTAGTCGGATGCTCAGCGGGTTCATTCCTGCCAGGGTTTCTCGCGCGAACTCCTCGTCTCTGAACCAGGCAAGCTTGTCCTCTGCAGTACGTTTAAAATAACTAGTATTTAATAATGCAATGCAGTGCAGTGCAGCGCAGTTGGATGCATGTCTCTCTGCTTAATTAATCAGTTAATTACTCTGGTGAATCTCCGGCATTTGTAACTTGAACACTCTGCGTATGTCCTCCTTGACGACCTCCTGCTCGCCCCTGAGCAGCAGCTCGGCCTCCTTCTCGAGCAGGCCCGTGAAGTAGGCGATGAGGTTGTCCGGTTGCTGGCCCGGCTGGTTCGTGTAGCCGTCCTCGTACAGCGCGTCGATGGCCGCCAAGGACGGGAAGCTCCGCCTCCTGTCGCTGGCCACCTCCTGGCCCGTGGCGAAGGTGGACAGCGCCGACGTCACCGTCTTGGTCTGGAACGCCCCCGCCTTGCGCTCCGTGAACGCCTCGTCCCGGGGCACGTAGATGTCGCCCTTTGCCCGAGCCTCCGACGACGGGTCCGCCTTGCAGCGGGGGCGGCCTGTGCGGCACCGCCGTGGGTATGGGTGCTCCTTGCCGCCGAGCACGGGCCGCCGGAGGTCGGCGCCTTTGTCGGGGTCGCCGAGGTCGTTGTACACGTCGTAGTCGTAGATGCGCTGCCACGACATGCGCTCGCCCTGGCCGTCCCCGCGTTTGGCCTCGAGGTCCATGTCGCGCAGCCTCCGCACGCCCCTGGGCGTCTGCGACGGGAGGTAGGACTGCCACCAGCCAACCAAGTCGATCAGATCAGTCAGTGTCAGACTCTAATTAAGATCTGCAGCTAACCGATGGGAAGCAGAAGCATGCATGCATATATCATTTGTAGGCTTTTGACACTGTCTCCTGGGAATACATACTAGAAATGATGGAACACCGAGGCTTCAGTGTGAGATGGAGAGCTTGGATCAACTTACTGCTGCGCATCTCACACTCTACTGTACTACTACATGGGACAGCAGGCGAGAAGATTATGCATGCCCGGGGACTGAGACAAGGCGACCCGCTCTCCCCTTACCTTTTCATCCTCGCCATCGACGCCTTGCAGAAAGTGTTGGAGCTGGCAACACAGGAGTGTGTCCTCTCCCCCCTACGAGGGAGGTATGCAAAGATCAGGCTATCACAGTACGTGGACGACGCCATCATCTTCTTAAACCCGGACCGACAAGAGGTGTCATCCCTTCTAAACATACTGACACAATTCGGTGAGGCAACGGGACTTATTAGACTAAACTGGGCAAAATGTTCGGTGGCTCCCATGAGGTGCAGTGGTATCAACCTGGATCACATACTAGAGCCTTTTGCGGGTCAACAGGTCAACTATCCAATTACATATCTGGGGCTGCCTTTAACCCTAGGCCGGCTGAAGGTACAAATGACAAGGCGAGAAAACGGCTGGCAAGCTGGCAGGGCCGATTGCTAAACCCCGCAGGAAGAAGAGAACTTGTACGGTCCGTTCTAAGCGCTATCCCAATATCACTGTTTGCCTAAACGGCCGTTTAGTCCGTTTAAACACCGTTTAAATGGTAAACAGAAGTCAGCTGTGTTGTTTAAGCCCTAAACGGTGAATTAAACTGTTGGGCCGTTTAAACCCGTTTAAACCGTTCAATCCCGTCTAAACGGTCTAAACAAAATCAGATTAAACGTGATTAAATGAGCTAAGCAACCATTTAATCCATAATTAAGTGAATTAAAGGACTACGTCTATCACAATCAACATGAAACTAATTAACATTGTAATTATATGAAGTGTTGTGGGATTTAGATTTCTTCCAACAAGATTATTTGGTATAATATTTGATTTTTACATGTGTAAATATGTATGGGTTCTAGCAAATTTTATTTTTACCTACATAAATATGTATATTTTATTGTTATTGTACAAAACCGTTTAGGCCATTTAACTCCGTTTAAACACCGTTTAAATGGTTTAAACGCTAAACGAAGGGTGACCGACTGTTTACCGTTTAGCGTTTAGGAAAACATTGCCCAATATACATGCTGACGGCGATCAAGCCCCCAAAACAACTACTCGAAGACCTGGACAAGGTACGAAGACACTTTCTTTGGGCTGGTGATGGCGAGATCACAGGGGGGAAATGCAAAGTTGGCTGGCCTTATGTGGCCAGACCGGTACAAGTCGGAGGCCTCGCCATACTAGACCTTGAAAGATTCAGCAGGGCTTTATGACTACGGTGGTTATGGCTAGCATGGAGCAACGCACAGAGGCCATGGGTGGGAATGAAGCTCCCAGTTGATGAGACAGACCTCGCTCTCTTCACTGCAGCGACAAGAGTGACTGTACGTGACGGAAGGATAGCCTCATTTTGGTTATCTAGTTGGATTGAAGGCGGACACCTACATCACTCTTCCTGTCGCTGTTCCAACATAGTAGACGAAAGAACAGATCGGTAAGAGAGGCAGTGCTTGATGGAAAATGGATTAATAACCTGGCACACGACCTGAATGCAGAGCTCTTAAGAGACTTCTTCGTGCTATGCCAGCTCATCCATTCCCTTCATCTGGACTTGACGACTAAGCACGAAGATCAGATTACTTGGACGCTGGAAAGCTCTGGGAAATATTCAGCACGATCGGCATATGGAATCCAGTTCAGTGGACAAGTCATCTCTAATTTTCCAAATCTTATCTGGAAGGCTTGGGCCACGCCACGCTGTAAGTTCTTCGTGTGGCTGCTCCTGCAAGACCGAGTGTGGACAGCGGTCAAGCTACAGCTAAGAGGTTGGGAGAATAATTATTTCTGTCCACTCTGTGAAAGGAACCTGGAGACAGCTATACACCTCTTCACCGAATGCCTTTATGCGAGGAAAATACGGAGTATGATTGCATTGTGGAGCAACTGTGCAAACCTACAGCCTAGCAATTGGGCCGAACAGAGTGATATAGAGGAGTGGTTTATTGCTCTGACTGCAGGCGGCACCAAGGAGGCACATTCGATAGCCATCCTAACATTATGGCACATTTGGAAGGAAAGAAACGCCAGAGTTTTCAATATGACAAGGAGCACAGAGCAGGCGGTGCTCACAAGAATACAAGATGAACTCGCTGATTAGGCTTTAGCACGAAGGGGATTACTTAGCCCCCTCAAGGATCGTCCTAAATAATGAGTAATTAGCGTAGATGACTTTCCATCTCATATGGTGGTCTGCCATATGAGATAGTGCCTCTCGCGCATGTAAGATTGCAACTCTACTTCTTGCTTATTAATATAACGCCGGTTAACCAGATCTTTAAACAAAAAAGCATATATCATTTGTGCATGCTCGATCGCCGTAGAGGTACAATAGTAGCTAGGGTCGGGCCAGCTGACCTTATTGAGAGGGAAGAAGATCCGCTGATTGTAGCCGGCATGGTTGGTGACCCAGGAGCTACAGCTAAAGGTGACGACGTCGCTCGACCGGTGGCCTATTTCGTGGACCTCGATGTCCGAGATGTACACCTCGCTGCTGCTGTAGCGGTTGCGGTTCTCGACCACCACGGCGCCGACGGCGCCAAACGAGGACAGAACGCTGACATCGAATATGAAGGAACCGGTGTCGTCCGTGCGCGAGTATCTGCACTGGCAGCAGCCTGTGCTCATCTCCTTGCCCTCTGCACAGAGAGAGAATCTTATCTTATCTTACTATTACTAATTAGAGGCTCTAATGGAGCCACCACGTTAAATCTTACCAGACGCGCTAGCAAAAAAGATAAATCCTAAAAATTCTCACAATAATCAGAAATATCTGGCTTTTGATTTGGTAGACTCTAATCATCTTCACCGATAATAGTCATTGGATCTATTGTAGTTTGTTAAAAAATTAAGCATCACTGCCATTATAAAAAATACATAAAGTCACACCCTAATTTTCCATGTAAATTACTCACCTCTGCTATTACAAAAGATAATTCAAAATAACCCCCTAAATTTGTATCTAAATTACCCACCTTGGCCATTATGAAACATAATTTAAAATAACCACCTAACATTGCGTCTAAATTAACCAACTTTGTCATTGTGAAATATAATTTAATCCTCTAACTTTGTATCTAAATTACCTACATCTACCATTATGAAAGATAATTTAAATAACTCCTAATAATTTTGTAAATTGTCCACCTTTATCATTATGAAAGATAATGCAAAGTAATATTCTAAGTTAGTATTTAACATGCCGTATTATCTTTACATTTGTACGTACCTTAGCCATTATATATAAAAAAAATCTCTAAAATCTACACGTAAATAGTAATATATATTATTACAAAAAATAAATCAATATCCTAAAAGTACGATACATATATATATTTCTAATTTACAGACTTCTACAATCATGAAATAAAATAATTATAATGCTATATTTCACCATGTGTGTTTATCAAATAAACATGCATACATTAGGATAAATATTTATTCTAACAACTTATGAAACATGGAAAAATATTCACTTAACAACCACGTAGCAATAACATTTTATATTAGTACTCCGTGATAAAGAGTTTTATAAGTTATTATTTTAAATAAGTTATATATTTTTACGAAAACATTATGTCATATCAATGTTATTAATTCAATTTTATGCATACTATGGTATATAAATAACACTACAAACATATAATCCTATGATATAACAAATTCAACATGTTTAGTGGGGATGCAAGCCAAGTTTTAACTTATGTGGAAAACAATATTACTAGGACCTAGACTCTTTTTAATAAAAAAATAATTTTTGAATAAAGATAAAGAATACTAGAATTTCTAATTAACATGTGACAAAATTGTAAAAACTTGATTAAAAGTTAAATATAAAATATAGATTTACTAAGTCACAAAAAGGATTGTATCAAGAATTTATATATCTTAAGGCTAGATTTCAACTAAATACATATGACACTAGAAAAAAAGATAAATATAGAAATTCTAACTAGAGTTCCCTAGTAGAGCTTGCGTGTTAATCATCACAAGACTTGATAGGAAAACATAAGATAGATCCTAGAAATTCTCATAAAAAAGAAACATCTTATAATTAGTTACGTATAACTCAATCACCATTGATAATAATAATAGATATTAGATCTATTCTATTTTATAAATAATTATCCACTTCTGTTATTGTGTAAAACAATATAAACTAACTCACGACTTTAATTGTTCATATTGTCCACATATGTCATTAAGAAACATGATCTAAAATAGACCTAAACTTGCATTTAAGTACTGACGTCCTCTTATTATGATTGATAATTCACGTAACTCAGTTTTCATCTCATTATTAAAAAAATTAAATACCCCCTCAAATCTACATCTAAATTACCAACTTCTACTATTACAAAAAAATTGTTTAGGTAATGAATAGAGCATATATATGTTTCTACATTACCCCACCTCCATCAATATTAATATAGTAAAATTTGATTGAAGTAAATATAATCGTCATTCGAACATGCATGAGCAATAAAAAATATATGTTATGTTTCTTGACACAAAAAATATTTTCTTAACAACTCATATACTAATAATACTAAATTATTTAACCCATATAGCCATAACTGTAATTTATTTGGTTGTTACTTTAGATATATTTGTGTAATTTAACTAAAGTTTGACATGTCTATATTGATAATATAACCATAACCGCAAATATAATTCCTTGATAGGAAAATTGAATCATGTTGAGAAGTGTTTGAGACCACTGGTGGCTATATTTTCTTAGCCCTTTAAAAATACTTTAGAGTAAAAGGTCGCTCATTATAAGGTATAAGTATTAAAATTCTCTTGAGGTTAGCAGCTACTCCTGTCCGAGGTCTCACTTCAAATTCTATGGCTTATCTTAAGCGATACAGTGCATGTTTCATTAAAAGTGCAAAAAGGAGAGTTAGTGAAGGAGATAAAAAAAATATCGATAGCAGTTGATAAGAATAAAATTTGAAAAATCAAAATTTAGATTCATGGCTTCATATAAGATACATGATGCAACAATACCCACCATGATTAATGATATGCTTTCAAATAATTTCATATTTAAAATATATAGAGGTGCCATGCAAAGAAAAAATATGAATGTGGAGAAAATATATCTATATATTAGTTCTTTGAAAAAAATAGTAGTTAATAAGTTCATGGTAACTAGATATAGACTGCAGAGTATCTACTATGTCTATTATGTTAGAAAAAAACAAAGAGAAAAAATATACAATTTAATATCGGTAATTCTATTTTAGTCAGATTTACTCCCTCTATTACAAATTATAAGACATCTTGAGTTTTCTAAATACATAACTTTTGTTATATACTTAAATGTATTGTTTAGATACATAGTAAAAACAATATACCTAGAAAAGTCAACGTCTTATAATTTAGAATGAAGTGACTAATAAATACTCCTAGAATTCTAACCGTACGCGAGCACGGGTTGATAGACTAGTCACTAATTAATTAGCATGCAATTACACTAGCTCGCTGGGTGAGCAGAGCTGAGCACACGTACGGTACGGGCCACGGTCGATGAGCCAGCCATGTACGTCCACCAAGAAATTAAAGAGGATTGGTTGGTTCCCAAGCTCACCTGGATCCAACTCCGAGCTGACAAACTTAAGGAACAGCCACGGTCGATGAGCCATGTCCGCCACGTTCTCGGGAGTGGACCATCCCTCATCCATCCGCACCGTCACTGTGGCACTCAGCGTCTCGTAGTCGACGGTGCCTACGGCTGGGTCATTATTGACGACCTCGGACACGCTGACGCGGGTGCAGCTTACCTTCGATGGTAACACGGTGGCGGCGGCCCGTCGAGGCGCCCATTGGCCTGCTGGCGAGGCTGTGCTGCTGGGGAAGGAAGAAGAAGAAGGTGGGCCATGACGACTCGGGGAGACAACTGCCCCTAGAGGGTGCGTAGCCGTGAGCATTATTATGGCTAGCTAGCTATATATGTGTACTGTGTTGCTTCTCTAATTTCACTTGGGCAAAAGGAAAGGCGGATAGATGTCTCTGAAGGAGCATGCCGCCCAGGGTGTCCAATTTATAGAGAGATCGACGACGGTGGCGATTGTTGCCAACAAATTTAAGCTGCTACATAGTACTACATACCGAGAGATAGAGCGGATTTGGCGATCGAGCCGAGACGCGGCACCTACGGGGGCGGCTGGGGACCATGCAAGGCGTGGCACACGTTCGCGGACCGACAAAACGGCGGTCCAAGGGTGTTGCTGTCGATGGGAACGTCCGCTCACGTGAGTCCCGTGGTGGATCGCACAAGTCCAGAGTAGCAGGACATTCCGGATCCACCCCTCCACGTGGGCCAAGACCATAGTTGTTAGTCTTTGAACATGCAAACTCTAATACAGATGAATGCTATTTCTCAAAAAAAAAACAATACAAATGAATGATATATACAATTCAAAATGTACACATAATTGTTCAAAACTATAACATCAACGGGGTTGTGAACTACTATGAGATCTCAAATAAAAAAGTTACAAACTATGTGTACACGTCAAATTCTTCTGGCTAAGACTCACAAAACTTCTTCTAAATTCTATATATTTTAAAAAATGGTTTATTACCTTTTCATCAGCGATTGATAGGGGTTAAAATATACGTTACAATTTCTCAGATCTATTAATAAATATGAACATTTTTTATTTTTTGAAACGACCTCGGATGAAGATAAATTGAAAGTTGTAGCACGTGATGCAATCTAAAAATTGTAGTTAACATTTTTTTCATTTAAGATCATTAAAGTGAAAATATGCAATACCTCTTACGAATCATGCCATTTAAAGTGAAATACGCAATACCTTTTACGAATCATGTAATATGGAAGACTTCATATGGTTGCGTTGATTCCTTGCTTTATGCTTTGCTAACATTCTTCTTGCATGTGGACGCGTTAAGTTTCTTGCCCTGTCATTTCCTAACCTTGACAGGAAGCGTCGCCCCACGAACAGGTGGCAAGAAACCCCTTAGAAGGGGACGCCGCTAAGGGTTCAAAGCCGGCCCAACGAGGCTTCCATGCTGCCCGAAGCAAATAAAAGTGAGAGGGACGATTGTGGACGGGCACCAAAGGACTGCCGAAGATTTTGTTGATTAAGTATTTGGGATCCGATCAAGGAAGGGTGGCTAGGAGAGAGGTCCATGAAGGCATTTGTGGTACACATCAATCGGTCCTAAAGATGAAGTGATTATTACATAGAGCCGGCTTGTATTGGCCAACAATACATAAACACAAGAGTGTAACTACCCAAAATCATCTAGGTAGTAACTACTATAAACAGAGCTATAACTCGAAAACGAAAGAGGATCACAGGAGGAAAATGAGAGAGAGAGAGCTGTGAAAAGCTACATTTTTCAGCTTCACCTCTCTTTATTCTGTTGTGTGAGAGTATAAAAAAAGGAGCTTCACTTTGACTCGATGGCTTACGAGGGGTTAGGTCATGGCAAGATGGGAGAGGTCTTGTATGATGTAGCTCGTTGGGCCGGTTAAAGACCATATCTCTGTCGTCGTGAGTATGTGTAACCCCACGTATAGACAAGATATGATTTGAATTAATAGGAAAAAGTCAGATTTTTCTTGTTTTGTTTCTCCACTCACATGTGAAGTTTTAAGTTAAAATTTTACGAAGTGATAGAAGACATCAAAACACACGTTACAAATATGCTATGAATTTTTTTGACTTAGCTAGGGATAGGCTAGGACATCTAATAATGAATTAATCAATGGCATACACAATTGTAAAAAAAAAGTGATGATGAAAATTCATAATATCTTTTGTAAACATAAGTTTTGATATCCACTGCATCTTTTAAAATTTTAACAGAAAACTCCACTTATGTGTGGAGAAACAAATTAGAAGTCGAATCTTGTTAAGGGATAGATTAATTGGACCAAGTTGTGTGAGTAAATCGAACCAAAAAAATAGTTTAGGGGGGTTATTCTAACTTTGGCCATAGATGAGGGGAGTAATTTGGACATTAGAAACTAAGATGTCGCCTTGTTGCTTGGGCCGATGCCTGCGGGCCAAAACATCTGGGAGGGATATGCATCATTGATCAAATGCACAGAATGAAGCACGGCTTGGAGTTTTCCCTGTGCCCACTGCCCAAATGGAAACTATATAACCCCATCTCCACATGTACAGAATCTCAAATTAAGGCTCTCCCTGGTGGAGAGGTGTATTAATTAGGTCTGGTGGATATATAGTTTCAGGAAATTAAAATGGCAACTACTGTGTTGTCCTGGATGGCCGGATACGTAGAACTTTAGCATTTGTGCAAGTCAGATTCGCACAACTCTTCTCTTTTGCAAACTGAAGAAGAAGAGACGAAGCTTCAGTTAAACAGTTGGATTGTATCAGGATCTCGATCGAATTCACGAATTTTTTGCCTCTTGGATTCTCTTAATCTGAATGAGAATACAAGAGGGTCAATGGTCATAATAAGCTTAGGCCAGTCTCAATGGTAGTTTCATTTCCATTAAATAGGTTGCCACATAGATATTTTTGATGACATGGCAGCATATTTAAGAAGAGAGAGAAGAAATGAGTTTCGTCTAAATGAAACTCTCTTGGCACGATTACCAACTCTCTATGAGTTATGAAATTAAATGCCAATAAAATTATAGAATAAAACTCTCCATTGAGAGTGGGTGTTTCATCCAAATTTTATTTCATTTTATATGATATAGCTGTCTTAGAAACAACGCCATAAAACTCTTCATTAAGACTAGCCTTATATTAGCTTGGAACAACGATTATTATATTATATATGATCACAAGAAATATCGTTTGGTTTGTCTCTTGTCATCATCAAGACCATCTCAATAATTTCAAAGGCCCTTGGACATGCAAGATACAAAGGGTCCAGTAACCTAATTTTTTATAATATTTTAATTAAAGTATATATAGTACTAATAACAAGAGTTAACATGCAATGCAGATGTCTTGTGGGGAAGTTGGGCCCGTCCCTCATCGCGTGCGAATGAGCGGCGTAGGCATGACGTGGTTTCATGACGATGGCTCGCCTCACGAAATGACGTCATCGTGTTTGGCATTGGGCTAGGCAACTGGGAGGCGAAAGGATCGATTGATCAGGATCGGTCGACGATCAGGAATAGCTAAATATTAGAGTACAAGCAAAACGATGACAAGCTAATTCCTTATTTTTAGACTGTGCTATATGTTTATGGACATTTAAATTTTCACTTCAATATGCCAAATATATATACTAAATACTATATACATACGTATACTCATGGACCCCCAGCCATCGCACCTGCTGCCCCTGGTCGTCATGCGAAACACGAGGTTCGCGTTGGCAGGTTTAGGTCTTGTTTGGATGTGCATGTATTCATTTCAAGTGGATTACAGTAGAGTTGAACTAAATTCCATTCCATTTCACTCCAACACATGTGGATTGAAGTAGATATATATATGCATCAAAACGAGGCCTTAGCTGGTGGCGCGAGTGGCGGGCCATACGGTTGGTTGGCCGGCAGGGCAGGACCCCGGACGATCCAGATCTAGGTCGTCGTCGATGTCGCAAGCTGCCAGACCACGTCGATGCCGAGCTTTTATACGCGCGAGTGCAACATGCTGCCAGACCACGTACGTGATGCACATGTATCCTGCATGAGGTTGCTACTGCAGATTTTATGTGGTACGCACGTACTCAGCTCTCTGGCCGTATTATATCACCTGCTCCGTCCACCGTATTATAGGTGGTGTTTGAGGCTGCTTTACAAACTCTGCTCCATAAACTCTACCGTGGAGTAGCTCTGTAAAAAATTAGAGTTCGTGGAGTACCTCTTTAGGTGCTCTCACAACTTCACCATGTTTCCTCGAACAGAGTGCGTGGAGCTGAAACTATTTAGCTAAAAAATATAAAGTGGAGCTGAAAAACGTGAAGCGGAGCAGTCCCAAACACCCATGGTACTCCAGCCAGTTGAGGCATGGGGATGGAGCTACTCCGGTTGCGATCTCCGAGGACCTCAGTGCTGACTGTTTTGAGGGGGACATCAGTGCTGGATTCTCCACACGCCAACCCACTATCGTCCGTGCCCGGACCCGAGCATGACGCTTGGCCTACCCCGCCACACTGTGACAGGGACCTCATCACCTTGCTGTTGCCGAGCATGGTCCCTGGCCTCGTGGTCCTTGACAAGCGAGACTGGATCAAAGGTTGAGCCGGTGCCCAACGCCTTCGTCGTCAACTTAGGCTGCCAACTCGAGGTAACACGTTGTTCATCATTATTTCTTTAATTTGGGTGTTGCGGCTCTATAAGCTAGTCTTACTGTTTTAGTGGAAGTTTCGTCAGAGTTTCATTTACAAGAGAGTAGATGTGAGTTTCATAAGGATGAAACTCTCTTAGCACGAATACCAACTCTCTATGAGTCATGGAATTAAATTGATCCATTCGCTTATGCTGAAAAAACAAGCTGAAACATTGTTTTGGCTGAATTGTGTGAGAGGAAAACACTGTTCCGGCTGAAAAAACAAGCTAAAAAGTACGGATTATAAGCCGGTTGAATAGGACCAATGTCTATGAAACTATAGAATAAAACTCTCCATTGAGAGTATGTTTCATCCATATTTCATTTCATCTTAGATGACATGACAGTTGACGAGAGTCAAACATAAGGATAGGTTGAGTCCCTAGGAGTTGAGAAAGGCTCCCAACCGACAGACACCCCCACCAATTTCCAGGATCGCTTAGGGGATACACCCATCAAGTATACTCATGCGCACCCTCCGGTCAGAGTTGGGCAGAGCCTGAGCACACCCATGGCCACTACTCGAGGCTCGCGGGCTCGACAAGGCCCGGGCTCCCGATCGACGGCAGCCCCCGAGCCTGCCTCTAGTCTTGCTCCAACACGAGCTAGCGCTTGAACCAGCAACCAACGTCTCGAGCATCGGTCAATCCGCCGAGCGTCCAAGGCTCCGACAGCTACTGGAATTTCATGGCGCCAACCTATTCAACGGGCGCGAGATGGAAATCTGCAGCTATTTTCTTTTTTCGTTCATTTTTGCTCTTAGATCTATATTTTAGCCTTTTCCTTGGACGGCATTGTCGTCATTTCTTTTTATCTTTCTGATATACTAGGTAGCGTGCTCGTGCATCGCTACGGGATAACTAATATTTTATACTAAAAACACGTGGATCACACGATAAGATAACAATACTGTAAAAATTAAAAACCAATGTTAAAGTAACATTTAATCCAAAAAGCAAAGTTTATGAATTTAACACAGTCATGAAGTGCAGGACGTCGTAGGCTCACAAACTCTACTTTATAGATCTTTCCGTGATGCGGCTAAGATAATATTTTATATCGACAGGAAAAAATCTCCGATATCTATTTCTTTTGTGCGCCAATAAATTCACAGATAAGTCGATAAAAACTCATAGTTTTGAGAACATACACGTGTAATAGTTATAAACAAAACACTCAGTGACATTTTTGTAACAATAATATAACGCATGTTTAATTTTTATTATGCCATCACACAAGTGTATATACAACATCTCCGTGTAGAGTCTGATAAACCATTTAGAAATACCTAAGAACAATAATAAATATGGCATTAGTGAGATGTTATTTGTACAATATAAACTGAATGAAAAAATGCATGGTATGCGTTTGTAATGTTCTATTACCTCGCTATGGCGTTAGAACCTCCTTAAATACAATATTCTTTGGGGTCTTCTTATCCTTATTTTTTTTATTTGACACATTCTTCCTTTTTTCCCGCCGGCATTCTTTTTAGCATTTTTCTTCTCCATCTTTTTGGCCTCCTCCTCTTGTGCATCTGCATCAGGCGGGAGGGCAAGGATCTTAATATTGGTTCTTGACGTGGCTCTAGACATCGCAACGTATAACTGACCATGAGAGAACACTGGTGCGGGCAGATACACACCCACGTTCAGGATAGTTTGTCCCTGTGACTTGTTGACCGTCATGGCAAAGCTCAGCCTGATAGGAAACTACTTCCTCTTGAACTGAAACGGAAACATCTCATCATCAGACGGGCACAACGGTATTCGAGGAAGGAACACTCGCTTCCCAGCATGCTGCCCCACCACGATTTCCGTGTCGATTGTATTTCTACAGAACCCATGCACCACTAGCCTTGTACCGTTGCATAGCCCATTGGCAAGGTCAATATTCCTAAGCAATATGACAGGCTTCAAGACGTGTGGGGGCAGCCCATTGGGGGTCAGACTATTGAGGAACTCCAATGGATAGTAGTTATGTGGATCATCTATCGCGAAGTCAAAACTATGATACACCGTCTCACCACCCTAGAACATATCAATCATTTTCATATTGATCATGTCCACCCAATCGTTACGTGTAGATAAAATCGCTCTGGTGGTGATGTAGTCATTGTCTGCCATGTTTGCATTCAGATCTGGAAAGATGATGTCGATCAATGTATGAAGATCTTTCTTGGCATCGCCAGAGTACGCGACACATATCTCGTCAGGAATATGTACATTGCCATCTCCATTAACCTCTTTCGTTCCACCGCCAATGCACAACAGATAATCCGCAAACCACGGATCACTCTGAGCCCTCATGTTGCGGACGAGCTTTAGGTGGCGCATGGATTCCCAAAGATACGACCTTTGTAGAGAAGCACCGACAATTTGAGCCCTAGATCCTTTCTGCACAACAGGGAGGACATGTCTGAAATCCCCACCAAGGACAACAGTCTGCCCACCAAACGGTAGGTGTGACCGGCCCATTATATCCCGTAGGCTGTTGTCTAGTGCTTCCACATTTTGTCTCTTTGTCATAGATGCCTCGTCCCAAATTATGAGAGCTGCTTGCTGCAGCAACTTAGCAGTACCACTCTATTTCGTGAAGCTACAGCAACCACCCTCTTGAGGAGTTAGGGGTATCTTGAAATGCGAGTGGGCTGTCCTCCCGCCTGACATTATGGATGCTGCAACTCCAGATGTAGCTGTAGCCACGACAAGCTTGTCCTGGCTACGTAGTTTTGCGAGAAGTGCCCTATATAAAAAGGTCTTTCCCGTCCCGACAGGTCCATCCACAAAGAATAGCCCGCCTTGTTTGCTGTAGACAGTGGCCATTATCTCATCGTAGGGCGACCTTTGCTTAGTGTTGAGTGAGTCACACAATAGCACATCTTCGGGATTCTACTCAATGCTAGCCTCCTCAAATATCTCACGAGGAATATGGCTGGCATCGTTGTATGAGTGATCAATATCTGGAAGAGGAAATGACCTTATGTCTTTCCCCATAGACTGCAGCATGTTTCTAATGTCTATCAAAACCATCTGTTGCACCAGATCCGGGATGGATTATTGCGGCTGTAGTCCTCTGACATTGCATCGTAGTTTTTGATCCACAACCCCATCACATCATGCGGCTCGCAGAATACCAATATTGTTGCAAATAGCCTTCGCAGAGAGGAAGGCATCTGGAATAAAGTAGCTTCAGTTAGACATTCATCCAATGTATTATCTTCTTCAATTAGACCCCTCCTTTCTGCAGCTTCACGGAACAAAGGTAGTAGCACGCCATCAACCGTCCTGAGGTCTTCATATGAGGTAGCACCAGCAACATTGTTCAAGAGAACACGAAGAAAGTAGCATTCTCCATCAGCAGGATGAGCCGAGATGACTCTTCCAACTTGGAAAATGGAGTTTTTCCTTTTCTGCCAAAATTTTCCATCAGTCTGCCAGGTAAAATGCTCAGGAAAGTCTTGATACAAGATTCCGCGGGCTTCCTCATGATGCCTGTTTGCATCGAAGTATGCTGTCAGCATTGAATCTTCTACACCTGGCCTATTAACGATCCGTTCGACCTTGTCCCGTTTATGAAATGACACCATGTGCATGTTGGGTAGATGAAGCTGCAGCTGCTGTACTGGTGGATGGTTCTTGATCAAGTCAAAGCCATATATCCTCCATAGTGCTTCTGGAGGCGTCACCCACCGGGCATCTCTATACTACTTGATCTCATCAATGTTCCCTTTCTCATCTACTTTGTCGGTCTCCCTCATCTCCACCGATGCCCTGTCATGTCCCTTGTATATGTACTTGAACAGATACTTCACTGATTTAATGCTTTCGCAGGCCTCAACATTTATATGGCAGTTGAAGGTACGTAGCAGGCAAGGGTTGTAAGGCACAACCCATTGATTGTCTAGGTAATGGCCTCAAACTTTTAGCATGCGGCCGTCATTGCGTCACCGATAGATGGGGTACGAATCCTTTCTCTGTGATGTTGCCTCACAGAATGGGCACGGGTAACGGTTCTTGCATGACCCGCGGCCTACCATGCAAGGACATGATGGATTAAGTGTCCCGCAGGGACCATGCATCATATGCTTCATGACCATCTTGTAGAGCTCAGGGTACTTCTTCTTGTTTGGTAGCTCTGCACTGATAATCATGTCATATTGCTCAGGACATGTGAGCTTGTACTTCCGTTCCATTATCAGAAAGAAGTGTGCATGTGGCAAGCCCCTCTTCTGGAACTCCACTACATATATGTAGGCCTTCACCTTTCCAAGTATGTCTTTCTCTATCAACATTTTCCTCATTGCATCTAACTTTGCTCTGAAGACTCGTGTTACAAGATCTGGGCGGTCCTGTGGTGTTTGGCCTAGATAAAGTTCATTATTGATCTCATCCCAGTTAGGGTTACACGTCATTGTGAGGAAGATATCAGGTTTACCATACTTTCGCACCAGAGCCATTGCATCCATGTATCGGCACCTCATATCACGGGGTCCTCCATTGAATGACGAAGACAGGACAGTACGCCTTCCGACAATCTCAGCAGATCCTTCACCCGAATGCATGCTATCCACCAGGCCTTGGTATAGGTCAGCCCTCAAAATATCCTGATTGTTTCTCATATAGTCTAAACATGAGCTCTCAATCTTGATGTAGGTGTCGACGGTGAACTGCTGGAAAAGATGCCGGCCATAGAGTATTGGATTAAATATCCCTGGCCGCATCTGGAACTTGTAGTAGTAGTAGTAGTCACACACAGAGACATGTATTTGAAACAGGTTCTACAGGACACATTGTGCGAATTAGTATCATGAGTTAATAGGAAAGAGTTTATATTGCATTATTATTAAAAAGAGTTCAAACTACCTCCATCATAATTGTCACCATTTGCAACATTCTCGGCACGCCTTTTGCGGGTTGCTTGAGCTCGCTCAATTTGATCCATAGTCACACTCACTTTTGGAATGCAATTGTGTCACCCGAGCTCACCCTTTGGAAAGAACATCGGGTATGACAGTGAGTCGTAGCATGCATTATATGAGCGGATGCCGTGTATAGACCGATCCTTCCCTTGCAGGAGAACACTATGCTCGAATTGGTCGTGACGCTCACTCCCCTCAACCCAGACGGTGGCCACCTCTGATATCAACGGCACGTTATATGTTCTTTGGTCAAGACGCTGGTCAAGGTTCAACTCGACCTGATAATCCTCGAGGTTTTCAACGTAGGGATTCCCTTCAAGGATACCCACCAATTGTTGTATAACTTCTCTATCTTTTTGGGCACATTGCTCACGGCACTTGCTCATCCGATGCTCGAGGGATGGGTCGTCATCATAAAAATAAAGCACGAGGTGTCTCTTTTTGACACTCTCCTCTTTACCAAATGATCGTATGTTATGGTAAATCTAGCCATGGGCACGAAACGTGTAGACACCACAGATTCACATGTTAGTGGTGATACGATCTAGGTGGCAGTACAGAGAAGTGGCCGTTGAAATATCTGATGTTTGCACAAAAGTGCCTAGCATCAACGTTCGAGCTTGACCACAACCTCATGAGCTCTGGTGGTGTCTCAGGAGTTGAAATATGAATCTTTCCACCCCTACAACAGAATCCGGGGGGTTCATCGTCGAATTTCTTTGCGTCGCAGTGCTCGCAGTTCGGCACCGACGACAGCATGTGAGACTAACAGGAAATTAGCATAAACCCAGTCGTATGGATTCAGGACATTAGGCTCACTGTTCTCTTGCTCATCCGTGTCGAGATTGTGCTCGATGTCGGATCCCTCCTCGTCTTCTTCTGACAAAATGTCGATGTGTTATGCGTTGAAAGAAAGTTTGTGAAAGAATGTTTTGACTTTTGACTATTACGCGGTGTACCTTATCCGGTGAAAAAGTACGCCTCATCCTCTTCCTCGTCCTCCTCAAATATGACATCCTCATCATAGTCTGTGCAACACGGCCACATACATGATGAGAGAAACGTAATGGCATACAAAAAACAAAAAGGGATAAATGTAATAAACAAAATACCATCCTCGACCATAGAGTCTGGCATATGAGCTTGTGCACCGTGTGGAGGCATTGAAGAGGTACCGCCAACTACAGACGGTTGTGTCTGTGTACCTGTGCAATTATTAGGTGCTGGAACCGGAGGTTCTTGGGTGACACCACCTGTAGTAAGAAAATGTATGAGTTTTTAGAATAGAAGAGCAAAGGTGAAAGATCCGATAATATATAGTGATCAAGGTGAATTACCGTTGTAAACTACACTCGGTTGAGTCGGCTCGTTGGAATCGTTGCACTTTCCATCCGCACACCCTCTAGCCCTTCTTCCAATGTTTGCTTCAAAAGCCCGATTGCGACGGGATAGAAGAGCATTTCTCTCTCCAGTGGTCACTCGATGCCTATGTATGGTCTGTGTTGCCTCCTCTAATTCAGGGGTCTGAACTTCTGCATTTTGAACTACAGATGACGCAATATCAACATGGGTGCCCCCCAATTCGGGTATCTCCATATCATGTGAATGCACTTTAGGCGATTGAGGTGAAGAAGGGAAAATAAGCTGAGGGTTAAAGTGAGGGCTCTCCATGGCGATTGAGTCAGGGTGCAAATTGTTGGCTCGGTGTTCTCTTATCATCGTATTGTATTTTTTGTTGCTCTCTTTTCGTTTCAACTTCTTCTCTCGTGGAGTCATTTGCAGTTTTCTTGCTGCATTCTTGGATGCTTTTTTTTTCTGCATACAACTCACGCCGCCTCTTGTTTATTTGCGCCTTTTGTTCAGGAGACATTGCAGCCCTTCGTGCTCTATCTTGCTCACGCCTACGCTCTTTTGGACACATGGCAATATTATCGATAGAACAGGATGCATTTACAGCACCTATATTATAATACAAAAGTACGATCTCAATGTCTAAACCATGAAGAACATACATTAATTAAAATTCTGTGATAATAACGTTTACGCAACAGTGTCAGCTACTCTGGTTTGTTCAAACTCTTTTTGTAATTAAAACAAAGCCATGATTCTTTAAAGGCGTACCCATTTCATGAACAGTGTTGATATCCATCTCAATTAAACCGTCGTCAATGTCACCAGGAACTCCTATGCTTAAAGGGACGGGACCGCCTAAACATTTATTGATAATAAGTACCCTACGACATCACGATATTCGCTGTAAAGAAATCAATTGTATTATCATACCTGTTGACTGGGTTGTCTCCTTTGGAGTCATTTCTAGCATCTTTGCAAACTTTTTCTTGTCATTTTTCTTTGAATACATTTCACGCTTTCTCTTATTCAGTAGAGCCCTTTGTTGAGGAGACATTGCAGCATTTCGTGCTCTGTCACGATCACGCTTACGCTCTTTTGGACACATGACAAGTCGGTTGATGGGACCTGGTGCATATCCAGAACATATATGTCATAGAATGCCACTTTAATGAACACATGCTACGATGGTGTCTAAGCACAATTGTAATAACCAAACACAGGCACGATTCACCAGAATCTTAGGCAATGGATACAAAAAGTAATACCCGTTTCATGAACAATATTGTTATCTTCCTCAGTGTCAATGTTATCCATGTCACCAGTGCCATCAAAGGTGCTTAAAGGTACCAGAACGTCTACAAATATAACCATACAATACAGGTTGAACCATTCCATAACCAAAGTATGTCACTTACAGTTGCCGCACCACGCAATACTTTTATTTACAAAATAAGTCACCTGATAATTATTGCAAGCCATTTAGTATGTTGAGTTCCTATGGAGCCAATCACTATTTTCATCCCTTTCATTTGTTGTATTCCCATCTACAAGTTTAAACGTAATAAGTTGTTATTAATCCATACAAAACAAATTGATCCTTACAATAAGCACAAGTGTGTCACCACAATAATTGTAGTCGCCACACCAATAAATACTTTTATTAGCAGAACAAGTAACCTGATAGTTGCTCGACGTCATTACTGTAGGTTGAGTGCATATGGAGCCGGTCACTATTTTCGTCCGTTTGATCAGTTGTATCCTCCTCACGGCGTTTCTTGTTTCTTTCACTACTCTTTTCATTAGACATTGTTGCATACTGGTCTGTCTCCCTCAACCTCTTCTGCCCATTAGGATCCCCATCTAGTTGCACCAACCCTGGTCGGGTATAATTCCCTTCAATAAATTATGGTGAGGAGCTGCAAACATATGAACATAGAATATGTCGAAATGTTGTAAAAGAGTATATACCTCTATTAGTTGTATTTGTAAGGTCTCCGAAAGGTACTCGATCACCGGTTGGCCTTGGCGTGTCCATCAACACTACCTGTCACTTTGAAATAATGTGCCCAATTCAATATGGACAAGTGAAAAGCAGGCCAAGCTAGGTGGCTGTAGGGGAAATCCATACATCCAGATAGACCATATATACATACAAGGAGTGTATTTTTTTGGAACACAAATGACGAGACATCGGAAAGAAAACACATATTCGATATATAGCATATTTGGCCTTCAAGTCCTAGCAGTTCAAGCATAGTTGATCATGTAAGGAATTGAGATACCATACTAATAATGAACTCTCAAAACTATCAAAAGAGTATATGAGGAACTAAGAATAATAGTTTGATATACGAGAGGGTAACTTCTTGTTTTCACTTTGGAGCAATACACCATCCAATTTGTTCCGGTTGCATGTACAGGTATATATATAGCAGTGTATAGAGCATCTGAAAGATATATCCAAATTTTTTCTATGTATGTATATGTATCTTAGATGAAGATAAAGGTAAGTAAACAATCATAGCTAAAGTTATAGGCACAATTGCAGAATGGCTTTTACAGAAATCAAACCTGTAAAACAGAATAGGACTATGGCATGAAGAATAGCTCCAACCATCAATTGTTCCTACAAGTTTAGGAACCGTAGGATACACTGAAATTATTTTACCAATGTCTGTGCTCTTATTATCATCTAAACAGTCTTCATTTTGACTTGGTTACAAAGAATAGAAGCTCTTGAATAGGTAATATCACAATTTGCTAACTCAGCAAATAAATTGACCAGTATAAAAAACTTGTGAAAATCATGGTGCAGATCTATTTACCGGAAGATCACTAGAGTAATTTGAGTTCTCAGGTTGATGCAGTCGGACAAGCAACAAAGTAACTCTGCATGAGATAGGAGATTCATACTCAGTGTAGATCTATTTACTACGATCAAAATTGCTCATAAATCTGAAAAACTATGAACACATAACCTGAATATGAACTATCTCCCTATTTTTGTGATTCCGAGTCATGGTTTCCAGCAGTTTTTCCCCAAGCAAAAGAAAGATCCAAAAGGAGGTACAATGCACTGATAGAAATATCAACTGGATATGATTAATTAGAAGGAGGATACATAGTTTCAGATTACCTTGTTGCTGTATAGTTGTTCATAGGAGTCTTATTCATGTTTTTGCGTTCTCAGTATGACAAGATTAAGAAGTTCATATCAAATGCCAAAAGCGTCGGTGCTAGTATTCTGAAAACTATTGGGTGTTTCTAATGCACATCTCTAATGAAACGAACGCAGTGGATTTGGACGTGAGCTTGGAGAAGGGTGGGTAACATGGAATGACGACATTTCTAAGATGTCTAACAGCTACTCTCATGGGATCTGACTGACACTGGCAGTTTTAACTGTAGGGGCATTGATAACTACCTGAGCGTCAAGCAAGTCACATTCTCTGTGTTGTCTTGTCAATTTGGGTTTCTGGAACGTAGGATTATTTTTTATTTTACACATACAAGCTTTGACATATCCATTACCTGAACCAAATTTCTTTGACTTCTGACATCATTTAGACATGCAAGATCACATGCCCGACATCTTGCATGCATGTTTCTGTCTACCATTATTTGGTCAAGACACTTAATATGATGGTCAATCTATATTCTATAATACTACTTGCTTGCATCACTGTGCATTGCCATCAGCCATCACGATAAAATATGGGTGATATTACTGGAAGGAGGATGCATATAATTTTTTTGTGATAATCCAGATCTCTATTAATTTTAGTATTAGAGTCATCAGCCATCAACCATCATGAGTCATCAGCCGAGTTCTAGACCATCTATGTAAATACTGAGTTGCTGAACAAAATAGATTGAAAACTTAAATACTGAGTTGCTGAATAATAGACAATAGTTCTAGACCATTTATGTAAATGGTTGGTGGTAACTAACAACCATGCTTTACCTTTCTATGCAACAAATTTCTTGAAAAAAAATGATACACAGAACTATATAAATCACAATGTAATAAGTTGTCTCATCTGCACTGTGCATTATATCATAATATATTCCACTTACTTTTTGGTATTCAGGAAGCACATCCAGAATCTAACAAAAGAGTTCCTGTGATAGTTGATGCTCTTGAGAGATTGGAGCTTAGTCCCAAGGTATACCGGCAATAGTACTTCGAATATTCACAATTATTTTTTGGAACTTGATCTTAAACAATATAATTTTTTTCATTTTACCTTTATTTGAAACCATGCTAAAATTGAATCATATAAAAAGAAATAGGATGTGCAATCAACTTTTTTGTTCAGAGTATGCAGCATGAAATGGAAATACTGGGAAACAATTGCATCTCTGGTTAACGAAAAATTTCAAAGCATTGGGTGAATGGCTTTCAGACATTCACAAAGCACAGTCTCCTCTTAAGGAAAAAGTGATACTGTGATCAAATGGGAAGATTAACAAGTAATGGATGTGACCGGGCAGAAAACCTTAATTGTATTATATTTTTTTCATGTGCTACGAAGTTCCGCAATTCATGCTCATATGCAAATTATAGGATGATGAGTAACATTTACAGTCAAAACTTGAAAGACCTGGTGGACATGGAAACAAAAATATTCTCATGGAGTTAGAGATTATGATACCAAAGCAATGAACCTACTTGGAAACTCCATGGCAGAACATATAAGTTTCAGGTAAGAGTTACTTGTCAATTGTCATACATGGCATAAGGGCCATTAATAAGAATCGCACAAATAAAAAGGTTCATGAATTCATTTATCGAACTTTGCATCCTGACTTGACTTCGGCACCCCTCTACTAATTTAGTGGCTTTATAGGCAGCAGGCCAGCAGCAGCAACCAGCAGGGTAATTAAACAAGTCAATCTTTTATTCCATCATCTGAATCTCTTTTGCTAAATCTTGAAATACAGGCAAGGCGTGTTCATGTTTTGGTTGTATTTATATGGAAACTGAAATAGCAGTTAACCATATGAGCTATAGAGCTAATGGCCAGTATGTTCAAAATACTGACAGGGGAAAAAGCATCTCACGGGAGTTATAGGGTTAGGCCGTTCACTGTTTCATTGTCTTAAACTAAAATATTTTAGCCTAGAAGTTCCTTTGTTTAGATTGATATAGCTGTGTTTAAAAACAATCATTAGTCGCAATAAAAATTCTAAATATTCAATACACATAGTTTTAGGGGTTTGGCTGGCCGGGGGATCGCAGGACGTACCTGATGCAGGGGACACGATGTTCAATGACGGCTTCGGTTTGCGCGATCGAGGTTGTCGTCCTGCTTCAGGGCAAGGGCGAGGGCTGAGGGATCGAGGGGCGGGCTTGGCTGACGTCGCGGTTTGGGCTGGCGGCGGCGCCGCTGGTGTTGGAGAGAGGGCGGGTAGAGGGATGGTCGCATGTCGGCCGCGGACGGCAGTGGAGTCTCACGGCCTGCGGATCCAGCGTCGACGGAGGTGGCGGGGCGCAGGTAGCGGAGGCGTAGATGTTCGTGGACTGCAGCGGAGTCTCACGGCCTGTGGATCCGGCGTTGACGGAGGCGGCGGGGCGCAGGTAGTGGAGGCGTAGATGGTCGCGGACGGCGGTTGAGTCTCACGGCCTGCGGATCCGGCGTCGATGGAGGCTGCGGGGCGCAGGTAGCGGAGGCATAGATGGTCGCGGATGGCGGCGGAGTCTCACGGCCTGCGAATCCAGCGTCGACGGAGGCGGTGGGGCGCAGGTAGCGGAGGCGTAGATGGTCGCGGATGACGGCGGAGACTCACGGCGCGTGGAGTCTGACGGCTGATCGTGGAGATCACGTACGATGGAGACACAAGAATGATGTAGCCGGTCGAATGATGGAGACACACGTATAGTACCTTCCTTGTTAGCTTCTTTCTATTTGGCAGTGATTATTAATTTCCTTCTCATGGAGACGCACGGCACGGCGCTCAGAATTAGCTTCCTTCTATTTGGTAGTGATTATTTCTTTTCTTCTGATGGAGACGCACGGCGCGTCGCTGAGAACTACGAAGGGGTAAGGATCGCACGGAGGGGTACGAAAGTGAGGAGAAATTTTTTTCGCACCAAAACGATTGTCTTACTTTTGATCTTTTTAATTGTAGGAGAAGGAGATTCTTTGTTTAAGAATTGGCCACTCAACCCTAGGGTCAGCCAATAGTAGTGGTCCGTGATATGTTCTTAGGAATACCAAATAACCTACAATGTTCCAGACTGCAAACTATTAAACTATAGTAGAGAGCATTAAACCTAGCTACAATTAAAACCTGATAGAAAATCTGCTGCATGAATACTGGTCTGTACACTACCAAAAAGGATAAATGACAGATCTATCAGAATATAAGCAAGAAAGTGAATATATTATTAATAAGGTTACCACGAGAAGGAGTTCAGAATCCAAGAGAGGAAAAAAAACAGCACAGATGCAACCAAACTCTTTTGTCATCCTTAGCCATGTCAAATGCTATCAACGCCACTATTCAACTAAGAGACCACCTCGAAGCAAAATCCTTCTCGAAACGGGGCTTTCAGCATCCAATGCATCTGACATGGCCGAGAAGGAACTGAGTGAGCATGGGCACCGGTGCGTCCGGTGTACACCGCCGCTGTGAGGGCGGTGCACCGCCCAGTCACCGCCGCTGGTGGGGCGGGCCACCACCATATTTTCCAGAGAGCAGGGGAAACTGGCATGATCACTGCTGCGGGCACCGCCGCCGTGAGGGCGGTGCACCGCCATTTTTTCCCAGAGGTTTGGTTCTTTGGGCAGTTGGTCGGGTGGTCACCGCCACCCTGTCCGGTGACTACGTCTAGTCAAACTAGCCGTTGGATTCAACCGTTGGGGGCACCAGCACCCCTAGGGCGGTGCCACCACCGCCGTGTTCAGTGCCCTCACAAAATCTGCTCTGAAGGGGTAACGGCTCTATTTGTTTGTGGGCTTATAAATAGAGGTGGTGGTTGGCCTTGGCCACTCACTTGGCACTTCTAACAGCCGCATACACCCTTTGGGAGCTGAGCTCATCACTCCACTCACTTGCATACTTGATTTCATCATCTTGAGTGAGATTGTAGAGCCTCTAGTGCATTGCTTAGTGTTCTAGCATCTTGTGGCACTAGTTGGGCGATTTGGTCTGGTAGAGATCTTGTTACTCTTGGTGTTTGCCGACACCTAGATGGCCTGGTGATTGGTGGATCGTCGAGCGGAGGAAGGTGATTGTCTCTGGCTCCGATCATTGTGATTGTGAGGGGTTCTTGTGCCTTCCCTAGTGGAGCGCCAAAGGCAACTCTAATGGATTGTGCGTGGCTTGTGGATCCTCATCTTATGTTGGTTGTGCGGCACCCGGTTGCGGGTTAGGCGTGTGATGCCTATTAGCGCGTCAACCTCCAAGTGAGTGAATCGCCACAACAGGGACTAGCTTGCCGGCAAGCAAGTGAACCTCAGAGGAAAAATTGATTGTGTCAACATTGTTTCCTTGGTATACTTTGGTATTCATTGATTGATCACTTGCCATGGCGGTATATCACCTTTACCATTCTCCCGCATTACTTTGTATTTACCTTGTGGAGTGCTTGTAGCTAGTGTAGCTCTTTAGTTGTAGTTCTCTAGCTAGTTTTGTTCACCTAGGTGTAAATTAGTGACATAGTTCTTGTGTGACATACTAGAGATCATAGAAATTAGAATTGGGTAGGTGGCTTGCAACACAAGTATAGTGCTAGCGTAAAACTCGCTTCGCCATCTTATTTACTAATCACTTATCTTAGTGTTGTTGTAGAAAATTTTTAAATAGCCTATTCACCCTCTCTAGCCATTAGGACTTTTCACCGCCTCAATCCTACATGGCACCAGCCACCATGAGAAGCCACATCTTGTTCATGCATCATACTTAGAGTGCCGCCAATGCCGTTGCAAGTTGACACCGAACAAGCTTCTAGGGAAACCACGAGCGCCCCCTGCGCAAGTTGTCGTCTTCAATGAGCCACCATCTGCAGGTCGTTGCAGCGGCAACGATCCAGCCGCTGGCATGCATGGCCAGTCGCAACCGTGCCGGTCAACATAGACCGCAGCCAACTAACACATACCAACCCACTGTAGTTCACCTCTGGAGGAAACCGCCGCGCCACTATCCACTTGTACCGAGCGCCGTAACCAAAACCTTCGGCAGTACACCACAGGTAGTGGTAGCTATGCATTGTTGCCACCAGCGTACCCAAAGTACCTCGCCAAGCATAGGAACCACCGTGACCTCGCCAAAACTGACCACACCAAGCGAGGCCAGCCACCGTGTCCACGGCCGTTGTGAGCCATCGTAGGCCAGCTGCTGCTACTGCAACCAAGATGCACCACCAACACAGTTCAACTTGACACAGCTTCGTTCGTCGAACTGCCGTCAATTTGACCAACGCTGGCCACCACGAGATGCTTTGGGATGTTACGAGGTAACCCCTATGGAGCAGCCCCTTGCAGAGCTACGCCACCTCTTCTTACAGGCCGGGCCAGGGCATCCGAGCCCCTCAAGAGCTAGCGCCGCGCTGCTGCTGCCATAAATCCGCCGCGCGAGCTACAGATGCGTAGACCAGTGAGGGCGAAGAGCTCACCGCTCCCGGTGCCGAGACGCAAATGCAAGAGCTGCACTCCGTCGAGCCCCCAAACCGCCGCTGCCCACCTCCGTGCTGCTGCATCCGCTAGGACTGCTGCGCCACCACCGCTCCACACGTGCAACCCATGCGTCGCCACCCACCTCCGCGCCGTAGCTCCCGCAGACCGCCGCGCCAGCATCCTTCGTAGATTAGATGTGCACCGAGCCCACCAGAGTTGAGGAGGGAGCTGCCACATCGCCACGCGAACCTGCAGTACCTCACCCGTGCGTCACCACTAACAACCACCAGCTCCATGCGCGGGGACGACAAATCAGGGCGGAGAGACGCCGGATCATATCCGCCCGCACCTAGGCTGGATTTGCCTAGCCAGCAGCCGCCTTGCTTGGTCTCGCTGTCCACATAGGAGCCCTATGAGAGAGAGGGAGGGGGAAAAACGCACAAGCACCGCCATCCTTGCTTCCAGCAGACACCCTGTGTCAAACTGCGGCGGTGGCCTGACTGGGGAGGCACAAGAGAGGGAGCCGGCCAGTGGTGGAGAAAGGCGCCGCCCGAGTCGCCCCTTGGAGAGAGAGCGACCTTACAATCTTCTACACAAGAAGCTTTTCAAATTTTAAAAGAGGTAAAAACACTTAAAACTTTCATATATATTGTAATGGTTCCGGCATTTATCAATTATCTATTAGAAATTTCAATCTGGTACCAAGATGAAATAAATTAAACTACAAGTCTTATACATGTTTCATTCCATGCATGCTGCTTGGTCCATGAATATATTACAAGCAAAAAGACTATAAGGTTCTCATACAGCTTGTACGTTACCCTAGTATTCAGGTGCATAAAAAACACCTTGTTGTTGTTGTTGTTGTGATACCTGAACTCTATGTGTATTTCTGGCCTAGAGAACAGTTCAAACATCCTGCACACCTCCATGGCCATGCCTTCTGTGACCAATATAGCAAAAATTATTGTTGCCTTATCATGAAAGGGGGTCGGCTGTTGACAAATCATGTACTTGCTCATTGCAAATAAGGAAATATGACCGATAACTACATGCAAAATCAAGCTGCATATCCCTTGAAGCCCTGTTTTTAATCTGAAGCAGTTTGTATTGTTTGTCAATCCAAGCACTGCTGGGATCTCTATAATATAAGTCAAGCCTCATGTACTCTAGCATTCTCGCATTCAAAACAAAGAACTTGGCGAAGTTAACATGTGATGTGTTGCCTCGATATTCTGTCAACACAATTTTCTTGAGACGAATATTGAGACCGCTAATAAGATCCTTGTATTATAGGGCACCACATATTTTTCTCTCCTGCCATTTTTGTCTGAAAGAGCAAAATGAAAATATATAGAATAGTTACAATACATGTATACTGACAAAAGATTGCAGAGATGACCACTCAGTTAAGAAAGTCACCTTGATGTGCAACTTCTCCAAGCAGGGAAAACATTTCATGGATTCAATAACGGCATCCAAACTAAGATGCACCTGTATTAATGCCAAGACCTTCACGCTGCGTGGTCCCTGCGCTACCGGAGACGGGTTCTATGCCGAGTGCCAAATGCTTTGCCGAGTGTCTTTTATCGGGCACTCGGCAAAGAGGATCTTTGCCGAGTGCCGCTCTCGGCAAAGTAAGACACTCGGCAAAGATCGCTTTGCCGAGTGCTGGGCACTCGGCAAAGAAATGCACTCGGTAAATAAAGTCTTTGCCGAGAGCCCAGCTCCCGGCAACGATTTACACTCGGCAAAGACGACCTCACCAACGGTGAGCACCCAACGGTGACCCTTTGCCGAGTGCCTTCTGTTAGGCACTCGCAAAGTTTTTTTTAATTACTTTGCCGAGTGCCAGAAATCTGACACTCGGCAAAGAAATTCCTGACACTCGGCAAAGAAATTTAAAAAAAAATAAAATGCTAAAAATTCTTTGCCGAGTGTCAGATTCGTAGCACTCGGCAAAGAAATTAAAAAAAATCATGAAAATTCTTTGCCGAGTGCCAGATCGTGGGCACTCGGCAAAGAAATAAAAAAAAATAAAATGCTGAAAATTCTTTGCCGAGTGCCGGATTGCGGCACTCGGCAAAGTATTTATTTTTTAAAAAAATAAAAGGCTTTGCCGAGTGCCAGATCGCGAGCACTCGGCAAAGAATTTTGTAAAAAAAAATAAAAATCTTTGCCGAGTGCCAGATCGCCGGCACTCGGCAAAGCAATTTTTTTAAAAAAAATTAAAAACTTTGCCGAGTGCCAGATCGCCGACACTCGGCAAAGCAATTTTTTTTAAAAAAATAAAAACTTTGCCGAGTGCCGGATCGCGGGCACTCGGCAAAGCACGTAAAATAAATATACCCAGCTTCCAGCCGCCCGCGCCGCCGCCGCCCACACGTCCACGCCCGCACCCGCGCCGCTCGCCCGCCGCGCCGCGCCGCCCCGCGCCGGCCGCGTCATGGGCAAGTCATCGGCAAGCTGTTGCGGGAGCTCATCGCCGACACGTCGCCCCTCTTGGGAGGCTTCAACGTCGAGGAGTTCTTCCCATTCCTGGCTCGCTTCGGCGTTCTCAGCAAGGTGGTCCGCACCAAGTCCGAGAGACTGAGGAAGAGGTGGGACAAGCTCCTGGACGGGCTTATCGACCACCATGAGAGCATGTACGAGATGATGGCAGCGGCGGCGCCGGCGAGTGAACTCAAGGACGAGGACGAGGACTTCATACATATCTTGCTCTCTGTTCGACAGGAGTACGGCCTCACCAGAGAGTCCATGAAAGCTATCCTACTTGTAAGTTCATCTGATCTGATGTTTTCACACGTGAAGTTGTTGATACTGTTAAGAATGTACAGTTTTGGTAGATACACATCATCACGATTTCCAGTTCCTGCCGTTCAGCGCCGGGCGCAGGCAGTGCCCCGGGATCAACTTCGGGATGGCCGCCGTCGAGGTGATGCTGGCGAACCTCGTGCACCGCTTCGACTGGGAGATGCCGGCGGGTAAGGCGGCGCGCGACATTGACATGTCCGAGGAGTTCGGGCTGGTGGTGCACAGGAAGGAGAAGCTCCTCCTAGAACCGAAACTATGCGCGGTAGGAGGCGTAGCTCCGTACTGCGTCAAAGCTGGTGGATTATACTACTATTATTGTTAGCGATACTGATACGACAGGAAATAAAAAATTCCATAGATGGTGATTTGTGTCCATGGCTACACGCATACAACAGTATAGTTTACTTATTTCCGTATATAGATTGTGCTTGAATACGTGTGCCGAACGCACTGTATTTGATGGTGTGCAAAATTGGATTAGTACATCCATGTCGCTGTTTGTAAGAATCAGTCTTCTAAATTACTAGTATAAGTTATTCCGCTTACATTTCCATACTAAGCAAATCATAAGCATGATAGTCAGAGGAAGAACATTCTGCGAAATAAATTTTTTTTTCTTTGCCGAGTGCCAAGTAGAGGGGCACTCGGCAAAGAATTTTCAATTTTTTTTCTTTGCCGAGTGCCACGCAGAGGGGCACTCGGCTTTGCCGAGTGCCCAGCGGTGGGACACTCGGCAAAGTACCCGTTAACGTTATCTGCCCCGTCACGGTAACTTTTCTTTGCCGAGTGCTGTCGTGGCACTCGGCAAAGCCTTTGCCGAGTGCCCGACAAAAAACACTCGGTAAAGCCTTTACCGATGAATTTTTTGTCGTGTACTCTTTGCCGAGTGCGGCACTCGGTAAAGCCTTTGCCGAGTGTATTTAGGGCTTTGCCGAGTGCCCTAGACACTCGGCAAAGCGCCTGATTCCCATAGTGCTGAGTAAAGCACAGATTAGTAAGGTAAGCATCATGGTCTGACAACAGGGACTTTGGTCATCTTATTCAGAGAAAGGGACTTGATCCGTTGTGAAAACGAATTGAGAAGCACGGTGATACCTGAAAAATTGTGGTGTCAAACTCGAGTCTGATGCCATGAGCCAATAATGGCCCTAAAGCATGCAGTTTTGGTGCCGAGATAACTGAGACAGTGATTTCCTTGCTACCAATACCATAGCTATCGAGAAGTAACCTTTCTAGACAGGGGGCATCCTGGATGATGAGCTGTTGTAACCCGATGCCAGAACACATGCCGACGCTTCTAAGCGTGGGGGACGCAATTTCGACATGGGAGCAGCCAATTCTACCATCTAGCAGCAAGCTCTGCAGGATAGGGCAGGCAGTGAGCAAGGCACATAGAAAGCTCTCCGAGATTCTGACATCTGTTAGGCTTAGCTGCTGGAGAAGCGGCAAGTGTAGCCCAGTGGCGCCGCCGCCATCTCCGTCCGGAAAACCAAAGCCACCGAAGCTGGCAACACGAAGGTCGACGAGAAGCGGTGCACTGATGTAGGTAGCGATGGTGGCGGCCAATAAGGATGGCTAGTGCAAGTTTTTTTTTATCGGTAGAGAAAAAATACCGGAGGTCACCGATAAACGGGTTTCTCAGATTTATCGGAAAATCTATCGGTTTATCGTTTTCTTTTCGGACAAATTTTAAAAAACACCTTAATTTGCACAGGATAACACATAGATTATGTCCAAATCATCTAACATTGAAAATACACACATAGAAATGCACGAATATCAATTTTCACCCAACGTCATAGTCATCTGACTTCTTCCCATCCACACAGTCCATTGGTCTCAAATCTCAACTATTACAAGTTCAGAGAATTAATCTAATTTAGAAGTAGTCCAAATCCATAATCCATAGTCCCAAATACTACTGATAGTACATTAACATAAAAGTACATGAACCAAGAATGATTGTGGTCACTGGTCAGACACAAAATGTTACAACCACATGAACCAAAACAACAAACATACAGTCTGGAGTCTGGTCAGCAAAACACCACAACCCTTAGGTGCCCAAATCACTGCAAATGTTGATATATGCTCAAAATTTCATGAGGAAATTTGCAGTCCTTGTAGATGAGGGAAGAGATTTATCTAACCTTAACATAGAGGCCCTTGACATATTTTTTTCTTCAGCCTTTTCGATCTTGGACGGAGAGGGGCTGGTTGCACATCTCTAGCACCTACAGATATGTACAAAATATAAGCATTCTTGCACACATATGTACATGTTCTAGAGCATTCAAGCATCAATCCTATTGCTTATCATCCAAAACTAAAAATTCTTTAATATCTAGAGTATAACTCATGAACAGAAATAAAACATATGAACTGAATTTAGCCTGTAACTTCAATAAATCAGCACATAAGCTATCCATGGATCCAACATATTTACGATCTGAGATGCCTAGCATTGTACTAAGATAATATGCTCTTGATAAAAAAATAAAAATTACTATGACTGAAAAAATACATTATTACCAGCTTGACCTCCATTAGAGTCTTCACCACGACTAGGCTGACCTCCATTAGAGTTTTCACTATCATCAGAACTGTTGTCTCCTGACTCTGCATAAGTTGGGCTACCTTGCTGATCAGAATCTAATTCAAAATAGTCTCCAATATCTTCCTCAGATACCACCTTTCTTTTCTTACCACCTTTTTTTTTTGCCAAAATCAAGCTTCTTTTTAAAAGTGGCCAATTCTTCTTCATTCATTCCTAGCTCTTCTACAAGAAATGTGCTAGGGTTGTTAGGAGATTCAGGCTCACTTCCATCATATTCATCAAGTGTCGGCACAGATTCACTCCTAGAGTTGCACAACCAATCCATGATAGGGTTGCCTTCATCATACAGAGCAACTTCCATCAAGATGCTACAAGGATCTAAATCCTCTTGTTCACTGCTTTGCATTTGCTGAAGGCTATTCATTTCTTCTTCAAATTGTTTGATGCGCAACTACAGACTGTAGTGCACAAAAACCAACTTGTGGAGCTTCTCATAATTTAATCTATTCCTTAATTTGGTATGAACTAATGCGAATGTGCTCCAATTTCGTTCACACCCACTAGAGGACATGCATTGCGATAGAATACGTCGTGCAAGCTCTTGTAGTTCTTTGCAAGCTCCACCATATTGATCCCATCAATCAGCTAAAAAAGAGCAAGATAAAATCATTATTCATTACTACCAGCAAGACAAAGTATGCTATACTATTGAAACAACAAGTTAAATTCCTTTGTCATTACTTGCAGCATGACAAAAGTAAGCTGAATTCATTACTACTAGCAGTTTAGATGCAATTACCGGGACTCATTTTCCCACTGAGTGCCGATCTTCGAGCCTCCTCTCCTCCAAATAAACCACCTTGCTTGCTAAAAATAGTATATTGGTCAATTGCAGCAGAAGCCTTTGAAGATGAGCTTGCAAGCTTCTTGAAGGCCAATGTGATAGCATGTCTATATGCTGTTTTTCTTGCAAGCTTGTAAGTATATAGCGCTTTAGGATTAAGTGCAGCAGCTAAGAAGAGAAATAAGTTCACCAACATTAGAAATTGATGGAATGCTTGAAATAGGAACATGCATTGAACAAGTTTCACTTTAGCCCTTACCTACAATCATAAGATTATCCTTGACAAGATATTGAAGCCTTCTCATTATTACCTCCATTAACTTATCAAGCATAAGTTTGTAATGGGGGTCAGGATTATGACTTAAGTTGCCACATTGCAATTTATAGAACTTAACATAATTGGAAGGAATCCAGATATTGAAGCACCCTTTTGCTGATCAGCAAAACGAACTACAGAATAGAGCGGTGTGATAGCTTTTAACACCAACTCCATCTCACTGCACCATTTTTTGGAAGTCAAACAATTATATGCGTAATCATGTTCCTCTTCATTAGTTGTCTTGCAACTCTCCCAATCATCAGATATCATCCATTGCTTAAACTTATCTTGTCTATCCCAAAAACTCTTAAGAAATATGAAAATTGTGCCAAACCTAGTGGCATTCCACCTAATGAGCTCCCCACCTATCTTTTCTCTCATCATAGCATGCACCCTACAATGCGAAGAGTCATTACAAAACTATAATTGTTTTCAACACAACTTTCTCAATTATAGTAGTTTCAGTAATTACCTGTTATGCTTGTACAAGAACCTACAAATTCGCTTTGCACTATCCACAACACATTCAACATCAATATAGGTCGCTATGTCCCTCAACATCAAATTGATAGTATGAGCTGAACATGGTTGCCAAGTAATATGTGTAAACTCAGCAATGATCATTCTACATGCTTTCTTATAGTTAGCACCATTATTTGTGACAATCTGAACAACACATTCTTCCCCAACATCATCATGAACCACCTCTCTAAGGATTGAGTGAATGTAATCTGCATTCTGGATCAACCCAGTTGCATTTACAGACTTGAGAAAGAACATGCGTCCATTGCAATAGACCATGAAGTTAATAATGGACATCAAGGTAGGACCTGTAGATAGCTAAAATTAGCACTCAAGTATGGACAGTAAGGAAAAACTGTAACTGTAGATAGCTAAAATCAGCAATCAAGTATACATGTTGCACAAAATCAGCAATATACATGTATGAACAAAAATAAAAAAACAAGTAAATGCACAAATACAATTGCATTCATCATGGACAACAAGATAGTTTACCTGTCCATGAATCGCACATGATAGTAACACCATATTCATGCTAGTCTTCCTGAAATTGACTCATGTGAGCCTCCACATCTTTAAAATTCATATCTAATAATGGGCCATCTATTTCTCTTCCAGTTGGAATTTGTACTCCTTCACCAAGCTGTTGTGATAACTTAAGTGCTGTTCGGAAGTACGGGCAGTCAGCTTTCCTTCCAGGAATGTCATTGGCATGGAACCATTTTGCCCAAGATTTCCCAAGTTTCTCTTTGGCACCCCCATTAGCATAACATCTACTCGAGGCTGAGCTTGTGCCCTACTACGTGCCAAATCAATGTCAGAGAAGCACTTTGAGGACTTTGGTAGAAGCTGTCAATCCTAGTTTGACGATTTCCAGCACAACTTGCAGCCCCACTACCACTTGGCCTCTCAAGAGGTGAACTATCATTTTCCAAGGCAGAATTAGATCCCCTCAGTGATTCTCTCATTGTTGTCTCGAGTTGTCTTGCTTCATCAAGAGCATTTCTTGGTCTACCATAGCCTATGTTTGCTGCCATACTCTCCTTTTCAACAAAGAGACGAATGGCATTACTTCTTCCCTTCTTCGCTCTTGTTTTTACAACTTCGCCTGACATTAAATCCTTAATATAAGCTGGCACATTTGGGCAGGCTCCTACATTTCCAGGCGCTCTAGCGAGATGCTCCTTTAGACGAGTCACACCTCCACCCTGTCCCTTTTTGTGACAATATAAGCAAATAAAGCCAGCACCACGTGGTGGGGGATAACGCTCGCCATGGCTCCAAGTGACTTCAATTGGTCCATTTAACTTCACTAGCCTCCCTACAACACCACATGTAATGTAAACTCAACACATTATCCTGAATAGCAAAACAGGAAAAATTAAATATGTGCTACTGTCATGTAGCACCACATGCAATGTTTATTAAACACATTTTCTTCAACTGGAAAACAGAAAAATATCTATTTATGTGTTATTGTGACAGCAAAAGGAGTTCAACTATTAGCATTAGCAAAACCCTTTCTATAATTCATTTTCAGATATCATAGATACAATTTGTAGTCATCAAATGCATTCAAAATCATTACAGTCGGCTTGCAGGAGGTCATACAACAAAACCTTTCTATAGTACATGTTAGATATCATTGATAAATTTTGTTGCCATTAAATTCAATCAAAATATCATTCAAATAGAATGTTGGTCATCAACTTGTGCAAAACGTACAAATCTCCCATAGTCATACAACAATGTGTTGATTTACCATTTTTTGCAACAACCTCTACCACACCACTCGACGAAGCATCTTTGTCGCCTTGAGGGCGTGAACGTGCATCAGCATCTCTACCTCCAGTCATCCTCAGAGAAGAGACGCACACGTCCTGGGCAGTGTGCACACACACAAAGCTTCTAATGAACACATCAAACAGTATCAAAATCAAATGGAAATAGAGCTGTTGTACCTATGGAAACCGAGCGGCAAACAAGTGCAGGTGAGGTAGTCAGGATGCAGGGAGCAACATACCTATGCAGGGGAAGCAGGAAGAACAAGCAGCGTTGAAGCACCCGTGCACGACCAAGCAGCCTTGGAGAGGCAGACCGGAGATGAGTGGCAGGAGGCGTTTAAGCACCAGTGCAGCTCCTGCACGACCAAGCAGCCTTGGGGAGGGAGACTGGAGACGAGTGGCAGGAGGAGGCGGCGGCGGCGGCGGCTGCGCGGCGGTGTTTCTGGTGCTGCGAATGGATAGAGTTTAGGGTTAGAAGGAGTGAGGAGTATATATATGGAGGTGGTAATTTGGGCTGGCCATCAAGTGGGCTTTTTTTCGTGGGCCGAAATTCAAAATGGCCAAAAAATTTGAGCGGTAACTAAAAATACCGGGCCCAAGCGAGAAACGGGATTATCGGATTTCTCGTTTTTTTCTCACCCAGATTTTTTTCCTTGGGCTAGCGTCGTGGAACTCGAGCTCCTGCAGTCCGTCGAGGGCGGGAGATCGGAACCAGCTGTCCATGGTGGCTGCGTCGGGCATGTCCCTGTCTAGGGGATAGAGAAGCGGCGGCAAGGGTCCGGGTGCGCGGAGAGGATGCACGAGATATCACTGGCGGGGATGCCGCTGCTGCGGCCGTGCATGCCATTCTCGAGGCCAAGGTGGAGAGGACAGAGGAGAGGAGTGTGTTAATAGCAGGGGATAGGAACCGAGGAATCGGAATTGGAGGAAGAAGAAGCACAGCAATTGGGGCAGGTTTGGTCGACGAGTTCTTAGTACCAGGAAAGTAAAGGGTTCATTACAATGATAGATGATGACTCCTCGCACAAGAAGGTGCTAGCCTATATAGCTAAACACACGCACACGTCTTCGACAGCGTCGACTTGTTCACTTGGTCCTCCAGTCTGGGCCGGTGTAGCGTGGGCTGGCCACCCTGGTCCTCTTCGGCCTGGTGGGCTATACCCCACCAAAGGCAGACGCCTCTATTGTTAGATGGCCGTCAGGTGCTTCTAAAGCCAGGTCGGAGCCTTGGTCAGGGTTAGCAGCCGAGGTGCCGACATTCCCCCCTCCTTGCGCGCCGTGTTGCTTTCACAAGCTGGCGCGAGGAAACTGCTGACGCAAAGATTCCAGATCTTCCCAGGTTGCCAGAGAAATAGGAAGATTAGTCCACTAGATAAAACCTTGTTGAATCAATTTCTTATCACGGGCCACTTGACGGAGCTGAAGAATACGCTCAGGAATACTCCACTGTGCAGAAGCTGGTGGCAGCATCGAAGTGACTGTGTGGCGAGCACCCACCACCTTTTTAAGTTGCAAAACGTGGAATACCGGATGCACTGAGGAAGAAGGCGGGAGCTCAAGCCTATAAGCGACCGTGCCAACGCGTTCCAGCACTCTGTAGGGCCCAAAAAACTTGAAAACCAGCTTCTGACTGCTCCTATCAGCCATTGACATTTGCACATATGGTTGTAGCTTAAGAAAGACCCAATCATCAACTTGAAACTCATGCTCGGAACAATGATGATCAGCTGATTGCCAACTTGAACAATGTGGAAAACCCAGATGTGGAAAAAGTAGTAGTCTTTCAAGACAAGGGGTGTAACACCCCTGGTGTTATGGTAGCTAAAACTGGCCATGTCATGTCATCATATGCATTGCAAAGCATTCATGTTTAGGTCAACCTTGATGTGCATCAACTAAAATAAGTTTACATTTCTTAGATTGATTGAGTTCTGGTGATGTTTGACTTGAATACAAAACCCTAGTTGTGAATGTCATCTCAAATACTTAATTTATGCCCTATATACTTTGAGGTGTAAGCTATGTTTACACTAGTGTCAAGTATAGTGCATAAATCCAAGTACAACATGTAAAAATGAACTCCAAGTTTGAGGTTGAATTTGAGTTTCAAAACTTGACCTAAGTTTTCCAATTCAAATTTGAATTCAAATTGGGATGTTTATTAAAATGAATTTATAATTCAAATTTGGTTCAAACAAATGTGGCATTGGGAAGGTCAAGTGTGATTTGACCCAATGGTACACTTGGATGATAGTTGTTATCACTAATTAATCATCAATTAATGTAGAAACCAAATCATGTTTGAATTTGATTCAAAACCCTGATTTCCAGAAAACTCTGTTTTACCCCCTTTTGTTTAATTCAAAATGTAAGCAAAATTTGAGGGTGAGCCAAAAAGCAAAGTTGTAGATCTTGTCAAGTTATACAATTTTAGTTTTTGGAGTTTTCAAAGTTTTAGTATAAAATTTGGAGTAATTTGAAAAGATTTAAATCTCAAATTTGACCCCTTTTCATTCCCCTATTTAAATTTCAAAATGGAGGCAGGATTTTATCATGGAACCGTCCAAATTATAAGAGCACAAGTACAAAAACAATCACCGAAGTGATCAAATTCTCACACTTGAGCCCATATAACTCCGGTAGTCCAACGAAATCGCGAGGGATTTCAAACCAACCAACATACAAGCCAAGATCGTAGTGATTCAACATAACAAGTCACATGTTACAACCACTTCACAAGTAATGCAATATATATCAGAGTTCAACATAGTTATTACAACTTAAGTTGAAAAGTAGCGGAAGCAAAGTAATTTGAAATTAACATTACTCTTATTTCAAATACATGCCAGTACCAAGGTCAACTTCCAACAAAAGCATTAGAGACAAGATAACTCAGAAGGATCATGCCCATGATCACACTCCGCCGCTACGGCAGGAGTCATCCAATTCTTGTAGTATCCATGATACATCACAACCTGCAACAAGTGGGAACAAACCCTAAGTACGAGAATATACTCAGCTAGACTTACCCGTCATAAACTAGAAATAAAGTGACACCAAGGAGTATGCAAGGCTGATATCAGTGGGGCTAGCTTGACAACATTTTGCATAAAAGCTTAGTACAGATAAGTAATCATTAATGCTTAAACATCAAGTTAATAATCATTAACCTATCATCTATATTAGCACCTGTACTAGAGCACTCGATTAGGAGCAAACAATATTAACCATAGCAGGTATAATAAGGCTATCATTATGATCATCATCATTCCTGGACCGTCAAGTTATTTAGTGAGATCTACTTTGGAGATAAGCCCATCAAGTTCTCACTAACCGGTGAGAGACGACGACTCGAATCAAATTATAACTCAGCTAAGGAGGTATTCCTAACTCTCTCACATGACTTCCCCCGTCGGGGAGCATTAGGTCACCTTTGGAACAACTCAGGAACCAACTTCGTGGGTTCGGTCAGCGCCAGCACTCTCAGGGATTACCCTTCTGCCAGGACGATCAGGACTTTTAAATCACCTGCCCTTGGACTCACGCCTACGGCTCCCTTCCGAGGCGTACTTTATACTTGCCGACTCCCGGCCTGAGTTGAGCTACTCGGCTTCATGGTCGGTCTCCAGACCCGGCCAACTAATAGAGAGGCATGCGTTCAACATGACAAGGAAAGACTCCAAGAATCGGTCCTTAATCAACACAGACAGGGATAGATCCACACCCAAGACCTCCATGCCTTATTGCTTCACTATCGTCACCCTTCCTAGTCTCATTTCATTAACACATGGTTCTTTTTCACGATAGCAAATATAGCCAACCGTGCCATACATAAATATCCCTAAAGCTCGCAGGTGACAGGAAATCACCCAACTTCTACCGCTTAAAGCAGGGCTAAGCATCTACTCGATCCTGGTCTACATAGGATTTAAGGTATGCTTTCTGGACAAGGATGGAATATCAATGCAGCAAGTGTTTTCATCCAACACCTATAACTTAATGCAACAATATATAACATAGTACTTAATAGCATTTCAGAAATTAGGAGGCTTATAATGCTCCGGGGCTTGCCTGGGATCTGACTCAAATCAGTCAAGTTAGCTTGCACCGTCTTGCGGAACATCTCCACTCCATGTATGCACTTGAGGATTCTTCCATCTTCGGGATGGATCCACCAAACACCATCTTCGGGTTAGGCTCCAACATCTCGTCCTTCATGTGGTGCATCTAGCGTACCTAGATGAGATGCAAGATGTAAGTGTATGAATACATGGAAGTGCAATAGACAATGCATCACATACAGTGATCAAGGCAAGTACGAGGTTACGCTAAATACACATAAGTACTTCACCTTGCTTAATTAAACATCACACAACCTATCATGCTAAGATAGCAAGGAAAGCAATACCAAACATGACACAAGATTTACAAAGTCTCAGGTGTACTAACTTCATCACCAAGGACATGAATCACACTTAGCAACATGCAAAGCAATTCAAGATGAAGCAACAACGATAACTGGAATGTGCCAATTTCTGGACTTGCAAACAGTAGCTTCATAAATCAATCATATCTGGAGTTTTATAAATTCAAATGACTTGCAAGCAGACATTCTGGAAAGCTTATAAAATTCTCTACATTTCATTTATAATCATCACAGCATGATTCCAAAGTTTTACATGTCGAATTTACACAAACACAGAAACTGGTCTAACAAGACAGAGAGCAAGCAATTCTGTAACCCAACTTTAAACAGCTATAACTCCTAAACCACTTGGCCAAATGCCACCAAATTTTAACAGAAGCTAGATACATAAATTATCTACAACTTTTGTATAAACAAGTTTCACAACAAAGCACATTCTCATGAGGAACTTTGCTAAGTTCCCAGATCTGTCCAGAAACCTCATTTGCAAGAAATAATTACTAACTTATGTTGTAAACATATAATTGGACAAAACCAACTTTACCAACATGTCACACATGACTAATAAACACTAGAAAACATAGTTTCCATTCCTAAATAAATTCTTTTAATACATTTTCTTAATTTATTTAGATAATTAGGTGGAATTATGAACACATATCAAAAGTGCACAATAAATTCTACCAAAATTACAGTGGTCTACATATGCTTCTAATAGTCTACTGTACAAATTTGAAACCATTTGGACATGTATATCAACCTATATGAAAAAGACAAATGGCTATAGCAATAAATCATGTGAGAGCAAGATACACTAATAACTCACTCATACAGCACCAAAAATTCATGAAATTTTTACCACACATCAATCATCACATGACTAGAATGCCAAAAAAATTCACTTCATTTGGAACTCTACAACTGCAGTTATAAAAATGACAAATACAACTAGCATTGAAAACCTAGAAGCGTAGATCTATTTTTACAGCTAAAACTTTAAACTAAAACATGTCATATTATAGATCTACTGCATAGGCAATTTCACAAGGATTCCAAAAAGTCCTCATTTGCTATTTTTGGAGCTTCCTAGCATAAGATATTAATTTCCAAAGATTCAGCCTTTTCCTGCAAAAGAAAAATATTAAACCAAAAAAGGAAAACACTTTTGCCTCGAGACCCCTGGAGTTTCTAGGAATCAACCCGAGCTCTGCTTGTACTGTTCAGTACTGTTCATATGAGTCATGAACTTCCCATCTGGACCCAGCAAACAATTTCTATTCGTAGCTTGGTCCTTCCTCTTCTTCCTCACGAGGCAGAGCAGGGGATGGAGGGCACCGGTCGGCCATCCCGGCTCGGCCGGCCACAGCGGCCATGGCTAGGGCACAGGGGAGGCCCCAAATGGCCTTCCCGCACCCACGGCGGGCCTCCACCGCGGTGGAAACGACGCCCAGCGGCCTGACCACGGGCAATGGCGGCGCGAGCAGCGGCTGCAACCGTGGCAGCAGTCGGTGATGCGGCGGGCTAGGCAGCAGCGCTCTAGGGGCGCTGGACGTGGCACGCGTGAGTGGGTCGAGGATGAAGAGGTGGACACGGTGGCAGTGGGCGCAGCGATGAACGTCGACGATGAGCTCGGCTCAAAGCTCGCGGCCATGGCGGACGCTTGGCTCAACAGGTAAGGCACAAAGGGACGCGACGGCACGGCCTGGCAAGGACAGGTAGGCGGACACGTGGGGCCGTCGTGCCCTTGCGATGACGGTGGTACATAGCTAGGGTAGCGGCGATAGGAGCTCGAGCTCCGCTCGGCCATCCATGGCTGCGGACGGCCATGGCGAGCAGAGAGCAAGGAGAGAGGGCCAAGGGGCAGCGAGGGCGAGCGCAGGGGTGGCGCTGGATGGCCGTGACCTCTCCCCAACACGTGAAGGAAGGGCAGAGAAGGTGGCAACAATGGTGGGGGCATGCTCATGCATGGAGGCCACGTCCTGGACACGCGCCGCCCGTTGGGGCATTTTACCGAGCACGTGGCGGGCAGCGAAGCGATCAGCGTGGGACACGATTCTAGACCGGTTGCAGGCCGAATTTGGACATGGGCCCAAAAGCAAAGTTGCAGACCGCATAATGCTCTACATTTCTTATTTAGGGTGCCAAGCCATTAGAGCAACATATTAGAGGCTAATCAAACCCCAAGATGGCAATGTTAACATATTGAAAATGGACACGGAAACTCGCCTTTGGAGGTCAAAACTCGGTCAAACTAAACCCAACTTTTTGCATGCTCTTCCTCATTGAGTTAACTCTGACTTTTGTTTTTGGGTCAACTTGAGTTGCGAAGCAAAATTTGGAGAACGCGCGATGCCAACGTCGATGACACTGAAATCAGGGTTTTAAAATGCTAAGTGCTAGAATCAGCCCCATTTCTGACTTGTGGGCCCTTTTTGAGCATCTTCCACACATTTTCATGACTTGACAAGTTTGTCAAAGGGTGCACAGCCATGCAAAGTTTCTAAGTAGCAGTTTTTAAATAGTCAAACAAATTGGTTCTAGGACTTCCAACTTGGTCAACAATTACTTAGAGGCAAAATTAAGCAATTTGGTTAACATGAACATTGCTCCACTAAGTACCCTAAGTGTAGTTAAGGTGTTGTAGGGCATCATTAACCACACCACACATTGATGATGCCAAAATCAAGCATCACATGTATTGAAACAAAGAAAAACAATTGAATTGATACATTTGTTTCAAAGCCAAGTTTCATATGTTCCATGAATTTGTTCCATAGTACTTGGTAATCATGTTTCACTAAAGTATGTGACATGTTTCAAGTGTGAGTGGCACATGTTCCACTGAGGTGTTGCACACCACACATTTCATAAAACAAGCACACAAGGAATATAAACATAAGTTGCAATGTTGCACAATCATGTTTCAAATGATATATGCTCATGAATGGACGAATGATGCTCATGTTTATGAAATGCAAGTGCAAATGTGGAAGCAAAACACCTAGGGTGTTACAGATTTGAAAATGGTTCAAAAAGCAAAGTCGTAGGTCTTGTCATGTTGTACAACTTTAGTGTTTTGAGTTTTCAAAGTTTCCATGTAAAAGTCGAAACAATTTTGAATTTACCAAAATCCAGAAATTGTCCCCTTTTGATTCCAAATTCAAATTTCAAAAAATATGCAGAATTTGAAAAAGGTCAAAACATGAAAAGTGTAGAGCTTGAAAAGTTGAGCAACTTTTATTTTTGGAGATTTTCAACTTCTTCAGAAATTTTGAAAATAATTTTGAATTTAAGCTCAGTGCAATTTCGTAAATAATTCAAAATCAACCTTGCCACCTCCTGCTTGCCGCTAGCGAGCTTCCGAAGCCTTCCAAGCGCGCCTGTCACCGCCACCTCCTGCTTGCCGTAGCAGGGGAGCTCTGCGTGTCGCCTCGCCGTCTACTTGGCCGCATTATAAAGCCCAGAGGGGCCGGCTACCGTGCCCGGTTTCTCCTCCCTTGTTTCGCCACCACCGCCGCCGTGCTCTGCCTCTCGCCGCTGCCTCAGCCGAGCGCCCCTTGCCAAAATTGGCCACGCCACAAGCCCTGCCTTTCCCTTGTGCACCTATTGGAGCCAGCCACAGTGCCTCATCACACTGGAGTTGGCCGCGCGACACCGTCTCCCTCACCCACGGCCAGAGCGCCGCCGAGCTTCGCTATCACCGCCGACCAGACACCTTCGCTCCACCCCCGGCCCAACCAGCAGGAGCATCAAGTCGCGGTGAGTCCCCTGATGCTGCCTGTGCCCTCCATTTGGCCGGAGCCGCGCTAGAGCCGTCGGACCATGCGTCGCCAACGAGCTCCGCTCGGTGTCGCCGCTGCGCGCGTAGCCTAGACGCTAGGGGCTGCCTTTGGCTGCTTTAGCCGCTCCGTTGCGCTCGCCTGTGTGTGTAGAAGCTGTAGGTGACCTCGCCATCGCCGGAGATACTCCAATGGCCACTGCCGCCATGTCACCGCTGCCGCCGAGCCGCCATGGTCATCGACGAGCTAGCTCTGGTACCTCCGCCGCCGCGTTAGGGCCACCGACGTGTCCGCCGGGTCGCGTAGAGCGTGTAGGTGCAGGGCTCATGGCCAGAGACCTCGCCGTCAGCGAGGAATCGGCCGATCAGCGCCGCTGCCACCGTGGTCAATGCGGGAGGGAGAAATTTCCTTTTTATTTTAATTTTTAGAAAATGCATTTAAATGCTTATTTCTTTGGAAATTCATTGAAAAATATATATAGTTCCAAAAATTCTAAAATTTTTTGTGTAAGCCCTTTATAATATACTTGACCTAGGAAAAATATAAAAGAGTAAAGTGCACCAGCGGTCCCTAAACTTGCGCTGCTGTGTCATCCCGGTCCCTAAACTCGCAAATCGACCATTTAGGTCCTCAAACTTGTTCATCTGTGTCATCTGGGTCCCTAAACTTGTTCTGCGGTGTCATTCTGGTCCCTAAACTTGCAAAGCGACTGTTTAGGTCCTCAAACTTGTTCGGTTGTGTCATCCAGGTCCCTAAACATGGTTTTGAGTCTCATCTGGGTCCGAACAGGGCGATCTAAAAACTTGATATCAAACAATAATTCATAACTATTTCATATGAACTCAAATAAGGACAAACTTTATATCAAAATTGTAGCCCTCGACGCGATCTAGAACCTTATAGTTGAAAAGTTTTTTATTTGAAGTCGTTTAGTATCCCAAAATATTATTGTATGTTTATAGATTTTGAAATTTCAAATTTTAAATTATCAAATAATCTTGGATATTGATATGGTCTATATGAAAGTTATAGTTTGAAGTTTTTTACAACTTTGTAGTTGAAATTTTTTTTATTTGAAGTCGTTTAGTATCCCAAAATAGTATTATAAGTTTATAGATATTGATATTTAAAATTTAAATCTGTAAACTTCAAACTTACAATAATATTTTGGGATACTAAACGACTTCAAATAAAAAAAATTCAACTACAAGGTTCTAGATCGCGTCGAGGGCTACAATTTTGATATAAAGTTTATCCTTATTTGAGTTCATATGAAATAGTTATGAATTATTGTTTGATATCAAGTTTTTAGATCGCCCTATTTGGATCCAGATGAGACTCAAAACTATGTTTAGGGACCTGGATGACACAACCGAACAAGTTTGAGGACCTAAACAGTCGCTTTGCAAGTTTAGGGACCGAGATGACACCGTAGAACAAGTTTAGGGACCCAGATGACACAGATGAACAAGTTTGAGGACCTAAACGGTCGATTTGCGAGTTTAGGGACCGGGATAACACAGCAGCGCAAGTTTAGGGACCGCTGGTGCACTTTACTCAATATAAAATGTCAATTTCGAATAATTTTTGCAAGTGATAAAATTAGCTCAATTAATTCATAAATTCAGCTTCTATGAATTTTAGTAATTAAAATAAATGTCCAAAATTTGTAAAAATTGTTTTGCCACTTAGTTATGATGTAAGCTTCTTAAAATAAAATTTTGAGCTTAATTGGACAAAGTTGATTTTATACTTAATTTTATGCTTAATTAATTCATTAATTAACCAAGCAATTAACCTTAATGACTTAGGGTTTGGTTTGACTTTGGAATTGATTGTTGACCTTGGGTCATTAACACATGATGATCCTTGGCATGCTACTTTTTTGTTTGAGCTCATGTTTAACATGTAATTAGTGAACCCTAATGACATTTCATGTGAAATAAAACTTGTCGAAACCCTAATGAACTTAGTTAGTTGGTTTTGTTGGCTTGCAACTGTACCGTGAAGGAAAGTTGTACTCAAGTTCTTAATCTTGTCATAACATCATCAAGCATCATGTTTATTACTTCATCATGTTGAAGCATGTCATGTTATCTCATGTAGTCCCCGTGAACGAAGAGGTAAACATTGTCGAACCAGTCCTTGAGGAAGGACAATCACCAGTAGAGGTTGGATTTGACATCTATGGGACTGACCCTGAACCTGAGATTCCCGTCGACCAAGGCAAGCCCCAGATGCATTTAAACCCTATATTGAGTTTTCAAAGCTTCATATTACTTATGCTTATGAAATGTTGCATTAGGTGACTAGGAGTTGAGTGATAACCTAATTGATGCATTATCAACCTTGATTTTTCAATATCATCCTTGATACCTGTTTTAATTTGAAAATGCTTAGTTATGCTTAACCATGCTTACTGAGATAGGCTTTCAAATGAAATATTTCAAAATGATTGAAGTTGGCATAACTTGATGGATAATGAGGCATGATAATGAATTGAGGCCGGACGGGTAACTTGCATTGGAAAAAATCCTCAATGTAGTGTTTCCACCTGTGTCGATTAAGGAACGTACTGTTGATTGAATTGTGTGCGTCGAGACTTTGCAATTGGCCACATGCTCTGGTAAGCCTAAGACCTCGGTAATTCTATCATGTGAACGGCCAACCGTGCACTGGGAGTGGAGAGATGGCGAGAGTAGTGTGTACCATTGTGGCCAAGGGCTGGATTGGAGGTGTACTGTAGTCTCGGGTGGCGCTGGACTCGGTCACATTTTGGAGGATCCAGGTGAAGGTTGATATATGTAGGTTAGAGTCCTACATATGTCATGTGGTTAGGGATCTCCAACTGGGTATAATCGGTTCGAATCGTCGTTACTCCTCGGATATGGAGACTCGATTCTCTGTTCATCATCGTAGATAACAAGTGGAATTTTGGTCGAGGATTGAGAAAAAAGTTGTATGAGTTACTTGATCTAGAATAGGATCACTTAGGTTCTTTTAAGGACTAATGATGAGTTAAAAACATTGATCTTAAGGACTCACTATTAGTAGCTTTTACGCAAAGAAACTCTTGAATCTTGCTGGAACCTTACCTTGATTCCCTTTAGCCTGCATTCCTGAGGCTCTCCCCTCTTTTCGTCGGGTTAGTCTTGTTGAGTACTTTTTTACTCAGGGTTTGTTAAACCCTTGTTGCAGGTGCGTCTCATGAGCAGGTGTGTTTCGGATCCTGCTGCATGACAGTCTTTGCGGTAAGCGACGAGGAGTAGTGTGTTTGGCTCTTGGATAGGGCACTCCATTTTGGTGATCTGTAATAAAGTTACTAATCTTACTCCATTACTATGGTTGTAATAACTAAACTTAAGGTTTGTAAGATTTGGAATAAATGGCTTGTAAACTTATGTTGTGTAAGACTTTTGCACTTTTAGTTTGATGTAATTTATTATATAAACTATTGTAATACTGCAATGCCTCTGTAATGTGATCCTGCTCGAAAGATCATGGATGATTTGGGTTTCCTAAGGACACCCGATAGACTTTTTAAGTCATCTGGAACACATGCATAGCCATTAGAGATCTTCACGACAATGACAGGTGCATGTGGGCCATATAATTTAGAAGGTACTGCCACAGCTGGTATCAGATTGATCATTGTCAGGGCTATTGTAGTATTGCTTTACAAAACTTCAAAACACTTTGGGTCAAAAGAATTTATCTGTTACTTTGGTCCAAATTGCTTTTGATCTACTTTATTTCATTCCCATAATTCTTTAGTTCATATTTAAAACCTTTGTGGTGGAATAGCATGCTAAAATTGCCCTATGTATAAACTTTATTGTTTTGTTACTTTTGTGTAATTGATTACCGGAAATCTTTATGCTTAGTTTTGTAAGTTCGATTCATGCATCATGCTTAATCAACCTATTAATCACCTTCCCTTTTAATATGGTTTGGGTTAAGTAGTATCAATCCTATTCATGCTAACCTTAAGATCCTCCCCAGCTATCGTTACCAATCCTAATCTTAACCTCTACAGGATGGCCCGTACCAAGTTGATGCCTCGTAAGTCCACTGGACCCAAGGGAGTTCCTCGTCACTAGCTTGCTCCTAGGAACGATGGTGCTAGCAGCAGCAGTAGCAAGCCTGACCCTCAGGCTGAGATTGAGAGGCTCTCAGCAGAGTTAGCACAGGCTACCAGAGACAGGGTTGTGGATGCTATCCAGGTTGGAGAGCTACAGGGTCAGTTGAGACGTCTCATAGGGGCTCATCTGAGCTATGAGCGTATGATGGGTCGTCTAATAGAGGAAAGGAATGAAGCTTGGCGTAGGGAAGATGAAGTAAGAGCCCATACTAATGAGTTAGAGTTCTATGTTGAAGACATAGAAGAGTACAACAACAACCTGCATGAAGAGCTTCATGTGATGCAAAACTGTCTGCATCCATATGATAACGCCGTAGGTGCAGGTGAGATGGATCCAGGAATTGTCTTGGCTGATGGTGGTGAACCTGATGAGGAGAATGAAGAAGAAGAGGACCTAGAGGAGTTGGTCCCGATAGATGAGAGTGATGATGAAGGTAGTGGTGTTGTTGGAATGGACACCGACCACGAGGACTAAGGTGGTCGAGGGCTTGTGTTGAGTTAGTAGTTTGCTTTGTTATGCCAGCCTTAGTTGAACTGGGTAGTCCTGCCTAAGTGCAGACTTGTGTAATAAATAAGTGAACCCATGTGGTGTGTGCTTTTGTAGTAGCTTTTAAAGTTCAATAAAAGTTGTGAATAAAGTTTGGCTTGTTATAAATAGATGCTTGCTCGTACTCGTGCTAATGATGGCGCTAGAACCTCCCAGGATGGGGGTGAGGCTCCTAATCCAACACCAGCTCCGCCAACTATGGCAGAGGCCATTGCTACTCTTATCAATGCCACTACTGAGAATGCCAAACTATTGAGGGAAATGGCTCAGAACAACCGAAACATACCTCAGGGGAATTGTGGTCGTTATAACAATAGAGATGAGATCACTTATGTTGACTTCACTGACACCCATCCTCCAGTATTCACCAAGGGCAGATGAACCCCTGGAAGCAGATGACTGGCTCCGTACCATGGAGTAGAAATTTGATCTCATCCACTACACTGAATACCAGAAGCTGGTGTTTGCAGCCCAACAGCTGAGGGGTGCTGCTGGAGCCTAGTGGGCTAATTTTCTTGCCGCACAGCCTGCTGGTCATCGTGTGACTTGGGAAGAATTCCGTAATGCCTTCGGTGCCCATTTTATTCCTGATGGAATTATAGCCATGAAGTTAGAGGAGTTCCTTGCTCTGAAACAAGAAGATCAGTCCGTCATGCAGTATGTGGGCAGGTTTAATCATCTGGCACAATATGCTCCCGACCGTGTCAATTCAGATCACAAAAAGAAAGCTTATTTCATGAGGGGTCTGAACTCCAAGATTCGAACAATGGTGACTATTTGCCTCAATACTACTTATCATGAGGCAGTCAATATTGCCATTGCTTCTGAAGAAGAGTATCGTAAGCAGAAGGAGGGTAAGAAGAATAATGTGTCCTCCAAGTTTTCTGCTAGCAACCAAAAGCGTTAAAAAATTGTTTATCACCTGTTAACCATCCCCGTCCTCCATATCGTCCACCATAGTTCCAAAACCGGCAGCAGGCATTTGTCCGACCTGCTGTAGCTCTACCATATCCACCACAGCCGAATGCCCCTGGCATTCGTACCCCAACCCCGTAGGGCAACAACAACTATCCCTGCTACAATTGTGGGAAGCTGGGACACTTCTTGAGGGAGTGCCCATATCCAAAGCAGTACAACCCCAACTTTTAGAAAGCTCCTGCAACTCAACAGCAAAACCATAACCAGAATAAGGGCAACAATCAGAATGCCGAGAAGGGCATGGCTGACAAGAAAATGGGGCGTGTGTTCTACACGCAGGCTGGAGCAATTCCTGAGGGAGAACCCGTCATGATGGGTATGTTTCCTGTTGCAAATCACCCCGTAGTTATACTTTTCGATTATGGTGCATCACATACATTCATCAATCGAACATTTGTCATGAAGCATGAAATTCCAATTGAGGAACAAAAGAAAACTTATTTATATAGTCGCCCAGCGGACGTCTGTGTACTAAGGAAATGGTGCATCAAGTGCCTATAGAATTGGGTGGGCATATCTCTCCCACATCAATAATAATCCTGAAGGATAAAGATATAGATATGATCCTGGGTATGAATTGAATGTATCAACGTGGAGCTGTGATAGATACTTTGAATAGAACAATAAGGCTGAACTTACTTGATAGCAGTTCTCAACTTCTTATCCAACTTCAAACACCCAAGAGGGCAGTTGAGAGAGTTTTTGCAACCTCTGTTATGAAAATAAAAAAATATTCCTATTGTTAGAGAGTTTCCAGATGTATTCCCAAATGTTTTGCTTGGTCTACCTCCTAACAGAGATGTAGAGTTTGTGATTGAGTTGAAGCCTTGCGCTGCCCCAATATCTAGAAGAGCATATAGAATGCCACCGAAAGAGTTAGCAGAACTCAAGACATAGTTACAAGAGTTGCTTGACAAAGGCTTTATCCAACCTAGTTCTTCACCTTGGGGATGTCCAACTATCTTTGTGAAGAAGAAGGACAAAACCTTGAGGCTATGTGTTGATTACCGTCTGTTGAATGAAGTCACTATCAAGAATAAGTATCCTCTTCCTCGCATTGACCTACTCTTTGATCAACTTGCGGGAGCAAAAGTGTTCTCTAAGATCGATCTCCGATCTGGGTACCATCAAATCAAGATTCGTCTATAAGATATTCGAAAGACTGCTTTCACTACCCAGTACGGTCTGTATGAGTACTTGGTCATGTCCTTTGGCCTCACCAATGCACCGGCTCATTTCATGTACTTGATGAACTCAGTTTTCATGCCGAAGCTTGATAGATTTGTGGTTGTCTTCATTGATGATATTCTGATATACTCCAAAACTAAAGAGGAAGATGCGGAACATTTACGCATTGTTCTGAGTCGCTTAAGAGAACATCAATTATATGCCAAGTTTAGCAAATGTGAATTTTGGCTCAATGAGGTGCAGTTCCTCGGACATGTCTTATCTATCGAGGGTGTTACTGTTGACCCTGGCAAAGTGAAGGATATCCTGGACTGGAAGCCATCAACCACTGTTCACTTGGTTCGTAGTTTCCTAGGAATGGCGGGTTATTACCGCTGATTCATTCCTGACTTCTCAAAGTTATCTAAGCCAATTACTGAGCTGTTGAAGAATCAAGTCAAGTTTGTCTGGTCACCAGAATGTGAAGAAGCTTTCCAGACTTTAAAAAAGTTGCTGACCACTGCTCCAATTCTAGCTCAACCAGACATTGAGAAGCCATTTGATGTCTACTGTGATGCTTCTGGTATTGGTATTGGTATTGGTATTGGTTGTGTCCTGATGCAAGACGGCCGAGTCATTGCTTATGCTTCTCGACAACTCAAGCAACATGAAGAGCACTATCCAACTCATGATCTGGAATTAGCAGCTGTTGTCCATGCACTGAAGATTTGGCGTCACTATTTGTTGGGTAACACCTATCACATCTACACAGATCATAAGAGTTTAAAATATATCTTCACTCAAGCTGAATTGAATATGCGTCAAAGAAGGTGGTTAGAACTAATCAAATATTATGATCTAGAAGTGCATTACCATCCTGGTAAGGCAAATGTTGTTGCCGATGCACTTAGTCGTAAGAGTCATTGCAACTGCCTGACAGTGAAGCCATTTGATCTTTCCTTGTGTCATGAGATAGAAAAGATGGGCATAAAAATAGTTCAAGAAGGCAGTTTGGCTAATATCACCATTGCATCAACTATCCGAGATCAGATTATTGCTGCTCAGAAAGAAAATAAGGGTATAGGTCACATTAAAGAAAAAGTTAGAAAGGGAAAAGCATCGTGTTTTAGAATCGATGAAGCAGATGTCCTCTAGTTCAAGAATCATCTGGTGGTACCGAAAGTTCCTGAGTTATGTCAAAAGATCCTCGATGAAGCACACTTAACAAGATTCTCTATTCATCCAAGAAGCAATAAGATGTACTATGACTTGAAACAGAGATTCTGGTGGACCAAAATGAAGATTGAGATTGCTCGATATGTGGCCAAGTGTGACACTTGTCAGAAAGTCAAAGGTATGCATCTGAAATCTGCTAAAGAACTACAGCCATTGCCCATTCCAGCCTGGAAGTGGGAAGATATCAGTATAGACTTCATAGTGAATTTACCCAAGACATCAAGAGGGTTTGATTCCATTTGGGTCATTATGGACCGACTCACTAAATCAGCACATTTCCTTCTAGTCCAAAATATATATCCAGCTATCTGTTATGCTAAGTTATATTTTGAACGAATCGTCAATCTTCATGGAGTATCGAAGACCATTGTATCTGATAGAGGTACGCAGTTTGTCAATAAGTTCTGAAGGCACTTGCATGAGTCACTGGGTTCTGAACTTATACATAGTACCGCTTATCATTTGCAAACTACTGGTCAGACTGAAAGAGTCAATCAGATTCTAGAAGATATGTTGAGATCATGTGTGCTCAATTATTCTGATAAGTGGGATGAATGTTTACCTTTAGCAGAATTCTCTTACAATAACAATTATCAGGAAAGTATCAAAATGGCACCGTTTGAAGCACTGTATGGTCGCAGATGCAGAACTCTGCTGAACTGGTTAGAACCCAGAGAGAGATGGTTTTTCAGGGTTGATCTTGTAAAAGAAACTGAAGAGAAAGTTAGGCGAATACAAAATTATATGAAAATGACACAGTCTCGTCAAAAGAGCTATGCGGATAAGAGACGCCAATTGCTAGTGTTTGATAAGGGGGATTATGTGTATCTGAAAGTATCACCTATGAAAGGAGTTAACTGCTTTGGAGTCAAAGGCAAATTAGCACCTCGCTACATTGGACCATTTCAAATCATGGAACAATGTGGGAAGGTAGCATACCGCCTAAAATTACCCGAACAACTCTTAGCTATGCATAATGTGTTCCATGTGTCACAATTGAAGAAATGTCTTCGAGTGCCTGATCAAGTCACTGACTTTGAAGAAGTTAGGCTCAAACCAGACCTGACCTATTCTGAATATCCAATCCCATGTTACTCGAAAGACCATGTTACTCGAAGTAGAACAACCAAGTGGTACAAGGTACAGTGGGATCGACATTCGGAAGAATAAGCTACTTGGGAGTCTAAGGATTACCTGATGGAGAACTTCCCCGAGTTCTTCGCTTCTATCTAAGTTACCATTTACTCTATAAGTAGTAACTTGTCCTTTTCAAACTTTGTAATGTGAAAACCCCTACCTGTTTTATGAACAAGCTTGAGATGTGTTTTGCTTGACACGTTTCCTTTTCCACTACTTAACCCAAGGCTTTAAATCTTGGGACGAGATTTCTTTAAGGGGGAAGGGCTGTAACACCCCGGGTGTTATGGTAGCTAAAATTGGCCATGTCATCATATGCATTGCAAAGCATTCATGTTTAGGTCAACCTTGATGTGCATCAACTAAAACAAGTTTACATTTCTTAGGTTGATTGAGTTCTGGTGATGTTTGACTTGAATCCAAAACCCTAGTTTTGAATGTCATCTCAAATACTTGATTTATGCCCTATATACTTTGAGGTGTAAGTTGTGTTTACACTAGTGTCAAGTATAGTGTATAAATCCAAGTACAACATTTAAAAGTGAACTCCAAGTTGGAGGTTGAATTTGAGTTCCAAAACTAGACCTAAGTTTTCCAATTCAAATTTGAGTTCAAATTGGGATGTTTATTAAAATGAATTTATAATTCAAAAATGAATTTATAATTCAAATTTGGTTCAAACAAATGTGGCATTGGGAAGGTCAAGTGCGATTTGACCCAATGGTACATTTGGATGGTAGTGAGGATCACTAATTAATCATCAATTAATGTAGAAACCAAATCAAGTTTGAATTTGATTCAAAACCTTGATTTCCAAAAAACTCTATTTTACCCCCTTTTGTTTAATTCAAAATTTAAGCAAAATTTGAGGGTGAGCCAAAAAGCAAAGTTGTAGATCTTGTCAAGTTATACAATTTTGGTATTTTGAGTTTTCAAAGTTTCAGTATAAAATTTGGAGTAATTTTGAAAAGATTCAAATCTCAAATTTGACCCCTTTTCGTTCCCCTATGAAAATTTCAAAATGGAAGGAGGATATTAAAATGGTTCAAAAAGCAAAGTTGTAGGTCTTGTCAAGTTGTAAAACTTTAGTGTTTTGACTTTTCAAAGTTTCCATGTAAAAGTTGAAACAATTTTGAATTTACCAAAATTCAGAAATTGTCCCCTTTTGATTTCAAATTCAAATTTCAAAAAATATGTAGAATTTGAAAAAGGTCAAAACATGAAAAGTGTTGAGCTTGAAAAGTTGAGCAACTTTTATTTTTGGAGATTTTCAACTTCTTCAGAAATTTTGAAAATAATTTTGAATTTAAACTCAGTGGCAATTTCGCAAATAATTCAAAATCAACCTTGCCACCTCCTACTTGCCGCCGGCGAGCTTCCGAAGCCTTCCAGGCGCGCCCGTCGCCACCACCTCCTGCTTGCCGTAGCAGGGGAGCTCTGCGTGTCGCCTTGCCGTCTACTTGGCCGCATTATAAAGCCTAGAGGGGCCGGCCGTCGTGCCCGGTTTCTCCTCCCCTGTTTCACCACCGCCGTCGCCGTGCTCCGCCACTCGCCGTTGCCTCAGCTGAGCGGCCCCTGCCAAAATTGGCCACGCCACCAGCCCCACCTTTCCCTTGTGGACCTGTTGGAGCCAACCGCAGCACCTCGTCGCACCGGAGTTGACCGCGCGACGCCGTCTACCTCGCCCACGACCAGAGCGCCTCCAAGCTTCGCCATCACCGTCGACCAGCCACCTCCGCTCCACCCTCGGCCCAACTAGCAGGAGCATCAAGTCGTGGTGAGTGCCCTGATGCTGCCTGTGCCCTCCATTTGGCCGGAGCCACGCTAGAGCCGCCGGACCACGTGTCGCTGGCGAGCTTCGCTCGGTGTCGCCACTGCGCGCGTAGCCTAGCTGCTAGGGGCGGCCTTTGGATGCTTTAGCTGCTCCGTTGCGCTCGCCTGTGTGTGTAGAAGCAGTAGGTGACCTCGCCATCGCTGGAGATACTCCGGTGGCCGCTGCCGCCGAGCCGCCATGGTCGTCGACGAGATAGCTCCAGTACCTCCGCCGCCGCGTTAGGGCCACCGGCTTGTCCGCCGGGTCGCTTAGAGCGTGTAGGTGCAGAGCTCGTGGCCGGAGATCTCACCGTCGGTGAGGAATCGGCCGATCAGCGCCGCTGCCGCCATGGTCAACGCGGGAGGGAGAAATTTCTTTTTTATTTTAATTTTCAGAAAATGCATTTAAATGCTTATTTCTTTGGAAATTCATTGAAAAATAAATATAGTTCCAAAAATTCTAAAATTTTTTGTGTAAGCCCATTATAATATACTTGACCTAGGAAAAATATAAAATGTCAATTTTGAATAATTTTTGCATGTGATAAAATTAGCTCAACTAATTCATAAATGCAGCTTCTATGAATTTTAGTAATTAAAATAAATGTCCAAAATTTGTAAAAATTGTTTTGCCACTTAGTTATGATGCAAGCTTCTTGAAATAAAAGTTTGAGCTTAATTGGACAAAGTTGATTTTATACTTAATTTTATGCTTAATTAATTCATTAATTAACCAAGCAATTAACCTTAATGACTTAGGGTTTGGTTTGACTTTGGAATTGATTGTTGACTTGGGTCATTAACACATGATGATCCTTGGCATGCTACTTTTTTGTTTGAGCTCATGTTTAACATGTAATTAGTGAACCCTAATGACATTTCATGTGAAATAAAACTTGTCGAAACCCTAATGAACTTCAGGGTGGGACAAGGGTTCAGGGGTTTTCTCGGCCTGTGTGAGAATGTCTTCTCTCTTACAGCAATGCCCAGGGTGGCTTACCCCCGCAGGTCGAGTTTTTTTTCTTTTGCAGGTATGTGTACCATCTTTTAGAAATGGATGCATGTAATTCTCTTGTGAGCAGATGCTGTACTATAACTTGGTATCTTAACTCTTAACAAATATTATTGCGTTAAAAAACTGTTAAGAAACATTATTCTTCTTTTCGAAATGTGAGGTTTCTAGATTTCTAATACACTGCACTAAGTTTTCAGCTAACAGAATCTCCTGAACAATAAAAAGGAATCTAAACAAGTACGAAAAGAAGAGATTCAGGGGGGCCAGTACTGAGTGAAATGTAAATAAATCTGAGGATGATTGAGCTAAAACCGAACTGCGTAAATTCAGGCATGAGCTACAAAAATGGTGTATTGCGAACTGAGAACACGAGGTGTCAGGAAACAGACAAGCCACACCTCAGGATCCGATGCTATCACTACTACAGTAGGAACCAATAAGGGCACGTTCGGCTGGTCCAGTGCTGGACTGAAATCGGCAGAAAGCTGGTGGGAGACCAGCCCAAACCAGTCCAGCTCTAGACCAGCCGAACTAAGTACTAACCTCCGGATCGTTGACTGCTTGCTCCTGTGATGTTGCTTTATGCTGCCTAGAACGTTTTAGCACACCAAGACACAGTATACCCTACATGTTGAGATTAAAGTTTTATAGCTCACGCAAAAGATGAATGACACAGTGTATATATAATGGTATTGTTGATCATTCGTTCCACTACAATCACGAGATCATAATCATACTTTTCTTTCAAAAAAGGAAAGGAAAAGAGCAGAAGATCTACTTTGCTATGACGCATGCCAGGACAGGGACTGTGATACAATTAGATGCCATAACCATGATAATATTTGTCGAGAAATTCCAGTCCATACTTCAAGCATTCAACTGGTATTTACTAAGCTAAGTTTCCTGAACAGAAGATGGTTGAAAACAGCAAGGCAACTGACAGTGTCCTATCTACGAGATTTGATATCAAACAGTGTCACGTGTAAAGTATCAGGGATAATAGAAAAGCAGGTACGCTGACACAAATGAAGCATGAATAATGCCCAAATTAAAACTCTGCAGGCTTACTGCGATTATGTAGACTGCTCCACACGCAAGAAGCATGTAGGTAGCAATCTCCTGGAGCAAAATCAGTTGATTCCTCTCAACATTTGGGTACGCCTTGGTCATGATGGCAACACTGCCAAGAAGAAAAGTACTTAAAAAGGAACTCAACAGATATATGTGTGTGTGGCTACGTTCATTGCACTGCTTGCAACTGGGAAGCTTAAAATTAAATACCAGATGGATAGAAAGTGCTTTGCTCTAGATACAATGTTTGGACTTTGAATTTTCAAACTTTTCATGGCAGTATTCTAAAAGATTGTGGCCTGAATTTTATTTTGGGAAAGCAGAGATGTATGGCCATCCAAATTAAAAGACCAAAATGTACTCACAAGATCTGTTGCATTCCCCTTGCCGGCAAGTAGTCAAACATCTGGTGGCACAACTAAATATATAACGGAACATCAGTAAGCCAAGCCAGCAAGCCAAAAATATATTATATTATCCAAAGTAACCGAGAGAAGCAAAACGGCACGAAGAGAAACAGAGCAAAGCTTCCAGAGCTTGATGACGGGTGCCCACTCGGTCTCGAGCACGGCGATGAAGACGGAGAACACCACCGCGTAGCACCGGAACACGCCGCCGATGATCTGAGGAGGACCGGGGTCAGGGGAAGGAAGCTGGCGTCGCGATGCGAAATTGGGATCGTCAGATTATTACGTACGTCGGCGGCGCCGCGGAAGGAGTAGACCGCGGAGAGGACGTTGGCGGCGACGCAGAGCAGCGCGGCGGCTGCCGTGACGACGCGGAAGCAGCGGCAGACAACGAGGACTGGGTCGGAGCCGGCGCGCCGCCGGGGCCGCGGCGGTGAGGCAGCGGGCCCGAAGTCCGACGGAGCGGGGGCGCCGTTCGGCATCGCCTACCTGCTGAGAGCACAGAGTACAGAATTGGGGTGCAGGAGCGGAAGCCAAGCGGGAGATTTTTCGTTTCATCTCTTTATTTACACGACAGAAGAAGAGTACCAGAGTAGGAGAAGAAGAAGAAGCAGAGTGGACGGTGGGGACTGTGGAGTGCTGCGTCAGTGCTGTGGGGGCCAGACAGAGGTGGAGGGAGGACACGTGGACGCGTGAGGTGGCGGAGAGAGCCAATGGGAGGCCACCTCGTGGTACCTGCTTGCCTGCTACGTAAACAACAGGCAACGTATCTAGTGTAAACCAACCTCTCCGTACAACCACACAAACTTCTAATTTGGACCATATGATATTGATCTAAGGGGGCGAAGGAAGGAGCGGGAGGAGAGATTTGCAAAAAGTGTGATTAGGAGCGGGCGGTTAAGCGCAAAATTATCCAATCCCCATGCACCTCTTGGATCAACATCATATGGCCCAGATTAGAAGTTTGTACGGTTGCACGGAGAGGTAGGTTTGCACTAGATACGTTGCCCAACAATCCAAGCTTCTTCCCCTAACGAAACCTGAGCCCTGTTTGATACCCCTCTGATTATAATAATCAGATTATATAATTAAATTTTTATCAAACATGATTAATTATATAATAGACTATTTTAATCAAATCTTTTTATTACCATAATCTCATAATCTAGGTGAAACCAAGTTATAGGACATTATGGGTGCCGAAATTGCAACTTGTCCCTAACTGATTGTTCAACTTATCAAACTATATAACGGATAAAATAAGATTTTCTTATTTTAATCAACCTTAATTAATTACCATAATTCATTGTGTTAAACACTCTGATTATTGTAATTCATAATCCTGCTCCTCCGTCGTCGTCCATGGCGGTCAGCATGGCAAATAGCCATCTGCAGCCAGGCCATTGACGTGCTCTCTCTGCCGAGGACAAAGAAGGCGAGGAGCGGCCCGCATCACCAGGCTGCCGACGAGCAAAACCCGGCGGCACATCTTCTTCTCCGTCCCTGGGCACTAGCGCCACTGCTCGTCATCTCCATCGTTCGGTCACCCTAGCTTGGCTGCTGCCTACGGCCCTACGTACCATAAGACTACGAGCTGGGGTTGCACGGCTGCACGAAACCACCAACGTAGAAGATTGGATCGGACCGTTGGGGCCGTCAGAACGCAGGAGATCGATTGCATTGAATTTAATTTGGGATCGGAGTAGTTTATTATTTACCCTTTTACTTGTAAAACGCATATGGTTAATAGTGTTATTACATGATGTTGCTTCTTCAAGTTGGCTTGTGCATGCATTGATCTTTCCCCTCACAGTATGGTCTCTTTCTTTTCAGTGAATGTTCAAAATTTGAGTGGCGCCGTGTATCTCCGATTACCCATGCTCGCTGAGTCGTGACGCGTGTGTTCGATTTGTACTACAAGGCGTGCGTGCATACATGTAACATATATAAGCATTAGAATAGAAGTCGGATGACTTTGTTATTTGTGGTCCCTGATGGAGTCATGAAGTTGAATTTTGTGGCATATATATGAATTCTTCAGGTCGTCAAACCGAAAGTTGAACAATAGAGTCGAAGTCGACCATTTTTCTAAGCTACAAACCGCGGCTCTGAACCCTTTTGACTAGGACTATTCTCGACGCCTCATCACTCAGACGCGTCTGACTGACCAAATGGCCCGGTGGCTGGCGCTTCGTCTATCCAAATATGAGCCGACGAAAAGGAGATGATTTTTTTCAATGGGAGAGACACAGGTACAGCCACAGTTTTTATCCTGTCATACGTATCTGGTGCAAACCAACCTCTTCGTGCAACCATACAAACTTTTAATCTGGACCACATGATATTTATCTAAGGGGGCGAAGGAAGGAGTGGGAGGGAAGATTTACAAAAGTGTGATTAGGAGCGGGTGGTTAAGCGCAAAATTATCCAATCCCTATGCGTCCCTTGGATCAATATCATGTGGTTCAGATTAGAAGTTTGTACGAGCCAATCTCCCCCGTTCGTGCAACCACTGAGTCCACGACGAACGAGAAGTCCAAACTCCTCCAGCTCGTACCTCTCGTAGCATGCGGCCGCATGTCCATTATTAAAGCCTAGGCTAGGCACATCGATCGGCCATGCAATCGCGTACAATACAGAGGTGCAGTGGCCGAGATGGAGATGACGAGTGGCGCTGGAGGCGTGCCGAAGCAGCAGCTGGACGATCCGGCGGCGGCAGCGGTGGAGCCGTGGCCGCCGGGGAGGGAGGAGAAGAAGATGTGGCGCCGGGTTTTGCTCGTCGGCAGCCTGGTGACGCTGCCGCTCCTCGCCTTCTTTGTCCTCGGCCGAGAGAGCGCGTCAACGGCCTGGCTGCAGATGGCTATTGCCAAGCTCACCGCCATGAACGACGGAACAGCAGGTACAGTCATTCGCGTGTTGCGTGTATATATGCTCGTACACGTGCGTGTACACAAAACTACAAAACTGAGCTCAGCCACCTCCAGGCTTCACGAACGCTCCTCACGTGCACGGCCACGACGAACTCCTCTGCGGGCTGCTCGCGCCGGGCATGGAGCGGCAATCGTGCCGGAGCCGGTACCGGTCATGGCAGTACTACAAGCATTTCCCGTACGCGCCGTCGCCGCACCTCCTGGACAAGCTGCGCGCCTACGAGGCTCGGCACAGGCGGTGCGCCCCCGGCACGCCGCTATACGACAAGTCCGTCGAGCAGCTCCGGTCGGGCCACAGCGCCGACGGCACCGAGTGCAGCTACGTCGTCTGGCTCCCCTTCGACGGCCTCGGCAACCGCATGCTGTCCATGGTGAGCGGCTTCCTCTACGCCCTGCTCACCGACCGCGTCCTCCTCGCCGCCCTGCCACCGGACTCCGCTGACCTCTTCTGCGAGCCGTTCCCAGGCGCAACGTGGCGGCTCCCGGCGGAAGACTTCCCTGTCGCCAACCTGTTCGGGGTCGGGCAGGACATGGAGCAGTCGTATACGAGGCTCGTCGGCGACAACAAGGTCGGGCCCGACCTGGCTGCGACTGCGAATGCGACAGCGGCTGTACCTTCGTACGTGTACCTGAGCTTAGGGTGGCAGCTCAGGGACGGTCTCTTCTTCTGCGACGAGCACCAGCGCGTGCTCACCAAGGTCAACTGGCTGCTGCTGTACAGCGACCTCTATTTCGCGCCGTCGTTGTACGCGGTGGCCGAATTCCAGGACGAGCTCCGGCGGCTGTTCCCGGAGAAGGAGAGCGTGCACCACCTCCTGTCCCGGTATCTCCTCCACCCGGCCAACCCCGTGTGGACCTTGGTCACCAGATACTACCGGTCGTACCTGGCTCCGGCGACGCGAAGGATTGGCGTGCAGATCCGGATGTTCGGCTTCGCCTCCATCCCAGCCGACGACATGTACAACCAGATCCTCAATTGCTCCCGGCAGGAGCACATACTCCCGGAAACCGATGAAGACAACGATGAGGCTGCGACCGACGGCGATGGCTCCGACAACTCTACGGCCATCTTCATCGCGTCGCTGTACTCCGACTACTGCAAGAGGCTGAGGTCGAGATACTCCGCGCCGCACACGGCTAAGGGCAGCGCTGCAACAAGGGTGGGTGTGTTCCAGCGGACGCACGAAGAGCAGCAGGCGACGGAGAACCTGGCACACAACCAGAGGGCGCTCGCGGAGATCTACCTGCTCAGCTTCTCAGAGGAGCTGATCACCTCGGGGCTGTCCACGTTCGGGTACGTGAGCAGTGGCCTCGCCGGCGTCCGCCCGGCGATCCTGCTCACCGCGTTCGACCACAAGGTCCCCGAGACGCCGTGCCGGCGGGCCGTGTCCATGGAGCCGTGCAACCTCACGCCGCCCCGGGGCGTGGACTGCCGGGACAAACCCGCTGATGAGGAGGACCTGGCACGCCATGTAAGGGTCTGCGAGGATTTCAAGGATGGGGTCAAGTTTTTTGACTAGGTGGTGTGTGACGCTGTTACTTTTCCACGACGATGTCCATTTCTTTGATTGGTACGTTAGCGTTTATGTAGAAATTGCTGTGTTCATCCTCATCCACATTTGTCAAGGTATGGATGGAAATATTCTTCCACTTTAAAACTTCAAAAATTAATATTTCTCTTACCGAAACCTATATCTTTTTTTGGATCCATTTGATCAACTTGCTATTTCCGTTGCTTAGTATGAATGGAAGAAAACGAGATCCATGGTTTTCTGTTGATTGAGCATGGGTGTAGCTTTGAAAAGACTACTGCCAAGTAGATGTTGTCGTGTTGGATAATTCAATCAAGAACAACGTTAGTTACTCATCTGTTGTCAAAAAAAAAAAACGTTAGTTACTCATCAACTTCGTCAAAGGTCAACTATTGTTTTTTTTTTATCAGTCAACGGGGGGAGAGAATCCCCCACCTGGGTTTTCATTGATCAGCTGGCTCTTTTGAAGCCTGATAGTACAAATGCATGTTTTACATGTTCCTGGGCATAGCCTCGCGCACACCTCGCGCTGCCCGACGAAATTGAAAAAACAAAAACACAAAGAGAGAAAGCAAAGAACTCCCATGAAAGCACGTAGCTATGCACCAATCAACACCACCACCAGCGGCCGAGCTCCGACGACCTCCACTCCTACAGCGACTGTGAAGCTTCGAGTACATCCGGACCGGCATTTAATATTCTGGCACCATCAAACGGTGACATCCTCCAGCGCATCCGGGCCCACGTACCGCCATTCAACGCCGTCCGCGGGGAGGACAATGGTGGGAGAGCCGACAAAAGAGGCGCGAGGAGATCCAAGGGAGGGGATCATGGTCTCGTTACCGGCATTTGATAAGACAAGGCAATCAAGGATCGTGGAGAATGGCAGAGCTAGGACACTGGCAGTGTAGTTTGTTGGTTAGAACTTGTGCAGAATTAGGGAGGGGATGGTAGAACGACGGCGTGGGGGCACCAACGATCTCCCAAGCAAAGCCTTCAGGAAGGGAACGACATTGAAAAATGCCACCATTGCTTGTCCGGGGTTACCGGTTTAGGTTTTCACCTGGAGATCAAACCTAGCAAGAAGCGACGAGCCAAGGTTGGGGAAGAGTAGCAGGCTCCATGGCGCGCAGCCCCGCCGCCGGCGAGCCCGCGGCCAAACTACGCATTCCACGTCGCTGTTGGACCCTGCAAATGTAACACGAAGAAGAGCATGGGCGTGCTGCCCCACCGCCGGCAAGCCCGCGGCCGAACTGCACGCCCCGCGCCTTCCCCGCTGCAGGGCTTCCCCGGCTGGACAGCCGCAGCGTCCTGCAAGCCCGTGACGGCGCGCGCACACCAGCTGCCCAACGGCGGCCTCCCTTGCTACTCGGTACTGAGCCCCAAGAGAGGGCACTCCTGCCTTGCTGACGACGCGCCGTCAGCACCGCCGACGACGGATCCCGCGGCCTGGCACGGCGACTTCGACGACGCCTCCAAGGAGGCCTGCGCCAGGGTCGCGTCGCCCCTGCCGTCATGGACACCGCCAGCGCTGGGGTGGGGCACGCGCACGGCGCCATGCCCAACCGGCACAGCCAGCACGCCCACCGACCGTCGCTCCTTGGCACCAGCAGCGACCGCCGCCGACACCGCGACCGCCGGCTCAGGGGCGGCACCGGCCTGAGCCCCGCGCGGATCCGGAGGCAGGGACCCAGATCCAGGCCCGGAGAGGCCGGACCCGTCCTGCCAACCGCGCAAGACTCGCCATTGACGGCGCCACCAGCTGCTCCGTCCATGCCCCCACGCCTCCGCCCAAAGCTAGCAGCAGTGGTGAGGACGCCGGATCCAGGGAGGGAGGCACCTGAACTGTGCCGAAGGAGCGCAGATCTGGCTCGACGCCGGCCATCTCACTTGCCGAAGTTCCCGAGCTCGGAATGAAGAAGAGGAGGAGGTGGAAGGAGAGGGAAGGAGGGGCGGCAGCTGCCTTTTTGAGCAGCACAAACAACCGCGGGCCGCCGCCACCACACGCTGAAGGGAGCGGCGACGGCGGCCGGAGGGGCGGCCCCGAGGGGCCTTGGGCGGCGGTGGTGGTTTGGCCCCCCCCGAGTCGCCTGAGACAGACGACGCGAGGGCTTTTTTTCAGAAGTGTGTCAAAAACCAAGGTCAACTATTGTTCCTCTCAGTCAAATCAAATCTGTAGTAAGCTGGCTCAAGTAGTCAAGTTATTTCTCTTCTCATGGAGTCAGGCTTGATACTTGATTATCATAACCACCGTACCTGAAAACTGAACGTAAGTAAATATTCTGACGGCACTGGTTCGCAGAAATGTGACCATTTGAGGCCAACATGTGACTTCGCTTGGACACTGTCACCGATGGTAGCACGTGGCAAGGTGACGTGGATAGGTGGACAACTGGCACGGTGAAAGCCCTAGTTTAATTTTGAATAATTGATGAAACCTATGGACTAATCCTTAAGTTAAGTATGTAGACAAGAGAGGATGGTTCAAAACCAAGTGGTGGAGCTAGATGATGGTCATGGTCATGGTTGTGACCAAAAGTGATGATCAAGTGCTCCGTCTTGAAAAACCAAAACCAAGTGTTGATCAAGGCAAAGTTATTAAATAGGTTTTTGTTTTGACACTCAAGACACCATAGAGGGTGTGAGTGGGATTATGATTGATAGCCGTACTATAAAGAGGGGAAATCTTTGGCTAAGCGGCTATCGAGTGCCGCTAGGTGAAATAATTCATGCATATGCATTTAGGGACCTAGTATGCTAACAATTAACCCTTGAAAAATACTTGGAAAAATGCTAATACACGTGCACTTGAGTTATACACATTGTGGTTAGCAACTTAGAAGTAAGGGTGAAGTGTTTGAGGAGATAGAAAAAGAAAAGGAGGCAAAGGTCTAGGACTGGACCCTAGCTCTGCCAGGACTGGACCCTGACTGGCTGAGCCCAGTCAGTGTTGCGACTTGGGCGAGAGGGCCAAGTTAGGACCAGACCCTGCGTTGAGGAGAGACTGGACCCGCTCGCGGGAGTCCAGTTTTGCTGCAGAAGCCGCTGAGATGACGTGGAGAGGACCAGACCCTGAGGCCAAGTCCGGTCATGTATGACCGGACCCAGTCCGAGGGGTTTGGGAGGTCTCGGTGTGATTTTGCATGCAATCAGACCCTGGCGACTTTAAGTGACCGTACCCGACCTTGGTGATTCCGGTCCTAACGAGGTGGCGCGAAAAGAGAGGCTCGGGAGAGAACCAGACTTTGCTGAGAGTCCAGCTTGTAAAACCAGATTGGGTCCGGTCATTTTTTGAGCCTCGGGAAACTCTCTGTTTCCCACCGGACCTATGGTGCACGTAGTGACCGGACCTTGTCGCCTGATTCCGGTCCGGAGCTGTTGATTGCGCACGACTTGAGTTAGCCATTGGAGATCAGTGGCTGCGCTTGAACAGAGGGACACATGGCAGGATCTAGAGGACCAGACCCTCACTGTGTGAGTTGGGTCGCCTAGTCCGGTCCTAGGGTCTGGCCAGCCCCGAGTGAGTAACGGCAAGTGGAGGTCTTGGACCTCTATAAATAGAAGGGGGCCGGCTCTAGCTCACTCTCTTGCACATTTTCATCAGTGATACATCCCTGTGAGCTAAAGCAAACACCTCCCACTCATCTCCTCCTTTGATTCATCATCAAAGTGAGATTGTGAGTGATTCCTAGTGTATTTGCTTGAGTGATTGCAACTAGTGGCACTTGAGGATCGTCGTGGCTGTGGATTCCTTGTTACTCTTGGTGGTTGCCAAGGAGCATTGGCGCGAGTTGGTGATTTTTCGTGGCCATCTCCCGGTGATTGTGAGGGGTCATGTGCCTTCCCCGACGGAGAGCTGAAAGGTAAGTCTAGTGGATTGCTCATGTCATTGAGTTACCTCACTTGTGGGTAGGTTTTTGCGGTGCCCTAGTGTGGGCTTGGCATGGTGCCAATTAGCTCGTGAACCACCAAGTGTTGGTCGACACAACGGGGACTAGCGTGCCGGCAAGCATGTGAACCTCGGGAGAAAAATCGTGTCTCATTGTCTCCATTGGTATTCTCTCAGCATTCATTGATATTCACATTGATTGATTGGTCACTTGCCTCGGACTATATAATCAACCTACCTCTCACCCTTGTATTATTTTGTTTCATACTTGTTGTAGCTTGAGTAGAGGTAGCTTGTTGAGTAGCTTGTTTAGCCTCTTGTTAATTGTTAGTTAGCTCAACTAGAGTAAGTTTAGTGACTTAGCATTTGTGTGTGCCTAGCGATTGTAAAAAACTAGAATTGTGGTATTGCATCGGCAAATTTTTGATGTAATAGGGCCAAAATTGACGCGATAGCTTAGTATCGCATCAATTTCATGTTTGATGTGAGCCGATGCAATAGCCTTGTCGCATCGGTTTGCTGTGACCGATGCGAGGGTTCACTATTGCATCGGCCATCCGTTGTCTCTTGCATCAAAATAGAGAGATGCAAAAGGGTTATTGCATCAAAATCGTTTTGATGCGAGGTCGCTATTGCATCAGCCATGGATATCTCTTGCAACAAGATAGAGGGATGCAAAAAGGTTATTGCATCAAAATCATGTAGATGTAATACATCTAATAAATTTGATGCAATAAGAATTTCTATTACAATGGCTAACGTTCAGTGTAATAGACCATATTGCATCAACATTAGGTTCGGTGCAACAAAACCTATTGCATCAGCATTAGGTTCGGTGCAGTACAACATATTGCATCGACATTAGGTTCCATGCACTTCAAATTATTGCATTGGAATTAGGTTCAATGCAATACAAACTATTGCATCGACATTAGGTTTGATGCAATACAAACTATTGCATCGATATTAGGTTCGCTGCTATTTTATATTGCATCCGTTTTTATTTGCTAAATAATAAAGATTTGCGGCACAGAAATTCACAAAATTACAAAATCCAATGGCACAAAAGGGCAATGATCATCCACATTCAGTAGCGTGTACAATAATAAAATAAAATAAAACTTCGTAGTTCAATAATGTAATAGCTAGCAAGGCCGTCGAAACTGCATTCTAGACTTGTAGAACTAAACAATTAATGTTTAGCACTGTCAATCCATTGCAATAGTACTCCTAATTGCATCCATATTCTAAACTGGTGCAATACCATCTACATATTGCATCAAAAATCAATGCTAACGCAACAAAAATTGTCAGATGCAATAATTTCTACCTATTGCACATTGGGTATGAAATCGGTGCGATAGGCCGTACCTATTGCATCAACATGAATTACTATCGCATCAAATTCATTCATGATGCAATAATGTCCATCTATTGCATCAGATTTGCAAAATTGATGCAATAGAAGTCACCTATTGCATCGGATTTGCATTTGATGCAAGGCGAAGCGATGCGATAGGGTCAACCTTTTGTGGAGGTAGAGCAAAATTGCATTACGCCATTTAATGTATTAATCATTTGCTCTAGTGTGTTTGTAATGAAATTTTATATGCTATTCACCCCCCTCTAGCCATTTAGGACCTTTCACATGGTGACGTGGATAGGTGGACAAACCGGCATGGTGACGTGGATAGGCGGACAACCAAGCCATTGACGTTGTTGCCATGCAAGAGTACAAGACTGGACACGGCCGCACCATTGTAGGAAGCATGCACAACCAATAGGTTTGTGTTGTGAGAACCAGGCGGGGCTTCCATGTGGCCTTGGTCACGCGGTGGAGTACCCAAGGGCAATTACCGTGAGGATAGGTCGGTGTTGGGCTAGACAGACGAGTTTTTGGGCATCAGTAGGGAGGTGTTGTAATGTGGTGGGGCAGTGCGGGGCGGGGCGAGGTAGGGGCGGGGCGGTGCAATATATAGATGGTGCGGGGCGAGGTTCTACCTTTTTTTGTTTTTTTGTGAAATGAAACAAAGGTTAGAGAAAAAAAAGGAGGGGTGGGACACGTAGAGAATGAGAGTGGAATCGCGGCATGGGTTATGGTGTTGGACGTCCTTTTGTCCTATCAGATAGATTTAGACATTTGACGCTTATTAGTTGTAGATATATAGAAGAGATTTAATCCGCCTCACACATGAATGTGTGTTCTCCTTATAAAAAAAGAAAAAAAATTGTGGGCTTATGGTAGTCAACGTGGGGGAAACTGGTGCACACGGTAACATTCTTTTGGCATAGCTCTAAAAAGTTTGGATTTTTTGAGATAGGTGTTATAGTTTTAGAAAAAAAATTATTTACGCATCAAGATACATGAAAGTATTTAGATGATTCATTTGTTATAGTTTAAACTAGATACAAATATTTAAACCGCTTTAGTTTATAAACTAGAAATGTGACTTTGAACCTCGAAGCTAGACATGTTTCGGCCATGTCACATGAGATGAAAGTGGAACTTTTTTTAATAACGAAACAAGGTTCCATCTCTGGACGACGTGAAACTTGCAGATCCAGTACTCGAAGCCGGTGATGGGATAGTACCGATTGTTGTTTTGTTATGCCACACCCAACCCACAAGAGTTTATTGTCGTTATTCTCCACTTCATCGTTACTACCACACTTTCGAAACGACAAAGTAGGTGGCTATGGTTCGGGTTTTCATGAGTCAACGACAAAGTAGATTTGGACAAGCCTTCCTTGAGCGGATCAAGGTCGAGTTCGTCGGAGCTGCCACCTCCTTCGTCTTCTTCCTGTCGTAGTCACCTGCGACGCCATGCACACAATGGATCTAGGTGTACTTTGCGGATGGTCTGCTCCGACCTCCTGGCTGGGCGAGCTCCCAATGGGCCGGGGCGCGGGCACTGGCTAGCCGCTGCCGACTGGCCGCGTGGGGGTGAGGGAGGAGGGCCGTCGGGGCCTGCTATCACCGGCACGCCACCTATGGGGGCGCTGTCACCCTGCGCCTGCCACTGGCTCGGGAGAGAGAGGGAGGGACAGTATTTTTTTCTTTCCGCAAAAAAAGACAGGCTGAGGAATCAAACTGTGCTGCGGTGAGTGGGCGTGGGGGCTGGGCGCGGGCTTGGGAGATGGAAGGGATATACTACTCCGTTCCATAAAAAGAGTCGCCGTAGGAAGCGTGCTGGTCAAACTTTCTCAACTTTGACTACATTTATAAAAAATACGTGCAACATTTATATCTTTAAATAAGTTTATTATAAAAGTATATTCAAAGATCTACCTAATGATACTAATTATGTACCATAAATATTAATATTTTGTTAAATATATTTGATCAAAGTTAAAAGCTGTTGACTTTTTGGGAAGCGAGAATGACTCTTTTTATGGGACAGAGGGAGTACATGCGATCCTGATCGTTAGATTTGAGTGAGTAAGAAGAGAAGACACTGAAACAATAATTTGGATGATTGATTTCTATAAGGTTGTTTTTTTTTTTGGTATATTTTTTTATGGTGAGCAGAGGGGGCTATCTCAGCAGGAAGGCTATATGGGATAGACTTAGTGTTGAAAATGATGGTGTATTAGTAGGGTAGAAATATGACAGCGCATTAGTTAATTGGGTAGAAAAATGATAGTGCTTTAGTAGTGTATAGATAAGAAATTGGACTGACCGCTTGGTTCTTTTCTGAAAACAAAACTACAGCTCAACCTGGTTGACCGCTTGACTGGCTGTCCCTTCCCTTCACCCTTTCGGCCCTGCTTCTTGGCCGCACCCCGCAGAGCGGAGTCAGCCTGGTTGACCGGCGCTCCCCAGGAGTACTAGACAAAATATGTCCCCAGCCAAAAAGGAAAAAAAAACAAAAACAAAAACCAAACCCGCGATGGTCCTGCGAGCGCCACCGCACGGTTCCCATGCTCGGCTTCCTCTACTACGGCGGGACTCCCTTCCAGTTCGAGCCCACCACCTCGTTCCGCCCGCGCTACCCGAGCGTCGGCGTTCAGTCGGCGCTCGACGCCCGCCACGGCCGCGTCCTCCTCAGCCGTTTATGGTCCGTATCCGCGCGTGAGGACCTCGTCGTGTGGGATCCCGTCAGAGGCGATCTGCAGGTGCTGGTGCTGCCCATGCCGCGGCTCCGCTACACCTGCTGCAGCTGGACCGCGGCGTTGCTCTGCGCGGCCGCCAGATGCGACCACCTCGACTATGCCCGCGGACCCTTCCGTGTCGTCTTGGTGGGGTGTCGTCGAGTCTTCTGTGTGCGCCTGCATCTATTCGTCTGTTCATGGTGAATGGAGTAAGCCCACCTCTGTTCATCATCACAGCAGAGAAGGCAGCGTGGGCAACGGGCCCGGTGCTCTCGCCGGAAATGCACTCTACTTCTTGTTCCAGCGAAGCCAGCCTGGCACCAGAATCCTCAAGTATGATTTGGGAACTGGAGAAGTTTCTGTGATTCACCTAGACTTTGCATTCTACAAGCCCAAGTTGATTGTGCTCAAAGGTGCAGAGGAAGGTCAGCTGGGATTGGCGTCCATTTATGGGTCCACACTACGAGTGTGGTCAAGGGGGGCTAGCTCCAATAGAGATTTCCCATGGCTAAAGGATTGGGTACAGATCAGAGTAACTGAGCTTAAGGCTTTGCTCCCTGCTGACGCCCTCTTGGTCTCACCAAAGGTGGTTGACCTCGCGGATGGTGCTGGAGTTGTTATTTTGCAAACACATATATGGTGGTTTGTTCGCTGTCGATATAAAGTCCAGCCATGTCAGGAAGATAGGAAATGGTTCAACCAAACATGATGTCATTGCCTACATGAACTTCCACACTCCAGGTACAGCTTTGATACTCAAAGTGTCAAAGTTTGAGTTTATTACATCAAAATGTTGACAATGATATGTGTTCTCAAAACAGTGAGTCAATAAAAGTAGAATAGGAAATTGGGCCGCACAGTAGTGATAAAGGTTAATTGCATAAGCTCTGTGATAGGCCACTTTTAGCATTGTTGCGGTTATCTTAAACTATTGGCCTTCTGGGATTCAGTGTTTTTTTTATGTCATTGTCTATCTTACATTCTTACACTTCTTAACTAATTGTTCATGTCAAGCACTAATGGCTTTCCAATAAGGTGGGCTACCCTTGCATTATCCCACTCACGGGATTTACTGCAGAACTTGAGGTTGCAATGGAAAGATAGAAACATGGATTTGGAAATTGAATATGACTACTTTTGTCTGAACATGTGTATTTTCAAGAATATGAGCATATGCAAAATTAAACACTGCAATTCATATGCATTTTGTTACTTTTACTTTGTTTTAGGTTGATTCAACAGCTTATTGCTTGAATTTGTTGGTTAACTAGTAACTATTGTTATGATATCTCCATTCCTCACAGTTTTGCATCAATTTGTAGCCAATCTGATAGTCATCTATCTAAAATGAGATGCCTTCTATATGTGCATCAATTTTGAAACCAAGACATATTTTTAGTCAAGATTGTTGCATGCTATGTAGAGCCTGAGCCTACATTGGGTGGTCCGTGTATATTGTTATTTGTAGACAGTGAACATCAATTTATTTTGCTACATAGTTGACATGATTTCTCTAATGAAGATTGTGTGTGGCAATAATATATCACGATGTGTTGGCTGCTATCACTCTTCTCCTACAGTTATGGACGACTCCGACCCCGACCCGCTCCTCCCCTTCCTCGTCCCCCCGCCTCTACACCCAATCCATCCAGATCCGCCGCATCCATCGCAGCTCCGCACCACCAGCAACAAGATCCGCAACCGCCGTCCTCCGATCTACCTGGTGATGGGTCGCAGTCAAGAGCACAGCCAGGATTCAGTGAAATCGATGCAGTCAAGGACTCGGTCCATGGTGGGCTGGAGCCGCCGGCGCCACCACCACCCTCACAGTCGCCAACAGCCCAAGCTCTCCCTCAACCGGCGAGTCCTACGAGCATCGATCCGGAGCTACAGGAGATGGCCAGGGCGCTGCTCCCAGATTTGGCAAAGGATTTGAATAAATTCAAAGAGCAACGTGCAGCCATGGAAGCAAGCGAAGGCAGGCCCATCATCAATCCGTCAATGTCAGATCCTCCACAGCTCTCTTGCAACTGTTCAGACACCAAAACAATTCAATCCTTGGTCCAAGATCCCAATCTTGGTACGGTCAATGAAGCTACACTCCTCCACTCCAGGATTCCAGCGAGCCACAAAGGGAAACAAGTTGAGGGAGCAGAGAGCATTCATGGTGGACAGCAAGGATTCAACCTTTCACAGCTCCAGCCCTCCGCCTCAGCTATGCATGGAGCGTTGAGCTCGAGCCAGAAGGAGCATCAAATAAGCGTTGCCAATAGTGCTGAAGGATGGGAGCCATCCAGGGCATCACTCAAGCAGAGGAAGGCAGGCACAGAGGCCACGGTCATTCAATCCTCCAACCTACCAAGTTCCAGGCCAACAGGTTTCGAGTTCTTCAGAGAGAAGTTGGAGGGGAAATGCTTTAATTGCTTTTCCCCAAACCACATTGCCCGATTCTGCCGTGCCACGCATCGTTGCTGGAAATGCTACCACTCTGGGCACAGGGCTGCCAATTGCAATTTCGGTCGTCAAGCTCAGCTACATAAATCCAGGACCTCCCAGGAACGAAGACCCCCAACACAAGCGCTCAAACTCTCACCTCGGCCCACCCCCAGGACGGACCTCCGCTCCTACGCGGATGTGGTCCGTGGTTCGGAGTCCATGGTGGCGAGATACCCCGGCGACCCGTGGGCTAGGCCGGCTCGGGCCTTCTGTGCGGTGACGGCGACCGGCTCCATCAAGCGCCGCCGTGATGACCTCATCAACAAAGCTGTGGTCTGCTGGCTGAACACCAACAACCATGACACGGAGTGCTTCCACGTCAGCGACGCCCTTTGCTGCAAGATGCACCTGCGCCATGGCGATTTCCAGGTAGTCAAGCACTATCCGGAGCAGTTCCTTATCATCTTCTCTGAGCCGGCAATCAGGCAACGTCTGCTGGACCGTGGGGCACTCGCCGATGGCGGCCGCGACTTCCACTTCGCTCCATGGAGCGAGCACCGCAACGCCACCAACTCCAACTGGGAGTACCGCGTCAAGGTGCGCATCGAGGGCATCCCGGTGCACTGCTGGGTGGAAGACGTAGTGGCGCGCGTGCTCGGGCGGAGCTGCGCTATCCACTACCTGGAGGAGAAGACGCGCCACCGTGAGCGCACGAGGTCTTTTGACCTGTGGGCTTGGTGCTGTGACCCTTGCGACATCCCCACCGAAGTCACCCTCACCGTCACCGAGCCAGACAGGGAGCCCCCACACTACGATGACCCGGTCGACCTCAAGCGCGGCCATGTCTATACCTTGCGCAACCATCTTGAGGTAGTGGAAGATCTGTCCTTTTGGCAGGGCCGAGGCAGAATTGGTGCCCCCCCGAACCGCAAGGCGCGCCGTGAGTTTGTCTGGAGCTACGGTGTGCCTGATACGGTTGGTGAGCGCCTCCCTGGTAGGCGTGGGGATGACCGTGGCGGTGACCTGGGACGCCATGAGTGGAGGGACGACAGTGACTATGATCACCACCACCGCAACCATGATACTCGGCGACACCGCAGCGTCTCTAGTTGGGCAAGGAACTCGCGCTACAAGGGTGGCTTGGAAGACCGCATCAGCTCCAACAGGTGGTGTGGAGGCAGGGACTCCCCACCAAGAAGAAGTAGGGTTGCCCCGGCGACTCACCAGGCGCCAACCATGGTATGGAAGGTGAAAGAGATCAAGAAAGGCAAGAAGCAGAAGAAGGTATCCTTCGCCGACCCAATCGCAACTGAACTCAAGCCCCCCAAACCCACTATGCCGGATGACAGCATCATGCTCATCAAGGGTAACTACCACACACAGTCATCATTCTGTACCTCTTCCCCTATAGTAGACCCACTGGAAGTGGAAACATTTTCAATATCTGATCTTCCAGTACCTCCACACACAGAAATGGAGGCCACAAAGGGACATTTCCAGAGTGAGGCTGCCAAGGACGCCTTCAACAACGACAAGAGCCACCCCACCATTAGTGAACTAGCTGCTATCGGCCCTTCAATTGATAACATAATGTCTGCAGAAACGACACCTGATGTTTCTTTCACTCCTGCAGAACTGGTGGTGAACAAAGTGGACAGGAACACAGGCGCACAACAAGTCCTGACTGAGACTCCCAAGATGCTGGAGATGGTACCTCACAACGAGCTGGTGAGCCACCCCTCTCCATCTCAACAGAATCCAACCGGTTTGAATGGCAATCTAATAGTAGCACAGATTCTTGTTAGCTCGCAAGAGCCCTCTAAAACAATGACCAATCATGCTGTAGATTTAGAGGCAGTTCACTTAGAAACTCCATCAGAGGTAGACCATCAACTACTTCAGGAAGCCGGTTCACATGACACGGTCGCTGCTGCCGATTCCACCAGAGGCAAGGAGCCTCTACGGACCACCCACACCCAGATAAACACTAACACTCCAGTTTCTAATCCTGATAACTTGGTAGTAGGGAGCCAGGAAGAAGAGGTGGGGGAAGCTAGTTCGGTGCAAATGCCTAATATTGCTGCACCTTCACATGATCCAACAGTGGATGATTTCTTAGAGTCAATTACGGCACCCTTGCAACAGCCTATAATCCAAGGGGGGTTTCAAACTCCAAATATACAAGCTCAGTCCACTAACACCAATAGGCGCTTCCACAGTCCCCCACATAGCGCAACCCAGAGAAAAAGTACAAGGCTTGCAAAGAAGGCAACACTTAACGTGGGCAAGGACACAATACAAATCGCACAAGATCTTCTGATAAAAAACTGGGTGAGCTGTCGGGGGAGGAAACTAACCAAGATGAAGCTGATTCTGATTTTGATCTCTATGCACAGCACTTCGAGAGGCCGATTGACAAGAGCAAGATGGAGGCAATCACAGTCCTGATCGAAGAGGGCAACAAGAAGCAGAAGAAGAGCAGCGCCAACAAGAGGATGACTGCTCAGGTGGGCCTGGACGCCTAGATGGCATCTAGCTCCAGTAGAACCAGTTATCTATGTTAGAACCTGTGTATCGTAGCGCCCTGTGCGGCGGTTGTTGGGCGAATAGGCCCATGTTTTTGCTGAACCAGTCGGTATTCAGTGGATTTGCGCCTGTTGGCGGTGTTGCCTTCAGCCAACCCCAAGTATCTCTGCTTATTCAAGCTATCAAATGTGTGGACAAGCCATGCCGGTATCTCTTCATTGTAGTCTGCAACGCGCTTGTTTTTTTCTCGAAAAATAATACATCCCTGGACCAAAGTAGTACATCTGTGGATCAATGTCAATAGAAGACTGTAATATACTATGTTGGAACGTTAGGGGATTAAATGACGGAGCCAAAAGAGCAAGTGTGCGTAATCAAATCATGTCATCGGGGGCCACAGTGGTCTGTCTTCAAGAAACGAAGATCATGACATGGTCACACACACTGATTGTGGAAACGGTAGGAAGTGATATGGCGCAAAATGTGATTTTTCTTCCCTCGACTGGGGCATCCGGGGGAATACTAATGGCAGCATCAGAACGATTTTTCCATTTGGACAACCCACACCTGACGGACAATACGGTTTCAGGAACTCTCACAATGCTGTCAGAGAATAAAGAATGGTCGATTACAGGGGTATACGGACCACAGTCTGACAACGAAAAAATTATGTTCATGCAGGAAATAACAAACCTGAAACAAATTATGCTCCCTGCATGGCTGCTGCTAGGAGATTTTAACTTGATTTATCGTGCACAGGACAAGAACAATGGACGCATCAATCTGCCATTGCTAAATAGGTTCAAATTCACGATAGATAACCTATTGCTGACACCAACTGAACTCAGGGGGAAACAATACACCTGGTGCAACGATCAACAAACGCCGACGATGACAAAGATTGATCACCTCTTTGCCACTCCCGAGTGGTTAGACATTTTCCCAAGAACATACCTACAGGCTCTTGCTTCGCTAGGTTCCGACCACTGCCCATTATTCATGCAAGGCGATGTGTTCTTCGATTTCTATAGGGGCTTTAGATTTGAATCTCATTGGACCAATTGGCCCGGTTTTTTGGAAACAGTAAAAGAGGTTTGGGACAAACCAGTCAATACACAAGATGCTATTCTGCGCGTCCACGTAAAGCTAATGCGAACCGCAAAATCGCTGAAATTGTGGAGACGGAAAAATTTCAGTACATGGAAATTACAATGGGCCATTCTAAACATCACCTTGGCCAACTTGGAGAGAGCACAAGAATCCAGGATGCTGACCCAAGATGAGATGGAGTTCAAACGCTATCTGAAGACCAAAGCTCTAGGATTGGCAGCGATGCAGAAAGCTAGAGCAAGGCAGCACTCTAGACTAACTTGGCTCAGGAAAGGAGACACAAACACTAGATTTTTTCAGCTGCATGCTAATGCGAGAAGGAAGAAGATCTTCATCCCCTCCCTGAGTGGGCAAACAGGGACAGTGGTATTACAAGAAGAAAAATCTAACTTGATCCATACACACTTCTCTCAGATCATGGGAACACCAAATATAAGGAATAAGGCCATTAATTGGAACGAGCTAGGATATGTGAGGCACAGCTTCGATGCTCTAGACGCTCCATTCACCCAGGAGGAAATTGAGTCGGTTATAAAGGAGATGCCATCAGAAAAAGCACCGGGTCCAGATGGTTTTATTGGCCTTTTCTACAAGAAGTGTTGGTCGATAATAAAGGAAGATCTAACTCAGGCAATCTGGAGTTTCTATTGCCATCGGACAGCTAGATTAAATTTAATCAATGAAGCAAATATTGTGCTTTTGCCCAAGAATCAAGTGGCTGCATCAATATCGGACTACAGACCAATTAGTCTTATTAATAGTGTGGCCAAAATAATCACAAAGCTGCTAGCAAACCGGCTAGCACCACACATGGACTCGTTGGTGTCAAGTGCTCAAAATGCATTCATCAAGAAAAGATGTATACATGACAACTTCATATACGCTCAGAGAACAATACAGTTACTTCACAAAAAGAAGAAGCCAGCACTTTTCATCAAACTAGATATTTCCAAGGCTTTTGATTCTATCGGGTGGACCTTTCTCCTGGAGGTCATGGAGGCACTGGGTTTTAGCGCCAAATGGAGAGACTGGGTGGCAACGTTACTTGGCACTGCCTCGTCAAGAGTTCTTGTTAATGGACAGCCGACTAGAGGAATCAGACACGCAAGAGGACTCAGACAGGGCGATCCTCTCTCGCCGCTGCTGTTCATATTGGCCATAGACCCGCTACAACGCATCATCGAGGTCGCAGCAAACAAGGGCATACTCAAATCGATCCTTCCAAAGGCAGCAAAGTTACGTTGTTCTCTGTACGCTGACGATGCAGCGATTTTCTGCCATCCATCAGCAACAGAAGTGGATCGGTTGCATAAACTCTTGAGTTTCTTTGGGGACTGCTCCGGCCTTAGGATAAACATCTCAAAGACGGAGATTTTCCCCATTCGACTAGACAACGCAGTGGTAACTCAGCTTCTTCAAAACTTTCCGGGAAAAATTTGCAAATTCCCAGGTAAATACCTGGGACTTCCACTTCATATTTGCAAGCTCCGTAGGATCGAGGTGCAACCTCTGATCGACAAGATAGGAAGCCGCCTGCCAGGGTGGAAAGGTAGACTACTCTCCACATCCGGAAGGGAAACTTTGGTCAAGACAGTGCTTTCCTCGCAGCCAATTTATCACATGACCGCCTTCCTAGAACAAAAGTGGCTCATACGAAAGATCGATCGATTGCGAAGGAGTTTTCTCTGGAGAGGTGAAACACCAGATAAAGTTTATGGAGGTCATTCTTTGGTGAATTGGCCCACGACATGCCTTCCAAAAATAAAGGGTGGATTGGGGGTTCTAGACTTAGAACGCTTCGCCAGAGCTTTGAGATTGAGATGGCTATGGTTTCAATGGAAGCACAAGGAACGTGCATGGAACGAACTGGATCTCCCTTGTGACGGGCGCGACCGAGACCTTTTTGCCACTTCAACGGTTGTAACAATAGGAGACGGGAAGACTGCTCGCTTCTGGACGTCGTCCTGGGTTGAGGGGATGACTCCTAAGAATTTAGCACCGACACTATTCCTCAAATCAAGAAGGAAAAAACTATCAGTTCATAAAGCACTTCAAGATAACAGATGGATTGCTCACATCTTACCCCTCCAAACGGCGCAGGAAATAAAGGAATATGTCATGCTATGGGAAAAGGTAAATGATATCTGGCTAGTAGAAGACAGAGAAGACGAGATACGCTGGCGCTGGACGAACAATGGGGAGTATACAACCAAAAGTGCCTACCGTGTACAATTTGAAGGCACCTATGGGAAGCTAAAGCTAATGCCAATTTGGAGAGCAGCAGCAGAACCTAAATGCCGTTTCATTGCATGGACCCTACTACATAAGAAGATCCTTACCGCCAACAATCTGTTGAGGCGCAATTGGTCAAATGATCCAATTTGCAAACTTTGTGATACTGAGCCAGAGACACCATTACACCTTTGCAAAGATTGTCAATACTCAAAGCAAGTGTGGTCCTTCTTGAAACAATGGCTGGACCTATCTGTGATTGACGCAGTGCCGGTGAAGGGATCTTTACATGGGTACTGGCGTAGGTGTCGAGCTAAAGTCGAAAAGGAACAAAAGAAAAAGTTCGACGGTATAATGATATACTTCTGGTGGAACATATGGAAGGAAAGGAATAGACGAATTTTCCAGCAGAAAAGTTTACAACCATGCCAAGTAGCTCTTCTATGTAAAGATGACATACAACAATATCAACTTGCAACAAGAATGACGGCCCAAGGAGAAGAACAGTGAGCGTCGACGAGAGCTTGGAAAGTCTAAGTGGTTTCCTTTTGTTTTTCTGTGTTTTCTTTTTTGGAGTCGCATTTTAGGCGTGCAACCAGGGTGCCGTAGACCGTAGTAGTAGTAGTCGTGGTGGCATTGGTCGCTCAATAGCGATTCTTGTAATCGTTTTGTTTCTCTTTTGTCTCGTCTAATAAAATTTCGGCAAAGCTCTTGCCGCCCTTCTAAAAAAATAATATATCACTAAAAAATGGATAATGAGGGGTAAATCTTGTATAGAACGCAAGGTGGTAGATTCCCATTCGTGGGCCGGCCTTATGAGTTATGATAGTGGAACTAATCTGCTAGCTTGCTATTACTTCAATTTAGGGGTTGTTTCTAGGAAGTTCCTTGTCTGAGCAATATACCACACTATAAAACCTAGAAACAATACCAGTTAGAGAAAAAATGTAGAACTGTTACCAATGGTTATATATAAAACTATTTTAAGCAACCTACTTGCCAGTCTATTTAATGAGCTCTCACTAGGGCAGAATATTTTCCCTGGCTCATCTTTTACTGACATTTGTGGTAGTTGTCCTTAACAAAGAATGTCCTGATGCAGTGGCTTGGAGTTTGGATCCGATCATGTTTACTGTGAATTCAGTATATATCTTTTGTTTGCTAATACGGATGCACGGTTAACTTAAAAAGTCATTTGGAAATTGTAACGTGCTTTGAAGATTAAGATTTTTTATGTGACATGTTTTTGACAATGTTATATTGACAAAATGAAACTGGAATGGTGATGTTTTTGCTCTGCCAATGAGTTTTAAACAAATCACCTATCCATTAACCGGACTAGCTATGTTTGGTGCGTGGCCACTGTGTTTTTCTCTAGCTGCGCATTACTCATGTGCTGGGTAATTTGCTGAACAGGTTTGTGTGTGTGAGTTGCAGCAATTTGCTGGTTGCTATGGAAGTTAGAAGGCACACTGTTATGATTTTGTCTATATTTTTACCTAACCTTCATGACCTGGTAGTTTTTATTTTTACTGTTTGCAGTCTAGCAGAACAAGGAGCAGCAGCCGAGCAGGGCATGTTGGATGCAAGCGTACAACTGTTGGACATCTTGACTGAAGTTTTGGCTCTGTTGGAACCTGTCGCTACTGAATTTATAGCCTATGCTTTTTTGCATTTGTTTGGTTTGCCTTTCATGTTCTTTCGGGCTTGTTTGGCCTAGTCAACATTTACTCCTACTTAAGATATTTTATCTTGTATAATGGAACGATTGCAATGAATATGTTTCTCTGTGCGAAATTATCTTTCCACTAGAGAATATGCATTTGAAATCAAAACTCTTCAGTTTTCATGTTACCTTGTTACTTCTAAGTTTGGATTGGTTAACATCGAAATCTCGGGCCTTAAAGATGAGAACTGAGGTTGAAAGGAAGTGCTCATCGCACCAAGTCCTGTAGCAGTAATCTGGAAATGCTCAACGCTCTAAAGTACCCCATTGATGTTTCAGTAAGCACCAGCCATGAGCAGAGGCAGACCAGATATCCTCTTTTTGCATGCTATCCACTTTCTATAGTTGTTGCATTCTACCAGCTAGTTTCTCACCTTCTGACAATGTTGGAACTATTGACACTCACCAGCAGCACGGTTGAGGAATGAGGACTCTTATCTAACAAATGCATAAAGCAGCGGAAGACTGCGGTTGCAGGTGGGCACTGTCATCACAGTCCGAATAAATTGCTTCTCCAGCCTTGATCCAATAGTCTTCAAATTTGTCTAATCTGAGTTTCGTAGCAAAAGGATTAGAAAAGAAGACCAGGATTATCTTGTGTTAATTTTTGATTTTTTTTTGGATTTGGGCTCAGCAACAGCAAAGAAACAATAGCAAGCAGAACACGATGTGCATTCGCAAGTAAATCTCTCTGCATCAACTAGGCAGAGTCGCACATAAGCATGACCTGGCTGGTTGAACCGGACCATGTAGTCGCATCTGTCTCAGTTTCACTCACATCGGACAAACCCTAGCTCGCTGCCGGCCGCAGGGGTTCTGCTCTGACGAAACAGCATGGCGGCGGCGGCACCGGCACAGGCGCGGGCTCCCCAGGCCCTGATGGACGAGATCATCGAGGAGATCATCCTCCGCCTCCCTCCCACAGAGCCCGCGAGCCTCATTTGCAAGCCCTGGTGCCGCCTCATCTCCTCCCCACGCTCGGCCTCCTCTGCAATATCAGGGAAGGAGAAGGACATGCCCCCTGCGTGGTCCGCTTCGTCCCTACCTCCTCCGTCTGCCCGCCCCGAGTCGACCAACGCGACTCGTTCACCTACGAGGCCTGCCACGGCCGCGTCCTCCTCTGCTGCATTGCATGGCTGGGGCGCGTGGATCCTGCCCTCCTCGTCTGGAACCCCATGTCCATGACCAACGAGCGATGGCAACTACCATCTGGGCCGTCGCTTTTGGTACCGCTGGAGTGTTGCTGTGCTCTGCGCCGCCATTGGCGCTTGCGACCACCTCGACTGCCCGCACGCACTACCGGAAACAGTATCTTTGCCGAGTGTCATATGCTTTGCCGAGCGTCAAATATCGGGCACTCGGCAAAGAATCCTTTGCCGAGAGCCTGCGCTCGGCAAAAATTGGCTCTCGGCAAAGACAAGCTTTGCCGAGAGCTCGACTCTCGGCAAAGATTGGCTCTCGGCAAAGCCAAACTTTGCCGAGAGCTCGACTCTCGGTAAACAAAAATCTCGGCAAAGCCTCAACCCCACAAACGGCACCCTTACGCCATCATCTTTGCCGAGAGCCTGCTGTTAGGCTCTCGGCAAAATATTTTCTTTGGATTTTTGGTCCCAAATTTTTTGTGCAGCCTTGCTACAGTACTAGAAGCCAAGATTTGAAATTTGGTGTATTTTCCATCCCTGTTGCTATATTTCGTGTATTTTTTTCATTTTCTTGATTTTTTCCGCAAGACGCACATTTGTACTGCAGGTGCATAAAATAATGAATCTCAGCGATTCAAAAAATTATATTAATTCTTCCGAGGGTATTTCGACGCCGTATCTAGGGACAGACGCGGAAACTCGACCATCTCGTGCACGCGACATGGCGACCAAGTTGCGTGAGATTTGATTTAAAAATATATAAAATGTGAACGGAGTCAGAAAATCATGAAAATGGACGGGAGACCTTGCCATCGCATGTAGAAGCTATAAAAAAATTTTGAAAATGTTTGAAGCAAGTTGTGCCACAAGATGGTTGAAACCCTGAGATCTCCACATGTGATAACAAGATATCACATGCGGAGATCTCAGGGTTTCAACCATCTTGTGTCACAACTTACTCCAAACATTCCCAAATTATTTTCATAAACTCTACGTATCGTGTCAAGACCTTCCGTCTATTTTCATGATTTTCCGACTCCGTTCGCATTTTATATATTTTTAAATAAAATCCTACACAATTTGGTCGCCATGTCTCGTGCACGAGATGGTCGAGTTTCCGCGTCTATCCCTAGATATGATGTTGAAATACTCTCAGAAGAATGAATATTATTTTTTAAATCGATGAGATTCATTATTTCATGCACCTGCAGTTCAAATGTGCGTCTTGCGGAAAAAATAAAGAAAATAAAGAAAATGCGCGAAATATAGCAAGAAGAATGGAAAATACACCAAATTTCAAACATGGCCACCTAGTACTATATCAAGGCTGCAGGAAAAAATTGGGAGCAAAAATCTAAAAAATATATATATATATTTTGCCAAGAGCCTCCTAAAGCTCTCGGCAAAGAAAATAAAAAAATAAAAACTCTTTGTCGAGAGCCGCCTGACCTAGCTCTCGGCAAAGAACGCCGGACCTAGTTAAGAAATTTTTAAAAAATATATATATTTTGCTGAGAGCTAGGTCAGGTGGCTCTCGGCAAAGAGTTTTTATTTTTTTTATTTTGTTTGCCAAGAGCCTGGGCTTGGGGATCTCGGCAAAGAGCCTCTTTGCCGAGAGCCTGGGCTGGGGCTCTCGGCAAAGAAAATCAAAAAAAAAAAGAAAAACTCTTTGCCGAGAGCCTAGCTCTCGGCAAAGAGGATATCTGAATCAAAACCACCACCCGCGCCCCTCACCCCTCACAACACACCGGCCGCGTCCTCGCCCCTCACCCCTCACCTCTCGCCCCCGCCCCCGCGCCGGCGCCGCCGCCGCCGCCCGGCCGCGTCCTCGCCCCGGCCTGACCGCACCCTCACACGGCCGCGCCCCCGCCCCTGCGGCGCCGCCGGCATTACTCCGCCCGGCGTCGGTCGGATTGAGTCGGCGCCGCCCCGGTCAGATTGAGCCGCCGCCGCCGTCCACGGAGGGCCCGACGGGAGGAGCGACCCGGCGTGTTCAGGTACTTTCTCCCTCTCCCTCCCCCCTCCCTGTCTGTTTCAACTGAGGATAGGAATTCTTGAAGCTGAATAGTCTGCATCTGACAAGTGTGAGAGCTCCAATCTTTACGGTAGAGATTAGTTCCTTGTTTCTGATGCCAGTAGTCGCACTCAGGTGGCCTTTGGCATTTCATAGTTACCTATTTCATTGATGTGCGAGATGCACCAGGATAGCACCCTTGCGGCAGGAACTTACTTTTGGTTGCTTTAATTTTCTGCTGCCTGTCAAATCCTAATATTTGTGCGCCTGTAAATTTGCTTGGTTGTTTAGTTGATTGCTATTGATTTGTCTGGTATCGCTGGGAAATAGAAAGAGGGTAGATTTGAGGTTGCTGCATGCTCACCACCTTCCCCACTTCTCCGACCACTTCTCCGAGGAATTGAAGAAACTCCGATCCGTCCCAGCATCGCTCTGTTGGGGCAGCGGCATAGCATATGTTTGGTGCTGCAAATTAGATCGAGAGGCCATCTTCTTCATCTCAGCGTTTCGGCGTTGGTTGCCGGAGCCGCTGCTTCTCGACCTGGTGATGTTTCTTGATTCTTGCTTGCTGTCCCAATTCTATTTCAGGTTTCATTGGCGTTGCAGTGCTCGGATTTCGCATTTTAATTTTATTTCTCTGTGTGTGTCTGTTCATCACTTGTTCAGATTATTACACATTGTGCACTGCACGTTACATTGTCATCTGGTTTGTATTGCACCTGTTGCTCATTAGTTGTAGTCATTGTCTTGCTAGCAGTATCACATTGCCACAGCTTCACCAGCAAGCCCCAGGTTACTTAAGCATCTTTGCCTTCAAATACCTGGTTCTTTCAATTTCTGTGTAAGCTGTGTGCCACATAGTGAGCAGCAACATGCCCACACCAGTCAAACAAGTCCAGACCACAAAACGCTTGTTCTTCTGTTCCTTTTTGAATGCTTCCCTGACGGCCTCACTATCAATAAGCAACATAAAAATTAGGATCAATTCTTTTGATTCAAATCAAATAAGCACAAGACAGACTGCATTTACCACTCAGCTATGAATGCAGCCATGTTGGCATCTGTCGATGGCTTCCTGGCTCCATTGTCATGACCACCCTATGAGCAAGGAAGAGCAGCTGAGATTGGTATATAGACTACTGAAAGATTGATAATGTAGGTACGACCAAGCAGCCTTCAAAATAACACATACCATGGAATTACTTTCCACATGTATATTACTTTTGATTAAGAGGAAAGAGAAGAATACTAGTCGTTAACACATACCAGTGAACATTTTCAGAGTTGCTGTCCACTCCATACTAGACTTGCAGCAACAAAGATGGACAGACACTGACTATCATAGGCTGCATATCTCCATTAAGGACTATATATTGGTTTTCAAAATCATTTGGCTGACAAGCATCAACTGGTTTCATGGCTAGCAGGAGATGATAAGGACTATATATTGGTTTTCAAAATCATTTGGCTGACAAGCATCAACTGGTTTCATGGCTAGCAGGAGATGAGATTCAGGCTAGGGACTGTTTGGGTATGCAAAATTAGAATTGCTGACTATTTAGCATCCTCCAGCTTGTAATTTTTAGTTGCTAATAACTATTATCAATATGAATCCAACGGGGCCTAGTGTGCAAGCAAAAAATCAAGGCCTAGTATGCAGATGCTAACTATTATAAACATGAATGAACCCAAACGGTGGCCTTGTATGGAAGCGGGAAAATAATCTGAACATGCTGAACATGCTGTAAAAATAATCTGAACATGCTGTAAAAATAACAGCAGTATACTTTCTTGAACTCTGAAATTTGCTAGTCTGTAGTGGGGTGTCACGCACAGCTGCCCAAACAGAGCCTCGGCCATTTGCTCGTTGTCGACAACAGCGTGACCGCCAGTCAACAGTTAATGAGTGAATGCAGTTTTTTTCTGCTTTTGCATTTCTTCTCCCTGTCACATTTTCGAGCTGCTTTAGCATTAATGAACCACCTCCTCGTTTGGATGAGAAATAATGATAATGAGCAGAGCAGGTTTGGATGAGAATCAGATGCAGCTTGTAGCCTTGTTTTATGTCTAGGAGACACCGACAGCTGAGCTCACCTTCAGCTGCAGTGTCCCTCTACCCTTGTTGTCCTTCACTTTTAGTGAATCTAGTGACTGCAGCACGTTCAGGGTGATCTCCGTTGGGTTCTCAGGTTCAAGGCTGTTCACTGCCAGTTTAGCCACACCCATTTTCTTGTCTTGCTGAAGAGTGTCCTCATCGTAAATCTGAAAAACAAAGGGCATTCTTTTGTTTCTGTTTTGTTTTGTTGCTAAACAAATACTACAAAGTCACAAACTCGTGAAGTTGAAGCAAAAGAAGAGATGAAGACCTCAAATATAGCTTCCTGTGTTATGCTAGTGTTTGCTACTGGGCCCTTGAGATCTTTGTACCACAGATGACGACGGATGGTTCCATTCCTCCTTACCATCCAGCTGCCATTTGCTTTTGCATTTTTTCTCCCTGTCACATTTTCGAGCTGCTTTAGCATTAATGAACCACCAATATTTAAATCCTTTAGCTCTCCAAGATTACTACAGTTCAAACCCTTCCCATCCAGCTGCCATTTGCGAGAGGCATGACGCTGAGCCGGGCGTAGTACATTCAGATAAGTGATTCCTTTTGAGATTAAGCTATGCTCATTTCATCTGACGCTTATATGTGAAATACTTGATGATGTGCAGATGGTCCCCCAATGGTGCCAGTCGTTTCCCGAGTGCTGGGAGATGATCGTGGACCGGTGGCTCTCTGAAGAGTGGACCGCCCAGCACGCCGAGGCCCGGGAGGCGCGTCTGCAAATGCCAGGTGTACCACACCACCAGGGCAACTGCAACCTAGCCGAGTACGCACAAGCTTGGGTACGTGAAACACTTTATGTATTGTAACGCTCAAATGTTACCTAATTACTAATCATCTTGTTGTCTTCCTCGCAGACGGCGTCACACGGTGGCCAGCCTTGCAGCACGTTCATGGCATACGCCATGTCCCACAAGGGCAAGGCCACCGCACCGGAGACCTCCTACAACCCCGACGACCCCCTCGAGGCATACTCCAACTCCAGCGTCCACACCCGCCTCACTGACTACACAGAGGCGGCAAGGGCGGTCCATGGGGCCGACTTTGATCCGGCCAGCGAGGACCTGGACGAAAGCCTCGTGATGAGGGTCGGAGGAGGGAAGAAGCACGGGCGGTATTGGCTTGGCGACGGCGTCATCGACTCGTCCTCCACTCCCACTCTGTCCCAGCTCTGAGCATAGACCACGAGCGGGAGCGTCCCCATACGCCCACGCCCGTCGCCTTCGCAGTCGCGGGTCGCCGAGCTCGAGGTTGTTTTTGTTTTACTCGTCGTACATTGATGTTTAAATGTTTGCATTGTTCTAACATTCCCTTTGTATTATCGCAGGCCCGCCTGAAAAGAGAAAGGGAGGAGCGCCAGCTTGCCGAGGCCCAGATGCGGTCCCAGATGAAGGCCCGGTTGGAGGCCCAAGCTAAGCAGATGCAAGATCTCATCACGTTCATGGCCTCCCAGGGCATGCAGGTGCCCACGGCGCTCATAGCTCCTCCACCGCCGTCTCAGAACGCGGATGCTACTCCTGTGAGTATCGATTCCTCAGTGTTTTGTTTCTGCATTTGCTTGTCTGACATAGACATCTAATTTTTGCAGCCTCCGTCGGCGGGTTCGAACAACCCGCAAGCGCCTGGATGGAACACGCCCGGGGGTCAAGGCGTGACTGCTTCTCCGGGGTGGCCAGGGCAAGGTTGGCCATGACTGTGTTTAAAGTGTCGTCTCTAGTAGATTGTGAACTTTAGAATGAAAACTTATTATGTTTCGATGATAACTTGTAATGGTTAACTTTCGTTTAGTTCAAATATTGTGATGAATGTGCTATATGCGTGGTGTATGTGAACGTGACATATATGTGATGAATGTGATATGTACATGTGATATATGTGTTTATACGTGATGAATGTGATTCATATGTAATGAATGTGATTTGTATGTGTAATGAAGTGGAAAATCAAAAGAAAAAAAACAAAATTTCCCACTTTGCCGAGGGTTGCTCTCGGCAAAGGCTGCCTTTGCCGAGTGCAATGGTCATTGCACTCGGCAAAGCTGGGCAACAAGACTGCAAAAATATCCATTTTTCAGCTTTGCCGAGCGCAATGACCGTTGCACTCAGCAAAAGACAGGCTTTGCCGAGAGCCTGGCCAGCCTGGCCCTCGGCAAAGAGTTTTTTTTAAAAAAATGAAAATATTTTGCTGAGAGCCAGGACAGCAAGACTCTCGGCAGAGATTTTTTTTTAAAAAAAGGAAAATGTTTGCCGAGAGCCTGGCCAGACTGGCTCTCGGCAAAGAGTTTTCCAAAAAAAAAAAAAGAAAACTCTTTGCCGAGAGCCAGTCTGGCCAGGCTCTCGGCAAACATTTAAAAAAAAAAAGAAAAATGTTTGCCGAGAGCCTGACCAGACTGGCTCTCGGCAAAGAGTTTTTCCAAAAAAAAAAGAAAACTCTTTGCCGAGAGCCAGCCAAATGGGCTCTCGGCAAAGAAAGCGGGTCCGTTAACGGCGCCTTTTCTTTGCCTAGAGCCGCGTTGGCTCTCGGCAAAGCCTTTACCGAGAGCTCGATAAACAGCTCTCGGCAAAGAAGGCTTTGCCGATCGGGTTTTTGCCGAGGCAGCCTTTGCCGAGGGTCTGAGAGGCTTTGCCGCCAGCTCCAGTAGTGACGGGGCCTTCCTCGTCGTTGCATTGACCACCATCTCACGGAAGGGTCTACTCATCCGAGGCTGGCACCTGGAGAAAGTAGGCTTATGTTGTTGCTGATGCGAACTTCGAGTTCAGTGTCGATTTGGGGCCAACTGCCCTTGTGGGGAACACACTCTACTTGTCGGTTATGGTTTGAAATCATGGGAAACTTCTGTCATCCACGCACCTCCTATGTCAACAGACTTTCAGTTTTTGGATTTAGTCCCGGCCGGAAATTGGCCCAGGAGTAATAAGTGATTAAGTCCCGGTTGGAACCACCAACCGGGACTAGAATCCACTGCCTAACGGACAGTGCATTAGGCTTTTGCAGCAGGAATCTTTAGTCCCAGTTTTTAGTTTAAACCGGAACTAAAGGTTGCCTTTCAATCCTAGTTGGAACCACCAATCGAGACCAAAGGTCCCGCTGGCATTTTGTCTCGGATTGTGGCTCTAACCGGGACTAGAGGTTAATCCTTTAGTCCCGGTAAGCTTCACCAACTAGGACTAAAGGTCCCATCTATATATAGCCGCTTGCATATCCCTCCAGGCCGAGACACAGGTGATCAAATCTTTGGTCTCAGCAGCTGACCCTATTTGCTGCTTGTTCATCGTGTTCTTGCTTGGGGAAGCAAAGTTCTTGCTCTCGGTCGTCGGCTTCATCTTTAATCTCCTAAAGGTTAGCAACTTCATCTTCTAATCTTTCATTGCTAATAATGTACACTACCGGAGACGCGTTCTTTGTCTAGTGTCACGTGCTTTGCCGAGTGCATTTCATCGGGCACTCGGCAAAGACGCCGGTTTGCCGAGTGTCACACTCGGTAAATAAATACACATGGCAAATCTGTGGTTTGCCGAGTGCCAAACACTAGGCAAAGTTAGGCACTAGGCAAACAGGCAGTTTGCCTAGTGTCGAGCACTCGGCAAAGAATTACACTCGACAAACTATAGCTTTGCCTAGTGCCTAACACTAGGCAAACTGCTACACTCGGCAAACCTCGATATAGCCAACGTCCCCTACCACGGCGTTAGTATTTGCCGAGTGTTTCCACTAGGCTCTCGGCAAAGTGACAACTTTGCCTAGTGTTTTTACTGGACACTCGGCAAAGTGATAACTTTGCCTAGTGTTTTCTCTTGACACTAGGCAAACTATTTTTATTTTTCATTTTCTGGACTCCAAACTTTTTGTGCTAACGTCATACAGTAACCTTGACTCCATGTTAAAGTTTAGTATCTTTCTCAATCTATTTGCTATATTTAGTAAATTTATCTCATTTAATTGAATTTTTGGGGATAACTTAAATTTGAACGGCAGAAGGTTTGAATAATTGAAAAAAATGAATGGAAAATTGATATTCATGTTATTTGAAATAGAAGAACGTTAAAATCCTCGAAGTTACATCAAATTTCGAACATCTTCCTCATGAAACATGACCACGAACTTCTCACCAAATTGTTTTTAAATTATATAAAAAGCAAACGAAGTCTGAAAATCACAAGATTTGTCAAGATGTCATGATATCATATGTCGAGGCTGTGATAAAATTTTGAGAAGGTTTCACGAAAGTTGTCACGTACGATGCTTACAAATCGGAACATCTCCGTACAAGTTTCAGAGAGTTGAGAAGGATCCGGTAAGATCCGGTGTCAAATTGAGTGTCGAGTTGGAGTTTCACTTCAAACTTTTTTAATAGTGAATAGACGACAGAGATTGTTTCATGTGAAATATTGGTAATTTTTCGGTTCCATTTGCTAATTTTAATTTATTAACCGCAATTATAGAATTTTATAATTCCGATAAATAGAATTTGAGCTATATATAACTGTATTAAATAATGTCTGAATATTCATGGAAGCATCGAGCATACAGTGTAGAGTGCATTTAAGAAAGTATTTTAGAAGTTGATTAACTAGAACAAATTAGCATCTAGTAGATATAATAATACGTCTATATTTATTTGACTTTTTAAAATTTATATATGATTATTAAAATAAAAAATAGCATTAAAAATACGTCTATAAACATTTTAATAATACGTCTATAAGCTCTAGAAGTTGACTTTTTAAAATCTGTACATGATTTTAAAATTAAAAAAAATCACTTTGACTTTGCCAAGTGCCCAACACATGGCACTCGGCAAACTTTTTTAAAAATAATTTGGACGTGATTTGAAAAAAAAATTCACTTTGAGTTTGCCGAGTGCCAGATCTATGGCACTCGGCAAACCGCCAAACAGTCTGCTTCCAAGCCGCTTTGGTCAGAATTCGCTCCAGCCTGCTTCGCGCTCTCTCTGGTAACATAGCTCTCGTTCGAAGCTAGCTTCGGCTTCACCCTTTTTACCCTCAAATATCTACCTCGGCTTCTACCCAATCGAGCTCCTGTCATTTTCACCGCGTCGGTCCTCTCCGTATCGCTGTGCTCGCGGCTGCCGTCCACCGCGTCGCGCCCCTCACCGTTTGGCCCGCTGCTCTCCGCGCTCCTCTGCTCCCCATCGCCGTCGCCACCACGTCGCTGGGCCCACAGGGGGTGTGGCACCTCGGCCGCCGCGTGCAGGAACTTGCTCCGTTGCTGCACGCTGCCGGCGGCGTCGCTGCTCTGCTCTTCGGTGCTTGGTTCGTCTGTCCTGTGCTCGGCTTCCTCTTCACCTTCTCGTTTCCGCATCGTTGGCTTCTTCTCGTTTCCGCTCATGGGTTCCTCTCCCTCCTCCTCGCAGCTCCTGCTCGGAGGGACGCCGCCGCCATTGCTGCCTTTGGGTCCGGGACGGGGATTTCGTCGGTGCCGCGCTCCGATTCTTGGCCGCCCGTCGTTTGTCGCAGCACTCGGGTGAGGCGCGCAGCCCTCAGTTCGCCTCAGGCACTGTGCATTGGTTGGCTGCGTTTCTGACATTCGCGTTTCTTCTTCCTGCAGATACGGTCTGGGCTTCCTCCATTGGTTGGCTTCCCGCCGCCTAACGACTGTGTCCACTGTTTACCTGCGAATCCGGTCTGGCCTTTCTCCGTTAGTTGGCTTCCCGGTGGCTAACGGCTATGTCCACTGTTTTTGCTCAGCATCCAGGCAAGTGCATCCAGGCAAGTGTGTCCGCTATACGTCAGGTTATAGATGATGGAACTGACATGTATGGCGTTGAGGTTGAATTATCTACATTGTCAATCCTACAAATGGAAGTAAAATTTCTTCATCCACTTTGTAATGGCAGAATCTTTAGTACTTACAAAGATTTGGACTACATCTCAAAAGTAGTACCATGGAAAATAGCCCTGTTACAATATGAAAAAAGTTACAGAATTGAAATACATTGGACTGTAAATTAAAGAATGCATGCAAAATGTTTCAGAGTAGAAGCTATTAGTTCTAAGAATTGAGAAAAACAAACCGCCTTAATGTTGCATGCCAAAATATTTATAAAAGAAGATCTCTATGCATTCAGAGTTCACATTAGATCTTCATATCAGAGTTCACAAAAGCCTGAATTTCTTATGCTCCTTTTATTACACAAAGCTAAGAGAAAAAAGGAGTCATAATGGCAATACATTTGCTAGAACCATTCACTTATATTAATTGGAAAATATTATACTTTTTACTCGGATGTCTAACAGCTCACTATGTTTCTCGAGATACACAAAGAAACAAATCTGTAATGAGTAAACTGTTACTGGAACATTGAACATACCTTGTACTACAGTCACACTTGAAACAAATAGTAAAATCCTTAATTTGAATCCTTAGTCCAGTCAGATTGTTCCTTCCACATTACTATGATATTACTAAATACCTTATCAATCATGAAAGAGCTTGAGGTATAGTTTAAGCAAAGAAGTGACAACGCAATATGGAAATTGTATTCCTGTGAAAATACAGTAAGGAAATTATAATGGTATAAGTATTCAAGAAAAACTAATTAATCAATTTAAGGTTTTCTTACGTTAACATTGTCAACAACTAGAAAATGAGAAGGTTTGATTTTTAACATCAATCAGAAGCTATTGTCCACTACTTGAATTAAACTGGACAGTAGCACAAGTTGCACCAAAAGTGAGCATTTACCATCAGATTAAACCTTTTTGTGCAGATCCATCCTATTGCCTAGTCCATTACACGTTTAGCACAGATCACTTCATCACCAGTTTGGCACAGATCACTGCATCACCAGAACTCACATTACTATCAAATCCATAGAAACCACAAAGAGAAAGGAACAGTTGTGATTAATTATATGGTTAATCAAATCTAATCAAAAGTAAAAATCAAATGTGGAATCTGCCGTGAGTAAATACAGCTGGGGAACCAAATTACATGGATCTATCCTCATAGACATGGGAAGGGACGAGGGATTAGGATCATACCTCAGGGATTGTGGTGCCAATAGAGGGCATCCTCTTTCAGATCTGGCAACAGCCTCCCCTCTCCTCAGCACCACTTGATCTGAACGAGAAGATGGAAGGGATCGGAGAGGAGGGAGCTAGGAAAACCTGGTTCCAATGGGAGGAAGATGCGGTGCAGACTGGATGGGGAGGACGGCAGACATGAGACCCAGGGATGAGGAAAACCTTGTATGATGAATAGATTCAACCAAGCTCAAACTCTGAATAATGCAAATTTGGATTTATTTTCCGAGTTCACATGCAATGCCTATTTATTTCACCAAGAACTGAAGTCATTTCTACATTTATTTTCCCAGCCAAGTGCATTACTGTCATTTTTCTTGAAACAAATTGCATTATTGTCATTTTCTTGTAGGAGAAGACCCCGTCGGAGCCGAGCCGGAGTACCCCGATCGTCTTCGTCGCCGCTGCGGGTCTGCCTGCACCGCATCGCCTCGCCACTGCACCGACCCGCCATGGCCCCACTAGCTTGACTCCACCGCCACCCAAGGTATAACCTCTCTTTCCGTATCATGGTCGTGTATCGCGTAACCCAGTTAGGCGTCTCCCATTCGAAAGAGATATGGTTAGAAATATGCAGATCTTTGCATATCTATAACTGTATCTGTTTCGAATTGTCCACGTTTTTTGGACAGCCCGTCGATGCGTAGATGAGATTAGTTTCCATGGTCTGCTCCAATCCGAGATAGAGTTTCGGCATCATCTCCCTGTTGTTCTCCGGATACACACTCTCCCTGCCAGGATGTGTATCTGGAGAACAGCGGGGAGGTGTTGCCGAAATTCTGTCTCAGATTGGAGTAGAGTATGGGAACTGACCTCATCTATGGATCCTCGGGTGGGATTAGGACCTATCCTCACCTATTAGATGATAGGAACATCGTGTAGATGCAATTGGTGGTTATATTACTCTATGATATATATGTTTTAGAATGGATCACCGTGAGTGGATGTACACAGGCCGCTTAAGTCAGGGTCAGGTCACCGATGAATGGATCAACAAGACGGATGTGTTCTTGGAACGGGCATTTGGCGAGGCTGCTAAAGGAGTGAGTAAAGTCTTCTGTCCCTGCAGCAATTGTGCAAACAGGAAAAGACAAACAAAGATGGTCATGGGGCAACATCTTTGGAAGAATGGATTTACGGCAGACTATACTCTGTAGGTCTACCATGGTGAAGCTGATTGTATGAGAGAGGAGGTGGTGAGACCACGCGTCGAGCATTATGATGCCGATGTCGGGGTAGCAGATTGGTTAGATGACTTTCATGAGGCACAGTTCGTTGAAGGACGTACAGAGGAGGAGCCAGAGGCAACCGCAAAGGCGTTCTATGATATGTTTTCTTCGGCACAGAAACCCCTTCACAGCCAGACAAAGGTTTCTCAACTGGATGCCATTGGACGCGTAATGGCGTTAAAGTCTCAGTGTAGCATGAGTCGAGACACCTTTGATATGATGTTGACAGTTATTGGCTCCCTGCTTCCGGAGGGTCATATTTTGCCAAAGAGCATGTACGAGTCACAGAGACTCCTTCGTGCACTTAAGATGCCATATGAGCAGATACATGCTTGTCCGAAGGGGTGCGTCCTATTTAGGAAAGAACACGCGGAAGCAAAGTATTGTCCAAAGTGTAAATCCTCTAGGTTCCTGGAGGTAGACTTTGGTGATGGCCAGAAGAAGCAGCTTGAGATCCCCGTGACAATTAAGGCTGGATGAAAAACTCGAAGCTCGTTAGCTGGCTCGGTTCGTGATTGGCTCGGCTCTGCTCGGCTCGGCTCGTTATGATAACGAGCCGAGCCGAGTCAGGATTCTAGCTCGTTAGCTATAACGAGCCAACTCGAGCTGGCTCGTGAGCCGCTCGCGAGCCAAACGAGTCGTAGTTTTAGGGAAAAAGTCATCATAACTGATATTAGTTTTGTATTACTTCATGTCTTGCACTTCACAAATGGATAATATGTTAGCTCATATGAATATTTTATTCGATTTAAGGTTATTGAATATATTATTTTTATATTATTAATATTTTTAAGCTTTAGATAAATACAAATATTATATTTTATGTATTTTTTATAGCTGGCTCGCGAGCCTAATGAGCCAGCTCGAGCTCATAACGAGCCGAGCCGAGCTGGCTTTCTGGCTCGTTAAGATAACGAGCCGAGCCGAGCTGGCTCGTTATCCTAACGAGCCAGAACGAGCCGAGCCGAGCCAAGCCAGCTCGGCTCGTTATCCAGCCTTAGTGACAATCTTACGGCACCTTCCGTTCATACCAAGGATCGAACGGCTATACATGACCGAGGAATCTGCGAAACAGATGACATGGCATAAAAATGGCAAACGATACAATTCTGACAAGATGGTACATGCATCTGATGGTGAAGCATGGACCAGCTTTGATGGCATTCATCATGAGAAAGCTAAAGTGGCTCGTAATGTACGTGTTGCGCTGGCAACAGATGGGTTCAATCCTTATGGAATAATGGCTGCTCCATACATATGTTGGCCCGTGTTCGTTATCCCCCTCAATCTCCCCCCCGGCGTATGCTTTCAACGACAGAACGTATTCTTGTCATTGATAATTCCTGGACACCCAGGGAATAATATGGGTGTGTTCATGGAGCCTGTGATTGATGAATTGGTCCGTGCATGGGAGGAAGGGGTATGGACATACTACCGAGCTACAAAGACAAACTTCAAAATGCATGTTTGGTACCACTACTCCCTGCATGACTTCCTGGCGTATGGGATATTCTGCGCCTGGTGTGTGCACGGGAAGTTTCCATGCCCAATATGCAAGGAGGGTCTAAGGTTCATTTGGTTGCAAAAGGGTGGCAAGTATTCGTCGTTCGATAAACATCGACAATTCCTCCCTCTTGACCATCCATTCAGACGAGACATCAAGAACTTTACAAAAGTTGTCATAGTGACAGATCCTGCACCCCAGATGATGACTGCTACCGCGGTTCATGAACAGATAGATGCTCTCGTGACCAATCAAGAAGGAGGTGGTTTTGTGGGATATGGTGACCAACATATGTGGACTCATAAGTCGGGCTTGACTCGGCTCCCCTAATTCGATGACCTTCTTCTGCCACATAACATTGATGTAATGCACACTGAAAAGAATGTCGCCGAGGCACTTTGGGCAACACTCATGGACACTGAAAAGTCTAAGGACAACCCTAAGGCTAGAGTGGATCTGGCAATGTTATACGATAGACCAAACCAAGAGATGAAGCCTCCTAGTCGTGGCAAGACATGGAGAAGGCCTAAGGCCGATTTCGTCTTGACCAAGGCCCAAAGGAGGGAAGTACTAGAATGGATCCAAATGTTAATGTTCCCTGATGGGTATGCAGCTAATCTGAGGAGGGGAGTGAACTTATCTACTATGCGAGTCTTAGGGATGAAGAGTCATGACTACCACATATGGATTGAGCGGCTTCTTCCAGCGATGGTTCGAGGCTATGTCCCTGAGCATGTCTAGCTAGTGCTGGCAGAGTTGAGCTATTTCTTCGCCAGCTTTGTGCTAAGGAGTTATCTCGGACCGTGATTGAAGACTTGGAAAGAATGGCACCTGTGTTGCTGTGTAAGTTGGAGAAGATCTTTCCACTCGGTTTCTTCAATCCGATGCAACATTTGATTTTGCACCTCCCGTATGAGGCACGAATGGGGGGGCCCGTGCAGGGCCGTTGGTGCTATCCAATCGAGAGATGTCTAAAGGTTCTTCGAAAGAAATGTAGAAACTAATGCAAAATCGAGGCTTCCATTGCAGAGGCATACATTCTAGAGGAGGTGTCGAACTTCACAACAACATACTATGGTGACAACCTCCCTAGCGTGCATAATCTACCCCATCGTTACAATGCTGGCGAAAATGAATCAAACCTCAGCCTTTTCCGAGGGCAACTCGAAAGCGCAAGTGGATCGACCGCCAAGACATTGACACCTGAAGAGTGGCGCAGTATCACGCTATATGTGTTGAACAACCTTGACGAAGTGGAGCCGTACATGCGGTAAGTTATCAACAAACTTGTTCCATACGCCGTTACTATTCTGCATCCAACCCCCTTGTTTCTCGTTGGTACAGGGAATTTGTTGATCGATTCTGGAATCTATCAAGGGAACCTACCCTGCAAGAATCTGATACCCTTCTTAGACAGGGTGTGGGAAGTGGAATGCCTGATTTCATATCTTGGTTCAAAGAGAAGGTACCATCCAATTTAGCTTGTAATTAGTTTGACATTCCAAGTTGCTCGTACGTGCGAAAAATATAACGATCTATCCTGCTTGAGCTTGCAGGGCCAAAGGGATGCATCTATGAGTGCCGAGTTGAGACAGGTTGCAGATGGCTTTGAATATAGGATCAGGTCATTTACTGGTTATGACGTGAATGGATATCGCTTTCACACAATAAGCTACGAGCAGAGTTGGCCCAATCAAAGAACCAGATGTACCGGAGTTTTTACGCCCAGCCAAGATGGGGTCGACTATTATGGAAGAATTGAAGAAATATACGAACTCAAGTTTCGTGGTTCTAAAGCTCTTAATCCCGTCATATTCAAATGCCATTGGTTTGATCCTGAAGTAACGAGACGGACATATTCTAATCTTGGACTAGTCGAAATTCGACAGGATTCGGTCTTACCGGGAGACGATGTCTATATTGTTGCCCAACAAGCCACGCAAGTTTATTATCTCCCATATGCGTGCCAAACCAAAGAGCATCTTAAGGGTTGGGATATTGTGCACAAGGTATCACCACACGGTAAAGTACCTGTCCCAAACGATGAAGATTACAACTTAGACCCAAACACATATGACGGTGAGTTCTTTCAAGAAGAGGGGCTAGAAGGGAGGTTTGAGATAGACTTAACCAAAGCGATGGGGATGGAAGTAGACAATGAAAGGGTTCTTGACGAGGACGCTGGAGATGAGGTGCAAAATGTGAAGGACTTACAAATGCTTGAGCGATTACATTCAGGCAATGACAATGATGACAGCATTGCTCCTTCAAATAGTGTTGATTATGACATGGTTGATAGTGATGATGAGACTTATGATCCAGCTAATCCGGATCATGAAGACTATTTCTAATACATGTAATACTATGATATTTTGTAATTATGTTATTTCTAATACATGTAATACTATGTTATTTTGTAATTATGCTATTTTCTAATACGTCTTGTGTACTCTTTTTAATTGCAGGTGATTGAACAAAGATGGTGGGCGGTAGTCAGAGGAGGGTGCACTCGATTTACCAAAGAGCACGCTCTACGGCGCCTACTGCAGATGAGGAGCCATCGCAGGGGAGGAGGAGGAGGAGGAGCAGCCGCAGGAGGGACCCGTCGCCTCCCACCTCGTCGCATGAGGAGGACGAGTAGGTGACGCCCGGGGACAAGGAGGAGGAGGAGGACGTTCCGCAGGGGGACGACGAGGTGCAGCACGGGGACGAGGAGGTTGAGGAGGACGAGGCGGCAGGAGGGGGGTCCGCTTCCTCTGGCGACACGGGTATCTACTTACGAGGTCCCGCGAGCCTCCCTCAGCGACCGATACCTCCTCACAGACGGCCGATGATTCGACCTGATGGGGAAAGGTAAGTAACTTAGGATGTTATCACTACTTCTTCATATGATATGTTGAAAATCACAATACAAATTAATAGTTTTTCTTAAACACTTGTGCAGGAGTTGGACGATTGTACAGTCTGCAGGCTGTCACACACGCAAAGTCAATGGCATCCTGGGGCTTTTGTGCAAGGAGCACTTCCCTGGCTTCATTGAGTACGCCGGAGTGATGACGCCGGCCACCACGTTCGACCATTACGCCGCAGCCGATGATGCTATAGATCAGGATGGCAGGCTATTCAACAACAAGGCGGAGCGGGTGAAGAAAGAGCTGTGGGTAAGTCCTCCTCGCACTACGTTGCTCAATACATTGCATTCATTGGACATTCTTCAAATAATGAATGGATACCTCGCGTCTATATGCAGGATTTCTTCAGATGCGAGGAGGGAATGGAGGACAGGGCGGATTTGGTGCCTACCAAAGTCTGTAAAAAACTCGTGAAGGACTTGCATTACGAGGCGCGCGTCCAGGCCGTCATAACATACCACGGGTTGTACCTTCGCACGAAGATCTCCAAAACTGACGCAAGAACGATGATGTTGACCCGGCAACAGTACATAGAGGTAAATATAGAATATTAATACTGATTTCTTTTGAGATTAAGTAGACTTAATTTGATCTTATATGTCACATACTTGATGACGTGTAGGTAATTCCGTCTTGGTGTGCCCAGCACACCACGTGCTGGGCATACATGGTGGACAAGTGGTGCGCCCCCGAGTGGGCGGAGACGCACAATGCTTGTCGGGAGCGCCGTCTGATAATGCAAGGTGTACCACACCATCAAGGTAGCCGCAGCCTCAGCGGATACGCACAAACATGGGTACGCGAATTCATTTATTTATTCTAACGCTCAATTCTGCATGATTTCTAATAATCTTGCTCTTCTTCTCGCAGTCGTCGTCACATGGTGGCCAGCCTTGCTCCCAGTTCAAGGCATGGGCTTTGGCCCACAAGGGAAAGGCGACGTCCGACGTCGACTACAACCCGGAGGACCCTCCCTCGGCGTACAGCAATGCGTCCGTCCACAACCACCTCAGTGAGTATGTTGAGATGGCAAGGTCGGTCAATGGGCCAGAGTACGATCCGAGCACCCAAGACTTTGATGGAGAACTCGTCATGAGGGCGGGAGAAGGCAAGAAGCATGGACGGTACTACCTCGGTGATGGCATAATCGACACGGGCTCTACTCCCACTCTCTCCCAGATCCGGGCAAGGAGCACCAGCGCAAGCCCGGCCATACGACCTCGGCCAGACACTGCACAGCGGCGGATGGAGGCACTCCAGGTTATTCCCGTTTTATTCATCGTTCATTGATTTTTACATACCTGAACTTTGCATTATTGTAACAATGTGGTGAAATATTGTAGGCCCAACTAGAGGAGGAGAAGAAGCGGCGGGAGGAGCTGGAGGCGAGGGTGGTGGCCGAGCGCGCCGAGTGGGAGGCCGAGCAGCGGAAAAAAACAAGCTCCGCCACCTCCTAATACAGCTACTCCTGTGAGTATGAATGTTTTAGTTTGTATGTTCATGGTTAGAGTCAAACCACAACGCTACTTAAAACCTAGGGGAGTATAAATGTTTTAGTCAAGTATGATATATATTTATCTTGTGTCACACATGCAATCTCTTCTCCTTTGTGCAGAATCAATCGGCGGCATCGAATGACGTGGCTCATGCTTCACCAAATCCTTCACCAAATCAGTCTCGTTGGCCACCAGCTTGATGACGATATTTGTGGTTGTTAATGGTACTTCTATTTGCACTTGTGGTCGTGATTGATGGAGCACTTGGATTACTTGTGAACTTATTGTGATGATATATTGTCAGACATGTGACGTTTGTGATATGTTTGTGATGTTGGTGATATATATGTGTTGTTAGTGATATATAAGTGATGTTGGTGATATATATGTGATGTTGGTGATGTCTGTTATGTACATATTCTGTTTGTTTGGATGGAACGAAAAAAACAAATAAAAGCGACGGTTTTAGGTCAGTTTGCCTAGTGTTACACTCGGCAAAGAGTACATTTGCCGAGTGTACAGGTCAAAACACTCGGCAAAGGGAGTGTACTGAGCATTTCTGGAAACCTGCTTTGCCTAGTGTCTCGAGTTTGCGAGTGTCATGGCAAGAACACTAGGCAAACTTCAAAGGTTTGCCGAGTGTCATGGCAAGAACACTAGGCAAACTTCAAAGGTTTTGCCGAGTGCTGACACTAGGCAAATCATTTTTTTAAAAAAAAATAATTTTGCCGAGTGCTGACACTAGGCAAAGCAAAAATTTTTTTTCCAAAATTAGGCTTTGCCGAGTGCTGAACACTCGGCAAACTAATTTTTCTTTTTTTAAAAAAATAGTTTTGCTGAGTGTGGACACTAGGCAAATCATATGACGCCGTCTCGCATCCGTCACGGCGACTTTTGGTTGCCGAGTGTCAAACGGACACTAGGCAAAGAGTTTGCCGAGTGCCCGAAAAATAACACTCGGCAAAGTCACCTTTGCCGTTAAGAAATTTGCCGAGACGGCTTTGCGGAGTGTGGCACTCGGCAAAGGGTTTGCCGAGTGTTTTTGACCCTTTGCCGAGTGTCGTAGACACTAGGCAAAGCGCTCGATTCCAGTAGTGGTAGATCGTTTCATGCTTTAGTAATAAGCATAGAAATATTCAAATATGTGGTTTTTTTAAGATTAGGAATAATAATGGTAGATTTTATTTTTATTTATACATCATTTCTACATAACCTTAAACATTTATTGTTTTCTAGATCTTTGTTAGCAACATTATTTCTTCATGAGAGTTAATAATCGTTTAAAAAAATATGTGCTATATATATATCTTGATGATTTATTGTTTATATATTTATTTAATATATATTGTTGCATGGTATATTTATATGGGTTTCTATATTTCTTGGGATGTTTTTTTCAGTTATTTTAGTTATGATGAATGGCGGCGAACTTCCTTAGCCATAAGAGCCAGGTTTTCTCCTTAGCGATCTTCCATTCACGCCATCGCCAAATAGGGCCGTCCCGCGTTACCCAAACCCATCAATAATATAGAATATTTTAAGTTTTGTGTGCTAATATAATTTTTGCATATATATATATATATTCATTTGTAATATGATTGTTGCATATGTCATAGACTATAAAACTGGTCAGGTGGCTGAAAGAAACACTATGGCTGCTCGGGGTGGAGAACATCTTCGAGAACACGACAAGTGAGGTCGTGAATGATGACAAGATATGGAAGTGCAGTCTCGCCTTCAACATCCTCGTTAGGTACAATAATGAGGTGCGCTAGGAAATTATGCAGGTTGGACAACCCACACCGACAAGGTAGGCGCGCAGATCGAAGTCATGCTGTTTTCTTTGCAGGCACTTGAACGAATTGGCTACTGTATACCTGATTGGTCAGCGTTGAAGATACAAGCTTGACAGCAGGACAGTCTGGACGTGCCTTGAGCAAGCGAGAGGCATGCGACATTCAACTTAGTGGATGTGGTACGTCGTGTATGATATGAGAGTAATATTTATTTATTCTTATTATTATATGAGCGCTTCCTAATATTTTTTTGTTCGCTTACAGGTTTTGCTCTATGATCACACCTATGCTTCATGTGCCTTGAAGCCCATTCTCACACAAGCTCTTAAGCGACTGGGGTACGTCTGGGACTTCGAGGATGTGATGGGCCAGAGAACGATAGTAGGCTACCAGTTTTGTGTGAGATTTAGGCAGAACCAGGCCATCGATAGTCCGCCAGTAGGCTACATCTATGGGATGTCATGTCCTCGGCGTTGTGAGACATTGGAGAGTGCTATAGTGTGGACCTTGCATTACATAGACAATGACCGTGGTTACACCATCCGAGACGTACGCTACTAGGGGTGGACACATATTAGGGCTGCATCCGGTTTGTAGGATTATTGTGTTAGTTTGGTTTATTCGTGCAACTGCCCCCTTTGTCTCTAGGCTTGGCGTAGTTCGTCATCCACCTCCGGCATCCTCTAGCCCTTATTTGATCCTACCTTGGTGCTAGAAGATCTTTATTATTCTTATCGTATCTTTATTATTATCTCAAATAGTTATACAGCTTTGTAGGTTATAACTTTTTCATTTGAAGACACCAACCGGGACTAAAATCTCCCTTAGTCCCGGTTGGAGGAACAACCTAGGACTAAAGCCTAAACTTTTAGTCCTAGGTTGTTCCTCCAACCGGGACTAAAAGTTTCTAACTATATATTCGGCACACCACTTTGCTCTCCTCTTCCTCCTTTCAATCGCCGACGCGTCGCTTCGCTCTCCACTTTCTCTTTCTCCTCTTTCCTATGCATATGGGGAGCTCCAATGAGGTGTATGAACACCCTAGCACCTTGCCTCGGCTCTTCCAATCCTCAAATGCCCAGTTGGGGGTCATATATATAGTCCCCCATCTCAATCTAGCCATTGGGCAAACACAGCAGCCTGTTGCATGGTCACCAGACATGTCCGGTGCTGCCACGTCAACTAGCCATTAGGAGTTAGCCGTTCCTCCCGCTGTCGACCATGCTGCATGGTCACCGGACATGTCTGGTGTTCCTGTCCGGTGCTCCAAATCCAAGTTGCAACCTCTTTGCTGAAATGGGACGCTGCTCCTGTCAGGTGCACTCCGGTGCACTGCTATCCGGTATGTACACCGCCCTATCCTGTGCCACCACAGTTGCAATCGCTCACTGCACGCTCTCTGGAACCCCACTCTGGTGAGATGTCCGATGCTGGTGCTGCTGATACAGCAGCCTTTTGCTCCATTCTTCATGTACCTTCGTCTTCATTGCTTCGGGCTTCTTCCTTATTGCATCTTGGATTCTTCTCTTCTCTTCTATGTTGTCAACATATCTTCTAAGGTTCTCTTTTCCATGTTGATCAAACTCTTCTCGCTCCAAATAATTCCATGTCCGCCTTGCAACCTATTGGACTACAAAACAAAACACTTGCAAATTCATTAGTCCAACTTGGTCATGTTGATCATCAAACACCAAAATCCAAACTAAATGGGCAAGGGTCCATTTTCCTGACACGAACCATGGATGAGGAGATGGGAGATGAAGGCTAACAGAGGCTATGGGCGAAATTAGGGGTGGGAAAAAGTAACCAAGAACCGAAAACCCAATCGAAAGAATTGTAATCGATACTAAAACAAACAAAACCAAAAAATTTAGTTACCTATTTGGTTCCCATTTCTCAGGAACTGAAATCTGCTAATTTAACCGAAAGAATTGAGGAAATATAGAGAGGCCCAATAACATCCTAGCCCACTTGTTTAGCACACATATATATTGCTTCTCCAGCCTTAGATGCGATGCAATGGCTATTGCGATAGCTATAGCGGCTGCTACTATCGCTGTTTAGTACCTTGCATGCCTTGCAGCCCTGGAGAAGCAACTCTCACATTCACCGCACAAGGACAAGCCTTCCTTGCTACATCACATGATCCTGACATTGCTAAAGCAAGCACCACACCAACCAGATGCTGCAGACTCATATGAACCAGTCGCACAAGTCACATCCTCCAACAACAATTTATCGTCTGTTAAATACGTGTCAGATATGTGTACAATTTGGTTACACTATGACTTGAGTTGTATTAAGGGAGGATAGAATTAAAGTCAAACTTTGTATTGTCCTTGGAGGCCATGTAACCATGAGATAACCCCTATTATAACCATGAGATGACTTGGGCAGCGTTTGGGTGGCGATGATAATCTATTTATTGTAGTAGTTTTTCGATTAGTAAAGGATTGTCATTAGGAGGTGCCAAGGTATTTGGTTAAGAGTAAAGTTCATGGCCGGTCCTCGAACTTATGAGGGTATGTCATTCCGGTCTCCAAATTTAGAAAGTGTGTCATTCCGCTGCTTAAACTCTGTTCGAGTCTCATATGCATCCAAACAGGTATGGATCCTTACCCGCGTACAGAGAAAGGACTTGATTGCTTGAATAGAATATTAGCGAGGGTTTATATATAAAATCGCCCTGACACAAAAGTTAAACAAATATTTATAGAACTTTGAGGGTTCTTTTGACAAAAGTCGTCTTCTTTCTCATCTCGTCGTCATCACGCAGGCGAGCGAGCACTTGCCGCGGCGCTGCTGCTGCTTGGCCGCGTGGGCACGCTGCCACAGCCGCTGCCACACAGGGGCACAGTCGAGCTGCCGCCGCCGCCGCTGCACAGGGGTGCGTGGTAGCCGTCGCCGCCGCACACAGGCACGCGCGAGTGACTGAGTGAGCAGCCCCACGGCCGCACGGGCGAGCAGCCACGGCTGCTGCCGGCCTGCCGCTGCCGCAAGGGACGAACAGCAGCGCGCCGACGAGCTAACCAGGGCGCCATATGTGGGCCGGGACCTCCGACATCGCTGCGTGGCCGCGCACCCTGGCCCCGTCCGCAGCGTGCGCGTCACCCGCGTCTCCTTCTACGCGCACGAGTACAAGCTCCGGCCCTTGGTCGCGGACCTCGCCGACCTCTGCAAGCTCGGCCTTTTCCACAGCAGCGTCCGCAACTAATAATTCGAGTCCCTGCTCGCGTACTGCCCCAAGCTTGAGATTCTCTTTCTCGTCATGTTGTACCACGAGCTCCCTGTGTTGTCGCTTGGCGGCCGCTCGCCGTCTCACGGACGTCTCGCATGGCTGGATGCGCAGTCGCCTGGGTTCATGTTCTGGACTGCTGGTTCGATCCGCCGCAGCTGGTGGTGATCACGGCCACACTCGAGCGATGCGGCCACCGCTTCCTGTGAGTCCTGCGTGGGCCACCTTCGTACGCATCTGGCGCTGGCACCCCGGACGAGTTGGAGCACCCGACGGACGCAAATCTCGACGAGCTGCGGCGCTTGCTGCTGCTGCCACTCGACGAACGCGGCGAACGGTGTCGGCGTTCCTGACGCGCTCACCGGTGCCGTCAAGCGTGATGCCCAGCAGGTCCCCACGATGACCTGGTCCAGCACAGCCGCCACGCAGAGCTCCATGTCACGGGCTCACGGCACGTCTTGGCAGACGCCTCGGTGGTCACTGCGGCATGGAGGAGGAGCAGAGGAACACGGCCCCGACTCCCCGAGCAGCGCACGCTTGTTCGCCCAGACGACGACGTCCCGGTCCCGGCGGCGGATAGCGCTGACAGGTGGAGCTAAACCCAGATAGAGTTTAAGGACCGGAGTAACGCTTTCTGAGTTTGAGGACCGGAACGACACACCTCTACAAGATCAAGGACCGGCCATGAACTTTACTCTTTGGTTAATATGGCATCATGTTCCTCTCAAATAATTTTCTTAAATTACTTTTTTTTCTTGGCCTTATCAATCCTGCACTTTGCACGGCCGAACTTGATTGCACACAGTGACTGTTGTAAAAAAAATCATAATGCTCCCTGAGTCCCTACTATTCATCTGTCGAATGAGAAGTTGCTTTAACTCATGTTTTTCGAACAAGATCCTAGTTACTCTCAAATTTCAGGCGATTTATGCAGCAACACATACAACAGGTGATTATCATAGGAGTATACAATACAACTACATGACACAACTGAAACAACATGTTCCAAGACGATGCCATGGCACAATGTTCGGAAACTGAAATCCTACAATTCAGCCGGAAGCCCAGAGGAAAGCCGCGAGGTCTGTTAGTTAAAAGCTTGGCGTTAGCAGATGCAAAGCCTTATCAATAAGTAGCTTGGATATATCAAGTTTAGAATCAAGGATTCATACTTACAGAGGAAGTAGAGAAGGTGATACACTTCAACAAAGGGACCCACGGACGAAACTGATGGCCGTGACAAAGTAGTATGCTATCAACATTCAACAGAAAAAACACTTATTTACACCAGAAGAGTGATGGTAGGTAATTGTGGTCGACATCAGGTCATCTCTGGCCGCTAAGCAATTAACAGAGACTCAAGCTCTTCTCTCCTCTTCTCTAGCTCCTGAAATCCCATGGTTCAGGAAATGAGAAATGATCAACAATGTTCAGTAGCGACGGAGTACAGGACAACATATATACTTGTGCCTTATAAGATGTAGCATTTGGCTATCTGCATAGGAACTAAGAAGAACATGTTTGGAAACACACTATTCTAGAGATAATTACCTAGCTCTAACCAACATAAAACAATGGTCTGTATCCCCCTCTTTTTTTTTTGCAGGTATGTGTACCATATTTTAGAAAGGGATGTAATCACTACTGGAGCTGGCGGCTTTGCCGAGGGCTCCAGGCTCTCGGCAAAGCCTCTCAGACTCTCGGCAAAGGCTGGCTCTCGGCATAGAAAAGGCGCCATTAACGGGCCCGCTTTCTTTGCCGAGAGCCCATTTGGCTGGCTCTCGGCAAAGAGTTTTCTTTTTTTTTTTAGAAAAATTCTTTGCCGAGAGCCGGTGTGGCCAGGCTCTCGGCAAACATTTTTCTTTTTTTTTTTTAAAAAATGTTTGCCGAGAGCCTGGCCAGACTGGCTCTCGCAAAGAGTTTTCCAAAAAAAAAGAAAATTCTTTGCCGAGAGCCAGTCTGGCCAGGCTCTCGGCAAACTTTTTTTTTAAAAAAAAAGAAAAACGTTTGCCAAAAGCCTGGCCACACTGGCTCTCGGCAAAGAATTTTCTTTTTTTGGAAAACTCTTTGCCGAGGGCCAGTCTGGCCAGGCTCTCGGCAAAGCCTGTCCTTTGCCGAGTGCAACGGTTTCCCAGCTTTGCCGAGGGCAATGACCATTGCACTCGGCAAAGGTAGCCTTTGCCGAGAGCAACCCTCGGCAAAGTGAGAAATTTTGGGTTTTTCTTTTGATTTTCCACTTCATTACACATATAAATCACATTCATCACGTATAAACACATTCATCACATATAAATCACATATAAATCACATTCATCACGTATAAACACATATATCACATCTACATATCACATTCATCACATATATGTTACGTTCACATACACCACGCATATAGCACATTCATCACAATATTTGAACTAAACGAAAGTTAACCATTACAAGTTATCATCGAAACATAATTGTTGCTTGCAAGTTGCTGTGGCTTGGATTGGTATGCCTGGCAATATTGGCATCACATATATATGGAAGATAAATATGAAATGCCAAATTCTCAAGCAGACCAGGCGTGCTGCCTCAGGTTTGGCCTTTTGGCCCATGCGTAAGCCTTGTACAGAAAAACTTTTCTTTTTATTTTATTCTCCCTTTAAGAAATCTACTTCTTTTGTTTCCCATAATAAAAGAGAGAGAAAATGCTTCCAACCAGGCAGTCTGCAGCCTTGCTAGTAAGTAGCCCATCTAAAAAACACTTGCGAAAACAAGATGAAGTTGTACACCCAGATGGACAACTGTCAAACCATATTTGAAATGATCGGGCATAAAGCTCACACTTGAAAAGAGTACACATAAACATTTTTTTTTTACCGTGAGGCAGCGCAAAATTAATCAAATGAAGGAAAGATATATATGAAGTCCCAAATAGCAATGATTTTTGAAAGGAAAGTGACAGCAATGAATACCATGATAATATGAATAAACTTATCAACTCTGATTCATGAAATTCATCACATGCTAATGCAGAAACAGGTGTAGTCCGAGATAAACAAGTCAGATGCAGATTTTCCATTCTTGCATAAGGAGTAGGTACAATGGTCTCTGAACATTTCAGATCCACTTAGAGGATGGGAAAAATTTGCTAAACTGCATTTTTTTTTCCTATTCTGTTGGTAAAAGGACAAAACAGATAAGGAGATCTGGTGTTGTTTTGCCTTTAGTTTACTTGGTAATATAGGTACCTTTTCTGAACTGAACTACATATGACATTGCCACTGATGATCTTTATCCTTTTGTCGTAAACTATAGCAGTAATATTGGAGATAATAGTGAAATATTATAACTTCAACTTATGCAAATAAAAGGGGTTCATGTAACAGTATCGGAAGTTTCATTTTGTCTTCGACAAATGTATGAAGTACTGAATTTCAGACCTGCATTTGTGGACAAAATTGTCTGTCCCTGAGTTATCTGAATTAAGTACCAGGTGGTGATATGGCGTCACTTAGAAGATGTGACTGCATTCTTTTTTCTGTTAAACTGAAAACAGTATATGACTTAGTTGTACTACAGGAATACAAACATAGTTTGATACAATCACTTGGTAAGACCAATAAAATGTGACAAGCTGTCATGATGCATCCATGTGTAAAATTAGTGACAGTGAAGCGTCTATTGAAAAAAAAGGGAAAACTTTTTCCAACTGCACATTGCAGGGTTCCAAGGTGTTACCAAGTGACTACTGATTACAGAGAATAATAATTAGGATGTACTCATAGTCAGTATAGTGCAATCCTATTTTGTTATTCAGCAAGGACCAACCCTGATGATAATGAAAGAAAAAGAAACCATGTGAACTCTAGATCTAAGAAATAGGGCTAACCAGATAAGTAAACAGGGTCCCCAAGTACTGTGCACAATAGATACAGGCCAAAAGGGTGGTTCTCAGGATCGTGACCCATCTAATTAATGGCAGAAACAAATCTGATATACTCTACGCTATGGTTCTTTCGAAGTAGAAACCACATCTTTTTATTTCTGTGACAACAGAAAATGGAGATGCATAACCACTAAGATCTGTAAGCCATAAAAATTTTGCTGACAACATTGAAATTGTGTTGCTGAGTTACTTTTGTAGTTCACAGTTCTCACACCAGGTATATCATGACAACTACAGCATCACAACTCATCTAGACAGAAATAATTCAGTATCCCAGTATAATTCATCTCAGGAAGTAATCACAGTTTTTTTTTTGGTTTCTGTAACGATAGCAGAGGGAGATACATTTGAATGCAAATTTAGTTACAAAGGAGGGTTTGTCTTTCTTATTTGATTCTCTAGTACAAACTCTAGGTATATTAGGACGGCCACAGCAAATATGTAAGTGCATTGTTATCAGCACTGCACTTCATCTAAGATATATCAATCATATAGCTCAAACTTTTCACCAGGCTACTTCTGGAACCTTATCTCATATAAAACATATGTTGGGAACAAACCCAGAACCACTCAAGATAACCTTATAATAAAAAAATACTCAAGATAATGAATTGTGTACCTCCCCAATGTCTAGGGCTCTAGGCTGAAGTGACACAATCTGATATCTGACTAGTAAACCAAAAACAAAGGTAACTGGCATCATATATTCATATCACATAATCACAGTTCCAGATATAAGAATTCGTTTTCATATTGAAATGTGAAATAGTAATGGTAACACAACAAGAAAGTAAGCACAAGCAGGAATCCATTCATTAAACTTAAGAAAAGAAGTTACAGAGATAGTACCAGTTTCTTCATACATTGTCGATATGGGAGCAGGGAATGAAATGGCATCGAATATTCACCATACATGAACGAATATTCACCGTACAGGGAGGGGGGAGGGAGAGGGAGGAAGTACCCGAACGGCGGTGGCTCCCCTCCGTGGACGGCGGCGGGGGCGGGGGCGGCTCCGAGCGGCCGGGCGAGGACGCGGCCAGGCGGCGGCGGCGGCCGGGCGGCGGCGGCGGCGCCGGCGCGGGGGCGGGGGCACGGGCTGGCGGGGGCGAGAGGCGCGGGTGAGGGGCGCGGGTGCGGGGGCGAGAGGCGCGGTTGTGAGGGGTGAGGGGCGCGGGCGGTGGTTTTGATTCAGAGCCTCTTTGCCGAGAGCTAGATCAGGCGGCTCTCGGCAAATAGTTTTTCTTTTTTTTTTATTTTCTTTGCCGAGAGCCCAAGCCAAGGCTCTCGGCAAAGAGCCTCTTTGCCGAGAGCAACCAAGCCCAGGCTCTCGGCAAAGAAAATAAAAAAAAATAAAAACTCTTTGCCGAGAGCCGCCTGACCTAGCTCTCGGCAAAATATATATAATTTTTAAAAATTTCTTAACTAGGTCAGGCGGCAAAATTTCAGACTAATAAGCCACGGGGCCTTCCCGAATGGAGAACCGGTACACGTCACCCGAATTTTTTCTGGCCGTCAGATCTACGATCGTGTGGCCATGGATGCTTAGAGCGAACTCCACCTATACGGCGCCTCCACCGCGGCTGCCCGGGAAGGCATGGTCGGCTCTGTCCCTCCAAATCTCATGGTCGCTCCGTCTCTCTCTTCTTCTCTCCAGATCTGGAGACCGGGCTCCCGGCCTCCTCCGACGCGGTGCCGCCGGACTCCGGCGGTCGCCGTAGCCATGGACTGGCGGGCGCTCACGGTGAGCCCTCCACGCGCCCCCATCCCCCACCGCGCGTGCGTCTCTCTCTCCCTCTCCGTCTCCCGATGTGGCCACTGCAGTGCCCGCTCTCCGGTGCAACCGCTTTCCTCGTCCTCCTCCCCCACGCGTCGCATGAGCGGTGCGGCGGCCACCACCACCAGGCCTTGTGCGGACACCGGCCCTGTGTCAGCCCTGGCCGTCGTCGTCCCCGGCCATGGCGTGGCAGCGGCGGTCGTCACCGGCGGCTGCCGGCACGGGTGCCCCCCCTGCGACGCGGCCTGGTCCCGGCTGCTCTGCTGTTCCTCGCGTCGTCCTCTCCCCGGTTTGGTTGCCCCCCTCCCCCGTTTCTCTCCCTTCTTACCTCTCCCTCCGGATCTCCCCCTCCCGGCGCTCGCAGAGGCTCACTTCCCTTCGCTGTGGACGGCGATCTATATGCAAATGAATTGTTTGTCTGTGGTCCACGAAACCCTACCTATCTGTCCTCAGCTTCTCGATATGGTTTCTGAGGATAGAAGCACATACAGCGTCTCCGGCAATCTCAGACACTCTTGCATGAATTTTCAGAGGCTGTGAGATTTGGAGGGGGTGAATTTTTGTTACTACCACACTTTTATTTGCATTCTGTAGGGTGTGGCCTGCTCGGTTCAACTGGATCTTCAGAGCAGAAAATTATTGCGCCATATATCTGAGCATGTGACCATGTCAATGATAAAATTATTGCGCCATATATCTGAGCATGTGACCATGTCAATGATACTTTTCCCCTTGATTTCTTACTGTGCATCCCTGGTGATTTCTGGTTTATTGTTTGGATCTTGGTCACTTGCAATGACGAGTGCACTTTTGTCTTGTGTTATATTTTAATTTGAGTGAATGGGCTGCTGGCGTGATGATTACATCATATATATTCTGTTTAGTGTTTGATGCAATGTTCATGGCCTATCTTTGAATGTTAGATTTTGCAGAGCACTTGCACCTTATTACCTCCTTTTGAGCCTCTGATACTACTTTAATTATTTTCTATCTCTCTCTTACATAGTTACATAGTTCTGTATTTGTCAACCTTTGGAGCTTTCCTGGTACAAACTCAAAAGTCTGAAACCTGCATTTATAGATGAATATCATGTCCACAGCACGCTACTACTATACACAATGTTCTACCTTTTTTTTACATCTGATTCACATGTAGTAACAGGTTGAGCCCTTCCTGTTTTTGACAGTGGCCATGCAGAAATCAGCAGAGTGCAGGTGCCTACCTACAGATCTTTCATCTGAATAGTAATAGTTTCTTTATGTTCATACATGTATACAGCTGTTGCGGTGGAAAAACCATAAACTAAATGCTGGAATTGTGTCAGGCTGCAGCCTGCAAAGTTTTGACCATACATATTTTCATGTGTGTGCCCGCTATATTCATGTGGAGATGACATTGTCCTTGGAGATGACATTTCATTTATATTTTCATGTGTGTACCCGCTATATTCATAACCCTAAAGGTTCACAGGTTTAAGATTAGATGGACCCATGGAAGTTCAGTGCATGGATAGGTGAACCTCCAAATGGTTGTTATTCTCAAGCTAATTGCTCCTTTATGAATATAGTTTTCTTTTTACCTGACATCATGGTTCCATCAATTCATTTTGTTACCATGTACTGCCAAGTAGTTGTGTTACTGATTTAAATCCAGCAGGTCAGCATGTACTTCCTTCTTTGATTTGCATTACTTTATGTACTGTACACTTTCCTTTCAGCCAATGTCATCGTCATCCGCATACCTTTACTTTCATTACAAACAATTTCGCTTCATTGTACCCAAGCGGTTAATTTCATTGCCTGTGGTTTTTCCCTTTGTAGGCTATGCGAACATTTAAACATGATTTGGTGCTGACAGTTCCTGGTTATATGTTGAGGCTATGGGCATTGCAAACTTTGCAACTTACTGAATGTAAGTAGTCCTGAAGACTACCTAAATGTCAGCCAATAGTTATCTAATCTATTGATTGCATGCGTCTTTAAAATCTTGTTGGCATTAATCAAACTGTGTTTTGCTTACTTATTGTAATCATCTATAGTGAGGGGAAAAAGCCTCTCTATCCAGAGACTGATTTTGACTGTCATCTTACGCTTTTTTTACCATATTTGTTTTCACGTTCTTCACTTCATTTATTTTTTAAAACCATCATAGTTACCGTTACCTGTTGAAAACTAGCTTTACATCTATTTGTATGTGACACACTTATTTTACAGAAGCCTCATGAGTACGAACTACTGACAGCTAAAGTTTTAGCATCAATCTTATATGTTTGTTTCTGTGCTCTCAAGCTATAGTGACATCGTTGCATTGTGGTTACTTAGTAGGTTAGTTGATACGTGGTTTCGTCTGTAAATTCTTTGATGCGAGCATTAGGAAGCTGAAGTCCAAACCTTATTATTTCCTTATACTGAAAATATTCAATAGAAAGAGCGAGCAAGGAGCGCTTCGAGGGCTTTATACCAAGGGTGTGGCATTTCACCTTGTTCATAGCAATTTACTACAGCAAATAGTATTGAGACAATGTCAGCCTACATAGAGGCAGCTGGTGAGAACTTCTTCTATTTCCTTCAATGATCTATAAACAACTCCGTTTACTGTAGCTTCCAACTGATCTGTAAACTGAATGAAAAATCATTTAACTGTTTACAGATTAGTTCCAAAATCACCGCTGTTTCTTTCAAGTTCTGACATGTTTCTTTTTGTTTATCTTTAGGCTGAAAACATTTCCATGCTACCTACATCAGCAGGTGGGTGCTTATGATAAGTATTGCTTCCTGAGCACAATAACCTCATGGAAGTACCTACGGCTCAAGCACAAAAAACGGAAGCCTATGCTACCATCATATGTTTGACTATGCACTTTTACATTTTTATACAGATGTTAAAAGATTTTCAACATAGATACTATTTTTATGGTGTGAAACCTTCATTGTACAGATGATGTCCTCCCTTGAAACATATCTAGAGTAGGTAGCACTCATCAGTTGTTAAACATTGTACCAATGTCATTTATCATCCTGTAATAAATGTGTGCTACGCTAATCGAATTCGAGTTCCACTCTTTCATCCCAGATTTGTATGAACAATTGTATCACACTATCTATCATTGTCACCCGACATTTTTAGGCCAAATTAAGTCGACGCGCGCATGGGCGCGCATTGTACTAGTATATATAAAAACTCTTTGCCGAGAGCTAGGTCAGACGGCTCTCGGCAAAGAGTTTTTTTTTTATTTTCTTTGCCGAGAGCCCCCAAACCCAGGCTCTCGGCAAAGAGCTAGGTCAGGCGGCTCTCGGCAAAGAGTTTTTATTTTTTTATTTTCTTTGCCGAGAGCCCCAAACCCAGGCTCTCGGCAAAGAGCCTCTTTGCCGAGAGCTTTAGGAGGCTCTCGGCAAAATATATATATATTTTTTGGATTTTTGCTCCCAATTTTTTTCTACAGCCTTGATATAGTACTAGGTGGCCATGTTTGAAATTTGGTGTATTTTTCATTCTTCTTCCTATATTTCGCAAATTTTCTTTATTTTCTTGATTTTTTCCGCAAGACGCACATTTGAAGGGCAGGTGCATGAAATAATGAATCTCAGTGATTTAAAAAATGATATTCATTCTTCCGAGAGTATTTCAACACCATATCTAGGGACAGACGCGGAAACTCGACCATCTCGTCCACGAGACATAGCGACTAAGTTGTGTAGGATTTGATTTAAAAATATATAAAATGCGAATGGAGTCGGAAAATCATGAAAATAGACGTAAGGCCTTGACACGATACGTAGAGTTTATGGAAATAATTTGGGAATGTTTGGAGCAAGTTGTAACACAAGATGGTTGAAACCCTGAGATCTCCGCATGCGATATCTTGTTATCACATGTGGAGATCTAAGGGTTTCAACCATCTTGCGGCACAACTTGCTTCAAACATTTTCAAAATTTTTTTATAGCTTCTACATGCAATGTCAAGGCCTCCCGTCCATTTTCATGATTTTCCGACTCCGTTCACATTTTATATATTTTTAAATCAAATCTCACGCAACTTGGTCGCCATGTCGCGTGCACGAGATGGTCGAGTTTCCACGTCTGTCCCTAGATACGGCGTCGAAATACCCTCGGAAGAATGAATATAATTTTTTGAATCGCTGAGATTCATTATTTCATGCACCTGCAGTACAAATGTGCGTCTTGCGGAAAAAATCAAGAAAATGAAAAAAATACATGAAATATAGCAAGAGGGATGGAAAATACACCAAATTTCAAATCTTGGCTTCTAGTACTGTAGCAAGGCTGCACAAAAAATTTGGGACCAAAAATCAAAAAAAAAATTGCCGAGAGCCTTGGCTGAGGCTCTCGGCAAAGAAAATATTTTGCCAAGAGCCTAACAGCAGGCTCTCGGCAAAGATGACGGCGTAAGGGTGCCGTTTGTGGGGTTGAGGCTTTGCCGAGATTTTTTATTTACCGAGAGTCGAGCTCTCGGCAAAGTTTGGCTTTGCCGAGAGCCATTCTTTGCCGAGAGTCGAGCTCTCGGCAAAGCTTGTCTTTGCCGAGAGCCAATCTTTGCCGAGCGCAGGCTCTCGGCAAATGATTCTTTGCCGAACGCCCGATATTTGGCGCTCGGCAAAGCATATGACACTCGGCAAAGATACTGCTTCCGGTAGTGAATTCTCTTGTGAGCAGATGCTGTACTATAACCTGGTATCTTAACTCTTAACAAACATTATTGCGTTAAAAAAACTGTTAACAAACATTATTCTGCTTTTCTAATGCGGTTTCTATATTTCTAATATACTGCACTAAGTTTTCAGCTAACAGAATCTCCTGGACAATAAACAGGATTCTAATTAAGTACGAAAAGAAGAGATTCAGGGGGCCAGCTCTGAGTTAAATGTAAATAAATCTGAGGATGATTGAGCTAAAACCAAACTGTGTAAATTCAGGCATGAGCTACAAAAAATGATGTATTGCAAACTGAGAACACGAGGTGTCAGGAAACAGACAAGCCACACCTCAGGACCTGATGCTATCACTACTAGAGTAGGAACCAATAAGTACACTAACCTCCAGATCCTTGACTGCTTGCTCCTGTGATGTTGCTTTATGCTGCCTAGAACGTTTTAACACACCAAGACACAGTATACCCTACATGTTGAGATTAAGGTGGTGTTTAAATCCAGGGGCTAAAGTTTTGGGGTGTCACCTCGAGTGTCATATAGGAGTGTTCGGATAGTAATAATAAAACAAATTACACAAGTACTCAGTAATCCGCGAGACGAATTTATTAAGCCTAATTAATCCGTCATTTGCACATCTTTACTGTAGCACCACATTGTCAAGTCATGGACTAATTAGGCTTAAAAATTTTGTCTCGCAAATTAGTCGTAATCTGTGCAATTAATTATTTTTTAGTCTATATTTAATACTCCATGCATGTGTTAAACATCCAATGATGTGACAGGGACTAAACTTTAGGGGGAGGAACTAAACAAGGCCTAAATTTTTTTAGCTCACGCAAAAGATGAATGACACAGTACATATATAATGGTATTGTTGATCATTCGTTCCACTACAATCACAAGATCATAATCATACTAGCTTTGCTATGACATGCATGCTAGGACAGGGACTGTGATACAATTAGATGCCGTAACCATGATAATATTAAAGTTTTTTAGCTCACGCAAAAGATGAATGACACAGTACATATACAATGGTATTGTTGATCATTCGTTCCACTACAATCACAAGATCATAATCATACTAGCTTTGCTATGACATGCATGCTAGGACAGGGACTGTGATACAATTAGATGCCGTAAGCATGATAATATTTGTAGAGAAATTCCAGTCCATACTTCAAGCATTCAACTGGTATTTACTAAGCTAAGTTTCCCAAACAGAAGACGGCTGAAAACAGTAAGGCAACTAACAGTGTCCTACCTACGAGATTTGATATCTAACAGTGTCACATTTAAACAATCAGAAATAATAGAAAAGCAGTTATGCTGACACAAATGAAGCATGAGTGCCCAAATTAAAACTCTGCAGGCTTACTGCGATTACGTAGACAGCTCCACACGCAAGAAGCATATAGGTAGCAATCTCCTGGAGCAAAATCAGTTGATTCCTCTCAACATTTGGGTACGCAACACTGCCAAGAAGCAAAGTATGTACTTAAAAAGGAACTCAACAGAGGAAGCTTAAAATTAAGTACCAGCCCTGAATTTTGGGAAAGCTGAGATATATGGCCATCCGAGAGGCCAAAATACTCACGAGATTTGTAGCATTCCCCTTGCCGGCAAGTACTCAAATATCTGGTGGCACAAGTAATAGTACGCCACGCCAGCAACCCAAAAATATATTATCCAAATCAAGCGAGAAAAGCAGAACGGTGAGCAGAGAGAGAGCAAACCTTCCAGAGCTTGATGATGGGTGGCCACTCGGTCTCGAGCACGGCGACGAAGACTGACGGAGAACACCACAGCGTTGAGCGTAGCACCGGAACACGCCGCCCATGATCTGAGGAGCGGATAGGAAGGAAACCCAATAGTCAGGCGCCCGGGTGAGGAGGACGGGGCGTTGCAATGGGAATATGGGAGCGTCAGATTACCTACGTCGGCGGCGACGGCAGCGGCCGTGACGACGCCAAAGCAGCGGCAGACGACGAGGACCGAGTCGGAGCCAGCGCGCAGAGGCGAGGCGGCGGGCCCGGAACCCGACGGATCGGGGGCGCCGTTCGCCATCGTCTGCTGGGTGAATCGAATAGAGAGCAGACAGTACAGACTCGGGATGGAGGAGAAGCAGAGTGGACGGTGGGGACTGTGGAGTGCTGTGGGGCCCAGACAGAGGTGTTGGGAGGACACGTGGGCGCGTGAGGTGGTGCAGACAGCCAATGGGAGGAGGCCACCTCGTGCTGCTTGCCTGCTACCCTTCCTTCCACTCCATTCTGGTATAGTAGCATGGTAGGTTAGGTACGGCGTACGGGATGCTGCTATGAACAGTGAACTGAACAATCAACGAAGCAACGAAGGTTTCGTGGTTTCCAAAAGAAGAGGACAGCTCAGAGCTTCAAATTGGACACGTAGCTCATCAAAGCATTTGTTTTTAACACTACAGTCACTGTTTCTCTTCGATTAATAAAAATACCGAAGATGAAAGATTGCTGCAGACATCTGACCTCCATATAACAAGATGTCTGAACGTAAAAAAAATATCACTTATTTTAGGGTAGAGTAAGTAGAAGGTAAAAAACAACCTAACCTAGAGAGGTTAGCTATCTGAGCTAGGGGCTATCATCAAGGACAGTCCCTTAGGCTATCCGCACTCGTTGTACTCTAAATTCATCATCTAAAAGGAATATTCCGTCTTAATCATTGAAGTTTCATCCTCTATATCAATTTCTCCCACACTCATCTATACTCTATATCATACTCTATTTACTGTGGGTCCCACTTGTCAGATTTTTTCTTTTTTTCTTTTTTTTCTCTTTTTCTCTTTTCTTTTCTTTTCTTTTCTTTTTCCCCTCTCCTCCTTTATCCATTCAACCGCGCGCCCTCCCTCCCCATTCTCTCTCTCCTCTCTCTCTCGGTCGGCTCCGACGGCGGATGGGCTGCCCTCTCCCTCTCTCCCCGAGCGCGCTGCCCTCTCCCTCTCAGGCGCGGGTGGGCGGCTCCTCTCCGGCGGCACGGGCGTGTGGCTGCTCCAGCTGTGGGCGGCTCCTCTCCGGCGGCGCGGGCCGGCGGGCGGTGGGCTCCCGCGGCGTTGGTCGTGGCCCCTCCAGTCGCGGCTCCTCCAGTGGCAGAGGCGGCCACAGCGCCGCCGGAGCACCTCCAGCACCGCCCCTGCTCCTTTCCTTCTTCCCCAACACCGGAGCACCTCCACCACGCGGATCCGGCGCCCCCTCACCTCCTTCGTCACCTACGAGCTCAGATCCGGTGGCGGCGCGTGCGGATCCACCGTGGATCGGGCTTGGCGGCAGATCTGGCGGAGTGGGCCTCCTCCGGCCGGTGGGCGGAGCTCGCCCGCGCGGCCCGGCGGCGGGGCTCGCCTCCTCGCGCGGCACCGGCGAGCACGCATCCCGACGTGGCGCCGACGTCCTCTCCACCTCTGCATCTCGCTCTCTCTCTCTCGCAACATCCCGACGCGGCGGCTCCAGCTCGCGGCTCCGGCTCCGGCTCCGGCTCCGGTGGCGGCGGCGGTGGAGCTCCACCCTCCCTCTGCCCTCTCTCTCCTCCACCCTCCCTCTGCCTTCTCTCCGGTGGGCCCCAGCGCAGGATAGCGCACGCCCGCTATCATGCCACAGATAGCGGATGCGCTCGGGTAGCGGACGTGTTTAGCGTGTCCGGTGTAGGCCTCTCGTCCCGTAAAGTATCGTTTACCGTCTCCCAGTGCAACCAGCCTCAGCTCCTGCGCCAGTTCATACGTGGCACTCCTCGGCAGCAAGAATGAGGGTAGTGGAGATCTTGTGTTTGCAAATACTCCACGTGCCCAGGTTGATAGGAGATTCTAGGTTCACATGAAAATAGAAATGCTACATGTTTTAAAAGAAATAATGGTCATGGCATTAGAAACAAATAGCATATGGTGAAAAAGAAATTTTCAAACGAAGGAACCGAAGAATGATAATGATAGAACAAGTCGTATATATAAAGAAACAATAAGTAAAAAAAATTAATTTTAAAACAGGAAGAGTGACAAGTATAAAAGAGAAGAGAAATATTGTATATTGGAAAAATGTACCAATACCAACTTAATGAGAAAACTATTCCTGCTTACAAGAAAACATGTTCTCTTTTAAGAATGGGAAAATGTTCCAAACTTGGCTAGAAACTGTTTTAGAGTTCGGAACAATCCCAAAGTTCACGATAAAAAACCTTAGATGATTAATACACACCTAAGTATTTTAGAAAGAAAAAAATATAAATAAATAAATAGCAAAGGGGAAAAGGTACATGTGAAAAAATAAAAAAGAAATAAATCTAGCATCAATAATAAATAAAGAAAAAAACAAACAAAGACAAATCGTCATGGGCCAGTAATTCCTCATGGCGTCGGCGAGCGACGATGACTTGGGCCAGAAAAAATGGCCCAGCAACGACACCCGCGGAGGAAATGCCTTCGGCGACAGATCAACGACGCTGCCCTCGACGCGCAATGGGACCTTAAACTGCGGCGGCGCCGGCACGTGATGGTGCGGCCCGCACTCGCCCGCCGCCTGGCCGTCCGATGAGGTGACAACGACGACGCTCGGGACGAAGCTCACCCCCTCCTCCGTGGACGGCCCCGGTGGCCTGACTCCGGGCCGTCTGACAGGCCAGCTCTCGCGGGACAGGATGAGCAGCTTCGGATCCCTCTACCAGGTCTCCCTCTCAACTCTCATACTTCACACGGCCCGCCTCTGTATACCTTCATAAACACTTCTCTGAGCATTTTTTTTTCTTGCCCTTTTCTCTCCAGACTCGGTTCTAAATTTCCAGTCAATCAAGTGCTCGACGAAATGCTATAGTCAAGGCTTTCATGGATGTCTCATGTAGATGATTGGCTTGGACTCATTGATCACGGCAAACATGCTACAGCCTACATCTACATGGCACCGAGGAGAGGAGAGCCTGTGGTCGGCTCGACGATCATCCAGGTGATCTGATATATTTCTTGTCAGTGTATGGTACGTACCAACCTAGGGGGTGTTTAGTTTCCAAAAATTTTCAAGATTCTCTGTTACATCGAATGTTTAGACACATGCATGGAACATTAAATGTATACGAAAAAAACTAATTACATAATTTGGTAGACACTAATTGACAAATACAAACGAAAGTACTACAGTAGCCAAAGCAAAAAAATTTCGCGAACTAAACACACCCCTATTCTGTGTTCTCACTAACTAAACAGATTATTATTCTTACATACCATGACTGAACTATTATCTAAGAGTACATACTATTACTAGCTAGTAAACGAACCAACTGTGGTAGCAACAAAGAATACATATATTACTAGAAAAAGTCACACACAGTACAGCACGATAAAGCACGTGCAGATGTATTGCTCAGCTGTGGATCAAGTCATGTTCAGAGTGATAAACGGAGACGGCCACCTGCGAAGATCTTCTTCCTTCTGGGATAACTGGTGAATCTGCTGCGTTCTTGTTCAGAAGAGATGTGTTCCCTGCTGCCCGCCGTCATCTCAACCATGAATGTCGAGGTTGTGTTGAAGTTACTAGTCGACATGCTAGAATCAGAGGTCGATGACGATGACTCCCACCCTCCTGGTGGCCACACGAGCGGTGGCTTCAAAAGAGGGATGTCCGGTGGCGGCACTGACTTGCTGATGATCTGCACCGCATCCACCATGCTTGGCCGGTCGGATGGGTTTGAGCTGCTGCACGCCATGCCAAGCTGGAGTAGTCGTATGGCCTCATCGGCATCAAATTCAGTGGTGGTGGTGAGCACAGCATCAACAGCGGCAAGTAGGTTGCCCTCTGCATGAAATTTCCATACCCAGTCTATAACATGTCCAAACTGCACATCTCTGCCAACTGCCCTCTTTCCTGTAACAATCTCAAGGACGAGCACTCCAAAGGCAAAGATGTCCGTCTTCCTGGTGGCCCTACCGCTGTACACATACTCAGGTGCTCTGAAGCCAAGGGTTCCAGGGGCGCCGTGGTCGGTGTAGGAGTCCTTGCCATCGGCCAATACGCAGGCGAGCCCAAAGTCCCCAAGGCGTCCTTGGAAGGTGAAATCGATCATGATGTTGCTCGCCTTGATGTCACGGTGGAGCACCATAGGCTCATATTCATGGTGAACGTACTGTAGCCCGCTCGCAATGTCCTTGACAAGGTTGTAGCGAGTGGCCCACTGGCTAATACAAGTTGCTTGCTGCCTATCGGTGCTCCTACCGAAGAGATGTTGGTCTAGGCTACCATTGGGCATGTACTCAGATATAAGAATGTGCTCTCCTCTGTTGTAAGACCATCCTGATTATTTGCAATCGAGAAAAAAAAACATTAGATGATTTTTTTTTTTTGGAAATTTGGATATGGTTTAATAGCCACTCCGTCTGTTCTAATTATAAATCATTTGATTTTTTTGGGCACATAGATTGTATTATGCATCTAGATATATACACACTATGTCTATCTACATAACAGAAGCTGTATACCTAGAAAAGGCATATGACTTATAATTTGGAACAAAGGTAGTATCTTTTTTCAGTCATGACAAGAAAAGTAGAACATATTATCAGTTTATCACATAGAAGGATATATAGCACAATGAAAGCAAGCTTACCGACGAGCGGAACGATATTTTTGTGACGCAGGCGGTTGATGATGCTGACCTCGGCAAGGAAGTCTTCATAGCCCCGGTTATCAGCCCGAGTGAACTTCTTGATGGCAACATCCATGAGCTTTCCCTTGTTTGGTGCAGGAAGCCTGCATCTGTAAACAGCACCGAATCCACCTTGCCCCAGCCTCATGGTCTCGTGGAAGCTGTTGGTGGCCTTCTTGATGTCAGCGAAGTCGACCTGCATAGGCACACCGGGGAGGCTCTGCATGGTCTTGGTGAGCTTGTCAAGATCTTTCTTCCACCTCCTGTACTTTGAGTTCAAGTAGAAGTAGACAGCGGCAGCAATGGTGGCCGTGGCAGCTGCTGATCCGAGGACCGAAGACACTATGGTGGCAATATTTTGCCCTCTTGACTGTTCAGTCACCTGGACCTTGATGGTGAAGTTCCAGTTGTGGAGTTCCAAGAGCTGCTCCATCGAGGATGTAATGGCGAAGAGTAAGGCATCTGGAGTCAGGGTTTCTGTGGCATTGAGCTGCGTGGTGGCAGCTATCGTCTCTACATCTGCATCACGGACTAGGTAGACGGAGAGGTTGTGTGCACTACGATCGTAATTGATGTGCATGCTATATGTCGATATACTAGAGCTAAAGGTGGCTGTAACCCGGATACCTTTTCCAGATTGAGATTGAGATGCGATGTTCAATGTATCGGTGAAATTCTGGAAAAAATTCCGCCTGGTAGGGGGTGGATGAGCAGTCCCTCTGTCATCAGGTGGTTCAAGTCTGGGAAGGATGTCAAACAAAAATGGGTCGGTGGTGCTTACTGCGCTCAGGGTGAAGATGGTGCTGAAGGATATGGTGTCATTCAAGTCGACCCTGGGATTATCGCCATGGCTCATCGTCTTCCATGGATCAAACCATGTAGGGATGATGAACCAGCCGGAATTGGTCAAGTTGAACCCAGGATGGGGGTTCTCCTGCATGTAGTAGCCGAGGCTGTCTTGCTGCAAGATGACCGAATCCTTGTCAAGGAGGAACAAGAGACCCTGATCCATTTGCTGGAAACTAGTGTTCCAGGTGTAGCTAGTGTTCCGGACATGGTTGGAGCTGCTGGAACATGAGCATGGTTTGCCATGGGAGCATATGGTTATCACGAGGATGGTGAAGAACCATTGGACAGCAGGGCGCAATCTAAGCTTGTAGTTAACCTGACAACAGGCCATCCTATTTCTTATTTTGCTATACTACGCTGCACTTCAATACAGTACAATACAATTAACGTTCCTTGCTTTAATTTATAATAAGGCCACCAATCTTGTTGACATGGACAGACGACTTGGTCAGCAGTCAAGTACTCATCCAGTTGGATCATCCTGCTCTCCAGGTACGTTGCTGTGCTCTGAAGTTGGTCGCCGTCATGGACTTGCTCAAGGAGCGAGGGCCAAGTTTTTTCTTTCTGTGCCGTGGGTTTCCTTGGGTCATGGATGTTGATCTCAGCACCAGACTGGCAGCCTCCAGGCGGTGTCTGTAATTTCTTTGTGTAAATTGAAAATTGGACTTGACCATTGTGCTCTCCTCGTCAAGGAGATCAAAAGGCACATGTAAAATGCCTAAGTTAGAGCCTAGACGAGAGAATTATGGTTTTGGAAAGTTCCACACGTATGTAAACCAGCCAAAGCCAATTTTCCAAAATGGCGGCCTAAAATTGAGTTGGGGTTACATATTGATATATGGATTTTGTAAGAGCTTCAACTCTTTAGGTGATATATAAGTCCACCCCACGCAATAAATATAAAGGACCACAACTGATTGAGGGTATACAATTGCATCAAATTAGACTATCTTTTATCTTTTTTAACCTTTTATTTATGCCTTTTGTCCCTTAGATCTTACCTTGAAAACCTCTTGTGTTGTTCTTTTCTCGTCTCCACGGTATGAGAAGGTGCCCTAGCTGGTATATCAAGCCTAAGGCACACCCGCATGCAAGCCCTGACAAGTGCCTCCCGGGTAAGCGTTTGGCGGATTGACAACTGTCAAAACAGACCAGGCCGATCTTCATAGAGGATGCGCACAAGGAACCCTTTGTGAGTGCATGCGGAGTAATGGCATATTCTAGCTTCAACAATATCTGTATCCACTAAAACATTAATATGGATATCCTAGCCGTACCGGATTCTAATATAAATGCTAAAAATGTTGTAGATCTCATTGAAACAACTTTGAAATAGAGTTCACCTCCAGTCGATTTCATACGCAGAAGCTATAAAACCTTTAGATGACAACGATAGTTGGGCATCTGTTAATTGATTTACAGAGGCAACAGAATTAAGCGGCTGAAGTGCTCAGCCCCGGATTAGTGCCGGCTTGAATTTATCGACGGCGTCGATGGAGGTGACGGCACACCGCCGAAGCTAGACGGGATATGCTAAGGTGACAGTGGAGCACGTGCGGTGGAGATGCGAAGGAGGAAGAGAAGAAAACGTGAGGACTGAGTTGACTCTGCATGCGCACGCGCGAGGTAGTCATACCATCTTTTTGAATTTTCTTTTTTTGAATTTCGATAATAAAATGGTTCAGACGAAACGACTGCCGTGCTCTTCTTCGGCCGCAGCTCCTTGACGTCAGCAATGATACAACTCGATGTCGACGTATGTAGTAATATATATAATTATATATGTATGGTAAATATCGTCAATTGACGTTGGTTGCTAGCGACGGCACTGCATTTTCTTTCTTGACTCCACACGCACCAACTGACTACGTCAATGCGTGACTGGTTGGGCGAATGGACGTGTGCTGCAGTGGTAGGCCTGTCCAGTGGGATGCTACCTACTAGAATTTAAACCCTGGATCTGTAAATTTTTCAGAAATTTCAAGATACACGTACGTGTGCGCGTTCAGTGACACTGCGTGTTTCCACGCACTAGAGGCGACGTCGTCTCCCAATTTTTTTGTGTGTGTATACAGACACGTACACATGTGTACATGTGCATGTGGTGTGACCGTGTGAGTGTAGAGTGTGTGGGTTGTATACGTCCAAGTTGTACTCGATAAAAAAATACATAACTGGTTGGGCTGATGCCACGTGCGCCCATCACATGCAAGCGTTTTACCTGGGCCATTAAATAGCGTTGTTTAGTCATTGCATCATTAGGTCAGTCTCAATGGGAGTTCTATAGAGGTTCATGGACATTAAATATGCTGATATGACACTGTATTGATGAAGAGAGATGATAAAAGTTTTATGGGAGTAGAAAGAGTTTCGTGGGGACGAAACTCTTCTGCACTATTTCAAAAATATGAGTACGTTAAAAACTGAGTCATAAAACCCCCACTGAGACTGGCCTTATAGCACCTCCAGTGTTCAGGTGGAATCGAACTGAGGGCTGTGGCAAACGAACCGAGACACTGGAGATGTCAAACCGAGGCTGTCAAAGCTAGAAAGCGAACTTTGCCGAGAATGCGAACCGAGGCGATTAAAATATTCCATAGGGCCGCTGCGTTCAAAGAGAACCGAGCCCAACACATGCTCATCTACGCCACCTGCTCACCACTACAGGAAACGGACAATTTGCCGGGTGCAAAATGGTTTGCCGGGTGCTTTTTAACCTGGCACCCGGCGAAGGCTTCTTTGCCGGGCCCAGGCTGACACCTGACAAATTATTTATTTTTTTTGTTTTTTTGGCCCTATTTTTTTGTGGGGCCTTGCTACAGTAAATAAATCCCTATTTCAAAATTTGGGACAATTTTGAGTTTTTGAACTATATTTCCTTAATTTTTTCGTTTCATTGAATTTTTGCGACTATTCCAAATTTAAATTGCGGGTACATGAAATAATGGAATTTGGTTATTCAAAAAATGGTATTCATGATATTTAGGGTATGTCGAGGCTGTATGCAGGAAGTGACATGAATTTTGGGTTCACAAAAAAATTCAGGCAACAATATATATGCAACCTAGTTGTTTTGCCGAGTGTAATACCCAAAAATGCTCGGTAAATATGGTTTTTTTAATAAATAGATTAAGTCATTTATCTAGCAATGGATGGCTAGCTTTGGAGAGAGAAAAAAAATTATCGATTTGATCCATTCCTCTGATGGATGAGCAGAGAACACCGTTGCGTAGAGTTCGTCGATTGCTTTTCATTCGTCTACTCATACATTTTATTTGGAGTTCGGATCATAGGATTTTAGCTATCGAAAGACAGTACAAGGAAAGGAAAAGAAACTTTATTACGCCGCTACAGTAACCGCGTATCTATACTAACCGAACCTATCTGGAGTCCGACTCCTAGTCCTTACTGGGCCGGCAGCGTGGTTTTTTTTCCCCTTTCTTTTCCCCACCGTGAAGCCTAGCCAGCCCAAGAGTCACCTCCTCTATGTGTCCACGCTCAGAAAGAGAAAGAGAATAGAAGGGAGAAGGAGAGGAAGAGGAGAATTGGGCTGCCGCTATCGACGTGCTGTCCTTCTCCAAAATTCCATCGAAATGACGATCCCATCATAGCGATGAGGATAGGTAGAGGCTTGTCATCATGCTCTTTGTGATTGACCTAGGTGAGATTTCAGATTCTAATCCCCTTCTTTGTAGCGATTTTCATGGATCCAATCATCTATTTAGGAGGTGTTTAGTTGGAGTAATGCCCGAGGTTAATCTTCCCCACGTTCTGAAACCCTATCAAATTATGTAGTTTCTGTTCATCGCTGTTTTAGGGCAACTTAGTGGCCTCAATTATTTTTGGCACTGTGAACAAAGATGTAGGAGACTTCGTCATCTTTCTTTTGACGCTAAGAGCACCCTCATAGCCTCTGTATTCAGGAAGATACAGTCGTCTGAAATAGACAGTTTTTTTGTGACGAGTTGTTAAACAGTTTTAGATCTAACGAGTTTTTGGTCAGCTTAGTGGACGAATCTGAACTTGTGTTCTAAAGAAAAGTTGTAGAATATTTCTTAATCTTTCCATATTGTTTTAGAACATGATTTTTGGACAAGTATATCTCCGGTTATGAATTTTATGATCTTGCTGTCCTGATATGACTGTCAGAATGTTCAGTTAACTTAAGGGGATAATTATGCTATTTTCGAGACCTTTTATGCTAAATCTTATAATACCAAAGTTGTAGATAATGGACTTTTCTCTCATCTGGTAGTTTTTGAGCATTTTTGAATGGATGGTTATTTGCCTATGAAAAAGAGAAGGAACAGTGCTGCTGTCACGATCGGTAGCAAGACGGTAGATGCTTAAACGACGGGATTCGGACACTTTATTGTGTAATTTGTTGTTTGTTTTGTTTGTATGATATTGCTGGTGTTGAGTTTTGCTTATGATCAGGTGGTGCAACTACAGATCGCGCTTAGCTCTCAACTTTGATCTTCGGTGAAGGCAAGTAAATGTGGCGCTGTGGTCCACAAGCTTTAGCTGTTTTGTTTGAATTGCCTCCACTAAGTTTCAGTCGCTCACAATAGCCACTTAATTTGAGTTGAGTAATTTATTTACTTTGAAGTGTGTTATTTTCATAGCTTGTGGTATAGCTCTTTAATGTAAGAACTATGAAGTATATGAATTGAAGTGCATACATTGCAACATTCGTATTTTTGCACTCTTCCCGTTGATATGCATTTGAAGAAACCGTAGCCAAATTGGTGCGGTAAGTACCGGTACAGCAACGCACATTGATGAGCATTGTGGTTGCAGCCCTCACTCCCTCTTGTTAGGACGTGTGGGTAGAAGAGAAGTCATGCATTGCATTGCATCATTCGTAATTGCATTGCATCATCCTCATTTGCATTGCATCATTTGTATTTGCACTTTTAATATATTCATGTTTCCTAAAGCAATTGATGTATCTACCTTTATGTTAATTAAATATGATATTTAATCAACTGTGATTTGAATAACTCAGTTAAGGCAGTTTACTTGCTGAGGTTTTCCAAAAACCTCACCCGTTGTTTTTCCCCCTCAGGTGTTTGAGCTTGGAAGATGCATGCTTGGGATGGGAGTAGCAACACGTGTGCACGTCACCTTTGAGTCATATATATCTTGGGACATATGTGTTGTAATAATAATAATTTTAACCATGGTTTAGTTGATTGTCCCATATGCTATTATGGTGGATCATGTCTATCTTGGTTGAGTTACGATTGACTGATGAATATTAAAGACTTTATCTTTAATCTTTGCGATTATTGTTGCTTCCGCGTACTCCGTTGGTATTGTTTTTCTCTTGTGCTGAAGTGTGGTAATTCTCTAGAAGACATTGTTGTCTTTTTATTCTAGGGTGTTACACCGAGTGCAAAGTAGCCTTTGCCGGGTGTTTTCGGCACCCGGCAAAGCGCCTTAATCCTGTAGTGCACAGATATATTTTTTTTATTGTTTCATGCGGGTCCGCAAATCATGTGCACACTACGGTTATCGAACTTTAGCTATGTTCGTTTTATTGCTGCTCGCACGGTTCGCCTGCACACCGGAGGTGCCCTTAACTCAGGCCTAGCTCCCGCCGGTCTGCATTGGCTAAAAATGTCTCGGGTCTAATTAGCTTGCTTAATAGACATTATGGTCCTTCCCCTAAAAAAAATAGACATTTTGGTCCAGAAGGTTTTTTTAATGCTTAATAACTTGGTCCGCAAGTTTGATTTGTCCATCGTATCTGTTGAAAATTCAATTCTATCGCAAGTTTTGGTTGTCTGAATCCAAAGATATATATGGCACAGAGACACATGTGATGTGAAGACACCTCACCAATCACCTTAGGCCTTTGGATGTTGTCAGATTCACCTCAATCCACATGTGTTGACTGGATTGGGGTGAAATTTAGTTAAAGTTCCACTCCAATCCACCCCTATACATGTGGATTGATACGAATCCGGCTACATCCAAACAAGGCCATAGTCATAGAGCAAATTTGTCACCTGAACCACGTTCAGGGTTGTTGCATCCGTGCTATGGTAGAGTCTAGATCTAGGCCTTCCTCACGCAGATGTGGGCCCTCAGGAAGCAGGGCTAAGGTTTAAGTACTGTCGGTAGTGCTAGGGCTGCGGGATGAGACATGAGATGGACGACATCGTTCTCAGCATTCATGTCGAGGGACACATGGCATATGTCCTTCCGTTGGTCGATGTCTAGGGTAGCGCAGAGAAGAGCTTCTGATCCAGAACGATGGTGAGTGCACCGCTCTAGACGTCACTCTTGGTCGAGGGGCCCATGCCAAGATATATGAGGGGGGAGGAGAGAGAGAGAGAAGGGTGAAACTCAGTCTCAGGTGCATGACTCCGCGTCGAGGCTTTCACTGTCGTCTCGTCGTGTGGGGAATCCTAACGAGTGTGTTCATGTGCATGGCCTATGTGGCCTGGTGGTGCGCGAGAGGGATGACAATAAAGAGAAGCAAGAGAAATAAAAAGGAGAGGAGGTGGTGGTCAGAGGATGGTGGCGAGAACAAGGTTGGTGTCGCTGGCTCCTAGCTGGAACGAGGTTGGTGTGGCTGGCTCCCAAAACCTTCTTGGTGGAATGGTTCCAGGGGGGAGCTTGCGAGGACATCCATGCTTGACTCGCGCGACTTGGGGATGGGAAATGGTGAGCGCTAGTCATGGCCTCAGGTGACAGTACTATCGATTCTAAACTGGCTGTCACTACTAGATTTTGGACCGGCTGTGTTAGCCACTTAGCCTTAGTGTTTAGCTACCATTTGCTTACCCAGTAGTGATGCCCATTTTCATAAAGGAGAATGGAACGTGGAGAGAAGTTGAAGGTGCAAGGACGTCTTCCAATAACCGGGAATTCGACGAGACGGAGCAGAAACTAACTAATATATGTAGGCCCATTTTGTATTGATCTGACCGTGCAGAACCTGACGGACGTCTGGGCTCATTTTGCATTTTTGCTATTGAGCCCACCTCATCCAGGGCCCATATTGCTATGCGTTTGAGGCTTGGAGCCAGCCCCACATCACCATAGCATCCTGTAACCGCAACGCTTCCATTCCCCATTCCCCGTTCCCCAACCAAGGCCAAACCCTATCCGCCGACCACCATGGTTCTGAACTTCTGATGGACGAGCTCGTCGAACAGTGCCTCCTCCGACTCCCACCGGAGGTCCTGCGGACCTCGCCCGCGCCGCCCTCGTCAGCGAGCAATGACACCGCATCGTCACCGGCGACATCTTCCGCCGTAGGTACATTGAGTTCCACCGCTCGGCACCACTGCTCGGCTACATGCTCAATCTTCCCGATTCCACCCGCTTCGCCCACATGTCGTCATTTCGCCTGCCCCATGCTGACCGCCACGAGCCCGCGATGTGCATGCCATCCACCCACGCAAGCCATGGCCGCATCCTCCTCCGTTCCACCCAGGACTGGGAGTTGGACGATCTATACCTCTTCGTGTGGAATCCCATCATGAACAAGGAGTGGGAACTGCCCGTGCTGCTGTCGACTCCAGGCCCATACATATCTAACTGCGACGCGGCCGTGGTCTGCGCTGCGGGCGACGGCTGCAGCCATCTCGACTGCCACTTCAAGGTCATCGTCGTCGGAATATCTGGAGGGCGGACGTTCTCCTGTTTCTACTCATCCGAGGCTAACAGCTGGAGTGATCGCATCTTTGATTCTGGGGCAGGCTTTGGCTATTCTATGATGGGGAGTGTCCTCGTTGGGAATACCCTCTACTTCAGGAGAGGAAACAGCCATGAAGGAGAAATAATCATCAAGTACGACTTGCTGACACATGAAATGTGTATGATTATCCTACAATCTGGACTCGAGCACGGCATGGCAGGTCTGCTAATTGCTTCAGAGGATGGCACGCTACTAGGAGTTGCCAGGACATGAAATTCAACACTATGCCTGTGGCTAAGGGAGCAAGGGAGATTGGAAGAAAGTAGAGTCATTCAGCTTCGTGGTCTACTCCCAGATGAGGCCCCGCGTGATCCAGTACTCCCACCTGAAACCTTAGAAGACAAACCTTGGGTGGCTGCCTTTGCAGATACTGGAGCTGGTGTCGTTTTCTTAAGGACACGTGTTGGGTATTTCACTATCGATCTGAATTCAGGGAGGAGCAAGAAGGTAGGGGACTTCTTAGGCTCGGTTTACATCGTTCCCTACGTGACCTTCTGGACTCCAGGTACATATTTTATTGCTTTTTAGTTTACCCATTTGCACAGCATGTATTAGGTCAGCATGGAAATATGGTCGATTGCATATGGGCCCAACAACATGGTGTTCTCTTTTCTTCTTTTCTTTTGTGGGGAGAAGAACATTGAGTCTTTCAAAGTGTGACATCTTAACCTCATGTAAAAACCAGATTACTCCTACTGCTACCTATATATTACCTACATAAAAAGGTTTTACCGACATAAGCTTCTACAGTCCAGTTATTTAGCCTCATGCCCATCTTTAATGATATATATGTTCCTCAATCATCTCTTGTATGATAATGTCACTTGATATGATATAACATCGTAGAAATACAAATGGGATGTGTTGCTATATCTGGACTAGTTTGAGTTCATCTTAATGATGATGTGGGATCTGTGACCATTAACTGGATAATAAATCAGCTCTGTTTTGTTGGCCATAAAAAGCAACTTCATGGCTCTTGTGTGATTTGTGTAGACCCAATGCTCATTGTTACCATCGATTCCTCATGTTTGTATTTGTGTTTCTTATGCAGCACCAGGAACAGTCTCCACAGATGAGGGACCAGGAGCTAGTGTTGTGGTCTCTACAGATGATGAACCAGGAGCTGGTGTTGCGGTCTCTAGAGATGAGGGGCCAGGAGATGTTGCTGTCTGTAGCATGTCAAGTGCATAAAAAGCTCAAATAGTCAAATTACAAGTACAAGGCCTTCTAAATCAAGAAGGAAATACTATTCCCTCTGTTCCAAATTATAAGTCGTTTTGACTTTTTTTTTACATACATTTTGCTATGCATCTAGTCTAGATATA